>OY728126.1:1657598954-1662598954 GCA_963277665.1 Viscum album | reverse complement strand
GAATAATTTAAATGATTGAGAATGTGGGTGGTATACATGATGTTCTAGACTGATTCGGTGGTTAGGACATGGACATGGCCATGGAATTCCTCCCTAATAGTTAACCAAGAACTTGTGATGCGGGGTGATAGACATGGTGATCTTCAAAAAATAAAATTTGGGGTGTATGACATAGAAATCTACTCCAAATGATATTTGGGTTGCTTGACATGGTGTTCAACAACAAATGAATGATAATAATGAATTATAATTTAAATGGGAGACATGAATTGAAACCTAGTCTAATATGATGATTAAAGAATAAATGACAATGTGATAACTATTTAATTATTCATTGTATTTATTTCTTCATATAATTGCATAAACATTTTTTTAACTGGACTTGTTTTAGTCACCGTTGGTGGGTTCCTACATAGTCGCACTCATGCCCTATTTAGGCCGCCTAATCAACACCCGAGAAGACTTTTTTGTTGTAGGACATGATAAGGAAATGGACATGGGATATGTTGTTGTTTGGTAATGGAGCATGGTTGTGGTAACCATACGTGGTTTGGAACTCTATTGTGAGTCATTGTGTGCTTATCATCCGTTTCATTGTAGACACTTGACACTTGCATTATCATATCATGTTTTCCCATTTTAGTTGAGTAATGTATTTCCTGTTTTTACTATCATGTGACTTGGTATTGTTCTAGTTATTTATATGATCCTACAATTGTTTATTATTGTTTTCTTATGTTGGGTTTTTATTCAAATAAAATAGGGTATAGTCTCCCCTTGAACGACATACCAAACCCCTGTTGCTAGTCTACCACCTCTAGCATATGGGGAGGCACGCTTGAGGGCATGTGACTGACTATCTCGGGGCACCATTTATTGGAACCTGGGTTGGGATGTTACAAATTGGTATCAAAGGAGGTTTTATTTTCTTTATTATTCTTTTTACTTACTATTTTTGTAAAGGTAGACAGGAGACTAGGAAGAGTCGGGGCTTGGTAATGAGCTTGTGCATAAGAGTTGCAAACCCATGTATGGGGGGGAAATCCTAGTACTCCATGTGGGATTATTATGATTGTTTTTTTTTCTATAGTTGGATATTATTTTACCTTTGGTGGTGAACATGTGGTGTGATGTGATATTTTTTTTGACAATTGTTGAACTTTGATTTCTGGCCTAAAGAGGTCGAATATTTGAGTCTGCATGCATTATTCTAGTCACTCAAGGTTATTGTGACATGCATCATTTTAGGCACTCATGGGAAAATGAGTTATGGGTACGTTATTGATATTGAACTGTTTTCCCTTTTTATAGATTGAAATAATGATGCAAAATGAGAATAAATGGGTGTTTAATGAGAATTATGAATAAATATATGGGTTTGATTAATTAATTTTAAATGAAGTAATTAATTAATTGTGGGAATTAATTAATGAGAATTTGTGTACCCTTGTTGACCAATAACATGGAGTAGGATAGTTAAGGGTAGTGATAAGGACTCGGTGTTGATTTTGTGGTGAGAAATGGAAAAAGGACATGTCGAAACTTGTTGGATATCTTCCTCCTCTTACATAAATGTTATAGGGTTGTGTTATGAGACTTAAGACATGTGTTTGGATTTGTAGAGATATACCTCCATGACACTTGTTGAGAGGGTGACTGAGGGGTTTATCTCAGAAAAAACTTACAGAAAGGGAACTTGAGGCATCATTGGTGCAAGAGGAGGAGGTAGGGGAGAAGTTATAAAAAAACTTTTCTCATTTCATGCAATTCATGGAGAGAGACCTAGGGTAGGTTCTGAAATGTATGTCTGAGTTGACAAGGGAGTTTAAACTGCAGCACCCTATGACTTTTACTGTAAAGTATACCTGAGGAAGATAAATTTTGGATTGGATTGATGGAGATTATAATTGTCCACTTTGAGACTCTGGATGAGAGTAGGGTCAAGTTGGATACTTATATGCTACGGGGGTCAACGAAGCACTTGTGGGACATTCAGGTATGATCTGGATATACTGATGATATGCTATGAAAGGAATTTCTAGAGAAGTTCTTGGAAAAATTTAATATAGAGAAATTGAGACAAGACAAGGCTTTATAGTTTTTTACATCTAATACAACGAATCATGCCCATAATGGATTATACTTAATGTTTCACAGATTTATAGTGTTTTTGTCTAACTCCGGCAGAAGATGAGGCTTCTTCGGAAAAACGATTTTCAGGATGGACTTAAGTATGGAATTAAGTCCTAGGTGAATATCTTTAGAATGAAGAAGTTCTCAAAAGTGGTGAATCAGGCTATCATTTTAGAGGGTAACCTAAAAGAGGATTCAAGTACTGGATAGGTAGCTATCACTGTATGATTAGGGAGTGTTCCTTCCGAGAGTAGGAAGCGACGTCACGAGAACCTTAGTTAGGATATTGGAAAGAAAGGTGTAATGTCTGGAGGAACAATTTTAAAAGATCAAACTCTTGTTCTATTCCACCAATGAGGTAGGAGGGGAGACTATAACACACATTGTACTTGACCACCAGTGGAGTGCCGGTTTTACAACAAGATGGGGAACCTACAGAAGTTCTGTAGGAAGTAGCGATGGGTTGGTGCTGAGGGAGTAGCTGCACAGGGCCAGAGTGTAGGAAGGGGGTATTCTACTCCTTATAGGTCTAGAGGCTGGAGTTCCATTTAAAGAGGTAGTAGAGGTAGTGGATGGGGTGCATCAGGTTATGAGCACCCGTATTAGTAGAGTGGTGCTACTAAGGGGCGTTAGATGACAACACATGGAAGAGGGGTATGACAGTTAAATTCAATGCATCCAACACTTATGGAAAGCAATGTTGGTACATCGATAATGAAAGTTACAATTCTATTGGCTTATACTTTAGCTAGTGACTTGTTTAATATTGGTTCCTCTCACTCTTATATATTTACAATTCTTGTTAATGGTTTGATCCTGGAGGTGGATTCCATAAGCGGAGTTATGAATATTGATACACCATTGGGAATGTGGTCTAGATATATCTATTTATGTAAGGGATGTTAACTAGAGATCAGAGAGTATAATTTTCTTTGGGATCTCTATGAACTTGATATGACAGTCTTCGACCTGATTATGGGTATGGAGTAGTTAGTCTCATACCGACCCCACATCGATTGTCTCCTTAAGAGAGTGAAATTTGTGTCTCTTAAGGGTGACCAGTATGTTTATCATGGAGAATGAGATATCCATGAAAGAAGAGTAGGGCCTCTTACTCAACATCTATGAAAGCTCACAGCCCAAGTTTATAGTTCTTTTCTTGAATATGGGAGTGGTAGGAAGGACACCCTTCCACCAATTTCCAAATAGTTCCAAGATGTATTTTCCGAATACTTCTCAGGGTTTCCACCTAAGAGAGATGTGTAATTAACTATTGATCTCATGTCGGGGGCTGAGTTAGTGTCTATTACACCTTTCAGAATGACACCAACCGAGAGGATTTTAGGATAAAGGGTTTATCTATCCATATACATCGCCATGGGGATTACCTATATTGTTTGCAAAGAAGGTCGATGGGGTTTTACGCTTGTTTGTTGATTACCAAAAGTTTAATAAAATGGTCATGAAGAACTGATATCCTCTTCTGAGTATCGATGATCTGTTTGAACAACTAAAGCGGGATTTTGTGTTCTCAAAGATTGATTTGAGATTAGGGTTTCATCTGGTGAGAGTTTGGACTTCTGATATACTGATAACTGATTTCAAAAGCAGGTATAGCCTTTATGAGTTTTTCATAATGCCGTTTGGATTGAAAAATTCTCTAAAAATGTTTATGGCCTTGATGAACATGATCTTTCATCCGTACTTAGATCAACGTGTGGCGGTTTTCATGGCCAAAATCTTGATGTAATATAAAACTCATGATGATCATACCCAACATCTTTACATCATTATGAGTACACTGAGAGATCATCGATTATACACCATGATATCTAAGTGTTAGTTTTGGACTGACAAGGTACAAATTTTTGGACCCATATTCTCTTAAGAAGGTGTGGAAGTGGACCCAAAGAAAGTTCAAGCAGTGGTTTCTTGGGAGAAGCAATTAATTATTTTGATATCTGACTCCTTTTGGGATTAGATGGATATTACAGGAGGTTCATCCTGGACTTTTCCCAATTGATAGTGATGCTTTCAGATTTGAAAAATAAAGGGGTAAAGTTTAAATGGAAAATATCATGCGAGAATTATTTCTAAGATTATAATAAGCAGTTTACATCAACAACCATTTTTATTATAACACCCCAAGCTTCCATGGTACGCTTATCTTTGAATAATGCAGTAGTGTGTGTTGTACGCAACTTTGAGTTCTAACACACACCACAACCAATCAAACTAGCCGTCATGAATAGTAATACCTAATTTTTTAAATTTTATACATTTTATCTTTCAAAATGGACTTCATTTTTGGATTCGGAATATTGAAATTAGCTTAGGGTGAAGTTTTGGTACTTTTCAGATAACTTTCATATTTTGATGAATAGTGAAAATTACTAAATTTAAATTAAACACAGTTTTTTTAATCAAAATAATTAATAGTGATAAATTATGAATTTGAGTGATTTTAGAGTATAATTAGATTATATTTTTACCATTTAATCCAATGTTCGTCATTGGATATAATTTCACATTTAAACTGGACATAAGCAAGTGCCAATCTTTTGATAGTTATTATCTCTTAAAAACACGCTTTTTGTTTTAACAACGGGAATTAATATTAAATTAATTTCTGCCACTTCTGTGTTTTGAATTTGGAAAAATGGATTTCATATTTATAATCAGGAGTTCCAAATTTTTTAAATAGGTAACTTTTATTTTTAGACATTTTGAATAATTTTTCAGTAAATATTTTATTTACCATGGTTAAAGGGTAAATCCGGTAAATAAGGGTAAAAAATAATATTATAATAATATAAAATTACTCTAAAACGTGTCGTAACACTATTTTTTGATACATTTACGACCATGGGCATCTTTGGGTCGATTTTGGGACCCCATGGATCCACTTGTAAGCGATAATGAGACTTTATATTAATTAAGATAAAGTAAATACAAAAATGACATAAGCATATATCTTTTGGAAATTTTTTTTTACATAGGGTTATATATGTTATATTTTCGACTATAAATATTCATTATAAAGATAAAATTATTTCCTAAATAATGGTGTTTTATTTATAATTTTTATACATTGAATAATTAAATTTATTTATGACACAATAATGATGTAGTATTTTCCTTATTAATGAAAGAATCAAATAATTAGTATTATAAATGTTAAAATAAATATAATTTGAAAGTTTTGATGACATAAAAAACTTTTATTGGTTAATAAGACATGTTTGGATTACTTAAATGAATTTTTTTCTAATTAATAAATTTTTTTACGACTTTAACAAAAATCAATTATTAAATAGTGTCAAAATTGACATAAAGGAGTTTTTAAAAAACATATTATATTATTAATTGATATTCTATTCATAAAAATATAAGGTTCTGCAGAACTACTTATAGAATGATAGGTGTATTATTAATGGACCACTTGGGGGGTCTCTTGGAAGTTTATAGTAAGTTTATTGACTCTATAATATAAATATACAAAAAGACATGGAAAATGTCAAACTATTTATCTAAGAGTTAAATCAAAATGATAAAGTCAATATAGTGACCAAAACCTATCTAAAACATATTGGTTGACTGGTTATAGACCTATATTCACCTTAACCTTTAAATAATCCACTTTGGAGACATTATAATCCGAATATGAATTTATTATAAAATAATATTTCTAGATTTTCCAAAGGTGCCCCTCACCCTTCTTATAAAAGGGCACTGCCCCTTCTCTCAAATTCATACCTTAAAAGCCTTTTGGATCGGCCAAAACATGAAAAAATATTCTCTAAACTTCCCTCACTTCAACCTAGAGGCCTTAGTTTGATCAGAAAGCTAGCCTTAGGATCCATTTTGATCAAATAAAAAGGAAGAACCAGAAGAAGAGGTAATGTTTTCACCACACTCTTTCAAGTTCCTTTCTTCTTCCACTTATTCTTTATTTGTTATTTCAATTATAAAATAATAACTCTAGTATATTCTATATATTGTGATGTTATTATAAATATTTCTCAACTATATTCATTATTCTATCCATCGTATGAATGATAAAGTCACCATATGTGCGGGCGTACGATTTACCATCTCCACGCCGTGGTGTAATTTGTTATTCAACACTATGTTATATGGATGGATATAATTATGAGTAATATGTATATAAATAATTCAAATAACAGGATAATGTCTCTGTAAAATTAATATACCATCTAATTCCACACCTTTAAGGAAATGATATTGTCGCTCGTGCGTACGTACGGATTACCGTCTCCACGACGCGATGAGGTTCGTTTCCACATTCACCATTCATCGACGTTTATAAAAATATATATTACTAATATGTTTGTAATATATGACATAAAAATGATTCTAGATATATATATATATATATTTACTTACATATATTTTATTCACTTAGTTTCGTTCAATATGTTATGAAAATGGAAACAATGTTTATGCGTACGTACGGACTATCGTCTCCATAAACGGTGTTTTCCATTTCATATATAAGTGTATTATACATATTTATATTCTAAATATATATGATATATAAATCATTTTATATATTTTGGAAGTATTTAAATCATGATCTAAGTGATACAATCAAGAGTAACAAGTTAAAACATGTAAGATAAAGAAAGCTATTACTACCCGAAATGTTAATTTAACATGGAAATTATTATTAAATGGTTAGTATAAAGTCATAAATTAATAAAGTATGATATAATAAATATTAATATGGTTCTGTTATAATTTAATAACATACTACGTTCATCATACAATAGGTTAAACGTACCCCCAACTAATGGAAAGTGCAAGGTAAGGGGTTTTCATCTCACTCTTTATTCCCGTGAGATTCATGCCATATTACCACTATTACCTTTTGTGTGGTGTATGTACTGCCCATAATGGTATTCTATGTGTAATACACTTTAATTTATGTGTATTTACATATTCATTGTATGATACTTCATTAAATGGGGTGTATGTTTCGTAAGTTACCAAATTGGTAAGGGTTAATTTCACAATCTCTTTATTATCCGAGGTTGTTTTTATGTATGTGTCTACTAGGACATATTTATTATCTATGTCCATGTTTCATGAAAGAGTTTTCAAAGGGATTACTTTAAGGGACTTTTTTTACTAAAACATCATTTAAAATGTTTTTGAATATTTGTTCTTCTAAATCTTTCTCATTAATGTCCATGTCTTCAAAATAGTTTTTAAGGATTTATTTATATGGACATGAATGTTTTTAAAATGTTCATTACTTTAAAAAGTTTCAAAGTGGTATGGGAAACTTTGATTCAAAAATTCCTTTAAATATCTTCCTTTTTAAATTTTTTGACTTTTAAATGTTTTCATGAAAAATGGATATTTCTCCCAAATAGTTTTACAAATCATTTTTGTCTATGTCAAAATCCTTTAATTTTAAACTTGTTTTGAAATTGATTTATTATGATACAAATATTCCATATGGTATTGAAGTTTTTGTGAGATTTTTGACTGTGGATGTGTTATTTTTATACCATTCATGGTTTATGGGTAAATTACTGACATTTCGTATGCCAGTTTTAATACTAATGTTTATGTTATGTTTAAACCTTTTCATATGAGCAATGCATTGGAATTAGTAAGTGATGGGTGGAGCCCGCTATAGCTCCTCGATTCATCGGTAGGTCTCATGATACAAACTAGTGTCTTGGAACAAGGCCTTGAAAAATCTTATTTGTAGTCTTGGTACAAGGCCTTGACTATGTGGTTGTGATAGTCTGGCATTATGCATTCCATCAATATGAAAGCGTTAGTGATATTGCATGTGATTATTCGACTAGTAGAATATCCATGTGAATAAGTAAATGACATTACTTCATTTTATTTTTTCCATATTATGCTGAAGTTCATATCTAAAAGGATTTTGTTTTATTTATACATTTCCTTAAATGTTTATGATTATTTATGAATGTTTCCGCTTTATTGTTATCCTTACTCATCATCTGAGCTCTCCCCTCTCTATGTTTTATTTTTCCTAGGATTCCTAGAAGTGTATTGTGATTTATATGCAGTGTTAAGCCAAGGGAATAATGGCATTCATAAAGGATAATTTATGTTGGTTTGTATGTTATAATGTGTAATGTAACATTCATGTATGTAATCTATTTTCCAAGACTGCTAAACTGATAGGTCCTTCGGGACATGATTCCTTGTAATCATGCCAATGTATTAAAATAATTCACTAGCTCTAGGTAACTGAGGTTAGGACGTTACATGTATCTTATCCGAGTTAGGTGAGGAGTACACGGTGTATTGTGACGCTTCTAGAAAAGGACTCAGAGATGTGTTAATGCAAGGGGATCGAGTTGTTGCTTATATGTCTTAGAAGTTGAGGAAAAATGAATGGAATTACCCCATGCATGACCTTGAGTTGGAAGTGATGGTTTATGATCTTAAGTGTTGGTGACACTATCATTTGGGGTGAAATGTTTACAGATTTTATATATCAAAAAATCTAAAAGTATATCTTTTCATAGCATGACTTTAATCTTCAGCAGTAAAGATTGGTATAGTATATGTAGTCCTTTGATTTTGAACTAGCATATACACCCAAAAAGGGGAATAGTGCGAATGATTCCTTGAATAGGAAAAATCGGACTCGATTGGTACATGAGTCAAGTGCAGAGTGGAAGATGATGAATTTTCTAGATGAAATGCATGTGATGGTTCAAGAGATTCAAGAGAAGATGACTATGGTTTTTGTAGTAGTGGAGTATAAAATCTTGAGACGAATCAGGGACATGCAATATAAGGATCCAAGGTGTTTATCCTTAAGGGAAAGCCTTGAAGGTGGGGAGACCCCTTCAGACTGGTTGATATATGAGGATGAGGTCATCTAGGAGAAAAATTGGGTTGTTGTGACTATGATTATGTGAGAGGAACTCATGTGATAATTTCATGCCTCTAAGTGGGAGGTATATATTGGGGTGAAAAAATGCACCATGACCTGCGATGATAGTTTTGGTGGCCAGAAATGAAAAAGTAGATGGCATGTTTTGTGACTAGATGTTTCACCTATTAGCGGGTGAAGGCAGAGCATCAAGGACTTGCTGGTCTATTGCAGCTGTTGCCTATTTCAGAATGGAAGTGGGATGATGTGACTATGGATTTTGTGGCAGGTCATCCAAATTATCTTAGGAAGAATGATTATATTTGGATCATGGTTGATCAAATGATTAAGTTATCACATTTCTTACCTATAAGTGAAACCTTTATAGTAGAATAGTTGGAAGAACTATATGTTTGGGAGATAGTTCGTTTGCATGGGGTGCCATGAACTATAGTTTCAGATCGTGACTTGTACTTTACTTCACGTTTCTAGAAGGAATTATAGAAGGTTCTTGTAACAAAGGTTTTGTTATTTATGCATTTCCACCCATAGAAATATGGGAAGCTAGTGCGTACCATATAGGTTATAGAGGATATGCTGTGGGCATGTGTGCTTGAATTTGGTGGTTCTTGGGAGAAACACTTGGATTTAGTGGAGTTCGCCTATAAGAACAGTTATTAGGAAACTATATAGACGGAACCATATGAGGCACTTAATTCTATACCTTTTAGATCACTGCTATGCTAGTTATAGTTGGATGAGTTAGAGTTGTTGGGACCGACTCTCGTGCAGGAGACATCGGAGTTGGTGCAGCTGATTCAAAAAAATATGGCTACACCTCAGAGTAGGAAAAGGTCATATGATGATAGACAGAGTAGACCCCTAGAGTGTACATAGGTTAATTGTGTATTCCTTTGGGTGTATCCTAGGTTGTATAATTACATGATATGGAGGTAGGGAAAGTTGACACCTATGTTTGTAGGACCATTTGAGTTAGTTTTGGGAATCATGCCGGTGGTATACCGATTGACCCTTTCATAAAGATACATCGCTATGCATGATGTTTTCCATGTGTCATAAATATGGAAGTATCACCCCGAACCTTATCTTGTGATTTATGTGGATAAGGTTGAACTCGAGTTAGATGCATCCTTTTAGGATCATCCGATATGTATAATGGATCACATTGAGAAAGTGTTGCACGGAAAGACAATGATGTTAGTCCTTGTGTTATAGAAACATTGAAGTGTTCAAGAGGAAACTTTGGAACAGGAAGAAGACATGAGGGATCAATGGACCAATGTTTTTGCCTCAGAATCTTAGTGATGCTCAGGAGTGAAAATCAAGGATGAGCTATTATAAGGTTGGGAGATTGTATGATCCCGACCTTTTTATGAAGTCATCTCAGGACCATTTTCAAGTAATTTTCTAGTTTTTAACTACCTTTGTTTTGGAGTTGTGGTTTGAGGTGCGTTTGGGAGATTTTTTAAGAAAAATTAATGGATGAGGGATGTGCATGGTTTGCACATGGTTAGAAAAATCATTCACCTAAACCCAGTTAACTGTGTGAACCTAGATAGATAGGTTTTCACATTTGGTGCGTGTTTTACCCTAACCATGCGCCCCTTCCCAGGAAATAGTGCATGTGGGTTTTTGTTATCTGAAAATTAGTTTTTAAATAAACCAAACACCCAAAAACCCTATATTTTGACATAGGCTTGGGATTGAAGAATTATAGGTGATTCCATAGCCTTTCGGAGGGATTGTAATGCGATTCAAACACCCTTCTTCGAGATCTGAAGTCCAGATTGATGATCCGCTCTCTTCCCGATAAGTGTATTTCATACCATTGCTTCTTTAACTCTTTACTCTATCTTTATTTAATCTTTTCATGTATTATATCCACCATTTCCATGAATCTAAACCTTTGAGTTGTGATCTAGAACTAGAATTGTGGATCTAGATCTATATTTGCAAGATCTTGATGCTTTTGATCTTAATTTTGGGTTTTGGGATTTAGATTCAAATCTTGATCGACTTCGTTGTGCCGCTGAAAAGTTTTGGATTTCTGCTAGGAAAACATCCATAAAAACCCAAGGAAGGTGGTCTAAATAGAACTCCTATAATCATGGATTTGATATGTGTATGTGAGATTGATGAAAATCTTTCTTTCCTTAGTAACTGATTCCCTGAAATAGGATAATTAGGAATGTTCCTTGAATTATGGATTCTTTGGAGTTATAGATGATTAATTGATGATTTAATCATGTAACTAAGGGGCTTTCCAAATATATAATTGATTTGGGGAAATTTTTTATGGTTTGGGATATTGTAATTGAGATATAGAATGTGGCTGGGTTTGAAATAATTAATCAGGGGGGAATTAATTATGAGAAAATATTTGGCTATGTGATATAATTAATAGAGAATTAATTATGTTCCATGATGTTGATTAAGATAATTAATTGTGAGATTAATTAGGAAAAGTTTATATTTGGTTTCGATAATTAATTGTGAAAAAATAATTATGGAATAATATTTTTGTTGATTGATTAATTAATTTATGAATTAATTAATAGGTTATGTACTTAGTTAATTGTTGGGTTAACTAATGTAATTTGATATTTTTAACTAATAATTATATTAGTAAGGTAATTAGATGGTTAATTTTTCTGAATTAATGAAGGATTTAAATGATTACGAATATGGGTGCTAGACAAGGCATTCTAAATTGATTGAGAAGTTAGAACTTTGACATGGAGTTCCTCCCTAATAGTTAACTAAAAACTTGTGATGTGGGTTAGTAGACTTGTTGATCTTCATAGAATTATATTTGGTGTGTTTGACATGGAAGTTTATACCGAATGATATTTGAGTTGCTTGAAATGGTGTTCAACACCAAATAAATGACAATACAGAATTATGATTTAAATAGGAGGCATGAATTGAAATTTGGTCTAATATGATTATTAAATAATAAATGACAATGTGATAATTGTTAAATTATGAATTGAATTTATTACTTCATAGAATTGCATACACTTTCTTTTGACTGGACCTATTTTGGACACCATTGGTGGGGGACTACGAATTCTTCCTCACATCATATTCGGGCCGCCTGATCGACACGTGAGCAGACTGTTTTTGTTTTTGGAAAGGATAAGGGAAATTCTTTGGGATATGTGGTTTTTTGGGAATGGAGCAAGGGTGAGGGAACCAAAAGTGGTTCGAGACCCGCTTAGAAGTTGTTGTGTTTTTATATTCAGTTTTTGTAGACACTTGACACTTGAATTGTCATAGCATGTTTTATTTTTTTAGTTGAGTATTTTATTTCCTATTTTAACTATCATGTGACTTGGTATTTTTATGGTTATTTATATGCTTCTACAATTTTTTATTATTTTTTTTGCTTCAGCTGGTGCTTTATTATGATAAAATAGGGTATAATCTCTCCATGACGGACCTATTATACCCTCATTTTTAGTCGACACCCTCTAGCATACATAGATTCACGCTTGAGGCCATGCGACTGACCGTCTTGGGGCACCATTTAGTGGCACCTAGGTTGGGACATTACATTGGACCACCACTATCTTATTTGGATTTACTGGAATACCTCTTGAAAAATTATGTGTCCTATAACAATTCCATTAGTAACCATGAAGTTAATGTTTTTCAAATACAACACAAGGTTACATTTGAAAGACTTTTGTAGGAGAGGATAGAGTAAATTCAAGTAGGATTCAAATGACCCACCATAATTGGTAAATTAATCCATGAAGAACATCATACAATGCTCAATGAATTCAGAAAAGATACTCATCATACAACTCTAGATTGTTGTGGGAGCATTTTAAAGGACAAAAGGCATTATACTATATGAAATGTTCCAAAGGGGAAATTTAACATAATAATTTCTTGGACTTGTAGTTTGATTGAGTTTATAAAGTATTCAATGTATCCATGAATAAAGAAATAAGATGACTTTATAGAAAATATTTTTATAATTTGATCAAGGAAATGAAGTGGATGGTGATATTTTTGTGTTTCAACATTCAATTTCTGATAATTGATGCACACAAACCCTTTTTCACTTGAGTTGTGACCACCTATCCATGTTCATTTCTGACAATAGTTATCCCACCCTTCATAGGTACCACTTGAATTGGACTAACCCATTGACTATAAAAAAATGGTTAGATAATACCATCTTGAGGAATCATGGGGATCTCTTCCCTAACTACCTCAAGTATGAGTGGATTGAGTCGTCTTTATGGTTTTTTGATTAGTTTGGATGATTATTCTCGATGAATGTGATTTATGAAAAGGGAAGGGTTGATGAATAGTATTATATCTAGGGTCTAACTGAAGGACTTTTTTGTTTTCCTCTAACACTTGAAATTTTTTAGACTCCTTAGTTTCATTGAGTATTATAGAGACAATGACATGATAAGAGTGACCATGGAAAATTAATACATACATCAGGTGTGTAAAAATGGGTTTTAGATTAGTTTCATCATTAATATGTGGGCTAGAAAAATTAAGAAAAGGGGAAGGCCTCTTAGTTGGTTTTGACTCATTTTCTTCATTACTATCCAAGGTGTAAAAGTAGATATTATAGGTGACATGGGATTCCAAATAGTTTTAAAGATCATTTAGATGGACGGAGTCTATAAATGAAAATTCAACATCAACTTATCCAATTATGACTTTCTTAATCATAATGAAAATTTCAAAAAATACTATATCAGTAGAACAAAAAGAATGTGATGGAACATGATTCAATCAACTTATAGAAGATTTCTCAGAAGTATGGATAGATAATGATGATTAATCCTCTGATGGGTATCTCATGGATTGAGAAATATTGAACCTAACCAGTTGGTCACCAAATTCCATGGATAAGATTTCTAAATGGAAATAAATATTAGTTTTTCCTATTATGAGTAATGGTATTACAAGAATCAGGGGAGATTTAGAAGAAGAAGTCTCACCTTCCATGCTAAGGACATAAAATCAACTGGGAAGATAAGATCATTGACCTAAAAAAGTACATCCTCAATTATTACCTTAGGACTAGAAGTAGATTGATTGGATAACTAGATAAAAACACTAATTGGGTGAAAGGGACATAGAACTAGATTGGATAAGATGGATTTGGGAATGAAATTTATTGAGTCTCCTAGGTATACGAGTGTATCATCAAAGTTGGAACTCCCTACTTGGTATGGAACCATAAATGTACCTAGATCTTTTCACTTCATGGGAATATATTTCTAGGTTGAAATATTTTCAATGGTTTGAAGTTTTCTCTTCTAGGGGAATAATTTTTTAATAAACATTGCATACTTCGGGATTTTCTTGATGTAATTTAAGAGGGTAATGTTTACTTCATCATGTCTAAACATGTCAAGAAATTCAGAATCATGATCAAAGGGATTATTAGGATTAGATATGGATTAAGGAAAGGGAATTGGGTTCTTTAGAGGAGTGGAAGGGGTTGGGTAAGAACATGGACCTTATTTTTAGGTATGAGTTTTTATTTTCTGATTTCTTTTGAGAAAAATATGAGAATCTGAAAATTTAAAGAGTACACGCCATGTACTTAAGAGTACATGCCATGTACTCGGTTGCGGAGGGTGACCGTGTACTGGTTGTGTAACATCTGAGAACATGGTTGTGTGGGGAGACCTGGAGACCGCCTAAATTGGGGGCTTGTTAAGGCAAGTACATGCCATGTACCTTAAAAGAAAAGGCCGTGTACTTTTCTTTTTAATTGTTATATCGGACCAGGGTCACATCTCATTCACAGAAATGCCTTTTTCTAATGATGTATCATTCAGGAGTGACTGAGGAGCAAGATTTTTTCCAGAGCCCCTGGCTGATCATTTTTTCTCTGATTCAACCATCGTCTATTGCATTGGAATCATCATGGTGATCTCTTCCTTCTTATAGAGCCTCATTTCCTGATTTCTCTCCTTTAATGAGATATCCTTGGTTGAAACTTTTATGATGTTTTTGTAGATCCGCATCATTCTAGGCCGATACCAAAGTATATCCATTGTGCAACACTGAGGTAGGTGGTTTGTGTCTTTCCTTAGTTAGTCTTTCAATATTATGTGCAAAAGTTCCCAATACCCCAGAACAGGGTATTGCATGTTTAGGGATTTTAGCCCAGTTAATGCCTGATATGCCTTATGTGCCTGAGTAGAGGTTGTTTGATTGTGAATATTGTTATTTTACATTCTATGGATGTTTTTCCCATGTTTGTTTTGATATTGACCGTTTAGTCTATCTTTTCCGGTTATAATGCTTGTTTTCTATGCCTAGTGTTGTCAGTATTGAGTGATATTATCTGATGTTGTTATATGCTTGTAGCTTTTTAGCCAAGTATTTCTTGAAAGTTGTTAGATAAGTAGTTCTTATGGTTTAATTTTGATGTTGAACATAGTTGTGCATGATTGACTTACACAGGGTTGTGGGAACTTGGTGTAGTAGACCATAGGGGGAATGGATGCTCATGGCTTCTCCATAGTGTCTTTTTTACTTTTATGTTGTGAGACCCTAGGGGGGATCAAATTTGTGCTCCCTCAGAGTATCTATAGTTCCACGTTGTGATACCACATGGGGAATTGTATGTTTATTACTTCCTTAGAGTTTCTATAGTTACTGATACGAGACCACATGGGTAATTCACAGTGAGTTATTTCTTAGAGAGTCTTTGCTAAAGCTGAACCAAAGGGGTTAGACTGTGAGTACTTCCCATAGGTTTTCTTGGGCTTGGTTGGTTGAACCAGAGAGGTTATACTATGAGTAATTCCTAGAGGGTTACTTGTATTTTATTATCTTCTTACTTGATATATGAAAATAAATGCTATTGAAATTGTAGGTTTGTTTATTTTGAGTACTTCCTTGTTTACTAATTTATTTTTCTTATTGCTTTCTATATATATTTACTAACTTTTAGGCACAGATCTTTGGGTGGTTGCCTACTGGGATTTGTCTCACACCCTGTTTGGGTCATGATTTCAGGCCCAAACATAATATTTTGCTTCAGGTATAGATAAGGGAAAGCTCCCTTCTACATCAGATACTTGACTACTACTGAGCTAGAGAGTATGGGACCAAGCTGAGGCTTACGATGCTGCTGGAGTTTATTTTTTTTTTACTTTAGTTTAGTACTGTATTCTATCATTGTGACTTGTTTAGATACTTTCCTATACATATGTATCATGAAACACTTATATATTGTCTCCATTTGTTTATTACTTTTAGTCTTCTATTGTTTACTTATTTCATGTTATTACTACTTCCTCTATTATTATCTATTTATTTCCACTGCATTACTCTACCAATGAGGGAATAGATTACCCAGTATCACACCCAAGGCCCTCGCTGTTAGTCAGAAGCCTCTGGCATTTGGGGAAATGCACTTGAGGCTATGTGACCAACCCGGTACGGGGCACCTCTGGGCGGCACCTGGAACCAGGATGTTACAAAGTAGTATCAGAGGGATTCTTTTCTTCTTCACTTATTATTTGGAGCCTATATCTTGGGATAGGAAGGAATATGAACTTGGTAATAACATTTTCCTAGAAGTAACTAACCCTTGTATAGGGAAAAGCTACTTTACCTTGATTATTTCAATTTTTTTAGTTTTTCAATTATTACAGTTGATTTGTTTTCACCGTTTGGTGATTATCATGTTTTGTGCTATTATCCTTGATAATATTGAGCTTATATTTCTGTTGCAACCCGATGAGATGAGGGTATGGCATCTCATTATTCATATAGTCACATTCTAGAGATTCCATGTCATGCATTCTTTCCATGCCATTTAGGGTGGATTACTGATTTCATGTTGTTGTGATAGATGTTTTGCAAGATATGCATGTTGTTGTGATCGATGCCTTAATATAATACCAACTATTTTATAGGGTATTGGATTGTGTAAGGTTTTCTTTCAATGAATTCCAAACTTTGGTTCTTGAAGTGTTATGAGCCCTAATGGATTAAAATTTGGTGGATCATTTCACTGTTATGTTTGTTTATGAAATGTATAAGATGCCAAAATTTTATTCGTGGAGAGTATGTCCCCTCATGGATCGAAATTTGGGACATTAATGTTCATTTTAGTGTTTTTATGGGTTCTCGAGTAGTTTATGAGGCTTACTGTCCAAAAAAACCAAGAATACACAATGTGTATTATTGAATACATTCCATGTATCCTTTTGTTTGGGAAGGAAATGTTTTTTATAATTACACACCACATACTATATGTACATTCCATGCATTCTCTAACTGTGTCACTGGCTATGTGGGTAGAAACACGGGGTTGGGAAATCATTGGTGGAAAACGCTGTGTACCAGACATACACGCCGTGTGTATAGACCATGTGTCCAACTGTGTGAACAACGACACATGTGTATTATGGGTAGTTAGTACACACCTTGTCTGGCACAAACACGTCTTGTAGATTCAGTCATGTAATTGGCTGTGTGACTAAAAAAATGGGTAAGTGAAGTTCTTTCTATTACACGCTGTTTCTGGAACAAACACACTGTGTAGTCTTTCATTAGGAGAACTGTGTGGGTTAGTCATGTAGAAGAACTCAGGCATGAAAAAATGATTCAAATACATGTCGTGTCTTGAAAGAACATGTCATGTGTATAGTGTGTTACATGACCAGAGTTGGTAGGAGTACACGCCCTTGTGAAGGCTTAAAGGAACATGCCGTGTAAGGGTCATACATGTCGTGTATCCCTGTTTTGAAAAACATGAATTCTTTCCTTCTCATATTCATTTATATTACTTCTATGTTTTAGTCCTTGATAATCTTGAACTAAGGTTTGCGCTTGAACTTTCAGTGTCATGCCACTGCGACGTCCTCTGTTTGAATGCCAGATTCAGTGAAATGAGCTGAAACTGGACATGGATAATCAGGGACTACCAACAGATCCTCCAGTTGTGCCTATCTTGGAACCTGCTGTTATCCTGGATATAGGTGACAATGCACAGTTCCGAGAGGTATTTATGAGGTTTATGCAGACATTCATGGGAGCACCACATCCTGCCCCATCTATGGAAAAGTTTACACGGGTCTTTCAGCAGCAACATCCTCCCACTTTCTCAGGGGATGGAGGACCTCGAGCCACTAAGTCATGGTTAGAAGCCATGATATCTATCTTTGAGAATCTAGAGATTCCTCCTGAGAGGAGGGTGAAGCTCTCTATATATATTCTTTGGGACTTCACCAAGAGATGGTGGGATGTGATCTCACAGGTGGGAAACCAGCAGGTTATGTCTTGGGATGAATTCCAGCATGCATTCTAGGATTACTTCTACCCAGAGACTTTGAGGTCCGATCGAGCTTGATAGTTCATGAGTTTAGAGCAAGGAACTCTCTCAGTCATGGAGTATTATTCTCGCATCACAGAGTTAAATTTCATCACACCCATCCTATAAGGTGATGATTTATTCCTGGAGAAGAAGTTTGAGGATGGTCACAGGCACAACATCCGATCTCAAGTGAACATCTTCAGGCTGAATTCCATCACCTCTATAGTCAACAAGGTGCTGATCACCGAGTGCAATATGATGGATTTTGGAGTTGTGGGCTAGCGTGGCCTGACATCTGGAGTTGGTACCCATAAGAATGACAACAAGAAGCACTGAAGGAAGTCAATGCATGAAGATCTGAGGTGACATGATACTTCTTCTGGTAGCCAGGTGGTGTGCTACCAGTGTGGGAAGAACATGCATACGAGTCTGCATTTCTTGAGAGACCTAATAGAGTGACGATCTTGTGAAAATATGGGTCATCTTCAACATATATGTCAGTTATTCTCACCAGCAACTGGTGATATGAGTGATTCCATGAATCCACGTTCAGGAGTAGGACCAAAAATTTGTACTCAGTCTGGAAACATGAGTTCTTTGGGATGTTTAGGCTAACATGGAGGTCACTTCCATGGTATCCAATTGGCATTAATTCAGTTAAAACAGGGTGGATTAGCTTAGGGTGTTCAGGCATGGTCCTATGGCTGCGGTATAGGTCGGACTTTTGCAGTGTAGAAGACCCAACAGGAGTAGGATCACATACCCACTAAGAGACATGAGTATTAGTAGACCCACAGAACGTGAGAGTAGTAGTTTCCTGGAAGAATCCTAAGAAGATCTTTGAGGTACATAGTTTTCTAGGGTTGGATGGTTACTATAGATGTTTCATACAGAACTTTTCATGCTTAGCAGCTCTACTGACTGGCCGGACTAAGAAGGGTTCTAGGTACCTATGGATAGATCCTTGTGAGTCAGCCTTTCAGGAGGTGAAAGGGAGGTTGACTTTGGCACTGATACTAGTTTTTACAAAACTAGGAAAGAGCTATAACGTATACTGTAATGCATCAGGTATTATCCTAAGAGATGTTCTTATGTAGGGGGAAGGATTCTTTGTGTATGGGTCTTAGAATTTGAGGCAATAGGAGAGGAATTACCTGATGTACGATCTTAAGTTGGTTGCAGTCGTTCATGCTTTTCGCTGTTAGAGACATTATCTTCTGGATGAGAATTTTTTGGTTTTCACAGATCAAAAAAGTCTCAAGTATATCTTTACACAATGTGATCTTAATTTGAGACAGTGAATGTGGGATGAGTACCTTCGGTCTTTTGACTTAGAGCTTGCCTAAACGCCTGGGAAAATTAATACAGTGGCTAATGCACTGAGCTGGAGGAATCAGATACAGGAAGTTTAGGAGGATAGTAGTGAGTGACGACTTATGGATATGTTCTCTGAGATTAATTTAGAGGTGCATTCCAGACAGGGGCATACATTTCTATCTTCAGTAGTTGTTTCATCTACTCTACTTGATCGAGTGAGAATGAGGAAACTATTAGATGTTGAAGGCCTAGCCCTATTAGAGTGTGTCAGGAAAAGGACCATATTTCTGGATAGACCATAAGTGAGGATGAGATATTTTGCTTTAATGGGTGCGTATGGGTGTTAGCAGACATACGTGAGGAGATGATGTGGGATTTTCATTCCTCTGTTTGGGAAGTTCATCTTGGCATCACCAAGTTGAATCAAGATCTACACCATCAGTATTGGTGTCCAGGAATGAAGAGGGATGTTGTGGGTTTTATGATGAGGTGTTCCACCTGTCAGTAGGTGAAGGCGGAGAATCAGCGGCCAACATAGCTTTTGAAATTGTTACCCATTCCTGAGTGAAAGTTGAATGATGTCTTGATGGACTTCGTGACAGGCTTACCAAGGTCCCCTCAAGGGAATGATGCAGTTTGGGTTTTCATTGATAGACTCACAAAGGTTTCTCGCTTCTTGAAGATCAAGGATACCATCAGTGTTGATGAGATGGGAAGGATATACATCTGAGAGATTATACATTTACATGGAGTTCCAACCTCCATTGTTTCAGATAGGGATGCATGTTTTACTTCTTGGTTCTAGAAGGGACTATAGAGGGATTTGGGTACATTGGTACTTCTGAGTACAACTTACCATCTGTAGAAAGATGGACAGTCCGAACGTATGATACAGGTGCTGGAGGACATGCTTCGAGTATGTGTCCTAGATTTTGGAGGTTCTTGGGAGAAGAACATACCTCTTGTGGAGTTTTCCTACAATAATAGTTTTCAAGAAACTATTCATATGTCACCTTATGAGGCTTTATACGGTAGGCCATGCTGATCATCCTTATGTTGGATAGAGGCAGGAGATGCAGCTATTCTAGGACCCCATCTTGTCCAGGAGACCACATAGCAAATAGAGTTGATTCGGAAGAGGATGGCTACTGAACAGTCACAATAGAATTCTTATGCTGATTGAAGAAGACGACCTCTGGAGTTTGACGTCAGAGATCAGGTTTTTCTACGTGTCACGCTGAGGTTGGGACACAGGAGGATGAGAATACATGTCAAGATTTCGCAGAGATATGTTGAACTCTATGAGGTTTTGAATAGGTTCGGGCCAGTTGCCTATCATATGTAGTTACATAAGAGGTATTAGGCTATGCATGACGTATTCCTCATTTATCAGGTAAGATGTTACTTCTCAGAACTATCCTAGGTTTTTCAATCTGAGGAGGTTGAGTTGGAGGTGGACATATCATTTAAGGAGAATCCTGTCCATATTTTTGATCATAGTGCAAGGGTTCTTCGTGGCTAGTCTGTTCTTCTGGTATGAGTGCTATGACATCACAAGTGAGTACATGGTGAGACTTGGGAGAGAGACTAATGTACGATCAGAGTGGCCGGAGCTGTTCGAGGATTTTTCTTTTACGCTGCCTTACTAGGGAAATTCGGGGATAGATTTCTTTAAGGGTGGATATTGTAAGAACCTGAACCCTATTTTCAGGTATGGGTTTTTCTTTTCTGATTTTTTTGAGAAAAGGATGATAATCTATAAATTTAAGGAGTACAAGCCATGTACTTAGGAGCACACACTATGTACAAGGTTGCCACGGGTGACCATGTACTAGTCGTGTAACGGATGAGTATATGGCTATGTGGGGTGACCTGGAAACTACCTAAAGCAGGGGATGGTTAAGGCATGTACACACTGTGTACCATTAAATAACACGCCATGTACTCATCTTTTTAATTGTTATATCAGACTAGGGTCGCGTCTCATTCATAGAAACCCCTTTTTATAACAACGTCTCATCCAAGAGTGATCGAGGAGAACAATTCTCTCAGGATCCCACAATCAATCATCTGTTCTATGATTCAACCGCTATCAATTTCAATGGAATCAAAATAGTGAGCTCTTCCTTCTTCTAGAACCTCGTTTCCTGATTTCTATCCTTTCATGAGATATCCTTGGTTAAAGGTTTTATATGTTTTTATAGATCTATGTCATTCTAGGCTGATTCATGGGCCGATGCCAGAGTATATCAATTGTGCAACCCTGAGGAAGGTGGTTTGTTCCTTTCTATAGTTAATCTTTGAATATTATGTGCAAAATTGCCCAATACCCTAGAACAGGGTATTGCATGTTTAGGGATTTTAGCCCTGTTAATGCCTACTATACCTTGTGTTCCTAAGTAAAGGTTGTTTAATTGTGAATAGGGTTATTTTACATGCTATAGATGTGTTTCCCATGTTTTAATTTGATATTGACCATTTGGTAAATCTTTACCGGTTAATCTTCTTGTTTTCCATGCCTAACATTGTTAGGATGGAGTGATATTATCTGATGCTTTATATGATTTTAACTATTTAGAAAAGTAGTTCTTAAAATATGTTAGCTAATCAATTCTTAAAGTTTACTTTGTATTTTGAACATCATTGTGCAATATTGAATTACACAAGGATATGTGAAACTAGTGTAGTAAACCATAGGGGGAATGGACGCTGAGGGACTCTCTAGAGTGTCTTTTTACTTTTATGTTGTGGGACCATAGGGGGTATAGACTTTGTTCTCCCTAATAGAGTATCTAGTTCCACGTTGTGAGACCACATGAGGAATTGGACATTGAGTGCTTCCACAGAGTGTCTATAATTACCGATACGAGACCATAAGTGGAATTAACGGTGAGTGCTTCCCTAGAGAGTCTTTGCTAAAGCTGAACTAGAGGGGTCAGACTATGAGTACTTCCAATAGGGTTTCTTGTGTTTGGTTGGCCAAACTAGAGGGGTTAGACAGTGAGTACATCCCATAGAGTTACTTTTATCTGATTAGCATCTTACTTGATATATGAAATTGAATGCAATTGAAACTGTAGGTTTGTTTACTTTTGAGTATTTTCTTGTTTACTGCTCCATTTTTCATATTGCATGATTTATATATTCATTGACCATTACGAATAGATCTTTGGGTGGTGGTCTCTTGAGATTTGTCTCACACCCTGTTTGGGTCATGATTTTGGGCCCAAACTGATTATATTACTACAGGTATATATAAGGGGAATCACCCTTCTATGTCAGGTACTTGACTACTGTGTAACTAGAGAGTATGGCACTAAGTTGAGGCTTGCGATGCTGCTAGAGTTTATTTGTTTTCTTTGTACTTTGGTTTAGTACTGTATTCCAAAATTTTGACTTGTTTTGCTGCTTTCCTAGAAATATGTATCATGCATCACTTATATGTGATCCAGTTGTTTATTACATTCATTCTTCCATTTTTTACTTATTTCATGTTATTACTGCTTCTGCTATTGTTATCAGTTTATGCCCACTGCATTACTATTCCAATGAGGGAATAGTTTCCTCACTATCACACTTAAGGCCCTCATTACTAGTCGGCATGATATGGTGTTTTGGGAAATATGCTTGAGGACATGTGACCAACTGGGTATGGGGAACCTCTGGGCAGCACCTGGAACTGGTACGTTACATGGTGAGAGTGTGGATTCATGTATTTTTTTGGATTCATGTTGTTTTATTTTTTCCATATGAACATTTACATGATACTTTTTTGATTCATCATGATATATTGTAATTTTATTTCTATATAAAAGTTCAATTTCACTTACATTAACCTTGAGGTTGGGAAATGGTTTAGCTTGATGTTTGGGAAAAATTGGATTGATTTTTCTGACTTATGCAGGATGTAATTTGACCAAATTTGTTTTAAATTTTTTTGAGACTAGAATATATGAATGAGGAAAGATCTTTTATAACACTTTCCTATGGTTTCTTAGAATAATATTCATGTCCCACATTAAGAAAAAATTGATTTTTATTGTTAGGAAATCAATTGGATTGTGTTGGGTTTTGGGAAGTCTCACTAGAATAGTGGAAGACACGAGGAGAAGGAGGAGGTTTTCTACTATGAGGTTGATAAAAAAAGGATAAGGTTGTCGGTAGTAACTCCCACCATGACTATATTATAATTGTTTTTTATTTTTTGGAGGGAAATGAGGGGGATGAGGGATGGGATCCCCATACCTCCATCCTAGGTTATAGGTAGAATTGAATGGATCAGAGTGGGGTTGGGTGGAGTTTCTAATGAATTGAACAAAATGTTGAGGGTTGGTGTTCCACTAAGAATATGATTCATTTAGCTCCATTAAACCATAAGTGTAGCACCGCAAGCCCACCCTTCCAGATTCGATGCTAAAACATGTTGTGTAATTTTTTTATAAAAGAAAATAAATATTTAAATAACACATTACACAATCGATGACCTTTTACCGGTCTTGGTTTTTAAGAATTAGATATAAATATTATATTTCATCAAAACTGAACAAAGTAAAATTAACTAAATAGATAATTCTTTAGTGCACTGCCTCCTCATAGAACTCATATCACAAAGTAATTCTACTAATCCTGTAAAAAATGATTTTAAAACATAGGGTGAGAATTTAATATGCCCAGTAAGGGGTTTTGAAAACATTAATAAAAGCATCAAAAATATTTATTTAGAATAAAAATATAAATATATATATATATTATTAAAATTATATTTCCGAAACATTAAAATCCCTATAATTTTAGAACTCAATAATTTCATAAAATAATTATATTTGAAAAGACCATTGGGATTTTTCCATAGAAAATAATAGTTTTTGGATGGTCATTTATGATACTTGGTAGAACATAATAAAACTGTAAGGCCACTATTCATAACTTATATGGATCAATTTTTTCTTAAGACCTATGGGTTTACTTCTTATAATATAACATTCATTATACTAGTGAAAATTTTGAAAACACTTTTTATGGATCCGCCTTTCTCAATCCTAACCCAAAACACTTGAAAAATACATATATAAAATTATTTTATTTAAAATATAATAACCTTTCTTATAACATGTCATCAACATATTCTAGAGATATTCTAAAACCATTTTTAGGAGAATCCCATGTTTAAAAATTGTTACAATTATTTAAAAGTTATAACTAAATTACATAATAAAATATGTGCACACTTGATTAAAATGCATGGAATTACACTTATAAGCTAGATAACGGCTATAATTAATTATCCATGACATACCAGGGAATTCAGATACAATTTCACACATGAAATAATAACTTATTTCGGATTGGTACATAAAATGATAACTATTATCATTTAATAAATAAATATAAATTATAAAATGATTGATTAAGAATAAATTTCTAACCTTTGTAAATAGATTTGGAAACAAAATATTCATCCCTATTTATAAATAAATTGATATACATATATTTTTATACATAAACATAAATCATTATACCTTATACATAAAATGATGTTTTGAAAACATGAGTAATATCTTTGATAAATGATCCGCTTACATCATATAGGATTAGAGATAATATTTAAAAACAAAAACCATTTTCATATAAATTATGAAAAAATAGCAAGTTATATAGATAGATATCAATATATATATATATATGTATATCTTTGTAAGAAATATAAATTGATAAAATTTAATCCCGTTTTCACCGTAGGATTTAAATAATAATTTAAAACATACACATATCTTATATATATATTCTGAAAATAGATAATTATACACACGCACACACACATATATATATGTATGTATGTATATACTATTAAAACAAAGATAATTTGATTGAATAAAAATTAAACCCTTACACAAATCCTTAGGAATGAAGGATTTATAAGAAACATAAATTTAAAATAAATATTTTTCATAAAAAATTCTCAAATCATAGAATAGGTATGTATATTTTTTTGTATATACTTATATATATATATTGATGAAATAAAAAAAATTGAACCCTTACTTGTTTTTTGATCAAATGAGGGACTGAGGCTTTTGGAATTCAAGTAGAATTAAATGAAGGATTTGGTAGGATGATAATCATATAAAAAGGTGTGAAAATAGAGAGATATAAATATATATATATATATTATATCACATGTTTCAATAAGCAAAGATGCTAATTAAAATCCAAAATGGACCAAATAATCACTAAACAAAAACATTAATTAGCATAAAATTATAATAAATTTAGTTGATTGAAAAAATATATATATTTATAAAAGTGGATTTCTTAGGAATATGGATTGGGTCATGTATTGGTTTAAAAAACCCTTATTTTCATTGCTATGGAAATTGAAGAAATATGGGCCCATGTATAGAGATATAAGAAATTTTGACGGTGGAGAGAAATAGAGGAAAGTGCCAGTGGATGACCTGATGTGCGACATGATAGGGTTCTATAGGTAAGAATATGGAAAGAGTAATGGATGGATAAGATCTAAGGAAACACGATACAAGGTCTAGGATAAAACCCTTTGTTTTAAAGAGGAGGCCCGATCGAGAGAATCAAGAGAATGACCAAGATGAAACATAGATATATCATGCAGTTGGGATTAAATCGGTCTGATATGGATTTCTTAGATTAGATCATGCATTTCAAAAATGTATCCAACATTGAAACCAAGTAGTTTTTGGGATGCATTATAAGTCTGGGCACTCGGGCAAACCACCAACAACACAACACACACACATGCACTTGGGGATTCATATACATGGCCTCTCCACCAAGGCCACGATCCAACCTATACACAGTTTGATTCTTAGGGATTCGATACTATCCCCACCTATACATGGGTTGTCCTGTTGGTCCATGGGATTGTGTTGTGCTCTCACTGGAACTGAGGTATTGGCATTACATGCTGCTCTCATTTGTGGTGGGATGTTAGAATTTTTTTTGTAATTTTTTTTGTTAAACATAACCAAAATCATTAATTTTTTTAAGAACTTATAAAGATTAATTAAATGATTTAAAATGTTTTTTATGTTATTATTATTTGGAATTATAAAATTATTTTCATCAAAACCTAAGGTTATAATACCCAATTAAAAATTAAAAAATTACACGTCATTAATTTTTTTTTTCAAAATATTACTTTAAGTTCATTTTAAAATTTTAAAACATCCAACAGTCACTAAAATTTCCACTGGATATTTTTTTACAAAGATGAAACAAAAATGTATAAATACCCATGTTTATGGTTATTTAAAGGCAAAAAAAATTTCTTCAAAATGATGTTTTACATTTCTCTTGTTCTTAGCATTCTTATTATTATTTTTCTTGTTTTATTTTTTATTATGGTATATCCAAGAGATGAAGCCTACATAATTACTCTTATTGTGCTGATGGGAGGTCTTCTAGTGGAGTTACTCAGGCTTGAAATGAGTTTTCCAGAGTATTTGATGTCCTTATATTTTTAATGGTGTAATGTATTAATGTTTTATTAAATAAATTGTTTCTCATATATTCTTATTTCATTAATTCATCTGAATTAAATAAATTTATTTACCTAAAATAATAATAAGTAATAAAAATAACAATGATATTAATATCACTATTACAACATGGGTTCTGGGAATTACAATAAGAATCAAAGGGAAAATCTTATAGTTATTGAAATATGTCAATTGGATGAGCTGGTGAGTTGCAGATTCCATAGTTTTTGATGGGTCTAGGGAACTGATATTGTAGAGAATAAGTGATTGGGGATTTGATATCCATGACTAGTTATTGAACAAGATCTATAAGATAAATCATCCACTTGATCATATTATTGGGCTCTATGGATTGATTCTCTTTTATTTTATTGACTTGATCATATGCTCGAGTATGGAATTGATGCATGTTTGCAACCATGTTTCTTTTGATTTTTCCTGAAGCTACAAGTGTTTTATAAACAAGAGCACCGCCACTTATGAAATTTATGAGAGTTATACCCATATCCATAAATTACTCATATAAGTTTTGGATATTTTTTACATGGATTTGGTGTTTTGGGTATATTTAGACATGATTTTTGAGCCTCCCGCAGTACTCATGGAGTGTTTTATTTGGGAATTTATGGATAAAACTTATTTCATTTAGAATAAAAGTGGTTCAAGAATTAGGGAATAATTTATCTAATAATAGTGGATTCATGTAATTATATGTGATTAAGGAACCGATAGGGAGGTAATAGAGCCATGACTTGGGTAGAGTTGGCAAGGGAGAAAGGGAATGACCAATGTGTGATTTGTTCTTTAGAAACCCCTTAAGGATTCAAAGTAGATCACACCACTTGGAACTCTTTGAGGTGAAGATGAGGATCAGAACCAGATAGACCATGGAAATAAGATAAAAGATGAATAAAAATTGATTTTATTTATAAAAAAACCTTGATGATTATATATTTAATACTAATGGGTTAATAATTCATATCAGTAGAAATAAGTTTTTAAGGGGTTTTCCTTAGGATTGTCAATATGTTGATCGATTGGATGGGGAATGAATGAGTATTGAGTGATATGATTATACCGAATGTTCCTACTAAATAGGTGGATACTTTTCTTGATTTTAAGGTCAAAAAAAGTTTGAGGGATTATTTGGGAGGTAATGGGGCATTCAGAGATTTTTTTAAGGGATGAGGAAGGAGGGTTTTTCTCAATGTTTTTTGATATTTGTTATGTTTTTTTTAATTTTATTGTTTTTTATATAAGAAAAAATAAACTACTATTCATCACAACATTAAAAGAAATAGTTACATTTGAAGAATGGTTTATTATCATCTATTGACCATTCAAAGGCCCGATTCTCTATTATAATGTGTATAACAACACTCGGATTGAATCCTCAGTGATGGTAAATTTTTTGGAGTCAATTATTTATGTTTTGTCTTTTGAATTGGGGGTGGTTTTGAAGAGATTAATTAAATATATTTATGGAGGATTTATATTTAAAAAAATTATATATTTTAGGGTTATTTCATTGTGAGGGATGTAAGATTATGATATCCTTCAGATTTGTGATATATTGTATTAAATTGTCACCCAATTCCTAAGACAATTTCTAATTGTAATTTCCAATTATTTTGGATTTAATCCATGACTAAACTAGGGTAATAATATCAATAAATAGTTATTAATATAAGTGTATTTATGGTTCCTATAATCCATGTAATTTACATGTTATACCAAAAATTTCATTAATCTATGACATTTTAAGTTTAACATACACAATATAAATTTAATGAATATTAAACGAGAAAAAGATCTCAATCACTTAACATCTCAAAATTATGACACACCCCAATAAGATATTTACTCATAAATTTTTGCGGTAAATATTTTATATTATTTATGGTTATATGTAAAAAGAGAAATAAAATGAGCGATACAGGGAAAGAATTGTGTGCGGAACACACACAAGATTGGTGAAGAAACTTAAACACAGACTTTGGATCGAATGAGAAAGTGAAAGAGAAATGTTTTTCAACTTAATTTAAATTTTATTAATTAAAATTATAATAAAATACATAATTTGGATTAATATTATATAACATTAATAGACTTTCATTGATATTTAAACAAAATTACAACTCAAACACTTACGAAATTACAAATGATGGAGAACACAAAAGAACATGAAAAAAGAGAGAGGAGGAAAGGTCACTCAAGTGGAAATATGAGTTTATATGGTCCTATAAGGCCTTTTTAAAGGATTTTGTATGTCAATTTATCCTTATAAGTTCTGAAATGACAACTTATTTGAAGGATAAGAGGGGAGTATATCAACATCCCAAGGTGGTGACTATTTGCTTTCAAAACCGCCCTTCAAGTTGGATAAAAAATTAAACCATGAATACAAAAAAATATTGAAAACTCATATTATTAAAAGTTGTAGATATTTATTTTTATATTCCACCCTCCAAATTTTGAGGCCATCAGTATTTTTTAACCAAATATATGGCTGTTTTTATAAACCATGTGGTATTGTCCTGTTTTTTCCAAAAAATTTCGAATAACATAATGTGAATTTATTTTAGGCCATGAAGAAGACCTCAAATAAGAAAAATTTCTTCTAAAAATCTAGGTTCTTATATCTTTATTTTCTCCCCATAAAATTCCAGCTCAATTGGGAAAGTGTATTGGGAGAAAAGTCAATAATTGTAGGATATTATCAAATCCTAGACAGAAGTGTGGGTTGGAATTTTATGCATCAACTGGGCCACTTATTTGTTGGGACTTGAAATTTATATTTAAGATTTAAAGGAATTTACCTTGATATATGGTAGTGTATAAATTAATTTGTATTTTTTTATTGATAATAGAAAATATTACACCACAATTAGTCCAGTTTCACTGGAATATTCATTAATTTTTCTTGTGTGGACCATATGGGCCTTAAAATGGGATAATTTTCCAAATATGTAGTTGAATTATTTTTTGGAATTTGAATTAGTAATGATTAAAAATAATAATCAGATCATTTTAATTATTATTTTGAAATATATTATCCAAATATTAAACTGTTGTGCAATATAATGAATCCCAAAAATTCTCTCTATATCTCTTTTTATCAAAATAAGAACATTGACTAAAAATTAATCATTTTTAGTAAAAAATTAATGATAGGAGTAATGATATATTTTTAAATGAATATGTAATATCAATAACTCTTTTATAGTGAAATATACCATGTATTTTATTATTTAGGGGAATAAAAATCTCAACCTTCACCATTTTAAGCCCCCTCCCATTATAATTTTTGAAGATGTTCTATTTTATCAAAAGAATTTCATTCCTTTGGCTCACTATGATATACAATTCATGTATGATTTTCTAAACATTCTGGTAACTCCCAAATAGAACCCTATATCTAAAATAAATATATAAAAAATTATTCCCCTACCCCAATAATCACTTACTATTTTTTGATAATTATCCATATCACTCTTCTTATTGACCTTAGATACAGTAGTAATCTATACAGACCTCATTTAATCCTCCAAATTCTTCTTGAGTATGAGACATTTTTTACCACTTCTATAAAATTATGAAAAAATTAAAACCTTTTAATAAATATATAAATTAAATCCGTACTCAAAAATTTAAAAAAATTTAAGTCATATTGCCACAAAATTTTAGAGAAAATGGAGAAAGTAAATAACATTTGATGCCAATCAAGAACAAACATATCTCCCCCATATAACTCTATCGAATCATAGAATTTTTCTATACTAAATATCTAGAGGTAGAACCTATAAATTAAAATAATATGATAATCATCCCATTTCAATCCCTTATCACTCTTCACCTAGGTAAGAATATTCCACCAACATTGCACTGATCCCTCAAGAATAAAGGCTAAAATATTCACTCTCTTCACATCCATTGCATGAATAAACTCAAATATCTTGTCCATGGATTATAGAAAATCATCCTTAGTATGAAAATCAACATATACACTAATAGTAGTAGGATGTTTTTCTTGAAAATATTTAAATATATCAGTTAAAAAATTGAAATCCTAAGATGGTCTCCCTTCCATAATCTAAATCACATTAAGAAAAATATCAGTAATCTTATTTTTTTACTAGAATATATGTTTCATACACTGGAGGAACATGATCATCCTCCCCTCCATATATCCCTCATCATATCTATTCTACTCTACCTCCTTACCACAAATCTCATAGGTATATTATTCGCTTCTCCAATTCTATAAAAATAATACATAAATTAGAAAATGACTTCTAAATTTTCATTTAAATAATACACCATACCCCCATATCCTGCACATAATCACAAAATAATTAGTAAAATAAATTAAATAACTTTATATCATCAATTAGACACTATTATTTTAGTTAAATAATTAATTGATAATAAATTATTTAGAAAACACTAATCAATATATTTATAACTAAATCATTTAGCTAAAAAAATCACCAGTTAAATAAAATCACATGTGCACACATATATTCTATGTAACTAAAATCAAAAACAATGTATGAATAACCAAATAATCACCCTAAAGTAATGTATGTATTATACTATAAAATCCCAATTATAAATCATAAATTAAATCTACTACATCCCAAATAAATCAATCCTTTATCATGGTTTTGTTTTCTGTATGCACACACACACATATCTTCTATTCTACATCCTAACTCATAGTATAATTTTTATAAACTTTAAAAATATCAAATATTTAGAAAACATTACTCTAATACCATTCTATAATTTCCTCATATATAATGACCATATTTTTGAGGAAAAACATCAAATGACCTGAAGTGTGCTCTCTGATCACCAGATATTAGTGACCAGTATTGAGGGTTTATATGTATCACTTAGGAAAAAATTTACCCACAAATAGTTCATCTTAAATAAAACAATAAAGTAAATAAATCACTATCCAAACACAGTGGAAATTAGTATTAAACCACATAAAATATGAAAATACATCCCATTAATGTATATATAAACCACAAATCTTAAAACAACATCAAAATTGGTCCCAAGTATGATACCATGAACAATGTATAAAAAATATCTAGAACAATAAAAGGTATAAAACCCCTCTAAATGACTTTAAAATCATAAGAAATTAGCTCGAACAAGTCTCCTAACACGAATTCCCTGCTAATGAGGTCCTTTTAATTTTAACTATAAAACTATGTATATAATAAATATATATCCAATATTGGTATTCATAATGAGTAAGAAATAATTCTCAGTAAAAACCAAAAAAACCCAAATATACCTTAACATTTATTTTTCACTCATATGAATTGTGTAAATATATTAAATAATTTAATCACAACATTAAAATCAAGAATTAAAAATAATTTGGAACTCTCTAAGTCCCCATAAAATTTTATACATGTTTTATACAATGTTGGTTGATGTTTTTACTACTAAAGAAAAACACAGTAGTAACACATGAATTATATGATTTTTATGAAAAAAAGGTATATAAATTATATACGACCTAACTAAAGTCCTAGAAAAACCAATTTATCACATATCTTCACTAAGTAACATATAATTACCCAAGGGTCCATGAAAGTTTTCCAACTTCACAGATTATTTATAATAAAAGAGTTATCCCATAATAATACAAACACGACTACAATTTTAGCACAATGATCCCATGTTTATTTCCCTTTTTATCCATTTAAAATAAACTAGTTTAACTTTTTATAACTCATTAAATTAGATAAATCATACTCTTTATTTTATGAAACATATACAAAATTGTATCAAAATAATTCCACATAAATTTACTATTATAAACCATTAGTTTCATAATTTCACTTTTTATCTAGTATGTAAAAGTACACCCCCTTGTATTAATCCATTATACTTATTCAAGTATAATTTTCATCAATGTATAATTAATTTAAAGACACTCAATATACATCATAAAATCATCATAAACCATTATTAATTACTCTAACCTATTATATTGAGTTTTACCCCAAATTTAATACATTATAATGTCAGAAAATACTTATTGTAACATTTAATTCCAAACCAGAATTATTAAATTTATCTAAATTTATTTTTATTAATTCACTTCACTTAATAAAATATTATTATGAATTTATATCATAATTAATAATTCCATAACATAACAAAAAACACAAAAAAATAAATTTTATCTCCTAAAAATCATTAGAAATTTCACTAATAACGATGAAATTATAATCATGATTTAATCTACCATTTTTCATATTTATTCAACATTTTAAAAAAATTAATCAATTTTTTGAATAAAATTATAGCATTATTTTTTGTTTAAAACATAAAAAATCATAAAATTTTATTCTTATCATGTTAAACTTTATTTTTATTACATTAGTATCACTTAAAAAATTCAATCACGATAAATGTTTACAATTAAAATATAAACTCCTAATTAAATTCTATGAAGTGAGAGTGGTCATCTGATTGTTGGTTTGAATACAAATAACACCAATAATGAAGGATTAATACATCCTCATGCACAAAAAATACATAATTTCACTAAACTAAAATCATATAATAATATTATATTGTTGTGGAAACTAAACTATGTCACATCTGAAAAAATTGATCAATATTTCAAATATCTTACCATTAAAAATCCAGAAATCCAACACCTGTGACAAATCAAATTATCATTTATAATTGAAGGAAAAATTAAACTAGAATTATATATATAGATATTGAATGTTATAGACATTAATTTATATAATAATTTCCCATGAGAATAGAAAAATAGACAATTTAACTCAAATACCATGACCATAAATTTACTACATTTCCCATTGTTAAAAAAAGTTTTTCAAAGGAACTAAACTTTTGATAAACCTCGACTAGTGTTCTGGTACCTCATCATTATCTCAATAACCATATCTATCATTCTAGTGGCATCACCAAGGATATTTATATGGCCACCAAACTCTTGATTTCCTCAACTAGAGTTCTAGTGGTATTCTTCCGTGAATATTTAGTTCACTAAGATCCACATACCTTTCCAAAATCCTTATATTCCTTCACCTTTCCAAAATTTAATTTAAAATAAATCAAATAAAATATCTATATATAAAAGATATAATTCAAAAAAATACCATTAAGCTTTAATTTATTATAACTTTCAACTCCCATTAAGAGATCAAATGCCTAAAATGTTAGCTATACACAATTTATATTTATTTTAATATGGTTATTCCTATTATAAAAAAATACTAGCGTATGCAGTATACTTATTCAAAATAACATTCATATGTCCATACCAACCCTTTTATTATCATATCATATATTTTATCATACGTAATGCACTAGAAACAGTTTTTTTGTGTGTGGAATATTTCTTTTATGAAATGGAAATGAAATTTATTGAGATATTCAGGGATGATTTTCAGTATAAGGGAGATCTTTTGAGGTATTCCTTCATAACCAAGATTTGGTACTAAAAAATGTGATGCAAAGTGATTATATCTTATTTGGGAAAAGTTTAACTTCTTTATATTAGTGGGAACTTACCTTGTGCACTGGATATCAAACTAAGGGATATTGGCTAATCCTGCTTATATAAAGGTGACATACCAATTAACTTAGCCTACCCCTATGAAGAGAATTGAAAGCTTCCATGTACATTCATGTTTCTATCATTGATTTATCAAATATTTTTCTATTATAGCTTGGATACTCCCCCAAATACTATAAAAAGTAATTTTTGTTTAACTTTGAGAATCATTCAAGGAATCCTTCACTGATTTACAAGGAAATGTTGTGTCCACCTTAATCATAATCTCTCATAATTTTGAGAACACCTTTGAAATAATATGTGATGCTAGTGATATCATTGTGGTAGTATATTTTGGTTAATAGTTTAATCACATTTTTAACCCATATATTATACAATCCACACTCTTAAATATGTTGATGTTAATTAATCTACTACAGAGAAAGAAATTCAAGTATATTTGTCTACTTTTAATAAGTTTATATCTTATCTATTACTATATAAGGTAGTATTATATATTAATCATGTATCATTAATATACTTATAAAAAAAAGGATATAATCCATGGATTATCTATTTAATTTTATTGTTATTGTACTCTAGCATCAAAATTAAAGGTAATAAGGGATTATAAAATGTCGTGTCTAACCTCATTTCATTAATTACAGGGATGAATTTGGAATAAGATAAGAAGAATGATATTGATGATTATTCCCTAAATGATAAACCATTTTATACTGAATTATAATATTTCCATTGGATTTTTTACATTAAAATATATTTTTAAAATAAAACCATCTAGCATTACTTCATTTATAAACAAAGTAAATGTTTTTTGGATGACTTAATGGACCCTTTTGATATTATTCTTTATTTATTGGGTGATGTGTGATTCGATGGAAGATGAGAATAACTCTTGAATAATTTCATTTATCACATATTAAAGGAAACCATGGTTCTGATAAAATAGATGAAAATATAAAGAAGTTTGGATACATTTATCCCACTCTCAACAAAGATACAATGAAATTTTTATATCCATGAAATTGACTAAAATAACTAGAAATATTGGAATATTAAATTAATTCCCTCAACCTCTAATTATTTAAGTTGAATTTTTCAATGAATAGACAAATGATTTCAGGGTCCACTTCCCAACCTCTTTAGGTAACACATATATATATATCCTTATGTACATGGATTATGGGTATAAATAGGTGTAATATGATAAATAGTAAAGAATATAGGAAGAAGTTTTGAAAAATACCACATTTTATTAGTTTGGAATTCCTTAGTTTCTCATTTTTGATCAAGGTACTCACCTTAACAATCAATTTTTGAGTTTATTTCTAGAAAAAATATTGAATTATATATAATATAATCACCCTTTATCACCCATCAATATGAAGGAATGTGGAACTATATTATTGAGAAATAAGAGAAATCATGGATAAAACCAGTATCTAAAAATAGTACGATTGGAGCAAGAAGCTTATTGATTATTTGTGGGAATTATAGAAAGATGTAAAAAATTTCTACATACCTATCTTAACTAATTTATGGAATTAATTTATCTTTTTAATGGGTCTCATGAATAGATTATATTAGGTTGTGAAAAAGAAGAACATGGATCTATAAAAAAATGGGAAGAAAAGATTTTTATAGATAGATAAACTAGAAGAAATCTTGTGGGATAATTATGAGAATTAAAAAATTTACAAAGATAATATAAAGAAGTTGTATGAATAATAAATTACTAAAATATAATTCACGATTGGATAAAATTTACTCTTATTTAACGCCCATTTAAAATGTTTTCCAATAAAATTGATGTCCTGTCAGTCAAGACCCATCATAGTGATCAAAACCTGGCCTCAAAGAGTAATTGATATGAAAAGGTAGCATGAACCCTCAATAAAGGTCAATGAAATAAGGTTAAATCTATTAAAATATAATTTATAATAACATATCATTCCATCCCCTAGATTTTATTTAATATTAAGATATATATTTATCTATATTCTTTAAATGAAGTGCATACTGGTTGGAAACATAGTTATATTTTAAAAAATCATAACATTTCTCTTTTTTTAAAATTTTTAATGATTTTTTATTATTAAATTAGAAAATTTTAGTTAAAATATTTAAAGTTGAATACCAGAAAAAATAATCCCCAAACCCATGCTTTTAAAAAATAGAATATTATTATAAAAGTGGAAGAAATTAAGGACAAAAAATTTTCAAAGTAAAAGGATTAACTTTGAGAAGAAGAAACTAAAAACACCTTGTGTACACTAAAATATATCATGATGAAGACTAGAACTACCCTAGGGGTGAGGAAATGATCAAAATAGCCTTTCCCTAACCGCTTTATAAACTATTTTTCTAACCACATTAGAACCATAAGAAGTAACCACTTTGAGGTTAGCTATAGGTCCCCATTTTTATTAATATACATGAGATACATTCCAACCACAATGAGAATATCCTACATATCAGTTTCATATATTCGTTAACTTTACAAAACCAAAAACAATTCCCAACTAATCTCCCATGGATCCATGCTTACTTCCCCCATGAACATTTTTCAAACACATTGACCATTTTACCTTAACATAACCAAACCAAACCCTATAAAATTCTCATTTCAAACCAAGCCAAGATAGTCATGGAATTTAAAAATTTATCCATTGAACAAAATTTTTATACATTAATATTTTAAATCCAGCATTTTTTTACATGACCCCAATAATAAACCATTATAGTTTAAATTACCATGTTAGAGTGCATCCACCCCAACCATACCTCAAAATATCAACCTCACACCATGATGAGTATAACCTAACCATGTTATGGTTTCATCCATGTGGTTTATGAAATTATTATGTCCATGACAAGATTTTACACAAAAACTTTAATGAAGTGACATTTCATAGAAAAAATAATAGTAAAATGAATAGATGTGACCATTTAAACCCATCCCCCTCTTTCTTCACCTCTCACAACCCTCACCCAAAAAACACCTCTTTATCCTTGTTTTATCTCTCCTTCTATATTATGATCCCAACATTAATACCTGACAACTACACCAACCCATTGAACATCCCATTAACCAACACCACATTTCTAAAAAATACTTTCATTCACGTTTTTAAACTCCTATTAATTTTTCTCTCAAACAAAACTTCAATAAATTAATTTTTTTTATAATGAGTCATGATTTTGATACAACATATAGTAGATTCTATATAAATATCACTAATAAAATAAAGATCACCACACTAAAACCTCCCACTAAAAAATCCTAATTCCCCACAATACTAAAACTCTATAAAATTACCCTAAAACAATATTTATTCCTCATAATAAAAATCTAACATTATTCCTCTACCCAATATTAATAAACAATGTCATAACCTACCTATTAATTCTTTTCACCCTAAAGGGATGATTCAAAAAATTTAATATCTTCGAATCCATCCATGATGTATAAATTTTTAATGTTCAAAAGTCACAATGAAACAACATGAGTTTTATAGTTTAGAATTAAGGAAAAGGGAGGGGGTCAGATTTTGAATCCAGCTATTTTATATTTGATTATTTTAGAGACTAATGTTAGTTTCCACTTGAATATGCTTAATTTAGAGGAAATAATGAATGTATAAGAGGATAAACAATGGGATATTATGTTTAAATACATAAAAACTTTGGAATATGATAAAAAATGTGCATGATTTTAGTTTCTAGGAATGAAATTTTGATTTAAGAATAAAATATTTTCTTACAAGGGTGAGGAATACTCGGAGAAGATTGATGCTTATGAGGTCAACATAGATTTGATATTTAATCCTCTAAGAAATGTTGGATATACTTTATGGTGTTATTTAAATAAGATCAATGATCCTATTAAAAATAAACTAATTCAAAAAAATTTCAATTAAAGGATATAATCATGAGAGTGATTCATAGATATATCACACACTCTTGTCTTCCCAAAGGGAATATACAAGAAGGAGTGATCCACTTGGATGTGTTTATTATTCTCAATATTTTTGAGCGAACACCATTAAAAATTGTGAGGATATTATTTATGTATTTGTAGGGGATGAAGATAAAAAATAATAGAACAATCATGGGATGCCACTTTGTTATGAGATTGTCATATTCCCTTAAGTTTGTTTATTCCTCAAATCCCATCACTTCCTTAAAGAAGTTAAATGGATAAATTTTATCACTTTACACATGATGGGTATCATTATTAAATTAGATTAGCGATACATGTTGAGAATACCCAATACATATCATTCTTATATTTAAGAGTAGAACATGGCCCCTACTATTGAGATACATGGGCCATCATTCAGTTAGTTTACTTCCTATCATCCACATAGACCCTTATAGGATTCTATTATAGTGTATTTTTCTTAGATCATAGAAAATTTGAATATATTATTGAGATTAATGACTATACTATTGATATTGTTTGATTACCCATTGAAAAGGATCGAGTTGATCTTTGACCAAGGATCGTGTCTCCTCGTTCTCTAGTCCGTGATCATTAGCTTCATAGATTCCTTACCTGATGATTAGTATAGTTAATATATTACACAATGATTGGATATCACATATTGATGCCCCATCATCTCATCCATCTAGATCTATGGTATATCCATACCCTCACCCTACCACCACCCCTTTTCCCCAAGAATCTCTATCTCCTATGGAAAATTAGATAGAATATTTTACTATAAAGATTTATAAAGATAAATTTTATATTGTAAGAATATTTACTCCTAAAAATCTTATTCCACCACCCACTAACCAAGAGAAAGATGCCTCATAAATTTTAGATAAATATAACAAATAAAATTTTTATTATTTAAAAAATAGGAAGTTGATGGAGGAAGAAAAATAGAAAAAATGAATATGGTATAAATAAAATAGAAAAAGGAGTGAGAAAAATAGATTATAATACAAATAAAAATAAGGGAGATGTTTTGATTAATCCTAACAAGAAAAATAAATTTAAAGTCATAATTTAAGATCCTATTATGAATATAATATTAGTTTCCACTACTCCTATGATAGTTGAGAAAGCCATTATATCACCCCCATCAATTCATAAGTTTCTCTAACCACAAAAAACCCTACAATCATAGATTCATTGGTGTTTCAATTAGTTTTAGTGTATACATAGTCTAAAGTCCCATTTTCAGAGCCTATGTATACCATTAAAGAGAGAGTATATCATGAAATAACATCCCCTATAATATGGGTTATTCCAACACCCCATTTTCCCTCTTAGTTGTCTCTCTTATCTATGTAGATTTTTTTTATTGATAGTAACCATCCCAATGAAACACGTTTTTAAAAAAAGTTATAAGGAGTATAAACATTTTTATGATAAAACAATATAGGATAACCCTTGAATTTCACCAAACCACATGATGAGAGTGATTGGGGGTAGATTTTTAAGTGGGTACTAATGAGACTGGGGAGTCCTTTTATTTATTTTTACTTTCATTTTAAAAATTTACACCTATTTTATTTTTTAAATTTTGTTCACCAAAACATAGACCATAATGTGTTGAGATTTTCCACACCATTGTCATTGTATTATCATGGTCTTTTATACTACCATTGGGTTCTCATATGGAATAATATATGATATCATTTAGATAAATCTTTCATGTTGATTATATTGTTTATTTTTATTTTATTGACACATAATATGATGATGTGTACATAAAATGTATATTATTAAGTGAGTTTAGTAATTATATTAATAAATGAGGTGGAAGCCAAATGGTTTTTCTATTTCATAATACATGAGTAGTTATAAATCTAATATTTTCATACATTCAATAAAGGAGGCCTATAAATTAGTGTTTCTTGGAATTCATTAAAAATAATATGTTTATTCCATGTTAAGAAAATATCTATCAATTTATATTCTCTCTATTTTCTATTTAGGAGGTGGTGCAATCACTTTTTTGTGGATAAAAGGCCTTACTAAAGCATTCAGTGTTTCCATTCTAAGTAAGAACCCATTATTTTATATGAAGGAAACTCACTCAAAATAATATCCACTAAATATTAAAATAATGGATAGTGAGATATTCCCATTTTATTATTTTGTAATTTTATATTATTTATTACACTTATATCCAATATTTTCCTGATTTTTTATTCTCTTTATTTATATGGGAATAGTGATATCCCATGAAGCCCATTAGTGGTATCAAAAAATAGGTCAGTAATGAATTGATGGGATGATTTTTTTTTGAAAAATAAATTAGGTATTTTTTCTAGAACCACAATGATGGCTGTAAAACTATTTCATGGTATACAATGCTTTTACATAAAACAAAATGGTCATCTAATCACCATACTATAGTTTGTTAAAAAATATAAGTAAAATAACATGGTTTAAGGGAAAATTCTATTAGTTATTCTAATCATATGAAAATGTATAATTTTCAATGTCACCATGATATGGTTAGTTGACCACAATGTCATGGTCATGCCACCCTGATGATCATCTATGCCATGGTGAAAATTAACATTTCATAGTTCATAGAGAGACCAAAGAACTGAAATATTTTTTGGAATAAAATTATGTCAGGGTTAAAAATGGTTTTGACAATATCACTATGTCAGTAAGATAAGTCATAGTCTATAAAAAACCTAATAAAATTATTCTTCCTTAAAAACTTTCATTGGTGTAGGGATAAAGGCATTGTACTGAATTTTTGTAAATTTAAGCAATATCAAAAGTGGTTTTGATTATTATTATTATATAATGTTGTTAAATATCTTTTAAAATAATTTAATTCATTATTTATTTAATATATTATTATTTAAATATTCAGGAATATAATTTTTTTATGTGAGATGAATATTATATTTTTTAGTTTAAATTATTCAATCTACTTCCTATAAATTGGTATACCATTCATATACGAGTTACATGAAAGGGAGTTGGCTACATTTCATTCCATTCTAATTATATAATAAGTGTGTGTCACACATTTACGATGATAAACACAAACATAGAAAAATGAGATAATTGAAGAAAGTTGAAATAGATTTATATATTAGGAAAGCAGAAATATTTTCTACATTTGAGGTTGAAACATATGATCAAAGACTACTAAGTGGGTTATTTTTGGAATTAGAAAACCATTACTATATTCCACCCATAAATAAAAATATAATTTCTACATATTGTTTAGACAACATAGAATTTTAATTAATTATAATGAATAAAAGTTACTCTATATATATGAATGAAATTTTTAATAGAATAAGGAATATAGTGAATGGGTTATATATTTAGGATATGTATATTCCTGTCTATAATATTCAAGATAATTTGGTCAAGTTTGATTCTAACACCATTTATATTTGAAATTGTTTCCTTAGAGATATAAATGAGAGAAAAAACCAATGAATCCATAGAGAAGGATTGTTGGACTCATTAAATTATCAATCATTTTATTATTAAGAATATGTTTTATTAGAAAAATGATCAATGTAATGACCTAGAATTTCAATATATGAAAAAATTTCTCCCTATAAATATATGTACCGTAGAGTGCACGGTATATAAAATACACACCACATAATAAAAATTAACATCATTTTATTTTATGTACATAAAAAATTACATATGAATTATAAAAAAATACATAAAATTAATAATAGTAAAATTAGGTAATAAACATATACAAACAACATAACTAAAAGTTTAAATTTATGTGTGTATCCTAAAATTATCACACACGCGAACCAAACTGTAAAAATAAAAAAACAATTAAAAATAATATTGGAAGGTTATAAATATGAATATATTTGATAAAAAATTGTGTTCATAAATAATGAAGGATATAAAATACATTTATATGAATAATTTTAATTGTATAATCGTTAGAATAATAGCTAATCAGTAGGAATAATAACTGGTCATTGAAATGGTATCCTAACTAATTAGAGTAATAAAATGACTAAAAAATAATATTTAAAATTATTAGAACAAGTAAATATAAATATTATAATTCTATAAAATGATTTTTCAAATATATAACTTAAAAGAAAAACAATTATAACTTTTTTTAATCTATATTTTACTTATTCAGAGAAATTTTAATTTTTATGATAAAAGTTAATTATCTTATTTTAAAAAATATTTTTTAAAATATTTATTATAATTAATTATAATTCTTAAAATAATTAATAAATAATAAAAAATTGAAATATAATTACTCATAGAAAACTAAATAGGTATTTACACTAGAAAAATGTTTTCCCACTTATTATATTATTTTATTTAAATATTAAATTTTTAATTTTTATAATTTGAATTTGATAAAATATAAATAATTTTTTTGAATAATCATGTAAAAATAACTTTTTGGTGATTTGTTTTTATTTATCTAAAAATATTGAATTTTTGTTGAATGGTAAAAAATACAGTTTTTGCAAATACCATAAGTTTTATGACATCATCATGATATAAATATGGATAAAAAATTAATAAAAAAATGTAATATAATATAAATATATTTAATGAATAAAATATTTCATTAAAAATTTATAGAATTAATTTCCAAACCTATTAATTAAATTTCCATACATAAGTTATATTTTATTCTAATAAAAAAATATTTTTTATTGGTTACTTTATATAAAATATTTCCTAAGAGATTTTTAGTTTTTTTGTGTTAAGAGGTCAAAAAAACCCCTATTTTTTAAAAATATAATATTAATAATTATAATACTCAATAATATTTATAGTATTTAACCTAAATAATAAAATAACAAATACTTTATTCCAAAATACTCCTCCCCCATGGAAATATAAACACCCTCATTCTTGCGCTTTCTCTTCACATAAAAAACATTTTATGTCAATGAATATCTACCAAAATCCCTCTCTAAAATCTCCTATACATGTCCTTAATCACCCTTTGTGCCTGAAATTTCCACCTTGGAAGGCTTTTGGCCCAATCCAAATGATGCAACTCAAGGTGTTAGGTAGGTGCTTCAAATCCAATGTTCTCATTTCAATTATCCTCTTACAAATTCTATAATACGAGTAATAAATAAATATTAACTTTAAAAGATATTTTTTAATATACACTTTTTTCATAAAAATATAATATTTTTTAGTTTACCTATTCTTTTTCAATCCCTATTAAAAACCTCATTTCACTCGTGGAAGTTTTACATTACCTAAGTGAATGATGATGTTCTATTTTTCAAATATGTATTTTATTTATATTTATAAAAATAGATTTTAAGATTTAATATAAAATTATAATCAAATAATACAATTTATATAGTGTTTTAATAATACAATAACCATGTTAATATTTGAATATATATTCCATTAAGTTAATATAAACATGATATAGTTTTTACTATATCATATTATACAATTCTGGTATAACATATATCATGATATAAGATATCATGATACTACATTCACTAATTGTAATATATGTCTGGGATATATCATATGAAGGTGAATCATATAGTATAATTCATATGGAAATACTATGATTGAAATCAAAAACTAATAATTAATGATTAATGTTAAAATATCTATTGTGATAGATATCATTATTATAAAATTTCCATTTAACAAAATGCATGGACTTATTAGTGAATTCATGTGACTGACTGAATGTCCCAAAGACCTTAATTTTTTTATTGTTATTGATAATCCACATTTCAAGGGGTGAGGTGGAACCCTTACAAGTCCCTAAGTTTTAAAGAAAATAACATGACCTTTAGTTTTTAGAGGAAATCACCCAGACAAGACAACTTGGAACTACTCCTCCCTAAGACATGTCATGATATCAGAACACCACCTTCACAAGGCTAGTCACCTAAATATCCTGTGTAGAGATGAACATGCCCGATACTGATGGAAATTACATACCCTCTCATTATTCCAATTCCAGTTATCTCTACTATGGTGAATGCGCATGCTCTGAATCCTCATCTGAAGCCTTTTCCCTTGTAGTCTAACTGGTACATCTTCATGTTCATGTGGCCTCAAGGCCTTGGGGTGGCCCGAACGCCTTAAGGTGTCACAATAGAATTGAGAGACAACTAGCATGAAGGCCTTGGGTGGCCCGAAAGCCTTTCAAGACCCAAGGACCAAACCGGTGGCCCAAAGGCCCATATAGATGAATAGTTCCAGCTACTACAGTACCAAACATCGCTTGCTACAATACCTGCTATAGTCCCTCAGAAATTTGTCTCCACCTGGATTTGATCTCAGTTCTTTTGGATGCACTTTCCAAGTCCTCACCAACCAGCTAAGGCTCATGTGCTAATTAATTCATGTGATAAATCCATATATATATATAATGCTTTAAATAACATGTTGTGTGATATATAAGAAACTGCATGTTCACTCAAGAGTATCCTCAAGAGTTATATAAGGGAGCCACTACCTTTATGATGGTGTGTTCATGTGTGTCTATGCTCCGATCAGTTATTCCATGCCCAATGCCCCCCCTTCTTTTACACAAACAGATACTAAGCACGTCTTATAAGATAATATGACCCATATCGAGCATCAAGTGATTTTTTTAACCTCATGCATACAACATAGAGGAGGGACTACTCTGGCTCCCTCTAATGTACTTTCATTAGTAATTATAATTGAATATATAAAAAAACCAATATATAGTGTAAGGTATACATAATTATTCAATTTATATATTTATGGGTTCAACTTCAAGCATGGTATTTCGTTTGATTCATGAAATTATGTTAAGAAATAAAGAAAATTTAATATCATATTTTTTCATATATAATATTATAATAAATGAATTTATTTTTGAATTTTTATAGGTATTATGATATATGATATCATAATTTATGATTGGACCATTTTATATGATATGGGATATTTTTTTAGTAGAATAATATAATCCTTTGGTTTTTTAATATCACAACATACGACATGGGTAGTCATTGCCTATAAAAGCATTTTCCTATATTAGAAAAATTGGACATCATATAATTATAGAGATAATGATGTTTATCATAAGCTACAATTGTTGCTAAACTGTTGGGTTTATCATATATAGTTCATATGTCATATGCCAAAAACATCATGTGCCATTTATTTAATATTATGAATGTTGCCTCTATGTCACAACCGTGTTATCAATCATAAAATATGATTGATAATGCTGAGGGGGTTTATACACCACGACTTGTCAATCACCTATTACAATATGCGATGTATCATTAAATATGACATAAAAGATAATTTTTTTCTTAAATATCAATTTCAAATTGAACGATAGAATTTATAAATTGTTTATAAATTATAAAAAATGTATTTTGGGATATTTAATTTTATTTATGTATTTTTTATAAATTAATTAATTATTAAATATTTATAATTTATCAATTAAATATGTATGAACCATTAAATAAATAAATATTCTATAATTGAACATGTTAAAATTCAATACATTTGAATTTTTATTGCATGACATATAATTTATATATAAATGGTTTATATGGAAATTATAAATGCAAGTTGTAAAATGTTCTTAACTTAAAAAAAGGAAATAATATAAATGGGTTTATTTTTAACATTATTAAATTTTCATGATAATTAATTTGAAATGTTCAAATTAATGGCCTTATTTTAGGAAATTATTGAAACCATTTCAAAATGATTTTTTACATTTGATAATATGAAAGTTTAAATAAAATTTAATATATGATATTTAGACTATGTAAATTTTTCACATAATAGAATTTGGAATAAAAAATATTTATATTTCAATTATTATCATATATTTAAATAAATAACATAAAAAATGATAATATGATAGATTTAATACTAAAATTAAACATAAATTATTTATATTTATTTAATTATGGAATGTTCCAAAGGTATAGATAAATTATAGTGTTTTTAATTTATTTATTTATGAATTGTTCATTATTTTTTATCTCTTTTTTAAATATTTTAATTAATCATTCATTTAGTTTATTCCCATCCATATTCATGAATGTAATTATTATATTATTAATTGATGAATCCTTTAGTTTAGAGTGTTAAATTAATTCTATAAATTTTTATATATGCATATAAGGAATTACATACCTGGTATATAAATTGATTTAGTATTCTTATACCTTTAATTTGTATTATATTAGGGTATGATCTTGAATTAAGAAGTAAATTATAGTTTATATAGATTATGCATTAGAATTATGATTTAATTTGTTTTTCTCCTAAGAAAAAAAATACTTTGGTAGAGGGAATTTGGATTAGACAAGTCAATATATTGGAGGCTTATTCCTTATCTAGAAAAGTGGGGGTAGCTATCTACCACTCTATGCTTACTCTTTGGAGGATTATTAATTTAATATGATTTTAATTCTATAAATGAATGAATTTTATATACCTTAGGAATGTGATTCATTTTGATGTTTATAAATATAGTTTCATTTAATTTGGGTTTCTAACATAGGATATGAATTATGTATAGAGCTACGCATCAATATGGTTTGAAAATATTGATTTTTTTTGGAAGGAATAGGATTCCAAACAAAATATTTTAAATAATTCATACATATTAAAGGAATAAATTGAGACATATATAGATATTAAATCCACTACAAAATAAAAAGTGTTAGATTTCTTTTAAATAAAACTCATGTCAATTACTCCATCATTCAGTTTGAGTGACCCTGACAATTAAGTGCCCATGGATTATTTTGTTTAGGGGTAGCAAGTAATGAGGTGACCCTAATAGTTATGTTCTTCATTCTTGGTGTATGATTTGGGTTACACATTATTGGGAAACCTTAACCATTAGGATACCCATGCAATCAAGTTGTGATGATCCATATGATGGATTTGGAAAATAGTTGTCCACTCAAATATTCATGACTCATATATGATATGTTTGTCATGATTTTATACCAAAAATAGGAATTACTTATTTATGTGCTTAATCAGAATAAATCATTATTTAATGTGGGTCCTGTACCAATAAGGTATATGATGGATTTAAAAGGGCTTATTATTTTAATGCGGCCACATTTAATAAATGTCATTAAATGATTATAAAACCTGATACTTATCTGATAAAATATTCTGATATTGATAAATAATCACCATCATAATTCAACTCATATTTTAGATGATACCTTATAAATAATAACCTTAATGCACTAAATTTATTATACTGGTATAAAAATTAAGAAGTTTTCTTAATAATGGAAAAAATATTTGTGATAGAGAAATACTAATTTGAGAAACCAAATATTAAAGTTATTTAAAAGTTGAATCTAAATGATTATGAGAAGAATATAATAATTCAATTATGTTATCAAAATAATTAGATTCATGATAACCTAAATAAATTTTTTCTTTACTTATATACTCAATATTATTTTTATTTTAATAACTTGGTGAGACTATATTTTTCCTTTAAAGAAGATTCATGTTATGGAATTAATTCTTGGAAAATTTTTTGAAATCTTATGATAATGTGGACGATTACAATAAATGAATACTATATTTTATTTTAAAATGTATTCTTTATAGATGAACTTGGTATCATACATCTAGGTTCTAGTAATGTATCTTTAGTAAAATAATTCTTAAAGGGTATATGATAATTACTATATGTTTTATAAGTTTTGTAAATATATAATATATCAAGAACAAATAAATAATTGAAAGTTCTTGAAGTATTATTTCAAATGATGAATAAAAGGGTTTTTGAGTCATGAAATTGAATGAAAATAAATTTATCAAGCTCGCATGAATCTAAGTAAAGGATATGTATCTTCATGTAATTCTATTATTTGATAAGAAGAGTTTTTTGTTAATAATAAATTACTAAAAAAATGAGATGATGGATTTAATACAAATGTTTTAGGATTCCTTAGATTCTATAAAATAATTGAATGTAATATGAGGATAATTTTTTTATTAGGGATAAAAGAGATTATCCAATAAAATTATTAAAATATGAGGGATATAATCCCACCACCCATGAATGGAATATTTTCAAGAATAATATTATTTTCAAGAAAATGCTTGAAATACAATGAATATCATTTAATATAAGAATACGATAGATTATTTGTTAACTATTTATACTAAATAAAGTAAGTGTTATTTCTGAACACTAAGGAGTTTTTATTTCTTATAATGGTATTTTGAAAATAATATAGTTTCTAAAAGGATAGTGTGAGTATTTGTTTTGACTGAAATAATTTAAAATTTAACAAATAAAAGACTATTATAGTCAAAACAAAGAGTGAATGTCACTTAATATCAAAAAATGTGTTTAGGATATGTCACTAAAAGATTAATATGAAGTGTTTTCTTAGTTAATTAAATATTTAAAGGAATATTTATTATGGAAAAGTTACAATAATGATGATGATGAAACTAAAAGAGTTCTAAGTAAATAAGATAATATGTTAACATCATAAAATTAGATGTTGTGAAGTAAATAATATTTAAAACATTGTTTAAGGAGTTTAAAATTAGGAGAATTATTTCTAACATTCATCATTATTAAAACTATATTTATTAATAGATTTTACTCACTAAAGTGTTTAGTGGGAGGTTTTTATCGGATGGTCATGTAGATATGTGATAGGAATTACCTAGAGATTTAATTAGTGTAACAAACCCTCAAAGTTAAGCTAACATATGGCTAGTATTGTAGTTTATAATATATGATATGATATAGCAAGATATTATGTATGTTTTTACAAAAAATTAAATAAGTTTTAGAATAGAAAATTTATCTTCTTCTATAAAATTAAATCTCCACTTTATCATTCATTCATGTTGGCATCATGTACTCATGAATTGAAATGATAATTGGCCTCTCAAAGTATGACTTTGAGTAACACCTAACTGATGATTATTGTGGAGTATTATAGGTTGTAATATAATATTAAGGTTATAATGAGTAGTATTCTTGTATCTAGATTTAGAATATACTCATGAGGCACAAAGATGGTTGTGTATCATGTATGACCCTTGAAGTATACCATATAGAGTATCTTACACTATGTCTTTGATATACTCGGGATGAATAGTTCATGTTATATTTACATAATACCTAATGTTGGACATATATTGAGTATGAGAACATTTATAATCTATACCTTTCTTATGCAATATTTGGGTATTATCTAATCTGGGGGTGGTTGGGTATATTGCTAATCATATCTTCAGATGAATATTAACCAAGATATGATTTATCCTCTTGTATGATGAGTATGATATCTATGCCCTTGATTGAGATAGACCGAGAGAGTTTATTAACATACCTAGATAAAAAATATGACGTGGTTATATATCTAATGAGGGGAATGTTATGTTCTCATCCATAATGGTGAATGAAATGTGATATATTCATTGACCTGGTCAGACTATACTCAAGGAATCAAGGAATGTTTAAGAAGTCTATATGGGATTGAAATAATTTATGTCCCATGGTCCCTCAATGTATTGAAAAAATGGATCATATGAGAATGAATTCTTTCATATGATGTAGCTGGTGGACATAGGTATAGAGATACATGTGTTTAATAGAGATCGCAATGGATCCATTTGTAGCATGGGTAGCATATATTTTTTACATAGGCCTATATTTTCTTACATTTACGAATCCATGAATTCATTTTAATTATCAATGCTAAAGGTACTTGGGGTCACACTTTTTAGTTGATTGAATGGGGATTAATTTATTATACTTAGAGATATTCTCTAAATGTATTTTAGAGTTTTTCAAAATTTATTTTTGGATGGGTATTCATAAGGTATTACAGATGTTATGATATACGGTGGAGTTGATGATAGCTTTATAAAAGGGTTTTGGACAATATAAAAAATAAGGTTTGGATATGGTTTAAAAAGATTTTACATATGATACAATATAAGGTGAAATTTAACAAAGTCTATCAGGATTTAGTTTAGGTGTTACATTGAAGGAGATATGCCCTCACAAAAATATAAAACATGCAATTGTTTTTTGTATATCATATTATATGATTTGGGTATATTTTTTAACATGATTTAATATATCTTACTATTTACTTCACTAATCATAATTTAAGATTGGGATATATCATATGGTTATGATTTATATATTAGGATCCATATGGAAACCCTATTGTTGATATTAGAAACTGAATATTAATGGTTAATGTTCAAATATCTCATTTGATGAATATAATTATTATGAACATTTAATTTGATTAAATGTGTTGGAGGATCGATCGATTCATATGATGAATTCATATATATACAAATAATTTACTCATAAATTGTGTAAGGTATATTCTAATTCTTGTTCACTTGAAGATAATTATCAAGGGTTATATAAGGGATCCACTACTAATATGATGGTGAGTTCATGTTTGTTTTCACTCCTAGTAGTTCTCCGATACATATGGAACTTTCCACATCATTCCTTTGTATTATGATATACTAAGAATATATTATATTATATGAGTATCCCAATAATGCATCAAGTGATATTTTCAAACAATTTTTACGTCAAGGATGATGAAGACCTTTATCTACTTCTGAAGGATCTTTATCAAGCATTATGATCAATGATAGAAGAAAAAAAATATACAGTTTACGGTACATAATGTTATTTAGTTTATTATTCATAGTTATAGATTCAATAATGGTATATCATGGGAAATAATGTTTATTTTTATCTCCTCCAAATTTATTGAGTGTTAATTAATCCTTATAAAACTATCTATATTGATATTAAATGTAAAAAAATATAGTTATTTTTAATTATAAAAAGAAAGATTACCATGGAATATTATCAAAATTTATAAATACCTAGTATTATATTGAATTAAATAACTTCTATAATAATATACAACATATAACTTAAATCACATAAAGCTTATGGAACTATTGGGAAGTTACTTTTCACCATTTCCATTACATTTAGGCAATTTATGAACTATGAACCAAACAATTTCAAAACAATCGATGTAAAAAAATGAATTTAATAATTAAAAAAATTATAATAAATTAATTATACAGATGAAATAAATTTTAGAAAAGTTCTAAATATAGTAATTAATTAATTTAATTTTTTTACTCAATATTTTAGTGGAGAGTCTAAAGCATGTCCGAACTCGAGGTAAGGGGTTTTCCCCATTCTTTATTGTTTTTGATGATATGTTCTCTATTAACCTATATTTCTCAAAATCCACCTATTTCTATGATTATTTTATAAAAAAACTATTTATTTTGCTTCCCTTTTTATGGATATTCACTTGTTTATGTTTCACATTGTATTGTTTCTTTATGTCAACCCTACAAGCCTTACATGGGAAGGTTTTGCAGTTTTTTTTATCTTTTCCCCAAAATCACTAATATATTATTAATATACCTTTATTATTTCTTTAATACCCTAAAATAATTTATTATATATTGATTATAACCTATGAAAATCCAATAATATATATTATCTTCATGTTTTTTTGGTATCTATGTGACTCACTATTTGACTAAACCTTTTGACATCATTATGAGACCCATATCTTTTTCATGGGTTTATTTTATGTTCATGATTGATGTATGTTTCATTTATCTGTGGAATAAATATACATGGTGTATTATAATTAAATGGGTGACATTGAAATTATAAATCACCCCAATCGGTTCGGTAATACTTACATCTTATAAGATGTAGTGTATGCTTCTTAAGTAATGATATTAACACATTATGTTATGTTTTCTCAGCATTGAGCCTTGAATTATAATGAAATATATTATATTTATGATCCATTATTATTATTCTCATTATTAACATGCTCTTATGATATAATGACTCTTATACTATGTTTCTATGTGATAGTTTAGGTTCCTTTCCTTTATGGACTCCAAGTTATATTTATTGACTCTTATAATTTTATCCCCTCATGTTTACCCCATTTTATCCCCTAACTCAGCTATATGGATCACAAATTATTTTATGTATGACCCTATTATATCCCATGTAGTTATAGGAATGGGGTGAAATCTAGGAACATGATATGAAGATGGAAATAAATATTATGTAGTTCATTAATAGAGTTTTATATTAAACAACTAATTTTTCAAGGCACCAATCCTCTAGATTTATGGGTGTGTTTTATTTATTTTTACATTAAAAAGGATTTAATAATATGTGTAATAGATGTGGGTCATTATATTTGGTATCAAATAATGGTTAAGTGTTTTTTGAGGATTATTTTAGAGAACCTAATAATAAATACACCTGAAATAACCTAAATTGAGGCTTAAGATGACGTAAGATATGATTTATATATTATTTATGATCTATTCTTTCTAAGTAAATATTTTGTATTTAATATTTTTATTAATTCCTAAATTATAATACCTAAAATTCATTTTTTAGTAAATTTATGAAAATAGGAAGTATTTTGTTAAAAACCAATGCGATGGGAAATACAATGACTGACAAAATTATACCCCTAACATGATGGGATGTGACACTGTCTGTTCAAGTTAAGCCTAATTTAATAATATTCATAGCTATTTAAATATATGATATGTGTTTTGATGTGGTGTAGATATGTTTAGGATGATGAAAACAGAAATAGTCCAGGCTCACTGGTGGTTCTGTTTGGGGTCTAATAATGGAAATGGGTTTTATGTTGTTTTGTTCTAAAATCATAACCCCTCTAATTATTTCTCATTATCCTAGGACTCTCTCTAACCTAAACACCCTAGGATATCTATTTTTTTTGATTTTTGTCTCTATCCACTCCTTTTTTATTCTCCATTCAATGTGTGGAAATTATTTTGATCTCTTTCTTCCAATATAGTGAGTTTTACATTAATCTAGGGTTCTGGTTCATGATGGATTCCCCTTTTGATTAACTATTTAACCCTATTGATGTTTTATATAGCCCTTAGAAGGTGGATAGTTCTAGAAATGGTGTGTATTCTTGAGGTATTACTTCTATAATATCTTCACAAGTTCCTGGTGACAAAAATAAACATGTAGAGGATTATAACCAAAATTACTTTATAAAAAAGGTGAAGACTAATAGGCTCTTCATTAATTATAGGCATGTTCTCTCATCATCTAGAGTCCAAAAAATGGATCTTTTATTGTTATTGAAGTAGATCAGAAGCTTATAATAGTGAGGATTGAAGAATGAAAAAAATTAGACATTGGCTCGAATGAAATCTCAGGGGAAGGATACTCCTTGGATTGTTGGGGTGTTATTAAAATAGTGTTTGAAAATTTGGGACTTCAGTGGATAGAATATTATGAAAAATAGGGAAACGATTTTTTTATACTGTGTTTCCTTCAGATGAGCTCAAATAGAGGTCATGGAGATTAGGTTTCATCACCCTTAAACATGACATTATTCAGATACAATATCTGGATCCATTTTTTAGTCCTTCTTCGATGAATAACCCAGTTACTCAGGTATGTATTAAGATCCATAATCTTCCATGGTTCTTTTAACATTGTCAAATCTACATGATATTTCCTTTTCCATGAATGTACTAATAAATTTCAATCATGAAACCGAACTAGCGTGATAGAGTACTAGATGAGGTTGACCTTTTCTCAACCCTTTTTGAGTCTATCGTCTTTCTTTCCACTAATAGGATACTAGAGCTATCAATCATGTTTGAGAAGAATCTTTTTTTCTATAAAAAATCGGCAAAATTTGGCATCTAGACGTGAATTATTAAAAGAATATATTATGATCCAATTTCAAGAAGGATATGCACTCCTTTGAGAATTTTAAATTCAAAATTTACATGGTGGTGATGTTGTTTAATATAATCGTTGTATAGATTCCTTATGAAGGATGGATGAAAAAATCACCAGGCACCGCTTAAACCCCATATTCTTTGCTAGAACTATTGTATGGGACTTGTGTATTGGAAAATCTTACAACATTGGCATTAGTGATGTGGTTGGAAGCTTCAATCAGGCTCATGATAGATAAGGTGTCTATATTATCTCCTATAGTAAATAATTATTGGAAGATATAAAAAATTCATAAGAAGTAGTAGAGCCCCTATAAATAGTAATTTAATTCTCTAGGAAACATGGAAATGGCCCCATTTCTATGTCTATAAATCTTGGATTTTTAGATTATGAGATCACTGTGCAAGATGAAGTGGATAAGGAATTGATACAGGATTTAGCTATGGTCAAGGAGAAAGGAATTGATAATCTAGACTATCATCTGGTAGATCGGCCAGGTGACCAATTTTCTTTTAACAATGGGAAAAATATTTTAATGGATGTTGATGGATTTCATATGGTCACCCATAGAAAATTCAATTCAAAACATTCTTTTGCACCCCCTCTCCAGGATAAAGTCCCAAAAATTAGAGAAATTATTATAGAGGAAAGTCATAATGTCTCTATAACTACTGTTATTGATCAAATGTTCTCATATACTTGAAAGGGAATAATTATTTATGATGAAATGGGTCTTGAGGATGCAATTGTTAATTTGGTTACTAGTGGTACACTAGAAGGAAAGAAGGACAAGGGAAATAGTCTTTCTTTGATTGAAATTTTAAATATATCTATTATCAAATATGTTTTCCATGGGCTATTTAGAAACATTCATGGAGCTATAGTAATTTATCTCAGGATGAATAATATGATTCATTGAGCATGGATGATAAAGATGACATGTGGCATGCTCTTAAGAAATGGTAGAGAGGTAGGCACCTGAGAGGCCTGAGTCGCTCCCAGGGATGGGGAAGAAGATATAAAATAAAGTTAACATTGAATTTTTTTTTGTTTTGGTGGAATGTTTTGTGCCACTATTTAATATTCAAACATCTTTAAATTGCTTTTTTGTTTAATTTTTTTTAATAATATTTTTCTGGGACCATGGATTTTAATCCATGGTTCACACTGTTCCAAGAAGATCAATTCTATTATATTCTCCTTGGTCAAACCCAATTATATTTTCAATGTTTTGATTAGAGGTAAGGGTTTCAATATGATCTAATAGGATAATTGTTTATCATTGACAGAATGAGTACCCTGATTTAGGGAATTGGTATCTACACATATTTTTTACCTTGACCATTATCGGTTTTAGATCTTCTTAGGTATGTGTGAACTTTTTCTACCATTTGGGCATTAATTCTCCTCAATATTGATCACAGTTTTCTAATCATGGTGTATTAGAGATGAGTTTAGTTTTCAGTGGTGAAATTGGTCTCAGAAGGAAAAAATTTACATTGAAATTTTGGTGCACCTAAGGTTGGTGGTCCTTATCATTAACACATGAGTATACGTGTTATTGAAAATATTTTTTTACATTATTGTGTATTACAATGAGACATATGATTGATTTTCAATCACATGTCATGTGTATGTGAATAACCCATGAGACCTATGATTGATTTTTATTCTCATTTGGTTTTTGCCGTTATTACCTTTTATTTATATGTTGTGATATTTATTTGTCATCTTATATCTTTGTATAGAATGGTATATCCCCTATAGGTTGATCAAGGTGGACTATCCCCCTAAGAGAGATGTATTGAATTTTTTTGACATGTATATGGGTTATCTTTTCTGGTGGAATGTGTCAAACATGTTTAGTATTCTATCCGATTTATGGGGTATGTGTTAGACTTGATTGGTTAACATTATTTCTAGTATGGTTCCAAAGTAGGTATATGTATTCTCTAAGGAACCAACTTATATGATGTGCATGTGTGATATAACATTTGTTTATTTTCATCCTATTTAATTTTATGGAATGGACTTATATATATTATTCACTAATGTTAAGTACCATTTGTGGTATCCTACTGGGTTTCATACTCACTCCCTACTCATACATCCTAGTGCATGTATAAATTTTATGACGAGGGATCCGTAGAAGGGAAATGGCTCTGTGGTGGGAAATTGAGTAGGTTTTTCATTAGTATATGGTTTTGTAGGATATAATTTGTGTTGGATGTTTTCTGATGATTTTTATTAGATTATTTTATCTCATATATTGATCCACCTCATGTGGGGATACTTTTCTTAATTTTTTTTATGACCTGACATTCCATACCATTATTTCATAGGTTGGTACTTTTTGTGTATGATGCTACTCTGATGGTTTATTTATTTTTCATTTATTTGTTGATTTCTTTAATCTTTCTTCTAATATAATCTAATTTTTAATTGATACTAAGGGTATAATCTCCCCATGTTATTCCTCTTGGATAGGTACACTAGATAAAAACCTATTGTGTATGAGGTGGTGTGCATGAGGTCATGTGGAATATTAGCTCAGAACTAGTGGTTCAAGTTAGGGTGCTAAAAAACGGCATCAGAGTACCAGGTTCACTAACTTATTTTATTTTATTACCTCTATTTTGGATAGGATATATATGAGTTAGTATGTTTAGGAATCTAGTAGGGTAACCGTGTCTATGCCTGGACAACACTATACATTAGACCTATGAGTTTCCATAAAGTGGGAATTTTTGGTCTTGTTGTTCAATGTTACATTTGATTTAAATTCACCTTGGGTAATGCAGATGAGGTTGGTATACTAATTTATGGGATTTGGTGTGTGTTCATGAATCATATCTAGGCATGTAGGATCATATTCCACTTTCCTATTTCTTTCATCCTATAAATCCTAAATAATTAAATTCCTATTGAAATTATGATATGTTCTTTTAGTAAATTATTCCATGAATTATTTTATTTGTGACCAAGTGTTCGATGATTTAGTATATATATATATATAGTTGTGACTAATTTTTAGGTAACCGAGTCTTAAATTTATCCTTGGTTAGTTCTTAAGGGGTCATCTCTTATTTTTTTGGGTATCCAATAAGGTTGAAACATATTTTAAAACCTTGTGGGTTCCCATGATCTATTATTCATCTTCTTTGTTTAGTTGTTGGTTTTCTCTATGTTTTGATATAGAATTTTATAAAATGTTCACTCATAGATTTATTGAATTTCCAGTTGAACCACCTTTTATATAGGGGAATACAACCGAGTATAATCCCATAGATTTTCTAGTCGCTCATGATTTAGAATCGATCCAACTCAGACTCTTCTGGTTAGTAATAATTTAGGATAGAAGATCCCGTAGGGGTGGGAGATGATGGTCAATTATACCATTGACTTCTAACTCAAGTATACTCTCGTATTATAGGGAAATGGAGGCTCTAGATATATATAGGATTGGATTCAATCCATAAATAGGATATTATATCTTTTGGAAACCCCATAGGATCAAAAGGTAAAGCTTGTGACATTTATACTTCAAGGAATATCTGGACAATGGAGGGATGTTATGATTCAAGTTGGTATACATGAAGGGATGACATGGGTGACCTTTACGGACCTCTTCTTCAAGTAATTTTTCCTAGATGTTTCAACTTTATATCATTATTAGGTGTTCATGGATCTCTAAAAATGGATTATGTAAGTGTCATCCTATTCATTTTGAATCACCAAGTTGATTCACTTTCCTCATTTTTTTTTCTAGGAACGAGGTGAAAAGGGATAGGAAATTCAGGAACAGTCTTTATCTAGATTTGACATCTTTGTACATGAACTTTTATCTAAAAATTTATGTTGTAGTTATTTTTGAGTTTATGACAATAAAAAATGTATCAAGGAAGAACAAACTGTATGTCTTCTTCCATCTTCCAGTGGATTGATAGGTACCTTTTCTAACAAAATCGAAATTACTAATACTGAGAATAAGAAAAGGAAGTCCTATGATGGATTCTTGGGAAATGATAAATGGTTAGAGAAGAGTAGATTTTATTTAACTCCATTTATGGTAAATTATTATGCTATTTTGTATAACTGTGGGAAAAAACAAAACCATATCATGGAATTTCATGTTTCCTTCATGATGTGTCACTACTGTGGAAATAATGGTCTTTTGAAGTAGTTATTTTCAAAGGATTCAAAAATAAACACAATAAAGTTAGGGTATGGTGTGGATGTAGGACCTTACTAGTATGTGTAGACCCCACAAGGTTTAGTGAATTAGGTGAATCATTGTCCTTTGGGGTATCATAGTGTATTTTTTAGTATGGTATATACAGCTAATCGAGCTCTGGTTTACAGTGGATAGGGACCTTCGATAGTTTGAGGTATGTTCTTGATCTATTATACACTCTCTGTTTATTTGATTAATAATGGTGCATCCTATTCATTCATATCTTCTCAAGTGATTGAAAAGTTAGAATTACGAGTTAAGTTCTCATTTGAGATAATATCTACCGATAAACCCCTTGAAAGGAAAGTGAATCATCTTCATATTTATCCATAATTTTTAATAGTGATTACTGGCTTCAAGCATGTATAGATCTTAAAAATTATAGATATGTTAGGCTTTAATGTGATCCTTGGTATGGACTTGTTGACCATCTAATGTGCACAAATAGATTTCTATCAAATATTAGTAACTTTTATACCACCAAAATGGGAGAAGTTCATGTTGACGGGTGAGTGGGATGTTGAGGTAGGTAGAGTGGGTCTAGATACTTGTTACAGAGACGATATTTTAGTATAGGTTGCTGGAATGATCCTTGTAGTGGATTAGATGGTGGATCCCTCCTCTATTCATCCTTTGGTATACCTATATCATGATTTATTTCCATATTAATTATCAAGGGTTAACTCCAGACATGAGAGTTGATTTTGAGATCAATATATTTCATGATGAATGATCTATACTAATTCCACCATATCACATGGTTTCAAATGAGTTAAAAGATATCAAGGTAAAAATTAAAGATCTTGATGTTGAAAGATTTATTATAATGATAAATTCCCCTTTGGGTGCTATGATTTTGTCCATTAAGAAGATAGATGGTAGTATATACCTTTATGTGGACAACATGACGTTAAACCTGATTATTGTGAAAAAAATGTACTTATTTCCAAATATTAATGAATTTTTAAATTAATTAAGGGTCTCCCAGTGCTTATCAAATATTGATCTATTATATAAGTACCATTATCTTTGGTTTAGAGAGAAATACATCCTTAATATAGCATTTAAGAATATATATAGGTTGTATGAGTATATCAGTATGCCTTTTAGACTAATGAATACTTTATCTATTTTTAAATAAATCATGAACAAGATATTTCACCCATAATTGGATTCCTTCATAGTTGTGTTTATTGATGACATATTGATATTTTACAATACTTTGGAATCAAATTATAAACACCTTGACACCATATTGAGTACGCATTAAGCATATTGAATTTACACCAAGTTCTCAATGTGTCACTTTTGGATATGTTAGGTGTGCTTTCTTGGTCATTTAGTTTCTCAAGAAGAAATATTTTTTGATTTAGAGATGGTAGAAGTAGTTATGTCATCGTAAAAACTGAGGAACATGTTTGAGATATGGTGTTTCAATAGTTTGGCTAGGTACTAGAGAATGTTCATTCATGACATTTCTTTCCTATAAGTTTCTATGATTTCACTTACCAAGAATATATTAAATTTTTAATGGATATAAAAGTGTTAGGGTTCCTTCTTAGAGATAAATAATAGGTTAGAATCATCTTTAATTTTTATTCTTCTTGATCCTAGAGTTGGGTATGCAGTATTTTGTTAAGCATCTAGAATTATCTTGGGATCTATTATGGTGTAGGGTAATAAGGTAGCTTCTTACCAGTATTATTAGTTGTGACACTATAAATGGAACAACCCTACTCATGAATTATATTTTTTAGTTTTAGATTATATAATGAAATGATTGGGATACTACCTCTTCAATGATATTTTTTTCATATAAATGGACCGTAAGAGTCTATGGTATATTTTATCTTAGAATGGCCCGAATCTTCATCATTGAAATTCAATAGAATACTTGAAGAGGTCCCACATTGAGATGGAGTATTCTTTTAGGAATAGTAATTTCATTATATACAATCTTTGGGGGAAGACATAAGAAGTTAGTGAGTAGAATTTGGAAGCATGGTAGAAGCTCATGGATTTACTGGAAGACTAGAAATTGGGCATAGATAAGAATTGAAGGGTAGTGGATTGTGCACCCTTGGGGATAAAACCCTATTTGGTAGAGTGATTGATGGACAGTTATGAGTCTAATCCAGAGTGTATCATGATGTGTGAGAGTTTGGAACTAAATGATTACATTCGATGATGAATCTTAGACATGTGTGGAGTGCTTCTAGTTCATAGAATAGTGGTGGTTACTTCTTCCATGATAGAAGAGGTGATGAAATCCTCTCATGATTTTTAGTGGTAAGTGCACCTAGAATCAACCAAAATATATCACAATGTCAGATGAAAATTATGGTGTCACTGTATGAAAAGATACATTATAGGATTTGTTTACCATTTTATGACTTTCCGGAGGAGAATAGATGAGCATCAGAGACCTGAAGGGTTTAAATAACCATTTCTAGTACTGAAATGGATGTTAGATGAGGTAACAATAGATTTCATGATAGGGTTTATTAGTACACAAAGAGGTCAGGATACCATTTGTCTTATGTCATATTGGTTGACTAATGTCAATCACTTCTTTCCAATCTAGGAGACTAACTCAATGGATGATCTAGACAAGCTCTATGTTCATGAGATCATATTGTTGCATGGAGTTCCTTTGATCATGGTATCTGATAGAGATGCGTGGTTTAAATTATGATTTTGTAAAGGCTTGAAAAAGGTAATAAGGACTCAACTTAGGTTGAGTATAGATTTTCATCCTATGAGTAATGAGAATTCAGAGAGAATGGTCGAAAATTTCAAGGATATGCTTTGGGTTTGATTTATGGATTTCTAAGGAGCATTGAATGATCACTTTTACCAAGTATAGTTTCCCTAAAATAATAGCTTCTAAAGTTTCATTCATATGGATCTATTTGAGGCTCTATATTGGAGGCCATGTTGTTCACCATTATGTTGGAATGAGGAAGGTGAATCTTTGGTTGTTGGGCCTATTATATTGTATTAGACCTTAGAGAAGCATGTTCATATTGTTGATTGAACCTAAAAGGTATTGTGGGGGAATACTATTCATATTTTTCATGTTCAGTGTTATCACATGCACATTTATAAATATACATGGGAGTGAGAGACAGACATTCGAGTACAGTGTCTGATGATATTTGAGAAAACATTTGGGGACACTTCTTAAGGTTGATAATTCATAAGAGTTGGAGAATTGTGACACCCTCTATTCTAGGTAAGCCTCATTTTAGATTATTTATATAATTTTGAATATGTTTAAGTGTTTTATGGTAGTTTTCAAAAATAGAAAGGGGAAAGACTGGAGATATTTTTGCCTCTTGATAAAGCTACAATAGCTCTTCCATCCAATGAGTGGGATGTCATTGGTTAGTTTATTTGTTTCTCAGAAAAAGGAATTTCTTCCCAAAACCTACTGGCTAGCTGGGTGTGGCCACCATCCAGCTAGTGGGGATACTGGAAGAATCTATTATGCCCAGCGGTCAATGGCTGATTAGTGGAGGACACTGGCTAGCTAGTGTTGCCATTCCGTACCTAGTAACTATAGTAGGGTTTATATAATTTTTTTAATAAAATACTATCTCCTATCCTAATTTATCATCCTATAATTCTTATTTCTAACTCCAAAACCATATGAGATCTCTTCTAGAAATTTTGGGCTCTCTTCTATCCTTTAATTTCCTTCTTTCAATGCCCAAACATCAGTTTGATCTAGCACTTCCAATATGGTGAGTTATACCTTGATCTAGATCAATTATATTCTCGTCTACTTGGTTAAATCCTAATTTATTCTTGATTTCTTGATTATATCTATGTGTTTTAATAATATATAATAAGAGAATTGTTGATCGTTGATAAAATCCGCACCCGAATTCAAGTAATTGGAAACTGTGCATCTTTTGGACCAAGACTGTTGTCTGTAGTAGATATTCATAAGTATGTATAATTTTATATTACCATTTTTGTGTGATTTATCCTCAATCTTGATCCTAGTTTTCTAATTGTGATGGATTAGGGTTACTTATAGTATTTGGTAGTGTAATTAGATTTGAATAGTGACAATTTCCATTGAAACACCATTGCACCAAATGTAGGTAGTACTTATCATTATCACATGATTATATGGGTTCTTGGAATGATTTTTTGGAATGTGTGTCTATCCATATGATACCAATTATTAATGGTCGATTACATGTGGTTTGTACTTGCATAATCCATGAGAGCTATGATCATTGTTTATCACATGTGGTTGATTTATTTAAGATTTTTTCTTGATATGACATGATATTTTTCTTTAATCAAATATATATTTAAGGAATGATCTAACTTCTATAGGTTTATCCATATAAACAATCCCCTTGAGAGGGATTTGCAAGACATTAGTTGGTATATACATGGGTTATCCCTTCTAGAGATATTTTCCAAACATGTTTAGCGGCCTATCCCATTGATGGGGGATGTGTGAGATATGGAATATTGACATTCCTTTTGACATGGTTTCAAAGAAGGTAGAGACGGTATCTAAGGAACCAACTTATATTTTTTAATTTTGTGATGTACCTATTAATTATCTGCATTATTTTTAATTTTATGGAATAAACTAGAATATATTACGAAATTAAGTTAATGATTATTGGTCGTATTCTCTTGGGTTTCATACTCATACCCTACTCCTGTATTTGGGTGGGTGTTTAGATATTAAGACTCATGATTTGGTGAAGGTAAAGTGATATAAAGTGGTTGGTTGATCCATTTTAGTAGGAGGATGTGGGAATTGAAATATGGAATTTGGGTTGGATGTCTACTGCTACTTTTTCTTAGTTAATTATTTATTGTACATTGATCCACCACCCATGGGGATCCTTTTAATCATTTATATTGCGCAATCTAACATACCATACTACTATTTATTAAGTTGGTACTTTATGTGTATGCTAATACTATGTTTATTTATTTATTTATTATTTATTAATTTTTTTCTTCTACTTTCATTATATACTCGAATGTTTACCTGATACCAAGGGAATATTCTCCCCAATATATTCATATTATCCCTCACTATTAGTTAAAAATCTCTTGAATATAAGGAGGTGAACATGAGTTCATGTGTATTCCTAGATCAAACTTGGTTGTTTTTGTCGGGGTGTTACTTGGTATAAGGAGTTGAAAAATTTATGTTGGGGTTTTCTCAATTGACTCATGTTATAAAAAATAAATTGAATAATGTGGGGTGCCTGAATCATCTAAATAAGGTTAATATTGTTGTTGAGTCCATTATACATTAATGAACACCCTATTCTAGTAGATCCTACAATTATTTAATCATAAACTAATAGATAAGTCCCATTGAAACATATTTTTCATTCTCCAATGTATTGAATTGGAGAAATTAATTTTCCTCATTTATTGCCTAAAGGGACATGCTAATCAGTGGTGGACACTAATTAAGAATACCAAGACCAAGGGAGACATAAAATTGATAGAATGGGATTAATACATATACATACATACATACATACATATATATATATGAAAATGTAGAGTGAATTTCTTGGGCTAAAGCTATGTGAAGATGATTCAATTGGGTTGTACAAAGAAAACATTGAAAGGATTGAAAGTTACACATCTATGTTTGTAATTAACCCCAAAAGAAATGTTTAACACTTATTTAGTGGTCTAAAATGAATCCTTTTAATAGTTTTTTTGAATCAAGTATTTGATAACTATGAGGGAATAGTCAAATGGTCTCTTAAGGCAGATATGGAGATTAGTGAATCATAATGGTCTCATGAGACGATATGTATTGAAATAAAAATGTTGTTTATATGTGGGGGTTAAAATGATAAACTTTATAGAGGGAAAAAGACATAAATACCTATATATTAAAAGTGGTGGAAGAAGTGTAATGAACAAGCACAATTTATAACAACAGGATATTTTAGTAGTAATTTCCCTTTAAATAAATGCTATTTTTAAAAGCTTGTTTCACTTGTAACACCAAAAAATAGTTTATGATACATTTTATTAAGAGAAAATATTATTATGAATGATAAAAAATAATAAATTATTACGATGAAATATGAAATATCATTAATAAAATTATAATAATAATAAATCCATAGTTAAATAAAAATTCCATGAACATAATGCCACACCCGAGCTTCAATTATAGTAAGTAGATATTTCTTTCTAAAGAAACATTAACATAATGCGCATAGATTTATTCAAAAATATGATTAAAAAAATATCGAAATTTTTAAATTGTAATATTATTAAATTAATTTCATATTTTAATTAATCATGTCAAAATTATCATTGGGTGAATTTTTATGATTTTTAAAAAATAGATTATTTTGAAGGTAATAGTAAAAATGCCGATTTTACAATACGATCACTTTTAAAACATTATAATGATATAATAATAACTTGAAAGTTCATGAAAACTTTTTTAGAATAAATATAAATTTATGAAGTAGTATAATGCATTTAAATATGTATTTTTTAATTTATAAATCTATGTTCGACATTTTGAAATTCTAAGTAATGGTTTTATTTAAATAAAAATAATTTTTCGTTCTTCTCATTTTATGACATTTTTACGAGGTTAATTTCAGTTTTGATTTAAATTAAAAGTCAAAAAAAGACTTATTTTATTTAACATAATCCAATTAATTCCATTTAAATCAACATTATACATGATTCTAGTATAAAATCATTTTTGATACTTAAAATGGATATTTTTCTAAAAATGGCTATTCGTTACATTTTTTAACTTATATTAAAATTAATTTATTCCATTCAAGGAATTGAATATTATAAAATTTATTCCATATTTTTAATTAGTATAATTAATATAAGGTAATTATTTTAACTAAATTTTTTGCTATAATTAATAGTAACCATGGTAAAATCTTATCAGTACGTTATTGGTTAAAAAGGATTAATGAGGGGGGGGGGGTTAAACTAAAGAGATAAAAGATAGAATAACCTAAATTTTTTTCTAAAAACTATTGGTTGAATTTATTTAGACCTTATATCATAACATTTTATAAAATTTTCTGATTTGGGGCCAACTTTCCATGCTATTAACTTTATTATATTTTAGTATTCTTAATATGTACATGTTTTCGATGCACCTCACTTATTAAAGGTTCACATCTTCCCCTCACATATGAAAAATTATAAAGAGAATAATATCAACCAATTCATATCCAAATACCTTACCAACATAACTCCTCACAAACTATAGGTCCTTATATCACCAAAAAACCAATCCTAGATGTCTTAAGGTGTAAGCCAAAGGAGGTTTTCCAAAAAAGTGTTATAACTATCAACTGAGTTTTTTCATGTTTATTTATTCTTCAACCTCAATTAAATCATTTTTACCCATACTAAAATAATATATTTAGTATAATAAATATAATTAATTGTTATTTTTATTACCTAAAAACTATTATCTTCATCATTTCCATCTAATGGGAAAGGAACGCATTGCTCGTGCGTACATATAGACTACTATCTCCACAAAGAAATGTATTTAATTTTCCATAATCATATTTCATGGATGGTTTATTATGAAAAATTTATGGAATATAAATTAAATTTATTACATAATTATGTTTCTTGAAATATCATATTTCATCTACCTTCTTACCCTTCAATCCATTGAAAAATGATAATGTCACTCTTACATACATATGGACTACCACCTCTAAGAAGCGATGTGATTCATCTTTCATACCGGACATAAATGGATGGTTATAAAGATAAATTTAAAGAATAAATATTATATTATATATATATATATATAATATTTTGGAAATATTAATCTTTATATAGTTTCTTTCCTTTTTAACAATTAGGAAAATTAAACAGTCATCATGCGTACGTGTAGAATGTCGCCCCCATGAACGACATTTTTCTCTATTACCACCTTTTATGGTTGGTTATAAAATTTTATAAAATGGATAAAAAACATATTAATTAAATTATTAACATAATATATATGAATAAACCATTTCAAAAAACCTTTGACTATAATCATTGTACCAAAGTAATTTAGGAGAAATTGACCGAACAACTATAAGTTGTTGACATATGTGAGAAATATACATTTAATGGATTCCATATGATTATAATTTTACCTTAAAAAATTAAATATTGAAGAATTTTTTTATTAATAAATTAATTAATAAATCTAAATTGATTTTTATTGATGATATAACAAGTCTGAGCAGGCAGGAATCCAAGGAAATGGTTTTTTCATCTCAATTCCACTCTATTGAGATATATTTTTTATTATGAACCTTATTTAATTTATATGTTTTTTATAATTAAACTTTGGTATATTATATCATTAGTTTTCCTTTATTTAGGTATTTTATTTTTTAATTCATGTTTTATCTTTTAATGGGTTTTTATTCAAAAGTTATTAAATCCACAAAGGGTTGTTATATAATCTCACTCTTATTCGGGATTAATGATGTTTAAATTTATGTTAGAAGAATTATATGATATTTTTATTCTTAAAACCAACATATTTTATTCTACTCTAATTATTTATATGGTTACTTTTTTTTTCTTCCAAAATTTCCTCTCTTCGGTATTCAAAGACTGAAAGAATGTTTTTAAGAAAAGCCAACCTATTTTTTCTTTTTGGTCAGGAATATTTCTCTTCAATGTCCATGTTCTTCAGAATGTTTTGTAAGTTTTTATCAATAATTTAATGTTTAGTAAAGTAATTTTTCTACTATCTGTGAATCTATTTACAATGTTTTTGAAAAGTAATATTTTTAATGTTTTTGGAGTGGGTAACTTTTAACTCTTTTTACCAAATCACAAAAAAATGTTTTTTTACAAATATAGTAGAATGTATTTGTACACTATCATGTTCTTTTCTCATTATCAAGATTACTATAAAAGTTCCTATGCTTTTTCAAAGAAAATATTTTTTCCATTATTTTGTGAATTTTTAGTTTTTATATTTAGATAAAAGGGTTTATTGTTTTAATGGTTGAAAATATTTTTTCAAATAATTTATATATTGAATTTTACAAAAAAGTTACAAAGGCTTCAAGGAATGTTTTCTTTAAATATTACTTAATATCTTCTTCTCTAATTATAAAAATAAATTAATTTATTTAAAACCTTTGTTTCTGAATAATTAGTGGTCTTATATCATCCTTTATTGATTTAAGGATTATACCATATTTTCTTATAATTAAATTTCTTGTAATCTTGTTCTATATCACTCTCTATTTTTTATTGGACACTAATTTTCACCATCATGTAAAAATTGTACATATCATTGATGTATTAAGTATCATTTATACTATTTTTTTATTTTATTATATATTTAACATATCAATATACAATGTTAGTTTATGAAATGATATTAAGAATGTTATTTCATTTATTAGGGAAATATTGATGTTTCATATTCTTAATTCAATGTGAATATTTATTTATTGATAAGGAACATTGATTATAAATTATAAAATTGGTTAAATATATGATGAATGAATTGTAAATATATATGTTATGGTTGACGGTCAATTATAGATATCCCCTCAACGCATCGACAGATCTCATGAGATAAGAAATTGGATAAATTATTTGGGTATTTAGTGTATACCTACCCAATCATTAAATTGTCTAGGCACACAGATTTTATGTTAAGGTCCATGATATCTTGGCATGAGGTCTTGATGGTAAGATCATGAAATATAACTTTATACATTTCCTTCATTAATATTTTAGTTATTAATCTCCTTGTGATTGTAAGATTGATATTTTCCATGGATACATTTTGAATCTCAAGTCCTTGATTAAATTTCATATATATTGATTATCCACTTTTATATATTTTTATTATCCTATATACTCATGATATATTTCATTTTATTCTTTCAATTTCCAAGAATCTAAGATCACCCTATATTATGTTTTTAATTCCTTAGTATATGAAGAAAGATATTTTGATTGATCTTCAAGGATGAAAGAATCTTTTTTCATGAAATGTTATATTTTTATAATGTAATATGGAAAACATGTATGTATCTAGTCTCATAATAATGATAAACTGATCGGTCCTTCTTGATACGATCCCTTAAATCTTATAGAAACATAATAAAGTAAATACTAGATTTGTGATACTTTATTTGAGGCCATTACAACTGGTATAAAAATTATTTTAGTAAGACCTATGAGAACTAGATTTTAAAATAACATGACTAGAATAAGAAATATAATAACCCTTTAGAATATTTTTGAAATTTTATTCTCATATAGATTTTTATTCCATGTATAAATATTAATTATTTTATGAGATAATTATGAATTTTACATTATTTAGAAATAACACCTAGTGGGAGAAAGAGAAATAATATAAACACCTGTATTTAATGTGGGGATTTACCTTATGATCTAGTCTGTATAGTTGGTGTTGGATTTAAGAGTTTCATAGATATTTTGGGGGAACTATCCTAGGTTATGACTAAAAACCTTGAGTATATGGATCATAATTTTTTCCACAAAATAATGAACCTATGTTGGATTACTTTATATGATATAAGCCTCTATCATTGAATAAAACTAACATTCCATTGGTAGCTAAGAATTTGATCAAGTCCCCTGAAAAGATATTCTAGTATTTGGAAATTAAAGGAAGGGAAAAGTCTATTTTGGAAGTATATTGTTTAAAAGGTGGTGATGGTAAATTTTATTCATTGATCTTTAATATTAATGGAGTTTATAAAATAGAAATCATGGAATGTATAGATTTTAAATTGTTGTTTTTTGAGAAATATTTTCCTGGAGAGAAATGAGATGAAATCGAGAGAAATTACCTAGACCTAAAGTATAGGGAAGAGGAATGTGTTGGATAATATTAATATTGATTCACAAGATTATTATCTCATTAAATGAACTATATATATAATCTAAAAAGAAATATTGACCATTGTTTTTATGAGACAAAGGATAACCTCCACAGGGAACTATTCTCTCAAAAGTTTTCATCATATGATGATATAGTATCATGTTCTATCAAGATAAATAAATAATAATCTAGATCTTATATCTTCAAGAGAAATAAAAAATGAGGTCAGTTGAGCACCAAGGAAAAAGATATGTGGAAATGAAGTAGAAAAGAAAGATAAAAAAAATGTGATATTTTTTAAAGAAAGATCCAAGTAAATACTTAAAGGTAATTATAATTTCTTACAATTTCATAGATAAGGGCCATCTATATCATAAATTCAATGTAAATAAAGAAACCACTATTATCTAGTTATTGAACCATAAGGATATGGGACATTATTGAGACCAATTCTATAAGAGTCGAGTGAACCTAAAATAGATGAGAACAAGGGGGAGTCAAAGTTAATGCGATTAATACAATCGAAGTTGTTGAAACTAATGATTTGGTGGTAGAAACGTTGATTATAAACTCAAATTTATCTTATTATTTATTTTATTTTGGAAATTCTCACTTTAATATCTTCATTGTTTTCAAAGAACATTAAATCACTACCTAGAATCCGAAGAAGGGAGTTTTCAATCAAGACTCATAATGGGAATATTATTGCAACAAAGATATATCATACAGTACCCATTTTGATTCATAGACATACTATAGTGACCCTATCCTTTTACACATATTATTACATGATTTTAATCATAATTAACCATCAAATTACCAGACAAAGATCACAAAGTCTAGTATATTTGGATGATTAGGTACATAAAACTGAAAACATGGAAGTAGAATAAAAAATATTTATTTTAATCATCCATAAAGTTCTAATAACTTAAATTAAACTCCTACATATTCAAAGTATAATCTGTGGAAAACATGAACAAAGGGATGGGCTAAAAATCCCAAGAAGGGTATAAACATAAGAATAAAGAAAAGAACATGGGTTAGAAAGCATAACATGATGACATAAAAATCCATAGAACATGACTTCATATTAGGAAGAATAAAATTTATATTATGCGTACATATAATCATGTAATCATATGAATGTGGAAACAAAACACAATATTAAATAATCATAAGTCAAGGCTAACTTCCAATACCATTGTACATGGAGGACAAAGTCCTATAAAGGAATCAGGCTTTCTCTATTTCCCACAATGAATTCTCATGAGACTATAAATTACTTAATGTATTGTAATTCTATCTAGATGCCTCTATCATAACATGTTCATGAATATTTGTGCCACATTAAGAATCAACCATAATGTTTACCCATGGAAAGAATTGGGTATCATAATCAGGTCATAATGCATAAAAAAGAAGATATCATAATTGTATCCATGAAAGAATGGATTTAAATAATACATGGAGATTATTAATTTAAAATAGGCATAGATCATAATAGATGATGTCATAATAAATTTAATACATATAAAAATTTAATTTAAGATAAATTAGAAAGGAAACATTTTAGTACGGTTTAAGGAAAATATTAAAGAGAGTTTAATACAGAAAAGACATATTTGTTTTCATAAAACCAGAAATGAAACAAGAATATTTTTTATGATGAAATGACCAATTTTATTAAAATAAATGTGGCTTATAAAATATTATGTATTTCACCTAAATATTGGTAAGAAAAATGAAATTTCACTTTATTCAGGCTTTCTTTTCTAGAATAATTAAGAAGGGAACCATTTGAAAACAAGTATTTACACATAAAATTAGAATAATATAATATGGATAAATGATTTTGGAACATCTAAACAGAATTTATAATAAATAAAAAAAAATAAATAAGAATTACCTTATAATTAATAGAGAGTAAGAGTAACCCGAAGGAAAAAATGGTGGTTTGGGTAGAATCCATTACATTAGGCATGAAAGCGTTTATCAATTGAAATTAATGTCCTTGATAATCAAATTCAATCCATTAATTAATTAATTCATAACATATTATAATTTTATTTTTTTAGGATAATTCTATTAAGTTCATTTATGGCCTTTTTTATGGGTTATGAGATTGAATTTCATCATTCAGAAGCATTGGTTTCCATGGTTTTCATGATCGGTTTACTTGTATACACGTACGGAAAATAATGTGAAATTAAAATGGTCATACTTAATTGAATTTATATTTTATTAATGAACATACAAAAGATTAAATGGTTATATAATTAATTTTTTATTTGGGGTGAGGATGAATCATTAGATAAGACATTTGTGAAAATCGTTTAGATTATTTCGGTGGATTTTCGATCATCACAAACTAGTTTTGTTTTATTAACTAATATTATGTATAAATAATGGTTCAAGAAAATTAAATATGATGTAATAAATATATTATAATACGGTTTAACTATAAAAATGGTTTTATGATCATACTTGAATATGGTAAATGAAATTGAAAACTCATCGTCCTTGAATGCAATAAATTAACACATACCGAACAATGTTTCATTTTTAGAACAAAAAGGGGAGGGAAAAGAAATGATGACAAATTATTAAATTAACACAATAAAATTTCATTATATTTGAGATACTGCAGTTACCATTACACTTGTATTTGGAGAGTTTAGGATTTAATAATAAAAGAAAATAAAATTGAAAATAAATAAAAAGAAAATGCAATAGGATTTTACCTCTTGTATTTCTCCTCCTAGAAAACCTCCTTAGGGCAAAGAGTTTGGTATTTTGTTTCGAATAATGGATCCTAGAAGTGGGATAGAGGATTTGGAATATTATTGGGTAGAATTTGGACAAGTATCAATGCTTGAAACGTGTGTGAATAAGAGGCGGTGAGGGGTGCTATTTATAGTGGAGGAGAGGTGTGTTTTTTGATTATTTAATTAATTAGTTTATTATATTGGATCAAGACTATAAATAGTTTTGGAATTATCACTAAATATAATAAATAATGATTTATGTTTCTATATTATAGACTTATATCATCCATACATCATCCATTACTTAATAATTCATAAATTTGTTAAATACAGTAAATTATTGTATTTCACTATTCATGAAAATTCAACTATTTTAGAAAAATCCAAATAATTCACCCTGGCTATTTTTAGACATTTAGAATTAAAAAATGGAATATATTTTAGGAAAATAATTTTCTAAATATGATAAATTAAATTTTTAATTAAAATCATCATTTTCTAAAAAAAATACAAAATTTAAAATTTTAACTAATTTTATAACACTTTGAAAATTTAATTAAGGTCACATAAAAATATATTATAAACATAAGAAAAAAATATTAATTTAATAATATATTCTAGGAAAATAAATTTTCTTTTAAATCATTATATTAATTATTAAATTATAAATAAATATTTATATATTACAAAAATATCAACACTTAATTTCTCATTCTCAAAACAATTATTTACTTATACTATGATATAAATATATCATATTTTTATTTATAATATTCTTCAATTTTATTTATATATTCATAGGTGTGATTACAATTATATTGGCCGATTTACTATTCTTAAGGGCCACATTACTATTCCAAATTTCAAGTTTCTATTCCATTTGTATAGGTTCCTTAACTTCTAGAAATACATCTTATTTAATTAATTCTTCATTTATAAATATTTTAATGTGTTATCTATGTGATTTTTTGTGATTTATACTATATGGAATAATTGTAATAAGAGAGTTTCCATTGATAAAATTTTGGGTTGTTACATTCTTACCCCTTATGAAATTTTTCCCTCAAAATTTCGTTTTTCATACTATGGTGAAAAAAAGTGAGGGTACTTCTCCTTCATCGATTCCTTTGATTTCCATGTTTCATATTTGTACTTATGGTTACACCATAAAAATTTTAACAGGTGAGTAGCCTTGTAGTGTAGAACCTTATCTTTATGGTCTAAGGTCTTCACTGAATGCTCCTCCAAAGAGAGACCATTCTTCAATTATACCACATCTAAATTCAGTACATGTGAGGGATATATTATGTACTTATTCAGGAAAGATATGTGTAGTACATCATATACTTGAGACATGCAAGGTGGAAGTGCTATTCAATAGGTCACAGCTCCAACACATTCAAGAATCTTGAAGGGGTCGATATACTTGGGACTCAGCTTTCCTTTCTTCCCAAACCTCTTGATCCCCTTCCATAGAGATATGTGGAGGAATCTAATGTCTCCAACCGTAAAATCTAGGTATTTTGGATGATTTTTTACATAGTTCTTTTATTAAATTTGGGATTCCTTGATGTGCTACTGATTGGTTTTCACCTTTTTTACTATTTTTTTGACCATTTCAGGTCTTTGCAGCTTATGCTCACTGACTTCATCCTAGCATGTCGGTGTTCTGTATCTTTTTACATAAAGGAATTCATGTGGATCCATATGGATGCTCAAGTGGAAGTTGTTATTATAAGAGAACTCGACTAGAGTTATATGGTTGTCCCAGCCTCCTTTGGAGTCCATATAAAATTCTCTCAACATGTATTATAATGTCTTAATAGTTCTCTTAGATTGGCCCTCAGTTTGAGGATGATTGTTCAAAATAAAGATCAACTCAGTGTTCATAGCATGTTAGAGACTTTTCCAAAACATGTAAGTGAATCTTGGATCTTGATCAGATACAACTGATAATGATACTCCATGAATCCTTACCACTTCTTTGATATATATCCATGTTAGTTGATCCAATGAGAGGTCCTATTGAATTGTGATAAAGTGAGATGTCTTTGTATGATGATTGAAAATAACCCATATATCATTTATTCATATGGATGTCTTCAGAAGTACGATGACAAAGTCCATGATAATGTTTTCCAATTTCCATCTTTTTATAGGTAATGGTTGTATCATCCCATTATAATTTTTCCTTTAAGACTTTACTTGCTGAAACACAAGGCACTTTTATGTATATTCTGCAATCTCCTTTTTCATATTTTCCCACCAATAGTACTCTTAGAGATCCTGATACATCTGTGTGCTCCCTGGGTGTATAGAGAAGGTTGATCTATTTGTGTCACTTAGAATCTCTATCTTTATCTCTAGATTTTATGGTACACATACCCGTTACCCAAATCATACAACTCCATCATTATCAATTTTTAACTCTAAGGTTTTCCCCCTACTCATGGATTCCACCTTCTTCTAAATTTCCTCATCATTTCATTAAGAATCCATTATTTACACCATGTGGGATGGTTGAGAAATCATTTTAGAAAGGTTTGATGATGTTACTTCCTCAAGGATTTCCATGTCTATCCTTTTCAAATCTAATAAGATTATATCCTTCTCAATTCGCATTATTGATAAAGATAGAGGATTGTTTATACTTAGAGTGTTTTCCACCATATTTGTTTTACCATTATGGTAGTGGATTGAGCAGTCGTAATCCTTGATGATCTCTAACCATATTTTCTGGTCCATATTAATCTCTTTTTATGAGAATATATATTTTAGGATCTTATGATCTGTATATATCTCTCACTTCTCCCCATAGAGATAATTCTTCCATATTTTCAATGTGAAGATCTCAATCGCTAACTCTAGATCATGCATTGGATAGTTTCTCTCATGAATTTTTAATTTTCTTGAGGGTTAGGCTATCAATTTATCATTTTTCATCGGTACACAACTTAATCCCTCCATTAAATAATAATTATACACTAAAAATAGTCCCCACTTGTCGGTAGTGTGAGCACTGGTGTAGTGATAATCCTCCCTTTCAACTCTTGGAAGTAGTCTTCACATTCATTGGTCCAGAATTTTTTTATCCCTTTTGAGTTATCTTGGTTAGTGCGTTTGAAAATATTGATAATTTATTCATAAATTTCTAGTAATACTCATCTAAACCAAAGAAACTATGGATCTCGGTTACAGATGTTGTCTTGGGCCACTCTTGGATTGCCTTTGTCTTAGAAGGGTCTACATATATTCCTTTTCCGGTGATTACATTCCCCAAGAATGATACTTACTCCATCCAGAACTAACATTTATTATAATTTTAATATAGTATCTCCCTTCATAGTTTCTTTAGTATAGTATTTAGATTCTCCTAATGTTCCTCCTTGCTCTTGAAGTATATCAAAACACTGTAAATAAAGACTAAAACATATTTGTTAAGGTAATATCTAAAGAGTCTATTCATTAATACCATGAATATTTATGTAAAATTAGTGAGTCGGAAGGGAATAACTATGAATTCATAGCATCCTTATCTCATTTGAATGGAAGTATTGGAAATATATTCCTCATTCAACTTTAATCGGCGATATCCCGACCGAAGGTCCACTTTAGAGAAATACTTAGCCCCATGTAGTTGACCAAACAAGTCATATATCCATGGAAGGTGATACTTGTTATTTATTGTGATTTTTTGACCTCACAATAATCAAAACATAGTCACATTTATCCATCCTTATTCTAGATTAAGAGGACTAGCAGACCCCTTAGTGAAGCACTCGGGCATATATAACCCATATCTAGATTCTACTATAATTGCTTCATTATTTCTTCCTGCTCAATGATGGCCATTCTATAAGGTTTATTTGATATAGGCAGATATCCATGGAAAATTTCTATTGATCACTCAAAATATTGATTGGGAGTAAGGCTAGACATCTATTCGGGGAACACATCAATGTATTTCTTCGCAATGGGAATGTATTCATGTCTGATTCTATCCTTTGTATAAATCATTTGAGGTAGAGATGATTTCTCATAAGGAAATAATATCCACAACTAAGATTATGACCCTAAAAGAGATTCATCTTCCTCATTACACTTTTACAGAATTAGAGGATTCTACATGATGTGAAGAGTGATATTCCTTTCTTGATAGTTAATATTGTATTTGTATAAATATATCCAATACATTCCCAATATAGCATCAATATCCACCAAATAATGAAAGACATTATTTTCTAGGAGGTTAATTCCACAAACATTATCTGTGGAAGAGTTATATACTTTTGATGAAATAATTTTCACATTTTCTATTCTCATAGATAACTCAACCTCTATATTTTGATCTTCTGTTTGAAAAGTTATACTAAACATGAAAGATATGAAAGAATTCATAGAACTAGAATCAAGTATTACATTCACTATTCTTGAATGAATAACAAGAGTACCTATCAACACATAATTATGGGGTTCCACATTATCATTAGTGATAGAATATTCCCTTCCTTATTTCCTTAGAGGTTGTTGTTGTTGATTACCTCAAAAAACCCTTTTCTTAGAGAAAAGGATTATATTATCCCCATGTTCATTGTAGTTGAAACACTACACTAAATTATGAGTTCTGATCAAAAACTTTATTTATTCTTCCAAATTAGAGAGATTCTTCATATACCTTCAGAAGTTATTATCTACACGGCCCTCTATCTTACATTTTAATAATCTCTTTGTTCCCTTTAAGCAGTTTCTAGGATGCCTCTTCCAAAACTTTGGGCAAGTGAGATGTTGGTTCTTATTTCCATCATGGGATTTATCTATTTATATTCCCATATTAAAACCTATTTTACACCTTTTCCCTTGGGCCCACCAGACCACTGAGAGTCTCTGATCCTCATTTCAGCCTTAAGGGAACAACATAAAATCTCCTCATAGCATTCAAAGTATCTAATTGCCACCAATTTTCATAGACTCATCTTTAGTAAGTTAAATAAGTGATCCAACTTGATTTCTATGTTCACGAAAAATTTTGAGGCATATCATTCAATCCTTGTGATGTTTTATTCATATTCCCTACTAGACTTATCTTCATTTTTCATCAGTCCGATGGACTCCCTTTCTATCTTAAGACGGAGTGTTCAGGGAAAATATTTATTGAAAAATATTTTCTTGATATCTTCTAATTCCATGGAATAAATTTTCTTATTGGACGTTGTGTTATTGATTAGTGTCCACCACTGATCTGTTTCCCTATAAAAATGATATACCGCCAACTTAACTTTCTCTTCTTCTGAGAAATAGAGGAAAGAAAATATATTCTCAACGGAGTTAATCCATTGCTCTCTAAGGAGGGTATTAGAAGATAGACTAAACATGGGATGCCTCTTACACATAAATAATTAAACCAAAAATTTCTATTTCTTTTTAGAAGTAGGGTTTTCCATGTGATTCTAGTTATTATTCATACCTTGAGCTAGTTGAGTAAGTACATTCATGATGTTTTGAGCACCTGTTCCCATCATTTTTGGCATATCATTAGGTAAATCACCACGTTTACCATCAAATTGATTGTTGGCATGGTTCATTCTATATCCATCTATTAAATAATAAAAATAAAGCACAATTAGTGTGCTTGAATACTTAGCTAATAAGCATATAAAGAGAAAACATTTAACATTGAAGGATAAACTTGTAAATGAAAAGTATCTTAACTTGTGATACCCTAAGTTTCAATCTAGTTTATCTATGGTGATTGAATTATAACTAGGGTTATTATTAATGTTTTATAGTCCCATCATCCAAAAATAACTTGGAATTTCTTTGATTCCAATTATATCTACCCTATCCTTTTACACATATTATTACACGATTTTAATAATAATTAAACTTAAAATTACATGCCAAGGATCATAAAGTCTAGTGTCTTTAGAGTATTAGGTACATAAAACTAAAAAAATGGAAATAGAATGAAACATATTAATTTTAATCATCCATAAAGAGCTCCTAACTTCTATTTATCTCCAACATCTATGAAGGATAACTTGGGGAATACATGAATAAAGTGATGATGTAAAAATCCTAGTAATGGTATAAATATAGTAATAAACAAAATCACATGGGTTAGAATGAATAACATGATGAAATAAAAATGAATGGAAAAAAATAAACATAAAAAATCATAACATGTAGAGCATGGGGACTTGTAATCCTGGAATCATAGGAATGTGTAAACAATACACAACATGACATAAGCATGAGTCAATGCTAATTTCCAAGACCATAACACATGGAGGAAAAAACCCCATAAAGGAATCAGGTTCACTTCCTATCCAAACATGACATATCATAAGACTAAACATTACCCAAGTCATTATCATGTTATATGTGTGAACCCATCATAACATTTTCATGCATATGTGTTCCACATGAATAATCAAGCATAAGGGTTACACATATAAATAATAGGGTATCATAATCATGTCATAAGGAACAAAAAAGGGAATATCATAATGGTGTCCATGAACGAATGGATTCAAACCATACAATGGAATTTAATAAGGGAATATAAACATTGATCATGATAATTTATGTCAAAATTAAGTGAATACATATAAATAATAGTGTTTAAGAGAAATTATAAATGAAACTTTTTAGTATTGTTTAAGGAAAATATTTAAGAGAATTTAAAGTGGAAAAGACATATTTGTTTTTGTAAAACCAGAAATGAACCAAGAAAGTTCTTCATGGTGAAATGATTTATTTTTTTTAAAAAAAAAATGGTGGCTTAAAATAGATTATGGAGTTCCCTTAAAATGGGTTAGAAAATCATAATTCTCTTTCAATTAGGCTTGCTTTTCGAGAAGAATTGAGGTGAGATCCCTATTAAAACACATATATCCCCATAAAATAAAGATGATATGATCTAGAAACATTATTTTAGAACATATAAATAGAATTTATAATAATTAAAAAATAAAATAAATAAGCATTACATTGGTATAAAGGTAGAGAAAGAGTAACCTGAAGGAAAAATGGAGGTTCAAGTAGAATCCCTTACATTATGTCTGAAGGCATTTTTCACTTGAACTTAATATCCTGGATAATCAAATTAAATACATTAATTAATTAATTGATAACCTTTTTTACATGTATTTTATTTATTAAAATTATATTAATTTCATTTATGTCATTTTTGATGGTTTATGAGATTCAATTTCATCATTTATGAGCACTGGTTTCCTTAGTTTTCATTATTGATTATATTGTATACATATATGTAAAATCATATAAAATGAGAATAGTTGTATAGAATTGAAGTTATATGTTATTAATTAACAAAAAAATTATAAAATGGTTATATAATTTATTTGTTTATTTGGGGTGATGATGAATCATTAGATAAGATGTTAGTGATAATCATTTAGATTATATTGGTGGTTTTTCAATCATCACAAACTAGTTTTGTTTTATTAATTAATATTATGTATATATAATGGTACCAAAACATTAAATATGCTCTAATAGATATATTATAATCTATTTTGACAATAATTTTTTATTATCATACTTTATGGTGGTAAAATAAATTGAAAACTCATCGTCCTTGAATGTGATAAATTAACACTTCACAAACGATGTTTTCATTTTTAGAACAAAAAGAGGAGGGGAAATAAATTATGATGGACTATTTCATTAACATTAATTAAATTATATACTATTTTAGATACTGCAGTTACCATAAAACCTGTATAAGTTTATGGGATGATATAATAATAAATTAAAATAGAATTAAAAATAAATTAAAAGAAAATGAAAGAGGGTTTACCACTTTAATTTATCCTCCTTGAGAACCTCTTTAAGGAAAGGGTTTTGGTATTTTGTCGATACCCGGTACTAATATACATGGGGGAGAGGCTTTTTATGAGTATTTTGTTGAATTTGGATAAGGATATAATCTTAAAAGGTTTGAGGAAAAGAAGTGGTGAGGGGTTGTTTTTATATAGGAGGAGAGGGGTGTATTTTTATTATTTAATTAGCTCAAGACTATGAATATTTTGAGAATTATAACAATATTTATTAAAATAACTAATTATATTTAGAAATTATGGGCTCAAATCAGCCATAAATCATCTATGACTCAATAATTCATGTATTTGTTAAATGCTGTAAATTATCGTATTTCACTATTCACAAAAATATAACTATTTTAGAAAAATCCAAAAAATTAACCATAAATATTTTTCAATGTGTATAATTAAAAAATAGAAACCATTTTATGAAAATAATTTATAAATATGATAAATTTAATTTTTAATTAAAATCATCATTTAATCAAAAATACCTTTTTAAAAATTATAACTAATTTTATAACACTTTGAAAAATTAATATAATGTATCCACATGAGGTTCACATTAATATTACAAAGTCCAACTTACTAATACATTGGTATAGGTTCCTTGAATTCTATAAATACCACTTATTTCATTCATTCTTCATTTATAAAGTTTTTACTATGTTTTCTATGTGATTTTATGTGATTTATACTATATGAAATAATTATAAGAAGGGATTTTAAATTGATAATATTTTTGGTTGTTACACATACCATATTTGAAAACATGGTTATTATACTTAAATTTAACATTAATATAATTCTTATTATGGAATATATTTCATAGTATAATGTGAAAATTTATTACCAAGTGAAGGATATTATGATTCGAATTGGATATGTGGATTCCCTTGTCTTTATGGGGTATAATTCATCATCTAAATCATGTATAGATAATCCTCCAATAACTCTCCTTAATTAAATTATAGGACTAGAAGAGAAGACACAACCTATGGATGGGAAAGGTAACTTTGGAATAAATATGTACATATTTCTTAAGAATACATTGATGTGTTTCTTGAAGAGTTTCTTGAAAATATACCCGAGCATGAAGTTGTGTTTTCCATTGAACACATACTTGGTGAAAACTCTATATCTAAGAATCCCTATAATATTACCATAGTGGAATTAATGTAATTTAAGATATAACTGTATGAGCTTTAAAATAAGGTATTAATTTTCCCAAATGTTTCATCTTGGGGGAAACCTATTATTTTTCTTAAGAATCAGGATGTTTATATGAATTTGTGCATTAATTATAGGGAAATTAATTTCATTAATATAAAGAAAAAGTATACTCTACCTAACATTTATGATTTTTTTTCATCAAATTGATGGAGGTCAATATTTTTCAAAGACTGATCTTAATTATGGGTATCATTAATTATGATTAAGAAAAAAGATATTCCAAATATGAAATTTCACATAAGGTATGAAAATTATGATTTTATAATAATTCCCTTTGTATTGAATAATAAACTGTCTATTTTTATTGATATAATGAACAAAATATTCAAATATTACCTTTATAAATTCATTATCATATTTATTGATCCTATATTTGTATACAAAAAAAATATATGAATAGCATAAAACTATCTGAGAATTATTCTTGAAACTCTCACATGAAATGAATTATATGAGAAATTTAGTAAGTGAAAATTATGGCTTTAAGAAGTTTCTTTTATTGAACATATTTTATTCATGTATAGAATAAAATTTGATCTATTAAAGATAATTTAACTTAAATAATGGCCTATGGTGATGAAAATGACCAATATACATAGTTTCATTGGATATGTGGGTTACTATCATCACATTTTTCAAAAAAAATTCCAATCGGTTAACCCATTAAATAAGTTGACAAATAAAGGGGTAATGTTTATATGGTCAAAATAAAATAAAGATCGTTTTTAATAACTGAACAAGAGATTACTAAATTTTTTTAATATTTTAATTACCATAAAAAAGGATAGTTTTGTGATATATAGTGATGCATGGAAGAAAGGACTCAGATGAATACTTATATAGAATGAAAGATCTGTTTCTTATAAATCATGATAGTTTATGATCCATGAGAGGGATTACCAAACCCATGATTTTGATTTTGTAGTTATAATATTTCTCTTGAAGATATAGAAGATTTATCTCTATGGTTAATGATATGATATATATACAAATCATAAAAGTCTGAAATAAAAATTTTCAAAAAAAATTGATCAATATAAGATAAAATATATGGATAGAGATGCTTAAGGATTGTGATTTCCCAATAAAATACTACCTTATGTAGAAAAATGAGGTGGATCATGTGTTTAGTGTGAATGATCATATAGTTTTAACTAAAATGAAGATTGGAAAAGATCCCATATTCATGGATTTAGTAAAGTTTGACATGAGAATCACTAGGTAATGGGATACATCACTCATTTTCAAAATTATTTCCAAACTATCATTACTGGAGAAGATAAAAAAGGCCCAACATGGTGATAAGAGTTTTCAAAATAAAATTAATGTTGTGAATGATGGAAAATTAGTAGACATAGTTTATTAGCTGGTTTTATGAAATTCAAAAAGAGGTTATGTGCTCTATGAGTACTTGAGCTGTAGAGGGAATTAATTGATGAATACCATATCTTAATTTTCTCTATAAATCTTGTTAGCACTAAGTTGTATATGTATTTAAGAGAAAAGTTTTGGTGGGATAATATGAAGTTGTAAATTACTGACTATTTATAAAGATTATTAGTTTTTCTATAGGTAATGGCTAATAAAAAACTTCATAAATGATTCATGCAACCTATCCCAATTCCTATGTGAAAGTGTTTTGACACTAATATGAACTTTTTTCACTATAGTTTGAAGGAATCTTAAAATAAGTGATTCCATATGGGTGATTTTTGATCTCATTACCAATTTCACATATTTCATCTCAATAAGGGAGGATCTTTCTCTAAAGTGACTTATATGAATTTATACCAATTAAGTTGTGGTAATTTATACTGAACCTATTTTGATATTATCTAATCATTATGCACAATTTACATTGAAATTATTGAAAATTATTTAGAAGGATATTGAAACAGACCTACATTTTAGTGTTGCATATCTTCCTAAAATGCATAGATAGTTTGAAAGGACTATTGAAACATTAAAATACTTGTTCAGGTCTGTATCACTTGATGTTCAAGGTATGTAGTGTCAATATTTACTTTGGTGGAATTTTTATATATTAAGAGATTGTATTAAATAATTCAAATAAAACTGCATAATGTTTTGTATGGGAAAAGATATCGTATACCAAATTTTTTGATGGAGTTGGTCAAAGTAATCATATAAGCCTAAAAGTTTTTGAGGATATAATGATAGAAGTGAGAACTATTCCAAGTTATATCAAGGAAGGTCAAAGTTGAAAAAATATATATATTGATAACCAAATGAAGGTTTGAAAATTTCACGTAGCGAATCATGCTTTATATCCATGGAAGGGAGTTGTATGTTTTCGAGAAAAATTGAAACTAATTCATGAGTACGTTAATCCTTTTGAGATTTTAGAGAGAATTTGAATTATGGCTTACCATTTAGAAGTTCCACCCAACCTCTCTAAAGTTTATAATCTACACCATGTATCATTATTAAATAAGTATATGTTATACCCAATTAATTTAATAACCTATAAATAAATGTAATTGGTTCTTGATTTATCTTAGTATGTAGAGTCAATTAGTATTATTGAAACTAGAGAATATGTTTTGTATAATTGGACAACTCAATTGGTAAAAGAACTGTAGAGAAATCATAAGATAGAGGAGGAAAATTGGGAACCTGAAGATGTTATAAAAAATAAATACCCAATTTTTTTAAGTGGAGACATTATATAAATTTTAAGGATGAATTTTTTAATGGGGAAGAATGTAACACTTGAGATTTAGTTATAGTAAATACATATTTATTTATAAAGAAACTGCAGTATGATGTACATAAAATTATTCAATATTTTGATTAAAACCTAAATTCCAAAATTCCAAAATTTTAATTTGATGAAATTAATTTCATTTTTAATTTAAAATTTTAAAATTATCTTTTGGATAATTTTTGAAGTTATTCAAAAATAGTTAATTTTTGGGTGGATAGTGAAAAATACTAATTTTACAATAATATCACTTTTATGAAATTATAATTATATAAGAATAAATTTAAAGTTTATGAAACCTTTTTATAGACTAAAAATAAATTTATGATGTAGTATAATTTATTACAGTATACAATTTTAAACCTATAAATCTATGTTAGACATCTCAAAACTCTAAGTAATGTTTTTATTCAAATAAAAACTTCTTTTGGTTCTTCTCATTTAATATTGTTTTGAAAATGGGAACTTTCAGTTTTGATTTGGTTTTAAATTAAATAATTTATCCTTTAATTTGACACAATCCAATTAATTACATGGGAATAAAGAACACATATAATTTTATTATTAAATAATTTTTATTCTTAGAGAAAACATTTTTCTAAATACGTTTTTTCATTTCGTTTTGTGGACTTATATTAATGGTAATTTCTTATAGTTATTGGAATTGAATCTTAAAAAAGGATTCCATATTTTGAATCACTCTAATTAATATTATGGAATTATTTGAACTTAATTTTTTGGCCATAATTAATAGTAACCATGGTAAAAATGTATCACTACAATAAGGGTTAGAAAGGAATAACAAGGAATTAAACTAAAGATATAAGATTTTCAATAACCTAAAAACTTGTCTAAATACTATTAATTAAATTTATTTAGACCTATATAATCAAATATTAATAATTGATCCTATTTGGATCCACATTTCCATGAGATTAAATTTATTATATTTTAATGTTCATAATATTTACAAGTTTCCACCGACCTTAATTATAGAAGGGAAACTCCTCCCTTAACTTATACACATTTATTTAGTCACTTATATAGACTAATACTTACCAAAATACCTTTATAAATACATAACTACATCATAGAGGTCCTTGTCTCACTAAAGGACCAATCCAAGAAATCTTACGATGTATCTTAAAGGAGGTTTTCCAAAGAAGAGGTATAACTATTAACTAAGTTTTTTCTGGTTTATTTATTCTTCTACCACCTTCAGATAAATTTTATCCCTACGAAAATAATATATTAAATATCATTAATATCATTTATTATTATTATTATGTAATAAATATTATCTAACTCATTTCCATCCAATGGGAAATTAAATCATCATTCATGTCTACATACAGATTAACATATCCATAAAGTGATGCATTTAATTTTCAATAATTTTCTTTAATGGATGGTTATTATGATGGATTTAATATATATATATATATATATATATTTTATGTCATAATTTTTTTAGAAATATAATATATCAAATAAATTCAAACCATTCTACCTGTTGGAAAATGATAACATCACTAGTGTGTATATGTTGACTACCACCTCCATGAAGTTATGTGGTTCATCTTTCATCGTCGCCTTACATTAATTATAATAAGGATATATATAATGAATATATATGGTATTTATGAAATAAATACAATTATATAAATATTAATAATTATATATTTTATTTCCTTTTAACTATTAGGAATAAGAAAATGGCATTATGTGTACGTGCGTACTACCGCCTCCATGAACAACGTATTTCATTTTTCTATTATCACATTTCATGGCTGGTTGTAAAATTATATAGTTTTTTTAAGAATTATATTCATTATATTATTAATATTTTGGAGATGAAGGAACCATTTCATAACACCTTTGACCATGATCAACATACCAAAGTAATTTTAGAGAAATTGACCAAACAGCCTCAATTGGTCGATGTAAGTGAGATCTATACAGTGAATGAAGGTCATTTGATTATAAAATTAATTTAAAAATGAAATCTATTTGAAAGAATTTATGAATATATTATTTATTAAATTTTCATTCATTATTCAAGAAGATATAATGTGTTATACCAAGTCGTAATCCAATATAAGGGGTTTTTATCTCAATTCCTCTCCATTTAGATATATTTTATATTTTGAAAATAATTTCATTTATATGGTTTATATTCTACCTATTTGAAATTTTATATCACTAATTAATATTTTTTTATTTTGTTTTAAGTTTTAATTCAATTTTTATATCATAAGGGGTTTTGATTTAGATGTTATTAAAGCAGTAAAGGTTTATTTTATAATCTCATGATTATTTGGGATTATTCATTTTTCAATTTTTATTTGAAGAATTAAATGAATTATTTATTCTTAAAACCAATTTATTTTATTATAAACTAGTTTTTTCTGAGGTTTCCATGTTTTTCTTCCAACTTGTTTTCTATTTGGTACTCAAAGATTGAAATAATGCTTTAAAAAACTGACCTTATTTATTCTTTTAGGTTGGGAATATTTCTATTGAATTTCTATGTTCTTAAAATTATATTTAGGTTTTAAAATATATATTAAGATTTAATAAAGGTATTTTTTAAGAACTTTGAATCTATTTTCAATAGTTTTAAAAATAAATCATTTAAAATTTTTCAGAACGGGTCATTTTTTAACCTTTTTACCAAAGTGAAAAAAATGTTTTTTACATATACGACATGAACATATTTTTCACCCATCATGTCCATTATTAATTATCAATATTACACTAAATTATTACATTATATTTCAATGAAAATTTATTTTCCATTATTCTATGAATTTGTAGGTTTTATTTTAAAATAAAAAGGAATTATTATCTAAATGTTTGAAAAGTGTTTTGGAAGTGATTTATAACTTAATTTTTAAAATAAAGTTAAAAAATATTTAAGGAATGTTATTTTTAAAGATTCACTTCCATTTTCATTTATAATTCTCAAAATAATTTCCTTTATTTAAAATATTAATTTCTAATTAATTGATGGTCTTTTATCATCCTTTACTAATTTTTGTATTATACCTTATTTTGTGACCATTCACTTTCTTATGATCATGTTTTCTATCACTATCCATTATTTATTGGACATTATTTTTCTCATTCATGTACATATTTTCAATATCATGGTTGTATTTAGTATCATTTTTACTATTATGATATTGTCTTAATTTTATACCATTTCAATATATGTTTTTTCTTGAAGGAAACTTATTAAGAATGTAATTTCATTTATTTATTAAATATTTATGTTTTGTATTATTGGTTAAATGAAAATATTTATTTATTGATAAGGATTATTGATTATGAATTATATTTCTGAATAAATATACGAGGAATGCATTGGACGTATATAAGTGATGGGTGTTTCCCGATTATAGATAACCCCTTAATTCATCGATAGGTCTCATGAGACAAAAAAATGTCCAAATTAGTTGGGTATTTGGTAAATGGCTACTAAATCATTAAAATATCTTGGCATAAGGTCATGGTGGTAAGTTTCATGATGTATTGGAATGAGGCCTTTATGGTAATATCATGATGTCTGATATTATGCATTTCTTTCATTAATATTTTTATTAATATTATACATGGAATTATCTTGTTGATATTTTCTATGGATACATTTTTATTCTCAAGTTATTGATTAAATTGATTATGTATTGATTATACAATCTTCCATATTTTTAATTCCTTATAAACCCATGATAACATCAATTATAAAATTTACCTTACTAAGCATCTGATCTCACACTTTATTATTTTTCATTTCCCTTCGATGTAAAGATGGAATATTTCAATTATCTTCAAGGATGAAATAAATATTTTCAATCTATGTTATATTTTTTCAATTTAATATAGAAGTGATTGATGTATATAGTCTCCTAAGTATTCTAAATTGATTGATCTTTCATGTTATGATACCTTGTATCTTGTACTAATGTAATAATATAAAAACCAGAACTCGGTTACTAGATTTATAGTCATTACACTTCAAATATTTACCCTCTTGTTTTCCATGATGATCATAATCCTGATTAAAACAATAAAATCAAGGTATAGGATTTGTAATATAATAGACTGGTTGAAATAAAATAAAAAAGGATGATTTATTTTGGGTTATATATATTAATGAAATTTGAATATTATATATAACCGTTCAACTTATATAGTCAAGGGGATTATATAACCGTATAAATATAACCGTTGAATTGGATGGTATAAAATAAAGTAATAAAATTATGAAATATTTATAGAAAAGGGAAAAAAATACATCGACTAGTCGATATCTTCTTTATAAAGCTAATTTTTCAAATCATGAAAGGGGGGTATCATCAATAGGGTTTTCCATAAACCAATCCCAAGTCAAATTGCAACAATTTCTTCTTGAGTGAACTCATTTTTAGGAGAATTTCATGATCACAAAAATCCCTATGAGATCCATGATATCTGAATCACCACTCACTATAACCACCACCACTTATCTTACCCTTATATATTATGCCTAAGTTCTGAGGGGACTTGTATGTAAAAGTTAGGATAATATATTCCTATAATTATTAATAAAATTTATATTCTCGTTATTATATGTATATTTTACATTTTTAATTTCCAGAAAACATACTTTTAAAGAAGAAAAAAAGTTTCATTTAATATATATTTTTTATAAGAAGTAATTCTTATTAAAAAAGTAATAAATCTTAATGAATTATGAATAAAATCATTGAGTGGTAAAAATATTTTTCTCAAAGAATTAAACTTCTATATATTGTATATTTTTAAAACATATAATTGCTATTGAATAATTTGGAATATACTAATAATATATATATATATATATAATTAATTATTATCAAAATAGTTTCACATGTAATGGAATATGAATAAATTATTTTCATTCTTTAAAAAACATTATTTTCCTAAAAACTCTTTTTTTGCATTATGGGAACTTATATTAAATATTAAATTTTATAAACTTTATAAATTGAGTTTAATAAAATTAATTTTTTATTTTTAATCAGAATCCCAATGTTTTCATTATAAATAATTTTTTTATCAAAGTAAATATTAGTTACCATAATAAAATAAATACTTTTCAAAAAAAAAATTTAAATAGTGTGAAATTTTTATATTAATAAATTAATTTACTCAATTTTGATGACTATAATATGATTTTGTAACAAGTAAAAGATATATTTAAACTCATTAAGTTATTAATTGATAAGAAATAAGAGTAAAATAACGTAATCTATATAAGCCAATTTTAATAAAAAATTTGTTTTCTATATCTTTTGTTTTAATTTAAAATTTAAAATTCACATATTTATAAATTGAATTAGATTAAATAGAGATTAAATTTGGAATCAATGTGTCAAAATTTGGTAATATGGGTCATGATATTTTTTTAGTAAAAAAATAATTACCATTGTAAATATTAAATCAAGGTTAATAAGGCTAAAATGGGTTACTTAAAGTGATTCAAATTTTGTTAAGATTACATGAAACTTAGACCTTTTAGATTATACTTTATAGGTTGGAAATTAAAACCACATGTATCAAAAAAACTCATCTAACTCCCATTTAATTCCATCTTTACTCAACATGTAACTTTCAATTCTAAGTAAATGTTTTTCTTTTTGCACATATAAAAGGAGCTCACTTCCACCCACTTGAAACCACACTTATAGATAAAAATAATCATTAAACCCTACCAATTTTCCTCTCCTAAAATCCAATTACATGTTTTTAAACCATTGGTTATAATAAATTATCCCAATTATTCAATTTCCAAGAGTTCTTTCAACAAAATACTCAAACTATAAAAAAGTTTAAAGTGCTTTCATGGAATTCAACAGAAAAGATAGGGTTTTTACAAACTCAATTTATATTAATTGAGTTATGGGAATTCCCCTTGAACATTAATATTTTAACTTTTGAGCATTATTACTTATTATTTAATTATATTTTACATCATTTCATGTTTTGGGGGATTTTCATGTCTTGATCATGTAAACTTTTTCTATGAATTGTTACATCAATTGATCTTCTTTGATAAAATTCTTCTTTCATAAAAATGAAACATTGTTAAGAATAATGCTCATACTCTTTGATGGTTATTTCTTCTCCATGTACATATTCTTTATTTCCAAAAAAGTTTTACTTTCTTATTTTGAAACCCAAATATGTATTTTCTAACGTGATCTTCTTATTTCTCTTTAACACTTTTAAAAAGAAAGTTTTATTATCCCTTTATCAATATGGGTTTTAGTAAAGGTATATTAAAGTATTAATTTTTTTCTTTAAAAATATTATATTTTATCTTCCACTCAATATTTCCTTTGGATAAAATTTATTGATTTTTTAATTATTCATTCTTTGAATTTCTTTTAAAGTGGTATTTTAAAAATGGTTTCAGTTTACCTTATTGAATATGATTTTTGAAAGCGACTCACAACTTCAAATTTATAGTAAAATTTTATGATATATTTTATAAAAAATAATCTCTATGGATTTGATTTTATTTCTGTATTTATCTATAAAACATCTATCTCCATTAGAGTTATATTTCAGGAAATACCCTCTAAGTACTCTAATGGAATACCTCTTTTGAGTGATTGAATTTACATATCATCTTATTGAATTCCTATTTTCCTTTTTTAGGTAATACCATTTTAAATGATATAAAACCCATTTTCTTTCCATGGATTTTTTCGATATGATGTATTAATGTTTTATTGTTCAACACATGCATCTGGTTTATCATTTTAAGATAGATTGGGTCTTTTAAATCCCTTATATGGGTTGGGTTAATTAAATATCTGAGATGGTTTGGGTCTATAAAATCCATCAGATGGGTTGGGTCTATAAAATCAATGTTAATTATAATCACATATTTCTCCCATGCTCATGTTTTATCATATAGCTTATGATCTAACCCCCTTATGACCCAATAATAAATTTTACCAAATTGGGAATTTGATCTCACACATTCTTATTGTTGGGTACCGGGACGGTGCAACGGAAGTTGGTGGGCCAGGAAATTAAAATTTTCTACTTCACTAGAGTGACATAACCCTGTCAACTCTGGTGATATTGTCCTCGTTCAGTCCCAGGATCATGCAAGATTTAAGCAGTGCACAAAAATAAATTAAACATGTACCTTGTTCGGAATTAGTGTGTGCAAGTCCGTCGTAGGATGTCGGTGATCGTTGCATGAAGACTCTGATGTCGAAGCCCTCTAGATCATCCACACATGCCTCTCGAATCTACTCACACACCGTTCATCAAGATCCGAGTGCTAGCATGTATCTTCGACGATCACTTCAGCACAACGATGATCACCGCAAAGGAAGAAGCTTCAATCCGAGAAGGATGAACTTGAAGATCTTCCTTTTCTTGAGAGAATCTCTCTCTCTAAATTCCAGGAGGAGGGAGATGCTCTCAATCTTGACACATGAATAATATTCATGGGAGAGCCTCTCTCTAACTTATGTAGGGAGTGTTTAAAACATGCGGTTTGGATTCACGGCCCCGTGTAATAGACGTCCACTATATAAGTGATATAAATAATTTTTTTATGGCATATAAAATTATACCATAAATAATATTTATAATTTATCACTTACTTGTAATATATAAATATATTATGTGATAAATTTGAGTCTTTAACTCGACTCATTCCTCCTACTAATATTAAACGAACCTAGGATATTTAAATCCATTCGAATAATATTAATACATGTATTTACTATATAACTTGTAAATACATGTTATAAATAAATTCAACGAATTATTCGTAACATGAATAATTAATGAATTTATTTATTATTTTGTGATCCATAGAAATTTTATAGTGCTCGGACCTTTTAGCAGGGCCCACCGAGTTCTAAATTCCTATTCCCAGAATAAGTACAATTCTCAAGGTGCTATTGTGTGTGACCCTCTAGGCCCTTATCTCAATAGCAGTGAATAATACCACCAACCTAGAGCGGGGACTAGCAACCCATCAAGGCCCCTATAGAAATAATGAAAAGTCAATGAAACAACTGCCTTCCTACGAACACGGTCTGTGTAATATATTCTCTTCATCATCGATATCTCAATAAAGCAGAATGCATACTAGTGTCATCATTCTTTATTTGACTTATTTTATTTTTTTGATTTTTCCAGATGGTCTTACCTTCGACTACCATGGCCATGTATTTATTCAAGGTGTAACCATCCTAATCAACCAGGACCGAGATATCTTTTCCTGAACTCAGAAGCGACAAATCCTTTCTTGATCATTCAATCAATGCCATGCCATTAATTACATACACGATACAAACTACCTCACCATGACTTTTTCTCTATGGTTTTCACCTTATATAAAATGTACGTAATTAAATTACATTCATTGATAATGATCTCAAGTCAGGAGACCATTACACATGTCTTTATATAGGAATGGCCAATGACACCTAAAACATGTGGTGTTCCTATTAAGCAGATCTGTCCTCATGATCTCAATTACTAGAGATAATCAAGTGAAAACTTCATGAGAAGAAGTCTAAATTCTTATGATCCCCCAACACCTTATGGTCACACATAATATGTGTCCTTTCAGAATGATTTAACTGGACCATAAGATGTTACATTAAGATTACTATCATGGAATCTCATGGTTCTCAATATAGCATGAGACCTGCTATAACCCTTTGATGCGATGGGTAATCTAAGGAAATTTTCATAAACAAAGTGGATGCAGAAGTATCTACACTATCATAGCAAGATAAACACATGTAAAAAAACAAACTGAATACATGTAACAGTAATCAAAGTACAATACAAGTTGGGTCTAGGGCACCCACTTTCAACACTTCCACTTTCACTAGAGCCAACTGCTAACAAGTTTCAATTCGCTGGCTCTCACATGTGAATCATTATTCTTATGAGTAATGGATTTAGTTTGGGGGTCTGCCACATTGTCCTCTGTGTCTACTCTATTAACTGTCACTTCACCTCTTTGAGTAAAATCCCGCAAGATATAAAACTTTCGAAGAATATGCTTTGTCCTCTGGTGAGACCTGGGCTCCTTGGCAAGCACCACTGCAGTAGTATTATCACAATATACTGGAACAGGGCCTGCACTGCTAGGTACAACACCAATTTCTGAGATAAATCTATGTATCCAGATTGCTTCCTTTGCTACATGAGAAGCTGTAATATATTCGGACTCTACTGTAAAATCAGCTAATATAGCTTTCTTAGAGCTTCTCCAGCTCACTGCACCACCATTCAGGAAAAAGATGTAGCCTGACTGTGATTTCATATCATCATGATTTGTCTAGAAACTAGCATCAGTGTATCCCCTCACAACTAGTTCATTATCTCCTCCATACACTAGGAACATATCCTTAGTACACCTTAACTACTTTCGAGTAGTTTTAACAGCTTTCCAGTGTAGCTCTCCTAGATTGGATTGATATCTACCCACTATGATTAAAGAAAAGGCAACATCAAACCTAGTACATAGCATGGCATACATGATAGAACCCACTTCCTAAGCATAAGGGACTCTACCCATTTTTCAATCTCCTCCTGTGTTTGTGGACACATTTTTTTGGAGAGATTTACACCATGTGACATAGGTAACAATACTCTCTTGGATTTTTCCATATTTTAAATTTTGAGTACCTTGTCAATATATGTACTTTGACTTAGGCCAAGAAACCTTTGAGATCTATCTCTATAGGTCTTGATCCCTAGAATGTAGGCTGCTTCACCTAAATCTTTCACATAGAAGCATTCATTTAACCAAGTCTTAACTGAATGTAAGACTTGCACCTCATTTCCTATGATTAGTATGTCATCAACATATAATTCTAGGAGAAAAATATAATACCCATAAACCTTTTTATAGACACAAGGTTCGCTTTAATTTTTGACAAAACCAAAATCTCTTATGGCCTCATTAAAGAGAACATTACATGATCTTGATGCCTGCTTCAATCCATAAATAGATCTCTGTATCTTGCATACTTTATAGGTATTATTTGACTTAAAAAACCCTTGGGGTTGAGTCATATAGACGTCTTCAACCAACTTCCCATTTAGAAAATCATTTTTGACATCCATTTGACAAATTTCATAATTTTGAAAGGCCGCTATTGCAAGCAATATTTTGATGGATTTAAGCATTTCCACTGGTGAGAAGGTTTCATCATTGTCAATACCTCGACGTTGTCTGAAACCCTTTGCAACCAGTCTTTCTCTAAAGGCATTAACCACACCATCTATGTCCAGCTTCTTCTTGAATACCCATTTGCATGCAATGGGCTTTACATCAGCTGGAGGGTATATAAAAATACAAACTTGATTTTAGTACATGGACTCCTTCTCATAATTCATGGCTTCTTTCCATTTAGCATCTTATTTGACTTCTACTGCTTACCTATAGGTTAGAGGTTCATCGTCCTCAAGGACTATTGTGTCACCTGACTCAGTGACAAGAAAACCATAACGCTCTGGTTCTCTAACTTTCCATGTTGACCTACGCAGTATCTGTGTCTCAGGAACTATTTCTTCTTCCACTTTCTCTTGTGGAGATTGTTCCTCTTCCAACCCTTGTGCATCTGGAGCATTAAATTCATCGAAGTCAATATTGCTCCTACTATTTACAGTATAAATGTGACCCCTTTCTAGAAATGTGGTGTATCTTGCCACAATGAGTTTTCTATATAGAGGGTTATATATATAGTATCCTCTAGTTTTATTAAGATAACCTATAAATATGCACTTAGTTCTTCTGGATGCTAATTTGTCACTTGGTAAATTCTTGACAAATGCCTCACACCCCCACACATGCATGTGTGTCAGATTGGGATTCTTTCCATACCAGAACGGATATGAAATCCCATTTGTAGTTTCATTTGGTATTCAGTTAAGGGTATATGCTACTGTCTTCAAGGCGTATCCTCAAAAGGATAATGGAAGAGTTGAATGACTCATCATTGATCTGACCATGTCAAGCAAGGTCATATTACTCCTTTCACTAACACCATTCCATTATGGTGTATAAGGAGGAGGGAGTTGGAATAATATCCCACACTTCTTCAAGTTATCAATGAAATCTTGGTTAAGATATTCTCCACCTCAGTCTGAGAAAAGTTCCTTTATCTTTTTACCAAGTTGATTTTATACTTCATTTTGGTATCCCTTAAAGAAACTAAAGGAATTAGACTTATACCGCATTAAGTAGATATTTACACACCTACAATAATCGTCGATAAAAGTAATGAAGTATAGAAAACCACCCCATACCTCTACTGGAAATGGACCACATACATCCGTATCTATTAATTCCAACACTGCATTGGTTGTTTCTCCCTTTCCTAAGAAGCGTGCTTTGGTCATATTTCCTTGTAAAAAAATTTTACATACATCTAAGGGTTCTAACTGTACCCTTCTTTATGTAATCTTCTTAATCGCTTCTCGTTTATATGACCAACCCTGAAGTTCCATAGGTGGGTGTTTTTTGAGTCATGTTGGCTGTTTTTTCCATTGACTGCCATTACTGAGTTTTCTAGTTCTAGAATATATAAACCATTATTAAGACGTGTCATACCATAACATATGTTATCCCGATAAAAGAGACAACTTTTATTTCCAAACATGAAATAAAAACCTATAGTGTCTAAACTTGACATAGAGATAATGTTCCTGGTAACAGACGGTACATAATAGAAACTATTTAAAACAAGAACCAAACTAGTTGGTAAAGTCAAGTGAGATTCACCCACCGCCAAGGCCGCTAGACTTGCACCATTTGCAGCTCGGAGATCCACTTGACCATTTGCAATCATCTTGAACCTACTTGGTTCTTGTATATGAATACAAATGTGTGAACCGCATGCCGTATCCAATACCCAACTTGTAGATAAAGATAGATTGCATTCAATGAAAAAAATACCTTAAGTAAAAGAGTCAACTTTCTTCTTCTTCCCAGCTCTGCAATTCTTCTTCCAATGGCCTTTCTTTCCACATCCAAAGTAGACAGCTTCATTCTCATTACTTTGCCTCTGAATCTTTGGATTCTTTGTAGGACGATGCATTGGTGTCTTTGGACTTGACTTGTCCTTAGACCCCTTTGCCTTGCCCTTGTTTTTCTTGTTCACCATAAGGATAGTTGAATTGGTGTTTTTCATGTCCTTATCAGCTTGGTGAACTAAATCCAAGAGATCCGGGAGTGACTTTTTCATATCATTCATATTAAAATTGACAATGAAAGTCGAGAAGCTTGACGGTAAAGAGGAAAGAATGAGATCCACTACCAGTTCTTGGTTCACTTTGAACCCAAGGGATCCAAGCCTCTCAATATACCGAATCATCATGAGTACGTGAGGACCAGCTTGGTGCCCTTCTTCTATCCTGCACTTATAAAGTACACTTTAGATCTCATACATTTCTTGCCTAGACCTCTCCTCATATAGTTCTTGGAGATGTGAAAGCATCTAGTAGGCGTCCTCTTCCTCATGATTTTTTTTCAATTGGATGGACATGGATGACAACATGATGAATTGTACATCAAGCGCATCATCTACATGATTTCTCAAATTATCTTTTTCCATCTTGCTTGCTCCCTGACGAGGCTCAGCAGGAATTGGGGATTCCAGCACATATAACTTCCTTTCTTGGCGTAGTACTATGCGCAAGCGCCTGTACCACTCCTGGAAGTTATTGTCAGTCAGGATATTTTCTTTATCCAAGATCGATCACAGTGATAAAGTACTTGCGGTGTTGGTGATTTCCATTTTGAATCTACATCAGATAAACATTTCGCAGTTAGTAATTTTTCTTGAATAACTTTTGACATTTTATGATTAATAAATTATTATATCATTTAATGTCTCCCACTATTTTAATGAACCTTATTTTACCTCACTATTAGATTCAGAATAATATATCTGTTGAACATTAATGTGTCAAGGATCCTCGAAACCTCCCTCGTAGTCTACAAGCTAGGGCAACGCCACTACTTGGAGAGTTTCAAGGTAGGCGCTATGCTGGCCAACCACTTCTTCTTGTGATTCCTTGTGTAGTTGAGTAAAGTCCCAGATTTTGGAATCTAAACTTGATTCCCTCAACCTCTTGCCTCAAAAGTGATAGCAAGTTAGCTAAGGCTAATTCTTGAATACTTACTTTAGTTATGTAAACCCATTTCTCTCATGAAAACGGCCTGGTAGTAAGAGGCACTCACAACTAAGGATGACGAGAACCCAAACAACCGGTTTTGTTTAGATGTGAGAAATGGATGGAATTTAGACTTAATATATCTTTGAGATATTTTTAATATTTATTGACGAATATAATTCTTTTCTATTTATTATGTTCAAACTGGGTTGTCGCGCTCACAACTGAACATGCAATAGAATCTTATTCATCACATCTTTATGCATTTTATCTTGTTTACTATTATATGTGATCACACAATAATCATGAAGATGCATAAAATAATAAACTATGCATAAATTAAATCATGAATTCCGACTGGTCTTGAGAATTCTATAGTGATCGATCGATAACTGTTCAATCATCACCTAGGGGAATCCATACCTGAGTCGATACATGACTCGTGTCGCTGCATGCCCCAGTGCAATGTGCCCAACTCCTATCTGGACTACCGCCTCATCATGGCGGGGTCTACCTCTCATATCGTCACCATATAATTACAAATTTACTCACATTTAGTCGAGGGGGTATGGGGTAAAAAATAGAACTATTGAAATGGACACTCATGCGCTTATAAATATTTGAATTAAAAGATGATTTGCATACCGTCATTTATCTAATTAAATATTACAGACATCGCACACATTGAATAAGTAATTAAATAAATGAATGAATGCTATAAATACACAGTTTGGTCACTTTCTCAAGACCAGTCAGGGTAAATGCACAATAAAATAAAATTGCAATAAATGTCAATAATGCGAGGGCATTATATTAAATTAAATGAATTTGATTAAATTCAGATAATTTATTTTATCTGTTCCATTTGTTTAATTTAATTTTAATTCCAAAAATTTAATTAAATAATAAATTTAATTATAAACTTAAATTAAATTAATATTTAGAATTAAAATAATTTAAACCCCTAAATTAATTCCAATTAATTTAATTTAAAAAAACTAAATTAACTAAAATTAATTCATTGCAGGGTTACATCTAGACGAAGAGGATTCTGACATGTATGTGTACCGCCGCAAGGTGTCGACATGGAAATGGGTACCGCAGCGTGACTGTGGCGTGACCGCGGCGTGACTACGATGTGACAGCGACATGACCACTGCGTCCAATGACTCCCGCGGCGGCTGCATCTTTCGGCGTGGTCCTAGGGGAGCTGGAGAAGGCCGAGAAACAAACCGACATGCCGCTTGGCTGGCAGCCCACTGCTCCGGTGAGTCGGCATGGCGGCGTCCCTTTCCGGCACAGCCTGGACTGGAACAACTGGGACCGGCGGTGTCCGGCACGGTTCAGTCCGGCGTAGCTTGTGGAGGCAAAGGCAAGAGGGAAGGAAACTGGATCTGGTAGGGGTGGCTATCTGAGGCAGCCGACGAGTTCAGGGCGGAGGGTCCGAGGTGGCGTAGTATGCATGGGGCGGCGGGTCTGAGACTGCGCATCGCGAGGCAGGAGGTCCGCGGGAGGCGGTGCGGTCCAGCGTGCTTGGGGTGGAGGTGAGGAGGCAACCCAGTGGAGGGGGTGGGAAATCTATCGGCTAGGGTTAGGGGTTTCACCCCCTGTGTGCCGCATGAAGGAAGGAGACCCCTTTTGGGTCTTACTCTTTTTTTGTGTCTTTAGACAAAAGGAAGCCACCCTTTTTTTAAAATAAAGGGATAAGACCCCATTTTGGGGTCTTTTTCTTACAATTTTTTTATTTATAAGTAAGAAGACCTCAAATTGGGGTCTTGGTCTTCTTCCCCCTTATTTTTATTTGTTAAATTTTTTTCCACACACCTCTGTGGAAGAATATTTTTTAATAAATATTTTATTCTATTTTATAATAATAAAATTTATATTTGATGTTGATTCTCAATTTGAGATAAACATCAAATGAACGAAAAAACCCAACGTCAATCTGATTAAAAAATTTAAATGATCATAACATGATCATTCGAAAATGAAATGACGTGCAGTCGAATCCGAATGAACCATTTTAACACCCCCACAATTAAATATAATGCAGTTTAATTATTTGACTCAAAAAAACCTTGTGATTCCTCTGATACCACTGTTGGGTACCAAGAAGGCGCAGTAGAAGTTGGTGGTTCGGGATATTAAAATTTTCTGCTTCACCGGAGTGACAAAACCCTGTCAACTCCAGAGATCTTGTCCCTATTCAGTCTGAGGATCACACAAGATTTAATCAGAGCACAAAAATTAATTAAACACGTGTCATGAACCGCTATCACCAAAAAGGAGGGAAGGGTCAGTAGATTGTCAGGCCCTTCCTACTTTAAGTTGATGGAGAGATAATGACCCCTGAAACCCGCCTTCAATAGGTCCTGGAGTGGAGACCAACACCAAGGGTATAAAGTCACACACTAAATGGACGGAATTACCCCTTTTTTCTTTTAATAGGATCGGGAGATAACATAGTTAATCCCATAACACCAAACTGAAGGTAAAAGTAAAGCCAAGAACCATTCCCAATGCATGTTACAAAAGTAAAATCCACAATGTATAAGGAGACTACAATGAAAAATACCAAAAGCGAGAACAACAGGAACTGCAAAGATCTTTCGCAAGGTCTGAGCTAGTACGGTCCAGCACAATCCTCGAAGTCCTCCTAGAAACCTGAAAGTAGTTTTATATACGTGGGGTGAGCATACAATTATACTCAATAAGGAAAAACCAAAGACCCTCATGCACAAGTGGGGAGGCATACTAATGCCCTGTGAGAAAAGAGATAACCAAGCACCTAACAAGGAAAATAACCACCCAAGCCTCACCAAGGCACACTCCTTAAATAACGCAAGTCAAGTAATGTATAGTAATAAAACATTGATGTTTGGGTACCCCGTGACACTTTCCCACTGGTTATTGAAGGCATCCTACACATTGGACCAATCCCGCCATTCTCATCGCAGTCCCACTTCCATACCCCACCCGCACACACCTGGGCCACAACCACAAATCCCACCCGCAAACACCTGGGCCACAACCACTAACCCACCCGCAGACACCTGGGCCACAACTGTCACACATAACCACGCCTACAAACACCTAGGATAGAACAACCACTGCCACGCTCGAAGACACCTGGGCCTCATCCCGAAGATACTTGGGAAACCATCTGCCCGCACACACCTGGGCCAACCACCACACTACCCTACCCGAAGACTCTTGGGCTAATAATGGTCTTCAAGCCATCACAGCCTGCCCAAAGATACATGGGCTATCCAGGAAAGGGAGCAGAAAAGAGCTAATAACTACCCACTAATATAAGTGTTTGGAAAAACACCCTCGCCCATGAAATGGGGGTGTTCGGCACCAAATGATCAACTTGGGTGGGGTGCGAATAAGAAACACAAAACTACAAGTATATGTATAGGTAACAATTGCTCACCCAATCTATGTTTTTCTTTAGCCAGCCTAAAGAACACTATCCTTACTATTCATTCATAAGAGAAGAGAACATCACCCATTCCCAAGTCACAACTCACACCAAACCAAATCCCCATGTCCCATCCATGCTTTCATGTACATCAATAATGTTTAAATAAGTTTCTTCACAACTGGACAACTAACAGCATAAGCACAAAACAAGGGAAAAAGTTACAGCCAACAACAATTAAGCATTCACACCATGTTCTATTTCAAAGTCACAACAACAAAGGGATAAGGGAGATCCCTCGAAGTACTGAAACTAAAGAAAAACCCAAGATACAGCCCCATGTACCTAAAAATCTAGGAGCCAATGGTTTCTCAACAACAGAGGATCCCACCCCAATTCGTGATACAAACAGAGGATCTCATCCTCACCCACATCACCCCCAGCAATCTATTCCCCTATCTAAGAAAACCATAAGGTCACCGGTACTCAGACCGTGGAGGAAACAACCAAACCAATACCACAAACACAAGATAGACTCAACAGGTATTTTCATATTTTAAAGATTTAACACACTCCATGATTTCAATTCCACTGGGCTTAAATCGGGGTTATCATAGAAAAGGTTCACAACCAAAATACAACCAAAATACAAGCCATTAAAACATCACAAGGGGTAAGGGTTTATTTTTTCACAGAGAAGACCACCAATGGCCATGATTTTCAGTAGGCGTAAGCCCACACAATTTAGAAATCAGTATTCATGAAAGAGGAGAAAACAAAGCAGCATCATCGAACACACCCCCCCCCCCTTCATTCTTTAGAGTCTGTTGATTATCTTCATTAAAGTTTGGTTCATCCAATTATATAGAAGCAGTAGTATACCCACCCTGAAGGATACACAGAAAGGATAGACGAAGGTGAAACCCCTACTTGGTTGATCAAAGATCGAAGTTCCAACTCCACGTCAGAAATAGGGGATACGCGGCCTGTAGGGGAGGGACGACGGGAACTCCAAGGATGAGAAGACGACTTCAGCCTAGGCTCACCACAAGTCTTAGTAAGAAAGGACTTCAAGCGCACCACGTAGAATAGAGAATTCGTCCAAAATGGAAGAAGAAATTCTTCTGTGATATATAGATAAAATCCCGTTGTTACGGGATAAGAAATTTGAACACCTTGGAAGTCAGATCATGGGCTTTCCACACTGTTGGGTGGTAAGACATGACTGAATTAATTATGGGTTAAAAACGGGCTTGAAATGACTTAGATGGTCAAAAAGGCCTAGGAGAGGTGTTACGGGAAAAACTGTATAAGTAAAACCCGACAAGGCTGGATAACACTGATCGGTCGTGCCGATCAACCGCACCGAAATTTGGCAAAGGAAGGGGTCATGAGGGCCTGGACCATTACATTAGATACCTCTCAAACCATTCTCGTCCTCGATAATCAAAACCCAGACCAAATGAAATAAGGGGGGTTCGAACAACCACCCCTAAAGATACCTCTCGGGAGTGAGCCTCTCCGACACAGGAACACCTTATCCCCTGAACAAACACAAACACCCTACTGCTCCTTTACCCGTGAAACTAGACAAACGCCCTACTACCCTACGCTTTGGGTGGCACTTACTCTCCTGCACGGTTTTAGGCGCATCTTCTTTAATACATATTAAATAGGGTTTAGGTCCCCCCCTCCCCATTCTGTAGGAAATTTCACACCCACATCCATAGAAAAGGAAATTGTACATCCATAACCAACAAGGTAAGAATCACACATTAAAAAAGTACTGACCAAACAAGACAAAATTTAAAATAGCTCGGGGTATTGGGCACGCATCTGTGCTTCCCTCTCCCAGGTACTTTCCTCAAGCCCACCATGTCTCCACAACACACGAACCAAGGGAATGGTTCACCCACGAAGTACTGTCTCCTTACGATCCTCGATCTTGATCAATCGTTCTATGAAGGTCGCGTCCTCTTCCATATCTAACTCTCCCCAATCGATGACGTGGGAGTCATCGTGTAGATATCGACAAAGCTGGGAGACGTGAAAGACGTTGTGAAATTTCTCCAACTGAGGTGGCAGTGCCAGCTGATAAGCCACTTCACCGACCCGTCACAACACTTTAAAGGGTCTGATGAACCTGGGAGAAAGATTACTTCCCCTTCCGAACCTCTGATGTCCACACTGAGGGGAGACCTTCAAGAACACATGGTCCCTGACCTCTTACTCCAAGAGTATCCTCCTATTATCGGCATATGACTTCTGTTGGTCCTGAGCAACCTTCATCGTTTCTCGTATAAGCTGAACCTTCTCTGTTGTGCTCTGCACCACCTCCTAGCCAAGAACACCTACTTCTCAAACCTTAGTCCAGCACAAGGGTGAGTGACACGACCTTCCATATAGGTCTTCGAATGGAGCCATGCCAATGGTAGAGTGATGGATATTATTGTAGGCGAACTGTAACAGAGGAAAGTGTAGCATTAATGATCCCCCAAATTCCAGAATACATGCCCTCAGCATGTAATCCAAGGTATGGATTGTGTGCTCTGTTTTCCCATCTGTCTGGGGGTGGAAAGCAGTGTTAAGACGTAGCTGGGTGCCAAAAGCATGCTGCGATCCTCTCCAGACTCGTGAGGTAAAATGTGAATCCCTATCCGAGACTATGGAACTCGGAACTCCATGAAACGGAACTACCTCTTCCACATACTTCTGTGCTAGAGCATCCACTCCACTTGACTCATTAATCGCTTGAAAGTGAGCCAACATCGTCAAGCGGTCCAACACTACCCAGATGGCATCGCATCCCCCTTGCACCTTGGGTATTCCCGTGATGAAATACATCAAGATGTCATACCACTTCCACTCAGGGACATCTAAATGTTGCAACAACCCTCCTGGAACACGGTGTTCAGCCTTTACCTACTGACACACTAGGAACTTGGACAAAAACTCTGCCACTGCTCTCTTTACTCTAGGCCACCAAAGATGTCTCCTCAGACCCTAGTACATCTTGGAAACTACTGGGTGTACTTCTAGGGGTGAGTTGTGGAACTCACTATGAACCTTGCCACGCATCGGCTCTGGAACAAACATCTTCCCTCGAAATAGCATCCGATTTTGACCATCTTCTGTCCACCCTTCCAAAGCATCGCCCTGGTCAACTCGGTCGTGTTTCACTTCACACTCTGGGTCTCCCCACTGAGACTCCTCCACTTGCCGCAATAGAGAAGACTGCATTTTAATCTGATACAGGAAACCTCTACCACTATCCATCCTCGCATCAAGGTGCAAGGCAGCCAACTCCTCCATCGCCTTCCAAGTGTCTACCGACTCTTGGACCACATCCTTCTGCGACCTCCTGCTCAAGGCATCAGCCACTACATTCCCCTTTCCTGGAGTGTAGGATATCTCGAAGTTGTAATCTTGGAGGAAATACATCCACCTTCATTGTCATAAGTTTATGTCCCGCTGTGAGAAGACCTTCCTCAAGATTTTGTGATCCGTGAAGACCACAAAGCGTTCCCCAATGAGGTAATACCGCCATAACTTCAGTGAAAAAATGACCGCTACAAGTTCCAGATTGTGGGTGGAATAATTACTCTCATGAGGGCGTAGCTACCTAGACTCATAAGAGATAACCCCTTGTTGTTGCATCAACACACATCTAAGGCCTTGCCCTGAAGCATCACAGAACACCTCATACGCCGCCCCTTCTTCTGGTAGTCTTAGCACTGAGGAACTAACCAATTCATCCTTCAGATAGCTGACGGTTTCCTCGCACTACTCACTCCACATGAAAAACTGGTCTTTCTTGGTCAAGGCTATCAAAGGCACCACAACTCGATAGAAGTTGGGTATGAACCTCTGGTAGTAACCTGCCATCCCGAGAAAACTACGAACCTCTGCCACATTCTTGGTTGATTCCCAAGAAACAATCTCCTCAACCTTTGATGGGTCCACCACTACCCGTTGCTTGGACACTACGTGCCCAAGGAAGTCTACTTCTCACGTCCAGAACTTGCACTTCGACAACTTCCCATAGAGCTGGTGCTGTCAGAGGACCTCCAAAATCATCCTCGGGTGCTCCGCGTGGTCCTCCTATAATCTCGAATAGATCAGGATGTCGTCAATGAACACGACTACGAACCGATCTTGGTACTTCCGAAAGATGGAGTTCATAAGCCCCATGAACACAGTCGGGGCATTCGTAACACCAAAAGGCATGAATACAAACTTGAAGTGCCCATATCTGCATCTGAAGGCCGTCTTCGAGATTTCTCCCTCCCTCACCCTCAACTGGTGATATCAAGACCGTAGGTCGATCTTCGAGAACCATCCTTCCCCTTTCAACTGGTCAAAGAGATCGTCTATCCTCGGAAGAGGGTAGCAATTCTTGATCGTTACCTGATTCAGCCTCCTGTAGTCTATGAAAAACCTGAGACCACCATCTACCTTCTTTGGGAACAATAAAAAAGCACCCCAAGGTGATGCACTCAGTCGAACATAACCCCTCTTCATCAGGTCATCAATCTGAATCCGCAACTCTCGTAGCTCTGAAGGCGCCATCCAGTAGGGAGCCATCGAAATCAGACGAGCACCAGGCTGCAAGTCTATCCCAAACTCGATATCACGTCGAGGGGGTAGAGTCGTCACCTCTTCAGGGAAGATGTCCATAAACTCACTAACGATCCCTAGTACTTCCACCATCTCATCATCCACTGACTCTACTGACAGCTCGGCTAACAAGGAGAGGAGGGGTTCCCCTCACCTGTTGTCCTTCTTTGCCACTCCGCTCGCCAGTGAAAGTAACATGTCGGCCACCCAAGTCTGAGAACCCAACCCTTCCTCAGAAGAAGTTGATAATGGCACACACAGAGAATAGCCAGTCGATGCCTAGGATGACATCGTATGGCCGTATCTATAGTAATAGTAGATCTCTGACTGACTGATGTGGCCCTATCATCAGTATGCATCCTCTACAAACTTATAACAAGTCGGTCTGACCTCCGACTGGTGTTCTCAGCACCAGGGACACTGGAAGTCTCTCGGCATCTAGACCCAAAGCACAGGCCAGACCAGGTGCAACAAAGGAGTGCGAAGCTCCGATATCGAACAAGGCGTAAGAAAGGGTACTAAACAAACTGATCATACCTCAAACAACCTCCGGTCCTGCTGGAACTACTGCCTCCGCGATGTGCAACTGTCCATGCCCTGCCCATCTGCCCCTCGGCTATTGGACGACTCCCCGACCACGCCCTGGTCAGGGTCCCTGAGGAGTTTCCTGAGGTTGGCCTCCCCATGAAACGTCTACCCTCGTAGGAACAGTAGCTCGCTGCCCCTGCTGCAGGAAAGGCCTAGCTTGAAGCTGCTGTTGAGGCGGGTGCTAGGCCTATCCGCCATGGCCGTACTGAACTTGGTCTGGGCACTGATTTTGGAGATGTCCATGTCTCCTAAAGACGAATCACCTCGGTCCTGGGCCCGAAGGGAAAGGGCGAGGACCGAGGGACCGGAATTGGAACTACTGTGGCCTGCTCCCTACTGGCCGGAACCTAGAGGGTCCCGATGCTGGAGGTCTGGTGATGACGACCTTTACTTTTGATGGGCCTAGCTAAGTCCCCTCTCGCGACACACCACCCAGCGTGTGCATCCTCTCCACCACCTCTTCCTTCTTCTGGACCTCCAAGTATTTCGGCAAGGTGAAGGGGGTAACAGTGTACTGGAGGGAGGGTCGAAGTGCCTCCTCTAAACGTCTCACCCAAGAGTCCTCATCTGGAAAGAGGTCAGGGGAAAAGCGGAGGAGGTCCTTGAACTTGATCCCCTACTCCCTTATCGACATAATCCCTTGATGGATGGAGAGTATCTCCTGCCACTTCTCTGCCTTCATCATAGAAGAGAGGAATTACGCCCAGAACTCCTTCTCAAAATCAGCCCATGCCACCTCAGCCTCTCTCCTCTCCCCCAGGTAGAGTGTCCACCACTGACGTGATGCTCCCCGCATCTGGATGATGGCCAGAGGAACCTAGTACTCCGTCGGAGCCCGAATCAAGCCGAAGGCTATCACCAGCTCCTCTAGCCATCCGTCTGTCTTCATGTCAGAGGTGTTGCCCTCGTACTTCTCATGGGTTTGTCATTGGAAGGCTCGAAGCTTCTTCTTCCATTGGTGTTCCTCATCCTCTCGATCAGACCTCTACTGATCGGCCAAGTCAACCTCCTGGGCCTCGATCACCCATAAAACTTGTGGTCGTCTCACAGGTTCCAGAGCTACAAGGTAAACAAAGAATGCCTAAGCCCAAGTAGTGCAGAATATTGAACTTAAAACTTCTTTAAATTTTTAATTTATTTCAAATTCCCCAAAACACCCCAGAAACATGAGAACACAAGTCATTATGATGCATGTACCTTTCCTAGGGTCTCTACCCTGTAATCATCATGGCCTCACTTGGTCGTTCGGTAGGTCTAGAGTCCTTGCATCCGATCACGGGGAGCCCTAAAACCCTGTGTACTAGTCTGTATTTTCTGTCCTAATTCACGCACTAAGGTCACCCAACACCATTTCCCTACCTTCCCAAGCAATCCTCACTGTGCCTAACTCCAGACTCCATCCTATCTCTCAACCAAGCTCTGATACCATTCTATCATGACCTGCCTTCATCAAAAAGGAGGGAAGGGTCAGTAGATTGCCAGGCCCTTCCTTCTATAAGTTGAAGGAGAGATAATGACCCCAGAAACCCGCCTTCAATAGGTCCCGGAGTGGTGACCAGCACCAAGGGTATAAAATCACACACTAAATGGAAGGCATTGCCCTTTTTTTTCTTTTAATAGGATCGAGAGATAAGATAGTGAATCCCACAACACCAAAATAAAGGTAAAAGTAAATCCAAGAACCATTCCCAATGAATGTTTCAAAAGAAAAATCCACAATGTATAAGAAGACTACAAAGAAAAATACCGTAAGGAAGAACAATAGAAACTGCAAAGATCTATCGCAAGGTCTAAGCTAGTACGGTCTAGCATGATCCCCGAAGTCCTCCTGGAAATCTGAAAGCAGTTTTATATACGTGGAGTGAGCATACAAGTATACTCAGTAGGGAAAAACCAAAGACTCTCGTGCACAAGTGGGGAGGCATACTAATTATCTATGAGAAAAGATATAACCAAGCACCTAGCAAGGAAACTAACCACCCAAGCCTCACCAAGGCACACTCCCCAAATAACGCAAGTCAAGTAATGTATAATAATAGAACATCGATATTTGGGTACGTCGTGCCACTTTTCCACTGGTTATTGAAGACATCCTATGCATCGGACCAATCCTGACATTCTCATCGCAGTCCCACTACCATACCCCCGCCCGCACACACATGGGACACGACCACACATCCCGCCCACAAACACCTAGGCCAGAACCACTAACCCGCCCATAGACACCTGGGCCACAACTGTCACATGTAACCACGCCTGCAAACACCTAGGCCAGAACAACCATTTTCATGCCTGAAGACACTTGGGCCATATCCCAATGATACTTTGGTAACCACATGCCAGCACACACCTGGGCCAACCACCACACTACCTTTCCTGAAGATTCTTGGGAAAATAATGGACTTTGGGCCATCACAGCCTGCACGAAGATAATTGGGCTATCCGGGAAAGGGAGCAGAAAGGAGATAATAACCATCCAATTATAGATGTTTTGGGAAAAACACCCTCCCCCAGGAAATGGGGGTGTTCGGAACCAAGTGCTCAACTTGGGTGGGGCGCGAATAAGAATCACAAAAACTACAAGTATATGTATAGGTAACAAGTGCTCACCCAATCTAGGTTTTTCTTCAGCCAGCCTAAAGAACACTATCCTTACTATTCATTCATAAGAGAAGAGAACATCACCCATGCCCGAGTCACGACTCACACCAAACAAAATACCCATGTCCCATCCTTTCTTTCATGTTCAACAATAATGTTTAAATAAGTTTCTGCACAACTGGGCAACAAACATCATAAGCACAAACCAAGGGAAAAAGTTACAGCCAACAACAATTAAGCATTCACACCTGGTTCTATTCCAAAGTCACAACAACAAAGGGATAAGGGAGATCCCTCAAAGTACTGGAAGCAAAGAAAACCCCAAGATACAACCCGATTTCCCCAAAAATCCAGGAGCCAACAGTTTCTCAACAACAGAGGATCCCACCCCAATTCGTGATACAAACAGAGGATCCCATCCTCACCCACAACACCCCTAGCAATCTAAGACCTTATCCAAGAAAACCATAAGTTCACCCATACACAGCCTGTGGAGGAAACAACCAAACCAATACCACCAACACAAGGTATACACAATAGGTATTTTCAGATTGAAAAGATGTAACACACTCCATGATTTCAATTCTACTGGGCTTAAACCGGTGTTATCCCAGAAAAGGTTCACAACCAAAATACAAGCCATTTAAACATCAAAATGGGTAAGGGTTTATTTGTGCACTGAAAATACCACCAACGGCCATGATTTTTAGTAGGCGTAAGCCCGTACAATTCAGAAATTAGTATTCATGAAAGAGGAGAAAACCGATCAGCATCATCGAACACACCCCTCCCCTTCATTCTTTAGAGTACGTTTGTTATCTTGATTAAAGTTTGGTTCATCCAATTATACAGAAGCAGTAGCGTACCCACCCCGCAAGATACACATAAAGAAGATATGAAGGTGAAACCCCTACTTGGTTGATCAAATATCGAAGTTCCAGCTCTGTGTCAGGAATAAGGGATGTGTGGCCTGCATGGGAGGGACTTCGAGAACTCCAAGGACGAGAAAACGACCTCAGCCTAGGCGCACCACAAGTCTCTGGAAGAAAGGACTTAAAGAGCACCACAGAGAATAGAGAAGTCATCTAAAAGGGAAGAATGGGGAAGAAGAACTTCTTCTGTGATATATAGATAAAATCTCGTTGTTACGGGATAGAAATTTGAACACCTTGGAAGTCGTATCGTGGTTTTTCCACGCAGCTGGGTAGTTACACACGACTGAATTAATTATGGGTTAAAAACGGCCTTGAAACGACTTAGAAGGACAAAAAGGCCTAAGAGAGGTGTTATGGGGAAATCTGTAGAAGTAAAACCCGACAAGGCTGGATAACACCAATCGGTCGCGTCGATCGGTCACACTGAAATTTGGGAAAGGGACGGGTCATGAGGGTCTAGGTCATTACAACATGTACCTTTTTTAGAATTAGCATGTGCAAGTCAACCCTAGGATGCCGGTGATCGTTGCTCAATGAATCCAATGTTGAAGCCCTCTAGATCGTCCACACATGCCTCTCCAATCTACTCATGCACCGTTCGTCATGATCCAGGTGTTAGTGCGGATCTTTGACGCTCACTTCAGCGCAACGACGATCCCCAAAAAAGGAAGAAAATTAAATCCGAGAAGGGTGAACCTGGAGATCTTCATTTAATTGAGAGACTCTCTATCTAAATTCTAGGAGTAGAGAGATGCTCTCAATCATGACACATGAATAGTATGCATGGGAGATCCTCTCTCTCACTTATATAGGGAGTGTTTAAAACACGCGGTATGGATTCACAACCCTGTGTAATAGACTTCTGGTATATAAGTGATATAAATAATTATTTATGACAAATAAAATTATTCCATAAATATTATTTATAATTTATCACTTACTTGTAATATATAAATATATTACGTGATAAATTTTTGTCTTTAACTCGACTCATTCCTCATGCTAATATTAAACGAACCTAGGATATTTAAATCCATTCGAATAATATTAATACTTGTATTTACTATATAACTTGTAAATACATGTTATAAATAAATTCAATGAATTATTCTAAAATTGAATTATTAATGAATTTATTTATTTTTTGGTGATCCATAGAACTTGGATAGTTCTCGGACCCCTTGGTGGGGCCCACAAAGTTCTAAATTCCTATTCCTAGAATAGGGAAGATTCTCAAGGCGCTATTGTGTGTGACCCTCTAGGCCCTTATCTCAATAGCAGTGAATAATACCATTGACCTAGAGCGGGGTCTAGAAACCCATCTAGGCCCTTATAGTGATAAGGAAAATTCAAATCAACGACTGCCTTCCTACGAACACGATCCGTGTAATATAATCTCTTCATCATCGATATCTCATTAAAGAAGAATGCATACTAGTGTTATCATTATTTATTTGCTTTATTTTGTTTGTTGATTTTTATGGACGGTCTTACCTTCGACTACCCTGGCCATGGATTTATTGAAGGTGGAACCATCCTAATCAACTAGGCCTGAGATATCTTTCCCTGAACTCGGAAGCAAAAAATCCTTTCTCGATCATTCAATCAATGTCATGCCATTAATGATGAACCCGATACAAACTCCCTCACCACGACTTTGTCACCATGGTTTTTTCCTTACATCAAATGTACGTAATTAAATAACATTCATTGATAATGATCCCAACCCAAGAGACCATTACACATGTCTATAGATAGGAACGACCAATGACACCTGAAACATGTGGTGTTCTCATTAAGCGGGTATGTCCTCATGTTCTCAATTACTACAGATCATCAAGTGTGAACTTCATGACAAGAAGTCTCAATTCTTATGATCCCCCAGCACCTGATGGTCACACACCATCTTTGTCCTTTCAGAATGATGTAACTGGACCATAGGACGTTACTTTAAGATTACTGTCATGGAATCTCAGGGTTCTCATTATAGCCTGGGACCTGCTATAAACCTTTGATGCGACAGGTAATATAAAGAAATTACCATAAACAAAGTGGATGAAGAAGTATCTACGCTATCACGGCAAGATAAACACATTTATAAAAACAAACTGAATACATGTAACAGTAATCAAAGTACAATACATGTTGGGTCTAGGGAACCCACTTTCAACACTTATGTTTTCAATTCCCTAGGTTATGGAGATTATTATAACATATGATATGTAAATAAGGGGGTATAGGGTGGTGTGATTAAATATAAATGTACATAGTATTGTAAAATAAATTTTATGTAGCTAATATCCAAAGACACTAAACCTCTATGTTCTGTGATTATATGAGTATTTGTGAGATGTAATTTTTAAATTATGAAAACAATCTGAAATATATGTAATTTTCGTTTGGACCATCTCACTTAATATCAAATATAGTATTTAAAGTATTTCTTTTATCACTGAAACTAGGAGTATGGGTTTGGGGAATTTTAGTTGGTATCAGAGTAGAGTTTACCTATTTTTTGGGATTTTCATAGTTATTTTTTGGGATTAGGATTATCAAACTTTAGTGAAAACATAGATATGAGTATAAATATAAGAAAAACATAATAAAATTTTGGTAAAGTTGAGAGTGTACAATTTTATATTAACAAAATCTATTTATGGATACAAACAAGTGGATTAATGTTTTGATTTAGATGCAACTAGGGGTAATAACTTTGAAAAAGTTTGGTTGGGTATTAAATCAATCTTCATTCTGTGCACAACTAATAGGCATAAATTCACTCTTGGTTTGAAACATGTGTGGAATATACTTTGGTTGATTCATGTTCTCTTTAAAAACTATAATAAAGAATTTTTATGGAATTTTAGGATGTAATATATAACAAGTTAAGTTAGAGAACATAATAGGAATATTACCATAGATAATTGAGATTGAAACCTAAAAATTCATAAGATAATGTATATGCATCATTAGATATGGAAATATAGGATTTTATTCTCTGCTTTTTTTGTAGGTTATAATAACTATTTTATTTATAGTATTTGGTTGGATACATGATCATGAAAATTATGTTGTGAAAGGTATGTATTTATAATCTTCTAAGTATTATAAGAAACTGTAGAAAACTGTGGAAAATATTGTCATAAATAGTTCCAATATAGGCTAATTTTGAAGGGAAATGATGATTTTAATAGTCTTACCAAAGTTAGTAAGGTTGATATATAACTATAAAAGATATACTGAGTTATTTCTATCAATTATATAAACTTATATATTTTATTAGTGAGTTATAATAAAAGTTACAAAGGGAAAATTTTTTAAGGGGGAGAATGTAACTTGTTGAGATTTTAGCACTAATTTTCATTCAAATTAATATTATTTTAGATGATTATTTCACAAAAAACCTAAACTAAAATAATCCATGATAATTTTTTTGAGATTAAATATTAAAGTGAATAATAAATATTAATAAATTATGAGAATATAATATTAAACATCATTAAGAAAATTATAATAGGAATAAATCCACAAGTAAATAAATATACCACAAACATAAAAAAATTATCCTTGTAATTTATCATGGAGATCATAAATACTATTGAAAATATAGATACTAAGAAGAGACATATAAATTTAATAGTAATGTTAAAATGTAAGAAACTAGGATGAATGGTTTTGGTTTATATATAGGAATTAAATTGGGTTATTATATATGGTCTTTCAACTTATGTAGTTGTTGGAATTATATGACAATTTCATCATAACCATTGAATTGGTGGGTATAAAGACAATTAAACCCTTTTTGAAATCTATGAAGAAAGGAATGAGAAATGGAACTTATTAGTATAATTTTTTCTTATGGAGCTAATTTTTTCGATCTTGGAAGGGAGGTATCATCACTAGGGGTTTCCCTAGACCAAGACCAAGCAAAAATCAAATAAGTTTGTCTTGATTGAAATAATTTTGAGAGAATTTCAAGATCATAAAAATAATAATGATATCCATGCTAGCTAAATTTACACCTGTGATAGCCTCCACATCTTATCTTAGCCTTAAATATTTTATAGAATTTTTAAGGGATTTTTAAGTAGAAGTTAGGATGATATAATCTTCTAATTATTAACGAATTTTATTTTCTCATTATAATGTATATTTTGTACAATATCAAATTTATATAAAATTTATTTTTAAATATTAATAATTTTTGTATTTAATATAACTATATTCATAAAATTTAGTTTTTGTTAAACAAATAATCGATCTCAAATAATTAGGATTAAAATCATTTAGTTTGAAAAATTCTTTTTCTCAAAGAATTATACCTTTTTATATAAAGTGTTTTTTAAACCAATTGATTACTATTGAAAATTTTGCAATATATTAATAATATATATATAAATAAATTAAAATTCAACTAAATATTTTCACTTTTCATGTAATATAAACACATTTTTTTATGATTTAAAAATATTTTTTTCTAAATATGTTTTTATGCATTATGTGAACTTATATTAAAAATTATTTTTCATCAAATCTAGAAATAGAGTCTAGTGAAATGAGATTCATATTTTTAATCATAATAGTCATATTTTTTAACAAGTTCATTTTCATTTTTAATATAAAAATTAGTTACAAAATTAAATATTAGTTTCCATGGTAAAATTATTATTTCTTTAATATTTTTTTTGTATTTTTTGTGAAACTTTTATCTAAATAAATTAAATATATCACTTTTCATGACTCTAATATGATTTTTAAACATGTAAAAAATATATTAACACTCATTTAATTAGTAATTGATAATAAATAAGAATAAAAATCATTTTATGTATAAAAGACTTTTTTTTTGTAAAAACAATTTTTTATATATCTTATGTTTTAATTTAAAAGTTAATTATCGCATATTTATAAATTTAATTACATTAATTGGAGTCCAAATTCAAAATTATCAAGTTAAAATTTGGTAATATGGGAGATAATATTGTTTTAGTAAGAAAATAATTATCATCGTAAGGTTTAATCAATGCTAGTAAGGGTAAAAATGGGAAACCTTAAGTGTTTAAAAATTTGTTAAGTTTACATGAAACTAAGACCTTATATAAGATATTTTTAAGGTTTTAAAGTCACACCCACATGTCTCACCAATATTTCATATCCTATGTCACATAACTCCCATATGATCCTATCTTTTCCCCTCACCTAATTTTAAATTCATAGGGAAAGTCTCTCATTTTTTACCTATAAAAGGAGCTCACATACACCCAATTAAAACCACAATTACTCTTTGAAATTATCCTAAAACCCTACCCCTTTTTCCTCTCACAGAATTGTTTGATACGTTTGGTATCCTTTGTTTATAGGAAAGTGTCACAATTCCAATATTTCTTAGAGTTATTTCAATATAAGACTGATATTCTCTATGATATTTAAGAACTATTAGACATGTTGAGTGTAAAGGAAAGGTTTTTTCCTCACTAAATTTCCATTCTTTGAGTTATGATCATTCCTCTTAAATAAAATTTATTATAAATTATATTAAATCTTCATTATAATTGAATTATATTGTACATAAACTCATGTTTATGTGGATTTAAATTTCTTTCTAATGGACTACTTTTTAAATGATTGTTACATCAATTATTCTTCTTTAACAAAATTATTTCGTCATAAAAAATTAAATGTTGTTAGGAATTATCCACATACATTTTGATGTTTTTTATCCTCTATTTTCATATTCTTTCATTCTAAATATGTTTTTATTTAATATTTTAAATCTCAAATAAGTATTATCTCTTGGTATCTTCTTATTTTCCTTTATCTATTATTAAAATAATGTTTTATTAGCCATTTTACAATTTGGGTGTCAATAAAGGAATTATGAAGCATTAAAAAGGGGGTTCCTTTGAATATTGTCTATTTTGTCTTACACACCACATTTCTTCTAGAAAACCTTTATATCTTCTTTAGGGATTTATGTTTGGGATTTATTTTAATTTTTTAAGGATTTTATTTACCTTCTAAAAAATGATTTTTGAAAGTGAATTATAACATCATAACTTTATTACAATGTCAGGAAATGTTTTATAAGTACTGTATTCCATTTATTCACTTCTATTTCTATATATAACTCTAAAATATCTGTCTCAATTGAGGTCATGTTTCATGAAATAGCCAATATATACCTTATGAAATACTCCATTTTGGTGATTAATTTCGTGTATCATCTAAAATAATTCTTATTTATATTTTTAGGTAGTACCATTTGAAATTATATAGAACTCATTTTCATTCTATGGGTTTTTTCATGATATGATGTACGAATTTTTTCATGTAGAACATTTATGTATGGTTTATCATTATGAGATGGGTTTAGATGGTTAAATCCCTGAGATGGTTTAGGTCCATTAAATCATTAATATTGGTTGGGTTCATTGAATCCATGAGATGGGTTGGGTATATTAAGTCCCTAAGATAGTTTGGTTCTGTTAAATCCTTGAGACATGTTGAGTATGTTAAATATCTAATATGGTTCAGGACTATAAATATCCTTCCAATTCATTGGTTTATGATTTATATCTCATGAGATAATAATGATTCATTTACATTATTGTTATGTTCACAATGTGAGGTATGTTTATTATTATTATATTCATAATGTGAGGAATGTAAATTATTGTTATATTCAAAATGATATGCATGTACATTATTATTGTTTTCACAAAGTGACATTTGTAAATTATTTTTTAAATTCACAATGAAAGGTGTGTGTATATATGAGAGGTGTGTACATTTTTGTTCTAATCACAATGTGAGAAATTTATAATATTGTTATGTTCTTAATTTGAGGAATGCACATTATTTTTTTATTCACAACATGATTTGTGCACATTATTATTATGTACACAACTTGATGTGTGTATATTATTGATATGTTCAAACTGTGAGGAATATACATTATTTTTATGTTCACAATGTGATTCATGTACATTATGGTTGGTTCACAACTTTACGCAAAGACTTAGTTAAATTTAACTCTACCCATAATGTTATGATTTTTTATTATTAGTTATATTCCACAATATTATCCCATAGTATATGTTTGATCATTTTAGATTATATGTCCTTCTACATTGACATGTGAATAAATATTATTTTTCTATGTTCTTTTTAATCATATATTTCTATCATGTGCATGTTTCTCATATTTCTTACGATATAACACCCTTATGAATCTTTGATAAGTTTTTATACTATTGGGGTTTTGGGATCCCCCTTATGTTTTCTATTCACTAGGTTATGGATATTAGTATAGTATATGCAATGTCTAAAAGGGGTCTAGTGTAGTGAAATTATTGATAAATGTTCGTAATATTGTAAAAAAAGTTATTATAGTAGATAATATCTAAAGACACTAAACCTTTGGGTGCTAGGATTATGCAAGTATTTATGAGACTTAATATTTAAATTTTGAAAACAATTTGAAATATATAAAAGTTTATATTGGTTCAAATTAATTGGTATAAAATCTAGTGAGGAAATTATATAATTTTAGTACTGGAACCAACATTATGGGTATGAGGAATCTCATGGGTCAACCTGACCTGTCACCTAACTCGAATCACCACTTGGCCTAATTCATGTTCTTGATTTCTCTGGTCTAACGATAAGGATCAATGTATCATAACGTAACCAGGAATAATAATTTTGCCATTATATAATAAATAAAAAATCATTATAAAATCATTGAGGTTCCCAACGCAGTATTTTCATTCATTGGACTACCATGTATATGAAATAGATAGTTACAAATAAATTCAAAATCCAAACATGACATAAAAAAACCAAACGATTCATAATCAATATGAATGATTCAACTAATTTATAAATGTAGAGACTCAAAGATTTACATACATGGAAATTACATTACTTTTTCAGAATACTTAATACACAACAAAAATAGACACCAAAGGACCGTAATTGTTTAGTGTCTTTGGAAACTTGGAATATAAACTACTAATCATGTTGAAAGATCTTCAACATCTCCCATAACGATCTTCCCCTTTTTTTTCCTTACCTAAAACCTTTATTTATATCCTGGGGAAAAGAAAACATAAAAAGGGTGAGCTCAAATGCTCTGTAAGGTCAAACATAGATAACATAAAACAATCTATAAACATTTGTAAGAAAAAACTTGAACATGAACTTTAAACATCAAAATCTTGAGAAAAGACATAAATCGTGGAAGTACGTAAGGAATATATCATAATGAAACATCAACCATGATAAAATATAATGGGAATAAAACATTTAATTGTGGAAACCATTAATCACATGTTATGATTTCCATATTAGCCAAGGCATTGCTGCCAAGACCATCTTAGTGGACAAAGTCCCTTACTGAATCGGGTTTACTTTCCATTCCAGCCCTGTATTACTGAACCAGATTTACTTGTCGTTTCAGCCATGTCTATCTCATGAGATATAAATATTTACCCAATGCATTGGAGGGAGATATAGGTCCCACCCATCTCATAATTAAATCAGTCTTACTTGTTCCACAACATAAACATAAATCATTCATCATTACCCAAAGTATAAAATGGGTTCCATAAACATCATCCCATCATAAAATAATCTATACAAAAAAATGGATATCATTTCATCATAAGAAAACTGAAGCCATGTAAATCATAGAGAAATTATACTTTAAACATACACATATAAAATAATGTCATCTTAGATGAAAAATGGTTTTGATAAAACACTTGAAATGAATTCTTGAGGAAAATATCCTTTCTTTTTCAAAATCATTTTCTTTTCACAAAATGAAATACAATTTTAAAAGAAAAATATTTTTTTGAAAATATTCATTAAATTTTGTAGAGTAAGCTTCTTGAGAATAATGCGTTATAAAACCATAAAAATCCATTCATGTCGTATAAGTTAAAAAACATTCTTCTCATACTTTTATCGGAAAAGTCAAAAAGTACCTCGTATGGTAAACAAAAGAGAGATTCCTTACATACGATGTGGTAAAAGTAAAAAGGGAAAAAATACTTTAAGCATAAATGGAAGAAAAGTAAATATTTTATGAAAACATTTTTAGAACCTATGGACATAAACATAACCCCAGTAAATACTTACGAATAAACAATCTCGAATAAAAATGAGATTGGAATAATTATCCCTTACCTTAGGTCTGATATGCTTCGTACTTATCTGAACCTCCTGTATAATGATTTAAATAATTTCATTTAATTATTACAGAATCATATTCATTGTTATGATATCATATATGGTTAAATTATGACTTTATATTACTCTTTGTTTTGTAAATTCCATGTTAAAGCACCGTTTTGGGTAAAATCATTTCATCTATCGAATGAGTTTCGACTTGTTGTTCTTGATATTATTAATTATATCCTCATATAAATTTATATTATAGATCGATAAATGCAATGAAATACACCGTTCATGGATACGGTAGGTCATACGTATGCATGAATGTTGTTTTCATTTCCTTATTGAATTGAATGGAATTAAGTAGATGATATAAATATATATATACAAAAATCCAGTATCATTATTATGTCATATATTTCATTATTATTCATTATATATACTTTATAATCATTCATGAATGGTTAACATGGAGAATGAATCTCATCGCGTTGTGGAGACGGTAGTCCGTACATACACACAAGCGATGATATCATTCCCATGATCGTGGAATTGTATTGAAGTGTATGTATAATATTTCAGAATCCATATAACTTTAAAATAATCAAATATAGTTATTTATTTACACCATTATACCCGTCCAAGTAAGGTGGTGGTCTAAAATAGATTACACCACGGTGTGGAGACGGTATTCTGTACGTATGCACGCGCGATGATTTCGTTTTCTGTAGGATGGATAGAAGGTGAAATAGGGTTGTTTCATATTTATAATAAAATATCAGTATATAATTAATTCTGATTTTATTAATTTATAATGAGACAACTAAATAAGAAGAAGAATTAGAATAAAGAAACTTGTGAAAATCGGAAGAAGAGATTACCTCTTCTTCGACGCACCTCCTTTAAGATTCCTCTTAAGGAAGTAGAGTTGGTCATTTGAGAAGACCAAAACCTCCAGAATGTTTCTAGGGAAGTGTAGAAGAGAAATGGGAAGGGTTTGGCCGAGCTTCATGGCTCAAAATGGTGTGAAGAGAAGAGGTAAGGGTGCCCTTTTTATAAGGTACGAGAGGGGCACCTTTGAAAAAATTTAAAATATTATTTTATAATAAAGTCATATTCAGTTTATAATAGCTCCAAATTGATTTATTTCTAAGCTAATGTGGGGAAGGGTATAAATCCACTCAAACAATAGGTTTTAGACAAGTTTAGGTTACTATTTTAACCTTATCTTTTAGATTTAACTCTAAGTTAAATAATTTAACTTTTACCGTGTCTTCTTGTTTTCTTACACTATATGGTTAATAAACTTACTATAACTAGACAAAAGAACCCCAAGTGGTTAATTATTAATATATATAACCTTATCTATGTCATTTGGACAAACCATAGATTTTTAGGAATATAATAACAATTAATTATATAATATTTTTAAAAAAACTATTTTATGTCAATTTTTACACTATTTGGTAGTTGATTTTTTTGAATATCATAACAGAATTATTAGTTCAAAAAATATTAATTAAATAAACAATAACATGTCATATTAACCTATAAAATTAGTGTAATTCATAAATGGTCTCAAATTACATTTATTTGGGTATTTCTAATATCAATTATTAAAATATTTCATTATTTAGGTAATTACTGCATCACCATTGTGTCATAAATAACATTAATTATTTAATTTCTAAAAATTATAAATAAAATACCATTAGGTAGGAAATCATTTTATATTTATAATGAATATTTATAGTCGAATTTATCATTTTTATAACCCTATATTAAAAATGATTTACTTATTAAACAGTGATTTTAACTCTTTTAACTCCTTTTTAAATATTTTAACTCCTTTTTAAATAAAATAATAATAAATGTCCTAATCTAATCCAAGTGGACCTAAATGATAATATTATATTCCTGAGGTTGTTTTTGGTCTAATTATACCTATCCAATAGAATTATTACATGTGTTAGGGTAATAATAATATCATTTTTACCCTTAATTACCCTATTTACTTTTTACCTTGGTAAATAAAAGTAAAAAGTTACTATGCACCAAAAATTATTTTTTTCTTATTGAACAAAATTTTACTCCTTGATATTAACCGTGTCTCTCGGATTTTCGAAATTCCACTCACAGAAGCGGTAAAATTAAGTTTTATATAAATTTTCAAATTCTCCTAGGAGGTGGGTAAAAGACGGTGAAAAGTTCAATAAAATTTTTATATGCCTAAAATTATTATAAAATGACTCCAATGAATTGAATTGAACTTATATAGGTATTATATATCAATTTTTACCTAAAATAAATTTAAATAAAATAAATAATTATTTATATAAAAAGTCGGTTTTTAAATAGTAACACAGTGTTTTCACTATTTATCAAAAATTGAAAGTTTTCAGAAAAATACCAAAAATTCACCCTAGGATAATTTCGATATTCTGAATCCAAAAATGAAGTCCATTTTAAAAAATTAAATTTATAATATTTCAAAAAGTGGGTATTAATATTCATAACAGCTAGTTTATATAACATATCGTTGTTTAGTGAAACTCGGTATTGCGTACAACACACGCTATCGTGGAAGGTTGCGATCGCGTGTAATGAAAGCCAAGTCAGGGATGCGTGTAGTGAATGCTACTTTTGGTGTAGTGTACAACACAAGACATCAATGAAATTAAAATGAATATTTTTCATAAAATCTCTGGGTGTTACATTCTACCCCCCTTAAAATGAATTTCACCCTCGAAATTCGTCGGGGCTATAAATGGTTTACTACTTGAAAGTTTATTTCATAGAAACCCACATCTTAAAAAGGAATACCAAAACTAAAATTTAAAAATTAATTATGATTTGTAACGGTTACCCAAATTAACTAATCACTGGGAATCCACATAGGATAACATAGGAGAAAATATGGATATGGAAGAGAAATCTAACCATCATTTTCTGATGGAGAGTGGTAGAAGACATGGCTATGATAAATCCAACAGTCACAAAGACATAAATTTTTGATGATCTAAGGTACCATCTGATTCATCAGATATGAGGGCACTAGGACGACATTTTTGGTTTTGAAGATCATTTCCCTAAAGTTGATGAATTAAAAGAAATACTTACATGATTTTGGTTCAATATCACTATTGTTCATCCCTTGAACAATTTACACTTCATCTCTTAAAGAAATTAAGTTGAATTTTTTATTCGTAAAGTGTTAGTAGATCATGTGATAGAATTATGGGTCATTACATCTGTCTCAAACAATAGTTTAGCAAAAGTTATTAAATACCCATAAGTTGATTGATCGCATATGGTTCCTAAAATGGATTTATACTTCATATCTCGTACCACTTAATAAATTAAAACTCATTTATACTAACCAGGGACTTCCTGTAGGCCATCGGTATGCGATAAAGGCTTGTCACACTTCAGTTGTGGGTTTGATTCCCACAACCTTGTCTGACGCGACGGTTTGTCGCCCGTCCAGCAGGTTGTCCTTTTTCTAAAACTACTTTATTATAACATCCCATAAATAATATCGAAAAAAATTCTAGCCTTAAACAATTCTGACTTATGTCCAACATAATCTATTCCAATCTTTATGCTTATCAAAAATACTTCTGTCCAAGATCATAGTATAAAGAAAACAATTACTAGAAATTTCATCTACTGAGCATGTGAATACCATCATTTATCCCCCATATATCATAATATAAAACTTGTTGGTCACATTCCAAACATGTGAGTACCTTAATCATGTATTCTCTTGAAAAATGAATATCCATTGACCCTTAGCGAAGACATTAATGCTATCAAAATTTAACACTTTCCACATACCAAAATCCCAAAATTTATATATAATCAATCCATGATATCACATTTTCCTTATACCAGTCATGAGCTCATTAATACTATCAAACAACTCATTATCTCCTTATCCTTTCATTATGCACATATCATCTACCTTCCAAAAATATTTGAATAGCCATTCATAGTTACCGGTACCATTCATCATATACTTTCAAAAGTCAAGTAAAGGCAATAGTGTAACAATCCTTATATTTTTTCTTTATTCCATAATACCATATATTATTCTTGATAAACATACAATGATTACACTACCTTCTTAAACCATTGACCGAGCTTCAACAATTCTTTTATCTCACATATCATTTGTAGTCTCTTCATCATCATTAATATAAATACTACCCATACGGCCATGATGATTCTCTTCATGAGACTTTCCCTTAGGGCATTGGTTTTCATAAAGCCCATACATTACACATTTAAAACATTTAACCGTTGTTGATGTCTTAGAAATACCATTATCTTTGTCCGTGGTGTTAACTAAACCTTTTCCTTTGCAATTACTGGATTTGTGCCATTCTTTTCCACACCCAAAGCATCTTCCAATTCCTTTGAAAAATTCTCCCTAATGACTCTTCCCACATGATTTTCATGAGGGGAATTGAACTTTCTTTACTCTATGATCATCATGAAAATCAATCTTTATCTTATTAGATGGGTCGGGATACTTACCAAAGTTGAGATTATTGATCATATTATGATATTTCTGATTTGGAATAATAATGATATGTGGACTTTCGGATCCAATTTCATTTGGTTGCTCATGAAGAATATCATTCCATTGTCCATCATATCCTCCATTATCACGAATCATCCGATTTCCAGCCATTTTCTAAAACCCAAAAAGAATAGTGTGAGAGGAAAAAATTATAATCAAGGGGGAGTACCTTCAATATCTAACATCTTAGGATTAATTCTAATATCTTTAGAAAAATTCTAGGACTATAACCTATACGTATACTTAACCTTAGTGACATCCCTAGACATACCTTAGAAATATCTCTAGGGATCTCAAGAAAGTTTTTGCATCCTAGTTTCCAAAGGTTAACTAAACCTTTCCTCTGATACCAACTGTAGAGACCCAAATCTTGACATAAATGGAAATTAAATTACTTTTTTGAAATACATAATACATAAAAAAAATAGAAACCAAATGACCGTAATAGTTTAGTGTCTTTAGAAACTTGGAATATAAACTTCTCTTCAACATCTCCCATAACGATCTTCCCCTTTTTTTCCTTACCTAAAAACTTTCTTTATATCCTGGGGAAAAGAAAACATAAAAAGGTCGAGCTAAAATGCTCATTATGGTCAAACATAGAGAACATAAAACAATCCATAAACATTTTTAAGAAAAAACATGAACATTAAATTTAAACATCAAAATATTGAGTAAAGACATAAATCGTGGAAGTACGTAAGGAATATATCATAATGGAACATCAACCATGACAAAATATAATGGTAATAAAACATGTAATTGTGGAAACCATTAAGTACATGTTATGATTTACATAGTATCCAAGGCATTGCTTCCAAGACCATCGTAGTGGAAAATTCCATTACTGAACCAAGTTTACTTGGCATTCTAGCCCTGTATTACTGAACCGGATTTACTTTCTGTTTCATCCATATCTATCTCATGAGATACAAATCTTTACCCAATGCATTGGAGGGAGATATAGGTCCCACCCATATCATAATGAAATCATTCTTACTTGTTCCACAACATGAACATAAATCATTCATCATTACCCAAAGTATAAAATGGGTTTCATAAACATCATCCCCTCATAACATATTCCATAAAAAAATGGATATCATTTCATCATAATAAAACTGAAGACATGTAAATGATATAGAAATTATTCTTTAAACATAAACATATTAAATAATTTCATCTTAGATGGAAAATGGTTTTTATAAAACACATGAAATGAATTCTTGAGGAAAATATCCTTTCTTTTTAAAAATCATTTTCTTTTCACAAAATGAAATGCAATTTCAAAAGAAAAAGATTTTGTTGAAAATTGTATTTAAATCTTGTAGAGTAAGATTCATGAGAATAAGGCATTATAAAATCGTAAAAATCCATTCATGTCGTATAAGATAAAAAACATTTTTCTCGTACTTTTTCCGGAAAAGTCAAAAAGTACCTCGTATGGTAAACAAAAGAAAGATTCCTTCCATACGATGTGGTAAAATTAAAAAGGGAAAAATGACTTTAAGCATAAATGAAAGAAAAATAAACATTTTATGAAAACATTTTGATAACATGTGGACATAAACTTAACCCCAGTAAATACTTACGAATAAACAATCTCGGATAAGAATGAGATTGTAATAATTATCCCTTACCTTAGGTCTGATATGCTTCATACATATCAGAACCTCTTGTATAATGATTTAAATAATGTCATTTACTTATTAGAGAATCATATTCATTGTTATGATATCTTATATGGTTAACTTATGACTTTATATTACTCGTTCTTTTGTAAATTCCACGTTAAAGCACCGGTTTGGGTAAAATCATTTCATTTATCGTACGAGTTTCGAATTTTTGTTCTTGATATTATTACTTATATCCTGATTTAAATAAATCTATAATGTAAAAAATTATTTATATATAATATATATTCAGAATATAAATATATATGGTTGATCAATAAATGGAATGAAATACACCATTCATGTAGACGGTAGGTCGTACGTACGCATTAACGCTATTTTAGTTTCCTTATTGAATTGAATGGAATTAAGTAGATGAAATACATATATATATATATACATAAATCTAGTATCATTATTATGTCATATATTTCATTATTATTCATTATATATACTTTATAATCATTCATGAATGGTTAACATGGAGAATGAATCTCATCGCATCGTGGAGACGATAGTCTGTACGTACGCACGAGCGATGATATCATTCTCATGATCGTGGACTTGTATTTAAGTGTATGTATAATATTTCAAAATCAATATAAAATTAAAATATTCATATATAGTTATTTATTTACCCCATTATACATATCCAAGTAAGGTGGTAGTTGAAAACAGATTACACCACGGCGTGGAGACAATATTTCGTACGTACGCAGGCGTGGTGATTTCGTTTTCTGTAGGATGGATAAAAGGTGAAATAAGATTGTTTCATATTTATAATAACATATCCATATATAATTAATACTGATTTTATTACTTTATAATGAGACAAATAAAGAAGAAGAAATAGAAGAAGAAAGAAACTTGAGTAAATCGGAAGAAGAGATTACCTCTTCTTCGACGCACCTCCTTTAAGCTTCCTCTTAAGGAAGTAGAGTTGGTCTTTTGAGATGACCAGAACCTCCAGAATGTTTCTAGGGAAGTTTAGAAAATAAATGGGTAGGGTTTTTCTGAGATTCAAGGCTCAAAAGGGTGTGAAGAGAAGAGGGAAGGGTGCCCTTTTTATAAGGGAGGAGAGAGGCACCTTTGGAAAAACTTATAATATTATTTTGTAATAAAGTCATATTCTGTTTATAATAGCTCCAAATTGATTTATTTCGAAGATAATGTGGGGATGGGTCGAAATACTCTCAACCAATATGGTTTATATAAGTTTAGGTTACTATTTTAACCTTATCTTTTAGATTTAACTCTATGTTAAATAATTTAACTTTTGTCGTGTCTTCTTGTTTTATTACACTATATGGTTAATAAACTTACTATAACCATCCGAACAAACCCCAAGTGGTTAATTATTAATATATATGACCTTATATAAGTCATTTGGCCGAACCATATATTTTTAGGAATATAATAACAATTAATAATATAATAATTTTTAAACAAACTATTTTATGTCAATTTTGACACTATTTAGTAATTGATTTTTTTGAAAATCATAACAGAATGATTAGTTCGAACAATATTAATTAAATAAATAATAACATGTAATATTAACCTAGAAAATTCGTTTCATTCATAAAAAGCCTCAAATTACATTTATTTGGGTATTTATAATATCATTTATTTTAATATTTCATTATTTAGGTAATTACTGTATCACCATTGTATCATAAATAACATAACTTATTTAATGTATAAAAATTATAAATAAAATACCATTAGGTAGGAAATATTTTTTTATTTATAATTAATGTTTATAGTCAAATTTCTCTTATGTATAACCCTATATTAAAAATGTTTTACTTATTAAACTTTGATTTTAACTATTTTAACTCTTTTTTAAATAAAATAATAATAAATGTCCTAATCTAATCCAAGTGGACCTAAATGATAATATTATATTCCTAAGGTTGTTTTTGGTCGAATTATACTTATCCAATAGAATTAGTACATGTGTTAGGGTAATAATAATATCATTTTTTCCCTTAATTACCCAATTTACTTTTTACCGTGGTAAATAAAAGAAAAAAGTTACTATTCACCAAAAATTATTTTAATCTTATTAAACCACATTTTACTCCTTGATATTAATCGTGTCTCTTTTATTTTCGAAATTCCCGTCACAGAAGCTGTAAAATTTTGTTTTATTTCAAATTGCAAATTCTCCTAGGAGGTGGCTAAAAGATGATGAAAAGTTCAATAAAATTTTTATATATCTAAAATCATTATAAAATGACTCTGTTGAATTACATTGAAATTATATAGGTATTATGTATCAATTTCTACCAAAAATAAATTGAAATAAAATAATTAATTATTTATATAATAATTCGGTTTTTAAATAGTAACCAAGTGTTTTCACTATTCATCAAAAAATTAAAGTTTTCAGAAAAATACCAAAAAATCACCCTAGGTTAATTTCGATATTCTGAATCCAAAAATGAAGTCCATTTTGAAAAATAAAATTTATAAAATTTCAAATAGTTGGTATTACTATTCCTACCGGCTAGTTTATATAACATATCGTTGTTTACTGAAACTCAGTATTGCGTACAACACACGCTATCGTGGAAGGTTGCGATCGCGTGTAATGAAAGTCAATTCAGGGATGCATGTAGTGAAAGCTCCTTTTGGTGTAGCGTACAACATAAGACATCAATAAAATTAAAAAGAATATTTTTCATAAAATCTAGGGGTGTTAAAATAACAATATATAACATCAATTGATTGTATAAATAGATCAAAATGTAAAAGAAATTAGATCATGAATACATCATATGAATAAAAACAGAAAAGTCAAATAATAAAATACACCTAATTGAATTGTTTGATAGGTCAACATCTCAAAGATAAACCAAAAACCCAAGACACTACCTTAAAATATCCAAATAACCCATGGACACTCAACATCTATAAAATAAATCAACAGAATAAACCTAACGGTATCCAATGGGAGATCACAACCTGGGACCCTATCTAAAAAAACATAAAAAGTTACACACACACACACACACTTGATTGTGCATACCAGTTCGGAAGTAAATAGGCTCAATAGGATTTCACTAACAAGTCAATAAAATTCCTTACATTAAACATTTCATAAATTATAGTTTTAACTTTAATTTAATAATAGGTTTTCAAAATAGCATTTTGAGAAACAAAATATCAAACTCTTACCATAAAATAAAATCACTTCATTTTAATTAAATTAATGGTAACAACTCATTGTAAGTAAAAATGTTTTTAATTTTAAAATTAGATCCTTTGAGTTTATATAAACAAAAAAAACAATTTAATCAATTTATAACATTTTTTAAAATTCCATTTAAAAAATAATAATTTTTTTTCACTTTCATAACATTATTTTATATCCACTTTCAAAAACCATTTATCAGACCCCATTTTTAAAACAAACATAATTATTTCCTTTTAAACTACACTTTTCAGACCATTTTTTGAATCTTTTTTAAATTAAACCAAATCATAGCCAATGTCGAATGAAAACTGAAAGAGTATCCAAGATATAAAAATAGTATAATAAAATAAAATAAATAACCATCCAATTAATGGTTCCATATAATAAAATAAGAGGGTGAGATATACAAACAAGGTATATAATGGGATCGCATAAATAATCCTCAACAAGAACTAGGCATCATGGGTAACTCACTTGGTCCTAATGTAATTTTAGCTTGGGAATCACTCACAGAACTCTTAGTAATCCACCGATCTATAGTGAACTTGGTAGAAAACTAAAAGTTGACTTACCCTCTTGGTCTCATAGAGAGGTAACCTCTATTATAGCACAAAAATTATTAGGGAACAATCCATAAAATAATCTAAACTAGTGTTAAACTCATCCTGGTCTTCTACCAAGACACCCAACCTCCCACGACATGATTAAAATGGTGGTGAGAAATCAATGATCAATAATATTATCACATAAATCAATAAAATCATATAATAGTTAGATCTCATCTCACCCCCAATACCCTCTCAATAAACGTTCCCATATTTAAATTCATAATTACAACAAATAAAAATCATCAATTTACAATCTATAATGGGGGAAAAAATAAAAAATGCACAAAACATAAGGGATCATAACTAGGTTTCCAAACCATCAAGAAAACTCATTCTTTAATGTTAAAATTATATCATTAAAACCAACTTATAAAATTTTATTTTTAAATGTACTTTAAAAAAAAGGTCTATTTCATTTAAAGACTTCACTTTCCTACCATAAGATTCATTTGAAAATTAAACACCCCCTTTAATTAAAATTAATCCTTAAATAATGGGTTTAATCCATTGTAAAAAAATATAGAGAAAAAACCCTTCTATTATCAACAAATTAATTTTTAATACCCCCAGACATTTTCATACATTGAGAATGCACAAATAGTTTTTTTCAAATAAATTACTAAAACTCATTGAAAAATATAATATGTCAAGTATAGATAACTATGAAAACGTTTTATAAAAACCATAAGGCCATAATAAATTGAAATAACTTCATAAGAAATGAATTTATAAAATTTAAGCAGCTTATTACATGTAAAATAAGTAAATTTCATAAAAACACTTTTTTTATTTGAGTGGAAACAAGTTGCAACCAATCTTTTTAAGTAGTGAAAATCAAATCAAGAAATCAAATGACCTCTATGGCACCTAGAAAAAGAAATACCCATGATTATATACATACCAAAACCTAAATCCAAACCCCGTGACTATTAGGGTTCATGGGAGAAAAGAAAACCAGGGGTAATGGAATAAATAATGTTTGGAGAAGGAACAAAATAAGTATTTGGATTTACCTCACAGAACTAGTCGCAATCAGGGAGGAGATGCCATGTAAGCAAAGTGTATGAGGGTAAATATTCCTTGAGAATGTACATGGGACAAAAAAATGATAAAGAAGAGAAAATAGGTTAAAAAAACTTAAAATTAAAGAGGGATAAAATTGGAAAACCAAAAATTTAAAAGTGTGGTCAGGTATGCCATGAAAGAAACTCCTCTATCATGGCATGAACTACCTCCCAAAAAGAACCATGGGATCAATACTTATGGTGGAATCATTAAATTAGCTTCCCTAATCATGAAATGAATAGCACACGAGAATCCTTTCATGGTGTGACACATAGCCATGGTACCTTCCTAGAAAACAACCCCACTTCCTGGTTATGGTCATTGAGTGACCTCTCGTATCACAACATGACCAACTAGAGTACAAAACTATTGGACACCCAACATGATAATATATTTAAACCCACCTATGTTAGGATGTTAACTACTTCATAAATATATACAAAAATTTTATAACACTTAAAACACCTAAAATTATTGAAAAATCCAAAATATTTTAAAATATTCCAAAATAAAATAATATTAAATACGACAGTGACATGGGGGTCTCAAAATTCTCTGCACATTTTCACTTTATACCCAAAAAATTCTGAGTCAAAGTAAAAGTAATAGGAAATATAAAACCTCAATATCCAATATAAGAGGTAGGAGGGTTGGGGGAAACTCAAGAGTTACATTGATAAAAGAAAACCAAAAATAATATCACTTCCAAAATTTTATAGATTTAATTATTAACAGTATCAAAAATATACAATCATCATCTAGACTATAACTAAGATAAACATAGATCAATGATCACAAAGACCTATAATGGGTATTCTAACCATTTATAATTCATGTAAAATTGTGAGATAAAATACATCACTCCTAAAACAAGGATGTTACCTTAATAAACACATTTTATTAAAATGTAATAGTGGAAAAAATAATCCTCTTTCAAACACAAAATATCTTTCAATAAAGAAAACATAACCCAATATAATTCCAATTATAACTATAATTTAGGTCAACCAATAAATTAACATTTCATAAAACATAGTTGAAAAAGTTATACCAATCAAAACATTCCACAAAAAAGAAAATCATGGGCCCTAAACATGGTACATAAAGTTATGAGAAAACAAAAATGGGGCTGGTTTGTGGAACACCCTCTCATGGTGAACTTTATAGAAATCCAAACTAGGCATAATCTCAAATCAGGTACAATCGAAGCATAATTTAGACTACTATAACACTTTTCTTAGTTACCGATGAATGTACTCAAGGATTATCAAGAGAAACCCATACAAATAAAAATATTAACACGTATGTAATATTACATACCAATATCAAGTGGAATAAGGAAAAATGTGAGGTATCTACACAACCATAAAAATAAAACCTCTCTAATGAATGATGGAGAAAAATACCAAAGAATACACCCATTGATAATAACCCCAAAATCATAATATTATATAGCATCATTGAGAATACATCCCAAGGATAGATAGTCACCCAAGTCCAAGCTATATCTGAGACACACCCTTAACTACTTCCAAAAATAATATTAGGACAAATTCAAACAAAACTAATTTAAGGTTCAGGTGAAGGCCTCTCCTAAGAATGCAAGCCTCCTATGATTCATCAGATACTTTCTCGAATGAGAGAACACTATTTCTAAGAAACAATTCCAAATGGATTTCACTTAAAGAGGACCATGATCATTTTGGATCATAGATGAGAGATGAGTTGGGAATTCCAATGGAAAATTTGGTTTGTGCTCTACCACTTTATTCAAAGTCTTGGAAGGACACTAACGCAGAACATACATTTATTTCAATTTTTTTTCTAAATTCCATAATGAAATCTACTTATTTTGAAGAAACCACATGAAATAAAAATACGTAACAAATATACCATCAAACCCAGTTTGAAAATATAATATCCCATAAAATTACTCTTTTTAATTAAAAAGTAAATTTTTTTTTTAAATCAAAATTTTTTATTAAAATTACATTTGAATTAAAATATTTCTTATACAATATAAAAAATAAAAAACATAACACCAATCATCAAACCAAAAATCCACTAAAATATCATCAAAATTTCATAAAGTCCTTCTTTAATTCATCCGAGATATATGAAAACTAGTTTAGGAGAAATTTGAAATCAATATAGGTCCATGAAACAGATCCAAGAGGAATTAAAGGTAGTGTTTGGGTTGGACGACCAAGCTCCAACTATGTAATAACCCCTAAGAAGTCTCTAAGATCCAGTTTGTGGGATCCACATAGTTTTCCAGACTGTGCGAGTAAATCATGTAAATATGGATCCTTTTTTACTTTCACATAAAAAATTGAAGAAACCCCCAAAGTATCTAATATAACTTAATAGGGATAAATGTATCATATTAATATTTAAGAATAAAATCTAAAAATAAGACATGAACCCTTAATTATTATAAAAACTCATGTTTTAACATGAAAGGTGGTGATTAGTAACTTACTCATGAAATACCTTTTGATTTCCAAAATTCCTATATCTATACTACAAAGATGAACCTAAATATCAAGAGGGTTATCTAATACAATTTTGAAATGAAATTTTCAAGGTTGACCTGACCCTTTCACCAAACCCCGCTGGCCAAAAGTCACAAAGCATGTTCTTGATTTCCGAGAGATAAAAAAAATAACCAAGGTATCAAAACATAAATAATTGAAAGAATTTAACCCTTATATAATAAATAAACAAGAATCAAAAGATTACTGAGGTTCCCGGAATGGTACTTCTATACATGGGCCTACCATGCATATGAAATAGAGAGTTACAAATAAATACACAATCCAGACATAGAATACGGTTATTTAAGAAACCAAATAAGTCATAATCAATGTGAATGATTCAACTCCTCTATAAAAATATAAATCATCAACTAATTACATAAATATTTCCAAAAATATGGAAAGCCAAAACGTAAATACATCACCTGAATCAATATAGGAAAGACCTAGTGTAAAATACACCTAGTCAAATTAGTTGATATGTCAATTTCCCAAAGATAAACCAAAACCCAATATATTTCTTGAAAATATACACATGTACCATGGTTAATCACGGTATCTAAAACATCCAATAATGTAACAATTTAAACAATATCCAAACTACGCTCATAAATATGGAACTTTTATAAAAAATATTAAAGTTTCACACACACACACATGAGTGTGTCTGTAGGGTGTGAGATAAATTGGCCTAATATGATTTCACCATAATACCATAAACTTTATCATATTAAAATAATTATAAATACTAGTTTTAACTATAATTTTATAATAGGTTTTTTCACATGAGGTCCTAATGAAAAAAAATCTCACCCTCTTGCCATAAAATAAAATCATTTCACTTTAATAAAAAAATGGGAAAATGTATTTGTAATAAAAAAACTCTATTAATTTGGGAATGATATATTTTACATTTATAGAAACATAATAAAAACCTTTTTCTCATTTATGTACGTTTCCCAAAATTACATTTACAAAAAAATCATTTAATTTCCCTTTGAAAACATTTATTTAAATATAATTTTAAAAACCAATTCTAAAATAGAATTTATAAAAAAAACTCAACTCTTTCCTTTAAAAGCACACTTTTCAAAACATTTTTGTAAATCAGTGTGAAATTAAACAAAAACTATCACTATAGTAGGATAAAAACGGGAAAAGGCACCAAGATATCAAATGAGTATAATAAAATAAAATAAAGAACTAACCAATAAATGGTCCTATATAATCAAATTAGAATTTAAGGGATACAAAAAAGAATAGAATATTATCCCCTGAATAATCCTAAATAGGAACTAGGTATCATGGGAAACTCCCTAGGTCCTAGAGTAATATGATCCTGGACCTCACTCATGGAACACTTAATAATTTTAAAATCTATCGTGATCTTGAGAGAAATATAAACCCTAGTTTACCCTATTGGTATCACCAATATGTAACCCCATGTAAGAAATAGTCATTCCTAGGGCACTATCCATAACAAAATTTAAACTATTATAGTACACATCCAAGTTTTCTACCTATCCACCTAGGTTTCCACATCATGATCATAGTTTAGGTAATCCATAAATAAGCAATATTTTTATCAAATAAATCAATTAAAACATATAATAATTAAATCTCATCTCACCCCCAATCACCCTCTTAATAAAAATAACTTTAATAAAATGTATATAATATTCAAATACTAATTATATATTTACATTCCATAAAGGGTAAAGGCCTAAAAAGGTACAAAAAATATATCCTAACAAGTGTGAAAAATTTTCAATTGAAATAATTTTATAAAGTTTCAACTAGTCCTCTAAAACTAACTTGGAAAAACCATTTTGAAAAATTCATTTGAAAATAAACAAAGTCAATCTATTTTAAAAACGTAACTTTACTAACATAGGATTCATTTGAAAATTAAACACCCCTTTAATTAAAACCAACATTTAAAACAAGAGTTGTATCCTTTAAAAATAAAAATAGATCAAAAATCCAACCTTTTTCATGAAATTTATTTTAAAGATTCTTTCAGAAATTTTCACATTCAATGGAATGCACAAATAATTTAGTTCAAAAATAATTATTAAAAACCCATTTCGAGGATCCACTATACTAAGTGTAGATAACCAGGAAATATTTTTAAACACATAAAAGTTATAATAAATAGATATAACTTTATAATAAATTAATTATTAAAATGAAAGAATATCATGATATGTTAAATAAATAAATTACAGATAAACGCCTACATCATTCAAGAGAAAACGAGTCGTAACACATCACCTTCAATAGTAGAAGCCAAATTGAGAAAGGAAATGGCCTCTAAGATCTCCATAACACTAAATACCCTTGATTATACGCATATAAAACCATAAATTCTAGCCCCATGTCCATTATACTTTATGGGAGAAATGAAAACCTAGGAGAATGGAAGAATAGAAGAGAGGAGGAGAAAAAGGGAAAATAGAGGGATTTACCACACAAAACAACTCTAAATTGAGGAGTAGAATATATATAATCAATAAAGAAGAGGTTAAATATCCTTTGATAACATACTTGGGTCATATAAATTATAGGATAGAAAATAATGAAAACCCCTTTAAATTTAAATAGGGGAAAAACTAAAAAACCACAAAATTTAAACTGGGAACATACACTTCCAGACACAACCTCCCAAGTATTGGTGAAACCTACCTCCTTTTTATAATTGTGATCTAACTACCTAGGGTTTATCTATGGTGTGAACATCCATTATCATGGCGAAACCACCCTACAGGTAGCCTTATTTGGTGTGGTATATATTCATGATGCCGCCCTATAAAATGACCCCACTACCTGGGTTTGGTCACAAAGTGACGTCCACTATCATGGAGAAACAACCTATAAATTAATGATATATGTCACTAAACACACTAATTCTGACATAAACCACTTATGTAATGTAATTAACTACTATATAATGAACTACAGAACTACCAAAAAAACTAAAAGACATACAATTTCCAAAAAACACAAAAAAATACAAAATGTCCCAAAATTATATAATATTAAATACCACAGTAACATGTGGGTGTCACAAGAAGCATATCATAATCTTACTCAATGTAATGGGTAAATTCTATAAGTATAGTAAATAAGGTAACCTATTTTATGAATTCCAAATGGATATAAATAATCCAATCAATATTATGGATAAAAATAAAGTTTTTTCAATTATTTCACCATGGTATAATGTTTCAATTGTAGGTAACATGGAAACTATATAACCCAAAGTACTAATCCAAGTTTTATTGAGGAAAAATAATTCCCAAAACATCTAAATATAAGAAAACATGAAAGAAATAATGTTATGACTACCACGAAGGGGGAGCATGAAAATTAATTAGCGATAGATACATTTGTTATTCATTCAAGAATAATGATTATACTATTTCATTTTGGTTCTACACATTCATTCATATCATGAAATTTATATAGAATTATTTAAACACCAATAGAATATATTTTGGTAAAGATATAAGAAAAAATACCAAATGATAAAATATTTTCATCTCATGTATATAACTCTTCACCTATTAATATTCGTGGAAAGAATCTTCTTAAAAATCTAGTTATTCTACCATTACTAAAATTTGATTCTATATTTGGAATGAACTATTTTTACTTAATTATAGATAATATCAACTAATTGGATAAATAAATAACATTCTATATCCCATACCATAATCCATTTTTATAAAAGTGAAAAGAGATTTATGAATCCCTTTTCTTTATTCCTTTTAAAAAATTGATATTATTTCAAAATGATCAAGAATATCTAGGTAAAATTATTAAGATAAAGGAAATTATTTTCATTAAAGTCACACCCATTGTTAGGGAATATGTAGATTTATTCCCCCAAATATTTTCTTGGCCTTCCACATAATTTATAGGTTTATTTAGCTATATAATAAGAACATATAAATTTACACTTATCTAGGATCCCATGTTGAATATCCCACATTGAATTTTAAGAGTTAAAGGAGAAACTAAAAATATTCCGTAGTTCTTATACATGGGGTCCCTTGGTACTTTTCATCAAAAGGGAGTGTGGTTAAATTCATCCATGTATTGAATATTGTGAACTTAATAAGATCATGATAAATAAAAGGTATCATTTACCACATATTGATAACTTGTTCAGTCAACTACCTAGGGATCATTACATCTTTAAGAACCCAATACACTGTGATGTATAGTTTCATGTTTGTTTTCAATTAGAATAAATTTAATATATGATGAGTTCTGTTATAAGAGTTAGAAAAATGGGCATGGAGATGTAATATTCCCAAGAATGGAGATCTATTTAATGGAAAGAGAAATACTAAAGAACCCATTGAGAAGTATTTTTAGATATATATTAGAGTTCCCATATTGTCTACTCTTATATATATTGATTGAGATATATTCATGTGTTAGAGATATATTAATATGTTGGAAATGGATATTGAAAAGGGGAATAAGTTGTTTCTTAGAGACTTGATATATAAAAGAGTAGATTATACATATTTAATGGTTTTGAGCTAAACATAGTTTGAATAAATAGAATGTGTTGATAATTAAAAAATGAACTATCTTCAATATATTATTGATGAGTTTTAGAATATTTATAATGTTTATGAGAATATATCCTTGTGTTTTTAAAATTTAAAGATAATATTTAAATTTAAAATAAATTTTAATCATGTTGATGAAATTGAGTTATATGAAAATATATCTCTAAAGCTATATTTGTAAAATACACAAATAAAAGAAAATTGGGGATATAGGGATATTATTATCTTGATATGTATGTAGAATTACTAATTCCAAAAGCAGAGTATTTTAAAAAGAGATGAAGATATAAAATTTATATTCTATAAAAATATATATTTACATTATAATACATTTTTAGAAGATGATTTGGGGGTGCAGACTAATTTTTATCTATAAGAATAAAGTACTGAGAAGGCATACACTGCTAGAAAACCAGTTTTAGATGAAGGATGTCATATATATTGAATATGAAGTACCAAGAAGAGTAATTACCAAGAATACCTAATGATTTTATGATAATTGGTAAATTTTTATAATTATATAAAAAAAATTAGCTCTAGAAACATACTATTTTGAAAGATGACATACAAAACCAATTAAAGAGAAAGTTAAATATTAGTATGAAGATATCTGGTAATTGTTAATAGATTATAAATTAATAACCTATGATTTAATTTTTTATGCAATATTAAATAGATTTTATGTTATAAAAAACTTTAAAAAATCATGACTTTGATAAACATTGGAAATGGATGAAAGAAAAAGAAATATATGTTCAGAATCCTCTTGTTGTATCTTGCTATTGAATTTTACATATAAAATTATAAGAACAAGAATAGAAGATTCTAAAAAATAGTGATTTTGTAGGATAAGAGAATATTAAAAAGTATAAAGTTCATACCAAATACTAAAATTATAAGCATAAGTTTTAGTATCATGTTTCAAATTATGGTAAAATCTAGAAGATACATAAATTCTTGATAATAACTATGAAAATATAAAATATATATAAGAGAAACATTACTCTTATGTAAAATTAATCATTCTTTAATCCAAGATGGTATTCCAAAGAACAATGTGATTAATTCTAAAATCTGAATTGGTATATGAGTTTAGGGGATCAAAAGGTTTGAGGATGTTTTGTGTGGAATAAGCTTGAGATTCCATTAGATAGTGTTTGAATGATGCATTGGACCTATGGTAGAATACCCCTAGAATCTCAAAATAAATGTCAATTTTTTTGCAGATATAAATTCTACATCAGATTGACTCAATATTTTTGAAAGGTCAATAAGAAGATATAGAAGAATATATTATTAAGTTGATGTAATAACTATGATTATTCTATGCAGTTCATAATTGAGAAAATAAAATGAGTTTTAATCCATGATTATAACCAAGATTTTTTAAAGCAATTAAGAAGATTTTATGAGGTATAAATGATAATTCATTACAGATAAGTTGGATTTTTTTATAATTTATAAAGAAGGAGTACCATGTAATTGGGAAAATTGGAAATTCAAAGTTATGAATTCCAAGCCATGATATAATACTTCTTAGAGGTTTAAATACTATATTACATGTGTAAATGGAGTAGTTCTGTGTTGAAGTATGGATTTATGACAATCTTTGAATAGATATTGGGATTCCAAACTGAATTTTTTAGAATACCATTGAATCAAATTAATAATTCAGACTTTCATGTTTTGTAAGATTATTTGAAGTGAACGAAGATGTGATTGTGACCTATATGTTTCAAAGGATATATTGAGTAAATTAAGGAAGTGAGATAGTAAAATTATATATTTTGTTTATCAAAATTCTTACAAGTAGATACAATTAATAATAATGGTTGATTCAATGTGAAGGCATAGTGTTTTTGAAGCACATTTTGTTTAAAAGTTGAATTGTGGAAGAAGAAAACATATAGATAATTTATTATTCTTTATTTGATCATTTTAAATATTTTGAGAACAAGGAAAAATATTATGATATTAACTTTTTTCATTGGTATTTGAAGGTCTACTATTAAGAATTAAGATTTTATAATTGACTTGGTGACACCCTAGAGCATATTTAAGATCCATTCATTAGCGAGTATTAGAGAAGAATTGTCAACTAGATGGATTCTAGAATAAAGAACCTATTGGGAAATAAATAAATATTTTTAAATAGTTTTTTAATGTTATGGATGATACCTTCCCACATGATGTAAGTGTTGAGTTTAAATATGACACATTTACAACTATTGTAATCACTTATATACATCCATGGTAAAATATGTTTCTCATACTCGACCCAAACACAGTAAGTGTGTAGTCACCCACATTAGTGACATTCCTTATAAAAATATCCTGTATAAAGATCTCTTTACTTTATTTATTATATGTGATTATTATCATTGAGTTATATGTTATTAATTTATCCAATATGTATAGATTCTAACATTAATTAAATTAAAATAATTCAGTAGAAACATAGATCACACTGATCCTCCCGTTTACCTATCTCGGTGTGACTATACTATATTACTGGTAACTTCAAGTGGAATTAAGGTGAAATTTTACACCTTATATTGGATCTATATTTTTTTTCAATTTTTATTAGTTTTTTATACATGAAGTTTTCATTTCAATAAATTATTTATATGCCTTATTTAAAGAATATGAAAGTTAACCATATCAACATGAAGGTTTATGAAATAATAATTTAAAATAGGAATAATAAGGAAGATAAGAAGTTATTAATGATTATACCAATGAGAAAGGAGAAAGTGGATATATCACAAGTTGAATGTAATAAATGAGGTCATATTAGTTGATAATTATACTTTTAAATAATCTTGTTTAGTATGCTAAGAGTATATAAAAATTAAATCACTTTGTAATTTTTACTCTAAAGTCAAGAAGTATTAAAAAAATTCCCTATTAAAATTTTCATATATATACCTATTTTTATAAAATATATACAAGAAGAAAAATCACATCCTTAGATGGAAGAAGATTATATGAAGAAATAATGGGTTAGAGTGTTTCTAAAGTGAAATTATCACATCAAAATTATTGAATCCTAAGAACATAAATCATTTATATAAATATAAAAATACTCCATGACTAAATATTAATTAAAAAATTAAATTATGATAAATTATTGTTAAGAAAATTACTTAAGAAAAGGATCCATGCACTTGAATAAACATCAGAAGATACTTTTGATGGTAAAAATTCTCAGTTGGAGATCGAGGATAAAAGAGTGAAGGTGGTTAAAAATTATCTATTATAAATTAATAATTTACATGAATATAAAGTAGAGAAGATACAAAAAGAATGGGAAAAAATAATTGGTTCTGTCAAGGTTGAGAAAACTACCCATAACTTAAATTATCTTAAGTAAGAGATAAAAATGATAAATCTAGACGTAACATAATATCAATCTTCCCATGATGATAAAAAACACTTACTTCTATAAAATTTTCTGCAAATAATCATACTTAAAAAAACTCATTCTAGTGGTAGTAATAGATTTCAATCATCTAAGGATAAATCCATTACAATCTCATAGAATAAGGTAACCCTTACTCTAAAAACATTGGTTATACTAATGTTGTTTAATTTTTTAGTGAAGGTTACAATTTAATTATATAAATATATGGGGGTGATAAGTTTTATGAAACGTATTATTTCATCAAAGGGAGATTTGATAAAGATAATTAATTATAGTTCCCCAAAATTTCCTCAAAAGGAAGGAGTATTTATATTAAACATAGAAATTTATTCATAAAAGAGAGATTGTTTCTCAAAGTAAGACAACTATATTTGTAAGCTACTATTTGTGATTAAAAAAATTTAAACACTATGACCTTTATTATTAGTATAACATGTAAATTATTGAAATACAAAAAATGATTAAATTAATTGGGAACAAAGATAAAGTTAAGAGAAATAATATTGATTTCAATAAATATATACAAAATTAGGTAAATTTTTTCCAATAAAAACATATTTAAATATCTTGATAACTTCTATGAAAATTAAAAAAAATAGCGATCATTATGATGATGAGTGTCAGTTTTAACCTAGCTTTAACTATTTAAGGGATATGTCCACTATATAATAAGAAAAATCAAAGGAAGAAAGATAATGAATGAACCTTTGGGTGTAAGTAAAAGGATAATGTTAAAAATTTACCTAAGTAGATTGATGTGAAGATACTACACAAAATAATATATACTTATATTATAGAATGAAAGGGTACATTATAGATTAATTAAAGAAATGTATGACCATTAATATTAAAGGATGAAGTCTATAAAATAAGATAAAATCAATCCATGAAATAAACAAAAAGTATTGGCTTAGTGTAATATATGTGTGATGAATAAGTGGAAATACATGAGAAGTTTTGAAATAATAATAAAAAAAACTTTTTGCGAAATCATGTGTAAAATCCAAGAAGGATGATATTTTTTTTAAGAATTAAAAATTATTTGGTAGGCCCAATTGGAATTAGAAAGGTATATGGAGAAAAAAATGAATTTACCTTACTGAATAATATGAAAATAATTATTCCACATCTGAATAATTTTAATAATGTAATAATTCCATGCTTTGTAAGGAATTTTATGTGTAGAAAATCAAAATGAGGATACATCATGAAGAGTTCTCATCAAACTAGAGTTGAATTGAATAGAGTTTATAGGATGAGAAATATTTATCAAACTTATTAATCTAATTAAGAAGAAAATAAAAAAACAAATTCCCATATATTTTTTGTTTGTTTTCAATGAATTTAATTGAAGGTGATAGATTTATTCAAGAGGATTACTAAAAAGTTTTCAATACTTTACATCTAAATGATATGTCTATCATGGATTTCTTTTACTAGTGTCATAATTATAAAGACCCAACCATAAAACATATTTAAAATTTATTCTTTATACACAAATTAATTTTCATGAATTCCTAGAGAACTTTTAGGTTTAAGGTTTTAGAAAAAAAATTCATCACCATTATATAAATAAATATTACATCACAAAGTGGAAAATTAAACTCAGTATCCATTTTTTCACAATATAATAATTTTTAAATAGAAGAAGTTTTATTTTAATGAAATATCTTCCAAATTTTTATATAGACCACATTCTTGTCCCTACTCACCCTTAAAACCCTACAGCAAACATTTTAAAATATGGGATGAGAATAAAAATCTCAGTAAAGGACATAAAAAAATGAAAGAAACCCTTTAGTCCAGGAATACTCATAAAAATTTTCCTTTTAAAAATAAATGTTGATATAAAAGTAAAAACTATATTACACATGAAATCAAATTCTCTAACCAAATATTTTCATAAAAATATTCATAAGAAATATTAAAGGAAAATAATACTCATAAAGGTTTCTTTGTAATCATGAAAACTCAAGAAAACACTTTCAAAAAAATTTAAATTTCATCATTAAGTAGTAACATCAATATAAATTTAAACTCAATATATTTAGATTACCTTGTGAAATAATAATAATTTCATAAAAACCAATTTAAACCATAGATATATATTTTATATAACACTGGGAGATTTTATGATATATTTCTCTTTAAATAAATGTAATTCATTAATAACTAGATTTACATCCAACACAATGTTTAAAAAAAGCATGATAAAAAAATTTAAATAATGTTATATAAAAATTACCCCATTTTTATATTATAATTTCAATATTATCTTAGGTTGGATTTTTGGGATTTTTCTAAAAATATTTATTTTTTAGTGAATAGTGAAAAATACTGATTTTTATAAAATGATCATTTCTTTTATTTAAGTCATTCAATTTAAAATCCCCATTATATATTTTATTTTTTATTAAAATTATATATTTTTTTATTTAAAATAATATAATTAATTCCATTAGATTAGTATTTTAAATGATTTTGACCTAAGTCAATTTTTACACTTGAAAATATATTTTTCTAGAAAACCATTTTTCATATCAATTTGTGAGTTTATTTTCAAATAAATTTCTATAAATTATAGTATTTAAATTTGATAAAATTAATTCCACATTTTAATCAGAAGGTTCAAATTTGGTAAATAGATCCCTTTTATTTTTAGGCATTATGAATTGTAATCGTGGTAAAATTTATCACCTCAGTATAGTTAAATGAGGAAATTAAGGTTAAAAATAATGTGATAAGGCTTTAAAAATTTGTCAAACACCTGACTTTTCTATATTGGATAAGATATATTCGAACATTATCATATAATATTCAAATATATGGAAATTTGGTATCACTTTTATTTGATAATGACATTTATATTATTTTAAGAAAAAGATAATTATAAAATGTCACTCTATTGAATTTAATTTATATTATAAGTTATACTAGGGATGAGAAGGTGTTATGAATGAATATAAAAGTTCGTTTTTCACATAATTAATTTATATTATTGATGGAAATATATTTTCAATTTTTATTAATGGTATAATTATATTAATTTTTTACACAATGCTTATAGAGTGCTTGTGCAAGTAGTAGAAAAACCAAAGTAAATAATTCTGAAAACATTAAAAGTAATATATCTAGGATGAATTATGTAATAAATTTTGTTTTATAGTTAATTATAATTTATTATTTATGGTAAAAAAATTTATATTCTTATTCAATATTTTTCTTTATGTCTTTAAAGTCAAACTAAATGATTAGAGTCAAATATGACATTAATGATATTTTGTGAAAAATAATATTTTACTAAATTATTTAAAAAACATAAAAATACTTAATGAGAAAGGTTAAGATCATAAATGGTCTAAAATATTATATATTTTAATTTTTGAGAAATTTTTTACCTTATAAGTAAAATTATAACTCTTTACGATTGAAAAAGTCATTACAGTGGTTCATGTTAAAATTATTTAATAAAGGGGTCAAATCAAATGATAAGGTTTGAAATACCACCTAAACCTATACAAATATTATTTTTGAAGTTATTTCAACCATATAATATCTTATCTTCTAATTTTTTTCCACATAGATCCATTTTCACCTGAAAATAAATTTATTAAATTTTAATTTTTTTATTAATTCCATTTGTGTCATTTAATTGACTATAAAAGAAACCACATTTACTATATTTTATACACCATATAGAGCCACATAGCTTCATAAAAACGCTTAAAACCACTACTAAACAACCCTATATAATTTATAGAGGGGATTTTCTTCCAAATATACCAACCTTAGGTCCCTTAAAAGAAGATATAAATGATTTCTTTTAAAGAAGAGGTAATCATCTTCAGTGAGAACTTTCATTTTTATTATTCTTTTACCACATTAAATTATGTCCTAAAAATTATAATATAATATAAAAATTATATACCATATAATGATATTTTTTTATGTTTGACATCATAATATTTATGCATCTCATTCTCCATCAAATGGGAAATAAACCCATCACTTGTGTGTACGGCAGACTGCCACCTCACTAACTGATGTATTCTGTTTTCCATTTCATATGCACTTTAATTTTCATATTTATGTAAAAAAAATAATATATATATATATATGATAATTATAAAATAATTAAAATTATGGTATTATAATATATCAGCTACTTATTTACCCTTCCATGCATTAAAAATGATAACATCGCTCATGCATACTATGCCATGGCATCTGCACGAAGCAATCTGATTCATTTTTCATGTCCATTTAGCATGGATGATTATATATATATATAATTAATATTTATTATTTTTATATTTTTATTAAAATTCTATAGATTATATAACAATGATCAAGATTCTAGGACCATAACTTTTGAAAAAAAACATGAATGAAAAACAAAGTAGTTAACACCCAAAACAATGATAATAATAAAATATTATTAAAAAATGGGTTATACGATGTTATAAATGAATCATATATGATATTATAGATATGTATATGGTTATGTTATGTAATTATAATAAATACAAACTTATTATATAGGAGGTTAAAATCACTTACCAGGAAATTTGAACATGAGGTAAGGGATTTCGTCTCAATGTTCACTCAATTAAGACATATTTGGTATTATGCACCTATTTAGATTTATGTGGTGTATATAAAAATAATTTTATGAATTTAACATTGTTATATACTTATTTTTTGTGATTAAAATTTCAATTTAATTTTAATCTTTCAATGGGTTGTAATTTAAAAGTTACTAGGTAAGGAATTTTTTATATTCTCATTTTATTGGGATTTCTATTATCTTCATTGAAGAAATATTATAATCTATTCTTATTAAAATCAATATATTTTATTATCCAATTAATATTTAATTAGATTCCTTGTTTTCTATCAACATTTACTCTATTTTGAATATGAATTAAGAAAATAAATTTCTAAAAGAAAAGACGATCTTATTTCTCATTTTATCGGGTATATTGTTCTTATATGTCCATATTTTTCAAAATTATTTTAAAAAAGTACATTTTAGCTAATAAAATGATTTATTAAGGATATTTTATATTATAATTTATTTTTTAAAAGGTTTCAATGGAATACTTATAATGTTTTCAAAAGTTTCAATTTCAATCTTCTTTATAAAAGTCAAAAGGAATGTTTCTTTTCAATGTATACGATATTTTCGAATTATCCCACCACTATAACCCTTTTAAGCTATTTATATTATTATATAAAAAATCAATGGTTTTAAGAAATAAAAAACATTAAAGATAGTTTATTTTAACGATTTTCTTCTATTTTCTTTATTTCTACAAAGAACGTGATTTTATTACAAAACCAATATTTCCGATGAATTGATTGTCCTATTATGTTTCCTATTAATTTCATGTTCATTAAATTTCTCTTTAAATATTCACAAACTTATGATAATTTTTCATTTTAAATTAAATTTATATTAAATATATACATTCTTCGTATCATGGACATATTTATTTTCTAAACCATATACCATTTCTATATATGGTGTTTTACTATGAAAGTTATTTGACTGATTGGGGAAATATTAATATTCCATATTATTAAATAAATAGAGATATGTTTTGATAAATAATATTATTTATAAAATTAATTTATCATTTAATATTTGAGGTATGAATTGCACATATAGAAATAAGTGGTGTTTGGTTATATGTAGCCCCTCAATTCAACGACATGTCTCATGAGACAAATGAGTAGGAAAAAATTATTAAGTTTATTTTAGTGTATAACTATGTTTTCAATTATTTACCTTTAAATATTGATTATACCTTATTTATTCAGGACAAATTCAATTTTATGAAACCCTTACAGAGCATCTGATCCCACCCTTTATTTTTTCCTTTCTCTAGGATCTGAAGAAGGATATTAATAATAGTATCAAGAATGTGAGAATAAATATTATGTTATGTTTTTTATATATCTAACATAATATGAGAATCATGTATTCATATTTTTCTTCAACACTACTAAACTGATCGATCTTTGGTGATTTTATCCCCTCTATCTTATTCTAATGTAATAAAGTAGACACTGACTTTAGGTTACTATACTTTCGATTGTTGCAGTTAGTATTAGAGAATGTTTAGTAGAAACCATATGAACTATATTTTAAATAGACATATCTAAAATGAGTATTAATAATATCGTTAAAATATTTGATATTGTTTACCATTAGAGGGTTATTTATTTTAAATCTCAGTATTAAAGATTATTATGTAATGGTTCATGCCTTCTCGTCTCATTAATTTTAAAAAAATATAATGATTGGGATGTATATGGGAATTCCAAGGTGTTTTTGAGGCCAAAAGAGTCATTTCTAGTGGTGATCCATTATAACGGTGATTCATTCTATGGTAGGTCATTTTTGAAAGTGAGTCATTCTGGTCGTGATTCATTCTAGCGGTAGGCCATTTCTTAGGGTGATCCATTCTAGCGGTGAGTCATTTTGGCGGTAGGTCATTTATATAAGTGAGTCATTCTCTTGGCGATTCATTATAGTGGTAGTTCATTTTTATAAGTGAGTTATTCTGGAAGTGATTCATTAGAGTGTTATTTCATTTATAATGGTGAGTCATTCTAGTGTTGAGTCATTCTGGTGGTAGGTCATTTCTGGTGGTGAGTCATTCTAGAAGTAGTAATTTTGGGAGGTCATTAGTTTTGTGGGTGATTCATTCAAGAATTAGTTTATTTTTGTCAGTGATTCATTGTGGTGGTGAGTCATTCTAGCTGTAGGTTATTTCTGGCAGTGAGTCTTCTAGCAGTAAGACATTTCATGCAGTGATTCATTTTGATAGTTGGTCATTTCTAGCAGTGAGTCATTCTTACAGTGGGTAATTTCTAATATTGGTTCATTCTGGTAGTTGTTCATTATGATGGAGGGTCATTCTTGATGGTGGTTCATTTTTTTGGAAACAACTCTTGAACAGTGTTTCCAGTTTCCCCAAAAATTACACAATTTCCATTTTGATGTCTTTTATGGTGAAAAATGGGTTTAATGCCTTTATTAAAGAATTTTAAATCCATTTAAACATATATTAATTATATCATTAATTTTTAAAAGGTCTAGAGACATTTTAAATTATTAAACTGCATAGATTGATGTTATCTTCCTTTGATGGTCAGTTAAGACTCTATCCATTCCCCTAGTATCATATCATTTTGTTCTAAATAGGAGATATTTCATTCATTCCTTCAGGATTAATTTATCTTGAGATCGGATGTTCCAAATCCTTTTTCCCTTGGAGTCAAAGAGACTTATTGTTTCAGTTCATTTGAGTTCCCCCAAAGAGGTTTCCTCATGCACGTGTACCCCTATTTTTCTATAGTATGTTTGGGAAAATCTTCTCTTTCTAGGTAGGAATTCATTTAATTGTTATTTTTGTGTATCATGTAGGGTGGGGTTCTTATGTTTATCTATGTGTAATTGGTTTCATCCAAATTAAAAAAGATAATTAAATTGGTTAAAAAATTCAAAAGGGGGAAGGGAAAAGTGAATATCATCTTTTAAAATCCTTATTGTTATTATTATTGATATTGTGATTGTACAGGCATAATGCCTAGATAAAGTTTGTGGCTATTTAGGGACCTTTCTTGTGATTTTATGATGTGAATTATGGAATGTTTTTTTTATGATTTTTGACATCACTTAAACTATAATTGGATAATCACATATAGTTGGGTAATAAATTGGATGGCCTAGGTTCTTATGGATTGTGTGATAACACCCTTAAATTAAGAAGTGGTATTGAATAAGAATCCCATTAATAAATATGAAAAGTTGTTATGCTATGGTATGTGATGTGACATGTGTAATAGTTTTGGATTGTGATCAGGGGGATGACGTTATGTGCATTGTCTATGTTGTGATGTGTATGGGGGAGTTGATGATATGTGGTTTGTAGCAGAGCTGTGATGATTGTTATGGTGTGGTGGTGCAATGGGGATATGATAGAGATTGTGACATGGTTGTTGTTGTGTGACTATTTTACAATTCTTCATTTGTGCTTTATAGTGTTAGTTTCACAATTATTAATGGATGGTGAAATGAATAATAATAATGGGTATGTTTAAGGAATTAATTGATTAAGGTTTGTATAGATTAAATGGTAAATGTTTATATATGAATAAAGGGATGAAAATACTATGAAACATGCCTCATTCAATCTAAGGGTTTGGTAATAGAAAATCTAAAAAACGGATTAATGAAAAATAAATATTAAAATATGAATTTTTTATTATGTTTTTCTTGTGTGGGGTTGCACATTTAGTTTCGGCAGAAGAAGTAGAGGTTCTTGTTAGTTATTTTGTGCCTTAGTTGTGAACCCCTAGGATGGGGTTGGTGTGTTGTAACTCTATATGTATATACCCATTATATTATTGTGATTTCTCTATGCACCCACCCTTGTCGATCATTATGTGTTGATACCCACGTATTCATATGGAGGTTTTTTCTCCCAACATACCAGTGGGAGGATGGATAGATACCTACCTACTCTTCCACACTCCCTCTTCTAAGAATTGGTGATATGCCTGGGATGTGATGGCTAAAATTCAAAATTGAGACTGTCTACATGTGATGTGATGAGTATGTGATGGCCTAGGTGTGTTTGGGTGAGATGGCTTATAGTGGAGATTTTATATGGTAGGAAGTGGGAATGAGGTTGATGTTCTTCTTGTTCATGATACCCTACTACCCTAGTTGTTATATGTGATGTGTTGGCCCAAGTGTCTGAGGGTGGGATGTGATGTGTTGTGACGTTATTTGGAAGAGGTGGGAGCACCAGGACATATTAAGCTGGGGTGTGAGAGAAAACAAATTAGTGGTAAAGTAGTGCATGGTACACTATCATTAATGTGATTAATATTATATTATTTTAATTGGATGCTTTTTTTAGAGACCCTTGGAGAGGTTGGGTTTTTGGTTAGTATACCTATATAGGTGTGGTTTGGTTCTGTTATTTTTCTCACAGATGAATTAGAATTTTCTTTTTAAATGTACACGAGATAATTTTGTTTTCTTATTTAGTATAATTGTATGATCACCCTACTTATATAAAATTGTTTTTAGGATTCCATGAGTACTTCACGGACCATTCCAGACTTTATTATCTTAGACCTTTGGACGGTTCCCTTATCACTTCCCTAGTTTTTATTTTTTTGTCTTTATTTTGGATACTTTTTATCTATATTAGTTTTATTTACACATGCATTATGTGGGGGTTTTGATTTATTTTATATTATTTCGTGGAGTTTATTTTGAATGATTCATCTTATCTCATGATCCTACATTATTATATAGGGAAATGCCCCCCATGCATGATATTTTTATACCCTTAGTGAAAGTTGTAAACATGGGTCCTATTGGATGTTGTACTTGGAGTTCATTATCTCTTTTCCTTCATTACATCATCTTTTGAGGGAGATTATTATGATAGAGTGATATCATAGGTGATGGTCTAGAGATATGATGGAGTCAGGAGTGTGGAATAGTGAGGATTTTTTGGGTTGGTGTGGAAAAAATTCTTATTGACCATTGTTCACCACATAGGCCATAGATATTGACAAGAACATAAGATTTTAGGCCCCCTTTTTATCTAGTGCATGAACTCTAAGATTATTGAACAACTAAGTGATGTGGACCTATTTTTAGGGTACAAACCTAGGAGGGGTACATGCATCATGATGACTTCAGTTATTATTTTAATTGGGTTTCTTTGGGAAGGTTTAAATTAATATAATGAATTAAAATTATTAATAATACAATTTCATTCTACCGATCTTAAGAAATATTTATTTCTATTTCAGCTATGGCTCTTAGTCGTCATCTATGTGTGGATTAAGTAGTGTAGGTTCAACAAGCTGACCTAGTTAATCACTAAAGGGTTGATGTCATTGAGGATGATGATTAGTGGTAAAAGTCATTGAGATCTTTTCAAGAGAAGGATTTGGTGAAGTATGAGGTAAACATTTCTAATGTGGAGATAAAGAAATTACTAGAGGATATGGAGATCACTTTTAGTATGATCTGGGCCCTGATGAATTATTAGGTCTCCTTGTAAGTTAGTCAGATGTGAGGATATTCTCATCAGTGGTGGATGCTGTTCCTTGGTGAGTGGAAGGAGGTATAGGTTTCATGGGTTGAATTCTAGAAGGTGTTTTGGGAAGATTTCCTTTCATTGAACATGAAGTATGTTAAGAGGAAAGAGCTACTATCCCGTCAGAAGTGGAATATATATTTTTAACAGATTTGGATTAAGTTCAAGAACCTTATACATTTCACCCATTTCTTTTCTTAGATGAGGAGTCCTGAGAAAGGCATCTTTAGGAGGCACTCCATCCTTTAATTCAGTATGTAGTTACTCCTTTTACATTTCCAACATAATTTGAGGTTCAAAATAAGTTGGAGGTGATTGAGAAAATGCACTTGTGGGTAATATTACTATAATAGGGGATACAATATAATTCCATAATGAGTATAATTGTCAGTGGTAGGTCTCAAGTACCAATACAATTGAGGCTTCAACCCATAGGGAGTCGAACTCAGCAGTTTCCCTTTCGACTATCCTGGGCCAGTGTTTTCTTTAATCCTCCTAGTGGATTTCGAATAGTGTGTTTAATCTATGGGTTTTATAGAAATTCTGATGATTAGTTACCAGTGGATGCTCAAGATCAGTTTGATAGAGGTGGATAGGTGCAGTTCTAGAATCAACAACAGTTACTAGTGAGATCATTCTAGTAGTAGGGGCAACAGGTTTATGCTCCGACAAGAGTAGATATTGTAGGCATTTGTTTACCTTGGAATTTACTTCCCCCTCATGGACCTCTACACAAACATGGTTGTGGTAGAGGATGTTAGGAGAGTGGTAGAGGTGCTGGGCATGGTTAGTTGTAGGTAGTGGAGGAAGAGAAACCATAGGGGCTAGAGACCATTTGAGGTATGATCATTTTATCGTTTACCCTTGTTTGTGCCTTTTTTATTTGGGATATTTACACTCCTTTGTTTCACCCTCTCTAGTATGGTCTCTGGGACTAAAGTGATAAAGGATTATGATGCCCCTAGTGTTGACTATGCTTTTCAGAGTCTAGAATAAATTGTTTGATGTGTGCTAGGGATCTGCACTGATTATGGGGGAAACATTAGTCATATATGTACCTTATCTTACTTCAGATGCATCCAAAGAATATCATCCTTGGAATCAACTATTTGTATTCTATGAATGATTTTATTGAATTCTTCTATATAATATTCTTATTCTGAGATGTATATAGTTTGTTTGTGTTTTTTGTTGGCGAGAGTGGTTTATAGGTGGAAAGTTGGAATTTGGATCCCCTTATTTTATTTGTGTCTTATTTTTCATTGGAATTAGTAGAAATAGGGATATAAGAGGCTCCCATGTAGTTAGAAAGTTCCTAGATTCCTTCCCCAAGGAGGTTATTAAAATACCCCTCGATTAGACTTTGAGTTTGGGATTGACATTCAACATAGTGCTTCTTTAATTTCATTGGCTCCCTATCAGATGAAGATTTAAATTTTGTGAGAGTTAATGATTAATATTGATGATCTAATTGATAAGGGTTTTATCTGGCCTAGTGTGTCACTATGGTGTGTTCCAGAGTTATTCTCTTAAAATGAAAATGGTGGTATGATGATGTACATAGACTTCCAGTGGTTAAACCGGGTGATGATTAGTAATCACTATCCACTTTCGAGGATCAATGATCTTTTTGACCATTTGAGGAGATCTAGTTTATTATTCAATATTGATATGTGTTTTGGATATCACTATTTATGGGTGAAGGATAGAGATATATAGAAGACTACCTCCAGATGTAGGTATGGGAACCTTGAGTTCGTGGTCATGAATTTTAGTGTTATGAACGCACCAGCTGTTTTCATGGGACTTAAGAAATATGTGCTTTGTGAGTTCATCAATCGGGTTTTCATCATATTTATTGATGATATAATGATCTACTCATGGTCATAGGAATAGTATGTCGAGCATCTCAGATCTATTCTTCATATTCTCTATCACAACCAACTCTATAGAAATTTGTCCAAGTGTAAGTTTTAGACATGAGATGTGAATTTCCTCAGACATGTAGTGTCTTAGCAAGGTATGTCTACGAACCGTTCAAAGGTCAAGGTAATTGTTTCTTGGGAAGAACCAAAGAAATTGGAATATGTATATGTCTTCCTTAGACTTGTAGGCTATTATCACAGGTTTGTTCCTGATTTATCTCGTGTTTTAGCCATATTGACAGCATTGACCCGGAAGAACCAAGATTTTGTGGACTAGTCAATGCTCGATAGTGTTCAATTACCTAAAGGGGGATTTCTCAGTTATCTAGTGATTCATTTTTGAAGGAGGGTTTGATGTTTGAGGTTTTCTGTGATGTGTCCTCCCTAGGATTAGTATGCATCTGGATTCAGAAAATGGTCATGATCTCTTATAGGTTTAGGAAGTTCCACCCTCATGAAAGTAACTATTCCAGCCATGATATAGAGATAAATATAGTTTCCTTTATGATGAATTTTTGGGACATTATCTCATTAGGGAATGGTTTATGGTCTTCATATATCACAAGAGTTTGAGTTATGTATTTTATCAGCATGATCTGAATTTGTCGTAGAAAAGGTGGATGAGGTTTCTTTAGTTCTATGATTTTGATATATCCTATAACTAATGAAATGGGAATTTCATGGTCGATGTTATGAGTTGAAATTCATGTAGGAATATGGTTTAGGAGTCTATGGATTCTTGGAGAGTGATGGTGGATTTGGTATCCATGCACATAGATGCAAGGGTGGATGATGGTAGAGGATGTTTGTTTTAGATGAAGGTATAATCTTGTTTGATGAGGTAGGTGGAGGAGTATTAGTGGGGAGACTCATAGGTAGAGGTGATGAGTTATCGTGTTGTCTGAAGTGATACTCTATAGGTATGTTTGGGGGACAGATTAAAAAATATGGTCTTTCTAAAGATGTTTTTTGTCCTAGTAGAAATGCACAATGGATTCCTTCATGAGTTCCATAGATAACAATTAGTAGTACACCTTGGAGTTTCCTAGATTTATCATAGATTGAGGACATAGTTTTGGTGGCCCAAGATGAAATGTGTAGTTAAAGAGTTTGTGGCTCGATGTCTGGTTTTCCAGTAAGTAATGACATAGCATCATGTTCCTAGAGGTTTTCCACAGAGCTTAGATTTTCCTGAGTGAAAATGGGATGAAATATCGATGGATTTCATAACTATGTTACCTTCAACATAGGGAGGTTATGATTCTATCCAATTAATTGTATACTAGTTTATGAAATCATCTCACTTCTTATCAATCAAGTAGTTAGGCACAATGGATATTTTGGAAAAAAGGTTTGTGGATGATATGGTGCATATTCATGGAATTTTGAGTTCTATTGTATTGGATCATCACATAAGTTTTACCTCATGTGTCTAGATGGGATTACAACATGCTTTTTCCACTCAATTACACATCATCACTACTTCCCACCCTCAAAAGGATGGTACGATAGAGTAGACTATCCAGATATTGGAGGATATGTTTCAAGTGTGTGTTTGGAACATCAGTTGTTCATTGGAGAGAAAACTCCCCTTAGTTGAGTTTGATTATAATAAAAACTATCAATCATCTATTGGCATGGATGAATTTTAGAATATGTATGGGTGTCCATGTCGTTCTCCATTATGTTGGACAGAGGTTGTGGATTCAATATTTCTTGGACCTGATGTGGTATAGAGAATTACATATAAGGTTTGGTTGGTTCAAGAGAGGATGAAAGTAGCACAAGACTGAAAAATTATTATGCTAATCATAGGAAGACGACCTTAGAGTTCATGGTTGGATACCACATGTTCTTAATTATTTTCCCTCAACATGGGTAATAGAGGTTCGATAATGAGAGTAATCTCTCGACCATGTTTTTTGATCCCTTAGAGGTGTTGGGGAGCATTGGAAATGCGGCTTACTAGTTGGAACATACACCTTTAATGGACCAGATTCGTGATGTATTCCATGTCTCTCTGCTCTATCAGTACCTTCTTGATGACTCCCATGTCATTAACTTGGGATAGTTGGATATCAAGGATGATGTGCCCTTTTTAGAGAAGACATTGGAGATCATAGACCATCAAGGAATGGTGTTTTGAGGATGAACCATTCCCCTAATTTTTGTGATATGGAGACATGGTGGCTTAGAGGAGAGTACATGGGAGAACGAGATGAATATCTGTGCCCAGTACCCAAAGTTGGTTTGAGTTTTCCAAACTCTATTTTTATTTATGATGTGCTTATTTGAACATGGTGTTCAATGAGATATTTTTCCCCCCTCTATGTGATGTGTGATGTGTGATAATTTACCTACATGTGAAAAGGAGTGGTCTAGATTCTTAATAGATATGGATTAATTGTGATGTGATTAAACTTATACGGGAAAATCAGTGCCACCTAGAGAAGTTAATATATCGACATGGAGGATGAAATTACCTAGTTAATGTGTTCAAGATAGTGAAGTTTTTTGGTTTTAGTGATGTGATTGTGTGAGATGAGGTGGTTTGTGGCTATGTGTTGATGAGGTTGTGTGAGATGCTTATGCCCTTTTGGATTGGCATGTTTGGTTGGTGGTAGCGTTTGTGGTATGATAAGATCCTTCCGAGCTATCTCTCGGGGTGGTTTTTCATACCCCTTTATTTCTAGGATTGGTTTTGGATTCTCAAGGGTTAGAATCATTTCATAGGTATCTGATGTAATGGTATGTGCCTTATCAGACCATTACATTGATAAAAAATATAATTATTAGAGTGTCTGGGGAAGCCTAGTGTGTTTTTGAGGAAAAATAGTCATTTCTAGTGGTGAGTTATTCTAGAGGTGATTCGTTCTAGTAGTGATTCATTATGGAGGTAAGTTGTTTTCGATAGTGACTCATTTTAGTAGTGATTCATTCTGTTATTGAGTCATTCTCGTGGTAGTTTATTTCTGGCGGTGAGTCATTCTAGCAGTGATTCATTCTGGTGGTAGGTCATTTATGGTGGCGAGTAATTATGGAGTTGATTCATTCTAGAGGTAGTTCTTTTTTATAGTGATTCATTCTGGCAGTGATTTATTCTAGTGGTAGATCATTTATGGTGGTGAGTAATTTAGGATGTGAGTCATTCTGGCAGTTGGACATTTTTGGAAGTGAATCATTTTGGAGGTGATTCATTCTTGTAGTAGTTCATTTCTGTCAGGGAGTCATTTTGGTGGTAGGTCATTTCTGGAAATGAGTCATTCTAGCTAGGAGTAATTCTGGCAGTTGGTTATTTATGTTGGTGAGTCATTTTGGCGGTGATTCATTCTAAAAGTAGTCCATTTATAGTGGTGAGTCATTCTGATAGTGGGTCATTTCATATAATGGGCCATTCTGGCATTAGGTCATTCTGATGATGGTTTATTTCTAATGGTGAGTCATTTTTTGAAAAGTCTCATTAACCACCTCTCTAGTTTTCCAAAAAAATACAGAATTTCCATTTTGACATCTTTTATGAAGAAAAATGGGTTTAATGCATTAATTAAGGATTTTTAAAGAAATTTCAAAGGAGATTAATTATATCCTTAATTTCTAAAAATTATTTAAATCTTTTAAATGATAAAACAATGTATATTTATGGGATCCATCTTTAATGGTTAGTTAAAACCATATCCAATCCCCCTAGTATCAGATCCATTCATTCTAAAGAGGAGACCTTTAATTCATTCCTTCAAGATTACTATCTATTGAGATGGGGGGATCCAAATCCTTCTTATCTTGGATTCATGTAGCCTTCTTGTTTCTATCCATTCAAGTTCCCCTAAAGAGGTTTCCTCTTGTACGTGCACCCCCTATTTTGGTGCGACAAGTTTTGGAAAAGCATCTTATTCTAGGTAGGAATTCCTTCATCTCTTATTTCTATGTATCATTCAGGGAGGGTGATTGTGTTTATATATGTATAATTAGTTGCAACCAAATTAGAAAATATAATTACATTTGTTAAAAAAATTCAAAAGGGGTTAGTGAAAAGTGAATTTCATGCTTTTAAAAGCCTTATTATTATTATTACTGATATTTTGTTTGTACAGGTGTAATGCCTTACTAAAAATTATGGCTATTGGGGGTCCTTTCTTGTGATTTTATGATGAGAATTGTGGAATTGATGTTGTGTGATTGTTTAAAACACTTATAAACATAATTTTTTAATCACATAAAATTGGGTATTGAATTGTATGTCCTAGGATCTTATGGATTGTGTGACTAAACCCTTAAATAATAAAGTGGAATTTAATAAAAATCCCATTGCTAAATCTAGAAAAGTTTTGTGATGTGGTATGTGTGGTTATGTGTCTAATGGTATTTGTTTGTCATCATGGGGATGAAATGATGTTATGTGGTTATGTTTTGATGTGTGTGGGGGAGTGCATGAGATGTGGTTTGATGTGGGATTGTGATGGTTGATATGGTAAGGTGATGAAGTGAAGTTATGATTGAGGTTTTGTTGTGGTTGTCACTGTTGGAATGTTGTACAATGATTCTTGTTGTGTGATATACAATGTTATTTTCCCGGTTAGTAATGTAAGGGGAAATGAATAATAATAATGGTCATGTTTATCAAATTAATTAATTAAGGGATGTATGTATTAAATGGTAAATGATTAAATATTAATGATGGGATGAAAATGCTATGAAAAAGTTCCTATTTTAATGGAAGGGTTTGGTAGAAGAAAATATGGAAAATGGATTAATGAAAATTAAAGACTGGAATATGTATTGTGTTATATGTTTCACTTGTGTGGGGCTGTGCATTTAGATTTGGAAGTGGAAGTGGAGGTTCCTTTGATTTGTTTTTATGCCTTTGTTTTGAACCCTTATGATGGGGATGTGTGATGTAACTACATATGCATATATAATTTATATTATTCTGATTTCTATATCCACCCCTACCATATTTAGTACAATGTTTCAACACCTACATAGTCCCACGGGGGTGTTTTTTCCAACATCTCAGTGGGAGGATGGATGGTTGGATACTCGATCTTCCCCGCTCCCTCTTCCAGGAATTGGTGATATACATGATCTCTAACAGAAAAATTCAAAAGTGATGTTTTCTATATGTGATGTGATGAGTATGTGATGTCCAAGGTGTATTGGGGAGAGATGTTATGTGATTGATAATGGTGGGGGTCATGTGTGGTAGGAGTAGGGAATGTGGTTGATTTCCTTCACATTCATAATACCCTACTACATCGGTTATGAGATGTGATGTGTTGGAACAGGTGTTTTCAGGAAGGATGTGATGTGTTGTGATGTTATTCAGAAGATGTGGGAGTGACAAGATATATGAATTTTGGGTGTGAGATTGTAAAATCAATGGTAAAGCGTTATGGGGTACCCTATCATTGATTTTCTTTATATTATATTATTATACTTGGATGTGCTTTGTGTGATTGAGCCTTAGTGAGGTTAGGGTTTGGTTAGTATACATGTATAGGTGTTGTTTGGTTCTGCATTTCTTATCATTAGTGCATTTGTATGTACCTTTCTCAAGTTCACAAGTGCACAAGTGACTTTGGTTTTCCTACTGAGTATACAGGTATGATCACCCTACCAATATAAAAATGTTTCCAGGATTCTAGGAGGACTTTGTTGACTATGTTGGACTTTACTTGCTCAGAACCTTGGACATTTGTTGTGTTGATGCTCTAGTTTTTATTTTTGGGTTGTTACTTTGGATATATTTTATATGTATTAGTTTTATTTACACATGCATTGTGGGTTGTTTTGGATTTATTTTTTATCATGCCATGGAGTTTATTGTGGAGGATTCATTTTATCCCCTGATCCACTTTATTATAGAATGTAATGCCTTCTATAAATGGTATTATTATACACTTAGTGCTAGTCACAAACCCATGGCCTAATGTTGGTGGGACTCGGGGGGTCATTATCACTCTCCCCTCATTGAAACACCTTTGGAGGGAGGGGTTGTGAAAGATTATGAGATAAATCATTGTATGAAATTATTCACTAATGGCGACTAACAGAGGAAATAAAATCAACACCAGTAGTCAGTATAGGTATTTCTTTACTATGTAAGATAATACAAATGGTGTTTTAATTGAGAAGATCCTGACCATATTATAGAAACTTACTTAGGAGATGATGAATAAACTTTCCCATATGTAGAAACATGTTGTTCTATAACGTGATTCACTTATGTTGGATAACTTTATATGACATAAGACTCAATTTTTTAGCAGTAGTTATAATCCATTGTTTGATTAGAAATGTATTAAGTCCCTCAAAAGTTTATTCCTTGATTTGGTAAGTAATAAAAGATAAAATGTTATTATAGAATTGTACTGTTTGAAAGTAGATACCAATCAATAGTGGTAGTTTATCCCAATCACTAAAGAGGTCAATGAAATATAAAGAGATTAATATGGAACTTTTAAACTGATATTCTTTAAGAAATAATTCCCCTGATAATATCTAGCTAAAATAGATAGTTAGTTACTCACTTTAAGTCTTAATGAAGAATAAATTGTGGTGGAGTATGAGGATAACTTTAAAACATTATCCAACCATGCTTTAGATTACATACGTAATCCAAAAATAAAGATTGACCATTTATTTGATGGTATTAAGATGAGTATCCAAAGGGTACTATTTTCTAAAATATTTTCATCATATGATGATATAGTATCATGTGACATTATAAAAAAGAAAGAAATTTATAGATCCCATATCTTCTTAGGAAATAAAGTGAAGAAGGGTTTGGCTGAGAACTAAGAAAAGGAACACATTAAAGAAGAATAAAGGAATGGAACAATTTTTATCATGTAAAAATTATGGAGAAGAACATATTACAAAATAATTAATGAGAATTAGAGTTTGTTATAAGTTCATAGATAATGGTCATATCTCTAAAAAAAATGTTTAAGGAAGAAACCACTAACATCAAGTACATCAACTATAAATAGATAAGGAATTATTCAAAAAAAAAGTTCCCCAAAAATCAAGGTAACTTACCAAAGAAGAATCCAATGGGAGAATGAAAAGAATAGGGAATTACAATATCTAAAGTGTAATTTCCATGAAATGTGGTGAATGGTACACCTATTATCCACTCTAGATGAGAAAGTGGTTTATTTGATTTGGGTTATACCCCATATTTTATATCTAAATAATTTTCTAAGGGAATTGAATCACCACCTCAATAATTTGATGTTTAGTTGGCTGTGAAAACTATTAATTGTATAATGATCTCATCTCACGTTTATAGCTCCTCCCCGATAGAAGTTTTTGAGAATGTGCTTCCTGAAAATATTTTTATTCTTCCCCTTGTTGAATTTGATATAATTTTTAGCATAGATTTTATATCTCAGTATAGATCCCATATTTATTTTCAAGGAAGGGATGTTACATTCGATATGGAAAAGTAAATAAAACACATTACATTTAATCAATAACTTGAACATACATAATAATATGCTAAGAATAAATTATGATCAAATAATTCCATATAAATAATCACATGATCTTGAAAATTATCCATGGATATTCTAACTAATCAAATAATCACATGGTTATCAATAAATAATATCATACTGAGGGAACACAAAATGATAAAAACCATAACCATATTATCAAGGCCTCATGCCAAGATATCTTCTATAAATGGGTATTAACTACACCAAATACCCAATATATTTTATCTCATGTGACCTACTGATTCATCAAGGGGTTATAGTGGGACCCAAACATCACTTACTAAGTCCAATGCATTCCATATATTAAAGGGAGAAAACATACACAATGTAAACATTCATATTGAAAAACTAGGATACAAAATGTTAATAATTTCTCCAATCAATAAATATAATAAATATAAATATTCATATTGTAAAAATACCATATTAATGTTAATAATTTCACCAATCAATAAATATAATCATAAACAATCCATAGTACTATAGAGAATGGTATCAAAATTGAATATCTCATTCAAAATCATCATAAAACATATGGGGAAATAATAAGGATGGTATCATTATAATATATCCCCAATAAATAATATGATAAAATGAGGGTTTTTGTCATTTATAAATTGATATAGAATAAAAATACCATTAAAAACATTCTTGAAGAAAAATATCCTTTTACCTTTGAAAATAACTTTTAAAAACTAAAAATTTCTAGAATAATATTAAAAAATCTTTAAAAAAATTGGAAAACTTTTAAAGTATTATTTAAAATAATGACTACTCATGACATAGGAAAATTTCATTAATGTTGAGTATGTTTAAAAAATATTCCTTTAACATTTTTGGTAAAAAGTTAAACTCTACCTCATATTCAAAACAATAGGAATATTCCATTTCATTTTTTTTGTGAAAATCCAAACATGGGTAAAAATTAATTTAAAAATCATCAGATAAGAGTAGAAACATTTTTGAAATTTTTTTTAGAAAATATATACATGGAAGTGAAATTATTTTGGACCGAAGAGATAAATAAAGTCATGTTTTCTTAAAAATGGTTTCTCATTCATTTTAACTAAAAAATGAGAATAAAATAGACTGTAACATGAAAATTTCATGAATAAATTGAGGATAATAAAATATATATTTTTTTAATATGAAATTATTAAATAACTTCTCTAATGGTGGCATAAAGATAAATAATCCCAAATAATGATAAAATTTTGAAATGAAACCTTACCACTAGTAACTTTTGGATACTAAGACTCCTAAAATAAATAAATTCAAATGAAACTTTAAATAACATAAATATTAAGTTATTTATGATATAACATATCAAAGGGGAATTATATACACCACAATGAAACGATGGTGAATAAGATATATGTATCACAAAATCAAAACTGAGACTAAAAACCCTTTCCTCGAGTCTGATTTCCTTCATACATGTCCATAACTACTATATAATAAATATATATTTATTATAAATATATTAATAAAAAATAAAAATGTATTTCATAAAATATATAATTTACATATAGTCTTTTATGACCCATTTATTAACAATTCCTTGTAAAAATCATTGTTTTTGGTGATAATTGCTTCATGTGTCAGGTATGTTTTAGTTCAATAATTTTGGTCCTTTTAAATTAATCATGGTTACATAATATAAATAATCTATAAATGATAAAAATATATTATATAAAATTATATAAGTATTTATATTATTCAATAAATTTTAAATATGGGGAAATGGGTTTCACCATTCATGGAGAGGGTATGTTGTACGTACGCATGAACATTATTTCTATTTTTCCAAAAGATGGAACACAATAAAGGAAAATAATATTTGGCCTTTAAAAACCATTATTATATCAAATATATTATTATATTATTTAATTATATCCTTATTACCATCTATTTCAAAATAGAATGAAAAGCATTTCACATCGCTTGGTGGAGGCGGTAGTTCACACGTATGCACAAGCAATGTTATTATTTTCCAATGGATTGGAAGGTAAGAAGGTATAAGTTATATTATAATTATATAATTATTTTAATTTAATAAATATAATATAAATATTTCTATCACATCATTATATCCATCCATGAGAGTCGGTGATGGAAAACAAAATACATCGGTTTGCGAGGCGATAATCTGCATTACACACGATCAAAAAATTTATTTCCCAATTGTTGGAAGATGAGATTGATACAAGTTATTACATTAATATAATAAAATATAATTATATAATAGAAAATTTTTATTTATCATATTTTAATAATATTTTAAGGTGTTATAAGAAGAAGTAAAACAAAAAAAATGGTTAAGAACTTTACCTCTTCTTCGAACAACCTCTCTAGGTTTGCACTTAAAGCCTTCCTAGATTAGACTTAGGATAAAAACATAATATATAATTTTTTTCAGGTATTTAATAAAAATATTTGTGTACTTATTATCCAAACAAATTATTTAGGATTTCTTAGAGAAGAGGACATGGAGTGGCCTTTTATAAGTGGGGGTGAGGACACAATTGAATTTTTTTAAAGAAAAAGTGATAACCACAATTTTTCTCATTTAAAAGGCACAAAAATTGATCATTATAAAACCATGTATGATATAAGGTATAAATATCTCCAAAAAATAGTAATAATACTAGTTTACAGGTCATTTGAACCCTTATATTTTTATTTTAACCCCCCAATAAACTAGTTTTATCCTTAACCGTGGTAATTAATTTTTACTATTTTTACTATTAACTATAAATAAGAATTAGGTTTAAAGTATTATAGAATATAAATTATTATGATTCCGAATATGGAATAATTTTTTTATAAATTCAATTAACATGATTAGAATAATTTAATTTAAAGTTAATCCTGCAAAAATGACTAAAAACAGTTTTCTAAAGAATTTTTTTTCATAAGTATAGAAAGTTTTAATATAAAATTTTAATATAAAATATTTTAAAACAACCTAAATTATGTTTATTATAATATATTTAAACTAATTTTTCTTTTAAAATAATATTAAATCAAAATTTATTATTTAAATTCATTAAAAAAAGATAATTTTCAATAAGAACCAGTATTATTCATTATTCATGGAAAATTAATCTTATCAAAACATTATCAGAAATTTAATCTGAGATTAGTTTCACGTGAAGATTTAAAAAATGAAGTAAATATTTTTTAGGAAAAAATCGAAATTTTTTTAAAAAATTAATTTTAATGTATGTGTGAGAAGTACGATGAAATAACCTTTTAGAAAAATACAGTTTTTCAGAAAAATATTTCTTTTTCTTTCAAATGATTTTAATTTTATTTTTAAAGAAATTAAAAAAATTGAATTTATTTTAAACATGTGTAAACCATATAATTTTCATAAATTATTTATTCCTATTCGTACCCTATAATTTAATAGGTAGGTTATAATGATATACTGTATTAAAGTTCATTTAGACTTAGGGTTTCATGTATCATAAGTTATATAATAGATTAAATTTATTTAAAAGAAAATTTATTGTAAAGTATATGGGTTTTACATTCTTCCCTCCTAAAACAATTTTGTCCTTGAAATTTCCATAATGTCACCTGTTGAAATTATTTTGGTAGTTCTTCATCATAACTTCTTTGGGTTTCCATATTGCCTCTTCTATATTATTTTCTCTCCAAATTGCCTTGAACAGTCGAGTCAATTGATTCCTCAACACTTGTTCTCTAGTTTGTATAATCTGGATAGGCTCATCATAATTGGGTAGATTAGATTCCAATTATATTTATTTAGAAGTGAGAATATCTGGGGGTCCCACATGTACTTCTTTAAAAATGATATATGGAACACATCATTTAATCAAGAGAGGCTTGGGGGAATTACCAATCAGAAATTTACAACTCCAATTGTTTATAGGAATTATAAAGGTCCAATATACCTTTGGTTTTGTTTCCCTTTCTAACAAAACCTTATAACACCATTCCATAGAGATACTTTCAAGAAAACATTATCACCCACTTGAAATTCCAAATATTTCCTCTCATTATAGGAATAAATCATTTTCCTTTTTTAATATGCTTTAATATGTATTTGAATTTTCTCAACATTTTCCATTTTTTTCTCCACATGTTCTAGGCCTACAATTTTCCCTTCACTAAATTCTTCACATCAAGTTGGAGTAATATATCTCTTTTTATATAATTCATCATATAATTCCATTTGAAATCTTCAATGGAAGCAATTGTTATAGAAAAAATCTACTAATTTAAAAACTAATCCCATATAACTTTAATTTCAAGAGAGAATGAAATAAACATGTCTTATAATGTTTAAATGGTCATTTTATATTATCCATCGGTTTGAGGGTGATAAGTGGTGATCAAATGATGTTCTAAATCAAATTCCTTATGAATAATCTTACATTATTTCTATGTAAATCATGGATCATGATCACATAAAATCTATTGAGGTGCACCATTAATTCTTACAACTTCATTAATATATATTATTTCAAGGCACACAAGAGGTATGCATTATGTTATAGAAAGGAAATATTCTTATTTGGTGAGACAATCAATAATAACCCATATTATATCATTATTTCTTGGAGGATTTGGTAATCCAATGATAAAGTCTATAGTAATGTCATTTCATTTCTATATAGGAATATAAAGAGGTTGAATGAATCATATTGGATGATGTATTTTGGCATTCACCTATTGATAAACCAAATATCTTGACACATAATCAATAATTTCTTGCCTCATATTATCCTATCAAATGCGTTCCTTAAAATATCTATACATTTTGCTGCTGCTAGGTTGTATAGAGAAATTTAATATGTGATCATCATCTAAAAATTCACCTTTTCAAATGAGTTATATATGGAACAAATAGTATCTTTCCAAATTTTAGATTTTCATCTTCATATATGAAGTCTGTTAATTTCCCATCAATCATGGATTCAATTTTCTTTTTGAATATTCTCATCATCCGGTTGAGAAATATTTATCTTTTCCAAAAAAGATAGTTTGGAAATCATTCAAAAAAATAGTGGCATATCCCATTCCTAAATGATTCATAGATCCATATTTACTAAATCTATGAACATACGATCTCCATCAAACCTCATTTTTTCTAGTACTCTATGATCTTTCTCGATCAAAGAATCTGATACCTTTTTTCTTTCCTAGGGTGGTAGTTTATTGAGTAATCATAGACCTTGAGTAGCTTGATCTACCACCTTTTACTCATGTTGAGCTCTTTGTGTGAAAATATGTATTTCAAACTCTTATAATCCATATTTATCTCAAACTTTTTACCGTATTGATAATGTCTCCATATATTCAAATAAAATATTATAGCTACCAACTCAAGATCATGTGTTGTATAGTTCTATTCATGAATCTTTAACTACCTTGATATATAAGAACTAAGTATATCATTATAAATTAGGAAACAACTAAGTCCCTTCTTAGATGCATCACTATATCCTACAAACCCATCATTTCATGATGGCAGAGTCAGAATGGGGGTATTAACCAATTTCTTATTCAATTCATAAAAAAAATCTTCACATTCCTTTTTTACATATGAACTCATCCCCTTTAAACGTAATCTTGATTTATAGGTTAGATAATCATGAATCTTTTTTTGAATAAATCACTGATAGTAACATACCAAACCAATGAAACGACATACCTCAATTATGTTCCTTGGTGTAAGACATTGTTGAACTGCCTTTTTCTTCATAGTATCAATCAATATTCCATCCTTCGAGACAATATGGAATTGAAAATAAAGATTATGAATCCAAAATTCACATTTTATAAATTTCCCATATAACTCATTTCTTCTAAGAGTCTCAAGAATGATCCTCAAGTTATTCTCATGGACCTCATATCTCTAACAGTACACCAGAATATCATCAATAAATACCATAAAAAGTTATCAAGATATTACTTAAATAATCTATTAATTATATCCGTGAAGATATAGGTTGAATTAGTTAAAAAAATGAAATTACTATAAAATCGTAATGTTTATACCTCATATGAAAAATTTCCATTGGAATATATTACATCTTTACATGAGATTGAGGATACCCAAAACAGATGAAAATCTTTGAAAAATATTAAGCTCAATGAATTTGATCGAATAAGTCATCAATACAAAGTAGAGGATGATTTTTCATTATACTAATAGAATTTATTTTCTAATAATCAATGCACAACCTCATAGATCCATCTTTCTTCTAAAGTAAAATAACTAGGGATTACTAAATAGAAGCACTAGGTAATATAAATCCCTTATCAAAATACTCATCTAGTTTTTTTCTTAAAATCCACTAATTACATAGTTTCGTTTTATAGGGAGTGTTTAATATTGGTCTTACATCAACGATTAAATCAATAGAAAACTAAACTTCATTATCCGGTGTATGTCTAGGTAATTACACATTAAATACATTAATTTATCCCTAAAAATAGCTACACCCTCAAATTTAAGATTAAATTTTACATTCATAGATTGTGACAACTATTATTCCCTAAAAATCACATTAATAAGAGATACTGGGTGTGGATATAAACATGGATCAAATTAATAAGTCTTTCTACTAAAGATAAGTATTTCCACATATTCTTCATGAATCATAAATTCCTTCTCTTTTCATATTTATTGCAAGATGTAAATTCCACCATTCCATTCTTCCCTTTCTCCATATTTCCTTTTCCAACATGCTCAACAACACTCTTCTTATATTTCATTCCTTTTAATATATAATTCTTAGGGAATTATTTCTCTATATTGATGGAACAAGACACCATGTCCCTGTATAATGAGAACTTTTTGGTGAATAGTTCCCTTTGAATGATTGAATTATTCCCCTAAAAAATGGTAAATATTTCTCTTGGTATTACATACATTTTATATTATATTTATTTCTAAAATTGTAATGTTAGATTCATATATAGTAACATTTTCACCTTTCTTTTATCTTAGATTCCAAAATTGTCTATCCATATCTATTCATTACTCGTGAGGAAAATATTTTTTTCCAAGAATAGTACCTTAAAATCCTTCCACTCCATGTTTTCTATTTGTTATTAATCTTTATTATTTTGAATCACCTACAACCATTTATCTTCATCTACTTAGAGATTATAAAATCGATGACAACCTTGTCCCTTTTATTATTTCACAGAGTAAGAAATATCTTCTAAAAGGAACGTATACTTTTTTATATACAAATTTATTTTTAGTCCCATTGAATGATGGTGTTTTATAACACATGAAGTGGTCTAACATTGTTACATTGTGTGGTGGATCAAAGAGATACACCCTATGATCAAGTTTATTGATCATAACCTGAGTTAGTTTCTCCAATATGGTTATAATTTGATTAGTTCCAACTATAACTCCAACTCCATCATCGTTATCTTTCCCTGGAGTAAAATCCGTACTTAGAGTACATGCATTGATATGGTTCCAATTCATTTCAATAGATTCAATTAAAAAAATTAAATATACTATATTAGATCACAAAATTATTAAGTATAATGTATAACCCCAAAACAAGTGAAATACTTAACATAAATTGAATGTTTTATGTATATCTAGTCTTATAATCATAAGCATTGTTTATTTGGGAAATATTTCAAATCATAAAAATATTTTAAAATCCTTCGTAATGGTTTCTAAATAAATTATTAATTATCATAAGAATATACCCAAGAATGTCACAATAGGCACATTGTAAGTCCTGTTGTCAAGTACTATGTGATGGTCGAGTCAAAGCCGGATGCACCCTTTTAGAGTTATTACCCATTAGTGTTACTGTTCTGGAACCATATCCATTTTTGTTATCCATATAGAGATTTAAATCTGTAAAAAACACACATTATTTTCCTCACCAAAACATTATAATGTTCTTATATACTTATCCTCAAAGTCTATCACAGGGTTATGTTACATAATATATGTTTTCCTAAATATATTTCCCAAAATTTCAATTAAAATTTATTTAATAAAATCTTTAAATTCTATGAACCTAGTATCCTGGAGTAAGTGGTTACTTTATTATATTATTATTAGATATAAGTAGTTACATCCCAATGGAATGAATCATTTATTAGTCTTGGAAAACAAGATATAAAATTGAATATCACACTTCAATTGAAAACTTGGATTACAACATAGTATTCTATTTGAGTAAACCTTTATTACCTTTAGTATATGCATACATATTAATCATAATACACTTAATAACATCCCAGGGAAAATAAATATAATAAATTAATGATCTATAATACCTAATAAGGTTCTGCGTACAATGGAGGATATCATGAATATATAACGAATAATCAATATGTAAAGCTAAATAAAAAAATACATTACATTTAATCAATAACTTGAACATGAAGAATACTATGGAAAGAATAAATAATGCTCAACTATTTCCATATAAATAATCCCAAGATCTTGATACTTATCTATGAATATTATAACTAATGAAATAATCACATGTAAATTAGTAAATAATATCATAATGAGGGAATGCATAATGATAAATATCATAATTGTACCATCATGTCCTCACACAAAGATATCAAACATAAATGGGTATGTACCCAACCAAATTCCCCAGCTATATTATCTAATGATACTTATCGATGCATCGAGGTTCTATAGTGATCACCATTTTTCACTTACTAAGTCCAATGCATTTATCACATGAAATGGGAGAGACATAATCCTCATAACCATTCATATTTAAAAACTAGCTTAAAAAATGTTAATAATTTTCCCAATAAATAAACATAATCAACATAAGCATTTTTAACAGAAAACTGCCATACAAATGTTAATAATTTCCCTAATAAATAAACATAATCATAAACCATACTAAGTACTATGGATAATAGTTTCAAAATAGTATATCCCAGTCAAACTAATCATAAACCATTAAATTAAATAATAATTATGGTGTTATTATAATATATTCCTAAAGTATAAAAAGGTAAAATGAGGTTTGTTTTCATTTATGAATAGAAATACCATAAAATTCCATTATAAACATTCTGGAAGAAAATTTCCTCTTCAATTTGAAAATAAAATTTTAAAACTAAATATTCCAGAATATTTGGAAATATATTTTTATTTAAAAATAATATTTTAAACTTGTAATGGAATCTTGAAAATAATTATTTTATATGATAATAGGAATTTATGTTCACACCAAGTATGTTAAAAAAAGTATCATATCACATTTTTGGTAAAAAGTGAAATATTAACTTGTTCATAAAATGATAGGAAGACTCCTTTTAATTTTTTTTAAAAAAAGGCTAAAAATTAATTTATACAATCATATGATAATATTAATAACATTTTTGAAAAAAAATTAGAAGACATGGATATGGAATAGAAAATATTTTTGACCGAATAGAAAAATAAATTCATATTTTCTTAAAACTATATTCTCAATAATTTTAAGTACTAAATAGAGAAAAATGGTAAAAGTAAATAAAAATTTCATGAATAATCATTGGATATGAAAATATATTTAGTTTAAGATATAAATATCAATCAATTCCTTGAATTTAGGATTAAACATAAGTAGTCATGAATAATGATGAGATTGTGAAATAATCTCTTACCACTTTTCTAACTTTTGAATCAAATCACCCATGAAATAAATTACATAAAATGGAAATTTAAATTCCCTTACGATAATATATTCATGATATAAAATATAAATGTGTAATTATATACACCACATAAAAGAACTAAGTTGTGAATATGGAATACGACTCATGGAAGTAAAAGTGGGATGATAATACCTTACCTCTAGTCTGATTTCCTTCGTATGTGTCTGTAACTACATTATATTAAATAATGATTTATTATAAATCTATTAAAAACCCATAATAATATATTTAATATCACATGTGATTTACTTACAGTCTTTTATGACTCGTTTATTAACAATTCTTTTTAAAAATCACTATTTCATATGATAATTGACTCATTTTTAATGTATGTTTTGGTTCGGTAATTTTGGTAATTTTAAATTGATAACGGTTATATAATATATAAAATTTTAATAATGATATAAATATCATATATAATCAATATATATGTATTTATAACATTCCATAAATGTTAAATTGGGAAAATGAGTTACATCGTTCATGGAGATGGTAGGTCGTACCTACGTATGAACGTTGTTTCCATATTTCCAACAGATGAATTGAAAGAAAGGTAAATAATATTTCAAATTTATAGAAATATTATTACCTCAAATATAATATTTATATTCATTAAATATGTCCTTATTAACATCCATTCCAAAATAAAATGAAAAAAAGTCACATTGCTATGTGGAGGCGGTAGTCCACACGTACACATGAGCGGCACTATTATTTTACAATGGATTGAAAGGTTAGAGTTTATATGCGATATTATAATTAAATTATTATATTAATGTCATAAATTTCATATAAATACATTAAATACATCATTATACCCATCTGTGAGAGGTGATGATGAAAAATGAATTATATCAGTTCGTGAAGCGGTAGTCCACCATACAGACGATCGATGGTTTTGTTTCCCATTTGATGGGAGAGAAGACAGATATAAGTATTAAATTAAAACAATAAAATTTCAGTAAATATTGTATACTTATTTTATTATTTATCATATTTGGAGAATATTTTAATGAGTTACAAGAATAAGTAAAATAAAAACGCATTGTTAATAACTTTACCTCTTCTTCAGAAAACCTCTTTAGGTTTATACCTAAATCCATAATATATTGTATTTATGATAAAAAAGGATATATAATGTGATTATTTATATAAGGAATATATTTTTTAGGTCTTTTATTTAAAAAATTTTGGGTGTGTGAAGAAGAGAGGATATTGAGTGGCCTTTTATAAGTGGGGGAGAGGACGCACATGGAATTTTTAAAAAGAAAAAGTGACACTGATGTTTTTCACATTCCAAAAGGGTTGAAAATGGATACCTCTAGGACCATTGATGATATAAGATTTAAATATTACCATAAAATAGTAATTAGAAAATTTTTTAGGTCATTTTAAACCATATCTTTTTAGTTTAACCCCGATAGACATGTTTTAACATTAATCATGGTAACTAATTCTTATTATTTTTAATATTCATTATGAAAAATTTTAAGTTGAACATATTATATAATATAAATTATTCTGATTAAAAATATAGCATCTATTTTTCAAAATTAAATTCAAATATGTTCTTGAATTTAATTTAATGTTAATCTCACATATGCGATGAAAAAGATGTTTTCCAAAGAAAACATTTTCATAAATGTAGAAAGTTTTAATATAAAAGATAAAGATTAAATTTATTAAAATGACCTAAATTTTATTTAATATATTAAAATTTAACTATTTTTTCTTTTAAAATAATTTTAAATCAAAATGTAACATAAATTTTTTAAACAAAAAGGCAATTTTCAATAAACATCAATATTTTTCACTATTTATCAAAAAATTAATCTTCTCAAAATAAATATCAAAAATTAACTTTAAGATAAAATTTACACGATGATTTAAAAAAGTAAGTTAATTTTCTAGAATAAATTTTATATAAGTTGCAAAATTCCATTTTAATGTATGTGCGCAAAGTGTGATAAAACATCATTTTAGAAAAATACTGTTTTTTCAGAAAAAAAACAATTATTTTTGTTTGAAATGTTTTAATTTTTTTATGCATGTGAACACCGAATAATTTTCAAAATTTATTTATTTTTATTCATATCCACCAATTTAACAACTAGGATTTAACGATATATTATATTATAATTCATTTAGACTATGAGATGTGTATACCCCAATCTATCAATGAGATTAAATTTAATTAACAGTAAATTTATTTTTCAGAATTAGGGGGATACAAATTGTGGGAGTATTATCATGAATATATAATAAACACACCATATTTACTTTTAATGGGTTTAATTTCTTATAAATATATGAATGTGAGTATAATTTCAAAGAACTAAAGTGAAGGTTGGTCAACATTCCTCTACTTACACTACTAAGAAGTAGAGAAGGGGTTTTAAGATATAGTGATGAATCAATGAAGGGGTTTTGATTAATCCTCATATATAATTATGTGGTAACATATTATTCCTATCATCAATTAAAAATTAATGAAAAAATTTACATGACTTGTGATTTGGAATTGTGGTTGTATTTTTTAATTAAAAATATGGATGAATTATCTATATGGTGAAAGTTGTGATATATATATATATATTGATCATAAAATCTTGAAGTATATATTTACAAATAAAATATTTTTATATGTTCAAGAGAATATGGTTAGAGTTAAAAATAATTTTGACTCCTCAATACATTACTACTATGGGAAGATGAAAAAAAGTTTCTGATTATCTGAGTTGGAAAGACTATGTTAGTTTATCCATGATGAGTAATGAAATAGATCCAATATTTTTGTATTTTATGAATTTATTTCTTGACATATTAAGGAAATGTGAAATCTCTTATCTTTAAAAGATTAATTGTTAACCATCCATCCTTAATAATATTAATAAGGTGCAGGAGGAAGATGTTGAATTATAGAAGAAGGTGAGGAATGTTCATGAGTCTAACCTTGACCATGGTTGGATGATAAGATTCATAAACTAAGTATGTTTTCAATTAATAATGTAATAAAAGAAGGATATATTGTATTAATCTCATAAATCATCATATTATATCTACCTTGAAGGTACGAAGATTTATAGAAATCTAAAAGAGTATTTCTGGTGGGATAACATGAAAATAGATATTGCGGAGTATATATATTGATGCCTGGTGTCCTAGAAAGTTAAGGTTGCAAGAGATAATTTTAAGGGTATGTTATAACCATTATCCATATTATAATGGAAATGGGAAATGATTACTATGGGTTTCATCATTGTAATCCCATAAACAAATAAAGGGAATAATGTTATTTTTGTTATAGTTGACCGCCTTATAAAATTGGAACATTTCATCGCTATTATAAAAGATTTATCTATTGATCAAATTACTCATTTATAAATTAATGAAGTTTTTATATTGTATGAAGTGCCACTCTATATCATATCTAGATGTGATCCAAGGATTACCTTTAATTTTTTGATTATCCATTAGTAGGTTCTGGGTAAAGAGTTGATTTTCAGTACTACTTATCATCCTCATACAGATGGTCAGTCTAAGAGGACCATTAAAACTCTAGAAGACTTGTTAATAGATTTCTCATTAAATTTTAAATGTGGTTAGGATCAAAACCTTCCATTGGTATAATTTTCTTACTATAGTAGCTTTTACTCAAGATTTCAAAGGGATCCTTAAAAATCCCCCTATTGAAAGAAGTACAGAACTCTAATATGTTGTGATAAAGTTGAAGAAATAAAGGTTTTCGGACCTGATCAAGCTATGTAAATATATTTTAAGTTTATATCTATTAAACAACATATAAGTGAAGCTTAGAGTCAATAAAAAAGTTATACTGACAATCATCAGTGAGATCTAGAGTTAAAAGTTGGTGAAAAGGTATTCCTATGAATATCTCATTGGAATAATGTTATAATATTTGAATAAAGATAAATATGATACCTAGGTATGTTGGTACCTTTAAAAGTCATAATTTAATTGGGGTAGTAACTTATTGTTTGTAACTCTCACTAAATCTCTCTCAAGTTCAAAATGTGTTCGATGTATCTATATTAAGGAAGTACATACCTAATCCTTCACATGTACAATACTCAAATATAATATTTTTGGATCAATATCTATCTTATGAGGAAAAATTAGTGAAGATTACGGATCTTAGAGAGAAAGTTATATGTAATAAGAACACTCATCTGGTCATTGTTTTGTGGAAAAAATAATAAATTTGAGAAAGCAACATGGGAACTTGAGGATGTGATGAGGCATAATTATCCTCAGCTTTTTAGACTAGAGTGATATAATTTTTAGGAAAAAATTATTGTAATGGGGATAGAATGTAATACCTTGAGATTGTATGATATATTTCTAATTAAACAAATTAACTTTTTCAATAGCTTTCTTTACGTGCAACATCGAGTTTAAAATAACTAAAAAATATTTAAATAATATTATAGGAAAATTATATTGTTTTTGAAATTATCATGTAAATATTATCTTAAGTACAATATTTAGGATATTTCTAAAAATATTAATTTTTCAGTGAATAGTAAAAAATACCAATTTTTTAAAAAATTAGTTCTTTTCTTTAGATCAAGTAATTTAAAAGTACCATTATTTTTTTTTAATTTTTTATTAAAGTGATATAATATCCATTTTATTTATAATATTCTAATTAATACCATTAGGATCAGTATTTTACATTATTATATTAGTCAGTTTGTAGGAATAATTTTTTTTGGAAAACTAGTTTTCATCAAATATTACATGCTTATTTTTAAATTAATTTATAGAACTTTCAGGTTTTTAATTTGATAAAAAGGATTACATATTTTTAATTATGATTTTCAAATTCAGTAAATTGGTTAGATTTATTTTTAGGCATTATTAATAGTATCCATGGTTAAATTAATCAACTTATAAAGGGTTAATTGAGTAATTAAGATTTATAATAATATGATAAGGCTTAAAAATTTATCTAACACCTAATTTATTCCTATTTTATGATATATTTTCTACAATAATCATCCAATTTTTGAATATATGATAATTTTATTCAATTTTTCTTTGATGAAGACATTTATATTATTTTTAGAAACGGATAAATACAAAATGAATCTGTGTTGAATTATATTACACTTATATGTTCATATGATGTTAAGAATACGTTATGAATGAATATAAAAATATATTTTGAAATTGATTAATTTTTTTTATGGTAATTTTTTTTATTGATGATACAATTATCTTATATTCTTACACAATGCATACAAAGTCTTTGTGCAAGCGGTGGAAAAATCAAAGTAAATAATTTTGAAAATATTAAAAGTATTTTATTTAGGATGAATTATGGAATCATATGAATTTTATTATTAAAAATAAAATTATTTTTTATGGTGAACAATATTATATTTTAATTTAATATTTTTATTGATGTCTTTAAATTCAAATTGAATGAATAGTTATAAATAACATTAATGATATTTTATGAAAACTAATATCATTCTAAATTATTTTTGAATCCTAAAATTATTAAAATAGGACAAGTAGGATGATAAATTGTAAAAAATATCATCCTTTATCCATTTATGTGTAAATTGTTTTCTTATAACTAAAATTATAAACCTTTAAGATTGAAAAAGTTATTACTATGGTTAAGATTAAAATTGTTTAATGATGGGGATAAACAAAAAGGTAAGGCTTATAATTACAAATATACTGGTACATGTTTTATTGGTTAAATGAACATGAAAATGAATTTATTATATTTAAATATTTTTATTAAATCCATGTCTGTCTTTTCGTTTACTATATAAAGGAACCACCTATCCTCTCTTTCATACACCACATAAATCCATATAGATTGACAAAACCCTACCAAAACCACTTATAAACATCCTTATAAAAGTTATAGAGGTTTTGGTATTCCCAAAATACCAACACTACTGGGAATGGGGTTTATCCCCATACATATATTCTTACGGTTTTATAAACTGTGGGAATAGGTTGTTTTTATTTATCTTTACCCACAGTTTTATTAAAATCGTGGTTATTAAAACATCATCCTGCCCGAAGTATCGGGCTCCTCCTCACTCGACGCTCCCCCCATTCAACCCTACCTCCCTAACCCTTACTCCCGGCCATGTCCTCCCCTCCCCGACCACCGCCTCCTAGCCCTCTCCTCCCCTCTCCGACTCCCCTCCCCAACCTACGCCTCCCAGCTCCGCATCCCAGCTCCGCCTCCCGGCTCCGCCTCCCGGCTCCGCATCCCGGCTCCACATCCCGGCTCTGCGTCCCGGCTCTGCATCCCGGCTCCACATCCCTGCTCCCGACCTAGACCTCCTGGCCTTCGCCTCCGCCTCGATATCTCTTAAACAAGTTAATTTTACTTGTGATGCTCCATTAATGTTATGGGAGGATATCGATGATTCTTGGTTGATTATAGGGGTTACCGTGTGTAATGATTAACCTCTAGGATTTGAAGTTGTAGATACTGGTTGATTTATGTGTCACATAGATATCTATAGATTAGTAAAATTGGGATTTATTTATGATAGAGTTGGGGTTATCATAAATATAAACTTACATATATTATGTATGCTAACAGTCCTCATGTCCGAATAAATATATTCATAAATTAATAACAAGACAAAGAAATATATTATAATTAATGATAAAAATTAAAATATATGAAAATGTATGTTAGTTATAGGATGGAGATACTGGTGTAGTACTCTATATATGGAATCTGAAGTTGTAAATGGTTCTCAAACATTAGGTAGGTGTGGAATAAGAAAATATTCTCTTATAAGATTGAATTTCATGGGAGATGGAAGATCTAAAAATGGGGTTATAGATAATGATAGATCAGAAATTTTTTGATCCATACATGATGTAGTAATATATGTGAAATTACACAACAATTCACTCATCTTATGTTATAAAATCCTTGATTAGATTCCTTATATCATCAAAAATGGGATCAAAAAGTTCCAACAACATCCCCAAATCATTACGATTCCATAGGTCCAGGGTCATTTTTATCATTATTATCACCCCTAAAGGAATTAATCTTCTCTAGTTTTGAAGATAATTATCAATGGTCAACATCCAAATCATTCCTCCCACTATGAGATACACCTCTTTCATTTTGGGTCTGCTCGACAAGTATGATTGGAAATTCCCTTATGGCCACTATTCATAGACCAAGGTAGGGGGAATTTACGATAAAGGAAGTTAAAAACCATATGTTTCATAAGACAAAATGGACTAATATGACCAGGGGTCAGATAAATGACCCTAATGCAACCCTCAAAGGAGGAGTAAACAGTGGATAATTTCCCTTTTGCGTGGTGAGTGATGGGGTAAATCCCACTACTTGATACACCTTAGTGAACATCATCATAATTAATATAAAAATTGATGTCAAACAAGATTTCAAAATATAGGGTAATGATGTGGAAACTGTTCATTTAGGGGTAGGTGATGTGGATGAACAAACTAAGGCTACACATACACGTAATCAGAGAAATATGTAGAACATGGCATCTACGAATGAGGAATTTCCATCTCCTCGATGGAACTCTACCTAGGATAAAGGGAAATGTGTGGATACATACCAATCACTAGCTAGGGGAACTACAATTACCTCTATAGAGGAACTACTATCACAATAAGAGAATGTGATATAGAATCTCAGATATATCGATGAGGAACTATCAGGGAAAATATTTATGCTGGCTATCGTCTTTAAAAAGAGACAAAGCACTCTCATCAGATACATCAGGAGAGGGATAATATGCATTAAACGGTGTAATTTTAATGCTAGGTTGGGTATAGATCCAAGAAATTGATTTACATAAATGAAGAAGTTTTGAATGATTACGACTTTCCTCTATTATGGTGACAATATCTTCCCCATTAGAGCGATCATTCAGTCTTAGCATAGATTGAGAATCAATGATATATGAAGGTGGGGCCACCTCATCAATACTTTCCCAATACATATAGTTAGAAGGTGGACTAGACAATAATACCTCAAGAACTCCTCAACACCAATGAATCATTGGATTCCAAAATGGAATCCATTGAAGGGAGGAACACCCCCATACAACCCAAAAATAAGTTATATCCTGAATGTGTGGATAAAACCTTTACCCTATCGAATTTTTAAAATACTAAATTCTAAAGCCTTGATTTTTTGGGAGATCCAAAATTACATCTCACACACTTCATGTCCTAAAGAGACTTTATGATGAGCCCCTAAGATCAGTAAGAGAAAACAAAACTAAGATGTTTTTGTATGTAATTTGGTAGGACCAACCTTATTTTAGTAAAACAACCTTTTGGTAGGATCCATTGTGGAATGTAAATTTATTCATTATCAATTCCTAGATCATTTAAACTCCGTGTTAATGAAAATAATGATTTTTGACATCAGAGATTGCAAACAATGTGAAAGTGATAGATTTTCTTACATCATTGCTAGATGGAAAAGTTTATCATATTCACTCAGAATACCTTTATCAAAAAAGAAATGGATGGAGATTTGTGATGGGAATATTTAGGATGAGCTACAAACACCTTTTATCTTGATGAATTATCTAGGTAGATTCTATGAGTTTTCATAGACAACACAACGCTTAAAAGATTCCATTTAAAAACCTAGGCCAAATCTTTGCCGACACCCATGACATAGGGAAAAAGGACTAGTAAGGTAGATAATGATTCTCTTACCCTAAAAACAGTATTAGTTCCAATTCAAGCACCTAGGAAGGCCCTAAATCACATGAAACCTCACATTGAGCGGCATTAACAACAAATTCTCCCTTGAATGGAAGAAAAAAGTGATCTGGGTCACCCATGACTTGAGGAACGGATGGACAAAGTGTATTACTTGTTAAATGAGAAGTTTTACACTTATTTCCTTACATACATGGAAAATAACATAATCAAGATACAAAAACCTAAGAAACCTAATGAGGTCAACCTCACAGACCATCATGTCTACTATTCTTTTTATTAGAGATTGGTCTACACCGTTCAAGGCTGATTTGTCTTCAATGACATTATGAAGAGCATAGTTGACTATAGATAGATGATATTAGAGAAGGCCCCAACATAGATGGCATATTTAACCTTTACCCATACCAGAAGAAGAGGGTGACTATCAAGAAAACCTTACTATGTGTGGAAAATTTTTTTGATAAATAGATGACTCGAAAGACACTTGACTGAGCTCATACCTCCTCCAATGGCCTGAAGGCCTTCAAATTTTTATTAAGATAAGACTGCATTTTAAGGTATGAATGGGAAAACCCAAAGAAATCATGAATTGGGACAAATAATTCCCTAAGGGTCAAGGAAAATAATACCAGATTGACAACATAAAAACTGCCCCTCCCCAACATTTAAATGTGATGAAGCTCTCCACCATTGCAAAGTGATTCAATAAGCAAGTGTCATGTTTCAAATCATAGTCTCAATCCGATGGCTGACGTCATACCCTCTCAAATGACCAAATCCAAAAAACTCTGCATAGATGAACTGAAATATCTAAATCATCTCTTGGGGTTGTTCCATGTGGTCATGACCCGTTGCAAACCATCCAATGCGAAACCAGGATGACCAAGCTCATACCACCCTAAGAGAATAGATTTTCAAACCAATAATGATCACAACACATTGGGAGGAATAATTTAATATTCATTATAACACACCAAGATTTTTTTCTATGTCTAAATTTTTTTCTCTTTGATATCTTACTTTTCACTAAACACAAAGCTGAAACAAACTCCAAAATATTATTTTATTGTATTAAACTATTTGGAACAACCTAAATAATGAGAAATTAACATTCATTTTTATTTCAAAATAAATAATTAATTATTGTATTGAGTCGTACAATAACATTTTAGTTGAATGCATTTGGAAAATCATGCTCAATTAATTGTTTAAGCATGCAAGACTATATAAGACACATTATGATCATATATTGTGCTTTATCTGAAAATACCATTTATAATTTATTTTTAACATAATTATATGAGTACATATATAATTCTTAAACCAATCATGGAATGATTCATAATTAACATACTAAATTTTATGACCAGTAACACATGGAAATCATCTTCAAATCTTGATAATGTATGTTCCATAAATTCTGAAAAACAATTAGTTAAATATATATTTTTTATATTTAAAGTTGTTTACTATGTATTAACGTAACATTTCAATGTTATATTTAAAGTTTAATTGAAAAACATGTAACGGTTTAGAGCATGATTTTTTAAGCCAAGCAACCAAACCATTTACAAAGAATTTAATCAGTCTTTGAGATTTAAATACAATTTATCATTTGTTTGTTGTTATTCTTATTATTGCTAGATATTATTTATTATCCTGGTAAATGAAATAGATCTCGGATTTCTTATCCAGGTTTAGGATTTACAATGATATCCAATGTGATCCTTTCTAGATTTACATGGAAAATAAATATGGAAAGATGGTTTTTCATAATCATTCTTATTATTGCTACTTATTCAATCATGGACTCCTCTTGTCATTAAATATGTTTTTCTAGCTACTAATATTCTTTGATTAATTTAATAATAAAATTGATTGTAATGAATTTTTTAAATATGATTTACATTGTTGATTGAATGATAATTTTTTTTCTTGTTATATAATGGATAGAAGCTGGATGTATTGTACCTATCGGATTTCAACCGAGTTTCAAAGTAATTTGGAGAATTTTTTAGATTTTTCATTTAACAATGCATTAGATGGAGGATGTATACAGTGCCCCTGCTATAATTGTGTTGGAATACCATGGTTAAGATGAGAAGAAGTTAGATACCATTTAACAAAATTTAGATTTCAAGCTAACTATAATGTTTGGTTTCACCATGGAGAGACGAGTCAATCTTCGACTGTTCATAAACAAAATGAATGAAGTGACATGGATAATTTGATATTTGATCGGTTTCCATATGTGCATCATTATGAGAGAGATAACATGTCGGTGAAATATGACAATGATATCAGTACACACGAGGAAAATGTTGAAGGCGATGATGTCGAGAGAGTGAAAAATTTATTGGATGATGCCAGAACTCCAGTATATCAAGAATGTACTAAAATGACCAAGTTGGAATTTTTAATGCGGTTATATCATGGAAAAACCATGTATGGGATTTATAATACCTCCATTGATATATTCTTACATTTTTGAAGGACTTTCTTCCTGATGGTGCAGATATTCCCTCCAATCATTTCATGGCATGGAAGTTAATTAAGTAGCTTGGATTTGCTACTAATAAAATACATGCTTGTCTGAATGATTGCAGTTTATATTTGGAGGAAACAGATGACCGTAATGACTGTAAAGAATGTGGTACATCTCGATGGAAGATAAATGCAGATGGAACCCCATCTCATGTGCCACAGAAAGTCATGTGGCACTTTCCATTGATTCCCAGACTTCAAAATCTATTCATGTCTCCAGAAATATCAGTTAATATGTGATGGAATGATATTGAGAGAATTAAAGGTAATGATGAGCTGGTCCATCCTGCAGATGGATTAGCATGGTGGACATTTGATGCACAACATCCTGATTTTGCATCTGAGGTGCGTAATGTCAGATGGGGCCTATCATGAGATGGTTTTAATCTGTTTGGTCAGATGCTTACTGCTCATAGCACGTGGCCGGGTTTCATTCATGTTTATAATCTTCCTTTGTGGATGTGTATGAAAAAACCTTTCACTTTCTGGAGTATACTAATATCTGGACCTTTGGATCCTGGTAATGATATAGATGTCTGCTTGCAGCCTTTAATAAAAGAGTTGAAACAACTTTGGGATTTAGGTGTGAAGACATTTGATGCTTCTTCAAATAATACGTTTCAGATGTGTGCTGCCCTTCTATGGACCATAAATGATTTCCCTGCCTATGCAATGATGTATGGGTGGAGCACGAAGGGAAAACTATCATGTCCCGTTTGTATGAAGAATACACGATCGAGAAGGCTTAAATATCGTCGTAGTTTTAGTTTCATGGGGCATCCTAAATTCTTGCCAATGGATCATCAATACAGGAAGAATCTTCGGAGGTTTGATAATAATGTTGATACTGAAGAACCACCTCGACGTATGTCAGGAAGTGATGTGCTTGATGAATTGAAAGATTTCAGCTTTTCAATAGGGAATGGTCAGTTGAAATCTCGAAAGAGGAAGAATGATGATACTGAAGTCACTTACAATTGGAAAAAGATAATTATTATTTTTTTGTTTCCATATTGGTCTACTAATTTGTTACGTCATTGTTTAGATGTAATGCATATTGAGAAAAATATATGTGAAATGTTCCTTGCAATTCTTTTGAATATTAAGGGGAAGACCAAAGATGACCTCCGATCTCATTGGGATTTATGGATTGGGGTATTCGACCCGAACTACATCCTGTTTGTATCAGTGAAAACAAATGGAAAGTTCCCTGTACTTCTTGTGTGATGACACCGGCAGAGAAAGATCGATTTTTGGCAATATTGGAGAATATCAAGGTTCCAAATGGCTATTCCAGCAATATATCTAAACGAGTCAATAGAAGACATTTGAAATTGAAATCCCTAAAAACTCATGATTATCACATCCTGCTTCATGAATTGATTCTAATAGCAATTCGGCATTTTCTATCCAATAATGTAAGAGTGGCAGTGATTCGGTTGTGTCATTTTTTAGAGACGTTTGTGCTAAAAGGTTTTCCAAATCATTGTTGATAAAAATGAAGCAAGAGGCTCTGTTAATTATATGTGAGTTGGAAAAAATTTATCCTCCATCCTTTTTCACTTTCATGTTGCATTTAACAGTTCATCTTCCAACTGAGACACTTTTTGGGGGACCAGTCACTTTTCGATGGATGTATCCCACTAAAAGAAATATGTTCACTTTGAAATCATATGTCCGAAATAAGAATTATCCTGAAGGTTCCATTGTGAGGAGTTATCTGGCCCAAGAATGTATGGATTTTTGTTCAATGTATTTGTCTGATGTGAGCACAAGTAATAATCGGCCAATGAGAAATGAAGATTAGAAGTATTAGGAAATTCAGCCATTGTTTCCATCTCTTCCCCAAATAGGTGGAATTGTCGGGTCATATACATTGGTTACACTGAGATTTGAAGAGCAGAATATGGCACATCCAACAGTCTTATTTAATTGTGGTTTGTTCGATGCCTATATCAAGTAAGTAATTTGAATATATATATGTTATCTCATACGATATCATATCACATATACCTTATACTTTTATTTTCATTTTATGTAGATAACATAAACAAATTATAAGTAGAGTTCATCGGTCTTTTCCGTTGAGAAGGAGAGAGGCTATGCATAGCCAAGAGTTCCCAGCTTGGTTGAAATCAAAGTTATTACCATTACATTATATACCTTAAAATATAGATATATATTTAATTATATTACTCATATGTATTTCAGGTATTGATTATACCTGCTGAATTCATTTCTTAAGAATTAAGAGCGTTGGCTTTTTGTCCCAATTCTTTGGTTTGTGACTGAAAATATTTAATAATCAATGGATATAAATTTGTTACAACTGATAAATAAGTGAAAATGATAACACAGCATGATGGCGTTATGTTAAATGCTAGAATAGATTGTTATGCCAGTGTATCAGATAGTCGACCTCGATATGAAGATGTGTATTATTATGGACTGGTTGAGAAAATATTGTTATTTGATTACTACTCTCAAGGTCGAGTCACTATGATGAAATGTAAATTGTTTGATTCAATGATGTGACATGGTACATTTATTGATGACTGCGGATTTAGAGTTATTGACATGAGTCGATTCCTGCATACCGATGAACCATACATTTTCACATCAATGGAAAAACAAGTGTTTTATGTGAAAGATGATCTGAAACCTGATTACGGTGTCATTAATGAAGTAATCCCAAGACATATTTTTCATGATGCTGGGGATGAAATTCTCACCATTAACGCCCCCATCAGTGTTATCCAAAATATTTTATTTGATGACACAAATTGTCCCATTGTGAGTGATGATGTTGAACCTGAGGTAGTGGAGGGTAATATTTAAAAGCAACCATATATATTCAGAGTTCATTCAGTTTACATTGACGTGAGTTTCTTAGGTTGGTACGAATGTAATTAATATAATTTAGTTTTAGTTTGGAATGATATGTCTGTTTTAGTATTGTTTGGTTTCGTTTCATTTAATTATATTTATTTCAATTCAGAAAACTGGGATTAAAATGTGGTTTTAAAAATTGTATAACTTGGTTGTAAATTATCATTACTGAAAGATGTTATGAAATTTTTTGTATTCTTTGTCTTCTAAGTTGTATGTATGATTTGTAAAAATTGTTGCTAAAAAATATTTATTTCATTCTTATACAGATTATGAAGAAAACTATAGAAGCTCGCAAGAAAAGATTATTTGATGTTGATCCTGTTAGACGCGAGTGTGAGTTGTCTTCAGTGAGTATAATAATTCTAATATTTATCTTCCGCATTACATATAATATGAAGTTCATATTTTTGATCAAATTTATTTTAGGGATATATAACTTCAGAGATTCCTCTTCCGAGTATGGGACTGAGCAGAGATCCTCCTAGACCTAGGCGGAGCTCCTATCTTACCACTCCCCACACTGACCCATCAGTGGACATCCCATCTACCACACATTTCCACCCTCCGCTTGAGACCCCTGGGATGTTCCCATACATGTTGTCGTCATCATCCCATTTACCCTCTTTTTCCCATTCCATGTCCACGCCGACTTGACCGATGTTCTCACCTCCACAATTTCCATATCCATTCATTTATCCCCAGACCTACTACGCATATTCTGACATGTCTATGCCACCTCTTTTTCCTACCATACATCATACACATATTGATTCTGTTCCTTCAGTTTCCACTCCTATTCACGAAGATCAGCCGGAGCATGCTATGGAACAGATACTTCCTTCGGAGGATGCTGATCCAGCAAAGTCCATGGATTCCTCACAGCCTATTCAGGAGCCTGCATCAAGTTTTTATTATTATAAATGTTTCAAATTATAGCATTTCACTTTTGTCTTATTGTATTTTCACTTAACTCTTATCCTTTCACCTCTTATGTTATTTAGTGGGATCTTCTAGTAGGTGACGTGGGCGCACTCGAATGCGGGATGCCTGGAATCACGAAACTCAGATTATGGTGGATTACAATCCTCAAAATCAAATGGTAGGTAAAAATGCTAAAGAGTGTAGAAGTTTCATGGCTACTTTATCCAAATATCATGATATCATTCTGGTGGAACTGGTCTCATGGAGACATATCAGTGCTGACATCAAGGATAGGGCATGGGCGCAGATATGGGTACGGAAATTTTATAAATTTATATTTATATTAGTAATGTATTTATATGACTTAACATTTTCGTTGTAGAGTCGATTTAACTTTCCTAACGGTGAAGCTTCCAAAGCTGCTAGGTTGAGTGATCTTGGAGAGTATTGGCAGTCATACAAGTATGAGTTACATATTGGTTGGAGGAGCAGAGTGGGTACCGAGTTAGAGGGTGTACCCACAAACCCTGACTGTCCAAAAAGTCAGTATCAAAAAATGATCACACATTGGAAGACTGAATAGTATAAGGTACTACCCATCTTTAATGGTTTTTATATAAAATTTACTTCTTATTACTTGTATTGTTTTTTTGTTTCTTAGGAAGTTTCAGCGAAAAACAAAAAAAACCAAGATGAAATGATATATATGCACACATTGGGGCGCACTACAATGTCTGGTCATAAGAAGCGGCTGGTATGTTCAATCCAATTTTTTGAATTTATCATATATGGTTGTAATCCAAATTTGTGCATTTCTCATATGCAGCAAGCTGAATGGGGTATTGAAGATCCGGTACCTCGTGCCAAATTATTCTGCTTTAGTAGGAAAAGAAAAGATGGAACTGCAGTTAATTCACAAACACAAGAAAATTTTTTAAGTTTTTTTATATATATTTCAAACATTTATTCGAAATTTTTAATTTAATATGTGTATAATTTCAACAGTCTGCCTTGGTGGCCATGGATTAGGATGCTGACAACTTAGGGAAAAATGATCATTTGAGTCAGGTGTTAGGTGTGGAGAATCCAGGAAGAGTCCATTTTAGACCAGGCAAAAACATTGTCCCATCTAGGTATTGGTCATCATCAGACTCCTCTAATGCCTCTAAGGCCTCTGAGTTGGAAATTACTTGTGCTGAATTAGCTGTGAAAAAGAAAATAGTATTAGAGGAGCATGAAAAAAGTAAGCTAATGAATGAACATTTCATGAAATCTATGTCAATGTTGAGTCAGTCACTACCACCAGAGGTTACTGCCACTTTTGATTCATGTATAGCATCAATGCACTCTTTACATAATGCCTCGGGTGATTCCCATGAGGGTCCTAGTGGCGATGACGGTGTTGGCAATAGAGCTGGTGAGGATGTTGTTGACGTTGTTGTTGCTGATGAGATTGTTGCTGCTGATGATGATTATGATGATGTTGATGCTAGTGATGATGATGCTGATGATGTTGTTGCTGATGATGATGATGCTGGACATGGGGATGACGATGATGGTGATGGGGGGGATATTAATCCCCTCCATTTTTGACTTAGTAGAGAGACTTGTGTTGGAGTTTTAATTTTTTTTTTGTATTGGTGGACTGCTTGTATGTTAATTTCTATATGCAATGAAATGAATTTTGGATTATGTTTTCATCGGGGGTGTTATTTGACAATTATTTAGGTAATATTCACATGCCATTTTTTTTATGGTTTGGTGTGTTAATTTTTATCTTTCCATCTAATCTTGGCCTTAGCAGTGGAGGGGAGGCTTGGGATGGGGGGTTGTAGTGGAGGGTAGGGGGGCTGGGAGGGGAATGTTGGGAGGGGGGTGCAGTGGAGGGCTGGGAGGGCTGGGAGGGGAGTGGGTTGCATTCACGTAATCTCTTTTTCATATACTCGACATGCAGAGGATGTTCATCAGGCGAGTATGACCGTGTCCTCCACTTTGAAGCAGAAGATCTCATCTATTGAAGGTGTTGAGAAGGTGTAGTTGATTTTGATCTTTTTATTTAAACTTAAAGGCACTGATTGGTATGTGATCTGACAGTTATATGAATATTTAGAGCTGACTAACTTATTTATCTGTTTCATATTCTATTTTTGGTTTTCAGCTTTCCTTTCTCTAATTTTTTAATGTGGTTATGTGTGTTTTAGGAAGACTCCAAACACAAAAGAAAAATAATGTTTAGTGGGGAGGGAGGGGGAGGGTATGGGTCGGTGGGGAGGGGGAGGGGGAGGGGCTGGGCAGTGGGGAGGGAGGGGGAGGGGCTGGGCAGGGGGGAGGGGCTGGGCAGGGGGCTGGGCAGTGGGGACGAGCTGGGTAGTGGGAAGGGAGGGGGAGGGGCTGGGCAGTGGGGAGGGAGGGGGAGGGGCTGGGCAGGGGGGGCTGGGCAGTGGGGAGGGAGGGGGAGGGGTTGGGCCGGGGGGGCTGGGCAGTGGGGAGGGGCTGGGCAGGGGGGCTGGGCAGTGGGGAGGGAGGGAGAGGGGCTGGGCAGTGGGAAAGGAGGGGGAGGGGGAGGTGCGTAGGGGGATGGGCTGGGGGAGGAGATGAACATGGTGTTGACTTATCCACCATCGCCAAAGGTATGGTTTTACCACACCATTTTTTACATCATGAAAAGTTTTCTTTTTACTCAACTGCATCCTCAAATATCCAATTTAACCCCAGACTCAAATTTTCATAATATGATGCAGTAGAACTTCAAGTGCTCCCAGAAATGAATTTTCAGTTGATTTAGTTGATTACCATGGCGCATTAGAGGATCGACCACTCCCAGGACATCACTTTTCTTCAGCGCCTTCTGAACAATCATCAATGGGGCACTGTCTTCTAGTTGAAGGTAAACACTTCTGGTTTCTATCATTAAACCTGACATTTCTGACTATTCATTGCAGCACAAATGCTCTATTTTCTCTCTGTTTCCGGCCATAATTGGTATGTGGGATGTAGAGTGAATCAACATTCTGGAAGCTGAAAGTGTTCTTGAAGGGTGTGATGGAAACACAAAGCAAGTGCACGAGTGAGGTGGATGTTAAGAAAACCACCCAGAGCAACCACTTCAATCGAATCTTGACCGATGTGTTACTCACCCCGTAATAGGTATGTTCTTGTAATATCGTTGAAATAATCTCCTAGAAAATTTTCAGTATTTCCCTTCGCATAATACTTTTTCATACGTTATTACGCACTTCATCTTTTAAGATGAATATTTCTTATTTTTATTTATATATTGCAGGTGACTCACTCTGCATATGAAGAGATCAAGGGAATCCTGCACTAATAAGTGCTAGATCTCTACAACAGGTATGTTTTCCTAAAATTGTGGAATTAACCTCCCTACAATGCATCATTTTTCATTTGCATTTACGAACTATAGGAATGCAAGTTATTGATCGTAAAATCATGGAGTTAACCTCCCTTTCATCCAACATATGAATGCAGGTGATATGTTTTCACTATTGACTCCACTATATATTGATTTTTGTGGGTCATGTCTAAGAGTTTCTAGACATACTTTGATTGTTCTCATCCCTGCATAGCGATGAACCGAAATATTGGTGAATGTGCATGGGCTGATGGAATGAATGCCTTCGATTTACAAGCATGGAGAAGAAACATAAGAGATGTGTATCATTTATGTCTCAGCGAGTATTGATGAAGGAATTTTTTCCCAACTAACTCTTTCACAGGATATGATGTATGGAAGTTTATATTGTTTACAACTCAAGCAGTAAATGATACAGTGATAATCACATTCTTCATGAGTTTGACTGGTATTTCTTGTGTTAAAATCTGTTTTGTATTACAGTGAGTTGTATTACCTTAAATAAACATTCCTTAAGGGAACATATTTAGTTGGACATCCGATTTTAGATTTGTTTTCTGTTACAATCTGTTTTGTAATACATTGATTTGTAGTACCTTATCAGAATTTTAGGATTTTTTCTAACAGTTTCAGTACCTTACCTGGTTGGGTCTGCATCCAAATAAAACATGTCATGCATCTACATATTTCTTGTAGGGAGATTCAGGGGGAGGGCTGGGCAGGGGGAGGGAGGGGGAGGGGCTGAGCAGGGGGGAGGGGGAGGGGGAGGGGGTTGGGCAGGGGGAGGGCTGTGCAGGGGGGAGGGATGGGCTTTGGGGAGGGAGGGGGAGGGGATGGACAGGGGGGAGGGGGAGGGCTGGGCAGGTGGAGGGCTGGGTAGGGGGGAGGGGGAGGGCTGGGCAGGGGGAGGGCTGGGCAGGGGGGAGGGTGAGGGCTGGGCAGGGGGAGGGCTGGGTAGGGGGGAGGGCTGGGCAGTGGCGATGGAGGGGGAGGGGCTGGGCAGGGGGGAGGGAGAGGGATGGGAAGGTGGATGGCTGGGCATGGGGGAGGGGGAGGGCTGGGCAGGGTGAGGGCTGGGCAGGGGGGAGGGTGAGGGCTGGGCAGTGGGGAGGGATGGGGAGGGGCTGGGCAATGGGGAGGGCTGGGGAGGGCTGGGCAGGGTGAGGGCTGGGCCGGGGGTGAGGGCTGGGCAGTGGGGAGGGATGGGGAGGGCTGGGCAGGGTGAGGGCTGGGCTGGGGGGGAAGGTGAGGGATGGGTAGTGGGGAGGGATGGGGAGGGGCTAGGCAGGGGGAGGGGGAGGATCATGTATTTAACCATCAAAAAAATTAAATTAGAGAAATATCTTTGAAATGGGTCAGGTTTCTCTTGGATGCTCCTGGTTCACTAGGCTTGGTGATAGAAGAAAAGGGTCTCATCCCAGTAACTCTAGAATGAATATGTTAAAACACTAAATAAATCACATGATGATTCTATGGAACTTCTAGAACAATGCCTTCATTTTCATGTACATGATTTTGTACCCATATGAGACCTATGATTTTGAAACTAGAAGAGATGTACAAGTATTTATTGAAGGATAAAATGGTATTTCTATAAGTGAAACGGGTGAAGTTACTTGACTCGCCGACCGATGTCTTTACTTTCAATTGACTATCATGTTTAGAATTTATGAATATACTTGATCCTTCACTATACTACTAAGGTGTAGAACAACGAGAGTCCAAGGTTGATCCCACAAGGATCATGATTGATCTTCAAGAGCCTGACATTACTTAATTGTTAACCTGGTGATTTGTAAGCAAAAATAAGTTCAAATAGAATTTTAAAACAAGAATTTAAATGATATTTAAAGACAATTAATAAACATAGAAGCGAGATATAAATTTCAAAGGATGTTTAACAAGAGATTTCCACCTCTTTCATTTATGAATGAGTCGAATAAATTGGCTGTAAGATCAGTCTAATATCATGAACTTATCGATGGTCAAGTCCATTGATTCTGCCTAGGTTAATCTAGTTCTCTTGGTCGGAGAAATAAACTAACATAAGCACATTAATACGTTGTTAATATTTTCAGTATTAATTTTTAACCATAAGTGAGGGTTATTTATTTTAGCTTTTGAATTAAACTCATTTCTACACATTCTTTTTTTTCTGTTTTAATGTTTTAATGTTTTCATTTTATCATGTTTTCTAGGTTGACATGACAGCCATGTTACACATGGGTGATGGGGATCTTAAGGATTTAGGAATTCCAATGGTAAATGAATTATTATTCCTTCATGTGCTTTGATCATAGGTTTTTAATGTTCATTGTAGGAGGCCAATACTGTTTGATGGGGGAATCAGATTTTTGTATTAGATTTTTTAAAATTATTTTCTGTTTGCCTTAATTGGAGGTGACAATTTTTAACTTGACATGATATCTGGACATGACATGAGTTAAACAGGTTTGGGTTAGACATAAAGTGGTTCAGGTTGTGATAGGGTTGAGGAATCTTACACAAATAAATCAACATGAGATAACATTTTATTATAATTAGAACAACAGAAGTTTTTAGAGGATGGATACGAGCAACATATGCAAGTGAATCATTTGGCTCCAGCATTACTTACCGTTTTGCTCCCGTCATCTCTTATTATAGCTTCTCCAAGTAGAATTGTTAACATGAATTCTGTTGTAAGTTCTTTTTTCTAAAAAATTCATTGTCTTTTACATATTACTTCTTAAATTGAAAGTGCAAAACTTTATGAGCATGTCCAGTCTCAGTGCTTTTCTCGTTTACTCGTTACATCTATATGATTTATTAGCTGATTTTTTACCGCGTTTCATTTCATTAATGCTTTCTTTGCACCACAATTATGGGTTTGATATAATTTTTTCTCTTCCTTTCAATAGATACATCATGTTGGCTTTGTCTACTCTGAAGATATGAATGTTATTTCGGGTGAAAGGAAGTTCACCAGTTTAGTGGGATACTTCAGCAGCAATCTTGCACAGGTGCACATGCAGCAGTACGGTGTTTGGTAAGAATGTGATTCTTCCTCTGTTTTTTAGTCAAGATGCTTTGACGTGGTCCTCTAATTTCCATTGTATTTTAATGTTGGGATTGATATACCAGAGTAGGTATTTTCATATTATTGTTGATTTCTGATATATTTGAATGGCAGGATTGATATGTTTGTAGGTGCAGAACGGTAGGGAGGTGGAGTTGTAGCTGCCTGGGGAAGAAGTCTATACCCACAGTTTGCCAAACCGTGGGTACATTCTTGGAGTTTAATTCAGTATACCCACAGTTTACAAACCGTGGGTACATATGGAGAGATTTAAATCACTATACTCATGGTTTGAAAACCGTGGGTACATATGGAGAGATTTAAATCACTATACCCACGGTTCTCAAATCGTGGGTATAGATGTCTATACCTACGGTTTGTTAAACTGTGGGTAATGTGAATTTTTCAACATATATACCCACAGTTCTATGCAAACCGTGGGTATAGCCCTATTGTGATGGCACTGCAGCCGGCGGTTCTTGAAACCGTGGGTATATGTGCTATTTCCAGTAGTGCAACCCTATTCCCCATAAGAGGATATATAAAGGATATCTTTCAAATAAAAGGTAATCATCATCACTGATCACTTTCATTTTTATTCTTCTTTTAATTCCTTCAATGATGTACTAACTATTCCAATATAATAAAAATAGTATATTACATATAATGAGATGTTTTTATATTTATTTCATATTATTTATCCATCTTTTTTATATCAAAATGGATATAAAAAGTGTCACTCATGTGTATGCAAGATTGCCACCTCACGAACTGATATAATTTGTTTTCTATTACTGTCTTACATGGATTGTTATAATGATTGAACTAATGAATATATATATATATATGATCATTATGACATAATTATAATTATATCAGTAAAAAATATCATCTAATTCCTTTCTCTTCCACCCATTAAAAAATGATAACGTCACTCATGAGTATGTATGGCCCACCATCTCCACAAAGAGATGTGATTTGTTTTTCATGTCTGCTTCTCAAGGATGATTTTATATATATATGTGTATATATATATAATGAATATGTATTATTATTATATCATGAATAAAGTTCTAAATATGATATATCTATGATAAATATTTTCTTATCATAACCTCTAAATCAAAAATATAAAAAAATGTAGTTGACACCCAAAACAATGATAATAATAAAAGTTTATTAATAAATAGTTGATAAGATATTATAAATGGATCATATATGATATTATAGAAATGTATATTTTTCTTGTATGAAATTATAATAAATCTAAATTGATTATAGATGAGTTTAAAATAACTTATGAGTCAATTCGAACTTGAGGTAAATAATTTCGTCACAATTTTCACTCCAATGAGACATATTTGGTATCATGAAACTGTTGACTTTTATGTGGTGTATATACTACCACTTTAATGTATTAAACATGAATATATATTTATACATGATTATTAATGATTCAATTCAATTTTACTCTTTCAAGGGGTAAAATTTTAAAAGTTACCAATGTGGTAATAATTTATTTTTCAATTTCATTTTTTCGGATTTCTCTTATTTTCATTGAATAAAATTTATAATATATACTTCATAAAATCCATATATTTTCTTATCCTATGTATATTTAAGTAATATATATGTTTGATTCAAAATTTTCCTCCCTTTTGTACATAAATCAATAAAATATATGTTTAAAAGAAAAACTTATCTTATTTCTCTTTTGATCAGCTATATTTTTCTTCTACATCCATGTTTTCCAAAATTATTTTACAAAATAACTATTTATTTACTAAAATGTTTTATTAAGTAAATATTATCCAAAACTATACTTTCTATATGGTTTTAATATAATCTTTATAATGTTTTATGGAATTTTCATTTCGAACCTTCTTTTCTAATTTCAAAAGGAATGTTTCTTTTTAAGATATACAATGTTAAAATATTTTCCTTACACCATAATATTTTTACTCAATTTAGATTCTTCTAAGCTATTTGAATAGTTTTATAAACAAAAATATTTATTAGATTTTATTTTAATTGTATTCTTCTATTATTTTTATTTATCTAAATAAAATTATTTTACTATAAAACTTATATTTTGGATGAATTGAATGTTATATTTTGTCCTTATCAATTTTTTGGACAATTCCTTTATCTTAAAAAAATCACTTTATTATGTTTTTTTCATTGGATATTACATTTTTCTTAAATATATATATTATTTTAATCATGGATATATATATTTCCTAAATGTTAAACCATTTATACATATATTGATTTACTATTAAAGTTATTTTATTGATTAGAGAAATATTAATATTCTATATTCTTTACTCAATATACATATTTGTTGATAAGGAATATTTTTTATGAATTAAATTTATCATTCAATGTATGTTGAATGCATTGGACATGCAGTGATGGGTGGTCCCTGATTATAGATAGACCCTCAATTCATCGACACGTCTCATGAGACAAACAATTTGACCAATCATATTAAATGGGTTTTCATTGTATACTGACCCCTCAATGAAAATGTCTTGGAACAAGCCCTTGATAGTAAGATATCAGGATGTTTGAAATCATGATGTCCAAAATTAATCATTTTATTCATTTTGAATTAAACAATTTTTTCCATGAGATTATTTCATTGATATTCTCCATGGATGCATTTCATTCTCACTTTATTCATTAAATAAAATATTTTTTTATTATTTAACATTATATATTGATTATGACTTATTTATTCTTGATATATTCTACTATGCGTAACCTTTAATTAGAATATTAAACAACCATTTATTTTTTCCCTCTTGTAGGATATGAAGAAGTATATTAATAATAATATAAAGGATATGAAAATTTATCTTATTCTTAGTTTTTTATTTCCAATTTTATATTGGAATCATGAATGTATCTGGTTCTTCAAGGATACTAAATTGATCGATATTTAGTGATGTAATCCTTTATAGATTAAACCAATGTAATAAAGTAGATAATGACTCTAGGTTATTAGAGTTGGGTTTTTTCAATTTAGGTAACACAAAAAATAATTTTTATATAACTCTTATAATTTATTTTACAAATGGAATAACATTCATCTTAAATTCCAATAATATCTTTGGAGAAAGATAACTAGTTAACTATGCTCCTTACCAAATGAATTGGAGAGCTATATCAGGATCATGCATCATCATGAGCAATATCAGTCTCACCCATCATTATAATCTATATCTAGTTCACCCATCACCACAAAAAATTCCCAATAACCATAAAATAATCATATCATATGAAATATTTTATTTTTATTATTACAATTATAAAAACATTCTTTTTACCCATAAGAAAATTATTTTTAGATATAACAATATCAATTCCATTTAAAAACCTTTTGGAAAATACCCAAAAAATGAAAAGAGTGTTTCTCTTTGAATAAAACATGAAATATTTCCAATTAATCCAAAAATAAAATAAAGTTTATGATGGAAGAAAAAAACATTGACGCTGTATATATTAAAATAGAAAATTCCTTTTTCATTTTTTCAAAACATTATGTATAAAATATATATAAGATTCCTTTTGTAAACCATTGAAAGAAATTCAGAAGTGACATAAAATTTACATTAAAATTTTTTTATGTCCATATACTTACATTCAAAAAATATTTTTAAGAATATGGGTAGAGAAGAAAAATATTTAGAAAATAAATTATTAAAACATTTAAAATGAGGTTTTTAGATAATGTGTTTTTTATATCAAGTTTGACTTATAACATATGTTATTTATCATCATTAATAATAAAATTATTGTAATTATTTAATTTATTAATAAAATTTTGCTGGTTTATTATTTCTCTTATTTTATTTATTACTGTGTTATATATAGTTACTTAATTAATTAAGTTCATGCTAGCTGTTTTGATGATATTCAACTTATATGTCCAAAATGAATTTTGTAAGTTGAAAATGATCAAATAGGTAATTATTACATCATATCCATAATGAAAATAATAATGAAATAATAAAAAATTATAAAAAAATTATAATATTAAAACTGACCTTGAAATATGGTTATGAAAAATTAATGACGTTACAATCTCAGAGATGGTAGGTCGTACATACGCATGAGTAACGTTTTCATGTTTCATAGAGCAATGGGAAAAAAAGGTAAGTATCATTTTAAGTTTGTAAAATTAGGATTATATCATAAATATCATATTATATGTTTAATCAACTTAAATATACCATTCATGTGATACAGTTATGAAATAAAATCACATCACTTCGTGGTGGTGGTAATCCACACATATACACAAATGATGTTATCATTTTTCAATGGATGAAAATGTTATAAAATAAATAATATTTTATTTTTAAATAATGTCAAATATTCCATTAATATCATATATAAACTATAAATATTCTCATTATAACCATCCATGTGAGTTAGTGATGGAAAACAAATTACACTGGTTCACGAGATAGTAGTTAGCCATACACACGAATGATGGTTTCATTTCCCATTTAGCGGAAGAAAAGATGGATATAGGTTTTTACATTAACATAATGACATCTAAGTATATGGAATATAATAATTTTATTATTTAATCATGTTTGAATAAGATTTTAAGTATTTATACTAAGAAATAAAATGAAAATGCTCGGTTAAGAACTATACCTCTTTATTAGAAAATGCCTTTATGTTTATAGATAAAGACATACTAGGATGGTTTTATTATCAAACTATGCCTCTATGATTTATTTTATGGATTTAAGTAAGGTATTTGGGTAGTTATTGGCAAAACCACAAGGTTTTTGAAGTGTGTAGAGGAGAGGAGAGGTGGTTTTCTTTTATAAGTAGGTGATATGACACACTTGGTATTTTTAAAAAGATTATAATATATTAATGTCTTACAAGAAAATGGCCCCAAAATAAACCCTTTACAAATATTATATGATATAGGTTATAAATATGGACATTAAATTGAATTTAAACAAGTTTATACATCATTTTAACCCTTATCAATTAAGTTTTGTAAGGGCTCTAATCCACATGGACTGACCCTTTGCACATTTTCAAAGACTGAGGTTCTTAGAGGAGGCTCAGAGGAAGTTTAGAGGGACTCGACTACTAAAATATGGAATTAGGGAGATTTCATGAAATTCAAAGTTACATATTGTTAAAGTATGATTCATGATGTGTAATAAATATATGTTTAAAAAAATAAATAAAATAAAAAGGTGATGTGTTTTTTAGTAGAAACTGAACCCTAAGGATTACATGACATTAAAGGGGATTACATGTCACGTAAATCGCTGATTCACTATGTTTTAAATGTTTTCAGTTGCTCGAGTTTTTCAACCCCTACGGTTGTAGCACCTCTCTTCTAATTCCAAGTGACTCAGCAACCCCCTCTTAAACGGTTTTTTGGATTCCTTTGTCAAGGATTGATCTCTAGATTCCCTCCTTTGATCTGTAGTGATCCAGCATCGATACAAGGTATGTTATACATATATTATTTCAGTTTATTCAATCTGATTTTTCATGTTACACTTTTCCATTTAATGGTGCTTGATTTTTATGTTTCTAATGTAGGTTTTTTGTTTTTTTTTGTTGGACAGATTGTGGTGCAACGTCCTCATGTGGATGGAGTTCTTATGGGAGAGGCGACTGAGATCTATAACATTGGTCCATTCTGATGAGAATAATGTGGAAAACCTTTTGAAGTAAGGGATTCATTTATTCTCTATTTATTTTCATTCAATTGTAGAGCTATACTGATTTATCCCCTTGGATCATAATAAAATTAACCAAATAATTACTTGGAACAAATTAAAGGATTGATGTCGATCGCATGGCAATGTTATTGTTTTTTTACTGTGATAACAGTTTGCATCTTTCATTTATAGATATTGTGATATATATGACGTTCTTGGATAAGTATGTTTTTCTTGATAGAATTTGGAAAAGAACATAAAGATTAATTAAATTTTTAATTAATTGGCTGAAATATTAAAGAGGATTGTTTAATGAATCTGGCGTGTTTTAGTTTTAATGATATAAGAATGTTTGAATGAATTAATATTCCATGTGTTAATATAATTGAATAAAATTTTAAATCATGTTAATTCATGTTGGTAAAATAATTAAGGTCATAATAAATTAATTTTTTTATTAATTTGTGACATCTTGTGATAGCTTTCAGTTTAGGTTTCCCGTTGTTGGAACCTGTAAATAATGAATCCGTTAATTCCATATATAATAATAATCGGTTGGGTGATAAAATCTAATACCATGTAGTTCCTGATTTTCCCTATATCTTATGAATTATGAGTTCCTTGTGCTTTGGGGAACTGAGCGATCGTTGTGTGTGAAGGTTGTATGCGTTTATTTAGGGCCAAGAGACCATTTTCTATGTTTGTTTCTTAATACCTATTATGTGATCCTGGGATTGTTGAGCCCAGAGGGATGTTGTGGTATATGGGAAAGGGAGGCCCAAATGTGATATGTGCTTGGGATGGCTGATCCTGGAGGGCTGTTGTGCTATATTGGGGGGGGGGGGGTTAGCCCTTGTTATTGTGGCAGCAATTGATGCTTCTAATGGTAGGATGGATAGGGATATGCATGTGGCTGTCGGGGAGGAAAACAAGGATGACAGAATAGGTTGAATCTAGGCTTACCCATTGATATGAAATATTGATTCTTGTTTGAATATGTTGTTTGGATGATGTTCAAGTTTCTTTTTTATCTTCTTTCCTTTCCCCAATGCTTGAGGTAGATGGATGTGCTTGGTTGTATACCTTGTTTGTTAGATTAGGATGTTTTCTTAGCATAGTAGGTAATATGGAAAGTAATTTTGTTAATAAATGAATAAATGTTTTACCCATGGGGTTAGATCTTTCTAGGAAGAAATGATGAGGTTAAAATTATAAGAATCCACGGACCTGGTTAGCTTATGCCTTGACGTCTTGGAAATTTATTGTAATGGTAAGGAAATGCAAAGTGGAAAATTTTGATGGTTAATTAATGTAAATTGAAACTGATTAAAGGGGAAAAAATAATTTAATATAGATCCTTAAATGTTTTATTTCTTCTAGGATATCTAGTCATAATAGTGTCGACCAAAAGTCTGAGACACTTTAGTTGTAGTCGAGTATGAGAATAAGTTATTCCCATTGTGTGGTTGTGAACTATATTATATCATGTATTTTTTCTGTTTTTATATGCTACTCGAACCTATCATTTAGGGAGACTTACACCTCAGGGATTTTGAGCCATGGGGGGGGGGGTGGGGGGGTTTCCCCAACATCTTAGAGGGATGATAGATAGATGACTACCCCCCTTTGACCCCACTCTCTTATATTAGTAGTTACTTGTGTTGGTATGTACAAAATTTAGTTTTCTCCATATATGTGTGTAGAGGGATGTAATGGATTAAAGTTATTTCACACACATGTATTTTGGATATAGTTTCCTAAGGACTAGTATAGGTATAATGTGTATAGGTTGTGATGGATTGAGGATCCTTACATGGCGTATGGGATGTGATGGATTGAGGTATAATATTTGATGTATGATACACATTATATAGGATGTGGTGGCTCCCGTAAACTTCCAAGTTACTTTTGGTTATATGGGTGTGGTGGAGTGTTCCCTGAGGTACACATTGTGGTGCTTTTCCTAGGTGTTGGTGGTCTATTGTTTTGGGAGAGAGATGCTCAGGACGTGTGATGTTTGATAAGAGAGGAAAACCATTCAGTAATCGGTAGTGGGGCACCCTTTATATTCTTTATTGTATTATATGATCTTGTATACGATACTTGGTGATATTTTCCGTGGTGAAGTTGGGAACTTAGTACACCATCTTAGGTGATGAGTTAGTTTATCTTTCTGTTCATGGTGCCTTAGCATTCATTATTTAAATTTTCCATGATTGGATCCATGGAGGATCCTACTGAGTATACTGTTATACTCAACCAACATATTTATAATTTTTAGCTTAGTTGGATAAGGTTAAAGATCATGTTGGTTACTACTAGCTTTCGGTTTAGTAGGAGATTTTTGGGCTTCTTGGTCACTGTCATCCTTACTTTTCTTTTGGTGCTTCTAGTTTTTCCTTGATGTTATAGTAGTTATTGAATTTCATTATATATTTACATTTTGTATTTTCTTTTATATTTGAGTATCAGAAGGATTTGGTTGGTGTCTGTCTTATCTCTCCCTTCCACATGTGTTTTAATAGATTATAATGCCTCATATAAATGTATTTACTATACCCTAAGTGCTAGTCACCGACTCAGGGCCTACTAGAGGTAGGACATAGGTGTCACTATCTCTCTTCTCCCCTTTCTTTATTATAATGGGTACAACTTTTGGGGAGGGGATCATGATAGAGTTGTATCAGAGGTATGACTGAGGGATAAGATCGAGTTTGGAGTTAGCCTTAGGTGAGGTTGTGTGGGATGGTAGTAAAGTGGTGCCAACTAAGTTTATAAGGAATTTTAAACACGAGATACAAACTTAGATATGGGTATATAAGGCCTCCTATGATATGTTTCATAGAACATCAAGCTTACAATGACTACTAAGTGAGGTGATATTGGTTGTAGGGTAGAGACCTAGGAAAAGATCATGTTTCATTCATCTTCGTTCCTATGTTTGAATGGGTAGACCATGAGATATGTTAACCTAAAATGAATAAAATAAAAAAATTAACTAATGTTAAACTCTTACATATTCCAAGGGAGGATCTCTAAATAGTTGTTGTTTTACAGGCATGGATCCATGTCTACATCCTTTTCAGTTTCCCATATAAGATGTTCAACAGATTTTGCCAAAAAATGTCATTGGGTAGAGGTTGAAAATGATGACACTTTGATGAGGAAACTCTGAGAGTTTCATCCTCATAATATACAGGGGTATGAGTGATCCATTTCAGATACAATCATAGAAGACTGTTTGAAGGAGGTTGAGATAGACATCAGTTCGATCCATGCTTGGAAGGAGCACCAAGATTCATTGGCTGTGAAGATGCTCCGTAGGGAAGTGAGGTAGTGGGGGTTCTTGTTCTTTGTAGATTAAGAGGTGTCAATAGTCTCATGGGATGAGTTATTAGAAAAGTTAAAATGTTATTTTATTTCTTGGACCATGAAGGAGGCCAATTTCCAGGAGTTGGTCACCCTTTGGTAGGAGAGACATAGTTATTTAGAGTTTAAGATCAATTTTCAGAACCTTATACGATATGGTTTGGACCTATTACCTAATGAAGAGTCTAGGGTGAGACATTTTTATATGTCATTGTGTTGAAAGATCCCGCTCTAGGTCACCCCATTTATGCAAAGATGTATCTCGAGGTGCTCTCGAGAGTAGAGGTCATTGAGAGAACATGATCCAGAACGGAATCATCATGATAGGGGATTCATTAGGATTCATCATGATGTAGAGAAGCGGTTCAGGGTTCCCTATTATCAAAATAAAAGAGCTTATGATCAGTTGGGGAAGGTACCAGCCCTAAATCTATTGTTTCTTTAGGGTATGCAATAATCAATACTATGTCAATGGATCAAACACATGTTTTTCTTATGGAGGGTGAGGTCATTAGGGGTTAGAGTGCCCAAAATTTCTGAGCAGCCCGTGTGTTCCAGTTGTTTTACTCTAGGCTCCTTTATTAAGGTTGTTCCAGCCGAGGAAGCACAAGTAGGTTGCTTTAGTTTGGGATCAACAGAATGTAGATGGGGAAGGCATAAGATATCCCCGATATGGTCCCATCCAAAGAGTACAGAGCACAACCGTGTAGGTGGTCATCTTCATGGTTGGAGAGGCCATAGATAAGGTCATGCTTAGGTTTATACTTTATAATTTCCAATTCAAGGAGAGCCATATTTCATTTGAGGTACCTTTTACTTGATTTTTACTTGGGTTCATTCCTTGTTTGATCCAAGAACAAAACACTCCTTCATATCCCTTGCCTTTATCCATGCTTTGGGACTTTAGGTAGAGAGACTTCCAATTCAATTGGCATTAACTATGCCAGTTAGAGGTCAATATGACTTGTTTGATGTATGTAAAGACTATGATCTAGTGCTAGATTAGCACTACTCTTGGGGAGTTTTCATATATTTACGGACACAACCATATGACATCATTATCAACAAGTATTGGTTGTATTCAATGTATGCTATTGTGGATTACTTCTAGAGGTAGGTTGTGTTATTTGATATTAGTGGACATCCAGTTGTGTTTTTTGACAAGCAAGACCATTGGATGGGTCATAGGAGTGTTATGTCCTTGTTATCATTTATGGTTGAGATGATGATGAGTTCATCAAAGGTTCAACAATCAGTATTTCCCAAGGTTGTAGAAGAGTACCTTGATGTATTTCCATAAGAGGTTGTAGCATTACCCCTCGATGAGATATGGAGATTGGGATCGAACTACGGCCCTGAATTCCTCTTATCTCAATGTATCTATATAGTATGAAACCTTATGATTTGTGAGATATGCATGTACAACTCGATGGACTATTACAGTGTGGTTTTTTTGGCTGACTGTGTCACTGTGGGGTGCACCATTTTTTTGTGAAGATGGATGATGGTATTTTGTAGTTGTATGTTGATTATCGTCACTTGAACCAAGTGATAATGAATAACCACTATCCTCTTCCATAGGTTGATGATTTATTTTATCAAATGAAGGGTGGAAGTTGGTTCTTGAAGATCGATTTGCGGTTAGGATATCATCAGATGCGTGTGAACAATGAGGTTGTCCCAAAGACTGCTTTCCATTGTTGTCATGGGCATTATGAGTTTGTTATGATTCCATTAGGTGTAAAAAATGATCCAAATGTGTTCACGCAGTTAATAAATATTGTGTTTTTTGAGTTCCTGGATAAGTTTTTGGTGGTTTTCATCGATGAAATCCTTGTGTACTCTGCATCTGAGTAGGAGCATGTGAAGCATCTGTGTTTTGTTTTGGTAGAGCTTCATCATGAGAATTTGTTTGGGAAGTTTCTTAAATGTGATTTTTGGGCCTAAGAATTCTATTTCTTGGAGAATGTTGTATAAAAAAAGGTATTATTTGTGGATCCATCGAAGATAGAAGTAGTTTTGTCTTGGGATATCAAAAGATTATGGCATAGTTGAAATGTTTTCTTGGTCTTGTAGGCTATTATAAGATGTTTGTATCGGATTTATCTCAGGTGAGACTCCTCTGATAATATTGAAAAAAATAATCAGGATTTCTTATGGATTGATTAGTGTTAGATAGCTTCTTAGTATCTAAAGGAGAAGGTGATCAGTACTCCAGTTCTTGTCTTTCAATAGAAGTAGTTTAGTTTAAGGTTTTATGTGATGATTCACCTCTTGGGTTGGACTTTGTTCTGTTGTAGAAGAGATAGTTCATTTCTTATGGATCTTAGCAGTTACTTCCCCATGAGTTTAACTATACCACCCATGATCTCGAGTTAGCTGTGGTAGTGTTTTTCCAAAAGTTGTGGAGACATTAACTCATCTATGGGCATTTTGTTGTATTCACCAATCATAATTTCCTGAGGTATGTTTTCTCCCAACATGACTTGAACGTGTACCAATGTTAGTGGATGGAGTTCTTATAGGACTATGACTTTTAGATTTCATATACACTTGGAAAGGGGAATTTCATGGTCGATGTACTGATAAGGAATTCACATAGTGATGTAGTGTGTAAATATGCTGATTTGTAGAGAGTAATGGAAGAAATTTCAGCATTGGATCTAGATATGGGAGAAGTCGGGGGAAGAGGTTTACTTTTTCAGATGATGGTTCTGTAATCTCTGGGGTAATAGGTGGGAGTGTCCCAATTGGAGGATCTTAAGGTGGATATTTGGAGAGACCGAGTTGTTTGTGGTGAGGCCCATGATGGATGGTCTTAGGATAAACAACACCGAGTGTTTTTTCAAGGAATGTTTTTCATTCATTTGGAAATGCATGAGATGGTTCTCAAAGAGTTCCATAGTTCACCTTTGGTGGTACATCTTGGTATAGAAAAGATGAACTGAGCTTTAAGGGTTTATTTTTTGTGGCCTGGATTAAAGTGTGCATTTGTAGAGTTTGTGTCTCAATGTGAGGTCCTCCAGAAGGTGAAGGTTGAAGAATGTGTTCTTGGTGGTTTCTCAAGATTTTAAATATGCTCAGTGGAAGTTGGAGGAAATCTCAATGGAATTTTTTTTGGTTTACATCAAGCTCATGGATTCTTTGATGCTATATAGGTGGTACTATATCATTTGAAAAATTCATCCACTTTATTGTGATCAATGAGTCGAGATCAGTGTAGGTTTTGTGAAGGTAGTATCTGGAGGTGGTTGTGAGATTCCATGGGGTTCTGAGGAAAATCAGTTCTGATTGATATCCTTGTTTTACCTCTAGAGTTTGGAGAGGTCTCCATTATGATTTTGGTTTTCATATATGCATGAGCAATTCTTTTCCTCTATAGATGGATGGTCAGATAGAGTGGACCATCTAGACTCTTGAGGACATGTTTCACACTTGTGTCAAAGATTTTGGAGTTTCTTGGATGAGTCTCCTTCCTTTGGTATAGTTTCCTTAAAAAAATAGTTTTCACTCCACCATCGTTATGGTTATGTTGAAATCCTTGTATGGACAAACATATTGTTCTCTATTATTCTAGACTGAGGTCATACAGTTGTCGATTCTCAAACTGAAACTGGAACAAAATATGATAGAGATGGTGCATGTGATTCACAAGATGATGAAATTAGTATAGGATCATTATAAATCCTATTTCTATCATCGGAGGGGACCTTTTTAGTTCGACGTTGGGAATCATGTGTTCTTGAAGGTGACTCCCCATCATGGGAGTAAGATTTATCCCCTATATGCTATTCCTTTCGAGGTGTTATCTCATGTTAGAGTCAGGGCATATCAGATAGCACTTCCCCCACAATTTATCTGGATACATGATGTTTTCACGTGTTAAAGCTCCATAGTTATCTTCATGGGGACTTTCACATCATGGATTGGGGAGAGATCAATGTTAATGATGATGCGACCTTTGTGGAGAGGCCTTTAGATAACTAGGACCACCAGGATATAGTGTTTAGTGGGAGTTATATCCCCTTGTTTTTTGTCTTGTGGTGGAATGGTGCTGTAGAGGAGAGTACCTGTGAATGTGAGTTGAAGATACACACCCTTTACCTCATGTGGTTTGGTGTTTAGCTATTCTCTTATAAAACTTTTTTTTGTGGTGGTATGAATTTTCTGGTTTTGAGATTAATTTCTATTGTTTCATGTTGTGGATTACTATCTTTGAGAGGTATCTCCCCTGGGAAAGTGTTTATGAGTTGGTTGTGTTTTCTGTGTGGTTTCATCTTATTCCAATGGTGAGGTGGTCAAGCTTTTATGGTGGAGAGATCCTTGAGAGGTATCTATTAGGGTGGTTGTTCAGATCGACCCTTTTCTGTTACCTCTCTGGGTTGGTTTTGGATTCTTGAAGATGAGAATGTTTTGAGTGGTATTTAATGTAAGGGAATAGATCCACATAGATTGACCCTTTACACATTTTTGAAGATCTAGACACTTAGAGGAGGGTTAAGGGAAGTTTGGAGGGACTCAGACATTAAAATATAAAAGTATGGAGATTTCATGTTCTGTAAAGTTACACAATGTGAAAGTAAGTTTCATGATGTGTAATAACTTGGAGTTTAAAAAAATAAAATGAAAATGAAAAAAATTATCAGAAATGAAACTATGGGCATTACATGACATAAAAGAGGATTACACATCATATAAATCCTAGATGCTATAAGTTTTAAATGTTTTCATCTACTCAGGTATGTGAAACCCTATGGTGGCAGAACCTCCCTTCCAATTCCAAGAGACCTAGGAATCCCTTCTTTAATATTTTTTGGGATTTCTTTATCAATAATTGATCTCTAGCTTCCCTCCTTTGATCCTTAATAATTCATCTTCGATCCAAAGTATGATCTTCCTCTATTCTTGTGGTTTTTTTCTATTTTCTCCCATTCCAGTTTTCTATGTAATGGAGATTGATCTCTATGTTCCTAATGGAGCTTTGTTGGTTGTTTTTTTGTCATGGTTTTGATGCGATATCCTCGGGCAGATGAAGTTCTTATGGGGGAGGCGATCGGGATATGATTTGTTGGTCCATTCTATTGCGAAGAATGTTGGAAAAATTTTGAGGTAGGGGATTCATTGTTTATCTATTTTTTTTCATGAAATCGTAGAGATAGAATGATTTATACCCTCAAATATCAATGAAATTAATCAAATAATTACTTAAACTATATTAAAGAATTGATAACGATTCTATGGTTATGTGGTTGTTTTTTACAATGATAATGGTTTGCATTTTGTTTTAATAGATAGTGTGATACCTATGAATCTCTTGGATTAGCATGTTTTTCTTGATTTAAATTGGTAAAGAATGTAAATGTTGATTTAATTTTTAGTTAATTGGATGAAAAAATAAAGAGGCATGTTTAATGAATCTAGTGTGTCATAGTTTTAATGTTGTGATCATGTTTAAATGAATTGATCTTCCATGTGTTAATGGAATTTAATAATGGTGTAAATCATGAAAATTCATGTTGGTAACATAATTAAAGGCATGATAAATCAATTGCTCAATTACATTATTATAGCTTGTATTAGCTTGCGGATTAGGCTTCCCATAGTTAGAATATATGAATAATGAATCAATTAATTTAATATGGAATAATAATTGATTGTGTGATAAAAGATAATTCCTTGTAGGGCCTGAGTTTTCTATTTTCTTATAAATGCTGAGAGCCTTGTGCTTTGGGGCCATGAGGTCTCATTGTGTGTGAAGTATGGATTCCGTGCTTTAGAAACAAGAGACCAATTTCTATGTTTGTTTCCTACTACTTGTGATGTGAGCCTGGGATGGATGAGCCTAGAGGCATGTTGTTGTATATGAGGTGGGAGGCACAGATGTTATGTGATCCACGAATGGTGGATCCTGAATGACTGTTGTGGCATATAGGGTAGTGGTTCCCTGTTATTATTGCAGCAATTGAAGCTTATGATGGAGGGATTTATCTGGATATGAAATTGAGTGTCATGGAGTAAACTAGGGATGATAGAATGGGTTGAATATGGGCTTACCTATTGATATGAAAGTTGGATTCTTGTTTTAATCTATTATTTTGATTATAGATTGGTTATTTTTTAAACTGATTTCATTTTCTCACTGCTTGAGGGAAATAGATTTGCTTGGTTGTATACATTTTTTGGTAGTTTAATATGTTTTTCTTGAGTAACTAGTAATATAGAAAGTAATTTTGTTAATAAATGTATAACTTTTTATCCCATGGGGTTGGATATTGCTGGGATACAATGCTGAGGTTATAATTCTGAGATGTTATTGACTCAGTTTTCTTATTCCTAGAGGGCATAGAACTTTTTTGTAATGGTAATGAAATACAATTGGGAAATTGTTAATGGTTAAGTGATGGTTAAAGAATTAAATAACAAAATTTAAAACTAATGTAAAGGGATAAAATAGTTTAATTTATATCTATAAATGGTTGTTTTCATATAGGATATCAGGTATTAGGAGTGGTAGTTGGGAGTCCGAGAGATGTTAGCTACAATTGAGTCTGAGACTTGGTTACACCAATATGGTGAAAGTGATCTATATTATATCATGTATTTTTGTGTTTTTATATGCTACTCCACTCTATCTATTAGGGTTATTAACACCATAGTGATTCTAATACCTATGGGTGTTTCCCCCAATATCTCAGTGGGAGGATAGATAGATGACTACCCCTTTTTGTCCCGATCTCTTCTCTTGGTAGTTACTTGTGATGGTATAAATGATAGTTATTTTTTCCCACATATTTGTGTATAAGGTTATAATGGCTTGTGTTCATTTCACATACATGTATTCTGGATATAGATTCCTAGGAGCTACTATAGTTATAAAGTGTGTGGGTTGTGATGGCTTGAGGTTCCTTACTCAGTGTATGGAATGTGATAGCTTGAGGTATAATACAAAATGCTTGATATATGTTATAAGTTGTGTAGAGGAACTTGGAAACTACCTAGTTTCTTTTAGTTATATGGATTTGGGGGTGTATTTAATGAGGTACACATTGTGGTGCTTCACCCAGGTGTCTGTGAGCTATCCTTTTTGGAGAGAGGTGCTCAGGACGTGCGACATTGGTATAGAAAAGAAAACCATCGGGGATGCGATAGTGTGGTATCCTTGATATTATTTATTATATTATATGATCTTTTATGTGATACTTGGTGGGAGTATCCATGGCGAGTCTAAGAAATCAGTATACCTACATAGGTGATGAGTTAGTTTCACTTGTTTTTCTATGTGATTTAGCATGCTTTCTTTACCTTTTATATGATAGGATTCAGAGAGGATCTTATTAAGTATACTGTTATACTCACCCTACAATATATAAAATATTTTTCAGGTCAATTGGAGTAGGTTGGAGATCAAAATGGTTACTACTAGTTTGGGGTTTTGTAGGAGTTTTTGGGATTTGTAGTCGTTTTCGTCCTTACTTTTCATTTGGTACTTCTAGTTTTTTACTTTCAGTTGTAGTATTTCTTGCATGTCATTACATATGTGCACTTTGGATTTTTTAGTACTTTTTTTTTGAGAAGAAGTTGGTGGGTTCCTATCTTATCTCTCTCTTTCACATGTGTTCTTTTATAGGGAAATGCCTCTCATCTTCATATGTACTATACCCTCAGTGCTAGTCACCAACCTAGGGCCTACTATAGGAAATAAAAATATTTCACTATATATATTCTCCCATTCCTAGTCCAGGAGGTGTACACCTTGTGGGTAGGAGGTCGTGACAAGTTTAACCATTGATAAACCTATTTTAACCTTAACCAAGATAATAGAGTTTTTACTATTAATTATGACAAAAAATTAAGTTTACTTTATTAACTAATATTAACTATTATGATTAAAAATATATAATTCATTTTATCAAATTAAATTCACATAATTTAAATAAATTAATTTATAATTAAAATTTGAAAAATGTGATAAAAATATCATTTCATTAAAAATCCATTTTTAAGAATAAAAATATTTTTATACCAAATTAAAGTATAATGTCGCTTAAAATACAATTTATAGGATTATTTTTAATAAAAAAGAACAAATTAAATTTTAAAACTGATAAAAATATAACGTTACTTTGTAAATACTTGAAAATAAAAGGCAGTTTTCAATAAAAATCAGTATTTTCATTATTCATTGAAAACAAACTTTTCACATAATCTATAAAATTCATCCTAAGAAAATATTGACATTTTGAAATAAAAATTAAATTTTGTTTTATCAAATTGAAATTGTATAATTTTAAAATATATTTTATAAATAAATCCATGTAATGCATGAAAACCCAATATGGTTAGAAATAATGTTTGAAAACTTACCTAATATTCTTATAATGAATATTAATCTATAAAATCTAAATAATTAATATTGAAAATAAATAAAAATTATTTATCTTAAAATTTCATGGGTTGTAACATTCTTTTAATATTTTATAAATTGCATCCTATCAATTTTATTCATTGTCTAAACTAGTGGGATATTTTTTCTTTATATGATTTTCTGATTCCAACATTTATTCTTCAACTATGTGTGTTTTTATCAAAAACTCTACTTGATGAATTACTATATTTAAAAAAATATCTTTATAGTCAAGAATATATATTGGGTTTTCCTTATAGGAAATATTTTCTTCCAAGAGCTCAAATTCAGGGATCAAAACATGAGATGCATGCCACACATATTTTATTAACAGAGAAACATAACATGTGTCATGTTCCTAAGATATAAACTTAGAGGGAAGGCCAATCAGTAAGAAACTAATAAAATATTATTTATAATTTCATATGGTTTATTGAACCATTGACATAACTTTTACTTTTACCAAAATTCATAACACTTTTCCAAGGATAAATTTTAAAAAAAACACGATCACCTTGATCAAAAGAATGATTTTTCCTCTGGTTATCTTTAGAACTTTTTTAGAAACTCAGATCCATACTCATGTGATATTGAAACATTTTCAACTTCTCAACCATTTATTCTACCAATTATGGTCCCAAAACTTCCTTTCTTCTAATTTATTCCAATAATATTGATTTTGACACCACTTTCCAAATAATTCCACAAAACGCTCCATTTGTATACTATAATGAAATTTTTATTATAATAAAACTCTACCAAAGTCAAATGATTATTCAAACTTTCTTGATAATACATTAAAAAGTATTTAATAATATCCTCAAAATACTTAATTTCTCACTCTAATTATCTATTATATTATGGATGAATGGATATACTAAAATTTAATTCAGTTCCATATGACTCCTGATGTCATTTTAAAATATTAAAGGTGAATCTACGATCACAATTAGATATAATAGAAAATAGGGACTCTATGTAATCTAATTATCTCTTTAGAATAAATTAGATAAAGTTTATCTAATGATATATTATCTCAAATTTGAATAAAAATTTTAGATTTTTTAATAGACAAAAAATAACACAAATCAAATTATTATATTGAGATGTCTTTAGTAATCCCACCCATGGATTCCATTATAGCACTAGAAAAGACTGAATCACCCCCTTTGGAAATTATATCTTAGTTTTAACCTCTCAGTAAGTCAAACATTTCATAGTAAAATCAGAAATATATTTCTCCATTCCTTCCCACCAAAAATGTTAGTGAAGGTATCTATAAATTTTTGTACATCCAGGATAAATAGAAATTGGAGAACTATGAGACTCACTCAATTATTCTTTCTTCATTTAGGGGTCATATGAAACACATGTCCTTTTTCTTAATCTCAAAACTCATTCTTTTTCAATATTAATATCTGAAAACTTATATTTCTTGAATGATTATACCTTTTCATTTAAAACAATATCTTCTTTCTTAGTATAATTTATCATGTCAGAAAAATATTATTGTACTGAAACTTAAAACAAAATAGATAGAGTTCGTATATGCACAATTTCTAATAAAACATTCATAAAATCATTATCTAAAGGATCATGTTCTATATGTTTCATATTTAATGTAGCATTATCTTTCCAACTCAAAGCATCAAATACTATTTTTTGCGTTACCAATATGGTAATTAATTGTGAAATAATAATATTTAATCAATTCCACCCATATCCATTACTTCATGTTCAATTCTTTATATGTGAATATGTATTACATAGTTTTATGATCAATATATATTCCACACTTTTCTCCATATAAAATTTATCTCCAAAATTATAAAACAAAGACTACATCATCCAATTCAAGGTCATGTGTAGGATAATTTTTCTGAAGTGGTTTTTGTTAATTTGAAGAATAATAAATTATCTAATTTTTTTTAATTAAAACACAACCCAATCCCTTAAATAAATCATAATTTTTTATAAAAAATTCACCACTACTAGGTGGCGGTCCAAAATTGGAGCATTCACTAATTTTATTTCTAATTCTAGGAAACATTCATCACATTCCATTATCCATTGATCAACTAATTTAATTTTAGTGGGATAAAAACTTATGCTAACTTTATTGACAATATATCTAAGGAATGAAATCTATCATAACCAAAAAATACATTCACTAAATTTTCTAGATAACTCTTTTCCTTTTATGGTTATCAAAATAATCCATAGATGGTTTTTATGATCCTCATAAAGTTTTAAATAAACCAAATACCATCAATAAACAAAACCAAGAACATATCCAAATATTTATGGAAAACACTATTTATAACATCCATGAATACAACTAGAGAATCCATCTACCCAAATGGAATGAAAAAAACATATAATTATCATACCTATTATAGGACACTGTCTTAGAGATGTCATCCTCCTTCACATTCATTTAATGGTACTCAGACCTGAGATAAACCTTTGAAAAATACTGAGCTCTATGGAGATGATAAAAAAAGTAATCAATATGAGGAAAAATACATATTATTAATAATAATGTCATTCATCACTCTATAATCATTTAAAATCCTCATGAAACTATAATTTTTTTAACAAAAAAACAGGATCACCCCATGGTGAAGTGATAAGACAAATAAATCCTTTATTAAAAAAAATTCTTACAACAACCTTTACATTTATAAGTAGTTTTACTTCAGACATTTAATAGTGGGGTTTTGAAATTCTATTAGTATTTAGAAACAAATAAATAATAAACTCAAATTACCAATAATTTATAATACCATATTCCCCATAAAAAAACATCCATATATTTTTAACTTCTAAAACCTCATTAATCTGAATAGTTCCCCAACTTTCAACAATATGAGAAAGATAACTTTCATTTCCATATCTTAATAGTTTTTTATCTTCTTTATATGCTATTAATGGTATTAATTGATTCTTATATTCAAATAGAAACTCATTTCATAAAATAACTTCTTTTTATTTTTAATCTATCTTAGTGTGATAAACTCAATGATAACTCATCCCTAGAATAAAAAAAATTATACAATGGGCAAGACAACAAGGTATATAGAAAAAATATTTCCACATATGGTAATACTAATATTTTTTTAAATTATGTTCTCCATAATTATACTCCTAGGTGTTTTTACCTAAAGTTCTAAATCCATTTATTGAGGTGAATTTCTATTTTTTCCTAAAACTTTTTTAGAGATGAAAGAATGTGTAGACCTAGAATCAATAAAGGAATTAGCATAACATTAATAAATAATTAATGTACATGTTGTAAATTCATTAGAGGGACTAAAATCTATTGAAGTTGTTTCAAAGGATTTCAGAACACCCTTTTTATAGAATTAATGTTTCCCACCATTCATGTTCTTATTTAAACATGTATCCTCATAATGAACCATCTCATTAAATTTAAAACTCATTACTACTTGTTTATCAGAATTATTATTACCTACAATCATGAGCCATATGACCTAACTTACCATATTTTAAAATCTCCCCAAATTTTAGAAGACATTTTCTCTATTTATTTTTACCATACCTTTCAAAAATTGAAAACTTGACTTTCCTTCCTTCATATTTATTTGTTGTATTCTTCCCAGTTTTCTGGTACTTAGATCTATTTTTCTGTTTATTTTAATGCAATTCATGGTTATTAAAAAACTAAATCTTTAAATTATCATCATAAAAAAATTTATCAAAACTTTTAAATTTACGAGAGTTCGATGCTTTTTTTATCTTGGATGTAATGATAAGTAAAACCAATTAATTTTAATATCAAGATCCCAGATACAAATTAGTGTATACCTTTCTAATCCAATGAAGTTTGCTTCATATAAATCCACTAAATAGTCCACCTTCTACCATAATTCCAAGAATTTATTCTCTATCCTAATCAAAAAACCTTTGGACAATATTTCTTAATAATAATATTGTTAAATTCATCACATTCACTAGTGTCAATATCTTCCCTTTTTCTAGTGTTCTTTTCCATTAAAAACCATTAATTTACTTCACCTTCCAAAAGGTAAATAACAAGAGTTACCTTATGATGATCTGAATAACCCATGACTTAAAATATCTTTTCTAGAGACTTAATACATCCCTAATATACCACTAAGTTAGAAGATCCACTGAATGCTAGAGGGCATTGTCTTATAAAATGATCTACTATAGACGTGTTCCTTTATGGTATATATAGTTTATCTCTAGAATGGATTCCACTTCTATTTATATCCTACATCAATTAATACATCACCAAAAAACCACTCATTTCCAATTCCATTTATTCTAGATTGTTGACTTGGAAGGATATTTTTCTCTTGGTTTGTTCCCAACTCAAGCTTACTATATCCCCTTTGTGAAGCCATTCTGAACAGAGATAATTTAAGTGAAGTAAAATGGTAATATTAAAATTATATATCATGATAACCATAAATTAGAATATATTAAGGGTATTTACGTCAATTATCCTATCCTATAAAATTATATAAACATTATCTATGATACGAACTATACGAACCATACCTTAAACAATCTGTAAAATTAATCTTTAGATATGAATTATTTTTATTACATTTTCAAAGATCTTTTAGGTGTATAGTTTTATATAATTATGTCATAAAACTTATATAAATAAGTATTACATCACAAAGTGGAAACTTCCACTAACTATTCATTTTTTCCAAAATATAAAACTTTTAAAATATCACAAGTTTTATTTTCATGACATATATTCATACTTTTAATAATTACCACTTACTTGTCCTAATCGTCCTTAAAAACTTATGAACAAAATTTAAGAACATGGGATTATAAAAAAATGTTCAGTAAGTTACATATAAAAAGAAAAAAAAATATTCTACTCTATGAATACTCTTAAAAATTTTCTTTCCTCAAAATATTATTTGAACTCAAAATAAATATTTCCTTACCCATAAAGTCAAATTCTTTTACTAAATATTTTATTAAAACATTTGATAAGAAATATTAAAGGAAAAATAATGCTCATAAATTTTAATTCTCAATCATGAAAACTCTTTAATTTTTTTTTATCAAGATATAAATTTCCCCCTTAATAAGTAGAATAAAAGTCCCTTTAAACATAAGATCTTTAGATTACCTTGTGAAACCGTAAGTTTTACATGAAAACATATAGAAAGAATAAGAAAATATTGTTGGTAAAATGGGGAACCGTTTTTATATCACTATTACAACCACTCTTACAAATAGAACAACATACCTGGAAAATTCCATTAATATCTTAGGAGAAACCTAATTGGTTAACTCTGTCTCTTTACCCCATGCATTGGAGAGCTATATCGAGCTCAACTATCATCATGAACTATAGTAGGGACACCAATAATAATGATCTATATCAAGCTCACCCATCATTATAAATGATTCCCAAGAACTATAAAATAATTGTAACACATTAAATCTTTCATTTTTATTAATACACTCATAAAAATTTTCTTTTCACCCATAAGAAAAAAAAATTTGGATATCAAAATATCCATTATATTTAAAACACTTTTTTAAAATACCATGACCAAATAGAAGGAGGGTTTTTATTTTTAGAAAACATGAAATATTGAAATGGAATAAAATTATAAAATAATGGTTATGGTGGTAAGAAAACCATTGACACTGTATATATTAAAACAAAACATTGTTTTTCTCTTTTCTCAAAACACTATGTATAAATTATATAAAAATATTCCTTTTCTAAAACATTGATGTAAAGTCAAAAGAAACATAAAATAAACTTTATAATTAATTTTTTACATATAAATACGTTTATAAAATTATTTTAATATTATGGAAATATAATATAAATATTTATAAAATAAATATTTAAAACATTAAAAATGGGGATTTTAGATAAAGATCCCTTACCTCGAGTCTGAATCATCATATACGTTATTTATATTCCTAAATAATAAATTTATATTAATTAATTATTGTCTTAATAAACATTTTCATGTTTATTGTTACTTTTATTTTATTTATTATCATGTTATATAAAATTAATTAATCAATTATGTTCATGTTGTATATTTTCATAATATTCATCTTATATGAAAAAATTGACTTAAGTTAACTATGATCAAAGTGGTTATAATTAAATCATTCACATAATTATAGTAGTAACTAAATAATTATTATTTTAAACATCAATTATAATTTTAAAATCAACCATGAAATATGGTCATGCAAAATGAATTATCCTACAATTGTGAAGATGGTAGGTCATACGTACGCCTGAATAGTATTTTCATTTTTTAAAGAGAATGAGGGAAATAAGGTATGTGTCATTTTATATTGACAGAATGATTATTATAACAAAAAAAATAATATTATATCATTAAATAAACTTATATATACCATAATTTTGATTTGGTGATGAAAAAACAATCACATTGCTTTGTGGAGGTGGTAATCCACAAGTACACAAGACCAACATTATCATTTTTCAATGGATGGAAAGGTAATAAAATAGATTATATATTATCTTTAAATAATAATAAATGTTTCGTGAATATCACATATAATTTTCAAATCCATTATTTTGACCATATGTGAAAGGTAGTTACAGAAAGAAAATTACATCTATTCGTTATGTGGTGGTCCTCTGCACATTTGAATAATGGTTTCATTTCCCATTTCATGGATGAATATATTTATTTATGTTATTCCATTAACATAATAAAATCAAAGTATATGGAAGGTATGTATGTTATTATTTAATCATTTTTTAATAATATTTTATGGAGGTATACAAATAAATAAAATAAATATTCTTGATTAAGAACTAAACCTCTTCTTCGAACAACAACATTAGGTTTATAGCTAAAGTATTAAAAGGATGGTTTTATGATCAAAAAAGGGATTCAATGAAATGGGTATGAATTTAATGAATTGATTTTGGTACATATTATTCAAACCAAAATTATCATGATGTTTTGATATAATATGAGAGTGGGTGTTCTTTTATAATTTGTTTGGAGGACACACTTGATTTTTCTAAAAATGTTAAAATATATTAATGTTTAAATCAAGTAAAATGGAAAAAAATGAACCAATTAAAAATATTATATGATATAGAGTCTAACAATTCTCATAAAAAATAATTTATACAAGTTTGTAGGTTATGTTTTCTCATATCACCTAATTTAAACTCCCTGATAAACCTATTTTAACCATAACCATGGTAACAATTTTTTTACTATTTTTATTATTGATTATGAGAAAATAGATTTTATCTTATTAAATAAAATTAATTATTATGATTATAAATATGAACTATATTTCATCAAATTAAATTCATATAATTGAAAAAATCTAATTTAAAATTAAACACACAAACTCCACAATAAATAGTTTTTTAGAAAAATTTCTTTTACGCATAAATTTTTTATATATATAATGAAATTATAATGTTTATTATAATAAAATTTATTGTATTTTTTAATCAAAATTAATTAATAAAAATTTAAAACTAATCTAAAATAGAAAGAGACTTTGTAAATACTAAAAAATAAAAGGTAACTTCTCAACAAAAATCAGTATTATCACAATTCATTGAAAATAAATTTTTTTCCAAAAGTTATAAAATATTCCTTCTAAGATAATTTTTACATGGTAAATTCAAAAATTATGTTCAATTTTTCAAATAAAAATTCAATAATTTTGAAATAGAGTATATAAATAAAAATATATAATACATGAAAACCCAAGTTGGTTAGAAATAAAATTTGACATAAAAATTACATAATACTTTTATAATGAATATAACTATATTAAATATGAATGATTGATATTAAGAAGGAATGAAAATTATTTATCTTAATATTACCAGGTTTTTTACATTCTTCCCCCCATTTTGAAATTGCATCCTTGAAATATTATTTATTATGTAAATAAGTGGGGTTATTTTTCCTTTATAGAATTTTATAATTCCCATGTTTGTTTTTAAAACATATGGGTTTTCCATAAATAAATAACTTGATGAGTTAATATATTTCAAACAAATTCTGTCTATAGTTCAGAATATGAATTCATTTTCCAAAAAATAAAGGTTTTTTTCAACTAAACTAATTTTGGGCTCAAAATATGAGATGCATCCCACACATATTTTCTTAACAATAAAACATAAAATAATTCATATTCCTGAGATATAAACTTAGAGGAAAGTCCACTTAGTAAGAAACTGATCAAATATTCTCTAGAATTTCATATGGTGGAATAAACCACATATTTAGATTTCAGTTTTATTAAAATTCATAATACATTTACATAGAGAATGATTAATAAAAAACATGATCTTATACCTTGAATGAATGATATTTCCTCCGATTATCTTAGAAAATATTCTCTCTACTCTAAGCCATCCTCTTGTGATGTTGAACTATTTTTACCTTATAAGCCTCTTATTTTTGCAATTATAGTCACAAAAACATTCTTTCTTAATCTTTATCCCAATAATCTTGATTGTGACCCCACTTTACATATAATTCTTCAGAAGGTTCCATCTGTATACTTGAATGAGAATTTTTATTATAATAAATCTCAACAAAAGTAAGATGTTTATCCAAAATTCCTTAATAATCCATTGAAAAAGATTGGATGATATCCTCAAAATTAAAAATTTATCACTCTGGCTATCCATTAGATTGTGGATAATATGATATTACAAAATTTAATTTAGTTCCCAATGACCCCTAAAGTAATTTATTGAAATAAGAGGTAAATCTAGGGTAGTGATTATATATAATGGAAAAAGGGAATCCATGTATTTTAATTATATCTTAAACATAAATTTAATAAAGTTGATCTCATGAAATATCATCTCACATGGGAAGAAAATGATAATATTTAGTTAATAGATAATCAATAACCCAAATCACATTATTACCTTGAGTGGTATTTGGTAATAGCACCATGATATCTATAGATATATTATACCATTTCCATTATGGTACTGGAAAATACTGAATCACCCCCTTTGGAAATTATCTTTCAAATTTAACCTACCAAAAATTCAAACATTTCATAGTAAATTCAGAAATATCTTTCTCTATTACTTCCTAATCGAAATGTTCCTTAAGATCTCTATAATTTTTTGTACTTCTAGGATAAATAAAAAAATCTAGATCTATGAGCATCACTAAACTGTTATTTATTCAATTAGGTGTGACATGAAAAACATGTCATGTTTCTTAATCTCAGAACACATTCTTTTTTAATATTAAAATCTGGAAACTTAACTTTATTGACTAATTATATATTTTCCTATATTACAATATATTAATTTTGAGATTACTTAATCCCACCTAAAAAATAGGATTGTACTGAAACCATAAAAAAAGAGTAATTTCCTGTATGCAGAAATTTTAAGAAAACATTTATCAAATTATTAACCAAAGGATCTTGTACTTTTTGTAAGATATTTAATGCATCATTATCTTTCGTACATATAGAATCAACTACACTGATTTCATTACCTGGATGGTAATTAATTTTTAATGTGAAATATTTTATCAATTACATCCATCTCCATTTATTCATGTTCAAGTCTTTATAATTGAATATATAATTCAAACATTTATGATCAATATATATTCCACAATTTAATCTTTAAAAGAAATTTCTCCAAAATTTTAAAGCAAATACTACAGTTTCTAGTTCAAGGTCATGTGAAAGATAATTTTTATCAAGATTTTTTAAATAACATAAAGCATAATAAATTACCCAATAAGTTTTAATTAAAACACAACCCAATCCATTCAATGAATCGTCATTGTATATAAAACATTCACCATTTTTGGGAGGTAATGCTAATATTGGAGCATTCACAAATCTTATTTCCAATTCTTGGAAACATTCATCAACTTTATTTTTCAATTGATCAAAAAATAAAATTTTAATTGGATCAAAAATTATTCTATCTTTATTTAAAATATATCAAAGGAATAAAATCTATTTCAACCAAAAAAAACACATTTACAAAATTTTCCATATAACATTTTTTATTTCATGGTTTGTAGAATAATCCTCATATATTTTTTATGATCCTAATAAATTTTTGAATAAAACAAAATATCATCAATAAAAAAACCAAAAACATATCAAAATATTTATGGAAAACTCTATTCATATGATCCATGAATACAACTAGATAATTAATCAAACCAAAGGGAATAAACACAAAATAATATTGATCATACCTAGTATGGAATATTGTATTAGGGATACAATCATCCTTCACCTTCAGCTGATGGTACTCAGACATGGGATCAACCATTGAAAAATACTGAGCTCCCTAGAGCAGATAAAACATATTATCAATATGAGGCAATAAGTACTTATTCTTAATAGATTTTTTTTTCAACACTCTATAATCATTTAAAATCATCAATAAACCCTATTTATTTTTTACAAACAAAATAGGATCACCCCATGGTGAAGTGATAAGACCAATTAATCCTTTAACAAGAAATTTCTATAACCGCATTTTTAATTATATATGTTATACATGAGATCTTTCATAATGGGTTTTTGAAATTATATTATTATGAGGAAATAAATATAAATAAATTCAACTTAAAAATCATTTATAATACCATGAACCTCACCAAGAAAAACATCCTGATATTATTTTACTACCAGAACATCCTTAATATGAATAGATCCCTTATTTTCAACAATATGAGAAAGATAACATTCAATTCCATGTCTTAACGGCTTCTTAGCTTATTGATATGTTATAAATGGTATGTATCAATTATTATATTCAAATAGAAACTCATTTTATAAAATAACTTCATTGGATTTGTAATCTATCTTATCATGATAAACTAATAGAAAACATATCCCTAGAATTACAAAAAATTATACAATGTGAAAAAAACAAGGTTTATAAAGAATAACCTTCCAGATATGATAATATAAATATTGTCTTAAATTCTTATTTCCTTAATTCTACCCCATGTGTTTTTACCAAATTTCCTAAATTTATTTATTGCGGTGAATTTTTCTTTTTTCTAGTAAATTTCTCAGAAATGAAAGAATGTGTATACCCACAATTAAAAAATGACATTTGAAAAATATTAATATAAAATTAATTTACCATTTATAACTTCATTAGAAGTATTGGCTTATAATGAAGTAGTTTCAAGGGATTTCACCTCACCCTTCTACTTATAGTCTTATTGCTTACAATCATTTTATCTCTTCCTAATACATGCATCCTCATAATGACCCATCTCATTAAATTTAAAAAATGTTACTATATATTTATTAAAAATTGTTTTACCACTCATAAGATCATTTTATTTGTAGTCACAAACTATATTTCTAGACTTACCATATTGTATGCACTTCTATGATTTTACAAGACTTACCTAGGGTGGTTTTTACAAAACCTATCAAAAACAAAAAACATTATTTTCTACCTTAATATTTCTTGGATGTATTTTTTCCATTTTCATAGAACATGGATCTTTTTTTTATATTTAATTCAATGGAATACATGGTCATTAAAAAAACCATTCCTACTTTCTCATCATAGAAAAAACGTTTCTCAAAAGATTTAATTTTTCAAGAGACCATGACCTTTTGTATCTTGGATTTAATTCTAAGTTAAACCAATTAATATTTCTATAAAGATCTAGGATACAATTCATTGTGTATCTTTAAAATATGGTTAATTTTTCTTTATATTAAGACACTGGATATTTCTCTTTATTCTTTAATTACAATAATTTATTCTCTATCCTAAATTGAAAAAACATAGGAAAATATTTCTCAAGAAGAATATTCTTAAATTTATCTCTTTCTCTAGAGTTAATATATTCTCTTTTTATATTATTTTTTACCATTAAACACCATTTATTTGCTTCACCTTCAAAATAGTAAGAAAAATGAGTTAAATTTTGATTATATTAATAACCCATGACTTAAAATATCTTTTCCAGAGCATTAATACACCCCTAAACTACCACTTAGTCAGAATATCCACTGAATGCTAGAGGGTGTTGCCTTATCAAATGATCCACTATAGACATGTTCCTTTTAGGATGACCTAGTTTTCCTATACCAGGGATTCGACCACTATTTATACCCTACATCAACTAATACATCATAACAAAAACAATTGATTTCTAATTCCAACCATTTTAGGTTGCTAATTTTGAAGGATATTTTCCTCTTGGTTTCTTTTTTACTTCATGTTTCCTATATCCTCTATGTAAAAACATTATGAGCAAATATAACGACCTGAACTTAAATATTTTTTTAAAATTTAATCTCTAGAAAATAATTCATTTCATTACATTCTCATATATATTTTTGGTTATGAGTTTTAAAGAATAGGTTCATAAACCTTACATACATAAATATTACATCAAAATTTTAACACCTCTACTTAATAGCCATTTTTTTATAATAATTTTTTTTAAAATATAACAAGTTTTATTTTCATGAAATATATTCACAATTTTCATATTGATCTCTTATTTTTCCCTAATAATCCTTAAATCCTTGTAAAAAACTTTTTAAAACATGTCATGAAAACAAAATGTTCAGTAAGAGATATATAAAAATAAAGAAACAAACTTTTTAGTCCATGAATACTCATAAAAAGTTTCCATAAAAAAACTTTAAACTCAAAAATAAATATTTCCTTACCCATGAAATAAACTTATCTTAATAATTATTTTCTTAAAACATTTTATAATAAATATTAAATGAAATAAATACACATAAAGGTGACTATTGAATCATTAAAACTATTGAACCCTTTTTTTATAAATCTATACATTTTCCCTCAAGAAGTAGCATAAAATTCCCTTTAAACATAAACTCTTTAGCTTACTTTGTGAAATCATAATATTTATGAGAAATCATATAAATCATAAAAAATAATGTAGGTAACATGGGAAACCATTTTTATATCACTCTTAAACTAACTATTACAAATGGAACAACCTACCTAAAAAATTCCATTAATATCTTAGGAGAAACATAATTAGTTAACTCTGTCTCTTTACCCAATGCATTGGAGAGCTCTATCGGGGTCACTTGTCATGATGAACTATATCAGGATCACCCATAATCATGAGATATATCAGGCTCACCACTCATCATAAAAAATTCTAAAGAACCATAAAAAATCATAACAAAAGAAATCTTTCATTTTTATCATAAGCTCATAAAACTATTCTTTTCAACCATAAGAAAAATATTTTTGGAGATTGAAATTTCAATTCCATTTAAAACAATTTTTGAATATACCAAGAAAAAATGGAAATAAAATTTTTATTTAAAGAAAACATAAAATATTGAAAAGGATTAAAAACATAAAATAACATTTATGGTGGTAGGAAAAACCATTGACACGGTATATATTAAAACCAAACATTCCTTTTTCATTTTTTCAAAATATTCTCTATAAAATACATAAAAATATTCTTTCTGAAAAACTATGAAAGAAAGTAAAAAAGAGATATGAAATTTTATTTATAATTAATTCTTTTATATAAATAAATTCATAAAATAATGTTAATAATATGTACATAGAATAAAAATATTTAAAAAATAAATCTTTAAAACATTAAAACCGAGGTTTGTAGATAAAGTGTCACATACCTTGAGTCCAAATCCTCACATACATTATTTAAAGTCTTAAATAATAAATTTATATTAGTTATTACTAGAATAAGAACCCTTTTCAATTTTATTATTCCTTTTATTTTATTTATTATCATGTTATATAAAATTATTTAATTAATTATGTTCAGGTTGAATGTTTTGATCATATTCTGCTTTTATGTCCAAAAATGAGTTAATTTAACTATGATAAAATTGGTTATAATTAAATTATCTCCATAATAATAATAGTAATGAAATAATTATAATTTTTATACATCAATTATACTTTTTCAATAAACCATGAAATATGGTTATTAAAAATTAATTATGTTATAATCATGGCGGCAGTGGGCAGTACGTATGCATGAGAAACGTTTTAATTTTTTTAAAGAGAATGCAGGAAAGAAGGTAAGTGTTATTTTATCTTAAAATAATGATTATTATATAATAAAAATCATATTATATCTATAAATAAATTCATATATACTATCCATGTGATTCATTGATGAAAAAAATCACATTGCTTCATGGAGGTGGTATTCCAAAAATACACATGAACGACAATATCATTTTTAAATGGACAGAATGGTAAGAATATATATGAAACATTATCTTTATATAATCATAAATATTTCATGAATGTCATATATATTCTTTAAATTCATCATTATAACCATCTATGAGTGGTTGTAATGGAAAGAAAATTACATCGGTTCCCGAGGTGGTAGTCCTCCGTACAGATGAATGATCGCTTCGTTTCCCATTTGATGAAATAATATATGGATATAGGTTATTAAATTAACATAAAAAAATAAAAATATGTGAAATATACATATGTTATTATTTCATCATGTTTTAATAATATTTAATTGAGGTAGAAATAGAAATAAAATAAATGTTCTCAATTAATAATTATACCTCTTCTTCGATCAACCTCTTTAGGTTTATAGCTAAATCCTTAATAGGATGGTTTTATGATAAAAAAAATAGACTAAATGTCATGGTTAGGGATTTAAGGAATCATTTTTGGTAGGTATTTTCTAAACCAAGATTCTCAAAAAGTGTGAATAGGATAATAGAGGGGGTGTCCTTTTATAAGTGGATCGAAGGACACACTTAGAATTTTTAAAAATATTAACTTTTTTTAATGTCTTAATAAGGAAAAATAGCTCCAAATTAATGATTTAAAAATTTTATATGATATATAGTCTATAAATATCTATATAATATAATTTATACATGTTTCTAAGTTATTTTTACCCTTATTACCTAAGTTAAACTCCATGTAAACATGTTTTAACCACAACCATGGCATAATTTTTTTCCCTAATTTCACTATTAATTATAAAAAAATAAAAAATAAAAAATTAAATAATATTAATTATTATTATTTTAAATAGGAAATCATTTTTTTTAATTTAAAATAATATAAGTGAAAAAAATTAATTTAAAATTAAACCCACAAAACCTAACAAAACTGTTTTTCAGAAAAATGACTTTTTAGGTATAATAATATATTTATATCAAATTAAAGCATAGTATTTATTATAATGACATTTATTATATTTTTTAATAAAAAAACTAATTAAATTTTAAAACTAATCTAAAATATAATTAATCATTGTAAATACATGAAAAGAAAAGATAGTTTTTCAATAAAAATCATTATTATCACTATTTATTGAAAAAGAAAACTTTTCAGAATATTCTAAAATATTATTCCAAAGATAATTTTGAAATTATAAATTCAAAAACTAAGTTCACCGTTTCAAATTAAAATTCTATAATTTTAAAATAAATTATTTAAAAAAATCATATAATGCATGAAAATATAATTTGGTTAGAAATAAAATTTGACTTAAGAATTACATAATATTAATATAATGAATACGACTCCATAAAATTTCTATGATATATATTAAAAGGCATGTAAATTATTTACCTTAAAATTACCTGGTTTGTGACATTCTTCCCCCTTTTTGAGATTTCATCCTTGAAATTTTATTCATCATTTATAAAAGTAGGGCTATTTTTCAATCATATCATTTTTTCATTCCCATGTTTTTTCTTCAACTTTATGGGTTTTCATAAAAAAATAACTTGATGAATTTCCTTATTACACAAAACATTCTCATTGCCTTAAGAATTTGTACTGTTTGTTCAATATAAGAATGTTTTTCTCCCAATATATATACTTCATAACTCAAAACATTAGATGCATCCAAGAAAAATTTTCTTAACAAAGAAACATAAAATACATAATATACCAGAGATAAAATTAGAGGCAAGGACACTCAATAAGAAACTGATCCAATCTTATCCAAAATTTTATATAGACCAATCAAAGACATACTTAACATTCCCTTTTTACCAAAACACATAACATTTTTGCATGAAGAAACATTATTAAGAACATGTTTTTCTACCTCAAAAGAAAGTTATTTCCTCCAGTTATCTAAATAACATTGTTTTCCTACCATGATCCATCAGCATGTACTAATGAATCATCTTCACCTTCTCAACCATTTATTCTACCAATTATAGTCCTATTAACTTCCTTTCATTAACTTCATCCCAAAAAGGTAGAGTATGACACCTCTTTCCATATAATACCTCAAATAGTGCCATGTGTATACTAGAATGAATAATTTTATTATAAGAAAAATCAACCAATGTAAGATGTTTATCCCAATATCCCTAATAATCCATGGAATAAGATCAAATCATATCGTCCAAATTTTTAATCCTTTTCATTGAATATACATAAAAATATGAATTATCGGTTGTACGGAAGTTTAATTAAGTACCCAATGACTCCTGATGTTCATTCCTAAAATTAGAGGTGAATCTTGGTTCGTGATCAAATTCAATGGAAAGAGGGACTAAATGTAATCTGATTATCAATTTAACTTAAAGTCAAGAAATTTTATCTAAAGATATATTATCTCTAATGGTAAGAAAATGATAATATTTCATTAATTAATCAACAATTACATAATTCACATAATTATATTGAGATATATTTGGTAATCCCACACAAAATATATGGATATATACTTCCATTTCCATTATAGCACTGGAAAAGGCTACATCATCTCCTTCAGAAATTATCATTCAGCTTTAACCTATTGAAAATTTAAATATTTCATAGTAAAATAAAAAATATATTCTCATATTCCATCACATCATAAATGTTCATGAAGGCCTCTATACATTTTTGTACTATTGGGATGAATATAAAACAAAGAACTATTCACGTCACTAAAATTTGATTTCATCAACTTGGGGTCTCATGAAAAACATAACCATTTTTTGAATCTCAAAACACTTTCTTTATCAATATTAAATTCAGGAAACTTACCTTTATTAATAAATTATACATTTTCTTATAAAACATCATCTTCTTACAACTCTTGATAAATATTTTATATCACACCCCATCATTGATTTCTATTTTATTTGGTTTTTTATTGGCTCTAGATATTTCATTTGAGGTTTATGTTGAGTTCTTAGTGTGAAAAATTTGAGTTCTGGAGTTTTAGGGCTGTCTTTTGTCATCTTAAGTGTTAGTTTACGCAGGTTGGGTTGAATCCATGTAGTATGTTGATGCAAAGGGTGTTTTTAGTTATTTTTGTTCTTACTTGGTCTATACATAGTTTTCCAAAAACCATGAAAGAAAAATGGGTAACCACAAAGACTTACTTGGGTGTTAGAGACCTAGAGCACAACTCACACATAGTTAGAGGAAACTGTGCGGAAATCATGTGAGGATGTCAATAATTTTAACAGAGATGGTTTTAAAATTTCATATATAGTTTCTCAAACTAGGTGGGAAACCTATATGGTATTGTTATACTTATAGGGAGGTTATTATGATTGGAAAATAGTTTCATAACCATGTGACCAAACAATAAGAGGATCCCTTATCTTCTATTAGGGTGTACATATTTTGTGTATGTTTTAGTAAATCATGCATTTGACCCATGAAACATTCCAAGGTTATCCAAAACATGAATTTCACCTTTTTAACTTATAGTTTTTAACCCCAATCAATGCCTCTCCTCCACCACTCATTCGAATGTCCCATTAAGAGCCTTGGGAGACTTCCTCATCTCCTCCTCTTGGATTTTGGGTGACTTCTCCTACAATTTGTGGGGGGTTTCTCCTTCGGTAAGTATTATTACCCCTCTCTTTTCTTATTCATCTTGTTTCTATATTCTTATATGCATTGGTTATCTCTTGTAATAATACTAGAGTAATGGTTGGATAATATTGGTTAGGTCTTTTAGTGATAGGGTGTGTGGTTCATCTATTGGGTCCTGTTATTCCTTCTCATGTTTTGTCGTGTTAGCACACCATTGAGGTATGTGATTCCATCCATTTCCTTTTTATAACATTTCATATCATTCTTGAGATTTTAAAAATAAAAATTTATTATGATATTTTTTATTATTGGTTATTTAAATGAGTTTTTATGGCTTTTCATTGTTGATTGTTTTTGAAAATAGTCCCATTAAATGATTTATATGATTATGCCTCTGTATATTAAATGTATAATTATGTTAGGTGTTTAATAAAATTATAAGTATCCTTTAAAATGGATTTTTGTGGTTTAAAATTATGTTTTCCTTATTATAGTTTGTATGAAATTTTGTTACATGTAAAATTGTGGTTTTTATGGGGTTTTTTGCTTTTTATGGACATGTTGATTATGTGAAATCTATTGTGTTTCATTGTGATGATTCATTATAAATATTTACTGAGATTTATACATTATTATGTATGTTCATATATATTTTGGTGTAATATGTTCTTGTCCATATGTGTATGAGGGGTACATATAGACATATGCATGCATATAAATAGTGGATTCCAAATTATGAATGTTTTTAAAAAAATTTCTTCTGAATTTTTTTATAAATTATCTCTTTATAAAATGGTTTTCCAAATGTTTTCCAAATTATTACTTGGTTACTAAATGTCTCTTATGTGTGTTTTGAGAACTTTTTTCCTAAATCTTGTTGGAAGGATCATTTGGAACCTTATAATTGTATTCAAAAAATTGGCTTGGTTTTGAAATAAGTTTTGGAAAGAAAGGTGTTCTCATTGTAAATGGTTTGGATCTTGAATGTTGAGGTATGTTTGGTACCTTTATACACATTTCAAAAAATGGTTTAATATTCTCATGTAATTAGGATTGATTTGAACATTTAAAATTTCTTGGAAAATGGATTTAAAATCTCATGATGTATAGGACTGGAACTATGGAAATGTATTTATGCGGTGGGAACCCCAATGGTTGTCATCCAGTTAGAGAATTTCACCACATGGATGGTGTTAGAGAGTGGGAAATTCATCCACGATAGCATCTATGTTGGTTTTAAAAGTGTGATTACCTCCTGACTTCTCCTTTATACTATTATCACGGGATCCTAAATATCATCTAGAGGGTCAAGTGATAATTTCTTTCTATCCATTATTAGAAAAACTGGAACCCCTAGATATAGGATAGGTCAGGTGGGTTGTTCCACTGGTCAGTCTAGGTAGAGCATCCATATTGGTTATAAAATATAAATCATATCATATGGTTACAGATGGGTCTGAAACTGAGTATGTATAATATTTCCTCTTGAGATGTTTAATAAATTCCCATGAAAACTGTATATTATTTATTTTAGTTTTTTTATTGAACCCTCATTTCTTATTCTATTTTCATATACCTATTCACACTTGGGATGCTGTTTTTTATTTCTTTATTCCTCTTTTGATATACCCTACTACTTTTTCATAATTTGTTTCCTCTTTTTTATATTCTTACATGGGTGGAATAATTCTTCTTAGGTTTGTTTGTCAAAATAGGGTTTGAAATTGAAAAAAACAATTTTAAAGGAAATACATGTTCGTTTTTGAAAAGTATTTTGGGGATGTTATGTATGGGATTCTACGGTAAAAACCCTATTTATAATTTTATTTTCAATCTCATATTTATGTATTGTTTTGGGAAAGGAAATCTATGGATTCTATGGTGGTTACATAAAGATTTTTTTTATACTCACAACATTATTTTTCCACTTAGTGTAAGTAAAACTGATATTTTTGGTAGTTTCATGTTCCATTATGGGTCTCTTGTAGAGGGAGTTGTTTTTTGTGTTGATGGATGGTGAACAAGACGTTACATGTAAATTATATCTAGTTATAATTGGTTATAGATTTTATTTTTTGGTATGTTGTATCTGGATCTGTTGATGTTTATTTATATTCAGTGTTTGTATATCATAGTTATTATACATGTTCATTGTTATTTTATATGGTTATTGTTGGTTGAAATCATCCCCAACGATTTATCTATGATTCCAAAGAACTTATTCCAGTGCATGGGGATTGGGGACGCCATTCGGGTCCTATCGTGGAATAGATCAGTTTTTTGGTTCATGGTTAACATGGGATTGTTCATGAAAAAATGGCATTGGAGTATCCCTTTATTATTTGTGGTGTTTAGTAGACTTGAGTTAACACTAATAGAAATTTTTTCTTTACCAATGGTTTAAAAATGTTGCTAAAGGCTGGACAAACGTTGGTATAAACTATACCAACGGTTTTCCAAACTGTTGGGTCTTGAGCCGTAGGGATAGACATATCCTAATGGCTCTATGAGAATCATTGGTATATGTTTGAAAAATCAGTATATACCAAAAATTTATGTAAACTGTTGGTATAAATGTTTTCTAATGGTTTGAAACCGTGAGTAATAGCATGATGTATCTCTATACCAATGGTTGTGTAAAATGTTGGTATAGAGTTTTACCAATGGTTTTCCTCAAACCATTGATAAATCTCAACTAAAATTATCCATACCAATAGTTAAACAGTTGTCATATACTTATACCAATGGTTTACATAAAATAGTTAGTTCAAGTTCTTGTTTTACACATATGCCAATAGTTGTGAACCGTTGGAATATCTTTTTTATACTTGCAGTAGCAAGCCAGCTTGCTGGCCTCCCCCTGTGCGGCTACATCAATTCCACCAGGAAGCCTACAAATCTGCATAATACATACACATACAACAAGTAACACAATACACCATTAACAAGTATACCTTCATAATACATAGAGAATTCTAAATGAATTCATACATAATTCTGTATGAATTCCTATAGAATTCATCCAACACATAATTCAATCATAAATATGAATACCTCCAATTCTGTATTTAATTACCCTCTATACACGTACTGAATAACACATAATTCATAAGGTAATTACAATAAGTATACACATAAAAAATTTATACCCATACATCATTAACACATAATTCATAAGTTAATTAAATACAAAAATAATTCAATTCAAAATTCTAGGGGTTGGGGGTTGTTCACGGGTTTCGGGTGGCTGTCCAAGGGGGTAGGGGTGTCCAGAGGGGTGGGGGTGTCCAGGGGGGATGGGGGTTTCCGGGGTGGAGGGGGGTTTTCTAGGGTGGTGGTGAGGGGGGGGGGGGAGTTGTCCATGGGGGTGTCCAGGTGGTGGGGTGGTGTCAAAGGGGGTGGGGGCTGTCCATGGGGGTGTCCAGGGGGTGGGGTGGTGTCCAGGGGGTTGGGGGGATTTCCATGGGTGGGGGTCCAGGGGGGGTCCAAGGGGGGTGTCCAGGGGTTGGGGACTGTCCAAGGGGGTGGGCGGTGTCCATGGAGGTAGAGGCTGTCCTGGGGGTGGGGGCTGTCCAGGGGGTGGGAGGGCGGTCCACGGGGGTGGAGGGGCTGTCCAGGGGGTCGGGGTGTCTAGGGGGTGGGCAGGACTATTTAGGGGTGGGGTTGTTCGGGGGGGGGGGTACGGGGTGTCTACGGGGGTGGGTGGGGCTGTCCATGGGGAATGAGGTGTCCAGGGGTGGGTGGGTTGTCCACGGGGGGTAGGGGTGTCCAGGGGGTGGGTGGGCTCTCCACAGGGGTGGGAGGCTTTCCACGGGGGGACGGGCTATCCAGGGGTGGGTGGGGCTGTCCAGGGGGGTGGTCGGTGCTATCCATGGGGGTGGTCGGGGATGTCCAAGGGGGTTTGGGGTGTCTAGGGGGTGGTTGGGGCTCTTACAGCGTGTCCAGGGGGTGGGGGTTGTCCATAGTGGGAGGGACTATCTAGGGGTGGGCGAGCTGTCCATGGGGGTGGTAGGGATATCCAGGGGGTACGAGGTGTCTAGGGGGGATTTGAGTGGGGGGGGGGGGGGGGGGTTGTCCACGGTTGTGGGGTTGGGGGGGGGGGGGCTATCGAAGGGGGTTTCCAGGGGGTGGGGGGCTGTCTCGGGTGGTGGGGGGGAGGTTTTCCATCAAGCTGGTGGGGGTGGGGGTGTCCTTAGGGGTGTCTAGGGGGTGGGGTGGTGTCTGGGGGGGGTGTCCATGGGGTAGTCCAGGGGGTGGGGTGGTGTCTGTGGGGGTGTCCAAGGGATGAGGTGGTGTCTGGGGTGGGGTGGTGTCCAGGGGGTGGGGTGGTGTCTAGGGGGGTGTCCATGGGGTAGTCCAGGGGTGGGGTGGTGTCTGTGGGGGTGTATAGGGGATGAGGCGGTGTCTGGGGTGGGGTGGTGTCCAGGGGGAGGGATGGTGTCTATGAGGGTGGGGTGGTGTCCACGGAGTTGGGGGGGAGGCTTTCCAGGCGGTGGGGGTTTCCAGAGGTGGAGGGTGTTTATGGGTGGGGGTGTCTAGGGGGTGGTTGGGCTGTCCACGGGGGTGGTCAGGCTGTCCAGGGGGAGGGCTGTCCACGAGGGTGGGCGAGGCTAACTAGTGGGGTACGGGGTGTCCAGGGGGGGTGGGCGGGCTGTCTATGGGGGTGGACAGGCTACCCACGGGGGTGGTCGGGCTGTCCAGGGGGGTAGGGTGTGTCCAGGGGGGAGGGATAGCTGTCAATGGGGGTGGGAGGGATGGCCATAAGGTGTAGAGGTGTCCAGGGGGTGTGTGCGGGCTGTTCACGGGGGTGGGCGGGGCTGTCCAGGGGGTACGGGGTGTCCAGGGGGTGGGGGGATGTCAACTGGGGAGGGGATGTCTAGGGGTGGGAGGGCTGTCCACGGGGGGTGGGTGTGGCTGTCTAGGGGGTACGGGGTGTCCAAGGGGCTGGGGCTATCTACAAGGGGAAGGGGGTGTCCAAGGGGTGGGTGGGATTTCCACGGGGGTGGTTGGGCTGTACATGGGGGTAGTGGGTGTCCAGGGGGCGAGTGGGCTATCCACGGGGGTGGGTCGGGCTGTCCAGGGGGTATGGGGTGTCCAGGGGGTGGGGGGCTTCCCATAGGGGGAGGGGCTGTCTAGGGGGTGGGCGGGCTCTCCATGGTGGTGGCGGGGCTGTTCAGGGGGGTACGGGGTGTGCAGGGGTGGGGGCTATCTAGGGAGGGGTGAATCAGTCACAGAAAATCGTCAAGTCAAGTTTTATTATTTATAGATAAAAATAAAGATAATGTGACCTACCTAATCACACATATATTTAGGCACAACAAATCAATAATTATCAATGTTCAGTAATATTAGTAAAAAATGTAACAGATCAATCTGTCCCTCATCACCATCACTGTCATCACTTTCATCATCACCCTTACCCTCTTCCTCATGGTCATCCCCATCATCATTCCCACCCTCCTCCTCACCCTCGTACTCAGCCTCGGCCTCCTCCTCCCCCTCTTACTCAGCCTCGGCCTCCTCATCTCTCTCCTCCTCCGCCTCGGCCTCCTCCTCACCCTCTTTTTCCTCCTCGACCTCCTCCTCACCCTCCTCTTCCGCCTCAGCCTCCTCCACCGCCTCGGCCTCCTCCTCGCCCTCATCTGAACCACCACTATAACTTCTACCTGGTGAACCATATATAGAATACATAGATGACATATATTCATCGCAAGTAGTTTTGGCCTCTGGTGGAAGTTTTGGACGTAAAACTTCCATTAGTTTCATAAACGTAGTGTTTTCCCTACAAGACTATTATGCCGTCCCTATATCCCTTTTTTCAACCTACTTTGCTTGTGCCTTAACCAACTGCAACTCGGTGGCACTACAACTCGTACCTAAGGAGGGACAATACCTCTTCGTAAATATACTCTTCCCAGGTTGGCAGCGTACTCTACCAGGGTTCTCATCTCCCAACACCTCATGTAACTGATTATTTGGCCCAAAATTGGCAGCTTACTGGGCATCAAGGGACTCTAAAGCAGCTTGTTAAAAATATAAATAGATTATTATGTTAGAAAATAGAGATTAAAATTTTATATCTACAAAGTAAAACTTAATATCTGCTGCTGAGTCGGTTAATTAACCACACTTCTATCTTTCATCATTCTACTCGAGCTAAACAGTTTTGCTCGAGGCACACATCCTTCTATATTCAATTTATGCCTCTACACTGACATTAAATGTAGGAAACCATAATTAAAAATAGGATACCACAAAAATATTAATTTCATAACTAAAATTATATAAAAACATTATCCATTGAATAAATTATGGGGAAAACAATAAAAAGTAAAAGTCATAAAGAAAAATTATAAACTGTCATACCTACTGCCTCTCATGATCTAGCATCGTAGTGCATCCCAATGTATGGATTTATTTCTGATCATCAATGTTTTTTTATTTCTTCCAGATGAATCCTAAATAAAATTCAATAATTAGTATTAATGAAAAATATGAAAAATTTCATTTAAATACCTCTAATTTGATTAATACCATAAATTGGATAGTCGTCCAAAGAGTAATCATCTGTAGGTACTGTTCTAATGGACAATCAACCACAATAGAGACCAACTCTAACTTTTTTCCCACTATAGCATGCCAGCCAATGTACAAAGCATGCTTATAAGCTCTCCAAATATCCTTTAGACGTGCTGGTCGTGCACCCTCACCAGCGGGGAAATTAAAACGCAGTTGACACCAAAATATTAATTCACATAAATACAAAAATTAATATATTTAATTAAATACAACAGATTATTTTACCCATATCACTACTCAGGCTTTACCATTGACTTCATTTGGTATATGTCTCTATAAGAGCAGGCAGACAATAATGATGTCGGAGTATTGGGCAAGAATCACAAAAAAACTCCAACATTACTACCCCAATTTTTCTATCATCTTACTATCTTCATTGTAGTCCACCATCAACTGTGTGCAGTGGTTCTACATGGCACGCATGCGTGTATTCCCCTGCCCTCGCCTCCTATTAGTAGATGTATCTCTTATGAAAGAAAAACAAATATTTTATCAATACATGTTATAATAAAATTAAATAAGGTGTAAACATTTGTTAGGGTTGTATAAGTATACTTGCATTAGTCTGATCCATGGGCGCCACTGGATCCACAGAAACTGAAGGAACACCCATTATAGATAGAGTGGGTCCCAATTTATGCTCTGTAGGGACAGAATCTAGCAGAGCAGGAGTCAAAGTAGATGGAATATAAAATCCTAGAGAGAAAGAAGTAGAAGTAAAAGAAGATGATGTGGATGGCTAGCCAATTGTTAGATGGGTAGTAGGAATCATCATCAGATATGGTACAGACGGGTGAGGAGGCTCATATGTAAATTGTGGTGAAAAAATGGGAGGCCTAAATATCCCATGTTCCCCAAACAACACACTAGGATTAGTATGTGGGATGAATGGTATTTCAGTGGGAGGGGAATGATCTAATCGGGTATGCCGACCAGATCGTCTAGCTCTTGTACAACTCCCCCCCCCCTCGCATACTAACACCCTGAGTACTGGGACCACTACTAGGTTTCTCATCAAATAATTGTCTCCTAATAGATGTATCCTGAAAAAATGTTTAAAAAAATTAATCACATGAAATTATATATTATTTAAATATATATATATTTGAAATAAAATACTCACAACAGGCACTAGTGGTGGAATGCCCAGCTCAGTCATGTGACGATTGTTGTCCATAATCTGTTTTTGTCGCCTCTCTTCAATTGGTTTCATTTCCTAAATTTGAAAACAAATATAGAAGTAAATATAAATGGATAACTAATGTGTAATCCAAAAAACAAAATAAATGGGAGGGAATAGGGAGATTCATAGATAATTTAACTAACCATTGTTTTAGGTGAGCTTGAACAAATATATAATGAATTCAATAAATGATTAAAGATATAATAAAGAAATTTAATTTTTAGTACGATGGTTATTTACTAAGTGTCATTAGACTATTAAAATCATTGAACATTTATTCTACCAGATTCATAAGTGGTAAACAAGTTGTCAAAATTAAGGAAAAAATTAATTTCATTAGCTCAGGTAGATGATGCAGGTTTCAATACATGTTTTGCAGAAGAATAAAAACCATCATGTTCATTGCCTAGTAAAATTTTAAAGAGAGGTCTTAGAGTCATAAAAATTTTATACAAATCATATTTGAAGCATTGAAATGTTCACCAAGTTAGAAATGTTGGTTTCATAGGTTTAAATACAGTTCAATTACAAATTAGAAAATGAAATTCAAATAAAATTTCAGCCAATAAACATTGAAAATTAACATAATGGTCAAGTCGGATACAACATATTTGTAATAAATATTAAATCAATTTTATTAATACCAACCTTAACAGCCCAAGTCGAGGTAAACCAAAAGAATTGAGAACATGAATGGATGATTTTATATATTTCCCACCACAAATTCAGGTTCACATTCAACTCTGACAATTGAGCTATTGGAGTCATCAAAAGTAATAAATGGATCATTTCTAATAGAAGTAGAGATGGTTTCAATTTCATCATCACCATCATAAAAAATATGTCTTGGAATTACTTAAATAATGACACCAAATTCAGGTCTAAGATGGTCTTTGACATAAAAAATTTGTTTCCACATTGATGCTAATACATATAGTTCATCAGTAATGACAGTGTGAGCCTTATCAATTACTCGAAATCCAAAATAATCAATAAATGTGCACTACCTCATCATAGAATCAAACCACATACATTTCATCAGCATGACTCATCCATGAGAATAATAGTCCAATATTATAAATTTTTCAACGACTCTATAATAACCTACATTTTCAAATCACGGTCTACTATCTAATGCACTAGAAAAAAAGTCTGTTTTGGTTGTAACCATAACACCATCATTTTTTGTTCTCATGTTATTCTCTCATTCATTGTTAATAAATCTGTACCCATTGATAATAATTGATTTACAGTCACGAACCACAGTAATAGGACTAAAATCCAAAGCTCTTATTTCCTCAGAGACAGAGTCAGCAAGAAAACTCAATACCTTAAATATAAATCAATATTAAACTTAATTAATTATTCTTTTAATTATTTTAAATAGTAATATTATTACCATAAATTTTAACCATGTAGAAAACTCTTTGCTATGCAAAGTCTCCCTCCTTCTCAAAGATAAAGAACGATGCTTTCTATTTATCATCGCTTTATGTTCCTTATAGATAAAAATAGTAATAGTTTAACAAATATATATATATATAAGATATAAATATACAATTTACTTACAATATGTAGTCATCGAACAAATCACAGTTGAAAAAAACTTTGCGATGTTCCATCTCCCGCTCTTTAAGGCTTAATGTCGTCAATATATATGATCTGGGAATTCCTCTTATTTGAAAAAGTGATGGAAAACTAGGTTAACTTTTATCATACTATTATTCTTTGTTTCTCATTGGTCGGTTCATTCTTGTAATAAAATCATACAAATACATAGAGCAGAAATCCATACATTCTTGAGCCAAGTAAGCATTCACAATAGAACCTTCGAGATGATTCCTGTTATAGACATAAGAATTTAATGTGTATATATTTCTTTCAGTTGGATACATCTGATGAAAATAAATAGGTTGTATTATAAGTATTTCTGTTTGAATATGGACAGTCAGATGCAACATTCATGTGAAAAATAATGGAGGAAATAGTTTCTCTAAATCACACAAAATTAATGGGGAATCTGCCAAAATTTTTTTTCAAGAAATACTTGGACAACTTATTAGCATAAAGAAATCTAAAAAAAATGGCACAACCGAATAACAACCACCCTTACATTATTGGAAAAAAGATGATGAATTTCTATTGGAATCAACTCATGTAGAAGGATGTTATAATCATGAGACTTCAAATATTTTAACTTCAAATCTCTTTTGTCGACCCATTTGGATATCTTGCTTGAATAGCCATCAGGAACTTTAATAGTCTCTAGTACTTCCAAAAATTTCTTTTTTCTATAGGTGTCATCACATAAGAAGAACATGGATGTTTCCATTTTTTTCACTGATACATAAAGGATGAAATTTCGTTCTGATACCCTAATCCACCATGTCACGCCAAGACCGTAAATCATCTTTTGTCTTTCACCTAACATTAGAAGAATTGAAAACAACATTTCACATATATTTTTTCAATGTGCATTATGTATAAGAAATGACGTAATAAATTGGTTGAACAATAATCCAAATTAAAGAAGATACTTATCTTCTTTTAATTGTAATAGGTTTCAGGGGAAACATTCTTTCTATTTCCAGATTTCTTTTGACCCTTCCCAAATGAAAAAAATAAAATCTTTCAATTCATTAGGAACATCAGCTTAAGACATACACTGAGGTGGATCATTAGTCTCCACGGTATTTTCAAATCTTTGATGATTATTTCTATATTGATAGTCCATTGGAAGGAATTGTCGATGTCCCATAAAATTGGAACTACACCGATGTTTTAGTCTTATGGATCATGTATTCTACATAAAAACAAGACATGATAGTTTTCCCTTCATGCTCCATCCAGACATTATTGCATAAGCCAGAAAATCATCGATCGTCCACATAAGCGCATCACATATCTGAAATATGTCTTTTGAATATGCTTCGTATGTGCGCACACCCACATCCCAAAGAAGTTTCAACTCTTTTATTAAGGGTTTCATGTATATGTATATATCATTGTAGGGATAAGAAGGGCTAGATATGAGTATACTCATGAAAGTGAAAGGTTTTTTCATAAACAACCATGGGGGAAGATTATAAATGTGTATAAAAATTGTCCATGTGTTTTGTGACATAATAAACTTCCCAAACAGATTAAAACCAACACATGAAAGACCCAACCTCACATTATGCACATCCGCTACAAAATCATTATTTCGAGCATCAATTCTTTTCCATGAAAATCCATCTATAGGGTGAAAAAACTCATCATTAGTCTTCTTTATCTTGGTATCATGCCATCACATTTTTATTGATATTTTGTTAAACATCCAAATATTCTGGAGTCTAGAGATCAATGGAAAGTGACACATTACTTTTTGTGGTACACGGGATGGTGTGCCATCATCTTTTATCTTCCATCGGGATGTGCCAAATTTTATAAAATCATTCCGTTCATCATTTTCCTCCTAGAATAAACTACAATATTTTGGGAAAGCATGAATTTTGTTTCTTAAAAATCCAAGTTCCTCAACTAACAACCATTCCATATAGTGGTTTGAGGGAATATCTGCATCATCTGGAAGTAAGTATTTCAAGAAGGTATGAATGTAATCGATGGTACTATTAGAAATCCCATACATAGTTTTCCTAGGAAACAATCGGATTAAAAATTCCATCTTTTTTATTTTACCGCATTGTTGATATACTGGAGTCGTGGCAGCACAATTCAATTTTTTCACCCTGACAACATCATCATTTTCATTAGATGCATCATGTGTGATCATATCGAAATCTTCTTGGGTCGGAATACTTTCTTTTTCATGATGATGAATAAATGGAAACCGATCATATAACAAATTCTCTAATCCAGTCCTCTCATTTGGATCATCAGCAATTTGAGATGTCATTTTCTCCCCATTATAAAACCACACAGATCAGTTTTCTTAAAAAAACCATATTTGTTTATGTTGTAATTGACTTCTTCACAGATCAACCAAGGTCTTCCAATACACTTGTAAAAGGGTAAGTGTATGTGACCACTATCTGAAGCATTGTGAAATGAAAAATCTAAAAATATCTCCAAATTGATTTGAAAATTGCTTGAGATCTAATCGGATTCATACATCCTACTTCTATCTATTTTATAAAAAAAATTATAAGTCATTTCGTCAAAAGAAATTCAATAAGATTGAAGTTTGATTGAAAATATATTTAAGTAAACGAGAATTTTTCTGTTTATATGAAACCATAATTGACACAGTACTCTATATGAGAATCATAATATAAAAGACAAAAAAAATATATTTATAAAAAAATATCTTCGGAGAACTATACATGAGTTTAAAAGATCATGAACACTTATGGAGGATAATTATTTAAGAGTTGACTAAATTTTAGATCCAAGAGATTATATATTTTAGTAGATTACTTGAGTGATCGCATACATTGCCCAAGGGGGTGTGGGGTGTCCAGGGGGTGGCGGGGCTTTCTAGGGGATGAAGGCGTCCAGGGAGTGGGGGGATATCTAGGGGGGTCGGGGTGTCCAGGTGGGTGGGATATCCACAGGGGTGCAGGCTGTCCAGGGGGGGTATGGGGGGGTGGGTGGGCTGTCCACGGGGGTGGTGTGGCTGTCCAGTGGGGTCAGGGGTGTCCAGGGGTGGGGGATTTCTAGGGGTTGTCCAGGGGGTATGATTTGTCCAGGGGGTGTGCAGGGTGTCCAATGGGTGGGCGGGGCTGCCCATGGGGGTACGAGGTGTCCAGGGGGTGAGCGGTCTGTCCATTGGGATGGCAGGGTTGTCCAGGGGTACGAGGTGTCTAGGGGTGGGAGGGCTTTCCACGGGGGGGGGGGGGGGGGGGCAGGCTGGCTACGGGGTCGGTGGGGTTGTCCAGTGGTGTCTGGGGTGTCGGGGGGGGGGGGGGGGGGGGAGGGCTTCCGGGGGGCGTCCGGATGGGGGTGTCCAGGGTGTGGTGGGCGGGTGTCCAAGGGGGGTGGGTGGGCTGTCCATGAGGGTGGGGTAGTCCAGGGGGTACAAGGGTGTCCAGGCGATGGTCGGGCTATCCATGGGGGTGGCTGGGCTATCCAGGGGGTCAGGGGGTGTCCAAGGGGTGGGGGGCTTTCTAGGGGTGGGGGTTGTCTAGGGGGTACGAGGTCTCTAGTGGGTGGGTGGGCTGTCCATGGGGGTGGCAGGGCTGTCTAGAGGGGTACGGGGTGGGCGGACTGTCCATGGGGGTACGGGGTGGGTGGGTGGGCTGTCCAGGGGGTTGGGCATGCTGTCCATGGGGTATGTGGTGTCCGGGGGGGGGGGGGGGGGCTGGCTATCCACGGTGGGTGGTCGGGCTATCCACGGGGGTGGCAGGGCTATCTAGTGGGGTTGGGGGTGTCTAGGGGTTGGGTGGCATTCTAGGGGGTGGGGTGTCTGGAGGGATGGGGGTGTCCGGGGCATGGTGGGTAGGTGTCGGGGGGGCTTAACATGATGTTCATGGGTGCAGGGCTGTCTAGGGGGTACGATGTGTCCAGGGGTGTGGGCGAGTTGTCCAAAGGGTGGTGGGGTTGTCCAGGGGGTATGGGGTGGGCAGGCGGGCTGTCCATGGGGGTAGAGGGGCTGTTTAGGGGGTACGGGGAGTCCGGGGGGGGGGGGGGGGGGGTTGCGGGATATTCATGGGGGTGTTGGGGCTGTCCTGGGGGGACGGGGGGTCCGGGGGGGGGCTTTCTAGTGGGTGGGTGTTGTCTAGGGGGTACGAGGTGTCCAAGGGGTGGGAGGGCTATCCAGGGGGTGGAGGGTCTATCTAGGGGGTACGAGGTGGGTGGGTGGGTTGTCCACGGGGGGGGGGGGGGGGGATGTCCAGAGGGGTACGGGGTGTCTAGGGGGTGGGCGGGCTGTCCACGGGGGTGTTAGGGTAGTCCACAGGGGTTGTAGTGCTATCCAGGGTGGTGGGGGTGTCCAGGGGGGCTGTCCAAGGGGGTGGGGGCTGTCCAAAGGTTGGGGGTGTCCACCCACAAACTAGGGTCGTAAAATCCAATCGTTATCCAATTTTAGCATTATTTCAAGCCTATTATATATGACTGAGAAGATAGTTTGTGTAATCCATGAATATCATACATATAAATCACAACACACCCAATTATAAAAACACCACAAAATATCATACATGGATTAGATTTTATGAGCCATGTTTCAATGGGACACTACCCATAGGAGTATGAGCCCTGTTATATCATTAAGTGATATGAAGTTGTACAAAAGATAAATTTGTAGGAGATCAATATTGATAGTGTATAAGAACTTGAGTGAGATTTCTTTGCAAGATATCACCTCTTCATGGAAGGGTGAGAGTAAGAGTTGGTATGGAACATCAAGAAAATCTTAACGTGTGAAAGAAACTATAAATTAGTTATATTTCATTCCTATTTTTTTAGAGTATCGGAGTGGACAACCCACCCCCACCCCCTTGGACAGCCCACCCCCCTTGATAGCCCACACCCCCTTCCATTCTTGGATATCCCACCCACCACCCCCCTGGACAACCCATCCCCTCCTTGGATAGCCCACACCCCCTCCCCTACAGCCACACTACAACCCCCCCCCCCCCCCGACATCCCCTGGACAACCCCCCCCCCCCCCACCTGGACATCCCACACCCCCCCCCTCCTTGGACATCCCATACCCCCCTCCCCCACCTGGAATCCCCCCCAGGACAACCCACCCCCTCCCTGGACAGCCCACACCACCCCCCCCCCTGCAGCCCCCCACCCCACCTATATAGCCCCCCCCCCCCACCTGGATAGCCCACCCCCTACCACTCCCATCTGGACATCCCCCCCCCCACCCCCACCTAGGCAGCCACCCCCCACCTGGACATCCTCCCCACCCCCACCCGGACTCCCCCCAAAACAACCCATTCAATTTATCAAAACATGTCAATTTAAATTTATCAAAACCTAACAAATTCAATTTATCAAAAAATGAAAAATTAAATTTATAAGGCTTTATAGGTCACTTAAAAAAATTCATTGGGGAAATGGGAAAACAACTACATTGTTAATTCTAATTTAAAAATTGGGTCAGCCACTTAGGAGGTGTGGTGGTGTCTAAGAGGCTTGGTGGTGTCCATGGGGGCTGTTTAAGGGGGTGGGGGGCTATCCAAGGGGGGTTCTTGGTTTCCAGGCGGTGGGGGTGTCTAGGGGTGGTGGAGGTGGTGAGGGAGGGTGTCCATGGGGGTGGGGGGTGTCCATAGGGGGTGAGGGGTGTTCAGGGAGGGTGGGTGTGGGGGTGTCCAGGGGGGTGGGGGGAGGGCTTTTCCAAAGGGTGGGGCTGTCCAGAGGGTTGGGGTGTCCATGGGGTGGGGGACGGGGTTGCCTAAAGGGCGGGGGTGTCCAAGGGGGTGAGGGGTGTTCAAGGGGGTTGGGCTATCCATGGGAGGTGAGCGGTGTCCAGGGAGGGTGTCGGTGGGGGTGTCTAGGGGGGTGGGGGGAGGGAGCTATCCAAGGGGTTGGGGTGTCTAGGGGGTGGGGGGCTATCCAGGGGGTGGGAGGTGTCCCGGGGGTGGGGGTGGGGGTGTTCACAATTCCAATCCATCACCCAACCAAGGCCAAAATCCAAATCCAGTTTTCAACTAAACTAAATTCCAAAGAAATTAAAATATCACCCCACTAAACAAACCCTTTACCGTGCTTGAAGTGTAGAACAACAAACATAAAACAAATCAAGGGGTTCTATACTTCAAAGACAGCATGAACTCAAATTTAGCCGAAATCAAAACAGCAAAAAGGAAAAAAGAGTAAGAACACTAAAACTAAGGTAACACTTACTAATTTGAAGTGTAGAAATAAAAAATTGTTTTAATGAAGATGGATCTATGGCTAGAAGGTGTTTCAAATCCGATAAGACTTCAGTGGAGCTTTGTTTTAGAGTCTACAATTGGGACATGTGGGAGCTGGGGCACTGGGTATTTGGGGGGAAAAGTTCCCAACAGTTTTTAAAATGCATGGGGAAATCCTCTCTTTACCAGCGACTTCGACAAACTGTTGGTATACCTCAGATAAAATAGTTATTTCCCAATAGTTTTCACAAACCGTTGGAAAATCTTAGGAATATTTACACATTGCTAACAGTTTGAACAAACCATTGGAAAATGTTGCATACATTTGCACTATAGCAATAGTTTCTTCAAACTATTGCTATATTACCATTGGGAAAACACCATATTAAGATAATCGGGGCTCAAAAGGTTTGTCATGGGTTATTTACTGATCACCACTGCTAATGAATAAACCATGAGTTTCTAGATATAGTTGGATTTTGATTATTTGAATTGGATTTTGGGTTTATGGTTTTGATGATTTTTTGGTTCTGTTAGATTTTGTATGTTGGGGGATGACAATGGAAGTGATATGAAATTATATGATAAGCTTACATGGCATGGAGAACCATATGGAGGTCGAGTACACAGTTAAGTATTCTTCTAGTGGTTGGAATATTCTTAGTGCATGGTCAGATAAACTATTTTTTTATGCCATGATTGACCATTAGTTACCTATTTTAAAGGATTTCTATGAGGTTAATGATATTGATCTTATTTTGGTTGGTGTGAGTGGTTTTTTAAATTAAAGTGACTTTTGAAAATGGTATTTATTCAAAAAAAAGTCATTTCTAATGGGATGTGTGGTTTTAAAGGGAATGTTTATTTTTTAGGTGTGAAGGGTGGTATCTAATAATTTGTTTGGTCTTGGAAATGAAAATCATTTTTATAGAATTTTTAAACTTTTGATTTTTTTTACTATTTAGTATTGTAATTTTGTGTTTTTGAATGAAAGGTGGTGTTATGTTTTGAAATTTAAAAAGTGAATGGATTGAATGTTGTTATTGTATGTGAAATGGATTTGAAATTGAAATGGAAATGGTGGTTTTTGAAATATAATTTTTAGTAATGTTTTATGATAATTTGGGTTATAAGCATGGTATCATGGTTTGAGGTGTTGTTTTGGATGAGTTTTTCTTCGATATTGATTTTATTTTGTTAGTTTTTGTTATTTAGAGTGTCCCACTGAGAAAGTTTCTTAATGATTCTAAGAATTATCTCCGAATTATTCTTTTTTGTCCAAACTCTAAGGGTAGTGGTGCAGATTATTTCTTAACAATTATTTCTAGTTATCTATAGTGAGTGTGTTCCATTAGATATTTCATAGTGTCTTGGGGAAATTAAAGGTGTTGTCTTGTCCTTAGGAACTCCAAAATCCTTGAGGGTGCGAGTTTCCTTGGGTTTGATAGAGGTACTGAGTATGAACTAGTGTAAAGTGATCACCCCACCCTTTTTGAAATATGTGATGTATTAGGAGATCCTTAATACCACATTCATTGGATGGTATATCCCTAAGTAATTAATGGTGAAGAAAGTAGAGGATATCATGTGTATTCCGCATGGTTAAAAAATAGTAATGGGGAATTTCAACCACTTAAATGAGATAATTTATTTTTCTTCAAATTTTACATCAATATATCTATTGAAATATCCTCTATTCATTTGTGGATTTCATCCAAATATCCTGGATCAAGTTCTTTCATCCAAGAAAATTTCATTTGAAATATTAATGGATAAGGTGTTTCTAACCGAGTTGGTTTCCATGGGTTAGCCTATAGTGGATGGTAGCTTAGTTTATCATGGTTATTGTTAAGGTTTCCTATCTAGTTATCGGTGTAAACTAGATAAACCTATTCTAGTGGTTCTTTTTTTAGTTACTTATTTTTTTCAAAATGGCTACTCGCTCATGTGCTTCTAGTGTGGTCAATTTGAGAATTATAAGCCATATTTCTATATAACTCCAAATACCTATCATCGGTGTGGTAAGATGGGAAATATTCAGATTGTTTTTGGGTTGGGACCTTGGTAGAATAAAAAATAATTTTTAGATAGTGATAAGTCAAAAAATCCTTCCGTCTTTGAGGTTTTGAGGTACCCCACCTTTTTTATGTGTTTACTTTCTTTGTTTTCCTTCTCCCCCATTCTTTGTTTTGTCAATCATATTTAAATTTTGTTTGTTCTTTATTCTTTCTATAATTTTCTTGTTTTCTCTTTATGGTTTAGATATTGATGTGTCCTATAGAATTCATGGATTTATAGTTGATATGGTGCTCCATTTGTGTGTCTTTGGTTTGGTTCTTTTGTGTTGGCGGTTGTTCTTATGTTATCTAGTTTCTAAAATAGCAGGGAGACCCACTATGGGTCTCTTTTATGTTTTCTATTGAACCAATTGGGTGTAAACGATGGATATTGGGGTCAGACTAATTTTTATGGTCTTTATTTCATGTTTTTGGTTATTTTTGGAGGTTTTGTTTTATGAATTTTCTCTTTTGAATTTGAGAGTTTCATTTTTGTTCCTGTATAAAGATTAGTGACTTTTAGGGAGCATAAAGTTTTTCTTGTGGGGACAATTTTCACACCCAGAACTAGGTTATTTATTTAATTTGTTAACTTCTCATATATTAATCATTTATTTGAGGTTTTAGTTTCATTCAGAGTGTGAAATCTTTGAGAATTCGAGTTCTTGGGTTTTCTTTTAGACAGAGCATGGTTAATGTAATTCGTTTTTGGTGAATCCATGTGACTCATGGATGGAAAGGTATTTTTCAGTTCATTTTTCTCTTTAATATTTTTTCTTGTATTTTCTATGAATGGTTTGGTCCAAACCATGTGAGACTAAGGGGAAACCATGCGGCATTCCTTTGGTGTTTGAGATCTAGTACATGACATTCATATGGTTATAGTAAATCATGTGACAAACATGAGAGGGTGTCTGTCATTTTGAAAAATCTGGTCTCATAGTTAGCACATGGTTTTTTATATTTTTTTGTTAGTATATGCAATGTATTTTATCTTTCTAGAGATTGGAGAATGATTGGTACATAGTTTCTAGATTGTGAAACCAGACCATTCAAGGCTCCCTTGTCTTCTTGTAGGGTATGTACGATTAGTGAATGATTTGGTAAACCATTTTGACTAACTATGTGATTTTACCAGGTTCTAAAAAACATAAACTTTCCCTTTAACCCTCTTATTTTTTAACTCAAATCAACCCCTATCCTCCCCCTCTTTTTCGAACAAACCATTGGGATCTTTGGGTGATATCCTCCTCTCCTCCTCTTGGGTTTTGGGTTCCTTCTCCTTCGATTTATGGTGGTTTTCAATTTGTTTAAGTATTATTCTCCATATAATTTATTTTTCGTGTTTTTTTATATTATTATATGTCTTGGATATCTCTTAGACAAACCTTATATTGAGGGTTTGTGTAACAGGTTCGAACACACACTCCCAGATTGGGTTCTAAAAAGAAAAACATTAAATTTCTAGATTTGATACCGATAAATGTGACTAAATATTTTTTCCATCCAAAACTTGAAACATAATAATGAAATAATAGATTAATTTTACACCAAAGTAATTTTAGGATTATATTTATATATAATTATTACAAAATATTTTGTAAAAAACACTCATTACTTCAAGAGAGTTCCCATTATACCCATCTTGAATATTGCATATTAAGTCATCAAAATATCTCACAAATTTAGTCACATATGAAACCTTCCTAGACTAATATAATTTATCACAATTCTTAATAAATTGGTAAATATAAAACCTAAGAATGGTGAGATCAAATTCTCAGTAAGGGAAAAAATAAGCATTAACAATTGAATTTCATCTATGAGAATAAGGGTATGATGACATTGTCAAAATACATGAGAATAAAATATGGTAATTCATAGCCATCAATATCTGGATCATAAATCATGAAACATGGAATAAATATATAATAATGTAAAGAGTTATTAGAATCAATTTTCATGAGCCATTTGATGTCAATCATGATCAAATGAATCATTAAAAACTCAAAGAAATCATATATATAATATGTAGTTAACTTGGAACACCATTTTTATATCACTCATACAGATGAGATACCATTATTGTTAAACATATAATACCCATCACAATCACACATAAAATAAAAATCATGGTTACAATTTGAATATCCATCCCATTATATTCTCATAATCTCTTAGGAGAAAACTAATTGGTTAACTCCATCCATTTACTTGAGTAATGAAAGAGTTATAACGAGATCACACACCCTTAGTTTATAATGGAAACACATTATAATTAACAATTACTGATTACCATAACATGTATAATGTATTTATATCTAGTATTTCATCATAAAACTCATAGAAACATCCATTATTCGTTTTATAACTGGAATAACTCTTGGAAAAGAAACAAGTTCTATAAAAATATCTTTAAAACAATTATAATCCATACAGATATAGAATAATGATGGAATAATTAAAAAATATCCCTAGTTTGTCAAAAATAATATCAATGTTTTTTTGATATTTATGAATATAGATACCACTAAAAGACCATGAAATGAATTCTCGATGAAATACCATTTTCAATGTGAAAAAAAGTTTCAAACAAATCCATAAAATATTGTGAAAATAATTTTATTTGAAAATAACCATGGAAATGTACAAAGGAATCGTCAAATTAAATAATTTTCATAATTCTGATAATATCAATTCATTTTTAAAATGTTAAAAATAAAAATTGTTTTTAAACATTTTTTGTAAATGGGATTCAAAAGTGACCCATTTAGATATAATTAATAAATTTCGTTTTTAAAACCTTTTAAAATAATGTAAAAGATCATTTAAAAATACTTTAATAAATAATTAAGTTTTATAAAATAAAATTTTGGAAATCATTTTAGAAAATGTGGGTATAAAAGAGAAAGATTCCCAATCTAAAAGAAGATACAATACTAGTATCACTTATGAAAGAATTTCTTGATGTTTATTTAATAAATAATTAAGGAAATGTAAATTAAATATGTAAATGACATTCCTAAATAGAGAATAACATAAGATATTTGGTTTAATAAAATAATAGAATATGATTTCCCCCTAAGGAAAATTGAAAATAAACAATCTCGAAAGAAAGAGACTGTGACATAAATCCCTTTCCACTTAGGTAAATTTTCAATCAAAATCCCCATAAAAGAATAAAATCAAATAAAGATTTAAATATCATAAAAATATTGATATTTATGATATAAAATTTCAAAGGGGTAGTATATACCCCTCAAAAAATAATTTAGGTGAATAACATCAACATATTTCTGAAATAAATAATATTTTAGATGAGTAACCCTTAAAAATATCATATCATTGAATTTAGAATTAATAAATAGAGTGATTGTGTGTAACAAATGTAAATAAAAAAGCTTAAATACATAATAAAAAAATAGATCAATTCACATATAATCATGACATAACAATGTCATGTAATGTCTCCAAAGCCTACGAGAAATGTAATTCCTAAGTCTATGGTCCTTATAAGGGTTCCCCCACATCCATTGAAAGGGGGTTATCAGAAAATCAATAAAAAAGAAGGCCTTCGGGCTATTTAGTTAGAATTTGAGTTAATAAATCCTTTACCAATTTTCAACATTCAAGTCAAATTACCTGTGGATAGAATAATAAAAATTATAACTAAAAATATCATAAATTATGAATGATTCATGATATAACATGTAAAAGGGGAATTATATACACCATATAGAAGAAACTATGTGAATAAAAATAATATATGCCTCAATGAAGGAAAATTAAGATGAAGTCCCTTACCTCGAGTCCGAAGTTTCCATGTATGTCATTTATGTCATATATAAAAAAATTATATCAATTATTTTCATGTTTAAGAACCATTTAATTTTTTTAATTTACCATTAACCCATTTATTACATTTATTAAAATGACATATTTAATTTCTTAATCAGTTAAGTCCACGTTGGGTGTTTTGAGGGCATCCAGTTCATAATTTCATAACAAATTTGGTGTGATGACCGTTGATAAAAGAATAATTGTTAACTCATATACATAATAATATTAATGAAATAAATTTCATTTTTATACGTTAATTGTACTTTTAAAATAAATCATTAAATTTGGTTATGAAAAATGAGTCGTATTACAATCATTGAGACAGTAGGTCATACGTACACATTAGTAAGGTTTACCATTTTCTAAAACTATAATGAAAAGAAAGTAATAATTATTTATCTTTAAATAATGATAATTATATCATAAATACCATATTATTTATTTAAAAATACTTATATATATCATCCATGGGATGTGGTGATGAAAAAATAATTACATCGCTTTATGGAGGTGGTAATCCACGCACACGTGGATGAAATTATCATTCATTAGTGTATTGAAAGGTAAGAAATTTAAGGATATATTAACTTTTTATAATTTTAATTAGGTCATGAATATAATATATAAATATTAATTCCATAATTATATCCGTCTCTGAGAGGTGGTGATGGAATATTAATTACATCGGTCTGCGAGGCAGTAGGCCGACAGACACAGAAATGATGAATTCCTATACTATTTGATTGAGGCTTTAGATGGATATAGGTTATTAAAATATAATAATAACATATAAATATATGAAATAAAATTATTATATTATAAAAGCATGGTTAAGTAATATTTTAATGAAGTGGAATAATAAATAAAGCAAAAACTCTCAGTTAAGAATGATGCCTCTTATTTAGACAACATCTTTTTTTTGACACCTTAAGACCACTAATGTCGGTATTATTACATAAATAAGAACTATATAATATTGGGAGATATTTTATTTTCTTATTTGGGTATAATTTTTATGAATTTTGTTTTTAAATTATTATGTAAAGAGAAGAAGATATTCCCTTTTATAAGAAAGGGGAGGAGCACTCTTGGAACTCTTTAAAATATTAAATTAATTTTAAGGTATATATGGATCCAAATTGATAAAATTCAAATTTAATATGAGTATGATTTGAAATAATATCATAAAATCAATTATGGATAATTTTTGTATAGGTTTTTACCCTTATCTTTCGGTTCTAACACCCCATTAAACCTTTTCACACTTACCGTGACAACAAGGTTTTTTAGTTTTTTTGTGATGGTTATTATAGTAACTATAAATTGAGAAATGGTCCACAAATGGAACATATTTTATATAATAAACCATATCCTAATAAATGCGATAAATAATTTTTTTTCAATTTTATATCATTTAATAAAATATTATCAATTATAAAATATCATTAATGTTAATTTTTAGAACTATTCTTTACCTTGACTTTAACAATATCTTGAAAATAATTGAAATTTTAAAAAAAATTATTAAATTAACTAACTATAATTTTAATATATAAAATTCACTTTTCACATTAATTATCACAAATTATATTTATTTTAATATATTTAATATCATTTATTTTATTTTTCCATTAATTGAATAATTCTCGCGTTAGCTTTGTGTAAGCATTTAAGGTAAATATTTATTCAAAAAAATTCAAAAAAAATTATCACACTGAATATAACTCATTTATATTTAAAATTAATTTTTATAACTGCATATATCTTCTATTTATCCCCATGTTAAAAATATTATTGTTATTGAAAACTAGAGTGTGATATTTTTTAGTTTTCTTTACATAAAATATTGTAAAGTTTATAATCACAAAAAAATGGAAAAAAGAAATATAATACAATATAGTATGATTATGGATTATATTTACTCATCTAATAAAATTAATACAAGTTTTAGAGTAATTTTATAGTACTTATCAGATTATTTTTAACCTTTAATTACATGATTTTCCCTTTCTTGTGACAATAAAAATTACTAGGGTTACTATTCATTTTGATAAAAAAGGGTACTGATTTATAAAATTTGAACCTCCTTATTCAAATATGTAATCCATTTTTCAAAATTCATAATACAAAAGTTGAATAATTTAATTAAAAATCAAATCCTAAAAACGCAAAGAAAATAATTTTTCATAGAAATTCCCTTTTAAAATATAAAATGTTTTTATAATAAATTAAAATATAAAATTAATTTAAAAACCCATAGTTTTATATTTTTAAATAAAAATTAACTAATTAAATTTTAAAAATAATCCAAAATATAATTTTTCTTATTAATTACTTTAAAATAAAAAACAATTTTTAATAAAAATCTGCATTTCTCACTATTCACTAAAAAGTAAATATTTTCAGAAAAATAACAAAATTTCCCCAATAGATAAATTTTATATTTTTATTTCAAAATTTATATTTTTTTTAATAAAATACAATTTCTAATTGTTCTAAAAATTAATTATAGTATTCACTCATAAAAAGTAAAAAAATTAATTTTTGAAAAAAAACACTTTTTTAATGAATAAAATGACTTTACAAAAAATTGAGTACTTATTTCCTAATTATTAATTAATAAATTTTTATTGATTAGAACCTTTATATATATATATTTAAAAATTTTGTTAATCATATTCATTCATTCCAATTTAATGGATAAGTTATAATTTTCATATTTAAATAATAATATTTTGTGGTTTATTTATACTATGTGTTGCATATTTTGTACGATAAAAAATATAGTCATTATTTTTAAAATATTAGACTATTAAAATTTACCCCCATTCATAAATTTAATCTATTCAATTTTTGAACTCAATATCATAGTATCCAAAGTATTGACTAACAACTGCTAAAGTGGGTTGAATCAGCTGTTATCTTTTTATAAGTTTCAAAATTTTAGAAACATAACCTTTGAAACCTATTAAAGTACATTACTTATCATTTTTAATAAATAATAATGCATAAAAAAGAGGAAATAAAGTAAATAACACAATATATAAATTTTTCAATCTTAGTGAGAGAACCTATATCCTTTCCATAGCCACTTCAATGGGTCTATGAAAAATTAACTTTTATGAAGAAGTTAATAAAACTTGTGCTAGCTCCTGTTAGACTATTTATATCTCCCTATAGGAATTATTATACCGAATACCATCAGTTTATAAAGTTTTCTTCCAAATAATTATCTATAAAAAAGTATAATTTTTTTTCAAATTTCTACACAAAAGTACCTCGGTCTAATGAACCTGAGTCCGATGGCCCTCATTCCGATGAACCTGTTCTGATTGACCCAGTCAAAATTTTTTTCTCTCAATAAAACATATAACACTTATTCTCAAACTCAGTTTGATATTATTTAGTCTAATTTTCATAGTTCGGTTATCTGAAGTAACTCCAGTCTAATCTTATAATGAGATATATTTCAAAAAAAACACTTCTCACACAAACTATGCAGCACTTACACCCTTCTCACGCACAAAAATTTTGGAAAGTACAAATTTATTATACTATCTACTTATAGGCATACTAGAATAGAAAATTTGAGAGATATGAAAACATTTTCTTCTCATCCAAATTCCGAAAACTCTAAATTTCATGTTAAATTTCGCTTCACATTTGAACACTTCAAACCTTCTCATCTCTTCTAGTATCTTCTCGAAAATTCTTGATTTATCCAGAAAAACTTCTTCAATTATTAACAAAATATTAAAACCAATATTCTAGAAAAATCAGTTCATCATAACATCATTAACTCATTCCATTCAATATTCATTAGATCAATCTGATGGAACTTCTTCCTCATCTTAGTCATATTGACTTACTTCCTCAGCTCAGTCCATTCAAACTTCTTCATCTCAGTCTAATAGAATTTCCTCAACTCAGTCTGATGGAACCTTCCCAGCTTAATCTGATTAACTTATTTCTTCATCTTATTTCTATGGAGCTTCTATAGCTCAGTAAGTTGGAAATACCTTAGCTCAATCAGATGGAACTTCCTTAGCTCAGTTTGATTGTATTTATTCCTCATCTTAGTCTAATGGAACCTACTTACCTTATTCTGTTCAAACTTCCTCAACTTTGTCTGATGGAACTTCTTTAGCTCAGTCAGATAAAACTTACTTATCTCAGTCCAACAAAACTTCCCCAACTCAGTCTAGTTGACTTTCTTACTCGACTCAATTCGGTGGTACTTCCACATATTAGTTTGATTTTATTTCTTCTTTATCTTAGTTTTATGAAACTTCCTCAACCGAGTCCATTGGACCTTCCATAATAACTGAAGTCGATGAATAGGCATAAGAATCTCTTTCTACTAACCTGTGATTATATCATGACTCATTAATTATATTTTATAGACTTTAATGAATATAAAAGCATTATCAGATTTATTTTTGAAATTTTACAACTTTCTATATCTTCTAACTTCATAACATGACAAAATTATTATTTTACAAAAATGAAGAAACTTATGACTTTATAAAAAACATTTTTATAGGATCTTTAACTTCATACTTATGGATCATCTAATAAACACTTTTTCAAAAACATAATACTTTCAATTTTCTAACAAAAATTGTGTCTGGTAGTGTAATTCTAAATCCCAATGTCCGATCACCAAAACATTTCAAAGAAAATTCTTTATTTGAATTGATATATGCTTCTCAGAAAACAAAATTATAATATTCCACCAACATACCTTTCACTTGATGTAAAAAACATTCTTTTACAAAAAAATAGTGGTCAAAAAATAAAATCCATTATAAAAACATAAACTCAAAAAATGATCTTCAATCTTCCCCTTTTGAGTTGTTGAGAAATTTTGTAAACAACTTTTTCAACTCTCCATTTTTTAAACACTCATACTTTTTCACAAAACATATTTTTATCATTTACCAAAAAAATATCAAATGAGGGAGTCCTGAAACCACACTACCAGATAAATTAATGTTTTTGAAGTAATTTCTTCCCTTGGTGATAAGTAAATTTTGTGTACATGTTAAGTTAAAATCTCTCATACTTGTATCTTTTCCTCTCACTTTTCTTTCTCTCCCCCATTTTATAATAACCATAATTTCAAATTCATTTAATTAAGAAAATTACTTCCCTCTCCCTTGTAGGATAAATTTATACAAATTATCCTCTTTTGTGAGTATAATCCAAATAATGGTGTAGGACCTCCTTAAGATGTTTAAGAAGTCAGTGGTCTGGGATTAACATGTAGTTGCTACCTGAATTCTACAAATATGTTTTTTGACATTGCTTTTGTGAAGATATCAACAATTTAATACTTAGTTGAGAAATATTCCATCAAAACATCTCTAGAATCAACTTTACCATTTATAAGGTGAAACTTTATATTAATGTGTTTTCATCTTTAATTTTGGACGTGATTTTAAGAAATATCCATTTCAATCGGAATATCATAAAGAATATTTAATGGGATATAAACATAAATGATCAAATATTTCAGCTAAAATTTAATCTCAGACTTCTAAGTACAAGCCTAAGTAGTAGCAACATATTCTAATTACACTGTTCTAAAAGTTATTTAACTATGTTTCTTACTATTCCAACTCACACAAAATTCACCCAAGAAAAATGTTCATCCAGGTATTGATTTTATATCATTGTAATGTCCATCCCAATCAACATTATTATAACCATGAATGATTATTTCAAAAAATCTTTTTCATAAAATACCATGTCAATTTGTTACTTTGACATATCGAATAATTATCATTGTTTCCAACATAAGAGATTCTTTTGGATCAATTTGATATCTATCACAAAAAAGTCACAATATAAAAAATATCAGGTCTTATGGTTGCGATATAAAGTAAACCACCTATCAACTTCTAAAAATATTTTTGGTTCATAATTTTTTTGGATCCATCATTACTCATCTTTATTACAACTAAAATAGGATAATAAACTTCTTTGGATTCATCTATACCAAAATTTTGTAACAATTCCTTGGTATACTATTCTTGAGATAGGAAAATGTATTTTCCATTTTGTTGAACTTGTAAAACAAGGAATAAAATTAATCCTACCAACATTGAAATATAAAATTTATTCATCATTTATTCAAAAAATGTTTTACAATCATTTTTTATATCCTTTTAAAAAATTATGTCATCCACATACATAATTTAAATCAAGGTGATGAGTTAAATTATTTCACATGAAAGTTTCAATCAAATTTTTATTTATAAAAATTCAACATCATCAAACAATTATCATGTTTAGAATACTATTCGCATGGGGCCTGTTTCAACCCATACAAATAATTCTTCAATTTAAAAATTTTACTCACATCTTCTCAAGTAAAAACCCATAAGGTTTCTAAATGTAAACTTCTTCTTCAATATCAACATTTAGAAATTCCGACTTTACATCCATATTATAAACATTATAATTATGATGTGTAAAAACTACTTGAAATATTATAATAGTTTCTAATCTTACAAATAGGGAATATGTTTGTTCAAAATATACACCTTCAGCCTGTGTATAGCCTTTTTAAATATGTCGTTCTATGTTTCTTAAAATTTCATCCTATTCATTCAATTTTTTTCTATACCCCCATTGTGTCCCAATAACATTTTGTTTGGATGTGGACAAATTCCCAAGTGTTTTTCTCAATCTAATATAGATCTTCATTTTTCACATCAACCCATTATTTGTATTCCACTACTTATGAAACTAATTATGGTATGATTTTTGAAATGAGAGATTTTTTATTTTGTAATCTCATCCTTTGTCTAAATTGGAGCTTTCTGATTCCCAAGAATATTTTTAGTTTAAACATTTTTCAGTAAATTGGAAAATTTTAAATTTTTCTTCCAATTTCACTTTCCTCATCACATGATTCTTCTTAATCTTGAAAATACTATTTTGAATCACTTTCACTTTTATTGTAAATATTTAGTTTTTCTTATTCAACATTCAAAACAAGTTTTTTAGGGATTATAGATTTTCAATAAATTTCACATCATATGAATCCATCGAATTTTTTAAAAAAATTTTCCAACATTTGTAACTTCCTATGTTGGGTGAATATCCCATAAAAATTTCTTCTTCAGCATTCTCATTAAATTTCCCAAGATCCATATATCTGTTTTTAGTAAACATGGACTTCCAAAAACATTAAAATATTTTAATGAATTTTTTTTTTTATACAACATTTCATAGGAATACATGTTGTATTCCAACCTAAAAAACTATTTTTACAAGTTCAGTAGTACTAAAAGATTCTCTCCAATAGAACTGTGAATGTTTTTATTCTACTAACATGCTTCTTCCCCTTTCCACCAAACATTTATTCTTATATTCTAATACTCTATTTTGTTATGGGGTGTATGGAGCACTATAATGATGTTTGATTCCATTACATTTTTGATAATATTCAAATAAATTTCATGTGAAATCTATTCCATTATCTATTCTCAAATTCTTTATATTACCACTCATTTCCCTCTCAACTTCTCCTCTAAAAAAACTAAACATTTAAACCACCTCTCACTTATGCTTCATAAAAATGTTTTTGGTCATCTGAGTGAAATCATCAAATATAGTGTAAAGACCCGAAAATTTCAAGGATTTTTTTTAAATAGTTTGGAATTTTTTGAGTCTGCTGTTTCTGACGGCGCCTGATTTCGAGGCCCGGTGGGCCCGGAATCAATTTCTGAAGTTTTTTTCAGGTACGTTCAGTAAACGTACGTGCGTGTTTTTCTATCTTTTGAACCGGTGCTCAAAATTGAAATCTGAGGACATCGATGAACTTGCAGCGCTGGTATTCGCTTAAGGGGGACCTTTACCGCAGTTGTGTTTTATGCGAGCCGAAAGTTATAATTTGGGGATTTATCATAAATTAAATAAAATTGTGGTGATACACAATTTTATTTTATTAGGTGGTTATTTCTTCCAAGAAGAAGTTAGGGGTGGGGCCAACAACCCACATAACCTCCCATAAGAGGATTCCGTGTGGTGGGGCCCACACAAACCCAAACCCTTTCACCTCCCCTCAACTCCCCATTAATACCCCTTATTTATTTTGATAACTCCTCATATTTATTATGGTGGAGCCTCTCCACCTCCCACCCATTGAATTTTCCAACCTATCTAATTAATATATGCATTAATTAAGTGGCACCTCTTTTGAATTAATTTGAATTACATGGAAATTCTATTAAATTTGGAGCCTTTTATTTCTTTTGGGTTGGCATGTTTACTATTGGGGAGGCTCTAGAGAATTAGAAGAGAGGTGATCCTTTTTCGTCGAAGAACATCGTTCTTCAACGAAGAACATCCCCAACGAAGAACGCGAAGGACTTTTTACAACGTCGCTTCTTCCTCGGACGCAGCCCAACGTCAAGGAATCTACGTCGTCTTCGGATTCTCTTCCCGCATCATGAAAACTAGTCTTCCTCCCACATTGAAGGGACAAAACCGTTCTCCGCGACACTATTCTCCACGATGTCGTCTTCTACGACGCCCGACTACCACGATGCTCGTCTTTGGCAGCCCGTCGACGTGCAACATCAATTACGAGGTAGGGGTTTTGTATTCTCTTTAAGTGAATAAGTGTACCTCATTCTTCTTTGATTGTTCTTGTATTATCATCGGTCACCTGCAACCGCCAAACGCGGAGGGCGCGGGCTTAAGGGAAACGGACCGATGACCCTCAGTTAATCCTTGTTTATATTCTCGATAGAGGCGTAGATGGAAGAGGCGGTGACAACCGAGGTGGCGGCAGAAAGGGAAGCCATGCACCAGTCCGTTAGAGGACCGCAACACCGGATGTTGCGTGGAGAGGGGAAGACCATGGCCCTCAACCAGGCCGCTCGACCGAAGAAGAACCGGCCGACCGTATCCGGTCAGATAAGAGGATCGTGATTCCATGTGGTGTCGTGTGGAGGAGGACCGCGGCTTGCGCTTCGCGGTCCGATTCAGTGGGTGAAACGGCCGACAGGAATCTAGCCGGGTTGAAGAAGGCAGCGGTACCTAAAGGTGCCACCTGGGAAAACAGTGGCCTGCCCATGTGGGCCGCTCGTGCTAGAAGAGTCGTCTGTCTTCGGCCGACAAAGCAGGAGGGGCGGCGCCACTGACACCGCTATTTCGGAAAGCCGAGGGCCAGGCCGCGCCGTGCCGGGTCGGACTATGCCGCGCTGGGCTGAGCCGCGCCGGGCTGGGCCGTGCCCAGCCGGGCCAGGCCGACCCCTCGGTCGGGTCGAAACCACTGAGCCAAGACAGGCCGACTTTCCAGCCCATCGGGCTTGACGGGTCGAGCCCGTTTTTCTTAAATGAGAAAAACTTATGTGACTATGTGTCTGATCAATGCATCGTCTGCAGCACTGGGACCCTTGCGATGAGGCATTCCTTGTGCGATACTCTAAGCGAGTTTTGGACAACTTTGGAAAATGACCGGGTTTGGAACGAGCGTAATTCCAACCGGGCCCTGGAATGAAAAAGCCAATAACTCTCCGACCGGGCATCCCATTGACGCGTCGTCTGTCGTGTTGGGTTTCTTTGGACGAGACAGAACTTCGGGATACATCAACTTAGGGCTTCATGATAGTTGATGTATTGAACCTTTTTTCTCGGGGAGCGGACCCTCCCGGAATCGAGAGTGCTGTGTTCAGGAACCCAAGAGCTGGCTAGGACTGCGTCGACTACTGTACTAGAATCCTTCGTGGGTTCGACAGTGACGACTACCATACTGGGATCCTCCGTGGGTTCGTCAGCGACGACTACCGTACTAGAATAATTTGTGGGTTCGACGGTGATGACTATTGTTCTTGTATCCTGTATGGGTCTGGCAGTTTGACCTCTAGACTTGTATCCTATGTGGGTCCGGCAGAGTAGCTGGTCTTGTATCCGCTGTGGGTACGACAACTTAGCTAGTCTTGTATCCTGCGTGGGTCCGATAGTTTAGATGAATCAGTGACTACATCTGATCATCTCTATCGCTATTTGAAAGATGTATATCTGTGTGAGCTGAGTCTTGACTTTCAATCATTATCATTGATGTGATTGAATTATTTTTTGTGTGGACTGGTTTGTACTTAGGACTGAGAGTTGCAGTCATACTGTGGTTGATAACTTAGGTATATGTATGGGCATATACCGAAGTAGGGTTGGTTGACACTTCGTGATTGTATCTCTCTTCTGTGGTTTATCCTTTGTGGATTATGGAAGACCTTCAGGGGTCATGGGGTCCCTACTGAGTATTGTATACTCACCCCTGCACGGGTTTTCCCCACACTACATTGTGTTGGATGTAGAAGATGGACAACACTGATCGAGGTAGAGACATGTAAAGTTGGACGATACCTGGAGGTGGACCACTTGGCAAGACATACACGGAGTGGACGGATGGACTTGAGGTGCTGAGGAGGCCATATTTACCCACCCTTCTGGTGGGATTATCGGTGGATGACTCAGTGGTTCCTGTTTTACTTTACTGCAGTTGTGTTAGCTTTCAGTTGTATTGTACATTATAGTTGGGTTTGTATACTGGCCCATATACTTTTCAGCAATTACTTTTGTATTCATTTTACTTAGTTCGTACTTTAGTTGTGTACTCTATTGTGTTTTTTTACTTTTATAAAGGCAATGTCTTCCCATCTTAGGGATTTACGCCTTTGTTGCTAGTCGCCAGCCCCTAGGTTATGGAAGGCGGGCTTGGGGTAGTCATGGCACGAGCCCCGAGGACAGGTCGTGAAAAATTGATATCAGAGGAGTCGGTTCTACCACAGAACTTAGGACTCTGATCATTATTTGTGTGAAGCGATAGTGTTAAGAGTATTGAGTGTGGTTTTTAGTCCAGGGAGTCTAGTGTTGGTGCAGCGGCTGATGTATCCATACACCAGGACCCTAACCTCTGATTTCCGACTTAGTGCACGAAAACCCTGATTGTGTGTGTGTTTCCTTTGAAACGTTTTCTTTGTGATTTCTTTATGTCAGCTCACCAGGTATACTTTTTGACCGTGGAATACCTGTTTTTTTTTCAAGATGGACCCACGAAGGCAGCCAGCTAGGGTTCCGAGTTACGTACGAGATAGTATCCCACTGAGTGACGAGGCCTCGATGTAGGGCCCCATCACAGCGGAGGCACTAGTGGTATCACTACCCGCTGGGCCACTGATACCACCAGCCCCAGTAACAGAGAGTTCATGCTTCCTGAGTGTGTTTCACAAGTACCAGTGACAAAGGCCACCCAGGTTATGCAGAGAGACAGACCCATAGGTAGCTGAGGATTGGATGGAGTCTATCGTCAGGGTTTTAAGATTGGTAGGGACACCATCTGACCTTATGGTGATCCTTGTCGCAAGTCTTCTACATGTAGTAGTAGGTATATGGTGGAGCCTGATGCTCCAGGTGCATGATGAGGCATCAATTCTTTAGACATACTTCGAGAGTCTCATCCACTCGGAGTTTGTTCTAGCCACCTTTCGGGAGGTGTGGATTCAGGAGTTACTACATCTGCAGTAGGGCAGCATGATAGTAGGTCAGTACTCAATGAGGTTTACTGACCTCCCACGCTACTCCATAGATATGGTACGATACCCATTCTTCAGGTCCCGGACCTTCGAGCAGGGACTGAGGCACGAGATCTGTTCTTTGATAATTCCCCTCAGCATCCCAACGTAGGCGGGGGTGTTGGAGCGAGCCCTTCTAGTGGAGAGGTTTCTCGATGAGTAGTCACCAGCGGCGAGACCCACCGCAAGGTGACAGTTAGCAGAGTCTTATACATCCGGCAATAGACAGATGTCATAGAGGTACAAGCGGACTAGGCCATCAGGTGGTCAACCTTAGGATACAGGCTCAGTTGTGCGGGGAACACAAAATAGAGCCAGCCTTACGAGGATCAGGCGGTGTTATGCATGCGGCGGGCAGGGCCACATGGCTCATGACTTCCCGACCTAACATACAGACAAGAAGCAAATAGTACAGGGACCTCCTTGGAAGAGGGAGAGGTTTGACCGTGGTGGTCCACCGGGAGTGGGCGGATGAGGCAGAGGAGTTGGCCGAGCAGCGGGTGGTGGACGACGTTTCGAGGCTCCACCACCACCACCACCAGGAGATCCACCCCGACCAGAGGGAGCTGGCAGACAGAGTTGGGCTCAGCTCCAGGTAGTCGATGCCTACGACCATGGCACACCAAAGATGATTCGAGGTACTATATGTGTCTACTCTACCATTGCAGCAGTACTTGTAGACACAGGTGTGAGTCATTATTTTATTTCCACTACCCTTGTTCGGAGCTCGGAGATTCTGGCGGAGCCATTGGATCGATCCTTATAGGTAGTGACTCTTAAGGGAGCAGACTCGATTATTACGCACTGGTGTCGGTAGTGTGATCTTATACTAGGAGGTGATATCTTCGGCTGGGATCTTCTTGTAGAGGCGTCGAGGCCTTACGATGTCATCTTGGGTATGGACTGGTTATCTATAGTCCATGCTCAGATCGACTGTATTAGGCACAATGTGCGGTGTGTCTGCATAGATGCGTCTAGTTTCACCTTCACCGGAGAGAAGGGATCCTTTTCAGCACAGTATGGACTTATGTAGAGGAGGGGGCAGCCGATCGCACATCAGTTGGCTAGTCTCATCCTCGAAGCGGTTGATGTGTGGAGTCTGAGTTTTCCTGTTGTGGTGGATCAGTAAGCGGATATTTTTCCTGACGACGTTCCAGGACTACCTCCTCACAGAGTGGTAGAATTCTACATAGACCTATACCCCAGGACAACACCGATATCTACACCAGTATATCGGATGGCTCATGTCTAGCTTCATGAGCTACGGGTATAGCTGGAGGGCTTTCAGGGAATGGGATTTAACCGACCCAATGTTTCACCCTGGGCTTCTTCGATTTTGTTTTCCAAGAAGGCGGATGCGAGCTTTCGACTGTGTGTCAACTACCGTCTCCTGAATCAGGTGACCGTGAAGAACAAGTACCCACATCCAAGGATTGAAAACCTCTTCGATCAGCTCAAGGGAGCATGATTGTTCTCGAAGATAGACCTCAAGTCAGGTTATCACCAGCTTAGAGTCTGAGATGAGGATGTGCAGAAGACAACATTTAGGTATCGGTATGGCCACTATGAGTTCTTGTTCATGCCCCTCGGCAAAACCAGTGCTCCAGCAGTGTTCATGAGTCTCTTGAACATGATCTTCCAGCCTTACCTCGATTGATTTGTCGTAGTCTTCATTGACTACATATTGATTTACTCGACTACTGAGGAGGAGCATGCCTACCATTTTTGGGTAATACTGGACACACTCCGGGAGCACCAGCCTTATGGTAAGCACACTAAGTTCCTGTTATGGATTAGAGAGGTTCACTTCTTGGGACACAACATCTCGGAGGCGGGGGTAGCAGTGGATCCAGTGAAGAGTGAGGCAGTGCTTGCTTGGGAGTCACCCAGGAGCGTGACAGAGGTGCGGAGTTTCCTGGGCCTGGCTAGGTACTATCAGAGATTTTTTCCAGACTTCTCGAGAGTTGCATCACCGCTTTCAGTTTGGATGAAGAAGGGGAAACCCTTCATGTGTTCAAATAGATTCCAGCATGGATTTCAGGAGCGGAGGCAGAGATTGACTAGTGCACCCATCTTGAGGCTACCAGAGGAGGGTGTTGGGTACGTAGTTTGCTGCGACGCATCAGGAACCGGACTCGGGTGTGTCCTGATGTAGGATTGAGTGGTGATCGCATATGGTTCACGACAGTTGAGACAGTATGAGCAGAACAATGCTACCCATGACCTGGAGTTAGCAGTAGTGGTATTCTCCTTGAAGATGTGGCGGCACTATCTAATGGGTGAGCACTTTACAGTCTACTCTGACCACCAGAGTCTCAGGTACATCATCTTGCAGAAGGACCTGAACCTGAGAGAGTTGTGATGGCTCAAGTTCCTCCAAGACTATGACTTTGAGATAGTCTATACTTATGAGAAGGGGAAAGTTGTAACTGATTCCCTCAGCTAGAGATCGAGTATTCAGCTGCTAGGAGAGGTGACAGAGCAGCTAACCGCGTTGCAGATATCCTTTGTAGATATAGATGGATCATCCTTTCTTTAGTCTCTCGCAGTCACTCCTCCACTTCTTCAGCAAGTCAGAGAGGAACAATGTGGGGATGTTGACTGTGAGACATGACATGCTCAGATATCCACAAGGCAGGCGCCTGATGGATTTTCTGAAGGAGGGGAGCACATCATCATCTACAGGGGACGTACCATAGTACCAGTTTCACTACAGGAGGAGGTTCTGAGGGAGTTCCACACTTCCCCTCTAGCGTTACATCCAGGAATGGTGAAGATGTATCAGGACCTTAGACGACAACACTGGTGGCCGGTTATGAAGAAGGTTGTAGCATAGTTCGTTTCACAATGCCTCACATGTCAGTAAATGAAGGCAGAGCACCAGGTACCAGTAGGCTTGGTACAACCCTTAGAGGTCCCAGAGTGGAAGTGGGATGGGATCTACATGGATTTCGTGACAGGGCTTCCACATACATCCAGAGGACACGACTCTATCTGGGTGATTTTCGACCGACTCACCAAGTCGGCCCACTTCCTACTGATCAGAGAGAAGGGCTCAGTAGAGATATTGGGATGCCTCTATGTACAAAAGATTGTACGGCTTCATGGCGTGCCATCGACGATCTTCTCCAATCGGGACGCATGCTTTACTTCCCAGATTTGGAAGGGGTTGCAGGAGGCATTTGGGACACAGCTATGTCTGAACACCACCTTACATCCTCAAAAGGATGGCAAGACTGATAGGACCATTCAGACTCTCGAGGATATGCTTCGTGCATGTTTCCTCGACTTTGGTCATAGCTGGGAGGATCACATACCCTTGGTGGATTTTGCGTACAAAATTAGTTATCCCTCTACCATCGGGATGGCACCTTACGAGGAACTGTATGACCGACCATGCAGATCACCTATGTGCTGGACAGACCCAGGGGAGTCAGCACTTGTAGGGCCAGAGATGGTGCAGGCTACGACGAAGAAGTTGCAGATCATCCAGGAGCGGATGAAGACTGCACAGAGCAGACAGAAGTCCTATGGTGATAGGAGACGGAGACCACTAGAGTTCGAGTATGGCGACCATGTTTTCCTACGGGTCTCACCTTGACAAGGTCTACGGAGATTTGTCTGGGGCAGTAGGTTATCTCCATGATTAATCAGACCTTTTTTAGGTCCTCAGAAGGGTAGGCGAGGTGGCTTACCGTATGGATCTTCCACCTTAGTTGCACAGGGTGCATGACATCTTCCACGTATCTCAGTTGAGAAGATACGTGCACGACCCATCCCACATCATCGATCACGGGGAGATGGAAATTGATGACAGAGCGACTTTCACGGAGGACCCGGTGGAGATCGAGGATCAATAGGAGAAGTTCCTACGTGGATGGTCAATTCCTCTAGTGCGCATTCGCTGGCATCACGGGATCCTCCAGGAGAGCTCTTGAGAGCGGGGGGCTAAGATGTGAGCTTAGTACCACCATTTGTTCCCCTAGTGTGTGTTGTAGATTTACGGGGACGTAAATCCCTGAGGTGTGGGTAATGTAAAGACCCAGAAATTTCAAGGATTTTTTTAAAATAATTTGGAATTTTTCGAGTTCGTAGTTTCTGACGGCGCCTGATTCTGAGGCCCAGTGTGGCCAGAATCAATTTCTGAAGTTTTGTTCAGGTACGTTCAGAAAACGAACGTGCGGGTTTTTCTATCTTTTGAACCGGTGCTCAGAATTGAAATATGAGGACACTGATGGACTCATAGTGCCAGTATTCTCTTAAGGGGGCCTTTACTGTAGTTGTGTTTTATGTGAGCCGAAAGTTATAATTTGGGAATTTATCTTAAATTAAATAAAATTGTGGTGATACACAATTTTATTTTAAGAGGTGGTTATTTCCTCCAAGAGGAAGTTAGGAGTGGGGCCCACACCCTATATAACCTCCCATGTGATGATTTAGTGTTGTGGGGCCCACATGAACCCAAACCCTTTCACCTTCCCTCAACTCCCCATTAATACCTCTTATTTATTTTGACAACTCCTTATATTTATTATGGTGGAACATCTCCACCTCTCACCCATTGAATGTGCCAACCTATATAATTAATATCTGCATTAATTAAGTGGTACCTCTTTTGAATTAATTTGAATTTCATGGAAATTCTATTAAATTGGGAGCCTTTTATTTCTTTTGGGTTGGAAAGTTTACTATTGGGGAGGCTCTGGAGAATTAGAAGAGATGTGATCCTTTTTCAACGAAGAACATCCCTGACGAAGAACGCGAAAGACTTCTTCCAATGACAATTCTTCCTCATACTCACCCAGACGTCAAGGAATCTACGTCATCTTCGAATTCTCTTCACACGTCACGACAACGACTCTTCCTCCCACGTTGATGGGATGACACCGTTCTTTGTGACACCATTCTCCGTGACACCGTCTTCCACGATGCCCGACTACCATGACGCTCGTCTTTCATGGCTCGTCGATGTGCGACATCAATTATTATGTAGGGGTCTTGTATGTTCTTTAAGTGAATAATTGTACCTCATTCTTCATTGATTGTTCTTGGATTATCATCAGTCACCTAATACCGCCTAACGCGGAGGGCACGGGCCGAACGAACACGGACCGACAACCCTCCGTTAATCTTTGTTTATATTCTGGATGGTGGAGGAAACGGAAGAGGAGGTGAAGACCGAGGACGAGGTGGCAACAACGGCCATGCACCAGTCCATTAGAGGACCGCGACACATGATGTCGTGCAGAGAGGGGAAGACTGTGGCCCGCAACTGGGACGCTCGGTCGAAGAAGAACCGCTTGGCCGCAGCCGGCCGGACAAGAGGATCACAACACCATGTGGTGCCGTGATATGTAGGATCATGGCCCGCACTCCGTGGGCCGCTTCAGTGGGCTAACCGGCCGATAGGCGGCCATCCAAGTTGAAGAAGGCTGCGGCACCCGATGGTGCCACGTGGGGAAACAGTGGCCCGCCCGTGCGGGCCTCTCACGCCAGAAGAGCAGGCCGGCTTCGGCTATCCAGGAAGGAGGGGCGGCGCCGCTCAATGCCGCCATTTTGGAAAGCCAGGGTCCACACCCCAGGGACCGCTTAGCCAGTTGGCCGAGCCGCGGTCAGCCGCTAGGCTGGGCCACCCCGTGCCAGGACGCGTCGCGCCGGGCCGCGCCGTGACGCACCCCACCAGGCTGGGCCCTGCCCCACCGATCTGGGCCACGCCCCATCAGACCAAGCCGATCCCTCAGCCGGGTCGGACCAACTGAGCCAGGACGGGCTGACCCGCCAGCCCACCAGGCTTGACGGGTCAGGCCCATTTCGCTTAAATGTGAATAACATCGCGACCGTGCGTCCGATCGATGTGCTGTCTACGGAACAGGGACCCTTGCGACGGGGTAGTCCTTTTCCAATAATCTAAGAATGTTTTGGAAAAATTTGGAAAACGGCCAGGTTTGGAACGTGCGTAATTCCAACCAGTCCCCGGGAACAGAAAAGCCAATAACTCTCAGACCGGGAGTCTGATTGACATGGAGTCTGTCACGTTGGGTTTCTTTTGACGAGAAAGAAATTTGAGATACATCAACATAGGAATTTGTGATAGTTGATTTATCGACCCCTTTTTCTCGAGGAGCGGACCCTCCCGGAATCGAGCGTGCTATGTGTGGGAACCCTTAAGCTGGCTACGACTGCGTCGACTACTGTACTAGAATCTTCCATGGGTTCGACTGCGAAGTCTACTGTACTGGGATCCTCTGTGGGTTCGACAGTGACGACTACCGTATTGGAATCCTCCGTGGGTTCGACGATGATGACTATTGTTCTTGTATCCTGTGTGAGTCTGGCAGTTTGACCTATGTACTTGTATCTTGTGTGGGTCCGACAGAGTAGCTGGTCTTGTATCCTATGTGGGTCCTACAGCTTAGATGGTCTTTTATCATGTGTTGGTCTGACAGCTTAGATGAATTAGGGACTACATATGATCATCTCTATTGCTATTTGAAAGATGTATATCTGTGTGAGCTGAGTCTTGAATTTCAATCATTATCATCGATGTGATTGACTTCTTTCCTGTGTGGACTGGGTTGTACTTGGGCCCAAGAGTTGGAGCCGTACTGTGGTTGATAACTTAGGTATATGTATGGGTATATACCTAAGTAGGGTTGGTTGATACTTCGTGCTTGTATCTCTCTTCTGTGGTTTATCCGTTGTGGATTCTGGGAGACCTTCAGGGGTCTCGGGGTCCTTACTGAGTATCGTATACTCACCCCTGCACAGGATTTTCCCGTACTACGTTGTGTTGGATGCAGACGACGGACAACACTGATTGAGGTAGAGACTTGTAGATCTGGACGGTACCCATAGGTGGACCACTTGGCCAGACGTACATAGAGCAGAGGGACGAGCTTGAGGTGCTGAGGAGGCCATCTGTACCCACCCTTCAGGTGGGATTCCCGGAGGACGACTTAGTGGTTTCTATTTTACTTTACTGCAGTTGTGCTAGCTTTTAGTTATACTATACTTTATAGTTGGGTTTGTATACTGGCCCATTTACTTTTTAGTACTTACTTTTGTACTCAGTTTACTTAGTGATTACTTCAGTTGGGTACTCTTTTGTGTTTGTTTACTTTTATAAAGGCATTGCCTTCCCACCTTAGGGATTTACGCCTTTGGTGCTAGTTGCCAGCCCATGGCCTGTGGAAGGCGGGCTTGGGGTAGTCACGGCATGGGCCCCAAGGATGGGTCGTGACAGAGAGTGATAAAGTAAAAATATCATTTTTTTAATTGATGTCTCATTATCCCAAATAAATTGGAATGAATAAGTTTATGAGGTTTATCAGACTATATCTCAACTTTCTTATAAATTTTATGAGTTATTTTACCTTTATGAAAATTTATAGAAATATATTTTTATCTTATTTTCAATTCTGGAAAATTTTGTACAACATAAGATTTAGAAAGTTTGTTCGTATTTTTCTATCCAAGATGACCAAGTCTCTGATTACACAAATTTTATTCATCTTTAGCTCTCAATTAATAGGAGTTTCAAAGTTATCATATTTGAATGAGATTTCCAATTTATCTTTGTCCTATTGTAACAAATTTGCCATCTTCCACACTTCTAATGATACAATAATTTTTTTTTTCTGAAAATCACTTCTTTTTCATCATCACTTTGTTTACTTACACTAAGTAAGTTACATTTTGAACTATATAAAAATATAATTTATATTTCAACATTTTTTCTTCAATATTAGTCATTCTAATTCCTATGATTTTTAATAAACTTTAATTCATAAATATAATAACTCCTCCATTAAGATTTTAAACATATTTAAATATTTTAAAATTACATGTCATGTGTGATGAACAACCACTATCAATTATATATAGTTTTTTATTTTTTACTTGCTTTCAATTTTTTTATCAAAAATAAAATTTAATTCTTTAACTTCCTTATTTATAGATTCATTTTCTTTTCTCTAATAAAAAACTTATTCTAGAAGATGTTAAATAATTTTTTTGGAATGATGAAAAGTATAGTCACATCTTCTACATACTTATTATAGGCATTCAAATTTGTTTTCTAGTGTAAATTTTCTAAAAAATTTATTATTTACTTTTCAAACTAGATGAGTTTTAAGAAAATTACATATTCATATTCCACTATTTTATTCACTCTGTTCAAACGATATTCTAAGGAGTGAAAAGTAATGCCAAAAATTACATTCCATGAGCCCATAGATTCTAAAACACCAACAAAAACAAAAAAACTCTATTTTTGTTGAAGTAAAGTCTTTTCCTGTAGAAAATTTGTTGAGGTTGATAACTTCTTTTTTATAACATAAATTGGGTGTGGATTATTTTTTCCTACAATGGTAGTTTTCATATTTTTATATGTGATAGGTTTCGCACATTCCTTCCCAGCCCATGCTTTCCTAACACTTTTATTCTTTCCTAAAATGTTAGCAAATCCGATGAAACAATATTTTTGGTCGGTGAAGATTTCACCTAATTCTTGATTTGATATTTGTCAAGAAATTTTGAAGTCAAGGATTTTATTTTGGAGATTTTATAAATTTTTCATTCATCAATCATAATGTACTTTCGATCTTAAGAATTTTTGATATAGACTTGTTAACTTACTCTTCCTTATATGCTAACTTATTAGTGAGATATTCAACTATATTTCCCTATTTACAAATTCTATGTTTGTAACATAATATCTCCTGAATGTATTATTTATCTTTCTTGACAACATATTTTTCACCATTAAAAACTTTTACACTAACGTTTTTTATCATTCTGATTTATTTCTTGAGAGATCAATTTTTATCAAGACATGAAACAAGTTCGGTTCTAAGATAATACACTATGTAAGATTCTTCACCACTTTATTCTTCACTATTTGATGAGTCTTCTATTTTCTCAAATTTTCCATTGAATCCTCTTACAATTTCTGAACATTCATATTCTAAATAATTGTTTTTAGTTGAGTTTGATTTATCTTTCTTACTCAACATGATTTTTTCAGTGAAATTATTCTTATAGTTGTTTGATGAATTTTATTGATTGGAATTTTTTTTAACATATTTCATCAAGGTTTTTCATTTAAATCATCTTGATATTCTCCAAATTTTTTATTGGGGAAATAAATTGCAAGGTGTCTAGTTTTACCACACTCAAAACATTTGAGGGGAAGTTTTCCTTCATAATTTCCTCTTCCGATTTGATATTTTTTAGAAATAAGAGACATAATTTTATCATTCAACTCATAATCCTCTCAATATATTTATAATAAAAAACATATACATCTTCAATATATTGAATTTTTATCTTTATCATAGATTCAAAAGCCATTTAATCTTTCAATTTGTTTTTTAAACTAAAGATTTTATCTTTTCATAAGAACCAAGAATGTTAGGAAATTCATTAAGAGACTAATCATCTTTATTTTCTAAAGCCTAAATTTTAGAATCAAACCTATCTAGAAAATTTCTCATGATTTTCTTCACAATTTTATAATCTTACAAGGCATATCTGATAACTTTAATTTTTCAAAAAAAAATCATTTAATTTGGTTCAGTATTCATCAATATTTTCTTCATATATAATTCTTATGTCTTCAAACATACTATGAAATATTTGTAACTTTTACTCTTTCACATTGGTATTTACTTCAAAAATACCTTCCATATTGTCCCATATACTCAATGAAGTTTTGAGAATCATGAAATTTATATAAATATTCTCTCATAGAGACATAAGGAATTCATTTCTAGCATTTATATCAACTTAAATATTTCTTTTTTTAGAAAAATTCATAGAAGAATATTTCTCAATAGGTGGAAAACCATGTGTATAAGTATCAAAAACTTCTAGGAAAAGTGATAAGAAATTAATAATCATTATATTTTTTCAACCATAATAACTTTTCCAAAAACGAATGTAGGAATTCCTTTATTGTTGATAGAATTGAAATTATTCATGATATTTATTCAATAAGTTAACCATAGCTCTGATAAAAACTGAAGATTCGGTGGTTAAAATAAAAACTAATATGGGTGGGGGTTGAATTAGTTGTTAAATTTTTATAAGTTTACAGCTTTTAAAAACTGAAACCCTGAAACTTGTTAAAGTTCATTAACTTATCATATTTTCATAAATAATCATTAAAGAAAAATGAGAAATAAAGAAAATCACATGAGATTTATAAGGTTTAACCTTAGTGTGATAACCTACCTCCTTACCATAGCCACTCTTGTGGGTTTATCGAAATTCAGTATTATGAATAAGTGAATACACCTTGTTTTAAATCCCATTAGAAACCCTCTATATATTGATAGGAATGATTATAACGACTCCCATCTATTTACAAAGTGTGATTTCAAAAAAAAATCCATAAAAATTTATAAAAACATTATTCAAACTGCTCCACAAAAGTTATTAAGTATGATGACCCTGAGTCTGATGGCCCTGAGTCTGTTGACACTCAATATGATGAACCCAGTTTGATTGAATCAGTTTTATTTTCCTTCCCTTAATTATTTAATATCACAATTCTTATAAAACTCAAGACAATCTTCTTTAGTCCAATTTTCTCAGTCCATTAATTTGAACTAACTATGGTCTAATCTTAGGATGAGATCTCTATTCAAAAAACACTTCAAACATGAACTCTATAATGATTCTGTTTTTTCACACATTAATAGTTTCAATGTAAGAATGTACCATGATTTATATTTATATGAGTCCCATAATGGAAATTGTGGGAAAGCTAAAAACATTTCCCACTTACCTAAATTTATAAAAATAAAAATTCCATGTTCATTTGAGCTTCTTATTTAAAAGATTCAAACCTTCTCATCTCTCATGATATCTTCTTGAAACTTATTGAACTCTAAAGAACACCTTATTGAATTTTTAATAGAATATTAGAAACTCTAGTTAGGAAAACTCAGTTTATTAAAACTTCCTAAGATCATTCCATTCAAACCTCATTGGCTCAGTCTAGTAGAACTTTTTCGTTAGCTCAGTCCGATTGAATTTATTCCTCAGATCAGTCTATTGGAACTTCTTAGCTCAGTATGATGGAACATCCCTAGCTCAGTACGATAGAATTTCCTTAGTTTAGTACAATTGAATTTCATCTTTATCTATTTCTGATGGAACTTCTTCTTATCAGTCCATTGGAACTTCCTTGGCTCATTCAGATTGAACTTCTTCAACTCAGTCTGAATTTATTTCTTCCTCATCTAAATCCATTGGAACATACTCATATCATTCCATTAGAACTTCCTCATCTTAGTCCGATGGAACTTTATTAGCTTATTATGACTATATATATTCCTCATATTAGTCCAATGGAACTTCCTCGGCTCAATTTGATGAAACTTATTCATCTCAGTCTGATTGAATTTCTTCTTCAGCTCAGTCTGATAGAACTTTCTTAGCTCAGTATGATTATCTTTCTTCTCCAACTCAGTCTGATAGAAATTCTTCAACTTAGTCCAAAGGAACATCCTCATAAACATAAACCAATGAATATGTTTCAACATCTCCTTCTATTAACTTTTTATTGTATCCTAACTTATTAATGATATTTTAGAGACTTTAAAGAACAAAAAAACTCTCTTTAAATTTATTTTGGAATGTTTTCAACTTCCCATATTTCCTAACATTATAACATTAAAAAAAATATTTTGCAGCCTGTAAAAACTTTTAACATTCAAAAAAATAAATCATAATATCTTCATCTTCGTACATATAAATTTTATAATAATCAATTTTTAAAAACACCAACCTTTCATATTTATGACAAAAACTGAGTCTGGTAGTTTGATTCTGAAGCCCTGCATCATACCACCAAAACATTATTAATAATATTCTTTATTTGGATTCGCATTTACCTCTCTGCAAAAAAAGTTATAAAAATTTAGCAACATATGATTCACTTAATATAAAAAAATTTCTTTTACAAAAATATTATATTTCAACAAATAAAAAACATTGAAAAAATGAAAATATTCATGAAATATTTTCAATATCCCCCTTTGGATTTGTTAAAAATATTTTTCAACAACTTTTTCAACTAAAAATTGTTTAAACACTCATATTTTTTCACAAATAATATATTTAACTATTATCAAAACATATACTTTCTCAAAATAGAGTGTATTTTTAATGCCCCAAGCTTCCACAATACGCTTGTCTTTGAATAATACAATAGTTTGCAATGTACGCAACACCGAGTTCAAGCACACCACGACCTATCAAACTAGCTATTTAGAATGAGGTTATGAATAGTAATAAACACATTTTTAATTTTATATATATCCTTTATAATTTTCACATTCATCTTGTTTGTTTCTTAGACATAATATAACGACAAATTCAACTTTTCAGATAAGTGATGTATTTTTCAAAAAATGTGGTTTTCCCCCATTTTAATGGAGAACCCTTTATAAATACAATATTTGACACATTTATATATTCAATTTGATGAAATTAAATTCTTATTTATAAGTACATAAAAAAATTAGTTTGGATAAATTTTTTGGGGTTTTTCTGATAACTTACATATTTTGATTAATAGTGAAAGATACTAAATTTTAATTGATAACAAATTTTTTAATCAAAATAATTTATGGTGTTAAATTATACATTCGAATGGTTTTGAAGTATAATTAGATTATATTTTTATTAGTTAATCCAATTTTGGTCATTGAAATTAATTTTAATTTTAAACCAGACCTAAACACATATCAATCTTTTGATAGTTTTTAATTTTAAAAAACTCGCTTTCTGGTTTTGAAAATGGGAATTAATTTTAAATTATTCATCACAAATTCTATGTTTTGAATTTGGTAAAATAGAAATCATTTTTTGATTTTGAATATCAAAACTATCTTAAGATGAATTTTTGGTATTTTTCTGAAAACTTTCAGTTTTTTATGAATAGTGAATAACACTCTGTTATTGTTTAAAAACAAAGTTTTTATTTAAAAAATTATTTATTTAATTTTATTTTATTTTAGGTCAAATTAGATCAATAATACCTATATTAGTTCAATTTAATTTTTTCAAGTCATTTTATAATAAAATTATCTGTATTAAATTTTATTCAATATTTTAACGTCTTTCTCCCACATTCTAAGCAGGTTAGCAAATTTACATAAAACACAATTTTACCGCATCTGTGAATTGAATTTAGAAAATCTGAGAGACACGATTGAAATCAGTAAGTATAATGTGGCTCAATAAGATGAAAGTAATTTTGGTGAATAGTAACTTGTGAAATTTATTTACCACGGTTAAAAGTAAACTGGGTAATTAAAGGTAAAAATGATATTATAATTACCCGAACACATATCTAAATTCTATTGGATAAGTGTATTTTGACCAAAATAAACATTAGGAATAAAATATGATCCTTTTGGTCCACTTGGTTTATATTAGGACATTTATTATTATTTTATTTAAAGAAGAGTTAAAAGTGTTAAATTAAAATTTTAATAACTAAAACCTTTTTAATATAGGGTTATATATAAGATAATTTAGACAATAAATATTCATATAAAGCTAAAAATATTTCCTACGTCATGGTATTTTATTTATAATTTTTAGACATTAAATAATTAAATTTATTTAGGATACAATGATGATGCAGTAATTACCTTATTAATGAAAGATTAAAATTATTGATATTATAAATATTAAAATAAATTTACACTGAGAATTTTGATATATTAAAAAAAAATTATTGGATAATATTACATGTTAGGGTTTATTAATTTTTTTTTGAATAAATCATATTTTTATGACTTTCAAAAAAACCAAATACAAAATAATGTCAAAATTTACATAAATGAGTTTTTAAAACAAATACTATATTATTCAATGGTATAATAGGTTTAAAAATCTACGGGTAGGAAAAATTATTTATATAATAATATATATGTAATTAATGAACCACTTTGTGTTCTCTTAACATTTTATAGTAATCTTATTAACAATATAATATAAAAATACAAGGAGACATGGTAAATGTTAAACTATTTAATAAAGAGTTAAATCTAAAAGATAAGGTTAATATGGTGACCTAAATCAATCTAAAACCTATTGGTTTAGAGGTTTTCAACCCATCCCCGCCTTAGCCTCAAAATAAATCCTTTTTGTGCCATTATAAACCTAATATGATTGTATAATAAAATAATATTGTAAGGTTTTCCTAAAGTGACCCTAACCTCTCCTATAAAAGGGTACTTCCCCTTCTCTCAAAATCACACCTCCAAATCCAATGGGATCAGCCATACCCAGATAAAATATCCTAAAAACTCCCATCACTTCAACCTAGAGCCTTAATTTGATCAGAAATCCATCCTAAGGAGCCCTTTTGATCAAATCAAAAGGAAGCACCTCGAGAAGAGGTAATTATTTCGTCACATCTTTCAATGTTTTTTTTCTTCTTCCACTTCCTATTTCTTTTTTTGTTTCCATACCAAAATAATAACTCCAGTACCTTCTAGATTCTATGATGTTAATATAAATATGGTACAACCATATTCATTATTCTATGAATCCTTTGAATGACAAAGACACCATATGTGTGTACGTACGGCTTACCGTCTCCACGTCATGGTGTAGTTTGTTATTCAGCACATAATTATTTAGATGAGTATAATAATGAGTGTAATTGATTAAAATAATAAATATAACATGTTAATTATTCATTATATTTAAAATACCATCCAATTACATACTATTTCACCATCAATAGAATGGTATTTTCGCTCGTGCGTACGTACAGATTACCGTCTTCACGAACGTGATGAGATTCATTCCCCATTGTAACCATTCAATAATAAATTTCAATTTTTGATTAAAAAAAATGTTTGAGAAAATAATTTCATTATTTATATGAATAAAATATATCTTATCCATAACAAACATTACTTACGTAACAAAACATATAAAGAAAAACGTATCAGTTAACACCCGAAACAATGATACTTCTGAAATATTATTAACAATGCAATATTAAAATATCATATATGATATTATATTTATGCATATGGTTCTTGTATAATTTAATAGAAATTATTTCACCATTATTCAGGAGTTTATAGTACCCTCAACTAAAGGAAAGTACAAGGTAATGGGTTTTCATCTCACTTTTATTCTCATGAGATTCATGCTATATTTGCCACTATTTCTTTTTGTGTGGTGTATGTACTGCCCATGGTTGTATTATTTGTGTAATATACTTTAATTTATGGGTATTTAAATCTTTATTTTATGATCCTTATTTCATGGGATGTGTGTTTCGTATGTTACCAAATCGGTAAGGGAATTTCAAATTTCAATTTCCACTCATTGGGTTTTACGCAAACATCATTGATTATTTTACTCCAAGATTATGTCTGAAATAACTATTTATTTATTTATTTATTAATATCCACTCCCATTTGTGTGGATATTCTTTTGATACACATAATCACTCCATTTATAAATTTTCAAGTCATAAAAATGAATATTATAAGATTAATCATAACTCAATTTCCATTCATTGAGGTAAACATCCAAGTCATTGGTTTTGTTTTTACAAGAATATGTGTGAATTTCTTCTGATTTATTTACACTTAATATCCAATCATATTGAGTGTATTTATATTTTTCACACATTATTATGTCTTTTATTTATCCTTAACTTAACGATATAGTCTTTATAAGTGATTTCATCTCAATTTACATTCTATTGAGACTTTTTTGTTGTTATGCGCCAATTCACTTTTATATGGTGTATATACTATACTTTGACATAGTATATCATGAATACCTATATTCTCAAGATGTTATAATTTAATAATTAACTCAATTATTTTTATTCAATCATCTCTCATTTGGTTAGGAACTCTAACGAAAATATCATCTTAAATGTTTTAAATATTTATTCTTCTAAATCATTCTTACTAATGTCCATGTTTTAAAAATGGTTTTAAGGATTTGTTTATATGGACATGAATGTTTTAAAATTAAAATTATTTTTAAAAGTTTCAATGTGGTATGGGACATATTTATTTAGAAAATCTTTTTTTAATATCTTCTTGATAAATAGTGATACTTTTAAATTTTTTCAAGAAAAAAGAGATATTTCTCTCAAATAGTTTTACTGGTTATTTTAATCTATGTCAATATCCTTCATTTTTCTTGATTGTGGTTGATTTATTATAGTCCCATCTTCCATATTGTATTGAATGAGTTATTTTTGACTATGGATGTGCTATTTTTATACCATTCATGTTTTGTGGTTAAAATATTGACATTTCATATGCCAGTTTTAATATGAATGTTTATGTTATGTTTTAACCTTTTCATATAAAGAATTAATTGGACTTAGTAAGTGACAGGTGGAGCCCTCTATAGCTCCTCGATGCATCGTTGGGTCTCATGATATAAACTAGTGTCTTAGCACAAGTCCTTGACAAAATTTTATTTTTTAGTCTTAGCATGAGGCCTTGACTATGTGGTTATGATGTCCAGCATTATGCATTCCATTATTATGAAATTAGCTATTGATATTACATGTGATTATTCAACTAGTAGAATATCCATGTGAATAAGTAAATGGAATTATTTGATTTATATTTTCCATATTTTTTTGAAGTTTAATTTTAAAAGGATTGTTTTTTAGTCTTATTCATTGCCTTAAATGTTTATGCTTATTTATGAAAGTTTCTTCTATATCGTTATCCTTAATGATCATCTGAGCTCAACCCTTTCTATGTTTTATTTTTCCCAAGATGTGAAGAAGTATATCACGACTAACTTGTAAGAATAGGCTAAGGGATATGAGTGTGTTAAAAGGGGACATAATGTTGCTTTTCTTTATTTCATGATGTAATGTAAACCTTATGTATGTATCTAGTACTTCCAAGGCAACTAAACTAATCAGTCTTTTGGGACTTGATCTGTTTTGATCATGCTAATGATATGTAATAATGCATTGACTCTAGGTAACTAGGGTCGGGGAGCTATAGTTGGTATCAAAGGAAGTTTAGTACAACACTTGGAAACTAGATTTAGAAAAAAAACTCTGATTAGAGAACATTACCTAGAGATAGAATTTGGGGATTAGTATAAAAGAACATCCAAAAATTTTGGTAATGTAAATAATATGTTGGTTTTCCAAGAAATTCATCTCTGTCTGGATATGAGCAGGTAGAGGCGGCTCTGGCACAGATGTACCTAGGGGTAAAACCTGAAAACACCATATTGAGCTAGACGTGAACGGGAACTGGTGCACAAAAACGGCCCTTTCTACACTCTTTGTTATGACACTGCTGGGGGATATACTTAGGATAATTTGAATTTTCTTTACAAAATGATTTAAAGGATTTTAATATAAGATGATAATAAATAACCTTGTTTAATCCTAAGGTATTATAGATTAAAATAATGTCTCATGATATTCTCTAATGATTTTATGACTATTATTTATCTCACAATGCTTTCTAGTTTTAGTCAATGGATAGATTCCAAGGAAGTCATAATAACATTGAACATGATGTACATGGTGGCCACGGTGGTATAAATGAGAAATGAAATGGAATTTTGATTGGTGTAAAAGATATCGTGTTCATGATGAATCAGTTTTCCAAAAATATTATTAACAAAATATATATTAACCAACTCCCTGACTCAACAAAGAAAAGAAAGGTAGTGAATGATAAGAGTTCCAGTATTAGAGACCATGGAGAAAATAAATCTCAATTTCCATCATGCAGGAAATGTGGAAGGAGAAACCTAGGAAAGTGTCTCAATGGAACAAAGAAATGATTTATGTGTGGGAAAGAAGTACATAAAGTAAAGAATTTTCAAGGAAAAATGAAGAGTACTATAGAAGAAAATAAAAATGATCGAAAGAATCCATTTACAGTCATTTTCTACAAATATAGGGGACTGGGGAATTACCCGAGGCAATTCCTTATTCTGTAGGATAACCTCTTGGTTATGGAGGAACCTATGTGGAAATAAATGGATGGATAAATGATTAAAAGTATCAGTTCTCTTTGTTGATGGTATTACTTTGGAAGACTTTTTTCTTGTATGTGTGACCCTATATTTTGTTATGGAAAAATGATATTTGAAGAAGAATTATCTATTTTTTGGGATATAGTTATAAATAATCATTTGATTTTATATGATCCTTGAATTTGAGGAAATTATAGGTTATTAATTTTTTGGATGAAATTGCGAGTTATGAGATAAATTTTTTGGTTAAATTATGTTATGGTTATTTTGAGAAATTTACCTCATTTTGGGAATGTTATAAAATATAGTTTTTAAAAAAAGGACAACATGCAGCCCGTGTGACAACTGGTCGCGTCAGACAAAGTTCCGAGAATCAAACCCACAACCAAAGTGCGACTGGGATTTATCACCTACCATTGGACTACGTGAAGTCACTAGTTAGTGTGTCTAATTATTTTTAGTTAAATTATTTTATTGATCAATTAGAAGTTGATTTGGGATCTTATGTTTTGTCAAGTGGATATCCTTAGTGTAGGAAAATTATTTGGGGATTAAGTGATAAATGTTATTTTAGATGACTTTTTCTCTATTGGGAACACTATATGTATAAGGAAAATAGAATACTATGGGATTTCATTTTAGGAGTAATGGTGGATTTTTATCTTTTTTTTTATTGTGCATTTATAGCGACTTGGGTTATTTATGGAAATGACTAACCTATCATATAGAATATTCTATTAGGTTAATTACTTTTAAGTTTGTTACTTTAAGAGTAGTCGATGTTAATTGGAGATACAATTTAATGTGGAAGACAAAATATTCATATTCTTCTGAGTTTTGGGTTTCAATCTTAGTTTGGATTGTATTGGAATATTTTAAGGACAATTGTTTATTGAATGGTATTTATTTTCCTTTGGGTATTTTTGGTTTAATTTTAGAAATTAAGAGTAGTATTTCTTTATCTAAAGGATTATCCTTTTTGGGGATCATCTGATCTTGTACTAAACATTTTGGTTTTTCTTAATCTATAAATTCAAGTGAAATATATAGTTCATCCTTTTTGGATCATTTGATTTTCTATAAGTTGATTCTAGAACTTCAGGTGTGACTAAGTCACATTGAATACTCATCATTTAGATTGATATATGAGTTTGTGGTAGAAATTAGTTAAAGGATGGAACTCTACTTGTCAAGTATTTTTTTCTCTCTCATTCTGTGATGAAATTAATTCTTAAACCATAGGGAAATTATCTAAAACCCAAAAATGTGTTATCCTAATACCTTACGTTATTGATCATAGATTTATGGCTTTGAGGCCCTAAATTTTCCATTCACTTGTTTGTGATTCATGACCTCAATCACTCCATATAAATATTTATGTTTTTCCTAGAATTATAATTTTCATCAATGTTCTATAGCCATTTATTTATTAAGAACAATTTCAAGTTGCGAGGATGTAATTTATTGAAGGTGGGAAGAATGTAACACCTCAAGCTTCCACGGTACGCTTCTCTTTGAATAATACAATAGTAGGAAATGTACGCAACATCGAGTTCAAGCGCACCACGACCTATCCAACTATCCATTTAGAAAGCTTTTATGAATATTAATAACCACATTTTTAATTTTATATATATCCCATATAATTTTAACATTCATATTTTGTGTTTCTTATACATAATATAAGGACAAATTTAATTTTTCAGATAAAAGAAGTATTTTTCAAAAAATGTAGTTTTTCTACATTTTATAAATACAATACTTGACACTTTTATATATTCAATTTGATGAAATTAAATTCTTATTTCAATGTAGGAACTCAAAATTTAGTATGTATAAATTTTTGGTGTTTTTCTGATAACTTTCATATTTTGATGAATAATAAAAGATACTAAATTTTAATTGAAAACATATTTTTTAATAAAAATAATTTATAGTGTTAAATTATAAATTTGAATGGTTTTTAAGTATAATTAGATTATATTTTTATCATTTTATCAAATTTTGGTCATTATAATTAGTTTCAATTTTAAACCGGACATAAACACATATCAATATTTTGATAGTTTTTACTTCTCAAAAACCCGCTTTTTGGTTTTGACAACAACAATTAATTTTAAATTAATTAATTCAACTTATATGTTTTTAATTTGGTAAATTATATATCATTTTTATATTTGGATTATAAAAATTATCTTAGGGTGAATCTTTGGTATTTTTCTGAAAACATTCAATTTTTGATGAATAGTGAAAAACACTACGTTATTGTTTAAAAACTGACTTTTTATTTAAATAATTATTTATTTTATTTAAATTTTTTTAAAATCGAAAGAGTTAAATAATACCTATATTAGTCAAATGTAATTAATTGGAGTAATTTTATAATAAAATTAGATGTTATAAATTTTATTGAATATTTTAATGTCTTTTACCCTTCTTCTATGCACGTTAGAAAATTTGCATAAAACATAATTTTAATGATTCTATGAATTGAATTTAAAAAATCCAAGTGACACATTTGATATCAGTAAGTAAAATTTTGTTCAATAGGATGAAAATAATTTTTGGTGAATAATAACTTTTGAATTTTATTTACCAAGGTTAAAATTAAATAGGGTGATTAAAGGTAAAAATAATATTATAATTACCCTAACACATGTCATAATTATATTGGATAAATTTATTTCGACCAAAATCAACATTGTGAATAAAATATGATCCTTTTGGTCCACTTCATTTAGATTAGGACATTTATTATTATTTTATTTAATGAAGAGTTAAAAGTGTTAAATTCAAATTTTAATAACTAAAACATTTCTAATATAGGGTTATACATACGATAATTTCGATTATAAATATTCATTAGAAAGATAAAAATATATAATACATAATGGTTTTTTATTTATACTTTTTAGACATTAACTAATAAAATTTATTTATGACACAATTATGTTGCAGTAATTACCTTATTAATGAATGATTAAAATAATTGATATTATAAATATTAAAATAAATGTAAATTGATACTTTTTATGTATTAAACGAATTTTCTAGGTTAATATTACATGTTAGGGTTGGTTAAATCTATTTTTTTTAGAAATAAACTTTTTATGACTTTCACAAAAACCAAATATTAAATAATGTCAAAATTGACATAAATGAGTTTTTTAAAAAAATACTATATTATTAAATGATATAATTGTCCTAAAAATATAAGGTTTGGACAAAGGATTTATATAATAATATATATGTCATTAATGAACCACTTGGGGTTCTATTGGTATTTTATAGTATGTTTATTAACCATATAATATAAAAATACAAGGAGACATGGTAAATATAAAACTATTTAACCAATAGTTAAATCTAAAAGATAAGGTTAATATGGTTACCAAAACCTATATAAAACCTTTTGGTTGAACGTTTTTCGACCCATAACCACCTTAGAATAAAAATAAATCATTTTTGAGCCATTATAAACCGAATATTATTGTATAATAAAATAATATTTCAAGGTCTTCCTAAAGTGACCCTCACCTCTCTTATAAAAGGGTACTTCCCCTTCTCTCAAAATCACACCACCAAAGCCATTTGGCTTGGCCAACCCCAGCCCAAATATCCTAAAAACTACCCCAAATTCAACTTAGAAGCATTAATTTAATATTAAATCCAACCTAAGGATCCCTTTTGTTCAAATCAAAAGTAATCACATGAAGAAGAGGTAATTATTTCATCACCTCTTTCAATGTTCTTTTATTCTTCCACTTCCTCTTTCTTTGTTGTTTCCATACCAAAATAATTACTCAATTACTTTCTGAATACTATGATATTATTATAAATATGGTACAACCATATTCATTATTCTACCCATCCTATGAAAGAAAATGTCACCATACGTGCATACGTACGGCTTACCGTCTCCACGCCATGTTACAGTTTGTTATTCAACACTTAATTATTTGGATGAGTATAATAATGATTATAATTGATTTAAATAATAAATATAATAAGTTAATTATTCAGTATATAATAAAAACCATCCAATTACATACAATTTCACAATCAATATAATGATATTATCACTCATGCGTGCATATGGATTATCGTTTCCACCAACGCGATGAGATTCATTCCCCATCGTAACCATTCAAGAATAACTATCATTTTATGATTAAAAAATAAGGTTTAAGAACATAATATCATTATTTATATGAATAAAATACATAATATTCATAACAAACATGACTTACATAAAAAAACATATAAAGAAAAATGAATCAGTTAACACATGAAACAATGATACTACTAAAATATTATTAACAAAGAAATATTAAAAGATCATATATGATATCATATTTATGTATATTGTTATTTTATAATTTAACAAAAATTATTTCACCATTATATAGGAGGTTAATGTACCCTCATCTATGGAAAATTACATGGTAAGGGTTTTTCATCTCACTTTTATTCCCGTGAGATTCATGCTATATTTTCCACTATTTCTTTTTGTGTGGTGTATATACTAACCATGGTTGTATTCTTTGTTTAATATTATTTAATTTATGGGTATTAAAATCTTCGTTTTATGACCATTATTTAATGGGATTTATGTTTCCTAAGTTACCAAATCGTTAAGGGAATCTCTAATTTCAATTTCCACTCATTGGGTTTTACGCAAAATTCATAGATTATTTTACTCCAAGATTATGTTTGAAATCACTTTTTATTTATTTAAGTAGTAATTTCCACTCCCCTTTGTGTGGATATACTTTTGATAAATATAATCACTCCATTTAAAATTCTCAATTCATTAATATGAACTTGATAAGAGTATTCTTAACTTAATTTTCATTTATTGAGTTAAACATCCTAGACATTTGTGTTGTTTTTACAAAAATATGTGTGAATATCCTCTGATTTATTTAAACCAAATATTGAATCATATTGAGTGTAGTTAAATTTTGTCACACATAATTATGTCATTGATTTATTCTTAACTTAAGGATACTATCTTTATAAGGGATTTAATATCAATTTACATTCCATTGAGACTTCTTTGTTGTTATATTCTAATTCACTTTTATATGGCGTATATAATGTACATTGACATAGTATATCATGAGTACCTTTATTATCATGATGTTATAATGTTTTTACTACCTCAATTATTTTTATTCAAGCATCTCTAATTTGGTTGTGAACTCTAACTAATATATCATTTTAAATGTTTAAAATATTTATTCTTCTAAATCATTCTCATTAATGTCCATGTTTGAAAAATGGTTTTAAGGATTTATTTATATTGACATGAAGTTTTTAAAATTAAAATTCCTTTTAAAATTTTCTAAGTGGTATGGGATACTTTTATTCAAAAATATATTTTTAACAACATCTTAATAAATAGTGAGACTTTTAAATGTTTTCAAAAAAAAGGGATATTTCTCTCAAATAGTTTTACTGGTTATTTTCATCTATCTCAATATCATTCATTATTCTTGATTGAGGTTGATTTATTATAATAATATCTTCCATATTTTATTGAATGAGTTATTATTGACTGTGGATGTTCTATTTTTATACCATTCAAGTTTTGTGGTTAAAATATTAACATTTTGTATACTGGTTTTAATATAAATGTTTATGTTATGTTTCAACCTTTTCATATGAGGAATGCATTTGGCTTAGTAAGTGATGGGTGGATCCCACTAGAGATCCTCGATGAATTAGTAGGTCTAATGAGACAAACTACTGTCTTGGCACAAGGCCTTGATAAAATCTTATTTTGTAGTTTTGGAACAAGGTCTTGACTATGTGGTTATGATGTCTGACATTATACATTCCATCATTATGAAATTAGCTATTGATATTTCATTTGATAATTCAACTAGTGGAATATTGATGTGAATAAATAAATGGAATTTTTTTATTTATATTTTCCATATTATTTTGATGTTTTGGTTTAAAAGCCTTGTGTTTTAGTCTTATACATGTCCCTAAATTTTTATTCTTATTTATGCATGTTTTTGTTATATCATTATCCAAACTGAGCATCTGAGCTCACCCCTTTCTATGTTATATTTTTTCCAGGATGTGAAGATGTATATAATGATTAACCTTTAGGAATAGGATAAGGTATACAAGTGTGTTCAAAGGGGACATAATGTTTTTTTTCTTTATTTCATGATGTAATGAAAAACATACGTATGACTCTAGTACTTCCAAGTCTACTGAACTAATAGGTATTTCGGGACTTTATCTCTTGTGATCATGCCAATGATATATAATAATGCAACAAATTTGGGTAAATAGGGTCAAGGTGTTACAGTCCTAACACTAAAATAACTTATAAAATAATATTTTTGATGGAATTTTATCCCTTGGTGACAGGAAAATGTTGTATCCATGTTAAGATAAACTCCACCCTCACTTTTATATTTTCCTCTCACTTTTACTTATCTCCCCCATTTTATGATAATCATGACTTTAGATTCATTTATGCATGAAAATTAATCCCCTCTCCCTTATAGGATAAAGTTGTACAAATTATACACATTTTTCAACATAATCTAAAGAATGGTGTGAGACCCAATTAATATGTTTAAGAAGTTGATGGTTTAGTATGAACATGTTGTTGCAATCACAATTCCACAAATCTATATTTTAGTGTTGCTTTTGTGAAGATATCTACAATATGAAACTTAATTGAAATATATTCTAATAAAACATCTCCATCAGAAAATTTATATTTTATAAATTGAAACTTTATATCAATGTGTTTTTATCTTGAATATTGGAAATGTTTTTTAGAAATATAAATTGAACTTTAATTATCACAAAGAATCTTTAATGGTTTAGAAAATTCTTTTTTCAAATCTTCCAACTGATATTTCATCCACAATATCTGAGTATAATCCTAATTAGCTACAATATATTTTGATTTCTCTATGATCAAAGTTACTGAACTTTTTTTCTTAATATGTGAACTCACATAAAATTCACCCAAGAAAAATGTTCCTCCAAAAGTTAATTTTCTATCATGTTAATCTACAGCCCAATAAACATTAGTATAAAAATGAAAGTTCTTTTCAAAACTTATTTTTCTTAAATTCCAGAGTAAAGTTATTCATTTTACATATCAGATAAATATCTTTACTATGAACATTTGAGATTCTTTTGCATCACTTTCATATTTGGAACAAAAAGTCAAAGCATAAACAATATAAGTTTGTGTGCCTATGAGATAAATAAATCTTCTTATCAACTTATGAAAATATTTCTAATTCACACATTTTTCTGAATTCATCTTTACTCATCTTTATCCTAACTGAAATATGAGTAGAAAATTCTATGGATTCTTCCATACAAAACATTTGTAAAAATTCCCTAGAAAACTTTTCATGAGATAGAAAAATGTATTTTTCCTTTTGTTGAAATTTTAAACCAAGGAATATAGTTAATTGTACCAATATTAAATTCTCAAATTTATTCTTCATTTCTTCATAAAATGTTTTATAAGAATCTTCTCTATCCCTAGAAAAAATTATATCATCTATATAAACAATTATAATGAAGGTTCTAGAGTTAACATATTTTACATACAAGTTACTATCGACTTTAACATTAGAAAAAAATCAACATTCTCAAAAAAAATTATATTTATAATACCATTCATGTGGGGATTATTTCAACCTAGAAAAATACTTATTCAATTAACAAAAAAATCATCTTCATCAAGTAAAAAACCACAAGGTTTTTCAATGTGAAATTCCACTTCAATATCACCATTTAGAAAATGTGACTTTACATCCATATGATAAAATTTGTAATTACAATGTACAAAAACTAATAGAAACATTATAAAAATTTATCATCCTGTAACTAAGGAAAATGTTTCTTCAAAATCCATATCTTCCACCTATGCATATCCTTTGGAAATAAGACATTGTTTTTTTCTTGAAACTTATCCCAGTTTATTTAACTTGTTTTTGTACAACCATTTATTTATAATTACATTTTTATTTGTTGGATGTCGAAAAAGTTTCTAAGTGTTTTTTTTCAATCTTATCTATCTTTTCGTTCATCACATCAACCCATTTTTTGTATTCTACTACTTCTGAAACTGATTCAGATTTGATTTTTGAAATGAATGATGTTTAATTTTCTAATCTCAACCTTCATCTTGTATAAACGAGATATTTCTAATTCCAAGGAATATTTTTAGTTTCAATGTGTTTTTTAAAATCTTAAAATTTTAATATTTCTCTTCTAGCTTCACTTTCCTCATCACATGATTCTTTTTAATATTTAAAAGTCTATTTTGACTAACCATATCTTTTGTTTCAAATCATCTTGTTTTCTATCTCAAAATTCTCATCAAATTTTGTAAAAGAGTGTGGATTTTCAATAACTTTCACATAATATGAATCCACCAACTTTTGTAAAAGTTTGTTCCAAAATTTTTAACCTCTTCCATTGGGTTAATATCCCATGAAAATTCATTCTTCAGCTTTCTCATAAAATTTTTCAAGATCTGGATTTTTTATTTTTAGTAAACATAGAATTCCAAAAATGTTGTAGTATTTAAAGGAAGGTTTTCTATTATACAACTTTTCATAGGATTTCATGTTGGATTCAGACCTAAAAAATGTTCTATTTTTTACATGTACTATAATACTTATAGCTTCTCTCTAACAGAACATTGAAAGTTTGTATTATACTAATATGCTTCTTCTCATTTCCACCAAATTTCTCTTCTTCCTTTACACTATTCCATTTTATTGTAGACAGTATGGAGCAGTATACAAATGTTTGATTCATGGTTTATAATATAAGATTAAATGTAATTTCATGTGAATTCTAATTCATTACATGTTCTCAAATTCTTTATATAAATCCAAATTTCACTCTCATGTTCTATTCTAAAAAATATAAACATTTATACTACTTATGACTTTTGTTTTATAAATATTATGTTGTTTATCCTAGTGAAATTGTCAATCAATGTGATAAACTATAAATACACTTTTTAATATATATCTTAGCAATCCACATAAATCAGAATTAAAAAGTTCAAGTGTTCTGGTAGAATAAATCTTAACATTATTATAACTTTTATTAGTCATTTTCCCTTTCTAAAAAGTCATACAAACATCTTATTTTATTATTTTCAATTCATTAAAATTTCATAAAACATCTACTTTATAAATATTTTTCATATATTTCTATAAAATATTATCAGGTCTTCGATGACACAACTTGTTTTCTTCTTCAGCACTCAGGAAACAGGAGTTGTAAGGTTCTCTTATTTAAAAGATAATTCCACAAACTCTTTCTCCTACTATAACCACTTTTTCATCTTCTGCTCTTATAACGACACAATAAAATTTTATGAAAATAATTTTTTCCCATCATCACAAAGTTCAATTCTGATAAGTAAGTTTCGTTTTATCCCATCAACAAATAGAAATTCCTTAGATTTAAACCTTTTTTTTCTTCAATCTCAATCATTCCAATTCCTCTGATTTTGAAGGAACTTCCATTCCTGAAGGTAAAAACTCCTCCATCATAATATTCAACATCTTCCAAAGATTTTATATCAACTTTCATGTTTAATGAAAAACCACTATGATGTATCCATGGTTTTTTTTACTTTCTTTCAATGTTGTCTCAACAACAAAATCCATTTCCTAAAATTTCTTATTTCAATCCACCTTTTCATTTCTACTATAAAGAAGTTATTGCATAAGATGTGTCATAAAATTTTCATCATGATAATAAGACTAGTAACATAATCTTCATACATATTTTAGATGCTCAAATTTGTTCTCAATCAAAAATTTTCTAATATATTGAGTTTTAACTTTTCCAACTTGACGAGTTTTAAGAAAATTACTCATTATTATTATGTCATTACTTCCATTTTGTGAAAATATTATTCTGAGAAGCAAAAAGTTACACAAATAATTATATAACCTATTCCCATAGATTCTATATCACTATAAAAAATTATCAAATAATTATTTTGAGTTCAAGTAATATCTTTCTTTTGTGAATTGTTGTTGAGGCTGATAACTTCTTTCTACACTAACATATTCTAGGTGTAGAACATCTTTTCTACTAAGGGAGTTTTCAAATATTTTATATGTGGTAGGTTTCTCACATCACTTCTCAACCCATGCTTTCACAACACTTTTCTTATCACCTAAAATGTTAGAAAAATTAGATGAAACATTATTCTTGGTGGGTGAATATTTCACCTGATTCTTGATTTGAGTTTTGTTAGCAACATTAAAAGTCACGTATTTTACTCACTATTGTAAAATGTGTCTATACCCATTTTTTTACCAAAAATTGTGGCTATAGACCCACCTATAACCACAGTTTTCATTAGCTATGGGTATAAGTGACTTTTTTTAAACTATACTCACAATTCTGGAAAAATTGTTGGTATATAGTAACCACATAACCACAGGAAGACAATACATTTCAAGGGAATGCCATGGGAAAACCAATACCCATGATTCACATTGAACTATGGGTATACGTTACATATATACCCATGTTTTTCATGAACCATTGGTATAGCCTTGGCTATATAAGCCTATACCCATGGTTCAGTAAAACCATGGTTATAGGGGACATCTATACCCATGGTTTTACTGAATCGTGGGTATAGGGTCCCTTATGTTTTGAGTGGAAAAATAATATATATAAAATAATATTTATAAATATAACCTTAGTTGTAGTTGGTGTAGTGGTAATGAAGTTAGGCCTTTTAGAAGTGTCTCGAGTTCAAAACTCTCTAGTGAAATTTTATTTATAGTCATATTTTATAAATAGATATATAAGATAATATATATAAATATATCTGTCTGTGTATGTATATAAACATAAGTGTAATTGTTGTAGTGGTAAGGGAGTTTAGTGGAAGAGAAGCGGCGTGGTTTGAAACCCATGCTGAACATTTTATACCCATGTTTTATAACTATATATATAAGATAATATATATCTACACAACCATAAGTGTTGTTGGTTTAGTGGTAGAAGAGTTCTCTGTCAGAGCAGAGGATGATGGTTTGAAACTCCCGGGATTTTATTTTTTACAGATGTTCTATCATAATATATTTACATATATATATATATATACTCATATGTTTGGTAGCTAGAGTGGTAAGGTCATGTTCTTTGGATGTGCAAGTAATGAGTTTGAAACGCGCTAATGGATTTTTTCCTATACAGCTGCTTGGAATTAATATATATATGCACACAAACACACACACACACATATATATATATATATGAGTGAAGTGGCTCATTTTGTGGGATGATTCATGGTAGATGAGAAGGTCAAAGGTTCGAAAACCCCTAAGTTTATTTTTTTTATTATTTGTACCCACGGTTTTTGAACCCTAAGTATAAGGCTATGAGGTGGAAAGTGACTATGACACAGTGGATATAACATGTGGAAAAAAAATTATACCCATGGTTTGGAAAAATGTAGGTATAATCTATGGAGCTACATTTATGCCTCAGTTTCCCATGGTTCTGAAAACCATGTGTATATCCTATACCCATAGTTTTGAGGGTTATACCCATGGTTTTAAACCGTGGGTATAGGTCATTTTTTCAGTAGTGACTTTTGAAACTTTGTTTAAGTTTTCATTCATCTTTCTTGAAGTACTTTTAGCATCAATAAGTTTTGATAGAGACTTATTAAGATCCTATTTTTTATCTTCAAACTTCTTACAAAGATAATCAACCACATTTCCCTATTCATAAATTCTATGTTTGTAACTTACGATGCCATGGATGTATTATTCTTTATTCATTAAAATGTCTTTTTCACCTTCAAAAACTTTTATACTATATTATTTATCATTTTGATTTATTTACTGAGATATATTTTATTCTCAATGCATGCAACATGTTTTTTCTGATATGATACACTCTGTAATATTCTTCGCCTCCTTCTTCTCCACTATTTGATTAGTCTTCTATTTTTTCAAATTTTTCAATGAATTTTCATACCTTTTTTGAACTTTCATCTTCTAAATAATTGTTTTCAGATGAATTCACTTCATCTTTCTTACTCAACATACTTATTTAGTTTCAAGTGAACATCTCATTATAGTTTTTGGATGACTTTTCTTATTTTTAACGTTTCTTGCAATTTGGCCATAAATTGTTTTCAATGGACTCATCTGGATATTCTACAACTTTATTCTTGGGGATATTCATACCAAAGTGTTTGATTACACCACACTCAAAACATTTGTGAGGAATTTTTCCTCTATACTTTCCTATTCCTCTTCTATAATTCTTAGAAATAAGAGACATGATTTTATCATTTAATTCATTATCCTCTTTATCTACAGAATCAAAAATATCTACATATTTAACATCTAGAATATTTATCCTTTTTATACCTTAAAAATAAATTTTATCTTTCATTTTATTTTGGAACACTAGATATTTTCTCATTTCATAATAAAAAAGAAAGTTATGTAGTCAATCAAAATATAAATCGTCTTTATATTCTAATGCCAAAATTTTAGAATTAAAACTATCTAGAAAATTTATCATGAGTTTCTCCACAATTTTAGAATATTCAAAGACATATCTAAAACATACTATGATGAAAACAATATCATTTACTCTGATGAAGCATTCAATAATAGTTTTTTACCTCTCATTATTATGTCTTCAAACTTACTAAACCATATTTGTATCTTTTATTCCTTCACATTAGTATCCCCTTAAAAAATACTTTCCATCTTGTCCCACATACTATTTGAAGTTTTTTAGACCCATAAAATTCATATAAACATTTTCTGATAGAGAAATAAGGATGTAATTTCTATCCTTTCAATAAAATTAAATATTTATCTTATTAGAAAACATCATAGGAGAATCTTTCTCAATAGGTGGAAAACCAATTGTTGCATCATCAAAAACATCTATACCAAGTGATAAAAGAGATGGATCATCTTATTTTTTCAACCAAAATATTTTTTTACATCTAATATAGGAATTAATCTACTATTGAGTGAATTGATATTATCCATGATTAGTATTAAACAAGGGAACCTTCACTCTGGTACCAATTGAAGTTTCAAAGGATAGAAAAATAACAGATAAGTGGGGTTTAATTAGTTGTTAAATTTTTATAAGTTTAAATCCGTTAAAAACATAACCCATGAAACCTATTATATTTAATTACATTATAATATTTTAGTAAATAATCATGCATAAAAAAGAGGAAATAAAGTAAATCACGTGATATTTACAAGTTTTGACCTAAATGTCAGAACCTACATCCTTACCATATCCACTCCTACGAGTCAATGAAAATTTACTATTATAACGAAGTGAATAAAACTTGTGTCAACTCTCGTAATATGAATTTTATCTTGAAATAGGAATTATTATATTGACTCCCTTCATTTCACATAGTTTCCTTTCAAAAAATTAACAATAACAAAAGTATAAAAACTTTTTTCAAACTACTAAACAAAATTCCATGGGAATGATGACCCTGAGTTTGATGACCCTCAGTCTGATGAACCTAGTCTAATTGAATCAGTCCAAATTTCATTCTCTCAATAAGTACCTATCACACTTCTACTCAAAATCAATATGATCTTATTCAGTATGATTTTCACAGTCTGCTAATTTGAACAAACTCCAGTCTGATCTTTTAACGAGATCTCTCTCTGGATAACACTTCTGGAATGAACTCTGCAACACTTACACTTTTTTCACACAAGTGAAAAGTTTAAAAGTATGAATATACTACGATTTATATTTATATGAATCACATAATATCAAAGTTATTAAAAATAAAAACATTTTTTCTCACCCAAATTCATAAAACTGTGAATTTTATATTCATTTGAGATTTATCTTTGACAGATTCAAACTGAATCATATCTTATGGTATCATCACAAAACTTATTGAATTATTCATAACATATTCTTGAATTATCAATAAAAGATAAAAAACTATAGTGTATAAAATTTCATCTGATAAAACTTCCTCAGATCAGTCTATTCGAACTTCCATACTTTGTCCAATGGACCTTATTCCTCAGGTCAGTCTAATTGAATTTCTTCTTTAGCTCAGTTTAATGGAATTTACTCAGCTTAGTCCCACTAAATCTATTATTCAAATAAGTCCAATGAAACTTTATCATATTATTCCATTGGAACTTCCTCGGCTCAGACTTATAGAACTTCCTCGGCTCAGTCTGATTGTATTTCTTCCTTATCTCAGTCCAATAGAACTTCTTCAGTTCATTCTGTATGAACTTCCTCATCTCATTCTGATGAAACTTTTTTATCTCAGTATGATTGAATTTATTCCTCATCTTAGCCCGATGTAGCTTCCTCATCTCAATCGGATGGAACATCCTCATCTCAGTCTGAATGAATTTATTATTCAAATTTTTAGAGACCCAAATCATGACTTACATAGACATTACATTACTTTTGTATAATACTTAATACATAACAAAAAACACACAAGGACCATAATAGTTTAATGTCTTTGGAAACTCGGAACATAATTATCTAATCGTGGTGAAAGATCTTCAAAATCTCCCATAAAGATCTTTCCCTTTTGTTTTCTTACCTAAAACCTTTCTTTATATCATGGGGAAAATAAAACATATAAAGGGTGAGATCAAATGCTCAGTAAGGTTAAGCATGGAGAAAATAAAACAAACCATATACATTTGAACATAAGAACATGAACATAATGTTTAAACGTCAAAATCTTGAGCAATGACATGAAACATGGCAGTGCGTAAGGCATATATCATAATGGAACATTAATCATGATAAAATGGCTTGGAAATAAAACTTGTAATTGTGTAAAAAATTAAGCACATGATATTATTTCCATAGTAGCCAAGACATTGCTTCCATGACCATCTTAGTGGACAAAGTCCCTTTCTGAATCGAGTTCACTCATCGTTCTAGTCATGTATCACTGAATCGGATTAACTTACTGTTTCAGACAAGTCTATCTCATGAGATATAAATATTTTCCCAATGAATTGTAGGGATATATAGGTCCCACCCATCTCATAATTAAATCATTCTTACTTGTGCCACAAAATAAACATAAAACATTCTTCATAACCCAAAGAATAAAATGGGTTTCATAAACATCATCCCATCATCACATAATCCATATAAAAGAAATGGATATTTCATTATAAGGAAAGTGAACCCATGTAAATCATATAGAAATTATTCTTGAAACATACACATATGAAATAATTTCATCTTAGATGGAAAATGGTTTTTATAAAACACTTGAAATGAATTCTTGAGAAAAATAACCTTTCTTCTTCAAAATCATTTTCTTTTTGAAAATTCCATGTAATTTCAAAATAAAATAATTTTTTTGAAAATAGTCATAAAATATTGTAGAGTAAGCTTCATGAAAATGAGGAATTTTGAAACGGTAAAAATCTGTTCACGCCGTATAAGTTAAAAATAATATTCTTCTCGTACTTTTGTCAGAAAAGTCAAAAAGTTCCTCATATGGTAAATAAAAGAAATATTCCTTCCATATGATGTGGTAAAAGTAAAAAAAAAGGTAAAAATGTCTTTAAACATACATGGAAGAAAATTAAACATTTTATGAAAACATTTTGTGAACATATGGACATGGATAATAAACATAACCCTAATAAATACTTACGAATAAACAATCTCGGATAAGAATGAGATTGGAATAATTATCCCTTACCTTAGGTCTGATCTGATTCATACATATACGAAACTCCTATATAATGATTTAAATAATGTCATTGACTTATTAAAGAATCATATTCATTTTTATTATATCATATATGGTTCACTTATGACTTCATATGACCCATTCTTTTGTAAATTCCATGTTAAAGCAGCATTTTGGGTAAAATCATTTTATTTATCGTGTTTGGACTTGTTGTTCTTGATATTATTATTACTTATATCATGATTTAATTACTTATAAAATGTAAATAATGATTTATATATCATATATATTCAGTATATATATATATATATAATATATTATAAATGGAATGAAATACACCGTTCATGGAGACAGTAGGTCGTACGTACGCATGAACGCTGTTTTCATTTCCTTATTGGATTGAATGGAATTAAGTAGATGACATAAATATATATATACATAAATATAGTATCATTATTATGTCATATATTTAATTATTATTCTATATATATACTTTATAATCATTCATTAATGGTTAACATGGAGAATGAATCACATCGCGTCGTGGAGACGGTAGTCCGTACGTACGCACGAGCGATGATATCATTCCATTGATCATGGAATTGTATTGAAGTGTATTTATAATATTTCAGAATCAGTATCACTTTACAATAATCATATATAGTTATTTATTTAGACAATTATACCCATCCATGTAAGGTGGTGGTTGAAAACAGATTACACCACGGCGTGGAGACAGTATTTCGTACGCACGCACGCGCGGTGATTTCGTTTTCTGTAGGATGGATAGAAGGTGAAATAAGGTTGTTTAATATTTATAATAACATAAAATTATATATGTAATACTGATTTTATTACTTTATAATGAGACAAGTAAAGAAGAAGAAGGATAAGAAGAAAGAAACTTGAGAGAATCGGAAGAAAAGATTACCTCTTCTTCGACACACCTCCTTTAAGCTTCCTCTTAAGGAAGTAGAGTTGGTCTTTTGAGAAGACCAGAACTTCCAGAATGTTTCTAGGGAATTTTAGAATATAAATTTTCAGGGGTTTTCTGATCTTCAAGGCTCAAAAGGATGTGAAGAGAAGAGGGAAGGGGTGCTTTTTTTATAAGGGAGGAGAGGGGCACCTTTGGAAAAACATAAAATATTATTTTATAATAAAGTCATATTCGGTTTATAATTTCTCCAAATTGATTTATTTATAATCTAAAGTGGGAATGGGTCGAAATAATCTCAATTAATATGTTTTAGAAAAGTTTAGGTTACTATTTTAAACTTATCATTTAGATTTAACTCTATGTTAAATAATTTAACCTTTACTATGTCTTCTTGTTTTATTACACTATATGGTTAATAAACTTACTATAACAAGCCAAAAGAACCCCAAGTGGTTCATTATTAATATATATAACCTTATCTAAGTCATTTGGAAGAACCTTAGATTTTTAGGAATATAATAACAATTAATAATATAATATTTGTTTTAAAATCTATTTTATGTCAATTTTGACACTATTTGGTAATTGATTTTTGTGAAACTCATAACAGAATGATTAGTTCGAAAAAATTTAATTAAATCAATACTAAAATGTCATATTAACCTAGAAAATTAGTTTAATTAATAAAAAGTCTCAAATTACATTTATTTGGGTATTTAAAATATCAATTATTTTAATATTTCATTATTTAGGTAATTACTACATCACCATTGTTTCATAAATAAATTAAATTATTTAAGGTCTAAAAATTATAAATAAAATACCATTAGGTAGGAAATATGTTTATGTTTCTAATTAATATTTATATTAGAATTTATCTTATGTATAACTCTATATTAAAAATGTTTTAGTTATTAAACTTTGATTTAAACTATTTTAACTCTTTTTTAAATAAAATAATAATAAATATCCTAATCTAATCCAAGTGGACCTAAATGATAAAATAATATTCCTAAGGTTGTTTTTTGTTGTATTATACTTATCCAGTAAAATTATAACATGTGTTAGGGTAATAATAATATCATTTTTACCCTTAATTACTCAATTTACTTTTAACCGTGGTAAATAAAAGTAAAAAGTTACTATTCACCAAAAATTAATTTTATCTTATTGAACCACATTTTAATCCTTGATATTAACCGTGTCTCTTGAATTTTAGAAATTCCACTCACAGAAGTGGTAAAATTAATTTTTATATAAATCTTCAAATTCTCCTAGGAGGTGGGTAAAAGATGGTGAAAAGTTCAATAAAATTTTTATATATCTAAAATTATTATAAAATGACTCCAATGAATTAAATTGAACTTATATAGGTATTATGTTTCAATTTTTACCTAAAATAAATTTAAATAAAATTAATAATTATTTAAATAAAAATTCGGTTTTTAAATAGTAACCCAGTGTTTTAACTATTCATCAAAAATTGAAAGTTTCAAAAAATACCAAAAATTCACCCTAGGCTAATTTTGATATACCAAATCCTAAAATGAAGTCCATTTTGAAAGATAAAATTTATAAATTTCAAAAATTGGGTATTACTATTCATAACGGCTAGTTTATAATAATATTATAATAATATCTTGTTTAGTGAAACTTGGTACTGCATACTACATAGGATATCGAAGAAGGTCTTGATTTCATGTAATGCAATCTAATTCAGGGATGTGTGTAGTGAAATATCCATTTGGTGATGCGTATAACATAATCAAAACTTATTTCATTTATACATTAACCAAAATCTATACTTAATGTTGCATAGAATAATTTCCACAAAACGAACTTGAAATTGGTTGTAACACGAGCCAGGAATAGTGTTTCATATACTACAAGCTAATACGGTGTTGCGTATAGTACAAGCTAATCTTGTTGTAGTGTATAATATAATACATCAAAGAAATTAAAAATAATATATCTTATTAAATCTCTGGTTGTTACATTCTACCCCCCTTAAAATGAATTTCGCCCTCAAAATTCACTGGGGTTATAAAAGGTTTACTACTTGAAAGTTTCTTTCGTAGAAACCTACATCGTAAAAAGTAATACTAAAACCTAATTTTAAAAATTTAATTATGAAACATATCGGTTAAGAAAATTAACTCATCACTGGGTTTCCACATAGGAGAACATAGGTGAAAATATGGATATGGAAGAGAAACCTAACCATCAAGTTCTGATGGAGAGTGGTAGAGAACATGGTTATGAAAAAACCAACAATAAAAAAGCCATAAATTTGTGATAATCAAAGGTACCATCTGATTGATCGGATATAAGGGAACTAGGATAACATTTTTGGTTTTCAAGATAATTTTCCTAATGTTGATGAATTTGAATTATAAGAAATACTTACTTTATTTCGGTATAATCTCACTGTTGTTTGTGCCTTGAACAATTTCCACTTCATCTCTTAAAGAAATGAAGTTTAATTTTTCATTCGTGAAGTGTTATCAGATCATGTGATAGAATGATAGGTCATTCCATATGTCTCAAACAAAAGGTTAAAAGAAGTTTTCAAATATACATAAGTCCATCTATGGTGAGGTTAATCGTATATGATTCAAATAATGGACTTATACTTAATCTATCATACCTATTAATAAAATAAAAATAGTTTCTACTAACCAAGGAATTCCTGTAGGCCAGTGGTAGGAAATAAAGGCATGTCGCACTTCGGTTGTGGGTTCAATTCTTGCAACATTTTCCGACAAGATGAGTTGTCTCCCGTCCTACGGGTTTTCCTTTTTCTAAAACTACATTATTATAAAATTCCATCAATAATATCAAAAAAAGTTCTAGCCTTAAACAATACTAACTTATGTCCAAAATAATCCATTACAATCTTTAGGCTTATCCAAAATACTTCTGTCAAATCTCATAGTATTAAGAAATTGATTACTTGAAAAGTCACATAACACGCACGTGAATACCATCATTTATCCCCCATATATCATAAGATATATCTTGTTGGTCTCATTCCAAACATGTGAATTCCTTAATCATTTTTTTTTGAAAAAAAATGAATACCCATTGAACCTTAGTGAAAACATGAATGCTGTCAAAAGTTAAATCTGTCCTCATACCAAAATCCCAAAATTTCTCTATACTCAAACCATAAAATCACTTTGTCCTTATATCAGTCATGAGCTCATTAATTCTATCAAACCTATCATTATCTCTTCATAGATTCATTAAGCACATATCATCTACCTTCCAAAAAAGTTTGAATAACCTTTCATGGTTACCGGTACCATTCATGATATACTTTCAAAAACTCAAGGAAAGACAGCAGTGTAACAATCCTTATATTTTTCTTTATTCCATAGTACCATGCATTATTCATGATAAACATACAATCATTCCAATAACTTCTAAAACCACTGAATGAGCTTCATCATTTCTTTCATCTCATATATCATTTGTAGTCTCTTCATCATCATCCACATAAATACTACCCATATGACTATTCGTATTCTCTTCATTTGATTTTCCCTTAGGTAATTGGTTTGCATAATGCCCGTAAATTCCACATTTATAACATTTAACCATTTTTGATGTCTTAGAAATACCATTATCCTTTTCCATGGTGTTAATTAAACCTTTTCCTTTACAATTACTGGCTTTGTCTCTTTCTTTTCCACACCCAAATCATATTCTATTTCCTTTGAAACATTCTCCTTGATGCCTCTTCCCACATGATTTACATGAGGTAAAATTAACTTTCTTTCCTCTATGATCATCATGAAACTCCATCTTTATCTTATTAGCTGAGTCAGGAAACTTACCAAATTTGATATTATTGATCATGTTATGAGATTGTTGATTAGGCATAATAACGATGTTTGGACATCCAAATCTCGTTTCATTTGGTTTCTCACGAAGAATATTATTCCATTTTCCATCATATTCTCTATTAACATGAATCCTCCTATTTCCTGCCATTTCGTAAAACCCAAAAAGAATAGTGTGAGAGGTAAAAATCATAATCAAGGGGGAGTACCTTCAATATCTAACATCTTAGGTTTAATTCAAATATCATTACCGTAATTATAGGACTATAACCTATACTTATACATAACCTTAGGGACATCCCTAGACATACCTTAGAAATATCTCTAGGGATCTCACTAAAGTTTTCGCATCCTAGTTTCCAAAGGTTGATTAACCTTTCCACTGATACCAACTGTAGATACCCAAAGCTTGACGTACATGGACATTACATTACTTTTGCAGAATACTTAATACCTAACAAAGACACACACAAGGACCATAATATTTTAGTGTCTTTGGAAACTCGGAACATAATCTTCTAATCGTGGTGAAAGATCTTCAACATCTCCCATAAACATCTTTCCCTTTTGGTTTCTTACATAAAACCTTTCTTTATATCCTGAGGAAAAAAACATATAAAGGGTGAGCTCAAATACTCAGTAAGGGTAAGTATGGAGAAAATAAAACAAACCATATACATTTTAACATAAAAACATAAACATAATGTTTAAACATCGAAATATTGTGCAATGACATAAAACATGGCAGTGCGTAAGGCATAGATCATAATGGAACATCAATCATGATAAAATAGCTTGGAAATAAAACTTGTAATTGTGGAAAAACATTAAGCACATTATATGATTTACATAGTAGCCAAGGCATTGCTTCCATGACCATATTAGTGGACAAAGTCCCTTTCTGAATCGAGTTCACTCCTCGTTCTAGTCTTGTATCACTGAACCAGATTAACTTACTGTTTCAGCCATGTCTATCTCATGAGATATAAATCTTTACCCAATGCATTGTAGGGAGATATAGGTATCACCCATCTCATAATGAAATCATTCTTACTTGTGCCACAAAATAAACTAAAAACATTCATCATAACCCAAATAATCAAATAGGTTTCATAAACATCATCCCATCACCACATAATCCATATAAAAGAAATGGATAATTAATCATAAGAATATTAAAACCATGTAAATCATAGAGACATTATACTTGAAACATACACATATAAAATAATATCATCTTATATGTAAAATGGGTTTTATAAACCACTTGAAATGAATTCTTGATGAAAATATTCTTTCTTCTTCAAAATCATTTTCTTTTCAAAAAATTCCATGCAATTTTAAAAGAAAATCATTTTTTTGAAAATAGTCATAAAATCTTGTAGAGTAAGCTTCATGAAAATGAGGCGTTATGAAACCGTAGAAATCCGTTCACGCCGTATAAGTTAAAAATAACATTCCTCTCATACTTTTGTCGGAAAAGTCAAAAAGTTCCTCGTATGGTAAACAAAAGAAACATTCCTTCCATACGATGTGGTAAAAGTAAAAAAAGGGTAAAAATTTCTTTAAATATACATGGAAGAAAAGTAAACATTTTATGAAAACATTTTGAGAACATATGGACATAGATAATAAACATAACCCCAGTAAATACTTACGAATAAACAATCTCGGAAAAGAATGTGATTGGAATAATTATCCCTTACCTTAGGTCCAATATGGTTCGTATGTATCCGAAACTCCTGTATAATGATTTTAATAATGTCATTTACTTATTATAGAATCATATTCATTTTTATGATATCATATATGGTTCACTTTTGACTTTATATTACCCGTTCTTTTGTAAATTCCATGTTAAAGCAGCGTTTTGGGTAAAATCATTTTATTTATCGTGTTTGGACTTGTTGTTCTTGATATTATTATTACTTATATCAAGATTTAATTACTTACAGAATTTTAATAATTATTTATATATCATATATATTCAGTATATATATATATAATAGATATATTGATAAATGGAATTAAATACACGGTTCATGGAGACGGTAGGCCGTACGTACGCATGAACGCTGTTTTCGTTTCCTTATTTAATTGAATGGAATTAAGTAGATGAAATAAATATATATATATACATAAATCCAGTATAATTGTTATTTCATATATTTAATTATTATTCAATATATATACTTTATAATCATTCATGAATGGTTAACACGGAGAATGAATCTCATCACATCGTGGAGACGGTAGTCCGTACGTACGCACGTGCGATGATATCATTCCCATGATCATGAAATTGTATTGAAGTGTATGTATAATATTTCAGAATCAATATCACTTTACAATAATAATATATAGTTATTTATTTAGACCATTATACCCATCCAAGTAAGGTGGTGGTCAAAAACAGATTACACCACGGCGTGGAGACGGTATTCCGTACGTACGCACACACGGTGATTTCGTTTTCCGTAGGATGGATAGAAGGTGAAATATGGTTGTTTCATATTTATAATAACATATAACTATACAATTAATACTGATGTTATTACTTTTTAATGATACAAATAAAGAAGAATAAGTAGAAGAAGAATGAAATATGAGAGAATCGGAAGAAAAGATTACCTCTTCTTCGACGCACCTTTTTTAAGCTTCCTCTTAAAGAAGTAGAGTTGGCATTTTGAGAAGACCAGAACCTCCAAGATGTTTCTAGGTAAGTGGATAAGATAAATGGGCATGGGTTGGACGAGCTTAAAGACTCAAAAGGGTGTGAAGAGAAGAGGGAAGGGGTGCCCTTTTTATAAAAGGGGAGAGGGGAACCATTGGAAAAACATAAAATATTATTTTATAATAAAGTAATATTTGGTTTATAATAGCTCAAAAATGATTAATCTAGAAGATAAAGTGGGGATGGGTCGAAATCCTCACAACCAATAGGTTTTAGACTAGTTTAGGTTACTATTTTAAACTTATCATTTAGATTTAACTCTAAGTTAAATAATTTATCCTTTACAGTGTCTTCTTATTTTCTCACACTATATGGTTAATAAACTTACTATAACAAGACAAAAAAACCCCAAGTGGTTCATTATTAATATATATCACCTTATATAAGTCATTTGGCAGAACCTTATATATTTAATAATATAATATCAATTAATAACATAATATTTGTTTTAAAAACTATTTTTTGTCAATTTTGACACTATTTGGTAATTGATTTTTGTGAAACTTATAACAGAATGATTAGTTCACTAAAATTTAATTAAATCAATACTAACAAGTCATATTAACCTAGAAAATTATTGGAATTCATAAAAAGTCTCAAATTACATTTATTTGGGTATTTATGATATCAATTAATTTAATATTTCATTATTTAGGTAATTACTGCATCACCATTGTGTCATAAATAAATTATATTATTTAATGTCTAAAAATTATAAATAAAATACCATTATGTAGGAAATATGTTTATCTTTCTAATTAATATTTATAGTATAATTTATCTTATGAATAACCCTATATTAAAAATGTTTTAGTTATTAAACTTTGATTATAACAATTTTAACTCTTTTTAAAATAAAATAATAATAAAGTTCCTAATCTAATCCAAGTGTACCTAAATGATAATATTATATTCCTAAAGTTGTTTTTGGTCTAATTATACTTATCCAATATAATTATAACATGTGTTAGGGTAATAATAATATCATTTTTACCCTTAATTACCCTATTTACTTTTAACCGTGGTAAATAAAAGTAAAAAAGTTACTATTCATCAAAAATTATTTTTATCTTATTGAACCTCATTTTACTCCTTGATATTAACCATGTCTCTTGGATTTTCTAAATTCCACTCACAAAATTGGTAAAAATTAAATTTTATGTAAATTTTCAAATTCTCCTAAGAGGTGGGTAACAGACCGTGAAAAGTTCAATAAAATTTATATATATATATATAATTATTATAAAATGACTCCAATGAATTAAATTTAACTTATATAGGTATTATGTATCAATTTTTACCTAAATTAAATTTAAATAAAATAAATAATTATTTAAATAAAATGTTGGTTTTTAAATAGTAACCCAGTGTTTTCATTATTCATCAAAAATTGAAAGTTTTCAGAAAAATACCAAAAATTCACTCTAGGCTAATTTCGATATTCCGAATCCAAAAAATGAAGTCAATTTTGAAATATAAAATTTATAAAATTTCAAAAAGTGGTTTTTACTATTCATAACGGATAGTTTATAATAATATTATAATAATATCTTGTTTAGTGAAACTTGGTATTGCGTACTACACAAGCTATCAAAGAAGGTCTTGATTGTGTGTAATGCAAGCTAATTCAGGGCTACATGTAGTGAAATCTCCGTTTGGTGTTTCATATAACATAATAAAAACTTATTTCATTTATACATTAAACAAAATCTATACTTAATGTTGCATAGAATAATTTCCACAAAATGAACTTGAAATTGTGTATAACACGAGCCAATAATAGTGTTGCGTATACTGCAAGCTAATATGGTGTTGCGTATAGTATAATCTAATCTTGGTGTAGTGTATAATAGAAGACATCAAAGAAATTAAAAATAATATATCTCATAAAATCTCGGGTTGTTAAAAAATTATTCTAATGGAACTTTCTCAGCTCAGTCTAATTATCATTCTTCCTTAGATTAGTCCGATGGAACTTTATCAAGTCAATACATTGTGAATTCATCAGAAACTGAAACCAATGAATATAAATAAATATCTCTTTAAAATAAATTGTTCTTATATCATGACTACTTCATGATATTTTAGAGACTTGAAAGAACAATAAAGCATCATAAGGTTTATTTTTGAATGTTTACAACTTATCATCTTTCTGAACTCCAAAACTTTATGACATTATTAGTTCTCAGTAACTAAAAACCTTTTTAATTTCTAAAAAAACATTATCAAGATATCTTTAACTTCAAATTTCTGGATCATATGATAAACCCTTTTTCAAAACATTGAACTTTTAGCTTTCTAACAAAAACAGAGTTTGGTAGTCTGATACCAAATCCGTATGTTTGATCACCAAAATTTTAAAAGAACATTATTCATTTTTATTCACATCAATTTATTAGTAAAAAAAATTATAAATATTTATAAACATACCTTTCACCTAATGTTCAAAAAAATTATTTAATGAAAATATTAGTTTTTGGAAAATACAAAACATTGTAGAAATGAAAAAATCATGATGGATCTTTAATATCAGTAACAAAATGTTGACATTTTAAAATAAATTTCCTGAAACCCCATATTGTAAAAAGAGTTTATAAAACATCCTCTTTAAAAGAAATAAAGACAAGTACAAAGGTCATTTGGTATAATTTATATTAGGTGTCCAAATAGGAAAGCATTAGTGGGAAGTGAAAATATGGGAATGGAATAAAATAATTATGTCTAAATAATTAGAGAGACTAGTAGTGATAAAAAAGTTAATTATTTTGACAAATTCAATAAAAAATACAAAAACCAAAGAGGTGTGAAAAATACCATCGATTCATTGGAAAAAAAAGGTAATATGATAATATTTTTGTTCCAAAACCCTTTTTTAGTTCTTATGATTTTTTCACTATCTAAACTAAGAAAATATGAAAATTTACCTACTTGACAGGTGGAATTTGATGATTTAATCAATTTCCACCACAATATCATCTTTTGATCCTAATAATGAGTATTCAATAAGAATTTTCTTATAACCAAAGCACTAAATTAAACTTATAATGAATGACATAATCTATAAGAGAATAAAAATATATTAGTCTTATATTTATACATTAAATAAACCAAAATATTTGAAAAAATGTCAAATAATTCCCAAAATGTATATACCTTTATATGAAAAAATAATATATTAATCTCTAAAATTCAATAATAATACCCAAAGTGAAAACTAAATCATTCCATAAATAACTAGCCTAAAAACTTTTTAATATATTCCCAACAAAACCTGAAACCCAATAATCAGAAGTATTTTATCTCACATTCTTCAAATATATATTTAACATTTATCTCAAAATAACATTAGTCACTCATAAATTCATATACCTAAAAAGATATATTCTCTAATCATATAATCTCTAAAATTTTCTATTCATATCCATAAATAAGCTAAATCACCATAAAGACACATTAAGATCAAATATGATTATAAAATATAATTCAAACATGATACCTAAAATAATACATCATATAAAACTTAAGGGATACATACACCTCAACCCAAGAAAATACCTCCCAAAATATCATTAGTCACCTTAAATTTCTATCACTTAAGACCCTAAAAAAGGGTTTTAAAACATTGAACTCATGATCAACCTAAAATTTATAAACTCATGTTGGTATGCATAATTATTAAGATAAGATAACATGAAAACATCATAGTCACCAAAGTTATTGAAACCTTCCTCAAATACCAACCATAACAACCCTGAACCTGCACTCACAGATCTAGTGCTAAAAACATAAACTTTTCATTTTTGGATATGATACCAATAAATGTGACCAATTATTTTGAAATCCAAAACATACCAAAAAAAAGATATAATGGATCAATTATATACCTAATGTCCTTTTAGGTTTACAGTTTTATAGATTTAGTTCAAACTCTTACATAAACAACACTCTTGACTTTAAAAGAGTTCCCACGATACCTAGCTTTTCATATTCCATAATAATTCATCAAAATATCCCAAAAATTTATTCACATAATAAAAATTACTATACTCAAATAATTTAGAATCATTCTTTATAACCAAGGAAATATGAAACATAAGAATAGAGAGATCAAATACTCAGTAAGGGTAAACATAAAAATTAACAATTGAATGTCATATATGAGTATAAGGCTATGATAACATAATCAAAGTACATGAGCATAACATAAGGAAATTCATACCCATAAATACATGGATCATTATCATGAAACATGGTAAACATATTTATTAAAGTAATGAGTCATTAGAATCAATAATCATGATCCATATGATGGCAATATTGATAAAAGGAATCATAAAAAACTCATAAAACACATATATAAAAAATATTGGTAACTTGGGACATCATTTTCATATCACTTTTACAAACAGGATAACCATAATGGTTAAACATTTCCATTATGTATATACATAAAATAACCATCATGGTTACAATTGGAATAACCATTACTGTATATTCCAACAATCTTTTAGGAGAAACATAATCAGTAAACTCCATCCCTTTACTCAATGCGTTGGATTTCTATAGTGGGATCACCTAATCTTGGTTTATAATGGAACATACCATCATCATAAAAAATATCCAATAATAATAACATTAATAAAGTATATATATCTTTCATTTTATTATAAAACTCATAGAAACTTCCCTTATTCCTGTCATAACTTGATTAACTCATGGAAAAGAAATAGGTTCCATTAAAATATATTAGAAACAATCATAATCCACAAAAATATAGAATGATTATGGAATCATTAAAAAATATCCATAGGGAAGCATAATTTACATCAAGGGTATTTTATGTAAATAAATTGAAATACCATTAAATGATAATGAAAAACATTATTGAGGAAATACCCTTTTTACTATAAAAAACATTTAAAATCTAAAAATTTATAAAATATATGAAAAATAATTTTTGTTGAAATAAAAATTGAAAAATATCATTTAATATTGAAATAATATAATGTTAATGATGGTGGTAAAATCAATTCTTGTTGCAAATGTTAAAAATAATCATTTTTTCAAACATTTTATAAAAGGGAGTAAAAAATAACCCATTTGGAAAATGTTATGAATTTTACTTTTTAAAACATTTTAAAATAAATCCAACGATCATTTCAAATAGTTTTAAGAAATAATTTATGTTTATGAAATAAAATATTTTAAAATATTTCTAAAAACTTGGATATGGAAGAGAAAGATTCTTGATCTAAAAGAAGATACAAGATTGGTATCACTTATAAACAACTTTCTTGATGTCTCTTAAATCAATAAGGGAGAAAATGGAAATTAAATATTTAAAAAACATTCATAACTAAAGTATTATTAAATATATGTGGTTTAATAAAATATTATCACATGATTCCACCCCAAGGAACCTTGAATACAAACAATCCCAAAAAGGTGATTGTAACATATAGCCTTTGAATCTTTTGTACCTTTTCAATCATAATACCCATGAAATAATAACCTAAATTGAAACATTAAATATAATTTACACAATAATATTCATGACGTGAAATGTAAAAGGGGTAGTATAAACACCTCATAAAATAATTTAGGTGTATAACATCTATATATGCCCTAACGAAAGAGAATTTTATACAAATAACCCTTACAAAGATCATATCATTGAATAAAGTATCAAAAAGTTGATATATTATTTGAAACAAATTTAAATGAAAAAAATTAAATACATAATAAAACAATTTATATATCAATTAACACATAAAAGTGGTATAAAAATTTCATTGAAGAAGGGTTATAACCCAACAAAAAGAATTTGATTTAAGAAACCCTTTACAAGTTTGCAACTTTTAAGTAAAATCCCCTTGGATAGAATAATTAAAATTACAACTTCAAATATTATTAATTATGAATTATTCATTATATAATTAGTAAAATTGTAATTATATACATCATATAAAATAAATTAGGTGCATAAAAATAAAATACAACTCAATGAAGTAAAATTGAGACTATATCTCTTACCTCGACTCCATAATTTCCATGTATGTCATTTATATCCTATATAATATACTTATATAAATTATTTAATTTTATAATAACATTTCATAGTTTTATTAATTTTTCATTAAACCATTATTTCCATTTACTAAAATGACATATTTAGTTACTTAATCAGTTAAGTCCACATTGGGTATTTTGAGGATGTTTTTTCATAATTTCAAAACTACTTCTGTGTGTTGACCATGGTCCGAGGAGTAATTATTTAATAATATACAGAATAATATTTATTAAATAAATATAATTATTATTCATAAATTTTAATTTTAAAACTAATAATTATATATGGTTTAAAAAATGAACTACATTACAATCGTGGAGACAGTGGGTCATACATATTCCTGAGTAACCTTTCCATTTTTTAACGATCATTATGGGAAGATGGTAAGTATTATTTTATCATTAAATATTGACCATAAAATCATAAATCAAATATTATTTATTTAAACATACTTATATATATCATCCTTGTGACGTGGTGATGAAAAATGAATCACATCTCTTCTTAGAGGTGGTAATCCACATGTACGCACAAACGATGTGATCATTCTTCAATGAATGGAAACGTAAGAAATTAAATGATATATTACATTTTAAAAATGAAAAATATGTAATTAATATCATATATAAAAATTATTTTCCATAATTATAACCATATACCATAGGCGGCGATGGAAAGTGAATTACATTGGCTCGTGAGGTGATAGTCCACCATACACATGAATGATGAATTCCTTCCCATTTAATGAAGGTTGGAGATGGATATTGGTTTTCAAATTAAAATAATAACATGTAATTATATTTAATATATTTAGGTTATTTTATAAAAATGGTTATGGAATATTTTGTGGAGGTGGAAGAATAAATAAAATAGAAACACTCTGTTAAGAACGACACCTCTTCTTCACCCAATCTATTTTTCTTAACACCTTTAGACTACTATGGTTGGTATTATGACATAAATAAGGCCTATATAATGTGTGGATTTATTTTTGGGATGTATATGAGAAAATATGGGCTGAAACATGTTTTTTATGTGGGAAGTAAAGAGAAGAAGATATGTCCTTTTATAAGAGAGGGGAGTGACACTCTTGAAATTTATTAAAATATTAAATTATTATAAATTAATTTCGAAATATAAATGGATAAAAATTTATAATATTAGAATATAAGGTTATTATTAGTATAAATTATCTCATATAATTAAATTTGGATAATTGTTTTCTATTTTTACCCTTATCTTTTTTTAACCCTCCCCCATTAATCATTTTTACACTTATTGTGACAATAAAGTATTTTACTTTTTGAGGATCATTATAGTTACCATAAATGAATAAAATGAAAATAAATGGACCATGGTCGATATTATAAACCATATACTAATAAATTTGATGAATATAATATTTTTATGAATATTTTATCATTTAATCAAAATTATTTATTATAAATATCATTAATATCAATTTTTAAAACTAATCATTACTTCGAATTTAATTACTTCAAGACCAAAATTGAAATTCAAACCAAGTATTTTATTAAATCCATAAACTATTTTATAAATCTGTAAAATTAATCGATCACATTAATTATCTAAAATTGTATTTACTTTAATATATTTAGTATCATTTATTTTATTTTTCCATTAATTTGATAATTAAATCATTTGCATTGTGAAAGAATTTAAGGTAATTGTTTGTTCACTAAAAATTAAAAAAATTATAAATATTAATTGATTATATTTCAAATTATTATTTATACAAAAACATATATTCTTTTTATCACCGTGTTAAAATATTATATTTATTAAAAATAATAGTGTGGCATTTTTGACTTTTCTTTACATAAAATATTGTTATGGTTATAATCACACCCAAATTGAAAACAAGCCATATAAAACAATACTAGATGATTATGGATCATATATGTTTATAATATAAAATTAAGGAAATTTTTAGGTTTATTTTATATTCTATATAATATTATTTTTAACCCTTAATTACCCGATTTACCCTTTACTATGGAAACATAAATTAGTACAATTACTATTTATATTGACCCAAAATAAAAGAAAAATATTTAAAAAATTTGGAATGATTCCAAATATTGGGTCTATATTTCAAAAAATTAAATAACATAAGTGTAAGAATTTAATTTAAAATAAAACTAAAAAACCCCGACGAAAAATCAGTTTAAAAAAATTCCCTTTTAAAATATAAAATGTTTTCATACTAAATTCAAGTATAAAGCTCATTTTTTTAAACAATAATTGGATTATTTTAAATAAATATGAACTAATTGAGGTTTAAAACCAATAAAAAATAAAATTTTACAATGTAAACACTTTAAAACAAAATACAGTATTTAATAAAAATTAATATTTTTCACTATTTAATGAAAATAAAAATTTTCACCAAAAATTACCAAAACATCACCCAAATATAATTTCAATATAATGATTTAAAAAATGATATTTAGTTTAATAATTTTTTTTTACAAAATTTCCAAAAACTTAATTATAATATTCACTCGCAAAAAGAAATAAAAATATTTTATGGAGAGAAAATATTTTTAAAGAATAAAATGACTTCACAAAAATATGGGTAATCATTTTATAATAATTAATAAAAAATTTGTATTGATTATAACCTTTTTATATATATATAAATATTTCAAAAACTAACTATTCATATTCATTTCTACCAATTTAAAAACTATTTTATATTGGTATGTTTAGTTAATAATATTTTTTGGTTCAATTACACTCAGTGTTGCGTATTTTATATGATATAAAAATAGTCATTATTTTTAAAATATTTGGGTATTATAGTTTCATAATTTAGATTTATTAATTTTTAGTTAGGGTATGTGGTTTGTCTCTTGGGCCTTATTTTTTCTTCTTCTGATGATTTTTCATGCTCACACACTGTTTAGGTTTTTGTTTCCATCCATTTCCTTTTTAAAACGTTCCATGGGATGATTGAGAATTTCCCAATGAAATTTTATTATATTCATAGTTATTTTTTTGGTTTAAATGAATATTTATGGCTTTTATATATTGGTAGTTGGATGAAAATGGGTCCTTTAATGCATTTTTATGGTTACACCTTTGTGTATTAAATGAATAAGTTTGTATACTGCATGATAAAATGCTAGGTGGACTTTAAAATTGATTTTGGATGTTTAAAATGATGTTGGGCCTCATTAGAGTTTTTTTTGAAATTGGGTTATAGGAAGAATTTTGGGTTTTATGTGTTTTTTTCACTTTATGGACTTGGTTCTTATGTGAAACCCCTTTTTCACATTCTGTTGCTTCATTGTATTCTTTGATTGAGCTTTTGAAAATATTATGGATATATATATATCTTTCAATGTAATATATACATGTTAATATGTGAATGGGGTTTACATATAGACATATTCATTAACATCAATAGAAGATTCTATATGATGTCTACTTTATAAAACCATGTTTTTATCAAATTTTTTATAAATGATCTTTATCTCAAATAATTTTTCAAATGTTTTACAAATGGTTCCTTATTCCTAAATGTCTCTAAAGAATGTTTTTAGTGGTATTTTTATTGAATAATTCCTGATGTCCCATTAGGAACCTTCGAAATGAATTCAAAAAATCTCTTAGGTTTTTAAATCAGTTTTGGAAGGAAAGGTTTTTTTCCTTGGAAATGGTTTAGATCCTAAATGCAACAGCTCATTTGGTACCTTTATATACCTTCTGTAAAATAGTTGAGGATTATCATGTGTTTAGGAGTAATTGAAACATTTAATCATTTATTGGAAAATTTATTTAAACTCTCACGATGTCTAATCCCAGTTGGAACCTTGGAAATGTCTTTTGTGTGATGGGAACCCCATGGTTATCCTCCATTTTGAGAGGTTATCCACATGGATGGTGATGTGGAGTGTGAAAGGTACACAAGTTGGAATCCATGTTGGTGTCAAGAATGTTATTACCTCATCACTTATACTTTATACTATCATAATGGGATCCTAGGAACCATATAGGGGGTTCAGATATAGATTCTTTCTAGTATTGATTAGATATACTATAACCCACTGGATAGAGGATAGGCTAGGTTGGTCGTACCACTGGTGAGGCTAGGAAAAGTAGCTAGGTTGGTTATAAACTATGGGTAAAATCATACACAGATTGATGGGTCTAAAACAATGTGCATCTAGGATCACCTATTAAGATGTTTTGGAAATGACCATGTCTATTATCGTTATTTTCTTTCATAGTTTTGTGGAACCCTATTTTCAAGTTCTATTTTCACATACCTATTTACACTTATTCTTTTTTTCTTTCGACATTTCTTTTCTGATATACCTAATGGTTGTTCATATATTCTTTAAATTTTTTATGTTCTTTCTTGATTGGTGATTTTCTTCTTGGGTTTGTTTTTAAAAATTGGGTTTTAAATGAAAAACGATTAAATCAAAATACATGATTATTTTCAAAGGGATTATGGAGAAGATATGTTTAGTTTTGAATAATAAAAAACCAACTTTATAAGTGCATTTTTAAACTAGAATTTATGGATAGTTTTAGGAAAGTAAATTTATAGGCTCCCTAGTGCTTAACTATTTTTTTTATCCTCACACCCTACCAATGCATTTCGTGTCAATATAACCTAGTTGTTTTGTAGGTTTAGGTCATGTTCTGGTTCTCCCATAGAGTGGGGTTTTTTTTGTGGATAGATGGTGACCAAGAGGTCACACAAAGATCTAGTATAGTTTTTATTGGTTATATCATTTGTTTTTTGGTATATTATATTAGGATTTATTAATATTTAATTATGTTCCTTGTTTACATATCCTGGTTATGTTGCATGTTCAGATTAATTTTATTTGGTGAATTTTGGGAAAAATCATCCCCAATAATATAATTCCCAAACACTTATACCTTCCCACGGGGATCTGGGATTCCCTTCGGTCCCAATCACAAATTAGATCAGGTGTTCGGTTTGTGGTTGACCTGGGCTAGTTCATTTCACTATCTGACAAAAATGATTATAATCACACTGAAAAAATTGATACAATTCCTACACACACAATTTCTAAGAAAAAATTCATCAAATAATTAACCAAAGGATAAAGTTCTAGATGTTGTATATTTAATGTAGAATTATTTTTTTGACTTGTAACATCAATTTCTTTTTTTTATTTACCTAAATAGTAATAAATTTTGTAGTCAAAATATTTTATAAATTACATCCATCTATTGTACCTCATGTTCAACTATTTCTAAGTGAATATATATACTTTAAAATTTTACGATCATTATATATTTCACACTATACTCAATATAAATGTTGTCTCCAAATTTTTTAATCCAAAAATTATAACCACTATTTCAAGGTCATGTGTAGAGTAATTTTTCTCATCTGGTTTTAATTGATTGGAGGCATAATAAATTACTCAATATTTTTTCATTAAAACATAACTCAGTCCCTTAAATTAAGCATTCAGGTAAATTAAAAAGTCACATTCTTGAATGGAATGTCCAAAATTGGAGATTTACTAATATTATTTTCAATTCTTTGAAACATTCATTATATTATTCATCCAGATGAACCGAAATCCATTTCATGTTAACATGGTTAGTGATCTTGATAACTGTGAATTTATTTTAACAATACATCAATAATAACTTTCTAATCCAAGATAACAATGAATATCAGTAACATTTATAAGTCTTGGATACTTATCGATCACTTTTTTAGAAGGATCAATAATTATTCCATATTTATTTATGATATGTCTAAGGAATGAAATTTTTTGTAAACAAAAATCACATTTACTAAATTTTCCATGTAACTTATTTTCATTCAAGGTTTTAAAAATAATCCTAAAATGTTTTTCATGATCCTTATAAATTTTTTATTAAACCAAAATATCATTAAGAAACACAACCAAAAAATACCCAAATATTCATGGAAAACTATATTAATAAGATCTATGAATACATATAGAGCATTCAACAACACAATGGGCATAACCAAAAGCTCATAATGAAACTACCTAGTTTGAAACATTGTCTTAGGGATGTTATACTCCACCACCTTCATATGATGATACCCAAATCTAAGATCAACCTTAGAAATATACAGAGCCCCCTAGAGTTTATCAAACATATAATGTAACACCCCAGGGATTTGAAAATAAATTTAATATTGAATGCATGAAACATTGAGTCTCTAAAAAACACCACATTGTTAAAACCTAGCCAGTAAACATAATTTTTCCACCACTGTTTTTGAATTTCTAAAACCTTACATACACGGTTGCATTCAATAAGATATTTCGAGTATGATAGGATCAACTTACATTTTTTGGTGAATAGTAACTTGACCCTTATAAATAGTAACTTACACTTATGAATAGTAATATGACCCTTATGAATAGTAACCACACCCATGAAATTATAAATAGAATTTACACACCTTATAAATGAAATAGAATATTTTATAAATTAAAAATAAAGCGTAAGTATTTTTGTGAGTAATTAATATATAATTAAAATTTGAAATTAATAAATTGAATTGAAAGAAAATAATTTTTCTTAAAATGTATTCTTAAATAAATATTTTTTTTCTATGATTTTAGGAAAATTTTATGAGACATTAATTAATTTTTGAATGTATTATAAAACCAGTTTTAAATTTAAAATCTATATTTTTTAAGTAAATAATGATTTTAATTAAAAATTATATTTCTATAATTTAGAAAATTATTTTGATAAAATATAGTTAATTTTTTAATTCTACAAGTCGAAAAATTATTAAAGTGAATTTTTGAGATTTTTCTGGAATAATTGAATTTTTAGTGAATAATGAATTTGATAATTAAGAAAATATGCTAAATAAGTGAATTTCTACATCATGCTTGAGTCATGGATGATGTAAAAGTCCATTGGTTCAAAATAAAATGCACTTATTACTATTTATATTCATAATAATCAACATAATTTCTTGTATTGAGCAGAATAATAAAATAATGAATAAAATATTCAAAAAACACTCCTCTCCTCCACTATAAAAACCACCACTCACTCCCTCTTTTCTTCACTCATCAAAATCCTTGTGACTTGTATAAATTCTACTAAAATCACCTCTCAATCTCCCCCCCACGTCTATAAGACCTTGGTATCTTCAAAAGATCAAATCATATCCCCTAAGGAGGATATAAAGGAAGATAAATTCAAGATGTAAATTCCTCTTTTCGTTTCTTTTATTTTCTTTCTAGTTCATTTCTTTCTTTTTCTTCCCTCAAATAATTTCATCAAAATGTTATGATAACTCGATTTCCTTAAATTTACTTCAATGTTTTTATGAAAATGGAATAATTCATCATCATCTCTCATTTCCCCTCCTTTTATACTAGAAATGAAAACACCGTTTGAGATGTGTTAATTTAACACATTCAAGGACGGTAGGTTTTCAACTTCTATTACCATCTTCAATTCGGTTCATGAAAACATTTTTATGGTTGAACCAGATAATAATATATATAATATATCCTTTTTAATGTTATATAATTATTTTTACTTATCTTATTAATTTATATAACAAAATGTTTTCATGGTGATCGAAAAACCACCAAATTAATCAAAGTGTTTATAATTAAAATTTTATCTAATGATTCATCCTAAAAAAAAGTAACAAAATAGATTATGTGATCATTTAAAATTATTTATGAAAATTAATAACATACAACATAAATTCATGAATTCAAATATCATTTTACATTAACTTCCATATAGAAGAACCGATCATGAAAACCAATGAAACGAGCACTCACAAACAATGATACTGAATCTATTAACCCAAAAAAATTACCATAAATGAACATAATAAAATTACAATAAATAAAATAAATGACTAATAGGTTATTAATTATTTTATTAATAATTATAATTTCATATTCCAAGACATTAAGTTCAAGAGAAGAAGATATTCGAACATAAGGTAAGGATTTTCTACCCGAACCTCCATTTTCATTCGGGTTACTCTTATTATCTTCATACCTGAATGAAATTATTATTTATTATTATGTACTCCAGATAAATTATCTATTAATGTTCTATATTAGTGTACCAACCATAATGCCTCTTTATTTTATGGTGATTTACATGTTTTAAAAGGATCTTTCTCAATTCTTCCCGATAAACAAGCCCAATTCAAGGGAACTTCTCAAATTATTACTTATTTTCAAGTGCACTATATAATATGTTTTAATCCATGTTTATTTTTCTAAAACCACTGATTTGATCATGGGAAAAAATAATTTAGTTCATTCCAAGTATTATACAAATATGTTTCCAAAAAAACTCTTCTTTTCAAAGTAAAAGTGTATTTCTCTAAAAATTCCACAATGAGTTTATTAAAGTATTTTTATCTATTTCAACACCTATGATGAATTTTATGTATTACATAGGTTAATATATTATGTTTATAATCTACCATATTTTATTGAAGGGTTTATGATTAGTTTGACTATGAATGTTCTATCTTGATACCATTCACCACATTACTCAGAATGGTTAGTGTTTATGTGTACGGATTGGGGAAAGTTATTTCATATGTTCATGTATTTTATATTTATCCTATTTCATATGAGGAATACATTAGACTTTGAAAGTGATGGGTGGGGTCCTTTATAGCCCCTCAATTAATCTGTAGGTCTCATGAGAGATAACCAAATCGGGTTTTGTTCGATTCCTTACAGAAGTATTTTTAGATGCCTTGGATGAGGCCTCGATGATATGTTTCAGTTGTTCAGTATTATGCATTCCCTCATTATGAAACTGGATATTGATAGTCAACATGATTTTTTTTCTAGTATAATATCCATTTTTATGTTTTATTTCATTATTTAATCAATTTCTATTCCTTACCTATTATGCTCAAGTATATTTTTAAAGGCAAGCATTTGTAGGTATTCATTAGGCCTAGTGTTTATGTTTATATTTTTTTCACTGTATTATTTACCCTTACTAAGCATATAAGCTCACCCCTTTCACATGTCTTATTTTCCACAAGTTGTGAAGAGGTATATTATAAATGAATTGAATGGATAATCTAGAAGATTATGTGTGATTAAAAACAAGTTGTTATGTTGTATTTCCATTCAATTTGTAATGTTGAACTTATGTATGTATCTTATTTTCCAAAGATACTAAACTATAAATTCATTCTGGATAATACTTCCTTGTTTATATTCGAATGTAATAAAATAAGGTACTAGATTTGGGAAACTAGGGTTGGGTCCTGACAGTTGGTATTAGAGGAAGTTTAGTAGAAAAATTGTAAACTAGATTTAGAAAACAAATATTAGGGAACAAAACACTAAGATAGTCTTCGAGGATAAACCTACACAAAAATAATAGAATTTTAGTAAGGAATAGATTATGTGGATATTTATAAAAAATACATCCCTTTTGGGATACTACAAGTGTATGTGGTTCTAGAAATGATTTACCTAGGTGTAACAACTTCGACAAGGAGTTTAGAGCTTGTCCCAGGACATCCCAGTACACGATAATGGGCCTTACTGCACACCTAGTTTGATACTCTTGGGGGACATGCTTAGGATAATTCATATTTTCTTTACAAACTATTATAAAGGAATTAAATGTAAATTGTTCCTCAAAGAAACCATGATTATGAGATAAGTTATGGATAGGATTTAAATTTATGCTAAGTATTTTTATATGTTGAGATTATACAGTATGATTCATAACCTAATCTACAGTATTTCATTATTTAGAAATGGAGCATATTAGAAGGAATGTAAACTACCTGAATGCACATATCCAATGTAGGGATTTTCCTATTATCCAAGATAATGATGTTGGATATGGTGTTGTGACTAGTGTTGAGCAACTTATAACTATATTGGTACAGTTTAATTAGGTTATAAACAATAAACTTACACTTATGGAACATCTAGATCCACAACATAGAGGATCTGTATTAGATATCTTTATGGGACAACAATCTCCATCAATTAACGAGACTATAAACTCATTTGTATTAGAGTAATGGATATGTTATTTAGAGAATTTATTTCTCTCTTTGGAATGTAATGAAAGAGAGAAGGTTTTCATGGAATTCTATCCTTTACAGAGAGATGAAAATCAGTAGTGATCTTTAATTAAAAATGAAATGTAGTAGGAAGTAATAGAGTAAATATAATGGGGGGATTTGTTGAAATGTTATTAGAAAAATAATTCCCTAATGAATAGAGAGAAGATATGGAAAGACAGTTTCTAAATTTGAGGCAAAAGGAGGATGAGAATGTGGAAAAGTATGAAGCTAACTTCACAAGGTTAGAAACGCATGTTACAGATTACATATTTAACCTAATGATAAATATTGACTGATTCTTTGATGGTTTAAAATCATTAATCTAAAGGGCACTAGTATCCTAATTATTCTCATTATATGAATATATCATCTCATGTTCTACCAAGATAGATAAATAATTCTCTAAGTATTATGACATTAAAGGAAAAAAGAGAAGACGATGGTGGTAGAGGGAAGAATAGATAAAGGGATGAATAAAAAGGGTAGTTTTACAACATGTGATACTCGTGGAAGAAAAAACCCTAGATCCTTCTTAAAAAAATGAGTTTTTTATAATTATAGAGAAAAAAGGTCATCAATATCATGATTGAAATGGAAATAAAGAATCTACCATTGTTCAATGCTACAATTTCAAAGTTATGGGACATAATTCAAATTATTTTCCAAAGCATCTAGGAAACATTCCCAAAATAAGGACAAGGGAGCAAGAAGAAGCTTATGTTTTCACAACTGTTGAGGTTTAAGTTCCTAATGATGTGGTGGAAGGTACTTTAATAATTTCCTCAAACTTATCCAATGATTTATTTGATTATAGATCATATAATTCTTTTATATATTCCCAGTTTTCCAAGAAAATTACATATTTCCAATTTGATTTAATAAAAGAGTTGTCAGTCAAAACTCCTAAGGGATGTATCATTGCAAAAATGATATGTCAGGTAGTCCTCATTATGTCATATGAACATGATTTATCTTTGTATTTTATCATCATACTCATGATTGACTTTGATATAATTATTGTTATGGATTGGCTTTCAAATTATGATTTGAAAATATATTACAAGAAGAAGGACGTTACAATTTTTGAGAATGGTGTAGAATCCTTTATCTTTAGAGCATAAACCGTACTATATAATTATCATCTAGATACACCTCCAGTAGCTTTACTGAATTCAATTATTAGGAAGGAAGAGAATGAAATATCTATGGGAAAGGAAATGAATGTGAAAATAGAGTACATACCTATTATGAAAGAATATTTTTATGTGTTTCCATAGGATTTACCAATACATTCTATAGAGTGGGATGTTGAGTTCTCTATTGATTTAATTCTTGGTTCAAGACCTATATCAAATACCCCTTATAGAATGTCTACTGTGGAATTAGTATAAATGCAAAAACAACTATTTCCATTGATTGATAAAGGATTTATATTCCCTAGTGTTTCTCCATGGTGATCCCCTGTTCTTTTCATTAAGAAGAAAGATGGATCTATGTGGTTGTACATTGACTATAGAGAGATCAATGCTATGACAATAAAGAACAAGTATCCCTTACAATTCAATTCTGATTTATTTGATCAAATTCATGAAGCCAAATATTTTTCAAAGATTGAGCTTCAATATTGATATCATCAGTTGCGTGTGAGGAAGTAATATATTTAAAATATAACATTTTGAATCAGGTATGGGCATTAAAAGTTTACAATAATACCTTTTGGACTGACTAATTCACCCTCTTTTTTCATGGATCTAATGAATAGTTTTTTCTAGAAATATATTGATGAATTTGTTGTGGTATTTATTGATAATTTATTGGTATATTCCCAAAGCTAAAATATCATGAACATCACTTGCGCATTATTCTGAAGACTCTTAGAAGAAATGAATTATATTGGAAGTTTAGAATGTGTGAATGTTGGCTTCAATCAGTTTCTTTTCTAAGCCAAATTGTCTCTAAGGATGTAATATCCAATTATTATATGATGAAAAAGGCTATTCAATAATGTACTAAACCAACAAAAATAACTGAGGTATGTAGTTTTATTTGTTTAGCAGGTTATTATCAGTGTTTTGTTCAGAACGTCGCCCGATTAGCCAACCCATTAACCAGGCTTACTCGTAAAGGGGTTAAGTTCGTATAGAAAAAATAATTTGAGTAATATTTTGAAGAATTAAAGAGGATATTAGTGAATGATCTGATCTTAACTCTACCATTTGGAAATTAGGGGTTTTTGATCTATAGTGACGCATCAATGAAAGGACTTGGATGTGTTTTTATATAGAATGATAGAGTTATTTTATATGAATCAAGGAAGTTAAAAATTCATGAACAGAACACTCCAAATCATGATCTTGAGTTATTAGATGTAAAATTTTCTATGAAGATATGGATACACTATCTCTATTGTGAAATATTTCAGATATATACAGATCAAAAGAGCTTGAAATATATCATTACATAGAAGGAACTCAACATGAAGAAAAGGAAATGGCTCAAGCTACTCAAGGATTATGATTTCTCCGTACACTACCACATAGGAAAGGAAAATAAGGTAGATGATGCATTGAGCTGGATGGATCATGGAGTCTTAAAAAATTATAATTGAAAAGGATCATATGTACATGGATCTAGTGAGGATGGATATGAGAATTATTAAAGAAGGTGAAACATCACTACTTTTTAAATTTATTTCCCAACCAACTTTATTGTAGAGAATTAAAAGTTCGCAATCCTTTGATGAGAATATTGAAATGAAAATTAATGCTATGAATGATGGAAAGTCGACAGACTTTGTGTTTGAGGGTGGAATTCTGAAATTTGGGAAGAGGCTATGTGTTCCCTCAATACCTGATCTAAAAAGGGAGTTATTGGATGATGACCATAGCTTTAATTTTTCAATACACCCCGGTATCACTAAAATGTATAGAGATTTTAAGGAACATTTCTGGTGGGAAAACATGAAGCAGGAAATTTCCGATTATTTATCAAGATGTTTTTCCTATCAGTAAGTGAATGTTAAATGACAACATACTAGAGGAGTCATGTAACCTTTACCTATTCCTACATGGAAATGTGATGACATCACCATGGAATTTGTCACTAGATTACCCAAAACTCCAAGAAATAATAATGCAATATGGGTAATTGTAGATCGACTTATGAAATCAGCACATTTTCTCACTATAAGGGATGATTTTCTACTGGATCACCTTGCATGACTATATATCAATGAAGTTGTGAGACTTCATAGAGAAACTCTCTCAATTTTGTCTAATCATGATCCAAGATTCACATCAAAATTTAGGAAAAGACTTCATAAATCTTTGGATAATGAGCTTCATTTGAGTATGGATTATCACCCACAAACTAAAGGGAAATCACAAAGGAAACTCCAAACATTCAAAGACATGTTGAGATCATTTCCACTTGATTTTCATGGTATGTGGGATTAGTATTTACCTTTGGTGGAGTTTTCCTACAATAATATTTTCCATTAAAGTATTCAAATGAAACTACATGAAGAATTGTATGGAAAGAGATGTCGTACACCAACGTGGTGGGATGATGTTGGTGAAAGGAAGATTTTGGGCCCAGAACATATAGAGGAAACAAAAACAATGGTAAAGACCATTAAAACCCATATAAAAACATCCTAAAGTTTGAAAAATAGATATTCTGATAATCAATGTATGGATTTAGAATTTCAACTGGGAAATCATGTTTAATTAAAAGTATCTCTATGGAAGGGTTTTATAAGATTTGGTAAGAAAGAGAAACTAAGCTCCAGATATATTGGACCTTTTCAAATTCTAGAGAGAATTGGAGTTGTGGATTATCGTTTGGAAATTTCTCCAATCTTGTCTATGGTACACAATGTGTTCCTATCTCATTGTTGAGAAAGTACAAGCTAGACGCAACGCATGTCCTCACTTCTGAAGGTATATAATTGGAACCTAAATTATCTTACTAGGAATAGACTATCCAGATTTTGGATACTTAAGAACAGGTGTTGAGGAATCAGGCGACACGACTAGTAAAGTTACTTTGAATTATCATAAAATTGAAGAAGCAACATGGAAGATGATGAGCTTATGATGAAGAACTACCCAAATATTTTTATGATGTAACATTCTGTAATTTTGAGGAAGAAATTTTTTTGGGGGGGGAGAATGTATCACCCTACGGATTTAAAAATAAATTTAATATTCAATTAATGAAATACTAATTCTATAAAAACACCACTTTTTGTAGCCTAATCAGTAAACATAATTTTTCCACCTCTTTTTTTTTGAATTTTGAAAAATAGACATACATGGTTGCATTCTGTAAGATATTTAGAGTATGATAGGATCGACTTACATTTTTTTTGGTGAAGAGTAACTTGAAACTTATGAATAGTAACATACACTTATGAATATAAATATTACCCTTATTAATAGTAACCACATCCATGAAAGTATAAATAAATTAAAAATGAAATAAAATATTTTAAAAATTAATAATTAAGTGTTGGTATCTTTGTGAGAAATAAATATTTAATTAAAATTTTAAATTAATAAATAAGTTTTAAAGAAAACTAATTTTGATAAAATGTATTACTAAATAAATATTTTATTGTCTTATGATTTTCTGATAATTTTATGAGTCCTCAGTTAATTTTTGAACATATTATAAAATCAGTTTTAAATTTAAAATATGTATTTTTCAAGCAAATAATGATTTTATTTAAAAACTTAATTTCCCATATTTATAAAATAATTTTGATAAAATGGAGTTGATTTTTTAATTCTACACATCAAAAAATATCTGGGTAAAATTTTGGTATTTTCTAAAATACTTGAATTTTAGGTGAATAGTGAAATTTGATAATTTATGAAATATGCTAAATAAGTGAATTTTGGAAACATGATTGAGTCATGGATGATGTAAATGCACATTGTTTCGAACTCACATGCACTTATTACAATTTTAAGTCATAATAATAACCAATATTTCTTGTATGGAAAAAAATATTTAAATTATGAATAAAATATTCAAAAAACACTATTCTCCTCCACTATATAAACCACCCCTCACTCCCTCTTCTCTTCACTCCTCTAAAGCCTTGTGCCGAGTATAAATTATGCTAAAATCTCTGCCCAATCTAATCCCACATATATAATCCCTTAGTCTATTTAAAAGACTAAATACTCTCCCCAAAAGAGGCTCTCAAGGAATATAACTTTACGAGGAAAATTCCACTTTTCATTTTTATTATTTTCTTTCAAGTTACTTTCTTTATTTTTCATTCCTAACCTCATTTAATCAAGTTGTTATAATAACTAAAGAACCTTAAATGTACTCTAATTTTTTATGATGATTGAATTATTCATCATTATCTCTCTTTTCCCCTCAAATTATACTACAATTGAAAACACCACCCAAGATGTGTTAATTTATCACATTCAAGGACGATGGGTTTTCAACTTCTATTGTCTTCTTCAATTATGGTCATGAAACAATTTTTATGGTTGAAATAGATAATAATGTATGTAATATGTTCTATTTAATGTTCTTGAATCATTTTTTACACATGGTATTAATTTATACAACAAAATGAGTTCATGGTGATCAAAAAACCACCAAATTAATCCAAGCATTTATCATTAAATTATTATATGATGATTAATCCTAAACCAAAGTAAAAAAATGAATTATATGATAATTTAGAACTTTTTTATGAAAATTATTAACATATAACATCAATTCTGGAATTTATACTCAATTTACATTAACTTCCATACAAAAGAACAGATCATGAAAACTAATGAAACGGGAACTCACAAACGATAATATTGAACCTCTTAACCCATAAAAATGATCATAAATGAACATAATAAAATTATAATAAATCAAATAAATGTCTAATAGTTTCTGAATTAAATTATTAATAAGTATAATTTTATATTCCAAGACCTTAAGTTCAAGAGAGGAACATATTCAAACATAAGGTAAGGATTTTGTACCCGAACCTCAATTTTCATCCAGGCTACTCTTATTCTATACTTACCTGAATTAAATTATTATTTATTCATAATTAATACTCATAAATTATGTTTTAATGGTCTATATAACTGTACCAACCAGAATCATTCTTTTTTTATGGGGATTTACATGTTTTAAAGGATCCTTCACAAGTTTTTTTTGATAAACTAGCCCGATTCAAGGGAACTTCTCAAATTCTTACCTATTTTCAAGTGCACTCTATAATCTATTTTAAAAAAAAAATTTTTTCTAAAACCACTTATTTCATCATTAAAAAATAAATTAGTTTATTCCTGGTGTTTTTCAAATATTTTCCCCAAAGAACTCTTCTTTTGAAAGTAAAAGTGTATTTCTCTCAAAAATTCCTCGATGATTTTATTAGAGTATTTTTGTCTATTTCATCACTGGTATTGAATTTTATGTATTATTGAGGTAAATATATTATTTCTATAATATACCATATTGTATTAAATGGTTTATGACCATTTTTACTATGGATGTTTTATCTTGATACCATTCACCATACTACTCGGAATGGTTAGTGTTTATGTGTAAAGATTGGGGAAAGTTATTTCATATGTTCATGTTGTTTATGTTTATCCCCTTTCATATGAGGAATACATTGGAATTAGAAAGTTACAGTTGGGGATCACTATATCCCCTCTATGAATTGGTAGGTCTCTTGAGACAAAACATAAATGGGTTTTGGTCGAGGCCTTACCCTAGTATTTTCACACGTCTTGGTCGAGGCCTCAACGATATGTTTCAGTTATACAGCATTATGCATTCACTCATTATGAAATAAGAGATTTATAGTCCATATGATTGTTCGACTAGTAGAATATCCATGATTATGTTTTATGGAATTATTTAATCAATTTTTATTCCCGCCATACTATTATCAAGTATATTTTTAAAGGTGTGCATTTTTAGTTATTCATCATGCATAATATTTATGGTTATATTTTTTTCTTCTGTTTTATTTTACCTTACTAAGCATTTGATCTCACCCATTTCACATTTTTTATTTTCCCCAAGTTTTGAAGAAGAATATTATGAATGAATTGAAAATAAAATCTATGAGATTATCTGTGATTCAAAAGAAGTTTTTATGTTGTCTTTATTTTGATGTTACAATGTCGAACTTATGTTTATATTTTTTAGACTATAGTTTTTTATCTTTTTTTGAGAATTTTATAAGATTTTATGGATGATTAAATAAGTTTCGAGATGATTCCATAAGATATGACAAATTTTTAAGTGGTCAAAGATAAATCTCAAAAGAACATGAAATTTAGAGTTTTATGAATTTGGGTGAGAAACAATTGTTTTTAGTTTTCATACCTTTTATATTATGGGATTACTATAATATAGATCATAGTATATTCACACATTTAAAATTTTCATGTATGAGAAAAAGGTGGAAGCGTTGCATTGTTTATTCCAGAAGTGTTATCCAAATAGAGATCTCATCAAAATATCGGACTAGAGTTTGGCCAGATTAGCAGACTGAGAAAATCATAATAAATAATATCATCTTGATTTTGAGTAGAAGTGTGATAAGTACTAATTGAGATAAGGAAATTTGGACTGATTCAATCAGACTGGGTTCATCGGACTGAGGTTCATTGATCTCTGGGTCATCATACCCAAGACATTTTATATATTAGTTTGACAAAGTTTATATACTTTTTATACTTTTCATTTTTTGAATGAAAACTATGTAAACTAAAGGGAGTTATTATAATAATTACTATTGGGAGATAAAATTTTTCTAACTATAGTTGACACAAGTTGTATTCACTTCTTCATAATAGTGAATTTTTATAAACATGTGGGAGTGGCTATGGTAAGGATGTAGGTTCTAACATTAAGGTAGAACCTTGTAAATCTCATGTGATTTACTTTATTTCATCATTTTCATGCATTATTATTTACTAAAATATTATAATGTAATTAAATTTTATAGGTTATAGGGGTTAAGTTTTTAAAGGTTTTAACTTATGAAAAATTAACAACTAATTGAACCCCCCTTCTCAGTTGTTTGTCTATCCCCTGTAACTTCAATTCATATCATAGTGAAAGTTACCTTATTGAATCCTAATAATGGATAATATAAATTCATTAAATAGTATATGAATTCCTATTTTTTATTAGAAATTTGTAATGGTTGGAATAAAATGATGATTCCATATCTCCTATCACTTGGTCTAGAAGTTGATGATGATGCTACAATTAGTTTTCCACTTATTGAGAGATATTATTATATGAAATTTTCTGATAGGATAAATATTTAATTTTATGTAAAGGCTAGAAATTATATCCTTATTTTGAATTAGTTACCAATATTGAAAAACATCTTTTGAAAGATGATAAATTTTCATATCAGCCTTCTCCCTTTCATTAATTCCCAAGGTGAGAAATATATTCTCTAAGGAACTTATCCACTTTTCCGCTACAAATAGGTTTGCAGTCCCATTAAATGATAGAGGTTGTTGTTTATTAAAGAGATCTAACATAGCTTCTATATGTTGTAGATCCGGATGCTCTATATGGGTAAAGATATTATTTATAATCTGAGTATGTTGTCATAGTATAGTTTTAAGTTGATCTGTACCAGTAGAAACTCCGGCTCCAACATTATTATCCTTCATTGGAGGTAAATCCCTACATGTGATATGTGCTTTCATGTGGTTTCCATTCAGTCCATTGGGAACTATTTCTAAATAATGTCATACACCAGATTAGGTTATGAATCATAATGCACTATCTTAACTTACAAAAAATACTTAACATAAATTGAAATCCAATGCATGGCTAATCCCATTATCATAAACATTTTTTCTTTGTAAAAAAATTTACATTTACATCCTTCATAATGGATTTTAAAGAAAATTTGAATTATTATAAGCATATCCTCTAGGTTTGTCAAACAAGGTGTGTAGTAAGGCCCGTTGTTGTGTACTATGATTCCCTGGGTCAAGCCCGAAACTCCTTATCGGATTTTTCACTCCTAGGAACATCTATTCTAGAACCATATCTGCTTGTAGTATCCAAACAGGGATGTATTTTATAGAAAATACACATAATATATTAGTTACAAAATTTATAGGATGTTCTTGAATGTTTATCCTCAAAGACTATATTAGGGGTTTGTTCCCTAATCTACATTTTGAAAATCTAGTTTCCAAATTTTCTTCTAAGCATCCTATGATACCAACATTAAATACCCAACCCCAGTTTACTGGAGTCAGTGCCTTATTACATTACATTTTCATGATTACAATAAATTAATATCTCGAAGGAATGAATAGTTTAGTATATTTGGAAATGTAGATACAAACAAAAGCTCAACATTACAACTTGAAATGAACAAACAAAAAATAAGTTACATTGGGAACATCCACCACTCTAATATTATCCTTGTAAGTCAATCATAATATACCTCTTCATGTCTTGGGAATAATGAAACAAAAGATTTGGTGAGATCATATTCTCAGTAAGGGTAAACAATATAGTGGAAGATATCATAAACATAAACATTAAGCATGGTGAATAATTGAAAACACATACCTTAAAAACATAAACTTTAACATAATATGGAAAGAATATGGGTTGAGAAAATATTACCATAATTAAATATAATCATGGGCGTTCTAATAGTCAAATAACCACAAAAACTATGAATTTTTTATTCATAATGAGGTAAATTTATATTCTAGATATTCTAAAACATACCTTCAAGGCCTCAGCAAAGACATATAAAAATGATTAAATCCTCAGCCAAAACCATATCTAAGAATAGGAAATGCCTCATCCAAGTCCATATATATTTATATCATGACATGTACTGATGAATAGAGGGGATATATAGGGACCCAACCATAACATACTAATTAAAATTAATTCCTCATATTAATGGGTATAAACATAATCAACATATACACGTGAGAAGTAAATAACTTTCCCCAATATGTAACATAATCCCTAACCATTCTGAGTAGTAAGATGAGTGGTATCAAAATAGAACATACATAGTCAAATTGATCATGAACCAGTAAACATTATATGGAATATGATATCATAAAATATTATACCCAATAATATATAATAATGAACAATAGTGTTGACATAGATGAAAATATTCTTATAAAATTATCGAGTAATTCTTGAGATAAATACTCGTTTACTTTGAAAAGAAGAGTTATTTGTTAAAAATATTTATATAAAACTAGAAGTGATGTAAGATATTATTTTCATAATAAAATGGGTTATTTTATAAAAATAATGGTTTCTAACAAAATATTATATAGTTCCCTTGAAAATAGGTTAGAATTTTGGAAATTCATTTGATTCGAGCTTGTATTTCGGAAAGAATTTTGAAAGTTCATTTTAAAACATATAATTCACCATAAATTAAGGTAGGAATATGGTTGGTACAAATATATATAACATTAAAACATAATTTATTAGGAATACATATTAATTAATAATAATTTAATTTAGGTAAGTAGATAATAAAAGTAACTCGAACGAAAATAGAGGTTTAGGTGGAGAACCCTTACCTTAAGTCCGAAGGTGTTCCTCACTTGATCTTAATGACCTGAATATTCAAATTTAGGTTCATAAATTAATAATTATAGAACCTCCAATACATTTAATTGATTTATTATAACATTATTATGTTCATTCATGGCTTTTTGATGGGTTAAGAGATTCAATTTCATTGTTTGGGGTTGTTATCTTCCTTGATTTTCATGGTTGATTTACTTATATTCATGTACAGATAAACATGTAGAATAAGAATGGTTATCCAGGATATAAATTGTATGTTATTTGTGAAAAAATAAAATATTACATGGTTATATATTCTTTTGGCTATGGGTAGTGAAGATGAATCATTATATAAAACTTTAATGACAATTGTTTGGGTTGATTGGCGGTTTTTTATCACAACGAACTCATATTGATTTATAAATTAATATAATGTGTACCAAAGGAAAAAAAGACTTAAATAAATTATAATACATATATTATAGTATTTTTAAACCATTATAATTGTTTAATGACCATAATTGAAAATGGTAATAGAAATTGAAAACCCGTCGTCCTTGAATGTGATAAATTAACACATCTCGGATGGTGTTTTCATTCCTGGTATAAAAGAAGGGGAAAGGATTGATGATGATGAATTGTTTATTTATCATAAAAAAATTATATTGAATTTATATTACTGGATTATTCATAAAATTTGGATGAAATTAGGTGAGGAATGAAAAATAAAACAAAGGAACTTCAAATAAAAGAAATGAAAAGAGGAATTTACCTACTGAAGTAATCTTCCTTGAGAGCCTCTTTAAGGGAGAGGTTTTTGTGTTTTTATGAAACCAAGGGATTTTGGAAATTGATTAGGATATTAAAAGGATACTTGGGTAGAATTTATACAAGTAAAAATTACTAAGATGAGTGAATATAATAGGGAGTGTGGGGGGAGGGGGGTTATAGTGGAGGAGATGAGGGTTTTCCCATTATTTTTCTCATTATTTTATTATTTTCCCAAATACAACCAATAGTGTTTATTATTCTGACCAGAAATAGTAATAAATTAATGCGTGTTATAAAAAATGGTAGTCTATATCATCCATGACTCAATAATGATTCAAAAATTCACTTATATAGAATATTTTGTAAACTATCGAATTTAACTATTCACAAAAAATTCATGTATTTCAGAAAAAGCCAAAAAAATCACCCTAAATATTTTTCAAAGTGTAGAATTAAAAAATGAACTCAATTTAATCAAAATAATTTTCTAAATAAGATAAATTTAATTTTTAAATAACATCATTATTTACTTGAAAAATACATATTTTAAATTTTAAAACTGATTTTATAATACCTTCAAAAATTTACTAAGGTCCCATAAAATTATCCTAAAATCATAAGAAAACAAAATATATATAAGTTTGTGTTAATATTCATAAGGGTCATATTAATATTCATAATGGTAGGTTAATATTCATAAGGGTCAAGTTATTATTCCCAAAAAATGTAAGTTGATCTTATCAAACTTTAAATATCTTACTCAACACAACTGTGTAAGACAGTTTTGTAAAATTCAAAACACAGAGGGGGTAAAATTATGTTTACTGGCTAGGTTATAAATAACTGGTGTTTGTAGAAACTTTGTTTTTCATGCATTTAATATTAAATTTATTTGAAAAATATGTGGGTGTTACATCTGAGGCCCACCTGTCATTCTCCAAGGAATACAAACATTCCCTTCAAGACTTCTCATGGGAATCATGATTCCACCACATCCACTCTATGGTCTACTCCATACATCCTTGACCAAAATACCACTCTCCACCTTGGTATTATTGTTCTTACCACTTTCCTCAAGATATTTCAACCACAACAGATCACTCTTCAATCACAAGCTGAACATCGAACTTGGATGTGGTTGTCCAGCCTTTCATGAATAATGAAACCAATATAAACTACTACCCCTTATCGACTTTTGTGAATGGGACCCAATACATTCATCTAAATCCAGTCCATCTTAAGTACCTTTATTAGGACCAGTCTATTGTGTTCTCTTCACCACATGACTCCACCTATACCGCCCAGAGAGCGTAGAATATAAGGTGTCCCATACCCAACTGAAACACATTCAATTATTTATATGTAAATCTAGATCATTATCAGTGTACATGGTATGATATCAAGATATTAGAAATGATCATCACTAAAAAAATGCATGCAAAGAATTTGTCGATAAACACCACCACAAACTACCCATCAATGATGTCACCTCCCACTATGGGGATACCTTGACCTTCCACAAGCCTCACAATTCTCTAATCACCAACATCTCAACCATATTCAAATACCCCAACCCAAAAGGATACTTCCAGCCAAAACTCACTACCACTTCAGAACCTTATGAAAAGAATTCATAACCCATCATTTCTCTTGGAACCACTATCCTTACCCCACTCAAGTTCTTATAGAATGACCCTGGTGGTTTATATAGAACGCACTGACCGCTACACTGAACCAAAACCCATTTGCTTCACATATAACCCGCACCACCCACTATGATTACATTGAAATAAAAAAATGAATTTATCCCAAGACACTTGATCATACCTCTCAATAGAATCATTCATTTACAAAGTAATCCCATGTATAGATCTCCTCAAAGTCCTCAAGGTCCCTGTCTGTCTTCGCGACAACACCGAACCTGACTCTAGATCACACGGATCACACGGATCACACATCACCAGAGCTATTTCCACTTCCTGCTCACTCAACTGACCATGCCTCCTAGTTAGTTGACCTCACTAGACTCGAGTCATTCTCAAAATTCTCATCTAACCAGCCAAACACTGTAGAAGTATACCCTATCATGTGACCACCACAACTTTAGGTGTCACTTCTATACCAAAAGTGTCAATCAACGCCTTAGTCACCCCCGTATTTTTTACCATGATCAACATCAATTCCCACATCAAAAGCTATCAAGACCACATGGAAAGGCTCCTAATTACTTTTCATCTTCCCGAAATCGACCTTTCAACCAACCATAATCACTCAAACACCTTTCAAGAAAGGTAATATGGAATAACCATACACTTTTACCACACATGATGACACCAACCATGCATCACTTTTTATTCAAAACCAATCACTCATTATTTGCATCTCAAGTCTCCTTCAACACTAGTCATACCTTCCTTGAGGTTACCCTGAATCTCCAAAACTATCCACTCATAACAACATATTGAGTCACATTCCCAAAACCATTTACTTTTTTTCCTTTCCCTATAGTATACACATACACTAGGGAACACTCTCTACATTTCACCAATAAGTTCTGAATTTTCTATCTGTGTCATACACACCCAAAAGCACTAATAACCCAATCGCACTCTATCATAGGTCATCATTGAAGATCAAACAATACCAAACCCCTAAACAAGATTCACGTCAAGAAAAGGTCACTAGATCCCTCTCCAAGACATACACACCAAACTTCAACCAACTCACTGCTCATGGTGGCACTCCTACCCCCAATCCAAAACTTACTGAATTTAATGCACCCTAGAAGACATTTACTCTAAGCCTCATTCCAAAAACACCCACACACATACATCGACACCATAATCCAAACAAACTCCCTAGGTTCTAAAACATAACTTTCATGATTAAAACACCTAAGAGTTACCACATCCACATTACTAGAAAAAAAATCACTTCCCAAGATCACAACCACATCGAGGGCACAATAAGAACATCCCTTTTACTATTCAACAAAACCCAAAGATGTCCCTCATCCCAAAAATAAGGTTTCAAACAAGGTCACTCTCGCTACCTAAAATTCTCATACATAGGGTCTAATCAAAATACTAAAGATACCCATTTCCAAAATTCCTACTACTTCTGTCATGTTTCATTTCCCTTCTTAATTAGAATTTACCACTTAAAACCAATGGTTTATCATTAAAAAAAATTATATTTTCAAAACATCATGAATTTAAACTTTCAAAAACCTTTTTTAACCAAACATTTCATAAATACAAGCTTTATTAAAATTCACATTTCAAAAGAAAATCTTTATCAAAAATTTCAACGAAAAACCAACAGAAAAAATTTATCAGATTAAAAGTACCATAATAGCACATGAATATGAAGGTAATATCAATCACATGCACATGTGGATGACCTAACAATCCTAAATTCCTAGAATGATTCATGAACTCATAAAATCTCTCTTTCCATACTAGTCCAAGAGATAAACCTCATTAATCATCACTATGACATCCATGTGTTCCACTCAAGGAGGAAATAAAAAAACAGTAAAAGCACAAAATCGAACACCAATTACAACCCCTAGAACTTGAATTTTCCCTCGTATACAGGGATGAAGGCACCCAAAAATGAGCTCATTACGAGGACCAAAAAAGATCCTAGTCTCCTTTCTCCATGCCCCAAAGAGTAATACAAAATGACTCATATAATACCACTTTGTAACACCCCCTACCTGGTGGCCACTATCTGGTTCCCTGATCCAGGTCGTCAGATGACCAAAGTCCTGCTTCCCTATATGATTGATGTTGATGACTAGCAGAGCGGGTCTAAGGAGGAACATTGGGGAGACTATACCAGTTTTTTAAAGTAATCCAAAACAAAAATAATAATATCAATATATATAATTACTAGAAGAAACAAATAAATAGACTACATGCAATAATTCTAGTAAGTAACCAATTTTCACTTTTTATAACAATAAAAAATACTCTATATTCTAAGAAGTCGTACAAATAAACCAATTCTAAAAATACCAAAAGAATCTGAACTCAGACTAGAGTCCCAAACTGGTCCTGACACCCCATGCTCTAACCAAAAAACCAATGCATGAACCACACATTGGGTCCCTATCCAGAACCTGTACCTGAAAACAAGTAGCATCTGATTGGGTAACCAAGTGCTAAGGAGGCCCGATCAGGGTGTGATTATAACTCAATAGGCCACCAACAACAGTTTCTAATAAATAACTAGTCTATAAAATAGTGCATGAAGATAATCAAGTGTAATATGTAAACCAGAAAACAATAAAATCATTTATGCAATTACTAATAACCATGTAATTCATTACGATCTCTAGAGAAAACAAATTTACTAAACTAAATCTCGTCACATCGGGGGCCTAATCCATATTATAGGGGTACATATATACTCCAGCCCGAAGTGAATTCATTAATCAAAAATTAGTACATACTCGTTAGTTAACAATATTCACTTTTACCATTACCATAATTATTTCCAATTATTCACTTATACCGTCATCATAACTAAGTTGATTCTCATCACATATTCATGGGTTATGAATTTACATAATTTTCATTACTTCCTAAGCTAGTTAATTACCATGAATAAGGGAATAAATCAAGATTCCTATCTCACTTGGAAATAAAATTTTAATAAAAAATACATCACACTAACCTTGGAGCCTTGGTCCAGGTTGTCTCAACAAATGTAACCGTTAGGGAAATAGATCCTCGTTCTCCTTTTTTAACACATGTATTATGGGGTGTGGTATAAATCCTTTGTATAACCCAACCCATGGGAATGGATCCTCAAGTTCAATACCCCACAAAAAGTAAGTCATGTTTACATTATTATTTATCCATTTACTACATATACCATATCACCAACCATATATAAATAATACAAATAACATAATCATTTCACATTTCATCGAATGAATAAAACATCCTTATTCCTTATCCCATTAAAATATTTACCTCTTAATTATCATAGCCTATCTAACCCATTTCCATTAACCATGCCTTAACCTATTAATCATGTTCGATAATTTTCATACATTAGCCCATATATAATATTAAATCATTCATAAATCACTTAACACAATCTCTTTATTCCATTTAACCCTTTTTACGTCATGTTAAACACTCCGTTATGCTATATCTACATCTAAACACATTCATCATTTGGTCATCTCATATTCATGTTATCCTGCCAACATACTCATTATGGGTTCAATTTAACTAACCCTTACGTTCTTTCAATCTCTATGGTCCCATATGACCTTTTAAACTACGCCATGGCATAATACAACATTTAATGCACATTTGAAATAATTTTTTTCAAGCCACCCCTTCATAAATAAGTTTTCCTCTTTAGAAAACTAAAGGATTCCCCAAGGATTTCATTACAATTTTGAACCATTCAAAACAATCATTAAGTATTTTCACAAGGAATGGGGGACACACCCCCATTTTGAATCATCATTTTAAATCAATCAATAACACCCCCATTTTGAAATCATTTTAGGTCAATACATTCTTTCAAAACATTAACCACTTTCAAACATAATTTTCCTTACATAAATCTACAATCATGTCAAATCCCTAAAACACACCATAAAACCCATTTTAAAACATCCTAGGAATTTACAAGTGAAAAATTATAGTCATTCCAACTAACCCATTAGCCATATCCAAAAATCCTAATTCACTTTATCCTCATCCAATCTCATAATTACTGTTTATCAATGTTTAATAATTTTATTTACCATTTTTAAGGGTTTGACTCACACCATAGGTAGCCCTAGGTTTGGTCTCACTCAACAATGGATCCAATAGGGTCAATAAAGGGTCTCTTAGCTCAAGTTATGGCCCAAATTGTTCTCTAAATTATAATACAAAAGAATGAAATAATGAAACACATGGTCACAACCATATACACATATAAAACATCGAGACTATTGGAAAAATCTTAAAGACAATGTACCTTATGCTCAGAGATGATTACTATCCCAATCACATCCCTTGATTCAAACTCAAAAAACCTTTACGTACCCAATATATAATATTATATAAAATCTAGGTTTGTAGGTATTCCTAAGACACAAGAGTTTAAAAAACATCTAATCTAGTAATTATACCAAATAGGAGTTTTAGAATCACCCGGATTTTTGATTCCCGCCCAAAGCTACTCTAAAAGATTAATAATCGAAGTAGAAACACCTCTTATAATACTTGGAGGGTTTTGTTCATCACCCAAACTTTAGGGGGTATAATGGGGTAAAAAATGGAATAAATAATTAGATTTGGGAGGGAAAATGGAAAAATGCAATTTTTAATGGCTTCACGGTTTTTCCGCACATTTTTAAAAACCATCCGTCAATCGTGTGTCTCCCTCTATACAAGAGGGTCCAATCTACATGGTTTCCTAGGTGAAACCATATGTTTATGAAAACCGAGTAATATATGTATGGTGGACACTATCAAAATGTGTGTCCAATTCACATGGTTTCCTAGTGTAGGCACACAGTTAGAACTAACCTAATTCCAATTGTTCGTTTCACACTTATTGACATATTTTCTTCTATTTTCATGTCCTAAATCCTCAATATACCCCCAAAATATTTCATAGATCTAGGAGTAACTTTATTAGACCAAAAAATAGGTTTAACCAAAATTGAAACAAGTATTTACCTTCACTAAAAGTCGGGGTCTTGCATTGAGAGAGAAGGAAATTCAATTAAAATAGAGGAAATGGACATGAGGATAGTATATGAGACAATTACTTGAGTGATTCTTGAAAGAAATACGTAAAACACCATCAAAATCACACAAAGGATAATGGGGGGAGGGATTTAATGTGTGGTAAGGAGATTAATGTCATGAAGGGAAAAAATTATGTGTGAAAGTCATTAATTCAAAGAGGGTAGAAAGGTAATTTCCATTAAAAATAGCACAGTTTTTCAATATGGTTTTCCAAACTGTGAGCTAGTATTATTGGTCACAATGCATCACTTGGGAACTTGTATGGTTGGTCTACATGATTTGATAAAATTTTCACCAACCATGTGAAATGGAACTATCATGTTTCATACCTCTGTCATATGGCTACTATACAGTTACACCTAACCATGAAATGATTGTGTAACAACCAATATTTTTCAAACAATAATTAAAATTTTAAAAAGAAAAGATCCTAAAATTAATATAGAACAACTAAGTTAACAATTAAATAAATAAGTACATAAAATTGACACCATAGTTGTGATATCTCTACCCACTATACCACTTTTTGCCCCTAGAAAGTCAGCCTATATCATAATCAAGGAACATATGAGGCCAATGGTACTTTATATGAGCTTCGTAATCCTAGCTATCATGTTGGTTACATCCATGATTCCATAGTATATGAATCAGTCAAGAAAACTTCCCATAATAATCCTTATCTCAAGAGTCAATAATTTAAACTGGATAATAAGTCATAGAGGCATCAGTATCCAATTCAATCTTATCCTAATTTAGCACATGAGACGAATACATCTTATATTTCTTCAACTATGAGATTTGGATCATGTTATTAATTAAATTAAATTGTAATGGAAACACTAATCATTAAGTCACTTTTCTAACTATGATTGTGGTTTAAAAAGTACCCACATGCCTCGAAGAAATATTTTCATGTTTCTTGAGTCTTTGGTGACCCAACCAATTTAAAACCTCGGGAAAAACATAGTCTCTAAATGAAAATTCCAAAGTATAGTGTATACAATTTGTATCTAAATTTTTTAAACTCTTGGCTGTTACAAATCACAACTAAAAAATCAGAACCATTTTTCTGCCTCTTGGATGAGACTAGGTCCTACCAAATAGGTCTCTCCAACCACTTCCCATTATAAAGGGCAATGACACAATTTACCATAACTAACCTATAATTAAGATATATAAATAGAGTAAATGTAACTAATATTATAAAAAAACTCATCCAGTCTTATATGGGTATCCCATGAACCTCCAAAATTTATAAGCACCTGAAGAATATCCTCCAAAATTAGATTGGAACATTTTGTTTTCCCATCCATCTGGGGATGGAAAGTCATAATTAGCTTCACCTATATTACTATTAACTATTAGAATCCCCTTTAAAAGTAGTATGTAAAATTCCTGTCCTAAATAGATATTTTGGGGAACGGAATACTTTGTAGTCTCATAATTTATTTCACATACAACATACCAAGGTCCTCCAACATACTCATATCCTTTACCAGAATGAAGTGGGAATATTTCAGAAACTTTTCAATCATGAACCAAATAGTGATGCATCCATGAGGGGAATGAGGTAGTATGATTATGAAATTCCTAGACAACTCATCCTACTTCTAAGTAAGAAGATTATGATTATGAAGTAATCCATAAGTTATTTTATTTTTAGACATTACATGTTGGCAGGTATAGAATTGAGACACCAAATTCTATATTCATTTCCTTATTCTTGGCCACTAGTACTAACACTTCATTTCATGATATATATTTTTAGAACTAGGGTGTACAACCCATAGATATTTATATAAATCCTCAAAATATTTCTTTCATATAGATGAAGGGACTATGAACATATTTATAAAACAAAAAGAACTACCTTGAGATAGAGACTACTCATTGATGGTATCCCCACCATAGAAAGATACTCTAAATAACGGGACTCACAAAATCGTGAATTATCTTGAGAAATAAACTCAATGAATGGAGGGGCCAACTGGAAATTGTCAAATGAATTAATCCCCCTATAACTCTTTCTTTTCTAGGCACAACTCAGTTAGGAGACACGTGAGCTTATACTTGTTATTGGACTCTTTTAGTATAACAACCCAAGTATTTTATACACTTAATTTAATTATCTATTAAATAAATATATAAATAATAAAATAACAAAAGATATAGAGGCAATGTGTGTTCATATAATTAGATACATATCATAATAACAAAAAATATGGATACGAAAACATTATTTAAAATCTCTATCACATGACCTTAAATTCTATTGATCTTTAAATATTGCACAAGATAACAAAATTATGTACATAAAAAAGTGGTGATATACTAATCCTAGTAAAAAAATATCAAAGAATAAATGATCAAATTAATATATGTGGGTCAAGAGGATTATCAAGGTGACATAAAACAGTGATAATCATAAACATGATCTTTGAAGTATGATATAAGATGATAAGATCAAGGACACATAAGTATGTGGAAAAAAACATAAAACATGGAATCATAAAAATAATTCAAGGTTATTTTCCAATACATCATATCATAGTGTTCTTATGATAACTTCTTGTTTAGAATACATGGTATCTTTTGAAATAAAAACAATACCTAATGCATTGGAGGGTTATATAATTTCAGGCTCACCCATCCCATTCATATTATATATATGCATTTTTGTACCACATAGACCATTACATGTCACATAAATGACTTATTTTAAAGTTAAATTTCATTTAATTTCCATTCTTGCTTTATTTTGGGGGTTTCCTAATTTTTTTTAGAGGAATGGGTGAGTTTTCATGAATTGGGCCAAACCGTGAGCCCAATTCTAGATTTAAAAATAAATTTTTATTCCATTATAAATCCTTCATTTTTCAACATTTTTCATCCATTTTAATTCCTTCTTGTCATCCCTTGAAATATTAACACCACCATATTAATTTGGACCATTTAGGAATCTATAATCATGGTGGATATGGGTTTTTATTTAAGGGATTGGGCCTTCCCGAAAGCCCATTTCCAACATTGAAAATATTTATTAATTCTTTAATATATCCTTAAATATTTACATTTTTAGGCGATTCCAACTCTCAACTAAGCACACTTACCTAAGGCGCTCCCCCATTCTCTCCTCGCCCAATTTGGAACTGAATAGAATCGGGAAATTGGGAGAAACTTATCTGTATTTCACAAATTAACTAGATTTGAAGAGGTAAATTGATCCTTCATAACTCCTTATATTTTTACAATTTTCCACCATTCTAGTTCCTACATGATCTCCTAATCCTTTTTCAAACCTCCCTTAAATTTTAAGCTGTTTTAAAATTCAGATACTAGTGTATTTTGGGTCGTTTTCTTCACGACTTTTTTGGGTAAGTGTTTCTCTCTTCAATTCCTTCCTTCTCATTAGGGTTTCCTCCCTCTTTCATAAATTTATAGAGTTTCCAGAAGTTATGGATCATACCAATGGTTTTATTTGGGATATTTTTGGTTAAATATTATGGTTTAGGGTTCGTTTTCAGTTCCTTGTGGTGCGGAGGAGGTGCGGTTGAGGTTTTGCACCAAGATTCAAGGGTTTTGACTCAAAAGGTAGCTGGTTCCTTGTGTAAAAAATTATTGATGATTTAGCTTTCTGTATTTACTCATTTTTCATATTCCTCATATTTTGGGTGTGGTTCAAAAATATTTTATGATTGATTTGGTTAAGTGTTATATTTTATAGTTTCTTTTTAACTTGAAATTTGTTGTTTTCATCTGTAACTCATGGGATATTATCTGAAAGTATTTTATAACTTATGGAATTGGTTTACTAAATATTGTTTGGCCAGAAAATTTTGGTTTGGTAATGTATTAGTGTCACGAGGGCCTAAAAATATGGTTTTTTAATAGGTTTTATGTGTAAAACATTGCTATGCTTCTTGAGTGAATTTTATGAAAATGTGTGTTTTCATTTGTATATTTTGTTGTATTATTCAAGATTATTTTATAACACTTGAATGTGGTTTTATAAATGTATCTAGGGATTAATATTCTGTTTTTTATATTAATTGGTATGGTTTTGGTCTTAAATGTGGGTTTTGATATGGGTTTTGTGTGCAAGACATAGTTACACCCCTTGAGTCTGTTTTATGAAAATTGTAAATGTTTTGTTTGGTTAAATAAAGTGGGAACAAGGTTTTATGTGTATTGTTTGGGGGGGGGGGGGTTTCACCTAATATGGGTTTTTAAAAGGTAAGGTGGTTATTTAAGATTTCAACTATTTTTTTAGAATGTTTTATAAAGTGCTGAAATGTTTTAGAAAATGGAAAGACATCTTCAAAACATGGTTGTGGGCTGTTTTGTGTGAGTGTGTTGTGAAAAATGAATTTTGTTGATGAAAGAAGTAATATATGATATTTGAGTGGGATGTTATGTGAGTTATAAAGTCTTGTAATGGTTTATAAAAATTTATTAAAGGATTTTTGGAAGTGTTAAAGAAATGTAAAAAGTGGTGTGGGTTGTTTTGGTGTGAGTCAGATTTCAGAATCAATTTGAACGAATAGTGGACTTTTGTGACTTGTGTGGTATAAATGTGGGATTTTTGGTAAATTTGTGATATTTAAATGATAATTTCATGTACAATGTATATTTATTGACTTGTTGAACTTGTTTGAGAACAAGGAGAAAACCCAGGTATCTAGGTGGGTGGACGTGTACTAGTATGCTAGTGAATCCGTGGAGTTTGGCCTCAGTTTTACTTAGCAAGATTGACGCTTACAACTATAAATAAACTATGATGATGATTATTGGGTACCACTAGGTTATGGGTATGTTCCCTACTAGTGGTTGGTGCACGAGAACAGATATTTACTATGGTTACTCTCACTGAGATACAAGGTACCTGGGACCCACAATGTGCTAGTGCCAAGGGGTTATTTCTTATTGATTGTGCTCATTAGATCCTTTATAATTAACATTGGAATACAGTATATTTTTCTATAAAATTCAGTATATTTGTCATTTATTTTAAAATTGTTGATTCTATAAATTATCCCACTTGAAAACTAATAATTTTTAAGTTGCATCTTTTAGAACTTGTAACTAGAAATTACATGTTTTTTAAAACATGGATGATTTTCATCTTTGAATGATTATCACATAGGATATCTTAGTGTTGGTATCATACAAGGCATTGTCTCACACCCTACCTACACACTTGGGTGTAATTAGACTTTGTTTTCTTTTGTTGTCATAGGCTGGGAACAGTTTTTAGTGTCGGTGGTTTGGGTTTCTAGCAGGTCCTTGGTGGTGAAGTCTTGTGGAGATGGATTGAGGGTGGTGCCCCTTGGCATGAGGGTTCTTTGAATGTTTCCTTTTGGTTTTTTACCTTTGTTATAGTCTTTTTGAGTTGTTTTAAAATATGTAATTCAGTTCTGATTTTCTTTATGGATTGTTTGGTTCTAAAAATACAGATTCGTTTTATTGGATTCTTTTGTTCTTTTAAGTTTACAAACTAGGTAAATTGTTCCCAATTATCATTTTATGATACACGAGAACTTGTGCCAGCCTATGGGGATCAGGAACTCCTTTAGTACCATGTCTCCGGCCAAGTTTGGTGCCAGTTTTGGTGGCGACCAGATTCAGTTTGTGACAAAATGGTATCAAAGGAGGTTCTGTTTAACTCTTTGGGTCACGTTATTTGGGGAAAAATTGTGACAGTATATAGTTAGGATTGTTGGAAATTGGTATTTTAGTTATGGGTAGTGTGACTGATCACCACACCTCATGATGGGATTCAAGTCACCATGGGAGTTCGGGACTTATATAATTCCTTTACTTTTGTTGGTTTGATGATGATTAGGGGAAATGAAAAGAGAGTAGGGTAATGGTCTTAGTGAGTTAGAAGGGCCTGGAAAGCCATGTGGAGATGGGGATATTATCCTAGAACACTCTCTGTGATGGTGAAGTGATTGGCATATGGCCGCCAACCACATGTCCATGTCACCCACTAAAACTAGTTTCCTCTCACATTGTCTTTTGTTCTTTAGTTTTGAAATCTTGGAACATTGGTTTTAAAGTGACTTGGTTTTAAGAAAAGTAAAGTTTTTGTGAAATTATTATCTAATAAAGAGGGAATCTTTAGATTTTTGAAAATGGAGAATATAATTTCTAGAATTTTATTGGAATGGAAAATGGTGTGTTTGCACCTATTTTGAAAGCATGAACTATGTCAAGGTTGGTTCTGAAAAAGTGTTTCCAATAGAGTTTTCTAAACTATTAAAAGGTGTTTTAATGGGATGAGATGTTTTGAAATTAATGTTTACAAATTGAAAGTGAGTTTTTATTTGAATGATTGTGCTCTTTCTGAAAAGTTTTTTAAGTGGTAATTTGGGTTCAATTTTGTGGTTTGTGGTATTGAGAAAAAGGAAGTATTGGTTGATTGTTTTGGTTTTGAAAAGTGGAATGAGTTTTTGTATTAACCTTTGGTATTATCATGAGAGACCACATGAATGGGGTTATATGGGATGATGGATGGTTAATGGAATAAAAGGATGATTGTCGGGATGGATATGAGGAGGGTGCTCGGTGTGGCATGGAAACATGCATGTGTGTGGCCCATGGGGTGGCATTGGGGGATACGCTAACTGCTAAACCATTTGTTTTCAAAGAAATGTTTTTAAAAAGAAAAATTGGATGTCTTGATGAGTATTTTTGGATGGTTTATATAATGTGTTTTTTTGAAATGTTGATTTTTTTGAATTTTTTGAGTCCAAGAACCCCTCTTGTTTGAACGGTGTTTTGGGTTTGTGTTTGGTCGGTAAGCTAGGCTGAAGGGCCGATTAGTGGTCTCTTCTAAGAAATTTTTTGGGACGCCTTTAAGGTGGTTCCCTTCATGTGTTTGGATATGGTTTTTGGTATATATTTACCAACATAACATCTTGGTTGGGTCCTTGGGTTCAATCATTGGATAAGTTACTCCCCATTAAGGGTTAGTACACAACTGAAGTGAAACCCAAATTGTTTCGCTATTGGAAGACACTCTAGTTGATCAATATATGTAATATTTTTATCAAGTATTGTAGATTGAGTGTACACCCTTTCCTTTCCTAGTTTTTTGTATCCTCTTGTAGCAGGAGAGTGATCGTGGAATGTTAAAAGAGACCTTAGCTTCTTAAGTTTCCTAACAAGCTGAAGGTGGAAGTGGTCTGGGGTTATTAGCATTGATGAGTGACTAGATGATGTCTAAGAGGACCTATGGGCCCTTAGTAGTCTATATGAAGAAGGACTTCATGTTAAACTACCACCGGGGGAAATCTGGTCATGATAGGATATTGTGGCCACTTTCTAGAATTGTGTGTTATTTGGGGAAGTTGTATAATGTCCCTCTTCATGCATTATTTATATCAATCACAATGGTCATGTTCGGTGACTCCTAGTGATGCCATATGATTGATTGACCATAAGGGTGAAAGTCGTGCAATCCTCTGAGAGTCTCTATTATGTTGGTAGAATGTCTCCCTTGGAAAAACATCAAAATCTTCCATTTTAGAGGAAGGTTAGTATAGGTGTTCTTTATATCTATTTTTTCTCACCCAAAGAAACAAGGTGTGATGTTTGTGCATCTTCTAGGCCCTTGTTTCAGAGAAATGTCAGGTTAGGCTAAAGTGTGTTTGGAATGTGTTATGTCTTGGAAAAATTATTGGGGATTTGGGTGTAGTTTATTGTGGCACCAAAAGAAGAATTCTCATTTAAGGGGGTTTCCAAAGCCTAACTGTGAGGCCGAAGATGCTTCAGTCATTTGAGCTCCAGCCATAGGCCTCGGAGGGAAGTCGGCTCATAGTCAGGGGAAATCCTAGGGTTGTTTTAACCCTTGTACAATGTCTTATACTTAGAATTAAAGATAAGAAGATTTTAAACCTCTAGTTTCATCATATTTCTTCTATAGTTCCCTTTCGGTGGAAATAGATGGAGGGCCTTGTACCCATGTCATTGCCAAATTTCATTCCCTCCCCCTTTGGTTTCCAATGAGTCATTAGAGAATGGTTAGAAATTTGGATAGATGTGATGATGACATGATTTTGGCACAATTAGTAGTGATCGTGTGCCAAGAATCCATGAAGAAAGAATGATCTGCATAGTTAGTGCACGGTTTCCCAAACCGTGCGGACTAACCCTACGCCCTTCCAAAATCATTAAAACATTTTGGGTCTTTCTATGTCGGCACATATTGGTTGATTAACATGGTTAGTTCTTATGGTGAGGAGAACCACTATGATTATTATTTATGTTCCTTCAAAAAAATTGAATGGGATTCTGCCCTTTGTACTAGGGAGTCCGTTCAGGACTTTCCCTGATAGTGTCCTGATTCTGTCTCAGAAAAATATAGGTTGTCTCTTATGGTGGGGTGTCTATTTGTGTCCCCCCATACCAATAGCTCAGATTTATCCATGGTATTGGCTTGGAGGTAGGTATTATCATTCGGAACTATCTAGATACCAACAACTTCCTTGATTAAATGTTGGGATTAGAGAGTTCCCAATGGTTTAGTTAAAATAAAGTAAGTGTAACCTTGTTCGAAGTTGTTGTTCGTTTGGGTGAATTGCATGAGTCTTGATTGGATAGTGTTTGAGGACTTTTCTTTTGGGATAAAGTATGAATTTGATTGATCATTTCTGGAAAGTGGCGTAAGTTTGGGTTATGAGATTAATACTTCCTTAATTGATCACTAGAGGTGTCTTGGCCCTTGGGGCCGAAGCTTGGCAAAGAAGTACATCTTGGTTTATCAGTTGGGTTTGGTTTTTGTATTTTTCTTTGCTGTGGATTTCCAGGGATGAAAAGTTTTCATGGTGGGTGAATTGTCACATAAATGACTTATTTTAGAGTTAAATTTCATTTAATTTCAATTAATTCTTTGTTTTGGGGGTTTCCCAAGTTTTTTTTGGAGGAATGGGTGAGTTTTCATGAATTGGGAAAAACTGTGAGCCCAATTCCAGATTTAAAAATAAATTTTGATTCCTTTTTAACTGCTTCATTTTTCAACATTTTCATCAATTTTAATTCATACTTGTCATCCCCTGACCTATTAACACCACCATATTAATTTGGACTATTTAGGAATCCATAATCATGGTGGATATGGGTTTTTATTTAAGGGATTGGGCATTCCCAAAGGCCCATTTAGTGCATTAAAAATATTTGTTAATACTTTAATATATCCATCAATATTTACGTTTTTTCGGTGATTTCAACTCTCACCCAATCCCACATACCTAAGGCGCTCCCCCATTCTCTTCTCCCCCAATTTGGAGCTCAATATAATCAATAATTTGGGTGAAACTTCTCTATATTTCACAAATCTCCTAGATTTCAAGAGGAAAATTAATCCTTTCATAACTCCTTATATTTTTACTCTTTTTACCCCATTCCAGTTCTTACCTGATATCCTTGTCCTCATTCGAACCTCCCTTAAATTTTTATCTCTTTTAAAATTCAGGTACTGGTGGATTTTTGGTCGTTTTCTTCAAGATTGTTTTGGGTAAGTGTTTCTCTCTTCAATTCCTTCCTTCTCCTTAGGGTTTCCTCTCTCTTTCAAAAATTTATAGATTGTAAAGAAGTTAGGGATCATGGATAGGGTTTTATTTGGGGTATTTTTGGTGAAATATTATGGTTTAGGGTTCGTTTTCACTTCCTTGTGGTGCAGTGGAGGTACAGTTGAGGTTTCACACCAAGATTCAAGGGTTTTTACTCAAAAGGTAGGTGGTTCCATGTGTATACAATTATTGATGATTTAGTTTGCTGTATTAAATCATTTTTCGTATTCCTCATATGTTGGGTGTGGTGAGAAAACTTTTTATGATTGATTTGGTTATGTTTTAAATTTTATTGTTTCTTTTTAACTTGAAATTGGGTGTTTTCATGTGTAAATCGGGGGGTATTATTTGGGAGTATTTTATAACTTATGGAATTGTTTTACTAAATCTTGTTTTGCTTGAAAATTCTGGTTTGGTAATTTATTAGTGTCATTTGGTCCTAAAAATAAGGTTTTTGAATAGGTTTGATGTGTAAAACATTGTTATACTTCTTAAGAGCATTTTATGAAAATGTGTATTTTCATTTGTATCTTTTGTGGTATTATTAAAGGTTATTTTATAACACTTGAATGGGGTTTTATAAATGTATCTAGGGCTTAAAATTCTTTTTTATAGTAATTGGTATGGTTTTGGTCTTAAATGGGGGTTTTGAAATGGGTTTTTTGTGCAAGACAAAGTTACACCCCTTGAGTTAGTTTTATGAAAATTGTGAATGTTTTGTTTGGTTAAACAAAGTGGAAAAAAGGGTGTATATGTACTGTTTGGGGGGTTGTGTTCACCTAATATGGATTTTCAAAAGGTAATGTGGTTATTTAAGATGTCAATTATTTTTTTATAATGTTTTATAAAGTGATGAAATGTTTTTGAAAATGGAAAGAGAGCTACAAAACAGGGTTTTGGGCTGTTTTGTGTGAGTGTGTTGTGAAAAATGTATTTTTTTGATGAAAGAGGATTATATAATATTTGAGTGGGCTGTTATGTGAGTTATAATGTCTTGGAATGGTTTATAAAAAAAAATTAAAGTATTTTTGTAAGTGTTAATGAAATGTGAAAAGTGGTGTGGGCTATTTTGGTGTGAGTTGGATTTCAAAACAAATTTGAATGAAAATTGGACTTTTGTGACTTGTGTGTTATACATGTGGGATTTTTGGTGAATTTGTAATATTTAAATGATAGTTTCATGTGAAAAGTATATTTATTGACTTGTTTAACTAGTTTTAGCACAAGGGGAAAACCTGGGTACCTAGGTGGGTGGACGTGTACTACTATGCTAGTGAATCCGTGGGGTTTGGCCTCAGTTTCACTTAGTAAGATTGACGCTTACAACTATAACTAAACTACGACGATGCTGATTGGGGACCAGTTGGTTATGGGTATGTTCCCTACTAGTGTCTCGTGCACAAGAACAGATATTTACGATGTTACTCTCACCAAGATACGAGGTACCTGGGACCCACAACGAGCTACTGCCTAGGGGTTATTTCCTATTGATTGTCCTCCTTAGATCCTTTATACTTACCGTTGGCATACGATATATTTGTCTGGAAAATTTAGTATCTTTGGAATTTATTTTAAATGTGTTGATTCTTTAAATTATCCCACTTGAAAACTTATTTTTTTAAGTTGAACCTTTTAGAAATTGTAACTAGAAATTGCATGTTTTTAAAAACGTGCATGCTTTTCATCATTGAATGTTTATCACATAGAATCTCTTAGTGGTGGTATCCTACTGGGAATTATCTCACACCTTACTTACACCCTTGGGTATAAGTAGACTTGGTTTTCTTTTTTTGTCATAGGTTGGGTATAGTTTTTAGTGCCAGTGGTCTGGGTTTCAATTAGGTCCTTGGTGGTGAAGTCTTGTGGAGATGGCTTGAGGGCGGTGCCCCTTGCCATGAGGGTTCCTGGGCTGTTTCATTTTAGTTTTTTACCTTTGTTATTGCCTTGTTGAGTTTTTTTAAAATATGTAATTCAGTTCTAATTTTTTTGTAAAATATTGTTGGGTTTGAAAACACCATATTCGTTTTATTGGATTCATTTGTTGTTTTAAGTTTACAAACTCGGGTAAATCATTCTCAATTATCATTTTATGATACCCGAGAACTGGTGCCAGCCCTATGGGGATCGGGAACGCCCTTCGGGCCATGTCACAGGTCGGGTTTGGTGCTGGTTTTTTCTATGACCAGATTCAGTTTGTGACATTCCATGTAAGAAAATATTTTATCATATTTAATCCCATGATTAGGGAGTGTGGGTTATATAAATGGAGGTCACCAATCAATGAAGTATTGGAAAAACTATTTAATACCTTTGAGTTGAAATGGGGATGGTTATTCACTACATAAAATATTGGCATGGAAAATCATGAGATAATTTTGGCAGCATAACAGGTGTACATAATGGTTCATGGACGGTTTTAATGGGAGTGAAAGATAATATATCATTAATGATAAATAATAAATATAGTAAAGGGATGTTTTAAGACACATCTCAACATGAAAAATTGGAAATAAAAATGTTTATTGAAAATTAAATACTTAAATTAAAAGGAAGATGAGTGATACACTTTCTTGAGAGATCCCTTCAAAAAGATTGGGATAAGATTATGAAGAACTTGGAAACACCTTGGGAGGAATTTAGAGTGGGTAATGTAGAGTAAATTAATTCTAAATGGGGATTGATAGAAGATTAATGTGTGGTGGCTGGATATTTATAGAAAAAGAGATGGGGGTTCTTTATTAATTTCTAAACATAGGTTTGGGACTCTAAGTAATAAAGTAATCACAACCAAAAACCTTCCCATGGGTTTTCCCATGGTTTATCCTAAATATAGGTTATTTTAAATATTTAATTATTATAATATCCAAAATACTTAAATTAATTCCATTTTTGATGTGGAAGTGAGTCATTTTCAAAATGAATTGTTTTTAAATCCTTAAAATAGGATATAAGTTTTATTTGGTTTCATTATAGGTTTGTAAAAGTAATAAAATAACTTCAAAAATAAATTATGTTAATGTATAAATCTATTTTTGGTTTTTTATTTCCATTATATTATTTATTACAAAACTTTTGGGTGATAATGATGTCATAATACATGCTGTATATTTATACCATATTTAATTTTTACAAAAAAATCAACTATCTAAGAAAATTATGTAAAATTTACCATTAGATAATTTCAACAATATGATTTAAAAAATAACATTTATTTTAACAAAAAAATTCTAAATATTAGAATTTATACTTTTAAATAATGACATTATTTTCTGGAAAATGCTATTTTTAACAATGCTAACAATTTTATAACCCTTACAAAAATCACATTGGTATTCATTAAATTATAGTATTGTCTATATTTAAATAAATATAATTTAATACAAATATTTAAGTAAAATAAAATATATTTCAAAATCATTGAATTTAACAAAAAAAAATTAATTGAAACTAAATATTACCCAATAATATAATTTTGATTTTTTCATATCAAAATCTAAATTTTATTAAAATCATATATAGTAAAGTAATAACAAAAAGGGGTAAATATAATCATTATTTTTTAATAATAAAATATGAAAATTCATACTACTATAGTATACATTCATAAATATTTATTGCACTAGTGAATTCTCTAAGGGTAAGGTCTGTGACAGTAGTAATTTATTGGGGTGATTGGAAAAACATGTTTTGGTTCATGATATTGATAGGGATGAACTTATTTCATAAATGGGTTCACTCATGTTTTAGTTATTGAATCTCATCATTGGATTAGTAAAGAGATAATACATGTAATTTTATCTCCCTTAGAATCTCTGATAAATGGGCTTCATAGGTTATGATCCTACTAGTTGATACCATCACTTATTCCTTCTGTGTTAATTCAGATTTATCATTACCCTTAATATATTCTAATTTTAATGGTCACTGTAGAGTGACTATATTAACAATAGTCATTATTATTAATGTTATTTTAAGCCTAAAAGAAAAATTATGGATATATTTTATAATAATCTAAAATAAAAAATGAAATACAGCGCACGTGTTTTCTATTACTACAATACTTAATAAGTAATTTATTCATTTAGAAGGGAATTTAATTATCAATGTTTGGGTTGTTACACTCTTCCCCCTTTAGAAACTTTTCCATCAAAATTTCATTTAATACACTAAAATAAATTAGGGTAATTATATTTTTTCCTCTTCTAACTACCATGTTTCAACCTCAAACTTGTGTTTCGACCATAATACATTGACCATGTGAGTTTTCTTATATTTCATATTTTTTCTCTATGATCTATTATCTTCACTAGAAGCACCTAATATGAAACAGTACTCTCAAAAGGCACCACATCTGGATTTAGCAAATGTGAGGGGTTTGGTAATGTACTTCCTTAAGAGGGATACATGGAACACAATATGTACTTGAGATAGGTTAGGTTGGAGTAATAATCAATAGGCCAGATGTTCGATGAGATAAAGAATAAAAAATGTGGTGATGTATCTAATAATAAGTTTTCCCTTCTTACCAAACCTAATGAAACTCATCCACAGTGGAATGCGAAGGAATTTTTTTGTGATCTCAAACTCTATGTATTGTTAGTGATTTTGTGTGTAGTTTTTCTATTGAAATTTTGTAGATTACATATGATGCTAAATGGCTTGAACCATCTCTATCATATTTTGGATAATATCAGTTCCCATTAGCTTCCTCTCTCTAACTTCATCCCAGTATGTCATAGTCTGACACCTATTCCCATAAAAATCCTCAAAAGGTTCCATTTGAATATTATAATGTAAATATTTGTTATATGAGAGCTCGAATAGGATAATTTTTTTATCCCAACATCATTTTAAATCCATTTAGTATGATTCTAACACATTCTCTAGAGTTTAAATGGTTCTTTCATATTGAACATCCATACGAGGGTGATAAGGAGGGAAACAACATAGATCTTTATCCAATTCTTACTAAAGTATTCTTCAAAACCTAGAGTTAAACCTTGTAACTGATCAGATACAATGGATAGTGGTACCCCATGTAGTCTTACCAATTATTTTGTATATATCATGGTGAGTTTTTCAAGAGTGAAATATTCCTTCATAGTAATGAAATACACTGACTTTGTATGGTGATCAACTAATACCCAAATGAATTTATTTCCTTTTGATGTTTCAGGAGTCCTAAAATGAAATTAATAGTTATGTTTTCATATTTCCATATTGGTATTGTAAATGGTTACATCATTCCATTATACTTATTTTGTTCAACCTTGAAGTATTGGAATAGCAAGAATCGAGATAAAAATTATTTAATCTATCTCTTCATTTTTCCCACAAGAATTATTTATTCAAATATCTATACATATTAGTTATTCCTATATAAATATAGAAGGATGATATTCATCCATCATCCATACTTTCCTCCTTTATTTCATATTTTTATGAGGCACATATCTGGCTTCCAAAACATATAATTTGATCTTTAGAAAATTTAAACTCTGAAATGTTTACTACCTTTTTCTATATCTCTTTATTATATTTTTGGGATTTATTGATATGATCAATAATTAATGGTTGAGAATATATTTGAGAAAGGTAGTATGAAGTTACTTTTATGATTCACATGTCCATCCTTTCCATGTTTAATCAGATTTTATCCTTTTTATCCTTATTATGGATAGGGTTGTAGGATCATTTCTACATAGAGTATGTTTCACTTTGTTCACCTTCCCCGGATATTAATGGATTGAACAATAATAATCCTTGATGAGCTTTAACCACCTTCATTGGTTGAAATTAAACAACTTTTGTTGGTATATATACTTGAGTCTTTTATATTCCATATATATGACACACTTCTCCCTATAGAGGTAATTTTTCCAAATATTCAATGTTAATATAACTACAAATAATTCTAGATCATGTGTTGGGTAGTTATTATCATGAATATTTAATTGGTGGGAGTCATAGGCCATCACCTTTACAACATACATTAGTATACACCCTAGGAATTTGTTGGACACGTAACTCTAGATAGAAAATCCTTCATCACTGGTTGGTAATGTGAGCATAATTGTAGTGATTAGACTCTGATTTAACACTTTAAATATATCCTTATATTCATTATTCCATACACAATTCACTCCCTTCCTATCTCACTTGGTTATAGGGTTCTAAAATTGTGATAATTTTCTCATAAATAAATGATTATACCCAGATAATCCATGGAAACTATGGATCTTAGTCATAGATTTTAGTCTAAACCATCCTTTAATTACCTCTATATTTTAAGTATCCACATATATCCATTTATTAGTGATAACATGACCTATGAATGTGACATTCTCAATTAAAAAGTCACATTTACTATAATTCACATACATCTCTTCCTTTTTCGAGGATTTATCTGAATCATTTAGATACTCTTCATGTCCCTATTTTCTTATAGAGTATATAAGAATGTCATCTATAAAGACTAGAAAAAATTTATTTAGGTAATCCCTAGACTATATTAATTAAGTCCATGATTATAGTTAGATAATTAGTGTAATTCCCCGACCCCAGTTACCTAGAGTCAGTGTATTATTACATAATATTGGCATGATACAAGGAATCATGTCCCTAAAGACCGATCAGTTTAGTAGCCTTGGAAGCACTAGATACATTCATAAGTTTTACATTACATCATGAAATATAAACATCAACAACATTTTTTCCCTTTTAAACACACTTATATCCTTAGCCTATCCCTATAGGTCAACTATAAAATACTTCTTCACATCCTGGGAAAAATAAAACATAGAAAGGGGTGAGCTCAGATGCTCAGTAAGGATAACAAAATATCGGAAACTTTCATAAATAAGAATAAACATTTAAGGAAATGTATAAGACTAAAAAATACTTTAAAACTTAAAATTTAGCATAATATGGAAAAGATAAAATCAAATAAATCCATTTAATTATTCACATGGATATTCTACTAATCGAATAATCACATTCAATATCAATAGCCACTTTTATAATGATGGAATGCATAATGACTGACTTTATAACCATGTAGTCAAGGACTTGTGAAAAGACTACAAATATGATTTCTTCAAGGCCCTATTCCAAGACACTATTTTTTCTCATGAGACCTACCAATGCATCGAGGAGCAATATCGGGCTCCACCCTTCACTTACTAATTCCAATGCATTCCTTATATGAAACAGTTTAAACATAACATAAACATTCGTAGTAAAAATAGCATACGAAATGTCAATAATTTATCCATAAACCATGAATGGTCTAAAAATAAAACATCCAAAGTCAAACATATCACAAAACCTTCAATACAATATGGATGTTTTGTGTCATAATAAATCAACTTCAAAAAATCTTAAAATCCATCAAAAGAAAATTGACATAGATGAAATCAAAACTTTTTTAGAGAAATATCTCTTTCTATTTTGAAATCATTTAAAAGCCATAAAATTATATAATAAAACATTTATTTTGAAAATATTCTTATAAGATTGAATGGGAAGCTTCGACGATATTATAATAGCAAAAAATTACCGCACCCGCCATATAAGTTAAAAAAAAGACAATCTTACCTTAATTTTGTCGAAAAAGTCATAAAGTACCTTGTTTGGAAAATGAAGGAAATATTCCATTAGAAACATATCATGTAAAATAAGGGTATAAATGACTGTAACCCATTGTCTAGTAAATAGTAAAAAAGTTTTGAAATACATTTTAAATAAAACACAGATGTGGATGATAAAGGGGTCCCAGTAGATACTTATGTAAAAACAATCTCGGATAATAAAGAGATTATGAAATTAACCCTCAAATTGTACATTACCTTAGTCGATGGTATGTTAACATCCTGTATAATAGTTAAAACATTGTTATTAAATTTATAAGAACTATATAAATATATATGATATCAAATATGATCCTCCAATATTGCTTTGTTAATAATAATTCAGTAGTATCATCATTTCGGGTGTTAACTAATTCGTTTTCCTTTATATGATTGGTTATTTAAGACATGTTTGTTATGGATATTATGTATTTGATTCATATACAAAACGATATTATGGTCATAAACATTATTTTTAATCATCAAATTAAAATTATTCTTGAATGATTATGATGGGGAATGGATCTCATCGCACTCGTGGAGACGTTAATCCGTACGTATGCACTAGCGACAATATCATTCCCTTTGATATTAAAATAATAAATAATTGGATGTAATATCATATATAAATAATAATTATCATTTTATATTTATTATTTACATCAATCACACATCATTATTATACCCTTCCAAATAATAATGTGTTGAATAACAATTACACCAAGACATGGAGATGGTAAGTCGTACGTACGCACGTATCATGACATGTCATTCAAAAGATAGATAGATTAATGAATATAGTTGTACCATATTTATAATAACATCACAGTATATATAATATACTGGAGTTATTATTTTAGAATGGAAACAACAAAGAAAGAGGAAGTGGAAGAAGAAAAAAACTTGAAAGAGGTGATGAAATATTTACCTCTTCTTCTTGTTCTTCCATTTGGTTTGATAAAATGGCTCCTTAGGTTGGCTTTCTGACTAAAGTAAGGCCTGTAAGATAAAGGGAGGATAGTTTAGAGGGTATTTGGGAAGGTTTTTTCCGAACCAAATGGATTTGAAGGTGTGAATTAGAGAGAAGGGGAAGTGCCCTTTCATAAGAGGGGTGAGGGGCACCTTAGGAAAACATAGAAATATTTTTTTTTATAATAAAATAATTTTCGGTTTCTAATGGCTCAAAAATAAATTATTTAAATTCTAAGGTGGGTATGGGTCTAAAACCACTCAACAAATATTTTATAGACAGGTTTGGGTCACTATATTAACTTTATCTGTTAGATTTAACTCTTAGTTAAATAGTTTGACATTTACCATGTCTCTTTGTATTTTTATATTATATGGTTAATAAACTTACTATAACAAGCCAAAAGAACCCCATGTGGTTCATTATTAATATATATAACATTATCTAAGACTTTTGGATGAACCTTTGATTTTTAGGAATATTATATCTATTAATAATATAGTATTTTTTTTATAAACTCAATGATATCAATTTTGACACTATTTAGTATTTGGTTTTTGTGAATATCATAACAACATGATTACATCGATAAAAAACTATTTAATCAACCATAACATGTCATGTTAACCTAGAAATTTAGTTTAATTCATTAAAAGTCTCAAATTATATTTATTTGGATATTTATAATACCAATTATTTTAATATTTCATTAATATGAAAATTAATGCATCATCATTAAGTCATAAATAAATTAGATTATTTAATGTCTCAAAATTATAAATACAATACCATTATGTATTAAATCTTTTTAGCTTTATAATTAATATTTATAGTCAAATTTATATTGTGTCTAACCCTATATTAAAAATGTTTTAGTTGTTAACCTTTGAATTTAGCTCTTTTAACTCTTCTTTAAATAAAATAATAATAAATGTCCTAATCTAATCCAAGTGAACCAAATAGGATCATATTTTATTCCTAAGTTTTTTTTGGTCGAATTATACTTATCCAATATAATTAGAACATGTGTTAGTGTAATTATGATATCATTTTTACCCTTAATTACCCTATTTACTTTTAACCATTTTAAATAAAAGTCAAATGTTACTATTCACCATAAATTATTTTCATCTTATTGAACCACATTTTACTTACTGATATTAACTTTGTCTCTCATATTTTTAAAATTCAACTCTCAAAAGCAGTAAATTTAAGTTTTATGCAAATTTGCAAATGCTCCTAGGAGGTGGGTAAAAGATGGTAAAAAGTTCGCTAAAATTTTATATATCAAAACTTATTATAAAATGACTCCAATGAATTATGTTGAATATATATAAGTATTATATATCTATTTTGACCTAAAATAAATTAAAATTAATTTTCTAATTATTTAAATAAAAAATTTATTTTCAAACAATATCGCAGTGTTTTTCACTATTCATAAAAAATTGATAGTTTTCAAAAAAATACCAAAAATTCACCCTAAGCTAATTTCTATATTATGAATTCAAAGATGAAGTCCATTTTGGAAAATAAAATTTATAAAATTTCAAAAATTGGGTATTATTATTCATAATGGCTAGTTTGATTGGTCACTGTGTGTTAGAATCTCGAAGTTGCGTACAGTGCAAGATATTGCATTATTCAAAGGGAAATGTACCATAGAAGATTGGGGAGTTATATTCTCCCCTCCAAAAAATAATTTCATCCTTGAAATTTCTAGAATATTACTACATAAAAATATTCGGGTGGTTCTTCATCATAAGTTCCTCAGGTTCCCAAGTTGCCTCTTCCATCTTATGATTTCTCCATAGAACTTTTACCAGATGAGTCATCCGGTTTCTCAGCACTTGTTCTCTGGTATCAAGAATTTTGAAAGGCTCTTCATAATAAGATAGATCGGGTTCCAGATAAATTTCCTCATAGGTGAGTACATTCATTTGTTCAGGCATGTATTTTCTCAACAGTGATACATGGAACACATCATGAACTTTGGAGAGACTTGGAGGCATTTCCAAATGATAAGCTACAACTACAATTCATTCTAGAATTTCAAATGGTCTGATGTACCTAGGACTCAATTTACCCTTCTTACCGAAACATATAACACCCTTCCATGAAGATACCTTTAAGAAAACATTGTCTCCTACTTGAAATTCCAAATCCTTCCTTCGGTTATCAACATAGCTCTTTTTCCTACTTGGGGATGTCTTGATGTGGGTTCGGAAAATCTTCACATTTTCTGTCATTTCTCAACAGGTTTTGGGCCTAAGATTTTTCTTTCACCAACATCATATCAACAAGTTGGTGTGCGACATCTCTCTATGTATTACGCTTCATATGGAGCCATCCAAATACTAGAATGGAAGCTATTGTAATAGGAAAATTCTACCAGAGGTAAATATTGATCCCAGATACCTTGAAAGTCAAGTGATAAAGATCTCAACATGTCTTCTAAGGTTTGAAAAGTCTATTCTGATTATCCCTCAGTTTGAGGGTGGTAGGAAGTGCTCAAATGAAGTTCAGTATCCAAGGCGTTCTGAATACTTATCTAGAATCTTGATGTAAAATGGGGATCGCGATGAGAAACAATCGATAGGGGTACTCCATGAAGTCTTACAACTTCATTAATATATAGTCTTTCCACACATTCAAGTGGTAAATCTTCTCTTATAGCAAGAAAATGTGATGACTTGGTAAGATGATCAACAATAACCCATATTTCATCATTCCTTCTAGGAGTCTTTGGTAGCCCCATGACAAAGTCCATCATAATATTATCCCATTTCCACTCATGTATGGGAAGAGGTTTCCTGACTCCTCCAGGATTTTTCCTTCCAGATTTCACTTGTTGAAAAACCATACATCTTGACAGAAAATCAGAAATCCCCCTCTTCATGTTTTCCAACCAAAAATGTTCCTTCAAATATTATATATCTTGGTGCTCCCCGGGTGTATAGTGAAATCGGGGCTATTAGAATCATCCAAAAATTCCCTTTTTAGATCAGGTATATTTGGAACAAAAAGTATCTTCCCAAATTTCAAAATTCCATTTTCATATATCAAGTCTCTCAATCTCCCATCCTTCAGAGCTTTAATATTTTTTTGAAACTCCTCAGCATCAGTATGAGAACTCTTTATCCTTTCTAGTACAGATGGTTTGGAAACCATTTGAAAAATTATTTATGTTTCGGCTTGAATGGTTATTATCATATCCATCTTTACTAGATCCATGTAAATAGGATCCCTTTCAACTCTCATCTTGTAAAAAACTCCATGGTCCTTTCTACTCAAATCATTTTCCACCTTATTTTCCTTCCCTGAGTGGTATTGTATAGTGAAATCATAATCCTTGAGTAGTTCAAGCCATCGCCTTTGCCACATGTTGAGTTCTTTTTGTGATAAAATATACTTCAAACTCTTGTGATCGGTATAAATCTCACATTTTTTACCCTAGAGATAGTGTCTCAATATTTTTAGAGAAAAGATTATAGATGATAACTCAAGATCATGAGTAGGATAGTTTTTCTCATGAATGTTTAGCTATAGTGATGCATAGGAAATAACTTTACCATTATGCATAAGAATACAACCAAGTCTGTTCTTCGAAGCGTCACTTTAAATAACAATCCCATCATTCCCTGATGGTAGAGTCAAGATAAGAGAATTGAATATTCTTCTCTTCAGTTATTGAAAACATTTTCACACACTTTTGTCCCAAAAATTTGACCCCTTTACAAGTGAGCATGTTTAATGGGTTAGCCAACTAGACAAAATTCTGGATGAAACGTCGATAATAACCTGCTAAACCATTAAAACTATGTACCTTAGTTATACTCGTCGTTGTTGACCATTCTTGGATTTCCATGGTCATTGAAGGATCAATAGAAATTCCATCATTAGAGAAAACATGGCCAAGAAAAGAAATCTCCTAATGCCAGAATTCACACTTGCTAAACATCCCATATATATCATTTATTCTAAGAGTCTTTAGAATAAAGTGCATGTGATTTTCATGATCTTCGTAACTTTTGGAGTATACCAATATATCATCAATAAATACCACTAAAAATTCATCAATATATATTCCTTGAAAATTCCATTCATTAGATTCATGAAGAAAAAGGGTGAATTAGTCAATCTAAAAGGAATTACTGTAAACACGTAATTCCTGTACCTGGTTTGAAATGTTGTTTTCAGAATGTATTCCTTCTTCACACACAACTGATGATATCCATATCGAAGGTCAATATTTGAAAAATATTTATCTCTATGAAGTTGGTTGAATAAATCATAAATTAGAGGTAGAGGATACTTGTTCTTTATTTTTATAGAATTGATCTCCCTGTAGTCAATGCACAACCTCATAGACTCATCATTGTTTTTAACAAAATGGATAGGGGATCCCTATGGAGAAACACTAGGGTGAATAAATCCCTTGTTACTCAATTCCTCTAGTTGTTTCTTTAGTTCCACAAATTACACAGTGGTCATTCTATAAGGGGTATTCAATATGGGCCTTGATCCAGGATTTAAATCAATGGAAAACTCAATTTCTCATTCTGGGGGATGTCCAAGTAAATCATCTGGAAACACATCAACATATTCTTCCACAATAGGTATGTCCTCTATATGAACATTCTTTTCCTCACCCATAGTTATTTCATTCACTTCTACCCCAATAATTGAATTTTGAAGAGCTACAGGGGAGGATCTAGATAAGAATCAAGTGGTGATGTTTCTGTTATAAAGATAAGGTACTCTTTATCATCATTGACAATTGTAACCTCCTTCTTCTTACAATAAATTTTCGCATCATTTTCCAAAAGCCAATCAATTACAATTATTATATAAAATTAAATCAAGGTTATGATGATGATATCAAAAGATAAAGAACATTTATATTCCCTAATGGGAACTCATTCCCAAAACATTGTTGCAATGATACTTCCCATAGGAGTTTGGACTGACAAAACCCATGTTAAATCAAATTGGAAATATCTAATTTTCTTAGAAAACTAGGAAGATATGAAACAATGTGAGGATCCAGAATCAAATAAAGCATTGTCTAAACTTGATGAAACCATTAAATAACCTGCCACTATGTCTTTTGGAGCTTCAACCTTAGCAGTAGTGATCACATAAGCTTAGCCTTTCTCCCTTGGAGATCATTAAGGTAAGTTCCCTCGGCGCTTAGGACATTCATTTGTATAATCCCCTTTTCTCTAAAATTATAGCATTCAACGTTGACAACCACTTTCTTCCCCTTGCAATCACGAGCTTGGTGGCATTTTTCACCACACTTGTAACAGACTCACATTCTCTTCAGGAAAGTACCGGAGTGTTTCTTCCCACATTTACCATAGGATGGATTTTCAACTTTCCATTCTTCCCTTTATTTCCATTTCCATAGTGTTCACCAAATCTCTTTTTCTCTTTCTTTTCTTTAAAGTCGTAAGAGTTAGGGAATTCATTCTCTATATTGATAGCTCATGAGACAATCTCTTCTTACGATAAGAAGTATTGTGAGACTAATGCTCACCAGAGAAATGGTTTTAACCCATCAAATAATCGGTCAATCTTAATCCTTGGGTTACCTATATAATATTCATCATTCCATTCTATACTTGTAAAGTTAGCCTCATATTTTGTGACATTCTCATCCTCCTTTTGTCTCAGACTCAAAAATTTCCTTTCCGTATCTGCTCGATGGTCACATGGAATTTATTTTTCTAATAAAATCTCTTTAAACTCCATCCATTCCATATTTGAAACATCATCACCTTCCTTTTTTTTAATCAATCACCACCATTGATCTACATTTCCCGTGAGGTGATAAACTGCCATGACAACCTTTTCCCTTTCACTACTCCCCAAAGTGTGAAATATTTTCTCTAAGGAACTTATCCATTGCTCGACTAAAAATGGATTTGTAGTCCCATTTAATATTGGTGGTTTTTTCCTCATAAATCAGTCTAACATTGATCCTCTACATTGTGGATTAGGGTGCTCTATATGGGTAAGGTTATTATTCATAGCCTATATGAGTTTTCCAAGTATGGTGATAAGCTGATCAACACTGGTTGCAAAACCAACTCAACAATAATTACATTTAGTAGGTAGAAAATTCCTACATGAATTATGTGCATTGATACAGTTTCCATTCCTTCCATTAGGCGTCATTTCTAAACAATGGCATACACTAGATTAGTTTATTAATCACAATACATAATTCCAAACTTGTAAAACCCTTAACATAAATTGAACAGTATATGGATATAATCCATAATCATTAAATGTTTTCTTTGAGGAATTATATACTCATAAACCCTTCATGATGGTTTATAAATAAAATGATAATTATCCTAAGCATATCCCCTAGGAGTGTCATAACCAAGAGTGCAGCAAAGCCCGTTGTCGTGCACCAGTTCCCGTTCGATTCTAGCTCAAAGCCTTGTTTTCGGGTTTTACCCCTAGGTACATCTATGCTAGAGACACCTCTACCTACTTGTATATAGATAGGTATGTATTGCTTGGAAAACACAAAAAATCCCTACAGTACCAAAATTCTAGGATGTTCTTATGTACTAATACTCAAATTCTATCTTAGGGTAATGTTCTCTAATCAGAGTTTTTCTAAATCTAGCTTCCAAGGTTTGTACTAAACTTCCTTTGATACCAGATATAACACCCCAACCCCAGTTACCCAGATTTGGTGCATTATTAAATAACATTGGAATAATACAAGGAATCATGTCCCAAAACACCAGTCATTTTAGTAGCCTTGGAAGCACTAGATACATTCATAATTTTTACATTACATCATGAAATAAAAAACATCAAAACCATGTTGTTCCCTTTTAAAAACACTTATATCCTTAGCATATCCCCGTAGGTAAACCATAAAATACTTCTTCACATCCCAGGAAAAATAAAACATAAAAAGGGGTGATCTCAGATGCTCAGTAAGGATAACAATATAGAGGAATATTTCATAAATAAGCATAATCATTTAAAGAAATGTATAAGACTAAATCAAATTCCTTTTAAATTTAAATTCATCATAATATGGTGAAGATAAAATAAAATAATTTTATTTACTTATTCACATGGATATTATACTAGTCGAATAAGCACATGCAAGATCAAAAACCACTTTTGTAATGATGGAAAGAATAATGCGAGACTTCATAACCACATAGTCAAGGCCTTGTTCCAAGACTACAAATAAGATTTGGTCAAGACCTTGTACCAAGACACTATTTTGTATCATGAGACCTACCGATTCATCGATAAGCTATAGAGGGCTCCACCTGTCACTTACTAAGTCCAATGCATTCCTTATATGAAAAGGTTTAAACATAACATAAAAATTTGTATTAAAAATAGAATACGAAATGTCAATACTTTATCCATAAACCATGACTGGTGAAAAAAGAACACATCCATAGTCAAACATATCATAAAACCTTCATTATAATATTAAGGTTTTGTATCATAATAAATCAACTTCATACAAGCTTAAAATCCATCAAAGGATGTTGACATAGATGAAATCAAAACTTCTTTAGAGAAATATCTCTTTCTATTTTGAAATTATTTAAAAGTCATATAATTATATAAGAAAAAATTTATATTGAAAATATTTTTATAAGCTTGTATGGGAAGCTTCGATGATGTTATAATGGTGGAAAATAGCCACACCCTCCGTATAAGTTAAAAAAAGGCATTCATACCTTAATTTTGTCGAAAAGTTCATAAAGTACCTTGTTTAAAAAATGACGAAAATATTCCTTTAAAAAAATTTATGGTAAAATAAGGGTATAAATGACTTTAAGCCATTTTATAGTAAATATGAAAAATGTTTCAAAATATATTTTTAAGAAAACATGTATGTGGATGATAAAGAGGTCCCAATAGATACTTACGTAAAAATAATCTTGGATAATAAAGAGATTGTGAAATTAACCCTTACATTGTACTTTTCCTTAGTATATGGTATGTTAACCTCTTTATAATAGTTAAAACATTGTTATTAAATTATAAAATAACTATATAAATAAATATGATATCATATATGATCCTCTAATATTTCTTTGTTAATAATATTTTAGTAGTATCATCATTACGGGTGTTAACTGATTTGTTTTCCTTTATATTATTGGTTATGTAAGCCAAGTTTATTATAGATAGTATGTATTTAATTCATATACAAAATTATATTATGTTCATAAAATTATTTTTAATCATAAAATGAAAATTATTCTTGAATGATTATGATGGGGAATGAATCTCATTGCGTTCGTGGAGACGGTAATCCGTACGTACGCATAAGCGACAATATCATTATATTGATGGTGAAATAGTACATAATTGTATGGTATATCATATATAAAGAATCATTAACATGTTATATTTATTATTTACATCAGTTATACTCATTATTATACCCATCCAATTAATAAAGTGTTTGAATAACAAACTACACCATGACGTGGAGACGGTAAACCGTACGTATGCATGTATGGTGACTTAGTCATTCATATGATGGATAGAATAATGAATATGGTTGTACCATTTTCATAATAAAATCATATTATATAGAAGACACTAGAGTTATTATTTTAAAAAGGAAACAACAAAGAAAGAGGAAGTGGAAGAAATAAAGAACTTGGAAGAGGTGATGAAATATTTTCCACTTCTTCGGGTTCTTCATTTTCATTTGATCAAAAGGGATCATTAGATTGGATTTATAACAATTGGAATGCCTCTAGAATGAATTTAGTAAAGTTGGGAGGATATTTGGGAAGGTTTTGGTTGAGAAAAAAGGATTTGGAGGTGTGAAATTAAGAGAAGCGGAAGTTCCATTTTATAAGATAGGTGAGGGTCACTTTAGGAAAAGCTTAGAATATTATTTTATAATAAAATCATTTTCGGTTTCTAATGGATCCAAAATAAATTATTTCAGTTATGAGGTAAGTGTGGGTCTAAAAAATCTCAACTAATATGTTTTAGATATGTTTAGTTCATCATATTAACTTTATCTTATATATTTAACTCTTTTTAAATAGTTTTTCGTTTACCATGTCTCTTTGTATTTTTATATTATAGTGTTAATAAACCTACTATAACAAGAAAATAGATCCCAATGTGGTTCATTATTAATATATATAACTTTATCTAAGTTCCTTGGTCGAATATTAGATATTTAGGAATATTATATTAATTAATAATATTGTATTTGTTTTAAAAACTCAATTATGTCAATTTTGATACTATTTAGTATTTGGTTTTTTTGAAAATAATAACAGCATGATTAATTCGAAATAAATTATTTAATAAACCCTAACATGTCATATTAACCTATAAAATTAGTTTAATTCAACAAAAGTCCCAAAATACATTTATTTGGATATTTATAATATCAATTATTTTAATCTTTCATTAATAAGGTAATTACTACATCATCATTGTGTCATAAATAAATTAAATTATTTAATGTCTAAAAATAATAAATAAAATAATATTACATAGGAAATATTCTTATATTTTTAATTAATATGTATAGTCTAATTTATATTGTGTGTAACCCTATATTAAAAATGGTTTAGTTATTAAACATGGAATTTAACTCTTTTAACACCTCTTTAAATAAAATAATAATAAATGTACTAATCTAATCCAAGTGGACCAAATAGGATCATATTTTATTCCTATGGTTGTTTTTGGTCGAGTTATACTTATCCAGTAGAATTCAGATATGTGTTAGGGTAATTATGATATCATTTTTATCCTTAATTACCCTATTTACTTTAAACCGTGGTAAATAAAAGTCATAAGTTATTATTCACCATGAATTATTTTCATATTATTGAACCAAATATTACATACTAATATTAACCATGTCTCTTATATTTTGGAAATTCAACTCACAGAAGCGGTAGAATTATGTTTTATGCAAATTTGCAAATGCTCCTAGGAGGTGGGTAAAAGACGGTAAACAGTTCGATAAAATTTTATATATCTAAACTTATTATAAAATTACTCCTATGAATTATGTTGAACATATATAAGTATTATGTGTCTATTTTTACCTAAAATAAATTAAAATAAAATAACTGATTATTTAAATAAAACGTCTATTTTTAAACAATAACGCATTGTTTTTCACTATTCATCAAAAATTGAAAGTTTTCAGAAAAATACCAAAACATCACCCTAAGATAATTTCGATATTAAGAATTTAAAAATTAAGTCATTTTTGAAAAATAAAATTTATAAAATTTCAAAAAGTGGGTATTACTATTCATAACGGCTGGTCTGATTGGTCGTGGTGTGTTAGAATCTCGAAGTTGCGTACAATGCAAGCTATTAAATTATTCAAAGGGAAAAGTACTATGGAAGCTTGGGGTTTTACAATTAGTGAGTCCAAATGGAATCACTATGAACTCATAGTTCCCATACATTATACTTAACCCAGTCTTGGGGATATCCACTTTCTTCCCCAATACATCATAATATCCCAAATGATTATCAACCTTAGAGAAGTATTGGGCTCTATGTTTCTGATTTAACAAGTCATCAATCCATGTTATATAATACTTTTTCATTATTTTTATGTTTTTTAGATAACTATAATTAATGTATAGGCACATTGACCAATAATTTTTCTTGATGAAAATGATTGGCACACCCCATGGTGAAACACTTAGTCATATACACCTTCTATACAGATTCTCCTATAGAAGCTTATTCAACTATTCAATTTCAATAACGTACATTCTATTTGAATTATTAGATATTGGAAAATCTATGGGTATAATTTATATTGAAAATTTAGCCTCTCATCTAGGTAGAAGACCAGACAATTCTTTAGAAAACATGCCAGCTTATTCTCTTATAAGGGAATTCCATAAAGGATGATCATTTACATTGTCTAAAAAAATTTAGCTAGATACTCTTAATCATGAGGAAATAACATCCATTATTGAGATGATTACTCCAAAGTAAGTCCATCCTTCTCCATACAGATTTGTAAAACTAGAGTGTGATTCATGATACATAGGGTGATTCACTTCTCCAACAAATTTATATTGTCTCTAAGATTTAATATCATGGTATTATTAAGCTAACTAATCATGCAACACACATTGTATCATGTGTGAAAAAATTGTTGCCTAATGGATTAGAGGTAGATATAATTTTGGGCCCACCTATCACAATCATATCATCTACATGCATTTGTGTTCTACATATATCATTCAATATAAGAACATATTTCATCACATTTAATCCCATGATTATGGAGTGTCGGTTAAATACTTGTAATCCCCTAATTAATGAAGTAATTTTACAACTATCTGAATAACCTTTGATGTAAATGAGAATGTGTATTCACAAAAAAAAGTCTTTCAATGAAAATCATGAGATAATTTTGGAAGCACAACAGGTGTATATAAAGGTTCATAGAAGGATTTAATGAGAGTGAAATGTGGTATCAAATTAATATGGAATCATATGAATAATAAAGGTATGTGTAAAAACACATTATAACATGAATATTTAGAAATAAAAAATGCTTAGTTAAAATAAAGTACTTAAAATAAAAATGAAGAGGAGAGAATCCCTTGAGGGATCTCTTATAAAAGCTTTAGATGAGATTATTAAGATCTTAAGAACAAACTGGGAGAGATTTGTCAATGGATAGGGAGAATTAATTCATGATAAATGGGTTTTTAGTGAAGTGTAATGGGTGGTTGGTGGATAATTATCATAAAAGATAAGGTAATTCTTTATTGATTAATAAACATAGGTTTTGGACTATAAGTAATAAAGTAATAAAAACCACAAACCTTACCACTATTTTGGCCCATGGTTTCTACCAAAGTAGATTGGTTTTAATTATTTTACAAGGATAATAACCTAAATACTTAAAATAATAACATTGATGATGTGGAAGTGAGTCCTATTCATATGGAATTGTTTTTAAAGCCTTTAAATATAATATAGGTTTTTGATTATTCATTTTGGGTTTGTAAAAATAATAAAATAACTTTAAAAAATATTATTTTAAAGGGTAAATCTATTTTTGGTTGTGGATCCCCTTTACCATAATTATTAAATCAATTTTTGTCTATTATGACGTCATAATACACACCATTTATTTATATCGTATTAAACTTTTAGCAAGAAATTTGACTATTTTATAAAATTATAATAATTAACCCTTTGAAAATTTTGACATTGAGATTTTAAATTTAATATTCCTTTTACAAAACTAATTTTTAAAAAAATGATAATTTACACTTTTAAATAAAAATCCTTATTTACTGGAAAATACTAGTTTTAAGACACTAACAAATTTTTTATCCTTATAAAAATTACATTAGACTTCATTAAATTATATTATAGTTTATATTTAAATAAATATTATTTAATAAGAATATTTAATGACAATAAAATTTATTTAAAAATTAAAAAGAGTGTTTCAATTGAAACCAAATATTTCCCAAAAATAAAATTTTGATTTTTTTGTATCAAAATTTAATTTTTTTTTTCAACCTCATATATAATAAAGTAATAATTAAAGGAGATAAATATAATAACTATTATATTAAAAATAATACCTAAAAATTCAAACTACTAGGGTTTAGATACATTACTCTTTATTATGTTACCATATTCCCTCAGGGTAAGGTGTATGATGGTAGCACATTCTTGGGGTGGTTCAACAAACATGGTTTAGGTCATGATATTGATAATCTTGAAATTATTCTATAAATGGTTATGAACATGTTTCAATTGTTGATTCTTGGATTAGGATTCTTCAAGGGAAAATCCTAGTGATTACATCTCCCTCATAAGCTTTGATAAATAGAATTCATATGGTATGATCCTATTGGTGGACGACGTCGCTTCTTTATTCCGTGTTAATTAGAATTTATCATAACCCGTAATATATACTAATCAAAATGGTCATTATATAAATTCTTTAGTAATAGTGGTTAATATTCTTAATGGAATTTTAATCCTAATTAAAAAATTATGCCTATTCTTTATAACAGTCTAAAATAATAAATGAAATATAGTGAATGTGCTTTCTATAACTATATTACTTAATAAGGAATTTCATTTATGAAGTTTTGGGTTATTACATTCTTCCCCACTTCAGAAATTCTTCCCTCAAAATTTCATTTCATACACTAAAATAGATGAGAGTAATTCTATTTTATAACCTCCTCTAGATCCCATGTTTCCTCCTAAAACTTTTGGTTATTCTATAGTACTTTAACAAGGTGAGTTGTCATTGTTTCTTGGTTCTTTTTCTCTATGATATAAGATCTTAAACAACAACTCCTTGTATGAAAGATCATTCTCCAATGGTACAATCTATAGATTTAGTACATATGAGGGGTTCAGTATGTAATTTCAGAAGAGGGATACATGGAACACATCTTTTACTTGAGATAGTTTAGGTGGTTGTTCTATTCGATCGGATTCAACTCTGATATGATCAAGGATCTCAAAGGGTCTAATATAACTCATACTAATATTTCCATTCTTCCCAAACCTCATGAACATATTCCATAGTGGAATGTGAAAGAACACTTTATCTCTAATCTCAAACTCTAATTCTCATTGATGAATTTATATATATCCTTTTTATCAACATTTCATAGAATTAATATGATGCTAAATGGATTAAAAATTCATTTCAATATCTTGCGTAAGATTAGGTCTCGTCCACTTTATCTCTCTAAATTCATCCCAAAATGTTGGATTCTGACAGCTTTTCCCATACAGAACCTCATAATGTTTCAATTTAATTTTATAATGGAAAATTTTGTTATATGAGAACTCCACTAGGGGAAGGTACAGATACCAACATCCTTTTAAATCCATTAAACATGATCTCAATATATTCACTAGAGTTTAAATTATTCTTTTAGACAAACCATCCATATGAGGATGATAATATGTTCTGAAAATCATCTCTTTATAAAACACATGCTTAAGGCTTATCTAAAACATTCGGGAAAACCATAGATCCTAACCAAATACAATAGTGTTTTTCACTTCATGTAGTCTTTCCACTTCAATTATGTATATCCTATAGAGTTTCTCAAGAGTGAAATATTCCTTTATAGAAATAAAATTTACCAACCTTTTATAGTGATCAAATATATTCTAAATAGAATTATTTCTTTTAGATGTCCTGGGGATTCCAATGATTAAATCCATGGTTATGTTTTCCAATTTTTATATCAGTATGGGAAATGGTTTCATTATACCCTTAGACTTCTATTGTTTATCCATGACTTGTTGTTATATTAAGCATTGATAATGTTTTTTTTCTAATCTATCTCTTCATTTTATACCACCATATGTTTTTATTTAGATCTCTATATATCTTAGTTCTTCTTAGATTAGTAGATATAGATGAGATATATGCATCATTCCAAATTTATCTCTATAGTTCTAGTTTTTATGGGTCACATATCCAGGTTCTAAACCTTATAACTCCATATTTAAAAATGTTGAACATTGGAATATTTCATACCTTTTTTCTATATATCCTTATCATCTTTTTAGGACTCCTTGATCCTCTTAAGAATGGATTATTGAGTAGTTATTTGATAAAGGTTGAATAATGTTCCCTTTAGGATTCACATGTATATCCTTTTTAAATCCAATAAGATTGGATCCATTTCAATCATTATATTTGATAGGGTTGTAGGATCTTTTCTGCTTAGAGAGTATGCCACATTTTTCACCTTACTAGGATGGTAAAAGTTTGAGAAATCCTAATATATAATAATATTATTACACCTTCATTGGTTTATATTGATCTCCATTGGTGTGAATATATAGTTGTGGCTTTTAAGATAATTATATATTCCACACTTCTCCCAAAGAGATAATTTCACCAAATAATAAAAATTAATATCACTAAATCCAATTCTAGGTCATGTTTTGGGTAGTTCTTACCATGAATCATTAATTAGAAAGAGGCATAGGCTATCACATTATCATATTTCATGAGTAAAAAACCCAATTAGTTTTTGAATGTATCATTATATATCACAAATCCTTCCCCACTATTGGGTAATCTAAGAATAGGTATAGTGATTAGCCTTTATTGTAAATCTTTCAAGATATTATTATATTAATTAGTCCAAACAAACTTTAACCCCTTTTGAGTTAACATTGTTAGTGGGATTAATAATCATGATAAGTTCCTCAAAAATCGATGATAGTACATGGATAATCTTAGGAAACTATGGATCTTTATCAAAAATGTTGATCTAGGCCATCCATTAATTACCTATATATTTTAAGCATCCAAAAATATCCATTCACTAGTGATAACATTCCCCAATAATGGTATACATAAAAAGTCACATTTACTATACTTCACATGTAACTTTTTCATTTTTCAGTTCTTCATTAAAACATTCACATTCTCTTCATGTCCCTCCTTGCTTTGGGAGTATATAATAATATCATCTATAAAGACTACAAATTTTTTTCAAGGTAATCCCTAATAAAACTATTCATTAATTCCATAAATATAGTTTGATAATTACTAATTCCAAATGGTATTAGTATGATCTCATAGTTCATGTAACTTATACAAAATTCAGTCTTGGGGATATACTCATTCTTCAGCTTTACTTGATAATAACTCAACCAAATATCCAACTTTGAGATATAATAGGCTCCATGAAGATAGTTTTATAATTCAAGAATCCATGGTAGTGGATATGTTTTCTTTATCATGATCTTTTTATCTCACAATAATCATTTTATAAGAACATTGACCCAACCTTCTTCTAGATTAAAATGATCGGCTTACCCCATGGTGAAGAACTTGGGTGTATAAATACATAGATTGGATTATCTTGTAGTTTCTTTTTCATCTTTTTAAGTTCAAAAATGTCCATTTTATATAGAGTCATGGAGACTAAAAAATATTTTGAGTATAATTTTGATCAAGAACTAAAACTCTTGTCTAGGAGAAAGACCAAGAAATTATTTAAGAAACACATCAACATATTATTTAAAAATGAGAATATCATCAAGTATGATCTTTTACTTAGTCTCAATCATATGAGCTAGATATTTTTACTCTTCAGAAAATTATATCCATTTTTTATATGATGATTCCAAATGAGATACATCCTCATCCTTACACTTTAATAGAATCTACAGGCGATCCATGATAGAGAGGGTGATTTCCTTCTCCCAGCAATTTATGTTGGCCTTATACTAGGAAATTCAATCCATACATAGAATAGTATTGAATTCTAATAAAGGTATTATGATAATATTTTTAACAAGAACATTCCCACAAACATTAACATGTTATGAAATAATCGAATAATTTTTCTTCAATGATATAAAATAATTTTTGTGGTTACTCAATGTTATTATAAAACAAACTATATATTCTAAATTTTAATTAATTTATATACAAGAAGATATACATAATTATGGATTAGAGACTAATTGTACATTATTCACTACGATCCATGTCGATGAACATCATAACATTGGACCTTCCTTGTTCCCTTATTCTTCGAGATTTTTGGTGCTAAACATTCTTGATATCCCTTAGAATAGAGAATTTTCTTGGATAATTCTCATGTTACTAATATTTAAGATGTATAAGTATCAATGCTACATTATATTGAACTTTATTTCCCTCTATTAAGCTAAATAAATTATTCATTTTTCATCAAAATTATCTATGTTTTCCCTATTTTTATACAATTAAAACAAATTATATTTCCTTTGTGAAATTTCCCTTTGTGTGTATTTTCAAAAAAATTATAGGCAGGAAAATGAATCTTACTTACTTTATCACCTTTATCATGTAAACTTCCATAAAATTTTGTACTACTCTTCTTTGAAATGTTTGTAAATTCAAATATGTTCCAATTTCGAATTTTAATTTTTGATAGATAGATTTTCATAATAAAAATACATATTACATTTGCTCCCATAATGTTAGGAATCTCATTTAGAAAATCATTACATTGACCATCACATTCGTTGTTGAATTAGATCATCCTATTTCCATACATTATCTAAAATAAAGTAAAATTAGGTATGATAATTTTCAATCTATTAAATACCTAATAGGGAACTATAAACATTCAAGGGATAACCCAAAAATAAAATTTATTCCTTATCCTATGAATTTATAAGTTTTAATCCATGTTATATATGGTCTATTTTTAAATATAAAATTTCATAGTAATTTTTTTCCCTTCATTATGGCTTCAAATAAGGAGATCATTAACCCTCACATATCCCCAGACTGTGTTTGTCTAGGTGTTGAATCTTAGGAATCTTTGTTATAAACTGTGTAATAATCAAGTTAATACCCAATGTTCCCTTTTCATGGTTATTACCACTGGGTAAAACTTTTACACAGTTGCATCAACTTTCCAGTATCTAGAAAGGGGTGTATTTTTATTTAAAAACCATGCACTCTATGCTTTAAACTTTTATGCAATTTTTATTATGTTTATTAATATCCCTACAGTTTTAACTAAGGTTTCATAATCCTAATCCCTAAAAAAAAAATATACCTTTATCTAATATCATCTATGAAGAAACATATCTTTTAAACACTTTATATCATGATCTATTGCATAAAGATACACTTAATAAAATCCCAAAATATTAAGTGGCCTAGTTTATTTGGGTAACTAAATAAATATTACAATAACTTCAAATAGTTATATAATAGAATTATTAAAAAAAATATTATAGACCTTAAATTCCATTGATCTTCTAACACTACACAAGGTAACCAGGGAATATACATAAGAAAGGGGTGAGCGATAAATACCATTAAAGGAATAATCAATGAATAAGTTGATAAAATTAACACATATGATTCAATAAGAATATCAATGTGATATAAAATGGTGAGAATAATTAACATGAACATCAAAGCATTAAATAATATGACAACATCAAGGAAACATAAGAATGTGGCCACAACATAAAACATGACATCATAAGCATAATCCAAGGCTAACCACCAAGACATAATATAATAGTGTGTTTAGGATAACCATTTGTGACGCATACATTGTATCTCATTAGATAAAAATATTAACCAATGTGTTGGATAGATTTATAATTTTGGGCACACCCATCACATTGATATTATGCACATGGACTTCTATGTCACATTGATCAATTAATATAAGAATATATTTCATTACATTTAATACAAATAATATGGAGTGTGGGTTACATAAATGGAAGTAAAAAAATCAATTAAGGATAGATAAATCTATGTGAATACCCTTGAGTGGAAATGGGGATGAGTATTCACAATAAAAAAAGTTTGACATGGAAAATCACGGGATAATTTTGACACTATAAAGGGTTCACATAAAAGTTCATGGAAGGGTTTAATGGGAGTAAAAGGTGGTATATAATTTCTATGGAATCATAATTATAGGAATAGAATGTTTAAAACACATTAATAAAATGAAAATTTTAAAATCAAAAGGCTAACTAAAAAGTACTTAAATAAAATGGAAGAGGAGAGAATACCTTACTTGAGAGGTTTCTTCTAAAATCAAGGGAGGATCTTTTTAAGTGCTTGGGAACAAATTTGGAGGGATTAAGAGAGGAATTTAGAGAGAGAGAGATATAAAGAGAATATTAATTGTAAATAGGTTTTTAGTGATGAGGAATGGGAGGTTGGGTTGATATTTATAGAAAAAAAGAGGGGAATTATTTATTAATTTCTAAAAAAGGTTTTGGATTGTAAGAAACAAAGTAATGAAAACCAAAAAAATTACCATGGTTTTTCCATGGTTTCTAATAAATATTAGTGGGTTTAAATATTTTTTAGGATAATAACCAAAATCCTTAAATTAATTCCATTAAGGATGTGGAAGTGAGTCGTGTTCATAAAGAACTATTTTTAAAACCTTAAAAGATAATATAGGTTTTGGTGGATTCATTATAAGGTTGTAAAATTTATCAAATAACTTTGAAAACACATTATTGTAAAGGGGAAGTATATTTGTAGTATTTTATTCTCTTTTTAGTATTTATTGCATCACTTTTGATCTATTATGATGTCATAATGCATATTGTATATTTATACCAAATTTAATTTCCCCACAAAAATTGACTATCTTAGAAAATTATAAAAAATCACCATTGGATAATTTCATCATGTTGATTTTAAATATAATTTTTATTTTAACAAAATAATTTTCTAAATATAAGAATTTAAAATTTTATATTACATTTTTTATTTACCATAAAATACTAGTATTTAGGATTCTATCAATTTTCTAACCAACATATAAATTACATCAGATTTCATTAAATTAAATTTTTATTTATATTTAAATAAATTTTATTTAATAACAATATATAATGAAAATAAAATTTATTTAAAAATTATTGAATATATAAAAAAGATAGTTTTAATTAAAACTAAATATTTACCATAAATATAATTTTAATTTCTTCATATCAAAGTTTAAATATTATAAAACACATATAAAATAAAGTAATAATGAAAAGGAATAAATATAATTGTTATGTAATTAAATATAAAACATAAAAATTCATTCAAATAATGTCTATATACATAACCACCTATTCCACCAATATATTCCTTATGTGTAAGGTGTATGATAATAATACTTTCTTGAGGGTGGTTTGGCGAGCATGGTTTGTGTCCTAATCATGATAATATTGAACATCTCCTATAAATGGTTATGATCATGTTTTAATTGTGTAATATAATATTTTTATTGGTAAAAAAATACCAATGATACCATGTTCCTCAGAAGCTCTAATAAATGGACTTAAGAGGGTATTATCTTACTGTTCAATGCCATTACTTTTTCATACTATGTCAATTTGACTTTTTCATAATGCATAACATATACTAATCTTAATGTTCATTGTATAATGACTATATAAAAAATGGTTTTGATTATTAATATTCTTTTAATATTCATAGAAAAATTATGGGTATATTTTATAATGTTATAAAATAACAAATGAATTATAGTGAATGTATTTTCTAGGACTACATTACTTAATAAATAATTTCTTCATTTAGAATGTAATTTCATTTATGTAAGTTTGGTTCATCACATTTAGAACAAGGTATCTCAACTTCCTACTAAGAGAATTTGTAACATGATTCTCCTTACCATGAATGTAAGCAATATCAAAATCAAGTATCATGAGATATTTGATCCAATATCTCTATATGAGGTTCAAATCCCTCTGAGAGAATATATAACTGGGGATTTTTTGATCAAATAAAACCATGAACTTCTCACCAAGGATTTAGTTCAACCAATATTTAAGGGAATTCATAAAAATGACCAAATATATGTCATTTTTAAAATAGTTTCATTCTTACAGTCAAAACTTACAAGAGCTATAAAATATCACTTGATTATTTTTCATCAAAACACATATTAATCCCACTTTAGAGGCATCAAAATAACCCACATTTCCAATAATCACCTTAGAAAGAATCAACATTTGGGAAGTGTTTAAATTATTCTCTAACTATTTGAATGAGGCTTGGAATTTTGGATTACAAATAATCATTACTACATTAAAGGTGATCACAATCAAACGAAATTCCAATTTATAGAAGTGTCTGATAAACCATCATTAGTAACCATCTAATACCTAAACACTTCAAATTTAAAATACATTCCTCATCTCCTCCAAAAAATAATTACCTTCACCTTATCAATTTCCACCAAGATTCCTTATTCAGACACTAAATTCCTTATCAATTTTAATTCCCATATCCAAAATCTATATTTGAAAGGATTATCATAGAAACTGTGGTCCCAAAAAGTCCCCAATATTATCCTCAAGTGGTGATCATGGACCTCCTTGGTTGTAGAAATACTATTATTACATCTATGAATAGAAAATAAAAAGAATCAAGTTGCTGATGGAATATTTGTTTTATGAGCGCCATAAAAACCACATGAGAATTAATCAACCCGAATTTCATCACCATGTTTTCAAATTAAACATACATGCTCCAAAATTTCATATTGGGAACATTATATTTATTCACCAAGAATTGGTGATACCTTTAATGTAGGTTGATTTTATAGAACCAAATTTATTCATTTATCAAATCAAATATATAATCAATAGAGGGAAAGGGTACTTAATTTTAATAATTAACCAATTTAATTTGGGATAGTCAATACATAGGTGGAGTGTAACATCTGCTTTCTTGGTGAAGAGAATTGTATTGTCCAAAAGGGACACACTTAGATGGATAAATACCTTGGATTCCATATCATAAATATGAACCTTTTAACATATGAGTTAAATATGTGGCATTGAATAGTAGGGTAAAGAAATTAGTTGCTTCTCATGAGTGAAATAGAAATAAAACCCAACTTATCGTTCTGGGGGTAAGACTAAGAAGTACACCAAAAACACCTTTGGAAACTCCCTTATAAAATGAGGAAGTTTAATTTTAATATTCACTTAATCTTACTTGGCCCATATAGATGTTGACTGATATGATTGACCTCTCACTTTAGCAATGGTCGGTCCTTCCAAGTTTGACCAAGGATCCCAATCCCTTTATAGCACATGAGGATTTCCATCAAGAGTAGCCAAGTTCACCTTTCATTGTTAGAAATCAACATGATCCTTTAATGAAACCATATGATCTAACCCTCTAATTGGATCAAACGAGTATATATCACAGACTATGAAGACTTGTGACAACTCTACTTCTAATATAGATACAAAAAAATTAGAATACATCATGCCTTTAACCTTACTTTTCCTGAGGGTTGTCAAGATTTCCAGAACATATAGATTATGATTTATCAAAATTTTAACAATAACACAACACTGGTAGATATACATGAGTAATAAGCACTCATATCAAATAAATTAATTACATATATAATTTATTAAGTATATTGCCTCTTAGAATAATTGGTGCTGACATAGACTCTATGAGATATAGATTTACAATATCAAACTTCATGGTCTTGGATTTATTTTATGGAGTGACATGAATATGAGTCACTAATCTATGATAACTCTAACAATACAATGATTAAATCTTTACTCCATGCTCTTTAGGTTAGGTTCCCACTACCTTTGAAGAATTTTAATGAACAGTAGATACCTAGGGAGATGAAGAACCTATACAACTTCAGGAGAGAAACACTCCTTCATAAACTATGAAAATATCCATCACACCTAAAAAAAGGGAAATCCTTATGGAGATCATGGAAATAGGTCCTCATATTCATATACTTTCTATACTAATGATAGATACGAGATCCCCCACTTTATGCTAAAGAATCTTAAAACAAGGATGAGTTTTTAGAGCCATTACTACCCACTCTTATTAGTTCATCACTCATCCACTTCATCTCATAAATAATGGTGTTACTCCCATCAGACAAAGGAGTCACACCAATAATACTTGACATCCCTTCATGATGAATCTCCATTATCAGTGCACGATCCTTGACCTCAGCATATGTCAAGAGCTTCAAGAGAAATAGATTTTATCATATGTCATATAGAATACCAATTTCAAACCTTTGATCCTTCAATCTATCGCTTGATGTTATCTCTAGTATGAAATGAACAAGTATAGAAAATATTTTTTCATACTCCAAGAATGATTTATCACCCTGCAGGAGTCCAAGAAAATCCCAAGACTTGGCTAAGTCCATAGTATCTGGTAAAAATTATTGGGTAATTATTACCTTGAAGTCCTTCAACACTAGGCTCTTATGCTGATTTGACTAAACAACCAAGTCCCACCACTTTTTACTCAGGAATTTATCCATAAAAGTAGTACACTTCACCTTAATGGATTATGAGTTTTCAAGGAAATCAATTTTTTTATCTTTTTTCTCTGGTCATCATCCTCCTAAGGATCATTTCTTCCCTAAAAGGTAGGAAGATTAATATTTAAAAACTCCTGAGATTAATTATTTTCAGTGCATAAGTTAGCTACCATAGTTATTGGAGGGTCCAAACCCATCCCTTTTTCCATATCTCGAACAACCCAAACCACCACCTTGATAACATTCTAATCAACTGATGGTTTTTCACATGGAATGTTATCCATAGAATTCTTTGGTGAATTCATGTGACTCTTATGATGGGTAATGATGAAACCCAAAATAAAAAAGAGATAAACCAATAAAAATGTATAATAAACCATCAATAAATAACATATACATTTATAAAATGTTAAAGTGAACCAAAGACATGGGGAATTTAATAAAGAAAAACACTATATGAAACTAGGAAGGCCTACAAGTTCTATGTACCATGAACCATACCTATCATGAAGGTGTCAAATGAATATATAATCAAACCACATTTCCAAAAATACCTTGGTAAGTCAATTTAGGTTATTAATAGTATTGTACATACACCCATTTATACCTTTTACTTGATCAAAAACAGTCTTATCTCTAGTCTATCTCACTCCCAAATTAGCAGATAACCAAAATATCCTAATTTGATACAAATGTTTTGTAAACTATACTAGTATGCCCATAAAATTGGTCACCTAAACTGACCTATAGAAAGACTTTAAGGGAATTATCAATCCCCATGAGATGGAAACAGGTTACTGGGTATTGAAGAACATACCTTGGTAACAGTTTCTCTTAACAAAAAAATCAAACAGGTTCAAACTATGAACCATGCATGACCTTTCCATAACCTAGAAATTCATTCTCTAAAAATAATATATTAATTAAATAGTTTAAAAACATCCAAAAATATAACAACATCTCAAAATAAAAAAAAAGTGATATAACCAACCATAACATAAAAACAATTCTATAAAAGGGTTCAAAACAAAGAGCCACATAAATACAGGATGAGTATAAAAAATAATGATAAGGATACTGAATAGGTGATATATAATTCATTTAATCCCAACTATAATAAATAACTCTACCTATCTTTATGTGATATGAGGTTCAAGTACTCTCCATATCACCATCATCAACCCCAAGTTTCACTAACCAAAAAACCCACCACATCTATATTGTGCATTTCCCTTACCTAAACTTATCTAGAAAAGGTCTACATACACCCATAGGGTGTATATAGGGTGTGATAAAAACTATCTCAATAAGATCCCACAAAATATTCCTTTTAAAACCATTCTTGTATAAAAATATTTATACTAGTTTGAAATAAATAATATAAAATCAATATTTTAACCTTGAGATGTAAAAAAGTAACATACTTAAACAAATTATTATTGGAAGCCAATGTGATAAAAGTAATAATTCCATAAACATTCACCATGGGAGATCTTTAATTAATCTACAATTATTAGGAACCATAGGTCCTTGTATAAACTTTTGAGCTAATGGTCAGTCCAAGTGTGTGGGAAAAAACTATAAAGAGGTCACAATATGGCTAGGAGGTATCGTGTCACTAATCCAATGAAACCACATCCAATCCACCCACTAAGGAGTACAAGACTTGTCCAAGTGTTGTTTTACTACCATCCATGAATCCACTACCTTTTTCTAGATTTTATTTAGTTAGGAAAGTCTCATAAACCGAAATAGATACTTAACAAAAGTCTTCCCTCCTTATATTTATGAGTTCTTATAGCAACTTAATCTTAAAATACATGGATATTACTTCATTTTAGATAAATATTCGTCACACTAAAAATTTACATGTTTGAGGACCATAATAGTTTGGGGTGTTTGGAATTATAGAAAACATTACAGTAATTTGGTGAAAGATCTTAAATATATATTCTAAAGATCTTCCCCTTTATTACTCCTACCTATAACCTTTCTACATAACTTGGGGAAAGGAAAAATAAAAAATCATAATGTCATATGCCCAGTAAGTGTAAATAAATGAGATATTTAATCATAAAATGAGAATAAGGGTAAGATAACATGATAATAACATTTGAAGATCATACCCTATATATCAAAGATCATATACATGAGTCATGGATTAAATATTTTTTGTGTATATGAAATGAATTATAAGGGTAATAGATCATCATAAATAAATCATGAACTATAAGATTAGGTCATATAAGGGTGGAACCATAATAAATACATAAAACCATTACATTTTTTAAGGTTAACTACCATGAAAGTCAACATAGTGTATTAGGACACACCTATTTCCCATAGTGTATCAGGTCACACCTATTTCCCATTGTGGATCAGGATACAGCTGTTTCCCATTGTAGATTAGGACAAACCTATTTCCCATTGCAGATTAGGAAAAAATTGTTTCCCACAGTGGATCAATCCCATAAACTTGTTTCCCATATTTATCTCATGATATATAAATATTTACCCAATTAATTAGAGGGAGATATAGGGCTCAATTATCACATAATTAAATCATATATAAGTGTTCCACAAGATAAAAAAACATTCATCATATCACAACCCATAAAAAGAGATTTGTTTTATAAACATTATATCATAACCCATGAAATGAAATGGGTATCAAAAACATTTAATAATATTATAACCTATGGAAAATAGACATGTTTCATAATAATTTCATCATATAATAACTTGTGAAAACAAATGGGTTTCATAAGTGTTTTATCATGGTATAACCTGTGGATGAGAAACAAGTTTCATAAACAACATGACATATTAAAGATAACCCATTTAGATAAATAATGAAAATAGTGTCCTTATATCATATCCCTAGTAAATCATAAACTATATTAATGGATTTAAACATAAATAGAGATGCATTTTGAAATATAACTAGGATCATTGCTTAAGGAAAATGTCTTTTCTTTGAAAATCACTTTTTATGCCATAAATCATTTTAAAAATCCTTTTCTTTGAAAAACACTTTGAAAAATTATAAAAAAATATTTTAAAATAATTTAATACATTTATTGAGTAAAATATCATTTCATATTTGAAAAATTATTTTTAAATTATTAAACATTTTGAAAACATTTTTCATTGAAAATAACCTTGAAAAGTTATAAAAGGGATTTTTAAAACCATTTAATTTTTTTTTAAACACAAAACATTTTAGAAATAATTTTCCTTAAAATGATTTTAAAATATAATTTTAATACATTTTTTAAAACGTTCTTATAAAACATGGTTTCTGAATAAAACAAATTTCTGACCGAAGAGAGGTATAAGGTTAGATTTTATTAAAAACACGTTCTTAATTATATTAAGTACCAAAGAGCGGGAAAATGGTACAAATAAGTTAATATATAATGAATAAAAATAATATAATATAAATAATGAGAATTATTGATAGATGGATCATAATATTTCATCAATGGAAGTATAATTGTAAACAATCTCGATAAATGATGAGATTGTAGAAATAAAATCTTATCATATTGGAAACTTTGAATAAAAATCACCATGAAATAATAATGTTAAATTAACATTAAAATATCATTATAATAAGTATATTCATGATATAACATGTCAAATGAAATAATGTACACCTCATAAATGAATATAGGTTCATAAAAAACATGTGTCTCAATGAAGGTAAATTAAGACAAAATTACCTTACTGATTTGGTAACTTTTGAACTGTAAAAGCCCATGAAAGGGAGATCATAAAATGGATATTTAAATAACCAAAAATTTAAGTATAAAAATCATAGAATACATTCATGGTTATTATATACACCACATAAAAGAAATGTGTGGTGAATAATGAATAGGTCTCGCAAAAATAAAAGTAAGGCTATAAATCAACTTACTACTTGAGTAACTTTTGAATCATGGGATCTATAAAAGAATAACATAAATTTAAACTTTTATTATCATTAAATAAATAAAATTAATGATATATCATGCCATCGGGGATTACATATACCACAAAATAATAATAAGGAGTGAATATAGCATACATCTCACGAAAATAAAAGTGAGATGAGAAAACCCTTACCTTGGGTCTTGACTTTTTTTTCACACACTAAAACATATTGTATAATAAATATAATTTGATTATAAATCTACTGAAAAAAAATATTATTATATATCACACCATATATTATTTTATTATTAATTTATATTACCCATTTATTTACAATTTCATGTTAAAGTTAAGTTTAAGGGTAATAACCGCTTTGTTTCTCATATATGTTTTTACTTATTATTATCGATCCTATTACTTATATCATTATTTACTTATTTAAATAATTTAAAACATGATATAAATATAATATTTAATCTGTATATAATTATTTATAATAATCTATAAAATATTGAAATATAAAATGGGATACACCGTTCATGGAGACGGTCGGATGTACTTATGCATGAACGTTTTATCTGTTTTCTTAACATATTGAAATAAGGAAATAAAATTATATATATATATATAAAGTATAATTATTATATCATAGATATAATATATATTTTATAAATATATCCTTAATACATTCCATGTAAAGTGTAAATGAATCACATCACTTTGAGGAGGCGGTAGTCCAAACATCTACAGAGAAAGTTATCGTATTTACAAAAAACCTGAAATCCTGAAGGTATGTGTTATATAACAATTAAATATTCATAAATAAATCATAAATATAGTAAAATAATATAAAAATATAAATTACACCATTATTATTTATCTTTAAATGTGATAATGGAAGAATGAACGACATCGGTTCGCAAGACGGTAGTCCACCATACACACGAATGATGGTTGGGTATCCCATTTGATGGAAGTGTGTGTGAATGTAGGTTGTACCCTTAGAATAATGAAATATTATTATATTGAAGATATTTATGTTATTATCTAATAATTTAATAATAATAATTTTGGGTTTGGAGAAAGAAATAAAACAAAAGAGCATGTTGAAAGATGTTACATATTCTTTGGGTAACTCCTTTTGGTTTATACCAACGGGATTATTTGGTTGTCTTTATAGACAAAGGGAGGATTATAGGATGAAGGGACGTAATATTGGATGTTATTTTAAAAAAAAATTAAGACAATGGGATTTATAGGTATTAAGAGAGGGGAATATGTGGTTTATTTTTATAAGTGGGGAAAACAAAACACTTGTTATATTTAAAAATAATTGTGTGATACCCACTTTTTACTTGTCCCAAGAGGGTTAAAAATATATAATTATAGATAATTATAGGTTTAATAATTGAAATATTTCTATAAAATATTTTTTACTCAATTGTAGTGTAATTTTTACACCATATATTCTATTTTTGTTCATTAATTAAGCTCATTTTTACCTTTATCACTATAATAAATTTCAATTACATTCATTAATATTTTTGTAAAAAACTAATTTGACCTTGTTAAACATTATAAATTATGATTGTTACAAATATTGAATACATTATTCTAAATTATAATCACATAAGTGTTATAAATAAATTTAAAATTAATCCAGTAAACATGTCGTGAAAGCATGTTTTTAAAGAGAAAAGGTCCAAATGATTGAAATTCTTTTATATCCAATTTCAATTTAAAATTGGTTCCAATGACCTAAATTTGATTAATTTATGTAAAATTGAACTTATTATACTTTAAAACAAAATTAAAATATAATTTATCTATATAAATAAGTTATATGAAAACACAATTTTCTATTAAAATTCAGTGTTTTCACTATTCATCAAAAAATAAAACTTCTTAGAAAAATACCAAAAAATAACCCAAAGTGAATTTTGATATTAAAATTTAAAAAAGGAATTTTATTTATTCAAATGAAAAATATAAAATTTCCAAAAGTTATATTTAATATTATTTTTTAATTATAATCCAATAAAATTATCTTTTTGAAAAATACATCTTTTATTTATAAAATTGGATTTATTCTTATATTATGACTAAAATATATTGGATGAGTTTCAAAAAAAATGTTTGAATATATAATATATTAATTTTTTTAAAATAATTCATCACAAGTGTTTCGTTTAATTTATTGATATAAAATGGTGTTTGTACATTGAAAAATATTTTCCTTTGAAAAGGAATTTATTTATTCTCAAATAATTCTTACTTTTATTTCTAACTAATTGATAACCAAAGGATTTATTTTATATACATGTGTAAAAAATAGTCTCATAATTTATTCAATATCATTTATATCTTCCATTCTAATGACTAGGTTATAATTATAGTCATATTTAAATATTACTATTTATAGTATATTATATTTTGCTAAAACTCAGTCTTGAATATAATGAAATCTATTGAAGGGAATCAATATTATGAATAACATAAGAGAAAAATATTTTTGTGTGTACTAAAATCTGAGATATGTGTTGTGTGCAGTGAAATATTAACTTGGTGTTGCATGAAACACAAGGCAAAATTGGTGCTTTCATATAACATAATCTATATTTAGTGTTTTTTGAAATATAGAATATTGAAAAGATTTAATTAATTTGAAAAAAAAATCTTAAAATCTAGTGGTGTTACATTATACCCCTTAAAATGATTTTCCTTTAAAATTATTATGGGTTTTCAATGGATTAATACTTTAAATTTTCTTTCATAGAAACTAATATCATAAAAATGAATGCTAAAAGTTACTTTAACAAAGAAAAGTTGGAAACATAATTATTTCCAAAAGTAACACATAACTAAGTTTCCAAATAGGATAACATATGTGGGAAGTGAAAACATTTGAATTGAAGATAAAAATTATACTCAAATACTTATGAAGAGTGATAAAGAACATTAATTAACAGATGTGGGTGATCCATAAAAATTTAATGATCACAAAACCAGAAATTTGTGATGATCAAAGGTGTAATTTGATTCATCATAAATGAAGGTACTGGGATAAATTTTTTGGTTTAAAGATCCTTTCCCTTGATTTCAATAATTTTCTAGATAAGATATAATTACTTGATTTCATTTCATTTCATAAGAACAATCTCATCCTTTCATTGTGTCTTGATCAATTTTAACTTCATCTCTTACTATAAGAAATGAAGGTGAATTTTTTCCTTCCTAAAGCACTAAATAATAATAATTTCCATAAGTAGAATGATAATTCACTCCATCTATCTTTAGTTATTGTAAAACCAAAATAGTTAGCACATTTTATCTAATATACACAAATTCTCATATGTCGAGATAATACATTCATATCTAAAACCTCGTTTGATTTTAACTTAAACCATTCCATAAATGGCTAACCTTATAACACTTCTGAAAGATGAAAATAAAAAACTTTAGAAATATGGTCAGTAAATTTCTAAAAATACTCTTAACATTGTTCCCCAATATTCCATAAAGTATACCTTGGTTTTCACATACTAAACATGTTAATAACTTCATCATGTATTCTATTGAAACATGATAATAACCTGAATTACCATAAATCCTTATTAAAAACATGCATTATTATTCATTACTTTAGTAGAACATAGATTATTGGGTATATTCCTTGAACAAAAAAATTATATAAACTTCATCAATGGTAACATAAAACACATTTCAACAAAACCTTTACCCATTATTATGTCACAAATACTATCTAATTTACTTTATACATATCAATCATCTCTTTATCCATGATAAACACAATTTTATCAACGTAAGGAACACATTAAGGGTTATCTTCCCTAGATCAAAATATCACCTTTCCATTAAGTCACTTTTCTAGTTCTTCATCACTATTCATCATATCCATTTAAGTCCATAATAAAATAAACTATACTAAAAATACTTATATATTTCATGATTCATATAACATAATCTTTGAATTATAAAACATATATACTTCAATCATCCAACATTATTCTTAAACTATTACTTAGGGTTTCTCATCATATTCTTTAAAATCCCTTTCTTAGAATATAAAATATGAATCATATATTAAGGTTTCTCAACATCAATTTAATCATGATCCTTACCTTTAATGTAAAAAAATACTATTAGAACATCCCATACCCATCACATTTCATTCATGGTCTATTTATCTCCAGAAGTATAACCAAAACTCATACCACCTTCCTGATTCTCTTCATGAGATTTCCACTTAGTAAATTGATTTTCATAATTTCCATACTTTCCACATATGAAACATTCAATGTTAACCCAGTTCCTTCTAGTTCCTGCCATTGACTAAAACCAGAAAACATATTGTGATCAACACTTATTATAAAGGAAAACTATATAATAATAAAAAATTACTTATAGGATTCAAAGATCATGACACCTTCTTTTAACTATATGTCATGTCAGTATTATCCATATATACATCCTAGGACATGTACTTAGAAATATCCCTATGGATATCACTGAAGTTTTCTCATCCCAGTTTCCAAAGGTTGACTAAACCTTTCCATTGATACTAACTATAGCAACACAGGTTTAACCTATATGGATATTACATCAATTTATATGAATTTTAATAACATTTAAAAAATTACATGACCAAGGACTAAAATAGCCTAGTTTCTTTTTAATCATGGGAAAAATTCTTCTAATTTGATGAAATATCTTCAACATCTCCAGTCATGATCTTACCCTTTATTAATCCTACCTAAAACCTTTATTCATAACTTGGGGAAAGGAAATATAAGAAATGGTGAGATTAGATTCTCAATAAGAGTAAATAAAAGAGATAAGTAATCAAAAAATAAGAATAATTGTATGAGAACAAGATAATAACACTTGAAGATCATACCCTACATATTAAAGATTATATACAAGAGTCATGGAATATAGATTTGAAGTTCATAATATATGAATTATAAGGGTTAAAAATCATTATAAATCAATCGTGAACCATAATAGTATGTCATATAATTGTAGAACCATCATAAATTTATAAATCCATTTCATGTTTCAAGGTTAAATATAAAGACCATCAAAATAGTGGACCTAGACACACCTATTTCCCATAGTGGATCAGGACACATCTAGTTCCCATTGTGGATATGGACACACCTGTTTCCCATTGTGGATCAGTACTATTGACTTGTTTCCCATATTTATCTCATGAGATATAAATCTTTACCCAATTCATTGGAGGAATATATAGGTCCCACCTGTTATATAATGAAATCAAACATAATTTTTTTATAAAATAATAAAACATTCATCATATCATGGCCCCTAAAAAGAGATGGTTTTCATAAAAATCACATAATAACCCATGAAACAAAATGGTTATAATAAACATTTCATCATATTATAACCTATATAAAATATATAGGCTTCATAATCATTTCATCATAGAATAAATTGTGAAAATAAATAGGTTTCATTAGTGTTTTATCATGGTATAACTGTTAGAAGAGAAATGAGTATCATAAAAAACATTAAATCTTAATGGTAAAATATAAAAATTAGTAATGAGAATGGAATCCTTAGATAATAACCCCACTAAATCATAAACTATACCAAAGGATTTTATCTTAGATGGGTAAGGATTTTGAAAGACAACTTTGAGTATTTCTTGAGGAAAAATAACCTTTCTTTGAAGATCTCTTCATAAGACCTAATACATTTTCAAAATAATATTCTTTTAAAACCACTTTTAAATCTTATAAAATAATATTTAAAAATAATTTAAAATATATTTTTAGGAAATAACTTTTCCACATTGAAACATTCTTTTTAAGTCATAAAACATTTTGAAAACATTTTTTCATGATAATAAACTTGAAAATTTATAAAGGATATTTTGAAAAATATTTTAAACACTTTATAAAACATAATATTTTTAAACACCTTTAATTGAAAAATATATTAAAAAATAATTTAAAAACATTTAAAACATTTTACGAAAACATGGATTTTGAATAAAACAAATTTCTGACTTAAGGGAGAAATAAAGATCGGTTTTCTCAAAAAAAACATTATTAATTATCTTAAGTACCTAAGAGTGAAAAAATGGTACCAATACATGAATATATCATTAAAAAAATTTGGTAAGAAAAATCAATATAATTCTTCAGATATGGATCGTTAGATTTCATCAATGGAAGCATAATCATAAACAATCCCGATAAATGATGAGGTTTTCGAAATGAACTCTTACCATTTGGGTAACTTTGAATCAAAATACGCATGAAATAATAACATTAAATTAAGCTTAAAATATGTTGAAAATAATTTTTTAAAATAAAACCATGTTTTTAGATAGAAAAATAGTTATCTTAGAAAAAAAATTTATTTATTCTCAAATAGTTATTACTATAATTTGTAACTAATTAATAACAAAAGGAAACATTTAAATACATGTGTAAAACATTATCTCATAATTTAGTCATTCTCATTCATATATTCCATTCTAATGGATATGTGATAATTATAATAATAATTTAGTAGTAATATTAATAGTAATATTAATAGTATATTATATTTTGATAAAACTCGACCTTACGTGTAACATAAGCTATCGAAGGGACTCAATATTTTATGTAATATAAGACAAAAATATTGTTTCATGTACTCCAGGATGATCTAAGTGCTTTCTTTAGTATAATATTTACTTGGTGTTCTATTAAACCCCAAACAAACTTAGTGCTTTCATATAAAATAAGATATATTTAGTGTTGTGTAAAATGTAGAATACTAAAAATATGAAATTAATTAGAAAAAAATACATAAATTCTTAAAGTTTTATCTTTCATATGTGCTCTTTTTGATTCAAAAATTTCATATATCATTCCAAACATATCACATTTCATTTCAAAGGGAATTACACAAATAACCCACATGACATTTTCTTTTGACATATTAAAATAATTACTTTAAAACCATTTTACCATTAAAAAAAGAGGAAAACATTTGAAAAATTATATAATACACAATTAAACGTCAAAATAACTGTATATTACATTCATTAATGTAAAACACACTTTATAAATTGTAGAAATCAAATTTGTTTCATAAAAAAAGAGCATGACATGAAACCACCTACCATTTTCTTCTGAAAATCATTTTAATCAATGGATACCACTCACATTTGGGGGGAACTCACAAAAAACATAAATATGTATCATATATAAGAAATAAAAAACACTAAAAATTAAAACCCAACCTATAATATTTAGCCAACCTAGGCCCTAGGTCACTAAGACACTAGGAAATAAGGGAATCCAAGGAAAAAGAGGAGAGGAAAAGAAATACTTAATTTATTGATTCTAGAATGAAATAGGTAAATTCCAACAAAAATTTAACCAAGGATGAAGGGGGAGTGGTGTGTTAGTTTTTTTAATGAGTTGGAAGTTGATTGGTGTAAAAATGAGGTGTGAGATGCATTAATTTGAAGGACTAAAGCAATGTAATTTTTATTGTTTTACGTTTCTAAGAAAACCAAATTATTTGGACTCACGATTATCCAAACTATATGCCAAACATATTTGTCTCACTACCTCACCTTTGAACTCACATGGTTATTCCACATGGTTTGGTAAAACATTTTCTAACTGTCTGAAGTAGAACTGTTATGTTGAAGACCAATTTTATATGATCCTTCCATGATTACTCCAAACTATGAACTGGATGTGAGACACAAACATTTTTTCTTATAAATTTTAAATTTCAAATACAATGATCCAAAAATTAATTTAAATTTAATAAAAAAATTAATAATGTAAAATATACATGGAAGTGGCACCATGTGTGTGATATTATCCCTTGATGTGGAGTTGAGTTGAAAAACTAAAATAAATTCTGATCTCTCATGAACCTGAAATTATTTTAGGTGTTATAGTTTGGGATTCTAAAAAATTAGTAAGAAATTCAAACTTCTATAAATTGAGATTTTATACATTGAGTTTCTATAAACTCATTAAGAAGGAAAAAAAATTAGGGAACCAGTATAAATTTCTAACAATAAAGTTATTAAATATCCCATGAAATAACAATTTTCATTGTATCCCAAATTTTATTTTGTAAGGATAGTTTTTATGTCTATATTAATCAATCTTAATTTATACACTAATCATCTCTCATGTAGACTTATAGTTGATTAATTTGAGGATCATTTATTTATGAAAAGTGATTCCAACCATCTCATAAGTGTTTTAGGTTTTACCAATAATAAGGATGAGAAGATTAAATTTAAATCATTATTTAAGTATGATAGAAGATTAAATCTTCTTTACTATTAACCCTTTGTATTTTTTTCAATAAAAGGGATAAGAGATGCAAATTTAATTTAGGTATAGGTGAATATTAAAATAGGTATTCATAACAAATCCAAAGGGAGAGGATTGAAGAACCAAAGTGATTTCGATGAAGAGTATTGTATTTTTTTGAATATAATTTAAATCAATATATGATGAGTTAAATTAGAATAGATGGATAAATGGGTAAGGATACTGAAGAGTCTCATGAATGATGATTTATTTCATGGAAATGGGAATATTTAATAACCCATTTAGAATTAATTTTAGATATAAGTGGGAGTTGCCATATTTTCTTCAATTATTAGTATTATTAGAGGTACATTACTGTATTGGATATATATTCTTATGTTTTTAAATAATATTAACAAAGAGAAGAAGATACTTCTTGGAGACTTGATATATAAGAGTTTAACTTATATTAATATACAAATTATTGATCTAAATTTTGTTTGAATAAATGATAAGTTAATATTAGCAATGAAAGAATTGTATTTAAAATGATCTTGATGAGTTCGAGAAGATTTATAATATTTTTGAAAATATATCCTCTTGATTATAAAGTATAAAAATTGGCATTGAATGTTGAAATATTCTTGGATAATACTGAAGAAATTTATTTAGTTAAAATTGATCATGTAAGTTTCATCTAGGTGATATAATTATGGAAAAAGATTTTTCGATACAATCATATGTGTATCTGGATATGTATCATAAATAAGTATTTTCGAAATTTGTGTTTTTAGAATGATATGGTGATTTAAAAGTTACATTACTAGAAGTTAGTATGATGAAATGTTGATATATAGTCAGAATAAGAGTCACATATGAATAATGATGTGCATGTAGAAGAATGAATTATTGAGAAGGCTTAGAATACCATAGGAAGAAATATGCATACATGATGAGGTGTATATGAAATATAAATTACCAGGTAGATAAAATATTGATAAGATATATTTATTTTGAGATAATTGTTAAATTAATATTATTATGTCAATAATTTAGTTCCAGAAAAATACTATTCTAAAAGTACACATGAGGAATGAATTAATGAGAATGGTGAAGTTGATTTTAAAGAAGGATGAGAAATAATAAATGTGCATAAATGAATAACTTATGTTTTACTTTGGTATGTAACATTTAGCTAGTTATATGTAAGAATAATTTTGAGAAGGATTGAGTTTAAATGAAATTGAAAAAAGTTAGGAGAAGAAGAAACTAATGTTGAGGATTTTTTTTAAGAATCATACTCTTGAAGGAAAAATTTCACATCAAAAAACAAAGTATTATGGAGTCTATAAAAACATTTTTATTATCATATAGAAACGGAAAAAAAATAAAATGTTGATATTTAAGATTGGAATTAAAGGTAGAAGTGTGAGTAGAATGTTCTTAATGATAGTTTAATCCAGAAGATATTTATTTGTGTGAGAATAACTACGAAAGTTTCAAAGAAATGTAATAGTAACAACACTATTTAATAATATATTTTTTGATTTAACCCTATAAATTATTTTATGAGATAATATTCCAAAGTCCATAAGTTGAAGAAGTTGATAATATAAGATGATTTTAAGATTTGAGGATGTTTGCTGAGGAAGAACACTGAAATGTCATTAGATAAATTTTGAATGATGTGTTGAGTATATAAAATAATAAATCTAGAATCATAGGAGATGTGTCAGATTATGTTTAAATATCTAATGGGTAGGTCAAATTATCCTGAATATTTTGTAAGGTCAATCTAAATACATAAAATAATAAATTATAATCTTGATGAAATAAATGTGGAGGTATTTTGGATTTATTCCTGGAGAAAATATCATAACACTTAATTAATCACCCAAAACATTTCATAGATAAATATTACATCTTATTAGAATAATATTAATTAAATATTGTTCTGATCCGTGCTATAACTATAAAGGTTTAGTGACTTCGGAAACATTGAAACATAAAAAAACTAGTACATAAATGTTCTACATTATTTCCCACTGTATTCTTTACAAATAGTAGCCTTCTTACGCATATCTTATATAAAACCTCTCATCATATCTTGGGGAAAAGGAAACATAATAAAGGGAAATCTAAAATTTTCACTAAGGTAAATTGGGGGAAATGTTAATCCAAGAAAATTTCTAAGGATAAGGGTATGATAACACGATCTTAACATTTGGAAATCATACAAAGAAATAAATAGATAATAGGAATGATTCAAGGAATGAATATTAAAATTTCAAAATACATAAATCATAAAGGAATCAATGAACATAATCCATGAGATCATAACATTGGCATAAAATCATTGGAAAAATAGTGATATAAAGCATGTCATAATAATATTCATATAAATATTATGTTATGGATACCAAGAAAGAAACTTAACACATGTTATACCTAGTATAACCTCCCATGTACCTTATTTGGGATTCAAATTTTGACCACCGGATCATGAAATGATAATGGATGGTTAAAATTTGGTCTTACCATTATATTTTAGCCCCTATATCATGCGGTTGAAAAATATGATGTTATGATTTTATCCTATCATTGAACTGTGAATGACCAGAGTTAGAAAATAAGGTTTCCATGCATATAGATGGATATATAAATGGGTATTTACTTGATCCATTTTCAGAAGAATATGATGATTGAAAAAAAAATTATTGAATCATAGGTAGTGGTGTAGTTTTTTGGATATGTTGTGGAGGTATCAAATTTCACGGTGGCATTGATCATAGAAGAAGATATCTTGAATAGGTTATACGATGTGGGAGATGAATTACACCATGGATAACCAAATAATATTTGTTTATTTGGTTGAATATTTTGTTGTTTCTAACTCACCATATTGTAGTTAGGGTTTCTAATGAAGAGGTTTTTCCATAGTTCCAATATTCACATTGTAGTATGGTTTTATCTTCAATTTCAAACAAGAAAAATATATCTCCCCCATGCATGTTCTATATGATAGCTTCATGGGAGTTTGAATAAGATTATCATATGGGGACCTCACCTACATATGAGTATTTTAAAAAAATACAGATGGAAGAGTTTAAGGTCATAAAATAGATATTTAAAGTGAAATATCATATGGAGATAATAGATATATCAATATCTAAGTTCATTCATCTCTTTCTCCAAAATAATTAAAAGATAGTACTTTTCTAATATTTGAGAAGATTAGTTAAATTCAAGAAAAGGTTAAATTTTTGGAGGATCCAAATTAAGTGGAGAAGATAAAGGTGGGGATAATATAGATAAAAAGCGATCCTTAAGATAATTGTCTCTAAAAATACAATAATTAGTCATTGTTAAAAGGGACTAAGGGTGAACCGGGAACTTTTGACTATAGGCTGGAGAGTTGGAGGTCTACTAAAGGAAGGTGTTGATTCTACTATGATAAAGTTCTTCTTAGGTATTTTTCATTTTATTTTCATTCCCTATCAAAAACATCATGAGGGGTAAGTAATTTTATACTGAGTTATGTTTGGATGAGGGATTGTATTTAGTAAAGTATGGTGTTTTCATAATTCTGTGATGTATTTTTGTATCCATTCATGATTCCATAGATATTATTTATTTTCTCCTCATATGAAAATTAGGGGTGGAAAAAATATATTATCAATACAACAACTAGCTTCATTTGTTCATTTCATGACAATTGGTGAAAAGGGTGGTTATGTTTAAAAAAAGGTTTTATATTACCCAATATATTAACTAACAAGAGTGCATGAGAGTTGAAAAGGAGTGTGAATATATTAGAGAGTGTTCACCCTAATAAGGAGTTCACTTGAATCAAATTACAAAAATATCTAGATTAAGTTAATTCTGTCCACTTTTCTAATGCATGAAGTTAGAAATTTTATTCTTGATGGACCTGTCTAATTCATCTAATATCAAAACCATTCTCAAATATCTAGTTTTTATTTGAATTTTCCAAATTTTACATGTGATTTTTACCCAATTTTTGTGGGATAAAATCAACATACACTTTACTATGTTTAAAATTATTGAGTGTTAGTTATATTTTATAATTTTTAAACCATTTTCCATAATATAATTAATGATGAATTTTGGGCCATCAATTTACTAGTTCCATTTCAAGGGAATGGTCGTTATTAGGATTTTTAGGAATTTCTAATTTATCTTTTTTCATTTTCCCCTTTTTACACTTGTTTATATAATGTATTAGTTTCGGGTACAATATCAACACAAGATTACTCTAATAATGGTAAACAAAATATAAATAACATTAATTCGATCTTGATATCAAAAATACCATTCGAAGATAGTAGGAGTTAATGAATAAGAAGAAATGGGTAGAATTGAACCTGTCTATGGTCTTGACCAAGGGGAACACTAAGAGTTATAAATAAGAAACCCAAGGATGAAATATCTAATAAATTATGGAAGGCCCTCAAACATTTGGCTCTATTTGTGCATTCTCATCCCACCAGTCACTACACAATATTTTGAGATCAAGATTGTAACTATACAAATGATATCACACTCTATTAAATTTATTAATATACCACATGAATATCCCAATTATTACCTTGGGAGTTTCTTAGATCCGTACGACACATTCAAAATCAATAAAGGGACAAGTAATATGGTTAGTATACTCCTCTTCTACATATCACTCAAAGATAAGGCTTGGGAGTGGATCCAAATTCTACCCCTACATTGAATCACTACGTGGTGGTATTTGGTATAGAAGTTCTTGACAATATTTTCCCTCCTTCCAAGTATATGGATTTAAGTGTAAGTGTTCTGAACTACTTTCAATTGGATAATGAATCCCTCTATAGTGTACGGTAAAATTTTAATAGTAAAATTAATAGATTTTATCACAATGGGATTGAAAATTGGATATTAATTATGATATTTTATAAAAGTCTTTTAAAGGGTAAATGATCAAATTTTTATGTTACCACTGATAATTACATATGATAAAGTCACATGAGGAATGTTATGAGTTATTGGACAAATTTTCTAGCAATATTTTTTAACGGAAACCTGATGGAGGATAGAAAAAAGTACTACTCATGCTAGAAAATAGTTAGGTAGCTACACAAATAAACACTATATCAATAAAATTGGATGATTTGGTGACCACCCAACATCCCTAAGGCATGTACTATGAATATTCCAATTATCCTGATTTTAAACATCAAAATTATATGTAGGGATGGAGAAAAAACTATAAAAAACAAATCAAGCATAGGGATTTCAGAAAGTCTAAGAATTCAAGATGAGACCACAATGTTTTTAACCTCAACATCAAGGCCCTTCCCTAACTAGTCAAATAAATACTTTCGAGTATACCCTGTACATGTTTATGAAAACTAAATGGGTTTTATCAAAGAATTGGTAGTATATTTTATGCATCAAGGGGCTACTATTAAAGAATTAAATGAAGACTCTCAAAATAAAAGAGTCATCATGAAGAATACAAAAATCCAAGTGGGATAAATCGCTACACATATCAAAGTTAGAACAAGGGGAATTTTACAAGGACATACAAAGGTCCATAAACATGGGGATATGAAGTCCATAAACTTTGGGAGTGGAAAAATCCCAATATAGTAATGAAAATATGGGAAAATAGTAGAAGATACATACTATAGAGAGAAGTAAATAGAGTGTAGAACAAGCTAAAAAATAAAAATAAACTGAGATGTTGGTTAGAGAGGAAGAACCATTTCCATATCAACCATAACTACATTTTCCAAGGAGTGTAGGGAAAGGGAATATCGATGATAAATGATAGAAATTTCTAGAGACATTTTAGAAAATTCATATCAATATACAAGTTTTTTAAATTATAGAGAACATACCTTAAAAAAATTAAGAAAAAATTGGTATCAAAAAAGAAGAATCTAGGGTAATTGGGAACCATACCAATAATGGGGAATGTTCAGATATGGTATCAAGGATATTTCCAAATAAATAAACTGACCTGAGTAATTTTTTGATTCCTATTAACATTAGATCTAATGTGTTTGGAAAGGATTTGTTGGATTTATGAGAAAGCATGAATACAATGTTATACATTATATTTAAAATTTTGGGACTGACAGTGATGAAGCCAACTCGGGTGATACTTCAACTTGCATATACACCATTGGGACATCCAAGGGGATTACTTGAAGATGTCATAATAAAAGTATAAAATTTCTAATTCATGTTGGATTTTTTGGAAATTGAAATGGATGTAGAAAATATCCCAATAATCATGGGAAGATAATTTCTATCCATAAGATGGGCATTGATAGATGTCCAAATTTGGGAATTAGGGTTAAGGTTTAGTGGAAAAGAGGTAAAGTTCAATCTACACTAGGAAATGAAAAATCAATATGATTTGAGAGAATATAACATACAAAAAGTTGATGATGTTTTCATCCTTAAAAATAAGTGATGAAGCTACTAAATAGAATGAAGAAAGAGCTAATATAAATAGGTTAAAAAGAAGAGAGAAGTTTTAGAAAAGAAAGAAGACATTGGAGGGTTTATTTTCCTTGAAGAGTTCAGGGAAGGAAAGTAGGTTTGGGTTGTCCCTGAACTAGCTTTCGAGTTTCAAGATGATCCAAAAACTGATGGATTGGACCTGTAGAGGTGTAAAGGGTATTACTTAAAGGAAGAGTGATTATAAGCTCATAAAAATGAATAGGACCAATTTATATAGAGGAATCAAATTTTCTACCATTCATATAACTAAACTAGGTAACATTTTTCCTATCATAAAACACTTGAATTTGGGAGGTAAGTTCTATTTTAACAACCATAACTAAATTTTGAATGGGGAACAACCCACATTTTTTATGCTTTCTAGGACTTTATGATTTAATTTCTTTAGGAATTTTTTTTAGGAACAAGTTTAGCATTTAGGAGTGTAATCCCATTATATTTATAAATTTCATGAAAATGGACCTGCACATTAACTATTTGAAATTGATTTTTAGGAAAATGATGGTTCAAATAATTAGGAAATATGGAGTAAATCATGGTGAAAAAAAAGAAGATCTAAATTTCTAATAGGAGAAAACATTAAAATTAAGTATTTAATGATACACCCCCCCCCCCCAAATTTTAAAAATATATTTTAATATTAAATGAAAAAACATGTACCCAAACTTATATTATTTATATTGTTTTGATCAATTATATATAAAATTTAAGGACTCGTATTTTCTATGTATTTTTTTGGATATTATATGGATTATTTTTTAGACCAACTGTAGGTATGAAATGTGATTTTGAGGATTGGTGTGCCTGAAATAAATGTTTAAATTATATTAAATATATTAAATAACACGTGAACATAATTTTCATTAAAAATTGGAATAACCCCTGAATGAGGACCTAGATCAGAAATCTAAGGGCACCGTTGAGTTAAGAACATGGGTTTTACCCTAGGCATGACAAAACCGTTGTCGACATGGGGTGTTTGTGTAAAATTCATCCCAAACATAGAATTTATAAAATAAATTTATTATTGGAGTTAGTTTATTTTATTGAACATAGTGACAGGTTTTTTTTAAATAAAAAGTTATAGGTTTTGGCTTAGGGTTGGCTGATAAACCTTGGAGACCTATAGATCATTGGAGGAGAGGGTTCTTGGAGAACAAATATGGATCGAGATCAGATTATGGATTTTTGTGCCAAAAAAATCATGGATTTCATCAATGATGAAAACACAACTATTCTTCATTAACGAATGATCCAAACTCTGGGTAGGATATTGATTTGCATTTTAAATCCCATTTCTGAATCATGAACTAATGTGACTGAATTCAACTAACATAATTTATATGTGTATTGTTGGTAGATTTAAATTTATGGAACTATATTATGTTCCATATGTTTATTCCACTTCAATTTTATTTATCTATGACAATAAATTAAGGCTAAATAAAAAAAGGTTGAGGATCGTTCCTCATGTTTCATGGATTTTGATTTATTCTCCCTTTATTTTCACATTCGTACTAGATATTTATTTGGGTCTTGGTTCGATGAATACCAGGTATTCGATCATTATGCGACCGTTATTCGGTACAATGAATCGATATTGTGGGTGCAGTTCATGATCAATGGTGTGTTTGATGTGAGATAATGGTGGTGGATAATCATAAGTGGATTAGTATGAATTTTTTGTATCTGTTCCACCCAGTTTTGATGAGGAAGCTACAGATGGATTTATGTGGCATTCTTTTGAGTGGATTCAAAGCTTGGAATCCTGATATCTAGTAAAAAGAGGCTCGACCAACCCCCAATCTATAGGTTATGGAGAGGGTGGATGTTTTGGTGATGCACATGATGATGTGAAGGAAGATCTGCTGGATCTTGAAAATCATGATTAACACGGTGTGTATTTCGGGATTGCACACCATGTGGGACCCCATGGATAAAATTATAGGGATCCGACTAAATTTAAATATCACACACCATGTGATAAGGCCACATGATGTGTGACACTTCTATGATGGCTCAGAGTATACTTAAAAAAGTACACAAACATGGAAATAAGTACACGTCTAGTGGAATGCCATGCACATGGACACAGACATGGCCAGGTCTACACAAGCTGGTATACGAGAATAGCTAAAGATATATGAACACAAATAGACGACATGAGTGTGTTCCAGGTAACTTCTACACACTGTTTGTTTCACTCACATTCCATATATGTTGAGGTTTACATGTGGTTTGAGGATTTACCACACAGGAATACCTGGGGATAATTGGAAACTTAATGTGCCCCTATTACATGATGTGTACCCCCTTCAAGTGTGTTTGTAGGCCTCAATTTCTTTAATCTAAACCATTGTTGTTTGAGTGAGTTCACTTGGTCTATTCCCTCAAGGGTACATTATGACATTACATCCACATCCAATGACCGTTATCCCCTATAAAGGATGAGTCTCATATAGAGTCAATGGTATACCTCGGTGAGACCGGAGTGAGATCATCTATCATCTTAATACCCAAGGTGGCGTTTTTGGAATCATCCTGAAATCCTTGAACATGGAATTGTTCCTCCATCTAGCATGCCATATTGGTGGGGTTTATATTATTATTGATGTATAATCCTCAACATAGAAGGTTGATCGAGATTGGGTTCTGTGGTGTCCCCCAATGATTCTTTGCATGAAACATATATGAGTATCAGTGTTTTCTGAGACTAGTGTGATTTATTAGGTAGGTACCAATGATGTTGATCTATTGAATGAGTGTCTTCGATGATGGAATTTATGATGGAGTGTATTCTCCTAGAATTATCATTTCTTTGAAAAGAATCTTATTATGACCACTTGGTGGTGCAGTATCCTTCCTAGGTATATCTATGTGTATTCTATTATACATTGATTGTTATATATTGTATTGATCTGATTATACTTGGTGCTTCATGTGTAGTGTTTTAAGGGTTAATGACTAGGTATTGTTATACTCACCCCGGCATGGGATCTTCCCACATGTGTCATGTCATATGGAGATGATGTCCCTTTTGATGGTGTCTTGGGAGGATGCAGATGAGGTAGATCCTAGCCTGATCTATATAGACCAAGGTGTTTATTAGTAGTTTACATTTTATTATAGTCCTCTCCCTTGGATCAAGTTTGACACTTTTATTTTTTTGGTTTGTCTTGTATTTGGACCATTTTTATCTTTAATTACATTACTATCATACTCTGGTTGTGGGATTATATATTTATGCATGTATAAATTTCATTTTTTTTAAATTTCAGCATTGTGTGGGATTGGAGATGTGTGTGTGTATAGGTACATTAGGAAAATGTCACCCATTTGTGGGATATGCCTACTCAGCGATGGTATCCATCCCTTGGCCTATTAGAGGTAGGCTTGTGGTAGTCATGGGTCAGTTCCTGGTGGGTCGGGTCATGAAAGAGTGGTATCAGAGTGATGTTATAAAATAGGATTGGAGTTGGTGAGATTGGTTGGGGGAGACAATATTAAATGTTTCGAGTTCTTCTTTTAGTCCATAGACTCCAATGTTGGTGTGGATGCCAACATATCCATATATTTGGACTCTATTCACCTTCCTATCAACTCAGTACATGTAAACATTATTTATAGAGAAAACATTGGTACATTCATCACATAGGAATTGGTGTTCTTTCTATTTTCTTCTTGAGTAAGCTCCTCAGATATACTCTTTTGACCGTGGTTCAACTTGTTGTATTACAAGATGCCTCCACACATCCAGCCATACAGGATTCCATTGCATGATGATGGGGATGATCCGTAAAGTGAGAATGCATCATTACAATTTTCTATACTGGAGATAGATCCTCAAGGTGGTTTACTAGATATACCATCACCTGTTGATAGGTATATAGAACTAACAATGCCACATGAAGATGTACGTAGGATGAGTGCGCTGCATGAGTTTCATAGGTATAGAACCCTCATATTTCTGGGTGAGCCAGACACCCAGGTGGTTGTGGACTAGCTAGATATAGTTACTCACTTTTTCCACCTTGTGAGGATGACTACATATTAGATGGAAGTCCCCATAGAGAGACTTCTTCAGTGATTTTCTAGGTGATTGTGGAGCTTAGTGACTCAATCACGTGATTGGATTGCTCTCTCTTGGTCATAAATTGATCATGTCATCAAAGAGGTGTTAAATCCTTCCATTTTTTAATCAGTTCAAATTCAAGAGATTCTATATTTGTAGCAGAACATTTGGACTGTAACAGAGTACTCAGTGAGGTTCACTGATCTCTTGTGATAATCCATTGATATGGTTTGGGATCCGTTTTTCAGAGAAAAAACTTTGAGTAGGTATTACCATTGGACATTAGCGATTCTGTGGAATCCTATTTTAGTCCCACCTATACAGTTGTTCTTGAGAGATCCTTGGTAGTGGAGAGTTTCCTAGAAGAGCAGGCACCAATAGTGGGTGCTGGTAGTGGGATTCTAGGAGCTTAGATATCATTAGTAGGTAGTTGAAGATAGTCACAGGGATCCAATTGTGTTATATACTTTAGGAGTCAATCCCAAGATATATGGTTAGTAATTAATGGCTCTCATGATGGCTTGAATCAGCCAAGAGATAGGCAGTGTTTCTTCTGCGATAATTAGGGAGATATGGATCAGGATATTCTTACTCATCATACATGTGATTGAGATATAGTTGAGGGAAAATTGAGAAAGAGGTATAGGTAGGAGTAGGGTGGTCATCATGGTGGTGGATGTGGTAGATGGGTCGACAGATAAGTAGGATGGTGGTCAAAGGTTTGACCTATTACCACCATCACCCCAAGTGCTACACGCTAGGATTAGGGAGTTGGTGGTAAGGGATGAGGCCAGTTTCAGGCTATAGAGGCCTATATCCCTAGAGCTCTAGGGATGATATGAGGTATGATATGTTTTGTTTTCAAATTTATTAGTATTATTGATAGACACAAGTGTGTTTCATTCATTCCTTTCCACTTCACTGGTTAGAGAGTTAGTGATTTTTGTTGATCTATTGGCTCAACCCTTATAGTTGGGGACTCCCACTGGCAATGACTCAATGATTGTACACTTATTACGATAGTGAGATATAATTATTGGAGGTGATATTTTTGTATGAGGTATTTTTATAGTAGTGATGAAGCCGTATAACATCATCTTACGTATGGACTGGCTACTTCGATTCATGTCTAGAATGAATATTTTGGGTAGAGGATTTGGTGTATCCCTAATGATGGGATGAGGTTTTCCTTTCTTCGTGAAAAGGAAACCATGCAACAATATGAAGAAATTAGACATAAGATAATTTATTTGATTACTCACTAGTTGGCTTGCATGACCCTTTGAGTAGTGGATGTTATGGGCTACCAGTTCCCAATAGCAGTGGTGGAGAATAAAGATGTCTTTCTAGAGGATATACTAGGTTAACCTCCCCCCTGAAAGATATACTTAGACATTAAATTGAAAAATAGGATAGACATAATATTTACACCAACATATCATATGGTTTTCATAGAGCTTCATGAGATGAGGGTAATATTGTAGGACCTACATGGGAAAGTATTTGTGAGACCTAGAGATTCCCCTAGGAATCTCTAGTATAGTTTACTAAGAAGGAAGATGTGAGATTGAGGATATTTATAGACTAGTGATGGTTAAACCAAGTGACTGTGAAGAATAAGTATCTACTATTGAGTATTGAAGACCTCTTAGATCTGTTGAGACGGGTGTGATGGTACTCAAAGATTGACCTCAGATCAGGATATCACCAGCTGCGAGTATGGGATGGGGATATAGAAAAGATGAAATTTAGTTGTTTATATGGTCACTATGAGTACTTGGTGACAATGTTTAGTGTGATGAAATCACCAGTAGTGTTCATGGAATTAAAGAACTAGATCTTTCACCCTTTATTAGAATGGTTCATGGTTGTCTTCATTGATGACATCCTAGTGTACTTGGAATCTGAGGTGGAGTATAAAAGACACTTGTGGATGGTCCTGGGAACACTCTAGTAGTACTAGCTTTATGAGAATATCCCAAAGTTCCAGTTTTGGATCCAAAAGGTTTGCTTTCCAGGACACGTCATCTCAGAGGTTGGAGTAGAAGTGGACCTGGTGATGGTTGAGGTAGTGATTTCTTGGGAGCCACCCAATAGTGTTACCAAGGTGTAACGTTTCCTTGTGTTGGCAGGGTACTATCCGATGTTGTACCAAATTTTTCCAGAGTGAAAGCATCCTTGAAAACTTTTACTAGAAATGTGTAGAATTTTGTGTGGATGGAAAGGTTCCATTAGTGCTCTTAGGATCTAATATTGGGGTTGATGAGTGCTCCCATCTCGAGATTTCTAGAGGAGGGTGTCATGTGCGTAGTGTTCTGCGATGAATTAGGGATTTGACATGGTAGTGTTATGATATAGAGGTAGGTGGTGATTTCTTATGGTTCATTTCAATAGAGACCACATGAGAACAATGTTAACACCCCAATATTCCATGATATGCTTCTCTTTGAATAATACAATAGCATGTGATGTACACAACTTTGAGTTCTAACACACCACAACCAATCATACTAGCCGTTATGAATAGTAATACCCACTTTTTGAAATTTTATACATTTTATCTTTAAAAATGGACTTCATTTTTGGATTCATATTATCTAAATTAGATTAGGGTGAATTTTTGATATTATTCTAAAAACATTCAATTTTTTTATGAATAGTGAAAAATACTAAATTTTAATTAAAAACAAATTTTTTAATCAAATTAATTTATAGTGAAAAATTATAATATTTAGTGGTTTTTAAGTATAATTAGATTATATGTTTACCATTTTATCCAATATTGGTCATTGGATGTAATTTTACATTTAAACTGGATATAAGCAAGTGTCAATCTTTTGATAGTTATTATTTCTTAAAAACATGGGTTTTGTTTTTACAACGAGAATTAATTTTAAATTAATTTCTGCCACTTCTATGTTTTGAATTTAGAAAATGGATTCAATATTTAGAATCAGGAGGTCCAAATTGTGTAAATAGTTAACTTTTATTTTAAGACATTTTGAATAATTACTTTGATAAATATTTTATTTACCATGGTTAAAGGGTAAATCCGATAAATAAGGGTAAAAAATAATATAATAATAATATTAAATTACCCTAACACATGTTCTAACCATATTTTCTGATACATGTCCGACCATATTCATCCTTGGTTCTATTTTGGGACCCCATGGAGCCACATGTAGGTGATAATAACACTTTATATTAATTAAGTTAAAGTAAATACAAAAATGACATAAGCATATATCTTTTAGTAAAACAATTTTTACATAGGGTAATATATGTTATCTTCTAGACTATAAATATTCATTAGAAAGATAAAAATATTTTCTACATAATTGTATTTTATTTATAATTTTTAGACATTAAATAATTAAATTTATTTATGACACAATAATGATGTAGTAATTACTGTATTAATGAATGATTAAAATAATTGATATTATAAATATCCAAATAAATGTAATTTGAGACTTTTTATGAATTAAACTAATTTTATTGGTTAATATGACATGTTAGGGTAGGTTAGATGAATATTATTTGATGTAATAATTCTGTTATGAATTTAGAAAAAACAAAATACCAAATAGTGTCAAAATTTATATAAAAGAGTTTGTAAAAAAAATATTATATTATTAATTGATATTCTTTTTATAAAGATCTAAGATTTGGTCAAAAGACTTATATAATGATAGGTGTATTATTAATTAACCACTATGGGTTATTTTTAAATATATATAAAGATTATTAGCCATATAATATAAAAATACAAAGAGACATGGTAAATGTCAAACTATTTAACTACGAGTTAAATCTAAAAGATAAAGTTAATATATTGACCCAAACCAGTCTAAAACCTATTGGTTGAGTGGTTTTCGACCCATCCCCACCTTATATTTTAAATAATTCATTTTTGATCCATTAGAAACTGAAAATTATTTTATTATAAAAAAATATATTTCTAGCTTTTCTTAAGGTGCCCTCACCCCTCTTATAAAAGGGTACTTCCCCTTCTCTCTAATTTAGAAATTCAAAGCCATTTTTCTCGGCCAACCCCTGACCAAATACCCTCTAAACTATCCTCTCTTCATCCTATAGGCCTTCCTTTAGTCATAAATCCAACCTAAGGAGCCCTTTTGATCAAATCAAAAGAAAGAACACGAAGAAGAGGTAAATAATTTATCACCTCTTTCAAGTTCCTTTCTTCTTCCACTTCATCATTCTTTGTTGTTTCTATTCTAAAATAATAACTACAGTATATAATATATAATATGATATTATTATAAATATGGTACAACCATATTCATTATTCTATCCATCCTTTGAATGACATGTCACCATATGTGTGTATGTACGACTTACCGTCTCCACGTCGTGGTGTAATTGTTATTCAATACATTATTATTGGGATGGGTATAATAATGAAGTGTAATTGATGTAAATAATAAATATAACATGTTAATAATTATTTATATATTATATGACATCCAATTATATATTATTTTAATATCAAAAGAATGATATTGTCGCTAGTGCGTACGTAAGGATTACCGTCTCCACGAATGCGATGAGATTCGTTCTCCATCGTATCCATTCAAGACTAATTTTCATTAGATTATTAAAAATAATGTTTAAATAATTAATAAAATTCTGAATATGAATAAGATACATCCTATAAATAACATACATTACTTACATAACAAATAAGATAAAGGAAAATGAATCAGTTAACACCCAAAACGACGATAATATTAAAATATTATTAACAATGCAATGTTAAAATATAATATATGATATCATATTAATGTATATGATTCTTGTATAATTTAATAAAAATTATTTCACCATTATACAGGATGTTAACCTACCCTCGACTAAGGAGAAGTACAAGGTAAGGGTTAATTTCACAATCTCTTTATTATCTGAGGTTGTTTTACGTAAGTATCTACTGGGAACCCTTTATCATCCACATCCATGTTTCTTAAAAATATATTTCAAAACATTTTTACTACTTAATAGACAATGGGTTAAAGTCATTTATACCCTTTTTTGGACTTATATGTTTTTAAATGAATCTTTTAGTCGTTTTCCAAAAAAGGTACTTTAAAACCTTTTCGACAAAATTAAGGTAAGAATATTTTTTTTATTTTATACGGCGGGTGCGGTTATTCTCCGTCATTATAACATCTTCGAAGATTCCCTTACAAGATTATAAGAAAATTTTCAAAATAAATGTTTTCTTTATAATTATGTAACTTTAAATGATTTCAAAAAAATAAAAGATATATTTCTCTCAAATAGTTTTGATTTTATCTATGTCAACATCCTTTGATGGATTTTATACTTGTTTGAAGTTGATTCATTATGATACAAATATTCCATATTGTATTGAAGGTTTTGTGATATGATTTATTGTGTATGTGTTATTTTCATAACATTCATGGTTTATGGTTAACGTATCTACATTTTGTGTGCTATTTTTAATATGAATGTTTATGTTATATTTCAAACTTTTCATCTGAGGAATGTATTGGACTTAGTAAGTGACGAGTGGAGCCCACTATATCTCCTCGATGCATCAGTAGGTCTCATGAGAATACTAGATGTGGAATTGGATAAGGCCTTTCCCAATTTGATATATGGTTTTGGATGAGGCCTTAATCATTTTTAGACATCTTGGCCAAGTCCTTGACAAAATGTTTCAGAATGTCCGGCATTATACATTCCCTCATTATGAAAATAATATTTATGGTTCATGTGGTCATTCGATTAGTATAATACCCATGATTATGTTTTATTATAAAATTATTTACTAATCACATATTCCTTCCATAATGGTTTTCATGTTTATTACTGGTAAAGGCATTTGTTTTCAATTATTCACCATGCTTAATATTTATGTTATTTTCCACTGTATTGTTTACCCTTACTGAGCATTTGAGCTCACACAGTTCTTATTTTTCATTTTACCAGGATATGAAGAAGTTAATTATGAGTTACTTTCATAGGATTGGATATTTCTAATGTAATAAATTAGTGTTGTATTTCTTTTTTAGTTTTAAAGTTGAACTTATGTATGAATCTTTTTTCCAATAATACTAAACCGATCGGTCTTTCGAGACATGATTTCCTTGTGATCATGCCAATGATATGAAATAATGTACCAACTCTGGGTAACTGGGGTCGGGGAGTTACAATTGGTATTAGATAAAGTTTATTAAAAACCTTGGAAACTATATTTAGAAAAACTCGGATTAGAGCACATAGCCCTAAGATAGACTTTGAGGATTAGTATAGAAGAACTTCCTAGAATTTTTTTATTGAATAGATTTTGTGAGTTTTCCAAGAAATACATCTCTTTCTAGATACAAGTAGGTAGAGGCGTCTCTGGCATAGATGTACCTAGGGGTAAAACCCGAAAACACTGCTTTGAGCTAGACTCGAATGGGAACTGGTGTACGAAAACGGGCCTTGTTGCACTCTTAGTTACGACACTCTTGGGGGATATTCTTAGGATAATTCTCATTTTCTTTACAAATCATTATTAAGGGTTTATGAGTATATAAATCCTCAAAGAAAACATTTTTTATCATTATAGATTATATCCATAAACTGTTAAATTTTTTTTAAGTGTTTTACAAGTTTGGAATTATGTATTTTGATTCATAAACTAATCTAGTTTATTCCATTGTTTAGAAATGGCGCCTAGTGGAAGTAATGGAAACAGTATCAATGCACACACTCCATGTAGGGATTTCCCACCAACTCAAGATAATTATAGTGGAGCTGGTGATGCAACTGGTGATGATCATCTAATCACCATACTGGGACAACTCACTCAGGTTATGAATATTAACCTCACCCATATGGAGCACCCTGAACCACAGCATGGAGGATCAATGTTAGATCTCCTCATGAGGCAACAACCACAAACATTCAATGGGAGTACAAATCCATTAGTAGATGAGCAATGTATAAGTTCTTTAGAGAAAATATTTCAAGCTTTGGGGAGTAGCGAAAGGGAAAAAGTTTCCATAGCAGTTTACCGCCTCACTGGAGATACTGATCAATGGTGGTCATTGATTAAAAACACAAAGGAAGATAATGAAGTATAAAATATAGAATGGAGGGAGTTTAATGAAATTTTCATAGAAAAATACCTTCCACATGACTATCGATCAGATATAGAAAGATAATTTCTGATTCTGAGTCAAAAGGAGGATGAGAATGTTGCAAAGTATGAAGCTAACATTACAAGGTTAGTGAGGCATGATACAAATTATATACGTAACCCAATAAGTAAGATTTATCATTTCTTTGTTGGGTTAAAAACATTTCTTCGTCGAGCATTAGTATCACAATCCTTCTCATCGTACGAAGATATTGTCTCATGTGCTATCAAGAAAGAAAAGGAATTATCTAAGTCTTATGACTTTAAAGAAAAGAAAGAGAAGAAGAGATATGTTGAACACTCTGGGAAAGGAAATAAGGAAACAGGGAAGAAGGGAAGAATTGAATTTCCACCCTATGATAATTGTTGAAGGAGGCACCCTGGTGTCTGTCTAAAAGGAAAAAGAGTATTCTACAAATGTGGACAGAAAGTCCATCTTACTGGTGATTTTAAGGGAAAGAAAGATGCTGCCAATGTTCAATGCTACAATTGCAGGGAGATGGGACATTATGAGAATGAATGTCATAAGAGTCAGGGAAACTTACCTCATAAAAGGGCAAGGGATCAAGTCCAAGATTATGTGATCACTACTGCTGAGGTTGAAGATTCGAAAGATGTGGAGGCAGGTAATTTAATGGTTTCCTCAAGTTTAGACAATGCTTTATTTGATTTTAGATCATTGCATTGTTTCATATCTTACCAGTTTTCTAATAAAGTTAGATATTTATAATTTGATTTAACAAGGGATTTTTCAGTCAAAACTGCTAAGGGAAGTATCACTGCTATAAAGTTTTGTGAATCAGTCCCTATTAGGGCATATAAATGTTCTTTATCTACTGATCTCATCCTCATACCCATGGTTTAATTTGATATAATCCTCGGTATGGATTGCCTTTTGGACTATGATGTGAAATTTTATTTTAAGAAGAATGAGGTTACAATTTTTGATAATGATAAGGAGTAACTTATCTTTAAACCAGAATCATCACCACCAAATTACTTATCTATATCCACCCTCGGTAGCTCAACTAAATTCAGTTATTGGGGAGGAAGAGAATGAAATAAATGTGGGTGAATAAAGGAATGTTCAAATAGAGGATGTACCTATTTTAAGAAAATATGTTGATTTGTTTCCATAAGATTTACCTGTACATCCTCCAGAATGAGAAATTGATTTTTCCATTAATTTAATTCCTGGTTCAAGGCCCATATCAAATACACCTTATAGAATGGGCACTATGGAATTAGTGGAACAAAATAAAAAACTAGAGGAATTGAGTAATAAAGTATTTATTCACCCTATTGTTTCTCCATGGGGAGCCCCTGTCCTTTTTGTTAAGAAGAAATATGGATCTATGAGGTTGTGCATTGACTACAGGGAGATAAATGTTATAACAATAAAGAACAAGTATCCCCTACCTCGCATTGAGGATTTATTCGACCAAATTCATGTAGTTCAATACTTTTCAAAGATTGGCCTTTGATCTGGATATCATAGGTTGTGTGTGAAGAAGGAAGGCATTCCGAAAACAGTATTTCGAACCAAGTACGGGCATTACGAGTTTACAGTAATTCCTTTTTCATTGACTAATGCACCCTCTTTCTTCATGGATATAATTAATAGGGTTTTCAATGAATATCTTGATGAATTTTTAGTGGTATTTATTTATGATATCTTTGTATACTCTAAAATCTACGAATATCATTGAAATCACTTGTACATTATCCTGAAGACTCTTAGAAGACACGAATAATATGGGAAGTTTAGCAAGTGTGAATTCTGGATTCAAGAGATTTCTTTTCTTTGCCATATTGTCTCTAAGGATGGAATCTCTATTGATCCTTCTAGGAAAAGAGCAATCCATGAATGGCCAGCATCGACGAGTATAATCAAGGCACGCAGTTTTATTGGTTTAGCAGGTTAATATCGATGTTTCGTCCAAAAATTTTTCTGGTTGGCTAACCCATTAACAAATCTCACACGAAAAGAAGTTAAATTTGTTTGGACAAAAGAGTGTGAAGAATGTTTTGAAGAACTAAAGATAAGATTAGTCAATCCTCCTATTTTGACTCTACCATCTGGGAATGATGGGTTTGTTTTTTTATAGTGATGCATCAAAGAAAGGATTTGGTTGTGTCCTTATACAGAATGATAGGGTTATTGCTTATGTATCATGACAGCTAAAAATTAATGAGAAAAACTATCCTACTCATGATCTTGAGTTAGTAGATGTAATATTTTAATTGAAGATATGGATACATTATCTCTATGGTGAAAAATGTGAGATATATACCGATCACAAGAGTTTGAAGTATATTTTATCACAGAAAGAACTCAACATGAGGCAAAGGAGATGGCTTGAACTACTCAAAGATTATTATTGCACGATACGCTACCACCCGGGGAAGGAAAATAAGGTGTCAGATGCTTTGAGCAGAAAAGATCATGGATTTTTGAATAATATGAGAGTTGAAAGGGATCCAATTTTCATGGATCTAGTAAATATGGATATGATAATAACCATGGAAGGTGAAACATCAATGATTTTTCAAATGGTTGTCAAACCATCTTTACTAGAAAGGATAAAAAGTTCTCAGGCTAATGATGAGGAGTTTCAAAAGAATATTAAAGCTATGAATGATGGGATATTGAGTAACTTCATATATGAAGATGGAATTTTGTAATTTGGGAAGAGACTTTGTGTTCCCTATATACCTGATCTGAAAAGGGAATTGTTGGATGATGGTCATAGCTCCAATTTCTCTATACACCCTGGGAGAACCAAGATGTATGGAGATTAGAAGGAGCATTTTTGATGGGACAACATGAAGAGGGAGATTACTGATTTTGTGTCAAGATGTATGGTTTTTCAACAAGTGAAACATGGAAAGAAAAATCCTGGAGGAGTCATGCAACCTCTTCTCATACCTAAGTGGAAATGGGATAATATTACGATGGACTTTGTCATTGGACTACCAAATACTCCTAGAAGGAACGATGCAATATGGGTCATTTTTTATTCTCTTACCAAGTCGGCACATTTTCTTGCTATAAGAGAAGATTTACTACTTAAACGTTTTGAAAGACTGTATGTTAATGAATTTGTAAGGCTTTATGGAGTACTGTTATCGATTGTTTCTGATCATGATCCCCATTTTACATCAAGATTCTGGAAAAGTCTTCCGAAATCCCTGCATACTGAACTTCGTTTGAGAACTGCCTACCACCCTCAAACTGATGGACAATCAGAACAGACTATTCAAACCTTAGAAGATTTGTTGAGATCATTCTCACTTGACTTTCAAAGTATATGGGATCAATATTTACCTCTGGTAGAATTCTCCTATAATAATAGATTCCAATCGAGTATTTAGATGGCACCAAATGAAACATTATATGGAAAGAGATGTCGCACACCAACCTGTTGGGATGATGTTGGTGAAAGAAAACTCGTAGGCCCAAAACATGTGGAGGAAACAATGGAAAATGTGAAGGTAATCCAAAACCACATCAAAGCAGCTCAAAGTGGGCAGAAGAGCTATGCCGATAACTGAAGGAAGGATTTGGAATTTCAGGTAGGAGATCATGTTTTCTTGAAGGTATGTCCATGGAAGGGTGTTATACGTTTCGGTAAGAAGGAAAAATTAAGTCCTAGGTACATCAGACCTTTCTAAATTCTAGAACAAATTGGGGTTGTAGCTTACCATTTGGAAATGCCACCAAGTCTCTCCAAAGTTCACAATGTGTTCCATGTATCACTATTTAGAAAATACATGCCTGACCCAATGCATGCACTAACCTATGAGGAATTAAAAATAGAAACCAATATTTCTTATTGCCTAGATCCTTTCAAGGTTCTTGATACAAGAGAACAAGTGATGAGAAACCAGACAACTCGTCTGGTAAAAAAACTCTGGAGAAACCATAATATGGAAGAGGCAACGTGGGAACCTGAGGAACTTATGATGAAGAACCACCCAAGAATTTTTATACAGTAATATTATAGAAATTTTGAGGACAAAATTATTTGAAGGAGGATAGAATGTAACACCTCAAGCTTCCATGGTATGTTTCTCATTGAATTATACAATAGCGTGTGATGTACGCAACTTCGAGTTCTAACACACCACAACTAATCAAACTAGCCGTTATGAATATTAATACCCACTTTTTGAAATTTTTTAAAATTTATCCTTCAAAATGGAATTCATTTTTGTATTCAAAGTATCAAAATTATCTTAGGTTGAATTTTTGGTATTTTTCCGAAAACATTCAATTTTTGATGAATAGTGAAAAATACTAAATTTTAATTAAAAATAAATTTTTTAGTCAAAATAATTTATAGTTATAAATTATAGTATTTTTTGTTTTTTAAGTATAATTAGATTACATTTTTAACAGTTAATCCAGTGTTGGTCATTGGATGTAATTTCACATTTAAATTGGATATAAACAAGTGTCAATATTTTGATAGTTATTATTTCTTAAAAACACACTTTTTGTTTTGACAATGTGAATTAATTTTAAAATAATTTCATCCAATTTTAAGTTTTGAATTTAGAAAAATGGATTCCATATTTAGAATCGGGAGGTCCAAATTGTGTAAATAGATAAATTTTATTTTTATACATTTTGAATAATTACTTTGGTAAATATTTTACTTACCATTGTTAAAGGGTAAATCCGGTAAATAAGGGTAAAAACTAATATTATAATAATATTAAATTACCCTAACACGTGTCCTAACCCTATTTTCTGATACATTTCTGACCATGGGAATTATTGGGTCAATATTGGGACCCCATAGAGCCACTTCTAAGTGATAATGACACTTTATTTTAATTAAGATAAAGTAAACACAAAAATGACATAAGCATATATCTTTTAGTAAAACAATTTTTAAATATGGTTATATGTGTTATCATTTAGACTATAAATACTCATTAGAAATATAAAAATATTCTCTACATAATTGTATTTTATTTATAATTTTTAGACATTAAATAATTAAATTTATTTATGACACAATGATGATGCAGTAATTACCGTATTAATGAATGATTAAAATAATTGATATTATAAATATTCAAATAAATGTAATTTGAGACTTTTAATGAATTACACTAATTTTCTAGGTTAATATGACATTTTGGGGTTGTTATATGAATTTTTTTTCTAAGTAATAATGTGTTTATGAATTTAGAAAAAACAAAATACCAAATAGTGTCAAAATTAACATAAAAGAGTTTTTAAAACAAATATTATATTATTAATTGATATCCTATTCCTAGAAATATAAGTTTAGGCAAAAAGACTTATATAATTATAGTTGTATCATTAATTAACCACTTGGGGTTCTCTTGGAAGTATATAGTATGTTTATTAACCATATAATATAAAAATACCAAGAGACATGGTAAATGTTATACTATTTAACTTAGAGTTAAATCTAAAAGATAAAGTTAATATAGTGATACAGACCTGTCTAAAACCTATTTTTTTAGTGTTTTTCGACCCATCCCCACCTTATACTTTAAATAATTCATTTTGGAGCCATTAGGAACCAATAATTATTTTATTGTTAAAAAACTATTTCTAGCTTTTCCTAAGGTTCCCCTCACCCCTCTTATAAAAGGGTACTTCCCCTCTCTCTAATTCACACCTTCAAAGCCATTTTTATCAGCCAACCCCTACCCAAATACCCTCTAAACTGTCCTCCATTTATCCTATAGGTCTTCATTTAGTCAGAAAGCCAACCTAAGGAGCACATATGATAGAATCAAAAGGAATAACCCAAAGAAGAGGTAAATATTTCATCACCTCTTTCAAGTTCCTTTATTCTTCCTCTTCCTCTTTCATTGTTGTTTCCATTCTAAAATAATAAATCCAGTATCTTCTATATACATTGATGTTATTATAAATGTGGTACAACCATATTAATTATTCAATCCATCCTTTGAATGACATGTCACCATACGTGCGTACGTACGGCTTACCATCTCCACGTTGTGGTGTAATTTTTATTCAATACATTATTATTTGGATGGGTATAATAATAATGTGTAATTGATGTAAATAATAAATATAACATGATAATGATTTTTTATATATGATATAAGATCCAATTATATATTATTTTAATATCAAAAGAATGATATTGTCACTAGTGCATACGTACAGATTACCATCTCCATGAACGCGATGAGATTCATTCCCCATCGTATCGATTCAAGAAAAATTTTTATTAGATGATTAAAAATAATTTTTAAAGGATTAATATAATTCTGAATATTAAAAACAAACATCCTATCCATAACAAACATTACTTACATAACAAACCATATAAAGAAAAACGAATTTGTTAACACCCAAAACGATGATAATACTAAGATATTATTAACAAAGCAATGTTAAAAGATAATATATGATATCATATTAATGTATATGATTCTTTTATAATTTAATAAAAATTATTTCACCATTATATATGAGTTTAACATACCCTCGACCAAGGAAAAGTACAAGTTAAGGGTTAATTTCACAATCCCTTTATTATCCGAGGTTGTTTTTACGTAAGTATCTACTGGGACCTCTTTATCATCCACATCCATGTTTTTTTAAAATTTATTTCAAAACATTTTTACTATTTAATAGAAAATGGTTTAAATTTCTTTATACCCTTATTTTGAATTATATGTTTTGAAATTAATCTTTCAGTAGTTTTCCAAACACGGCACTTTACGACCTTTTCAACAAAATTAAGGTAAGAATATTTTTTTAACTTATACGGTGGGTGTGGTTATTCTCCATCGTCATAACATCGTCGAAGCTTCCCTTAAAATATTATAAGAATATTTTGAAAATAAATGTTTTCTTTATAATTATTTAACTTTAAATGATATAAAAAAAAGAGATATTTCTCTCAGATAGTTTTGATTTCATCTATGTCAACATCCTTTGATGGATTTTATACTTGTTTGAAGTAAATTAATTATGATACAAATATTGCATATTGTACTGAAGGTTTTGTGATATGTTTGACTGTGTATGTGTTATTTTTATACCATTCATGGTTTATGGTTAAAGTGTTGACATTTCTTATGCTAGTTTTAATACTAATGTTTTGTTATATTTCAACCTTTTCATATGAGGAATGTATTAGACATAGTAAGTGACAGGTGGAGCCCGATATAGCTCCCTGATGCATCGAAAGGTCTCATTAGACAACTAGAAGTGAAATTTTCCGAGGAATTTCCCAATTTGATATATGGTTTTGGCTGAGGCCTTAATCATTTTTAGACGTCTTGGCTTAGGTCGTGAAAAAATGTTTTACAATGTGTGGCATTATATTTTCCCTCATTATGAAAATAATATTGATGGTTCATGTGGTCATTAAATTAGTAGAATACCCATGATTATGTTTTATTATGAAATTATTTACTAAGATAATATTCCTACCATAAAAGTGTTTGTATTTATTACTGGTAAAGGCATGTGTTTTCAATTATTCACAATGCTTAATATTTATGTTATCTTCTACTGTATGGATTACCCTTACTGAGCATTTTAGCTCACCCCTTTCTTATGTTTCATTTTCCCAGGATATGAAGAAGTTAATTATGAGTGAATTTTAGAGGCTTGGGTGTTTCTAATGGAATAAATTATAGTTTTATTTCTTTTAAAGTTGTAAAGTTGAACTTATGTATGAATCTTGTTTCCAATAATACTAAACTGATCGGTCTTTCAAAACATGATTTCCTTGTGATCATGACAATGATACGTAATAATGCACCGACTCTGGGTAACTGGGGTCGGGGCCTTACAAGAACTATGTGACCCATAATCTTGAGTTAGTAGTGGTAGTCTTCGCAGTAAATATGTGGCGACACTGCATGATGGTTGAGAAGTTTATCATATACTATGACCAAAAGAGTCCCAAGTATATATCTCTCAAAAATATATTAACTTGAGATTGAGGTGATGTACAGTGTTCCTCCAGGCCAATGACTTAGATATTTTATGTACTCTTGGTAAGGGTAACTTGGTGGATGAATCTCTTAGTAAGAGATCTTATTCTTAGTTTTTGACCAAGGTTTTGGAGGAGTTATCCTTGTTACAATTTTCCCTGGTAGAAAAGGATGGTGCTTCATATCTTCAGTCAATGTTTTTCATCCCACAAATTTTAATTCATATAAGAGACTCTCATCAAGGATATATATATATGAGACGTACTTAATATTATATCCATTGGACATGATTCTGATGGATAATATGAGGATGGGGAGCATTCTATCATTTTCATCGGATAGGTGATGATCTCTTTTATGTTTTGGGAGGAGGTGATTTAGTAGTTTCATTATTACCCTTTTAAAGTACATAAATGTGTGGAAAAGATGTACTAGTACATACAATGTTATTTTTGGTGGCCAGGAATGAAGAAGGGAGTTGCAGATTTTGTCTCTTGATTCCTCACTTGTCTGCAGGTGAAGGCTGAGTGCCAAGTTCTAGCGGGTTCACCTCAACCCCTTAAGGTGCCAAAGTGGAAGTGGGATGGGATATCCCTGGAATTTTTTATGGGGTTACCATATATGTATAGGGGACATGATTACATCTAGGTGATCATAGACTATCTCACCAAGACGTCCCAATTCCTAGTCATTTGAGAGTAAAGTTTGGTAGAGAGATTGGGATGCCTCTATATGTAGAAGATAGTTCGGTTCCATGGAGTTACCTCAAAGATAGTTTCAGAAAATTATGCTCACTTCATGTCAAGATTATATAGATTATTTCAAGATCCCTTTGGGACACAGTTACACTTTAGAACATAATTTCACCCCCTGACTGACAGCTAGACTGAGTGGACCATCTAGTTCTTGGAGGACATGTTGTAGGCTTACATGTTAGATTTTGGATGTATTTTGGAGGATCATATACCCTTGGTGGAATTTTTATACCAAAAATTCTACCATTCAACCATTGGTATGGAATATATGAGGATGTTTATAGGCAACCTTGTAGGTCACCACCTTGTTGGACTGATCCATGCAATTCAGTACCCATGGTCCTGGAGTTGGTTTGAGATACTATAGAGAAGATACCAATCATCTATAAGTGGATGAGGAATTCATAGAGACTTAATAATTCTTATTTGGACCAATGAAGTAGAAATATAGAGTTCGAGGATGTGGAACTTGTGTTCTTGAGTGTCTCACCTCGATGGGTTTTATGGAGATTTGGACGGAGTCACAAGTTAACTCCAAGATTCATTGGCCCTTTCCAGATACTGCGTAGAGTTGGTGAGGTGGCATGCCACTTGGATCTATAATTGTAGTTAGACTAGGTACATGAAATCTTTCATGTTTCACAATTGAGTAGATACATGCATGACCTATCACATGTTATCTAATGGGGTGATCTTGACATTGAGGATAAAGCTTCCTTTACTGAGTACTTAGTAGAGATTGAGGATCGATAGAAGAGGATCATTCATTTGAGATCGATTCTCCTAGTGTGTGGCTGATGGAAGCATGAGAATATTCATGAGATATCCTGGGATTAGGATACTCAGATTCAATCCCAATACCCTCATATTTTTAAGTAGGATTTTTCCTATTTGGGATGAAAATCTCTAAGGTGGGGAGAATGTAATGACTCAAATTTTTTGTGTATTACCTTTTGAGATTATATGGATTATTTTCAAGACCATTAATTAATTCGACATGTGTTTTTGAGTCCCAATGTTCTCGGAATAATATTTTGAAATATATTAAATTACACACAAATGTCGTTTTTCTAAAAAAGTTGAATAACTCTCAAATGGGGGCCAGATTACAAATCAAAAGGCACTATTGAGTTCATAATGTGGTTTTTAACTTAGGTGCAATATGAAATTTGTCTTCATGGGGTGTTTGTGGAAAATTCATCACATGTGCGGAATAAATAAGATAAATTAATTTTTTGAGTTAATTTATATTATTCAGTGTAGTGACTGATTTTGTTTATAAATACACAGTTATAGGTTATGGACCAAGGTTGATCACTAAACCCTAGATAATAAAAATCCATTGGAGGATAGTGTTATTAGATAGTGATTATGGATTAGGACCAGGTCATGGATTTTTTCACCAATGAAATTCTTGGATTTTTTCAACAATGGAAACATAACCTTTCTTCATAAACAAATTAACCAAACTATATATAGGATTTTTATTTTCATTTTCCATCCCGTTTCTTAATCCTGAATGAACACAGATAAATTCATTGATAAAAATTGATAGGTTCATCATCATTAGATTTAAATTGATTGAATTATATTTTTTTCATTGTGTTTATTCCTCTTTAATTTTATTTTTCTATGAAAATGGATCAAGGATTAATGGAAAAATGTCGAGGAAAATTCCTCGTGTTTGTTGGATTTTGGATTTATTCCCCCATTATTTGCACATTAATCATTGATGTTTCTTTTTTCCTATGGTTCAATGAATACTCAGTATTCAATAACTTCACAGTTGTTCATTAGTTTATCATATTGATATTGTGGGTACGGTTCATGAATTATGGTGCAGTCTAGGTGTGACGATGGTGGTGGACAGTCGAAGGGATATCAGAATGGATTTTCAATATTTGTTCAAACCAGTTTCAATGTGATAGAGATAAATTGATTTATGTGGTGTTTTATGAGGGAATTAAATGTCTGGAATCCAAATATCTAGAAACTAGAGTCTTGGATGACCCCCAATCTATAGGTTCTAGTGAGTGTGGCGGCTCTGACAATGCACAGGACAATGTAGAGGAAGAACCGACAGATCTGGAAAATCCTGATCAATACGGTGTGTATTTTAGGATTACACACCATGTGGGAACCCTTGGTATGGTGTTATGATTTCAGCTAAATTTAAATATCACATGTTGTGTGACACGACCACATTCCTTATGACCCTTCTGTGACAGCTCGATATGCACTTCGAAAAGTACATGGACATGACCAAAATTACATGACCATGGTAATATTGTGTACATAAACATGGACATGGATAGGTTTACATGGGATGGTATATGGGCACAACCATATATACACAAACATGTCCAAATGGAATGGGTAGGTTCTATGAGACCTCAAAACTTCATCTGTTTCACTCAAATTCCATTTATGTTTAGGTTTACATTTCATGTAAGGATTTACTTCACATGAATTCCTAGAGATAGCTGGACATTCTATGTACCCCTAGTACAAACAATGTACCTCCTTCAAGGTTGATAGAAATACTTCACTTCATTGGTATGGACCAGTCTTGGTTGAGTGAGTTCCCTTGGTCCATCCCTTGAGTGTTCATTGTGACATTATATCCATATCACAGGATTGAGATTTAATCTAAAGGATGAGTCTCTAATAGAGTTTGTGGTGTCCCTTAAGAAACTATAGTAATATCCCTTACTATATTAATAAATTATTTTGGGTTTTTGGAATCATTGTGACCTCCTTAATTATAGCATTGGTCCTCCATTTAAAAGGTTATATTGATAGGGTTCTTGGTATCATTGGTGTATGATCCCCTACATAGCGGGTTGATCCAGATTAGGTTTGTGGTGTCCTTCATCTGTTCTAGGTATGAAATCCTATTTGAGTATCAGGTTATTTTGAGACTAGTGAGATTTATTTCATAGGGAACAATGATCTTGGCCTCTTGAATGAGTGTATATGGTGATATAATGGCTAATGGAGTGGATTCTCTCAGAATGGGCATTTCTTTCAACAAAATTATGTGGATTGTAGTTTTTGTGACTACCTGGTGGCACGGTGTCCATCCTGGGTATATCTAGGTGTTTTATATTATAAGTTTATTTTTCTAACTATCCTTGGTGATTCATGTTTATTTTTTTGGGGAGTCCTGTTGGGTATTTTTATACTCACCCCTACTTGGGCTATGCCTGCACATGTTGTGTCTTATGCAGTGGAAGTCCCTTTTGACAGTGTCCTGAGAGGACACAGAGTAGGTGGAGAGTATATTGAGCTAGATAGACCAATTTTTTTGCTATTAGTTTTAATTTTATCATATTACTCTCCCTTGGAGTAGTTTTTACTCTTCGAAGCATTTGTTTGGGCTTGTCTTTGACCCATTTTTCACTTTCAGTAATTTACTATCACACACTAGTTGTGGGATTATAGATATATGCATGCATTAATTTTTATTGTTTTACATTTATTCATTGGGTGGGATTATATATGTGTGTTTTTTATAGGTATATTATTATAATTACTTATATTTAGAGGATATTCATAATCGACACTAGTCACCAGCCCTAGGCCTATTGAAGTCGGGCTTCGGGTTGTTACGGGTCGAACCCCTATGGGTCAGGTTGTGATATAAATTTCCTTGGAACGGATGAAGACTTGTTTTAATTTTCAATTTAATTTAATTGAATAATTAATATAGGGGGTTGAATAATTAGACTTAGGGATAGGAATCTTAATTCAATGAATCATGATTTTTCTTTTTAGTCATATGTAGATGAAATTTTCCCTATGATTTTTTAATCATTTAATTTCATATGTTTATGTGGTTTAATTTTTTATTATTACAAATGTGATGTGTGATTTTATTTTTTTCATATGTTATCATTCTCAAGATATTTCTAGAACTGTTATTTATTATTATATATTAATAAAGAACTCATGAATAAACTTGGTAAATGTTAACTACTAAGACATGAATTTGATCTTTTCATATCTTTGATTGTAAAAATTCACTATTAAAATTATTCAGGAAATTTTACTGATTTTCCACTATCCTTGATACCTACCTTAATATTGGTCATAATTTTATCCCTCAGATATCATGAATGACCTATGATCATAATTATCCACACTACCAGCCAATTTTATCCATTACCACCTATACTCTAGTGTTTTGTATGATTATCATAGTTTAAGTGTGAGGAAATGGAATTCATCGTAAAAAGGGATGTGATTAATTAAGAGGAAAATGGTAGGGTTGTTTCATTATGTTTTTGAAAAGTTTCATAGTTATATTATTAATTATTTTCCATCGTTACCCCTCAATAAAAAACATGTTTTGTTTTTTTTTTTGAGGTTAATCACTCACCATTACTTTTTCAATGATTTTTATCATTTAGGGAAGGGTGGTGGATTTGATACTTTTATTAGAAATTTTTTTTAATAATTGAAATTTTTTTGGAAAAAATAATAAAATGTAAAAGAAAAAATAAATAAAAATAAATCAAGAGGGGTAATTCATTAATTATTTTTTAATTATTTCATAACCATTTCTTGGAAATTGGGTGAGTGGGTGTTTTAACTTTTTGGAGAGTATAATTTCATTGTACTTCACCATTGATTATCATGAAATATTATTATTATTAAAACCTCCTTTTGAGCTTCATTTTGTTTTATTCTTTAATACCTACCAACCTATTAGCCTCAGATTCAATTGATCCAAATCTGAAATTACTTATGACTTTAAGTGATTTGTATCTCTACAAAGTGGATAATGTAGGTCACATTCAAGTTTATAAGTATGGTATATAAGATTAAGGTTTGAGAAAGCTCTATATAAATATTACATTGAGAAATCCATAAAAAGTAATCATAAGTAAAATCATAACTTTTCATGATTAATAAGGATAAATTAAGAGGATTGAATGGAAAAAAGTATAAGTTCCATCATTTTTCATAGGGAGAAATAAAATACATTGTCAACTAGTTAGGATTCAATGAAAGATTCGTATGTGAAACTTAAAAATTATTTTTTCCCAATTGAAAATTATTTACTTTTATTTATTTTAAAATTCAAATACTAGTATCAAGTGGGATCATTTTTCATATTTATTTGAGATATATGATTGAGGAAAATCATTCTTTTAGTGTGATGGATTTGATGAGTTCATTAAATGCATAATTTTTTTTGTTTTATTTCATTATGTTTTAAACCTAATTAATAATATTGGTCCTTATTAATTGTTTTATCTTATTCTTTTGGTGAATTTCATTTTTTATTATCTTTTTGAAAAGAGAAAAAATGAAATTTAATGTTTATGAATATTTATTATGGGTGTTTGTGTGTTGTGTAGTGGTTATGAAAATGAGAAGCAAATAAAGACATAGCCAAAAAAAATAGGATAGTACCTAGGCTAACCCAAAACCAAGATGCAAGCCACATAACTTCCCCATGGGGTGGCCAGATAAGCAACCAGAGAGGCCTGCTCATAGGCATGGAATATAGGGGAGCAAAAGTCATGCATGGTGAACACACATGGGATAACCCACATGGTACATGGGGATTAGGTTTGTGCAACACATGGGATGATAAAATCTCACTGGGGGTTAGGTTTACATGGTAGTAGGAGTTCTCTGGTTCCCATCTATCATTAATGAGCTATTGATGTTGCACCCTCTATTATTAAGTAATGACCAACCATTGAATTTTTCAATGTGGGATGACCTCATTTCAAGGTACAATTCAAACTTATTGAAGCTTCGTCATCCTAAATTCACTTGTTCCATCATCCTCGCATGCCTATTGGGTTGTCTCCATTACCGCTACACCTAAATCATACCATAGTTGATCAACTGAAACTTAGGGTTCTATTGAAATTTCAAATATCACAATACCACCACCATTGCTATGTGTTATAGTGAACCCTAGAGCTTAAAAAGATTATAGATGGTTTCATTCTGGTTCTTCTATAGTGTCGTATCCCCTATTTACAAAGGTTTGGGATGGAGAATATACAACATCATGTTTTCATTTCACTATGAATAAACAAAGTTGTAAAATAGAGTTTTCAATAGTGCATGAGGTTACATCATTAGATATTCACTTTCACCATGATAGGAATAATATGGGGAATGAAAAAAATGATTGAATTGGGGGTGAAACTATAGAGTTTTGGCTACACCATGGATTTATAAAATATTGTTAGTGGAAATTATTCAATAAGAATATGGATATAATTGGTTCTATGACATGGGATTTACCTTACACAAAAGAAGGTAAGAACCCAGTTTTTTTACTCAAGTATAGATATTTTAAATTTCAGTTGAAATATTTACTTTGGACCTTATAAGGATTCTTATCATGTTAGCAAAGGTCCTAGGTGTTTCTGGGGAAGTTTGGTGCCGGGAACCCATCTTTTTGGGAAAATTGGACAGGTCACACAACTAGAACATGGTTGGTGCATGGTTTGGATAACCATGTAGATTGAAATATCCAAACAGAACCACTTTGCATAGTTTTCACACTATCGTGCGGCCAAACCATGAAATGTACCCTTCTACCCCAGTAACCTCACACGGTTTTCCCAACAGTTTGTCAAACCATGCACATGCAATTTTTCTGGGTAATTTTACAAAATTTACCTTAATGATCTATTAACATTCCTCCTTCTTCACTAATCCAATTTTATGAGGGATTAACCTATTTCTCTCAAAATTTGAGGAATTTTAAATATCTAACCTTGGAATCAATATATCTCCTTAAATTGGAAACCAATTGAGTTTTCTTTCATCATGTTGGATGTAAAATTGTATGTACTCATGTCCTCTTGAGCCATTCTCTTTCACTTTTTCACTCGACCTAGTTATCGGGGTATGAGAATATTTATCCTTTTCTTAGATCTACTCTAATCTGAGCTAAATAAAGGGCCAATACATGAGTATAAGTATCATAAAACCCTATGGTTGGGATTTTATAACTCATCCATAATATTTTTTTATTTTGGATTTGTCATGTGGGCCCCACTGATTTCATTCGGTACCGTTTATGGTATTTATATGACATTTTTATAATAATTAGACCGTATGGATATGATCTTTCCATATATGTGATTATTTTTTAGTTGTTATGACCACAAATCCATCCCTTCCATTTCAAAGGTTATTCTATAACTGTTTTTTTAGTATTTGACATGTTTGAGCAACTGTTCAGGTGTAACTTATCTTGACCCTTCTAAGGGTAATATTTTCTTTATCAAATGGATCGATTTAGATTGTGATTCACATAATAGAAAGTACTTTGTATGCTCTCCACTTGACATTTCTAAGGTAAGGTCTTCAATTGATAATTAAATGTGAAATGTTAATTTGAAAGTATACGAAGTATATGACTTGGCCTTAAATATAAATAAATAGTAGGTTTCATATCTGTAGAACCCCTTAACCCATTAATAGAAGGTAGAAGAATTAACCTTGAATATGGAATATGCCTTAAATTGATAAAAAGGATACATGCTACAAACCCTTATCAAACTAATTAAAGGAAAGGCTTGAACCAGATGAAATATTACAGGACTTCATAATAAAATATGAATGGCCTGACACGAGCTCGCCTTGGATTCTAATCTGAGAATGTTATGAGCACTCGTGAACCTCATTCCAATTCAAGGACACATCTTTCATAGGTTGATACCCACCTTGATCCCAATCCTTGTCTATTCTTGGATGTCCATTATGACACTATAGGATCCCTTCATATTATCATAGGATGCCTCAGATACCCTCCTTGGATCTAGTATTGAAAATTAGGTTCCATGGTTACAACCTATAGGGATATGCCTCTTCTTAGCCCCATTTTACCATGGATGATAACCATGGATTAGGTAGGCACCTTATTGTGGAATTCCTTGAAATATGATCCTTGGATTACACTCCTACCCATGCCAGGCTACAGTTATTACTGATTTGGAGACCTTTAAGTTCTACATCGCCTTAATTATTACCTTGGGACTTCACTATTAAATATCATTACAGGTTTCCCTGTAACATCTTGGAACCTTCACTATTTATACTATCACTAGGTGATGTCAGTGTTGGATATGCCCCACAAATCCTATAAATCTAAAATTGGTAAATAATTAATTAAATAATTGGTTACATGTTCAGACACTAGCCAAGGGATTAAGTAGGTACTTGGGTATTTGGTTACATTGTACTGATTTACTTTATATATTCATTCATACACACTGGTACATTTCCATTACACAAGATGGATTTTATAGACAACAGTGGTGGTGTCCCACTGAGATTTATCTCACACCCTCTCCAGGATCCATTTGGTACTCGGGGAATGTTAAATGGTTGTAGGTGTTGATAAAGGGAAGTATACGGCTTCGAACACCTGATTGGTTGTTGTTTAGTATGGAACTTGATAGAATAGGATTGAGTATTAACTCAAGATGATTGGGATAGTCTTTGATTTCCTTTATACATTGTGAAACATGTTATTCCTATTGTTTGTATCCATGTTTTTGAGCTTTCTAGTACATGACATATCATCATATGTTGTTGAATGTTATTATAGTTTTTTCAGTTATTATTAATATTGTCTCTAGTTTTTCAGTGTTCCTTTTGTTTACTTATATTACTTCTGATATTTACCTATTTTTACATCCATATACTATTATACACTTTGCTAATGAGGTAATAGTATCCCCACATACACACACTAGTCCCTTGCTGCTAGTCAGTAGCCTCCGGCGTTTGGGGAGATGCGCTTGAGGCCATGTGGCCCACCAGGCTCGGGGCACCCTAAAGTGGCATCCTAGTCTGGGATGTCACATATACATCTAGAGAATATTTGTTAACTTGTAGAATATTTTATCATAGCTGACATACCACACTGTAGTGAGGGTTTCTAATAAGGTGGTTCTAAGACATTGCCTACATCCATGTCATTGTATGGTTTTATTTTCAATTTCAAACACCTGAATATTTCTCGCCCATGCATGTGATTCATGATGTCTTAGAGTGAGTTTAAATAATATTATAATATGGGGATCTCTCTTACATAAAATTATTTTTAAACAATGCAAATGTAGGAGGATAAGGCCAGAAATTTTGATATTTAAAGTGAAATATCTAATTGAGATAACAGATATGTGGATATCTATATTTATTCAACTCTCCCTCTTAGATAATCTAATGATTTATACACATGGTATTTTACCAATAATTGATAATATTATATGAATTTAAGGAAAATATAAATTGGTGGCCGATTCAAAATTATTAGAGAATATAAAAGATGAGATAAGATAGATACATATTTTTATCTCTAGATTTCTCTCACTATAAATAAATAAATCATCCATGGTTGAAAAGGATTAGAGGGAACCAAGGAAATTTGACTGGATAATGGATAATTAGAGGGATACATTAGAACATTATTGTTTCTATTTTGGTGGAGTGAAACCTATGTCATTTTATTTTAGTTTTCATTCCCTCTCATGACTAGCATAAGTGGGTAAGCAAATTTATTCCAAATCATGTATGGATGGTGGTATATATTTAGTTAATTGGGTTTTTTTATTATGCTGTAATGGTTTTTTTATTCATTGATAATTCCCTAAATCTTATTTCTATCCTCTTTGAATGAACAATGGGTTTGGGAAGAAATATTCTACCAATACATAAACTAACATTTTTTTGATCATTGAATAACCATTGGGTGACCAAGGGTGGTTACATTTAAAAAAGATTTTGGATTACCAATTGTATTAAACAATAAAAGTAAAAAAGTTTTAAAAAGGGGTGTGAATATATTAGATAGTGTTCATTTTGAGTGAAGGTTCAATGGGATTAAATTCTGATGAAATCTAGATTAATTTTATTCTTTCCACTTCACCAATGCATGCACAAGAAAATACTATGCTTGGTTCACTCATCTAATTTACCTAAAAACTATTATAAAATATCTTTTTTATTCAATGTTTTCGAGTTTTTAAGTTATTTTTACCCATTACATATTCAATCTAAGTCAAACTCAATGTTACTAGTTTTAAAATTAATTAGTGTTAGTTATAGTTTATAAATTTTTAAAATCATTTCCTGGATATAATTAACAAAACCTTTCAGGAAATCATGATTCTTGAATTTTGATCATGGTTACATGATATCCAAAATATTAATAATGATATAAATATCATATATATTCATTATATTAATATTTATAACCATCCACAAAAGGTATAGATAGAAAAAATAATTACAACGTTCATGGAGACAGTAGTATGTATGTACACATGAACATTGTTTTAATTTTCAAATGAAAAGAATGAGAGAAATATAAATAATATTTTATCAATAAATAATCAAAATTGAATAATAAATATCATATATGTTAGTTAAACTCATAATTATAAGAATCAATGTTAATGGTGATGGAAAAGGAATCACATCGCTACATAGAGGTAGTAGTCCACACATACACACACGCAATATTTTCATTTTCTAGAAGATAGTAAAGAGGTAGAAAATGGTTGTTCCATAATCACAATAAAACCTATGTAAATTAATTATACTCTATTAATCATGTTATTATGGATACAATATTTTTATAGAAGGTGGAATAATAAATAAAATTGAATGTGCTCAGTTATTTTTTTACCTATTCTTTAAGGTAAATCCTTTGGATTACACCCTAATACTTCAAGGATTGGTATTAGGAGAATAACATGGGATATATGATGAATGTAAGGAAGGTACGAAGGTTTTTTAAGGTATTGTCTAGTATAGAAGGATAAAAATTCATTAATAAGTGAATGCACTATCATGACACGTCAAATTGATGATGTTTTAAGGTTGAATTATAGTTGATGGAATACCCTAGGTTGTCTCTCAAAGATCATTGATTGGTTTTGAGTGTGTATTTTTAATAAAGATTACTAGAATAGGGGGTGGTTTTGAAAACAGTTTTAAAAATAAAAGGACTTAATTAAAGAGTTTAATAGTTGAATAGGAAAGGCTGTGTTTATAAATATGAGATAAAAAGGTTAATTTTGAGTTCACTACACACATTTAAAGATCATTGTTCTCAGAGATTAATTAAGGTTTGATTTAAGTCTTCAGTTGAAATCAATCAGAATCTCGATTACTTTCCAAGCTCCTATATCAAAGCACGTTGAGCCAAACTATGAAATAAGAATCATATAGCCAAGGTCCAGATCACATGTATAGTATAATAGCTTTTAAAACATATTTAAATCTCAAATAAGTGGGGAAGAAAATGATTCTTGTGCTGACCAATCGGAACAACACAAGTCATACACTCAAAACTTCACACCGATCAATTAAAAGTAAAGAGCGTTTCATTTAGTTAAATCAAACAAATATAAATCAAAGTAATATACTTATGAATTAAATGTTTTAAAACCCAAAATATATCATACCAGTAGTATTTCAAGTTAGGGAACTCCCTTTACATGTGTGTATCTCCCTCATAATGAACGCCCATCGTTTAGATCGACATTGGGAGGAGGAAGCTCGGGTGGAGATCCTTCTTCATTATTGATCCCCCTATGAGGATAGAGGCCTATAGAAATTATAGGATGATGAGAGGAATCCTATGGAACTCCAATTTGGTATCACTTCACTACGTTTCTGAACTCCCCAAATGAGGTACCCATGGTGCTCTATTATAGAAAAAAAGGGAAGTTGTTTTGGCCACACAAATTTTGTAAAACCACTTGTCCAATTTTTTCAGACTCCAGAAAGTATTAAATAGATTTTTACCAAACTAGAAAGTTTTTTACCCACGTCTTTGTTATATCCATCAAAATATTGGCTTGATTTGGACACCTATATCTCAAGATATGGACAGCACACAACACACAACTTTTGACTCTGTGCAAATTCGGTTTCTTGGACAGATCACTTTATTTGGGCCCCTTAATGGATGGATGGGGCATGTGTGTCTTAATAAGACTTGTATAAAATTTATATTTGGACAATTCCACAAAATCTCAGCTCATTTCGATGCATATAGTTTTCATACTATACCAAACAGTGGACAAGTGTCCATGGAACCCATGCAGTTTTTGCACATTTTTCTTTTAGATCATCATTGGGGCCTACAAATCACCTCCTCCTGCAATGGAATCATAAAAAAAAGTAAAATTTGCCTTTTTAATAGTTATAAACAAAAAATAAATTATTCAAATATGTAATAATTTTTTTTATAATTTTTAATATAAATCTAGTTTAGCATATTGGTGTAAGATTGAACATGAAGCAGTGAATCGCAGTGCGAACACACCCCCACACCTAAACATTTTAACTCCTAGGAAAAGTTAAATTTTTATAAATTATGCATGTAGATATTACCAACATAATGAATATTTAAAATTTGAGTAAATTTTAATACATTAAAGTAATGTGATCAATGCACAAACCACACTAGGAGTTCTTCCTAGTGAAAATGAAAAAAGATGTCTCATAAATCATATCATAGTGAAATTCAAAGAGATTCATGATAAAAAATTGAGAAAGGAATTCAGAAGTTGACCATGCCCCTAACTCTCCATGTGTGTGTGTGAAAACCATTCAACTTTATTCTTTCCACTTTCTATCCAATAAATATAGGTTACTTTTTCATTTTTCCACTTAAATGATTTTGTCCACCGAACCTGCCCTACATCCATTGCAATCATATTTCAAGACCCACTCACTTAAGAATTCCCATAATTCAAACCATAAGTTCTTGACCTATATATCCCCATATGTTTCACATTTCATCACTCCCCTCATTTATTATTTTTTTAGAAGTTTCATTTGGAACAAATGTCACTCTCATCTCTCAAACCTTGTTTGATCTCCTCATTAAACTAATTTTAATAGTTCTAACAAGATCAAAGGCTGAGGAGGAGTGGTTTTTGACCTTCCCAAGACACAACCCAATTTTTTTTGATTTTTTTAGGGAATACAACAGTCAGATATCAGGTACAAATGCATAGGTCAATATAGTACAGTAATTAAATAGATCGGAAAAGGAATTAATTTACATAAATATCATTTTAAGATGAAAAATATTAACCTAACATATATTTAACTTCTATTAAGTAATAAATATTTACACTTTTTGGTTTAGTGCAAAAATGTTTGGAGATATTGGTGACACAGTTTTCCCAAAAACTACTCACACAATGGGTTCAATATTCTCAAAGGTTTCACAGAGATACAACTATTTATATCATTGACAGAAAACCAATTCACTAAATATCACTCCCTGATGTTATATTCATACAAAAATTCATTCTATAATAGTGTTAGGTTTTCATCAAATGTTAAATCAACATGGAATCAAAAATTTCAACATGAATTTTCAGTAAGTTCCATGATTTGGGGACCATAAGGGGGGATAAAAACAATAAAGAAGGAGAAAAGGAGAAGAAAGAAACAAAGTCTATAAAAATCCAAATGAAAATTGGAATGTATCCATCCCCCACCCAAATATAATATACAGTGTAATCACTATAATAAAATAAATTGCAGAAAATATGGATAAAACATGGTTGGTTTCATTGGTATGTTGCTTCTTGAACATATAGTTCCTCCATCGGGAACTCCGAAAGTGCTTCATGGAAGTGTTTTAGATGTTTCCCATTGATAGTAATGGTTTAATTAGTTTTTTCATTTTGAACCTAAACAACACCAAATGGAGATACATTAGTAACAGTGTATGGTCCAAACCAACGGAAATGAAGCTTACCTGGATGTCGCTTCATCCTTGCATTGTAGAAGAGGGACTTCTTCCCAATGTGGAATTGACGATGAATGATAATACAGTCATGGGAAGCCATGGTTTTCTCCTTATAAATTCTATATTTCTCATATGCATCTCTTCTCATTTCCTCTAGCTCCTGAATCTACAACCTCTTTTTAGAACCTTCACCAGAAAGATTAGAATTTCATTGTTTGATGGCCTAGTAGGCCCGATTCTCAATATTAGTAGGGAGGTGAAAACTCTTTTCAAACATAAGCCAATATGGTGGCATGAAAATGGGGGTTTTGAAAGCAGTACTGTAATCCCATAATGAATCATCGAGTCTAAAACTCCAATATTTTCTATTGGGTTGAACCATTCTTTCCAAGAATCTATTTTACTTGTCTATTTCACACCTCGGCTTGACCATTGTTCTGTAGATGATAAGCAGTAGACACTTGATGCCCAACCCCATACCGATGCAAAAGAGATTTCATTATTTAGTTACACAAATGAGAACCCTGGTCACTGATGATGAACCTAGGTAAGCCAAACCAATAGAAAATTTAGGTTCTCAAAAATTTCACAACTTCCTTAGAATCATTATTCCGTATATCTTGTGCCTCTACCCATTTTGAAACATAATCCAAATTCAATAGAATGTACAAGTTACCAAATGAATTTTTGAATGGTCCCATAATGTCAATTCCCCAAACATCGAAAATTTCATGGAAGAACAAGGGTTTTGTAGAATCTCATTTCTTTTAGATACATTCCCCATTCTTTGACAGCAAGGACGAGATTTACAGAAGTCAAGGGAATCCCAAAACAATGTGATCCAAAAGAGACCATATTTGAGGACCTTGAAAGCAGTCCGATGGGAACCAAAGTGGCCCCCAGAACCAAGAGAGTGGAAGAACATAAGGATGGACTGAAACTTGCTATCTGGAATACAATGCCTAAGGACTTGATCACTATAGGTGCACCAAAGGTAGGGGTCATCCCAAATGTACCAACAAAACTCAAGTTTTAGACGGTCAGTATGTTTTTTGATGAAATCAGTGGGAATGAAAGATGCTACAAAATAATTCACAATTTCAGCATACCAAAGAAATAACATCTTTCACTCGGTATAGTTTCTCATCAGGAAACAAATCATTTATAGGAATACAGGGGGATGAGTCAATGTTCGAGGATGGGTGGATCCTACTGATATAGTCAGCCACCACATTCTCTGCTCCTTTTTTATATCCAATTTATAAATTTAATTCTTGAAGGAGGAGCATCTAGTGAATTAGATGTGGTTTGGATGCCAGTTTCTTAAGAAGATACCGAAGGGCTGCATGGTTTGAGAACACAATGACTTTGGACCCCAAAAGTTATGACTTGAATTTTTTCATGCAAAACAAAATGGAAAGGAATTATTTTTCAGTTGTGGTGTAGTTTTCTTGGGCAGTGTCTGGTGTACATGAAGCATAGATAATGACATGTGGAGCTTGATCCACCCTTTGTGATAAGACTGCCCCAACTGTATAGTTAGAGGCATTACACATGAGCTCAAATGGTAAATCCCACTAAGGTGGTTGGATTACTGGGTGTGATGTGAGACTCCTTTTTAACTTATTAATATCTTCTTCACATTCTTTATCAAAAAAAAATTCTTTTTCTTTTTTGAGTAATTGGGAAGGGGAAGTGCAATCTTACTAAAGTCATGAATGAAACAATGGTAAAATCCAGTATTACCTAGGAAAGACCACACATCCCATACATTTTTGGGAAATGGTATGAACGAAATGACATCCACTTTTGATTTATCTACTTGGATACCATCCCCAGAAATTACATGTCCCAAAACTATACCTTGTCTCACCATGAAATGGAATTTCTTATAATTAAATAAAAGATTCATTTCAATACAACGACGTAGGATGGAACCAAGACTACTCAAACATTCATCAAAATAGGATCCATACATAGTAAAATCATTCATGAAAACATCCATGAAATTTTCTAGGTAATCCGAAAAAATACTAACCATGAATCAATGGAAAGTACCTGGAGCATTACACAGACCAAATGGAATCCTCTTATTTTCAAATGTGCCAAAGGGGAAAGTGAAGGTCATCTTTTCTTGATCCTTGGGGAAAATATGGATCAGAAAGTATCATGAATAACCATAAAGGAAGCAATAGTGGAACTTACCCATTAGCCTCTATAGAATTTGGTCAATGAATGGAAAATGGAAATGGTCCTTTCTTGTATGTTGGTTTAGTTAGGGATAGTCTATACAGACACGCCAACTATTCTCCACACAAGTTAGAACCAATTCATTTTTTTCATTTTTAATTTTGGTAAGGCCAATTTTTTTAGGAAATACTTGAATGGTACTGACCCATTGGATTTCAGAGATGGTGTAAATGATTCATACAGCTAATAATTTTATTACTTCATTTTTAACTACATCTAAGAGGTTTGGGTTCAGTCGAATTTGTGCCTGCCTCACTGGTTTGGCCTCATCATTTAACAAAATATGATATGTAAAAACTGATGGGATAATACCAAGAGTGTCCGTAAGTGTCCATCCCAATTCTTTCTTATACTCCCTCAAAAGTTGAAGTAGTAACAATTCATGCTCCGGAGTAAGTGAACTAGTAATGATGATGGGAAACCTGTTTCCATTCTCAAGATATGAACATTTTAAATATTGAGGCAGTTGTTTTAGTTCCAATTCTGGTGGATTTTGGATTGATAGGAGTGTGTGTGAAAGTGAGAGGTCACTGATCTCATATAACTTCTCAATGGTATCATCCTCAATAGAGGAATGAGCTTTTACAATCTTAGTAGTATCATCGACGGTCATTAGATCCTCAATGTTCACGAAATTATCAATTTATAAACATGAATGACACTTTTCTAGACCACTACAACAATTAATGCATGATTCATTTCCAAGAATTTAAATCAAGGATGAAAACTCAGAAATGGGATCAGGGGAATGATAAGATGTTTTTTTAGGGGAAGGGAGTACATCAATTGAATTAACAGAGAGACATGAATGTTCTTCCAAGGGGTGATTCATGGAATCAAGGATTTTGAAATGGACTATTTCACCACCAAAATCCTTAGATAATGTTCCATTATGGACATTAATTATGGTTTTGGTGGTTTTCAAGAAAGGTCTCCCAAATTTAATTGGGGCATGTCCATTAATCCTATCATCTTCCATTTTAAGCACATAAAAATCAGCAGGAAAAATTAAATTTTGAACCCTCACAAGAACTTCCTCTAATACACCAGAGGGGTGTGCGTTACTCTAGTTATCCATTTGAAAAAAAATTACAGTGGCCTTCAGTTCCCTGACCTACAATGTAGAGTAAATAGAGTGAGGAATCACATTTATAAAAGAACCTAAATGTGTCATAGATTTAGAAAAATAAAACTCCCCTATGGTTCATATAATTGATAGTGTTCCAGGATCATTGCACTTGGTGGGAAGTGATGGATCTATCAATGCTAAAACATTCCTCCCCAAAATTACCTTCTCATCACCAAGAAGTCTCCTTCAATGTGTTCGCATATCCTTTAAAAACATTTCATATCTTGGAATTTTCTTCACGACATCATTTAAAGGAATGTTAACCTGCACTTTTCTGAAAGTTTATAATATTTCTTTATTAAGTTTAGTTTCTGTTTGTTTCTTAGGATGGGTGGACCTTTGGGGAAATGGACGTGTAATGGATGGGATAGTTAACTCGTCAAAAGAAACACTTTTCCTTTGGAATGGCTTCTCTTGGGATAAGGATTTTCTTCTCTTATACCATTTTTAGCAGTAGGGATGGTGGTTTCCTCAGGGATGGATGAATCTAATGGAGAGTTCATTTGGGTTTTAAGTTGTTTCCCAGTCCTAAGGGTGATGGAACTAACATTTTCCTTATCCCTAGGGTTAACTACTGGTTGATAGGGTAGTTTACCCGACCCATGACTTTGGATTTCCCCCCACACAGTTATCTAGTTGGCCTAATTGGGTTTTTAGGTCTTTTATGGATTCTTGGGTAGTTTTTTCGAATTGGAGATTTTTGGCATCCATTTGGTTCATCATGTCTTCAAGGCTATGCTTTGATTTTGGAGGGGATTATTGGAAAGGCCTTTAGGGTGGTTGATGATTTCTGGGTGGTGGTAGATGAATATTATTCCCTTGTTGGTTCCATGGTTGATGAGGCTGGTTTGAATACCCCTCATTCCTATAATCTTGGTTTTATTTCCACCCAGAGTTGGATGGATTTTATGGTTCTTACTTAAAGGGTTTGTTATAGTGGCATCCTAATAAGATTTCCTCACAAATCTCAGAAGTTTCTCTCAATTGGAGGCATTGGTCAGAATAATGGGTGTCAGAAGAGAATATTCCACAATCGATGTTAGGAGGAGATTGAGATTTACCATGGGAGAGAGAAAGTTTTAAAAAAATGGGTAATTACCTCTTCAAACTTTGTTCCCACCTTCTTATCAAATTCAGTACTTTTCACCTCATGGACACCTCGAATGGGTACACTTGACCTTGTATCGAATTGTTTTGTGTTTTTCACCATGTTCTCAATCAGTATTCTTGTAGTGATTGGGGTTTTATCTACTAGTGCACCACCTGAAACTGCATCAATCATGTTACGATCAATTGGAATTAATCCTTCATAAAAATATTATATCAAAAGTTGATCGCTTATTTGGTGGTGTGGACAACTCGAACATAATATTTTAAATTTTTCCCAATATTGATGAAGTGTTTCCCCTTGATATTGTCTTATACCACATATTTATTTCCTTATTATTGTAATTCGAGAGGCTGGGAAATATTTTTCAAGAAAAAATCATTTCTTTACCCCAACCTATTATTGGGGAATTAACATAATAAATCCAGTCTTTTGTAGTATAATCTAATGAAAAGGTGAATTTTATAAGCTTTACTTGTTATTAATCCAAATTATAATGTTTTAATGTTGAAAGAATTGTGTGAAATTCTTTTAAATGATTATGTGGATCTTCTCCAAGAAGTCCATGGAATCTTGGAAATATATGAATTAAACCATATTTTAGTTCAAAATTGGGTGCCTCGCCTTGTAATTGAATGTATGTGGGTTGGATATCAACATCAGGTGAGGTTAGTTATTTTAGTGTTATATATTTTTCATCCATGTTATACAATTTTATTTCAGTTTTGATGTTGGTTCCGGAAGAAAAATATGAAGGATCAATAAGAGTGTTGTTGTCTTGTGTGTCCTCCTTCAAAGGGTTCTCTTGTGCGTCTCGGGGTCACTGACGTAAGATCCTCTCCAGTTCAAGTTTGAAAGGTGGTAAATCTCCTGGATTAGAACACTTCATGCACAAAACCTACACAAGAAATAAATTATAACGCAAAAATATATGTAAAGGTATAATATAAAACAAATAAATATTAAAAAAATTTACAAAAAATCTTATCAAAAACACGCATTAAAAACCAAATCTCTCCACTGCAATGGTGCCAAAATTTGAACGTTTTTTCAATACACATCAAATCGATTATGTTTTTAAGTTTTATTTATATTATAGGAAATATACTAGGTCATCTCTCAAGGAGCGTTGACAGGTTTTGAGTGTATATTTTAAATAAAGATTAATAAAAGAGGGGTTGGTTCTGAAAATAGTTTTAAAAACAAAATTACTTAATTAAAGATCATTATTAGCAGAGATTAATTAAGGTTTGATGTAATTCCTTGGTTGAAATCAATCGGAATCTTGATTACTTTCCAAGATCTTATATCAAAGCACGTTGAGCCAAACCTTGACATAACAATCGTATAGCCAAGGTTCAGATCACATGAATGGTAAAATGGATTCCAAATAAAATTGAAATCTCAAATATGTGGGGAAGAAAAGGATTCTTGTGCCATCAAATTGAAACAGCAAAAGTCACGCACTCAAAACTTTACATTGATCAGTTAAAAGTAAAGAGAATTTCATTCGGTTAAATCAAACAAAGATAAATCAAAGTAAGATAATTTTGAATGAAGTGTTTTAAAACCCAAAATACATCAAACAAGTAGTATTAAAAGTGTTGGAACTCCATTTACATGTGTTTATCTCCCTCACAATGAACTCCCACCATTTAGCTCGACATTGGGAGGAGGAGGAAGCTCGGGTGAAACCCCTTCTTCATTATTCATCCCCCAATGAGGATAGGGGCCTCCAAAACTTCTAGGATGATGGGAGGACTCCTCCAGAACTCCAAATTTGTAGAACTTCGCTCCTTTACCGAACTCCCCAAATGAGGTACCCATGGTGCTCTTTTATAGAAAAAATGGGAAGTGGTTTTGGGCACAAAGATTGTGAAAAAACCACTTGTCCCATTGTTTTTGGCCACCAAAAATTCTTAAATCACTTTTGAAAAAACTATAAGGTTGTTTCCCCACTTGTTTTATATCTCCATGGAATGTTTTTCTTCATTTGGACGCCTAAAGATTAAGATATGGATAGCACACAATACACAACTTTTGACTCCGTGCAAATTCGGTGTCCTAGACAGATCACTTCAGTTTGGAATCTTAATGGATGAATATGGCTTGTTTTTATTCATTATAGTTGTAGAAAATTGAATTTTGTACCAGTAAAAAAATTATTAGCCCATTTGTTTGCACTTCATTTTTAGACTATACCAAACAGTGGATAGGTGTCCATAGAACCCATGCAGTTTTGGCCCATTTTTCTTTTAGATCATCTCTAGGGCCTAAAAATCACCTCCTCCTGCAATGGAATCATTAAAATAATTAACATTTCCCTTTTTAATAGTGTTAAACACAAAATAAATGATTCAAACATGTAATGTAATTTGTTATATTTTTTATAATTTTCAATATAAAATAAGTTTAGCACAGTGGTGTAAGGGTGAAAATGAAATAGTGAATCACAGTGTGATCAATAAGTAAGGGGATTATGTGACATTTTATAAGTGAGTAGGGGGAACAATTGGAATTACTTAAAAGATTAAAATACAATTAATGACTTTCTAAATTATAGTACTTCAAAATTGAAAATTATTCAAATATAATATAACATATGGTCTAAATATCTTTATCAATTAAGAATTAGACAAGTTTATGGTACATTATTAACCTTATCTCTTAGTTTAACCTCTCGGTAAACTCATTTTAACCTTAACCATGGAAATAAATTTTTATTATTATTACTATTCGCTATGTAAAAAATTGAAAGTTCCCTCATTTGAAAAAATGAAAATTATGATTCCAAATATGGAAAAAATATTATTAAATTTAATTTATATAACTATGAAAAAAATTATTTTTAAAATAAGCATGAAAAATGTAATGATAACCAATTTTAAAAAAATGAATTTTTAAGCTTAAAAAGAATGTACTTTCATTACTTACCTAGTAAAAACTATAAAATGAATGTTAAAATATTTGATTGAATATATAATCTATAAATTTAATTAAAACCATTAGTCAATAATGATTTATTTAATTTATTATGATTTAAAAAATTAGCACATAAAAATAGTTTTATGAAAGATTAATCTTTTTATCTTAAAATGATTTTATCTTGATTCCTAACATTTAGATAACTAACATATGGATGATTATTCATAAATTTCAAATAAATTTTATTAAATAAATTTTAATAGTGATCAATATATTTTTTCATATAAAAATTCATAACACATAGAAATATACATTTCTTTATAAAATTAGATCTTTTAATCATGAAATGATTATATTTTAAATTTATTTATTATTTTTTTTAAATTAATAAATATATTTTAATTTAGAAAAATATATCTATATATGTCATAATGTGGGTAATCCTATTTATACCCACTTATCCAATAGCTAGGTTATAAAGGTATACCCTATAATGCGTTCATTAGAATCGAGGATGGGTGTAAAGGAAGTTATTGTATAATTCACATTTTATTTCAAAGGAATACATATAAAATATAGAGTTGTTACACTTAATCCATGATTCTATATGAGATTTGAGAAATTAGACATTAATATTGATAGTGGACTACTTTTTAATTCTTTATGGAAATATGTATTTTATATAATCTAAAAATATAGAATACCATATAATTGAGATAGAGGGAAATTCAATGTGAAGATTTCTAAGAGAATGAGATTCCATATTTCATAGATGTTTCAATGCTCTATACTGAGTATAAAAGGATGATTGTTACTTTCAATAATATATTGATGAGTCTCTTTAAAGTGATATTGATAATTTTACCTACGTGTTATGGAAGATCATTAAACTGAGGATGTGAGTCTGGATTTCTTGTTATAGAAGATCATTTTAGGTCAAAGAAGGAGTTAGTTTGACCAATAAGTTCAAAAGGATATATTGAGTTGAGGAAGGAAGTGAGGCAATAATCATGCATCTTCCAAATATCAAAAGGTTTGAAAGTAGATCCAATATGGAATTAGAGCTAATTTCGGGTAAGAGATAATTTTGAAGCATAGTGGTTTGAAAGAAGTTTTGATTCAGAAGAATAACTGAGGAAGAATAAAAATCTAAGATAATTTAATATTCTTGAGTCAATAATTTTGAATAGCCAGAGAATAGGGTCAATGTGTTCATTTCATGCGCACTTTTTATCATAAAAATGCATTACTGTTATGATTTCAATGATAAATTCTTGCCCGTAAATTTAATATATTTTTTTATATTTGGCTAGATGCACTGATTTATTTAAAATTAGCAATATGATCCATACATATCAATTTTTTCACTAAAGGAAGGCTTCCTATGATGAAGGGTATCAATGGGATACTTCTGGGACTAAAAATTGAATTACAGAGGTAGTAAAATACTTTTAAGGATAGAAAAAGGTGATTTACATCATGAATCATGTTTTGGACTTGAAAAGTTTACATGGTGTGAATAAAATTCCTGATATGAAGTGAAAAAACACACTCTAGGAGAATCCCATGGTTTTTAGGGCCTAAAATAATAATTCATGTTGTAATTTTGTTTTGGAAGACCTAGTTTAAAATGTTTCAATGCTAATTTAAATGGATACCTTTCTTTTATTTCACATAATGAACATTTAACATAGCTGAAGACCTGAGAATCATAATGAACACATTTATTGGAATCTTTAAGAAAATTCAAGTATCCCCGATCTCAATAAAAAGAGGGTTCTCATGATACTAATAGGATTAGATAGAGGTTGGGGCCTAGGGTTAGTAGTTGCATTGTGTAGGGTCCTCCACTAATTATACTCTACCATTTCTGTAGGGTTTAATCTTTTTTATTTTTATTGACCCTCTCACGATTACAATGTGGGTAAAATCTATATTTCATAATATTTAATCAAATGGGGAATGTACTAAATTAATTTCTGGTTTCCAGTTAATTCAAATTGGGTTTTTTTATTACAAATATCTTCTTCCTTTAACTATTTTATTTCAAATCCAAGATCTTTTCAAGTCAATTAAATGAGTGTTCTATAATGAAAAACCAGAATTCGGCCCTCACCATGACCATTGGGATGAAATAGGTTCTCTATTTAAAAATGGTTTTGAGTTACCAGTTTCACTAACTAACCTAATTATTTGACGATTAGAAAAGGGGTCTTACTGAGAGAGAATCATTAATGAGTGTGATTAAGTACATTGATCCACTATATGAATGAACTAGTGAAGGCCCCTAAATATCCATGTGCACAAGTTCTAATTTCTTTGAGCTAGTCAAACTTATATTCAAAATTACCAACACCTATATCTAATTTTTGAGTTTACACCTCTCACAAATTCTAAAATTTATGTGATAAGCTTTAATTTACCCTTTTTGGTATACATTTCATGTTTTTTCCTCTGAGTTTCCCAAGACGATAGTTCCACAACTCTGATCTTTTAAAATTGACCATTTCTAAAATTATTGTTCCATTTTATCATTCTATTAGATAAAACATCCTATCTTTTAAACATTTGGACATGCCCAAGGTACCTTGAGTAATATTTCATAACCTATACAAAGAGAGCATTTTGATTCCTTCTTCATCGTGTTGAACAATAAAAATTAAACTTTTTCCCAAACCTAGTTTGTTCTAAAATCCCAATAAGTTCAATTAACTTCTGTTTTTTATCCTAACATTAGTATCTATCTCCTCTAATATCTCTAAACATTCTAAGTGAAATTTTCTAAAACTTCCATATAAAAAAAATTCATTGAATCCTTTCTCTTAAATTGTGTTGAAAAAAGCCTCGTAATCGATTATCCATGATTTTAATAGAATATTAACATTCAACAATAAATCAAAACTATCTTTAGCTATAGAATTCATGAGAAATGAACTTCTAGAAAATACTATTATGTAATTCACCCTATGATCCTGGAAATATTTATTCAGGTTCCATATATTATTTTAGTTCTAACCTATGGGTCTAGGTCCAATTCATTTACCTCTAGATATATATCACAATCTTCTTTAACCTTTTTGATGATGTGAACTTTATCTACCCTATGAATTTAGTATGATTAAGATTGATTATTGGACATTCCCCCATCAAATACAATTATTTAGAATAAGATTTCCAACAACCTCAAACACTAGGTTGGTCTTATCATTGGAGTTACTTATTGTAGTTACCATCATATCCCATAACTTTGAGAGTAATGAAAACAATGTAAATGCCCATGTACATTCCAAGAGATTTATTTTAACAAATGAGAGCCAAATCTAAATCATATTAAATTCATTAACATGATCATCCATTAGTCTTCCATTTGACATTCATATTTTGAATAACCTCTATATTAGGAACATTTTTTAGAGTCATTGGATTCTCACACATGTCCACCAAAGCATCCCTCAGCTCCATTATGGTATTCATATCCTGGATGTTAAAATTGAAAATATGTGTTAATGACATCCAAATCAATCAAAATGAATTTCTACTCAGTCATTACCATTTTTATATTTTTAATTTATTCTAGTTTAAACCTCATCAATGAATCCTCAAGATCCTTCTGAATCAGATAGTCCTCCTCCTACAACCTCTAGAGGATGATATATGTTTTCTAAAACCATTTCAATCATGACCTTACCTTCTTCTGATGTAATAAATTCTAAAATAATGTCTCTCAATAAATCGAAATAATTTAAATAAAATAATTAAACCTTATTCTACAACTCAATGTTCTATGATCCTTACAAAACCATAAGATCTAATATCACTTGTTGGTGTATACAGAACATAAATCACTGAATGTTAAACAACTTGAAAATAAATGTGTGGAATAAAGAAACAAATAATCCCTAAATGGGGAGAACAATTCAAATTTTATTTACTATAACTTATAAAGTTAACAGACTTACAATCACTGTACTATGTTGACACTCCCCACACACTCAAAATATAAACACATGGAAAAAACATTCAAGTTAAATAAAGTGTACAATAAATAAACACAAATATTTATGTGGTATAGAAAATAAATCCTATATCCACATGAGAGAACTATTTTACCATTGGATTTATTAGAAGTTACAAGATTATAATCATCATTGATAAGTTATCCATCTAGATAAATAAACATGTCAAGACATGTTATGTGGACGAATGGTCCAACACCACTAATATAGTGGGTTCCAATTAATCAACCAATTTTATTATATTTTTCAATTTTTGGGGAACAACATTTTCCATGGCCTCCTCCAATCACTGACTGGTGCCTCTTCCACAAACACCAACTTTTGGTAGAAGTGAAATTTACCCTTAAATTACAATTTAATTAACCTCACATTCCATCCTTTTCCATAAAACCATGATGAATAAAATTTACATATCCTTATCAATGACATTTACATATGTCATAACTTCAACATTCCATATTCTATACAAATGACAATTTTCATAAAAATTTTAGAAACTAACACCTATACTCCCTGCATTAGCTGGACTTTTTCTACCATGAGTCAAAAAATCATGTTAAAATGTATCTTATGGAATTTCTCCATATGTTCATCGAAATCATAACATTAAATAGACTTGAATTTTTTTAATAATAACCCATCATCAGTTATAAAAACTTATATGAATTTGTGATAAAATATATATCTCAAACCTGGATCGAAAACAAGAAGGGTATTGTCAGCCACATTGGGAGTCGACCTTGTAAGAATATCATGTGCCGTTCTCTATTTATTTTCCATCATAAATAATGTTTCAATGTTTTAGATGATGTGTATGAGATCTATTATTACTGATAGGTATAGTGGATAAAATTAATTAATAAAAATAATTTTATAAAATCATAGATCACACAGACCCCCCCCCCCAATTATGATTTCACTGGATTACGGGTCACTTCAATCCACTAAGAAGAATCTTCTATTACAGAATCCTCAATTAAATTTGAAATATGTTGGTATTGCAAATACCATATCATGTATAGGAAAAGGACACTATGAATTCATAATTATTCCCTTCAGAATCAATAATACTCTAGAAATCATCATGTATTTTATGAATATACTCTTTAAGGAATACCTATAAAAAATTTGGGGGATATTTATATACAATTTTTGATACCCGAGAAATAAGAATAAATATATTTGGGGTAGAAGAAACACCAAAAGAAAATGTATTATTTTTCAAAAAAGTGTTTCAATAAATAATAAAGTGCACACGCAAATTAAGAACATAGTTCATGTGAATTTTATAACCTTCAGTAAGGCTCATGATCACATAACCCTTAGAACATCACACAAATGGAATATAAACTTCATGGGATCTATTCATTGATCACACAAATACCTAATAGAAAATTCTTCTTGGTCATGTGAATCACCTAAGAAAAGTCTTTCTGATCCATTTGACATGACAATTGAAAAGTCATAGTCCATATTTGAGGAATTTATGTGATGGAGTTTGAAAATGGTGATATCCTTATGAAAAGTGGGGTATGTTGACCTTCACATGTAGGTAATATACACTTTCTATGATATATTCACTGATCACATGAATATCCTAAGAAAAACCTTCATGGTCATGTGATTCCCCTCAGGATAGTCTTTCTATTCATGCAACATGTTAATGAAAAAACAACTCACAACCATCAAGGTGTTCATGTGATAGAGGATCAAAATTATGGAATCCTAATAAAAAGTGAGGTATGGTGATCTTCATGTGAATGGAATTTTTGCTTCACATGATATATTCATAGATCACATGAATCCCATAAAAAAATCTTCTTGATCATGTGAATCCCCATAGATGATTCTTTCTGATCACATGACATGTCAATTGAAAAATACCAAACAAAAAATGAGTTATTAATGTGATGGAAGGTTAAAATGATGGGATACTTATGAAAATTGAGGTATGTTTATCTTCAGATGAATGTAATATTCACTTCATGTGATATATTAATGGATCATGTAAAGCCCCATGATAAGCCCTCTTGATCACATGAAACCCCACATATGAGTATTTTTATCATGTGACATGTCAATTGACAAACACCTAAAAACCATTGAAGAATTAATGTGATGAAAGCTGAAAATTATGGGATCATTATTTGTTTTGAGTTATTTTGATCTTCATGTGAAGAGATTATGTGCCTCATGTGATTAGTTCCCAGATCACGAGAAGGTCCTCTGATATGCGATCTAATCTCAAGAAGAATCATAGAAATATTGGTTTGATCACGCGAATGTCATTTAGCATCCTAGAGTGATCACATGAAGTATTTTAGACATGTCAACCTAATCACCCAAAGTCCATATGACATGCATTGTCGATCATGTAAAATCCTTTCAACATTCCATTCTCGATATTGTGAATTCTATTGGACATGTTTGTTTGATCACACAAAATTCGTCAGAATCCTGGATTAATCATGAAAATAATTTTAGACATGTTGACCAAATATCATGAAGGCTCTTAGAAAAGATGGTTTGATCATATGGAAGTCCAATAATAATCTATGGGTTCAAGAAAGATGATAATGATATAGTGATAATGTAGTCACTATTTATCGTGTAATAAAAGGATGACATCATTGATGACATGAGGCATGATCAATAAAATAACATGATACATTGTTGACTTTTGTGAACTTTTCCTCTATTGACACAAGCCATGATACGAGACTTAATCATCCTAAAAAATGGCATAAATATATGGAGTCGTTGCCTATAAAATCCCCCTTTTAAACTCAATGAACGACACACAAGGAGGAAAAAGTGAACTTTCTTAGGTGGAGGGGTGTACGATCTCAAGATTCTTTCACATGACAAGTCTAGTGAGTAACTTAATGGATTTTGCCGTAGGTTTATATTATTTGTGTGATCATCTCATTCATCACACAATGGATCTTGGACATCTCAGATAGATCCCATGAAGGAATTTCAGTGTTCCAAATTGATCACATGATGACTTAGTATGAAAAATACTAACATACATTAAAGTTTTTACACACTTAAGGATGAAAATTATGTATGATTCATGTGAATGAAGACACACTAATTTTTATGTGAAGGGGTCATTTGTTTCACATGGTCTGTTCATTGATCACGTGACGACCTTTGAATATGTTATCTAGATTATGTGAAGACACCTAAACATGTCATCTAGATCACGTGATTACCTTTTTACATGTCAAATATATTATGAAAATACATATATACATGTTTGTATCATCTATGAAATCCCATGGATAAGTCAACCCCATACATGCGTAGCCATTATATATGTTGGATAAATCATGTGATGCCATTTGGACATATAAGGAAGATCATGTGAAACCCTTTGGAAAAATATGTTAAAATCACATGAAGACATTTTGACATGTGATCCTGGTTCACATGAATCCCTCGGACATATAATCTTGATCTTGTGATAGCCCACATACATGTCATCTTGATCACCTGAAGACCCTTGCACATTTTAGGCATACGTCCTCAAACATGTCCGGATGACATCCTCATACCTGTCAGCCTTGTCAGGTATACTTCATCATACATGTTAGGAAGAAATCCTCATACATGTTAATATTTTCATACAAACATCCCCAGACATTTTAGGTATACATCCATAAACATTTCGGCCATGTCAAAAAGTTATCCCTAGACATGTTAAGCAGACATCCTCATACATTTCATCCTTTTTTGGTAGACACCCTCAGATATGTCATCCTTTTCAAGTAGGAATACTTGGATATATACCATTGAACCATATGAACCACCATCCATGAGCCTTTTGGGGAGAATTCCCTTTATAAGGAGAGCATAGATAATGGTCCAAGGGTTATGTGATCATGAAAACTTATTCATGTCATGGGCCCCTCATGCCCACCAAGAATACTCAAAAAAATATCTCATGGTCACCACTCTTTATAATTCATATGATAAGGGTAGGATATGTAATTTAGGCATCCACCATTGTGTAAGTACCTTTAAATTCCATTGTATCTAGCTCATAGGAACTACCTCATGTGGGTCTGCTATCTTCCCTCACCTATAAGTGAGTTAGGGATACATAATGAGCTATGAAGACTCTAATTTCTGTTATAAATATGATACATAACATGCCTTCCCAAGGCTTGAGCTCTATATCAAACATGAAAAAAATACCTTCCCTTATTGGTTAATATCCTTCTCAAGGTTTCTACCCATATCCCATTAGATATTATTCAATGTTTGATTCCCACACCTATAGGTAGTGTGAATGAAACCTTTCTATCACTTGTTATAAGAACTAAAATATGAGGAATCCAATTCATATTATAATTATGATACATAGAATGACTTCCTAAGGCCCAAGATCCATACCTCATGCTTAAATAACTTAATTTACATTGTTTCTACATGAAATTAAATTGAAAGTCATGGAATTAAAGGAACTATGTGGGTTTTGATTCCTCTTCTAACAATATATATAGGATTCCTCATGGAGGTTAAATCCCAATCCAAAAACACCAATCACCTTCCTAGATGGTAGTAAACTCAAGAGTTCTTAGTCATATAGATTCAAAACATAATTAGTCCAACATTGTTAATAAATATTTGAAAAATATGGATAACTATTGATATATATAGATGGTTTTATTAATATAAAACCCTCTCTCATGTACAATGATTCAACACCCAATTATTTTATTTGGGTAACCAGTCCAATATCAAGATTTGGTAAATATTATTGAATGTATATTAAATATAAAAATAGATCCCCAGAGTAGAAAATAATTCCCCCTTAAAAGGGTGTGATAATATAGACCTCCCATCCTCTCAACCAATGTTAGTTCATAAATTTTTTGGTCCAAAATGATAATCTTATTTTGTAAAACATTCCCATAACTCATTAAAAAATGGAATCCATTGGGAGTTTCCATCACAAGCATAAATGGTTAACCAAATATAAAACCTCAAAATTGTGTCAACCCTTTAATGAATTTAAAATGTTAGATTGACTAGTCCATATTATGGCCATTTTTATTTACCATTTTTCAAAAACAAAAAAAAAGTGAACCTGATGTGAAATCATTCAATAGTTAAATGTAATCAGGTTTCCCATGGATGGTCCATTCTACATATTCCACATAAGAAAATGGAAAAACTGACAATGAAAATAAAAAAATGGATTAGTGGTACATATATTTTTAATAATGTGAAATACTTGAAATTATTTACTAATTAGTGACATTTTTTATTTTTTTCCTTGTGATTACATATACAATACTCACAAAATTCATTCTAATTTGAAGCCATGGAATCATCAAGAAATTTTTTTACAACCTCAACTATGGAAATGACCCCTGCAGATCATGATACAACATCACCCTCCTGACACCTTTATAATCAAGTGTAGAACATGATGGTTAGGGAATAAAAATGATATATTATGATCTTGACCCTCAAGGCCACATGTAGAAGTATCCAAGCACTAAAGCCTACAAGCCCAACTCACTGTGGGAAGGCTGCGACAAAATTGGTGATGCCTATCACCACCACTAAACACTTCAAGTTCCTATCCCCATAGTGAAAATAAAAATCTTCCTTACCTTAGGAAGGTGGACCATATATTTTTTCATAGCTCCAACCCAGTTCAGGAACTACCCAAGAGAGATCTTGTCAACTATTTCCATCATCACCATCCCACCAATTCTCCCATGTTTATTGTTGAGGGGCCACTCAACTAGTCACCACATGGGTCACTCATACCTAACCACCAAAGAGATCTCATCGGTCTATAAAATATTCTTATCAAGAGGAGTTGGCTCATATCCCGTCCTACACAAATCAAGCTCGCTCTCATATTCTGGTGGCATCCGGCAAGCTTGCTCAAATCCCTACTCACCTGAACTTAGTTTCCCCTTATATCCTGTTAGTAAGCATGGGGATGAACATATTCCTATCACTTCACATGAATACCGTCAGTATAGTCCAAGGTAATGAAGAATATGTGAGTGATAATACATCCCCACTTCAATCAATGACATCTTCCAGTATATCATGGAGATAGAGAACGTGCAGCCCTACATTCCTATACATACTCTGTTGAAATGCCTCTATATCCCAGAAATTATAGAAGAATTCTGCTAGCATATTTCAGAAATGGTACAGATACAGGGAAATAAATATATTCATATCCCTAATACATATTAACATATAACCATTATTAAAATGAATAATTGGATAATCCAGAGATATTGTATATTCTTACCCTGATCCCAAGGGATTATTGGCATATTTTGACAAATGATGAGGCACGCGATCAGGCTCAAATTCCCATTCTAACTGTGGAACGTCAACATAGATTGGAAATCACCTCAGAATAAGTACACATTATTTCCAAGGAAATCTAGTGGTATATTCTAAATGCCAACCAAGATCAGGCTCATGTCCCTGCTTTAATCGAGTTCCATCAACATAGTTTGGAAATCACCTCAAGATATGTACACATTCTGATGAGGGTCGAAAATCCATGGATGAACAAGATGATGCAGAGGAAGAGATGACAAAACTAGAATAGCCTGATCAACACAATGTGTATTTTTGGATTACAGACCATGTGGGACCGCCTAGCTATGGTGCTAGGATTTTAGCTAAATTTAAATATCACATTCTGTGTGAAAAGATTACATACCCTATGACCATTTCATAACAGCTCAGTTTGTACATCAAAAAGTACATGGACACGACCAGAAGTACACAACCATATGAACATTTTTTACATGGACACAAACATGGATAGGTATAAATGAGAGGGTCTATGGGCATGACCGGAGATACAAAACCATATCCAGATGGAAAAGGCATGTTCTAGGTGACCTCTACACATCTTGTGTTTCACTCACATTCTGTATTTGTTTAGTTTTACATGTTGTACAAGGATTTACCACATAGGAATACTTGGGGATAGCTGGACATGCCATGTACCCCTAGTTCACACTATGTACCCCCTTCAAGGGTGTTATTAGCACATAATTTCATTAGTATGGACCAGTCTTGGTTGAGTGAGGTTTCTTGGTCCATTCCCTTGAGTATACAGTGTAACATGACATAAACATCATAGGATTGTGATTCAATATGGATGATGAGTCTCTGATAGAGTTTGTAGTGTCTTTTTATGATACTAGAGTAAGATCCTATATCATATTTATAACTTATGCAAGGTTTGTGGAATCATTGTTATATCCTTAAGAACTTCTTTGATCCTCCATCTAGGAGGTTGTATTGGTAGTTTTCATAGAATCATTTGTGTATGGTCCCCTACATAGCGGGTTGATCCAGATTGGGTTTGTGGTGTCCCCTAAAGGTTCTGTAAATGACCCCCTATTTGAGTATAATGGTATTATGAGACCAGTGTGATTTATTGGGTAGAGACCAATGATCTATACCTCTTGAATGAGTGTTTACAGTGATGACATGCATCGTAGAGTGTATTCTCTCAAAACAAGCATTTATTTGACCATAATATTGTGGCTTGCAGTTGGTTTTGACTTCCTAGTGGTACGGTGTCCTTCTTGGGTATATCTAGATATTTTCTATTATACATTTATTTTTCTAACAATACTTGGTGCTTCATGTTTATTGTTTTTGGGGTGTCCTGTTGGGTGTTTTTATACTCACACCTACATGGGTTATTTCATACATGTTGTGTCTTATGCAAACAATAGCCTTTTTTATGGTGTCCCTAGAGGACATAGAGTAGGTGGAGAGTATCTTGATCTAGATGTACCATTATTTTTTTCTAGGAGTTTCCATTTTATAATAGTCCTCTCCCTTAGAGTAGGTTTTACTCTTTTCAGATTTTGGTTGGGCTAGTATTAGGACCCTTTTCACTTTCAGTAATTATTGCCATACTCTGGTTGTGGGATTAAAGATATATTCATGCATTAATTTGGATGTTTTTACATTTATTCATTGGTTATAATTATATGTCTATGCATGTGTACAGTTACATTAGAATAATGCCCTCTATTTTGGGGATATTCCTACTCGGTACTGGTTTCCATCCCCTGGCCTATTGGAGGCTGGCTTGGGGTTGTTACAAATCAGACCCCCATGGGTTGGGTTGTGACAGAAAATTTATTAGGAATGCAAAGATGTCATTTTTGAATTTTCAATTTAATTGAATTTAATAAGTAATATAGGGGATTGAATGATAAGAGTTAAACATGGGAATATTAATTCAATGAATCCTGATTTTTCTTTTTATTCCCATGTAGATGAAATTCTTCCTATGATTTTTCATGATTTGAATTTCATAAGTTTATGTGGTTTAATTTTTTATTATTACCCAATTGATGTATGATTTAATTTTTTTCATATGTTCTAATTCTCAATATATTTATATACATAGAATTTCTTATTCTATATTCAAAAAAAATATCATGATAAACTTGGTACATGTTAACTACTAGGACTTAAATTTGATCTTTTAAAATATATGATTATAAAAATTCACTTTTAAAAAGATTGAGAAAATTTTACTTATTTAACCACTATCCTTGATTCCTACCTTAATATTGGTCATAATTTTATCCTTAAGAGATCATGAATGTTCTTTGATATGAATAATCCACACTTCAATCCAATTTTATCCATTACCACATGTACTCTAGTGTTTTGTATGATTATCAAACATTATGTATGGGGGAAGAGAATTCATGGTAAAGAGGGATGTGATTCATTGATAGGAAAAATAGTTTGGTTGTTTCATTGAGATTTGGGAAATTTTCATGGTTATATTATTAATTTTTCTCCATTGTTACCACTTTATAAAAAACATGGTTTGTGTTTTTGGAGGTTAAAAATAACCATTACTTGTCCAATGATTTTTATCATTTAGGTTTGGGTGGTGGATGTGATACTTTTACTATCACAAATTTTGAATAATTATAAATTTTGTTTCAAAATAATAAAAAAATGTAAAATAAATAAAATCCAGGGGTAATTCATTCATTATTATTAAATTGTTTTATAACCTTTTCTTTGAAGTTGGGGAAGTGGGTATTTTCACTTTCTGGAGAGTAGAATGTCATTGTATTTCACCTTTAATTATCATGCAATATTCTTATTAGTAAAACATCCTTTTGGGATTCATTTTGTACTTAACTATTAGCCTCATATTCAATTGATCCAAATTTTAAATTCATTATGATTTTAAGTGATTTTTATCTCTAAAAAGTGGATAATTTAGGTCCCATTCAAGTTTTAAGTATGGTACATAAGTTTAAGGTATGAATAAACTCTATATAAATGTTAAATTAAGTAATTATTGAAGAATATTTATATGTTAAATCATAACTTGTTGTGATTAATAAGGATGAATTAAGAGTATTGAATGGTAAAAATATTAGTTACATCATTTTTCATGGGGAAAGATCAAAAACGTTGTCAAATAATGATGATTTAATGAAAGATTCATATGTGAAACTTGAAAATAATTTCTTCCCAATTTAAAATTATTTAATTTTTTTGATTTTAAAATTTAAATATTGTTATCAATGGGGATACTTATTTATTGTTTATTTAGATATATTACTGAGGGAAGTAATTGTTTTAGTGTGAAGGATTTGATGAATTCATTAAATGCATAATTCTTTTTAGTTTTATTTAATTATGTTTTTAACTTAATTGATCAATATTGACCATTATTAAATTTTTTATCTTATATTTCAATAAATTACATTTTTTATAAAAAAAATTAAAAGAAATAAAATAAGATTTAATGATTATGAAGATTTATGATGGGTGTTTGTGTGTTGTGTAGTGGTGATGAAAAAGAGAAGGAAAGCAATATGTAGCCAAAAAATAGGCTAGTACCTAGGCTAATCCTCAACCAAGACACAAGAAACATAGCTACCCCATGGGGTGTCTAGACAAGAATTAGGTAAGTCCTTATCATAGGCATGGAATCGATTGGAGCACAATTCATGCATGGTGCACACATGGGATAACTCACATGGAACATAGGGATTAGGCTTGTACAACACATGAGATAATAGATTCGCATTAGGGGTTAGGGTCACATGGCAGTAGGATTACTCTGGTTCCCATATGACATCAATATGTTGTTGGTGTTTCATCCTCTATTATTAAGTAATGGCCAACCGCTGAATTTTTCAATGTGGGATTACCTCATTTCCAGTTACATTCCTAACTTACTAAAGAATCATCATCCTAAATTCACTTGTGTTTTCCTACTCACATACCTATTGAGATTTCACCATTTTCATGAATCCTTAATCCCACCATATTTGATCAACTGAAACTCAGGGTGCCATTGAAATTTAAAATATCACTATTCCATAACCACGTCTATGTGTCACAGTGAACCCTAGAGCTTAAAATGATTATGGATGGTTTCACTATAGTCCTTCCATAGTTTCATAACCCATATTTCCCAAGGGTGGGAAAGAATAATCTACAACATCATATTTTTGTTTCATTATGAATGAAAAAACTTGTACAATAGGGTTTTCAATCATTCATGAGGTTACATCAATAGATATTCACTTGCACCATGATCAGATTAATATGGGGAATGAAAAAAATTATTGAATTAGGGGAGAAGATATAGGGTTTTATCTATACCATAGAGTTATAAAATTTTGGTAGTGGCAATGATTCAATAAGAATATGGATCTAATAGGTTCTATGACATGGGATTCATCATACACCATGGATAAACATAAAAGTTTGGTTACCCTATACAAGGTTACATTATAGTCAACTTACCACACTTTAGTGAGGTTTTATAATGAAGTCATTGTAACAGATTTCCTATGTTCATATCTTTTTATAGTTTTATTGTCAATTTCAAACACCTGTATATTTCTCCCCCATGCATGTGATATAGGATGTATTAGAGGGAGTTTAAATAATATTATCATATGGGGATCTTTCCTACATAAACATATTTATAAATAATACAAATGGAAGAGGATAAGGCCAGAAATTCTGATATTTAAAGTGAAATGTCTAATAAAGATAAAATATATGTCGATATCCAGGTTTATCCAACACTCCATCATGGATTATTCAAAGATTTATACAAATTTCATTTTTCCAATAATTGATAAGATTATATGAATTCAAGGAAAAGATAAATTGGTGGACAATTCAAAATTAGTATAGAAGATAAAGGATGAGATAGGATAGATACAAATATGTTTCTCAATATAATTTTATCTTTAAGTACATAAAGCATCCATTGTGTAAAGGGACTGGGGGAAATGAGGAACTTTTGACTTGAGAATGGATCATTAGAGGACTATAGTAGGAAGGTGTTTTTTCTAATGTGTTGGAGTTCTGCCTAGGTAATTTTATTTTATTTTTCATTTACTCTCATTACTAGTATAAGGGGTTAAGAAATTTTATTCCAAATCATGTATAGATGGAGGTAAGTATTTAGTGAAGTCAGTTATTTCATCTTACTATAATAGTTTTTATATTCATTCATAATTACAAAAATCTTATTTCTTTCATCCTTGAATGAAAATTGGTATTGGGAAAAAATATTCTAGTAATACTGAAACTAACTTCATTTGTTCAATTAAGAACCATTGGGTTAACAAGGGTGGTTATGTTTAAAAAGGTTTTTGTATTACCCATTGTATTAAACAAAGAAATACACAAGTTATAAAAAGTGTTGTGAATATATTATATAGTGTTCATTATGAGTGTAGGTCCACTGGTATTAAATTCCAATGACATTTATATTAAGTTAATTCTTTCCACTTTACTAATTGATGCACTCAGAAATACTATTCTTGGTTCTCTTATCTAATTTATCTAAAACAAGAACCATTATAAAATATATTGTTTTTATTCAATGTTTTCTAATTTTTAGGTTATTTTTACCCATTAAAAATGGGATCTAACTCAAATTCAATGTTATGTTTTTTAAAATTAATTAGTGATAGTTTTAGTTTATAATTTTTTAAGTTGGTCTCCCTGATATAATTAACAAAACCTTTTGGGAAATCTTGATTCTTGTATCTTGATCATGGTTACATCATCTATAAAATGTAAATGATGATATAAATTTCATATATATTCATTATATTTATATTTATAACCATATATAAAATGTATAGAGATAAAATTTAATTACAATATTAATGGAGACAGTATTCTACATGTACACATGAACATTGTTTTCATTTTCAAATGAAAAGAATTAGATAAAGATAAATAATATTTTATCATTAAAGAATAAAAATTATATAATAAATATCATATATATTAGTTAAACTCAACATTATAACATTAAATGTTAAATGGTTATGGAAAATGAATCACATCATTAAATGGAGGTATTTTTCCACACATACGCACGAGCGATATTTTCATTTCCTAGTTGATAGAAAAGAGGTAGAAAATGGTTCTTACATATTCATAATAACATATCAGTAAATTTATTATTCTATATTAATCATTTTATTATGGATAAAATATGTTTATAGAATGTGGAAGAATAAATAAAATTTAAAGTGATTGGTTTTGTTTTTTACCTCTTCTTTAAGAAACATCCTATGGATTACACCATAAGACTTGAAAGATTGGTATTAGGAGAAAACCAGGGGAAATATGATGAAGGCAAGGAACATAAGAAGGTTTTTTTCATGGATTGTATAGTATAAAAGGCTAAAAATTCATAAATAATTGATGCGATGATGTACCATTTTATAAGTGAGGAGAGGGAACACTTTGAATTAATTAAAAGATTAAAATATAATTAATGTCTTTCTAAAGTATAGTACATCCAAATAGACAATAATTCAAATTTAATATAATATAGGGTATAAATATCTTTATAAATTAATAATTAGATAATTTTATGGGACATTCTTAAACTTATATCTTATTTTAACCCCTTGGTAAACTAGTTTTAACCTTAACCATTGTAATAAATTTTTATTATTTTTACAATTCAATATGAAACAAATGATAGTTTCCTCATTTGAAAATCTAAAAATTATGATTCCTAATATGAAAAACATATTATTGTATTAATTTTCTATAATTATGAAAAAATAATAATTTTAAAATATGCGTAAAAAATGCAATGAGAACCCACTTTTAAAAAAATGAATTTTTCATAATAAAAAGAATGTACATTCATTACCTACCTAGTAAAAACTATAAAATGAATGTTAAAATATTTGATTAAATATATAATCTATAAATTTCATTAAATCTATTAATTAATAATGTTTTATTTAATTTATTATGATACAAACACAATTCCCACATAAAAATCGTTTTATGAAAAATACATCTTTTTATCTTTAAATGATTGTATCTTCATTACTAACCTTTACATAACTAACGTATGGAAGATTATTCATAAATTTATAATAAATTTCAATAAATCAATTTTAATAGTTATCAATATATTTTTTCATATAAAAATTCATAACACCTATAAATATACAATTCTTCAGAAAAGTGTATCTTTTAATCATGAAATAATTATATTTGAAATTTAATGATTATTTCTTAGTAATTAATAAATATATTTGAATTTAGGAAAATATATATATATATATTTCATAATATTGTTAATACTATTTATAAACACGAATCCAATAGCTAGGTTATAAAGGTATTCCCTATAATGGGTTCATTAGATTTGAGGTTTTGTGTAAAGAATGTTATTGAATACTTCTAGTTTATTTTAAAAGAATACATATAAAATATTGAGGTGTTACACTTAATCCATGATTCTATATGATATTTGAGGAAGTAAAAAATAATATTTATAGTAGAATAATTATTAATTCTTTATAGAAATATGAGTTTTATGCAATATAGAATTATTTAATAACATATAATTGAGATAGAGGGAAATTAAAAGTGAAGAATTCCTAGATCACGAGATTCCATATTTCATAGAGTTTTCAATGCTCTACAATAAGTATAAAAGTATGATTATTAATTTTCATAATAGATTGAAAAGTATCTTTAAATTGATATTGATAATTTTACCTACGTGTTATGGAAGATCATTAAATTGTAGAAGTGATTACAACTTTCATGTTATATAAAATCATTTGATTTCATGGAAGGAGTTAGTATAAACAATAAGTTCTAGAGGATATATTGAGTTCAAGAAGTAAGTGAGACAATCATCCTATATATTTCATATATAAAAAGGGTTGAAAGTAGATTCAATCTAGAATTAGAGCTAATTCAGGAGAAAGGAAAATTTGGGAGCATAGTAGTTTGAAAGACGTTTTGATTCAGAAGAATAATTGAGGAAGAAGACAACTCTAAGATACTTTAATATTCTTGAGTTGATCATTTTGAATATTGTAAGAACAAGACTGATATGTTCATTTCATGAACAATTTTTAGTATAAATATTTTTTACTTTTATGATCTAAATGATTAATTATTGCTCATATATTTAATGGATTTGTATATATTTGGTAGGATACACTAAATTATGGAAAAATAAAAATATAATCCATACAGATCAATTTTTCCACTAAATAAATGCTTCATGTGATGTAGGATATCAATAGGATACTTCTGGGGATCAAAATTGAATAACTAAGGTGGAAAAAAGCTTCTAAGGATGTAAAAATGTGATTCACATATAGAATCATGTTTAGGAAATTAAAAAATTTCATGGTGTGGAGTTAATTCATGAAATAAAGTGAGGAAAACACACTTTAGGAGAATACTATGGTTTTAGGGCCTAAAATCATAATTCATGCCCTGATGTTTTTAGAAGACCCATTTATAAATGTTTTAATACTGATTTAAATGGATTCCTATCATTTATTTCACATAATGAACATTTGACCTAAGACTCATAATGACCACATTTATTGGAAAATTTAATCAAACTCGAGCATCACTAATCTCTATAAAAATAGGGTTGTCATGATACTACTAGTATTGAATTAGAGGCTAGAGATTGGGGTGAGTATTTTCTTTGTGTAGGGTCCTCCACCAGTTCTACTCTACCATTTTGGTAGGGTTTAATCTTTTTTTTATTCACCCTCTATGACTACAATGAGGTAATGAAATCTATTTTTCTAAATATTTAATTAAAGAGGTATTTTACTTAAGTAATTTCTGGTTTCTAACTATTTAAAATTGATTTTTTGTATTAAAAAGATCTTATTCCTTTACCTATTTTATTTCACATGCATGATCTTTTAATGTCAATTAAATGAGCATTACATAATGAAAAACTTTAATTCTACCCTCTCCATGATCATTGGGATGAAATTGGTTCTTTGTTTAAAAATGGGTTTGAGTTACCTCATTCACTAACTAACCTAAGTATTTTAACATTAGAAAATAGGTGTTATTGGGATAGAGAGAGTGATCATCTAGACAAAGGATATTTCTTTAACAAAATTTTGACAACAATAATGATGAACTATTGATGTAAAATCCATAGTGATTTAACCCAAAAAAAATCATGTTTGGTATATTTTATTTTATTATTTTATTCCTCCACATTATTTAATAATCACTATGCTCCATATTCTAGATTTAAATACTTTAAATTTATAACTTATTTTCTATTGAATTAATTATTTTCTAAAACCTATTATTTTGGTTTCAACCTCCAGACTTTTGTTTGTTATAATACCTAGTAGTTTATTTATTTTTTCATTTAATGTTATAAATTTATAAATTCTATAACCCTATGGAATTAATGACACTAGAGGGGCTATAAAATGTTTGTAATTTTTATTAGGGATAATAGAAATTATTTCTTTAGTTTAATAGTATAGGGTAACTCTTTCCTCGTCTTTGTTTATTTTGATTTCAATGTAGGATTTTTATTTATTTATTTTTATCATTTTTACCACATGAATGTATTTTTTTGTGATGAAAATGATGCTGAGTATGTTTAATACCAAATAAATGTTCTCCTAATTTATAAAGGATTTGAAAAAAAACAAGAAGAAGTTAAAATGATGAAGAATAAATTTAAGGAGTTCTCTCAAATATACCCAATATTAAATAATGAAATAATTCATAGGAAAAAACCAAATTTTAAAGAGGAATTTCATGATTAAAGAATCATGGAAAATAATGAATTATAAAATCTAACTTTGATCCTACTCATGATGCCCTAAATTTTGCAGGTTTGGAGGATAAAGAATAAGAATGTGATCTTGCTACAGAAATTGAGTGGGCCAACAAACAATTTAGGGAACCACAACAAAAAGAATAAAACAAATTGGAAGAAGGAATCTAGGATAATGATTATTTTCACTAATTCCTTGAAAAGATAAGATAAAATACAAATGAAGAAAACTCAATAGAAAAATGAGTAAAATTCATCCTAATTTTTATATATATAATTTCTTGATGATATAATTATGAAATTAAAACAATAAGAATAACCAATAGCCATATGTACTTCCTATGAATAAAAACAAGATGAATAAGGTGAGTTTTTCATAAAACCTAAATCAATCATTGAATTAATTCAATAGATGCATCCAGTAGTTCATGTAGAATAATTTTACTAATTATATATAGATACTGAATTATTCTTACTCATCATCAATCCATACAGACTATGGTCACTTCCTCCACATCTTATGTCAATTAAATTAATGAGAATAAGATATGAGTTGGATGTGAAAAATGGTTAACATTGGTTTAGCCCATTAAAATTCGACTTATACTACACTCTAATCATTTAACCCATGTATGGTTGAGCTAAAAGTCCATAACAAAAAATAGCTTCTTCTAGGAGGAAATGGAAGTTTTTTATCACTTTCATGAATTTTTCCGTTATTATTTTGTTAGGATTTAATTTTAAATTAGGATTTAGTTTAAATTAACCTCACACTTTTGAGTATTATTGATGGGGTTTGTAATTTCACTTGCTTATTTTTATTTTTTAGGTCCAAGAAACTAGAGGTCAAGTAATATTCATTTTGACAAGAAACTTCATGATTAACTAACACGTGAGAACCAATAACATCATGAATTCTCTAGAACTCACATCATGAGATGTACTCATGACATGAATTTTGTGAAGTTATAAACTATGAATCCTATTTTAAAGTTTTATTGGAAAGGGGACTAATAAATCCAATTCTATAATTTTTAGTTGTATCCCCCGTATTTATTTTCTTTTATATTTTTAACTGACAATTACATGACCTACCATGATTATTACATAAATTAACTAAACTTGGAGACATAAAATATCTAGTATAATTTCAATTCCATGATTTTAAATTTCTTTGTCAATAAATTGGAATGAGGAAAATGGGGGGAAATATTTAGGGACAAACATGTAGTTTTGGATTTCACAAATCATGATTTAGGGAAACTAGTGGATCCTTGTAAATGAAATTTTTCTAATATTTATCCTACCTTAAATTTATGATATAGTCATTAATTGATGTAATTATTAATATTAATTTCCATTAGTGATTATCCCAAAAATTCATCTCATTCTTGAGAAATCCCTTGATCCAAATATTTCCCATTTATTTTTATAGTATATTTCTTACGAGACTCAGGCATGTTCTCTTCCAAAACTTTCTTAGTATCTTATAAAATATATGAATGACTATATTCATTTTTAAAATTATTGAAGAATTTAATTTATTTAAGCCTTTTATCCTTAGACCCACCTAACACAAATATTTTTTAATCTCATAGAATCCATGAATGTCCTTGTTAGGAAATAAACACTGTTACAAACCTATTATATCCATTCATACCATACTCAAAGTATTTTTCATGATATTTAAAATAATAAGCGCGATGATGGTTTCTAGAGATATACTTTTGTAAGGATACTTTTATAGGTGTTTTATTATAATTTAGGGAGAGACCATGATATTGTTCATTTTATTTTATTATTCAATTCTCTTATACTAAACAAATGAAGGAACAAATTGGGTTGTTTCTTATGAGGATCAAAAATCTCTATTACCATACCTTTGATCTTTGATCGTATGTGGTTAAGTGATGGATGTGATATTTTTATTATAAACAAATTCTGAAAAAAAAATGTGAAGAGATGATGAATATTTCATTTTTCTTACCTACATCATGATCCCAATTTGAACTTTTTTTGGGAAGAGAGAGACCAAATTGGTAAAGGACGATTTTCATTGAGCTTATATTTTTATATATATCATTATGCTTTAGATTCAAGGATCCTTTTTCATATTTATTTATTTTCACACCATCAACCATCTATCTTTAAGCCACAGAGATATTTGAAACTTGATATAAAGCCCTCATGATTAATTTTGATAGCTGTCTTTACATAGTGGAGATGTTAGATGCCTTTTACGCTTTTGATAGGTGACATGTTTTGTGGTATGAAGTGAATTGTACTTGAAATTTTTTACTTTTATGTTGAATGGAGAAATTCAACATGTGGTAAATTACAAATGGAATGAATATTAATAATGAATTGAAAAATAAAAATTCATAGATGATGGTGCTTAGATGTTTTAAAAGAAGAAAAGTAAAGTATTTGGTTGATTTTTTTAGTTGAAAAATGTGACATTGGTGAAACCTACCAGTGTGATGCTTGAAATTTTAATTTACCATCTTATAAATTTAATTCATTAATATTTAATTTAAATTATGATAAGGTGAGCATCCATTTTAGTATTCAGACATTCTATCCCTAATGAAAAGTCTGAATTAAAGTGTGGGGGATTTGATATTTTTATTTCATGCATACTTTTTAGTTTAAAAATGAATTAATTTTATTATTTAAATAATTAATTATTTCTTTGATAATTAATGGTTTTTTAGGATACACAAAATTAAAAAAAAATTGAAAAAAAAGATCCAAACAGATCATTGTTTCACTAAAAGAAGTCTTCCAATGATAAACGATATCAATAAGATACATTCATGGATCAAAAGTAAATAACCGAGGTGAAATGGTTATTATGCGACTCGAAAAAGGTGATTCACATCGTGAGTTATGTTTATAATTCAAAAAAATTACATGGAATGAGTTCATTTAAGACGTTATGTAAAGAAAACACAGTCAATGGGAAGCCTATTTTTTTCACAGCATGACATCATAAGTCACATCATGACATTTTCCTAGAAGACCCAATTTAGACTTTTTAAATGATTATTTAAATGGTGACCCATATTTTTACTTCTTGTAATTTCCATTTAACGCATGGTAACACTCGATAATCAAAATTGCCACATCTGTTAAAAAATTTAAGCATACACAAGAATACCTAATCTCAATAAACAGAGGGTTGTTGTACTAATGCTAGGATCAGATTAGAAAACATGGATTGGGGTGTGTAGATTTTATATGTAGGGTCATCCCCTTGTTTTTCTCTTCTATTTCTATAGGTTTTAATTTATTTTAATTTTATTCACCCTCTAGTACATGAGGGGGTGATTTATTTTGTGCCGAATATGTAATTGAAGGGGGGTTATATTAAGCTACTTTTTGGTTTTTTTGTTAATTTAATTTTTTTGCATTCAAAATATCTTTTTTATTTACTTATTTTATTTTACATTAATGATTATTTAAAATCAATTAAATGATCATTCTATATTTAAAAACAACAATTTGACCCTCACCATGAACATTGGGAGGAAATTGGTTCTATATTTAAAATGGTTTTAGGTCACCTCTTTTTCTAGAGAATGGAAGAATTTGACCATTATAAAAGGGGTGATCGTGAGAAGGAGGGTTATTATCTAGGACAAGGAGATAGTTTTGACCTAATTTAATAAACAAAAATGATAAACTTTTAACCTAAAATCCATAGTTATTGAACCTAAAAATTACATATTTGGTAAATTATTTATTATTTGCTTCCTTCAAATTCATCAAGAATCATCAGGATCTATAGTCCAAATTTAAACTTTTAATTAAATTAAAAAAATATTATTAAATTAACTATTTTCTGAAACCCGTACTTATGGGATCAAATTTGGGACTTTAATTTTCTATACTACCCTCTAGTTTAGCATTTTATTCATTTCATGTTATAAATTTCTAAATCTAGTAACCCTATGAAATTAAAAACTCTTGAGGGGCTGTCAAAGGAAAATGTGTATTTTTTAAAAGTTTTTTATTCATTAGTATTTGAATACCTACTATTAAAGAATAATATATTACAATTGATACAATAACATCCAATATTATACTAAATATCTTAATCATTAGTGAGGATATGAGGAATATTTTTAATTTGAGGGATTCCAATATAAATAAACTATCATGAGATTTATAACTATTGGGAAACAATATTTAGGTTTAAGGATAATTCCTTACATATATCTGGGTTATGTATGATACCATCCCACCTAATGTAAGTGTTATGTTAATAATGATACCTATTGAGTTTCAAAAAACATCAATCACTATAATTAAACTATCATAAATTAAATGTGAAGAATAAAGAACTGGAAAATCCCTAGACTAAAATATCCCTAGGAAATTGATTTACTAGAACTTAGCATGTCAATGAACCCTAAATCATTTCACCAAGTCAACAATCCTCCCAAAATCAAAACAAAAACTCACATAAACAAACATTCAACTGAAATAAATAATATAAGTATTGAACATAAGTATTTATGTGGCTTAGATAATAATTCAAATATCTACGTGATAAAACAATTTTACCATTTCATTTATCATATTTTTCAAGATTATTCTCATTTTTTATAAGTCATCCAACTAGAAAAATAATCATTTAAAGAAAAGAAACAAGTGTGAATAGTATCACCCCGGCATTATAGTGGATTCCATCCAGTCAACTGGTTATAATATTATATTTCATTATCAAGGGACCCATTATTTTCTTTGGTCAACTCTAATCTCTAGTAGGTGAAACTTACATGACCTCCATCTTTAGGTTGAAATGCATGTTACCCTTATGTTTCACTTCACTAACTCTCTTGTACCATCATTTACTATTTAAATGTGAGGAATGAACTATATGTATCATCATCAATGGCCTTATATATTTTATAAATTTCAAATTCCATATTTTTTAAAACTAGATATATATACAAAACTACTTCTAGAATTTACCATCTGGCTTGCCTGCCTCCATTAGACTTCCACTGTTGTCAGTATGAACATCAACTTGAAATGTATCTTATAGAATTTACCCATTTAGTAATATTAATAGTAACTTAAAATAAACATTAAAATTCCTAAAAATATCCCACATGAATACTTCTTATAATGAAACTATGAAAACCACTACCACTTAGGTGAAAAACTAATTATTTCAACTTTCACAACAACAATAGTGTATCCATCCCATGTTTCGATCACCCTAGTCCAACATAGGTACAATGATACCTCATAAATTCTTGGACTAAAACCTTGGTGAGCATGTTATCCATATTTTTTACCCTAATAATATTCCATAATTCTTGTACTCTTTATTTAATCGTCTTTTGAATTAAATGATATTTCATGTAGATGTTCTCTGTCAGTGGGTGAAACACTAGATTTTTATATGAATGAATTTCACTATAACTATCATAGTAAAGAAATAAAACTCCTTGAATTCTTATAAGATCCTATAAAAAACTTTAGAAACATAAACGCATTACCTAATTTAATGAATTAAAAATATTTAGCCTCCATTGTGGATACTGCTACCACTAACTACAACCTCAAGAACCAGCATAAGGTTGTTCCTCTACATGTAAACACAAATCATTGAACTCTTATTTATGTTTGTATGCCCTCTTAATTCCCTATACACATATCCCTATAATGGATCATCTATTCCTAAAAAACATATATATAACTTATGATACTTTGAGATGTTATAGAATCAAGTTCATATATTTTAGGTTTTTTTCAGGTTCACTATTAAATGATTAAAAACACCCACAAAAAATGAAATGGTTAGCCTCATACATACCATGCTTTACCAGAAGATTCCCACTTCTAATAAAAAATTAATCTTCTTCATATAATTATCCTTGTATTTAATTTTCAATTATTTCCCTATGGATAATTTTTATTACCCAACCAATAGGGACAAAACTTAATTATATCTTGTCATTATGAATCTTTTGATAGTTTTCTTCATGTATACACTTTCAGAAAAATCAAACTTATAGCTTTCCTGTCTATATTAATCTTTATTCCCAATATTTTCATGGCCTCATTGAGATAATTTATCTTATATATTTCAAATAAATCCTTTTCACCTCCTAAATCCATTTAATTTCTACACTCTCCATAAGAATCTCATCCATGTAAAAGAGAAAGATTATAAATCTGTCATTCTTCAACACCTTATGGTAGAAACAGGGATTCATGTTACTCAGGAAAAACCCCTTCTTATCCATGAAGGCTTCTAAATTCTAGTTCTACTATCTTTATATTTCTTTCAATGTGTAAAAAATTTTCTTTACTTTACACCCCAAGTTCCCATTCTATTTTGGCCTATCACCACTTCTCACTATGAAGTCCCAAATGATATAGAAGGGGAGTGTGTGAATCACATTCACTAGAACATGTGGAAAACCATTTAGTAGTTAAATGATATAAACCTCCCTTATCAAGGATACTAGGGTCACTTCCATGACATAAACATGCTTTATTGTTAGATAGAAATGTTCACTTTATGTATGGATCGAGACACAAGACCAGACAGAAACAGTGGAATCCCACAGCATGTCTGACCCCAGAGCATGGAATCTATATGAGAATTAATCACCAAATCCCCAATAGATATTCATATCTATGTATGGGGTGAGTTTTTGATGTTACAATTCAGCCGATCATCGTGACTACAAATCTCCCTGAATCCAGAATCCTACAATTTCAGAACCGTAGGAGAGATCATTTGACCATGTAACATGCAATCTAGCTGGTTAATTCAATGAATCTCCTATTCATTAATAATGAAAATATTACATGAATTGAGAGAGAGTACCGCTAACATGCTTCTATGTTGGTCCTCTCAAAAAAATGGGAACACTTCTAAAATATAGATGTCAAAGTTGTGGACCACCTTAATGCTCCCCATATAAATTGACTCCCATCATAAGAAGTTTTTGAACCCATCCCATGTGTGAATGAAATTTAATTACATAAGGTACAATGGTAGTTTCCATGACATCCATATAGGGATGAACCAAACCCATATTATTTTATTCATTTTCACTACCACCTCCACCCCAAGGCCATAAAACCCTATGAGGTCCACAAAGAAATCGAACCCTGCTCCAAACCGACTCCAACCTATAGGGATGGGGTAATTTATATCTAAATCACCATCCCAGAATCCAATATATCCTCAATAATAGGATCATATAGTTTTAATGATGGTCCCAAATCAACCCCATCCCATGGGGTTTTGGGAATTTTTATCTTTACCTCAAAGGAAATTGATATTTTCTATACTATTATAGTAATACAAATAGCCAGTATACCATTCATTCCTCCTACAGCATGACACATCCCTTTCATTTGGGGCCCACTCAGAAAGAACAATCATAAAATCCATCAATTTAATTATTCATAATCCAATATAAGTAGAACATCTAGAAAAGGAAATCAATCCCTACAACATTCATAATCTAATAGATCCCAACAAGAAAAAGAGTTAAATGTTACACACACATGTTACTCTTAAAGGGGAAATGGGTGGTATGAAGATTCCCTACTATTTAGCCAAGGGGGTGGATAATGTTTCATTTCATGCCTTTGTGAACATCGTCACCATAAATATGAAAAATTATGTGAACTAAGATGGAAACAGAGAGGAGCATAATGAATAAATGTTACCTAGGGATTTGGGTGATACTGATGCACAAAATAAGGCTATGCATATGAAAAATCATAGAAATAAATAGAACCTGAAACCTCTAAAATATCATTTTCTACCTCCTTAGTAGAATTACACCAATGATAAGGTGAAAGTTGTGGCTACATCCCACTCACCACATATAAGTGATGAAATACCCTTAAAAATTTAAGAATTACCTAATACACGAGTGAGATACACAACCTTAGGAACCTAAAAGATGAATTAAGAAGGGGAAATTTTACCACTAGGTATCACGTTTAAGAAGAAATGTGTATCCCTCCCACCACCATTTGGTGGAGAGGTAATATTATTGAAATAGTGTAATTTGATCATGAAGATGGCTCTAGATCTTGTAAAATAGTTTTCAAAAACATGAAAGCTTACGATGATCATGAATTTACTCCATTATGATGATATCCACCTCCGTGTCTGGGTAATCATCTATCCCTAGCTTGGATCAAAAATTAAGAGGATGTGTATTTAAGACAAAGACATCAAACATTTCTTAGTGATCATGCTCAAGAGGTGATCCAATGAGAAATACCTTCATAACTCATCAACACCATCAAGTCTTTAGCAACTCGGATGGATGCTAGGGTGGGGTGATGCATCCCTATATAACTTGAAAGGAAGGTATAACCTGAATGGGTGGGTGCAACTTTTCCTCCAACCAATTTGAGAAATCCTATATTCTTAATCATTTATAGAATAAGAGACCCATAATATTAAATCACGCACATAGTATCCCCATTTATCCCAATAAAAGGAACATAATACTAGAAATAAGAAAGAAAAATGATGCTTTGTAGAAACTTTGGTGGGTCTATCCTTTGTTTTGTACAAAAACCTTCTAGCAGGATCTTTCTTAATCTGGGAAGATCTTTTTTAGTAATTTTCTTATTAATTCAACTCTATGATATATAAAAAATTTATTGTTTTCCTCACAAATTAAAAACAGTGTGAAAATGAGAGATTTTTTTAATTCATTGTCAAATGGAAGGGTCTTATATTCTCACTTATTATTCTACTCTTGTAATAGAAATTACTGTAACTTTATACTGAGAATATCGTATAAGAGATGAAAACACCACAAATCCAAATTAAATATCTTGGTGGATTCCAAAAGTTCAAAATAATTCTAAAATGGCTAGAAGATTGCATGGGGAAAACTTTGGAAAATATAAAGACACACCCATGACACAAGGAAAGAATTTTGGTAGAGAAAATACTGTCATTCTCACCCTCAACAAGTAACGTTACCCAACGGAGAACACAAGAAGGACTTGAATTGACCAAAGCCTCATACTGAGTGTGAAAAAAAATAACTACCCTCTATTAGAGGTAAAGAGTGACTAGGTCCACCCATGATAGAAGGGATGGAAGAAAAAATATATTAATTTTGAAATGAATGGGTTCCTAGTCATTTCCTCTTAACCATATAAAATAACCTCCCAAAATACCAAATATTGGAAACCCAATGAATTCAGCCTCATTGAATGTCCTGACAATTTTCCTTTTTCATAGGAGACTTGGTCACACCATAAAGGACTACATTGTCTTCAAATAAATCCTCTAGGGAATGGTTGAATCCTAATAGATGAGACTAGAAAAATCCCCAATGCAAGTGACCATTGTGACTACCACTTGACCTGAGGAAGAGGGAGATTGGTAGGAAGTTTCGACTAGTCAGAAAAAGAATTTCAATAGATTGATGGTTCAAAATATAGTTGTTCAATCCCATTATAACCTAAGAACACAACTTTATAAATCGATTATTATTCTAGTATCTGATGAAGTTACATTAAATATACCTCTTGAAGGTGGAAATAATCATCAGATAAAGGAAAATTCATAAGGGAAAGAGTATTAGTCAACAATCAGGTTGGATTTGAATATAGCTGATTTATTTACATTAGTATCCATAGAATTGGAATCTCCCCACAAAATAGAAACCTCATAAAATATAGAGAACATTTTTTTATTAATTTCATTCAGTTAAAAAAACCTTTATCTTATGATCAATATTCTCATGAATACATCTTCCCCATACATGACTGGGGAGTTGGAGGCCGAGGTCACAAAAGCTATGGGTATAAGTAGCATAACAATCATAGATTAACCTAATATTATTGTCAAATCACCTAAAAATCCATAAATGTGGTTAATACCCAAGGTATAATTCTTCAATAATCCCAAAAGGAGCATGAAGATACCTCAGGGCCCTTCAGTGGGCATTTGAACCCAATCATTTTAAATGACTAGCTAGTAGCGGTGAAACTATCTTATCAACCCAAAAAGAGGGGTAGGGTAGTATGTACTACAACATTTTTAATATATTCACTTCCATCTATCTCCCAAGTATCAATCCCTTCTACCTTAAACACTTTAGTTTTTATGCCATATGATAAAGAGTAACCCCACCTTGGGAAGAACATACCCCATGCATAAAATTTTAACATTCAAAAATAGTTGGTGGACTTCCAATCTAAACTCTCTATCATGGATATTGTTTATCTTTAAAAATAAATTAGAGAGGAATTTATAGATTCCCTTTGGAGTCCCTAGTAGTTTGAGATATAATTCATCGCAATTAAGGTTTATCAAGTGGAAAATACTCCAATAGAATGCCATACCACCATCTATTTCATATAAAAATATTAGGAAAAAACTATTTAGGGGAATATAATACCCCTATATGTTTTAGGAAATTTCAATGATGTTGACATCCAAAGGGATCTGGTTGAAAATTGTTTCAAGATCTACCTTATCATAGTTAGGACCCTCCAATTTTTGGGATATGATGAGGTATTTTATTATCCAATGAAGCTGGCCATTTAAGGGTACAAAAAAATGAGAAAAGGCCCCTCAAAAATATCAATCTCAAGTATCAATTAAAGAAACACACATATAACAGTGAGTTCATGTTTATCTAGAAATACACAATATACAACATCCTACTTGGAAGACCATGTCTTTATAGCCACATGTAAGTACCTTCAACATTTTACCAATGTTTGAAATACCCCATTAATGTAATGGTTGGAATATTATATGGTGACCATGACCCATTTGAATATTGTGAATCCATATATTATGGGGTAAGATTCTACAATATGGATGTAAAATATCCAATAATGTGGGATGGAATGCATGTTTCTACTCTAAAAGTCTTGGGAACCTCCCATGAAAATCCCTTGAGCATGCTAAGTAGTGATTATGTATTTTCCATAAACATGATTAGGTCAGTAGACTCAATCCCCATTAGATTTAATAAACCAAATACATTACTTTCCCACGTCTATGTGATAAAGATCATTCCAACCAAATTGGGTTCACCAAAATATGTTCAGACTAATTCTATATAGGATTATAAAAGATTACTCTCTCCATTAGCAGAAATCAAAAATTCCCCCAAGACATTCCCTATAACTTTGGATATCCATGCCTCTCCTGTCACAAGTAGAATCATAAAGGAAAACAAACACCCACCAAATATCCCCACAGTGACCTTGTAAATTCATGACATCAACATATCTCCTTGGGGCCTCTCATACCTTGACATGGATAAATATTCCTCTGAATTATACATCGTGCCTAGATATTTTCCCAAAGACACATAGATTGAAGATAAATAGGATAACCTCAAGAATGCCCTACCCACATTTGAGGAACGAGTCTCCCCCACCATTGATGAGATAAGGTAGGTGAATCTATAAATAGAAAAGGACCAAAGACCTATGTTGATCTATGCCACCATGTCACATAAAGAACAAAAGATGTATATTTCCTTTTTATAGAAGAATCAATACGCATTATCTTGGAATTATATAGATATTACGTTATTTATCCTTGATGTGGATACTCAAAATATAGAATTTCTAGATGAAATATGAGGTTTCATGCATTAATACTAGAGAATATATCCCTCTCATGCTACCAAGGTAGAATCTAATGTTGATAAATTTATCAAATCCTTCTTTTTTGAGAGGTGAAATACCCAAAATATATTTCCAACATGATCCCAATAAAGAAGAAGAATGTGAAGGATATGGTATTCATCTATTTGATGGACCTTAATCAATAATTCATGAAGGATGATTTCCCAATACTGATTAGGAAACTCTTGATCGGAACAACTACTTGCTTATAATCTATTTTCGTTATGGATGGGTATTCAATGTATAACATATAAATATGGGCCCTGAAGATAAAGAATCCACTTCTTTATGAGTGAATAAGGGATATTTTTTACCAATTTATTCCCTTTGGCTTATAGAATGCTTGAAATATGCATAAATGTTCCATCCATCATATCATTAAACCATTTTTTAGAAGAATTCGGGAGTGCTATATCGATGACCTGGTAGTTAAATCTTGAGAGTGTTGTGACCACCTGACTAATATTGAAATAATATTTCACAAATTACAACAACATAGTTTGAAGATGAACTGTATAAAGTGATATTTTAGAGTAATTTCAAGGAAGTTATTCAACTTTTTGGTATACCATTGTGACATTGAGGTTGATCTAGAAAAGACTAGTACAATATCGGAAATTCCACCTCCAAGAAAACTTAAATAATTGAGTGGGATCTAAGGGAACCTCAATTATATTAGGAAATTAATAGTCAACCTGGTTGACAAATATCTCCCTTTCATTAAGTTAATCATGAAAGAAGACACCTAACAGTGGTACAAGGACTAAGAATAAGATTTATATAACTTTAAGTAGTACCAACTACATCCAATGGTCTTGATTACATTAGTAAAAGGAAAGTCACTTATATTATACATGGATTCCATGGAAAAATAACTAGTAACTCTCATCAAATTGAAAAATGTTACAAGGAACAAAAATAGTCTCTAATATCTCAATCGAGAAATGATAGATACTAAGACATGATATTATGATATCAAGAAGAACAACCTTATACACATTTTCAAAGTGAAAATGGTGAGGTATTACTTGCAGCATCACAAATTCCACCTAGTGTCTCATATTTACCCACTCAATTATATCCTTCATTTTCCTATATTAACTGGGTTTTGTCCCAATGGCCAATTTTTCCGCAAAAATATGACATTCAATTCATGAAAAAGAAGGAAATAAAAGGGAAGGCACTATATGGTTTCCTTATGGAACATAATTCCTTAAAAATGAACCATTAGTCACCAAACTTCTAGATGGAGTATTATTTTATACCCATTATACTCAACAAAATTAGGATATGTATTTTTATGGTTCTTTCTGAAGTTTTATTGGAAATAAAATGGAAATTTGGAAGCTCAATTGGGCTGGTCTGGGAATTATATTTGTTTCTCTAGAACAGGCAGTGTTTCCCTGTTTCTTCCCACTATCTGAATGTTTCACTAATAATGAGGCCAAATAATGAGACCTTAATATAGGCTAGTTATTATCCTTTCTACTATGGATAACCTATTTGAATGAAAAAGTTTATTCAAAGCTAATGATCAAATAAATCAATAGTGAATATTCCATCAAGAAGGAATATCTATCCCCCTTCATTGATTATATGATAGGAATGATGGTGGAATCCCCTTTTGAACGAATTTTATGCCACATCCCTTGATCATAAAATGATCATGTGGATGAACTAGATAATAAAACCACTATCCTAAAAAATCATGGTCAAGATGTGTTTGACTTCTACATCACACTCCAAATGGCAGTCTTACGAGTCATAATCTATGACATAGAGGAGACTAATTAGATCAACACTTCCCTATGTAACAATGAGAATATCTATATCTGGATGGATGGGTACCATAAAAAATTACATCTAAAAGGGTTCCCTCACATAGGATTGATCAAAAAATAGAACATATTTGACTTTGGTAAATGAAATTCAATCATTGAGGTGAGCCAAATGGGAAGGAAACAATCTATAAATGTGGCTATGATGAAATCCACATCAAATGATTTACGGAGGGAGAGACTCCCACTATTATGAAGGAATTACATGCAGGACCCAATGGTGCTCACCAACCTATCAACAGGATATCCAATCAAATAGAAGTCTTGGTTACTACTGGAAGACAATTATGTAGGATGATGTAGAATTAAACAAGAAATTTCATGCATGTCAGATTCATGAAAATTTCATCTGCCAGCCCCCAGAATTGTTACACACAGTTAAATATTCCTGGCCAATATTAGTATGGGAAATGGAGGTTGTGGTGTCATATCCCCAAGTCATATCTATTTACTTTAATTATATCCTTACTGTTAAAAACATTTTTTCCAAATTGGATAAGGAAACACCTCTCATGGGTGTTGGTACAAAGATCATCATCAACCTTTTGAATTACAAAATTATCACTAGATTTGGTGTCCATCATATGATATTGATGGAAAATGGAACTAAATTATATTATTTTTGAGTTAAAAAGGATATATTAGGAGTATAATAGAAATTCCAACCATTCATCTCACTATCATGCAATGAATAATTGATAGATACTAGACTTCAAAATGACTCTTTCAAATATAATCCAAAAAATTGTAGACAAAGACAAGAGGTTTTGTATAGAAAAACCCATGCATGATTTATGGGATTGTCGTACCACCACACATGTAAGAACCTGGATCTTCATTTCAGGTATGGATCTTATTTATAGGTTGTTTTTGAGGAAAAAAGATGAAGTGGTGATTTTCTGAGTACACATGGTGTACTTATGAGTACACGATGTGTACTTATGAGTACACTCCGTGTACCTGGGTACCGCATACAACCACGTACTGGCTATGTAACGGCCAAGTACATGGCTATGTAGATGATATAGCAGACCACTTAAGATGGGGGTCAGTTAAGGCTACTATACGGCATGTACCTTTAATGAACATGCCCTGTATTTTTCTTTTTCTTTTTTGATAAATCGGAGAGGGGTCACGTCTCATCTTCGGAATCACCTTATGCTACCCTTGGTTCATATAGAAGATAAACTGAATGGATGAAGAACTTTGAACCCATCTCGATTCTCCATCTGACCTTCGATTGAGATGTCGTTAGGTGCATTGGAATCCCACTACTGAGTTCTCAAAAACCCTAGATCCTTTCTTTCGGATTCTCCCTCTCTCGTGAGTTATTCAAGGTTGGGATTTTCTCACCTTTATATAGATCTACTCTGATCTAGGCTGATTCAAGGGCTGACATTCAATTATATCGATCGTGAGACATCGAGGTAGGTTTTTTGTGCCTTTAGTTGTTCATATTTGAATTATATATGCTAAAAGTGTCATATACCCATGTTTGGGGTATTTTTTGTTTTAGAATTAATCTCTGCTTATTACCTTTTATGGTTTGATTGATTGATAATGGGTAGTTTCTTAAGTGTAAGGTTTTATACATCATTATGGGACACCCCATGGGTACGTTTCCATTATTTTATTGTTATAACCATTTGGTCTAGAATGCCTGTTAGGCTTGCCTTGGTTTCCATGCTTTGTTATGCTGGGATTGATTTACTGATTATATGATATGCTTCTTATATGCATTGTGAAAGTTTGACCAAGGGTAATTTTACTGTGAGATATTTCTGAGGTAGATTCATTTATATATGTTTTATTATTATGTAGACCTAAGGTTATTAACTATGATAGCCTTTAGGTGTTCATCGACCCAGGGGTTTAGACTGTGAGATCATTCCTAGGTGGTTGTTTATAATTGTTTTGTAGTTGTTAGACAAAGGGGTTTACACCATGATATCTTTCTCAGGTGTTCATCGTCAATGATTAGTGATATGTTAGACCAAAGGGGTTATACTGTGAGAGATTTCAAGAGGGAAATTATTAAATGAATTTTTGTTATGTTAGACCAAGGAAATTAGACTGTGAGAACTTTCCCAAATGCTCATTTTTTGAATAATTGGATGATTTTGATGAGTCTTCCAAGACAAAGCACAAGCTTGGAATCTATCTTACTTGATTGTTAAATGGTCTTATGAGACATCTATTTGTTACTATTACATATGGGATACAGAGATTATGCTAGATCCCAAGGTTTACATGATTCAACATATTTAATAAGAAATGTAAATGAATGTAATTTAAAACTGTAGGATTATTTACTTTGGAGTACTTCTAAGTTAATTGCTTCATTTTTTTATATTACCTACTATATATATTCACTAACAGTTAGGCATGGATATTTTAGTGGTTTACTAATAGGATTCATCTCACACCCTATTTGGATCATATTTTTTTGACCCAAAAAAATTATATTGTTGCAGGTATAGATAAGGGCAATTTCCCTTCTTCATCATGTACTTGATTGTTTTTGGTGATGTAGAGCATGGGACCAAGCTGAGGCTTATGATGCTGCTGGAGTTTACTATTTCTTTTGTGATTTTTTTTTCTATATTTCTTTCTAGCATTGTGACTTTTTTAGATATTTTATTAGATACATATTCCATGCATCATATATATATATATATATTGTGGATTTTGTTGGATTTACTTTGAGTCTTTCGCTGTTTATTTTTGTTTCATATTACTGCTTCTGCTATTGATTACTATTTTTTATCCATTGTGTATACTCCACCAATGAGGGAATAGTATCCACATTATCACACCTTGTACCTCACTGATAGATGGAATCCTCTAGAATTTGGGTAAATGTGCTTGAGGTTATGTGACAAACCAGGTCCAAGTCACTTTTGGGCGGCACCCGGATCTGGGATGTTACAAAGTGGTAAAAAAGGAGGTTATTTTGTGATTTGACTTACTATTTGAAGCCTATAGATAGGTATAAGAAGGAATAGGATGTTGGTAATAAGTTCTTCTTGGGAGTAGTTATCCCATGTATAGGGAAAAGCCATGTTATCTTGAATATTGCAATTTTTTTGGTTTTGGAAATTGTTACAGTTGAATTAATTTCACCAATGGGTGACACAATTGTTTTGTGATATTATTATTGATATCATCATGGTTATATTTTTGTTTCAATATAATTATATGAGGTTATTCCATATAATGCATCATATAGGAACTTTCTATAGATCACATGTCATTCATTCTTATCATTCCATTTAGGGTGAATTTCTGATTTCATGTTGTTGTGATTGATGTTGTTCTAGATATTCATGTTGTTGTGATAGATTCCATGATAGAAATAAAAATTATTTTTATAGTTTATTGGTATATATAAAGTTTCATTTGGATGAATTCCAAGCTTCAGTCCCTGATGTGTTATGAGCCCTATTGGATTGGAATTTGGTAGATCATATTTGAACTTTTATTGAATGTTTTCAAGTTATGATGTGAAAAAGGATGACAAACTTTGATTCATGGGGAGTATGAGCTCCCACGGGTCGGAATTTGTCATGACTTGGAAAATTTTATGTTTTTAAGGGTTATGGAGAAGTTTCTGAGACATGTTTTCCAGAAACCTACACAACACGACGTGTGATGTTATGAACACACGCCATGTGTTCTTCTATTTTGGAAGAACTATCTTTATTAAGAACACTAGATGTACCGTATGTACACGTTGTGTAGTTATTGACCATGTGACTGAATATGTGGGCAGAGACACGGTGTGGATAAACATTTGGTAGAACACACTGTGTACTAGGAGTACACACCATGCTGTAAATACCGTATATCTGGACATGTGACTAACGACACAGGTGGATGAAACTTATGTTCTACACGTCGTGTCTCATTTATACACGCCATGTAGTAAACGAACATGTATCTTTTTGTGTGACTAAAAACACAAGTGGATGGAACCTTATTGTTACATGTCATCTCTAAATTGAACACATTGTGTAGTGTTACATTGGGAGAGATGTTTAGTTCTAGTCATGTAGGAGTACTTGGGTAAGAGATTTATTCAAGTACACTCTATGTCTCATAAGGAACACACTGTGTGTATGGGTGTTACATGACTAGGTTGGAGGAGGTATACACCGATGTTAATTCTTAAGGGGACACAACATGTGGATGTTCTACACGCCGTGTAACCCTATTTCATAAAAATTGAATGGTTTTCTTATCCTATTCCATTTTTACACATCTATATTGAAGTCCTTAAAAATATTATACTGAGGTGTGCACTTATCCTTGCAGATTCATGCCACCAAGACGTCCTCCAGTTCTACACTAGGTATAGGTCAATGATCAGACATCAGAAATGGTAGATCAGGGACTACCAGTAGATCCTCTCATCATGCCCGTCTTGGCACCAACTGTTATATCTTACGCAGGTGAGGATGCACATTTCTGTGAAGGCTTTATGAGGATGATACAAACTTTTTAGGTAGAACCACATCCTACCCTGACTATGGAAGAGTTGACGAGGGTGTTCCAGTAGTAATATCCTCTAACTTTTTCAGTGGATGTAGGACCACAAGTTGAAGAGTCATGGTTAGAGTTCATTCTTTCTATCTTCGAGCATCTGGAGATACCTCCTAAGAAGAGAGTGAATCTCATGACGTACATGCTTCGTGATTACTCCAAGAGATGGTGGGATGTTATATCACATGTGAGAAGTCATCGGGATATATCTTGGGAATTGTTTCAGAGGACCTTCTATGATTAATTCTACCCCAAGACGGTGAGGGATGATCGAGCCCAAGAGTTCATGAATTTGGAGCAGGGTGCTCTTTCAGTTATGGATTATTCTTCTCGCTTTATAGAGCCTGAGGTATGTTTTCTCCCAGTGTGACTTGAATTTATAACAGCATCGGTGGATGGAATTCTTACAGGAATACGACTTCAAAATATTGTATACACAAGGAAAGGGGAATTTTGTAGCTAATGTGCTGATTCGGAAGTCACGTAGTGATGTAGTGCGTGAATATAGTGACTCCTAGAGAGTAATGGAAGAACTATCTGTATTACAAATTGATATGGAAGAATTTAGGGGTAGAGGTTGCCTTTTTCAGAAGAAGGTGCAGTCATCTCTGGTGCAGAAGGTGGAAAAGTCCCAGTTTGGGGATTTGGATGTGGAGATATAGAGAGATGGAGTTGTTTGCGGTAAGGCCTCTGATGGTTGGTATGAGGATGAACAGAACTTAGTGTTGTATCATGGAAGGATATTTGTTCCTTTTACGATAAGTGAGATGGTTCTGAAAGAGTTTTATAGTTCTCCTTTAGCGGTGCATCCTGGCGTGAAAAAGATGTATAGAGCCTTACGAATCCATTTTTTGGGGCTTGGTCTCAAGCGTGTGATTTCGGAGTTCGTGTCTCAATGTTTGTTCTACTAGAAGTTGAAGGTTGAACACCTTGTTCCTGGCGGTCTGCTCCAATCGTTAGATGTTCCTCAGTGGAAGTGGGAGGACAAATCAATAGATTTTGTTATCTGTTTACCTCGAGCTCAGGGAGTACATGATGTTATTTGAGTGGTAGTGGATCATTTAACAAAATATTTCCACTTCATAGTAATCAAGGAGTCAAGTTCAGTGGAATTTTTGTCGAGTCAGTATCTGGAGGAGGTGGTGAAACGTCATAGAGTCCCAAGGACAATCATTTCTGATCGAGATCCTCATTTTACCTTTAGGGTGTGGAGAGGTCTCTAGCATGCTTTTGGTTCTCAACTATTCCTTAGCACTATTTACATTCTCAAATGGACGGTCAAACAGAGCGAACCATCCAGAATCTTGAAGACATGTTATGCTCTTGTGTTCTGGATTTTTGAGGTTTTTGGATGAGGCACTTACCCTTGGTGGAGTTTTTTTACAACAATAGTTTTCACTCCACCATCGGTATGGTTCCATTTGAATCCTTGTATGGACGACCATGTTGTTCTTCATTGTGCTAGACTGGGGTCGAAGAGTTAGAAATTCTTCGACCAGAACTAGCGCAGAATACAATAGAGATGGTTCAGGTGATTCGTGAGAGAATGAAGACAGCGCAATATCGTCAAAAATCATCTGTTGATCAAAGAGGAGACCCTTAGAGTTTAATGTTGGGGATCAATGTTTTTGAAGGTGACTTCCCATCGTGGGTAGTGATGGTTTGGTCATGGGAGTAATCTTTCTCCCTGGTTTTTTGGGCCTTTCGAGGTGTTAGCTCGTGTTGGAGTTGTGGCGTATCAAGTTTCACTTCCCCCGCAGATGAGTCAGATGCATGATGTTTTCCATGTATCACAGCTCCGTCATTATCTTCATGATGACTCTCTTGTTATCGATTGGGGAGAGATCGATTTTGATGATGAAGAGACCTTTGAGGAGCGACCTGTGGAGATCCAAGACTACAAAGAGAAGTTGTTGCGCGATCATTCTATCCCCTTAGTTCGTGTCTTGTGGTGACACGGTGGCATGGAGGAGAGTACCTAGGAACATAAGTCACAAATACGTGCTCAGTACCAAGAGTTGTTTGATGTTTAAATCTTTTCATATATCGATATAGCCTTTGTGGTTATAGACATTTCATGTTTATAATATAGATTTCTTTTGTTCCTTATTGTGGATTTCTCTCTTTTGAGAGGTATCTCGATGGGTGGTTGTTCGGACCCCGTTTTGTTTTCCCTTTAGGTGGGTTTCGATTTCTCGAGGACAATAAAGTTTTGAGAAGTATCTGATGTAATGAACCAGACCTCTCTGGTCCATTCATTTGTGAAAATCAGGTGTATGATGTGTTTTGGGAGGTCAAGGTGACTTATCCTCAACACTTTGCCAAATTTCTATTTCAGTGAACAGTTTCATCGGTGAACAGTTCCAACGGTAGACCATTGTGAACAGTGCATTGGTAACCTTCTGTGAACAGTGTCATCAGTGACCTTCTGTGAATAGTGTCATCGATAACCTTATGTGAACATTGCAATGGTGACCATATGTGAATAGTGACATTGGTGACCTTATGTGAACAGTGTCACTGGTGACCTTCTGTAAACAGTGTCATCAGTAACATTATGTAAACAGTGCAACGGTGACCTTATGTGAATAGTAACATCGGTGACCTTATGTGAATAGTGTCATCGGTGACCTTTTGTGAATAGTGTCATCGGTAACCTTATGTTAACAGTGCAACAGTGAGGTTCCAACGGTGTGGTTCCAACGGTGACCATTTTCCTTTGCCAAATTTTGAGTTCATGAATAGTGTTTCCAGAATAGTGAGGTTCCGACGATGACCTTTTTTCCTTTGCCAAATTTTGAGTTCATGAATAGTGTTTCCAGAATGGTGAGGTTCATGAACAGTGTTTCTAGAACGGTGATGTTCATGAACAGTGTTTCCAGAATGGTGAGGTTCCAACGGTGTGGTTCATGAATAGTGTTTTTCCTTTGCCAAATTTCAAGTTCATGAACAGTGTTTCTAGCTTCCTACAATTTCACCCCTTTAACATTTCCTTTGATGTAAAATGAATTTAAAGCCTTATTTTAAGGAATCTAAGGCTGATTCAAAGGTCATTACTCTTATATTAATTTCTCATAAGGCTTAGGATGTTTTTACTTGGTCAAACCACGTGGTTTAATGCGATCCATTTTTAATGGTAAATCCAGCGTATCTAAAACCATTGCTCCGTTAAATCTTCTAAAGGGACGAGATATCTTTATCCCTAGTTCTTCCTCCTTTTTCTCAGTTGTTATATGCTTGGACCTTTCATTCCATCTCATAGGAGTTTCACAATAAAATTTGTTCTTTGGATTGGTTCCCCTCTGTTTTGATGGAACCAAGCAGTATCGATCAGTCTTCAATATAAGGTATTACCTATCTTCATTATTTCAGGTTCATCTCCTTCTTTATCCGTACCCTTTTTATAGAAGTTTACCCCCATGTTCTTAATTCACTTTTCTTGGGTTTTGGCCGATGTGGTGGTGTCTCTGAATCCTCAGGTGGATACATTTGTCACAAGGGAGGAGATTGTAACCCATTGTGTGGATCGTTCTCGTATAAAGAACATCAAGAACTGTTTGAGGTAGGGGATTTGTTGCTTCTCTTTTCTCTTATGGGCAACTGTATAGTTAGCATGTTTTATCCCACTACATCAAAATGGAATTGACATAACAAATATTTGAACTGGATAAATAAATTGATATCGATCGTATTTTATTGCCTTTTGTTTCTTTAGATAGTGTGATATCTATGCTTTCTTTGTTTAGATTTTCTTCCTTGATGGAAATTGGTAAAGAATGTAAATATTTAATTAATCAGTAATTGTTTGGTTAAAGAGAAAGAGGCATGTATATAAATCTAGTTCTTTTTCTTGTAATTTTAGGTTAATCAAATTTGTCCAGTAAGCATGATTAATTATTTGTGATAACTTAGTGGTTAGGTTTCCTGAATTTGGAACCTACAAATAATAAATCAGTTAATCCAAGATGGATTAAATAACTGGTTGTTTGATAAAAGATAATTCCTTGTATGGTTCTAAGTTACCCTCTTGTTTGTTTAAGGGCCAAGAGCCCATTTGATATGATGTTTGTTTTCCTGCTGCTTATGTCATGGTGTGAGCCTAGATGGCTATTGTGATTTATGGGTGTAGGGAGGCTTATTGGTTGTGGCAGCAGTTGATGCCTAGAGTGGTGAGATGCATCATTTTATGCATGTGGGTGTTAGGGAGGACACTGGGGATGATGGAACGGGTTTCATGTGAATGTTTGGATGCTTACTGACTCCTTGATTGGTAATCTACTTTACTTTCCCTACTGCTCAAGGCAACTGGTCTTGCTTACCCTTCTTCCGAAAGGGACGAAGACATGTGGGGTATGTCATGTGCTTTCCGTGTCTAGATTCTCAAGGGAGGATGGGTCTATGCTCTTGATATAGGCAGAAAAGACTCAACGGTTATTTCATCTACTCATCGTGTTGAGCCCCTTGTTTTTAGTAGCAAATAATGTTTTTTATATAATGCCTGGGAATATAGGAATGTAATTCCGTAAATAAATATTTTAATAAATGATGTTAACCCATGGGGTTGGAGCTTGCTGGGATGTAATGCTGAGGTTGTAATTTAAAGGGACAGTAGACTTTGGGTGTGATGCTAATTAAATAGAATGTGAAATCATTAATGGTTAATTAATCTTTAAAAAATTAATTAACATAAAGTGCAACTGATAAAAAGGAATGAAGTAATGTATTAAATCCTTTTAAATGGTTGTGTGCTTATAGTATACCTAGTCCTAGAAGTGGCATCTGGTAGTCTGAGAGACGTTAGCTATAGTTGAGTCTAAGACTAGGTTATGCCCATAATGTGGCTGTGAGTGATATTATATCAGTACTTTTTTTGTTTCTATATGCTACTTCACCCCATTAGTTAGGGAAACTGACACCCCAGGGATTCTGAGCCCTGGTGGGTGTTTTACCCAACATTTTGGTGGGAGGATGGATGGATAAATACCCCCTTTGTCCCCACTCTCTTCGATTGGTAGTTACTTGTGTTGATAGGCACAACGGTTAGTTTTCCTCATATATGTGTGTAGAGGGATATAATGGCTTGTGGTTATTTACACACATATATTCTAGATATAGTATCCTATGGACTACTATAGGCATGACGTGTATAGACTATGATAGCTTGAGGATTCTTACTCGGTGTGTGGGCTGTAATGGCATGAGGTGTAATGCCCGACGTATGATACACGTGATACGAGCTGTGGTGGCTCCCGGAAACTACTTGGTTACTTTGTTGTGTGGATGTGGTAGTTTTGTTACCTGAGGTGCATATTGTGGTGCTTCGCCTAGGTGTATGTGGGCAATCCATTTTGGAGAGAGATGCTTAGGACGTGAGATGTTGGGGCCAAGTGGCAAACCAGTGGGGAAGTAGTAGTAGGGTACCCCTGATATTCTTTATTATATTATATACTCTTATATGCATTACTTGGTGAGAGTAGCCAGAGTGACGTTGGGAACTTAGTATACCTGTTTAGGTGACGAGTTAGTTTCACTTGTTGTTCACTGTGCTTTAGCATGTTTTCTTTACATTTTCACAAGAGGATCCAGGGATGATCCTTCTGAGTATACAGTTATACTCACCCTATGTATATATAAACTGTTTTTCAGGTCACTTGGAGCAGGTTAGAGATCAAGATGGTTTCTACATGTTTGGGGTTGTAGGAGTTGTTCGGGCTTTTGTTTGGTATTTTTTTTACTTTTTTTTGGTACTTGTAGTTTTCCCATTCCAGTTGTATTAGTTTTGCATGACATTACATATGTGAACTTGGGTTTTCATTTATATTTCAGTCTAAGTTGGAGTTAGTTGGTGTCTATCTTATCTCTCTCTTTCCCATGTGTTCTCTTGGAGGGTAATTCCTCCCATATGTGGTTTTACTATACCCTCAGTGCTAGTCACCAACCCAGGGCCTACTGGAGGCAGGACTCAGGGGGGGTCATTATCTCCTTTCTCACATTGCCAGCCCAGGAGGGGTGCACCTTGTGGGGAGGGTTTCATGACAATATATGAGATAGAATACCCTAAAATAAAATAATATAAGGTTCAATCTAGAATTCACAAAAATAATATAACAACATATTTGATCTAGAAGTCCCTAAACTACATAACCGATGTTCTAAGCTAGAAGACCCTAAACTACAGCAATAACAAGTCTGAGATAGAAGGCCCTGAGCTATTTCAATAATAGGTCCAAGCTATTAGAACCTAAACTATAGAAAAATAAGGTCAAAAATAGAAGAACCAAAACTATAACAATAACATGTTTGATCCAAAATACCTGAAACTAATGCAATAGAAAGTTTGAGCTATAAGAAACTAAACTAAAGAAATATTAGCTCCAAGCTAAAAGACCCTATAATTCAACAACAACATGTACAAGATAAAAGACCCTAAATTAAAACAATATTAGGTATGATATATAAGAACTTAAATTATATAAATAGAAATTTTTAGCTATAAGGCCATAAACTACAACAATAGAAGGTCCGAGCTAGAAGACCCTAAATAACAAAAACAGAATGTTTAAGCTAAAAGATAGTAAACTGAAACAAAAAAAGGTAAATGTTATAAGAACCTAAACTAAAACAATATTAGGTCCGATCTAGAAGACCCTAAACTACAGAATCATCATTTTTGAGATAGAATAAACCAACATTCAGAAACACTAGGTTCAATCTAGAAGACCATAAACTACATCAATAGAAGGTCCAAGCTATAAGATCCTGAACTACATAATTAGAAGGTTCAATATTGAAGACCCTAAATTATAGAAACATAATTTCTAATCCATAAAACCATAAAAATAGTAATAGTTAAATTTACAAGACCATAAACTACCAGTTCAAAGAAACACAATGCTCACCAGGTTGAAAACCCGTAAAGGGAACCCTAGGAAAAAAATTTAGTCTCAAATCATTGGACAGACACACTATGTGATCTAGGAAACATTGAGAACTTATAAATTTAAAAAGTCAAAAACTTTTCAGGATAAAAAAACATAAAGGGCCAACTATACAATTGATGAGTCCATTCATTCTAATCCTCTCCCTTAATGTCTTCAGAAAAAATTTGGGCTAAAAATGAGATAAATTTATTTTTTAAGGATAATTATCTGGACCTATAGAAAATTAAGATGCACTCACTAGGTCCCTTGACCTAGGAAATATTATAGGTTTCTATAATCAAGAAAAAAACACTTTGGTTCATCCCTTTAAACTAGATAATACCAAAAGGGGCCTACCGTAAGCATCAATAATGGTGTTTATAGTATTTTAGTCCCATGTTCTATTCTAAAAATAAGTTCATTATGATTTGATCATTTGATTTTTAATTTGGGGTTTTCTTGGAATTATGGATTTCTTCAATGTGTGTGATTATTTCTATGATATTAATATTCCAAAGTTTCATACACATGATAAATGATAAAAGAATCTAAAATTACAAAAAAAAAATTCAATGGGTCTATTAATAGCGTATAAAGGAAGGAGGAATCTTCGCAATTTGGAGCCTCTCATAGGGTTTCCTAGAGTACATACAATAAGATCGCTATAAAAATTGGTATGTTGAGTTCTCCATATTGACCATATTCTGGTGGGTTGTGTCAATTGCATGTTGAATTTTCAACCACATGATTTATTCTATCATTTCTAGTAGATGAAGTTATTTGATTGAGGAGGATAACTACCTATCCACTTTTCATGTGGTGATAAAAAAATCATATTCCTTTGATAAATCATCCTTCAAATGAGCTATGAAAAATTTAAGTTCTTCAATCTATAAAATCAATTCACTCATCTGATCATGAAACTATAAATATGTATGGTGTTTTGATCTAGCGCCATTGAGTCATCCCTCATAGATTGAAGTAGGAAAATCTTCTTTTCAAAGTCACACAACTCCTTCTCATTTTTGGATAGTTGTTTCCATTACATGATGATTTTCAGTATGATTTTTTATAATCAATGATAATTGAATATGCCTACCCCTAGACTATAGAAAAGCTAGTGGAGGCACTCCCCTTGACCATGAACTTCCTCACTTTGAGTATCAATAATTAAGGTATGAATCCGGTTCCAAATCATCCTTTGTGTTATCCCACTCTTGGCGGTCATTTCAAAGGGTAAATCAACATGATGAATAATATTCAAGAAATATTTTGGTATCAAATTGATCAAGTTATGGAATGACCTATCTAATGAAGAATTAAAAGGAGTGGCTTGGACAAAACCCATTTCTATAACGACATGCTATGGACCTCTAATTATCATATCATCTACTATCAGTATTGAGGAGAAGATTTACCTAAAACCTCAACTTATTCATCATAATAATCTTTATCATGATGAGGAAAAAAATTTGAGGGATCTATGAGTCTTGAACCAATTCCATCAAGGCCACAAACAAAGCATTTCAAGAGGTATATGGTGTATCTACTGGTGTAACTGGTTATCTTATCACACCAGTTAGATAATATTATATCCAATATTGAGAATGGTATTGGGATAGATATGTATAAGAATATAAATATGGAAATTATAACTTTTCATTAGTATCCTTATAAGTAAACATCATCAAAAATTAATATATGATCTTGGGATGTCATTCCCCTCACATGCCAGCAAAAGGAAGAGATGAAACATCCTGAGTATAGAAGAACTGATGATAAAATATTTAAGGGGTTTATGGATCATGGATGATTATCTATTCTAAATGGTCTACAAGGAATCCATAATATAATTAAAATTTATACAACCTCCCATCATGGGATCCACCATCGTCATTAATGATCATCCCAAAGGGTGCGGGGTATGGAACAAAATTAAAGAAATTTTCTTCTCAGTATGTTGATAGCCTCATGAACGTTTAATGATTTTTCCTCAAACCTAGAGACAATTATTAGTCAAGGGTGAAATAGGGAATAATGGATTTTAGTGGTATTTTGGTACCGATAATTCCCAAAGTTCTTTCCTATCCATCCATATAGAAATTAGAAGGGTCCACAAATCCGATAAGGGGTATTACCTTGTTGAATGTTTCTGAGAAGATGATAAAGATGAGAAAGGGTTGGCATGACTAGATTGAGTGGTTGTACTTCTATTCTATTTTTCATCACCAATGTTCTGACACAAATTCTAAAATTTTCATCCTTAGTAGGTAACATCCATCCATTAAAAAACAAGGGAAAATATCATTAATCAAATACTTGCAGATACTTCTAGTCACACCATATAACCCGATGAAGTGTACTCTCTATCCTCAAAAATGACCCAATAGGATCCCATGTTATCCTAATAATATCAAGAAGGACAATTATATGAACATAAAATAGTTGTACAAGATCCGCTTTAACAAATAAATATGTTGATCCAATCCTTGAATGAAATGATTGATCATAGATTCAAATCCTTCATTTCCCTCTCCTTCACAATGGTGAGCATATCTTGTTACAAGGTTGGAGTCTTTTTAAAGTCACCCTATATGTATGTGGTAAGAAGTAATTCATCATAAATCACCCCAAGAGGAAGTATTCCAGCAATATTATAGATGACTTTTAGGCTGATTCCAACCTCACTATGCATTAGAGTAAAAGAGTTGGTGTTGGGAAAAAATGACTAAATAGATCTCTAAAGAGTTTTGGTTTATGGTGAATGATGGATTGAGAAATACATGTCACCTAATAGAGGTGGATGGTGTGAATTTGATCATAAAATTCTATATATATCCATCTAACCTAGAATATCCATGCACATTCATTATAAAAACTGCCTCTATGGCATAAATCTAATTTCAAACTCTAGTTAACTTCCACGTTTTCCAAACAAGAGACAAGTATGTTTGAGTTACTCTAATAAATTAGTTTATAAATGATATCACAACCATGAAAACTCATATAGGAGTGATTCAATGAGTAGGATGACCCTTGGAATGGTGTTCAGACTAGTTGAATATTCCCAAAGACTATTTCAAAGATACAGTTGAAGGAATATGAAAAATAGAAAGTCAGAAGATTATATATAGAAAAAGGGATGGAAACATCATCTAGAAGGTCCAATTTATATAGAGGTAGTCTATGTGAACGAGGATAGTTTTGAAGACTGATCAAAATGAGATCCTTTAGAACCTCATTTTCCAATAAGACCTGATACCATAGATTACCATTATAGTTACTAGTGATCATAGCCCTTCTAGTATCCATGTTGGACAAAGTCCCGGAGCTCAAATTTATATAGACCAAAATATAAAAAGGAATGCATTAGAGAAAAGTTAGAATCTTAAAAAGGGGTGGAGTGTATCAAAAATGTATGAATCAGATGGAATCATGAGAAGCATGTAATCCATTCTGGGTCTAGAAATCACATGAACCATATAAATTCTCATGATCACATGATCCATTCTAAGAATCATGACCATGTGTCAATGGGAATGTCACACAAAACACATAAATAATTATGTAGCCATGTGAAAACCAAGTGCATCATGAAAAGTTCCCCCATGGAAAAGGATGTGTATCATATTTCTAGGGAATTATAATTGATTATTTAGTGAATTGGTTGATTTATTTTTTTAGATAATTCATTCACATGAAGAAATCATGTGTAGAGATCACATGAAGATATCATGTGATTGGTTCTCATGATAGGATTACACAAAGCATTTCTACAAATAAATCATGCAGAATAAAAGAACCCAACTGGTATATATATTTAAGTCAAAGGTGGAATGTCCGTCCCTATACCATATTATTTATATAACACCTCTTGAAATACAAAAGGTGTTTTGGAAGACAAAGAGACACCTGAAATACTGAAAAATGGAAGTCTTAGGGACTCAGGTGGGTATTTAATTCCTCAAACTGAGTCCTCATTTCTTTCTTCATACTTCACCTTTATGGGGGACATTTTTTCATTCCTTCCAATTGAGAATCATAATATTTAGATTATAAGAAACACCCAAAGCACAAGTATTATTTTCACACAAATGGGAAGAATGAATAATCATTTCCATTCAAGGATCAAGCACCTAGGTCATGCAAGTCATGTAACCTTCAGCAAGGCTCCTGGTCACACAACCCTTGTAACATCACATAAAGGGAATATTTTCTTCATGTGAACTATTTATTGGTCACATGAATCCATATAATACAAGCCTTTCTAATCACATCAATCCCCTTATATGATTCTTCATGATCGGCACAACATGAAAATTAACTAAAGAATAACAACCTTTGAAGCATTCATGTGATGGAGGCTAAAGATGATGGTGTCCTTATGATAATTGAGGTACATTAATCATAATGTCAATAGAATATGTTCTTCGCATGATCTATTCACAGATCATGAAAATATCCTTAAAAATTTCCTCCTGACCACATGAATCCCCTCAAATGAGTCTTTTTCGATCATGCAATATTTCAATTGAAAAACACCTTATAAACATTAGGGATTTCATGGGATATAGGCTGAAAATTATGGGATGCTTATATGAAGTGAGTCAAATTAATCTTCATGTGACATGAAAACACACTTCATGTGATCTATTCACCGATCGTGTGAATCCACATGGATAATCCCTCCTAATTTAATTAAGTTCCACAGAAGAGTCCTTCTAGTAATATGATATATCAATTGAAAAACTTCTAAAAACCTTTAAGGTGTTCATGTGATGATGGATGAAAATGATAGGATCCTTATATGAAGTGAGGTATGTTGATCTTCACATGAAATGAATATTCACTTATCATAATCTATTCAATGACCATGTCAATCCCCTTAAGAAAGACATCTTGATCACACTAATACCCTCAGATGGGTCTTTCTGAGCATGTGACATGTCAATTGAAAAAATCCGAACAGCCTTTGAAGAATTCATTTGATGAAAGATGAAAATGATGGGAACATTACCTAAATTCAGTTTCATTGATCTTCATGCAAGGAGATTGCATGCTTCACATGATTAATTCATATATCATGTGATGGCCCTCTGACATGCGGCCTGATCTCACAATGTCTCTTGGATATGTTGGCCTGATCTAAAAAAGGCTCTTAGAAATATTGGTTTGATCATAAGAAATCCATTTGGAATCCAAGATTGATCACATGGAGGATTTTAGAGATGTCAACCTGATCATGCGAAGGTCCTTGGACATGTTGTATCAATCATGCTAAACCCCTTTGACATGTCAGCCTGATCTTAAAAGGATCTTGGAAATGGTGGTTTGATCACATGAAATATGTTTGGAATATTACATTGATCATGAAAAGTATTTCATACACATTTAAATAATTTAATGAATTCTCTTTAACATGTTGGTTTGATAACATGGAATCCCTTTGACAAGCCATGAGTTCAAGAAATTTGGTCATGAAGGATTGATCATGTGGTCTCTATTTATCATGTGATGAAATTAAAACATCATTGATGACATGATACTTGATCATGAATAGTTCATGATACATTTTCTAATTAAGATAACATTTCATCCATAGAATAAATCTCAGATATGAGAATTAATCACTTTTAAAAGAAAAATAGATACAGGTCTGTGATACATATAAAATCTCCCCTTGAGAGATAAATAAGGACACACATGGAGGAAAGGGAAAACCTTCTAGATCATAGGATTCTGTGATCAAAAGAGTCTTCCCCCCAACATATTTGGTGAGTAGCATAAGGGATTATGCACTATGTACATACACTTTATGTGATAAGCTCATTAATCACATGAAATATCTCTAACATGTTAGTTGAACCATGTAAAGGACCTCTGGTGTGTCATCTTGATCGCATGATTCCTCGGTAGGAAAACATATAACAATCATTGAGGTGTTTACACAACAAAGGCTAAAAATAAAGGAATATTCATGTTAAGGAGGATATTTTTATTTTCATGCGAAGGGGTCGTGTGTTTTTTGTGATATGTTCATTGATCATGTGATGACCTTTGGAGATGTTTTCTAGATCATGAGAAGGCACTCATTAATGTCAACCAGATCACATGATAACCTTCAAACATTCCATAGAAATCATGTGAATACATCCAAAAATATCATTTTGTTTCATGTTAATCACTTTGAAATGTCTTCCCAATTCATGTGAAGCCCCTATACATGTTGGGTAGATCATGTGACATCCTTTGAACTATCAGGTAGATCATGTGATGCACTTTGGACATGTCGAGTAGATCACACGATGACCTCTGGAAATGTAATCCTAGTTCATGAGAATTCATCAGTCATGTTTTGATCATGAAAAAACCCAAAAATATGTAATCTTGATCATGAAAATAACATTTAACATGTTAGGAATGCATCCTTAGGCTTGTCAGGAGTACATCCTCCAACATGTTATCCTTGTCAAGCAGACATCCTTAGACATGTCAGGTGGAAATCCTCATACATTTCATCCTTTTCAAACAAATATCCCCAAAAATGTTAGAGATATATCCTCAGTCATTTCAGACTTGTCATATAGACATCCCATGACATGCTAAGAAGATATACTCAAACATGTTATCCTTGTCAGGTAAACACCCTCTGACATGCAGTCTAGTCAAATAAGCATACATGGATATGTACTCTCAAACCACATGAAACCCCCAACCATGAACCTATTGTTGAGTATCCCATTTATAAAGAGATTTTCCATAATGGACCAAGGGATACACACTCATGCAACCTTAATTCTACCATGGGACCCGCTTGCTAACCATACATTCTCAAAAAACCTCTCATGGTCACCACTCTTTATCTGTCGAAGGATAAAGGCTGGATATGTAATTTGGGAATCCACAATAGTGTAAGTCCCTCAAAATTACACTTTATATAGGTCATAGGACTTGCCTCATTTGGTCCTACTATCTTCTCTCATCCATCAGCAGGTTAGGGATATGAAGTGAACTATGTATATTTTTATTTCTGTTATTAACAAGATATGCTGGAATCTATCCTAGGGTTTGATCTCCATATAAAAAATTAATACCATACCTTCCCTTGTGTTTTTATATCCTTCACACGATTTATACCCACATCCCATCAAGGATGCTTCAACACATAAGCTATGTACATATATACAGTGTGTCAAATCACTCTCTATCTCTTGTTTCTCACACTGAGCATGACTTACATAATCTTAGGGATTTGTAACGATCATGCCACTAGTATAATAAAAATCCCCCAATGAGGGAAACATTAGTGTCTTATGCCCTTAAAAATATCAAGGAACCTTAGTGTGTAAGACCCATACAAATTCCATATTTTATCTATCCTGACATGTTTGATCTTATTCTATATCTTGATTTTAACACCAAGAATGAATCACATGATATTAGATATTTGTGGTGATCATTTAAATAGTCTAATACAAATACCTCCAAGAAATATGAATCAATATTTTTATAAGAACTAAACTATTATTACTTTGATTATAGTTATAATTAGGATATGTAGGATTCCTTCCTAAGTCACATGTTCTGTACTTAATTCTTAAATACTCTCATTTATATCCTTTAAACAGGATGTTAAACTATATGTCATGTTCAAAAATGAACTATGTGGGTTTTTATTCCTATTCTCAAAGGATAAATATGATTCCTCTTAGAGATTAATTCCCAATACCAAAACACTAATATCCTTCATGGATAATAGTAAACTCCAGATTATTTAGTCACATGGATTCAAAATAGAATAATTCTCTCATTGTTAAAAAATAATGGAAAATATATGTAGAACCTGTGATACTTAAAAATGATGCCATTAATAGAAAACCCTATAACATGTATAAGGACTCAACACATAATTTTTATTTAGGGTAACCAGTTTTGTATTGGGATTTGGGGAAGATTAACAAACATATCATAAATATGTAAGAGATTATCATAGTAGGAAATAATTCCCCCCAAAAGGGTGTGATGAGCCCGAACTCTCATCCTCTCAACCAAGGTGAGTTTCAAATCATTTTTGGTCTTGAAACATCAATGACCATCTTCCTTTTGAAAGTATTCTCATAACTATTTATGAATTGGGATTCATTGGGAGTTTCTATCAAAAATCTAAATGGTGAACCTAATGTAAAACCTTTAAACTATTTCATCACTTTCATAAATATAAAAGTATATATTTTCTAGTCCTTGTTGGGGCTACTTTTCTCCATTATTGTTAGAATTAAAGATATTCTCAAATATCCCAAAATTAAGAAATACCTTTAATAATATTTGAGCATTGTTTGAAAAATATTTTGAGAGGATAATCTATACAAAAAATATAGTAAATATGACTTTTAGATAGATCAAGTAATATTTTGGGGTCTTTTTATCATAATAAATGGGATATCTATAGATACTTCAAAGATTAAAATATTAATGAATAGATGAAATAAATAATGGTGATGAATATCTATAGTTTCCTTGGATTAACTAGGTGTTATTGATGGTTTGTGAGAATTTTATGATATATATCAAACCCAATATCCAATTTAACATGTAAAGAAGTAAAGTTTATATAGATAGATGAATGTGAAGAGTGATTTAATTAGTTGAAGAAAAGTCTGTTCATACTACTTATATTCACACTACACTCAAGTGAAGAAATATTTTTGATACACAACAACAATTAAAAGAAACTCTTGGATTTTTTAGTCATGAAAAATGATAATTTTATAGTACATGCCTCAAGAAAATTGATGGTACAAGATAAAAATTACCAAACCCATGATATATATTTTTCAATGATAATAATTATTCAAATACCTCTGTTTGATCATGTATACACACTAAGAGATGAGGGATGAATTATTATGTAATAAATTTTACTAAATTATTATCTCTAATAATTTAACTTATTAATTTTATTTGATCATTTGTATTAGTTAAGACACATGGATATACTTATGAATTATACCAATTTATTTACACTCCATGCATGATAGAAAGTAAAGAAGTATAACATACCATATATTTACAAGGTTTGAATCCAAGGTGGAAATACACTCCTTATTTTTTTCATGTTCAGTGTGAGATATAGATATAAAATATATTACTAAAGTGAATAAAATATTTTATATACTACAAATAATTTATGTTCTCTCAATACGTTATTTATACTATCTCGCACCAATTTACATTCTCTGGACTGATTTCTTTATACTCACTCCCACTAGTGTACCACAGGTCCTCCAAAATCACTCAAGGAAAAGATCTCCAATATACTCCAGGATGTCACTATATCAAATAACAAGATATTATTCCTCAATTTATAATTTTCAATATATAGTAGATAATAAATTATAGTCTCATTCACTTCATACATTGTATCTAAACTCAAACTCAATATTTAATGACTTTGACTACCAGTAAATTATTAGTAGAGCTACATGCACATCATCATTATTCTTAAACTCACATTATATCCTTAAAATATAGATATATTGTAGGGAATTACTTTTCTATATCATATCCTCATTTTTATTATTTTTCTTATTTTATTTTACCTTGAATGATAAAGGGTATTTAGTAGCAGTAACTCATCAACTTCCCTTTTCATCTTATTTTTTATTAATCCTTGATGTAATGGATACACCAATTCTATAATATTATCAAACTAACTTCATATATATCTTAAATTTATGGGATGATCAGAAATGTTTTGTTATCATTTTCTTTACCTACTTACAGAAACTATAATTTTTATTCTATGTCATATTTTAAGAATCATTTGTATATTATTTATATATTCTGAATATTGAAATACCATGATTTTTTATATAATGATATTTTCATGATCCACATTTAATATCTCAGAATAATCATGTTTGTATGATTCCAATTATATCAAGATATTCAATTTCTATTTTAAATGATTCAAATAATTCTTCTTATAATTTATTTATCTTTGATCACTATAAATGTTTTTCAAATAATCACATTTGAAAATCCTAGATTAGTATACCAGTGATCTTATTAATCTTTTATCATTTAATTCTCCATTAATATTGGTTTGAATCACTATTTAATCTCTAACAACATCATGATATTTAATCAACGAATAATATCTCAGCATCATCACATTTTCTCAAACTATTAACCCTCATGTATCAACTTGAGTCTTAATGTCACCCTTATGTATCATCTATAATATATTGGTGATTCGTACATATTGTATTGTAGCTATAGTAATTTTTAAAATTTTAAGATCTTTGATTACCCTTATGTATTTCCTATGAAGATTGTGATAACCCTTATGTATTCTCCAATTAACTCTTATATATCACAATGAGGTGTGGACAATTTATCAAATCTTCTACCTTATGAGTTCCCTTACATATCCTCTTATGATTACCCTTATATATTTCCTTTGAGAACTATAATTACACTTAAATATCATGAAAATGAATATTTTGTATCGTAGTGTTTCTTGAGTACTTTTTCAAATTCTTTATCCCTTGATCACTATTATTTATCCATGTGATATCCTTTATGTATCCACTATGAATTGAAACTTTTCTCGATCCTCAATCTATAATTTTTGGGCAACCCTTATGTATTTCCTTTACTCTAGGGAAACCCGTATATATTTCCTTTATCATAGGGAAACCCTTACATATTTCTTATACCACAAAATCTCATTTTAACTCATAGGTATCATCCTGAGTACCCTTTTGTATCACATTGTAACATCAGATATACTCTTACATATGGAGGATTTTTTTTTCCAATTTTAAACTTTAACTCATAATTCCATAACTCCTTCAAATTATATCCGAATATCATCAAATATTCTCAGATATGTTATAATCCCTATACTTTATCTCAAAATAACTTAAATGAATTTGGAAATTTAGTAAACCCTCTCAAAACATTTTAATACAGTTAATAAATCATTTTTCGCTATATTAATACTCTTCTTTAGTATTTCCATGATCCATGGATTCATAAATAATTCTAATTTAAAAATAGCCTTCCAGTCAACTTTATTCTTCTTCAACACAACCATCTTTCTCAACCCCTATAAATATATAGAAAATAGTACTTCCATAAACCATTGGTACTTATCATTGATTTAAATTATAAGATCAACTCTATAATCATTATATATTTAGTTTGGTTCTTACTAAGAAGCATATCAGACTCCTAATTCATTACAAATATATAAATAGATCTTTAATAAAATGGAAATAATAAATTCATATAATCTAGTGGAACTCTATATGTATCTCACTGTAAAACCACTCCTTTAATTTGGATCTTCCTCTATCACCAAATTTTATCATATATTGACTTTAATCATTATTGATATATTAATAAAGTAATACAACCAATTAAACACTAATATCTTCCTCATATTTCAATTGGGTAATTCAATCACAGTAATTTTGATTTATTATCAATACCCATTTAAATTATTCAAATTTAATTTCCAAAGTAAATATCATTCTCTGCCTTAATGATATTAAATATAAAGGTGAAAGGTTTATAGAATGTCCTAATCATTTATTGCTTCTCTAAAAACTAAAATTTCTTCTTCTCCTCATTATTAAAGATTGATCCACTTGACATAAGGGTGGAAACACATTTCTATTAGGAAATTATTCATAAATTAAAAAACTATAAGTCTACTAGAGCTATATCAGGGTAAAAAATATGATTGTTTAACCAATAAATTAAATATATCCATAAAAATATCTAGCAAGTGATACTAATTTAGATACTCTTTCTAGGGGTTGTTCAAGAAAATTTTATTATTAATTTTATCACTTTTACTCAACTCAAAAAACACATCAAAAGAATTAATGTTTAAGAAACTTACTCCATTATCAATATATATTTCATCTTAACATACACTCCCACTTGATAAATAGATTTAATATAATCAAAAAAAGGATTTAAAATTTTCACTACCATACCTTAGCATTATATTTCACCAAAACTATATAGATTTCATATTCACACGCAATAATATAATCTAGTAATTTGGTTATCATCTAAATTTTCTTTCAAGGGATACATTGTATCCTTTTATATTATGAATGGTCTTATTTAGAATTTAATTTAGGTAAATAAATTGTGGTACAACTTTAAATTTTTCAAATAATCATCAAGAACTCCATGATAGGTGGATTGCCATGTTTTCTAGATATCACAACATTCATCATGTTCTCCCCCTATAGGCATCACCTTCAACTCCCTTTATAAATATTCACAAACAAAATATATGTAGGAAAAATATGTTCTCTATGTATCCATAGTAATATAAATAGGGATCATAATTTAATCTCAACTGAGAAACTAATTTCATCTAAAATCCAATTTGGTGAGAACTATTTATGATTACCTCCCTTGATTTTATAGACTTTATTTATCATGGGAAGTATGTTTTCATTACTTTTAAAAATATTATTCCCATATGAAATTTTATTTTCACGTTATATATTAAATAAAATTGATTCTTTTATTATTTATTTATTTTTTTACAAAATTAAAACTATTATGTCCACATGGTCATGCATTTCTTAAGAATATAGTGAACTTTATTCTTGTTTGAAAACTCATTATATATAGTAGTATTATTTTTACATGGAAGCAGTGATTATTTTTATTTATTTATCATGATCTCATAATATCTTGGTATACATTTCATGAAATTATTATGTGTGTGTTCATTTGGTTTGTACCTTCCTTATAACTTTTCACATTATTTTAAGCTACATTTTTTAAGAAACTTTCCATTTTATTTTAATGAGATGTATTCCACAAAACCAATACATTCACTTCTTTGTGGGATTGATTATTTTATGTATTCCATTTTTTTCCACTAAAATTGATATTCAAGAAAGTTTTTCATAGTCCATCATGTGACCTTTTCACCTATAATGGAAGAATCTCTTCTTTAGTATATCATTAATATCAGTCTTCTTCTTAGGTGTTCTTTGTTCAAAACTCTTGTATTTTTTACAAAATAAGGTTAACTCAGCTTCTCATGTCACTTGTTTCTTTATATTTGGTGGTATTCAATTCTATTTTTTATATAAATTTCTCTTGTAATAAATAAAGAATCACAAATCATCATACTGGACACTTATATTAAAAATATCACATATTTTCCATGACTTTCAAAAAAATAGTAAAAATATTTTTCCTTTTCTATATACTTATCTTATGATTATCATACCCCCCACCCCTACATGATTTAGGAATTTTATCATCACCATAAGTGGATATATTATTACAATAAAAAAATAGTTATACCCAAATCTTCCAAAGAACCAAAAGTTCCAAATAAACCTTATTATTTTTCTTTTGATCATTGTGTAGTCAGATTTATGTTCTTGATATTTTTAGAATAAAAATTCCATTTTTTGAGATTTTTTGGGGAAAAAATTATCCTACTATTTCTCAAATCCACTCTTTATGTAGTGATGCGTTTATTAGAATTTTTATTCACCCATATTTTCCTATATTTTTATTTTTAAAATGTAATAGTATATGAAGCGACATTAGAAAAAAATAGAATTTTTTAGGTTAAGGATATCCTTTTTCCATTTATCTTTTAGTAAATAGCTATTTAAATAATGTTAAGCCATTATTTCTACATGAATTATTCTTTTAGAAGAAATATTATTACTAGAACCCTTCATGAAATAACTTCATTCAGATTCTTATTATTATTTAGAATGGGTATTCTATATTTCTCAAATTAACTTCCAACTTAAGACATCTAATATTTAAACTGTTTTCTAAATCTTCAAGAGATTTCACACTGTATTCACATTCCTTTATCAAATTTACAACACAATACTCATGAAACTTAATATTTTATTCTAATGAATGTTCAAGATATTTTATTTTTTTCATTGATTTCCATATGAGCATCTTTGAAATTCAAATAATTTTTGTTTATTTTTTCCAATGCATGTAACTTTTCATCTTGTATATCCATTAACATTTCTTTCTCACTAAATTTTTTTGAGATTATTCTTCATCTCGGGATTACTTTCCATTATAAATAAGTATGATTTTTTCATTGTATTTAATAATTAGGGTAATATTTTTATATATTTTCAACCATTTATCCAAATATCTCTCAAAATAATCATATTTTAATTATATTTGTATTTTATTATCATTTGGTACCTTGATAAAACCAAATATATAAGTAACAAAACTCAATGGTAACAATCTCTATATAACCCTTTACATCAAATAATATGTCTTAAACTAATTCAATAGACTCATACCCTTCACAAGTTGAAAAATATTCTTCTATATAACACTTATGAATAGAAATAATAAAGAAACTTCCAATTTTACAACATTAAATTATTTTTTCCCTCCCTATCCATTGAAATATTACATAACTTATTTTCTACTTTATTCTTCTAGTTCTTTAATGTAATGGAATATTCCTATAAATCTAATTTGGTAGATATGGAAGCTATATTCTCTATCTAAGACAAATCTAAACCTTCTTAAAATTTTTACATCATTTATATCTGATAGAAGCAATTGGGAAGTAAAATAGATCTAATTAGATGGAACCTAGATAATATATTATACTAAGTAAAATACCCAATTTGGATCTTATATACACACTAAAAGGGGAGGGGTGAATCAGTGTATTCCACTTTTTACCAAATTCTTATCACTTTTAATTTACCTTATTAATTGTATTCAGACCTCTATATTAGTTAAAAAATATGGATATTTCTATGATTTAACTCAATTCATTTATACCCCATGTATGATAGAAAATAATAAATAATGAAACATAGTTTCATTATAAGGTTTGAACCCAAGGTGAGAATCTACACATTGGTGTGTTCAGGTCAAGTTTGAGATGTAGATAACCACTATATTACTCAAGTGGATAAAATAGTATATCTTCTAAATAGACTTTACTATCTCCATACATGTTATTTATACTCACTCTAGCCTATTTATAGTCTCCTAATCGATTTATTTATATTGGCTCCTGCCAAAGTGTAATGGATCCTTCCAACTCACTCATGAATAATATCTATAATCTTCTCTAGGATGTCAGTACATCAAATGGTTAAATCATATTCCTTGATATATATTCTTTGAAAGCTAGTAGATAACCATTTATAGTAACATGTATGTTGATATCTATATCTCAACTGAAACCCAATATTCAAAGACTTCAATTTATAATGAATGATCAGTGAAAATATATATATATCATCTCTTTTCTCAAAATCACTTCTCATCCTTACTATGTTGAGATGGTATATGGTATGCAATTACTCTTTCTCCTCTTTATTCTTTATTACCCTTTTTATTTCGTCCCTTATGAATTCAATGATAATGTTTATGTAGTATCAATACATATTTTGATCCACTATATCTCTCACTTCTATATATATATAATGTTTAATGATGTTTCAGTGACAGTTTTTAACCTACTCTCCACAATTATAATTCATATTCCCTTTATATTCCCAAAATAATAGGATATTATTTCTATATTTTGAATATATAAATTCCATTATTTTTTTCATAGTGATACTTTTAACATCCTTATTTATTTTCTTAATAAAATAATGAGGGGATTCTATTCAAGATATAAATATATTATATTTATTCTTAAACTCGTATTCCAAAAATACCCATATTCTCATTTAAACTATTCAAAATACACCATATTTGATCACCATTAATGATTTTAAAATCTTCATATTTCAAAATCCTAGATTTTTAGAGTAGTTATCTTCTCAATGTCTTCTCATTTCATTCTCCACTAAATTATCTTCAATCCTATATAAATCTCTAACATTATTGTAAAATTTAATCCATGAGGAACATATTAGAATCATTAAATTTTTTATTACTATTAACCATTATGTATCACCTTGAGTCGTTTGCTCACCCTTATATATCATATATGATCTCAAGGTGACTCTTATATGTCACAATTTAGCTCTGGTACATTGTCAAACATTATGATCACTTACATATTTCCTATAAATACTATGATAACCATCATGCATCCTCATATTGAATATTATATATGATAGTTAGTCTTGGATACTTTATCAAATAATTTTACTTCTGATTACTGTTACATATTATTCTATGAGTACCCTTATGTATTGATATTGACAACTACGATAACCCTTATGTATCATGAAACTGAACTTTATGTATCATAGTGTCTCTCATGATCTTTTTAAAATTCTATATCCATTTATAACTCTTAAATATTCCTTTGATGACCTTTATATATCCATTAGTACTTGGTAATTTTTCATATTATCATTCTGAACATTTCAGTAAACCCTTATATATTTCCTTCATCGTAGGGAAACCCTTATGTATTAACTCTGTCATAGGGTAACCCTTAAATATTTCATTTTAAAATTGAATCTTAGAGTGACTCTTATGTATCATCCTGAGTTCCCTTATATATACCAATATAACTTGAAAGGTATTATTATGTATAGAGGAGTTTATATTTTCTAGTTTTTAACGTCAACTCAAAATTCTAAAACATCTTCAAATCATCTCAAAATATCTTTAAACATTCTTCAAGAAACTACATTCACTATAATTAATCTCAAAACAATGTAAATTAATTTTAGAAGTTATAAAATCCTCTCAAAACCTTTTATCATAATTAAAATGTATATTTCATTATATTGTAATAACTAGTGTCATTATAGGTTGTAAATTTTACTGGTAATTTTAACTTTTTTGGTCAATGGTTTTTTTTTGAGAACTAAGACTATTATGTGTGTTCAAATCATTTTAAAATACTTAAATGTGTTTTTTATGGGGATAAAGGATTGGATGGTGTGGTAGGTTTATTATAGGATGTTAGGGAAGATCTAGGTGGTAGGGATGCAAGAAAGTATAAGCTACATTCCATTCCTTATGTGAATGTTTAATTTATAAAGGAATGACATTCACAGGTGCCTTCAGGATATGACGGGTTAAGGGGGAAACTACCTAAAAAATTAATGTCATGAACTATGGATTACACCATGAAAAATTCAGGTTTATTTTTTAAGAAAATTTATTAGGGGTTTCTAAAATAAAATCATCCTCAAGGTTTCTTCTCTTAGATGGTTATGTAATAGGGAGAGTTTGAACCCCTTCTTACCTTCCTTCCCCTTTAATCCCCATGGATCCTTATTTGTTAATCAGGATAAATCAAGGAAGGATCTCCCCCTTCTTCTAAATTTATTCTCTTTTATATTCAATGTTGATTTTGGTTTGTTGACTAGGTTTTCAAATGAAAAATTTCACCAAAGAATGGTGAAACTATCACACCTGACAGGGATTTCATATACAGCTCATAAAGGATATCCCAAGATGGTATAAAAAATTCATCATTCATAATTTAACATTAGTTAAGTTATTATGAAAATTATTTTAGTGTTTTGGTAGATTTGGGTTAAATTGGTTGTTAAATTGGCATTTCTAATTATAAATTTTGTGTTTCCCAAGTTTATGGGTGTTCCTGAAGTAGGTTTTTTCCCGTTGATCATAGTTCTAGCATCATGGAACTTCCCAATGCATTAAAAATTAATTATTACACATTCAGTTTTTGGTTTTAATAGATTGATTGATTAAGGAATTTTTAAAAGATACAGGTGCTCATGGACTAAGTGGAGATTGGTACGGGCCTAAAATCAATTATCAGGACATCAGATGTGGTAGGAATATTTGACTTTATTTGATTATTTTGGTTATCTGAAGGTTTTATATACATGTTCATTACTTAGTATTACTATCTACATGTTTCATGTATTGTGTGAGTTACCCTATAAGTTTGGGATAGGTTTTCATTAGCCTAATAGTCAACATGGACAGTATAGATTACTAAATGGTTATTTGGTGGTTTCTAGGTAAACGAGTGTTGGTGGCCCTCCATATGAATTGTTTGGAGATATTTACTGATTTTTTAAATAAAAATTGATCTTTTTTTTAAAATAAATTTTTGAAATGGGGCTTGTGTTAATTATAATTTCAAAGAAAACTAGTGGATTTAGAAACATGTTTTGAAATAGTGTTCTCTAAAGAAAGTTTTAGGAGTTTTGATCCATGGTGATTACATAAGTAAGGTTGCATGAAATTATTTTTTAAATGGTTTTAAAAATGTTATTTGGATTGATTTATAAAGTAAAGTCGGAGAGTCTTGGTGTTAGTTAGTTTTGGTCTATTTGACTGTGTGTGGGTGATTCCCTAGTTTACCTAAGATTGTATTTTGGGTGCTTTCTATTTGTGCTTTACTAGAATATAACTTATTGCAGGATGATATTGGATGTGATTGCATCCCCATAAGAACATGTTTTATACATGATGATTCATGTTTTGTACGTATCCCTAGGGAAACTATTTTTGGCATCAGAGTGATGTGTTGGTACATATGGATGTGACCAAACCACTAAAGGGTCATGACGAGTGGTGTGAAATTATTGAGATATAGTAATAGGTTCAGAGGGACCAGTGCCCTGATGTAGAGTTACCAAGATACAATTTTGGTTGAGTTCTTAATTTTTTGTTTCCTATGTGTGATTACAACATACTTTTTGAACCTTAACTTCAGAGAATTGGGTTGAGGTTCTTGATTGTGACCTCCCTTGAGCATATGGGGATGAGTCAAAGTGATTTATTGTGACATACCTAGAGTTTGTAGGTATGGTTTTGAATACTTACTAGTGACCTATCTAGAGTCTATAGGGATTAAATAATTCTTTTGAGTAACCTCTGTAGAGTCTATGGGGATGAGTATGTGTGCTTGATTGTGGCCTTCCTTAAGCTTGTGGGGATGGGTTGGTGTAATTTTTGGACCTTGAATTCATAGGATTTTTTCAAAGACCACACCATGGTTTGGTCCATGGTTTTAAAAGGTGTATAAATAATGGACCTCCCTTCAATGAGAAGGAATGGGTTGATGATTATGGATGTATAATCATTCCTTGTTCCTTTGGGTAGTGGGTCGTGGTTTTAGATGATGTCGTACCCTGATTCTTTGGGCATGGTGTGGAAAATGACGCAGTTGGAACCTTATCTTATGTCATTGATTATGGGTTATGTTATGGTATTTATTGACATCGGTATAGATCTGAGGAATGTTTGGTAAGGTTCCATGGTGTCTTATTTATCACACGATGACCTAACTTCTGTGTCTTTATGTTCATTATGAGTTATATTTACAAGTGGGTGAATTACATAGAAATGAATTCAATTATTTATATATATTTCATGAACTTCCACTTGATCCCAGAAATACTCGGTATCGTTGAGGGATTGGGATTCCTACTAGGTCATTGGACTCACCCCTACCCATGTACAGAACATGTATTTTGATTCACATGGGTAAACATTCATGTTTCCTCTCAGGACACAAGTATCACTTAGATCTAGACACATGATTTAGTCAAATGTCTGTAGAGGCTACAAATAAATCCTGATGGTATGTGATTTAGTCCAAATGAAAATTAATTTATTTTAAGTTAATTTAGTATATGTACTATCCAATGTTGATTTTATTTATATATGATTCCAATTATACCATGTTTATCTAGGGTTGATCTATTTTGTTTAGATGCATCATATAGACTAAATAACAACTTTATATTCCAAAGTATGGTGGAAATGTGTGTATCTATTTTTTATATATAACTGTTTTTGGAATATCCATTATATGGACGAGTCATGAGTAATTTTTGGTAGAATGAACATGACCCTTCAACCTTGTTTTTTAAGGAATAGTCATCCCATGGTTGTGTTAGGCTCTCACTTCTAGTCAACATCTTCTTTCACATGAAGAGGTGTGCTTTATATTTTTTTGCATACCCTTGTAGGTGTGGTTTGTTTGGCTTGGGATAGGGAATTAAAAAATTGTATCAAAGCATGTCTTGGTATGAGTAGTACAATTAGAGGTGGAGATAAGTTATCGATTATTGGGAGGTAAACCGGGTGTATTCCTGGACATCATGAGATCGATTGAAACTAAAATATTCTAGGGGATGTCCAATGCTGAGACTAGGCACTCTATGATGAGTGAGATATAGATTTAGACCGTGAATCCAAAAGTTGAATAGATGGGACTTGGGATGAGTCTTAGGGATCGGTTGGGAGCTAGTGAGTTGTATATGAATCATGATATAGGAATATTAGGGGCATGATAGATTCACCTATTAGTTATGTTGTTTGACATGGAATCTCTTTATAATCCAAATTAATTGAGGAAAATTATAATATAAATTATTCTTTCTCACATATATTATAAGGTGTGATTATTTTAATATGGATTTGGGGGGCATGTTGACTGACTGTGATTGTGTATGTTCAATTTCCAAAGGGAAATGGTTTTTAGGATGTATGAATTTCCAAGAAAAACCTAGTTTTTTAAATAAAAACTGGGTGGTGGCATGAGGTATATGTGAAATGGATTTATAAGTTAGTTTTATTTGAAATGGATTATGAAGTTAATGTTTTTGAAATGAATTGTGATTTTTGGGTTATGAAATAATTTAAGTAAATGGATTTTGAAATTTTATTTTATGATAGATTTTGGAAAGTGGAATGGTTTTTAGGAAAAGGACCCAATAGGATGAAGATTTTGGGTGATTTTGGTTTTTTGGTAAAAAAATCATGGATTCTAAGGGTTTTTTTGTTTTCTTTTTGAATTTTGGTGTGTGTAAACTTTTTTGGAAATAGGTTTTTGAAAATAAACAACTGATACCTATGGAAATTGTTTTTCTGTAATTTTCTTGTTTTAGTCGGGGTGACCTGGGTGTTTGATTTATGTTCTAAAATTATGTTTTGGAGTCAGTTTTCAACAACCAAGTGAGGTTAGTGGATATTATTTGATACATTTTTATTATTTTTTGTGGTCTTTAGAGAGAAATAAGTGCCTTTTTATACCAGTTTTCTAGATTTTACTCATCGAATGGGGATAAACTGGGTGTTGTTCAAATGTTTAGTGGGAATGTCATGGTTTTTTAAGGGATCTAGTTATGGGGGGATCATATTATTGATAATGTTATTAGGATTATGAATATGTATGTTTCTAGTATTTTTAGGGATTATACCCCTTGATGTTGTTTTGATTTTTTTGTAGGTTGGTCTGCTTGATGTGTATTTTGATTTAGGGATTGTTACTAGTACCAATTGTTTTCTATTTTCTATTGAAAATTATTAGGGTGGGGGTAACCAATAAGTAGAATTAGTAATCATTATTATAGTCTTATGGAGGGGAGAACCAAAAAATTAGCTTAATTGGTTCTTGACACTTTAGTGTTTGGTATCAATGAGTGCAGTTGAGCACTATCTTGGTGCTTAGGGATCCATGTTTCATGTTTGGTTCTTGGGTGTGAGTGGTTTGGTCATATATAGTCATTATATGTGGTGAAAGAAAAAAATGGGTGTTGGAGTTTTTATATTAGTTTAAATGAATGATATTTGGTTCATTATGAAAGATTAATATTAAGAGCTAGTGCGGTCGTAGATTGATTCATGGGGTGAACCATGATTTGTGACATGAAATTTGAGGTGAATCGTGATTTATCACATGATTTAGGGGTTAAAACATGATTCTTAATGTGATTTAGGGGGTGAATCATGTGAAGAATTGTATTGGAATCACCAGTTGGGGTGTCAATTCTTGATAAAGTAAGAGAATATGATGATGTGGCTCAGGTGTGAGAGAGACCTCAGTGTGGATGTTTGGATGTTTCACATATGATTTCAGGAATTAAGGCATCATGTTTGGGAATGGCATTGATGATTTGGAATGTGAGGCTAATATTTTTTAGGGAAATTCTATTAGAGGAGTTTTGACTGGTGTTTTTTTTGGAATCAGATGCAGTGAATTTGAAACTATATTTGGAGCATAATATGGGATACAGTTAATGAGGTTTGAGGATCATCCTAGATGTTTTGGGAGAAAATCCATTGTATATTATCTTGGTGTTAGATTCATGTTGATAAATCATGATGAAAATTTGATATGAAATTTGGATCATTCACACCAATTTGATGACCTTAGAAGGTCAGGGTTCATCATTGGATGATTATCACAACTTCTTAAATATGATAAGCATTATAGTGTGGAGGTTTTAATGAAATATGTCATTATGGGTTGGAAATTCCTGAGAGGGATTTTAACTTTTTATTTAGTGAATTTTTTTTGATAACCATGACTCAGATAGGTGTTTTGGGAATTTAAAAAATCCATAAAATAAGTTTTTGGATGGGGTTAAAGTCTTAGGTGGGGTCCCAGGTGTTTAAGATGATGTAGGAGAAGATATGGGTGGTCGGGCTATATGAAAGTAATAGTTTCAGGCCATTCATGAAATGAATGTGTCATTTAAACCATGAATAAAATTCATCAGGTTACTTCAACACGAGAATGAGGAAGAGGGGTGAAGGGGAATACTACCTTGAAAATTTAGGGTGTGAACTGTGGTTAACACCATGAAACATTCTGTGATATATTTTTTTTAAATGTCAAGGGGTTTTTAAAATGGAAACCCCATTAGGGTCTCTTCTCTTGATTGTTCGTGACAAAAGGGGAGTTCAAACACATAATATTACCTCGATTCCCTTCTATCCATATAGATTCTTGGTCCTTCATCACCTTGAATCGAGGTATGATATCCTCCAACTTCTCCATTGATTTTCCTCTCTATTAATCATTTAATTTTATTTGGTCGACTATGTTTTCGGAGGAACGATTTCACCATAGATTGGTGAAATTATCATGCTTTATGGGGATTTAATATTTCTCTTTTAAAGGATATTTCAAGAGGGAGTAAAGAAAATATCATCCATCATTTTATGTGAATTAATCTTTCTATGTATTTATTTATGGTTTTGGACAAATTTGGGTTAGGTTGGCCATTTAATCAGTGTTAAAAATTGGGGATTTTTTTGTTTCCTAGGTTTAAGTGTGTGTTGAGAGTAGACTGAACCTCATTTCTCATGTTACCAATATCATGGGAATACCCTATGAAATTTGAATCAATTATGTTGCATTGGGTTTTTTTAATTGATTGATTAATTAATTTAAGGTCATTAACAGATGAGACATGTGCTTGTGAACTTAATAGAGGATGTTATAGTCTTGGTGTAAATTATCATAATATCATATGAGGTAGGGGTCCAATCTATTATTTAATTATTTGGTTGAATAGTTATTTTATGTTTTTGTTCATTTATTAATATTATTTTCTATATGTTTATTTTCTTGTGTGAGTTTCCCCTAAAGTCTAGGATGGTCTCATGTCAGCCTAATAGTCAATAAGGACTGTATGTCTTGTTAAATAGTTTGATGGTGGTACCCTAGTTGAATGAGTTCTGCTGGACCCCCTTATGAAATTTTAAAGGTATTTTTTTAATGAAAAACATATTCCATTTTAAAATATTTCCTAAATAATGATAAATAATAATTTATAGGAAAACTAGTGGTTTGAGAAACAGGCTTTTGAAATGGTATTTTAAAATGGAAATGGTGTTTTCCAAATAATTATTTATCAATTTTGGGCATGATAATGTAGTGAGAAAGTGGGTATGAAATTATTTTTTAGTGGTTTTAAAAAGTGTATTTGGATTTGTTTCTAAAGTAAATCTCGATAATATTAGTGTGATTTGGTTTTGGTCCATTTGACCATGTGTGGTTGATGCCCTTGTTTTCTAAAGATTTTATGCTTGTGGTTATTTTTGGATATTCTTTCCTAGTAGTTAACTTGTTATAGGATAATTTGGGATGTGTTCAAAGCCCCATGAAAACTTTTTTGATTCTTGATGATGCATGTTTCATGTGTATCCCCTTGAGAAATGATTTGGTATTAAAGTGAGGGCCTGATATGGATGGATGTGGCATGACCCCTAGAGGGTTAAGATTAGTAGTGTGACATGATTAAAACATGGGACTATTAATTGAGGGATAAGTACCCTTTTGGTGAGTTAGTAAGATGTGATATGGGTTGTGTGTCATGTTGTTTTTCAATGTCTATAGAATGTATAATTATTGGAACTTGCCTCCAGAGGCTTAAGTCAGAGTGCTCGACTGGGAACTCCTTTGAACATATGGGTATGGGTTGGAGTGATTTATTTTAAACTCCCCAATGTATGTACATATTGGTCATAATTATTAATATTTACCTCCCTAGAGTCTTCATGTATGGGCCAACATTCTTGATAGTGGCCCCCTAGAGTGTATGGGGATGGGTTGTGTGCTGGATTATGACCTCCCTTAAGAATATAGAGGTTAGTCAATGTCTTTTCCAGACCATTATTTCAGAGGCTTGGGTCAAGAACCAACCCAGGGTAAGATTCATTATTTTATGTGGTGCATAGATGATATACCTCTCTCAAGTGATAAAGGATGGTTCAAGTCATATGGATGTATTAATTTTCCCTATTTCTTAATATTTTGGTTCGATATTTTTTACAATGCCCCACCCTAGGTCTTTGGGAGTGGGTTGGGAAATGCCTCAGTTAGAACCATACCCTATCTATTCATATAGGGGTTGGGTTTTGGTATGTGGCGAATTATTTATTTTAGCATAGAGATAAAGAAGGTATGTTAAAGTGTTGAAGTGACCTAATTATCAAATAATGACCTAACTTGTGTGATTGTATGTGAATTGTGTGTTATGGTTCTAGGAGGGTGTGTTACATGGATGTTACTATACCTATTTATATGTATTTAATGAACAATCACTTGATCACAACATCACTTAGTGTCATTGAGGCATTGTGTATTCCTACTGGTTCATTGGAATCACCCATACCAAAGTAAAAGGCATGGGTTTCAATATATTTCGGTAAACCTTTTTTGTTTCTCTTAGGATATAGGTGTCCCTTGGAGTTGGACACGTGGTTCAGTTATTAGGTTATTGAGTTCATTTATATGGAAATATTGTATGTGATTTGGGCTAGAGGCCCGTACATTTATTATTAGTTTGTTCACTAACCTCATATGTGATTTCATATTAATTGAATGGTCAATAGAGGATTTGTCCCTATAGAATAGTAAAATAAGATATATTTATCCCCTTTTATTGTGATGGAAGTCTAAAACTAAAATATATGGACATAGTAGTTTATAGAAATATTAATTTCAAAAATTTAAAGAAATAGAAGTTAAACATACAAGAAAATTACATGTGTACACATCTTGTTTGTTGAGATATCAGCTGAAATAAAGATTATATGACATAGTGGTGTTTATAGGAGATTATCATTGTAATGATTCATTTTTTCTATATGGGATTCATGATGTGTTGCAAGATACCACTCATAGTCTATGGTTTAGTCTTACTTTTAGTAAGAAAATATCCCAAAGAGTCACAAACTAAGTGTATATATATTCTAATTATATTCACTTAAATTTAAAGTTCAAGAGTAGATTTATTCTAAGTTTAGAGAATAATATTTATTCAAGCTATATTGATTGTAAATTCAATCACAATATTATTTAAGATAATAATAAGTTATTTGAATTTTTTTCTTATTTATTCACAGTATATATATATATAATATTTATTTATTCATGAGATAAGTGAATATAATATTTATTTATGTATTTATAAGTTATGTGAATAAAATAAATATTTATTCCCAATTAAAGTAAATGTAAATATTTATTTTACCAAAAAAAAATTTTATTATTATTAAAGGTTTGATAATTTTATTAAAGGAAACATAGTAAGTTAATGATCTAATAAATATATTTTAATATCATTTAAATAAAAAATTATTTATTTTTTTAAAAAATATATTATAAAAATATATGTCACAAAAATAATAATATATTTGATATTATTTTAAGAGATAGGTTACATGGGTTTTTATTAAAGTAAAATTAAAAGATAGTACATAAATATAATTCATTCAATTCTTAACTTATGAGTTGAAAATAAATTATGTAATTTTTTTAGACATGTAATTATATTCTATTAAATTATTTTCATAAGAACTAGACATTGAATTGGATAGAATCATCTATATCTTAACTTATTATAGAGAAAGAAAGTATGATTTTTATACGTATGATAAAAAGTAAATGATGTGATGAAATTTATTCTCACATGTTGGTACCTTAGATATCAAGAACAATATCCGGAATTTTATGGAACATGTGTGGGTATCTCAATAGAAATTATCATTTGAATTTGTGAAGTAACATAAATATTAAAATGATCAATGATCGAGCTAAAAACATTAAAAATGAATAGAAATCAAATAAAAATAATATAACTATTTATATTATTTTTAAAATTTATTATAAATTACATGTGGTGATATTATTAAAGGATTTCGTCCGATTTCTTGGATTTTAGATGGAAAATTTTAAATAGGAATACCAAATTGTTGATTCTATTACTCCCAAATCCTTCAATGAATAGATACTATATAGTTTAGATTGAGTATACCTCCAATTTAATGACATTTTTTATGATAGAAACTATTTTCTTGTATGTTATATCAAAATATGATCATAAATATCTAGGAAAAGTTAAGATATAAAAATGTAAGGGTACACAACTACAAAATTATGTAATTTCTATGGTTTGAAACTATAGAAATAGGCCCAAAACCGTTTTTTTAGATTATGAGTGTGATTTATATAAATTTTGGCCCCTATAGTCGTTACAATAGGGTCCAACTATGACCACATTTTAAATAGTGGTAGTAGGACATCTATTTCCATAGTTTAAATTGTAGAAATAGCTCGATATAGCCATGGTTAAACTATGTCTATTAAAGCCTAATTCCCCAATTTAAACCATGGATGTAGTCTATCTATTTCTATGGTTTAAGCTATGGAAATAGCTATATATAGAAACAATTTAACCGTGGATATTAAAGATGGATATCACGATTTAAAATGAGATAGTAGGCCATTTATTTCCATGGTTTAAATTGTGGTAATTTATGGATATATCCATGGTTTAATCATGACTATTAAAGACTACTACCATGATCCAAAACATGGAAATATATTGATATAACAATAGTTAAACAATGGATAATAAAGCTTAATTCCATGGTTTAAACCCTAGAAGTTGTCCATCTATTGTCATAATTTAAACTATGGTATTACAGTACCCAAATTCCAGAATACAAACCCCCTACAACATACCAATTACACCACCTACAACATCCAATTCCCACCAAAATCTAAAAATAGAAACAAAAAAACTAATACATATAAAATTATAATTTAAAAAAAAAAGATAAATATATAAATATAGAAACTGTCAATAATATCACCCAATGATGTCATCTGAATCTTTATCATTGTCGGCACTGATATCAACACTATCGGTGTGCAACCACTACCATAATCCCATCCATAATCATTGGCCTCTCCACCATCATTATCATCATCAACACTAGCATCATCGTTATCCCCATAAATTGATCATAGACTTGATAAGCAACCATCCACTATTTGTGTTCCCTCATCACCTTAGAACTGATTTAAATGATCATTTGATCCAAATTTTTCTTTCTCCTTCACCACTAGAGATTGAGGAGAATCCTACAGAAGGGTGTTTCTATTTTAGTAGATAATAAAAAATAATAATATAAAAGATGAATGTAATTTAAAAAATTTAATTGATTGCAACGAATTCCAAGTTATAAAATGAGTATGATACTTATGCATGAGTAGCCTAATTTTTTTATGATAAATAACTCTTTTAGCATGGTTCCATATGTTTCTATATCAATTGTACATTCTTAAAGAGGTTATATGGAAATGTTCATCCTTTGGGTTATTTTGAAGAAATCTTATTAGGTGCTATAATATCCTCTATATATGAATATTAGTGAACATAAATATTTATTTATTTATTTTGAGTTACAAGTATGTTGGGTTTAGGCATGGTAGCTAGGATTATGATTTTACCATGGCTAATTGAGAATTGATGTGGATGATGATTCAATTGTTCTTATTTTTTTTATTCATCTTATGTTACCATTATTATGATTCAATTGTTCTTAGTTGTATATATGTGTGTGTGTGTGTGTATGTGTGTGTGTTTGTGTTGTGGTATGTCATATATTTATTACATTCTTGGTTTTCTATATATTCCACTCATTTTTATTTGATTAATAAGGTTAAACCATCCACTCATGGTATTAGTGTAACCCTTGACCCCAGTTTCCATATTTTAGTGATATAGGGACATTACTAAGGACATGTAACATTTTCTCTTGAAATTGGGTTCAATTTTTAGAATTTATTTCAAATTGAGGAATTATATTTGATATGATTATCTTGATAAAATACTCCACTAAAGGGTCTAGATAGGTTATGGTGTAAAGTGATTGAGGGGTAATGGAGGGATAAAAACATTATTAGAAGTCATTCAAACTGATATTCAAAAACTTCCAAGATGAGAATAATCATACTAGATCTTGAGAGCTATTCGATTTTGAGTAGGAAAAATTTCAAGTGATTGAATATGAATCAACATTCACTAATATGGTAAGTATTTATCAAATTTTTTGATTAATATAAGGCTTAAGGAATGAAGATTTGTGATGAGGATATGAAAAATGATGTGATCATGGACCATTCTTCTGATATTCCCTCCTATTATTTTTGGTTAGTATGTGTCTTTAGAAAATTAAGATTTTATAGAAACATGGAAGGTGAGTTATTTACTTCCTCATTCTGGTAGAGGTAAGACTTCATTTAGTAGGTAGAAAATGAACTGAAATCATAACTATGGAAAATTATTTGAGGTTTCATCCTTGGATTCTAAGGGAAAAGGATCACTATAGTGTATTTAGTATAGGTATTTGGGAAACCCAAATTACTTTTTCCCAAATCCCTGATGAACATGTACAAGATGTGAGAATATTTGATATCTTATGAAATATTGAGGGCAGCTCATAGGTGTGAGAAATAGTGTAAATCTAACTAAGTGGAGGTAATGAAATTGAAGAGAAGTGTGTTGATATAGGATAAGTTAGGGTCACGTTGTTGAGTGATAAAACCTTGTTAGAAATATAGGTTAATATATTAAAGGAGTCAATGGAATCTCATTATTATAGATAAGGTTGAAAATGAAATTGATGTGGATATTGGGTCATCTATGGTGTGGTATAAGATATTGATAGTTTATAATATTATTTTTTTAATAATTTGATATGGTATTATTTCATTCATTAATAAATTCAGGTTTAAATTATCTTTCCGGATTATATAATGAGTTTATTCCTTTTTTAAAATAATATTTTTTTTCTACTGGGTAGGAAAAATGAGATAGGGTTTCAATAAATGTAATGTGAAAATGGGAATTACAGATTTTTGATAATTATTTATATAATTTGATTATTGGGACTGACTAAATGGTTCAATTTAAATATAAAATTGATTGTTATTATTGAAGAGTTATTTTTTCAAATATGAATGGGAGAATCAATAATTTTAGGGGAGAGAGGGATTTTCAGGAAACTATGAAGGTTTTGATGGTGAGAGATATTATATGCTTCTCTTGATAGTATATAGTTCTAGTTCTTGGTTATATAGAATAAAGTTATCCACATATACATTTTAGGATGGTTTATGGGTATACATATGTTTTTTTAAGGATAATTTTAAAATACCACCTAGGAGGGACATATAATTTTATATTAATTTAGTTTATAATATGAGACCTATATTATTTATATCACATCACATGGATCCATTAGATTTATGGGAGGTAAATTGGTAGTATGATGAGCTTGTGTAGAATGTGTTTATTCAATAATTAATTCCTTACAGCCAACACCAATTTTATTTTTAATGAAACCCAATGTTTTCTTGATATTGTGTAATAAATATAAGATTTTGAACTCTTTGGTAAAGAATAAATATCCTTTCTCATGGATTGATAATCTAGTGGCCTAGTTGGAGGGATAAAATTGTATTTATAAAATCATACATTAGTTATTCTATTATTAGAAAAGGTTGAAGTAATAGGGTGACTTCAAAAAGAATTTTTGTAATCGATATGATCATTAAGAGATCTTAGTAATTATTTTAAATGTGACCAAAACACATATGATTTTCAAGTACATGATTAATATGGGTTTATATATGTATTTAGACTATTTTAGGCTACTATATAGATGATATCCTTATTTAATCAAGGATTAAATAAAACTATAATATATATACAGTTATTGTTTTTGGAATTTTCCAAGAGCATTAATTATTTTACTAGATAATACAAGTATGAAAGAATCTAGATTGGGTTAATTTAAGTTAAAAATTATTCTCACATTTCTCTAAAGTTTAAGTTGTTTAATTGTTATAAACTATAAAAAATAAGAGTACAACATAGTTGAAAATGAAAAACCTGGTAGAAAAATAATTATTGGATGTTAAAAATGTAAGTAAACTAAATGTAAAGTAAAATTAGAAAAAAATTTAAATGTAATAAATTGTACATGGGGATTAAGATTAAAAAATTAAAATTCAATAAAAGGATATTATAACATCCCAATTTTTGTAAATATATAAGAATTCGGAGTTTAAACAAAATTTTCATCACCTGTAAGAATAAATATAGGGTTAAACTAATTTTTCAAATATGAAAAGTGGTAATACACCTATATTTTATATAGATAAAAGATATTTAATGGAAAACATACCAAAAAGATGAAAAACTGAGGTCGATGAGATAATCTAAAAATTAACTATACATGTCAATAAAAAACCAATGTACAAAATAGAGTGGATGACAAAAACATTATGAGGAAGATAAAAGCATAAGGATAAGATTTTATTGAACTATTATGGGAAAAAACGTTTTTAAATATACATTTTCATTATTGCATATGTCATCCTTTTCATTATTTATTGGATGCCTAGTGAAATCTAAAACAAAATCATCTACACAAATTTTTTTTATAGGAATAAGAGATGACCGGTTACAGTGAACTAAATAATGGAAAATTGTAAATATAAATCTATTATGAAACTAATATAATAGTACATTTAATTAATGTCTGAGTCTGTAATGTAAAATTTTTATCAGAAGAATAATATATTACACATGTTTCCACATTAGATGATGTGATTTTACTCTTAAAAATCACTTTATTTAAACCTAAAATATAATACAATAAAATACTAAAATATCAATTAAATCATAGAAAATTACATATTTACTTACCTTTCACAATAAAATGTGAGAAATTAACAAAAAAAGAATATATAAATAAGGGATACTCAAACAATAAATTTTTTATGGGAATTTTCCAAAACACTCTAATATTTTGAGGATATAATCCACATGTTTTTTCCATAAGAAGCTACTTATAACTTCATAAAACTACCATTATAATTCATCAAAACTATTCTATGATATTGATATAAATCATATAAAAATCACTCAAAATATCCAAACTCAAATCGTATCCTTCAAAAAACCCAACCAATATGTTTTTCCAAGTCTTATTAAAAATGTTATGTAAAGCATAAAATACACTAACATGTTCTTTTTTTTCAAATAAGTTTTTCATAAATAATCTAAAAATTATACATGTCAATATCCAATACTAATTAATATCATACCTTCAGCACATAAAGATAGAAAAATTAAAGTTTCTATCACAATACAAAATTTAGACTAGAATTTTTTTTGCCACTATACACATCCAATAAAATACTTCCCATGTAAAAACCTTGTGAATTATACTCAATATCATGATACTAATTATATTTATTATTTTAATGAAGGATGAATTCCCTAAATCCTATATATATATATGATTCTAAGATATATCATATGAGATGATATAGGTTCATAATGAGTTATTTTATTAGATAACATTCCATTTTCAATGGACAATCTTATCATATGATTGAGGCATATCATTGGATAGGATATGTCACAACTACTTCTTTTTCAGGGAGATATTTTTCATGCACACTGATATATTATATGATAATGTCCAATAAAATCCTCCACATATGCTGTCATTATTAATCATTTCATGTGATGAAACGAATGGGTGTTCATTCGGTTGTAGGTTAAGAAGTGTTCATAACCAAATACTTTACATTAGAATTTCATAACATTCAATTAAAGTCCATTAAAGGATCAAGAATGTCCTAAGTCCTATATATATAGGCCACCACCATTGAGGAAGTGTTTTCAAGTGAGTTTATATCCTATAATCTTTATATCCCGAAGATATGTTCATTATTTACCTTTTTCTATGAGAGTTACTATCATACCATTTGTGAAAGGATGATCTCACTTGCATGATGAGTGATTAATTTTTAACCCATGGATACATCATAAAGGGGGTATTGTTTTTATTTATCCTTGGGGGCCTTTATCAAACCATAGGATGATGAATATTGATGATTCATAAACTATATTTAATAAAAGGTACACTGGTTCTTTATTTACTATTTGAACAGTTTCTTTATCTTGCATGGTAGATCCTGGTTTTAAATATTTCTATCTACTTACATTACGTTGATTAATAGTTAATCACTCCTTAGAAACCTTTAAAGGGAATTAAACCCTTACCATTCAATTTGATTCTCAAAACTATAATGACCCAGAATGATAAAGGGTTAAATAGCTAAATGAAATGACTCATGATAATAAGGTGGACCATTCATTTTGGGAGCCTACCTAATTAAAACTCCATAGTTAAACGTGATTGGCCGGAATTAGTGATTGGTATGGGTTAGCTACTTGGGAAGTCTTCTAGGGAATGTGTGAGTGAGGAAAAAGCGTACTATAAATAACATGTGCTGGACTGTGAAGATAGTCACTAGTCAGATAAATTGTTCGAGCATGTGGGAGGGCCCCATGAAGGGACCACATGACTACGGGGAAACTGGTGGCACCTGGTGGGCTAGAACAAGACGACTATGTTAAGGATGGGGTGTATGTGCTATTAGTGGGGCCCAGTAGTTATATTTTTATCATAGAAGGAACCCAGCTTTAAGTGTGGTGGAACTTACTAGTTTGAGATGTGGGGTCCATAATAAGGAAATTTTTTCTCTAACATGGGGTGAAATTAACACCCTGTAATGATGAAGTGTTAAATGACTAAATGATATGACTCTTGTCAACAACGTGCACCTTTATTTTCGGGAGCCTACATAATTAAAACTCCATAGCTAAGCGTTCTTGTCCTAGAGAATTGATCATGATGGGAGACCTCCTGGGAAGTTTTCCAGGGTGTGTGTGAGTTAGGAAAAAGAGAAATGAAAATAAAATGTCTTGGCCTATGGGGAAATTCATTAGTTAGGTGACCAGTTTGGGCATGTGGGTGGGCCCCAGGTGGGGATCACATGTCGGTAGAGAAACTGGTGAAAACTAGTTTGCCAGAACCAAGAGACGATGTTAAGTATGGGTGTTTGTACTGTTAGTAGGGTCTATTTGTTACAAAAAATCATGATAACAATGAATAGAAAGCATGAATCGTTCAGGCTGCCGCATTAGCAGTGAACTAAATCTTAATCTACGATTCAGTATGAGTCATTAAGAATGACTGGTGATGGGAGGGTGGGTATGGAACTTTATGAAAGGCGATTAATCATTATTACATGGGATATATAGAACATAAGAATAATTGAGGATTAATTTCATGTGTTGTATACCCTACATGGGAATCAAGACTCTCCTTATGCATATTGTTCTGTCTTTCATTTAATCTAACATGGTCTACTTGGTTAATATGGAATACCATATAAACTAAATCTTATATGAATTAATGTCACAAAACACTAAAAGTAATACTATTTAAACCCGTGTTGTGAGATTTTATTCCTAAATAGAACCTATTTTATATTACATGATACCTAAATGCATTTTTTGATTCCCATATATCACATGTTTTATTTCTATATTGGTGTTGATTTAATCCCACACGATGCACTATAGCTCATATAATATTAACACAGTGTGGAGATAACCTTATGTAGGAATAAACTAATCTAATAATAAGTAGGATGGATCAATTTTTTCATATTAAAATTTCAGTTATGAATTTAATTATATAATTTTTAGTCCCAAAGGGTTCTTTAGTAATGCAACTTTCTCATTTTCTTAATCACACCTCATGATCCTTGATCTTAAATCAAGCTATTCAAGATTTATTGAGACATTCCATGATTTTCTCTATTTAAAACTCCATAAATGGTAGCCTAAAATTATAATAAAATTCCCATGTCTATACAAAATAATAATATTGTGGTGTGGCTTCCCACACCACAGCATAATTCTTGGTATGACACCAGATTAACCAAATCCACCATAATCTTATATTAAAATCACTAGAATGTCATGAAATAATCCTCTTTTAATATTATAATAATTACCTACACCATATTGTGCTAAAATTTTAATCACATTTCATGACTAATAAAACATATTTAAAATCTGGTGTGGGCTTCTAATATTATCCTCAAATGGAAAAGGGTATTATAGTCACGTATTACCTCTATGCTGTGAGATGAATCTTATGTATGGGTAAAGTGACCCTTATGTATCCATGTAAAGCTTCAATAATTTAATTCATTTTTTTATGCTCAGTGTTGTTGAATCTTATTTTTTAGTTTTATAACCTTTATATATACAAGGAGAAGTTATTTCCTTTATTTTATTTCAGAATTTTGTAAGTTGTTAACTTTAAATATAATCTAAAATAACTCTTATGTATTCAAGGAGACTCTATTACTTTTTCATTTATTTACTTATTCTATAAATATTACTCTTACATATGATCTTAGATGACTCTTATGTATTCAAGTAAATTCAAATACTATCATGTTCTCTAAGAGTGTAACTCGGTCCCCTTTATGTGTTAGTCTAGGTGACATTTATGCATCACTATGAGGTCCCTCCAAGACTTTTCTAATTCTCCATGAGCTCAACCTAGTTAGACCTATGTATACATGGAACCCCAAAAGGAAATATCCTCATTACACTACGAATCCCATAATTTACTCTTATATATCACTATGAACTTCATGCCTTTGTAATTTTTTAGGAATCTCTAATCATAAAATAGTCTTATGTATACTTGGAGGGTTCAAACTATGGCCTTCTAATTTTACATAAATACTTCCGAAACCCCTGAATTTATTCCATAATTTATTATAGGCTTAAAAAATAACTTTTAGACAACTACTTTTGGACATCATCTTCTCTTTTGGGCTTCCTTGCAGACCATCCACTACTACTCTAAAATTTCTAAAATATCCACAACACTTTGTCTGGTTAATTTTTAGAACTTTCACTATTAATCCATTTAACTTATTATTTTGGACTTCGAGCCTTATACAGATACTCTTTCAAACTCCCACCAGATTAACTTCTTGATAACTTCAGCTTCTACCACCAAAATAATTTATAGAAGAAATCCAACACCATAAATTCAAGAACCAAAATACCTCTTTAATATAAATTTTTTTTGTGTTGATAATAAACAAACATATCCAATGGTTTAACAATAAATCCAATACTATACAATCACCAATACTTAATAAGAGGCCACAAATCTCCCCATTTGTATTTCTTAGCAACACCATCATGAATCGAAAAATTATTTATCTCATAATGGTGCTTCTTACTCCCCCTTTTAGGGGAGAAAATATTCATGGTATCATGATGATTCCTTCTCTCCATTTGACATAAAATACCAAAAATAAAAAAACCATATTTTCATGCTTATATTTCTACATTTTATTAAAATATGGGATATGGAAACACCCCTATATTCTTCATCCCCTATTTGAGTGGTTCTATTCTCCTCTTATGTTCCCTTCTCCTCTTTACAAAGTTCCCTTCTTTATAATCAGCCCCAGCCTCTAGATAGATGAGGTGGAATGTTCTGTAATGATAAAAGTCTACATGACCAGGAGGGTTCTATATCTCATAGGGGAACTAACACATTTATACCTTGAAGGGTCAACCATATTACAACTATAAAGTGATTTTTAATGGGAGAGTTATTTATAACAAGAAATACACTCAAACTTAGAATAGGTGATGTTATATGTTTTCCACCCATATTGATTAGATATTAATTATTTTTCATCACTAAACTCTCTTAATTACTATAAGTTATCGGTTCCTTGTTGGTTTTCTCTCATGAGTATGACATGTATCAAAATCAAATTGGAATTTATATCAACTTTTATGGGGGTTTATAAACCATTGGTAATCATTATTGTACCTTTTAAAAGAAGGATTCAGTAGAAGAACCTTTATAAATACATCCAAAATCATTCTAATAATGTTTAGTTGTCACTAATTTGGTAACAAAAATCCAAAACTATGATACGGTGGGTGAACTTTCCAAGCACCTTCCTACTAGACATACACTTGAGTTATAGACTCTAATTTATTATCACTTTTTATTTCTAAAAGATTTATGCCATAATTTTACTTTGAATTTATTTTAGATTTTAGATTCCCAAAAAAATTCATTCATCAGTCAATAAATTGAATTTGGTTTTGTATTTAGTGAAATTAGTTGGGCCTTCATATAGTAAATATTCAAATATTCTACTACACATAAACATATAATTTTGAGTTTAAACACACGAATCTCTTTTCATTATATATTTATCTGGACTTGATTAAAAATATGGTTATAAAAAAGAGCTTGTTAATAATTTTTATTTAATTTTTAACAATGATGAGAATCAACCATCCATGAACCCACCAATTACATATTTATTATATGTTAGTATAGAGGTATAAATAGGATCTATATATCCTTGAGAATAACAACAATAAAGGGAGACCTTCTCCCCTGCACCACCCAGGGTGGAACAATGTAAAAATTTAAATCCAATGGGTCTTGATAAAAATGAAACCCTATATTTGGATGTTATAGTCAATGGTCTAGTTTGGTGTGAGGCCTATTGACCAAAATAGATGACACTATTATACCATCAAGAACCATGACAATTTCAACATGCCATTGCATTTTCATGGGATCATGGGGATGGTATAATAAAATAACATTACATTAAATTTAAATTTAGTTTTATAAATTTCAACAACATAAAATAATATTACAAAAATTAAATTCATATTTTAAGTGGCTTAATTATTCAAATAAATCAGAATTACATTTGAAGAAAAAAATTGAAAGTAACAAGAAAATTTAAAATACAAAATTGAATATTGAAAATCGGATAAACATTCATATTCCAAGTTATATTAATTAATGAATATTCATGAGGATCATTGCATTAACCAACACATATAGTCAATATGAATTTTTCATAATTTCATACATGTGAAAAATTTTAGAAATTAATTCAAAAGGTAATTTAAATACAAATCAAAAAAATAATCATTTTAAGTCTTAAAATAAATAATACATGTAAAGATTATATAACTAATATTATTAATCCATTTGTCAAATAAAAATATAGAACCACAATACTTGGTGAAGTTGGTACAATCACTAATATTGAAGTCTATGTAAATAAAATATATGAAATCAATGTTCTTTATTAAAGTATGTTCATATTTGAAAACATAGAAACAAAAAAAATGAGTGGGAATACAATGACATAAAATGATCCTTATCATGTGAATAAAAACATTTTAGATCCTTTTCATATAGGTTTGAATTGATACTTTCATTTATTGATTATAAAATATAAGCAATAAAACTAAAAATAAAAATTAAAAAAGTGGTATATTAAAGAAAATAAACATAAGACTAATATTATTTAAATTTTGAGCACCAAACTACATCTTGGATAAAAATGATCCCAACCCTTCATTGCTTTAGAGATACCTACACATTAATACAATCAATTAGTTCACAATAATTAAGAATGAGAACATTATCACACAAAACTATCAAGTCAGTTATAGAATATTAAAATCTTAAATGTTTAATGTTTAATGATTGAAAAATAATGAAATATAAATTGTTCACAAACATCTAATTCACCATTGATTCAATTTAGCATTTCTGATTTACCTCAATAATATACCCTAATAAGATATCCCTAATTTCAGGCTTCCACCTATAACCAACTTCAATGCAATAAAAATAAATTATATAAAAAAGGGAAAGAAAATTTGTAATTAAAATTATAGAAAGAAACATGTATTGATTAAATAAGGGAAAGTTCATAGATCATAATGATTAATCATAGAGACCCATTTCTTTCACACATTCTACCACTCTATAAATAGTTAGAACCGACTCTTTTTTAAGAATTGTGCTTCCATGAACTGGTTTTTCCACTAAAAATGGACATTAAAATATAATTATAAAAATAAAATATATAATTAAAAAAACTTATTTACTAAAAGAATTACGAATAAAAAAACTAAACACTAAAACCTATAATAGATTTCATTTATTTATAGACAAAAAATATTGAAGTGAAATTAGAGTATATCAAAATAACGAACAACCGTTAGTCCATAAGATGTTATCTATATGTAGTAAATCATACATTTTTTATTAAAGTTCTGTTAGTTTTAAATTTTAAAAAAAAGTCTAAATAATTTGTATGATAATTTGTTTTATAAATGTATTACTAGTGATTAATTGGAAAATACACTTGAAGTAGAATTAAATTATTATCAAATATAAATTTAATTTTAAAATTGTATAATACGCATAAGGATGAAGATTATTAAAATTTCATGGTGAAATAAAGGCATATTGAATGTATATTTTATAGAATTAATTAATTTTAAATATAATGTTATAGATAATTAGGAATATTATTTACAATTTGAAATTAATAGTCAATAATAAAAATAGTGAATTATATACAAAAAAGTGTTGAAAAGTAGAACATGATGGAATGAATCAACAATGAAGTGTAATATATATATATATATATTACCATCAAGTAAAAGAAGAAATAATGATTTGGAAAAAAATTAAAATGATGTGTAATATAAAAATATTGAATGCGTTAAATATATAAAGAATATTAGTATACTGAATAATTTATACATAATCTGTATACAGAATATGTATAATGTAATAGAGTATAAATATCCACATAGTAAGAGGTACATAGTACATGATATATACACCATAAGAAATAAAAATTATGTAATAAATATATAAAACATTAGAATATCAAATCATTTAATTGGAATGGTTATGATAGGTAAAACAACAGTAGATATAGGGAAATATCATTTTTATTTTAGATTAAGGGCTTGAGATAGAAAAGAAGGTTCTCATTTAATAGTGATAGAGTCTTTTTTATAGAAATAAAAACTGATCTGAACCACTTAAATTCAGAGTGTTTAGTATAAATAAAGTTTAGATTAATAGGATTTTAAAATTAGGGTTTCAAGAAATAATATTGGGAGAGTAACTATTGTGAATTATTAACCCTAAGGATATGTATTTGGATCATATTATGAGTTGGCATCACTAGTATTATAGATCAAACATCAAAACTGGAAAAGTTAGGTTGACATGGCTAGAAATTGTGAAATGTATTTAGAGGAAAGGTTCTTGGAATAATGAAATATGATGGGAGATACCTCAGAGGAGTAGTAGAGAGTATCAGTTATGGTTGGGAGGCCATGTCAGAACTGCATCGACAGGGAGTTGGGGAGGCCATGTCAGAACTGTGTCAGCCGGTGGTGGGGAGGCCATGTTAGAACCTTGCTGGCATGGAGGTGGTATAGTTGTGTCATAGCCATGTCAAAAGAGGAAGATAACTAAAGGAAAAAACATTGTCTTGCTATGTAAGACTTGTGTCATAAGAGGAAGATCATTGGAGGTAGGATGTGGGTTGACTACATTGAAGGGAAAAGACCTCTGAAGGTAGTAGGTAGGCTAGTTTTGTCAGAGGAGGAAGATCACTAGAGGTAGATATGTAGAGGTTGGGGACGATCACGAAGAAGGGAGGGAATATAAGAGAAGGGAACCACTCGAATAGGGGATGAGGGCTTAATTTTATTTACATTGTTTTAATAGAACCATATCATTAAATAACCTATTATTGTGGTTTTAATAAACTGTGATTGTAGATTCATGGTAATAGGGTGTTTTCTAGTTGTGGAATAGATATTTGAAATTTAATTCAATGATGAAGAAGGAATGAGTTCTTATAGAGGATGTTTATTTTTTATTTTATAATTTTTAATTAAAAATTATCAGTTATTTTCATGATTGGAACTAGATTTCATGAGTTAAAGCTATTCTTTCTTTTGAATCGTTATTGAGATTTATTTGTTAAAGCTAATCAAAATATTAGGTGTGTAGGAATTTCATAGTTCATTTTTATATTTATTTAACAAATTTATTTTTTTATGAAATTGAGTTAATTCTATATAAATTATATTTATTTTTAAAATTTGTAGGTGGAATTTTAAATTGGAAGAAATTTGAGATCTTTGGGTTAAGGGAGGAAATTTAAATAAAAACACAATGTAGTGTATTTAAAATAAATTATAGATATTGTGTGTGAATGAAAAAAACATTTCAAATGTAACTACAGTGAAAAGGAGAAAACCCATGGGAAATCGGTATTTGTGAGATCAAAGAATAAAAAACATAGTTATGAATATGGAATTTTTTAGTTCCTAGTGTTTTGAACTTAAGAAAGCCAAAATAATGTGACCATAACCATAGATAAGTAAATTTCTTTGTAATTTAAAAAAAAATTATTATGGAACCATGTTAGGATGAGGTCAAGAATTTTAGTTCCCATGGGTCTATAATAAAATATAAATGTTTAAAGATATATCAACTATCACTTCTTTTCTCTGTGATAAGTAAATGGATTTAAAATAAAATAGGAAGTCAAGAAGAAACCATGTCATAGACACTGATTGTAATCTAAATGTTGATTTTTTTTAAACTTTTAGAGTACCTATGATAAAGAATAAATCATTTTAATCTTAGATAGTAAAACCACAATTTGGTGGAATTCTATTCCACTATGTTCAAGATAGTCTTATTAAAAGTTAGGTTTTATAGAGAGTATTTTTTTATTTTTTATTTTTATATTTTATGGATTACTTTTCCATTATAAATATTATCTTTTTATAATTTTTTCATTCAAGATCATAAGATTTATTTTATTTAAGTGTCTTTAAAAAAATTCAATCCTTTTCAATTTAAAACAAATATTTTCATTCTTTACGCCTTATTTTTTAAGATGGAAATTCCATCAATGATTGAATTTTCTTGGAACATGAGTAGATTGTATCTTAACAAGTAAGATATTAACATTATAAGAATGGGTACCTAATATTTTCTTTTGAATTTATTTATAATTTGATTTTTTAATTCAAAATTTCATTGTAACTTAACTTAAATATTAATCCTTAATAATTATTATAACAATAGATTTGTTTAAGGGATATTTCCAAGATAATAGAAGGGATTAAATAATGAGAAAAAAATTGGATTCATATTTTTATTTTAAAGGGTTTGACTTAGTTTATTTATTTTGGTTCATTTATTTGATCAACATATTTAAATTAACTTAAGTTGAATTGATGGATTGGACTATAATGTACTTGATTATTTTTTAACATCCTTGTAAACAATTAAATAAATTTATTTATGAATGATAGAGATTAAAAATATTATGAAAAAACATCCTTTGAAAATAATTTCTTAATTATTGATTTAATAATCATTTTTTCTTTAAATAATTAGTTTTCTAGTGAAATATATTATTTCATAATGATGAAATTGAGGGTTAACAATTGGAGAATATTCACTTCTGAGGTTTAATTCACTACCCACATGGGAATGATCTCATACTAACACTATTCATGCATTGTAGTGTAGTTGTGAATTGATAAATATAAATTTTCTATAAATTAAAACCTATTGGAATTAATAATAGTGGGGGTCCTATCAATTACAACAAACCTTATGAAAACCAATATTCTCATTATAAAGTTCCTTAGTGACATAATAGATCACTTAAGGTTTTGAGTTATCATTTTTCATTACTATAGCATGATAAATTTATAGGTTCGGTTTTCTATGAGATTCTATACTTCATAACATGTGTGAATTATAATTCAATGACCTAGACCATCTGAACAATGCCCATATGAAGACACAATTAAACTGTAATGACCTGAACTGTTATAAATGTAGTTTCCCTTTTGATTTAATTAAATTTATTATTATGTATTATGGTCAAAGAAAACACATTAACTTATTTTATTTTATATACTATCAGATTTAAAAGACCATTAAGTATCACTATAATTGTTAATATAGTCATTGAATAGTGATCACATAATTATTATAAATATAGGGTTTAAACAAATCCAATTAACACAGACAAAGAAAGTGATAGCCTCAAATGGTAGGATTGTACCTTATGAAGCCCATTTATTAGAGATTTCAAGGTAGATAGCATCTATAGGAATTTCTCTTCACTAATCTCATGATGAGATCTAACAACTTAAGCATGATTGAAACCATTTACGATAGAATTTCAAGCTCCTCAAGATCATAACCCAAACTGTGTACATCAAACCACCCCATGAAAGTCTCACTGTCACACACCATACTCTTAGGGTTTTTTCTATGTATTAAAGGGATATGTATCAAGATCCTAGTGATATGAGTATGTAAATTATTTTTTAATCAATATATTTTTATCTTATTTTTTTATTTTATAAATGATTTTTATTTTGATACCATAAAACACATATATTATTTTTTGGTAAAATTAAAATTCAATAAAGGAATTTATTTTGGTGAATTAATGGTTTTTTGAAAGAAATAAAATTTTAATAAAATTTTATTATTAAATAATTTTTATTATATATAAATGATCATATAATCTTTAAGAAGTCAAATGTACATTTTTATAAGGGTTCAAAAATTATTCGTGTCAAAAAACCTAGCATTAATTAATAAATAATTATTTTATTTTAAAATTAAAATTAAAATATTTATAAAATTAATTATATGAAATGAATTTTATTTTTTGAATCAAAACATTGAAATCATGCAACGATTAATTTTTCATTATTTTCTGATATAGTCAAATTTTTGGGTAAAAATTAAATACCATATAAATACTTTCTGTGTTATGACATCATAATGACCCAAAAGTGATGTAATAAATAATATAAATGGTATCCATGACCAAATATATGTTTTTCATTAAAATTATGTGATTTTAATTTTATTTTTATTAATTTTATAAATCCATTGTGAATCCTCCAAAACTCTTAATATATTTTAAGGTTTTAAAATCATTTATTTAAGAGTTTGACTCAACTCCATATAAGAAAGGGAAATATTTAATTATATTAGGACCTTTTAATTATAAAATAATTAAAATACCTCATATTTTGTAGAAACCTTGGGAAAAATCATGGTAAGGTTTGTGGTTTTGGTTATTTTATTATATAGAGTCCAAAACCTATGTTAGAGAAATAATAAATAAATCCCCACTCTTTTCCTATAAAAACCCACCAAATATCTCATTATCTTAACTAAAGATACTTTGATAACATCCTTACTCATTCCTCTCCTATATAGAGTCCTCCAAAGGTTCCCTCAAGATCTCAAGAAGCTCCTCCCAAGAAATTGGAGTCACACACTCAAGTAAGAGATCTTCACCTTCTCTTCTTTATTCAAGATTATTTATTATCTTATGCCTTATATTTCCAATTAATAATGTTTTGAAATTTATTTTCTTGTCACTATTACTAAAAAAATTATTTATATATAATTATCTACCCCTTTTTCTCTCATCAATTCATTTTATGAATTTCTAATTGACACTGTTATGTTTCCAAAATTTCACCACGATTTTCCATGCCAAAACAATTGTGTAGTGAATACCATACCCACTTCTTATCAACTATATTCACATTTATACACTTTTAATTATTTTAATTGGTACTTAAAGGTATTTACTTCACACTCCTTGATCTTATAATAAAATATTATGATGAATGAATCCATATTGTATGATCTATGTGGCGCACTTAAGCATTAGAATGAAATCCAAGTGATGGGTGTACCTGGAATTATATAGTGATCAAATTCATTGGGTAATGTTTAGTATCATGAGACATAATGTTGGTATAGAGAGTGTACCTAATTCCTTTATGTGACTTTTTTCATCATAATTTTTTGGTATTTATCCTTGTCCTATTTTTATAATGCAGTGTTTTAAGTTGTTTCCACATTTCCCATGTCATGATTATCACGTTATATTGTGACTTATTATTCATGTTTATGATTCTCACACCTTTTATTCCCCATTTATATGACTACTATATAACATTTATCACCTTATGAAATTTTAATTCCATTACTAAGATTTATATCCCACCCATTTCTTATGTACGTCCCCAGGTTATCTCATTCAATTTTAAAAGACATGGAATTTTAGAAGCATGTTAAGGAAGCTTTCAATAATATTGAAGTATCCCATTTTCAAGATGTTATTCTATGTACCTAATTCACAAATACACTATAATTATAAATATTATAGTTTATATTTACTATAATATTATGTAATAAATCATATATTAATGTGAAATAAAGTGTAGGGTTGTTATAGTTGGTAGCAGAGGAAAAGTTTAGTTATTTTTCGGATTAGGATTTGAAAAATATAACAAAAACCTTAGGGATAATAATAAGTATAAGAAAACATACCTACATTTTGGTAATTATATATTAAATGTTATATCAATCAAATACATCATTTTATAGATACTTCAAGTGGGTGTGGTTCTGGAACAGATGTACCTAGGGGTAACAACTCTGACAAGGTACGTTGGACCTAACTCAGCATAACCTCGTACACGACAATGAGCCTTAATATGCACCTATTTTGAAACTCTCTATGGATATTCTTTGGTAAAATCGCAAGATCATTACAAACCATTATTATGGGAACAAAAAAATCCAATAAGAATATATGTTAATAAATAGATCATGGATAACATAGATTGAAGCCTATAAATTTATAAGTTAAGGAATTGAATGTATGTTATAAATTCTACATTTAATGTCATTAAATTCCCATTTAGGTGTTTAATATTTTAAAAATAATAATTCCTAATTTTCATGTTATTCTAGCCAGTGTCCATAAATAGGAGGAATCGGGTAAATAATAAATGCGACAGGAAATGTGATGATTTCCCCAATGAGATGCCAAACCCGATGGAACCAGGGATGGAAAACTTTGTGATAATACTCTCTCAGTTGAATAAGGTTCTAAATAGAAACCTATATCTGGATAAGTATCCGAATCCCCCTAAGAAATAAAAATCTGTAATTGAGAGCTTTATGTGACAAATGCCTCTAACTTTTAAGAGATCGTCTCTTTCATTAATTGTGAAACAAAGGATCAATTCCATTGAGAAGATATTTTCCAACCTTTAATTTTCTGAACAAGAGAACTCTTTACTGGTTGTTTATTTTATAGAGGAATATTCTTATCATTAGAGTAAATTGATCTAGAATATGAAGCCTAAGGAAGATATTAGAGTGATGGGGTGGAGGGAATTCTAGAAATTGTTATTCGATAAATATTTTCCTCGCACTCTCCAACTTAAAATTGAATGATACTTCCTTTATATCAAACAAAAGGATTATGAATATATTAGAGAATATGAGAAAAACTTCACAAGACTTTCAAAATACAACTATGGATTTATCATTACCACTGAATGTAAGTTTTCCTACTTCTTTGGTGGGATAAAATATAGTCTACGAAAAGACCAGGTGATCCATGAATTTGATAGCTATGAGTAAATTGTTTGATGTGCCCTCAAAGTTGAAAAGGATATCAATGAATCTCAAGGGTCTCAAGGGGATAAGAAGTGGAAATTTGAGTTTAATTATGGTGGTCCGATTGAGAAATCTAACAGTACCAATAAATTTCAACATCCCACTTGTCAAAGGTACGACAAGAAGAACCTTAGAAATTACCTAAGGGGGTGAGAAAATTTTTTAGGTGTAGGAAGGAAGGTCACCTAAAAAGTGATTGTAGACATGAGAAAACCACTAATGTGATAGAGGAAAGAAAGACTCTATTCAAAACCCAATAAATTTTTCATTACTTTAAATATATGTAACCAGGAAAACTTGTATATAATCATACTAATCCGATGGTTTTCAAAGACAACCAATAATCTCCAAGGTATCAAGGGTGATATTTTTCCTTCACAATAGCTTAGGTGGGCCATGAAAACAAAGTAGTGACATGTATGCTAGTAATTAATTCAAGGATAACTAATATAAATTTTGATTCCAGTTCTATGCATTCCTTTATATCACGAAATTTTAGTATAACTATTCAAACACCACCACAAAGCATGGAAGTGGATTTATTAGTGAAAAAGGAAAATGGTGAAATTATTTCATCCCAAGTATATAACTCCTCCCCTATCAAACATGGTGGTATAAACTTCCCATAAAACCTTTTCATACTCCCTTTAGTGGAATTTGATGTAATTTTGGTCATGGATTGGCTTTCTATATATAGAGCCAACATAAATTTCTGCAAGAATGAAATCATTATCCATGTCATGAATTGACCTCCAATTCTATACAAGTGTAAGTATGAGGTTAAATCTTATTTATCACCAAAATCATAAACATTTATATTATTTCCCTATGAGAAAGAATATATATCTCAAATGGTTGATTTTAAGGAAAGAATCATCCTTGAAGACATGCCTATTGTGAGGGAATACACTGATGTATTTCCAATGGAATTACCTGGTCTTCATCCTAACCAAGAGGTTTAATTTTCAATTGACCTTATAACTGGATTCCATTATATAAGACTCTATATATAATGGATATTTAGAAACATGAAGATATGAAGAAACATAAATAGAAGAATCTTGATAAAGGGTTCATACGCCCAAGTGCTTCACCATGGGGTGCACCAGTCCTATTCATCAAGAAGAAGAATGGGTCAATGCACATTTTCATTGATTATCGTGATCTCAACAAGATCAAGATAAAGAAAAAGTATCATATTCCTCATATTTATGACTTATTTTATTATCTACATGGAGAAAAATACTTATTCAAGGTGGATCTGTGGTTGAGATATTACCAAGTTATGGTGAAGAGGGAGGATATCCCCAAGACTTATTGTATTACAAGGTACGGGCACTATGAGTTCATAGTAATTCCATTAGGACTCACTAATGATCTAACAATCATCATGTACTTGATGAATATAGACTTTAAGGATTACCTCAACAAATTTTTGGTAGTATTTATAGATGATATTATCATATAATCTAAAATAAAGGAGGATCATGAGGATCATATGAGAACATTTCTAAAGATATTACAAAAGGAGAATAGTTATGCTAAGTACAGAAAATGTGAGTTCTGGTTGAATGAAGAATCATTATTGGGGAATTTGATCACAATAAATATGATATCAGTGGACCCTTCAAAGACTAAATCAATTGAAAGATGGACGAGGCCAACATCAATGATATATATTCGTAGATTCTTTGGATTAGCTGAGTATTATCGTCGATTTGTGAAAAATTACTCAAGATTTTCAAACCATATAACCAAGGTAACTTTAAATGGAGTAAATTTTTCTTGTAATGATGGATGTGAAGAGAGATTCATGTAGTTGAAAAAGAGTCTTATCACTACACCAGTTCTCAAACTACCCACAAGTGGAGAACTTTTCATGGTGTTCAGTGATTCATCGAAGAAGGGATTGGGATATGTTTTGATGCAAATTGAAAAGGTCATAGCATATGCTTCAAGCAGTGGAAATTTCATGAATAGAACTACCCAATTAATGATCTAGAGTTTGATTTAGTTATATTCACTTTGAAAATATGGTAGAATTATCTCTTTCGAGAGAAGTGTGAATTATTTACATATCACCAAAGTCTCAAGTATATATTCTCAAAGAAATAATAAAATATACACCAATGATGATGGTTAGAGCTGATTAAGGACTATGACTGCTCAATACACTACCATCCTAGTAAAGATAATAAATTGGTGGATGCTCTAAGTAGAATGGATCCAACAATTCTATCATTTATTATAATTGAGAGGGATCCAATATTCATATATTTGAAAAGGATGGACATTGGAATCATAAAGGAAGGAACATCATCAATCCTTTAACAAATTATTTCTCAACCATCCCTTCTGGAGAGGATAAAGGATTCCCAAAGAAATGATGTGTGAATTCAGAAAAAAGTGGAAGATATAAGGATATTGAACTCCTCAGAATTCAATGTCAATGAATAAAGAGTTGTGAGATTTTGTTCAGGACTATGTGTACCATAAAATGCAGAGTTAAAGATGGAGTTGTTGGATGATGCACATAGCTCAACCTTCTCCATCCACCCATAAACCACAAAGATGTATCAGGATATCAGAGAACGCTATTGTTGGGACAATATGAAGAAGGATATTTCAGAATATATAGCAAGATGTCTTGTATGTCAACAAGTTAAAGTGGAAGGGAAAACCCAAAGGGATGATTCAACCATTACCCATACCTACATGGAAATGTGAAAACATCACCATGGACTTTTTTACTGGTATTTTAAAGACAAAAAGAGGGAATAATACTATATAGGTTATGGTGGATCACCTTGCAAAGACTACACAATTCATTACTATTCAAGAGTATTTCTCACTAGATCAACTTGCACGGATACACATCAAAAAAGGGGTTAGGCTATATGGAGTACCACTATCAATTGTATGTGATCGAGATTCAACATTTACCTAAAAGTTATGGAAATGTCTTAAACTTTATCTAAACTCTAATATGAACTTTAGTATTGACTATCACTCTAAAACTGATGGATAAACTGAGAAGACTATTTAGACATTGGATGTTATGTTTAGAGCATGTTCTATCAACTTCAAAGGATGATGTGACCAACATATGCCTCTGGTTGAGTTCTCATATTGAAAAAGTTTCCACTCAAGCATCCAAATGGATCCCTATGAATAATTTTATGGGAATAGGTGAAAAAACATTAATATTTGGATAAATTTGGGGAACAAAAACTGCTAGGTCTGGAAATGGTCAATGAAATGGTGGAAAAGGTTAACACCATTGAGCATCATGTTAAGGCTGCTCAGAGTCTAAAAAAGAGCTATGTTGACAATCATTGAAGAGACCTAGAATTTGATGTTGGAGAACCATTTTTCCTTTGCATATATCTATGGAATAAATTCATGAGATTTGGAAATAATGGAAAGATTTTCCAAGATACATCATCCACATTGAGATCCTTGATCACATTAGAGTAGTGGATTACCAAATTTCACTCCCACCTAACCTATCTCAAGTGCATAATTCATTCCATGTATCCATATTGAGAAAGTTCATACCATACCCCTCACATGTAATAAATCCAAAGTTCGTACCATTGAAGAATGGCCTTTCCTATTAGGAGAATCCAGTGAAGATCATAGATCATAGAGACAATGTTCTAAGGAATAAGAAAATTTACCTAGTTAAAGTATTGTGGATAAACCACATGTTCTAAAATGAAATATGGGAATCATAGGAGGAGATGAGATATATTTACCCTCATTTATTTTAGTGTGGGAAAAAAATTCATGGGTGAAATTTCTTAAGGGAGAAGATTGTAATGATTCGAACTGTTATAAATAAAATTCCACTTTGGATTTAATTAAATGTATTATTATGTATTATGGTTATATAAAACACATGAAATTATTTTGTTTTATATAAATTAGGATTTAAAATATTTTTATGCAACATTACCATTGTAAATACAGTCATTGAGTAGTATTCACATGATTAGTATAAATATAGGGTTTTAACAAATCCAATTGACATAGAAAAAGGAATTGATGGACTCAACGAGTAGGATTGTTCCCTATGAATCCCATTTATTAGAGATTATGAGGGAGATAACATCACTAGGATTTTCCATTGACCAGGTCCAAGTTGATATCCAACAACATAATCACAATAGAAACCATTTATGGGATAATTTCAAGCTCATCAAGATCACAACCCAAACCATGTACATCTAACCACACCATTAAAGTCACACCATCACGCTCCTTGATATTAGAGAGTTTTCTAGTTTATTAAAGGGATATGTATCAAGTACCTAGCTATATGAATATTTAAATTTTTTTAATAGATATATTTTTATCCTATTATTTTTACTTCATAAATTATTTTTATTTCAATACAATAAAACACAGATAGTATTTTTGGGTAAAATTCAAATTCAATTAAGGAATTTATTTTAATGAATTAATGTATTTTTGAAATAAATAATATGTTAATAAAATATTATTATTTAATAATTTTTATTATATATAAATGATCATATAATTTTTATGAAGTCAAATGTAAATTTTTATAAGGGTTCGAAAACTGTTATTGTCAAAAAAACCAGTATTTCTTAATAAATGTCAATTTTATTTTAAAGTTGAAAATTCAAATAATTAGAATTTTTTTTGATAAAATGAATATAATTTTTTGGAATCAAAATTTTAAAATTATCCAATGGTTAATTATTCATAATTATCTGAAACAATCAAATTTTTGGGAAAAAATTAAATTGTGTATAAATATACTTTATGTATTATGAAATCATAATGACTCAAAAGTGATGTAATAAATACTATAAACGGTATCCAAGACAAAATATATCTTTTCATTTAAAATAATTTTTTTTAAGTTTATTTGAATAATTTTATAAATCCATTATAAATCCTCCAAAACCACTAATATATTTTAAGGTTTTAAATCATTTATTTAAGAGTATGAATCACCAGCACATAACCAAGGAAATTATTTTATAATTTTAGGACCCTAGAATTATAAAATAATTAAAAACACCCCAATAGGTGTAACCCATGTGAAAAAATATGGGGAGGTTTTTGGTTTGTGTTATTTTATTATATAGAGTCGAAAACCTAAGTTCAAGAAATAATAAATAAATCTCCACTCTTTTCCAATATAAACCCACACAAGATTCCATTTCTTTTCACTAAATATCCATGAATAACATCATTACTCTTCCCTCATCTCTTTATATCCCTCTAAAGTTTCCCCTAATCTCTCAATAATCACCTCCCAGTCATTGGGATTCACACACTCATGTAAGGGATCCTCACATCTTCTTCTTTATTCAAGTTTCTTTATAATATTATGTCTTATATTTCCAATTAATAATGTTGTAACATGCCTTTATATGTCCCTATTACATTAAATTTTATTTGAAAATGATGATAGAAATTTTTTCTCTCATCAATACATTTTATGAATTTTTAAGTGACGTTGTTATGCTGTCGAAATTTCACCTTGATTTTTAATGCCAAAAACAGTTTAGTAGTGAATACCATACCCATTTCTTATAAATGGGTTCGCCTTTATACAATTTTAATTATTTTAATTGGAACTTAAATGTATTTATTCCACTCTCCTTGATCATGGAATAAAATATGATGATTAATGAATCCATGTTGTATGATTTGTGTGGCACACTTAAGCATGAGAATGAAATGAAAGTGATAGGTGCGCCTAGAATTATATAGCGCTCCAATAAATTGGGTAATGTTTAGTCTCATGAGATTTCATCTTGGGATAGGGAGTGAACCTGGTTCCTTTATGGGACTTTTTCCATCATGATGTCCTATAGGTTATCCTTGAACTATGTTTATGATGTAGTGTTTTAAGTTGTTTGCACATTTCCCATGTTATGATTATCATGCTATATCATGCCTTATTATTCATGTTTATGATTATAACACCCTTTATTACCCATTGATATTCCTACAATATAAAATTTATCACATTATTCTATTTTTATTCTTTTACCAGGCTTTATATCTCACCCCTTTCTTATTTATGTCTGCAGGTTATACCATACAGTTTTAAAAGCCATGGAATTTTAGAACCATGTTAAGGAAGTTTTTAATAATGTTATTGTATCACATGATTAATATTTTATTATATGTACCTATTTTCCAAATAAACTAGACTTACCGATCTTATAGGTTGTATTAATTGTAATATTGTGTAGTAAATCTTGTATTAATGTGAAATAAAGAGAAGGTTTGTTATATAAACCTAAAGTGTTCCTCTTTATATATCAGAGGCTTCTAAATAGTGATAATGGACTAAAATAGTATTGGGTGAATATTCCCTCTAATATAAATCCTAAGTGTTATTCCCAATTCTACCAAAAATTTAACATGATCTTTCCATATAATGGACATCCCAAAAACCTATAGATATAAAACAAGGCGCCCCAGAGGGACCCAAAATCCAGAATAGAAAGTATTAAATATTTCTATGTAATGTAGCAAAACAAAATAGATTAGCATTATAAAAACATTGAATAACATGAATTATATAATGAATGATACACTGGATAGTACACATTCTAAATAAAACTAAAAAGTAAACTAACCCCCAGTCCAATTGACAATAATCGACCCACAAAATCCTTGAACACCATAAAATTATATATGAACTTACTTGATTAAAAATCATACACTATGCCTTTTTCATATCTAAACATTTGAATATTGAAGCCGTCTTGTTTACCTATGTTCCATGTCCACCCAGGAAGGTGTGAGTACAACTTAGAAGGGAACCTCCAATCTGGTCCCCAACATAACTAGTAAATGAATTTTTCATGAATGTGATATGATCAAAATAAAATATACAATGATAAAATGTAAATAATAATCACTATCGGTCAGAAGGTTCTAATGTGTCACTCGATATCAACTACACCTACATTGAATAGTTCTAGAGTTTCTTTGAGCATAATACATCACCTAGGATGAATAAATTTCCTTCAATAGGGCCCCATGTAGATGCATATTCTATGAATAAACATATTATCATAATAATTATCCTACATATCCCAAATAATTTTAGACTCAAGTTTGATCCTATGAAGTATCCAAGGCATCCCTTCATCTATAATATAAGTACTAGATCCTAGATTTCCTAAGAATTCTATAATATTTCCAGGCTCAACAACTAGATCCTGGGTATCTTAGGTTTTTATAGTAATAAACATAATAATTGGATAATAGGAATCCTAGGAATCCTATGTATCATTAGGAATACAATCAAAATCCTAGTAATAATTTGGAATCTCACAAATTATCGCCAACCATCCCACCAGATCCTATGAATCTCTAAGAATATCTCCCGATGTCATAAGGTATAAGCACCAAATCCCAATAAGGTGATCCATAGTATCCCTCAATATATAAGTATCACTAGATGTTAGGGAGATAATTCCCATAATACCACATTCATCAATCATCATAAGATCTAAAGGTGGTAATCCCTAGCTTCTGTCATCATATATATGGGGGGCTTCATCCACCTTGTGTGATTAATAAATGTAGGGACTTTAATCCACCCAAAAACATCTCATCGAATATATTAATAATGATAAAAATAATAATGATGTGGGTTGTCCATCCACCCAACCCCACACACACATCCAAGGTTAGACTCTCAAGTTCATAACCTGTCATCATCACTATAGACATAATAGGATCATGTTATTGATCCAGGTTATAAGGGGACACCTACAATCATATATACTAACTCTATTGCACAAACCATCTGTAGGGTATATGTATATAACTATTGAACCCTCAGGGGTCCCCCAATTCTCGTCATAGTACAAATAACCTATATCTTCTCCTCAATCTAAAACTCGTTTCTTGATTCATCACTCCTCCCTTAGAGGGCCTAGTATCCTTTAGTATCATCTGAATCATCACACAGTCTCAATTTCCATGTTGGATAGGATATACTAGAACTAATCTATAGTGATGGTATAATGCCCATCCAAATTTACAAGGTTACACTCTATTAGAACTCACACACCCAACCTATCCAAAATATACCCAAGTCATTCCCACCTCGGTAATCACCTTCTAGTGGGGGAGAGTAATCATCCATTTATCTAATCATTGATCTATATGTCTCTAAGGAATTACCTCATCCCATCATCGCCTACTTGGTCCAATAGTTATAACTTATTACACATTATTTTTCAAGGAGTCTAAGGTCACATATCTAGGCCCTCTATATTCACATAATTCATCTAATTTATTATATTTATACCCATCTAGGTCCATACTTCTCAAGACATAAATTTATAATCAAGGCCTTGTCTATTAGTAGCAGAGGTATCAAGCCAGACACAAGGGTCCCTCATATACCTTGGCACATTGATCACTCCATGCATTTCATTTAAAAAAAATTATTAAATAAAAATACAATTAAATTAATTTAAGGGTCATCCATGGATATATGGATAGTTCAATTGACGCAAGTTATATTAAAAAAACTCTTACAAAAAGAGGTATATCAAAGATACCACCAACCTCAATCAAATACATTTTCCTTTAATTCTTATCCCAAGAATAACATTCATAAATATTCCAAGCATTACCTCTACTACTGATAACATATCATAACATAGAACATCCAAAATTAATTTTAACAATATATAATTAATTATTCAAACAAATTTTAATAATTTAAAATCAATTTAAAAATTAATTCAATTATGGATAACCTCCTAATAACTCATTGGATGTGATATACCATTCCAAATAGTGAGTGGAAATGTGATATCCACTCCCAACATGAACTCAAATCTATTCCATGAAAAAGGAAAAAATTAATTAATCATAACCATTTATAATTAAGTATATAATTTAAAATAAATTTACAATTTTACACAAATAGGAATAATTCCCCAACACACATCAAGAAACCTTGTTGCACTAAAACCACAACTAACCACTCATGAGAGTCTATAGAGCACTCCAAAAAACCATCCCAATAAAATTATCTATCATTTTTAAATGATTCAATCACCATTTAAATTTTATTTTGGTTAAAACCATATAAAAATTTATATGGTTCCATACCTTCACTAAAATGGATTTTAGAAGGCATTAAATCATCATATAGAGGAATCCTTTATCTAGGATAAAAAAATAAACATGATATCATGATGATTCCACCATTCCCCAGTGGAATCATCACTAAAAAGCCCTCACTCAACTAAAATAAATAAGTTGTGAGGAATGATATAATGAAAAATGGAAAGGGTTAAAAAGTGTTTTTATATTTACCAACTAATTATGAACTAAATATCACATTAATTTTATAATAATTAAGGATAACACTCCCTTGGAACAAATGGAACACCCCTCTCGCATGAGCCCCCACTATATAGGTCATGAATCACCCAAAATACTTAAAGTGTCTTTATATTTTTTGATGAAATAGTTAATGGTTTTCATTGTTTTTCAACATTATTAAAGAGTTTTAAAGAGGTGTTTCAGGATACTAGGAAGTTTTTGAGTTGTTTCTAGTTTGTTTAAATTTATTTAAAGAAATGACATGTTTAATTCATTTTTTCTAGAATTTTTCTTAGGTTTAGTCATGTGGTCAACCATTTGGTCATGTGATCATACAAACAAACATGTGATCGATCATTCATCTATGTGGTCGATCATTTGGTCTTGTAGTTGATCAGTTTGTCATGTATACAATCAGTCAGTTGTTCATAAAATTGATTAGTAATTTATAAATTCAATAAATTATTCAATTGGTTGATAAAGTTTTTTATATGGTCGATCTATCAATGATTAGGGATCTTCCACATGGATTATCTAAAATCTAACATTTGATATATAATGTTGGTGAAATTTTCATGTGATTGATGTACATGTTTAATCCAGGATAGGGTAACTTCAAACGATCGATCCACCTCATGGTTGGTCCCATAATTATAGTATTTTCAAGTGAGTATGTTGAGTGAAAATTTGAGATTTTAGAATTTGAATATTATAAGAAAATAAAACCTACCATTACTAAAGTTAGTCTTCAATGGTTAAAACATAACATCAAAAATATAATTCAATATGTTTCATGTGGGAATTAGATAATGGTTCTTAATGATGATATATATTTGATGTTACGATGTAATTTATTTGAAAAAAAAAATTGTGATAAAAGGTTATCTATTTGTGAATAATCTCTAGATGTTAAATATAGAAATTTAATGTGATAATTTTGTGTTGTTCTAAATATCAAATAATCACTATCATGTGATTATTTCATGGTTCTAGATGAGTTATTAGAGAATATATATTCAAGTTATTGAGTTTCTTTAGGAAGTTATGATATGTAGTTCTTATTATCTTAAACTGTATAAATTATATTGAGTTTGTCATTGATTTAACAAGGAAGAAAACATAGGTATTTGTGGAATTGAAAAATTAAAAAATTTTGAATTATCCCCAATATTTAGTGAGTATATAAAAGATTTAGGAATAGGTTTTATTTTTGGTTAGAAATAAATAATAAGGGTGTAACTGAAATTATTTTATATACAGGAAACTATTAAAAGTGAAGAATATACAGGAGATTGTGGTGAATGTTTGTGAGCATAACCTAAAAAGAAAAAAGGATCATGTTGTATGATTCCTTTTAGGAATAATTGAAAATGAAAATCTAGAACTGATTTACTAGAATTAAATTAATTCATGAATTCTAAATTTACCTATTATGATATATTTTCAATCAAAGATAGGATAACCTCATAAATATAAAATAATTTGAGAAAAACTAAGATAACTATATAGAAAACCTAAATCCAAAGTTAAAAAATAATATTCAACATCACATTGATCTTAGTCTATTAATGATATAATCCTAGTATAAAATTGAGAATAAGTTCTACATCACATCTATATTAAGTTTTAAGTTAATATTGAATATCGTTTAAGTATCATCAAAGTAGATCTACATCTATTGTGGTTGAAGAAACCAAACTCTTAAGACTATCTTTCTCATCTCAGTTACATATTTTATATGAAGGTAGTGTGAAACTGTATAGTTCATTGTGACTCTAGACTGGGATGGCGTAAATATATTCCAACATTATAATCTCATGATTTTTTGTTTCTTATAGGTAAGAATATATGTTTTTGGATACTAACTAAAAATGGAAAGAATTAGGTTACGCTTGAAAGGGATAAATCATGTAAAAAGCCTTATATTAATTGTCTCTCTATTTTTTGCATACATGAGTGAGTTTGAGACTCCATACATATTTGAATCAAACCATAACTAGTTTCAAGGGTTGATTTAATTAATAAGAATTTGTAAAAATTAGTATTCAAGGATTCACCCCACCTCTTTATAAGTGGATTAATTAATTACAAATCAATTTAACTAGTATCAGAGCCAGGTACCTCTATTTGATTTAATCAAGTACTCATAATGGAAAATTTTTTATTTAGTGAATAGCAGGGGTGTTCCTACTTTCTATGGAAAAAATTATCATATTTGAAAGAACATAATGTTTGAATATCTTCTTTCCCTTGGCTTAAAAGTTAGATATTTTTTCATCGCTGGTTTTCCACCCATCGAAGGGAATTTTCCAATGAACCTAGAAGATAAAAATAAAATAGTGAATTATATCAAATAATAAAATTCTATTCTTATATCCTTGTATAAAAAATTATACAAATAATTAATGGGACCTCAATTTGCTAAAGAAATCTGGGAAAATATAGAATATGTGTATAAAGGAAATGTGAATGTAAGGAGGCTAAATTATAAATTTGGATAAGAAATTTTGAATACATCAATATTGTTTTGGAATATAATATTGATAATTACTTGAGTAAATGAAGTTTATAGTAATATCCAGTGGTTTTTTGAAAATATTAAAGACTCTATAATTATTAAGAAGCTCATAGGGAACTTTCATAATAGGTTTGATACTAAAATATCATCTCTAGAAGACAAAGAGGGTATTTACTTGGATAAATTTTATAACATTCTCATAGCTTATGAAATGAGGAAAATTAAAGCCTTGGAGAAAAAATGTGAAAGATGAAATAGATTTTGATTCCATGTGGATGTTGAAAATTATAAAACTTGTTTATAATGAAGATTAACGTGATTCAAAACATTAATAGGATAACAAAGACAATCAAATAACCATTTATATTATTTCAAATTGATTAAAAAAGGTAAAGAACAAAAGAGAAGGTACATATCAATAATATTTTACAAATTCAATGGTAGTAGGAATGTTTCCATTAAATTTCTTAAGAATAAAGAACTTGATTATAAATATTAATATAATGAGAAACCTTAGAAAAAGAAGTGGAATAAAATTTTAAAAGAATCATCCAAATTTAGGTGAATCAAGAAGAAATTTTCTAAAGTAATGAGAATACATTTTATGAGTAAATAAGAAGGAACTGACCACTCATCTAGCATTGAATCTTAAAGTGATTATAGTGAGAAATTTACCAATTTCATGGTTCATGTTAAAATTGGATTTGAAACTTAAATCAGTGAAGGAAATGATTCAGAACCAACCATAATGGAATACATATTGAAGGATAAACATGAATTATCTATTGAGAAGAATACTATGCTAAAGAAATAAAGGAAAAAAGTTGTGAAAGATAATACGAATCACATTGAAGAAAATAATTACTTTAAAAATAATGAATAAATACTTGTTGATGAGGTTAAAAAATAGGTTTTAATCTATTACACATGAAAAGATGATAAAATACCTTGAAGATAGATTTTAATTGAAAGAAGAAGAATTATCTATGACATGGTATTGTTGTATTAAATATGAAATTGAGATAAATAATTTAAAGGATAATTTAAAACATTCTATTTAACTCAATGTTAAATCCCTTAAAAAAATTAGAGAACTTACACTAAAGATCAAGTAAAAACAAAACTTAAAAAATCTATTTGTAATTTTATTTACATTAAGAACGTAGTATTTATACCAAAATATTGTCCATATTTAGCCTATAAAAGTTGATAAAAATATTATCCCACTTCGATAGAAGAAAATAAGTTCTCTAGAATCTATTAGTCTTCCAAATAGAAGAAAATATAGACTAAGAATGTATAGAAAAATGAAATTTTGGACAATGTTATAGTCATAACTTTTATAGACCAAGAAGATTTGGGTTCTAAGGGTACTGTTGGTTTTATGAAGTTTTTGATCACAAATTCTATACATGATGGTACAAAACTTCATTTTCTGGGATGAGATCCAGAGGAGAGGAAACCAAATTTTTAAAGAATAAAAGTTAAAAAGTCAAATGTTTTAGTAATGGAGACTCAAAACCTATTTGAATATCTTGAGGATGTATGTGGAAGGTGTGATAAATAGGGCCACTATATATAAAAATTTATGAAAAGATAACCTATATAGAAAACTTATACTGATAATGGAGAAGTAATTCAGAAACCAAAGAATGAAAGAAAATTACTTATTCAAGTTTCATTTAAGGATAGTAGAAAAAATCATGGATTATTGATAGTGGTTGTTCCTCCCATATGACTGGTGATAAAAGTATTTTGAATAATATTAGAAACCATGAAGGTGGATTAGTTACTTTTGGTAATGATTTCTATTTGAAAAACAAGGGTGTTGACTTGACTAAGATTGAACCTCCAAATATGAAATCAAGTTATGTTTGTATATGTAAGGGTTGAGAATAATCACTTGAGTGTTACTTAACTCTTTGATTATGGAACTGATATTACCTTTAATAAGGATACTTGTGTGATTTAATGCTTTTAGGAAGGAAGGATTGTTTCTTAAGGAATAATAAACAATGGTAATATGTTTATGATAGGTGACCCTACCAATTCATTTTATATTAGCACAAAATATGAAATTTTGATGTGGAATAGAAGGATTCTCCATCTATGGAAATGTATTTTTAGTAAAATTATAAATCATAAAGTTGTGATAGATCTTCCTAAACTAAATAAGTAAAAAAATTATGTCTGTAAAACTTTCCAAAATGGAAATACGAATCATAAAAATCATAAGATGTTAGAAATTATTTCTACCAGGACACTAGAACTTATACACATTGGTTTATGTGATCCCATGAGGAAAAATTAAATAAGGTGTGACTTATATTTCATAACATTCATAAATAATTTCCATCGAATGACCGATTTGATGTTCCTAGAACACAAATCATATGTAGATGGTATGTTTAAATCTTTCATAATACAAATATAAAAAGAATTGAGGATTCACATTAAGAAATTGATATATAGTCATGTAAAGAAGTTTTTAGTTGATGCATTTAAAATTTATATTGTTAATCATAGAATCAATCATCTGTTTAGCACACGATATACCCACCAATGAAATATGGTTGTTGAGTGAAATGGAATGGATAATACTTTCTAAAATTAAAAAATAAAAGTGTTTTTAGAGAGATTCTATGTGTGTTATTATATACATAAAGAACGGATGTATTTTTAGACACAAGACGCATTTCACTCCTTATTAAATGTGGTTTAAAAATAAACCAACATTAAAGTACATAAAAGTGTTTAAAATTCCATGATTTATAAAGATCAAAGGTAATAAGATAGGAAAGTTTTAAGAGAAATATGATAAAGGTATATTTACTGGTTATTTATCTTATGGAAGTGGGTAAAGGTGTGGGAAAAAATATTTTCACAAGCTTGTGGACTATTTAGAAGTCGATATTGTTTAAAACTATGGAAAATTAGATAATTTTTTTCAAGAAGATATTGAGATTTTATATAAAAACAACATGTAGATTTCAAATCAGTAGGTTGAAAAAGAAGTTGATATTCAAAAATAATAGTTGGTGATGTTCATTAAAAATATACTAATAATGAATAAGAGGCTAATTTCAGTGAAATTAATTAGTTTTAAAAGCTAAATATACATTTTAGTGATGAGAAATTATTATAGATCAAGGTTCATCTATTCGGAAAATAATAAACTTAATTGTAAAAAATCAACAAACACTTATATCACATATTGAATCATGAATTGTAGCTGAAGCTGTTGATAATATTAAATTGGTACAAGCTATGAATGATGAATTGGATTAGACTGAGAAAAATTCAACATGGGATCATGTCCTAAGAATAAAAGATAAAAATGTAATAGGCACCAATTGGGTGTTTTGAGAAATATTGATTGAGAAATGGGTTATAAAAAAGAATAAATATAAGTGGGTATAAAAAGGATGTACTCAAATGGAAGGAATTGATATTGAATAAATCTTTGATCTAATATAAAGGATTGAAAAAAATTCATGTTTTTAGCTGTGGATTCCCAAAATCACTAAAAAGTGTATCAAATGGATATGAAATCATCATTTTTAAATAGTGACCTGAAGGAATAATTATTTATTAAAAAACATATGGTTTTATTCATGATGTTGATATAATCATGGTGTAAAAACTGAGAAAAACATTATATGGATTAAAATGTCATTCTAGATCTTGATAATCAAAACTCAATGGGTGATTAAAGGACATTGGTTTAACTAAGGGGATAATTGAAATAAATTTGTACGTAAGTGATATGACCATAGGTGAACTACATTCTATTGTGCATGTTGATGGTATAATTTTTTCTATTGACCAAGAGTACCTTTGTGAGGAATGTTTTTAGAAAAGGAAAGAATTATTTGAGATATCCATTCTAGGAAAACTAAATTATTTTATTAGATTAAAAATTGATAATAAACCAAATTTTATATTTTTCTAGAAGAAAAAAAATATGTCAGGGTATTTGAAAAATCTTGGAATGGACCAAACAAGTGAAGGTGAAATACTAATTTCAATTGGGACCAAATTGTGTAAAGATGAGAATCGCAGCAAGGTTGACAAAAAGAAATTTAGAAGACTCATTAGAATTCTATTGTATCTGAAAAATTCAATACCATATATATCTTTTTTTGTGACACTTTTTACATAATTTTAATGTGACCCAAGGGAGTCACAAATCCTTGTCAAAAAGAGGATATTGAGATATGTGAAGGGTATAGTGACTTATATCCTGGTTTAAAAATGTAGTAAATATTTGAAAATTCTTGGAAACATTGATGCAGACTATGTATGTGATTTTATATACAGAAAAGTCACAACTGGTGGTACATTCTTTATTGATGATTGTTTTGTGAAATGGTACAATAAGATTCAAAACTTAGGGAAACTTATCATATCCAATTTAGAGTATGTCGTATCTACTCACCTATGTATATAGGTTTTATATATGGTTATGAAATTAGTATATTTGAGAGTTGAAACCGAGAATAAATTAACATTTTTTGTGGTAATCAGAGTTCAATGAATCTATCAAAGAACCCTATAAAACACTCTATATACAAACATATATACATCAGGTGTCATTTAATTAAAGAAAATATGATCAATAGAGATATCAAGATTGAATACAATTCTACTCAAAATAATATTGCATATATATTCACAAAATCCATGCTAAGAGAGAGGTTCTATGTGTTGAGTATGAAACTCCATTTACAGCCCTCTTATCTTCCTTAAATAATTTTGTCACTAATCCCTCTCTATTCCTTGGATTGTGATGGAAAATGGGGATAAATAATTTCAAAACGCTATATCAAAACAAAATATAATTATTAGTAATATGAATTCATGAAAAAAGGATAAGTGAACATTACCTTGTCATATAAAGTTGTGGTTAATTCATAATGAATTAGTTTGGGGATAGTGATATTTAAGGCATAAATTGTGGGGGAGTGAATCTATCTCACTTGGAAAAAAATTCTTGATACCAAGGGATGAAATTATCTTAAAAATATAACCATGTCTGGCTATGTGATGTAAGAAACTTCTCATATGATATAGGTTTTGATATTATTATTCTCATAAAGCATGAGGATGTGTTGATAGATATAAGATTATGTTGAATATTTGAGATATATTTATAAGAAATACAAAAGGGGATATTTAAGTACCTTTCAAGTTTTGATGAAATGTTTAATGGTTTACATTTTTTGTTAACATTCTTAAAGAGTTTTAATGAGTTTTTTGGGGATACTATGATGTTTTTGAGTTTATTCTAGGTTGTTCAAAATTATTCTGAATCAATTGTATGTTTAATTCATTTTTTTGTGAATTTTTCTTGAGTTTAGTCATGTAGTAAATTATTAATTCACGCAGTCAATAAAACAGACATGTGGTCGATCAGTTAGTCATGTGGTCATTTAGTTGGTCTTGTAGCTATCAATTGGGTATGCAGTCAGTCAACTGTCCATATAGTCGATCAGGTGTTCATATATTTGATCAATTTTTTATGTGGTTGATCAAATTATTAATATGGTCTATCTATAGTCTTATGGTTGATTTATATAATTAGTGACCCAGAATGTGATAACTTCATATGGTCGACCATCCCTATGGTTTCTCCCATACTTGGGGTATTTTCAGGTGGGTATGTTAGGTGAAAATATGATTTTCTGGAATTCAAATATTCTAAGTAAATAAAATATCATGATGTTAAAGTTAGTCATTAATAGTTAAACCATCACATCTAAAATGTTATTCAATTTGTTTTATGTAATAATTAGATAAAGGTAGTTAATACTGATATCTATTTAATGTTTCGAGCTAGTTTATTTGAAAAAATATATTTTGATTGAAGGTTTTCTATTTTTGAAGAATTTATAAATATTAAATCTGGAAATTCCATTTGATGATGTTGTATTGTTCTTAAGATTAAAAAATAATTGGAATGATATTTTCTAGTGATTCTATCTATGTTCTTAGAGAATGGATATTCAACCTTTTGAGTTTCATTGTATTGTGTTGAGATACAATTCCTCTCGTCTTGAATTTTATGAAGTAGATTGAGTTTGATATTGATTCAATGAGAAAGAAAACATGGATATTTTTGGAATTCAGAAATTAAAAAATTATGAATTATTATTAATATTTATCAGGGATTGGGAAGATTCGAAAATAGGTTTCATCTGAGCTAGAAATTAAAAATTGGTACAATTGGAATTATTTTATATACATGTAGTTATTAAAAGTAAAAAAAATCCATGAGATTATGGTGTTGTGGGACTAACTAAATGAGAAAATAAATGAGAGTCATGTTTTATGATTCCATTTCAGAAGAATTGAGAATACTAAGGCAGAAATTGGTTTACTAGAATAAAATTAATTCTTTAATTTCAAGTTTCCCTAATATTAGAAATTTTTTAAGAAATATATTATAAATTCATAAAGATCACATAATTTGAAAAAAAACATAGATACTTTATTATTTAATTTCACGTTTCCCTGATATTGGAAATTTTTTAAGAAATATATTATAACTTCATGAAGATCATATAATTTAAAAAAAATATAGAGGCTTATATAGAGAACCTAAAGATGAAGTTCAAAGATAATCTTCTACATATGATTGAGATCAAGATATTAGTGAGATCATATGAGTCTAATATTGAGAATAAGATCTACATATGATATATATGAAGTGATCATATGTTCTTTAATATTCTTAAAGGCTCTTAGAGGGAGATTTAAATCTAATATTGTAAAAGAAACTAAACTCTCAAGAATATATTTTTCATCATGGTTTCATATTCAATATAGAGGCAGTGTGACTCCTCACAGTCCAGTGTGAATATGTACTATAATGGAATAAATCTATGATAACATTGTAATCTGTTGATCTTTTTCTGATGATAGTGAAGAATATATGGTTTGGGAAACTAACCCACCATGGTAAGAAGTAGGTTACCTATAAAGGGGTCAAAACTTATAAAAATCTTTTTGTTCATTGTATATTTATTTTCTGTACACATGAGTAAGGTCAAGAATCTATAATTGATTATATCATACCTTAATAGGTTATATATTTTGATCTAATTGATAATAAATTGTAAAAATTGGTCTCAACTAATTCATCCCCCCTTCTCGGTGGAATAATTTGTTCTGAGGCCCTTTAATCCTGTTTAAAATATTTTGTCTTGTTAAAAAGGAAAATGAATCACTACCCTTAAAAAAGGGGGTTTCATATGTTATTATAGCATCATCTACCCTTATGTAGTAGGGACCGATCCCCTCACCCACTATATCTTTCATTTATTTTTATACAAAAATAAACTCTTGTTCTTGGAACCTAGAACCTGAATATGATTTGAACATAACCTAGGTAAAACCCCCCATTTCAGACTCGACTGTAGAGTTGGAATTTCATTATAAGGATCATTTTAAGAGATAATAGCATTTTTATAATTTTTATAGTTAATATTTAACAAATAAATATTAATATTTTCCCTAAATAATTTTTCCATAGGGGTGTAGCCTAGTGGTTATACCCTTGAGGGATCTGAGGGAGGTCTCATTGTCAAGTCTCCCTAAGTACTTGGAAGTATTGGGATATTTTCTTTTCTTTTTTTTCACCTTACCATGAATTGATATAAATATTTTCTATAAATAATTCAACTAGTTCATAATCTCATTGAATTTCCACCCTAGGGTAAGCACCCCATTCCAGGATCAACATAATCATAAAAAAATATTTATAAGATCATATGATAGGGTAAAGTACCATTTCCACCTAAAAATAATCTAGAACCTAAAAATTCAAATATACCCAAAAAAAAATCTTTTATGGAAACATGGTATTAAAATATCCCCATCATAAAAATTCGCATCCTCGGTAAGTCTTATTGCCAATTTTTGATCATGAATTCATCACTGAATTGTCACATTCTTCCTAAAAATCCCAATTGACCTTCCACTGCATTACACCAAACACATGGTGCACAATTCATTAAAATATGATCATATCTTTCATAATTATCATCTATACTGATATGGTTCTCACCCATTATCATCTATACTAAGACACAACTATTTTATTAATCAATTTATTACTAGGATCATAGCATTCCTCACTATACGAGTCAACTCATAAAGGCTAATTTGGAGCCACGATGCACTCCACCATTGGAATTTCATCCCAAAACAAAGTAATTGCATTCCACTAGCACAATAAGTGTGATTTATATCTCACTAAATCCCATTATTCATGAAAACATTGATTGATCCACCTTTGGACAACCTTTCTCAAAAATGCTTGGTTTCAGCAACAAACACACTATCACATCACCCGCTCACACTGACTTAACACCCAAAGGAATAAAAAATAATATAAACACCCACATTAATGTATAAACTCAGATCTATGTTGAATGTTTGAAACACCAAACACCTGAACCAACCATCTAGATCTTACCCAAAGCACTGACATGTCACTGATCTAGGGCATCCATGGATTATATCAATTTCATTCTGATCCTGATACTAATGCTTAGACTCCATGACACATTTTTTTGAATTTCACATATAACATTAACTAATGAATCCAAATAAATTCAAAACCATCTACATAATGGCATGCAAATGTTGAATCGATCATCCAATGACTGGTCTCATCACACCCACGGCCCTTCTAGTATGATGGATATACCTTCACAATTGATTCAACGCTCTTACCATTGTATTACCCTTATCGATGCTCCACTAAACCAATAAATCAATATTTATGGCCCACTATTTATTTATTATACAAAATAATGACTAGATGTACTCCTCTAACTCATAATCAAATGTTAATACAGAATATACATCTCTACCCATTATTGGATTACCAGGAATGTCACCCTTGATATCCTATGAAATTACATTCATAACAAGGGTCATTACAACCAATGGAAAATGGTGTGCTACCCACCATATGGATTTATTTATAACACTCTTCAAGGAAATATTTAACCAGTTTGATCAATGTATATGTGTTTCTCTTCCGGATCCATTCTCAATCATACTATAAATACCTGACACCTCACTGGCCTCCCTACATGTAGGTCCTATATTAATCCCATCAACACTTCTACCACACAAACCCACTCATTATTTCATAATTAAAATATTTTCATTTTTAATTAGTGCACACTAAATTGACCTCATCCAAATCTAATGGATGCATTCTCAAATGAAGACTAAGCATAGGTTCTATCTCACACTATTGTGAGTCAAACATCACTAAATCCTAGGAAAACATTATTAAAACCCTATCCATGATCATGCACATATCAATATCATTTATCCAAATGTACCCTTGAAACACCTTTTAAAATTGGTCATCTCACCCATACCATGGCCTACTATGTGATCACCCACCACTCGGGTATTGTTCTAATATCATAAGAATCCACTCACACTCTATCCAACCATGATTTGAACTTCTAGGATCATAACATGATCCCTCATTTGGAATCTTGCCTAAAATTAATAGAGTAGGGAATCAGAATGATCCTCCTCACTAAAAATGAACCTTAAAACCAAATCACCTCTAGTTCTTGTCATCACAGGATCCCAAGGCATCCTCATGCCTTTACCATATATCTGGTGGTACCCCATATACTCCAATCTCATAACTAGAAGAATCTACCCATGATTTATGTCTCTTATTACCTCACTATATTGGAATAAGAACTCTCATGGGTTACCCTCATATATGAAAATGCATTCCATACAAAACACCCTTCCCACCAATCCTGAACCATATCATAAAATCATTGGGACCCCCCTCCCGACTCATTGGTCCAATATTTCATAGGTCCAAATCCATGAGCTACATCCCTATTCTCATCTCATATATCACAAGGAATCTCATGTGTGAAAACAAATACACTATAGGGTTCTCACATATACATCTCTGGAATTATATTCAAAGACATTAGTCTATAAGGGAAATGATCCTCACTATGCATTTGGATACGAGACTACCCCTCAAGAATCATGGTATTGGACAGGGCCTCCATTTAATCAAACCACCCCTTCAAGTATCACATTCTCATTCATCAAAATATATACACATAACAACATAACCATAGATGATCTATGCTAAGATAACTAGAATCATATGGTTTGGCTAAGTATAATTCCACCAATAAGTTATATGGGAAAACACCATATTGGTTTTTGTTGACATTTTAAATAACTAAACCTATTTTTATTTTTGGAACCAATACCAAGGAATCAAAGGCTTGTGAAAACATACTAATAATAATTGTACATCCCTTACAAGAGGGGCTTAATATCCATCATCATAATGGTGTATCCCACTATAAGATCCACATGGCATGTCCCCATAAGGAAAATACATTATGGTCTATCTAAATAGAATTCCAAAACCAAATTATATGAGAAAATTTTATATAATTTATTTCTGAATATTTAAACAATGGAATAGTAATATTTAGTGATATCACTCATATGAAGGAACATTAATGTCATGTGAGTCCAAAAAGTCAATAATGATGCATGCACAAATCATCTAATCCCATCAGATCCCTATGACTCATCAAGTCTCATCAATCTCACTTGGGATTCTTGATCTAAATAAAAACCTCACTCATCCTAGAGTACCTAATATTAACACTTAATTTTACCTAGAAACTTGGGTCTCAAAAAAAATTAGTTTGGAAATGAATGTTCTAAACATACCCATTGAGTCTCAAAAACATAACTCTATCATTAACCAATATTATCCCATCACAAGACAGCTTTGATATCACTTCGTAACTACCCATCTCAGACCACATGCACAGCACCCATACAAGGATTTTATGAAAAATCATGCATGAATCCTCATATTCTATAGGCTTACAACCAATGGATATGTATTAAAATAGTTGTGGGGAGACTATGTCTTAAAATATAAATCCCAAGGTTCTACTCAGTTCCATAAAAATGAAACATGAACCTTCCAGAAAATGAACATCCCAATAACATATATACATAAAACAGAAATCCCCACAGGCCCCCATAGTCTAGAATAAAAATAAAAAAAATTATCACTTTGATCTAGGAAAATGGAAAAAGAGAAGTATAAGACAAATAGGGCATAAAAATCATATATAATGAACAAAACACTCTCCAATACATATACTAAATAAAACAAAAAATTAAATCATCATATTTGTAATGCCCTGACCCCAGTTACCAAGATTTTGTGCATTATTACATAACATTGGCATGATAACAAAAGATCAATTCTCAAAATACCGATTAGTTTAGTAGCCTTGGAAACACTAGATACATTCATAAGTCTTACATTACATCATAAAGTGAAAAACTACAACAACATAGTCTGCATAGTCCACACTCATATCCCCTCAGACTATCCCTATAGGTCAGTCATAAAATACTTCTTCACATCCTGGTAAAATTAAAACATAGAAATGGGTGAGCTCAGACGCTCTGTAAGGATAACAATATAGCGGAAACATTAATAAATAAGCATAAATATTTAAGCCAATGTATAACTAAAACAAAAGCCTTTTAAACTTGAACTTCAGCATAATATGGAAAAAATAAAATGAAATAATTCCATTTAATTATTCACATGGATATTATACTAGTCGAATAATCACATGAAATATCAATAACTACTATCATAATGATGAAATGCATAATGCCAGACTTTCATAACCACATAGTCAGGTCCCTGCGCTAAGACTACAATATAAGATTTTGTCAAGTCCTTATGCCAAGACACTAGTTTGTCTCATGAGACCTACCAATTCATTGATGAGCTATAGCGGGCTCCACCCACCACATACTAATTCCAATGAATTCCTCATATGAAAAGGTTTAAATATAACATAAACATTCGTATTAAAAATGGCATAAGAAATGTCAATACTTTATCCATAAACCATGAATGGTATGAAATAACACATCCATAGTAAAAAATATCACAAAACCTTCAATAAAATATATAAGTCATGTATCATAATAAATCAACTTCAAACAAACTTAAAATCTATCAAAGGATGTTAATATAGATTAAATTCAAACCTTTTTAGATAAATATCACTTTCTATTTTGAAATCATTTAAAAGTCACGTAATTATAAAAGAAAACATTTATATTTGAAAATATTCTTATAAGATTATAAGGGAAGCTTCAACGATGTTATAACGGTGGAAAATATCCGCACCCGCTATATAAGTTAAAAAAAGACATTCTTACCTTGATTTTGTCGAAAAGGTTATAAAGGACCTTGTTTGGAAAATAACGGAAAGATTACTTTATAAAAATATTATAAAAAATCAAAAAATGGTATAAATGACTTTAACCCATAGTCTATAAAATAGTAAGAATGTTTTGAAATACATTTTTAAGAAACATGGATGTGGATGATAAAGAGGTCCCAGTAGATAATTATATATAAACAACCTCGGATAATGAAGAGATTGTGAAATTAACCATTAACTTGTACTTTTCCTTGGTAGAGGGTTGGTTAAACTCCTGAATAATGATGAAATAATTTTTATTAAATTATACAATAATCATATACATTAATATGATATCATATATGATCTTTTAACATTGCTTTGTTAATAATATCTTAGTATTATCATCATTTCTGGTGTTAACTGATTCATTTTATTTTATATACTTTGTTACGTAAGTAATGTTGATTATGGATAGGATGTATCTTATTCATATTAAGAATGATATTAAGTCTTTAAAAATTATTTTTAATCATCTAAGGAAAATTAGTCTTGAATTGATATGATAGGGAATGAATCTCATCGCGTTCGTGGAGACGGTAATCCATATGTACGCACGAGTGACAATATCGTTCTTAAAATAACATATAATTGGATGGTATATCATATATACAGAATCATTATCATGTTATATTTATTATTTACATCAATTACACATCATTATTATACCCATCCAAATAATAATGTATTGAATAACAATTACACCACGACGTGGAGACGGTAATCCATGCGTACGCACATATGGTGACATGTCATTCAAAGGATGGATAGAATAAAGAATATGGTTGTAACATATTCATAATAACATCACAGTATATAGAATATACTGGATTTATTATTTTAGAATGGAAATAACAACGAAAGAAGAAGTGGAAGAAGAAAAGAACTTGAAAGAGGTGATTAAATATTTACCTCTTCTTTGGGTTCTTCCTTTTGATTTGAGCAAAAGGGATCCTTAAGTTGGCTTTATGAATAGAGGAAGGCCTATAGGATAAAGTGAGGGAAGTTGAGAGGATATTTGGGCAGGGTTTGGCCGATCAAAAAGGCTTTGAAGGTGTAAATTTTAGAGAAGGAGAAGTTCCCTTTTATAAGAGGGGTGAGGGGAACCTTAGGAAAAACTTAAAATATTATTTTATAATAAATTAATATTCAGTTTATAATGGCTCCAAAGTGACTTATTTCGAGGATAGGGTGGGATGGTTCTAAATCCTTTCAACCAATATATTTTATAAGGTGTATGTCACCATATTAACCTTATCATTTATATTTAACTCTTAGTTAAATATTTCGACATTTACCATGTCTCTTTGTATTTTTATATTATATGGTTAATAAACTTACTATAACAAGCCAAGATAACCCCAAGTGGTTCATTATTAATATATATAACCTTATCTAAGTCATTTATCTGAACAATAGATTTTTAGGAATAGAATATAAATTAATAATATAATATTTGTTTTAAAAACTCATTTATGTCAATTTTGACACTATTTGGTATTTTGTTTTTGTTAAATTCATAAAAGCATGATTACTTCGAAAAAAATATATTTAATCAACCCTAACATTTCATATTAACCTATAAAATTAGTTGAATTCATTAAAAGTCTCAAATTACATTTATTTGGGTATTTAAAATATCAATTATTTTAATATTTCATTAATAAGTTAATTACGACATCACCATTGTGGCATAAATAAATTAAATTATTTAATGTCTAAAAAATATAAATAAAATACCATTATGTAGGAAATATTTCTAGATTTATAATGAATATTTTTAGTCGAATTAATCTTATGTATAACCCAATATTAAAAATGTTTTAGTTATTAAACTTTTATTTTAACTCTTTTAAATCTTCTTTGAATTAAATAATAATAAATGTCCTAATCTAATTTAAGTGGACCTAAAGGATCATATTTTATTCCTAAGATTGTTTTTGGTCAAATTACACTTATCCAATAGAATTAGGATATCTGTTAGGTTAATAATAATATCATTTTTACCCTTAATTACCCTATTTACTTTTAACCGTGGGAAATAAAAGTAAAAAGTTATTATTCACCAAAAATTATTTCCATATTATTGAACCAAATTTTAGTTACTGATATCAATCGTGTCTCTCAGATTTTTAAAATTCCACACACATAAGTGGAAAAATTAATTTTTATGTGAATTTTCAAATTCTCCTAGGAGGTGGGTAAAAGACAGTGAAATGTTCTATAAAATTTTTATGTATCTAAAATTATTATAAATTGACTCCAATGAATTAAATTGAACTTATATTGGTATTATTTATCTATTTTGACCTAAAATAAATTTAAATAAAATAAATAGTTATTTAAATAAAAATATGGTTTTAAACTATAACTCAGTGTTTTTTCACTATTCATCAAAAATTGAATGTTTTTAGAAAAATACCAAAAATTAACCCTAGGCTAATTTTGATATTCCAAATCCAAAAGTGAAGTCCATTTTGAAATATAAAATTTATAAAATTTCAAAAAGTGGATATTACTATTCATAACGGCTAATTTGATTGGTTGTGGTGTGTTAGAACTTGAAGTTGCATACAACACAAACTATTGTATTATTCAAAGAGAAGATTACCGTGGAAGCTATGGGTGTTACATTCTCCCCTCCTTCAAATAATTTCATCCTCGAAATATCTAGAATATTACTGCATAAAAAGATTCGGGTGGTTCTTCATCATAAGTTCCTCGAGTTCCCACATTGCCTCTTCAATCTTATAGTTTCTACATACAAATTTTACCCGGAGAGTCGTATGGTTTCTCAGTACTTGTTATCTTGTATCAAGAATCCTGACGGGCTCTTCGCAATAAGATATATTGGGTTCCAGTTCTACTTCCTCATAGGTGAGTACATGCGTTGGGTTAGGCATGTATTTTCTTAATAGGGATACGTGGAATACATCACGAACTTTGGAGAGATTTGGTGGAATTTTCAAATGATAAGCTACAACCCCAATTCGTTCTAGAATTTCAAAAGGTCTGATGTAACTAGGACTCAATTTACCTTTCTTACTGAAATGTATAACTCCCTTCCACGGAGATACCTTCAAGAAAACATGATCTCCTACCTGAAATTCCAAATCCTTCGGTTATCATCATAGATCTTCTGCCTACTTTGAGCTACTTTGATGTGGGTTTGGGTTACCTTTACCTTTTCCATCATTTCCTCCAAAAGTTATGGGCCTACAAGTTTTCTTTCGCTAACATCATCCCAATAGGTTGGTGTGAAACATATCTTTCTGTATAACGCTTCATATAGTGCCATCGGAATACTTGAATGGAGGCTATTGTTATAAAAATATTCTACCAAAGGAAAATATTGATCCCACATACCCTGAAAGTCAAGTGAGAAGGATCTCAACATGTGTTCTAAGGTTTGAATAGTTCATTTTGATTGTCCATCTATTTGAGGGTGGTAGGCAGTGCTCAAACGAAGTTCAGTATCCAGGGATTTCTGAAGAATTTTCCAGAATCTTGATGTAAAACGTGGATCATGATCAGAAAAAATCGATAGTGGTACTCCATGAAGTCTCACTACTTCATTAATATATAGTCTTTCTAGACGTTCAAGTGGTAAATCTTCTCTTATATCAAGAAAATGTGTTGACTTGTTAATATGATCAACAATGACCCATATTTCATCGTTCCTTCTAGGAGTCTTTGGTATTCCCATGACAAATTCCATCGTGATATTATCCCATTTCCACTCAGGTATGGGAAAAGGTTGCAAGACTCCTCCAGATTGTTTCCTTCCAGCTTTCACTTGTTGAAAAATCATACATCTTTACACAAAATCAGCAATCTCCCTCTTTATGTTATCCCACAAAAAATGTTCCTTCAAATCTCTATACATTTTGGTACTACCAAGGTGTATAGAGAAATTGGAACTATGATCATCATCCAACAATTCTATTTTTAGATCAGGTATATTAGGAACACAAAGTCTCTTCCTGAATTTCAAAATTCCATCTTCATATAAGAAGTCAATCAATCTCCCACCATTCACATCTTTAATCTTCTTTTGAAACTCTACATCATCAACCTGAGAACTTTTTATCCTTTCTAGTAAAGATGGTTTGGCAACCATTTGAAAAAGCATTCATGTTTCACCTTCCATGGTTATTCCCATGTACATCTTCACTAGATCCATGAAAATAGGATCCCTTTCAATTCTCATATTGTTCAAAACTCCATGATCCTTTATGTTTAATGCATCTTCCACCTTATTTTCCTTCCTCGGGTGGTAGTGTCTGGTGCAATCATAATCCTTGAGTAGTTCAAGCCATATCCTTTGCCTCATGTTGAGTTCTTTCTGTGAGAAAATATACTTCAAACTATTTTGATCGGTATATATCTCACATTTTTCCCCATAGAGATAATGTCTTCATATCTTTAAAGAAAAGATTATAGCAGCTCACTCAAGATCATGAGTAGGATAGTTTTTCTCATGAATTTTTAGTTGTTGGGATGCATATAAAATAAATTTATCATTCTACATAAGGACACAACCAAGTCCTTTCTTTAAATCATCACTATAAATAAAAAACTCATCATTCCTGGATGGTAGAGTCAAGATAAGAGAATTGACTAATCTTCTCTTCAGTTCTTGGAAACATTCTTCACAATCTTTTGTCCAAAAAAATTTACCCCCTTTATGTGTGAGCGTCGTTAATGGGTTATCCAATCAGGAAAAATTCTTGACGAAACATTGATAATAACCTGCTAAACAAATAAAATTGCATACCTCAGTTATACGCATCAGTTCTGGCCATTCTTGGATTTCTATTGTCTTAGAATGATCAACAGAGATTCCATCCTTAGAGACAATATGGCCATGAAAAGAAATCTCTTGAATCCAGAATTCACACTTTCTAAACTTCTCATATAATTCATGTCTTCTAAGAGTCTTAAGGATAATTACCAAGTGATAATCATGATCTTCAAATATTTTGGAGTATATCAAGATATCATCAATAAATACCACTACAAAATCATCGAGATATTCCTTGAAAACTCTATTCATTAGATCCATGAAGACAGAGGGTGCATTAGTCAATCCAAAAGGCATTACTGTAAACTCGTAATGCGTGTACCTGGTTTGAAATGCTGTTTTCAGAATGTATTCCTTCTTCACACACAACTGATGATATCCAGATCGAAGGTCAATATTTGAAAAGTATTGAGCTCCATGGAGTTGGTTGAATAAATCATCAATGCGAGTTTGGGGATACTTGTTCATTATTGTTATAGCATTGATATTTCTGTAGTCAATGCACAACCTCATAGATCTATCTTTCTTTTTAACAAAAAGAATAGGGATCCCCATGGAGAAACACTAGGGTGAATAAATCCCTTATTACTAAATTCCTCTAGTTGTTTCTTTAGTTCTACTAATTCCAAAGTGGACATTCTATAAGGGGTATTCGATATGGGTCTTGAACCATGAATTAAGTCAATGGAAAACTCAATTTATCGTTTTAGAGGATGTCCAGGTAAATCCTCTGGAAAAACATCAACATATTCTTGCACAATAGGTACATCCTCTCTTCGAAAATTCCATTCCTCAAGCACAGTTATTTCATTCTCTTCCACCCCAATAATTTAATTTAGTTGAGCTACTAGGGGTGGGTCGAGATAAGAATTAGGGGGTGACGTTTCTGATCTAAATATAATGTACTTATGATCATCATCTAAAATTGTAACTTCCTTCTTCTTACAATAAATTTTTTCATCATGTTCTAAAATCCAATCCATACCAAGGATTATATCAAATTCAATCATGGGTATAACGATGAGATAAGTAGATAAAGAACATTTATATTCCCTAATGGGAACTAATTCACGGAACTTTGTATCAATGATACTTCCCTTAGATTTTTTTACTAATAACTCCCTTGTTAAATCAAATTGGAAATATCTAATTTTCATAGAAAACTAGGAAGATATGAAACAATGTGATGATCCAGAATCAAATAAATCATTGGCTAAACATGAGGAAACCATTAAATTACATACCACCATGTCTTTCGGAGCTTCAACCTTAGCAGTAGTAATCGCATAATCTTGGCCTTGATACCTTGGCCTTTTTTGAGGTAACTTTCCTTGACTCTTAGGACATTCATTTTTATAAGGTCCCATATCCCTAAAATTGTATCATTGAACATCGGTATCTTCTTTATTCTCCTTGCAATCACGAGCTTGGTGGCATTTTTCACCAAACATGTAACAGACTCTCATTCCCTTCAAGCAAGTACCGGGGTGTTTCTTCCCACATTTACTGCAGGATGAATATTCAACTTCTCCTTTATTCCCCTTATTTCCATTTCTAGAGTGATCAGCAGATCTCTTCTTCTCTTGCTTTGCTTTAAATTCGTAAGACTTAGAGAATTCATTTTCTGTCTTGATAGAACATGATACAATATCTTCGTACAATGAGAAGGATTGTGAGACTAATACTCGACGAAGAAATGGTTTTAACCCATCAAATAAATGATCAATATTACTTCTTGGGATACGTATATAATCTGTAGAATGCCTTTCTAACCTTGTAAAGTTAGACTCTTACTTTGCAACATTCTCATCTTCCTTTTGTCTCAGACTCAGAAATTGTCTTTCCATATTCGCTCAATGGTCATGAGGAAAGTATTTTTCTAAGAAAATCTCTTTAAACTCCCTCTATTCCATATTTTATACTTCATCATATTCCTTAGTGTTTTGAATCAATGACCACCATTGATCAGTATCTCCAATGAGGTGGTAAACTTCTATGAAAACTTTTTCCCTTTTGCTACTCCCTGAGGCATGGAATATTTTCTATAAGGAATTTATCCATTGCTCAGTTACTAGTGTATTTGAACCCCCATTGAATTTTGGTGGTTTTTTTCTCATGAAGCGATCTAACATTGATCCTCCACGCTGTGGATCAGGGTGCTCCATACGGGTAAGGATATTATTCATAACCTGAGTGAGTTGTCCCAGTATAGTGATTAGCTGATCAGCACCAGTTGCATCACCAGCTCCACTATAATTATCTTGAGTAGGAGTGAAATCCCTAAATGGAGTGTGTGAATTGATACGGTTTCCATTCCTTCCACTAGGCATCATTTCTAAATAATGGCATACACTATATTTGTTTATGAATCGCAATACATAAATCCAAACTTGTAAAACACTTAACATAAATTGAACAGTTTATGGATATAATCTATAATCATAAAAATGTTTTCTTAGAGGAATTATATACTCATAAACCTTTCATAATGGTTTGTAAAGAAAATGAGAATTATCCTAAGAATATCCCCTGGGAGTGTCGTAACCAAGAGTGTAGCAAGGCTCGTTGTCGTGCACCAGTTCCTGATCGAGTCTTGCTCAAAGCGGTGTTTTCGGGTTTTATCCCTAGGTACTTCTGTGCCAGAACCACCTCTACCTGCTCATATCTAGACAGGGATGTATTGCTCGGAAAACTCAAAAAATCTCTACAATACCAAAATTCAAGGAAGTTCTTCTATACTAATCCTCAAAGTCTATCTTAGGGCTATGTGCTCTAATCATAGTTTATCTAAATCTAGTTTCCAAGGTTTTTACTAAACTTCCTATGATACCAACTCTAATGCCCCGACCCTAATTACCCAAAGTTTGTGCCTTGCTACATAACATTGGCAGGATCACAAAAGATCTAGTCTCGAATGACCGATTAGATTAGTAGCCTTGGAAACACTAGATACATTCATAAGTCATACATTACATCATAAAGTAAAAAACTACAACAACATATTCTCCATAGTCCACACTCATATCCCCTCAGACTATCCCTGCAGTTCAGTCATAAAATAATTCTTCACATCCTCAGAAAAATAAAACAAAGAAATGGGTGAGCTCAGATGCTCAGTAAGGATAACAATATATCAGAAACTTTCATAAATAAGCATAAACATTTAAGGAAATGTATAACTAAAACAAAAGCCTTTTAAACTTGAACTTCAGCATAATATGGAAAAAGAAAAATGAAACAATGCCATTTACTTATTCACATGGATATTCTACTAGTTGAATAATCAAATGCAATATCAATAACCACTTTCATAATGATGAAATGCATAATGCCAGACTTTCATAACCACATAGTCAAGGCCTTGTGCCATGACTACAATATAAGATTTTTTCAAGGCCTTGTGCCAAGACACTAGTTTGTCTCATGAGACCTACCGATGTATCGATTAACTATAGAGAGCTCCACCCATCATATACTAAGTCAAATGCATTCCTCATATGAAAAAGGTTTAAACATAACATAAACATTTGTATTAAATCTGGCATACCAAATATCAATACTTTATCCATAAACCATGAATGGTATGAAATAACACATCCACAGTCAAACATATCACAAAACCTTCAATACAATATGGAAGTTTTGTATCATAATAAATCAACTTCAAACAAACTTAAAATCTATCAAAGGATGTTGACATAGTTGAAATCAAAACCTTTTTAGAGAAATATCTCTTTCTATGTTGAAATCATTCAAAATTCACATAATTATAAAAGAAAACATTTATATTTGAAAATATTCTTATAATCTTTTAAGGGAAGATTCGACAATGTTATAATAGTGTAAAATAGCCTCACCAGTCGTATAAGTTTAAAAAGACATTCTTACGTTAATTTTTTCAAAAAGGTTGTAAAGAAAATTGTTTGGAGAACAACGAAAACATTCCATTATAAACATATTATAAAAATTAAAACAAGGGTATAAATGAATTTAACCCATATTCTATAAAATAGTAATAATTTTTTGAAATACATTTTTAAGAAACATGGATGTGGATGATAAAGAGGTCCTAGTAGATAATTACATATAAACAACCTCGGATAATGAAGAGATTGTGAAATTAACCCTTACCTTATACTTTTCCTTGGTCGAGGGTAGGTTAACCTCTATTATAATGGTGAAATAATTATTGTTAAATTATACAAGAATCGTATACATTAATATGATATCATATATGATCTTTTAACATTGCTTTGTTAATAATATCTTAGTATTATCGTCATTTCGGGTGTTAACTGATTTGTTTTCCTTTATATGCTTTATTATGTAAGTAATGTTTTTTATGGATAGGATGTATCTTATTCATATTAAGAATGATATTAAGTCTTTAAAAATTATTTTTAATCATATAATGAAAATTAGTCTTGAATGGATATGATGGGGAATGAATCTCATCGTGTTCGTGGAGACGGTAATTCGTACGTACGCACGATCGACAATATAATTCTTAAAATAATATATAATTGGATGTTATAGCATATATATAGAATCATTATCATGTTATATTACACATCATTAGCATACCCATCAAAATAATAATGTATTGAATAACAATTACACCATGTCATGGAGACGGTAATCTATACGTACGCACGTATGGTGACATGTCATTAAAAGGATAGATAGAATAATGAATATGGTTGTACCATATTCATAATAACATCACATTATATATAAGATACTGGAGTTATTATTTTATAATGGAAATAACAAAGAAATAAGAAGTGAAAGAAGAAAAGAACTTGAAAGAGGTGATGAAATATTTACCTCTTCTTCGGGTTCTTCGTTTTGATTTGATCAAAAGAGATCCTCAAGTTGTCTTTCTGACAAAAGTAAGACCTCTAGGATGAAGTAAGGGGATTTTAGAGTATATTTGGGCAGGTTTTGTCCTAGCCAAAATGCTTTGAAGGTGTGAATTTGATAGAAGGGGAAGTTTCCTTTTATAAGAGGGGTGACGGGCACCTTAGAAAAAAATTAAAATGTTATTTTATAATAAATTCATATTCAGTTTATAATGGATCTAAAGTGACTTATTTCGATTATATGGTGGGGATGGGTCATAATACTTTCAACCAATAGATTTTAGACAGGTTTACGTCACCATATTAACCTTATCATTTATATTTAACTCATAGTTAAATATTTTGACATTTACCATGTCTCTTTGTATTGTTATATTATATGGTTAATAAACTTACTATAACAAGACAAGAGAACCCAAAGTGGTTGATAATTAATATATATAAACTTATCCAAGTCATTTGTCCGAGCCTTAGATTTTTAGGAATATAATATCAATTAATAATATAATAATTGTTTTAAAAACTCTTTTATGTCAATTTTGACTCTATTTGGTATTTTGTTTTTGTTAAATTCAAAAAAGCATTATTACTTCAAAAAAATTCATTTAATCAAACCTAACATGTCATATTAAACTATAAAATTATTGGAATTCATGAAAAGTCTCAAATTTCATTTATTTGGGTATTTAAAATATCAATTATTTTAATATTTCATTAATAAGGTAATTACTACATCACCATTGTGTCATAAATAAATTAAATTATTTAATGTCTAAAAAATATAAATAAAATACCATTATGTAGGAAATATTTTTATATTTATAATTAATATTTATAGTCTAATTTATCTTATTTATAACCCAATATTAAAAATGTTTTATTTATTAAACTTTGATTTTTACTCTTTTCACTCTTCTTTGAATTAAATAATAATAAATATACTAATCTAATACAAGTGGACCTAAAGGATCCTATTTTATTCCTAGTGTTGTTTTTGGTCAAATTACACTTATCCAATAGAGTTAGTACATGTGTTAGGGTAATAAAAATATCATTTTTACCCTTAATTACCCTCTTCACTTTTAATCGTGGTAAATAAAAGTAAAAAAGTTGGTATTCACCAAAAATTATTTTCATCTTATTGAACCATGTTTTACTTACTGATATCAACCATATCTCTCTAAGTTTATAAATTCCACTCATATAAGTGGTAAAATTAAGTTTTATGTGAATTTTCAAATTCTCCTAGGAGATGGGTAAAAGACGATGAAAAGTTCTATAAAATGTTTATATATCTAAAATTATTATAAATTGACTCTAATTAATTACATTGAACTTATATAGGTATTATGTTTATATTTTGACCTAAAATAATTTTAAATAAAATAAATAATTATTTAAATAAAAATTTGGTTTTAAACTATAACTCAGTGTTTTTTCACTATTCATCAAAAATTGAACGTTTTCAGAAAAATACCAAAAATTCACCCTAGGATAATTTCGATATTAAAAATCAAAAAATGAAGTCCATTTTAAAAGAAAAAATTTATAAAATATCAAAAAGTGGGTATTAATATTCATAATGGCTAGTTTGATTGGTTGTGGTGTGTTAAAACTCGAAGTTGCGTACAACACACACTATTTTATTATTCAAATAGAAGCGTACCGTGGAATCTTGGGGTGTTACACTCTTTCCCAACTGACAATAATCAGCCTAATGAATCCTCAACCTCCATAAACTTCTAGAAAATCTAACCCACATGACCATGCCACATAGAGAATATACCCTATCTAAACCTATGAAGAGAGAAGTATGATTTAGTACACAATTGTCATGGCCACATGAGTAGGGTGTGAGTATAACATAATAGGGAACCCCCAATGTGGTCCCTAACATGGCCAGTAAATATTGTGTGTTCACGTGTGATATGCCAAAAATAAAATATAGAGTGTGGAAACATATATAATAATCATCATCGATCCTTAGGTTCTAACATTACTCCCATGATCGATTATACCTAATTTATCCAATTTCGAAGTGTCTCTGAGTACAATGAATCACCTTGGGAGCAATACATATCCAACCTTAGGATCCTATGTACAAGACTCTACTAGTAATAAACACTGACACATAGGAAGTATCCAAACTATGCTAAATAATAGTAGAATCAAGATAGATCTTAGGGAGTATCCGAGGAATCCCTTCATCTCATGTATAAGCCCTAGATCCTAGGCCTCTCAGGTATCCTATAATATTTCCCGAATCAACAGTTAGATCCTCAGTATCCTAAGAATCATATAATATTAGAAGTAAATATCAAATCCTAGGATTCCAAGGTATCATGTTTATCATCCGGAATATAATAAAAATCTTATGCATCACTAAGAGTCTCTTGAACTATCACTTGTCATCCCATGAGATCCTAGGAACATCTCTCCCAACATCATAAGATATGACCATCAAATCCTTGGGAGGTAATCCTTAGAATCCCCTAATAACCAAGTATCATTGGATCCTAGGGTGTTAATCTCTATAATCCCATATTCATCAAGAATCATAGAATATAATGGTTGTAATATTATCCATCCATCATCATAAATATGGGGGCCTACACCTACTAGGTAGTATCAATAAATGTGGGGTCCAACATTCACTAGACAACATCTCATCATATAAATTAATAATTATAATAATAATAATGATGTGTGTTCGCTATTTTCCCAACCCCCCACACACATCCAAGTTCAGAATCATAGGTTCAAGACTCACCATCATCACTATATCCATAATAGGATTGGTTAACAGATTTGGGTTATAAGGGGACACCCACAATCAACCATATTGATTCCATTTCACGAACCATTTATAGGGTCCATGTATATAACCAGGGAACCCTATGAGGCCACCTAAGTCTCCTCATATCATAGACACCCTCCATGGGATACTCAATCTAAAATAAGTCTCAAGGGTTATCACCCATCACTCTAATGTCTTAACATCCCTCAACATCATCTGGATCGTCACACAATCTCAATAGACTTGTTGGATAATCTATATTGGCACAAATCTAAAGGGATGGTATAAGGTCATTCCTAATTTCCATGGTCATACTATGTCAATACTAAAACACCCAACCTATATAGAATCTACCCAAGGTATTCCCACCAAGGTACTCACCTACCAGTGGGGTAAGGGCACTTACTCCTTTCTTTAATCATTTATCCATACAGCTCTAAGGCATTACCTCGTTACATCATGGCCTACTTAGGACAATCATTAAACCTTGTTAATCATTCATGTTTAAGTAATATAAGGGAACCTATATTGTTCTTCTACATTCACATAATTAATTTAATTAATTATATTTATACCACTTAGGATCCATAAATCTCAAGTTATACTTTTATAATTAGAGCCTCTTCTATCAGCTAATGAGACATCAATATAGTGCACAAGGTTCTCTCACAACCCTTAACACTTTGTTCTGTCCAGGTATTTCATTTAAATAAAACAATCTATTTCATAAAAAAATCATTTAATTTTAGGGTCAATCATATGATGATAGAGATATTGTATATCACATGTCATATAAATAATGCATTTACTAAAAGTGGTATGTGTGAGAGACCGCCTAACTCACTCGAACCAATTTACCTTTAATTCCTAATCCATCCATCACTTCCTAGGATCTTACAATCATTATATAAACTTTCAAGAACCTATCTAAACCCATGATATCCAATAATTAATTATAAAAATTTATAATTAATTATTCAAACCATTTTCTAAAAATTATAAATCAAATTATAAGTTAATTTAATTAGGGATAACCAACCAAAAACTCCTTGTATGTTATTAACTCATAGAAATAACAAGTGAAGGGGTGTGGTCCAATCCTGGAATGTACCTAAATATAATTTATGAAAAATCCTAAAATTAATTAATTATAAATACTTCTAATTAATTAGACAATTTATAATAAATTTCCAATCTAACACAAATACTCATAATGCCTAAAAACTCACTGAGAAACCTCACCACACTAAAACTATAACCAACCACTCACTGTAGGTCTTTGTGGAACTTTGGAAACCATATCAATAAAAAACATTAACATATTTTAATGATTCAATCTCCAATTTAATTTAATTTAGGATAAACCCTAGAAAAAATCTTATAGAAATGAACCTTCACTGAAACAGCGTGAAATAGAGTGAGATCATCCTCTCGGGACATCCACTAGATAGGTTGAAAAAATTTACCTTAATATTGGGATTATTCCTCTATCCTCTAATGAAATCATTTCTAAAAACCCTCACCTAGAAAAATAATAAATGATCCATGATGAAATGGTTAAGGAAAAAGTAAAAGGATCGATGTGGGGTGTTATAATTACCTCAAGAAGCCTTTTGAACAAAATGGTGCTTCAATATGACAATATTTGTGTGTGATAATACATTGTAAAAAATGTAAAACCCCTATCAAATGACCCCCCACTGTCTAGGTAGTGAATCACCTAAAAATCCACTTAAACTTTTTCATTTTAATAAAATTGAAAAAAACAAAAAAAAACTATTATCCTTATTCAAGGGTGGTTCCCTATAAAAGGTAGGTGATGACTAACCTAAAAAAGTTCAACCAATATTTTAAGGTCTCATCAGCCACCCTTACATATCGGGAACAACCCCTACCATTTATTTTATTTATTTTATTTAAAAAAATCATGATCCCATAACCCATAGTCAAAACATGGTGTGTACCTCTCCTGGGTAAATCCTGCCATTTCAAACTTAATTGAGTAAAAATTTTAAATCGGGGATCCATTTAGAAGATAATAACATTTTCATAAGCATGATAGATAATATTTAACAAATAAATATTAATATTTTCCATATAAAATTATACTAGCTCAAAATTTTAATAAATTTCATCCCTATTTTAAACACCCCATTTCGGGATCAATAGAATTATTAGAAAATTTTTATTAGATCATATTCTAAGGGAAATTACCATTTGGATTCTTATGATCATCTATAACCCAAAAAAATAAAATTTCTCTTGAAAATTACATTCCAAAAAACATATGGTATTACAATACTTTTAATGTAATAATACTTTATAGGTTGATCACAAATCCTAAAGACCAAACTCAACCACCACAACCCTGAACAGATAGCAGGGCCCCACCATAAGGCCTGGTAGATATCTTTATGGAACTCATAAAAATTCTCAGTTGTATTTTATCCCTCAGGTCTTGGTTTGAGTTATGGGGGAAGTGAAATTAAAAACCTTTTTTGGGAGGGGATAGTTCCTACCATGTGTTATCTATTTGGCCTTACGGTGGGGGCTTGAGGGCCTAATATCTATTCGGTGTTTCATTGTATATGGTTGGTCTTGGTGATTTGGGCTCGACCCACCAAGGATAATTACATGAGTAACTCTAGTATAATTTAATTCTTGGTGGTTAACAATCCCTTGACCCAAAACATTATTATTTCACTATTATCTCACTTATATAGTGTACTCTGGAAAAACACACACATGTCCCCTTTTATTTTCTGTCTAATAAAAATCCACTAAAATAAATTATAACCTAAACACTAGTCATGATGAATTAAAATCAATACTCTACCAATTTATTGATTCTAAAATTCAATGCATGTTGTTAAAAGATACATTATACATAAGTAATATTTTTTAATTGTTGTTAGAGATAGATAACTATGATTTTAGTAGATTTTTGGAATAAAATTTTAAAAAATAAAACAAAATTATAGTATAAAAAATATCATAACCTTTCAATCTATTTTTAAAAAATAAATATATATATATATATATTCATAAAAAACAAAATAAAAGTCATAATAAAATCATTGTTTTAATTAATTGATTAATTCAATGAATATTCCTTTTTTATTAAATATTTAATGTTTTTTAAATTCATTATTCTTTTATTTTATATCCACTCCACCATATTATTTGTAATTATTTATTAAATAATTAAAATAAATGGAATTATATAATGGTAATAGATAGCGAAATGAATATTTTTTATTATATAGAGAGATTATGGATATAAATAGGTAGTGTTTTTATTCAATTGTCAGAGATTTTGAAAAAACATCAACAAGGGTATCCCACTAACTCCCCACTCATGAGTGATAAATTCTCCTAAATGGAGTTTTAGTGTATCATATTTCTAAATTCCATGTATGATGAAAAATAAAATAATTCCCAATGGTTTCTATATGAATTTTATGGATTAATAAAATGGTCATTACATTTGGAATCAAAACTAGAAGTCTTGGATCAACTAACCTTTTTTCAAATGTACTTAATTGATTGGATTTTATAAGTTACTTGAGAAACATTGTAAGGTTTGAAAACACTATTTGATCATTTTATTGAAAAAAATAATATTGAATAGATTTAATTAAATCTATCTAAAGAATAAAAATATTCCACATAAAAAAAATATATAGTAATGAATAATATGTCCAAGTGCTTATAAAATGTTGGATAAAGGAGGTTGATAAAAATTTATTTGAATATATTATAACTATAAACACTCATTTTTATATTAATAATTCAAAATGGATGTAGATATTTTCTATGAGGATAAGGACACACAGATGGAGGAATATTATATCTCTTGTCCATCCACATTGAATGTTAACTATATATTTTAAATATATAGGGATGAAAATATACCACTACTATACTCTATGAATAGGGACCTATTTAGGTGAATTTTTAGATGTTAAGTTATATTTTTTGTAATAGAACCAAATAGGTGCAAGGATAATGTTTTATATTGAGAAGTAGAAAATTATCCAATATGTTTTAGTTTTAGTTGAAGAAACCATATCCTCTATGGGACAATGGATAGTTTCCCAAGAAGTCTAGTTGAAAACTACAAACTTATTGATCTTGAGAGGAAACCTAAGAAAAAATATAAACTTTTATTTACTTTATTTATTTTAAATTTTGTTTTTTATATACTATTTGTTTGTTTCATTTCTATTTTTTATAAATAATATCTTTCATATTTCATCAACTGCCTCTTAAAAAAATTAAAACCCATGAAGTATGGAAGAAGAAAGAGTGCCCCCCCCCCCCCCCCAGGGAGAGTTTCTATACATTAGTGGAGTTTATTATTTTCTTATTTAATATTCTCTTTTATTTATACACATTAAATAAAATTTAAATTTTTTTATTTTTTCACCTTAATTAGAAAATAGAGCTCACGTTTTAGGCAAAGTGTGGGAAAATGTTTTGGTGAAACAAGTTTAAGTATTTACTATGAGACATGTTTTACGTAGGATTCACACAATGTAATGATTTATATATTATATTTATATTAAGTTAATTAAAAATGGTATAATTAGATTATTTTTATAACATAATATTCATTTGCTTAATGTGGTTTAACTTGGATGAGTTAATGAAAATTTTCAAGTGAAATATTTCATGATTTCATTTTAAATGTTAAATTGATAAGTGATTTATTTTTAGTAATTTAATAATGTTATATGCTTAATTTATAACTTTTAATTAAATTTTTTTTATCATGTTCATATATAAATAATAAATAATAAATAAATAGAGGTCATAAATTGACTTATAGTCAGTAATTCATGTGACTTCCACGCCTTGGAAATCACAAGTTATCCTATGGATGCTCATAGTTTGATTATATAGTTCCATTTAATTAGGTTTATGCTTTTAAATTACCAATTTCATCTTAACCCTATTCTTTGTGCATTAGATGTGAAAAATAATCTTGGTTTAAATTGATGATGTGAATTATTGGTTTTGATGTTTGAACCTATATCATGAAAGTATAAATATAAAAATAAGTGTGTGGTGTGTGTGTGGCTAATTATAGGAGTAAATGAAAGATAAGTGGGTGAAATTACTCTAATGAAGAATGTTAAATATTAATTTTAGTTTCACATTTAATTATGGAATTTCAGAATGTATTATTTTTCAATTCATTTATTACCTTTATTTAATTAGGGGAGGATTAAAAGGATATAATCGATGTTTTTTTAAAAAATAAAACAACTCTATTTCTTTAAGTTTAAATAAAGATTATTTTTAAACATGTCATAGTGTGGTATTATTTCCGAATATTTTTTAAGGTTATTACTTTTGGAAAATAAATTATTTATGTGTGGGGGAATAATTAAATGATATTTTTGCGTATTTATTTATACCAATTTTGAAGTGATTTTTAGTTATTTAATGGGAAAGTACCTTCAAGAATATTTGTTCTCTATATTTAGGGGTAAAATTAGTATTCTATATGTTTAATGTAGATTTCAATAATTTTTGGTATTTAAAAAGTGTAAATTAACATTTTTATGTTTATTTGTAATGATAAGGACTTGTTTATATTATTTTGAAGTTGTGGGATATGTTTTCCATGTAATGAAAAAACATATGGAAAATTAGCTATATAGTTGAAAATATAGATCATTATAAGTTAACGATGAGTTTTTTAGAGTTTAATTTTCTTAGATAACCATATAGAACAGGAAGGTAAAACATGAACCTCAATACTCATTCATGTAGTACAAGTAGAGTTGTCTTGAAGAACAAATATATAATTGTTTTGACTGATGGGTTTTATAGGAACATCACATGTTTATAAAATCTAAATAAACCAAATAAAATGTGTGATCTATAATCATTGAATCAACATGTAAAAGAAGAATATAAATTAATAGGAAAATAGAAAGACTAGTATACTCCATCACTAATGAATATTGATGGACTTTTTTTATGGAGGTTACTAAAATACAATCAAAAGACTCTTACTTCCACAGGAAGTACACCGGACACTAGGATCCTCATACACTGTGATAGGACCCCTCAAACTCCAAAGGTGTGTTAGTACCTTCTCCTTAAAGACAAATTTCTAACATATAAATAATTGGGATTTGTATTTATATGAAACAATCACACCACACATCCAACAAGAGGATTACATCCTTTATATACACTTTATTTATTTAATGATGGGATTTTAGTGTTAGTTTCCAATGATTAGTACCCCACATGTGTTAACATAATATATTCTCATTTTATTTTTATTATTGATGAATGTTTCAATGATTATAAATAGTTTTTTATTCCATAAATGAATCATATCTATGATTCATAACCAAATGAAGATTTTATGGAGATATGGAAGCTACCAATGCACCTGATATCACATATTATAGGCTATTTGATATATTGCACCATAATACATAGGCATCTCCATGAAATCTAATATATAAACAACTTGTAACCTATTATATACATCATACGAATATCTAGGATTATGATATAAATGTGTTATATAATATGATTCATCTATTATATTTTATATCCATATATCTCTTATTTGTACTAGAATCTCATAAGTACTTTAAGAAAAAACTGCATATCTCTATGTTAATCCATTCAAACTCCTTTATATAAGGTTTATAAAACTCTATTATTTTTTAGAAAAAAAAGTTTATTCAAACATTAATCCCTATTCTATAGCCTAATTGGGTGACCCTATGTTCCTCTATAACATTGATAAAAAATATATATTAATTTCCTATGGTTTGGCTTGTTCTTTATCAAACACACTCTTGTATTCATATGGATATGTATTCCAAAATATGTATCATATAAACCATATATATGGTTATATAATCCCTTTTTCTAGGAAATTGAGTGGCCACTATACATGAACAATATAAATCTAGTATAGGTTTTCTGATAAATTTATGATTCTCTAAAATAAAATAACGAATTTGACTAAATGCATCACATGTCCTTCATCCAAATATCCAATATCATCACATGTCACTAAACTAATCATGGACATGAATTTCCTTAGTCTAATTCAATCATGGTCCAAGATGTCATTTCTTATCATAGAAGTGGAAAAATCCCATATTGGTTTAACTCAAAAAAGGAAATGATCATCAACAAACCCAACCACCCTCTGATTATATCTACCACAAGGATGACATAAGAAAGGTATCAAAGTATGAAGTTTTACATTAAAATTATTATTCCAACTTAAGGTAATGGGGATTGATAATAAGTATACACCCATATGTATATTGATGAATTTATTATATTATATGTGATATAATTTTGTAGGTCAATCTAGATGATAATAATATACTTATTATCTCATGGGTCTACTCTTTGTATCACATGAAAGTATTTGTATCACATACAAGATTATACTCATGTTAATCTTAACATATAATTAAAACAAATAATACTCCATGATGATCATTGATTTTAGAAAACTTAAAGTCATTATTTGAGGGGATATTATCATTATATTGTTCATGTAATATATGAATCACACATGAATGAATGATAAATGAAGTTTTAATTTATTATAAAATCATGATACATATTACAAAAATTACATCAATTATCTCATATTTCTAATACCAAGATATACAAAATGACCCTCACAATTTTGTTTTGTTAATGGTTTTGTTAAATTATATTTTAAATTTTTTTCTAAATCCACCCAATAAATATTTACATCACCTCACTCAATTATCTTTAAAATTAGATGGTATTTGTGAATTATATTTTTCTTCTTTTAATGATAATGGGTTATGTTAGCATGATAAATAGATCTAATTTTTTCACATTAATTCTCAATTACTCCCTCAATGCTACGAATATTTCCAAGTTTAGTGATGAGATTCTTGATCCAAAAAGATTCCTTCACCACATCTGAAATAGTGGTGTAATTTTCCTCTGTTGTAGAGTCCTCTATGGTAGATTATTGGAAAAATTTCCAACTGATGGTCCACCATTGAGAAAAAACATGAAACTTTATTGATATCTCATATCATATTTTTAATATTGGAAACTAGAATTAGTGTATTCCCTTATAATGAGATCATTTTCACCTCTAAAGACTAATAATATATCTTTACTTCTACCTAAGTACTTAGGGATATTCTTGAAAGCAATATATTGACTATCAACATGATTGGATTGGTATCTACTTATTATTCTCAAAGCATATGTGACATCAGGTTGAGTACATACCATGAACTATGTGATATATCACATGGATGTATAAGTAATAATATCCATCCTTTATAACTCTTTACAAGGGTCCTAAATAAATCCAATATTGATGATATACAATACTTTTAAAGACCCCTTCTAGGAGTTCTCTATGGTAAAGAGTTTTATAGATTTACAAATATATGTATCTTGAATCAGCCCAAATCCCCCCCCCCTTCAATTTTCTCTATATATATTCATACCTAGGATATAGGCTTCTTCACCCATGTATATCACCAACCACACCTTTACATAATTTAAATTTAGGATATCATTTCTGATATGTATTATTTCATATTCATATAATATCAAAAATATCACAACACAAGAACCCAATAGTATATATAAGAATCATCTGCATTCTTAATAAAACTAAACTAGTTGATTGAATTATCAAAGTAGATGTTCTAACTCTGAGAAGATTTATTAAATCTATAAATGGACTAGTACAACTTATAAAACATAGCATGATCATTTATAACATGAAAACCATATTATTATATCAAATACAAGTCCTCAAATTAATTTATATTAAGTAATGTAGTTTTGGTGTCCATATGATATATCTCATAATCATAATGATCTATTGTACAAAAATACCCAAATTGACTTTATCATCAAAACTGGTGCAAATGTATATCCATATTCAATACCATAAATTTTTTATAACCCTTTTCCACTATAAAATATTTATAGGTGTATTCACTACCAAATATGTCATTATTCTTATAGAAAACCCACTTACACCCTATGGGTCCCCCTTCTTTAGGTGCATCAACCAAGTTTAAAACTTAGTTATTGTGCATGAATTCCATCTCATATTTTAAGGAATTTAACCATTTATTATAATTAGTATTCTCAATGGAATATTGGTTGGTACTAGATTTATCAACTATTAACATTACTTTATCATTTTATATAATAAATCATTTTCTCTCGAGATCTAGATGAATCTTACCAGAACTTTAACATTCTAATATAACCTGAGTCAGTTCTTCTTCCCTAAATCCTTATAGCACCTGATCAACTTGAATATTAGAAACACTTACTATTTACTATTCTTAAATATCTTCATGTTTATCTTTCCTCCAACTGAATCCTTGATTTATATATTTTTCCTCAAATAACATAGAAAATTGAGCAATGAAAACTTTATACTTTATAAGACTATAGAAATAATATCCCTTAGTTTCTTTGAGATAAAAAACAAAAAAATAATAATTGGCCTAGGGTAAAGTTTTTCAGAATCCATACATAGTATATATTCTTCACAACCCCAAATATTTATAAAATTTATATTGGGATTTCTCCCAATCCATATCTCATATAGTGTTTTTTTAACATAATTTCATGGAATTTGGTTAAGTAGGAATGTAATAAGTTTCTGTAGCATATCCCTAGAATAATATAAGAAGGTCACACCGAATCATCATTAATTAACCCATACATAATAGGGTATGATTTATTATCTTAGTCACACCATTCTATTATGGTGTTCTATGATGAGTTAGTTGTGAAAAAATTCAATAATATCTTAGATATTCAATGAATTATTAGCTCAAGTACCCCCCCCCCCAACCTGATTAGAGATTATTAATACTTTTCCTATATGATTATATATTTCATTTTGAAACTATTTGAAAATATAAAATATTTCAAACTTACATATCATTAGAAACACATAACCATACCAAATGAAGACATCAGTATATTCCCCATTATCCCTCTCACATTTTTCAATAAAATGTGATTTTTTCATTTTGTCTAATAAACAAAATTCACATGTTTCAAATGATTCATAATTTAATGATTCAAAAAATCCATCTATATGAAGTCTTTGGATGTGTTTATCATTTGTATGTCCAAGGATACAATGTCAAATATAAGTGGTGTTAAAATCAACCTTGACCTTATTATTCTAAATTGTATGTATTGGATTATCCATATCTAAAATATATAAAACATTTATCATATTCCAAATGCTATAAATTATTTTTTCATGAATATAGAATAAATATTATTATTTATAATGAATGAAAATTCCATTTTGTCCAAAAAAAGGTATAAAAATAAAATTTCTACTTCTTGTAGGAACATAATAAAAAAATTTCAATTCTAGAACTAATCAATTAGGTAGACTTTGATCATAAGTTCCAACTTTCATTGCATTAACTCTTACTTAATTTCCAACATGTAGATCCACTTCACATTTCTTCAAATCTATCTATATTTTTTAGTCTGTATCTATTAGGAAAAATATAAATTAGATATATTTATTTCTATAACATACACATCCATGTCCTTTAAATTATTCTCTTTAAGAATACTTTTGAACCATAGAAACTAATATAGAATTATTTAATTGGATATATCTATAATAGATCTGAAAATTATAATCATGATGTGTGTTATAATCTATAACAAAGACATAAATATTGGTGAATATCATGATTTATATATTTTTAATAAGTAATTTTAGTGAAGTTACTCTTTATAAAAATGGAAACCACATATATCATATCCATTTAGTGAACCAAGATACACATTTAATCATGGTTTTTTTTCATCTAAACTCATAACACAATCAATGGTTATATCTAGTTGACCATAATTTTATCATAACATTTATTTCTCTTAGATATTTGAGTGGATAAATAATTATCATAATCCATTGTATGGATTCATTAAACTCTATTCCTATGGTTTTTTAAGGGATTGGGTTTCCCAGATAAGTGTAAACCAAATCATACATCAAATATAGGAATTTGATGGTTACGATCTCCTTATAATCTAATTTCCTTAAATAAGATAATAAATCAACACCTAATGGTTAAGGACACCCATGCTGAATTATTGTGGTCTTGAAAAGTGTTTGTTTATGGAATCTTTGACTTACTGTTTTTGGGTTTTCTTAGTTTCACCACTTTAATATACTCATATAAATAGTAAATCCATAACCATTATATCTTTTTAAATATTTTTATCACATTTTTTATTCATTTATGTATGAATGATTCTATTGATTTAGTTTTTTAGAATCTCAATTCCATCCACAAAATTAATATTTTCAAACCATATTTATGTGTAACTTTCTACACAACTCATAGTTTGTGTTAATTAAAGGATATACTCCCTAAATCCTTTACACATATAATTTATTTTTGGAATATATCATAAGGTACAATATATAAATGTTTTATGGTATGAAATATATAAATTGAATGCATTCTAATTTTTTTTATATATCATTGGATATGATATAGGGATATCATAGACACTATATTGTCCTTCCATATGGTATGAGATGGTTGTATCATATGGAATGAATCAAAATATATGATTCGTTTTAACTCCTTGAGATTTATGGGAAGATAAATGATAAGTTTTATCATTTAGAAATATTCCCTACATTGGCGATCATTATTATCAAGTGTTTCATAAGATGGAATGTATAGGAGAATAGCGATGGTCAAGGGTTACAAACTGGTTTGTAATTACATGCATAACTCATAACTTATGATCTAATACATGATTAATTAGGAGTATCTATATGGCATATATAAATAGTTTATCACTATGAGATAGTGATAAATTGATCCTTCATGAGTCTCCTATGATTCTCCCTAAATCTCTCCCTTTTTCTCTCTTTAACTCGAGAGGCACTAGCACTCCATTAGAATAGAAAATGATCCTACCTATTTTATGGGTGATTTGGGACAACCCATGAATACACCATGGATGAGGGAGTCCTTCCATATCCCTTAAGGGGTCTTCATCAAACTATAGTGATAAAGACAAAATTTTATGTTCATTGGTATAAGGTTTGTTAATGTTATTCATTTTTATACATTTTATTGGGTTCCAAACATATTAGATCTTGGTAATGATATTTATAATCACCCAAATATGGAGGGATTGAATATTCCCTTAGAGAAAATGCCCCCAAACACCCCCTAATTTTTAAACTCATTTGAACATTATCTTAAAATCACCCTCCTCAGATTCTTTAGCATCACACTTCACAACAATGTTCAGTCCTCCTCCACCTCTCTCTAAGTGTCCTACAGCTCTCGTATAATTGGACTTGATGTAATTTCCTCCCCTTATACCTATCAAGGAATAATCTTTCTATACTTCCATTAAATAGTTTCTCCTCTCACCACCTCCATCCAAGTTGTCTAGTCTTACTCTAATACTTGATATGCCACTAGGGGACCCCCAATTTTCAATAGTGGATGGGTCAACGGTGCTAGATTTTTCAACATCTTCTATTGAGGAAGAGGTGGACACTAGGGGATAGGTTTGGAATAGACAATCCAACCCTACTATTCTTATAGGATTTCATTAGTACCTTTGGTATAAAATCTCCATCCTAAGTCTCATGACTGAATAAGAAACCTTTTTTGTGGTGCTTTCCTCTAAAGAATACTTTGTGAATGCATGGTCTCAAATACCTTGATACATTGAAAAATAGAATTTTAACATTTTCCACCAGTAGATGGAGGATCACTTTGGTCAGGACTACCCTCAATTGGTAGTATGAATCAACCTACCAATACTCCCCTTCCCTTCCACAATTTTTCATTCCTTCATAGCATAAGAAATAAAATTGGTTCATTCCTCTGTACAGATGCTTGTATGCTCCAACTCCAAGAATATGAGGTGTCTCGACTATGCGTGTAGATTTACCTCTCTAATCCCCTTCTAGTGTGAATCCTTATTAGGTAAGTAAATAATGTTTCATGGTGGAATTATTTATCCTACAATTTTCCAGAGTAATTATGTATGGGATTCCATCTCCATCCCAGTCTATAGAAAGAATTTTTTTGGATTTTTCACCACTCATCATGAACAACCTTCCATTCTAGGTCATCTATCATCTCATTTTATGGATAGGGTAATCTTATACCCTACTGCCTCCACCTCCTTTATAGGGGTAGTCATTTCCCCCAATCCTCCTCCCCTCTAGGTCCCTATTCTTTCTTCTGTTTATTCTCCTCCATTGAAATCAGATATTCCTTTGAATTATCCCCCAAAAAACATGAGGGGACCATTTTTAGACCTGGTTTTATACCATACACATATGGTTATTTACCTCAAACATGGTATAGTGCAATCTATATCCACGGTTCAGGATTCTTATCCCCTAGGAGTAGTGACTCTTGTTATGTGAGTTAGGAACTAGACCTTCATCATGAGGAGATTTTTATTCTCTCAGACCTTCCCACAACTCCTAATCCTAGTGATACTATCTTATTTGGAATTTCACCCATTCTTATGTCCATTTTTTATAGTGTATGATTGTATTCTTCAAATGAACTAAGCATGAACATCATTGGCTTTACTCAACCCCAAAGCAACATCCATGCTAGATCTCACACCAAAAGGGATTTTGAATCCTCTTCCATTCATTCTAGGTGCTCTTCAACTATAGGATCCAATTCTAGGAATCTAACTCTACAATTATTTCCTTAATACTTTAGAAATATAGAGGAATGGGAGCCCATGTGAATAAGGATTTTATTTTTACTGATATTTATCTTAATAAATTTTCATTAGTAGTAATTCTTGAACTCAAACAACACACTACTAATATTTGTGATTTCACTCTCAAACTTATATGTGGTGATTACATGCATGGTGAACCCTTTAATCATCATATATGGAATTTTTGAAATATCACACTATTATTAGAGAAAATCATTGTCTTAAACCAATACATCTTCACAATGTTCATTTTTGGAAGTTTCAGTTGTTTCATTTTCTTTATTTATGCTAAATGAGACGCATAGGAGAGAGAATCCATATTGTAGGATCTGTTCATTTTAAATATAAGAGACTATACATGGATATTTTGAAGGTATTTCAATTCCATTTTGGATATTGTAGAGAAAAAACGTGGATGGTTCTATCCTAGGAAGGATGGACAAGATTTGTTCACATTTTCATCTCATAAAGGGATATTTAACATGGGATACATAGGGGATAAATTCACTTGGTGTAATGATCAGAAGGGGAGTCGATGAACTTAGTGTAATATGGACCAGTTCTTAGATAATATCAAATCCATTTCCACCTTCCCCAATTTTATATCTAACCAATTGGTCTAGGTAATTTTGAAACACTCCCTTCATCTCATCATCCTTGCTCATAGTGGAGTGGATAGTGGTCATTTATTTTATTCCAGCGAGTGGGCGGAAAACCCCATCCATCAACTTATAGTGTACTCATCATGGAATAAACCCATTCAACAACACTCATGGGTTGGCTTCTGCAAAAAGATAATTTTATTAAAAGGAGACCTCTATACTTGGAATAATAGTAATTCCTTTTTCTTTTTGGTGCTCAATAGAATCAATGATAACATCGAGTAGGAAGAGATAGATCTTGAAGCGGGGTGGGATGATGAGTCTTCTAGTAACCTTTTATAAAAGAAAAAACATTTAGAGAAAGTGATACTAGAGAAAGAAAGGTGAAAGAGCGCTGTCGTGGGCGCCCTCAAATGATTAGTATGATTTTGGGGTACTTAGGTGCAGCAGAGTGGCTGACCAAGGTCGTCTCTCAAAGGAGGAAGTGAATTAAAACAATTTTTAGAGGTATTATAGAAATAAAATAAAAGAGAATAAAAACACTACTTTAAAGGATGGGGGTGGTTGTTTATAGTTTATGAATCTAGAAGAAGTTTGCTGGAAGAAGATTGTATTTTTTTTTTGTTTTTAGTTTTGAAATAAAGTTTGATTAAAATGACACAACAAAAAGATGTTTGTTTAGACAATATTTAAAAGAATTAATCGAACTAACTCTACCTCTTCAATCATTTATTAATCATTATCATTTAAATTAATATTCACTTGATTATGATCCCTTAATTTGTTAAATCCTGAACCCTACGAGAATTAACTTTACCACGAAGATTGAAGTGAATTTAACCTTAGGCTAACTTCGGAACATGCAATCGCAACACCCTGCTTTGATTGATGTTCTAAAATTAGCTTATGGTAAGTGGTTAATTAAGGCACATAACCACTCTGGAAATGAGTATTAATTGATTTTAGGTATTATATTTGAACTCTACAAATTGATCCCGTGTGGTTTTGAATTACCGGTTAAGGTTGCGCTCTCACAGTTCACATAATTCCCGACCTCGCGTGTTTTGTGTTAACTATTCAATTGCTTTCTTAGTTTCATTTAAATTAAAAACTCAATTAATATATCATAATATGTGAATTACAGTATCTCATTGATTCAAAATAAATGAATGAAGAAGGATAGAGGTCGATCGATTACTAAAAAGAACTACTCTTCCATGGGTGGTGTAGTCATCGTGGAGACGTTTTGCATAAGCAACGGATTGAAAGGGTAGAACCCAATATTTTCTCCACTATTGATTCCAACCCAATTAATAATATTAATATAATAATAATAGGGATGAACATAGAAGATTATTTGAAAAAAATTCAAGAAACAAACATGAAAGAAAAGAAATACAAAGAAGAGGTGAGAGAGGAGAGCCTTTTTGGAAGAGAGGTTTGCACAAAGGCTTACTTCTTACAAGAGTTGTGAGGGGCTCCCAAGAGACACCATTTCTGACACACCTTTAAAAAGCCTCGACCAGCCCTCTCAAAGAGTTAAAACCCCCTTTAAATAGAGTTTGTGAGGTCTAGGGATACATAACTTTTTAAGTGTGAAATGAAAAACTCGGCCAAATATTTTATTCCAAATTTTACAGCCCATTTGTCCTCCAAAAAGCGTGAGTGGACCGGCCTTCCAGAAGTATTATTTGTGAAAAATCATGTCCCTGAGCTTTCCTCAAAATTTGGGCTCAATCCAAGCCCGTATGTAGAAGATATGGCCCAAATACAGAAATCATGTCCATTCTGCCGAGTCCAGCCCACCATTGGATTAATGGCTCATTTAATTCATCCAAATTCACTCTTTAGCTCTAGTGTCCTGAATGAAAGTTGTATAAAATGAAGTTATAAACACTGTTAAAAAATTTAGAATTCAAATAATAAATATAGAAATATTTATCTTCGAAATACTACAGTGCACTATTAAGGGTAAAACTGGAATTTTCACCAAATTTTCAAATGAATGATCAAATCCCAAATATTTTTTACATAAACATATTTAACACAATGTGAGGAAATTATTTCATTTATTACCAATAAAATATTCAACAAAATAGTGTTTTATCAACTCCCCCACACATACCCTTTTGCACTCCTGAGAAAAATCTCATATCAAGTAAACATCAATATCAAATCAAAACCAATTTTGAAACACATATCTTTGAGATCAAACAATTACACACCAAGAAACAAAAGATATCATGCCTCATAAAAAACCATTATTTCAAGTTCTCCATTTATATCATTCAATATATTTTCACTTCATTTATCCTCCCATGCACAAAACACTTACCTCGCTTGAATTTTCTCTCATCACTCAAATATCAATTTTTTTTGCAATGTCTTTCTCATCCAAACTCATACAAGGGTCACCATAGGCTTGATAAATTCCTACATCGCCACCCGATGTGAGTCAAGGACAGATGTTTATCATGAGGACTTTTCAGGGTTGTTCTGTGTCTTTCGGTTGGTAGTATTAAGATGTGAAAAATTCTGAGGCTGAATGAGGAGGGCATGACTCTTTTTGAAGCAAAATTGCATTAATCTAATTTTCACTTAAATATGGTCTTCTCCTCAATGCACATAGTATCAATTCAGCTCCATCATCATGAAAAGTAATGAAAGGATTACACCATTCATCATTTGAGCATCAAAAATTTCAATCTTCTCAAACATGATTTTCTTGAAAGCTCTAGATGGGCACAGCTTTCCACCTCAATTAGAAGCTCCAGAAAAGGCACAGCTTCACTTGTCATGAAAGCTCCAGAAAAGGAACAACTTTCAATATAATGGATTTCTTCAGTAGAAAACACATCTCTTCATAATTTAATTTTCCACCCAAAGTATCACCGAATGTTGTGGCACAACACAAGACAGCTTCCCCCACACTTAAGCTCAACTAGATTATGCAATTTCACTTCAAGAGTTGGATGGATAGGGAAAATTGGCTTGTAATGTGGCTAACCTAACAGTTTGTGCATGGATTCTAAGGGATACAAGGATTAAATATTCAAGGTAGTCCATTATAAAAAAGGATTCTTTGAAATAGGGTCTTTAATACCAAACAAATTCCTCAATCATTTAAACATATGTACCTCAAACCCTCAAGTTTTGACAGGAATAAATCAAATTTTGGTTAAATAAAGCATGGTTTGGTTCTCTCAAGAAGTGAGGTGAATGTAAAGAATATGAAAATAATAGTTCATAAGCCTCACAGGAAAGTGATTTCAAATATAAAGACAGTGAGATGTGGCATGGGATTCAAAATTCAGTGTACTTTTCATGAAATTAATAAATATTTGAACTTGAAACAAAGTCATTTCAGCATTCATTTAAGCTTAGTTTCAAGGGATAAATTGTTTCACTCATTGATATGAATTTCAAAATTTTGATGAGAATCATTTCAGCTCAAAAATTTCAAAAAAAACAAAGAAAATTGAAAAATAAACACACAAAATTTGAAAAACACACAATTTTTTTTAAACAGGAAAACAATTGAAATTACTAAACTAAAAGGTTCCCTCCCCCAAACTTAAAATATTGCATTATCCTCAATGTGAACCCATGAGATGATATATGCACATGAAATTCAGAATTTTTAAATAGGACAAATAATATAAAAGTGAAAGGGTTAGGAACAGCCTGATGTGCTCAAGTGATGATGGGGTCATGCAGTGTGATAAAATCAACTGCATCGGTAGGAAGTCCCTCGATGTATATCTTCAAACGTTGCCCATTGACTGTAAATCTCCTTCCAGTGTCCTCTTGTGTGATCCCCACTACACCATAAGGAAAAACATTAGATACAATATAAGGACCTAACCATCTAGAATGCAACTTACCAGGCATCAGCTTCAGTCGTGAACTGTAGAGAAGGACTTTCTCTCCAACATGAAACTCCCTTTGTTGGATCATTTTGTCATGAGCTGCTTTTGATCTTTCCTTGTATATCCTTGAGTTCTCATATGATGACAGTCGAATCTCCTCAAGCTCTTGAATTTGCAACTTTCTTTGAATTCCAGCTTGGTCCAAATCCATGTTGCATTTCTTTATAGCCCAATATGCCCGATGCTCTACTTCCACTGGGAGATGACATGCTTTCACAAAAACAATCCTAAATGGGGACATACCAATGGGTGTCTTGTATTCTGTCCTATAATCCCACAATGCATCATCCAAGCGCTTGCTCCAATCCTTCCTATTTGGCTGCACAGTTTTCTCTAATATTTGTTTCATCTCACGATTTGAAACCTCAGCCTGGCTTTTTGTTTGGGGGTGGTATGGTGTTGATGTTTTGTGTGTCACCCCATACTTTTGAAGGAGGGAAGAAAAATTCCTATTGAAAAAGTGTGTCCCTTGGTCATTGATGATGGCCTTTGGTACTCCAAACCTGCAAAAAATCTGTGCTTTGAAAAATTCCACAACAACATGAGAATCGTCAGTCCTGGTGGCCTTGGCCTCCACCCATTTACTCACATAATCAACAGAAACCAAAATATACAAAATCCAAATGAACTAGGAAAAGGACCCATAAAATCAATGCCCCATACATCAAAAATATCACAAAATAGTATGGGTTGTTGGGGAATCTCATGTCTCCTAGAAATATTCCCAGTGTGTTGGCAACAAGAGCATGACTTACAAAACACATGGGCATCATGGAACAAGCTAGGACAATATAATCCAGAATCCAAAACCTTCCTAGCTGTCCTTTGGGGTCCAAAGTGTCCACCACAAGCAAGTGTATGACAGAAATGAAAAATAGACTCAAACTCATGATCGGGAACACACCTCCTAATGACTTGGTCACTACACATGCGCCAAAGGTAAGGATCATCCCACACATAATACCTAGACTCACTTTTTAATTTTTGGACTTGATATTTTTTTAAATTTGCAGGGATTTCAGAGGCAACAATGTAGTTCACTAAATCAGCATACTAAGGATGCGTACCTGAGATTGAATAAAGATGCTCATCAGGAAAAGTGTCCCGAAGTGGTACCTGGTCCAAGGTGTCATCCTCTAGTGTGTGAGTAAGCCTACTCATGTGTTCCGCCACCAAATTCTCTGACCCCTTCTTGTCCTTTATCTCAAGGTCAAACTCTTGAAGAAGGATCATCCAACGGATAAGTCGTGGCTTTGCATCTAGATTCTTCAGGAGGTACCTCAAAGCTGCATGGTCAGAAAAAACAACTACTTTAGAGCCCAATAAATATGAACGGAATTTATCTAAAGCAAATATGACAGCAAGAAACTCCTTTTCCATGGTTGTGTAGTTTTATTGGGCTGAATCCAATGTCCTTGATGCATAGGCAATCACATGTGAACGTCCTTCCACCCTCTGAGATAAGACAGCTCCAACCGCGAAGTTGGAGGCATCACACATAAGCTCAAATGGAAGGTCCCACCGCGGGGGCTGTATAATAGGTGGAGTGGTCAGACTTTGTTTTAGCTCATCAAATGAATTCCTGCAAGAAACATCAAACACAAAATCAGAATCCTTTTGAAGTAATCTTGACATAGGAAGAGAAATCTTACTAAAATCTTTGATGAAGCTCCGATAAAACCCTGCATGCCCTAGGAAAGATCTAACATCACGTACACATGTAGGATATGGAAGGGATGAAATAATGTCTATCTTAGATCTATCAACCTCTATCCCATGTTTTGACACTACATGCTCTAAGAAAATGCCTTGTTATACCATGAAATGACACTTTTCAAAGTTCAGGACCAGATTCTTCTCAATACAACGATTCAATACATTTCCCAAACTCTTTAGACATTCATCAAATGATGATCCATACACTGTAAAATCATCCATAAATACCTCCATGCAGGTCTCAATAAAATCAGAAAAAATACTCACCATGCATCTCTGGAAGGTACCTGGGGCATTGCAAAGTCCAAATGGGATTCTCTGGTAGGCAAATGTGCCAAAGGGATAGGTGAATGTAGTCTTCTCCTGATCCTCTGGAGCTATAGGAACCTGAAAATATCCAGAAAATCCATCCAAGAGACAATAGTGTGTTTTCCCAGCTAGTCTCTCGAGCATTTGATCAATAAATGGGAGGGGGGAATGGTCCTTGTGAGTGGTCTGATTTAGTTTCCTATAATCAATACACACACGCCAACTGTTTTGCACCCTCATTGGAACTAACTCATCTTTCTCATTTTTAACAACAGTAAAACCAGTTTTCTTAGGCACAACCTGAATTGGACTCACCCACTGAGAATCTGAAATGGGAAAGATTATACCTATCTCGAGCAATTTCTCAACTTCTTTTTTAACAACTTCCAGGAGGGTGGGATTGAGTCTCCTTTGTGGCTGTCTCACCAGTTTATACCCATCCTCCAAGAGAATCCTATGCATGCAAATGGAGGGGCTAATACCTGATATGTCATCCAAGGTCCACCCGATTGCCCTGATGTTCTCCCTCACAAGATTCAAAAGTTTTTCTTCATGTTCAAAAGGGATATTGTTAGCAATGATAACAGGTAATATCTCACCACTCAACAAGTATGAGTATTTTAGATTTGGTGGCAATGGCTTGAGTTCCAGTGTAGGGGGGAGTTGTATGGATGGGGTCATAGAAGGAACTGAAATATGTGCACAAAGAGCATCAGTATCAGAATATAAATCATCATAATCAGATAATAAAGCATCAAATCCATCAGCATACTCTATATCCATGTCATAATCAGAGTTCACATGATCAAAATCAGAATATGATTCCATTTCAAAATCAAATCCAAGAGAGGATTGTGTATCAGCAACATGTGTGGAAGTGCTCTTAGACATCAAACTCGAACCAATACTCATAATCTCCCTAAGAATAGGACAATCAAATTCAATGGAGATTTTATTTTGTGGTTCAAAATGGGAGATAACAAAAGTTAAATGGTCCTCTGAGGGGTACTCCATGGAATCCATAACATTAAATATCACAAATTCATCCCCAAATTCCATGGAAAGTTTACCCTCATTGACATTTATGAGAGTTTTTGCAGTTTTGAGGAAGGGTCTACCTAAGATAATGGGGGAATGAGAACTTACCTGATCGTCCTCCATGTTAACCACATAGAAATCTGCTGGGAAGATCATGTCTCTTACCCGGACAAGTACATCCTCAAGGACTCCCGCTGGATATGTCGTAGCTCTATTCGCCAGTTTCACCACTACTCTTGTTGGCTTCAACTCACCAACCTGCAAGGAAGAGAATACAGAGTGAGGCATCACATTTATTGAAGCTCCTAAATCACAAAGAGCATTAGAGAAGTGCAACTCCCCTATGGTACATGGGATGGTGAATGTCCCAAGATCCTTTCACTTTGTTGGCATTTCTAGAGTTGGTGTAATGAGTGCCGAGACATTCCTTCCAAGGTTGGTCCTCTCATTTCCATTGAACCCTCTTCGATTGGTACAAAGTTCTTTTAAGAATTTTTCATACCTTGGAATTTTCTTAATGGCTTCAATTAAAGGAATGTTGATCTCTACACACTTGAATGTGTCCAAAAACTCCTTTTGTATTGCTTCTTTAGCCATCTTCTTGGTTTGAACAACCCTGTTTGGAAAAGGAAGGGGTTTAGGAGGAATATCATCAATCTTTTTCGTGGGCGCCCTCAAATGATTAGTATGATTTTGGGGATATGGTTGTTGTTGTTGCTGCTGAAATGGTCTCCCAGGGAACACTACTGCACAATCTTCTGTCTCTTGTAGTTATGGGAAACAGTCAGTTGGGTGGCTTGTCTCAGTGAAAATGCCACATGGCCTTGAAGGAGGGGGTTGGGATGTCTTTTGAGCCAATGCAATCTGCCTCACCATAGTTTTCAATTATTCTAACTTAGTATCAATCAAATGACTTTCAAGAGAAGAAGGACTTACTTGATGTACTCCTCGAACATGTGGTGTACCTCTATCACCGAATTGTTGAGAGTTTTGGGCCATTTTGTCGATCAATGCTCGTGCAGCTACTGGTGTCTTGTCCACCAATGCTCCTCCCGCTACGGCATCCACCATTCTCCTCTCCATAGGTGTGATTCCTTCATAGAAGTACTGAATAAGGAGTTGTTCACTGATTTGGTGATGTGGACAGCTTGCACACAGCTTCTTGAATCTCTCCCAATACTCATACATTGACTCCCCTTGTGCTTGCTTGATCCCTGATATCTCCTTTTGAATAGATGTGGTCCTTGATGCTGGAAAAAATCTCTGCAAGAAAAGACATTTCAAATCGTTCCAACATGTTACATCTTCAGGTTGTAAATAGTACATCCAATCCTTTGCAGCTCCATCAAGTGAAAATGGGAATGCTTTTAATTTGATTTGATCTTTAGAAACATTTATAGGTTTTAGGGTTGATAAAACCACATTAAATTCTTTCAAATGTTTATTGGGATCCTCACCAGAGAGTCCATGAAACTTTGGAAGTAAGTGAATTAACCCAGATTTTAGTTCAAAGTCCGATTCGAGATTTGGGTATGCAATACAATTTGGTTGATAGTTAATATCAGGTGCAGCCAATTCTAGAATGGTTCTATTAAGTTCACTTCCATTGTTTTCATCCATTGGTTCCTCTTTTATGTTTAAATTTGAATATCTTCCAATTTCAATGTTTCCAGAAGAGAGAAATTCACCAACTGGTTGAATATTGAAACTTCCTGTAGACTGAGAATTTCTGATTCGAGCCCTAAGGCTACATTCAATCTCAGGGTCAAGATCTAAGAGATCTTCGAGATTAGTTCATGTCATAGATCAAATAAAAATTAAAAGAAAGAAAGTGGACCATAGCAAAATAAAAATGAGAAGTTTGAGTTGATGGTCCAAAAAGAAGTAGAAGAAAATAAAAAAAGAAGAAGAAAAATGAGATTGGGTAAAGAAGGAAAAAGAAGAGAGTAAGAGAATAAAATGTAAAATAAAATAAATACCTCTAATTGGTTGAAATAATTACTTGCCTCCCCGGAAATGGCGCCAATTTGAAAGATCACTGTCGTGGGCGCCCTCAAATGATTAGTATAATTTTGGGGTACTTAGGTGCAGCAGAGTGGCTGACCAAGGTCGTCTCTCAAAGGAGGAAGTGAATTAAAACAATTTTTAGAGGTATTCTAGAAATAAAATAAAAGAGAATAAAAACACTACTTGAAAGGATGGGGGTGTTTGTTTATAGTTTATGAATCTAGAATAAGTTTGCTGGAAGAAGATTGTATTTTTTTTGTTTTTAGTTTTGAAATGAAGTTTGATTAAAATGACACAACAAAAAGATGTTTGTTTAGACAATATTTAAAAGAAGTAATCGATCTAACTCTACCTCTTCAATAATTTATTAATAATTATCATTTAAATTAATATTCACTTAATTATGAACCCTTAATTTGTTAAATCCCAAACCCTACGAGAATTAACTTTACCACGAAGATTGAAGTGAATTTAACCTTAGGCTAACTTCGGAACATGCAATCGCAACACCCTGCTTTGATTGATGTTCTAAAATTAGCTTATGGTCAGTGGTAAATTAAGGCACATAACCACTCTGGAAATGAGTATTAATTGAGTTTAGGGATTATATTTGAACTCTAAAAATTGATCCCGTGTGGTTTTGAATTACCGGTTAAGGTTGCGCTCTCACAGTTCACACAATTCCCGACCTCGCGTGTTTTGTGTTAAATATTCAATTGCTTACTTAGTATCATTTAAATTAAAAACTCAATCAATATATCATAATATGTGAATTACAGTAGCTCATTTATTCAAAATCAATGAATGAAGAAGGATAGAGGTCGATCGATTACTAAAAAGAACTACTCTTCCATGGGTGGTGTAGTCATCGTGGAGATGTTTTGCATAAACAACGGATTGAAAGGGTGGAACTCAATCTTGTCTCCACTCTTGATTACAAACCAATTAAGAAGATTAAGTTAAGAAGAAGAGGGATGAACATAGAATATTATTTGACAAAAATTCAAGAAACAAACATAAAAGAAAAGAAATACAAAGAAGAGGTGAGAGAGGAGAGCCTTTTTGGAAGAGAGGTTTGCACAGAGGCTTACTTATTCCAAGAGTTGTGAGGGGATCCCAAGAGACACCCTTTGTACACACCTTCCTAAAGCCTCGACCAGACCTATCAAAGAGTTAAAACCCCCTTTAAATAGATTTTGTGAGGGCTAGGGATACATAACTTTTAAAGTGTGAAATGAAAAACTCGGCCAAATATTTTATTCCAACTTTCACCACCTATTTGACCTCCAAAACGCGTGAATTGACCGGCATTCCAGAAGTATTATTTGTGCCAAATCCTGTCCCCGAGCTTTCCACAAAATTTGGGCTCAATCCAATCCTGTATGTAGAAGATATGGCCCAAATACAGAACCCATGTCCATTCTGCCGAGTCCAGCCCACCATTGGATTAATGGCTCATTTACTTCATCCAAATTCACTCTTTAGCTCTAGTGTCATGAATTAATGTTGTATAAAATGAAGTTATGAACACTTTTACAAAATTTTGAATTCAAATAATAAATAAAAAAAATATTTATTATCGAAATACTACAGTGAACTATTAAGGGTAAAACTGGAATTTTCACCAAATTTTCAAATGAATGATCAAATCCCAAATATTTTATAAATAAACATATTTAACACAATGTGAGGAAATTATTTCATTTATTACCAATAAAATATTCAACAAAATATTGTTTTATCAAAATGTTATCTAGATAATAGTCTCGAGTTACCTGGATAAAGGGGGGATAAAAACACCACATTTTTTCTAGCCTACATCAATGAGAATAAGTGTTCCAGTATACCAAACATCCTTCTCAAGGATGGTTCCTTCTTTAATTATCTTGACATTGTATGAGGTATGGTTGTGTCCCACTTTAATTCCTTACTCATAGATGTTAACCCTCATATGAAGGATAGATATGCAAGGGTTCTTAAGGACATGTTTGACACTATTCCCTGAGAGGTTTCACTAGATATCAATAGTTTTTAGAGATAATCCAGGAGGAGAAGGAGATGTAGGATGTCATATCTACCCTTAATCATGAAAGTTCCCCCCTTCCTCGATGGGTTTCTGGGTTCAGTATATGTAGCCTGTTGGGAAATCATCAAGGGTGACCTTGTGGAATTCATTCGATACTATCTCCGAGGAGGGGGTCTAGCTAGGGTGGACTATTCCACTACCCTGATCCTCATTCCTAATGTGAAATAACCCTCTTCTCTTAAACAATACATTCCTATTATAATATGTAGTTTCATGTACAAAATCCTTGCTTATGTTATTAACATAAGACTATCACTAAACCTTTATAAATGGGTCTTCTAAGAATATAAAGACTTCATATGGGGTAGTTATACCCAAGATTCCATCACCAAGGATCAATAAATGGTTGATGATATTAACAAGAATACATACAAATCCAACATATCCATCAAACTCGATGTGGAAAAAGTGTACAACTAGGTGGAGTTGAGATTCATCAACAAATTTATGGTCTGTATAGGCTTTTCTAGCTTGGTAATTGATCTCTTATTTAGATTATTTATTTCCCCATGTCTTTCATTCAACTTCATGGGAAAAATATTGATTCTTCGAATCAGTCTGGGGGATAGAGTAGGGGACCCTCTGTCCTCCAACGTCTTCATTTTGGTTTAACACACTCTTGGTAGATACCCAAATATAAATATCATCAATGGGAGTGTTCAGACATTCCTATATAGTTCTTACTTCACTCAAGTCTCACACATCCCATTTTCGGATGATGTGATATTTTTTGTTAATGGAAATATCATCATTTATATTTGAAATTATTTCTTATATAAAAGGTGGAATAAAATTGGGGATTTACTAGGAGTTCATAGAAGACACTTCCCCATAGAATATTTAAGATCGATGATCTACCTAGGTATAATTTGTATCCACTATTTTTATGTACTATTCAATAAAATGTCCATCCACTCCCTAAATTGGAAAAATAGATTCCGATCCTTGGGGGATGTATCACTCTCATTAATAGCATACTTACCTCTATCCCCATGCATGAATTATAATTCATTAATATACCAAAGTCCATTCTGTGGAATATTAAAATAATCCTTTCAACCATAATTTTGGATGTGCATGTGGAAGGAAGATTTCACTAGGCGTCATGGGATATGATGTCCAAGAAGGATGAGTATATAGGCACCAATCAGGGGAATGGTATAGGAACCGTACATTTACTTTAGGATAAGCTGGCTTGGGAATTCCTATAAGGGTTATCACTTTGGAAGAAAAATCATAACCAAAAAATAAAATACACACCTAGATGGAATGAGGGGAAGAAGCTCCTAGTTATGGGATTCAATACAATGACATATCCCTATTCTTCAATAGCACTCGCATTGTATTTTTTGATGTAGAGATCTCAATTTTTTGGAGTAAAAAATGGACAAGAACTATTCTTGGTTTCTTGGGATGCATGATGCTTGATATATCATTCTCTTAGGACATCAGGTTCTCCTAATTAATTAATAATATCCTCAACCACCACAAGTAATAGTTCTTTAAAAATATTACACTCAAATCCAACCAAGGTAGGCTCACCTTCATAGGATCATCATCCAGGATTTTCTCAATGAAGGATTATTTTCAAGTTATGTATGTAAACTTAAAACCCGATTCATGGAGTGGTACCCTCTTATGTAATCAAATACCCTTGAAACTAAACTTTCTCTTCTAGAACATATGAAATCATGGTCTTTCCACTAATGAAGAGATCAGATGTAAGAGGATTACTCTTGTTTCTAAAGTCCCTTATTATAGAAATCACAAATAACTATCATCCTCTCACATGTTCTTTAAAGGATAGTGGGCTACCACAATGTGGCATGACTTTTTCAATTTCAATGGGATTGATGTTTGGGAGATTATCATGGATGCCTTCCTTTATTCTTGGTTTTATAACACATAATGTAATAATCATGAGTGAAAGAAACAAGTTTTTTTCATGGTGGATATTTTTTGGTGCATATTAAACACATGAAATAAGGCTAGACATGAAGGGTTACCTAATATGCGACTCTAAATGATGTTTCGGGCTAGAAACCTAGCGATCGAGATGGTCCTGTCCTGAAATAGTGGGAGATTCCTTTCTCCCTAAGGATTCTCATGATTGGTGTGAGATTATTCCCCATGTATTAAAGACCATGTTTGAAAGGTAAATGGGTATGCTAGACTCCTCCTTATAGTGTGATTAAACTTAACAATGATAGATCATGAGAAAATGGCTTCATGTGGGGGGAGGGAGTTATCCAGGATCAAGTTGGTTCAGTCATTTTTTTCATTGATTTCTATGGGAAGGGGGACTCTTTTTTAGCAAAATCCTCTTCCATTATTAATGGGGTAGATTTATGCCACTCTCATAGGATTACTTTGGACTCGATGGAAATAGACTCTTCCATTATCCAAAGCTATCTCTAGGATATTAACACTATCCCCTGAGCTATCACTTATTTTTCTGTACATGAAAAATCATTTTCATCAGCCATATGAACCTTATTCATACATGGAGTGAAACAAGATTGTATACATCTTATATTATTGGGCCACTATGGATAATACTTTTACTCCATTACTATCATAGGGCCCCCTCCCCCTATGAGTGTTAGTCTTGTCAGATCTAATTCCTTGAGATTTCACTATTTCAAGCCTCCTTGATCTTTTGGGCCATTTCCCCCCTTTTATAAAATTTCTTTACATTACATGGATATTTAAAATTTCTTTTATTGTATTTATTAAGTGTTAATGGATACTTAGAAACTAATAAATGTTATCAGATCCATGGAAAGATCGTTGATTTATGAAATCATATTTCTAATTGTTGAATTCTAAAATTGTATTCAAGTCATATTGAGTTTAATAGGATATGATAGATATTATCATAAGGAAATGGATATTGTAATCCATATCATAAAATAGGATATGTGTGGTTTAACTTACATTATGTGATAATATAATCTTGTTGGGGTCACAGCTTATGATATGAGATATCATAGGCAACAACACAACACATGCTTTTGGATTTTCACTATATCTGATTATAAGATATATGAAATCATTAGAGATGATAGAGTTTATCCATGATTTCAAAAATAAAGAATCATATCATTGTTATGATATTTCAAATATTATTAGATATGACCCATCGGGTTCTAAGTAAAATATCACATGTGCATATTATTAATTGTGAAGTACAATTGACAGCATTACAAGACAAAGGTTATGATATAAAGATATCATAATACAATATCAGGTAAAATTTAATATTTTTACATTTCAATTTAGAATTTAATTTAATAACTTACAAATTGTTTATAATTATTTAATAATATTTATGAAGTATTTATAAATAAATATTCTATAATATTAATTTTTAATATTAAAATACCATTTCAAATTATATAGAATGACTTATAATTTAGATATAAATGGTTTATATAGAAATTATATTTGAAATTTATAAGATGTTTATAAGTTAAAAAATAAGAAAAAATATAAAAGGAGTTTATGTTAACATCATGAATTGTTTATAATTATTTAATTTTAATTATTTAATTTTAATTATTTAAATTAAAATTCCCTATTTGAGGAAATTATTTATACGATATCAAATGTAGTTTTCATAATTGATATGATCGATGTTTAAATGGAATTAAATGTTTGATGTTCTGAATGCATATATAATTTATGAATAGTTAATATATATAAATTTTATATTTTAGATATCATATATTAAATGTAAAAATACATATAATGAATAATATGAATAATTTCCTATTATAAATAAATATAATTCTTTATATTTATTTAAATAGGTAATTTCTATAGTACATGACTAAATTATAAAGTTTTTATGATTTATTTATTTCTAAATTGTTCATAAATTATTTATCTCATTCTTAAATATATGAATTGTTAATTTAATTATTTTATTCCAAAATTTATTCATAGATATAATTGTTATATTATAAATTAGATGATGTGATAATTTAAATTTTTAAACTGGTTCTATAAATTTTCATATATGTATATAAGGAGTTACATGATAGGTATGGTAATTGATTTAGTTTTCTTCTACCTAAACTTTGGCATGTACTAGGTTAAGATCTTGAATTTAAAGGCTGATTATAGTTTATTCATAATATGTGTTAGGATTATGATGGTATTGATGTATCTACTGAGTAAATTATCATTGGTTAAAGGGACATTGAGTTAGGTTTCTCAATAACCTGGAGGCTTATTCATTATTAAGAAAAGTATAGGTTAGTTGTCTATCATTATATACATACACTTATGGGGATTGTTAGTTTCTTAGGATCACAAGTCTTTAAATGAGAGGGTTTTTTATAACTTATGAATAGGATTCATTTTCATGTGTATAATTATATATGGATTTTAATTTCAGTTAGTAACCCAGGTAATGATTTCTGTTAAGTGTTGAACATCAATATGGTTTAACAAAATGATTTGGTGAAAGGAATTGTATTCAAAACTAAATCACTAGAAGCATGAATACATGTAAAGGGAAAACGTGGGATAATATGGTAAGATTAAATACCATATTAAAATACTAAGTGTTAGGTTCCTTCCAAATGGAACACTTTTCAGGTCCTCTATAATTCAACTTTGTAGTTTATTGCTAATCTAAGTAATCCTGGATTATCTTTTGTAAGGAAATAGAATAATGTGGTGAGCTTAAGAGTTAGGTGCCTTGTTTTTGGTGTTTTATTTGGGTAACACTTGGCTATGAAACTATTAACAAGGATACTAGAGGAATAATTTTTAGTTTATTCATATGATGGATTAGATAGAGAGTTGTCTTCTCAACCATCCAAGAGTCATATATTATATAATTAGTCTGATGTACTAATTAAATGGATATGTTTTGAGATTAAAACTAAATTGGAGTCATTTTTAAGTGAAATATATTTTCCCACTAATGGATATGATGGATTTAAAAGGGTTCGTCATTTTAGTGGGAGTACATTTAATAAAAGTCCCTCTTAAATGAATACAAAACATAATACTCATATGATAAAATCTTTTTTATGGATAAATAACATCATAATCATATAAATTAACTTTGTGATAACTCTTTAAAAGGATAACATAAATTTAATAAACTTATTTGGACATTATAAAAACTTAATAATCATTCTTAAGAAACACAGAAAATTATATGTGTTAGATAAATACCTTCATGAGTAGCCAACTATTGAAGTTGATCAACAGGGGAATCTAGATGCTTATGAGATTCATAGATTGATTCGATCAAGGTTTAAAGACATTATATTCAAGATGAAAAAAGGAACTTTAGCCTTTACTCAAATATTCAGTGTGATTGGATATGTTAATGGATTATAGAGATAAAAGGATTATTATAAGTCATATTCTAGATATTGAATTCATGTTGTGATAATTATAGGAAATTTTTCGAAAATATGAATGAGTTTGAGAAACTTTTACACTATTTTCTCAAATTATTGAGGAAATTTGAAATGGGGAATGTGATTTATAAAAACTAGTGTTGTATTGATAGTAAAAGTTTGACAAAATTAAAAATAGAATAACAAAAGTTAATTGGAAATTATTATAATATTTCTATAAAATGTGTAGTCAAGTTTAGAAAAACCTAAAGAAAAAAGTCAGGAATGAAGGAAAATGTCTATATATGATGGTATTTTCTGGGATATCTGAAGGGATTTGATAAATTCCATTGAACTTACATGTTAGGTGTATGTGTTATAAAATAAATTATTCAATTTTAAAATGTATATGATACCAAATTTTTGTTTTATAAGTGTTTTAAATATATAGGATTTTAAAATCAATTGAATAATTGATAAATCTTGATGATTTCAAAAAAATAATGATGTAAACGGTTTTTTATTCATTATATTAAATGAAAATAAATTTATCAATTTTGGATGGATCTAGGTAAATGATGTGTATGTTAATCTCATTTCTCTTATATGATAAGAGAATTCATTTATAAAAAAATTAAATAGTACAATATAATGTTTTTAAGGCACATGATTAATGATTCATTGGTTTTTATAACATGTTTTCAAAATATGATAAAGGATACAAAAATAATCTTGGATAAAAGTGTTTATCCAGTTGTTTGTTAAAATATGAAGGATTTGATCCCACCATTAGTGGAATATTTTAAAGAATAAATAAATATTTTACAATAATGATCCAAACACATAGAATACTATATATGATATGGATAAATATTTTATTTTTTAATATTCCAACTAAAATTAAATATGTTTTATTTCCAAATACAAAGGAGTTTGTGTAACTTATAATGATATTCTGGAAAACAAATTGTTTTTAAGAGGCTAGTGGGAGTATGTTGGAAATATGAGTATCATAAATTTAATAAATAAAATATTATTCTTGTTGGAATTTCAAGTGAATATCACTTAATAAACAAAATAAAATAGGGTTTGTGAGAAAAATATTAATATAAATAGTTACATTATTTTGAAAATGATTTCAAGAAAAATTATGATGGAAAAAATCTAATAATATCATTGATAATAGATTTATAAAAGAAATAAATAGACAATAAAAGTTACTAAAATAATAATATTTTATTTTATAAAGTTAATGAGTTTGAATAATATGTTCAAAGAGTTGAATATTAGGAATATGATTTCTAAATCTATTCATTATTCAAACTAGATTACTTTTTAAATGTTATTTAGTAAAGTTATTGGTGGGAGAGTTTTATCAAATGTTCATGTAGATATGTAATAGAAATTACATAGATATTAAATGAGTATGAAAAAACCCAAAAAGTAAAGAAAAAATAATTTGGATATGGTTGTATATATTATATGATATGATAAGATAGGTGTTTCTAACTAGTTTTATTAAAATTATTAAAAAAAATTCTGAATATAAATATATCATGTTATAAAAAATGTAGTCTCTACTTTATCAATATTTCATGTTGGTTGTATATACTCATGAATTTAAAGGATAATTTCCCTCTTAAAGAATGACTTTGAGTTATCACAATCTAATGTTCATCGTGGAATATTATAGGTTGTGATTAAATGTTAAGGTTGGTATGGGTATGATTATTGTATCGGAATATAGAATGTTTTCATTAGTCACAAAATGGGTTTTATATGTTAAATTTCCCACAAAGTATACCACATTAAGTGTCATAAAATTTGTGTTTGGTATACTATGGGTTCATGGTTTATAATTAAATAAACCTGATATCTGGTCTTGGTGAGATGACTAACATGATAACATTCATAATTTTATACCCTTATTATGTAATCCATGATGCTTAGTGAATTAGGGGTGGTTGGGTATGTTGATGATCATGTAATTGGTAGAATATTTACCAAGGTAGTATTTTTCCCTCTCATATAATGAGTATAAAATATGGGCTCTATATTTATATATATTGGGGAAGTGTATGGGTTTACCTAAATAAGACATTTGATGTACTCATCTTCTAGATTAGGGGAATGTGATGTGCTCTTCCATGAAGTTTAATGTCATGTGATGTATTCATTGACATAGTCAGTCACTGCTCAAAGAATAAATAATGTGTGAGTAGATACAAAGGGATAATATAAAAATATGTACTTTCATATAATGTAGTTGGTGGAAACATGTATATATATACATGTGTTTGATGAAGATCATGGAAAATTTATTTATAAATTGATTAGCATAGATTATTTTTTAGAGGCCTCACTTTTCTTACATTTATGAATTTTGGAATTTATAATTATTATAAATTCTATAAACGCTCATGGGGTCAAATTTTTTGGTTAACTAAATATGGATCAAGTTTTAAGTAAATACATACTATAAAAGTGGTTTACAGTTTTTCTAAGTGGAATTTTGGATGGTTATTCACAAGGTATTAGAGATGGTGTGATACAAGGTGAATTTAATGATGTATTTCCAAAAAAAAATGAAATATCTAAAATGGGTTTTGAATATGGTTTCACAAGTTATTTTATATGATATAGTATAAGGTGAAAAGGAACAAAGTCTATGAGGTGGAAGTATATATTAAAGGGGTTATTCCCTAAGGTCTTTACACATTTTATATTTTTTGTCATTTTTTATAAGGTAGGATATATTTATGTCATGTTATATGAAATATATAAACTAAATTCATTTTAAATGTTTTATTTTTTAGTAAATAGTTGTCTATGATATTGGGACATCATATCCACTGACTTAGCATGTCATATGGTAAAATATAGTTATATCATAAGGCATGAATTTTAATATATGGTTCATGTTAACACCCTATGATTTGTATTCATCTAAATGATAAGTTTTATCATTAAGGAATCTTCTATACATTGGCTATAATTATTATCAAGAAATTTATAAGATGAAATGCATCCGAGAATTTCAATTGTTGAGGTTTAGAAACCGGTTTATAACTACATGTATAACTCATAACATATGAGTTAATTCATTGTGACTCAATATTATAATTATAACCTATATAAATAGGTTTTCATCATGAGATGGTGATTGATCTAGCTTTCTTGAGATTTCTATAATACTCCCTAAATCATTCCCTCTTTCTCTCTTTACCTCAAGAGGTACTAGAATGTCATGATAAAAGAGGAGTATCCTACACATTTTATGGTCGATTCATGACAACCCATTGATAACACATAGAGGAGGGATTTATTTGTCTACCTCTAAGGGATATTCAGAAAATTACAATGATAAATATAGAAGATCTTTGTTGTCGGTTCAAGGTAAGTAAAAGTTATTTATTTTTTTATACATGGTTTTGGGTTTCAAAAATGGTAGATCTTGGGAATGATTTTTCTAATTGCTTCTAATATATTGATTAAGCGTTAATAGATCCTTAAAACCCCATCATTAAATACAAAAAAATAAACATAATTACATGAATCTAAATGCATTTCATGCATAATGAACATAAAACACTTACATTTAAATTCATGGAATTATATGAAATAAATAATCCATAGAAGAGTAATCTGGGGATGATAGGTAGCTAAACCTAACTTTTATAAATAAGCCTCAAGCCTCAAGGCTAAAGATCAGTCTGACCCAAAATCTATCTATCTAAAGATACTTTACTCAATAGATACCATAATTCCATTATAACTCTAACACTTAATATGTATAAATTATACTCAATCTCTAAATTTAATCTTATAACTTTATAATAAATATAATTCAAGGTAGATAAAAAACTAACTCATATGTTATTATACCTAGAATACAATGAATGGAATGAAAATTTTATATGAATCAATTTGTCACATAAATTAAAGAATACATAATATTCACATTATATAAAAAAAATTATACATGAATATTAAAAGGAATAAATAATAAATAATCATTTTATCTATTTTCAAAAAAAAATGATATTAATATGAACATTTCATATTTTATTTTTACATAAAAATATTCCTTTTAAAATGCTTAACATGTATCTTTTTTAAACAATTTATAAATCATAGGAATTTTTATATACATTTTTTTATTGTTTTTAGCCAATATCATATTTTATGATAGATAGTGGGATTAAATATCATAAAATATGATTAAATAAAACCATATTATAATCATTTTCACTAAGGCTAGTGGTGAACTTAATCACATTTAGTGATATCACTTATATCATTATTACATTCTGATACTTTATTTTACGAAACCTAAAACACTAGTTATAGCCTACGATAACTACTATCATAGATTATTATATAGTGTAAACCCATGATATTCAATTAATCATATTTTATGACTAAACTTGTGAAATCCTATGACCATGAAAAATACTAAATCACATATTATGATATCCCAGATCATAGATAATGGTAGAGATATCCAACAGTTAATGTTTAGCTACATAATATTGTATCTTATGATATAGACTCCAACATGTTATGATAAACATGTTATTCATAAAATTAGAAAAATAAAATGTTGAATCAGTTATAAAGGAGTCTCTAAAACCATTGAAGGGTTTTATAAGAATATTTCATGTTCATAATATAAGAATAAGCCTAATAAAATTCCTGATTTATCATTTTTGAATCAATATATGGATGAAGAAAATAAATAAATATTCATATCTCAAGTATCATATGTTTCATCCGAATAATCTCACCAGCATATGTAGTGTCATGAGCCAACAAAACGAGAAACAACCTAGGTCAATGGTAAGCTAAATGAGACACTGAAATCCCACCTCCAATTTTCCAGGGGCTGGCGACAAGTGTTGAGTAGGAATAACACTGAAATGGGATGTTTTATCCTAATTACATATAGACACAAACACAACCATATCCATGAAACAGTTTAGAGATATAATAAAATACTAAAACATCTAGAGTGTAAACCATGAATGTAATAACCTTTAGTAAATACATAAATATAGTAATGTATTTTAAAATACATAAATGGGAAAAATACACACCCAACCAAAAATGAGGTCCCCACTTGATAAAACTTTAAGATAAGGAAATAATGAAGATATCTTGGCTTAAAATATTTGAGACTAACCACTAAACATGGATAGAAACACCAAGTGACACTTTTCTCTTCTAAAACCAAGTCCACCAATATCACCATTGGTATGTATGTCGTCTTCATAAGACACAACATGTGAGGGAAAATTCCATGCAGTGGTGAGTATATACATACCTAACATAATTCCTTGAAAACTAAGGGGGTTGAAATAGAAATAACAACAGTCAGATCAACCCCTAAATCAAGAGGATGAAGAAACCCAGCATCTTATTTTCTCAAAAGAAAATTTATTGATGATAGAAAGGGGATTCCATCTCTATAACCAAATATGAATGAAGAGCCTTCATATTTCTCTAAAGTTCCCATCTCTTAGATGATAATCAGGTGTCACCTCTAAAAAATAATAGGAATACACCTCACCACTGAGGAGCATAGTAGAGGGAGAACTACTCTAATAGAGGACCCACTCACTGACTAAGTTCAAGACAAAAAGTACCACTCTACTGATAGAGGACCCGCTCACTGCCTATGCTCAAGAAGAGGAGTCCAAGTCTACTAATAGAGGACCCACACTGTAAAGACCTGGTTTTTTCCCTATAATACTTTGGAATATTTCTACATATATTTCCAGAGCTAGGAGCTGATACGGCGTGCGATTCCAAGGCCCGGTGTGCTCTAAATAAAATTTATAAAAATATTAAGTGTTTTTACACTATACACTTGAAGTGGTTTTGTTTTATCCTAAACGGTATCTTGAATTATAAATATAAGGGCATGTTGCATCCGGAGCGTGTCGTTTACCCTAAGCGGGGTGCAAAAGTTGCGGGCACGGGTCTTCTGTGAGAGATGTCACCCAGGGAAAAATCGTAATTTTGAAGTAATGACTTAGTGATTTTTATCACTGTCATTATTTTTTAAAAAACTTATAAATGAAGTCTCGGAAGAGAAATCTGAGACTTCCACTGAGTTTTAAATTGGGTGTTTTTCCTAGGCGCAAAATAAAATGACAGGGCGCGATAGTTTCGGATTTCGCGCTTAGAGAATTTTTATATAAATAGAAAAATAGGAGTTTGTAGTTAGGGTTCTCCCTTCTCTCTTCTCTCTCTCTCTCTCTCTTCCCCTCTCTCTCAACTGTTCTCCACCGTTCTTCGTTGTTCTTCGCCGGAACGAGGATTGATCTGCACTGAAACCTTGGAAGATTGAAGCGGGAGCGTCATGGATGAGTCGCCAATGACAAACATGTGGATTGAGGGAGGACTTCTTCTATTTTTGAGTTCTGATTCAATTTTTAATTTGAAAATCCCTTGTTTCCCCTTGTTTATTTGTTTTGGATAATACCGTCGATGGTTGTACAAACACGGCCATCAACCCCTGCTGCAAATCAAGTTTTCTTCATCGTAATCTTCAACCGTTCTTCGGGTTCTTGGACGCTTTCAATTAAGCACGACAAATCTTCAAAAACTTGTCGATCAGAGGCAGGATAAGAGATGATCTCGTCACAGGGATCACAATAATGGGCTTGGAATAATTTTTTTCCGGGTAACCGGAGGAGCCGAGCAGGTCGGCGGCTGGTGCGGTGTGGCGGCATCCGGCAGAGGAGCCGAGTAGGGTGGCGCGGGTGGCCGGTGTGCGGATTCGTTGGGTGCAGATGAGTGGAGGCCGGAGGTGTGGGATCGGGTGCGGACAAGCCTAGGGAACTGCCGGCAGGGCGTAGCGGGGACCGGAGGAGCCGGCTGTCCCGGCGGCGGTGTGGCGTAGTAGGGACTGGAGGACCCGGGCTATCTCGGCGGTGGAGCTGGGAGCCCAGGCGGCTGGTCAAAGCGATGCGCTCAGCCAGCGTGGGGGCGTCGCCTTCGGTCTGTCGTAGTGGGGAGGAGCCCCGAGGTCAGCGCCTTAGGGAGGAGGAAACCGCGGACAAGGACCCACGGTATGCGGGTCCTGCTGGCGCGGTGCGGAACAAAGACCTTCTAACTGGACAGTCTGTTTGAAGGAGCTGGACCTCAGTGGTCCGGTAGTTTTTGGACGGGCCGCAGCCAGCGGGCCAAGATGAGCTGAACCGGACCCGCGGCTGGGTGGCGGGCTGGTGGTCTGGACCAGGTCGTCCGGTCTTGACCGGCCCAATTCTGGGCCCCTTGTGTTCAAGGGGCCGTAACTTTTAAATGGCGCGTCCGTTTGACGGGCCGTCAGCGGCTGTGGGTTCATCTCATTGAGACAGACATTTTGAATTGAGTTTCATTATTTTTGGGTTCTGCACCTGATGAAGTATTACCCGAAATGATTTAATTTAATAATATTAAATTATTATTAATGTTTTCAATGGACGTATTCGCGAGTCGGATGTCTGTTTGATGCGCTGTCAGAGGTGTTGTGGCCCTGGAGTTGAGATGGTCCTTCCACAGCTGGTTTGGAACCCTTGAGGTTTGGTTTCGTTGTTTGGTGGCACGAAACACTTAGTGAAAATAATTAATTAATTATTTAATTAATTAATTATTCTTTCATCGGACCTAACTCCTGCTTGGGATATCTGATTGATGCGACGTCAGTAGCAGCGTGACCACAATCCTAGTGCGGACTTTTTGAGATGCTTTCTGAAGTGTTCAGGTTAGAGACAAGGCGCAGGCCCCACAGGTCCTAGTTCACACGTTTTAAGGTGAAACTCCACTTTTTCACCCGACATCCGTTTGGGGTGTTTTAGTACTCATTTCTGAGTGTTCTTCCAAGGGGATTGTGACGGTGCAATCTGCCCGCCTAAATTTGGGCCAGAGGCGTGGGCCCCACGAGGCGGCTTTCGGATGTATGCTCTGTTTTTACGACTTATGATTCATAAGTCCATTCTGGGAAAATGAATAGCCTACACCTCATTTTTATATGAAAGTAACGCGATGGTACAATCTGTGAGACATGTTTCGGGATCGAGGTGTGGGCCCCACAGAGGCCCTAGTTTTATATAACGCGAGGAGTTGCATATTCGGCATCTGAAGTCCGTTTTAGGCGTCGTCAGTGGTGTTGTGACCATGGCATCGAGACGCAGCTGACCTGGGTCAATTCAGGCGTTGAATATGGAGTTGAGTCATGGGCCCCATGGGCTATCTTTTAAGTTGTGTGCAGCGTACTGTGACTTTTTCATCAGACATCCATTCGGGGCGAGTAAATAGTCTATCTCACGTGTTTTTCCACAAGGATTACAATGGTGTAATCTGTTTGAGAGTGCAGATCCTCTTTCAAGATTTCATTAAATGTAGAAACATGAAATGTAATTGGTCGGAGGTTCCTTTGACGCACCCTGAACCAACGCACGGTAGCGATGTTAGTGACACCCCGTGATGCCATGGGCAGTGCGGAGTTATCAAACCAGTTCTCGGTGTACCCTCCAGCGGGGCTAGGTAGTGGGTTACCCACCGGCATATCAGGGTTTACCCTCTAGCGAGGCTGGGTAGTGGGTTACCCGTTGACCTTAGGGTTTACCCTCCAGCAAGGCCGGGCAGTGGGTTACCTGTTGACCTTAGGGTTTACCCACCAGGGAGGCTGGGCAGAGGGTTACCATTTGACCTTATGGTTTACCCTCCAGTAGGTCTAGGTAGTGGGTTACCCGTTGACATTAGGGTTTACTCTCCGACGGGGTTGGGCAGTGGGTTACCCGACGACCTCTTAGGGTTTACCCTCTAGGTGGGCTGGGTTGTGGGTTACTCGACAACCTCTTAGGGTTTACCCTCTAGCTGGGCTAGGTAGTGGGTTACCCAATGAATTCTTTCAGACTCAGCCCTTCCTATGAGGCTAGTCAGTGACTTTTCTCCATTATTACCAAAGCAGGACCCTTGGTTGTACAGTTTATCAATGAGGCTGCTTGACGTGCAGGATTGTTGGTCATCAGTGATGGATACCCCTAGAACTGTTGGTGACTTTTCTTGGGCTGAAATTGGAGATAGATATCCCCTTAGACACTCATTTGGGTTTCTTGTTGATCATATATATATACACCCTACTTTTGTTCCCACTCCTTGGGTTTAGTTACTCTCCTTCTAGGAGGGGCGAAGACGCGCGGGGTATGCCACGTGCTTTCCATGTCTAGATCCTCTTGGATTGGACTAGTCTACTTCCTTTCTTTTGTTGGGTTGAGCTGCACTCTCTCTATTGTACTCTTACACTATTATTTATTCTCTCTACTGCTCACCGTTTTAGTACCTCCTTTTTTTCTCCCTCGAGCTTTTGGGGAATCCTACTGAGTATCATTATACTCACCCCTTATTGAGCTTTTCCCGTACTTGGTGTGCCCTTGAAGACAAAAGACAGGTTGATCGAGACTATAGAGAAGCGTAGAGGACACAGGATCTTGGACCACATTCAGTGGTCGCATTAGGAATTTCAGGTGTGAGATGCACCAGTTTTTTACTTTTTTTTACCAGTTGCCAGGTTGTGGCACCATTCGGGTTGGGCGCGTGTTTTTTCCTTTTCCTGTTTAGTTATCTTGTTAGTACTTTTCAACACTTTACTGATCCTATTTAGAATTTGATACATGATTGTGGTTGGGTTATAGTGGTTTGTACTTTTGTTCCTTTTTACTCTACACTTCTGCATTGAGTGGGATGTGTGTGTGTGTAGGTACTTAGGCAAACACCTCCCTGAGATTGTTATGCCTTTAGTGCTTGTCTCCAGCCCAAGGCCTACGGAGGTGGGCTTAGGGTAGGTACGGCCCAAGGCCGGTAGGTTTGGGTCGTGACAAAGTGGTATCAGAGGTGGTTCGTTCCTTAGGGAGTTGTTCGGATGTCCCTAAAATGGAATTGGTTGAGTTTTGGGGCAATAGTGTCAACCTGTCTCGAGTGCATCTCTCAAGCCAGGGAGTCCAGTGATAGTGCAGCGGCCGATGTATCCATTCACCCGAACCCTGATAACCCACTTTTTAACTCGGCACAATGAGACACTTGTTGTAGGGAATTTGGTTCATGCATCATATAGGATTGAGTCTTTGACTATCCTTCATGAGTCATCTCCCCATCGTTGTTGGTATATATATGCTCATTTGACCGCAGTACTCCTTGATCAGATTCAAGATGTCTCCACATTGATAGCCATCCAGGATACTAGATCCAGTTCGTGACGACGACTCCGTGAGCGACGAGGCCTCAGTTCAAGATCCATCATACGATTACCCTTTCTCCATGAGGGCAGGCAGTAGCACCTCCACCTATGGAGTAGCAGATAGTACCGGCAGTGAAGGCTGATGACGAATGCATGCTGGGCGCGCTACGTGAGTTCTAGCATCAGAGACCACTGAGGTTCCACGGTGAGCCATACCCTCAGACAGTTAAGGGTTGGCTAGAGTCAGTGGTTAGCCTCTTCAGGGTTGTTCGGACATTGACAGGTTAGATGGTGGCTTTGAAAGCCATTCTTTTCTTTTTCTTTTCCACCAAGCAGTTTGGCGTTAGTAGATCCAGGGTTACTCAGATCCACGATGAGTCGGTACTCTCGAGGTATGACTTCTAGCAGCTATTTCGTGAGGAGTAATACCCCTCCTACTTACACTCTATACAATTTCAGGAGCTGGTGGGACTTCATCGGGGAGTGACGGTTGTGACTAAGTACGTGACTAGGTTCACATACCTGACTCGGTACTCTTTGGACGTGGTCCATGATGACAAATTCTGAGAACAGAAGTGTGATAAATGTCTCTGTAGAGGATATTTGTGCCAGCGTAGTGCCCTTCTGCATCCTCACCCATCTCAGGGTGCTGGAGCAGGAACTGGTGACAGAGAAATTTCTGTCAGAGGGATGTTAATTTGCGGGGCCTTGACGCTGGAGGTCTCCCCTTGATGAGACTCAGGCACATGGTTGGGGAAATGGTAGAACACTGAGACATCCCAAGTAGGGCTAGTGCTATGATTGTGATGTGTGAGGTCACATGGTGTGAGACTACTCGACCAAATGTGTTAAGTTTTCCAGATAGTTGGTAGATGCACCGCCACGATAGAGGCAGTGTCATGATTAGAGAACTCCCAGGTGAGGACAGGGTGGTCCCCAGGGAGGTGGTGTTGGCAGAAAAGAAGGAATAATTGTGGTTGGTGGATGATGTTTTGAGGTCCTTCCACCACCACTAGGTGGCCCATGTCAGGCTCAAGGAGCTAACGGACGGGGCTGCGGGCGGTTGTGTGCTACGGATGTCTATAATCCTGCATTGCATGAGATGATGAGAGGTACACTCTGTGTCTTTTTTCTACTATTCTTAGTATAACTTGTTAGAAACTGTGTGTGGTACTCTTTTCTTCTAACTCCTTGTTCGAGGGGTTATCGAGGGTGACACAGGGTGTCGGTGTAACCCTGTGTTGGTGTTGTCCGACATAGCTTTGAATGCACATGAAAGAGGGGTTCTTTCCCCACTGAGATGAATTTTTGTGATGTTGTCTAAATTGTGAGGGAGAGTCAGTACCACCCAAATCATATAGTATTGAGGTGCGATGGATGAGTCCCTCTGACATGTGCATTCATGGTGGGGTTGTCAGGTGGAGTGTCAGAATAGGTTCTGGATTTTCCAGTGGGGCTTTTCTGCTTGACCTACCTTTGCTTGAAGTGCCACTAGTGGGTTTGGAAGAGTGCATGTTTTGGGGATTACTCTCCTTCTAAGAGGGGAAAAGACACATGGGGTATGCCACGTGCTTTCCGTGTCTAGCCTCTGGCGGTTGGATAATTTTACTCGCCTTCCCTGTTCATTGGTACCTTGCGTGCTCAACGTCAATCTTGATATTGTTATCAAGTGTAGGTCAAGGTGATGGAAACCCCATAAACAGAACTACACGATTCACTATGTGGTGCTGGTGGTGGTAGTTTTTGCCCTGAGAATGTGGAGATTCCATCTTCTGGTAGAGCGCTTTGTGGTTTTCTCAGACCACCAGTGTCTCGGGTGCATCCACACCCAGAGAGACTTGAACCTGAGATGATGGTGCGGGTTGAAATTTTTGAAGGACTATGTTTTCGAGGAAGTATATGTTTTGAGAAAATGGCAGTGTTGTAGCAGGTTCCTTTAGCATAAAGTCCCAGAAACGTAAGGTGCAGGAAGTTTCGTGGTAGCTATCTTCCCTGCAGTTAACCCTATTAGACCAAGAGGGTGAAACTTTTCTTCCGTCGATGGTGTTGACTCATCCACTTCTTGAGCATGTAAGAGAGTCTCGGTTGTGATGCACCGACTATGAAAACTTATGTGACTAGATATCCTTGTGTATTTCACCATATGGGTATTCTGAAGGAGGGAATCACGAGACCATATTCTAGGAACAAACCATGATTTTGGTCGCAATGTGGAAAGTAGAGGTTCAGTTGGGGAAGTCCCACAAGTTTCTTTGGTCCGTTCAGGAATCATGCAAGATATTGAGAGTTTTCCTACGGTCTTTCCCTACTCTCCCAATAGTAGGAGTGGGCGCACGACATCTTCCATGTGTCGCAGCTGATGAGGTGCGTGTGTGTTCCTATGCACCTCATCGAAAGTAGCAGACCTTATGAGTAAGAACCATCCATTTGGTTCGCGTGTTATGTTAGCATGGTGTTGTGCAATATTTCTTTGGATTGGGAGAGCTAGGTGTGAGATCTGTATCCTGAGTTTTTTTTCCTAGTTTTTCTTTTCAGGGACAAAAAGCATAAAAAAGATAATGATGTAGAGACCTGGGTATTTTTCTTGTAAGACTTTGGAATATTTCTACATATATTTCCAGAGCTAATAGTAGAAAGGGCGTGTGATTCTGAGGCCTGGTGTGCCCGGAATAAATTTTATAAAAATATTAAGTGTTTTTATACTATGCACGTGGCGGGGCTATGTTTTCTCTTAAACGGTAGGTCAGATCAGAAATCTAAGGGCATGGTTGCGTCCGGAGTGTGCCTTTTACCCTAGGCGGGGAGTAAGAGTTGCGGGTGTGGGCCTGCTGTGAGAGATGTCACCCAGGGGAAAAATCGTCATTTTGAAATAATGACTTAGTGATTTTTATCACTAATGTTCTTTTTTAAATAACTTCTGAACAACGTCTCATAATGGAAATCTGAGAATTCTGTTGAGTTCTGAATTGGGCATTTTTCTTACATGTGATATAAAATGAGAGGACGCGATAGTTTCAGATTCTGTGCTAAGAGGATTTTTCTATAAATAGAAAAATTGGAGTTTGGAGATTGGGTTTTCCCTTCTCTCTTCTCTCTCTCTCTCTCTCTCTCTCTCTCTCTTCCCCTATCTCTCAACTTTTCTTCATTGTTCTTCGTTGTTCTTCGCCGAATTGAGGAGCGATCTTCACCGAAACCTTGGTGGATCAAAGCAGGAGCGTCATGGACGCATCGCCAATGACAAACGGGCGGATTGAGGTTGGACTTATTCTATTTTTGAGTTTTGATTCAAGTTTTAATTTGAAAATCCCTTGTTTCCTTTTGTTTCTTTGTTTTGGTTAATATCATCGATGGTCATACGAACATGGCCATCAACCCCTACTGCGAATCAAGTTTTCTTCATCATAATCTTCAACCATTATTCGGGTTCTTGGACTCTTACAATTAAGAGCTTCAAATCTTCAATTATTTGTCAATCAGAGGGTGGATAAGTGATGATCTCGTCATAGGGATCGCAAGAATGAGCTCGGAATAATTTTTTCTCTAGGTAACCAGAGGAGTCGAGCAGGTCAGCGACCGGTGCGGTGTGGCGGCATCCGGCGGAGGAGCTGAGCAGGGCGGCGATGGCGGTCGGTGTGCGACGGCGTCGAGTGTGGACGAACTGAGGCCGGTGGTGTGGGCTCGGGTGAGGACGAGCCCAGGCGGCTTCCGGCATGGCGGAGCGGGGACCGGAGGAGTCGGTTGTCCCAACGGCGGCGTGGCATAGCAGGGAGCAGAGGACCCGGGCTGTCCCGACGATAGAGCGGGGAGCCCAGACGGCCGCGGCGCGGGCGTCCGATCGGGGCGGTGCACTTGGTCAACGTGGGGGTGTCACCTTCAGGCTATCACGGTAGGGAGGAGCCCTGAGATCAGCGCCTCAAGGAGGGGGAAACCGTGAACAAGGACCCGTGGTATGCGGGTCATGCTGGCGTGGCGCAGAGCAAAGACCAGCCAACTGGTCCGTCGGTTTTAAGGAGCCGAACCCGAGGGGTCTGGCGGATTTTGGATGGGCCACGGCCAGTGGGCCACGGTGAGTTGGACCGGACCCGCGGCTAGGCCACGGGCCGGTGGTCTGGACCGGCCCAATTCTGGGCCCCCCGTGTTCAAGGGGTCGTAACTTTTAAACAGTGCGTCTGTTTGACGCGTCGTCAGTGGCTATGGGTTCGTCTCATTGAGATGGACTTTTTGAATTGAGTTTCATGATTTTTGGGTTCTACGACTGAGGTAGGGTTACCCGAAATGATTTAATTTAATAATATTAAATTATTATTAAAGTTTGTAACGGACGTATTCGCGAGCTGGATGTCCATTTGACACGTCGTCAGAGGTGTTGTGGTCTTGGAGTTGAGACAGTCCTTCCAAAGTTAGTTTGGAACTCTTGCAGTTTTGTTTCGTTGCTCAGTGGCACGAAATGCTTAATGAGAATAATTAATTAATTTTTTAATTAATTAATTATTCTTGCGTCGGACCTAACTCATGCTTGGGATGTTCTATTGATGCGTTGTCAGTATTAGAGTGACCTCAATCCTCGTGCGGAATTTTTGAGATGCTTTCTAAAGTGTTCTGGTTGGACAAAAGGCGTGGGCCCCACAAGTCCTGGTTCACACATTTTACGATGAAACACCACTTTTTCACCCGACATCTGTTTGGGGTGTTTGAGTACTCGTTTCGGAGTGTTCTTCCGAAGGGATTGCAACGGCGCAATCTGCCCGCCTAAATTTGGGCTCGATGCGTGGGCCCCACAAGTTGGCTTTTGGACGTATGTTGCGTTTTTACAACTTATGCTTCATAAGTTCGTTCAGGGAAAATTAATAGCCTATTCCTTGTGGTTATCTTCAATGAACTCAATGGTACAATCTGCGAGACGCGTTTCAGGATCGAGGTGTGGGCCCCATAGGGTCTCGTTTGCATATAACGTGGGGAGTTGCAGCTTCTGCATCTGAAGTCAGTTTTTGGTGTCGTCAGCGGCGTTGTGACCCTGGCATTGACACAAAGTTGATCAGGGTGGTTTCAAGAGTTGAAGCCTGAGTTGAGGCATGGGCCTTATTTTATGTTGTGTGTAGCGTACTGTGACTTTTTCATCAGATGTCCGTTCAGAGTGAGTTAACAGTCTATCTCGCGTGTTTATCCATGAGGATTACAATGGTGTAATCTGTTTGAGCGTGTGAAGCCTCCTTCAAGATCTCATTTAATGTGGAAACAGGAAAGGGTGTTGGTCGGAGGTTCTTTTGATGTACTCCGAACCAACGCACGGTAGCGATGTTAGTGACACCCCGTGATGGCACTGGTGGGGCGGAATTATGAGACCAGTTCTGGGTTTACCCTCTAGTGGGGTTGGGCAGTGGGTTACCCACCGGCGTATGAGGGTTTACCCTCCAGCGGGGCTGGGTAGTGGGTTACCCGTTGACCTTAGGGTTTACCCTCCAGTGAGGTTGGGCAGTGGGTTACCTGTTGACCTTAGGGTTTACCCTCCAGCGAGGCTGGATAGAGGGTTACCCGTTGACCTTAGGGTTTACCCTCTAGGTGGACTGGGTAGTGGGTTACCCATTTACTTTAGGGTTTACCCTCCGGCGGGGCTGGGCAGTGGGTTACCTGATGGCCTCTTAGGGTTTACCCTCTAGCTGGGCTAGGCAGTGGGTTACCCAATGACTTCTTTCAGACTCATCCCTTCCTATGAGGCAAGTCAGTGACTTTTCTCCATGATTACTAGATCAGGACCCTTGGTTGTATGTTTTAGCGATGAGGCCGCTTGACGTGCGGGGTTGTTGGGCATCAGTGATGGCTACCCTTATAATTGTTGGCAACTTTTCCTGGGCTAATCTTGGAGATAGAGATCCCCTTACACACTCATTTGGGTTTCTTGTTGAGCATATATATATACACCCAACTTTTTTTCCCACTCATTAGGTTCGGTTAATAACCTTCTAGGAGGGTTGAAGACGCATGGGGAGTGACATGTGCTTTCCGTGTCTAGCTCCTCCTGGATTGGACGAGTCTACTTCCTTTATTTTTTTGGGTTGAGCTGCACTCTCTCTATTGTACTCTTACACTGTTCTTTTTTCTGTCTGCTGCTCACTGTTTTAGTACCTCCTTTGTTGCTCCCTCGAGCTTTCGGGGTATCCTACTAAGTATCTTTATACTCACCCCTACTTGGGATTTTCCTATACTTGGTGTGCCCTGGCAGACGATGGACAGGTCGATCGAGACTATGGAGGAGCATATAGGACACAGGAGCTTGGGCCACGTTTAGTGGTCGTAGTAGGACTTTCAGGTGTGAGACACACCAGCTATTTACTTTTGTTTACCTGTTGCCGGGTTGTGGAACCTTTCGGGTTGGGAGTGTGTTTTACCCTTTTCTTATTCAGTTATCTTGTTAGTACTTTTCAGCACTTTACTGATCCTATTTAGAAGTTGATGCATGACTGTGGTTGGGTTATGGTGGTTTTTACTTTGGTTCCTTTTTACTCTGCACTTCTGCATTGAGTGGGTTGTGTGTGTGTGTGTACAGGTACTTAGGAAAAGGCCTCCCCGAGATTGTTATGCCTTCGGCGCTTTTCGCCAGCCCCTGGCCTATGGAGGCGGGCTTGGGGTAGTTGTGGCTCGAGGCCGGTAGGGTCGGGTCGTGACACACACCCTATGTAATATGGGGGAATTTTTTTCTATAATTATATAAATGATATGGGGGACCCTCCACCTGGAGAGAGACAGGGGAGTACCGACCCCGACGACACTCTGATGATCACACCTAATTGTTTATATCGGCTAAGAATCACTGAGATAATTGACCCTCTATAATCACCTTACATCATATCTCTACTACCAAAATGAACACCACCATCACATTCCAAACAGAAAACTACCAAGGATAATCTATTCAAAATCCCAAAACAATGTCTCTAATAATATGATATTCAAGGTAGAATTTTCTGGAAAAAGTATATGGTTTGTACATAGGGTCACATGGCGTGTGAATCCACTTAAACACCTGTGTGTGTCCTCGCCTAAACATGGCATGGCTATCCTTATTAAAATACATGGTGTGTATAATAGGTTACATGGTGTGTATGATTACCCAGGATCCTAGGTATGTACTCAAGGTACACGGCTCAACTAGCCATGTAACCATAGAAAATTGAGACTTAAAAACTAAATTTTACAACCCATGTCAACAAGTTAAACCTTTATTTTTTGAGTGAATACTTTTTTAGAACTCTATAGTAAATAATTATTCTCCAAGAGTAATTTCAGGATATATGACCTATTAGGAAGTTTCCCACAGTGTGTGTGAGTGAGGAAAAAGAACACTAAATAACATGTTTTAACCTATGGGTATAGTCATTAGTAAGATAAGTGACCCCAATGGGTAATAGAATATGGTGTGTTTGGAAGGAAACCAATGTATTAATAAATATCCTTGGGGTTAAATTATTAGGTTCATGGTCATAGGAGGTTAGGTCACAACAAATGGTATCAAATCCAATACCCTTCCTGAAGTATAGAGGCACTGCCTGGGTTTGAGGTTGGGTTACTCAATGATGGAATTTTTATTTGATGGGGGGAGGGTGTAACACCCCATGAAAAGTGAGTCATAAAATAAAAAATGTTACTACCCTAGTAAAAAAGGTGAACTTTTATTTTTTTGAAACCTATTGAATTAAAAATTCATAGTTAAGCATGATTTTACTAGAGTGTTTTTAGGATGGGTGGCCCATTTGAAAGTTACCCAAGGTGTGTGTGAGAGAGGAAAAATAACACAGAAAAAAAAATTGGCCAGTAGGGATAGTCATTAGATAGATAAATGACCCCAGTGGGTAAAGAATGTGGTGTATAGGGAAATAAACCTAGTTATTAATGGAGAATCATGGGTTTAGATGATCATTTCCATGGCCTGAGGAGGTTGGTTCAATACAGGTAGCACAACAGTCACTAGAATTATTGTACACTATGAGAATACCCCTAGGACTCCAAAGGTGTTCTAGAACATTCTTCTTCAAGAAAAATGGAGTAAAATGTAGTAAGATATATATGAATTTTCAAGAAAAAATCACACCACACACCCAATGGTAGGATCCTATAATTTATATAGACTCCATTAATTTAGTGAAGGGAGTCAACCATCAGATCCCAACACTTTGTATCCAATATGCATTAACATAACATATTCATATTAATGTGTTATGATCATTGAAAATTTAAACATTCAAAAATAGTTTTTCATTCCTTGAATGAAACCTATCTATGATTTATAATCAAATTAAAATCATCTAGAGATGTGGAAGCTACCAATACCCTTGATATCGCATATCGTATATCATTCTATATATCTTTCCATAGGATAAAGTTATCTCCATACCTTATATGATATGTCCAAATAATAGCGTATGATATGAATCACATGAATATCTAGTAATATGATATGGATTAATTTTATAATATAATTTAGCTATTTTAGATAATATCCATCAGTTACTAAAGTCTACAGTCTACTTGAAAATCCTAGAGATGACCCTGAAGTATTAAAATTAAGGATCGAGTCAATCATGAAATACATTTTTGAGGAAAATTATTATGAAATAATTAGAATATTATAAAGGGTGAGTAAACTAATCATAAACCTCAACTAAAGGCCACTCTTTTGAGGAAATTAGAATATCACTACCAATAATAATTGGATGGTTTTTTTATATGATATAATCTCTAGAAATGGATTACACATATCATAAAGGAACTAAAAACATTTTTTTATAAATAGTGTCACAACATGAAATAAATGGATATCTTTGGTTATAATAAGTAGATATCACCTTATATGACTTTTTTTTTGTACTAAAGTGATTCATATCATCAAATATAATACATTATATCATTAAAAAAAGTAGAGATCATAAAAAATAAGCCTATTATAAGATTAAATGATGAAGCTCCAATTCATTTGAAAAGATATTGATCATTCTAAAAGATTCAAATAAATATATGAATAGGATATAGATGAAATTTGAAAAGAAATGTGGATAACATAGACAAGTCCATGTGAGAATAGAGTATTCCTAGTATGGATACCTAACTAAATCAAGAAATATCCCAATAAGGTGTATAGTTGGAACCTGAATAAAAGGGATATAAATTTTTAAGATGTTTTTGGGATACGTTCCATAATGTTATTACATTCATGGATCATATGTGGGTTGGAATCAAAAAAATTATGCAACTTGAACCTAGTGAAGTTGTTGTAACAAAAGCATATATAGAAACCCATGTAGACAGATTACAGAATATATGACATGTTATTAAAACCTAGAAATTACATCTGGGGACGAATTTTTCCTTTAAATAAATTTTTTAGGAGTTTAAAAAGAGGTAATGGATGAAGAGGAAAGGAATTTTGTACTATGATATGTTTGCAAACTAAAATATATCATATAGTGGAAGTTGGAAATCAAGAATTAAGTTGAGGAAGAAAACACTAAGGGGTGTTATGAAACTAAAGGATCATTTAGTGATGATCGAGAGGTATTTTTACATTGAATATATGTGCATGAATTACTAATCATTAATCTCCACCCTTATTTTAATTTCTTATTTGACTGATCTATTTATTTGGAATTTTTTTAAATGAAATTTGGGTTTTATTATTGATATTGATTTAATCTTAATTATTCATTAATTATGACATTTCTTGTTGATTCCCTTTCTTGGTACCAAATTATTTCTTAGTTTATCACTGAGTAAATGATATGATGATGAGGGTGGTGTAGTGTTCATGGAATTCTGAACTGTAAACTAGGATTTAGAACTCAACCATCTTGGAATGACATATTTTAAAGAATGTTTTTGTTATAATTTAAATCATTTAACAAAATAATTAACCACACTGAAGTGGAAATTCAAATAAACCTTAATGAGATATTTGTTCTTATTAAGAAGCTCCTCAGTGTCTGTAGACACCATGAAATGTGTTGTATGAACTTCTCTTCAATTGAAGATGTATTTCCATCTACCGTGACTGAAAATGACCTCAACCGGGTTCAAAACGTTCATGGTGCGACTAAGCTTTTTTCATGGGGGTTAGTGATGGTAGTGAAGGCATCGTCTAGATCGGTCGGGACCGCAGCCTGGCACTGATCCCAAGTAGGGGTACGAGGGCGCCGCCCCCACAGTACAGAGAAATTATTTGGATAAGTCCCTAAAGTGGCGCCCAAGGTACCTGCACACAAACACCTACGTTCCACCATGCTGGAGCTGAATGAAAGTATTATTTTGGTTAAGTCCATAAAGTGTCTCCCTAGAGAGGCCAAATCACCAGCGGCACGCAAGTCTAATTGGGTACCACCCATCCATCGCGCAGGCACTTACACACCATAAAGTTAGCGCGCAACCTACTTGCACGCCCAAGGTTCTATTTTTGCCTATAAATAGACCCTTGGGGCTCTCATTTATATAGAAAAATTTCCCTGAAGCCCAATTGTTGCTCGGGTCTCCCTAGTACTTCTCCCTAGTCTTCTAAAACTTTCAAGTTAGTTCTTAAACACCTTGAGTGGAGTATTTAATGGAGGTTCATTGGACTTAAGTCCTTTTAATGTTTGAAAACCATAACACTTGTGCACCCAAAGCGTTGAACCTCCCCAAATCAAAAATAATTGTGTGTTGCCTATTCCTTTCATAGGAACTTAAGCACCCTACTTCTGGGATCACCTGTGAATACTCTTGAAGGCTTGAGCCAAGTCTCTCTCAAGTATTACTATACAGGTTTTTCGTTGCTTAAGTGAACATCAGGTTGCCCTATCCTACTTTCACGCCCATACTTGCACACCCTTACCTACTTGGGAGCCCCTCTTTGATTCAATTACTCTATTCAGTCTATAAGCCATCAAGCCTTCCTCAAAGCCATTAATGGAAAGGATTATTCTTCCTTGGCTCCCTTATCTTATAGGGATTCTATTGCGACCTCCACCAAAACCTTCTAACTTATCAAACTTTTGGGAAAGGAACATCAGCATGTTTTCTATTTGGGTTTGTATTTCCATAGTCAGAGGTTTCCCATATTTATTTCACAATGGGGTTAGGATTCATGGAGTGTCTGTGGGTTTGTATATCCACATTCACATAGACCTTTCTCCTAGAAACAGTTTTGAGAAGTTCCCAGTTTAGAGGAGGGTTGGGTCCTGGCATCTCCCTTCTCAAAGAGATGGCCTGGAACCTCAGTTCTCTGGTAGGGAAGGTAGCTTTCACACTTTATTTTCTTCCTTTTAAAAAAACGAGAAGTCTCCCTTCCCTAATAGGATCAATTTTAGGGCAACCATCCGGGCATAAGCCCCTTGATTTTCTTGCAAGAAGTAGCATCATTTCTCCTCCTCTCTTCTTCGATGCCAAAGACTAGAGGGTAGATGGGAACAGGGACTCTTGTTACCCTTTCCCTCTCCCAATAGGCTTTGTCACCATGGGCAGCCATCATGGTGTAATCCCCTAACCTCCTTCCCTTCTTCCTTCCATTGGACCCTTGTTCAATGTAAAGAGAATAGAGGGAAGGCTTGTCGGCTCGCCCTCTTCTCGGGTTGCCTTGACCTCATCCATCATCGCCACCATAGGCTCACCTTCTTCCGCCAACAGAGGAGGAAAATTTTGAATGTGTGAATGTCTTGTTGAATATTTGACATCCTCTTGTTTCTCACACCGATCATGACTCACATGGGATTAGATATTTGTCATAGTCACAACATTTTCACAATTGAATGAATTACAAGAACTCTGATTCCCACCATAGTTGGGATACGTAGGAAGCCCTCTCAGAGCCCGAGCTCACTGAATATTCTCTTCAGTAATCCAACCTTAGTTCCCTTAATCTGGGCATCCTCCTTAGGAATAATCCCCAAATTAAACCCTCAATTAACCAAGGCATCCTTTTCAGGAAGTAAACCCAAATTCTTTTCTCTCAAAGGACTATACTCTCCTATGAGAAATAATTGAACTACATGGGCTTTGATTCCCATCTATATGGGATGCGTAGGAAGCCTCTTTGAAGTTCAAACCCAATATCTTAAATCAACCCTTTTCTCCTTGGGCGATATTCTCAAAAGAGTATTTTCTTACTTGGAAAACCATATACTTTCCAAGTTCATTGGGCTACTTCAGTATAAGTCCCACACTACGTTTTGACTAAGAATCTTCCACTTAGATGTCCTTACTATATGACATTAAACTGCATGGTTAGGTCCCTATCACATGACCTTAAAAGGTATGATGTGTCCCATTTAGTGGCACAGAACTACGAGGGTTCTGATTCCTTTCACGAGGATACGTAGGTAGCCCATCTTATCGGAACGATCCCAAAATCAAACCAAATCTTCGTCTCCCTGGATGACAATAAATTCCAGGGTGCCCCACTGAGTGGCTTAAAACTAGTATCATCACAACAATGATTAAAAGAATCTCTAAGTAGTATATTAGAGGATACAATTGATGGAAAACCTCGAATACATATGGATATAGCCATTGATGAAGAACCCTGAATACATACTGATGATTCTAAATTTTACACATGTCAATAAGTGATTGAATATTCCAAGGGAAACTTATGTAATACATGGTGAATTTATAAGTATTCAGGAAATTTTCTTAAATTTATAAAGAAATTCCTAGAGTAGACAATAATTCCCCCTAAAAAGTTTTGATGAGTCCAACCTCCCATCCTCTTGACCAATGCACATTCTCAAGTATCGTAAAGTTCAAACTTAACGAACATCTTCCTTTGGAAAGCAGGTCCCCTTTGGGATAAAGAACTGTTGGAAGTTTCTAGTTACATAAATAAATCCAATGGAAACCACCTAGAAGCAGTGATTCTTAAAACGAGAACACACGTTTCAAGGAACTGTGAAATAGTGTCCCAATGGAGATATGAGATATTTGAGTGATATTTACCCATAACTATGTAATTATCATTTAATATGTTCAATTTTTAGTATATTTTATACTCCCCTACATATGAGAGTTACTCCATCATATTTCAATCTTAGGTAGATAGTATTTAAGTGATCTGGTAAGTGATTATTTCATTATTATCTCACTTATCCAATGCACTCCAATAAAACACACATATATCCCATTTTATCTACTTTCAAATTATAATCAACTAAAATAATTTATGATTAAAACACTTATCCCTGTGTATTTGACCATATAATCTAAAAGTTTATCTATGATGGAATTGAATTTGTGTACTTGAGGGTTTTATTATACAATAATAATATATTTGGAGGAGGATGTGATGTTTTTATATAATTTATTTTTATTTGAGGGATATAGAGAAAATGTATAACAAGTATGTTTTATCCCCTTGGTTTGACTATATTGGAGGCATAGAGGAATAGAGGAGAGAACCTTAAATGATTTCTAAATTAGGGTGCAATGCCTTAATTTCTTTTAGTTATTTTCTTTTATCTTTATTTAGTTAAAGGTTCAAAATTTATTTATAGATATTTAAATGGAATGGAGATTTTGAATTTTTATTTTATAGTTGGTAGGTAATATTCTTTAAAAAATGGAAATAACATTTTAAAGGTATATATTTTTTATGAGTCCATATATTGGGATTAGAGGAGTTCCTATGAAATATTTGTTGTGGTAAGGATGAACTTTGTAATTTTTAAGGATAGAAATATTATAAGGTGTATCTATTATATAATATTGAAAATTTCTATCTTGGATTTCATGAAATTACTGGTGATATTTTGGTAAATTTTTACCTAAGGGATAAAATGTTCATTTTGACCAAGTTACAAGTTCAGTTGGAAAGATCTCAAAACTCATATCTCAAATTAAATATCTTTAATCATGTTATTTTATAGGATGTGGAAATTCATTTAGGGTTATTTTCTATTAAAATTAGGCTCTGATCCCAACCCAAGTCCATTTTTATCTTTAAATAATAAATCAATTCTTTAAACCCTCATTATCAAGTGGATAGAGGATCCTTAATCCTGATAATTTTTGGATGAAACCAATAAGTGATGGTGCCCCCCCCCCATTGAGATAGGACATTGAGATCACCACTATCAATCCCATCATGTTAACTTTTAATCATAATTTAATTATGATATATAATTTTTTTATGGATCTAAATAACCATTTTTTTAAAATAAGTAAGTTTATTGTCAATACCTATGAAGGATATTTTTACTTGGTATTTTGAAATATTTTCAAATATTACCGATTCATAATTTTAAAAAATTATAATTTATTATTAGTTTCAAAAAAATTAGTTGCATGCTTTTCCCAAGAAAAGCCTACAATCTTATAAATTTAATTCAAGAGTTGAGACCCCCTACCTTAACCATTGGATAGATTTTACAATCTAAACAATCCCAAAGAATCCCATAAAACCCATTAAACCAATTTTCATCACCAAAGTATTCCATTTACATAACCACCATAAATATAGAATTATAAAAACCTAATAATACCCTTGGTAAACAACTCCAAATATCAATTAAAATCAAAATTACCAAAAGATATAACTAAAATAACCTAAACATTAAATAGATTAACTTTAAAATCATAAAATCGCAAGAATAATTCATACCTTAATCACTTTGAAGAAAAATAAAAAATAGTGGATTGCATAAAAAATCATAGATCCATCTTTTAAACAATATAATATAGATTCTTAATAGTTTATATGAATTTCTCCATGTCTTAGTGTAAATTAAATTTTTAATCCCAAACTTGATAGATTAGAAATAAGAAGAAATAATAAATAAATCAGATAAGAAGAGTAATATATAGAGGGATTACCATTGATTTGGCATGAAGAAATTTCCTTAAATACACCTTTAATAAAATAGAACCAAGGATGGGAAGGATATAATATAAATTATCCCAAAAAAGTAATCTCATCTAGATTGGGTTAAATTGGTGTAATGACCTATGTCATTATGGGATGGTTATTTTTTTAGGGAATTTAAATTATGATCATTGGAATATGGGATGTTTTGAGATCAGTGATTCATATAGAAATATAGAGTGTTGGAACATCTCAACAGGTTTTTTTGGATGTTTTTTGGGAATTTTAGGAGGTCGGTTAGGGGTTCAAGAAAGGAATTCCTAATTGATGACCTATAACATTTTTTTAACATCTAAGACTCTAATATATCATGTAAACATTATATCCTAAACAATAAATAAATTTACCCTTTAAAGAGCCTTTATTCATGAATTTATTTAAACGATTAATTTTATAATTTTATAATTTTAAATTTACAAAACTAACTTTATTTTTAAATTCATAATATAAAAATTATCTTAGTATAAATTTTTTATCTTTTTTTCAAAAGGATATTTTTTTTGTAAAAAAATATGGTTTTCAAAAAACTTATAATTTGTATGCCTTTATAATTATATAAGAATAACTAAGAAGTTTACAAAACCTATTTTTTAATAAAATATTAATTTAATAAAAATATTATTTATTTAAAAATATTCTTATAACATAGATAACCTATGGAAAACATTTTTAGAACTAATTAAATTATTACTTTAATAAAACAAATTATTTTCAGTCTTTTCTTTGAATCAATTATTTTCAAGGGAGGTTTGATTTTTATTTCATTGAAACTTTTATAAACTTTATTTTTTTATAATAATTCAATTTATTTCATTAAAATAAATATCTAAGATAATTTTATCTTATATATAAATTTAAAAACTAAAAATTTTATTTCTCTAAGAACTATTTTTATACAATTAACTATATTTATTTTAAAATTAGATTTTCACATCTTTATAAATTTTATTTGATAAAAATATTTTTCAAATATTAAATAAGAAGGATCAAATTAGGTAAAATGGTAAATCCAAATTGTCTTCATTAAAATTATTTACAATGTTTATAAATTAATTACCAAGGTAAAAGTAAATTTGGATAAAAGTAAAAAGTTAAAGTAAAAAACCCTAAAACACTCAAATTTATTTCTAAAAGGAGTGGTTAAGGTTATTTTTTATCAAAACTCACTATACCCACCTCTTTTATCCATTTTTTTCTATTTACCCTTTAATATTAACCTTAAATTATTGAAAATGTAAGGGTTAATCCCAAAACTACCCTTCTCCTCAATTATAAAATGGTCATATCTATACCACTTCAGGAATCAACTATCCTTTTAATTAACCCTTTAAAATATTCAAAATTTCATATCCTATTAACCTATTATGCATTCAAAATCTTCTGGCCACCATTATTTATCATAAGACCTTTATTTCCAAGGAGACTTCCAAGGAAAAATTTAAGTCCCCTACGTGAGTATTATCAACTACATAGTTTTTATTATTAATTATATTCCTTAAAATTTATTCTATAAACTCTAATATAATGATATCAGTATCATATATATACTATAATGTTACTATATTAAGGTTATTATCATTGTTTACTCATATACCCCATCCATTAAGAAAAACAAAATTTGTGTCCTTGTGGTGTGTGGAAAACCTATCACACCTGTTTTTATTTTACCTTATTTATTTTATTTATCATGGCGTCGGGTGTTTTTGCATGTGTACGGGTGAGTCCCGGTTGGAAATTTTAATGTTTGGATGAGTTTATGGTTTGGGATAATGCGAGAACACCATACGGTTGTGTTGCGCAGCCCGTTTGCAGTCCACTTGGGTACCGTACGGTGTGCGCATACCCCGCGGTCATTCAGTTTTAACGTTTTTAAATTCGTTTGTTGAGCGGATTAATATATATATATATATATATATATATATATATATATATATGATTATATAGGTGTATAAATATGTATATGAGTATATATGTTTATACATTATTATCATTATTATTATTATTACTATTATTATTATTATTATTATTATTAAGATTATTTTTAACATAATGTGCATATATGTATGTTTATATGTGTATATATACACGTATGGTGATAAATATATATTTTCTTAACATTATATGTTTATGCGTAAATGTGTGTATGCATATGAGTATATATATGCATATATGTTTATAATATGTCATGTATGTTCATATATGTATGTTTATAAATTTTTTCATGTGGGTTTATATATATATGTTTATATATATATGTATGTATATATGTTTGTAATTATAATAATAATAATTATTATTAATATTATTATTATCAATATGTTTATGTATGTTTATATATACGTACACATGTTTTATAGATGTTTAGATATATGTAAATATGTGTATGTATATATATAATAACTATTTCCATTATAATTAATTAACAAATTTATTATTAGTATTATTATTAAGTTAAATTATTTTACTTTGTTTTGTTTTAATTTTATTTTTCCTTTTATTTTATTCTCATTTTTCTTATTCTTTTTTTTTCCTTTTCTTTTTTTTTCTTCTCCTATTTTTTCTTCCCCTCGTTTACTCTCCTCTAACCCTACGCTCTCCCTCTCCCCGCACGCCGCCACCCCCCTGCACTCCCTTCTCCATCGCGCGATTCCTTCTCCCCACACCCCTGTCCATGCTCCACACCCAGCCGACGACCTCCCTCTCCTACCGACCTCACCAACAGCCGCCCTCCTTCGATCACCCCCAGCGCCGCCCTGTCTTCCCTCCACCAGCGGCGCAATGCCCTCAGGCCACCGGTACTACAACAGCTGCGCACCCTCCGACCTCCGACCCGTTGCGAGTCGCCGCCGACCATCTGCATCTCCTACTCCCGTCCGGCATCCCTCCTCCGGTGGCGCTCCCTCTGGTCGTTCCTCTTCCCTCCACCTCACGTCCGGCGTCCCTCCTTCGGTGGCGTTCCCTCCGGACGCACCTCCTCCCTCCCTCTCCCGGCCACCGGCTCCTCCCTCCATCTCCAAACCGCCCCCTGGCCAGCCTCTGGCGCCCGGCTATCTCTGGTAGCACCTCTCAGCTCCTGCCCGCTAAGGTCGACCAACCTCTGGCAACCGTTCCGGCCAGCCTGCTACTAGCCTGCACAGCCTTTGGCAGGCCCACCCCAATTGCGCAACCTCTGGCCAACAATCTCCCCTTCCCGCTATCCGGCGTGCGCGACCCAACTCCCGGTGCACCCCCTGCCCTTTGCAGCGCCCTCTTGTCGCGCGCCGCACCCTTTTTACTGTCGCGTGACTCCGTTGTTTGAGTGCACCCCTCGCAGTCCTCTGCACCATTAAATTTAGATTTTGGTGCACTTTTCAGTAGCCGTTGCACGCCTCTTGTTAAGTCACCAACTTCGTTCCCCTTCGCTACTTCGTCCAACCCCCTTTTTCATCTTTCCGCAGGTTCAATTGTTGTGCGATCAGTGTTTCACATCGGGTTCCAGGTTTCTTCGACGATTAAGGTTGGATCACCTTGCTTTGCCCCATTAAATTTATAAACACTTTGATTGCTTGCATTTTTCACCTTCTTTGGTATTAATTTGTTATTTTTGATTTCTAGAATATTTGTTTTGAGAGAAATTATTATTATTATTTTTTTCTTGGTCGAAAAACTTTGTTTGGATGATTATCTTATCTGCTTAATTATTTTGTCATGTTTTTGGGTGAGTTAGTTCAGTGCGGAGTTTAGTCTTTAAATAAACTGAGTTTGCATGTTATATCTTATCTCATACTCATGTGGATTAATATGCGTTTTATGAAAACTAATCATGAGTTGTTTAATTGTTTTTTTATAAATTGTGCAATTGGTTTATCTAACCGTGCAAGTGGTGCATTTTTGTTTTAGTGGGACTTAGGTGCGTGTTTGATCAAAAGCGTGTTTTTGAGTGAGTTTAGTTTGTGTAAAGTTGCGAGTTACTTTTTTAATTTTATTTCATAAATTTTAGAGTGGTTCTTTTGCGCGGGTTGTCTGCTTGTATTATTTTAAGTCTAGTGGTTATGTGTTTTTAGTTGCTGTGCGGTTATTGCAGCGTGTTGGCGAGGTGACTCCGCGACACCACGGTCATCGACTTGAGCGTACTTGTATGTCTGTGCGAGGCATGTCGTGTCGCCGTGTTCGAGCTGCGAGTTGAGGTAGGTCCCCACTGCACTTACCTTTAAATTTAGAATTTATTTATTTCTTGTCATTTATTTAATTTTCATCAAATTGGAAGTAGTATTAAATTATTTTATTTAGAGTAGTTATTGCTGGAATTGGAACTGTTTCTTTCTTTGCATTGTACCGAAAGATTTTTCTTGATTAGTTGTTGCGCAATAGTAAAAATGCCCCTTTGGCCCTTATACTTGCGCTTCAGAATTAAAATGGTGATTTGGTTTACCTAAATGAGTTTTTAAATGTTTTTTATGGTTTTAAATGTGACGATGTCTAATTCTTATTTTGGAAATCGATTTGGTATTGAATAAGTGCATGAGGTCTGTTTGGTACTTTTAATGAAATTAATGTTTTGAAAAGTCTCTTGGTGTGGTCTTTTGTGTGTGTTGATTGGGGTGAGATGAGTAAGTGTTTCTTGTGCATCGTGCCTAGTTTTACATTGTGGATGCACTCCTCTTTTATTATATGTGTTGACATGGGAACCTGGCATATTGAGTGAATTTTCTGAGAATGATTGCTGCACTAGTTTAGATCACACACTGGCTAGTGGCCCCATAGTAGGGGAATACTGAGTTATTGCTGCTATGGGGATTGGGCCCCTCAGTTAGGCCATGCAGGGCTATGCCAGGCATTAGGGCGTTATGACGTCATCGAGTTAGGGCATGCCTTCAGGATGAGTCATATGTATAGTACGTTTTGGTTTGTTCACGATCTCCTAGGTTCGACCCATGTCTCTTTTAGTGTTTATTTGTATATGGAAGACGATTGAGAGGTCGAGTTTGGATGTCGACCCTTGTGTGCCACTTTTTCCCATTGCCCTTAGTGTGTGTTGTGTGTGATTCTCCTTTTGACTAACAACTAAAGTTTGGTTTTCTAATTGTTTGAAAAATGTTTTAAAATGCTATTCACCTGTTCCTTTCAACATTAAACTTCTTCTAAATTAAAAAGGACAATGGACTGTTACTTTTTTTCAAAATGGAAAGTGTGTGTGTATGAAAACCTATATTTTCTATAATGTAGTTCAAACTAGAAGTTGGTAAATTCTTCTTTAATGGTAGTGATTTGGGAATAGATTTATCGGGCTAGCCTACTGAGTTTTAATACTCACGCCTATAGTGTTTTCTTGTTTTTAGTCTCTGTCGCAGGTTTGACTCGATCTTGCTCGCCGTGGATGAGAGTTGGTGGTAGCTAGAAAATCGACTCTCGGGGTCGTGAGGAGTTGGGTTCGTGGTCAGGTTAGCTATGTTTTTGGCTGTTTTATTTTATTGTCGTTTGTTTATTACTGCTTCTTAGTGAATTTTTATTGGGAGAAATCGTTCCCATGTGTACTCTGTGATGCCCTGGCGCTTGTCGACAGCCCGGGAAGATCGAGAACGCCTCTTGGGCTATGCTGCGGACCGACTCGGGTGACCGGTTCGGGGTCGACCCGGGTTGGTTCGTGACAAAACCGCCTCCATAATGCAACGTGCTTCATTTTCTATAACCACCTTAAAATTTTGGAAATAAGGATGGTATTAGAGGATAAATATTTTTTTATGATATAATTATGGTTCTAGAATAGAAAATTAGAGAATCTATGATAAAAACCAAGACCCCAGTAGCCTAGAGTCAGTGGTTATTTAATTACAATGGCATAGATATAAGAGATCACATCACTAAGTATTGGTCAGTTTAACAGTATTGAAGAACTATATACATAATTGGACTCCTTATTACATTGTTAATTAAATAGAGAACATACAAAAATAAAAACAAAATTGATTCCTTAAAAATTATTCTAATATTTCATCTTCATAACATTGGGAAGGAAAAAAAATAAAAGTGTGAGATCAAACACTCAGAAAGGGTTACATGAATCAATAATAAGTGAAGAAAAGTCAATAATGCATAAGAATTATGGAAAGGTAAATAACTAAAAATACATTCCATTGATAAATTTATAATGAAAATTCGTCTATATATTTTTTTCATAATGAAAATATCATGTAAAGTAATAAATTAATACTTAAAGAAGAAAATTATTAATCATTGTACATCATGTATCTGGTACATGAACCACTATACCATCAAGACGGTCTAATTTTGTTGGTAGGAACCCATCTGATTCTTCTTGGAAAAAAACTTAAAGGGTTTGTCACCAACTTTTTTGTCTCATGAGACCTATTGATGCATCCAATGGATATCTATAACTAGACCCCACACTTAACTATAAGTCTAAAACATTATTCAAACAAAGATTTAATTCATGAACAATATTACTTACCAAAATATCTGTATTGAGTAGAAAAAGATGGATTTATCAATATTTAGCCACTTAAAAAACATTCAGAGAAAAATATATATTTAAAAATGGAATAAATATAATACAATAACCATATCCATGATACAATAAATATGGATATTTAATAAAATATTCAATGAATTATGGTCATAAATAAAAGGTAAGTATATATACACCACACATAAGGAATAAGTGGTGAATAAGGTATAACCAAAGGGAATATAATAATGATGTCCAAGAAATAATGGATTTAAATCATACTTGGAGATTCATAAGGGAAAATATGCATATATAATTATAAATTCTATCCAAATTAAGTGAATACATGTAAAAAATAGTGTTTAAGAAACTTTAGAAGTGAGCCACTTTAATGTGGTTTAAGGAAAAATAATTAAGATACTTTTAAAAAGGAAAATAAAAAAAAACCATTGTATAAAAGAAAAAATGAATAAAGATAGTTTTTCATGATAAAATTAGGTATTTTATAAAAATAATGGTGGCTTAAAAAAATTATGTAGAGTACTTGAAAATGGGTAAGAAATTAGGAAGTTCCCTTTAATCAGATTTTGTTATCTGTAGGAATTGGGAAGGGTACCTTATAAAACATGCATTTTCCCATCAAACAAAGAATAATTGAAATAGGTTCACATGTTTGTAAAATCAAAATAGAATTTATAAGGATTACATAATATGAATTAATAAATAAATTGGGGGGAAGATAGAGAAAGGGTAACCCAAAAAAATGAAGGTTTGGAGAGAATCCTTTACCTTATGTCCAAAAGTGTTATGAACTTGCACTTAGTATCCTAGATAATGAAATTAGATTAATTAATAATTTAATTCAAAACATATTCAAAATTTATTTTATTTTTTATAATTTTATTAAGTTCATTTATGGCCTTTTTTATGAGTTATAAGATTCAATTTTGTCGTTCAGGAGTGTTCCTTTCTTTGGTTTTCATGATTGTTTCACTTGTATACATGTATGAATGATCGTGTAAAATGGTAATATTTATCCAGAATTGAAAATATATTTTATTAATGAACATCTAGAATATTAAATGGTATTTTATATAATTTTTTTAGATATGATTATGATTCATTAGATAAAATATTAAGGATAACCGTTTAGATTATTTTTGCATTTCTTTCGATCATCGCGAACTAGTTTTGTTTTATTAATTTATATTATGTATATATATTGGTTATAGAACATTATATAATTTATAATATTTATAATAAAATCTTATCTAACCATAATAATGGTTTTTTTACTAGAATTTATGGAGTTAATGGAAAAATAAAATGCATCATCCATGATGGCGGTAAATCGACACATCACGGATGATGCTTTCATTTTTAGAATAAAAGGGAGAGGAGAAGAGGTTTGATGATGGATATTACATTAAAATAATAAAATTACATTATATATAAGATATTGGAGTTATCATGCAAGTTTTTATAGAGTATATAATATTAGGATAATAAAATAAATTAAAAGTAATTAAAAGAGAATGAAAGAGGATTTTACCTCTGGTATGGTGTCTCCTTGAGAACCTCCTTAAGAAACTTGGAATTGGCCTTTTGGTGAGACCTCCAATACCAAGATTTAGGGAATAGATTTGGGAAATAAATTTGGTAAAATATTATCAATATTCAGGGCTAAGAATGTGTGAGGAGAAGGGGTGGTAAGGGGTGGTATTTATAGTTGAGGAGAGGGGTGTTTTTTGATTATTTTATTCATTTGTTTCTTATATTGGATCAGGACTATAAATGGTGAGAATTATTATGACTAAGTATAGTAACTAGTTCATGCGAGTTCTAACTAATGGGTTCTTATATCATTAATGACTCAAAAATTCATGTATTTGTCTTAAAATATTACATATCGTAAATTTCAAAATCTAACTATTCAGCAAAAATTCAAATATTTCAGAAAAATTAAAAAAATTCACCCCAACCATTTTCTGATGTTTAGAATTCAAAAATGGAATCCATTTTTTTAAAATAATTTATAAATATGGTAAATTTAATTTTTCTTTAAAATTATTTTTTATTCGAAAAATACAGATTTTAAAATTATAACTGATTTTATGACACTTTGAAAATTTAATTAAGGTCTCATAAAATTATTTTATAATCATAAGACAAAAAATATTATTTTATGAATGTTTTTTTTAAATACATTTTATTTCAAATAATTATATTAATTATAAAATTTTAAATAAACATTTACTTTTTACGAAAATACCATTACTTAACTTATCATTTCTAAAACATTTATTTACTTATTCTGTGCTATAAATAGATTACATTTTCATTTATAATACACCTAAATTTTATTTATAATTTCATATATAGGGTTACTATTCTATTGGTCACATTACAATTCCTAACAGTCACATTATTATTCTTAACAGTCATGTTAATATTTAATAGTATATAACAATTCTTTTAAACTCAATATTTCATGCAACATAATCCATCAAGTAAATTGAATTTATTTTAATAAGTTAAGTACAATAAATCTTGGGTTGTTATATTCTTCCCTCCTGAAATTTCATCCTCAAAATTTTTCATGAATATTTCCTTCTAAATAGATTAGGGTGGTTCTTTGTCATAGCATCATCGGGTTCCCATGTTGCTTCATCCATTTAAAAGTTTCTCTAAAGAGCTTTTACCAGTTTATTCATCTAATTTCTCAATAATTTTTCTATAGTGTCATGAATCTGAATAGGCTCTTCACAGTAAGACAAATTAGTTTCCAGTTCAATTTCTTCATAGGAGAGTACATGTGTTGGTTTGGGCATGTACTTATTTAATAAAGATATGTGGAACACATCATGAACATTAGAGAGACTTGGAGACCTTTCTAAATGGTAAGATAAATCTCTAATCCTTTCTAGAATTTCAAATGGTCAAATATACCTAGGTATTAGTTTCCATTTATTACCAAACCTTATAACATCCTTCCTTAGAGATACTTTCAGAAATGCTTAATCTCTCACTTAAAATTCCAATCCTTTTATCTGGTTGTTAGTATAACAAATTTACCTACATTGAACTACTTTAATATGATCATGAATAGCCTTTAACTTTATTTTTGTATCATCAATAAGTTTTGGTCCTATAAGTTTCATCTCACCAACTTCATCCCAACAAGTTGGAGTATGATATCTCTTTCCATATAATGTTTCATATGGCACCATTTGAATACAAGATTGGAAAGTGTTATTTTAGGAAAATTTCAAAAAAGGTAAATAATTATCCCACATACCTTGAAAGTCAAGTGATCATGATCTCAACATGTATTAAAATGTTTTAATAGTCCTTTTAGATTGTCTGTATGTTTGAGGGTGATAAGTGTCACTCAAATGAAACTCAGTATCCAAATATTTCTTAAGACCCTTCTAGAATTTTGATGTAAAATAAGGATATTGATCAGAAAAAAATCAATAATAATGCACCATGAAGTATTAAAAATTAAATAATATAGAGTCTTTCAAGGCACTCAAGAGGTAAATCTTCTCTGATAGTAAGAAATTGTGCCTATTTTGTAAGGTGATCAATAATAACCCATATCATATCATTATTTCGAGGGGTATTTGGTAATCCAGTGACGAATACCATATTAATTTCATCCCAATAATATATAGAAATAGCCATAGGTTACAAGACTCCTCTTGGATGTTGTCTCTAAGCCACCATTTGTTGAAAAAATAGACATCTTGACACATATTCAGTAATTTTCTACCTCATATTATCCCATCAAAAATGTTCCTTCAGATCTTTATACATCTTAGTGCTACCTAGGTGTATATAGAAATTTGAGATATGATATTCATCTAATATTTACCTTTTTTACCTCAGGTATTGGTGGAACACATAACCTATTTCCAAATTTCATAATTCTATCCTCATACATGAAGTCTTCCAATCTTCTATCCTTAACCTATTTAATTTTCTTTTGAAAATTCTCATCATCAGATTGAGAACATGTATCTTATCCAGTAAATATGGTTTTTCAATCATTTGAAAAAGGAATGATGTTTCCCCTTACTTAACAATTCTCATATCCATCTTTACTAAATCCATGAATATATAATCTTTCTCAATCATCATTTGGGTTATAATTCCATGATCTTTCTTGCTTAAATCATCTACTACCTTATTTTCTTTTCATGTGTGGTAGTGTATTAAGAAATTATTATTTTTATGTAACTCGAGCCATTATATTTGCCTCATGTTGAGTTATTTCTATGTAAATATGTATTTAAAACTATTTTAATTTGTATATATCTCAAATATTCACCATATAGATAGTGTCACCATATCTTCAGATCAAATATTACAGATTCTAACTCAAGATCATGAGTTGGGTAATTTTGTTCATGAATATTCAACTTCTTTGATGATAATGAAATAAATTTATCATTTTTTATAATCACACAACTCATTCCTTTATTTGATGCATCACTGTATATCACAAATCCATAATTTCCATATGGAAGTGTCAAAATCATAGCATTGACTAATATTATCTTCAATTATTCAAAATATTATTCTTATTCTTTTATCCATATGAACTTAACCCCTTTACGTGTGATATAGTTTTATAGGTTTTTCAATCGAGAAAAATTATGCATGAAACAATGATACTAACCTGTTAAACTAATGAAACTACATACCTCAATTGTGTTCGTTGGAATAGGTCATTCTTGGATTGGATTTTTAGTTCTATGTTCAACTAAGATTAAATCCTTAGAGATAATATGGCCATGAAAATAAATTTCTGGAATCCAGAATTCACACTTTCAAAATTTACCATATAATTCTTTCCTTATAATATTCTCAAGAATGATTTTCAAGTGATTCTCATGGTCTTCGTAGCTTTGTAATACACTATAATATCATCAATGAATACCATAACAAAATCATCAAGATATTCCTTGAATACTTTGTTCATCAGATCTATGAAAACATAGGGTACATTAGTAAATCCAAATATCATTACAATAAACTCTTAAATTCCATACCTCGTCCAAAAATATGTCTTCGGAATGTCTTCCTTTTTAATCACAATTGATGATACCCAAAATAAAGTTCAATATTTGAAAAATATTGACCCTCATGAATTTGATCAAATAAATCATCAATGATAGGTAGATGATACATTTTATTTATTTTAATAGCATTGATTTCTCTATAGTTAATGAAGATCATCAAGGATTAATCTTTATTCTTAATAGAGAGAACATGGTGTCCCCATGTAGAAACAATAGGGTGAATAAATCCCTTATTAATCAACTCCTCTAGTTTTTTCTTAAGCTCCACTAATTCCACAGTGGTCATTCTATAAGGATTCTATGATATTGTTCTTGCTTCAAGGATTAAATCAATGGTAAACTCAACTTCATGCTCTAGGGGGTGCTTAGATAATTCCTCAAAAAATATATCAATTTATTCCTATATAATTGGTACATCCTTAATTTGAAGATGAATTCCCTCATCCCTATTTTTCTTTTCTCTTCTTCCCTAAGAATTTCATTTAGTGGATCTATTGGGTGTGGATCGATATAAGAATCAGATGATGATGTTTCTACACTAAAGGCAAGGTATTCTACATCTTCCTCACATATCATAATTTTATTCTTCTTGAAATAAATTATAGAATCATATATTGAAATCCAGAATACACTGAGGATTATATAAAATTTAACTACAGGTATGATGATAAGTTCAGCAAATAAAGAATATTTATATTCCATTTTGGGAATTTAACAACACATTTTTTTTTTGTAATTAGACTTACCCTATGGGTTTTGACTGAGAACTCCATTATTAAATCAAAAGGGAAATCTCTTATTTTCTTATAAAATTGGGTAGATATAAAAGAGTATGATGATATGGAAAAAAAATCATTGGATAAATTTTAAGAGAGGGTTATTTTACCTTCCACCACATCATTGTGTACTTCTACTTTAGCTATGGTGATCATATATTCTTGGACATCACCCCTCGTTCTCTTCTATGTTAGATTCCCCTGATGCTTGGGAAATTGATTTTAATAATTCCCCATTTCATTACAATTGAATCTTTGAACATCATTGATTTTTTTCTTCCCCTTACATTCATTTTCTCAATGACCCTTTTGTCCACTCTTATAATAAAATCAAATGCCTTTCAAGGGTTTCCTAGGATGATTCTTTCCATAATTTTTATATAATGGGAATTTCTTCATTTCCCTTTTCTTTTTTGATGCTTCACCTTTTACATGGTTATTAAAATACCTATTTTTCTCTTTATTTCCCTTGAACATATAGGATCTATAAAATTCCTTCTCCATTTTGACAACACTTAATAATATTTCATCATATGATGAAAATGATTGACAAGTCAGTGCCCTTTGGAGACTTGGATTAAAACATTCAAATGAATTATCGATCTTGCATTTTGAATCAAATATATAATCTATAAAATACCTAGATAGTCTTTTGAAGGTATCCTCATACTCTACAACACTCTATTCCTCTATTTTCTTTAATCTAAGGAATTTTCTCTTCATTTCAGTTCATTTCTCACGAGATAAGTATTTTTCAAAGAATGATTCTTTAAAAGTTACTCATTCCATTTATTCTATTTCATTTTTCTCCATAGTATTCTAGATCAATGACCTCCATTTATCAACATCTCCCTTGATACAATATACTTACAATACTACATTTTAGTTTTCATTGCATCCCAATTCTAGAAATATCTTTTCATGGGACTTGATCCACTGATCAGCTACCACTGGATTATTAGTCCCACTAAAATATGGGGGATTATATCACATGAAATGATTGAATATAGTTGTTTTATGGTTACTCATCATAACATGAGTTAGTTTTCCTAATATGGTCATGATCTGATCATCCCCAACAATAACTGTGATGAATTTCTCAGTGGGGCAATTCCTACATTATCTGCATATATTGATTCCATTTATTCCATTTAGTTTCATCACTAAATAATGGCACACAATAATTTACCTCAAAATCATCATGATTATTAAACCAAAAATCAACTATAATGAATTATTATAATTCTCATGTTTAATTAACATCTAGTTCTCAAGGTTTCTATAAAACTTTCTATGATACCAACTATAACAACCACAAACCCAGTATCCCAGAGATGGTGATTATTTAATTAAAATTTTATAGATGCAAGATATCACATCACTGAGAATCGATCAGTTTAGTAATCTTGAAGAACTAGATACATGCATGGTTCTCTTATTACATTTTTAATTAAACATAGAACATAACAAAAGAAAAATAAATTTCTTCCTTGAAATTTATTCTAAGATTTCATCTTCATAACCCGGGAAAGGAAAATAAATAAAAGGATGATCTTAAATTATAGGTAAGGGTTAAATGAATTAATAATAAGTTAAGAAAATTCAATAAGGAATAAGAATTATGGAAAGGTAAATAATTGAAAAACACATACCATCAATAAACTGAGAATGAAAATGAATCTATATATTTTTTTATAGTGAAAATATCATGGAAAGTAATAAAAATTATTGAATGAATAAAATTATTAATCGTTTTATGTCATGTATCTAGCACATGAACCATTATACCATTAGGATGGTTTAAGTCTGTGGGTAGAAGTAAACAAAAAGGGTTTGTCACCAACAATTTTGTCCCATGATACATGTGGATGGATCGAGGGGCTATCTATAACCGGGACACAAAACTCAATGTAAGTCCAAATAATTCTTAAAACATAGATTTAATTCAAAAAAAATATAACTTATAAAAATATATGAATTGAGTTGAAAATATGGATTTATCAATATTTCCCCAGTTAAAACAAAATTAAAAATAAAACCTTGTATATAAAAATTGTATACGGAAAAAACAGTAATCACATCGTTGATACAAGAAATATTTATATTTAATGAAATCTTCAATTAATTATTATCATAAATAAAACGGAAGTATACATACACCACACATAAGAAATAATTAGTCAATAAGGTATAACCAAACAGAATATCATAATGGTTTCCATGAAATAATGTATTTAAATCACACTTGGACATTCATAAGGGGAAATACGAATATATCATGATAAATTATGTCCAACTAAATTGAATACATGTAAAAAATAATCTTTAAGAATCTTTATAAATGATCTAATTTGATGCAGTTTATGGAAAAATATTTAAGAGTCTTTTAAAGGGAAAAAGGAATAATATTTGTATAAACCCAAAAATAAAAAAAAGATAGTTTTTTTTTATAAAATGAGGTATTTTAGAAAAATAATGGTGGATTAAAATATATTATGAATAGTACTTTAAAATGGTTAAGGAATTGGGAAGTTCTCTTTAATTGGGCTTTCTTATTGGGAGGAACTGAGAATGGTACCTTATAAAACATGTATTTACCCCATAAAAGAAAGAATAATTGAGCTAGGTACACATTTTCAAAACATAAAAATATAATTTAGTAGGATTAAATAAGAGTAATTAAGAATTAAATTGGGGTAAAGGGAGAGAAATATTAGCCCAAATGAAAAATGAATGTTTGGAGAGAATCCATTACCTTATATCTGAAAGTGTTCTCCACATGCACTTAATGTCCTAAATAATGAAATTAAATTCATTAATAATTTAATTCAGAACCTATTAAAAATTTATTAGATTTATTATAACTGTATTAAGTTCATTTATGGCCTTTTTTATGATTTATAAGATTCAATTCTGTCTTTTGGGGGTGTTCGTTTCTTTGGTCTTCGTGATTAGTTCACTTGTATACATGTATGAAAGATCATGTAAAATGGGAATAGTTATATAGAATTGAAATTATATGTTAATAATGAAATTAAATAATATTAAATGGTATTATATATCATTTTTTCTATATATTAGGATGATTCATTGGATAAAATGTTAATGATAATTGTTTAGATTATTTTGGAATTTTTTTGAACATCATGAAATAGTTTTGTTTTATTATTTAATATTATGTATATATATTGGTTATAGAATATTATATAGCTTATAATATGTATAATAAAATCTTATTTAACCATAATAATGGTTTTTTGATGAGCCTTGAAGGAGTTAATGGAAAATTAAAATGCATTGTCCTCAATGGTTGTAAATCGATGTATCACGGATGATGTTTTCATTTTTAGAATAAAAGTAAGAGGAGAAGGGGTTTCATGATGGATATTCAATTAACATAATAAAATTATAGTATATATAATATATTGTATTTATAATGAATTTTTTGATAGAGGAGATAAGGATAGGATAAGAAAGTAAATTAAAAAGAATTAAAAGAGAATGAAATAGGATTTTACCTCTTGTATAGAATCTCCATGAGAACCTCCTTAAAGAACTTGGTACTGGCCTTTTTGTGAGACCAATAAGACAAAAGAAAAGAGAAGAGGTTTTGGAGATGAATTGAGGAGAATATTATAAATATACAAGGCTTATAAGGTGTAAAGATAAGGGGTTTTGAGGGACAGTCTTTATAGTGGAGAAGAGGGGTGTTTTTATATTATTTTATTCATTTGTTTATTATTTTGGATCTAGACTATAAATAGTGAGGATTATTTTGACTAATCAAATTAAAAATTTGCATGTGAGTTCGAGATATTGGTTTCTTACATCATTTATAACTCAAATATTCATATATTTTTCTTAAAATGTAAATACCGTAAATTATTGTATTCGACTATTCACCAAAAATTCAACTATTTTAGAAAAATCTCAAAAAAAATAACCCTAACCATTTCTCGACATGTAAAATTCAAAAATAAATGAAATATTTTGAAAATAATTTTCTAAATATGAGTAATTTAATTTTTAATTAAAATCATAATTTATTCAAAAAATATCGATTTTAAAATTATAACTAGTTTTATGAAACTTTGAAAATTTAATTAAGGTATCATGAAATTATCTTATAATTATAAGAAAAAAATTAATTTATGAATCTATTTTTTAAAAATAAATTTTCATTTAAATCCTTATATTAATTATAAAATTGTAAATAAACATTTATGTTTCACAAAAATAAAAATACTTAATTTATCATTTTTAAAAAAATTATTTACTTATTACATGATATAAATAGATTATATTTTTATTCATAAGACAACTAAATTTTATTTATACTTTTATAGGTGATGTTACTATTCTATTGGTCATATTACTGTTCATAATGGTCTCATTACTATTCCTAATGGTTATGTTAATATTTAATGGTATATCAAAATTTGTTTAAGCTAGGTGTTTCATACAGCATAAGCCATCAAGTAAATTGAATTTATTTTAGAATATACATACCATAAATCTTGTGGTGTTATACCTTTTAATGGTATGTTCAACAAATGATCATCATTGATTTAATCATTTTAAATAAGAATACTAAAAGGATAACCTTTTATTCAAATTGTGTAGTACATTTATATCTATTAATTATTCTTATACATCCTTATAATTATGATATATCACACTAATAAAAACTAAATAAGGTTATTATGCTTCTGGTATAATTATATTATAAAAATACCACCTCATAATCATTTATTAAAGTAGGGTATGTTCATGTTTGGGTGGGTTTAACCACCTACTTGAGCAATACTATGAATTTATACCATGAATGAAAATGGAAACATAATTAATATTATAATATAATTTAAATGTTTAAATTATTATTTGTTTTATTCTAGAGACATTATATCAATATTTTATCTAGTAATTAATAAAACACCCTTCGACTGTCAAGAATCACCAAAACATGTTTTTCATCGCTTTCATCTTCAAGTATAAAGACTAAAATGATCATGAATAGAATTTGAAACATAATAAATAATAATAAATCATCCCTAATAGTAAATTTAGTGGCCTGATAATAATTAACTTTTTAAAGAGAATGAAAACATGCACCACTATTATAAAACCAGTACAAATGATCAAAACTATAAACACCTGATGTGGAAAATCGGAAACAGTCAGGTAGAGAATGAATATTTATGAATAGTATGAATGAAAATGGATATGATTAAGGTTATAAATTAATTTATTAGTATATAATTTTTGTGATACAAAATGTTAAAGTATTCTCATGGAAGTTAGGACAACAGATAAGGGTTTTAATCTCAAATTCCACTCTTTGGGACTTGTTTAGTATTATGCACCTAACTTTATTTATGTGGTGTATATACTTCCTATTTGAGATATTGTATCATAAAATTCCCTTATTTATGGAATTTAAATATAAATTTTAATCCCTCTCCTTTAAGGATTTTTTATTGATTTACTACCCAATCCATGTGTGGGGTTTTTTCATCTCAATTTTCATTCTTTGGGACTCATGTTATATTCACCACCTGTTTTATTTTATGTGATGCATAAATTTCCATTGGAGAAATTTTTACAATTACTCATGAATTTTATGGGATTAAAATTATATATTTTTATCCCTCTCTCATATTATTTTGATTTAATTATTACTAAAACCATTTTGATACCCAATATTTTCTATAGTGGAAGAACTATCCAAAGTTTTGGTAAAGCAAATGGATGTATAATTTCCTAGAAAATAAATCCATAACTAGATATTGGAAATTAGATCTGGTTTTTGAAAAGATTCACCAAGGGGTAATCACCTCAAAAAGGGTTGGTTTTTCATTGACTCAATCATCACCCTGGTGCATAACAAGTGAACCTAGGACTGAACACCTGGAGAGACACTCCCAATGGATATGATTTGGAATATTCACATGCTCTAAATGAACCATGATAATTTATTTTTCCTACCATTTATTTGGTATCCTACTAATGAAAACTATTAAACCCAATTAATATCTTCTATGTATAAGTTAGCACATTAAAAGTACCATATCCCCTATATTTATTTGATGAGGAGTCTTCGGGTTACTTTGATGATGACCCACAGATTATAAGTTGATTAAGGGATGTTCTTATAGGAATCCACAATATTCTATTGAATGGGGAATTATTTGATTTATGTATTTATCATTATATATATAGAAATGTTTTATTTAGTAACAGATTACATAGGTAATGGTATAAAAGGTATTGATGAATCTTATGGGTAATGCATTGGACTTAATTAGGTGATGGGTGGGGCCTGAATTTATATAGCTCATCGATGTATCTATAGGTCTCATGAGACAAAAAAAGTTGGATTTTCGTTATACCTATTCATATAATAGGATAAATTTCTTTAAATAAGACCTAAATAGCAAGTTTTGATGTCTGGAATTTTGCATTCCATTAGTATTGGATCAATGATTATTGTTATACATGTTTTCATTTATCTTCATGGATATATCATTCCATTTGTTTCAGTTGATTATAGATTCATGTTGTTCATTTATTCATTTATTCATTCCATATCACTTATGTCATATTTATTTTATGTAATATTCCATTATAATCTACTCCTTACTGAGAAACTATGCTCACCTATATATTTTTTCCATTCCCCAGAAAAACTAAAGGAGGACTATGTGTAATTTTTAGGGATTTGATGTAAGGTATAATAATGTTCTTGCAACATGTTCATGTTAGATATTATGTTTTAAAATGTAATGTATATATGTATCTAGTGTTTTAAAACTACTAAACTATTGGATCCTTCAATAACTCTTGTATTATGTACCAATAATGTAATGTAAATACCATATTTAGGTTTATAGAGTCTATAATGTTATATTTTCAGTTCATAATGGGTACCTAGTGGATTTTTTACAGACCCTATAGGGCCCAGGTCCCCACCAATAAACTATTGGGAGTGCACAGGGTGGCCAATGGAGTGTTGAGTACCTAGTATGGGTTCATTGAGTACCTGGAAGATTTGGGTGTAATTTTTTATTAATGGTTAAATGATTACTTTCCAATCCCCTTATTTGATCCCCAATCAAAGGTATTATCCTTTATCTAGATGAAATACCAAGGGAAGGCACTCCCTTTTCCCTCTCTTTCTCTCTCTTTTCTCTTGTGGACTCAAGATAGATCTTACTTGTTTCTTCATTCCAAACCAAATAAGTTTCTTCCTCCATCTTCTTCTATTGTTCTTAAATCTTTTCAATTATGTTTTTTAGTTATTTGGTAAAGGGTTTTGAATATGATTTTGCTGAAAAATGGTGGAATCATCCTGATATGTTGATTTTTTTTTGTTGCGATTGGTTGTGGATGTCTAAAGAAGGGTATGTCACCCATTTCTCATTATTTCGATAGAGGGACATCACAAAGTGGATTTTTTATATGGTTTTATGTGAATTGGATTGTAATTAGTTATTGATTGAGTATTTAATGATATAAATTATATACATATGAGTTTGAGGAGCATTCCATGAGATGTTGTTATGTCGTTTCTCTAGGTTTTGGTCATGAGAGGCCACTCGGTGAGTTTTTGGTGAGTATTCCTAATTATATTAAATTAAATAATTAATAATAAATGTGTATAATTAATTAATAATGATGTGTGGTGTGATATTGGGGTTTAAGATCATGTCAAGGCATGGTATGAGCTTGGATAGTGATAGTGAGCATGTATTTTGGATGGTAACTTTATTTTGGAGGTAGGTAGTCCCTTTAATACTAAACCATATCCTTGTCTACATGTTTATTGCATGTGTGTGCCTCAGGTTAAGTTTATAAATCTCTAAAGGGTGGAATATATGTCTAGGAGTATGGGATAGGCTTGGCTTAAGACTTTAAGTAGTTTCATGAGAGTGTCATGCATGGTATGAGAAATTGAGGGATGTCATGTTGTTATATCGTCAAGGGACAGGGTGTTCAGAATGGATTAAAGGATCCAAAAGTCACCTTGTCTCATGATATGAGTTGTTTTTTTCATTTTATGGGCTTTCATAGGATATTTTAGGGATTATAAGTTTTCATACCTTAAGGAATTTAATGGTTTAGGACTGCCTTGTGAATTGTATAAGAAAGGAAATAGGGATATCCTTGAGACCTTAGAACTCCTTGGGTGAGAGGAGTGGGATTATGTGAACAAATCTAGTAGCATAGGTAATACATTAGGCTTAATATTTATTTTTTTCTTGGTTTTTAAAGAGTTTATCACTCTATTTGGGTGTTCCTATTAGTACTTGATAAATTTGATGAGGGTATATGGTCTCATTTTGATGTGGGGCTCCAAAGGGAGTGATATGGGAACATGATATAGGCATGGATAATAAGTGGTAAGCCTTGTGAGGATTGAATAATATTAAATAGGATATTTCATGGGTGAAACGAGTGGGATATTTGGTAGTAAATAGGTAAAATTATTGTGGATATGTTTTAGGAAATAGAATTGAGTGTCAAGACTTAGGGTGTGGTTGGGCACTAGTTGTGTGCTAGGATAGAGTAGAGGTTTATTGGTGTTTTCTTGAGTCCATATGTGGTAGTTAATATCCTAAGTGAGTTTATATTTTTTGGTATGGATAGGGGAAATATACATGATAGGAATGTGTGTTGGGAATGTCCAAAGGTCCTGGGATCATCATGAGTATTGGATAAATATGGATTGAGGTGATTTATATGGATGATGAGGTTAGTCAGAGAGGAACTGCTAAGTTTAATGTGATACCTTCTAGTTGAATGACAGGTGGGGATGTTTGAGTATCTATTTTAGGGTTAGGCTATCAATTTTTCTACCATTTTTTATTTATTATTATTCTTAGAGCTTGTTGTGTTACTTTGATTATGAGATATGATTCGAGAAAGGTTATAAGACTTAACCATGAGTGTGAGGGTAGAAGAATGTGATGTAATGTGAGACCTCACCTTGAGTGATAGGGTGGAATTATTAGATATGATATGATACATTTCTCTAAGTGGAATGATTTAGACATGTGGTTTGATTTGATAACTCACTCACAGTGAGAGGGTGGAGGCATATGATGTGGTATGATAACTCACCTTGAGTGAGTGGGTGGGGGTATGTGGAATGTCAAAAAAAAACTCACCATATTTGAGAGGGTAGTGGTATAAGATGAAGAATGTGATGTATCACATGAATTATCCTAAAACATCATCCTAAGTGTGAGGGTGGTGTTATATGACTGGATATGAGATCAGGAGTCGGTACATGAACCTACCCTGAATGAGAAGGTAGAGGTAGAGACTCGAGTATAGGACCCTACCTGGAGAAATGGGGTATTGGTTTGGGTTTGTGTTATGATATGACTTATCTACTAGTTTTTTCCAAAGTAGGTGAGATTAGGTGTCATGGTGGCTTAGTTAGTGCATGATGACCTAAGGCAATTGCATGCATGATATATTTTGTTTCAAAATTTATTTTTCATACTTTCATAAGTTGTATATGATGTATTATATAAGGGGAACTTGGTAAAACCCAACTGTGTTTATGTTCACAACCCTACATGGGAACCTCAGTGTGTGTGTAGACATTATGTATTGTTTATAGGTGACAGGTTATACAGGGGATCCAACTAGAGTATCTAAATAGATGTTGGGAGGCTATTTCAATGGGGGGTTATAATAGAGTTTCTATATATTTGTTTTCTATTTATTTTTCACAGATCGAACAAATAGAAAACAATTATTATATATATATATGTTGTGAATGTGTATAATTTATGTTATATCACATTATTCTTCATTTGATATTGCTAATCAGCTCTTAGATTTAACTCATTTCATTTATTATAATTTAATATGAGATTTTTGTTACTTATATATTATTTTATACAATAGTACCAAGAGTATAGTCTCTCCATGATGATTATTGACTCTTGAAACTAGTCAATAGCCTCTAATATATGGGGTGGTGTGTCAAAGGTCTTGTGGTTCTCTGAACAGGGTATTATCAACGAGATTTTAGTTGGGGAATTGGAATGTAGTGTTATATAATTAATTTTTGGTATTTTAATTTGGCCATGATGTTTAGAGTTAGGATATGTTTTTAGATCTTGGTATAGACCTTATACCTAGATATAGTTAACCCTTGTATAGGGAAAGTAAAATCTTTTGAGGATGGGATTTCTATTCATTTTTTCACTATTATGATTGAGATGTTTACTTAAATTGATGTTATATGTGACATTTTGATTTTTTTTATCTTGGTCTAAATTATAAATATAGGATGATTTCATGTAGTGTACTACTGATATAAGTATCATAGAAATATTTATAACTACTTATGAGTGTGAAATGTTTTTTAAAATGGGTAAATTATGTTTGAAAAACTAAAAAAAGGAAAAAAAATAGAAAATTAGTGGGGAAAAAGTCTCCAATTATTTAAATAACCAACAATAACTTACTCATTGTTTTATTAAAAAAAATTATTGGTGGAACCTTTATTAATTGATACCAAATGGGTGTTTTTATGTGTTTTATTGTGATTTGATTATTATTATGCTTATAGTAGACAGCAACCCTATGGTGGGTAGATCTAGGTATGAGGCGCCTTATGATAGATATTGGGTTTGAGTTCCTCGTTTTATTGTGAGATATTTTGGATTATTGGAGACCCTTTAGGTTTTTAAGATGGTTATGATGATATCCTGTGTGTTGATGATGTGAATCTCTCTAGAGTGATTATATAGGGTCATTGAGGGTAAGGTTCAAATTTATACCTAATCGGTTGATGGTTATAAAGGGCTAGTTTGGGTTAGTTAGTCCTCGTTATTTTATTGGTAAAATGAGTGATCCTTATGTATTAAGCTAGGTGAATGGAAAAGATTTATCCTATGTTGATGGGATCATGGGTGAATTATTTTTATAAGGAGTGATGGTCAAGAATAGTGTGTTTGAGAATTTAGTTTTGTTGGGAATTTCCTTGAGTATGTTGACAATGAGGGAACTTTTGGTGCCTCATGAGGAGTTCGTTAGCCTTATAGAATTAGGTATATTATGGTTGGATTTTGGTTTTTTTATAGAACCCAGAGTGTGAATTCGTGGTTACGTATCAAGAATTCAAAATCAATGCAAGGTTAAATGGTTTTAAGTATTTCTGTGATATAACCTACTTGGGTAAGCATGTTTTGGAACATTGATCCATAAAATGTTCCTAGAGAGAGCTAGTTTTGGTGGTTCATCTATAGTGGTGGTTACCATCAATGCATTCAGTGATTATAGGGGTTTGTTTTTGTTGAATGATATGGGTGGATAATTTTTTGTTCTATAACATCATCTAGGTAGGGATGTTCTTTTGTGGATTAGGTGCTAGCATCACAGTGGGATAGTGTCATTTTTGAGTTAATTGGTGCGGGGGAGTCATGGCCAATCATAATTGAGTATGAAAAGTGGTGTAAAATTTTGATGGCTAGATCAAGAATTAGGCAACCATACTGAATGATTCTTAGGGTTGAGAAGCCCTATGGTGGGGATTTTGTAATGACCCTCATCATTATGGGATGGTATTTTTTAGAGGGGATTTTAATTTTGATCATAAAAGTAGGGAGATTATTTTTATCATGATTAAAATAATTATTTTTTAGAGTTAGAGAATCCTAGTGGGGTTTTTTGATGTGTTTCAGGTGTTTTAGGATTTTTGGGAGAAAACTCGGGGTTTAAAGCAAGGAAGGATTGGTTAGTGAACTGTAGCATTACTACTATTTTGAATATTAAAAGGATTATATTAGATTTATTGAAAATAGGAAAATATAATAATGTGTTGGATTAATTGAAAATATATATAATGAATAAGTGGTGATGCTTGGAAGATTATTTACATGAATTTCAATGGATTTTTATGTCGGATTTTTTGATAAGTAATCTTGAAGTTTTTTATGATGGACCCATTTTTCACACAAATGGAATGGTATTCGAAGGAAATAATAAATTCAAAAGTTAATTTACAGGAATCATACATGGTCAAGAGAAGTTCCAAATAATTTTGAAGGAAACCTAGAGAAGGTAGAGGAAGACCATTCCTTAGCTCAAGGCATGGTGATTTGAAGTTATCCAAAATGGGAAAGAAAATCCCCTGGTCAGTGGGTGGTGAAGGAGAGAGAGTTTACAAGTGTTTCCATGCCCATTGCATAGAGAATTTTGTAGATGAGAATGCCTAAAATGGGAAACTAGAAAAGCGACCACACTAGTAGTGGTCCCTATGATGGAATTTTTGTACACCTATGAAAAATGGTAAAGTTTTCTACGAGAATTTTGATGGCCATGTTGAGTGAAAAATAGAAAAGAATATTGCATCTCACCATACTGATGATCATGGTGAAATGAAAGATTACCTCTAAAAAATGGTCAAGGCCAAGATGGCTATGGGGAAGACCATTATCTGAAGAATATATTACAGCGAAGACCTGCAGTGCAAGAAGGCTAAAATAGACTTGACCAAATCTATAGTAAAATTTGTGGTGCATGTTATATATCCTTATGTAACATGGGGAAGCCCAAAATGGTCATAGTGGTGTCTGAATGTTGTCATGGTCCACAGGTGTATTAGTAGGCCAAAACGAAAATAAGCATAGGACTACACCCATTGTGTTTCGAATTTTTGGGAAGAATCAAAAAATTATTTTTCATCAGGCCATAGTGCAAGGTGTTTTGAGCGCTGACATATAAATATAAAGAGATATGATTCATGTGATGCATGAACTAGCCTTCAATGCTTCATATTTCATGGTTCATAGTTTTAGAACATGATTCCAACCAAAGTTGAAGGTGTTTGAAACATTTGAGTTGGTGAATTAATTTGGAAGTAATTCACACTGTAAGGAGTTACAGTGGTTTTCCATGAAGAAGTTATGTGTGTTGACATCATTTGATGTATCATGGAGGAGATTTATTAGAAATTTAGTGTGTGGTTTCAAGGTACCATTATGGTGCTAAAAACTAGATATTAATTGTCTCAAGATCTCTCTTATTAAAGGGTAATCAACATTTATAAGAGGTAACAAAAATGAGATACTCTGAGTATAGAATTCATGTCTAAATCTCAAAGGAGAAAGATAGGAGTTATAGGTGAGGGGATAGAATCTTGAATAATTAGAAATCATTAAAGATTTATTCAAATAATATTTTTTTTATAGTGACTAAAAAATGTGAAATTCATTCTAAACTTACTCTATAATGAATAAAGTGCTCCCAAAAGAGTTCTTTTATAGGTTGTGAAGGAGTAGAAAAGTATACTAAAACAGAGCATATATCATTATCTTTAGATGTAAAAAATGATGTTGATAAAGGGACCTAAATTACTATAAAATATGTGAAAATACTACCCTAGATTTGTAAAAAAGGTGGAGGAAGATAGAATTGATACAACAATGTTTGATAGCCAATGTGAGGGTATTGATCCTTGGGTGATATTGAGTTGACCCAAAACATTATAGGGCAGTGAGATCGAGAAAGGAGTGACCTAGCCTAAACAAAACCATTTTAAATTAAGGATAGTATATTTTGATGCCTGAAAAAATGTGGATGAATGATCCTTGGATATATCCTGGTGGGGGTGAACCAATTAAATAATTTATGCCCTATTTATTTTCTATATTCACACCAAAAATGGTTCAAGCAACCAAAATAAATATCTAGCAATAAGGGAAGGTCAAGTGAAGTGAATCAATATATAAAAATGTGTGACCCTTAAGGTTAAGAGTTCAATATCCTACTAGGGTAGTGAGTTATTTAAGGTAAAGTGTTTAAATTTTTTTTGATAGGCATACCCTGATTCAAACCCCCAGTGTATATCTTACATTAAGAACCTAGTGATACATAACAAGTGGTATAAAAGGTAAGGGTCCTTTTTTCTCTAAATTGATTCAATTAGTTGTTTAATTTGAAGTTTCAACCTACTCTTATTATCTTTATTACCATGAAAAAGGAAAATACTTCAAAGAAGAATTCTAAATCTTATATAATACCACATTTTGGAACTCTTTATAGAAAAAGAAAGATCATTTGGAATGATAATTTCATTCCATAAAATAAAGGTATGAATGTGTTAGATAATGAGTTTACTTTGTTATTTAATTATGATATAAGAATATCCAAGTAACCTTGTATGCCATGTAATATTGGGACAGTATATGATGAGGATATCCCAAATAATATAAGAAGTGAATATAGAAATTTATCAGAAGTAGTGGATTGGAAAAAAAGCTATAAATTTTGAGACTTAAAGAGTAAAAAAGTATCTAAAGATCAAGATCAAAGTGCACAAAATTGAAGTAGAAAAAATTATATGGAAAAAAATGGCTTCCTTAAGTTGAAATTATCCTTAGGGACAAGAATGATTCTCAAGAAAAATATTTGAAGATGATATCCATAAAGGTGGAACAAATCAAATAATATTCAAAAGAAAATATTCTAACCTTGAAAGAGGTTCCAAACTAAAAGGTTAAAAAGGATGTGTTAGTTGAACACGTGGATGTAATGGTTTAAGATAATAAGTGGATGAAATAGAAAAATTTAATCCTCAAATATTCTATTGATTGAATTAATTATAAAATTAAAGAATAATGTGATATGTTGGACAAACTATCATAGACATTGGAAGACGATATATCTACTTGGAAGACTCTCAAGGAATAATTTATTATTCAACTTTAATCAATGAGAAACAATATACAATAGGTTTAAGAATAATTAGACTCATCCAAGAATCAGTTAGATGCTAAGGGTAAGCCTAAACTCAAGAATAATTTACATTTTTTGTTTGATCTCCCTTTGGTAGGTGATGATGAAAGAAAGAAGAAGTATTAGATATCAAAAAAATATATGAAAATATTATCATGTCACAAATTCCATACTTGATAGGTAAATATGATTTTTTTTATATTAAGGAACACCACCAAGGAATAATAATAGAAGATATATAAAAATTCCCCAAAAAATAGAAAGTTTTGAAGGTGGTTTAAATTCACATAAAAGTGTATATAAAAGAGTCAAAATCAACTAGATGAATTATCAAAAAAAATATAGAAACATGTGCATATTTTTTGGGATGTATAGACACATATCTAGATTTTTTCTAAGTATTATAAAACATCACCCACTATGAATCTGGTAGAAATTATAAAAAAAATTAGTTCTCATGCTTAGTAGAAAATGTACGGTTATTATTCTCTTAATTCTTATCAATGTAATTGTGTCTTTATTGTAAATTAAAAATGGAATTGAAGAAACTTTGTGATGTTTTTAACAAAGTTTTATATTTTTTGAAAACTAACCTTTTTGTAAAGGAATTTATTTTTCTTCACGACTGGACCTAATCCATCAGTATGGGAAATCAGACTCAACTCATCAGCATGATTCAATAGAACTAATAAATCAGAAAGAGAATTTGATGGAAAGTTAAAGACTACTAAGAATCAGTATTAGGAAGAATCATTCTCATAAGATACTGAGTGAGACTAAAAGTTTGGGAAGTAATATGAATTTCAAGTATTAAATCTGATGATTCTTTTTTGATCATGAAGTTCTTAGAAATAATGAAGAAGTTATGATACAAGATGGAGTTGATTGAATAGAAGAGAGTATGATGTAAAGTATTATGGATGCATCTCATCGGTGTGAGTAACACCATACACAAAGGGATGTAGATCATCAGTATGAGAATAATTGGTGTGACAATATCAGAAGGTTGGAATAATGATCTTATTGAGTAAAGAAGTTATAATGTTTTTGAATATTTTTTAAAGAAGATGGTGAATTCATGAGTTAGAAAGTTTTAATAATTACTAACCAAAGTCATATGATGATTTACCAATCTTGAAGTTTTTATATATCAGGAAAACTCTCATGATAACAGATTTTGATGAAATGGATGAATCATAAAAAATTTATCAGTTCTAGAAATCAATAAAAAGTTTGCATTAGATCCAGAAGTACTGGACCTAGAATTTTTTAGAAGACTGAATGAGTTAGAGATGATGAGGTTTGAAAAAATTTCAAAGTTACATAGTGGAGTTTCCAACATAATGATAATTACATCCTAATGAGAATTCCGTCATTATAAGGATTCCATCAGACTAACTGTAAGATGGAAAGTTGTTTTGACTGACTTTAAGAAGGAAAGTCAATCAGACTAATTCTGGTGAAGATAGTCATATCATAATGAGCTGATGATAGTCAGATCATAATGTGAAAAGGAAGTAAGTTTCTTCATAATGAAATATAGGAAGTTACATCAAAATGAAGCTGATGAAGTTATATCATACAAAAGTAAAGTTAGTATGTTTAAGAAGACTAATTTCTTATAAATCTTGATAAAGTTTGAATTAATTAAAGTTGAATTTTAAATGTGAGTGTTTTTCATATATTTTAAATTTTATTTATCAGGAAAAAAACTTCGGTTTCCTACCTTTTCTATTCTAAGTTGGATGTAAATAGAATCATAGTACATTCATACTTTGTAACTTTTCTTATACAAAAAGGAGGAGTGCTTCATAATTATTGTCAAGTTTTTCTTTCGAGATTGAGATCTTATAATAATGTTGGACACCTAAAAGTTTTATTTACTATACTAAGAAAGATAATATTGAGCATTTGATCAGAGATTTAGTTTTTTTATTTTGAGAATGGGTTAATAATACTAAGTCTATTGGATTGAATTCATCTGACTGTGGAAGTTTGGATTGAGTTTTGAGAAGTTTCTGAGAAGAACAAGTTTTTTTATCTAGACATAAAAGAAAGTTTATTCAGGAACAAAATGATAATGGGAACATCATATTAAGTCGACCGTATTGAGTCAATCATACTGAATTCATCAGACAGAAAGTCATCAAACTCAAGGTCAATAAACCCATGAACTTTTGTGAATCATATTGAAAAAAAGTATTTATTCTTTCTTTTGGAATAATTTTTTTGTAAGAAACTTTGTAAATTCTTGGGAGTCAGTAATATTATTCTTATCAGGAGATAGAAGGTGTCTAATAGGAGTTGGAAAAAGTTTTATTCATTTATTAATAATAGTTAATTTCCATAGACCCTTGTAAGTGGCTCGGACAAGGATGTAGGTTCTCACACTAAGATCGAACCTTGTAAATATTTTGTGCTTTACTTACTTTCCTAATTTTTTATGCATGAGTATTCACTAAAACATGATAAGGATATAAGTATTAAGAGGTTTCATATGCTCAGTTTTAAAGGTATTGAAAATTAAAAAAAACTGAACAATTGATTTACCCCCCACCCCCACCCACCCCCCTTCTATGTTGTTATTTGAACATTTGGAACTTCAATTGGTATCATAGGAAGGTTCCCTTATTGAATCATTATCATGGATAATCCCAATTCTATCAATAGTAGAATAATTCCTACACTTAGTGTAAAAAATTATTATGGATGGAAAAATAGATTGATTTTTTATCTCTTATATCTTAGCCTAGAAGTTTTTATTGCCACTATAATTGGATTTCCACCTATTGAGAAAGATCATCCTATGATGTTTACTGATAATGGAAATATATAAGTTTAAGTAAAGGCTAGAAATGTGTTCCCTATGTCCTTATCATAAAATTTTTATATGAAGGTGATGGATCTAAAAACTTCAAAGAGTATGTGTGAGAAGTTGGAAAGTATTTTTGAAGGGAATAATAAAATGAAGGAAGCAAAGATAAAAATATGATTTAGTAATTATGGAGACATAATAATGGGTGATGAAGAAACTATATATGGATACTTCACTAGATTAAATGAAATTGTTTGCAACATCATAGGATTCGATGATGTCCTGGAATATTCTAAAATTATAAAGAAACTTATGAGAAACTTTCTAGATAGGTTTGATTCACAAATTCCATATTTATAATATAAGGATGATTTATCTCTTAATGAATTGCATAAATTTATTATTTCTTATGAAATGAAGAAATATCTAATATTTAAAAATAATATGAAAGATTAAATTACTTTTGAATCCATTATAAAATTTAAAATACATGATATTGAAGATGTTTATCCTTGTGAAAACAAAGATAAAGTGGATGATAAGATTAATGACAAAATCATGTCTCTTATATCTAAGAACTATTTAAAATGAAGAGGAAAGTATGGAGGTATACTTCCTCTCAAATGTTTTGATCATGGTGGAATCAAACACTTTACTATGAATTTTCCCAAGAATAAATTTATAGAATATCAATATGATTCTGATGAAAATACTTGATAGAAGAAGTTAAAAAAAGTTATAAAGAAGAAAATTAATCCAAAAATTTAAGAATAATTTCACTACATACAAAAGAAGTGTGCTAATTAAAAAATATGAATCAGACTCAATTTAAAACAATTATTCATAAGATGAAATTTCATAAAAATTCATAAACTTCATTGAAAACTTTGTAAAAACAAAATATTCCTCAGATAGTGTAGAAGGTGGTGTGTAATCATATAGAGAGTATAAACTCAAAATAGAACTTGTTTCATGTCTTGAGAAAAATAGAACTCTCAATAAATAAATCATAGTAATGATGAAATATTGTGAAGATGTTTCTGAAGGAAGAAACATGTCATCAAATATGAGGAAGAATACATTCAGGATATCTTAAGTTACAAACTTAAAATTAGTGAATATGGAAATATGATTGAAGATCTCAGTAAGAATATAGAAGCTAAGGAAGAATAATTTAACAAGATTTAATAAAAACTTATTGAGTCTGAAATTACCTCGAGGAAGATGAATGAAAACTTCAACAAATCTTCTAAAGTAAAGGCTAATACTTCTAAAGTTTCTAAGAGAACTCGAACCTATAATCAGGTGATTTCCTCACCCACCAAAAATAATTTTTATCTAATTTTTCTAAAATTTAAGGTTCTAGAAAAATTATTGTGAAATATTGGGTGGAAAAGGGTGTGAGAAGACTATTTAATATACAAAATATGAAAACTCACTTAGGTGGAAAGATGGTCCATGGCCACATATTGTTAGAGCGCGATGAAATTTTCAACCTTAATAAAATTTCTATATAGAAATATCTTACTTCAATAGAAAATCAATATTTTATGGATATTTCAAGTGTTGTAAAATATCTCAAAATAGGGATTATAATTGTTGGAATAAATTTTTACTTTCTAGAAGATGTTTGGACAAAGTGAAATTAATGGTGGAATATGGATGAGTAACTTTCCTAACTCACTGGAAGTTATAAAAGAAAAATCTCAAGATGTTAGAAACTTTCCAAAAAAACAATTTGAATGTCTGGAAGATGTTTTTGGAAGCTGTGATCAAGCTGGTAATCATATCAAAATATGTATGACACTCATTCCAGAAAACATTTCTTATGGTAGAAACGAAAATAAATTTGGGAAGAAGAAAATTAAGGAAAGATATTTTGTTGTTAAAATAGCTTTTAAGGAAAGTAAAAGGAACAATCCATGGATACTTGATAGTGGTTTTTATTCACATATGATAGGTGATATAAAAATCTTGAAACATGTTGAAAGTCATTATGTAGGATTAGTTACCTATGGTGATGACAGTTCCTTAAAAATCAGAGGAATCTTAATGTCTGAGATTCAAAAAAAATATTTAAATCTAAGGAATTTTTATTTTTTTATGTGATAAAACATAACTTACTTACTATAAGTAAACTTTTTTATGATGGAAAATAAGTGATTTTCAAAAAATATTATTGTATCATAAATGTGTGAAATATCAAAAACTGATCACCAATGGAGAAATAACTAGTGGTAATATTTTTCAAATTGGAGAGTTTAATAACTCATGTTGCTTGAGTGCTGAAGTTGAAAACAAATTTTGGAACTGAAGACTTGGGCACCTTGGGTATATTAACATGAAAAAACTTTCTAAAGTTTATTTTTTTATGTTATTTTCTATAATTGAAAATAATAGATTAATATGTTTTTGTTACTTTTAATAAATGAAATATTACTAAAAAAAGTCATAAGAGAGTTGAGATTCAGTCTGCCAGACCTCTTGAACTTATTTATTTCGATATCTGTGGGCCCATGAGACATCAATAAGAAAAATATATTTACAATTTATCAATTTTATTGATTATTTCACTCGAACAACAAACATTATTTTTATGAAACACAATTTATAAACCATGGAAAGGTTTAGGTTTTTTAGGAAAAAAAAGTTGAGTAAGAAATGGGGGCTTATATAAAGAAGTTGAGAATATTTGATGGTGCTGAATTTACAAGAAATATTTTTGAAACTTATCGGAGAAATAATGGTATAAAATACCAATATAGTTCTCCCTACACTCTACAACAAAATGGAGTGGCAGATACAAATAATAAATTTTGATGGAAATGGGAAGAATTATGTTAGTAGAATAATAAATTTTAAAGTTTTACTGGAGAGAAGTTATTAGTACTATTGTACATATTCAGAATAACTATTTTTGGAGATCGGAATCCAACATTACTTCTTATAAAAAAATTTATAACAAAAAAATCTTAATTTAATTACTTAAAAGTTTTCTTAATTCTATGTTTATATAAAATAAAAAAACAAAATCGGGGAAATTTTGATGAGAAAGTTGAGGAAGGAACTTTTATGGGTTATTCATAAAATGAAAGAAGTTACAAATTTTGGAACAACCATTTACGAAAAAAATTGACTCATATCATGTGAAAGTTATTGAAAATCAAAATTCCTTAACAAAAGTTTTTGAGAATTCTAAGGAGGATAAACTGAAGGTTTCCAATTAAAGTGAAAATGATATAAAAAACTTATCAAGATTTAGAAGAAACATATGATGAGGAAATTTAAGTAGGGAAATAAACTTTAAAATTACATTCCTTATAAAAACATGTTGAGATCTAAAATATCCTTGGGATTTATAAGGATTCAGTTTAGACCAGAATAAAGTTGATATTATAAGATCAAACTTCACTTATCTCAAAAATTTAACTAGAATCAGTTTTAGAAGCTATTGAAGATAAATAATGGATAAATTGTATGATTAATACTTAGATCAAGTTGAGAAAAATAAAACATGGGAACTTTTTACATGTTTAATAGCTATAAATGTTATTAGAACAAAGTGTTCTTATAGAAACAATTTTAATGAACATAAGTTTCATTAAATAAATATAGACTTGTTTTTAAAGTCTATGCAAAGGTGGAAGGTGTGTATTTTGATGAAACCTTTTTCCCTGTTCCATGGTTAGAAACTATTCAAATGTTTCTAGTAGGGGTTTTTACTAGAATAACAGATTATATCAGATAAATGTAAAGTCATCATTTATCAATGGAGAAATTTAAGAAGAAATTTACATTAAAAAAACTTGTGGGCTTCTACTTGATGAGGATGAAAACAAAGTTTATAAACTGAATAAATCTTTGTATGAGATGAAACAAGCTCCACGTACCTGGTATTCTAAGCTTGAATTTTTTTTGATAATTTTGAATTTCTCTAAAATAAAATTTGATAGAAAATTACATGTGAAATATTTTGACTCCAGAACTCTAATTTTAATTGTTTATGTGGATGATATAATTGTTTCTGGGTATGGATATGATGTTTGGGAAACATTTTCTGAAGAAAAGAAAAGGAAATTTGAAATGTCAATTTTGGCCGAACTAACTTTATTCATTGGATTAAAAGTTTAACAAAAATAAAAATACATTTTCCTATCTCATGAAAAGTATAATGGGGAATTTTTAAAAAAAATGGAATATATGAATCCAAATAAGTTTCTACTACTATCTGAGTGGGGATGAAGTTGAGTGAATATGAGTATAGAAAAAGTGTGAATTAGAAAGACATTATGAAGCTAATAGGAAGATTACTTTACCTTACAGCCTCAATTCTGGATATTCTTTATGTTGTGAATTTGTGTTCTAGTTATCAATGTAATCTGAAATAATTGATTATGTTAAAAGAAAATAAAATTATGAGATATGTAAAATGAACAAATTCACATTGTTTGTTATATAAAAGAAATTTTGAAAAAAAATTTCATATTTATACTAATGCTGATTGGTTTGGAGATCGTAAAGATATAAAATCAACCATAGGTGGAACATTTTTTTGGGATAATTTTGTGTAATTTGGCATAGTAAGTAAAAAAGTTCAGTAAATTTGACCATAGAAGAATCATAATATGTTGTGGCTTCTTAGGCTTATACTCATATGTTTTGGATAAAAGTTCAGCTAGAAGATTTGAAAGTAAAAGTTTCTAAACCATTGAATATACTTTGTGATAATCAATTTGTAATTGGTATTTCTAAAAATCCTTTCCAACATTAAATCTAAAAGATAATTTATGTAAAGTTTCCCTTTATAGAAGATAAAGTTTCTACTGGAGAGGTTCTATAGAAATATATCTCAATAAAGTATCAAATTGCTAATATCTTTACAAAGGAAATGAAAAAATAAAGGTTTGTTGAGTTAATACTAAAACTGCATGTTCAAAATACTCCAATGACTTCTTAAATCTCATTATTAATGCCTCCACTATGCTTTGGATTATATTATGAAGGGGAAGAAAATGTAACAACTTTGTACTTTTTAATAAGTTTTTACTTATCTTTCCTTTATGAATCTGAATATGTGGTTATCAGATAATGGGGTAGATAACAATAAAGGGAGAGAGAAAAAGAAAAGAGAGAAAAGATAAATTGATGGGGATTTTATGTTTACATTGCTGCAAAAAAAATTTATCACTAAGGGATGGAGTTTCTTTAAAAAAATTACATTATCCAGTAGTGTGGTGTCATGAAACTCTTTTTTGAGAATATTTTTATTTTGAAAAAAATAAAAAAAAACTTGAGTTTTTTACAAAAGTTGAGGTGTGAAAATTTTATGAGAGTTGAAAAATATGTTTACAACTGTTTTCAACAAATCCAAATAGGAATATTGAATAATATTTGTGATTTTTTTTAACAAAGAATTATATTTTTTGACAAAAAACCTTTTTGTAAAAGAATATTTTTGTTCTTATGGATAAAACCCATGCCATTGGTATGGGAAATTGGACTCATAAAATCATCATGGGTTAATATAACTAGTAAATGTCAATGATAATTTGATGTAAAGTCAAATAATGATGGGAATTTGTATCAAGAAGAATCATTCTGAGAAGATACTAAGTGATACTGAAAGGTTGGGAAGTAATAAAACTTTCTAGTATTAAATATGATGATGATTTTTTGATCATGATGTTATTATAAATCATGAATAATTTATAATACAATCTAGAGTTAGTGGAAGATAGGAGAACACGATGTAAATTATTTTGTATGTTTCCCATTGGTGTGAGGAACACCAGACATAGAAGGATGCAGATCATCAGTCTGAGAATCATCGGTGTGAAAATATCTGAAGGCTAGAAGAATGATCTTGATGAGTGAATAAGTCATAATATTATTGAAGAGTTTTGAAAGAGGAGAGTGAAGTCATGAGTTAGAAAGTTTTCATACTTTCTAACCTAAGTCACGCGATTCTTTACTAATCTTGAAGTTCTCATATATCATGAAAAATATCATAATAAAAGATTTTTTTGAAATAGAGGAATTATAAAGATTTTATCGATTCAAGAGATAAATAAAAAGTTTACATCAGATCTAGAAGTACCAAAAACATAATTTTTTAGAAGTCTAAATGAGTTATAGTTGATAATTTTTGAAGAATTTTAAAAGTTATAGAGTGAAGTTTCCATCATAATGATAATTCCATATTTATGAGAATTTCATCAATATGAGGATTTCTGTTGGAATGACTCTGAGAAGGAAATATGATTGGGCTAACTTTGAGAAGAAAAGTTAATCAGACTTACTCTGATGACGATAGTCTGATTGTAAGGAGTTGAAGGTAGTCAGTTCATAATGAGAAATGGAAGGAAGTTTCATCATAATGAAGAAGAGGAATCTACATCAGGCAGAAGCTGAGTAAGTTATATCAGAATAAAGAAAATTTAGTATGTTTGAGAAGAATTATTTCTGAGAAATCTTGAGAAGGTTTGAAGTAGTCAAAGTTGAATTTTAAATGCGAGTTTTTTTCAGAGATCTGAAATTTGGGCAGGTGGGAATTTTTTTCGATTTCTTTTCTTTTATATTTGGAGTTTCCTATAAATAGAAGCACAGTAGATTCAAACTTTTTATTTTTTTTTTCTTATGTAGAAAAAGAGTAGCACTGTATAATTCTTGTCAAGTTTTTATTTCAAGACTGAGATCTTAAAAGAAGGTTAGACACCTGAATTTTTTGTTTATTAGAATGAGGAAGGTTGTATTGAGAAAATGATAAAAGTTTGAGTTTTTTCATATTGAGAATGGATTCATCGTACTAAATCCATTATACTAAATTCATCAGACTATGAAAGTTTGGATTGAGTTTTGAGTAATAAATGAGAATCAAAAGTTTTGTTATCTAGATAGAATAGAAATTTTCTTCAACTGTAGAATAAGAAAGGGAGAATCGTATTGATATGACCGTATTGAGCCAATCAAATTTAATTCATCAGAATTAAGGCCATCAAACTATGGGCCATCATACCCAAGAAAGTTTTCGGAGTATACTGAAAAAAAGTCTTAATTATTTTTTTTGATCAATTGTTTTGTAAGAAAATTTTTAAATTGACAGGAGTCAGAATAATCATTCTTCTTAGGATATAGGATGTGTCTAAATAAATTTAGCACAAATTTTATTCACTTATTCATAATAGTAAATTTCCATAGACCCACAGGAGTGGAAATAGAAAGGATGTAGGTTCTCACATTGAGTTCAATCCTTTTAAATCTCATGTTCTTTACTTGCTTTTATACTTTTTCATACATGAGTATTTACTAAAATATGATAAATATGTAAACTTTAAAAGGTTTTAGGGGTTATGTTTTAAAATTATTAAAACTTAATAAAAGTTAACAAATGTTTCAACCCCCCCCCCCCCGATTTGTTATTAAATCATTTGGAACTTTAGGAATGTTGATTGAATTAAAATGGTAAAGTAATATATATTTAAATAAATATTTGTTCCTCTCAAGAATAGATTTCTAGGACAGGTTGAATATGATTTACAGCTAAAAGTTTTTCAAAAAGAATTTAAAAATTAGCTGCAAAAAAAACCTCATATAAAGAAATAAGGTTTTCCTAGAGGAAAAAAATTAACTTTGGTTTTGAAGAAAACAAAAAAAGTTGCCTCAGTTGTAAATAAAGAGAAGAATCCACCAATTAAGAAGTATGAGATAGAACTTATAGCTGTCAAGGAGATGATAAAAAATGTATAACTAAGTGGTCTTCTCCAAACCACTAAAAATCATGAAATAGAGAATGGTGTAACTGATTCTAAATAGATAAATAAATTTGATGGAAGTCTTGGAAAGGTTACAAAGGAAAAAAATTAAAAATGTGGAGAAGATTCAAAAGATAATAATTAAGAAACTTATAGCGGAGGGTGATATAGAAGAAAAGTAAATAGATGAAGTGATGAAATTCTTATACGTAAATCAGAAAAGGGGGAAAGTAAAGGTGGAAAGTGAAGGGTTGTTCCATTTTAACCAACCTCATTCCTCTACTTGAGGAACTTTAAGGTACCCCTCTCTTTATTTTCTTTATTGTTCCTATTTTTTTGAATAGGTGAAGAATTAAGAGGGAGATATAATCCATGAGATTGTGCTATAAATCATGTGTGATGGGAGATGAAAATAAGATCTGATGTAGACATAATTTTATGGGTTTTATGGTACTTGAAAAAGATAAAATGGGAAACAAAAGAATATAAAAAATGAAATTCATATATTTTTTTATCTAATAATTGTTTTTATGTTTGGAATTATCTTATGATTTTTAAATATCCAAAAGCATATGGGTTGGTAGATTTTTTCCCAGAATTGGTATCCCCAAATTGAGCTACAAAAATTAGTTTTAAGAACTAAAATACTTAGAGGGAATTTTCTAAACATAAAAGTCTATTAAGACTTATCAAAAAAATTGGAATCATGTGAAGTATAAAAATTAATGGAGTTCAAGAGTTATCATTTGTTAAAATTGATCCACTTTTTTAAAAATTGTTATCAAATTTTTATCAAGTAGTATCAATTAATTCATCATATTTTGTGATTCTCACACTCAAATTGATTTAATGGTTATTCTATAATGGTTTGTTTTGAAATTTATTTAGATATTATAGGTTGATATTTGAGAATTTTGAAGTCAAATATTCTAGGGATCTTAAAATACACTTCATGAGTGGCATGGAAATCCTTGTGGTTGTTTTCAAGAACTCTTTTTTCTTACACCAAGCCCTATCTTATAGTATTTTTTGACATCTCAAGTTTCAAGAGGTAAATTGACTAAAGGAATCTCTTCAGTTAAGTGAATCTATTAAAAGAGATTCTGAAATTTGAAGTCTAACTAGAAATGATTATTAATGCATAGCATTTGGCTAATAAAAAGTGGTTAAATCCAAAGTTTTAATATGGTTTCATAGAGGAAGATATAAAGGATAATTATAATTCATCTCTATACTCAAATGGATAGTATTATTTGACATTTTAGATCCCTATATAAGTAAGGGGGGGCAGTTATAAGTTCATCTAAGTGGAGATAAAATAAATATCAATTCTACTTTGACTTGATCCTTTAAATTTCATTGTCAAGTAGGGGGAAATGAGTAGGAAATGTAAGTTCCCTAATATGAAGTAAGAATAATATCCATTTTAATTTTATTTTCAATAATGGGAAGTATAAATATTAGACATGGATGGTGTATTTTAAACAAAATCTAAAGTGGTGGATTTTTAGGAATCCTAAAGAATTATATTGGATTTATTGACAATACGTAAAGATAATGGTGAGTTGGATTAATTAAAAATGTCTATATTAAATAATTGATGATGATTAAAAGATGTTTTACAATAATTTTGATGGATATTCATGTTGGAATGGTTTAAAAGTCATATTTAAGTCTGTTTTTTTTACTCATTGTCCACATAAAGACAATGGTATTTGTAGGAAATATAAAAGTGAAAATGTATTCTATAAGGACCCTGCATGGTCAATAGAAATTCTAAAGAATTTTAAAGGTATCCTGGAGAAGGTAGAGGAGGAACATGCCTCATCTCAAGGCATAGTGAGTTGATGTTGTCTGATACAGGCAATACCACACCCCGATCTGTGGGCGTGGTGAAGGTGAATAGGGTTCCAGGTGTATCTCCTGCCAATGTATTGGTAAAAATCCATCATGATGGTTTTTTTGGGTTATTTATGTTTTTTGAAAAGGTATAACATTATTTAATAAGTTTGGTTATCAAAGGAGGTGGTAAAAGTTAGCATGAATTTCATAAAGGAACAAGTGGAGCACAAATTTCTTAAAGGATCACGTTAAGTGAATAAGTCCAAAGGATCACACTGAAGCAAGTAAGTCCTAAGGGATCACATAGAATGTGTTTATTTTTACAAGGGTATGTTTATTCCTTGTAATCATGTGATATTCGTGAGTATAATAGTATTTCACGATGAGATCATGTGATGCACTTGAAGACATCATAAGACTGTCAATAGATCTCGCCAAGGAGTAATGCGAAGTGCATTAAGAAAGATAGGCTAGAAATGATGAAGATATATCATGGTTACTATAAATAATGTGACCACATGATTGTATTTGGATATCCCAATGGGATCATGAAAATCACACATAATAATATTTGGATCTCACAATGGGATCATGCAAAGGGAGCATGATTTTCTTTAGATCTGGTGATGGGATCATGTGAAGCATGCATGATTGTCATTTAATATTCTGATGAGATCACATGAAGTGCTTGAAAAAATGTCACTAACTAACACATGATTGATAATGGATCTCATGAAGGGATCAAATTATGACTTCATGGTTGTCAGGGGTTCTCACAATAGAGTCACATGATGTTCTCAAAGACAGTAACATTGAACAGGGAAGAAGGTATTACGATAAGAATCATATCATGGAGGTCCATTTTGAATACTAGAACTAATTACACAAAGTGCATAAGACTGAATACTAAGGTAGTGGAACAGATGGCTAACCACGATTTGTGGATTTAAGGAGGTATATTTTTTCCTATAAATACCCCTTAACCTATCCATAATAAGAATAGAAGTTCTCTTAAGTGATTTGATCTAAAGAAAATTATTTCTCATAAGAATATCAATTTCTTATTACAGAGTCTCGTGATCTATGTAATATTTATAAATTTTTGAAAAGGGATGTATGTGTTGTCTCTTTTCACATATGTAGACCCACCATAATCATATGATCTGTGTGAGTAGAACAGGGTATTAAGTTGGGGTCACAAGATTTGTGTAAAAAGAACAAGGTCCAATGACTCGTATAAGTAGAACAAAGTCTTTCACTAGAGTCATGTGATTCACAAGATCAGAAGAGGGACTCACGAAGGTGTATCATGAAGGGGATTTTCACAATAGTTACACACTCTAAGAAGAAAATTATCATTCAAATGTGGTTTTATCTCTTTAATTAAACTAGAGCATTAAGACATACACAAGTGTAAATAAACTCATAACTGATTGTCAGAAGAGTCTGTTGGAGGAGTAGTGTGTTCACTCTAACATAGAGAGAGAGTAGTAAGATTTCAAATTGTGAATAATTATAAACTAAGAGAGGAATTTATTCTACACTGAACCTTATAACAATAGTATTATTTATTGAATTTGGTACATTGTTGTATTAAGTTTATATAATCCTTAGATGTATCCCATTGAGGGTGAACAAAGTAAAATTGTTGTGTTTTGTATATGTTTTAATTTTCATTTAGTTTTTGTTATGGGAAGGAGATAGAAGTTAGTTTTGTCTAATGAAAAAACAAGATATGAAGAGATAATTTTTTTAATCTATCATACCATGATTCCCTCCCCCCCCCCCCCCCGTATTACTTAACCTAGTTGGGATAAAAAAATCATTAGAGGTTTGGGTTAAAGTCAAAGTTTCTCTCTAAGTAGAATCAATGGAAGTTATTAATCATAATGGAATTATAATCTTATATGGAAATAATTTTAAGCTATGGAAGAATCCTATGTAAAACTATATATGATTATTATGTATGGATGTGTTTAAAATTTGATTGAATGGTATTTATGCAAGTATATAAAATGGATCATTATCAAAAGAAGGTCGAATATAATTGGTTGTTGATGCCAAAGGAAACAATTCCTTAGGGGGATAATTATCCAATAAAATTTATCTATAGGTTGTATTAGATGATTCTCTTGAGGAGATGGAATTTTAGAGATCCAAAATGAATAAGTCCAATAGGTTTGTTCATGATTTCAAACTCTATATATAGCATTAAGAAAATAAGTTTTAGATAAAGCCTAAAATTGGATAACTCAGATTTGAAAATCTATAAAACTAGGATAAATTCATTTATTACATTCTCAAGGATAAATAAAAAACTAGGTTTATCAAAATTTTGAATAACATAATAAAATATCAAGTAAAACATATCAAAGAACTTGAGGAGTAAGTTGTAATACAATAAAGAAAGGTAAAAGATCAGGAGAAACTTTTGACTCTCAATATGATATCAGTAAAGTAGGTCGAATAGGTGACTGAAAAAAATAATTTTGAGTTTAGGTATTAAAAAAAAGATAAAAGGAATTTCAGGAAAAAAAGTATGACACATCATAATAACACAACCAGTATGGTTCCTAATCACAAATAGAAAGAAATAATGATTTGTGTCAAACCACAAGCACCAACTATGAGAATTAATATTGATTTGGGAACAAAACAAAATCAAAAGATTCAGATAACCCAAGGAACAACCTGTACTACATTAATAACATGCCAAAATATACCTCATATCGGTTGTTATTATTGAGAAATGATAGGATATTCTCAAAATTTATGTTATATATCCAAGAGTTATATAAGGTTATAAGAGAAACTGAGGCATCCAAATACATTTCAATATTTTAGGAATTCTTTTGATCATAACTATTTTTGGTGAGAATGATTCGGCCACATAACTAGATATTTCTCATCGAAAATGCATAGGAACGTACCAAAAGAGATCCAAAGTGGTTATATATGTAACCTCAAGGAATCATCAAATTAGTTGAGAACAAAAAATCAATATGAAGCTTTGTAAGATAATGTTTTTCCATTATAATCTAAATAAGATCAAGAATATCAGTCAATTCCAAGTATGAAGACAAAGACATATATCAAAAATAAAAGAGCTGAGCAGGAGGTTGTTGTAGATATTTTCTTTAAATTATCTGATTGTAATGGAATATGGATTATTTATAGTGTATGTACCTCCCATAAGAAAGGAAATAAGTATTTTATTATAGGAATCAGGTATTACAATGAAGGTTTCATAATATTTTTCAATGATGAAGGTATAAAGATTATTGGCTTGGGAAAATCTAAGTTTGGGGGAAAATACATGATACGTGCATATGTCTTGGTTGTTGAATTCCTCAGATGAAACTTGTTAAGTTTGAATAAATTGTGTGACTCAGGACACTCTATAATCTTTACCAAAAACTTTTGTATCATCAAGGGAAAACATGGTGTTGTTTTTTTCAAGAAAAGTGTATAAAATGGAATCCCTACCATGTAAGTGGAGAATAAGATATGTGTTTTATATCCATTGAATAATAAAATAGGCTATGGAATAAATGAATTGGTTCTTCTAGCTATCAATCCTTAGAAGATCTTGTGAAATGTGATGCTGATCAAGATCTCCCTAATTTATCACATGATTGTAATCATACTCTTGATACATGATAACAAGGTAAAATTACTCAAAATATGTATAAGGAAAAAAGATAAAAGGTCAACAAGAGTTATTAAATTAGTGCATATTTTTGTGTGTGGACCTATTTCCCTGAGAGATATTAATTGGATGAGATAGTATTTCCTTTTAAATGGTGATTTTATTAGAATGGAATGGGATTAAATTATCACCCACAAGTTCCAGGTTTTTAGTTTCATAACACATTATCATAGGGAAGATGAAAAGATACAAAGTAAAAATATTAGGTTGTTATGAACTAATAATGGAATAGAGTTGACAAATAACCAAGGGGTATTATCATGAGAAACATTGTATAAGGCACAAAATTTCAGAAATATGAACTTCATAATAAAATAAAGTGGTTGAGAGAAGAAATTGGATTATCAACAATATAAAAATAATGATTCTTATTGAGAAATTACTAGCGTATAATTTTTGGAAAGAATTAGTATTGACATTAGTCTACATTTATAATTGTTCCTTGTTGCTTCCAAAGGAATAGAAAACTCTGTATGAGCTATAATATGTAAAGAAACCAAAATCTAAGTACTTTTGAGTCTTAAAAAGTAAGTGTTTCATTCTCAATAAGGTGAAACACAGGAAGTTTAAATCCAATGGAAATTAAGAGATATTTCATAGCTTATCTGGAAAAAGAAAAGAATATAAATTATTTAATAAGTGGATGGGAAAGGTTGTGGAGAGTAATAATATTGTTGTGGTGAAAATTGAGTAAAATTTTCAATAATACACTGAATAGTCTCCTAAAGATAGTGATAAATAAATGATAATCCCATGGGTAGTATAAGTACTCAAGGTAGATTCAGAAGAATATTTGGATGATGAGCAGAATAAAGTTATACTTGTCCCTATAGAGAAACCAAAGAGGTGAGTTGAAATCGATAGAAAAATATCATTAGGGATCAGAAAAAACCAATAAAAACAAGAGAATTAAGACTCTACAACAAGAATCATTCTTATCAAATTTAGAGAAAATGTATTTTTTAGAAGCTTCAAGAGATAAAAATTGAGTTCAGGTGATATTAGTGTAAAACATATTAAACTTTTTCCAAATAGATGTCACATTTGAATTTATGAATTTGATTCTAGAATAATATTTTTAAATTGAATAATTATATGTTTTTCTCATTCATGAAGATGAGAAAAAGGTTTTTGGGTTAAAGAAGGCATTATATGGGTTAAAGTAGGCACTAAGAGCATGGTATTCATGACTTGGTAATTATTTGAAGATTCTTAGTTTCTAGGATGGTGGATTTCATTATAATTTCTTTGTCAATAACAAGAGTAATCAAATAATTGTGGTTTTAGAATATATCAATGATGTAATCCTGGATGGATCAAATAAAGCGCAATGCAAATAGGTTACAAAATTCATGAAATGGGAATTTGAAATATCAATGATTGGTGAGTAGACATTTTTACTTGGTTTAAAGGTAATACAAGTAATACATGTAACATTTATTTCCCAATAAAAATATGCTAAAGAGATTATAATAATATTTTTAATGGAAACTTACAAAGAGATGAAAACTTTGGTTGTTACAAGGATGAAATTTTTAAGGGATAATGAAGGAAAAGTTGTCAATATCAAATAATACAGATAGATCATTGGTAGTATGTTGTACTTAATATTGATATGACGCAATATGTTTTTACCACATGTTAAGTGGAATGGTATAAAATTAATCCTAAATAAATCCACTTACTTGTAGTGAAAATAATACATTTTTATATAAAAGGAATATTAGATTTTAGTTTAATGTACAATGAAAAGTCTCACTAAGAGTTATTGGGTTTGATAGATGCCAATTGGGCTAGTTCAACATATGATCAAAATTAAACATCAGGTGGTTCATTATATCTGTAAGACTATGTATTTCTTAGATAATAAAGAAACATGATTTCATTTCTTTGAGCACCAAATAATATGAATACATCACAGTGAATCAAGATCGTATGCAGTTACTATGGATGAAGCAGGAGTTTGAAGATATGGGATTTAAAGTGAAGTCTTTAATCAGAATCCATTATAATAATTCAAGTTCTATAAATATTAGAAATAATCCAACCCATAACTCAAGTGAAAATCACATTGAAATAAAATATCACTTTATCAAATAGAAAGTGGAGCATATCCTTATGAAGTCAAAGTATGTTCCGGCTGAACTATAGGTTGCAGACATCCTCATGAAGGCCTTACCCAAAGAAAAATTTGAATGGAATCGATTTGATCTTAGAGTTTAGACAACTCCCCACACTTTAATAGTTTGTATTTGGTACCCCCTCTCCCCAAGGTATGGTTTTTTTCCAACTTTCTAACATGTTTTATTTACCATGTTACATACCATAGAGGATTGACCTCTAGATTTATTAAAAAAGGGGGAGAAAAGTACTGATTAATATAGGGGGAGAAGCCGGTAGGGTCTCAATGAAACAAGGGTATTTTTAAATAAGGAAATGAAAATTTTGGTCTATAAATAAAGATTTATCAAGAAAAGGAGTTTCATTTGGGTTCATGATGTGAGAAATTGACATACATAGGATAATAATTGATCCTGAGTTCTAATATTATTATATATTTTTTGTGTCGAGAAGGTTTCCAATGTAAAGTTTGAGAAAGAATTGATTCATCGATGAAATTTTCATGAAACTCTTGATTATCACTCTTATCTTGAATTTTGTGGGAATAGAGTATGTGTTAATTAAGTCATTGATCAGTATTTGGGTTTGCATATGGAAAATGGTTTCTTATGTGCTTGAATTTTCAACAAGTTGGTTTTTTAGAGTTTTGAAGTGTTTTCAATAAACCTAAATGGGAATATTGTTGGAAAAAAATCCATATTCATGGTGTTTTTCTATTGATTGTGTTTTTTGAAAAGGCGTGAAATTATCGAAAAGCCTAGTTTTCAAAGTAAACATTAATAGTTCTCATAAATATCCTAAAGTATCACATAGAGTGAAAATGTCTAAAAAATCACATGAAGCCCATAAGTGCCAAAGGATTGCATATAAGTGTATAAGTCCTAAGGAATCATGCGGAATGTATTTTTCTATCCAAGGTGAAAATTTCTCACTTTAAATCATGGGATCTAGAGAATATCACATGATCTATGTGAGTATAATAGGATATCATGATGAGATCATGTGATGCACTTGAAAACATCATATTATTGTCATGGGGTCTCTTTAAGGAGTCACATGAAGCGCATAAGGAAAGAGAGTATATAAATGATGGAGATATCTCATAGTTTCTTGAAATCACATAACCTGTAACATAAAAAGATTTTATAATATGTTTATCTTTGAATAAATTTTATTTCTCAAATATCTTGCATTGCACGCAACACCGATTTTTAACAAATCTCATTGTACTTTTAAAATATTTTTAATTAAATATGATAGTTATAACTTAATAGTTTATTTAAAGGAAAAATAGTATTAAGTTAACTATGAAATATATATATATATATATAAGGATCATAATAAATACAAATGTATTGATTAATTCTTATGTTGTAAGAAGAAAAAAAATTAGTAAAGTCGTTGTATGCTTTAAAAATATGTTTTGTTAAAAAATTATTTTTATTAATTTTTATGTGTGGATAATATAATTAATTTATACCAATTTTAGTAATTTTATTTTATAAAAATAATATCATTTTTTATATCAGCACATCAAAATTAATTTAGGGTGAAATTTTGGGATTTACTAAAATAATTTATTTTTCAATAAAGATTGAAAATTATCGATTTTTCAAATACTATAATTTATTTTTATTAGGTTAAAGATATAAAGATCAAAAACTAAGAAGAATCACACAACTTTTAAGTAGTATATCATCACCCGATATGTGGGTAATTTAAACCTTAATTGTACCTCTTTTCTGAAGGCATGGAAAGATCCAACAAGAACAACATAATCTTGGAATAAAATCCCAACACATCAACCAACTTTGATGATAGAAAATAATGATCTGAACCTATATATAAAAGATTTAATACATTAGATAATTAAATAAATATTTTACCTCTAACACTAGTTGGCTCTCCCTCATATTCCTCTGGTGCATAATCCATTGCTTGGAGATGTCTAGTCTCGGCTCCTCCCTAGGCCCTCTTATCTACACGATCACCCCCTTAGCATAAGGATAAGACCAACCACCCTTGGAAGCATTATAATGAACCTTCTAAACTGTGGTGAGAGTGGATCCATCCTTACATACTTGGAAAATCCTCCCACAGAAATTCCTGAGAATACTTTATTTTCCACAAAGATGACAAGTATTGGGTTCTTCTATATAATTAGGATTGGTATAACCACACCTCCTATACTTATAGCAAACAACATATTATTGTCCTGATGAATCCCTTGAAACTGGTCCCGAAGAAAAGTTTTCACCCTTACACTTCCTTTTCAAGATAGAAGAAATATCCTAGATAATATTTGTAGCAACCAAAGCTCCACCCAAACCCATTCTCCCAACTATGTCTACCTTAGCTATTAAAACTTTATCCACCACCTCAACAAATGTCAGAAAAAATAAGATAATCATCATTGATTTACTATCATCTATCAACCCCATCTCAAATATCTGATCTTTGAGATATTCATTAGTAAAAATTTTAGGTTCAAGGGGTACCAACTCAGAGAAATGGGTGAAATACACTAAACATGTATGGTCCCTCCACTCCAAGGTCAGAAATTACCGAGTCTTTACCACATGAAACATCTCAAGATAAAATTTTTGATTAAATATTTTCTTAAACAAGTCCAAGTGATATCATTAGGAAGCTTATCTTTCATGATAGAGTCTCACCATCTCCTTTTTGGTCCCTCAAGCATATACATGTCAAACCCCACCTTAGAGTCCTCAAGAGTTTTCATGAAATGGAATATCCTTTCAATTTTATCAACTCACACCTCAGATACTTGGAGCCCTTTGTCACCATGGAATATGGGTGGATTCTTCTTAGTAAATTTTGTGCCATGATCCAGCACCCAACCCTAGTGTCCAATACCCACCTGACCTAGAGTCTAAATAGGATTGATTACAGATTCCATAAAACATGGTTCCACTGGAGTATTTTCTTGTAGAAATTTTCTTTTAGATTCCTCACTCAGATTCGGAGCATCTATTCTAGGATTTATTGTCTAATTAACACAAAAGACAATGAAAAATCAGTTTTAGAGAAGATTTATAAATCATAAGACCAACTTCAAGAATCCATAAGAATGACTTTAAACAATAAGTATTTAAATCATTTATGAACTCTATGAATAAAATTAAATACATTTCAAAGAAATATGTCCATTTGAATGAACTTAAAATAGAGTTCATTTAAATAACCTCAAATACCAAGTCTCATGCTTGGAAAAAATTCCCACCAACCCATGGTAACTCGAGTTTAGACATGGAAGTGAGTTGACCAGAAACCTTTTTGCACTTACTACCTAAATTCTGATAGTCCTAATCATGCCTACCAAAGACTTTGAACCAAACCCAACTGTTTTATAACACTTCATGTGGGGTATTACCCTTTTATACAATTTTGTAACAAACCAAACCGATATAACTAGATAATTCACCCAAGAATGTCCCCTATAAGGTGAGCATCGTCAAAACAACCAAACATGTCTCATGTATAACCGGAACATAGAAAACCAACAAAGTACATAGTGGAATAAAGCTTACATATCCATGAGACATACAAATTAAATCCCAAAAGTATTGAACTAAAAGTGAAAAGGACGATCTAAAGACCAAATCTCCATGTGACCATCCATCACCACCAAATTAACCAACATCAAGGGCATAGAAAAACAAGAGAAGTCAATGAACTAATAGAATCCCTTCACTTTACTTGGGTCCTGGAAAACCACATCTACAAACTTCCAATGGAAAAAATAAGGTTCATAGCACAAAGCCAAATAGTATTTCACCAAAGAATCTATAAAAATTTTAATATTAAGAGAAAATTATTTTATATTTAAAACAAAACTAGTTTATAAATTTTTTCCAAAAGATAAAACATTTTTAAAACAAAAAAACCTTTGGTTTTCAGAAAATACTTTCATATTATCACAATACGGAATATTAAAATTTTATATAATAAAGAAAGTGTGGGTAAGAAAAATAATTCATGGGTACATCATAAGATAAACAAGTCATCAATTAAACCATGAAATAAATCATTATGTGTAAAACCACGCATAAATGACAAAGAAAAATATCATAGTTATAGCCTATGAGAATATTCACTCGATATAAAAACAAAATCCCTGATCTAGGAATAAATTGAATCCAACTAATATCAAATCCTACCACATTTTTTGATATCAGCACCTATAGTGGAGTTACACACACTTAAGTGACCTGTCCATTTCCCAAAGCACCCAAGGTTCTCAATGAAATATAATTTTCAAAACTATTTTAAAACATTTAAAAAACTTTAAAAAACATTTTCACAATGAAACCTATCCACATAAATGATTTAAATCCCATTTTCGAACCAAAACCACCTTAATGTAATTTCAATAACACATCATGTGTCAAAAAAAAATTTAAATAAAAATCCTTTTAAAACATGTATTTTAAAAATTATATCGACTATAATATTAGATCTAACCATTTCATGGAAACAAAAAAATTAATTTTCACAAGAACGTCGTAAATTAATTGATTATAGCATTTTTATAGAGACACCTACCTCAATATTGATGAGGAATCACCAATAACTGATCTCTCAAAGATCAGGGTTGATCTTGATCAAAGAAGGAATCCAAGGCTATAGAAAGGATCTCTTGGGAACCTATGGTTTGAGGGAGAAAGTTGGTGAAATAAATAATTGGGTGGGAGGCATGGAATTTATAGTAAATCTTAGAAATAAAACACCACATCATATCCTTAAGGACCATGCCATAGAGCCCTCAGAATACAACACATATCACCATGTCCACACCGTAGTCACCCCTGGTCAACTAAAATCTGGAAACCATTCCCCTGACTAGATCCATTTCTACCAAGGAGAGGACATTCCACAGCCTTCCTTCCATGCCACATCCCTACCATTGTTGGGGAAGGTGCTACATTGTCATAAGGGTGTCGAAATAGGAATAATAGACCAAAACCCACCACTCAAGACCCTACATTGTAGATGCTCCCTACACACCATAGGTCTAAACTATTAGAAGAGGATACACCGGAGCTACCTATCCATAGAACATCTATCCCCTAAAATGGAAGATCCTCATAACTCACCCATAAAAAAATTTCACACTACAGTAAACTCCCTACATCGTAACTATCCACTCACAATGCTGCAATCTCCACCCTCTATGGTGTATCCCCTGTATAAAATAAGAAAAATCCTAGAAAAGGTAGTATCACCTCCAAAATTATCAGTACTCAAATTAAAAATTCTCAAAACTTAAAGTATTTCATAACAAAACCAGGAGAGCATCATAGTTTCTCACTTCTCTATTTAATTTTGATTCAATATCACTCATTTAATTCACTTAATTACCTTTTGAAATAAAGGGAAAATGAATATTCATATATGCTTACTTGAATTTTTCATGGAGTGACTTCCACTTTAACGACATGATTCCCTACTCCCTTTAAAACTAAAATCTTTATACCCTACACCTCTGTATCACGATGCTCCACTATAGTGTGGACACCCTTAGAATAATATATCTATTGAAATTTTCCTCACCCTTGTCACAGTATAATTATTATTCCTATGAAGTGACACATTTCTTCCTCCTTTAAAAAAAAGTAAATAAAATTATGTATGTTCCTCACCACTATAATAAAAAACCTTATGCTTCCATGTAATTTTCCAAATTCCCATCCCCAAATCCATTCATGTTCGATGTAAGCTCCCAAAATACAACCTAACTAATTAAATCTAAATAGTCTGGATCCTAATACTCATGGACTTATCTCATGGTCTGAAGATTACCCTATGATACAAGGATACTCTATTATAACTGGGTCATGGTGTGACCAAAGGGTCCATGATGTGATGTTTTTTGTTCTCTGAGTGAAAAATATAAAACCTTGTATAAGTTTTTTGTGAAGCTTACATATGATTACAAAGGCTCATAAATATATAGGTAATTCCATACCTTCATCATTTTATAATAACCCCTTTCACAGTATGACCTAAGGTGTCATGGTGCAACTTTTATCTTTAAAATATAAATTCATAAAGATTCTTTTGAAACTCTTTTATACTTTTTCCATCACCTTGTAATCTCCCTTAGAAATATTCAACATTATTTTCAACAAAAAAACCCAAAAAATAAATTCAAGGTATTTTTAACAACAATATAATCCTTTGGGATTATTTAATACCTTTCTAAAACAAATTCATTACTTTATCTGAAAACATAAAAATCGACCAACTCCATGGTATTGAAATTTTTAGCTTTAGATAATTCATCAGGGATTCACTAATCATTAACTCTAAGAACACATGAATCAAGGTCATCATGATAAACAATAGTTAAATTAAAAGTTTCTCATGAAAAAACTTCTCATGATTTCCATTGATCCATGCTCTTCAATAATTCTATTAGATAAACCCCTGAATAAATATCCAATCACACTACCCCTTTTCCAAAACATTAGCACAGGAATACTCCCCATTTTTCAACAAGAAACAAAACTCTCATCCACCATTATCACTAATCATAGACACCTTCACTCAAGTAGATCATGTAAAACTTTATCCCCTTTATCAGAAAAACCAAATATAACTTCTCTAAAAGTTTAAAAGAGAAGGTTAGAGAACTAAAAATTCAATTTAAGATATATTTGACATTCTTTTATATTGAGATAAAATTCCTTGGGTAATGGGTGTATCTTCTTTAAACCATATAGTTTGATGTAGATGTTTGGACTCCAAGGTCCAAGAATACATCTCAAACCCATCATTGGTTAGTGGTTTCATCCTTATATTGGTAACCTGATTTTTCATTGACATGTACTTTAATTTTACCATCCCTTGTTCAACATTATCCTTGATGAAATGATAATTTATCTTGATGTTATTTTTATTTGAATGGTGGATAGTATTTTTTTTATAAGATTAATAGCATTCAAGTTATCACACCATATTGAAATAGAATATTGTAGATAAAATCAGGAATACTCAAGTCATTACTTCATCCCTGGAAATTGAGTACACTCTTGAGTGGAAATAATATATTCAGCCTCAATAGTACTAAGTTATATGTATTCTTTATTCTTTCTCATTCAATAAATTCATAAACCTCAAAGATAAAATTTATAACCTAATGTCGACAAGAAATAATCTATTGATCCATCCTAATCTACATCAGAGCATCCTACAAAAACTAACTACAATTTTCTATGATGGAATACCCTAAAATACACCATGTTATTGATATGAAAAAGAATTATTTTCACTACTAGAATGTGGATTTCCTTTGGAAAATGTTGGTACCATGGGGATTAACACATAATAATAACAATTTTAGATTATATCTCTATTCTGTATAATAATATTCTAATGATTTTCATATATTCTATTAAAAACTTTTTTTCATCATCACCTCTTAAAAACTTCATAAAGGTCACCATCGGTGTTTCCACCATCCTATAATCTTCCATTATAAAACTTTTGAGGACTAATTTGAAATATTTTGATTGAGAAATGAATGTTTCATGCCTTCCTTGAGTTACCTATAAGCTAATGGAAAAAAATTAACACCATAATCATGAACATTTTGAACCCACACCTCATATATTTTGAAAACATCTTACAATGTTATTAATTTGATCCTATAAATATTATTACATCCACATAGATAATCACAAACATCATTTTATCATTATCTTTCTTGATACAAGGGTTTTGATCAACTTTTACTCATTTGAATCAAAGATTTCTCAAGTATTGATCAATCATAGAATAAAAATCTCTCAATTATTACTTTATCCCATAGAATACCTTCTCCAACAAAAAATTGGTCTCTAATCTTTATCTATAATGAATATATATAGTATCTCAATTTACACTTCCTCCTAGAGGAATTCATTGAGGAATACTAATTTTACATCCATTTGGTACACCTTGAATCCTATTTTCACTAATATTTCTAAGAATATTCAAACAGTTTCAAATTTAGAAACAAGTGAAATGTCTCATCAACATCAATTCCATCAATTTGAGAATACCCATTTTATTCCAACCATGTTTTTTCTAATTCCTTTTATCATATTCATTATTTTTTATGGAATACCCACTTGGTTCCAATTAATTTTTGGTCTTCCATACTTAGATAAATTTCCTATATTTTATTCTTATCAATTATTTCAAGAACTTCATGTATATATTTGACCCATTTTTCATCTTTTTAAAACTATTAAAAATACTTAGGCTCTAATTAAGATAAGAAATATTTTTTTGAGCCTTTATCCTCTATTTTTTCACTAGACCTATTTGGTCACCAATAATTTTTCCATCATTCATTTCATCCCTACTTGTTAAATTATTTATAGTTATTAAATATAATATGATTTCTGAATCATCAGTGTCTTATTATAAATTTCTTATAGCCTAATGTGACACCCTTAGGATTCTCACTTCAACGTCACTCTCCTATGAAATTTTATCACTATTTTTTTGTGAAAAATAATCACTGAATTATGAAATCCGATCATTTTCTAGAACCATTATATCCTAAAATTCAATTATTTTTCTAAAAAATTATTATTGAATTTTATTACTTTATTTTAGATGAATATCCATGAAAATTACTTTATTCTCACAAGCTTAAAACTTTCAATTTTTATCTTTGTTCGGAATTACTCATGTAATTTGAAAGATTTGAAAGTACTTTAGTGTTTGCTTCTTCTTATCAAACATATTATAGGGTGCATTATCTTCATTTGGATATATAAAGTCTTTATTGGATATATAAACTAATATAAGAATGTATTTCTTCTAATAGGTCTCTAGTAAATTTTTCTCTATGAGTAATACCCAAACCATGTTATTAACAATCTGGTTCTTCCTCTCAATGAATCAGTTTTCTTGAGGATTAATCATCACTAAAACTCAATTCTCTATATCATGATTCTTGAGATATCCTTACATCTTATTATTAGTTAATTTAATATTGTTATTAGTCTAAAAATTTTGAATTTTTAACTCAATAATCTTCTTCTCTAACCTCCATTTTTATGTAATATATTTAAACACTTTGAATTTTTGAGCGATTACCATCATTATTCTATCCTACTATAAAAAAAAATATAATACCTTAACCATTAATGTATTTGGATTATATTGGTTTGTACACATGAACATGTACCAACTCAATAAATCTCATAAATGCCTTTTACTTCAGCTTCTAAGTCTTTTAAATGATTTTACCTTTTTGACAAGTATCACATGTGTGAGTGTGATCACATAAAAGTTTTGGGATATCATGAGATAATTCATTAATTACTAGATATTACAAGTAATTATGGCTCAAGTGGATAAGCCACTTTTTCAAAATTTATTCTCTTATTCCTTTGATATAAATCACCTATAATTTTCTCCACCCAAGAGGTAGAGATTACCCTTTGTGAGCATACCTTGCCTAAAAATTGAACCATCTATTCCTTCAATAATGAATTCCTTTTAAAAATTTTACCCATACCCTAAGTCACATAATTGGTCAAAATTTAGTTAATTGAGACTAAGTCCTTCAACCACCAAGATATTCATGTTCCTCAAATATTTGACTCGTACTTTTTCTTTTTTGACCCAGTGATATCTAAAACATTATCATTTCCAAAACAAACAATAAATTCTTTTTTATATTTTTTTCTAATGAAAAGGTTCCATTTTCTTATCACATGTGATTGAAATATACTATCAAGGATCCACACTCTAGTATGTTCAATCGCTTTTCAAGAAACCTCTATGAAATTATCATTCTTATATTTTCTTTCTTTATTGATTTCCATGAATTCCAATTGTTTTCTGGTAAATAATATTGTTCTACCTCTAGATCTATTAGATAATACTCATATTGTAAAGTAGTAAATTGATTATGGGTTTTTATCCCACTTGATGAAGCTTCCTGCAACTAAGATATCTTGTTCTAGGCCTCCACTGGAACACTTATTTATACACTTGATTAGAAAATTATTTCTTCACGTCTATGAACTTCACACAAAAAAAAATAGTCATTAAAAACATATCGAGTATAGTAATTGTTTGACTATAAAGTTTTATGATGGCTAAAAGATAGGGGTGAATTTTAGTTTAAAAACTTTAAACTAATTAAAATACAAACCTATTTATTACATTTATTAGACTGAGTATACATCTGATGATCATATTAACATGTAACAGACTTATAGTGTTTCTGTTAAATCATAGTAAAGAAAATTTTACTAAAATAAAATTTCTTAACAAATTATACAGTGTAATTAATAAAAACTTGTAAAAACAAAAAAAATAGAAACTTTATAAATTTATTTGTTAAACTAAAAAAAACATCATAAACATAACGAGCACACTTTAACCTTTAATGAAAAGGAATTCAATAATTTTGACTTAAGGTATCCATAGTATAAACCAAATTGGAAGGCCTTTTATTCTTCAAAAGATATCCCTTGATCTCTAGGATCAGAATCAACTCTACCTTTCTATCCCCAGATTCCCTCAATCATCCTTCTCATATCCAATCATCTTCATATCCCTATAATTACTCAATATTAACCTCGATCGAAAACATAATACAATTGAAAAATATGTTCTAAGTATTTTACAATCCTCACATAGAATATTTATAATAAAAAACTCTCTAATATATTAGAAAGAAAATCATAATGAGATGTTATAGAAGAAAACCTTTAGATTGATTGAGTTTTCAAAAGAATCATCTATCAACTCCTATAATGCACCTATATTTATAGGTTCTCCTTCAATGCTCATATTTTTTTGATTATTAGAGTTACTGGAAATATCCTCAGATGATATTTACTTGACAACTTAGAAAAAACATCTTCATCTGATGTCGTTTTGGGAGCACCATTATAATGTTATTATAATGTATTCTGATAAGTATAAATAATTCTAATTCTGATTATAAACTTCTTAATCCAATGTAATAAAATATTTTAGTATGATGGACTAAACTCAGTCACATTAATAGAATAAAATCAGTTATTCTAATAGGCTAAACTTTAGTTATTCCAATAGACTAGATTATGTCACACCAATAGACTAGATTTAGTCATATCAGTATACTAGATTTTTTCACTCCAATATACTAGTTTCAATCATACTGATAGACTAGTTTTTTTCATACTGATGGACTAATATAAGATAAATTCGATGGACTGGACTTTGTTTAGTCTGATGGACTAGACCTTATTTAGTCTGATGGATTGAACTTGTATGAAAAGTTTAAAATTATTTAGTTAAGATATATTTCTATATTTCATATAATAATTTTTTTTCTTCAAAAAAATTATAAAAACATGGGAAATATATTGTTATTAAAACAACTTTTTGATAGTGTGTTGTGATTTTCAAAACTAATAATATAAATAGTAGATTTTAAAATTTTGAAACAATAGTAATTCCTACTCATATATTTTTGTTTCACTTTATTTTTTAGATTTATTTTTCTATGGAAAAAATTTATTATGTATGATATAAGTTTCTTTAAAAATAACACGAGATTCATGGTTTATTATTGTGTCTTTGTTGTTATATTTATGGACTTTTTTGTATTTTGAGAATCTCACAAATCAATTTTCTTTAAGGGTGTGGGTTCTTGTGGTTTTGAATCAACCGACACTAATTTGTAATTGTGATCAATATCCTTGATGTATTTAACCCTATATTTAAATTAATTCACTTGGGGGTAGTTTTTACCTTCTCTGTTGACTCCCCATGATCCTCCTTATCTTTTTACACAACTCAAAAATTCCAATACCTCAATTTCATACTAGGATTTAGAATAATTTCTTGATCATCATGATTTTATTTCATGGAAACAAATTCACCTTCAATTTCCTTGATACTTTTGACATGATCTTTCATAGAATAAACCAAGCAATCAATAACTCAGGCATACTCTTCAATTATGAGCTTGTTCTCTATTTCTTTTTCTAACTTTCCAGACTTTCTATATTTAAGTAATTCAATATCATCCTTCAAATTATATTTTTATTATTCTTGTTGATATATATATAATTTAAAATCCTATAATACTCGATAAAATTTATTCATTTTATCCCTCGAAACATCACTTTATTCAAGAGAAACTTCTAGTTCAACCTTGAGGTCTAATATTACCTCAACTTTTATGATTTCATCACCGCTTCCTTATAATTATGGTTTGAAAATGATATCCATAGGACTTCCTCATCGAGGACTATATAGTCTTAAACTTATTAAACATTAATTTCTTCTAAGGTGATATATTCTTGAAAAATTATTTGAAATATTTCATTTGAACTTTCCTTTTCCCTACTTGAGGTTTGAGGAAAGAAAATACATCACCTCATCCATCTCCCTTTCTTCAGTATCATATACCACTATAATTTTCTTTATAAACATGAAAGAAAATTCCAGATAATTCTTCTTTTTAAAGGACTTATTATCATCATTCCTCATCTTGTACACAATGAGAGTGTTGTGAAGACTATCCAACATCACCTCTCTTGGTTATATGTCTTCAAGCACTGAGACCTTCATTTTGAAACATGGAAGTATTATTATTAGGACCCTTTTTATGATCCTAATATCATTAAGGATTTATTAAATTTCATCCATTTCCTCCACAAATATGTTCACCCAATCAATAAATCCATTGATGGAATCATTTAGTTTTATCATCAAAACCTTTTATTTGTTTAATAGTACCTACAATTTAGTTTCACAAACCTTGAAATTTATTTCATAGATATTGAGAATTTTTTCCTATATATAATGTAGGGATTTACATGACATCACCATCATATATATTTCATTAGAAAAATCACCTTCTAATATGTTTACTCCTTTTGTGTTAGTATCAATTTCCCTTCGGTCTTTTCTAACAATGCACTACTCTCCATGCTGACCGAGGTCTCATGCATGGCATATGTGAAAACATCCATTTTTAATGAATTGAAATAGTGTTTTATTTGATTATTCTATAATTGAAAATTATTTACATAAAATATTTGAAATATCTTATGGTTTATACCACTCTCATAGCTTCTAAGAAAGAATACTCCACTAGAAACCTTTTACTCCGATATCGCTTGTTGTTCCCAAGCAAGGTAAATACCCTAATTGGGGCCTGAATTGAGGTATATTGATATTTTTCAATGAACCAAACCAATGATCTCATTCCATGGTTATTTTTAACACTCCTCTTACTCACAACCTATATGAAGTGTTAAATAAATTAAAAGATGGACACATGAAATTTTACTTGGTTCACCCAAACTAGGCTAATCCAAGGAGAAAAACAAGGTAATGTTTCATAAACCAAAAACATTAAGTTATATACTTGTATTATAGTTCAAATTTGTCACAATAACCCTCTAATTTTAAAACCCTAATATAAATAAATAATCTACTTCTCTCAACCACTATAATAGATTACTACTTCCAATAGTGTTTTTTTACTTGATCTTTACCTTCAAAGAGTGAGCTTACACTGGTAGAGGTGTATTAATTTTGCTCCACTACATCCATTGATTAAATCCATGAAACTTTAAGGAGAATAAATTTTGAATATTCTTTCTAAAATTACCAACAAAATTCTATAACTCTTTCCTCTATTCTATATAACTTCTTGTTTTTTTATCTATATGTTTCTCTATTTCTATTTTTTAAAATAAATATATCTATTTTATATCTCTAGTGAATCATTATATTTTATTCTATATATATATATATTCAATTCACTTTTAGTAAGTAGGAAAAATTATTCCAAATACCCACCTTAATTTTGAGTTAATATCACTCATTTAATTCCCTTAATTGCCTCTAAAAAGATAGAAAATAAAATATACAAATATTCTAACTCAAATTTTTCACAAGGTGACTACTACTATCCTATCATAATGCACTACTTCCTTAAAAACTATAAGCCTAGACTCCTATGCCTCTATGGAATTATTCCCTACCATAGCATGGACACCCTTAGAGCTATAAATCCACTGAAATATGCCTTAACCTTTTCATGAAAAAATGATTATTCCCATGATGAGACACATTTATTACTATTTTACAAAAAAATCAATAAACTTATGTATTCTCCTCACCACTATAATAATAATCCATATACTTCTATGTACTTCTTCAAATTTCCATCTGTAAATCCATTCTTGGTATGACACCAGATTCCATATCACAAACTAATTAATTATATATAAACATAATATATCCTAATACTCAAAGGCTCATATCATGGAATGAATCTTCCCCCATGATTTCAGGATACTCTACCATAACTGGTACACAATATGAATATAGGTGTAACTACAAGGAATTTTTTCTTATCCCAGAAGAAAAGTGTAAAATCTCACATGATATCTCAAAGAATCTTATATATGATTCCAAAAACTCATATGTATACAGAGAATCTCAATCCTTTTTATTTCCTAAGAACCCGTTTCACGGATTGGCCTAAGGTGTCATATAATTAATTATATCACACAAATAGAAATTCTTTAAGATTCTTCTGAAACTCCTTCAATGTTTTCACATAAATTTGTAAGTACCTTTGGAATCCTTCCAATATTATCATAAAAATGATAAAATGATAAAATGTATTTTTTTTCTAACAATTATAAATGTTTATATTTAATTGATAATATCATATAGTGTGATATAAGGGCTTGAGATCATAGTGAGGTGTACTCTGAGCTTAGATGGAAATTTTGAGAAAGACTTGGTGATGGTAAATCCATTTTGGAGGTATTTTATCCCTTAAATATTAAATAATATGTGTTTCTACATGTGTATTGAATTCATATTCCACATGTTAGGTTTGGAAATCTAAAATTGGGGATATAAGAGTTATGGATTATGGGATATTATTAGGTTTAACACTCAAGTGATGGATTAATATTTCTACACATAGGTTGTGAAATTGAGATATTCCCAAAACCAGTACCACAAAGGGGTGGGATGTATAAAATGGTTTAAAGGACTCAAAAGTATTTTTTTTTCTTATGAGATAAGTTTTTGGAATTATGTGGACCTTAGTGGTAGAATTGAGGTTCTTTTAAGTGGTTATCCCTTTTGGAATAGACTGGTTGAGGTTGGGCTAGGGAATTGTATATAAAATTCTATAGGTATAGCCTCGGGACCATGGAACTCCTCAAGTGAAATAATAGAGATGAAAGGTATGAGTATAGTAGTTGAGGTAAGTCATTATTCTTATGATTTATGTGTTTTTGGGTTATAAAAGAGGGCATAACTCTCTTTTTGTGTCACTATTGGAACTTGATAAATATAAATAGTGGGCATGGTCCCCTGTTAGAGTGGAGCTCCTGAGGGAGAAATATTAGGACATGATATGGGAATAGATAACTGGTAAAAATACATGTGATTTTTGACTAGTGTTACAAAGGGTATTCCATGGGTGAATATAGTGGGATTTTGAATTGTTTGTGGGAGGAATTTGTGTGGGGAGGTGTTGGTAAATAGAAATAAGTGTCTGGTGAGACACCTTAGAGTATAGTTGGGTACTAGTTGTGTTCTAAAGAGGGTAGATTTATTTGTGTTTTTTTAGGATATATAAGGTAATTTATGGTATTATTTATAGACTAATGCTTTCTATGGAAAGGGGTGACCTACGATTCGGGCTTGTGAGTTTGGTATAACCTAAGTTCATGGGACCATCATGAGTATTGTATAGATATGGAATGAATTGATTTCTAGGGATGATTATTTTTGTCAAGGTGGTGATTTTGAGTTACATTTTCTATCCTATATTCGATAGCTAGGTGAGGATATATGTGTTCTTAGATAAGGGTTAGGTTATAGGCTTATCTGATATATTTTTCTTTATTTATTATTATTCCCTAACCGAGTTATGTTACTTTGATGATGAGATTTGATTCAAGAAGGGTTATGAGAACTAAACCTGAGTAAGAGAGTGGAGGAATGTAATGTTATGTGAGACCTCACATTGAGTGAGATAGTGGAAGAATGTAATGTGATGTGAGACCTCTCCTTGGGTGAGATAGTGGAGTCATATGATGTGATGTGACACCTCAACTTGAGATGGAGGGTGGAGGTATGTGACATGGCATGAAACCTAACCCTGAGTGACGGGGTGGTGGAATGAGATTGATAATATGATGTGGTATGTAATGTGTCATGATACCTCACCCTGACTAAGAGGGTTTAGGTATGAGATAAAGTTCCAAGTGGTCATGTAGGGACACTAACAAGGGGGTTAATCAGTGTACCCAACTTTCTCTAAGTTTTAATTTCTTTTACTTATCCCATGTTAACATATGAACCTTCGTCTTGGTAAAAAAATGTATGGATAAAAAAATGTACCCTCACAAATTATACCCTTATAAAATGAAAAAATATAACAAGAATATAAACACATGGAGATTTATGAGGTTTTTCTATGAAATCGTACACCTTATAAGTTCGATTCAAGTTTCGAGACCTAGAGAAATCACTAAAATATGGGAGATTAATTAAAATAAAATTATGGTATTATTCATCCAAAAATACTCAAAGGATTAATACACTATATTAAAAAAGAGTCTTGAAAGATAAGGGTTGTTTTTTCCTTTAGTATTGTGGTAGCAACGACCTCCCTTTAGTTCTTCAGCATCTCACTAGTGTGGTAGTGTTATTTTTACTGGAACCACCAGTACTTCAAGTAATCTACCTTGAACTAGTTAATATATCTTCAACTACCAAATAATGATAAAAATATATCCTTTAATTTTTTATTTTTTCTTCACCTCAAACACATTATGATTAGAAATAATAGTGTCTCTTAGAGTCTCGGTGCAAAGGGAAGTATATAATAGTAGTATGATCTCATTCACCTCTCAATTACCCATATAATATTTAGATGAATCATATGACTTCTTATCCTTTTTCCTTATACCCAAAAATTATCCTTGATATTGTAGTATATAACATAAATTCATAAAAAATATTCTTGGTAGTAGTAGTATTGGGTTCCCTCTAAGATTCTATGTTCTTCACCATTCACTTCCATTTTATATCCAAGGAATATATCATGAATATTTTTTACATATTGAAATAAAGAAACTCCTTAAATAGATATAGGATACTTATACATTTGAATCTCATTTTAAACTATAATTTAAATCGAATTCGTGTTCTTTATTTAAATCTTCTTAAGACTAGGGTGTTTTCATCTTTCATATGATTTAAAATATTGTAGCATCTTCTCCAAAAAATATGCATCATTAAAAAATTTAAAAACTCCCTCCATGTGTGAATAGTTTCATGCATTATGACATGAAAATTTCCATATATGGCATATAAATCATATAAAATCATATTGAATCATGATCCACTTGTATGATCATGATATTTGATTGGGGAAGAACAGATTTTTAGAATTTTATGATTTAAAACTCATTCTTAAAATTTTATTCTTATGATATTTTTCATTATAAAACTCAAAATTACCTTATTAAAATATTCTAGATTTACTTCATAATCTTTTTTTAATCTTATGATTTTTATATATTATAAAAATATATCTTCTTATATGGTAGCATTATTACATAGGGTAGACATCTTATGTAACAAAATACCTTTTGAAATTTCACTTTATTATGAAAATATGTTACCTTGCACAGTAGCATCTTATTATAATTCCTCATCATACTTGTTGTTAATCTTAAAAAATAGATCTCATTACATGGTGGATATATTACATTGGTATTATACATAGGAATTATTTAATAAAAAATTCATACCTTAAAAACTTATTATCTCTTACACGATGGCCTTACTATGTGATTTCTTAATCAAATTATATCATCCCACTCATTAAGTCTTGTGAAATTCCCCTAACTTTATTATTTAAATTTATAAACTTGTTATTTATAGGGCTTCTTGCATCTGATTTCTCTTCATAGTATTTATTTTACCTTTAAAAGATCATATACTCTACAATGTCCCTTGTGACCTATAAATGTACCCTATGAAGTCACATAGTACCTTGTGAAGTCTTTATTGTATGGTCCATATACCCTATGAAGCATTTTTTGTACCCAATAAAGTTTTCTTACCAATTATATGGGTAGTTTCCTATAAATTTTTTATTGTACCCTATGAAGTGTGTAGGGTTCCTCCCTTTTCCATTTTTCTAATCCAGTACACCATTTCCAGAATCCTTTAAATATTATAAAGATTTCTTCAAATCATTTAGAGGTACTCTCAATCACTTTAATTTAACTCAAGAAATCAACTAAAGGATATCCTTTCACTAAAATGGTAGGGTTCATATGAATATATCTATAGATGGTTCTTTTTCACTTCAGTCAGATCATCCTTATTGACAAAAATAATTCCTTATATTCTTTACATTAAATTATTTACTCGAAGATCAATTCCAATAAAATTAAACACTTTTTTCACCATTATCACATGACTTTATCCTAAATCACAACCCAACAATCATAACATATATAGGTTTTTACTTGAATCTGTCTATCCACATTCTTCAAGTAGCAGCAATACAAATTCCTTTTTTATTTATGATATTATCACCTTTAACCTCACTTCCATACTTCTTCGACACATATTAAAAGTAAAAATACCATCATGGTAGAATTCTTTATTAAATAAAAAAATATAATCTTCATATGGTCTGTTAAATTTACCCATTTATATATGTTGGAAATACCATCAAACTCCTATGTCAAAAAGTGTTTCTAAGCTCCTCTATTCTCCCCCTTATTTTCAATAAATGAAAATTTAATTTAAGGGTTTCGCCTCACTCATTGAATCATTATTATACCAAATAAAATGGTTAAATTAAACACAAATTATTCTCCCTATTTAGTTTTCAATGATAGACTTAAACCACTTGTTGAGATAAGGATGGAACCACACATATATTGGCCAAGATTCTTTAGTTAGTCTCCTCTAATTTTATATTGGAATACCTGATATAGAAAAAAAGAGTGATTTTAAGAAGACATAAAGGTTATACATTTGAAATTATAACGTGTGATATAAATATAAAAATTTTAAATTTATAGGTTGTACAAAAAATTTATCAAGAATACATGAATCCTACACTCATCTCAAAAAAACACATCAAAAAACCCAAGCGTGAGGAAATTTTACTCCCCCTTTCTCATTACCAAAGACATAAATTGACACTCCTCCTTTATAAACATATTTTTTATAATAAAAACAATTATATAATGTGTGATCAGAATACCTCAATATTCAATTTTTATAGGCTATTCCATAATTCATACTTTGTGTTAAATGAAATTTTTAACTGCTCCTCTTCATGTTTTCTCCCCCTCAAGGGATGCACTCACTTTATGTTCCCATTGATGCATGTGGATTTGGAATATTTTTTATAAATTTTTAACTTATATTTTATTAATAAGTCTAACAATTTTATCATTTTTAGGTTCTTTTTATAGTTTTATGGATATTCACTTATTTCTCATAGTGGATCAAAAACATTGACGTATTTTCTATAGTTATCCCAGGAGATATAAAAATTAACCCAATGCATTGGAGGGATATATAATTCCAGGGAAACTCATAAAATAATTAAAATCATACATATTTTTTCCACAAGATCATAAAACTTTCATCATTCCATCATATAATAACTCATACAAAAAAATAGGTTTCATAAAAAACTTAAAAATTCATCATATCATAACCCATTGAAAATAAACAGGTTTTGTAAACATCTCATAATAAAAATCATAAACCATCTAGAGAAATAATAAGGATGGTATAATAGGATCGTAACCCAATTAAAACATAGTTAATATCAAAATATGTTATCATAAATGGAAATTCCTTCAAATGGTTCATTGGAATATTTCATGAGGAAAATACCCTTTTCATATTGAAATAACTTATTTAAAATCCAAAAAAATATAAAATATTAAGGAAAAAATTATTTGAAAATAAATATGGAAACTTTTAAATTAATCTTCAAAACATTTAGTGGTCATGATAGCAAGAAATTTCATTCATACCGAGTACATTAAAAAAATTATTTCTTTTATATTTTTTGGTAAAAAGTAAAAAGTACCTCATTCGGAAAATAAAAATAATATTCCTTTGAAAAAAATTTATAAAAATTAGAAATTGGGTAAAAATGAATTTAAACAATCATAGAATAATAAAAAAACATTTTTTAAAATATTTTAGAGAAAACACAGACATAAAAGAAAAAGGATTTTCCATCGAATAGTAAAACATAGTCTGTTTTCCTTAAAAATATTCTTTCAATATATTGAGAACTTAAAGTGAGGAAAATTAAAGGAAAAAAATTATTCTCAAGTAATTAATAGAGGAGAATAAAATTAAAGGGTTTCATTAGATAATTATAAGATAATTCCATTAACATAAATTCAAGCATAAACAATTCTAATTAAAATAGGATTGAAACATAAATCCCTTACTGCTTTGGTAACCTCTATACTAAAACCTCATGAAATAAATAACCTTATATGGATTTTCAAATCCCCATAATTTTAATTAAATAATCATAAAATAAATTCAAATTCAGTACATATACTACACAAATGAAATAATTGGTGAATATTCCATAAGTCTCACAGAAATAAAAGTGAGACGAGAAACCTTTACCTAAAGTCTCATATTTATTTATACATATTCAAACCTACCATATAATAAATATAGATTTATTATAAATTTTTTAAAAAATTATATACAGATCTATCATACCATTTTTTATTTACTTATGATATCTTATCACTCATTTATTAACAATCTATTATTAAAATCACTATTCTGGGTGATAACTACTTTGTTTTTCATGTGTGTTTCAGTTTGGAAGTCATGGTCCCTATACTTTAATCGTGGTTCCATAATCACTATAATTTAAATTATTATATAAATATCATATATAATTATTATATATATATATATATATATATTCGTAAATAAAATTTAGATATATAAAAATGAATTACATCATTCATGGAGACGATAGGTCATGCGTATGCATGAATGTTGTTTCCATTTTCGATTGATGGAATGAAGGAAAGGTAAATAACAATAAACTCTTAAAGAATCATTATTACATCATAAATATCATTTAAATTCATTAAATATATCCTTATTATATTCCAATTAAAATGAAAATTAATAAAAAATCACATCTCTTTGTGGAGGTGGTAGTTCATACGTACAGACAAGCAATATTATCATTTTACAAAAGATTGGAAGAAAATAAGGTGGTTGTGGTACTATAATTTCATAAGTATAATTATTTCATAAATATAATATATAAAAATTATACCCATCATAATAACCATCTATGAAATATGTTTATGGAAAATGAATTATATAGTTATGTGGAGATGGTAAGTCGTATGTGTTCACGAACAATAATTTCACTTCAAATTTGATGTAATAGTGGTTGAATATAGGTGATTTAATAGTTATATTAACTTTTCAGTATATTTATGATAATTAAGTTATTATTTTAGGATAAATTTTATATATTTATAGGATATAAAAGAATAAGTAAAAAAATAATGTGATGGGTTAAAGCGATTACCTCTTCTTTGAAAGGACTCCTTTAGATCTCCTCTTAAGAACCCAAGGGTTAGTCTTTTTTGGAATACCAACATCTATATAATGGTCCTAAGGAATTTTATAATATATATTTTTAGGTTTTGGTCAATATAAAGGGATAAAATTTGTGTGAAGGAGATAAATTACGGGTTCCCTTTTATAAGTGGAGGGAGGGGAACTCTTAGAATTTCATAAAATATTAAAATATAACAAAGTCATTATCAAAAAAAATATTTAAAATTAATATAGATTCAAATATAAGGTATTATATGGTTTAAATATCTTCAAAAAATAAAATTATCAAATGTTTAATTATTATTTTAAATATTATCTTTTGGTTTAACCTCTCAATTAACCAATTTTAACCTTAACTGTGGTAACATCTTTTTCACCCTTAAAGGGTTATAATTTTACTTATAAGGTGAAAATTGACTCATAAATGTCCAAAGGATAAAATTTTAGACAATATATTATCCATATTTTCCTCTTTTCCTATTTCAATATTTTTATGATTATTAAATAATTTAATAAAATATTGTTTTCATAAAATATCATTAATATCATTCTTAAGATTATTTATTTAATTAGACTTACAATACATTAAGATAAGGATTTAATTTGAATATAATCCTATAAAACAACACTAATATATTCTATTCATCTATAACATTTTTTAAATACATTAACTCAATCAAATTATATTACATTTAATGTTTTTTGAATCATTTATTTTGTTTTCCTATTAATTTAAAAAATGTTGTTTCGACATTGTGTAAGCATATTTAGTAATTATATAATTACTAAAGATTATAAATAAATTAACATAATGAAAATAATTTCATTATTCTCAATATAAAAATTATTCTAAACTTTATTTTGTCTCTATTTGAACATATAATAGATATTTAAAAGTAATAGAGTGACATTTTGGATTTTTCTTTGCTTTAAATATTATAAAGGTGGTTTTCAAAGACAAGTGTCCCTTAAAAAAATAAATTTTGAGCCTAAGGTGATAAGGGTATAATTAACTTCATCTAATAAGAATTAATATGAAAAATAGTGACTATAAATTTTAGTTTTAACCTAGATTAACCTGATTTACTCTTTACTAAGTTGATAAATTTTACCATGATTACTATTTATAATGCCTAAAAATAAAAGGGGTCCATTTACCAAATATAGACCTTATAATTACAAATATATAATCTATTTTTAAAATTTCTATTTCTATAAGTGGCATAAATTTATTTTAAAGTAAGTGTGAAAAATGTGATGAAAACCATTTTTTAGAAAAATCTATTTTTAAGCATAAAACCGGATTTATTCTTATCCTATGTCTAGAAAAAACATTATATGAATGTTAAAAAAAGTATTGAATATATTATATATTCATTTAATAAAAAAAATATTATGATAAAAACACATTTCATGCACAAAAATAGTTTTTCAAAAAAAATATTTTCTAAGTATAAAAAAATTATATTAAATTCAACCATAAAATCGATTCCAATGGAATTGATTTAATTATTCATAATATAATAGAAATCATTTTAATTTGAAATCATTTTAAAAAAATGTAATTTATCCCAGGGTTTTCACCAAAGTTTTCTAACACTAATATCCAAATATTGACTAAAACTATCCTCTGATACCAATTATAGAGGCACATAATTTTTATACATAAATATTACATATTGTTAGATGAATATTCAATAAATTTCACAAATACAGACCTAAAGACCATAAATGTTTTTTTCTTTGGATTTTGGATACATAATCTTCTTATTTCATGAAATATCTTTAACATCTCCTATAAAGATCTTCCCATTTAGTACTCTTCATAGACATACCCTACTTAAACCTTTTTCATAGCTGAGTGAAAGGAAACATAAGAAAGGGTTTCTCAAATTCTAGTTAAGGTTAAACATGGGAGATATCAATCGATGATCATATGAAATCATAAGATAAGCATAAGGGTATGATATCATGAATATAACTTACAAACCTAATATATCATGGTTTGTAAACATGATTCATGTCATAAAATTTTATCATTTCAAAATACATATATCAAAATATTGATAAATCATCATAAATAAATCATGAACCATGTGTTCAAGTTATAAAAGGCTGGAACCATCATAAGTATAGAGACTATTTAATATGTTAAGGATAACTACTAAGACCAAAAAAGTAATAATGGATCAAGAATCAACAAAAGTTTCTCATATCATAATGGATAAGGAATCATAACTTGTTTCCAATATTGGATCAAGAAATCGACTTTTTACCATAGTTTACCAAGCACATTAACTTGTTTCCCATAGTGGATCACACAAATCAACTTGTTTCCCAAAGTTATATCATGAGATATAAAAATTTACCAAATTAATTTTAGGTCTATATAAATCCAAGCTCACAGATCACATAATAAAACAATACATATGTGTTCCAAGATATCAAAAAACCTTAACTATATTATCATATCATAACCCATATAAAGAAAATAGGTTTCATAAACATATCATCAATTCATCATATCATGACACATGGAAAATAAACAGGTTTCATAAACATCTCATAATCATAATAATAAACCATACAGAGAAGGAATAATTAGTTTATCATAGGATCATATCCCTAGTAAAATAGAATAAACATTAAAAGATTTTATCATATAAAAAATTACTATAAAATAATCAATGGCCTATTTCTTGAGTAAAATGACCTTTTTATTTTGAAATAACTTTTTCAAAATAATGATATTTTAAAAATTTTAAGTAAAAATTTTAATTTTAAAAGAAACATGGAAAATTATGAAGTAATCTTCAAAGCATTGAGTAATTATGATGGCGGGAAATTCTGTTCATGCCGAGTATATTAAAACAAGGATTCCTTTCAAATTTTTTGTAAAAATTAAAAAGTGTCACCTTAGAAAAATGATAGGAATATTCCTTTGAAACATTTTTATATAAAGTAAAACATGGGTAAAAATTAATTTCAATAATAATACTATAGTATTAAAATATTTTTTAAAACATTTTATGGAAAACATGGATATCGAAGAAAAAAAATTCAATCGAATAGTAAAACATAGTCACTTTTCTTTAAATACATTCTATCAATCTCTTGAGAACATAAATTGAAAAAAATTAAATTAAAGATGTATTATATATAAATAAACATAGGATAATAAAACTAAATGCTTTCATCATATAAGGATCATATAATTTCCTTAACATAAATTCAAACATAAACAATCCTGATTAAAATAGGATTGAAAAATAAATCCCTTACTACTTTGGTAGTCTCCGTATCAAAAAATAATGAAATAGATAACATTATATGGAAATTTAAATCCAAATATTTTTCATTAAATCATCATAAAATACATTCATGTGTATTATATACACCACACAAAGAAAACAATTAGTGGATATGGAATAAGTCTCACCGAAATAAAAGTGAGATGAGAAACCCTTAGCTCAAGTATCATATTTCTTCATACACATTTGAAATTCATTTATAATAAATATATATTTATTATATATTTATTATAAAACCATATTAATATATATATCATATTTTTTATGTTTTAATTATGATATCTTATCGCCTGTTTATTAACAATTTATTGTTAAAATCACTGTGTTGGTTGGTAACTGCTTCATTTTTCATGCATGTTTCAGTTCGGCCTTCCTGGTCCGTGTACTTTAATCATGGTTATATCATCTACATAATATCAATAATGATATAAATATCATATATATTCATTATATATATATTTATTTATTTATTTATATTCATCCATAAAATTTATAGATAGAAAAATTAATTATACTCCTCATGAAGATGATAGGCCATATGTACGCATGAACATTATTTCCATTTTTAGATAGTTGGAATGAAAGAGAGAAAAATAATAATTCACCCTTAAATAATCATTATTATATCCTATATATCATATAATTTCATTAAATCTATCCTTATTACCATCCAAGTAAAATGGAAATGAAGAACAAATCATATTGCTTTGTGGAAGTGGTAGTCCACACGTACGCACAAGCGACGTTATTATTTTCTAATAGATTGGAAGGTAAGATGATATATGTGATATTACAATTAAATAAGTATAATTATTTCATAAATATAATATATATATATATATATATATTATACCTATAATAATAAGCATCAATGAAAGATTGTGATAAAAATGAATTAAATCACTACGTTGAGATAGTAAGTCGTACGTATGCACGAATAATGATTTCACTTCCCATTTGATATAAAAGAGGATTAATAAATTAGGTTTAGTATTCATAATAAAATTTAGTTATATTTAGTATACTTAATTTATTATTTTATGATAAATCACTATAAAGACCCCAACCCCAGTAGCCCAAAGCCAGTGTCTTACTTTATTACATTAGACTAAGATACAATCGATCACATCTCAAAGGACCGAATAGTTTAGTTGTTTTGGAAAAACAGAAACAAATATAATTTTTAAATTAAAACATGAAAATAAATAAAACATAGAAACCTATTTGGAAACATCCTTATTCTCTTAGATTATCCTTGTATGTCAATCATAATATACATCTGCGCATCCTCGAGAAAAATAAAACATAGGAAAGGGGTGATATCAAATTATCGGTAAGGGTAAGAAATATAGAGGATGATATCATAAAAATAAAAAATAATTCAAGGTGAATAAACTAAAAAAACACATTCCATTAAAACATAATCTTGATCATAATATGGTAGTAATAAAATCTAAATAAATTATACCATATAAATAATCACATGAGAATGAAACTTAACCAAGAATATTATACTAGTCAAGTAATCACATGGATTATCAATTAATAATATCATAATGGGGGAATTAATTATGTGGGACATCATAAACATATCACTAAGGATTCGTCCAAGACACCATACATAAATGGGTAAAAACCTGGTCTAGTTTTTCTCATGATACCTACCAATGCATCAAGGGGCTATAGTGGGCCCTACCCATCACTTACCGAGTATAATTCATTCCTCATATGAAAGGGGTGGAGCTTAATCAATATATACATTCATATTCAAACTATCATATGAAATATTAATAACTTTCCCCAAATCATAAACCATCTAGTGCAATATGGAAAATGGTATCAAGATAGTACATACCCATTCAAGATGATCATAAACCATTCAATAAAATATGTTATATGGTATAATAAGAGATAAACATTAATTATGAATAAGATTCAATATATAGTGTTGGCATTGATTAAAATAATCTAACAAAATCATTAAAAATTTATTGATAGATTCACTTTTTACTTTGGAATCGTTTATTTAAAAATTCATGAAATTATAAAAGAAAACATTTTCTTTGGAAATAACCTTGTAAACTTGTAAAGGATTCCTAAAAACATTACAGTTTCATTAGAGAGGGAAAATACACTCATTTTGTATAAGTTAAAAAATATTTATTTTTAAATTTAAAAAAAACATTTAAAAGAGTGTTTTTAAAAGAAAGTGTGAGTGTTAACCCAATGGAACAATTATATATATTAGATTTAAATCCACATAAAATATGTGTGAATACAACTTAATATAATAAAAATTCATTTAAAACAAGACATAATCATTGGAGTATATTTTTAACCCAAATAATGGAAATACCATTAAAATATAATTAAGAACATTCTTGAGGAATATAATCTTTAAACAGTCTAAAGTGTCTCGTACCACTTTGAAACATTTGAATCATAATAAACATGAAGGAATAAAATTTAAAAAAATATTAAATAACATGAGAATAAATAAATTCATTATAAGATATGTCAAATAGAAGTATACATACACTACACACAAAAAATAAGTGGTGAATAAGGTGTATCCCATGGAAATGAAAGTGAGATGAGAAAAACAATTATGTCAGGTTTGACTTCCTTTAAACATGTATGAAACAACTTTATAGTAGTTTTAAACATATTATTAACTTATAAAATAATCATATTAATATTTATAATATCATATATTATCCTCTAATAACAATTTAGCACTCGTTTATTAATAATATTTATTCATTTCACTATTTCGGGTGTTAATTGCATTATTTCTCATGCGTGTTTTGTCGTAAAAGTCCTTGTTATATTGAATAGGGTATATATGTAACATTTAAAAAATAAAATTAATTTTATAAATATAATATTTAATAATTAAATTCATTTTTATAACTATTCTTGAATGTTAAACATAGAAAACGAATTACATCGTTACGTGGAGATGGTAAGTCGTATGTATGCACATGCAGTGCTTTCATTTTTTATAAGATGGATAAAAGGTAGAATATGGTTGTTTCATAACATATTATTATATATATTATAATTGGTATATTATTTTATAATGGAAACAAAACGTCAAATGGAATTAAAAGAAGAAATGAGTTTGAACGAGTTGATAAAAATGATTACCTCTTATTTGGTGGACTTCCTTTAGATCTCTTCTTAAGGGATCTAGAGTTTGTCTTTATGAAAATCTAGAAACATTAAAACTTGTATAAGGATGTTATTAGGAGATATGGTTAGTACTTGGTCAAACTAATAGTCTCAAGGTATTGTAATTAAATGAAGGAATGTGTGCCCATTTATGATTGAGGTGAGGGGCACCCTTGAAAACTCTCAAAATATTAAATTATAATAAATTCATTTTCTATTTAAATACAACCAAATTTAAAAGGATTAGAATATAATATGCAATAATATTTTAATATAATCAAACAATAAATTTTTACATGTTTTCTATTTACCTTAAACCTTATCATTTTGATTGACTTTAGTTAACAAAATTTAATTTTAAATATGGTAATAATGTATTTAATATTAAAATATGGTAATTTTTACTCATAAAATGTAAATTGATCCATAAATGAATAAATTATGATATTTTATATAAAATAATAATCACTGTTTATTTTTAATTGTTTTTTTATGATTTTTAAATAATTTAATAAAATACTATTTTCATAAAATATCATTAGTGTCAATTTTGACACTATTCATTACTTTGGTATTAAGAAAAACAAGACAGCAAGATAAATTCAAACCAAAATATTCATACCACCCTAATATGTCATACCAATCTATAAAATTCCTATAGAACCTTAATCAATTCAAATTATATTTATTTTAATATTTTAAATATTATTTATTTGATTGTTTCATTAATAAAATAATTACTGCATCATCATTGTTTAATTATTTAAGGTAATTATTTCTTCCCTAAAATTTAAAAATAAAATAACATGATATAGATATATCTATTATATTTAAAAATAATATCTATACTCAAAGATATCTATTGAGTAACATCATAGTAAAAAATATATTTGTTAAAATATGAATGTGACATTTTTGTCTTTTCCTTAAATAAAATATTATAAATATCATAAACTCATTGAAATGGTTCAAAAAAAATTTAATTAATTTATGTTATGAAAATAAGTTTTTAAAGTTCAAAATTAATACTTAAATTTGTTTAAAACCAAACTTTTTTCCCATGTGTACACATAAGAGATATATAAGACAATGAAAGGGACATTTGTGATTTTCATTAATTTTAAGAATATAAAAGTCATTATTATGAACAAGAATTCATCAAATAACTCAAATTAGTTCCTTAGGTGTTTAGTTTTGAATATAAATCATACAATAAAAATTTTAAAAGTTTTATAGTAATTTTATAATCCAAATCATTTTATTTTTAACTTAAATTACCTAATTTACTCATACTGTGGTAACAAAAAATACCAAAGTAACTATTCATATCGGTCAAAAATAAAAGATATTTATTTAATAAATTTTTCCCTTATGATTCCAAATATTTAATCCATTTATCAAAATTCAGAAACATAAGTGGAAGAATTTAATTTAAAATTAAACTGATAAAACGTAACTAAAAAAGTTGTTTTTTGAAAATGCATTATTAAGCCTAAAAATTTACTTATATAAAAATAAGGTATATTGATGAAATAAATTAGATTATTTATAACTAAATAATATTTAAGTTACATTTATATTGAATTAAAATTATAAATATACTTTTAATATAACAAAATTGACAGTTTTATAAAAAATAGTATTTTTCACTATTCACTGGAAAATAAATATTTTTAGATAAATACCAAAAATTTAACCTAAGATAATTTTAAAATTCCACTTTTAAAAATTAATTTTATTTTGTTCAATGTAATTTATAAAAGTTTCAAAATTTATTTTTAAAACTAATGCACTGTTAAAAAACGGTAAAAAATCCTTTAGAAAAATATAGACTTTTATAAGTTAAATTGGATTTATTCTTATCTTATGCATATAAAATTAATTTGTATGAATGTAAAAATATATAATATATAAATTTCATAATGTTGTTGATACTGTTCATTCCTACCAATTTTAACGACTGTGTTATAATAGTCACATTTTAAATAGTATATCGTGGTATTAAACTCAGTGTTGCGTGCAACATAACCTATCGAAGATGTTAAATTTAAAAGATAAATACCATAAAATCTTGAGGTATTACAATAAAATAGATTTAGAGGAGGTAAAAAAATAAATTGATCGGTTGAGGCACTTACCTCTTCATTGAAATAACTCCATTAGATCTCCTCTTAAGAACCCTAGGGTTGGTATTTTGGGAATAATATCACCATTGTAATGTGGCTAAGTATGTTAATAAGATAAATTGGTATGTTTTTTTCAATCTATAATTCTCAAAGTTGTTTAAAGGAGAAAAAGGATGGGTTTCCTTTTATAAGTGAGGGGATGAGCACTCTTGAAATTTCTTAAAAGATTAAAATATAATAAATTCATTATCAATAAAAATGCTCCAAAATGGATATATAATCGAATATAAGGAATGATATGATATAAATATCATTAACCAATAAAATTTTTATAGATTTAATTGGTATTTTAAACCTAATCTTTTGGTTTGACCCCTTAGTTAACCAAATTTAACCTTAAGTGTTGGAACATCTTTTTCATTTTTAAAGGGTTATAATTTTAATTATTAGGTGAAAATTATATCATAAATGAAAAAGGGATGAAATTTAAGACCATATATTATCTACTTTATCCTCTTTAATTATTTTTATGATATTTAAATAATTAAAGAAAATATTATTTTCATAGAATATCATTAATTTCATTTTTTACACTATTTATTTAATTTCACTTTAAAAACACCAAAAAAGGATGGAATTCAAATATAATCCTCTAAAACAACACTAATATATTATATTCTTATATAAAATTTATTTAATTATCTAACTCACTCAAATTGTGTTACTTTTAATATTTTTAAAATCATTTATTTTATTTTTATATTAATTAAATAAATATTGTTTTGGCATTGCGTAAGCATTTAAATTAATTATATAATTAATAAAATTTTAAATAATTTTTTTTCATGAAAATAATTTCATTATTATCAAAATAATCATTAAGAATCATTAATATATTTAGTTTTCCCTTATGTGAACACATAAGAGATATTTAAAATAAAGAGAGTGACATTTTGTATTTCTTAATGGCGGCGTTGGCAGGTTGGGTGACGACATATTTAACGAGAGAAAATAAACAGGTCAGATTACCTGGTATAATCTCAAAAAAGGTAAAGAGAATAAATCACCTCCATCAATGATAATCATATTTTTATAATGAGAGGGTATTACTTTTCCATCAGTACCAAGCTCTACGCAGTCCTTCATGGGGTATTTCTAGCTTATCAGCATTATAGGTTAGGCACTTAGGAGCAAATTTAAAGAAACAAATAGGGATGGATTTTTTTTAGATGTCTGGTATTTGGGAATTAAAAGGAAAAGTAATGTTTCTAGTTCCTATAGGCCTACATTCCATGTAATATTACCCCTCATCCCAATTAAAAAGGTGATTATCCAAAAATTAATAAAAAATGAGGGCCTTCGGTCTTTCAGGCATTTTGTAATTTTCTTTGATTTAAATATTATAAAGGTAATTTTCATGGAAAATTTTAACTTAAAAATTAAATTGATACCCTAAGTTCATAAGTTTCAAAGTACCTTCAAGCAATAAGAATTAATATGAAAAATGGTGACCTTAACTTTTATCTTTAACTCAGGTTAACGAGATTCACCATTTACCAAGGTGATAAATTTTACCACAGTTACTATTCATAATGCCTAAAAATAAAAGGGGGTATTTAACAAAATTAGACCTTAAGATTCCAAATATTTAATCTATTTTTCACAATTCAATTATTATAAGTGGTAGAAATTCATTTTATAGTGCACAAAATGTTGTGAAAACCATTTTTGGGATAAATACATTTTTAATAATAAAAATGGATTTATTACTATACTATGCTATGAAAAAAAAATTTATTGAATATATAATATGTGAATTTATTTAAAATAATTAACCAATAGTGATTTATTTAATTTATTAAGATAAAAACACATTGTGAACATAAAATAAATTTTTTAGAAAAAAAAATTAAGTATACAAATATTTCTATACCAAATTCAACCATAAAAATTTTTCCAATGAAATTTATTAGATTATTAATAATATAATATAATTACTTTTACTTTGAAACCATTTTAAAAAAAATAATTTTCATGAAACAAAAATAAAGTTTTTAATACAAATCAGTATTTTTTACTATTCATTTCTTTTCAAAAAATTCTTAAAAATTTACTCGTAGATAATTTTGACATGTTGATTTAAAAAATTAATTTTATTTTATTAAATAAATTTTCTAAAAGTTTCAAAAATTAAATATAATATTTTCACACAAAAATAAATAAAAGAAACATATTTTTTAAATCATAATATAACTTCACAAAAAAATGAATGTTTGATTCCTAACAATTAATCAATACAATTGTACTAAGTAGAACCGTTATATATATTTCATAATGTGGTTATTACTATTCATACCCACCAATTCAATGGATATGTTATAATGGTAATATTTAAATAATAATATTATGTTGTTCGTTTAAGCTCAATATTGCATGTCACATATGTTATCAAACAGAATGTTCTTCTTTTGAAAATATTGGGGTGTTACAGAATTATAAATTTAATAATTGTAATTGTATGTGTCTAAGCTAATATATCAACTCTAACACTTCTATCTCCACCTGTTTCACCCTATTAAATTATTTTTATTTAATTCAAGTAATTTTTTAATATTAATTTTTATAATTTTTAGTTTTAAATTAAATAAAAATATTTATTACCTAAAAATTATTCAAAGAGGATATTCCGGGTGTCTAAACATATTCTCCATGTGTTTAGACACTACACTCCACTTCTATAGTAGTTAACAGGTTTTATAAAATTTTAAATTTTACATGTTGTGACAGATCATACCAAATTTTGGGCACTATTACCAAAGATAATAGTAGAATTATGAGATCCTCCAAGGGGGTTATTTAAGTTAAAAATAAAAAAACACAAAAAAAACTATAAAAAATAATTCAGATTACTAAACTTGGTACTTTTATCTTTGTAAGAAAATTCCAAATTCCCAAGAGTTTAAAATAGAATAGTACATCCCATATGATTAAAACAAATTCACACCGTACCCACCTATGACACATGTTATGGACTATAATTTTTCACTGACTATGAGTTCTATAGGTAATTGTATTTTTTTCAATGATTATTATTCAAATCAATGGCATGATCCATGAGACAATACTTCATCGTATTAAGTTTTTATTTTATACCCAACATTAGTTTATTCACAAATTTGAGGTATACCTGAACAAGTTGAACATATTAATTCATGATCTATATCCAGGTTATATGATATTTTATAAAAATTTGAAATTTCCACTACACATTTTTGATACTTTATAGAACATGAATCATTTTTCATAATAAAGGAAGATAATCGGTTGGAATAATCACTATGTGATCCAAACACTTCAAAATTAGAGCACAAAATATTTTCTACTATTAATGAGGTAAATAAAAGTTTTAAACTTCTATAAGAAAATTATTCAAATTTGGCTTCAAAAAAAATATAGAAAAAAATTAGTCAGATAGTTAAATTAGACTTCTTACTGCCACTTTATTCCTTAACTCAGAATATTTCTATTAAGGAAAATATAGTATAGGTTACATATAAACAACATCAATTCCTAAATTCTAATTATGAGTATTATTTGATTTATCCTTCCTTATATCATGATATAGAGGACTCTTATCCATCTCTACTTGATTCTTTAAACCCAATCACATTCCATGAACATTATATCCCTATTTTACTCTCTATCATCTATAATATCCCCTTGGATAATGAGATTTTATATCCCTATTATGTGCATTCACAACCCTTCCACCCCTAAGTGATAATGTATTCCTTTGATGTCTATCAAATTCTACCTTTTAAAGATAAAGATTCATTTAATTATGAAGATTACATTGAATTGGGATCCTTATTTATAGAAATAGAGTTAGAATTGACCTAAGATGGCATAGGTTTACACATACCAGGAACTCACTTTAAATAACATTAACTCACCTCTTCATGAGGTCCATTGTGAGTTAGAAACATTGTTCAAAATGGAAACATCTAAAATAATTTCAGTCAAAAAAACATATGGTGATGGTGGTTGAGGAAACTCACATTTATTTAGAAATAGTAGAAGAATTGGATTACTTGGAAGATCCTGAGTCCATGGTGACACATGTTCCAATGGTAAATAATGATAAGGGAATTATAGAATAAACTTTAAGAGAAAATGTTATTTCTAACAAAATGGATTCACCAACTTCAATTGAGCTCATTCCACTAGATCCATACATTAAATTAATGCCACTTCACTTGAAATACCCATTGATTCTACCCACTCTCTTGACCAGGGAGAAATCCAAGAAATTGTGAAGATTGAATTGAGTTAGAAACCAATGGATTTTATTATTTTGGGGGTCATTTATAAAAAATAATTGGGATATTTTATCAAACAATACACTTCATTCAAGGATGTGATGGATATAGGCTAATCGCTAAAAGAGTCAAGTAATGGAATTTTTTCTCTTGTGAACATTCAAAGTTGTAATCTTCTTAATCTTATTAATGATTCCCTTTGAATAAACTTCAATTATTCAGTTATTTTTTCATCGGGTATGTTATATCTATCCATTATTATGCTGGGTTATTTTCATTTTATTCCACCCATCTATTTGACTAACAAATTTCCATAGAGATATTATATATCTTTTAGGATAATTTCTTTCTCAATGGATGTGTTTAATACTACTATTGATGAAAAAATATATGTATGGTATACATTTTTGTCTGATTGTGGAGGAGTGTCATTAATGTCTAGAAAAAGATAAAGTAAAATTAGATATCAATGGGAGGTAACCCATCATTTGTTAGCTTTTATTTCATTTCATTTAGTTTTATTTCATCTAGTTTCAAGTAATAGAATTTAATGAATTTACCTGTAACTTGTTTCCCCTCACAATGTTGTAGATTATTTAATCTCTTAAATAATTTTTTTCATCTACATGATCTCTTTATTTGGGTGTTATTTTTATGATATGATGTAGGTATGTAGTTCCTATTTATAGATTTTATAGATGCATCATTTCTAGATCACAATTAGATATATGAAGTCACTCTACCTCTATCTTCAATTGCTCAGAGAAGTGTTACATTTTCTATTATATTTTATATATTATTTCTAAAACACCATGTAAAATAACTATTTAAAAACTCAAAAAAGAAAACATTCTTTTCATTGTTAAACCCATATGAAAACTGCTGATTTTTTATCAAAATATAGTTGGGTACATACCGGTTTATCCCATGGTTAGTCAAATCATATGATTGTTGGTTGAAATTATTTTATCCTTAAGACCATAATTTATATTATTAATGCTATCATTCAATTATTTGAAAAAATAGATTTTTTTTATTTTTTTAGACACTTATCAACACTCATGATCATCTATGTTGTCTAATATTATATTTCCATAACTATGAAGACTCTGGAACCTTTTCACATCACTTATTAGTTATCCTTTCTTGAGGGAATCCCATCCATGTTATGAATTCTATAACTTGTCATATTTTTTCATTAAATAGAGAGAAATTATAAAAGTTTCACTAAAACTACTAAGGCATTTTTTATCCCCTTAGACCCACTGGTCCACCCTTACATTTTCTTTAGTGTGTATCCCTTAGAATACATGAAGAATATTTTTTTGGATGATCTCATTGCAGATACACTTCCCTACCCATCTCTTGAATATTTATATGATGATTTCCAATATAAGTATGTGGGAGAAAGTTAATCATGTAGAGGGTTTTCAGAGGGATAGTGAGTCATTTTATGCACATAGATAGGCATTCTCTCATATTTTTTTATAGTAGATTTATTCATCGCTTTATTTTGATATGGGAATAGAGATTATTTTTTGTTCCAAAAATGAGTACATTTATTCTTTTAAAATGGTCACCCTCTCTTTTAGGGATACTTATAAAACTGATAACCCATTACTCCATGAGCTAGAGAGTTTAATATGACCTAATTTCACTGATATTCTATAGAGTATGAATAACTCGTATCTTTTTTCTATGGTATTTTTTCTTATATGTGTTTCATTGGGTTTTGGAGTTGATAATAACATACTTATCTTCCCATTATTTGAGTAAACTTATGTCGCGTGTCTATATTGTGAGTCAATATTATCATTTTTTTTGGGGGAAATAAATGTTTTAAGGGTGGGGGAGTGAGATTTTGAGAGTGAAATTTGGATTTAATTTTATCATGGATTTATTTCAAGATTTAACAATCATTTTTTTTCAAAAATTTCGAATTATTTTATGACCCACCATCCCACATCCTTAGGGAAATTTTAAACCTAATGATAAGTCCTAAATATTGGAATAATCTTTTGAATTACATTAGTTGAGATATGAAATTTATGGTAAGTATATGGTAAGAATTCATGTTTATAGGAATCAAGCATAGATTTGATCATAAATTTTTTTGAGCAATGAGAGTGATAGTGAGGTAGATCACATTGATGCATGAGTGTAGATGATTGTTTTGAAAGTAATATGAGTGGAATATAAATTCTTTTTGAAAATTGGGATTTAAAATAAAGTATGATATTTTTTGGGTAAAAGGATTGAAAAAAATTCAAGATTGTGGTTATGATGTTAAATTATCCAAAGGGGATATTTGTGTTTTGATTTATAATTGTTTTTCATAGGAGTTAAAAAAGTTTAAGTGTGTGGGATATGATGCACATACATTTTGCTAACATTTTTTATGAATTTTTTAAACATATTTAATTAATTCGTTTAACAGTTTTAGTGTTTTTAGGTTCTTGCCATAGTTTTGTATTATTTTAGTTGTATTTATAATTTTTTGTAAAATTATATATAATTTAGATATTTATTATTATTTTTGGTATATATTAATTTTATATATTATTTTCATATATTATTTAACACTATATATTATTAATATTATTATTATTATTATTGGCTTTATTATTATTATTATTATTACTATTAAATTAATTTAACATTTCTTATTAGTGTTACTATTATATTATTAGTATTTGTATAATTATATAACTAACTTGATATAACTTCTAACTTTAGTATATCTAATTATATATGTGTGTGTATAAATTCATTTTTAATTCTAACTATTTAACTATATTAGTTATTATTATTATTATTTATATTTATTATTATCATTTAATTTTAGTCAATGTATAATCTTTAATTTAAATTTTTTTATTTTGGATTAAATGCAGTCCCTCACACGTGAGGTGAGAGGTCTCTAGGGGATTTCCTTCTTCTTAGCGTGAAACCATAGTAGTGGCATGGGGGTCGGGGTCTCCATCCTTCCACCAAGCACACCATCACCCACACACAGGGAGAACTAAAATGACCAATCATCCCTCCTACATTGTTAAACCAAGAAACTCATGTCCCAGAAGTCCTGGCACCATCAGCTTTCACCTCCTCCTACGTTTGTAGTGATCCAAACCATTCATGCATCAGCCATCCTCTATCATGCCATCACCAGAACATATAATTCATATCCTCCTGCACCATCCTCCACATGCTTGTAGTGCTCCACCATCATCATAAGGCCCTCTATTCTCTATCTCATTTCACACCACAAAACTGTTGGCCTCCCCCATATTTTCACCCAATTGTATACCCATATTCCTTATTGCATCACACTGGACAACCTCCACCATTTCAGTTGCTCATATAAATCCACCCTATTCCTTCTCAATCCCCCTACATCCTCCTTGTATAAATGTTTGATGCCCAGTCATCATTGAGAATCACCCCTATTCCTAACTAGTTGATTTTTTCCTTTTGTGGAAAGGGGTTTTCAAAATGGTTTTTCTTTGAAAAATTGATTTTATACACTTTAGGTGTTTGAAAAAATTCCTCAAAGATAGATTTAGAATGGAAATGTTTTTCAAGAATAGGATTGGTGTGGTGTCACTATATAAATGTTTTTATAAAATATGGTCATGGAAATGAAATAAATTTTTCCATGGAAAATGTTTTATGAAACATAGAATTCATTTCTTGAATGCAATGATGATATAAATAAAATTTAGAGACCTTATGCTATAGGGGAATACTAAACATGGATGAGCCCTATTGGAGTAATATATCACTAGGGGAGGTGACCTTGATGCCATGGATTCTAGGGGTATCCTTTTTTAGGGAAATAGTTTCTTGGACTTTAAGAGTCACATATGTCGACTAGTTTTCATTTATGTGTATTGGTATTATAGTTGTGTACACCCTCATGTAATGGATTTCCCTCTTTAGATAATTTTAGATTGCATTACGTGAGTGTATATTTGATATTCTTATTTTACCACTTGGTCATGATATGGATATTGAAGATTAAAAATATTTTTTTCTATCTGTTTATTCCATTGGATATGTGATATGTCATAATTCTCCATTTATTTGAATATATCATGATTTTGAAATGAATTGAGTGTTTTTTAAAAGGAAAACCAACAGATGATTTCTATATGTAAAATTATTTCTTTTAAAATTGTTTTAGAAATTTGTTTTAAAACAAAACTAATGGATACAAGTGGATAGACATTCAAAAGATTCTTAGTGGTTTACTACTAGGCTCTTAATCTCACGCCCTAATTTTTTATTCGGGTGTTTATAGTCTTAGTTTTATAGCATGTTAGTAGAGTAAGAGCATCATGTAGAGGATTAATCTATAAGAATGTGTTTCCTTTACAAAGGGTTGGGATGGTGGTGACATATGGTCATAAGGAGATGGACCCATGGGTTGCTTCAGGTTCCATGTTTATAGTCTTTTAGTTGTTTGTTTAGACACTATAAAAAAGGAGTAGTAGCGGAGGTTATTTTGTGGACTAGAGGCAGTTTATACCGCCGCCTATTAGTATCGTGGTGGTTTCAAAAACTTCCATGTATTTCACGGACTCTAGTCATTTAGTGGCAGTTTCAATAATTTCACAATGGTTTTACTATGTGTCATTTTTGGAGTATTAAGCGGAGGTTTATATTTCATTTAGTGGTGTTTTTATAAAAAAATATCCTAGATAATTATTTAAAAAATGTAAAGAACCATCATTGATTTGTTAAGAGGTGGTTTGTTTTAGCGGTGGTTAATCCTAGCACCTGCAAAACATATTTTATTTAATGTATTTAGTGGCAGTTTCTATAAACCACCACTAAATTATATATTTTTTGAAAAATAAATTAATAAAAAACTATAAATATAAAAAAAAAGTGACATGAAATAAACTAAAATGAAAATATATGATAAACCATCACACATACTTCATACATCTATAACAAATATAAAAACATCCCCAGTCATCATAACTTCAATCTCAGTCAAATCATACATCTGTCAACCAGTACATTTTTTCACCTCCACTACATCCACATCATGACCAATATACATCCACATCACGACCTCCACTATATCTATTTGCCTTCACTTCATGTCATCAACTGAAACTGACCACGTCATCTCATCAACTATAACAAAAAAAATTAAAATTAAACATAATAAATCATAATTACAGTATAATAATTGATAAAATTTTAACATGCCATGGAAACTAAGAACCATAACGATTATCTTCTGAAAAATTTCGTGGATCTGAATAGTCAACATCCTACCTATTACCGGAATCTTCCACCTACAATTAAAACTAGAATATTTAAGAAAATAAATGAAAAAATGAAAAGACACAGAATATATTCAAAATTCTGCACATAAAATTTTTTATTTTGTTAATAAACATTATAAATTTTAACATAAAACAAATAATATATAATTAAAAGTAGTTTCAAAACATAAAATTACCAATTTAAGATAAGATTCAACACTATAAAATGAAAAGGGATAAGTAAATATTCTAATTTATTTTTAAAGAGACGTGCGGTGTGCTTGAAATTTACTTAAAAAAAATTAAAGACTTTGATATCACAGCATGTCCTATATTTCCAAAATAACTTAGTAGTGGTTGTCCAATGATCTGATGTCAATCTGTCATCATTTTCTATGGTTTTAATCATTCTATACACGTTTTAGTATTGTAAAACACTAAAAACGCATTTACGACCATAATGGGAAAATTTTCATTCGGAATGACATGCCATCAATTCCTAAATTTCAAAATTAAATATATGGACTTTTTCCCAAATTTCAGGGAAATCAGACATTGTTTTCTGGGTTTTGACCCCCAACACTTGTTCTTAAAGGTTTTTTTAACTTTAAGAAGTGGTTACTGAGTCATTCCAACCACACCGCATGTCATATTGATATGTTTTCTATTCATACACATCAAAAATAACTTAGCGGTGGTTTTCCAATTATTTAACATCAATTTTTGGTCACTTTATATGGTTTTGACCGTTCAAACATGTTTTCGTGATTTAAAAAACTAAAAAAATATTTACATCCATAATGATAATATCATCATTTAGAATGATGTTTCATTGTTTCCTAAATTTCACAATTAAATATATGGTCATTGTCATTTGATTTCAGGGAAATCTGATGTTGTTTTCCTAGTTTTTACCCCCCCCCCCCCAACACTTGTTTTTAAAGGTTTTTGTACCTTTAAGAAGTGGTTTCTAAGTCATTCTGACTATACCGCACATAGGATTGATGTTTTATCTATATGTACATGTTAAAAATAACTCATAGGTGGTTTACTAATGATTCCATGTCAATTTGAGTTCATTTTCTATGATTTTGACCGTTCCACACATGTTTTAGTGTTTTAAAACACTAAAAATGTGTTTATATCCATAATGGGAAAACTGTCAATTGGAATTATGTTTCTTTAATTCCTACAATTAAAAATTAAATATACAGTCGTTTTCCCCTTATTTTAGGGAAATCTGACAGCGTTTTTTGGGTTTTTACCCCCTGACACTTGTTTTTAACAGTTTTTATACCTCTAAGAAGTGGTTACTAAGTCATTTTGACCACACTGCATGTTGTGTTGATATTTTTTCTACATTTACATGTAAAAAATAACTCATAGGTAGTTTATCAAATATTTCACATCAATTTGAGGTTTTTTTCTAGGGTTTTGACCGTTCCATGCGCATTTTAGTTTTTTAAAACTCTAAAAATGCATTTATAGCCATAATAGTCAAATCGTCATTATGAATGACATATTGTCGGTTCCTACTTTTCAAAATTAAAGATGCAATTTTTTTTACTGATTTCAGGGAAATATGATATCATTTTTCTAGTTTTGACACCCCCAACACTTGTTTTTAAAGGTTTTTATAGCTTTAAGAAATGATTACTGAGTCATTCCAACCACAGTGCACATCAGATTGACATTTTGTCTATACGTACACATCAAAAATAACTCATTAGTGGTTTTACAATTATTTCACATAAATATGAGCTCATTTTCTAAGGTTTTGACCATTCCATGGACGTTTTAGTGTTTTAAAACACTAAAAATGTGTTTATGGCCATAACGGTCAAACTGTCATTTGGAATGACATGTCTTCGGTTACTACATTTTAAAATTAAATATAAAGTCATTATCCTCTTATTTCCGGGAAATACTATGTAGTTTCTCTGGTTTTGACCTCCCAACACATGTTTATAAAAATTTGATATCATTTAATATTTCTTATTGAGTCATTATGAGCACACTGCATGTTGAATGAAGGTGTTGTTTGCTTTTACATGTCACAAATAATTAAATGGTATTTTTCCATGATTTCATGTTAATAAGATATCATTTATTTTTTTAATCATTAAATGTGCATTTTAGTTTTTTAAAACACTCAAAACGTATTTACGGGCATCGCAGGCAAACTGTAACTCGAATTTATGTGGCCTCAATTCCTAAATTTCAAAAATCAATATGTGGTTTTTATCTTATGATAAATTTTGTAATCATAAAATATTTTTAAAATTTTATAATTGTATAATTAATATATTATTAATAAAATTAATTATTTAGCACACCCTGCCCAGTGGTGTACTATTTCACACCCTATCTAGTCACACCACCCGTCATGCCCTCTCTAGTCACACCACACTGCATTCTTGATCCACCTCATACATGCACTGTGTTCTCTTCTCAAAGGAACTTGGTGCTCGAAGTTGTTACAAGATGTTCACTAAAAAAATCTATTTTAGGCTCTTATTTTTTTACTACTAATTCTAGTTTAAACTACCAATAAATTATTTAGTGGTTGTTAAGTAAGTCGTCATGTTTTTCATGGTAAAAAATCATTTAGTAGAGATGTTTATAGTTGAGCGATAGTTTTTAAATGTTTTGTTTTTTGGGTACGCAGCGGTGAGTTTTTATTTAGTTGGTAATAGTTTTTTAACAAAAAATAGCATAGGAAAAGTTGATGGGAAAGATCACTATCTCACAAGAAAGCTTCCTAAAAAATTTCCCATAGATTCTGACAACGTCACCATCTTGCTAGAATTCTTGGGTACAACATAATGACTATGATCCACAGAAGGTGATGGTAGTGGTGGCATGCTCTGGGATGGTGATCATCTAGGATCCTGAATTTTTTTTGTTCTCAGCATTCCTATATTTCAAATGGTAAAGGTATATTGCATGCATAAAAAATGAAGAACTTAAATTTTATTTAAAAATAAAAAATAAAAACTAGAACAATGTATATATGTATGGAATACTTATCAATGAGAAATTGTAATATATTTTCATTTCCAATGTATACATTCAATTATCTTCATCTTTATTATCTTCATTGTAATCAACCTCTATTGTGAAAAGTCGTTTATTTTCACCCTCTCTCAAAAGTTATAATATTTTTATATTTTTAGGGGAAAAAATTCAATGTTTTCTAGTTGATGTAGTTCACTATCACAAAGCACCAATTGATTTACCTCTCCCATATCATATAAATCTCTCTGTTTTAAGTATACAACAACACTCTAACATTCATGTATTTCATCAACCCATAATAAACCATCTTCACTTGTGAATCCAAGATAAATGGATTTTGTTCTGCATGCTCACCGATATCCATCAAACGAGAGAATTTGATAGAAGTAAAATGTAATGAATCTTTCATTATACCCCTATCAATGTTGACCCACTTGTATTTGAATAATACAATTGAAAACTGGCCATGATAGTTTAATTCAATTATATCATTCATCTTCCCCGAGTATCCCACCTCTGAAATGTAAATACACCACTATTATGAGTTTTCAAGTCTTCTTCATGATAAATTGTACGAAACATGAATCCAATCTTATAAAACACACCTTTAACAGCACTACAATAGGCCTTTATCAGTGCTATAAAAGTGCTTACTACATCAGTGTGGTTAAAAGGTCAAGTCCTTTATCAGCGCTAAAAAATCAATGATAAAGGGTATATTTATCAGCACAAATAAGAGCACTGATAAATCATACTTTTTTCAGCACTGATAAAGGACACCATTTATCAATGCTTTTGTTTATCATTGATAAAGAGATCCTTTATCAGCACTGGTAAAGATACCTTTATCGGCACTTTAAAAAGCACTAATAAATTCTCTATTTAACAGTGCATTTATTAGTGCTGATAAACTATATATTTATAAATGCATTTATTAGTGATGATAAAGTTCAACACTACAATGTGATGTTACAACACACTGCAGCACCAGAAATAGGTGCAGTGTTTTGTAACAACACACTCCATCACTATAAATAGAACATAGATTACCATAATATTGAATATAAATGAAATAAAATTTATAACACAAATATAAGAAAAATACTATTATAGAGTATGTCGGTTGTTTTTTTACTAAAATCAATGCAAATTTTGAATAAAAAGGCACACTTTGAGTCATACCGGTCACACCATGAGTCAACTTGAGGTTTGATTGATTCATACAAGCCACAAATGACTTTTGGATCATTTTCCTAAAGTACCAGAACAATTTTAATGCATTTTTTTGGTTTTCAGTATGTCGGTTTTGATTAAAAAGATGCACTTGGGTTCATACCTATCACATCGTGCATCAGATTGAGGTGTGTATAATTCCTACACGTCACAAATGACTTGTGGATCATTTACCTAAAGTACCAAAACAATCCGAATGTGAAACCCATGGTCCTTTTTTATGAAAAGTTATTTATGTTGCTTAAAATAAGGGGATAACCCCACAAAAGATCTTGAACCGAACAATGAACCCGTACACAAGGCAAAAAGAGTGATTTCCACAAAAATAGACATCTCCAAAAAGGCATGATAGAAAGAGGGGAACTAATTCATGAAATAATAACCATTTAAAGGTTCACATTCAAAAAAACAAAAAAAAATATGAACTAAAAAAATGATGATTTCATCATACTTTTATAATGAAATATGAACTTACAATATCCACAAAACAAAAATGATGAAACTCCAAACATCTTTACCCCAACATGGGAGACAAAAATGGATCCAATGTGTTGTATGCTTCTTTCACAACAACTCATCCAAAAACGCTTCCTCCACCAAATTCTCAAAATTGAGATCCTTAGAGAAGAGGACATGCTCCTTGATCCCTGGATGAAGACCCCTAATGAAAATAGAATCCTTCAACAGATCCTACGACACCACCTCTATAGAAAAGGAAACCATCTCTTTGAAGTGTTCAACATTAACCTTTACTTTCCACTAACATTGTTGGACACTCATGATCTCTTTCCTTTCTTCATCTTCACCTCTTTAGGTATAAACTATTAGAAAAATATGAACATAAAAACTTCCCATGTCATCCTAACTTGCATATTTGTTTGGGAAAACAACTCTCATTATTCCAAAGTTATACCCCCAAGTAGACCCAGAACAACACAAACTCTAACAGCTTTGGGAGTTCCCAAAACTCTGAATACATGCTCAACTTCCTCAATTTGCGTCACTACCTCTAATGAACCTCAATTTTCATGTAAGATGGGCAGTAACTGAGGAGAACCATAAACAGGGAAAGACCCATAGTAAACTTTGGGAGAATTTTTGAGCGACATATTCTAAATAAAAAAATCATAAAATCAGGTTTATAATCAATACCTCACATACCCATACATATTAAAACTCTCATAAGTAATAATGAGGGTCGCACTTACCACTTTATCACCAAACCCAATAATTTTTAAAATTTTCAATCCAAAACATTTTCCTTAAAACCCATTTTTTCCAATCTGAGACCATTTGAAAGAAATAATTTTAATTTTAAAAAAAATCATTTTAAAAGCTTACTCATATCAACTGAGACCAAAACAACACATAATTCATGCTAAACCACTAGAATGAAGAACTAGTATTCATTCTTAACCTGGAAACAAGGTAGTGGTCCATAGTTTACTTAGTATATTAGTTTAATATGATTAAAAAGATCAAAAAACCCCAGCACTAATCAAATCTCAAAAGTACCACCATATACATAATACTAGACTATTGGATTCCTGGTTGTGTTAATAGTGTCCCTACTTACACTAGTCTATCAATAGTTACCTAGTTCCATTCCATTAGGTACTCAGTGTCTACCACACAAGGGTACCTCTATATCTTCATCACTCTCTCCTATCAAATCCTCTAACCCATCTTTTATCTCCCCTTCAACAAAAAATACACCCAAAATGAGACTGATATGATAACATTAAATGGAATTACATGGTTATATAAGATGGGGAATTTAAAACCTCCGCAGCCTCAAGCATTTCATACTCAATAATATTCAACTAGATTATTGAAGGAATAAATTCAACCATTGGGTTTTAATATGTGTAAGTCTAGCTGTTAATAAATTTCCAAGACATTTCCAAGAATATTAAAGGTCTGATGTATTTCAAGGTTAATTTCCACTAATTTATAATCCATTAGTGAATCAATATTAATGGAATGTAAATAAGCACATGATCATTAAAATTAAATTACAAGGGTCGCCTCTAATGGTTACTAAAGAACATTTGTTAACTTTGAGTAGTTTCAAAATGTTTTTGAATTAACATCACTCGGTCTCTTGTTTCTTAGACAATATTAGGGATATTCATAGGATGTTATTATATATTTATCCAACATAAAGGATAGTGAAAATGTATTTAATATAATTCTTCATATGGGTCCATCTGGATAAGTGATTGATAACTATTTTTATAAGATAATTCCACCAAGGAAAGTTAATCCTTCCAAGAGACACTAAAGTCAAGAATTAAGCCTCGAAGAATATCCTCTAATATCAAGATAGTATGATTATAATGGTTGTTAGTCTATGGAATAATGGAAGTATAAAATTTCACCCATAACCTCATTGAAAATTAATGTCCTTATTATAACCAAGACAAAAACATCATGTCCCTATCAGATACAATTAATTGAGTTCATCAACTAAGGAAGCATCTTCAATATGTAATAAGTTGTTCATCTTAGTTAGGTGATCCACTATAACCCACACTACATATTTCTATTTAGTTGATCCTGAAAAATTATTCAATAAATCCATAATGATTTCATCCCATTTTATAATAGGAAAAGAAATTATTGAGAGTAATTATTGGTTTTTTGTATTTTTCCTTCACCGGATTATAGGTAAAAAAATTAGCGAGGAATACTACGATTCATGTCATCATTACAGACCACAAAAACTAGTGACTAATATCATGGTACATCATTATAATCCTTATATGAACCTAGAGGAGTCGTTCTGGAAGTGGTGAGGAGATGATATGTAGGGTTCGTCATGGTTAAGAACGGTGCAAAAATGCAAAACACGGAACCCAAAAGATCAAACAACGATAGAGAAAAATTAGAAAATAACATACATTAGATTCTGGTCTTGATTCATCCAAGGGAACATAGAGGAGTCATGCCAGTAGAAGAGGAGTTCTGTGAGAGATTGAGAATCATGACTGACTGAGTACCGATTAGGGTTCTTTTAAATAGATCGGGAACACTTTTAACAGTGCTTTCAGAAAAGTGCTGATAAATATTCCTTTTATCATCGTTAAATTGATAAGCGCTGATAAAGATTGATCTTTATCAGTGCTAAAATTTTAGCACTGATAAATTATTTATTTAAATAAATTTATTATAATTTTATAATTATTAAATATAGATAATTATTTATTTATAATTATATAAATACTTATTTAAAAAATAATTATTATTTATTTATAATAATTATAAATATATAAATGTAAAAATATAGTAAATATACATTTATAAATATATTTATTTATAAATATTTATTTATGAATATATTTTGAATATTATTAGTGCATATATAATCTTAAATACATGTATTTTAAAAATGAATGAAATTGAATAATTCAAAATGAGTAAAATTTAAAAATATTGAAAAAATGGATAAGTTTTATTAATTAAATATAAATTATTAAAAAAATATGGATATATATATATATATTGAAGTAAATACGAATATATATTGAAAATACTAAAACATAGTAAATAAATAAATATAAATAAATAATAGAAAACAATCAAATTCAAAAATAAAATAAATAAAAAATATAAAAAATGAATTCCCTAACTGTAATAGTATTAAAAATAAATAAATAAAATTGACTGATTAAAAACATAATATATTAAATGTATCATGTTATAATGAAATTCTAAAATATACTGAAATTTGAATAGATTACATAAAAATTAGGTGTATGAGTTTCTATATATTGTGTAAATATATTTGTGTGTGCATTTGTATATAAAACTATGTTAATTACAGATATATATATATATATATATATATATATCTGTGTGTGTGTGTGTGAAATCAATGTAACACATGACATTTGATATATGTTAAATTGAAAAATCAAACAATATTAAAAATGAATAAGATATTAATATATTTTTAATTAAAATTTTATTCATTTTATATATATTTAAATTTAATATATATTATTTATTACTATTTATAATTAATATATATATATAGATATATATATATATATATTATACTTATTCCTTTTTATTAATAATTTTTTCATTAATAAATTTTTAAATAATTTTGTAATTTATTCATTTTTAAATTTTTTGTTTAATTATATGTTCATTTATGTATCTACATTTAATATATACTATTTATCAATATTTATAATCTATATATATATATATATATATATTAAATTTATTCATTTTTTTCAATAATTATTTAATTAATAAATTTTTTAATATTTTTCTTAATTTACTCATTTTAAATTTTTATTTGTTTAATTATTTCATTTTATATATCTATATATTTAATATATACTATTTATTAATTTTTAAAATTTATAAATATGTATATTCATTTTATTCATTTTTAACAATAATTATTTAATAAATGAAATTGTTAAAAAAATTAATTTAATTTTTTAATAATTTCATTTTATTGTGGACCATTATCAATGCTAATAAAGTGATGATAAAGGTTACCATTTATCAGTTCTTTATTTTTAGCACTAATAAAGGGTACTTTTTATCAGCACTAAAAATAAAGCGCTGATAAATGTCAACACTGTTAAACATGTGATTTGCAGTAGTGATCCATGAATATTATAGGAATTGAATATCTTAGCCTTCCTTAGAGGACCTCAAGACAAAAACTCCAAATCATTTGATATTTCAGCTCAATTGTCAACATTCATTGTCTTGAAAAAAAAATATGAGCTATTACTTTTAATATAGACAACATAATTACATGTCGATAATATGAATATGACTATATACTTACATGATGGGCGAACCATTCAACAAGATTCTTATTAACATATTTTGTTGATTCCAACTCATTTCATGATTGACCCCTTAGTAACCTCTTTGTTTGTAGTCACAATTCTTCAATAAATAGATCTTCAATAACACTATTGAGTTGCACATATCTATGTGCTTTTAGAAACTCCAATTCAATTAATGGAAAATTTGACCCCATTCTAATTGGTCGTCCAATAGTTAGGAATATTGATGACTGATTTTTAGAATAATAATTAGTGGAGATTTCTTTAGCATGTCCATAAGGATTGAATCTAGTCTCAATCCCATCCAAATTCCTAGAACATAAGGTTAAGCACTCTTCAGTTATGTAACCTTCAACAATAGAGCCTTCTGGTTGAGCTTTTTTCCTTACATATGATTTCAAATGACCTAAGTACCTAATGAAAAACAAATAAGAAACATATCTAAAAAAATTAAGCAATTATTTGATAAAATAAAATTCACCAATGAAAATAAAAAAAATTCCAGTGTACCTCTCTATTGGATACATCCATAGATAGTGTGTCAGCCCACCAAGTTTAGCATCCTCAACCAAATGAATAATCAAATGAATCAAGATTGTTAAGAATGATGGAGAAAATAATATATTTAAATGATATAGTGTCAAAAAAATTCTTTTTTGAAGTTTATCAATCTTGTTTGGATTTAGATTTTTTCATAATACTCTCTGAAAAAGGTACAAGACTCAACTAGAACCATAGTTACTTTTTTAGGTAAAGTATCAATCCAATTGAAACAACTACTCCATAAAAATATGTGAGGCATGAATTTTAATCCATGTAACTTTAAATGTTTAAAGTCAAATCACCTTGATATGTTACTTGAATATCCATTTGGAACTTTAAAATTCTTTAAAGTTCAAAGAAATATATCTTTCTCGTGATTTTTCATTGAAAAAATATATGAAGGATACTTGTCATTCTAATTTTCCCAAAAACAATGATTTACATTCATTGACTCCAAATCCTTATAAGAATTAAGGTGATCCTTCGATTTACCTTACTCATTAGGCACTCTAAAAATTACATTATCATGAAATTTATTCTCAATATGTATTACATCAAGATTATGACGTGTCAAACTAAACTCCCAATAAGTAAGTTTGAAAAATATACTCTTTTTCTTCCATTGTTGTGTCCCAGCTTCTTCGGATATTGTACCTCGTACCCTTTTCTTCCCTTCTTTAAACTGATGAAATTTTACAAATTCTTCTATGACATTTATTAATTGTCCTAAGATTTTTGAACCATATAACACATTTAGTGACTTTATCATTTCAATATCTCAATTGAATCATGTCTTGTTATACCTAAATTTATAAGAAGCATCAAGAAATTTACAATCACACATAAAAATCATTTTATACTATAAGGTAATTGTTGACATTCAAAATCAAAATTAAAAAATGGACAAGACAAACCAATATGAGTGTTCTAACTATATAAATTTCTTAGTCTCGTAAAGTCACTAATTTTCCACATTAAAGTAGCATGAATTTTAAATAGTTTTCTCATTGAATCATCATATGTTTCCACACCATCATATCATAATTCTCACAATTATTTTATTAGAGGTTAAAGGTATACATCAATGTCATTTCCAATAATTTTATTTCTAGGAATAATCATCAAAATAATGAAACAAGTCTTCTTCATACACATCCATGGAGGTAGATTATAGGGGATCAAAATAGATGGTCAAATTCTATTATTAGTACTTAAATTTCCAAAATGGTTAAAACCATCAGAAGCTAATCCCAAACACACATTCCTAGGATCCGGAGAAAAATATATATAGAGAGAGAATCAAACATCTTCCATGATGTTGAATCTTTTGGATGTATCATCAATCCATCATTGTTATCTTGATCATGACACTTCATGTCAAATTTAGTCTTAAATGACATGAATAATCTTTGCAATCATGGTTTCAGTGTAAAATAATGAAATACCTTTACAGGAGTTTTCTTCTTCTCTTTCTTCTCAGGTTTACAATGATTTATACTCTCATTGTTGTTTATTGACTTCCATCTACTTGTATAAAATCTTGTGCATTCTTCTTTATCAGATTCTTCTCCCTAATAAAGCATGAAATCATTAGGGCATGCATGTATCTTTTTATAATCAAGTTCAAGTTTGTGGATGAATTTCTTCATATCATAGAATGATTTAGAAATCTTAGATTCACTAAATTCATCATGAAGAAACTCTAAAATCATGGACATTTCATTTTTAGAAATTCTACGAATACACTTAATATGATTCAACTTCAGTAAAAAAATATAACTTCTAATACTTGGCACACCCTTCGTACAGTTCTTTTTGTCCATCTTCAACTAATTCATAAAAATAATTGTTTTCACTGAAGTTATGAGAAATATTTACTTACTCAAGATCAAATTAATTTTCATTTGATCTATTAAAATCTTTTACATTGTATTCTAGAAAACCAAAATATTCATTTAAAAAATTTCGAACTGAATTATCCACTACCGGGTCACTTTTTATTTCATTAATAGTATTTTAATTTTTTTGACTTTCCATAACATTTGATTCACCATGACAAATCTATCATACATATCGAGCTGGAAACTATTTCAATATAAAATTCTCATATACTTCATTTATATTCAACCATATCTGGAATTTACAATTAGGACATGAAAATTTTATTCTACCATCCACTAATTGGTTTTCAATTTCATAATCTAAAAATTATTTCAATCCCTTAGAATACTGAGGTATGTTTTGAGGTAAATTAATCCATCTTTTATCCATAGGTATTATATTTTGTTCTCCCTATACATTCAAATATAAAGATATAAATGTTTAATCAAACAGGTACAATCAAAATTAAAGAAAAATCAATATGGGTTATAATAAGACTCAAGAGCATGGTATTTGAAGTTAGATATATACTTGAAACAATTAATATTTAATTATGGAAGTGTGGAAAACAATATCTTCATTAAAAATAATAAATATGTATCATTTTTTGATATTGTATATTTATATGATATTATTTTTATGGGAGAAAAAGATATGTTGTATTCTACCTTAGTGTTGTAACTAAAGAGGGCTCATTCAATTGAAAAATTAGCTATATTGATCAATGTTTGAACGATTTCCCATGGTCTAACTAACACTAAGAGAATACATTTAAAAATATGAATGAAAAGTATACTTTATAGGTATATCACACACTATTGGATGGATAAAATCGATAAACACAAAAATTTTAGGTTTCTATATGTGATTATACTTCATTATACCATTTAAGTTCATTTTATATGTCCACCTAAATTTCCTGAAAAACTATTCATCACTTTCCATGTTATAAAATAGAGGCCACAAATTAATTATCAAACAATAATATAGTAAACCATTCAACATATAAGCTCACCCCCACCACTATAAACCCTTTTAGAAAAATCCTCTCCTCTTTCATTGTAAACAATAATCAATATGAAAACCCCCTATGGGAAATCAACATGAAATATCATTTCAATTTCCAAAATATATCCAGGGGAATGGTCTATGGTTAAATTTTAAGACTATTTATGAAATTTTCCAACCATAAAGTTGAATACACTTTGAGAAACCTCTTTATAAAATTTCCTTTGAAAACTCAAATAATCAATAATCATAAAGCCACTATATTCAAGATAACCCAAAATTTGTTCTTAAAAATCCACGTACACCCTTGGAAGTCATTATTTTCCATTAAAAAAAATTAAGAACCAAAACAAATTTTAAATTCATGAAATCACAGAATAAAATACATTCTACTATTTTATCAAATGTTAGGTGTGCATGGTAGTTGAAAAATAAATTCAAAAATACATGTTTTCAAATAAAAAACATTTTCATTCAATAGAAAACAGGAGAAACATGGTTTCAATTTAAAATATATTTATATACACATATAATAATTTCATTAGGAATCTAAAACATAGCTTAAATAGTCAAGAAATCATTGTTTATTAATTTAATGAACTATGAAATATAGAAAACCAATCTCTGATCTGACACTTCCACAACGTTTGACACTAAATCACCACAACAAGGCCAAAGAATACTTAAGAGGCTAGGAGGAGGGGAACCAATCCTAGGAGAGGGAGGTCATAGGGGGGGGGTTCCATGTCACTTTAGGATAGGGGAACCTCCAGGGAGAGGGAGGTTGAAGGGTGGGTTTTGCGCCACTTTCAGGAAGAGGGAGGTCGTAGGGGGGATCTCAGGGGTCGGGGTAACCACCATGGATAGAGGAGGGAGGTCGAAGGGGGGTTCATTTTCTGAGGGGAGAGGGAGTTCATAGGGGGTGGGGGCATGGTGTCAGTGACACATGTGGAGTGGGGGAGGATAGGGATCAGGGTCAGGTCGCGTAGAGGGAGCGAGGGAGGGGGAGGAAATAGGGTTTTTTTAACATTTCACTGCAGTTTAATGGAAACTGCTATTAATTGTTAAAATAAAAAAAAAAGCAGTATTTTGATGAAACCTTAACTATATTTTTTTTTAAATGAATTTATTTCATGGCAGTTAATAGAACTGTCACTAATAAAATGTTGCTTACCAGTTATTTTTTTAGGGATACCTTCTCATTCCGTTGTTGGATTTTAACTTTTGGTTTTGTTACTTGAAATATGATGTATTATGGATATATTTTATGATACTTTGATTGTTTTTATCTTATCATATGTCTATTGGATGGTTAAATAATTCCCACATTTCTTTGTATTATACCCTAGTTCTTATTATCAGCCTTTGGTGATTAAGAATGCACTTTTTTCCTTATGGAGAACTAATTTTGGTGGAATTATGGGTTGACCTAGGTTGGTCTGTTACATATTGGTATTAGATCCTCAATTTACATTAAAAACTATGATCATGATTATGAATCACCCTCTTGTGTTTGGGTTTGTTATTAGATTGGAGATAGGACAGTCGAAACTCGAGATGTAGTGTGGGAGTGTGCATGTCCATCTCACTTTCATGACAAGCCTCAAGTTACCATGGAAATTTCAAGGTTTTCTATCTTCCATGTTTATATTTTTATCCTCTTAACTTTGATATAGTTTATGAGATAAGTTTCCAACATTTAACCAAAGTGAAAATTACATGCTTCAAAATTCACTAAATAGCACCAGCTAATATTTTTGTGGTGACAAGGTTCCATAGGTTGAAGAAGAATGAATCAAGAGGATTAAGAGTATTTTTCACTTTACTAAAACTCCAGAAGATTCCAAGGTTGTATTTTTTCACTTATATGCTTGAAGGGCCATGAATTAAGTGGTGGGAATATATTTTTAAAGCCAAGTTGCATGAATATTACACTTAGAATACCTTCAAGAAAGGCTTCAATCAACATTTCTATCCTAAGACACTGAGTTTATAGAAAGTGTGGGAGTTTATTACTTTAGATCAGGGAGATCATTCTATCATGGAGTATGCTACTCAGTTTGTGGAGTTTGTGTACCTATCTCTATAGCTTTTTTATAATAATTATCTCAAGGAATAGAGTTTTGAAATGGGTTTTAAGGAAGATATTTGATCCCTGATGATTCTTATGTTCCTACCCACCTACTAGGAGGTTGTGGAAAAGGAAACTATGGATGATACAAACATAGTTGGGAAGATAGTACTCTTCATAGAATCAATGATAGTAGGAGATATCAATATTTTGTTTCTAATGAGAATAGGAAGTATGGTGATCAACATAGATGTAGTGTAAGGAGTGAACATTGTACATCAAGGAAGAGTTAGGTTTTCTATTACCAATATGGTAAAAGGGTACACCTCAAACCTGATTGTAAGGTATCACCCAGGGTGTGTCACACATGTGGGAAATCTAGTCATCTTTAGTGTTTCTCTAATAGGTTATCCCAGATAATTAGAGCTAGATTTACCTTCACCAAGGTATCTCATTTTAAACAAGATACATAAAAAGGGGTGGGATCTCATCCTTGGGTCAAGGGTGATGCTCAAGTGAAAAAAAAAGTGAGAATATGAGGATAGATATTTATATAAAGTGTATTGTGCACCATAGGAGTTATATGTGGGACCAAATAACATGAGAGGTGTGATTTTTATTAAATATTCTATGGTAATGGATTTTTTTGATACTGGTGGAACTCATTCATTTATCTCATCCAAGTTGATTTATTTGTTGGTTTTGTGTTTAGATCTTATGCCTTTCTTTATAACTATTTTCACTCCTTTAGGAAATAAGTTTAAGTATGGATTTAAGTATCCCAAGTGTTGGATGATGATTTTCAACCACAAAACCATATGGGACTTTTTATTTCTTGATCTTTACTTCTATTATATTATTATTATCATGTACTAGATTATTTTCTATACATTCCTAATCAATTTCTATCATCATTGGGTACAGTTTCTTTCTCAGGATGATGTCACTCAGGTATTTTGGGGTGAGTGGGATTCTAAATTGGGAAGATCATGTCTTGTTGATCCTAGTTCTGAAATTATCTCCTTTTAGTTGTCAGATTCATTTCTTAATGTTTTCAACCCACATATTAGTGATCCTCTTCCATTGGTGTTTAGTGAGTATCCCAATATATTTTTGGTTGAATTCTATGAGTAACCACCTCAATGGGAAGTTGAGTTCTCTATACACCTTCTTTTGTGGATGAACCCCATTTCTTTACCTTCATATCGAATGGAACTCACTAAATTAAAATAATTAAATATTCACCTTGAGGATATTGGAGATAAGGGAATTATTTATCCTAGTGTTTAACTTTGGGAATTTCCTATACTCTTTTCAAAGAAAGGGGGTGGGAGTCTTTGGATTTTTATTTATTACCAAAAACTCAACTAGGTGACATTGAATAAAAAATATCCCTTTCTTGGGAATGGTGACCTTTTTTATAATATCAAGGGATCTCAGTGGATTTCAAAAATTGATCTAATATTTGGGTACCATTAGCTAAGGGTCCAAGTTAAAGATACCCCTAAGATAGTGTTCATAAGTAAGTATTGGAATTATGAGTATCTAGTTATGTCATTTTTCCTTAATAACACCCCTATAGTGTTTATGGATTTAATGAAAAAAAAATATTCCATTGATTTTCAAATTCTTTCATGGTTTGAATTATGGATTATATTATTTTTTATTCCATATATTATAAATATCATGCTGAGTATATGAATATCATCCTTGGAATCCTGAGAGGACATATTATTTATGGAAATATATACAATTTTAAGTTATAAATTCAAGAGGTCAAATTTTTAGGTCATGTGGTTTTTAAGAATGGTGTCTCAGTGTATCCTAAAAAGATTCATGTAATAATGTATTAGGAGCATCATAGAAATGTGTTTGATAACTAGAGTTTCTTGGGATTAGATGGTTATTAGAGGAACTTTTTTCGGGACTTCTCTAAGAATGTGTCCCCTATGATAACATTGACCTGTAAGGGTGTAAATTTTGTTTAGAGTGATTAGTTCCAAAGATATTTTGAGGTGTTAAAAGTTATATTAATTCATATACATTCTTGATTATTCCTGAGGTGATTTTGGGTTGTGATTTTTACTATGATACCATAGGTATAGTTTTAGGTTGTGTTATGATGTAGGTGAGATAGGTAGTATCTTATAGCTATTTTTTATTATTCCCTCGTGTGAATAACTACCCCATTCATTATCTGGAGTTAGCAATAGTATGCATGCACTTAAGACTTGGTACAACTACCTCTTAGGAGACCAGTTTATAGTGCATTTGGACCATAAGAGTATGAAGTATATCTTCACTCATAATGATAGAAAATTGAGAAATATATGATGGTTAAAGTACCTTTAGACCTTTGATTTTGATATTTCCTACACCCCTAATAAAGGGAACTTAGTTGTGGACACTTTGAGTGGGAAGTTACTAACTCAGAAAGTAAAGGAATTAGTGGAAGTGTGGTGCTTGATGAGCTTGTTTATTGAGTTGGTCTTGGATAAAGGGAGAGATGAAAGATAGGTGTTCTTATATTATACTTGGTTAGGATCATTTTTCAATGATAATATTAGACTTATATAGGATAAATATATAGAGTGTCATCATTTTAGTAGGAATATTTATTGTGGGAGACTTTGGGTGAGTGGTCCCAATCTCTCAGTGGCATTTTATGCTTTCAATGTAGGGTGGCTATTCCTATGGACTTGATGTAGGAGTTTATGGATAATGTACATTGATCAAGTTAGTATATACACTCTAGACTACCAAGATGTACCATAACTTGAGACATAACTATTGGTGGTTGTGTGTGAGATGATCGATTGTGGATTTTTTATCTTGGTGTCTCGCATGTCATTGAATTAAGGCGGTAAATCAGAGGCCTACTATTTTTCTATAACCATTACCCATTACAGCATGGAAATGGTATGTGATATCCATGGACTTCATGATTAGGATACCTTGGAATTCTAGTGGTAAGGATGCGATATGGGAGATTATTGATCAACTGACAAAATTAACACATTTCATACCTATCAAGGATTCGATGAAGGTAAATATACTTGGGGACATGTATGTGAGGGAGATTTTCAGAATTTATTGTGTGCCATTGGGTATCATTTTACATATAGTGCCTCAATTTACATCCTATTTCAATAGTGTATTATAGATAGTGACAACTTCTCAATTGAATTTGAGCATGGCTTATCATCCCTGGAAGGATGGCCAGACTGATTGAGCCAACCAAATTCTTGAATAAATTCTTCATTCATACATGATTGAATTCAATAGATCATGATAGAAACATATTAACTTAGTTTAATTTTCCTATAACAATAGTTATCTGGATTAAATATGGATGGTGTAATTTTTAGTGTCGCATAGGAGGCCGTGAAGATCACCTCTTTGTTGGGAAGAGGTTAGAGAATAGTACTTGGTTAGATTGAGCATCATTTAGGACACAACAGATATTTTTAAATTGATTATGAAGGGGTTGGGAATAGCTTAGAATCATCAGAAATGATATACATATTGGCATCTTCATCCATTGGACTTTGAGATAGGTGACTGGAATTTTCTAAAAGTTTGACCTCGGTTGGGACATATATATTTGTTGAAGTACGGAAATTAACACCTCATTTTGTAAGCCTATTTTAGATTTTAGAGTTACTCAGGAAGGTGTATTATCGATTAAACTTACCTACTCATTTTAATTCTATCTATAATGTGTTTTTCATTTCTAAAATAAAGAAGTATCAGGTGGATCTATCACATTTGATCACATGGTAGGATGTTGAGATTGAACCTGAAGCCTTACTGGTTAAAAGAAATGTTTATATAGTTTTATAATAGGATAAGATATTTCATGAAAATATGATCCCATTTGTTCAAGTAATAAGATAGTGTGTTAGGTAAAACCATGACACATGGGAGCGTGAGTCCTTGATGATATAGAAATTTCCTTATCTCTTCTTGATTTTATAATCTTGAGCCTTTCTGGGGACAGAAATATTTTCTAATGGGTAGAATTATCACACCCTTGTATACATAAACAACTATATAGCTCCTTATTATCTTTTTTCTTTTTGAATTTGGGTCTTGTGTAACTTGGTAGATAGTTTTTGGGTAGTTGGTGGCAGTAGGAGGCCACCATCTATCCAGTGGAGGGAATCAGCTAGCCGATACTAGATAGTAGAACACCTACCTATCTTTAGGGTCCACCAACCATCCAATGGAATTCTTATAAGAGCATAAATTTTGGTTTCAGCCACCGATCAGTCGGAGAGCTATCACCGACCCACTAGTAAGGCCCATCCGCTAGCTGGTGAGACCATTGGGCATACAATTTATTAAGGGGATAAATTTCTATTTATCACAAAATTGTATTTTATCTCTTATAATCTAACCTCTATGACCCTAATTCATTTTCTCTTAGTTTATGAGCTCCTTGGTAATTATTTTGTCTCTCTTACACATCTCGTTGATGAATATTTATACTGATTGTAAATTTGGTTCTCTGTATTGTGAAATTTGATAAGTGGATCCTTTACAACCTATTTTCTTCTCTCCAAATGCATTTTTTTGATGTCAAATGAGATTATATCATTGGATATAGTATGTACATATAGAATTAAATTTATTTTCATTGGATATAGGTTCTCTATCATATGATATCATTAAATATCATCACTGGTTAAGAAGGCAACATCATTTTCCTCATTCTTTATGTTAGTGTATCTATCCTATGGTTTATCCCTTGAAAATATTAGAGTTATTGTAACACTTTCCTTTAATTTTGAATATTGAAATTCCATTTAATATTTTGCGGGAATGTAAATGGGTTTTAAAAATGGGTTTTATTTAAAAAATGGATTTTATGCAATTTATGTGTTTGAAAAAATACCTCAAATGTGGTTTTGGAATGGAAATGGGTTTTCAAGCATGGGGATTATGTGGTATCACTATAAATGTTTTTATGAAATATTGGTATGGAAATGAAATGGTTTTTTCTTTGTAAAATTTTTTATGAAACATGAAATTGGTTTCTTGAATATAATGATGATATAAAGCACATTCAGAGACCTTTGGATATGGGGGAAAAGTAAACATGGATGATCCCTAGTGGAGTAATCTATATTGACATAGATTTTATAGGGTATCCTTTTTTAGGGAATGTGGTTCTTGGAATTTAGGAGTCACATATGTTAGCTAGTGTTCCTTTGTTTGTCTTAATGCTTTAGTTGTGTGAAACCTAATGTCATGGATTTCCCTCTTTGGATGCTTTGAGATTATATTACATGAATGGATATTTGATATACTTATTTTCCCACTTGATCATGATATAGATATTGGTACTTGAAAACTATTTTATTTATCTGTTTATTCTGTTGAATATGTGATATGACATACTATTTTGTTTATTTGAATATGGCATTATTTTGAAAGGAATTGAATGTTTTTAAAAGGAAACTCTAATGATTATTTTTTATATATAAAATTATTTCTTTTTAAAGGGTTTTAAAAATAAGTTTTAAAAAAAGAACTAATGGATGCATGTGGATAGACTGACTAAAAATGACTTTTTATTGAAGACCCACCAAATCAAGGGGGTCGAAACTGATATAAGCCTAGGGAATAATCTATTTAAAACTATTACATTCACTATGAAGATACCCTATACTATGGTAGATATTTAAGTTGTTAACGGGACTCCATTTACTTGAAAGACAATCATCAGAAAAGTTACCCTCCCTCTAGGTGTGAAGAATTGCCATGTCACGGCGAATCAAGAGGTTGCATATTCTGATTATGTAAGTTAAATACCAAGGGGTGGTGTATTTTTTAAGAAAGAATTTAACAATAATATCATATTCTTATTTTATTGTAGAAATGGTGATGTGGTGATCTTGGAATAAATATAGACCACTGAGGAGGGTTCTGGATTCTACTTTAATAGGGGTTTCCAGGCCATAATCAGCATGGAATCACAGAATAACGGATCCCCTTCCATCACAGACCAGCCCACATCCTCTCATAATTCCATGAATGAAAGATTCGTCCATTTTAAGCTTAATACTGTGTCTTTGGGGTTTCATTTAACCCACCTCCCTTGCACAGAACTATGGATGTTGGTGGTCTGGAGCAGTATAGGCTTCCCTCTGTGAAGAAGAACTCCAAGGTCCTCCATCAAGGAAATTAGGGGAACCTTAAAAAATGTATAAGACCTATGGGTTCCTTTGCACTCTTTATTTCTCATTTCCCAAATGACCCAAAAAACTAAAGCAGAAGCTAGACTGCAGTGAAATATAGTCATGAGGAGATGGACCCATGGGTTTCTTTGGGTTCAGTGTTTACAGTCTTTCAGTTATTTGTTTAGACCTTCTTATTTAATTGTTGGGTTTTACATTTTAGTTTGGTTATTGACATGTGATGTATTATGGATATATATTATGATACTATGATTGTTATTATCTTATCATATGTCTGTTGGTGGGTGAAACCATTCCCACATTTCTTTGTATGATACCCTGGTGCTTATCTCCAGTCCATGGCAATCAGGAATGCACTTTAGGACATATGGTGGACCAATCCGGGTGGCATTATGATTTGAACTAGGTTGGTCTATTACAAGCGCTTACACTATATTGATTATGATCATTGTGGATTTTCATATCATTGGTTCACTTTATTAATTTGGTTATTATGTAAATTCATGGTTTGAGTGTGTTTCTTGCATTGGAAAGTTCATTGCATGATATTTCACATCAAATTTACATTTAGTAGTAGTTTTTAAATGTAGAAAATAGTGTGTGTTATTTTTATTTTATGTTGTGGTGATTGATGAAGTACTATTTTATAACACCCTAAGATTTTACTAAATAATTTTCTTTTAAATAAATACCATGTCAATATCTTTCTTCACAAGAAAAACCTAACCAAAACAAAATAAAAAACATTATATAACTATTGAAATATAGTCATCAAATTAGATAATTAAAATATAGGTGAATGCATTATAAAATACATAAATAAATAAAATAAATGTATTTTTTAATGCTAATTCATTGATAATGTTAATATGAAAATTTAACTAACAATATCATTTTATGCTATAAATATATTTTCTTCTAAAATTAGATTTTCATTCTCTTTATTTAAATAAATTAAATATAATATAGATAAGGTATATAGTTGATATGGATAATATATATTTTTATATTAATAATATATTAATACAAATTTTATTATTAATATATATAAATTAATAAAAAATGGTTAACACCTTTAAAAGTTATTTTCCTATGAAAACAGTTTTTCATTATATTTTATGATTTTATTTAAAAGTAAAATTCTCAAATTTTAGGATTTTAGTTTCAAAAAATGAAATAATTTTTTATATTTAGCATAAATTTTTTATATTAGGTTAAATTTTTGGGATTTTTCTAATGTATATTATTTTTCTATAAATAGTGAAAATACAGTTTTTACCAAAACTAGAACTTTAAAATTATATAAGAAATATCTAAGAATTTATAAACCTTTTAATTGGTCAAAAATATATTTAATTAGTATAAATATAATTTTTTACCATTATTAATAGACTTATGTTTAACATTTTTTGAACTTATGTAATATTTTCCAATAAAAATAGGTTTTGGTCTTTTCTTTTAATTAAATAATATTTTAGTAAAATTTAGTTTTGGATTGATTTGAAATCCACATAAATTTTATTTGTTTTTTATTAAACCAATTTATATCATAAAAATCAAATTCATTAATTATTTTACACTACACGAAAAATTTAAGATTAAAAATACACTTTTCCTACAAATAGGTTTTTACACATTATATGCGCTAATATTAAAATAGATATTTCTTACACATAGAAGATTTATCTGATAAAATGGATGAAATATTTTCAATTAATAGTTATAATTTATTTGATAAGGTCCATTTTATTTTTAGGCATAAAGATGATTACTTTGGTAAAAACTAGTTGCCATGGTAAAACCAAAAATGGTAAAAGTAAAAATTTGAAGAGTAAGGGACCTAATAAATGTTTAAAATAGGTATTAAAATGAATGGTTGAGGGATTATAGACCTTATCTCATACCATACTCAATTATTTTTCATTTTTTGGTATTTTTCATGAATAATGTAATTACATTATTATAAAGTAAAAGGTATTTACAAAAATTCCATTCTCACCACTTATAAAAGGAGAATTCTACTACCCCTTCAAGGAACTCCAAAATTTTGATTTCAACTTAAAACCCTACCCTTCGCCATTCTCCTGGAATCATACTTCAATTAAAATTGTTCATAGTCATAAGTAATTATCCCAATCCCTCAATATTTAAGGAATCCTCTAAGGAAAACTAAAATTTCTTAACGAAGTTAGAGAATGTTCAAGGAAATCAAGATAAAAGGAAATGGTTTTGGATCTTAATTTTGTTTCATTGAGATGTGATACATATTCACCAATTGTATATTTTTGAGGTGTATATATTTTAAATGGATTTATTGTTTTCCTAAATTTCATGAAATCTAGGGTATTTAAAAATCCATCTCAATTTTTACCTTCAATGTATTTTTCAAGTCAACGTATTTTGACATCGTAAGGTTTTTGTTTAACTCAAACCCCATTTCATTGAGTTATAAAGTTACATCATGAAATTCCTACTTATATTGTTGGTTTATTTCACCCTAATATTTTATATTTATATTTTTATTCCTCTCTAGGTAAAATTAATTTTTAAATTCAATGATATTACCTTGATTAACTTCTTCCACCTAAAGTACATCACTACAACAAATTAGGGGACTAGCTGTAGTTTTTTTTAGTTTGGCGGTAGTTTAAAATGACATTAAATGGTTCCATGATGGTTTTTTAAAACAAATAATAAATTTGGTGTTAGAAAATATCTAGAATAATTTTCACTCATTTAGAAGAATTTTCTAGGAAGTTTTTTGAAATGATATTTAGTGGTAATAATTTTAATTTTTAGTAGCGGATTTATCTCTTAAAACTATCGAGGATTTCATGGGGGTTTAAACCTCAACTATATAATATAGTAGTGGTTTAAAACACTGATAAAAATATTTTTACCATATATATCGTAGGTTTAAACTACCTTTATATATTTTTGTTATAAAAACTAAAATTAGTATAAAATGAATCACCCAAAATAAATCTACCAAATAGATGAAAAACCAAGAAAATAACATTAAAAATAAACAATAAATAGTATTCATATATTAAAATTACAAAATCTAGAATTAAAAATGGTTATAATATCCATAAAAAATCATTAAGTTAGTGGTTAATACAAGAAAAAAATTGAATCATATTGTTATTATAAAACCATAACATAAAAACTGTTAATGGAGATTCAATTAAAATATAATAAAAACATGAGAAAAATGTATGCCAGATTTAAATATATAAATTTCTAGAACTAATAATTAATTATTTTGTATGAAGAATTATAATAGGAATTAATAATCAATAATAACAACAGGAATAGTGTTAATATAGGTTCAAACAAGTCTTTGATATCATTAAATGCAAACCAAAGTTTACAAATATAAAAACCCAAATCAAATAAATATACATTGAAATATAAGAAAAATTCAACAATTACAAGGTTAATAATAAAATCTAAAATCAATTGATTAGAAATATCATAAATCAATAGAAAATAACAATGAATTAAAGACCTTATCAAAACACTAAAATCTAAAAAAACGATAAAAAATAATTTCCTGTAAAATCAAAACACAAAAACCTCATCGTGTTTCCACCTCATCAATGCTTACATATAACCACATTCAACAATATTACCAAATAACTACATAAATACACATAATCACATAACCCAACAATATACATAGAACCCCACACATCATTCCACAACATCACCACCTCTGCATATCCATTGCACACCTATTTTACATTACCACCACACATCCTCAAAAATTTTCACCACATCATCACCAAACAACTTCTAACACACATGCACAAAATAACATGAAATAAATTACTATAATAATTTTCCCATAACAAGGATTTCATATATAAATAAAACAATTAAGTACCCTACCCCCATAATCTCATCAAAATTCCCTTCATCATTCCCTAAAATATTTCACGCCTCACTATAATATAATAAACTTTCCACCACCACCCCACTTTTATTCTGTAAACCACACAACACCCCAAAGACAACGATAATAAAAATGATAAAATGATATACAATGGATGAAATACAAAAATTATATACCCATTACTTACTTATAACCTCCTCATTATATGGGCTAACCTAACTCTCCTTCCTAAAATGAGCCTACTAAAATCCCTAATTCCATCACAAAAATCATAAGTTACCCATCCCATATCTAATATAATATTTGAGAAAAAGATACAAAGATTACACCTTCTCATAAATCACCCATATTTTTTATCATTGGTGATACAAAATATTACTAGAGGGGGGTGAATATTAATTTTAAAATTTAATGAAAAAAATCATAGTTTATAAAATTATGTTTTATAGTGAGTGAAATTTTCTTGGAATGAGTACAGCAATTATAAAAAGTAAGAAAACTAGTATTTATAGTAGTTCAGATCAAAAATATCTTATTCCACTCCTAAAACTCCTCCACTCATCAAGGAGATTGGTTCCCACTGTGAACCTCACTTTTAAAAGGTGTGAGAACTTTGTTAAAGACCATGCCTTTTATAAGAACCCAGAGAGAAAACCTAGTCTGTTACAGGAGACCAACCTGATCTGGTTACCTAACTTTTGATCAGGATTCACAACACAGATTTCCTTTTTTGTGGTGTAATAATCAAATAAATAAAGACTTGTTTTTTTTGGGTAAAATCATAAACCATACACGAAGAAATACAAATAGAAGGAAAATATTGCATAAGTAAAAACTAAAACAAGGAAAATAGAATATGATCAGAATGTTGGATATGTTAAATCTCTATGATCATTGATCAATTGAATAGAACAATGTTGAACTTTAATTCCATCTATAATCACATCCAAAGTACATAAGTTTCAAAAGTTTTTAAAAAATTGAGAGCAGTTTGAATGTCGAATTTGTATTACAAATAATCTATCAAATGATCTCAACTCATATTCTTGTATTCCTTGATGATATCTCCTAAATAATTAAAACAAAGATCCTCTAGGAGTGTTTCTATGTGCAATATCTTCACGACACTTATTATAGTATAACAATACAATAATATGATGGTTACCTTTATCTATTAAAGTCGTGCTAAAAAACATTGTGCCGTTGGGATTTATATTTCTTAGTGAAATATTAAAATAAAACATTTAATATTTTAAGTGAATGATTAAAATAAAAAGTATAAAAAATGTATAAAAAATATAATTTATAATTATAATGGTAGAAAAATAGAGATACTACCATTGGATTCCAATGGTATAAAAATATAGGTGATATCATTGGGGTCCAATGGTAGAAAAATAGAAAAGCTTCCATTGGATAATTTCCAATGGTCCTTCCATTGAAATATAGTGGATCCACCATCAAATGGTGATACAATTACACAAGAAACAAATCATCTAGTGAGAGCATAAAGGGAATAATAAATAACCATTTTAGGTTCATTTCACGGAAACCACAATGAAAAGGATGATATCAGTATCATGAGACACTGATGAATAGGTGCTTCTGTTAAAGAACAATGATCTATCATTGAAGAAAGTTTAAACCAGTATTTCATGATGAGTGGAATTGATTAGAGTGAGTAAAAGATACCATAATTCTAGATGAGTGAACTAGAATACTGAATAACATCGATTACAGAAAGTCGAATACGATAAAATTTGAAATGGATACACATGGGATAACAAATAAAATGAGTGGGTGATCAAATGGTTGACAATTAATTATTATGATGGCTGATATCATGTCTATGTTTTTTAACTTGGATGAACATAGAAACAAAAAATCACATCCCACATTGATTTGGAGATATAGAGGATGATCATTATATTATACAAGTGATGTCGATCCACCATTTTAGTTGGATACCAAGGATAAGCACTGGTTACACTTTGAACACACATGGGCCTTTAGCCCAGTGAGCTAATTAGCCGAACCCATGTGCCAAGAAGTAAGCATATTTGGAACTCATACATGGTCCCACACGCAATGAGCATGCACTATGCACACCAACCACTTCAAAACCTCATTGTGGGTGGCTTGTGGCAAGAATTACCATAGGGTTGACACAATGGGTCCCATAAGTGGTTGAGGGATATCCTAAGTGTCTCACAAGGATGGGCTAATTTTTTACTTAACAAAAAAATAAACTTAAGTAAATAAAATATAACAAACACTAAGTATAATAATAAAACAAGTATATATATTTCATGAAATGGAAGAGAAATACAGATATCCCCTACCTCAAATCACAACATGGTTTCTCAATCACCATATCATTATATTACTCTGTCATGAGTTTGTTTACACAAAACCACCACCAAATTCAAATTCAATACTCATCACTACCAAAAAAACTAATATTGATACTATCTCTATCTCTATTTTCACTCCCTCCTATCAGAACTTGTATAATAATTTTATTAAAAATTAAATAGTGATTTATATTTAAATTTCAATGTAAAATTAATAAAAATTTGGGTACTAAATGAATATTAAATTGTGTTATTTATCTACTCACTTAAACCATCCATCAGAATAATGTCATTAGTGAAACATCTAGTCATCTTATGATATAATTCAACCAATTATTTTGGCAGAATGATGACCTTCACATCCTGCATCTGTATATGAGCCCCTTATTTCTAGATTGTGCGCCCCTATTGTTGAATTTTGTTTTTTATTAAAATAAACTAACTATGAGAATATAAAGGTAGGGAGTAAATACAACCTATAGTATATGTTGTTATAATCCCTAATGACATGCCAAAGGCCTCAGATAGTAATAGTCCTAAACTCATCCCATGCACACAACCTGGATGCTCCTTCCCAAGGACCTGACCAATTGGATCAACCTAGGAGATTGAGAATGATTTTATGGGATTATCATCCCATAGTTATTTTATTTTTACCAATAAATAAAATATCATTAAAATTTAAATCAATACATATTAAAAAATTGAAATCTGAAAATAAGTTATTATAATGAAAAATGAATCTACACCCCAACTTCTTTAGTGGTATCATTCACATAACTACTATCGGATTTTGTATGAGCATCCAACCAAAGTTCTATCTGAGATAATTGGTGCCCTAAATTATTTTTCTACATTAAACAAAGAAAGATCAATAATTTAATACATGAAACATATAATTTTATCATATAAATATTTACACTATTGAAAATATTACCATAGTCAATCTGTTTCTTGAAAAACTCTTTGAACCGGTAGTGTGGGGGATGATTTGTTTTGATCGACTTGATATATTTTTTATTGAAACTTATTGAAATAAATAATGAGTAATTTATTAAAATTTTATTAAAAATTTATAAAATGTCATATTATTTCCATATGCATGTATAGATGTAAAAAATAAAATTAATATAATAATATATTTTTCAATACCATGTACTTCTCATTATTATGGATATCAACAAACACTTTTCACTACTCTCAAGTTACCCCTTCAAGTACCTTATCATACTAATATTTAGTGTTCAATGATGTATCATTGAATTCATTCCACAATATCCATTTAAAATATTTCTAATTCTTTCCCAAATTTTTAAACATCCACTTTCAGGTGATAAGATCAGCAACAGTAAAGTGGAATGACATATTTATAAAGAGATTAATTTTTAAAATATTAGAATTTAATTAAATAATGAAATTCAATTGATCTATATTTTATTAAAATAAACTTTATATATGAATCAAATAATTCATTCTTCTAATATTGAGGCATATGCCTTCAATTAGAATATGTAATCAGAAGGATAATCAGATCAGCTACCAACTGGACCAAAATATAGAAAAAAATATTTCATCATCATCTATGGGGACCCCATAACAATCAAATGGGATAACTATCTTCAATACAATAAAATTATATACATCTGAAATATTAATATTTGTCTTGATAGTAACATTGTTTCCATATTTTATGAAAAATAGTTATTAGTATAAAAAGTTGAAATAACTTTATTCACATTAAAATTTGTACTTATAACTTTCACCCTCAAATATCCTCATGAAGAAATGGGAGTGACCACATATCCCCTCATTGTAGATTCACTATGTGATGAACCTACTGAATCCATAGGTAGTGTTCCATATGCTAATGGGAGGGAGATATAGGGTGTGTCATGTGCTAGCGAGAGGGAGAAAAAGGGAGTATCAGATATTGATGGTGGATGATAAAGGGATTATCATATGCTATAGGGAGGGAACCTGAGGGATCATAAATTTATAGTCAAATAGGATCAATGAATCATTTCTTCCTTGGAATTCCTAACATTTAAACAAGTAAAAATAACTTCAAAACATATATTTTGAAAGCTTCATGTAGAAAAAGAAATTTATAAATGATAACATAAGCATAATAATAACAAACATAATATATATATTTCAAAAAAACAAACATAATATATATATATATAGGTATGATAATGAATGACTACACATAAAAAAATATAGAGATTACTTTTTCAAAATTAAACAACTCATTTATAAAAAACAATTTAAATATGATAACAGATCCACAATACTAGAAATGAATAACATATAACATAGGTGGTTGATAAGTTAATGTATGACTTCACATACAATCATTTTTTACTTCAATCATGTCATTATCATGCTCCATCATTACTTCATCTAATTCATCCACCCTTGAAAGACTAATATTTTCAATATCATGATGGACAATAAGTCAATTTATTATTGTTTATGGGATTCGAGGTTAGATGTAAAATATTTCACTTCATCACCCATATTATACAAGTCTCTTTAGTTAATGTGAATAACTACACTCCACCCTTCATACATAGAATCTTCCACATAATATACCATTTTCTCTTATGATGAAAATATATAAGGATCATGTAATTCATGGTTGCCAACATCCAACAAGAGAGATAAGTTCACATAATTAAATTTCAAGGAATCTATTTTAATACCCCTATTAATATAAACTCACTTAAAATTAATTTGGTAGTTTAATTTGATAATATCAGTCAACTTTCTATAGTATCCAAATTTGAAAATGTTAAATATACCATTATTCCATGTTTTTAAACCATATTTCCAATTGATTTTAATGAAATTTTAATCCATTAACATTGTAAGCATAGAACTTTTTATATTGTTTTAGAGGACCTTGAGCTAGAAACTTCAAAACTTCTGACAACTTAGCCCAAGTATCAGTATTCATGATCTATAAAAAGTAATATACATTATTAGATTTTCAAAATATATGTTTCAACCTAATATCCATGTTTATTAAAATATTTATGAACTTACATGATGTGAAAACCATTCTAAAATATAGTTATTAATATATTTTGGTATATATTTTTAATTTCATGTTCAACTTATCATGCGTTGCTTTGTTTGTATCTGAATATCTTCAATAAATGGATCTATAATTTCACTATTCAGTAGAACATATCTATGTGCTTTTAATAATTCAATTTTTATTAGTGTGATATTTGAGATCCTCCCAACTGATTGTTCAATAGTATAAAATACTTTTTATTCCTCATGTAGTTGAGATTGAGTTTATATGTCGTCAACATATCCAACTCAATTGAATCATGTCTCAATATTATCCCAAGTATCAAGAAAAAAAAAGGTAACATAATCCTCTGATAAATAGCCTTCAAAAATAGAGCCTTCAGGTTGAGATTTATTTTTCACTTATGATTTTAAATAATAAAGGTATCTAGGAAATAAAATGAATAAAAAATAGTTATGCATTTAATGAAGTCTAAATAATGGGTTACTTAATATGAAAAACATATAAATAAATCACATCTCAATTGGATATATCCATCTATAATTTATGGGGCCTCCTAATATAGTTCCTCAACCAAATACATAGTTAAATGCATCATGATAGTAAAAAATGATAGAGTAAAGATCATCTCTATTTCCCAAGTTTTAGTAAAAACCTATCTTCAATATTTTCAAGATAATCCAGTTGTAGAGTTTTCTTACATAGTTTTCTCAAGAATGTGAAGAATTAGAGTACAATTACAGTAGCCTTTTCATGTAATAATAGACACAATTCCAGTTGTAGTAACTGTTGTAATAGAATATGTGAATCATGAATTTTCAATCCATGTAACCTATGATTATTTCAGTTTACACACCTTGATATTTTACTTGAATACTCATCAGATACTTTCACATTTTTTAAAATTCAAAGGAATATATATTTATCATTATTTTTCATTACAAAAATTATCAGATCATACTTTTCATTATCATCTGGACATAGATCATGCTTTATATTCATTTTTTATAATTCCTTATGAGAATTGATATGGTCCTTCAATTTTCCATTATCATTAAGTAATTTTAATGTCAAATTATCACAAACATTCTTATCAATATGCATAACAACAATATTATGATGCAAAAAAATTAAATTCCCAATATGAAATTTTGAAGAATATACTTTTTTATTCCATTTTTTCATTATAATTTCAATTTATAATTCACTTAGAACCTATTTCCCATTATAATTTAAATAATTATCCTTCCCAAATTATTTTTGAACATTTATTAGTTGTGACAATATTTTAGAACCTTTCAAAAACTTTGGAGGTAGTTTGTGACCAATAGACCCATTTAATTTTGACTAGTTCAACCAAAATCTATGAGACGAATCCATAAAAATATGATGGCAAAATAAGAAAAAAATTAATATAAGGTATCCATTCATGCTCAAATTCAAAGTTACACCCAGGAAAATCCAAACTCATGAAATATTTCCAACCAGATAAGTTCCTAATTCAAAGGAAGTTGTTAATGGTTCACATCAAAGCAACGTGTATTTTGAAAATTGTTCTAGAATATGCATCATATATATTAAAAATTTTTCTCCATAACTCCTAAAAATATTTAATTAGAGGCTGAAAGTATACATCAATATCATTTACATGCATTTTTTTCCAATAATAATCATCAAAATGATAAAATACATTTTTTTCACACACATCCATGGAGGTAGATTGTATGGGATCAAAACAACTATAAAAATTCTATAATTGGTACTCAAAGTCCCAAATAGTTTGAATCTATCAGTATCCAATCATGATTGAACATTACAAGGATCATAGGATAAATTTGGATGTAATTAATAAAATTCCTTCCATTATCTTGAATCTCTTAGATGTCTCATTAAACCATCATTTTTATTATCTATCGAATGCCACATCATGTGCTTGAAGGTTTTCGAATACATGAATAATCTTTGAAATCAATGTTTTAAAGAGAAGTAATGATAAACCTTTATAAGTGTGTTCTTTTTATTCTTCTTTATAGTAGGTTATTAATTAAAACTTCTAACATCACCCATTGACTTACATCTATAAGGAAAACATTTTTTTCAATCATGTATACTTGAATACCCTCCCTAATAAAACATACAATCATTTGGACAAGTATGTATTTTAGTATAATTCAGACCAATATTGTTAATAACTATTTTTATATCATAAAAAGACGCAGGGATCTTAACTTCAAAAAATGTGTCACACAAAAATTCCAATATCATGGACATCACCTTATTTTTAATTCTTCAGAGGAATTTGATATGGTGTAACTTCAATAGAAAATAAAGTTTTAAATATTTCATACATCCATCATAAAACTCTTTATTTCCATCAAAAACTGAATCATTAAATTAATTTTTATGCTCAGTGAAGTTCTCTCTTACATTAGTCTCTAAAAAATAAAAAAGGGATCCAATGATATGTTATGATCTTTATCAGGTTGTCCTATACTACCAAAAACATCATTTTCATAGTTAATATTTATAGCACCCTCAACTGGTTGTACTATTTTGTGTTGATGCTAGATTTTTTTCTTTTAAATGCTGAGAGAATCATTTATAATGTTTTTTATGACATTTTCCATTGTTGATTAAGCTGGGAGATCATTCTATTGGCTGGAATCAGTTCTCAAAATTTTTGTAATGTTTAATTCTCTATGCCAAATCCAACACAAATATTGATCATGGAATATCTTAAATATCAATTTTTCATAAACTTAATTTCTTTTCAACCATATTTAAAATTTACTTTTAGGTCATGGACATTTTATTTTCCCATCAACGGATCGATTGGAAATTGAGAATTCTATAAACTCCTCCAAAACCTTAGTATACTGAGATGTTTTCCTCTGTAATGTGATCCATATTTTAACCATAAATAAAAAGGTGTCTAAACATTTTTAAATAAAATTAAAACACATAGAAAATATTATTTAATTTAAATAAAAATTACTAATTTATTCAAAATCAATGATATAAAAAATTATTGATGCAGGTTAATTTGATTATGTTTTTGAACATCATCATTTTTCTTAGATTTTAATTTGAATGTATATAATCCATCAAAAAATTATAGCTTGTCTATAAGTAAGTTTAATGAGTTGAAAATGTAAAATTTAAATGATAGTATCATCTTAAAAAATTATCAAATAATTCAATAACCTTACAATCCACACTCAAGTATAATTATAAAATCAAGCGAGTTTTGGATAAAACCATACTTCAATTTTTATAAATTATTATATAATAACAACAATGATTGGAATATTCCATCATTATAGTTTTGTGATAATTAATTAAAATTAGAGAATAAATACACACAAAAAACATTGAATGTAAAAAAAATATTAAATTGAAATGGATAGATTATGAAAATCAACCTTGACTGGTGAGAAAGGAGGATGATAAAGAGGTGAAATGGCATGGTATGGGGGCTACAGAGGGGGAAAGGGAAGAAAGGGAGGCCATAGGGTTGAGGGATAAGGATCGGGAGCCTAGGTGAGGTCTTGGGGGCTCAATGGAAAGGTATAATCCATGAGGGATTGGGGTGGTGACATCTCGAAGGTAGGGGATGGGGGCTCTAAGGGTGAAAGGGGAACAAGGGATAATATGAGGTTGAGGGTGAGGGTGTTGGCGGTGATGGATTGGTGACTTGGTGTAAAGAGGATCGGTGATGATGGCTTTGTGGTTTGGAGGAAATGGGAAAACGGGAAAGGGGGGTTGTGGTTAGGGATTGAAAAGGGGTGGTGAGGTATCAAAGAGGGCTTGGGGAGTGGTGGCAGCTTGGGGGGAGGTGGTTCATGGAGGGGCAGTGATGGATCAAGGAGTTTTGGTGGAAATGGCTCAGGGAGCGGTGGTGGAAAGGGATCATGGAGTGGAAAAAATGGGAAATGGGTGTGACAACAAGGGCATGGGGAGAAGGTTTGGATCAGTGGGGAATGAATTCGGGGGAGGGGGAAGGAAAAGTGTTTTTTTATTATCTGCAAAATATTTAGTGGTAGTTTTTAAAGAACCGTCACTAAAATATTTTAAAAAAATATATTTTTAGCTTCATAAAATAACACTAATAAACCATTTTTAAACATTATTTTTAGTTTAGTGTATCATTGTTAAGAATATTTTCAATCCTCATTAATGATGCTTTTCCATCCTTATTTATTATTTTCCTTTCGGCCAATGTTCTCATTTTTAATTAGAAACTTAATTATACATTATCTCATGTGACCTTCATATTTTCCTTCTCTTATTTTAAAAATAAAGTTTTATTATCCTGTTTACATTGTGTTATTTCAACAAAAGGTTTTTTAAACATAAAAAGTAATCTTTTGAAACCACCCTTGTTACTTTTGGGTTACATATTATCTTTCTTTTTCACCATTTTTCACAATATTATTCTCATTTATTTCTTCAATATGTTTTATATATATATTTTCCTTACATATATATCTAGTTTTATATACCTCTATATGTTTGGGTTAATACATGTTTTAAGTTTCCTTTGAAATTACAACATTAAAGTAAACCTAACTTAAGGGAACTTTATTGTTTCTTATTTCAGGAAAAGTGTCGCCTAAAAAAATCAATAATAATATATTTCAAAAACCATAATTATTTTGTGGAAACCCATCCTAGTTCAATTCTGGTATAAAGTGAAATAATAATTTATTTCCTTCCTTATAATATCCTATACTCATTTCGAAAAACATCACCTATGTGGTTCATTTTTATTCTTACTTATCCTTGATCCTTCTCATGAGTTTTACTACATTGGAAATAAATAATAAAACAATATGTTTTTTTATTGAAATATGAACATAAAAAATGATTTAATTCCTTCTTCTCTTGGGAATAATTATTATATATCCTTTAGTTATTCTTTGAGAAAATATTTTGAAACCCACTTCTTTATCATGGGTTTTATCATGATTATGTTTTATGTGTGGTCTCTTTTCCTCATGTGTCAAATGTATACATAAACATAATATGATTTTGATTATGTTACAAGTGGTCTCATAATTATATATCCCTTAAATGCATTAAGTAATGTTTTCATCTCATGAGATGCCATGTATGATGCACATGCATTTATCTTAAGCACACTATATTATATGATGAGTGGGCTCATAATTAAATAGATCTATAATTAATTGAGTAATAATTTTTATATCATTAGATTTTATATATGGGAGTAGGGAGTGAACCTAATCCACTATAGCACTTTTTCCACTATGTGATGATGGTATTGGCAGTGAGCCTCGACTTATGCTTATGAAGTCATTTTTTATATTATTACCACATATTAATGGTTCCTTGAACTTATGATATCATTTTCTTATGTCATGTTTCCAAGATTATCTCACATTGTTATGTCATGTTACATGTTTTTTATTTTAATATTACTTGTCCTTACTTCATTATTTATGAACAAATCTTATTATCCCATGTTCATTTTAATAATAAATCTATCCCAACTAATATTTTCTCATATGATTATTATCTAACCCTTGATGACATGTTGATAAATTTTTATATTACTAGAAATTTAATCTCGCCCCTTTCTTATTTTTCCCTTCCCTATGTTATGAAGATAATTTTAACTTATAAGAATTCTAGAAGGGGTTCTAGAAGAGTTTTATTATGGATAAGTGTTCACAAGTTTTATAAAAAAAGATACCTATATAACTGGTCCTAAAATAAAATAAACCAAAATGTTATCTGAACTATGTGAGATTTTTGTGAGTTGTAATGTTTAACTTTTGGTAGTGATGTAAATAAAGGTATGTTTATCTTAGGAAGCTTAATTTTTCATGTGGATATAATCAGACACAACTTGCAGTTATACTTTCATCGACATGAACATGGTGATTTATATTTTTTTGTGTTTTCATGATGGGTGGATAATTATCATTATGTTAGAGTTTTAATTATGTGATAGTTCTTTCCTAACAATTTCTCTAATTTCCACGCTTGATTGAAACTTGAATTTTTTTAAATGGATTATTATTTTTTTTAAAGTATATATCTATCTGAACAATTGTCATATAAGATTTTTACACATGTTTTGATGTGTATTCATGTGAAACCTAATAAGTAACCATGGATGGTAGAATATCAAAAAAATTATTTTTATGTATATTGATCATGTGCATGAGATAATTTTAACTCACACATGAGAAAATTTAGAATAAATAAATATATTAATTGAAGATTTAATATTTTTGGAGATGTCTCTTCAAACTTGTGTGAGTGATAACTAAAAATTAATCTCATGAAATTAAACTAAATATAAATGGATACCATGACTTTGTGAGTAACTGATCATTGTATTTAAACATGTGATTAAATCCTAAAATGTCATGAAAATTATTAATAAAATCATAGAATGAAATTTTGGATGATTTGTGTAAAAAAAATAGAGTTTTATCTAACATAAAATAATGGGGCTTAATATTTTTATTAAAATTATAATCAATGATAATTAGATAAATAATCAATTAAAAATTGAAATTAAATAATTGAAATCATATTTATCTAAGTAGAAATCTCAATTTTGACACTTCTATATCCACTTGATCCCCACCTTTATATTAGTTTTAGTTAATTTAAGTAGTTGTTTAGTATTAATTTTTAGGATTTTTAGTTTTTGATTAAATGAAAAATTTATTTACCAAAACATTAATCCAAGATGACATTATATGTTCATATATATATTCTCTATATGTTTTGACCCTAATATCTTCTATAGAAGTTATTAGGTTTTATAAATTTTTAAATTCGGCATGTCATAATAGTGTGTTCCACTCATCATGGCTGATTTTCATTAAAGTAAATTCATGAAATACTATTTTACTTATTATACAATTTATTATCCCTTAACTAGATCCCCCTTTATTTTTTATCCTTCAATTCTATACATGTTAGCATAACCATAAAAAATTAAATGGAATAAGGAGGGACATCGATCAAATTTTTCATAAGAGAAATAGGGATGAGACTTTGATCTCAACCTAGATACTCTTTTCCTTGTATCTCTAAAGCATCAAGAGATATTCATACTTATTACTATTTTTCTTTTCAAATTTTGATCTCCCTTGGATAAAATTCTCTTAAATATATTTTCACCTTCATTCATTTTTGTAATGGCCTTGTTAAAATTTTTATTAAATAACTTCTAGACATTGGTTCTTTTAATTTTTCTTTAAACATTTTCAATATTTCTTCTTGATTTGAAATTATAGTCATACAGTTGTTTGAATTATGGACAGATTATTTTCAACTTATACACTAATTTTCAAGAACTCTTGTATCATGAACCTTTGACATCATATCATGAAATTTTATTTCTCATTAATGTGAAGTAACATGTTTTCATTCAACACATTCTTGATCCTTCTCTATTTGTTTATCAATTCTTAACTGTTCTGGCTAAACAGTTAGGAACTTCTTCTTGATATATTGATATTTTATGGATTTTTTACATGGTTTATTGGAATTATTATTTTTTTTACATTTTAGGAAAATTTTCCAACTCCTCGTCAATTATTTCTTCTATTAATCAAATCCTTTTATTTCTTTCTTTGATTGAATCCTCTATTCCATCTTTCTCTCTTTTATCTTAGCATTCATGGCCATTTTTTAGTGGTCCATGATATGGTATTTCCTTCCAAAATATAATATTCTATTTTATATATATTTTAAACCCTTTTTTGATCCTTTAATAACTTCTTGGGATTGTTTGATTCATATTTATTATCTTGATTACTCCTAAAGAAAAACATACTTTCAACTTCCATTTGTGTCTTCTATTGTCATGGTCTCCTCTCCTTATCAGTATATGATTTGTGTCAAGATGGTAGATAATTTCACTATTAATAATCATGACCATTTAAATTTCAATATTTATAAATTTTCTCTAATAATTAAAATCTATACTCTTTATACAAATTCACCCTTTCAGTTGGCTCTGTTTTTGGAAAGAATGACGTCTTCTTTCTTCGGCCTGGATCCCTTTTTCCCCAAGCCTCCTGTAGCTTCCATATTTTTGACATATTAATCTGATATTCAATTTAATTATTCCCAAACCTACATCAGTACTAATAGTTTCCAAAAAAAAGTCCTTATTTTTTCATTAGATAAAATCTATCCAGAAATTTTTGCTTGTGTGCCTTATTTTTTGGGTAATAAAATTAACATTTTGGGATCTTATTAAGGGGGTTTTTCTTGGATATAATAGAAACCATATTTTATGTATTAGAATATAATTTTGAATTTTTACCTAAATTTTTTTCCCAGTTTTTATTTTAGAACCTGAACTTTCACATGATACAACATTAGTACAACTAGAATTATTAGGACAGTGGGTTATCTTTTTCTAGGAGATTTTTTTAGACTGATAAGAAGATGGTTTCAAGATCATATTGAAACTAATATGAGTTACTTTTGAGTCATTATTATCATCTAAAATTTGTGTGTTAGTTTCTTTTTTTAGGTATTTGGGAAGTGATGGATTTTTTTAGTTCTAGATTCCCCAATTTTACCTCAAGCTCAAGAAAATTCATATTGAGAGCATCATTATCATCCTCAAAATATTTTAAGATTTATTCCCATTAATTAGTAAATATTTTCATTTTATCATCATACATTTTTATTGATATTAGTAAATAGTTGTCAATATCTTTTACCCTTATTTAATTAACCTCCAATTGAGTATCTTTAACATTTATAGAGGTTTTGTACAACATTATCAATGCATGGATTACTTCTTCAAGAACAAGTTCCACTACAATTTTCTCACAATCATTATCTTAAAAAATCAAGTTAATGTTTTCATTTCATAGTAATATTTATTATTCCTTATCTTCCATAAGATCTATGAGAGTATTAAAATATTAGAATTTACTTCTTAATGTATCCTACATTTCTTTAACTTTTTCTTATAGTTGTGCTTCGTCAACAAGAAGTACCTTAACAAAACTAAATATGTATATGACTACTTCAATGGGTAATTTATTCACGTACCTTTCAATTTTATAGTAGAAGTATTCAATAGTTTTGATAGTCTCGGCCTCTTAAAACTCTCCATATTTTGATCTAGCTACTTCAAATAGATCAATTTGAATCGATCTAAAAGATGAAATATTAACATTGTGGACAGATTTATAGATTGGTTTGTCCTTCTTGTCCATTAAAATATTATATTATTCTTTTAATCTATTTTATTTAAATTACTTAGGGTTTTAGCTAATGACTCCATGTTATCATCAACTGAATAAAATTAATTTTTCACTATTTGAGGTAGATCAAACACTTCATGAAATATGCACTTCATATAAGCTTTTAAAACATCTGGGGAAACAAAATAGATCCAATCAAAGGCATACTTAGTTATCTATGATACCACTTGAAGTTACGAATGGTTGTGTAGGGACTCTAATAAGGGGGTTGAATTAGTGTATCTAACTTTTATCATGTTTTATTTTCCTTTTTTTATCCCTTCTTAACACTCTAACCTCTATCTTGGTTAAGAAGTATGGATCAATGAATATTCCCCCACTTGTGTAATGAAAAATAGAAAAAGAACAATATAATACAAATATTTACAAGTTTTTCCTTGAAATAAAACTCCTTTCAAGGTTTGGGTTGAGTTATAAGACCTAGATTAATCACTAAAATATGGGATATTGATTACAACATAATGAGATAATGTTCATCCTTGAATACTAAAAGGTTATACATACAATATTAAATGTGTGTTATTAAGAATAAGGGCAGTGTTCTTCCTTAATTATTGTAGTATTAAATTCCTATATGTAGTTTGGATGGGTTTTATATGAATATAATGTGATAATTGGTAATAAAAGAAAACCCAAAACATAGGAAAATATATCTCCAAGAATCAAACATGTAATAATATCCAAAAAAACATAGCATAAACATTATACCTCAAGAACTTGAATATCATCATCTTCCATATTCTTATTTAATAGAGTACATTTGATAATGATCATGAGGAGAAATATGTGTATTCCTATTTCCTTTTAGGGGGGAAACCAACCAATGGATCCATGAACATTTCATGAGGAATCCATAATTCCACAAGGGGTATAGGTTCCTACATGGAAGGATGAATGTGATTCAGGTAGGAAGAGAGTTTGGTCTTTCTTATAGACATTTCACCACTTCTTGAATGACTGGACACAAAACCAATAGGATAATAATCGCATCCTTATATAGGCTACTTGATGTATCTACATTAAATATTATCAATATGTAATGCATTTCTTGCATTACATATTTTTGGGAAATATATATTCAAAAACGTTCAAGGTGATCGTGAGCCTTAATGTACCATTTATAAATGGATTATAATTAAATAAAACCATGTGGATAAGTACATATAAATAAAATGCATCATATTAATGAAAATGATAATATATGGTATAGACCATATCATAATATTTACTTCCATAGTGTAGTGGTGCCCGTTTTAGTACACTTCCAAAAATATCCTAATTTCACTAAAATATAAAAAGGAACTAATGAAAAACTTCACAAATAATTGTGAATACATCCAAAACCACTTTTTTATATGGTTTATTTAATCTCTCTTAATTTTGGAACAAACCACTTTACTCAAAACTTTGTCCTTATCCAAGGGCCTAAATATGTAACCCTAAATAATTTGGTAACATTAAAAAAAATTAATTCCCAATTTAATAGAAGTAAGAAAATATTATAATCTAGAGAAGCATTAATGCTACTAAATCTTATAAAGGGGTCTAGTGTGTGATGAAGCTTTCATGAACCCAAATTCCAAAAAATAGCAAACTGATGAAATGATCATGAGTGGAAATATGATCAACCACATTCCATAATTCCATCAACCATGAAACTTTACATTAAACATGACAACATATTAATCCACTGTGTAGAAAAGGCAAGCTACCATAGGGATTTCTGGGTGGGATGCCCTTCCTCTTATCTTCGTACCAGTTATCAAGTTAGGAGATAAAGGAGGCATGCACCCATTCAAGTGACTGGAAGGGTGGTTTGGGGATTACACTATAACACCCTGAGATTTTATGAAATATGTTTTTTAAAATAAATTTAATCTTTTATATATTTTGTGTTACATTCAACATCAAGAGTATCTTTCCTTATACACAACACCAAGTTTAAACAAAATGTGACATGATATTAAAATATTATTATTTAAATTAAATAAACCAATTTTTATGAATTATTTTAATGATATATATATATATTCTTTTCAATAAAATATTTAATATTCGTCTTTTGTTTTTTCTAGATAAGATGTAAGGATAAATTAAATTTTATGCTTAAAGTTGTTTTTTTTTTCAAAAAGTAGTTTTGTCACCTTTTGTGCACCTATTTTAAAACTATTTTTTGAAACTTTTAGAAAATTTATTTGAAAAAATAAATTTAATTTTTGAAATCATAATGTTAAAATAACCTTATGGTTAATTTTTTATAATCTTCTGAGAAGATAAATTTTTTGATGAATAATGAAAAATACTTGTTTTTTATTAAGAATTGTCATTTATTTTAATTTTTTAAAAAACTAAAAAAATTAATATGGTTTTAAAAGAACAATTAGTTAAATTTTATATATATTAATCTAATTTAGTTCATTGGATTCATTTTTATACTGAATTTTTATGTAAATACTTTTTACATTTTTAAACATTTTCTTTTTTAAAACCCGCTTTATCATCACGTATGTGGGATTAATTTTAAATTAAATTATTTCAATTATGTGAATTTAATTTGGAAAAATGGATTATATATTTTTAATAATAATAATTTACATTATCTAATAACATAAACTTAATTTTTTACCATAATGTATAGTAAAAATAGTAAAACTTATTTACCATAGTTAAAGTAGAAATGGGTTTACCGGGGGTTAAACTAAAAAGATAAGGGTTAAAAATGACCCAAAAATTTACCAACACCCATTTTATAGAAATATTTATAGCTTATATATTATATGTTTGATAATTTCACATTTCAAAGTCTTGTGTCATTGAAAAATGTGGGTACGCCTTTTTCTTTTCAAAAATTACAGGTGTGCCACTCACCTCACTTATAAAAGTCCACCCCCTATCCTATCCTCTTCACACTTAAAAAACCTTGGTTCTACCAATAACTAACCAAATAAATTCCTTAATTACCTCCTCTCATCATATAAGCCTTATTTTTTCATAAATCTAACCTAATAATCCTCTTGGTGCAAACCAAAAGAATTTTTCTGAAGAAAAGGTAACATCCCTAATCAAGCATTTTATTTTATTTATTAATCCACCTAATTTAATTATTATTAAAACATGATGATATAATAAACTCAATATATTAAATATAATGATATCTATTAATGTTAATTTATGAACCTAAATTCTTCTCCTCTTCTATAAAATGGGTTACGAAATCATCATCAGTGTGTACGACGGACTATTGCCTCGCGAACCGATATTGTTCGTTGTCCATTAGAACCTTTAAATAATTGATATGATAATGGATTTATTGTTTATATATGATATTTATGATATAATTATTCTTCTATAATCATTATATCACATATTCCTTCTTATTTTCCATTCTGTGGGAATATGATAATGTCGTTTGTGTGTACGGCGGACTACCCCCCCACGAAGTGATGTGATTCATTCACGCTTTACATGGAAGGTAATAATGAAGGTTTTAATTAAAATATGTGATATATGTGAAATAAAAATAATTCTTTAATCATAATATATTATTTACCTTTATTTATTTCGTTCCATTGGGAAAATGGAAACAACGTTTATGCATTCATACGGCATACCGTCTCCAAAAACAGTATATTTCATTTTATATCTCTAAATTTTATGGATCACTATATATACATGTATACTAAATATATATTATATTATATCATGGCTAAAATTATGGATATAATTTTACTAGGATATAATTAAGAGGACCAGAAATAACAAATCAAAATATATACAAAAAAATAAAGTAGTTATTACCTGAAACATGACTTTAACATGGAATTGTTAATAAACGGGTATTAAAAGTTCATAATTAAATAATATATGGTATGATATATATATTTATGGTTATTTAATATATTTATAATAAAATTATATTTATTATAAATTAGGTTCTAAAATTTATGAAGGAATTCGATGCTCATGGTAAGGGATTTTCATCTCACTTTTATTTTTCTATGAGGCACATGTCATATTCACCACATGTTTATTGTATGAGGTGTATATACTACCCATGAATATATTTTATGATGAATATACTTTAAAAAAAAATTATTTACATATCAATTTGAGTTTCTCTCTTTCATGTGTTTTACAATTTAAAAGTTTTCAAAGCAATGTGGTATTTTTGTCACAAGTTGCCTTCTTTGAGACATGTTATGTTATGCACCTATATTCTTTTATGAGGTGTATATACTGCCTCTTTGACATGTAATATCATGAATTTATTTATTCTCAGGATATTCTAAGTTTCAATTAATTTTATTCTTTCATGGGGATTATAATTCAAAGTATCCAAAGTGGTAAAGGTTTTATGTTACAATCTCATTATTTATTGGTATTGCTCATAATTATGCTTAAAATAATGAAATAATATAATATATATCTTAATAAACTCATTTATTTTATTATCCTCTAGTTATTTCTAGTGAATATATTTTTTCCCTTAATTTTCCTCTCTTTGTTTACTCAATATTTTAAAATAGTTTTTTTAAGAAAAAACATCTTCATTTCTCCCTTTGGTCGAAAACCTTTTTTCTTCTAAAACCACATTTTCTAAAAATGTTTTCAAAAATAATTTTAACATTATTAAAATGATTTATTAAATAAATTTTCACCAATGTTTTAATTTCTTACAATTTTTTTTGAAATGAATCTTCATATCATTTTCCAAACAATGCTTATTTATCCATTACTGAAAATGTGTAAGGAATCTTTGTTTTAACATGTATGGAATGAATAGAATTTCCCACCTCATGAAAAATATTTTCATTGAAGATTAATTTATAAGTTTTCAATTTTATTTTCAAATAAAAGTAATTTGAAAATGTTTTATGTTTTAAAAAAATAAAAGCAAAAATGATATTTTCCTCAAAAAATGTTTTAAATGTTTTTTAAAGCTTCCTTAATGAGTTTTCAAGGTTGTTTTCAAAGAAAATGATTTTCAAAATGTTTTATGTTTTAAAAAGTTTTTTTCAAATTGGAAATGATATTTTCCCTAAGAAATATTTAAAAAAAAATTAAATCTTCCTTTATAAGTTTTCAAGTTTATTTTCAAAGAAAATGATTTTCAAAAAAATAATGTTTTAAAAAGTGTTTTTCAATATAAAAATGATACTTTTATTAAGAAACGTTTTAAATTATTTTTAAAGATTCATTTATAATTTTTAAAATTTATTTTCAAAGAATTGTATTTCCAAAATGTTTTATGAATTATTAGTTTTAAAAATTTATTTTTAAATATAATTTATTTTCCTCAAGAAATGTTCCAAGTGTCTTTTGAAAATAATTTTCCATATAAGATGACATCCGTTGATATTACTTATGCCTTACTAGGGATATGATCCAAGGATAAAATTATTATTCTTTATATGAATGTTTTATGTTTTTTATGGCATGATGTTTAGGAAACCTATTTCTCTTCTATGATTATACCATTAAGAAATTATTATGAAACACGCTTCTTTTCATGGGTTATTCTATGATGAAATGATGAAATTATTGTAAAACCTATCTCTTTTACATAGGTTATGATATGATGAAATGTTTATGAAACCCATTTCATTTCATGGGTTATGATATAATGAATGTTTTATGATCTTATGGCACACATATATATGATTTTCATTATGTGACATGTGGGAACTATATCTCCCTCTAATGAATTGGGTAAATCTTTATATCTCATGATATGACAATATGAAACAAGTCAATGGGATTGATACACTATGGTAAATAGGTGAGTCATGGTCCACTATGGAAAATAGGTGTATCCTGATCCACTATGGGGAACCGGTGCATCCTTATCCACAATGGGAAATAGGTGATAAGTCCGGATTCACTATGTTGATGGTCATGGTAGTTAACCTTTTCATATGAAATGGTTTTCTATATTTATGATGGTTACACACTTTAATGACATGAGATTATGGATCATGATTTATTTATGATGATTTATCACTCTTATGGAACATGTTTTTTGAAATGATAAAGTTTTATGCCATGACTCGTGTTTATGATCTATGATAGGTTAGGTATGAAATTTTTAAGTTATGTTCATGATAACACACCCATATTCTTATCTTATGCTTTCATATGATCATATGTTGATATATTATATGTTTAGCATTATTGAACATCTTATCTCACCCTTTCTTATGTTTCCTTCCTCATGTTATGAAGAAAGGTTTAGATAGGGTATACTTAAGAAGAGTACTATTTGAGAAGATATTTGTAGTATATATTTAATATATTTCATGAAATAATAATATTATATTTATAGTCTATAATTACACTAAAGTATTATTTTAATTGGGTATTTTTTTATGAAATGTATTGAATATTCATCTAAAAAATGTGATATTTATGTATAAAAACTCTGGGTCATTTTAGTTTGTATTAGAGGGAAGGTTTAGTTAACCTTTTGAAACTAGGATTATAAAACTTTAGTGAAACCCCTGGGGATATTCCTAAGGATATGTCTAGGGATGAATATAAGGATAATTCTATGGATGAGACAAATTATAGGATAATATCCTGTAATTTTGGTGAAGTATAGGGAAAGGGGTTTCCAATAAATTTCATCCTTATACGGATACTACAATTAGATGTAGATATGGCATAGAGAAACCTAGGATTAATAACTTTGAAAAGGATGTATTGATCTAGACTCGATCGTCACCTAGTGTATGACAATGGTCCTTGTTGCACACCTATTTTGATACTCCCAGGGAATATACTTCTAAAATTTATAAACTATTTTTGAACCATCATGAAGGATTTAAATAATGAACATGAATGTCCTAGTATAAAACTAAGATGTTATAGATTAAAAATAATGTTCCATAATGTATACATTTGATAAGTTATTTTTATTGATTATACAGTTCCCCACTATGGTTGTTATTTCTCACACTACACTTTTTTTGTTTTAGTCAATGGTGTGAACCATAAGCAATTTGATCATAGTTGAATATGATAGACAATGTTTTGATGAGTAACCAAATGGGATGACAACTGAAGTGAATGATATTTTGATTATGCCTAATCAGTTATCATGATATATGATTAACAACATGCACTTTAACCAACTATCAAACACACCAAAGAAGATAATGATAGATTTTTTTTAGAGTTTAGGTGGTGGAGACCATAGTGGAAAGAATATTCAGTTTCTTATATGTCAATAATGTGGGAATAAGCGCCTAATTGGATGACTTAGAGTAAAGGGAAGACGTTTTGAGTGTTGAAAATAAACACACAAAGTAAGTAATTTCAAAGGAAAAATGAAATGTTCAGTTAATGCAATATATGATAATAATGGTCTCCCTAAGGTATCATCAATGGTTGAATGTTTCAAATGTGAAAAGTATGGGCTTTATACAAATTGATATTCTATGGGGAAATCTCATGAAGATAATTAACAAGGTGGTACAAGTAATAGTTATAATACTGATGATGAAGAGACCATGAATTAAATATGTAATTTATTTGCTATTTTAACTATATTTTTTATGTTAAACATGAGAAATATGATTAAATTGAGGTTTATGAATGTTAATACATGATTCATATTTCATATTTTAGGAAATAGGTGTTAAGTAATAAGATTATGAATCCAAGTTAGAATTAAGTGTAATGATTAAAGTTTGTTATCATGGAAATTCAATAATTGTGTTATAATAATCATGAAACATATAAGGATTGTTTTTTGGAAGTTTTCATTAAGTATTTTCTAGAATATGTTGAATGGTACTAATGACCTATAAAATTGATATAATGGAAAGGTGATATTTCATGGAGAACACATTATTAAGGGAAATATAACCCTTGATATTTTCTTAATGTTGAGATAATGATGTTTTGATAAAGTTATGATTAATACAGATAAATAAAATTAGATAGTATTGATTACCTTGTAACTGATTAATGATTTGTTGGAAAAGTGGTTTATGCTATCATTGATGGAGCTTACAGTATTTTTGGATTTCAGGAATATATCCAATAATCCATTTTTATTTAAGGAATAAGGAATCATGTATGTTTTTAATAATGTTTTATAGTAATTCTGGTTATTACCATGTTTCTAGAGAATACATAATGAATGTATTCACATGTTTGGTATAGGAAAATTAAGATCTAATTCATGTTTTTTAGGGGATTGATGATAAGTTTATTTTGGAAATTTAGTGACCTTAATTATAAAGTTTTAGATTTTAATATTTTAGAAGGTTCAAAATGTCATAAACCCCTCCCTACAAAGATACCACAATGAGGGGAGAGAGAAAGTGACTTCCTGAGTCTTTCCTCCAGTAGGCCCTAAGTTGGAGACTAGCTCCAAGGGTATAATAAACATGCATATGGGAGGCATTACCCTCTAAGAGAAACATGTGGAAAAGAGAGATAAGAAGGATACACCAAAAAAAACCTTCTCAAACATATATCTATATAACCCAAGTGCAAACATGTAATATCATGCATTGCAAAACAACTAAAAGGAAAACTAAAAGTACCATAAAGGTAAATACAATAGCGACCACGAATCCTAAACAACTCTTAAAAAACCACAAGCAAGTAATATCTATCCCAATATATAACATTCTATAGCTAACCTAAAAAATGGTTTACATATAAATAGGGTGAGCATAAGAGTATACTTAGTAGGATCCTCCTCAGAGCCTCTCATGAAAAATATAAAGAAAGCATGCTAAAGCACAGTGAAAATAGTGAAACTAACTCATTACTTAAACAGGTATACTAAATTCCCAAACTCACCATGGATAAATATCACAAATTATCACATACAATAGAGTATATAATATAATAATTAAACATCAAGGGTGCCCTTATCCTGCTTCCCCGCTAGTTTTCCACTCTACCCCAATGTCTTATGTCCTAATTCATCTCTCTCCAAAATTATGTCAGCCCGAAGACACCTAGGAAAGGAATCACAACATGAAACTCATACATCACATTATCACATCATCTCATATCACATATCTATATATAGTAATCAAGTAGTTTATGGGAGCCACCACAGCCCGTATTACATATATCATACATTGAGTATTATACCTCAAGACATTACAGCCCATAAACTCAGTAATTACATCAATCCATCACATCCTATACCAATAATACCTATAATAATCTATTCGGTACTAACCACTTTGAATACTAGCATAACTAACTACCAAGATAAGAGAGCAAGGCCAGAGGGGATAGTCATTCATCTATCCTCCCCCAGGATATTGGGGAAAATACCCTCTCAGAGTCCACTGGGTGTCAGTTTCTCTAATCGACATGGTTTGGGAAGCATATGAAATCATATAATATACATGATATAATATAGCTCATAACCACACTATGTTCATAACCTAGTATTATACTCAACTGAAGCTAATGTCACTCATACTCCTGGATACCACTACAAATACTAGATATCCCATAATCAATCAATCATTTAAAAGAGCTGTATTAATTACTTATTTTATTTTAAACATTTAATTATATTAATTAATTCATTATCCATTAATTAACCATTAACATTATTACATGTTACATTACATTAGACATCAGAGTAATGTTCATTCCCTCTAGGTATAATCCAAACTGAATCCATAGTTTACCAAGATTAACAAATTTTAAGCATTTTCATTCTATCAGTACCAACCCCAGGAGTTAAGAATTATTTATTCATTGTTAGTATCATTCCATAACTAAGTACTCTAGGAAAAACCATCATAATCTACCACCAAGTGGAAATATTCAACCAATCACATCTAACTGAATCAAGTAGTGGGTAAAGTAATGTAGATAAAACAATAAACCTAACCATCAGCCACTAAACAGATTCATAAGAGATCATCCCAGCTCTCAATAACACACAAATAGGTAATTCCAACTTCAAACTATTCTATAGTCTCTGATTTCATCCTTGAAACCCATATGAATATACTGATGCATTTTTTCATAATAAGTGTCAACTACTACCATAACATATGGGCATCCCCACCCACATATCACAACATTCAACCTAGGATCATATCACCTCTAGGCCTCCTCTACCCATAAAAAATCATTCATACCCAGGATCAGCCATACCAGGCTCATATCACAAGGCTTGTATCCTAATCACATCATAAGGTAGTAAGAATCAAACAAGAAAGTATAACCAATAGAGAAATCTAGGCCCTAATTCAAGGTATTTATCCTTCACACAAATGATCTCTCATGACTCCCAAAACAAGGTACTCATCCTTCTCGAGAAAATGGGAAACTAAGACCCCATAAATTATTTTTATCAAACGCTTGGTTTTCTTATTCCATATTGAATTAATTAATTCATTATTAACAGGTTAAAACTATGGGAAACTTAAGGTATCAATCTATAACAAGATATTAAATTAATTTAAACACTCTACCAAGCATCCAAACTTTCTCATTTACCATGAATTTTTATTATTATCAACAAACATAAACATGATTCATATTATTTATCAATTCTATTAATAATATGGAATATCACTTTTTCAATTAAACATGTGCATTGCATCAATTTGATTATCATCAAATTACATCACCCACCAGATTACAAACATTCCACTTCTTTAATTATTCTTAATCTAATTAATTATAAATTAATTCTATATTTATGTTCTTCACTAATTTCAACATGCTAATACAAGAATAAGAACATACTAAAAAATCATAGTATAGATATCACACTATCTATAAAATAATGAGGCAAACCTCTATCATGGTACAAAGCAACAACATCAAAAACATGTGATCACAACCAATTTCTTTAATCTATATCAATATTCATTAGGTTAATCCCATTTCCATCCAAAGGGCTAAATCATGCTCAATTTATGATTTCCCATAAATAAAATAATAGAATCAATGAATCCCCTACTTAAAGGCATCAACGTTCTTTGCACAAGGATGGACCAATATTGAGGATCCCAGTCACCTCTCTCGCAAGAATCTACATCCATCCAAGGACACTGTGACACAAACGTACCAAAAAAAACAATAAAACCCATTAGAAACAGGGGAGATGATATTTCATTGAATGGTGAGAAGTGCATAATGAAAACAATACCTAATGAGAATAAACCACAATAAACAGAGGTAGAAATCAACTTAGATCGCCACAGATCAACACAAATTGAAGACGAAAGCCAAAGGATTGATCCCCATCAAAGGAATCCCAAAACTCCAATGGGAGGATCCACTGGATACTAGAAAATGATATATAAGGGTAGGTTTTGAGAAACACCCGAGCGGTTTCACCCTTTAAAGATGTGTCACATAGGGGATTTATACGGCATGTAAACCAATAACATTTCTTGTAAATATTGGGGTTATATCTCGCCAAAAAATACATCACCTTGAATAAATTAATCCAGAATATTTACACATCATGAAACTCCCCATGGACCATCCTTAACAATCCATAAACTACACATACACAATGTGAAAACCCCTCACACATCGTGTATTATCCCAGCTTCTAGATTTTAATAGTCGAACCCCTTTGGACTAACTCCAAGCCTCCTCCAAGAACTATAAGTCTCATCAACATGCTAAGTGTCAGACTACATAGATCTATGACATTTTATTAGATACCTCTCAAAAAACTCTCATCTTTGAGAATCCAAAACCAAACCTAGAGAGAAAACATAAAGGGTTCATCCAAACAGCCACCCCATGATATACCTCTCAAAGATCTCACCATCTCAGGATCTCAACCACCACATCAAAGGAATAGTGTGAAACTACACCGTAGTAAAAACTAGCTCCCAAACACTCTCTCGGGGGAGATACCTCTAAAATAAGAGTAAAGTTGAAATAATTAACAAGAGTAAAGCATATCATAAACTAGAAAGGTAAAAATCCACAAGAGAATAATGTTACAAGAGAAGATCTAAACATCAAACAGATTAGGATGCCGAGTGCACTTCTATAAATAATGTTCCCAGGTACTCTCATCCCTACCACCATACCTCCATAAGACATGAACCAAGGGAATAGAACACCAATGAAACACCTTCTCTAGAAATACATGGATCTCCAGAGGCTGCTCCTTGAAGGTCGCATCATTATCAACATAGATCTCACCCTAATCAATGAAATGAGAGTCATCATAAAGATAACGACAGAGCTGCAACACATGAAAAACTTTGTGTATCCATACCATTTTTTGGGGGATGTTCTATCTAATACATCATGGATCTAATACTATCCAACACCTCAAAAGTCCTAATAGACCAGGGAGAAATCTTACTCCCATGATGAAACCTTTTCTACCCAAAACGAGGAGTCACCTCCAGGAACGCATGATCTCCAATGTCAAACACTATATGTCTCCTCATATGATCGGCATAGTATTTTTTATGATCCTTTATTGCCTTAATAATCTAATGACTTACCTAAACCATATCTATCATATCTATACCAATTTTGGCCTAAGAATTATTTCCTCTCTGACCCTAGTCCATCACAACGGTGAATGGAAATTTCAGCCGTACAGAGCTTCAAACAATGTCATACCAATGGTGTAGTGGAAACTATTATTATAATAAAACTCATCCAAGGTAAGGCGATGCATCCATGAACATCCAAAATATAGGACACAAGAGTTCAACATGTCTTCAAGAGTCTGGATAGTCTGCTCTGTCTGACCATCCATCTATGGATGAAAAACAATGATAAGGAATAATTGAGAACCAAAATCATGTTAGAGACCTCTCCAAACCATGGAGGAAAATGAGGATCTAGATCAAATATGATTTTCCTTGGAACTTTGTGGAGTCACACCACCTTCTACAGATATATCCTTGAAAAATCTCCACTGATCATGACTCCCTAATCTCTATAAAGTGGTATACTTTGGTCAAATGATTCACTATCACCCATATAGCATTGTATCCTCCCATAGCTCGAGTTAAACAGGTAATTTATTACATCGATATATCCTCTCACTTTCACTGGGGAACATCTAATGGCTGGAGAAAACCACTAGGAACACGGTGGTTGACCTTTACCTTCTGGTAGACTAAACATCGAGAAACAAACTCTGCAACTGCATGATTCAACCTAGGCCACCAAAACTGACCTATCAATTCTTGGTACATCTTGTTCACATTGGGATGTACTATCAAAGTTGAACTATGAAACTCCCAAATAAACATTTCATGTATTACTGAAGGAATGAAAATCATTCCTTAAAAAAACTTGATGTTGTGCGTCCTCAGACCAACCATTAGGGGAATCACCAAAAACAACTTAGCCTCTCGAGACCACTACCTCAGAATCCCCCAACTGGGACTCCTCCACCTGTTGTTCCAAAAAAGACTACACTTTCATCTGTAAAATACAACCTCTACCTATGACCTCTCCCATATCTATATGTATCATTAAGATTTCTTCCATCACAATCTAGGAATCCCCATATTCATGAACAACATCACTATATGACTTCATGCTCAACGCATCGGCCATAATATTTTTTTTTCCTAGCATATATGATTTATAAAATTTATAATCCTATAATAATTACATCCATCGATGATGAATTAAGTTCAAGTCATGTTGGGATAATACATACCTCAGACTCTTATGGTCGGTAAAAAACACAAAATGATCATCAATGAGGTAATGTATCCACAAATTCAAAGAAAACACCACTTCCGCCAACTCAAGGTCATGGGTGGAATAGTTAAACTCATGGGGACATAACGTCTAAGACCCATAAGAAAAAATGGATTTTTAATACATCATAACACATCCAAAAAAAAGATGTCAAGCATCACAAAAAACCTACCTCTCCTGGAAAACAAAGGACTAAAGAGTTGATCAAATTATCCTTCATGTACTCAAAATCCACTTGACACTTGAAAGTCCATAATAACACCTAATACCTTCAGGTCAAGTCTATCATAGGAGTTTCAAACTGAGATAAATCGTCTAAAAACCTCTAATAATATCCTAAATGACTAAATAAAATTTTCACCTCTACCACTATATTGGGGGATTCCCAAGACACAATTGCCTCTATCTTCGAATGATCAAAAGCTAAATCTTGCTGGGATAAAAAAATCCCTGAAAAAAATACTTCAATATCCCATAAATCACACTTTGACAACTTCCTAAATAGCTACTCATAATGAAGAATTCCCAAAAATGGCACACATATGATCTTCATGACCCTCCTCAGAAATAGAGTACACAAGGATGTCATCAATAAAAACCACCAAAAAAATATCTAATAACTCTTTGAGCACTGCATTTATCAACCCCATGAACATATATGTAGCATTCATCACACCAAATGCATCACAATGAACTCATAATTCCCATGAAGATAATGGAAAGAAATCTTATGAATATACTCATCCTTCACACGTATCTGATGATATCCTGACCACAAATCAATTTTAGAGAACCAAATATCTCCCTTAAGATGATTGAATCAATCATAAATCCATGGAAGAGGGTAGTGGTTCTTTACTATCACTTGTTTTAAGTGATGATAATTGATACAAATCCGCAAACTTCTATCATCCTTCTTCACGAATAGATCTGATGCACCCTAAGGTGACACGCTTGGCCGAACAAAACCTCACTACAATAGATATTCGAGTTGTACTCACAGCTCTCACAGCTCATAAGGCTCCATCTTATATAGAGACATCAAGATAGGATACATGCCTAGTTGTAGCATGATCCCAAACTCAATTTCCCATTGAAGGTGTAACGTTATAACCTCCTCTAGAAATTCATCAAGGTTCTATTCCACAACCCTGAGAAACACTGACTATTAAACCTCTAACAAGATCAACATAATATAATCCATCAAAGATGACAAGGATGGAACACACCTCTAACCCATTCAAGTGTCTTGCTCACTAACAAACAATGCTAGATCTCCATCATCATCAAAGAACATGGTCTACCTCTAGAATCAATCCATGATAGACTGCATCGAACACAACCAATACATGTAGAGGATGATGTTATATGGATGTATCCAAAAACATAGGAAAACTCTCTAATAGTAGTACTCCCCCAGTATAAACTCATATTCTCTATATACTTCATACAATTAAAATCATCCTCTAACTGGTGTAGTCAATGCCAAGGGAACTGGGAACCTCTCTACCTAAAGTCCCAAAGCATGGATAAGGGTAGGTTATATAAAGGAGTGTGTATCTCTTAAATCAAAAAAATCATGCACCCATGTAGAAAACAAGTAAAGGGTATATTGAATGATGTATGGATCACCTAGCGCTGGAAACGCTAAAGCATGAATTAGACCATATCTTGATTAATGGACTCTATGACCCTATTAATGACCACCTCCTTAGCTATGCTCTACTCTCTGAGGATGAGGATTGACTTGTGGTTTTACTTTGTCTACCTCATTTTCTATCTAATAATCCCAAACTAGAAAAACCCTACTATTACTCCCTATAATAAAACTACCTCAATGGAGGAACCTGAAGTAGAAAACTTGGAACATGCTGAATGCACAAAAAATTTCAGTCACTCTTTCCACTGATGACCACATCCTCTAAAATAAAAACATGCATTTGATCTCTTAGAGTATCCTATGATCTTCTACCCCTAGTGAAATGATATGTTGAGGGATAGAACATACCAACAACTGACTGAAAACTCTTCTATCCTAACAATTAGGAACCCCAAACCATATATCAACTTTCTGAGGAATCTTGAAGACTCTCCTCTCATGATGAACCAGTTCTAGCCAGCATCCTCACAATAACCTTTTCTCTCACCAACACCTCGAGATACTTCTTCATCATAAACAGGGTGACATAGTGCTAGATCTATGGATGCAAGGACTCCTCTAAATTCCTTTTCCTAACCTCCTCATCTAGAAATAGATCTGAAGCATATTGAATAAGGGTATTTAAAAGGATCCCAAACTCTCACACACTGAAACTCCCCTATCGAAGGGTAAGTATATCTAATGACTAGCCACCTTCTTGGTCTAAGAAAAAAAATATTAATGGAAGTAGTCTCTGAAAATATCTCACAAGACTGCTAAATCCTTAGATTCCTTGAGGAACAAGAACCACCACTACCTTTATGCTCTACACAGCATCATCATAGACAATGAAACTCAGTGATCCTTATGAGAATGGATCAAACTAAAATCTATATTAACCTCATCTAACTAGTATTCTATGAAAACATCTGAAAAAAATCCCTCATACTTCTACAAAATTTGGCACTGAAACTCTCATAGTTTCCTCCTTTAAGTGTCGTCGTCATTGGCCTCCACTCTATGGTGATCTTCTAGCACATCCTTGTAAACATATTTGGTGTGAACCTAATGAGGAAGTTGACCTAGAGCCATTCCTGCAAAAAGATCAAACTATTAAAGCTCATAAACCAATAATATGGAATATTCAACATTAATTAATTAATTACTTATTATCTTGTTAATGTTTTTACATATTCCAAGGTCTAACCATTTTAAACATAGGTACAAAGGAAAATGATGCATGATCCTTTCCTAGGTCTCTATCCTGAAACCAATATCAATTATTTTAGTAGGATTGGTATACTTAAAGGTATATTCATCATATCATAACAAACCCTAAATACCCATGTCTCAACTGGTCACCCATGTTTACATCACTTACTAAACTTAGCTGATATTATTTCCCTACCAACCCAAGCAACCCCACATATGCCTAAATCCAAATTCCATCATATCCCTCAACATAAACCACTGATACCACTCTTTCATGACACCCTCCTCATAAATATACTGCAATGAGGGGATAGATATAGTGACTGCTTGAGTCCTGCCTCCAGTAGGACCTGGGTTAGTGACTAGAACCAAGGGTATAATGAACATGCATATGGGAGGCATTTCCCTATAAGAAAAATATGTGAAAGAGATAGATGAGAAGGATACTCCAAACAAAACCTACTCAAATATATAAATATATATATAACCCAAGTGAAAACATTTAATTCCATGTAATACTAAACAAATGAAAGGAAAACTACAACTACCAAAAAGGTAAAGATGGCAGCGACCATGAACCCAAACAGCTCCTGTAAAACCACAAGCTCTTAATATCCATCCCGATCTCCAACTCACTCTACCTGACCTGAAAAACATTTTATATATAAATAGGGTGAGCATAACAGTATACTCGGTAGGATCCTCCCTATATCCTCTCATACAAAATTTAAAGAAATCATGTTAAATCATATTGAACAATATTGAAACTAACTATTCACCTAAACAAGTATGCTAGATTCCCAAACTCACTATGGCTAACTCTCACCAATTATCACACACAATAGATCATATAATATAATAATGAAACATCATGGTTACCCTGCTCCCACTTCCCCACTGGTTTTCCACACTACCCTAATGTCGGATGTCCTTAGACATCTCTCTCCAAAATTAATCCTATAACACCTAGATATTTTTAATAAATATTTCTCTTTAAATAATTTTAATTATTAAATAGCTTGTGTTGCACACAACCATGAGTTTAAAAAAAATGTGTAATATTATATGTCTATTATAACCTAGCCAATAAATTGGAGGGTGTTAAGACCTAGTTTTCATCATGTAAGACTTTTAAATATCTCAATATATATTTACAAAGCTAAGTGTGGAGACAGAGTTCAATTCTGAGGTCTGGTGTTCCTGGAATTAATTTTATAAAAATATTAAGTATATTGTATACTATTAATGAAAAGGAAGTGGGATAACTCTTAAATGGTTGATCGTATAAAAAATAAGAGGCCACAGTTGAGACTAGAATGTTGTGTTTACCCTATGTGGGACATAAAGTTTTTCGGCGGAGGACTTCTGTAGAAAAAGACACCCAGGGGAAAATCATAAATAAAAGAATTAAAATTAATTATTTTACCCCTGAATTAATTTTAAATAAATTTTTAAGGAAGACCCAGATTGGAAATATGATACCGTTGTTGAGTTCTTAATGCTGTGTTTTACCTAAGCGAAACATAAAATGAGAGGGCACGGGAGGTTCGGTTCCCACGACCGTTGGAGGGGGTCTCAGTGTTTTTTTATAAATATGAACTTAAGGTTTTTGGATTAAGGTTTCCTCCCTAATACTCCATTAAACCAAAATCCTTTTCTATCTTAATTCTTTGATGAATCAAGAACAAAATTCAATGGGACTTTGGCGGATCAAAGCAGGATCGTGACGAATTTGTCAGCAGTAATAAATAGATCAATCGAGGTAGGATTCTTGTTGATTTTCACACCCCAAATTTCAATTCTTGATTTATTATTTAATTAATCATCAAATCTATTGTTTTTAATTTAAATTTGATGGTGAAATGAACACTGACATCATCTGATCCCTGTTTTGAACCCCTTTTGTGGCGTTCTTCGCTGTTCTCTGCCTTTAATTTTTGCTATTTCGAAACATCAATGAATCGTCGAGTGGAGGCTGGAACTATGAAGATATCAACCTGAGGACCCAAAATATGTCCTTGTTTAAATTTTTGAACCACCAGAGTGGTCCCAGTGGTCTGTGGAAGAAGGAAGCAGCGTGGCTCCGATGAGGATGGCAGCCGACAGTGGCACACAGTGGTCGGGCGAGGTGAGGCAGGCAATTGGGTGACCGGGCGAGCAAGGAGAATCCATCGACGCGGTCGGCTGGTGAGAAGAAGGTGGAGGTGGCGGAACTGAGGTAGTCAGGTGGTGAGCAGAAGGTGGAGGATCCAAGGTCGGTGGCGGATGGTGGGACCGAGTTGGGGAGCAGGGTGTCGTGAAAAGGGGGAGGTCGGTTGACCGCGTTGACTGTGGTGGAGGATCCAAGGCGGAAGGCCAGGCCGAGAGTAGGTCATCGGGATAATATAGTGTGTGTTGGTCTAGTCCATGAGGCTAGTACATGGGTTGGCGATACGATTTGGTCCATCCGGAGTGGGTTGGATCAGGCCGAGCGGTCCGGTTGGAATGGGTTAGACCGATTCAAATCGGGCCAGAGCGGTTTCAAATGGTCGTATCTCCTAATCTATGCATCTGTTTGACGCACCGTCTATGGCCACGTGTTCCACCTAATGAGAAGAACCTTTTAAGGATAGTTAAGTAATTTTAGTATTTGGTTTCGTGGATCAGTTTCATGAAACACATAAGTTTAATAATAATAATATAATTATTATTATTATTATTAAAAATTCTTGTATCGGACATATCTTCTAAAGTGAACATCCATTAACACGAAATCAGTGGTTTCAAAACCCTATAATTGAGGTATAAATTTCAATACCAATTTTGGGTGTCTAACACTGAAATCAAGGTGTGGGCCCCATGGGGCTCGGTTTGAGCATTTGCGATAAAATGTGACTTTTTCACCAGGTGTCCAATTTGGATGAATGAATAGACAATACCCTATGTTTTTCATGAGGATCTCAATGGTTAAATCCATATAATTATTTTTGGATCAAGTTGTGGGCCCCATGAGACACCATTCAATCTTAATGCAAAAACATACATCTTTTTCATCGGATGTCCGATTGGGGTGAATGAATAATCGATCTTGTGTGTTTTTTTAAGGGATCGCAATGGCATGATCTGTTTCGATGTGTGAAGCCTTATTCATGATCTCATTAAATGTGAAAGTATAAAATTAATGTTGGTGGAAGATCCTTTTGTTGTGTTTGAAGAGAACCCACGACTTAGGTTAGCATAAACTCTTGTGAGAGTGTAAAATATGTATGAAGAGATGCGATCAAATGTTCAGGGGCCATTTTAGGAGGCGTGTCAGTTAATTAAGTTTTCACCCTTAATATCAACATTGAGCATCATGTTCTCATTAGCCTTTTGAATAGATATGTTGTGTACTCCGGGAGTACACTAGCATGAATAGGGGTTCTTGTAACATCCCAGATCTGGATGTCACTCAACTGGTGCCCCGTACCTGGTTGGCCACATGGCCTCAAGCATATTTTCCCAAATTCCATAGGCTGCCAACTAGAATTGAGGACCTAGGGTGTGATAGTGGGAAAAATATTCCCTCATTGGAAGAGTGTAACACAGCGGAATAAATAATAATATAATAGCGAAAGCAGTAAACAACATACATCTGAAATAAATAGCAGAAGACTAATAAGATAAATAACCAAGCATTATTTCATACAAAATATGATGTAATATATTATGTTCTAATAAAATAGACAAAACAGGTACACTACAAAAATCCACAATATATGTTCTAAAATCAAAAATGAAACAAAAGAAACTAAGAAGCATCTCAAGCCTCGGCTCGGTCCCATGCTCTCTGGCTCCTAAACAGCATCTCAAGTACTTGTAGAAAGGCGCTTTCCCTTATCGAATCCTGAAATAATATAATCTATTTAGGCCCAAAATCATGACGCAAATAGGGTGTGAGAAATAAATCCTAGTAGGAAACCACCCAATATCTATGGCTATCTGTCAGTGAGTATATTCAACAGGTAGTGTACAAAAAGGAAAATAAGTAAACTAAGAAGTACCCAAAAGTAAACAATCCTACAAGTCTTGTTTTACACTTTTATTTATTATGTTCAGTTCAACCATTCAACTACATTGAATTATATAAGTCTCGAGATTCAGCCTAAGCCCATAAATACCTCATATAAGAATTTTCAACAGATACCTCAGAAGTTTATCTAAATAAATAAAGTGAAGACCGAATCCAAGCTTGTGCTTTGTCATGGAAGACGCATCATAAGTCATTCCATTTTAATATTTAAATCAACATTTTTTCCATAGGAATATAAAAACCACACCCACCAGCATAACCAATCCTATCTCTCATTCCTAAAAAATTCTCACCCATAGGCATAACAAATCCTCACCCACAGGCATACAAATCCTCGCCCTTAGGCATAGCAGTCGATAGGTTCGATCTCGGTATATCATAATTTTAGCATAAAATACAACACATGTAAATTAAACTATTAAATGGTTAAGATAATAAAAACTCATGTGGGAATCATACAAAATAGGTGAAAAGTGAATTAAACTATCACAAGGCTTAAACAATTATACTCACATGGGCAGTCATATCACAAGCCTAATGTAATCAAACAATTACAAGGCTTAAATAAATATACTCACATGAGCAGTTTATGTATAACAATCCAACATGTGTATTAGACTATCACAAGGCTTAAGCAATTGTCATCTCATGTGGGTAACGTTCAATTAACCAATTTCATTTTAAAAAACCCTAAAAATGGAAACAAAGGCATGCCCATAGGCATCCTAGGCTAAATGGCCAAACAATGGTCATTAGAGGGAAACACACCCACGGGGTGGCCCTTAATCAACACAACAAGCACAAACATGCTTAAATTAATTTAATTCATATTCTAATCATAATTAGGAAATAATAAGGGGAAATTTACATTCAAGGCTTGTAACGACCCAAACTTTTATCAAATGAAAATTCCTCTTGATCCGATTAAATGTCTTAATATGTGAAATGGTTATATAACATATGAACTTATTTTATTTTATGTTTCTGGATTTTAAAATACCATTAAGAATTTTGACTGTTTCTAATATATCCATTGAATAGTGATCACATGATTAGTATAAATATAGGGCTTTAACAAATCCAATTTACTCAGAGAAAGGAAGCGATGGCCTCATCCAGTAGACTTGCCTCATACGAAGCCCATTTGTCAGAGCTCAGAAAGGAGGTGGCCTCATTGGGATTTGATCTTGACCAAGCCCAATCCGAGCTTGAATACATTAATCTTGAGCGGAACCACCTATGAGAGAAGTGGAAGTTGATAGAGATTACCACTCGAGTGATATTATCCAAGCCACCCCAAGAGTCTGTCACCATCGCACACCTTACCCTTCGGTCTTATGTGGGTGTTATAAGGGGTTATGTAAAAATACCTTATCACTATGAATATGTGCATTATTTTAGTATATAATAATTAATATACATTCATTTTATTATTGTTACTTTGTAAATAGTCTTTAAAGCACAAATAGTATTTTTATTTAATTTTGAACTAAAGAATCTATTTTGATAAATTAATGGATTTTTTAATTAAATAATATTTTAATAAAATGTTATTATTATTAAATTAATTTTTATTAAATATAAATTATCGTATAATTTTATGAATGCAATTGTAATTTTTATAAAGGTTTGAAAGTTGTTTTTGTCAAAACCCATGATTTTTGGATAAATGTTTGTTTTATTTTAAAAGTAAAAATTCACATATTCAGAAAATTATTTAGATAAAATAAATATTATTTTTGGAATTAGGGTATCGAAATTATCTAATGGTGAATTTTTCATAATTTTCTGAGACAGTCAAATTTTTGGGTAAAAATTAAATATTGTTTAAATATATAATGTGTTTTATGACATCATAATGACCCAATAGTGATGTAATAAAATACTATAAAAATTATTTTTGGAAAATATATGTTTTATCATTAAAATAATGTTATTTTAGTTTTATTTATTTATTTTACAATGCTTTAGTGGACACTTCAAGACTTATAAAACATTTTGTCTTTTTAAATTGCTTTCCTTGAGAGTGTGACTCACCTCCACATAAGAAACCATATTATTTTAAGAATTTTGTCCATTGGTCTTATAAAATATTATTTTACAATCCCCTTTGGAAAAACCCATGGGAAAAAACCATGGGCTGGTTTGTGGTTTTGATTAGTTTAATGTGTGGTGTCCCAAACCAAAATAATAAATAATTCCCCCTCTTTTCCTATATAAACTCACCCAAGATCCCAATTCCTCTTCACTCAAAGCCTTTGGAGTTCATCCAAAATATTTACTCTTCTCTCTAGAATCCTCCCAAGGTGCCTCAATCTACCACGAAGCCTCTCTCAAGCCTCTCCTAAGCCTTTGGGATCACACTTCCATGTAAGGGATTCCTACCTTTCTATTTTTATCCAAGTTTCTTAATATTGTTATTCCCTTTTATTTTCAATTATAAATGTTGGGGTATGACTTCTAAACTCCCCCATACTTTCCTATTTATGTTTTAATTATTAGATACCCCTTTATCTCTCATTAAATTCCTCCCATGTACACCCATTACCATGCCGAAATTCCATAAGGAATTTTCTCTCTCCTCATTTACATTTAAGTAATTCTTTTGTATCATGAATCTAAATTCCATTACAATTATTGTTAAATGTATATATATGACCCTATTACTATCCATTTCATGTAAATATGAGGAGACACCCCTTTATCTTTCATCAACTATTTTTATGAGTTCTTATGTCACGTCGTTATGCTGCCGAAATTACACCTCGATTTTCCAAGCCAAAGTCATTGTGTAGTGAATACCATGCCCATTTCTCTATCAAGGGTATTCACCTTTATGCACATTTACTTATTGTTTAAATAGTTTCATGTATGAATTCCACACTCCTTTATCATGGAATAAATGATTATATTCAATGAATCCATGTTTTATGATCCATGTGGCACACTTATGCAAGAACTGAAATGATTAAGAAGGGTGTGCCTTGATAGCGCTCCAATGCATTGGGTAAAGTATAGTAGCATGATACATCATGTGCAATTAGTGTTGACTCCTACTAATTCAAGTGAAACTAGGTTTTACTTGTTCTTCATGTGAAATGAGGGTTTACTCATGATCCATGTGCAATGAGCCTTAGTTCATGCTAATTCCATGTTAAGTGTTGTTTCCACATTTACATGTTATGATTATCATGATTTATCATGCCTTTATGTTCATATTTCTTGTTTTCTCCATTGATATTCTTATTGACTAATATGTATTGTATTCCTCATGTTATTCCATGTTTATTCCCTTACTGGGCTTTATATCTCACCCTTTTCTTATGCATGTCCTCAGGTTATCCCATGTAATGCTAAGTATGAGGGAATGTAGTGGTCATGTAAAGGAAGTTTTCAATAAATATGTTGTGTGTTTTATATTCTAAGTTGTTATGTAATGTTCCTAAGCCCAAAATACACTATAACTTTCTATCTTCTATATTGTATCAAGTGAATTTTATGTAATAAATCAGGTTTAAGTGTGTAATAAAAAGTAGGGTTATCATAGTTGGTATCAAAGGATAGGTTTAGTTACTTTTGGGATTAGGATTAGAAAACCCTAGTGAATCCTTAGAGACAGGACTAAGTATAATAAAAACATCCCTAAGTTTTGGTGGGTATTGATTATTTGGTTTATCAAGAAAATATATCTCTTCCTAGATACGAGCAGGTAGAGGCGGCTCTAGCACAGATGTACCTAGGGGTGAAAACCCCGACAAGGAGTTTCGGGCTTGACTCGGGGTATCCGGGTACACAAAAAAGGGCCTTACTACACTCTTCTTTACGACACTCCCAAGGGATATGCTTTGGTAAATTCACAAGCTTGGTATGAACCATTATTAAGAGAAAATTCCCTAAGAATATATATTGGGAAGTAGATCATGGATAACATAGATTGAAGCCCATCGATTCATAAGTTAAGGAAATAAAAGCTATTTATAAGTCATCTATTTTGTACTTGGATTATCCTTTATGTGTTACCCCTAACTTTTCTTTTATTCCAACCAATGGCTGGTAATAGGAGGACTCGAGCTAACAATCAATGTGAAGATCAATGTGATGACAATTCTAATGAGATGCCAAATCTAATGGGAGCAGGAATCGTGAACTTCGTCACGATACTCTCTCAGTTAACTCAATCTTTGAATAGAAATATTGGTCAAGAGGAATGTTCAACCCCCCTAATAAAGAACAAGTCACTATAGGGATCTTCATGAGAAAAAGGCCTCCTACTTTTAATGGATCAATTGATCCCTCAATCACTGAACAATGGATTAACTCCATTGAAAACATATTATTCATCCTTCAATGTTATGAACAAGAGAAGGTTCTCCTGGATTCTTATCGTATGGAGGGTGAAGCTGATAAATGGTGGACATTGATCAAAAATATGAAGCCTGAGGAGGAGATCGAGGCGTTGGAATTGAAGGATTTTCAGAAGATGTTTTTTGATAAATATTTTTGTGAGCACCCTCCGGCTTAAGATGGAAAGGGACTTCCTTGCCCTCAAGAAAAAAGATGACGAATTTGTTAGAGCGTACAAGGAAAACTTCACAAGGCTTACACGATACAACTCTGGCTTTGTTGTTACCCCCGAATGCAAGGTTGACCACTTCTTTGGTGGGATAAAACCTAGCTTGCGGAAAGACCTGGTGATATGTGACTTTAACAGCTATGAGGAAATTGTCCGATGTTCCCTCAAGGTTGAGATGGAGATTGGAAAATCTCAGGGGTATCATAGGGATAAGAAGTGTAAGGTGGACCTCAAGTCCGGTGGTCTAATGGATAAATCCAATGGTTCTAAGAAGATCCAGCACCCCACTTTCCAAAGGTGCGGAAAGAAGCACCCCATAAATTTCTTGAAGTGGCTGAGGAAATACTTTAGGTGTGGAAGAGAGGGACACCTAGCTATTAACTGCCGACAAGAAAAACCAGCGGCTGTGAAAGAGGAGATGAACGCTCCATTCGACTCTCAATGCATTGTTCATTGCTTCAACTACAAAGAACCAGGGCATATTGCAAATCAGTTCCCTAAGCCAAGGGTTTTCAGGGAAACCAACAATCTCCAAGGCAGCAAGGGTGAGATTTTTCCATCATTATCTCTGAAGTGAACCTCGACAATGAAGTGATGATAGGTATGCTAGTTATTCATTCAAGAATAGAGAACGTACTTTTTTATTCAGGTTCTATGCATTCTTTTATATCTCAAAAGTTTAGTAGAATAATCCCAACACCACCACAAATCCTGGAAGTAAAGATGTCGGTGATTATGAAAAATGGGGCAATCATTGCATCTCATGAATATAAATCCTCCCCTGTCATAATCATGGATTAAAATTCCCAGATAACTTCATCATACTCCCTCTGGTGGAATTTGATGCAATTCTTGGCATGGATTGGATTTCCCTATATAGAGCTAACATAAATTTTCGTGAAAGGGAAATCACTCTCCATGTGAATAATCGACCCCCGATTCTGTATAAGTGAAAGAAGGAAGATGAATCTTCTTTAGCTCCATCATCTCAAGTGTGGATATTACTTCCCTATGAGAATGTGTATCGATCTCAGATGATTGATTCTAAGGAGGAAACCATCCTTGAAGACATGCCTATTGTGAGATAATCTGCTGAAGTGTTTCCCGAGGAATTGTCTGGTCTTCCTCCTAAAAGAGATGTTGAATTATCAATTGATCTTATACCTGGGGCATTTCCAATATCCAAGAATCCATATAAAATGGTTGTTCTGGAGCTTGAGTAGCTAAAGAAACAACTATAGAAGAATCTGGATAAATTTTTTATACACCCAAGTGCTTTACCATGGGGTGAACCATCCCTCTTCATCAAGAAGAAGGATGGGTCAATGCGTCTTTGCATCAATTATCGTGAGCTTAACAAAATCATGATAAAGAACATGTATCCTCTCCCATGAATTGATGACTTGTTTGATCATCTTCATGGATAACAATACTTCTCCAAGGTAGATTTTTGGTTGGGATATTATCAAGTAAGGGTGAAGAAGGAAGATATCCCCAAAACTGCTTTTTGTACAAGATACGGGCACTATAAATTCATAGTAATGCCTTTTGGACTCACCAATGCTCCAGAAATCTTCATGGACTTGATGAAAAGAGTCTTTAGATATTACCTTGACAAATTTTTGGTAGTTTTTATAGATGATATTCTAATATAATCTAAAACCAAGGAGGATTATGAGGATCATCTAAGAACTGTACTAGAGACCTTGTAAAAGGAGAATCTCTATAAAAAGTACCGCAAGTGTGAGTTATGGTTGAAAGAGGTCTCATTCTTGGGACATATAATCACAAGAAATAGGATATCTATGTATCCCTCAAAGACATCTACAATAGAGGGATGGTCGAGGCCAACATCGGTAACTGATATCCATAGCTTCTTGGGGTTAGCTGGATATTATCAGTGATTTTTGAGAAATTTCTCATGATTGTCCAACCCTCTTACCAAGATAACTCATAAGGGAGTAAAGTTTCCTTGGAGTGATTAATGTGAAGAAAAATTCAAGGATTTTAAAAGGAGGCTTATCACTACACCCGTGCTCACTTTACCCACAAGTGGAAAAAAATTTGTGGTATTCAGTGATGCTTCAAAGAAGGGTTTGGGATGTGTGTTGATGCAAAATGAAAAAGTCATTTCCTGTGCTACAAGGCAATTGAAATTTCATGAGAATAATTATCCAACAAATGATCTATAGTTTTTTGCGATTATCTTCACTTTAAAATTTTGGCGGCATTATCTCTTTGGGAAGAAGTGTGAAATATATACAGACCACAAAAGCCTCAAGTATATATTCACACAGAAAGATTTGAACATGCACCAATGAAGATGGTTAGAGATGATCAAAGACTATGACTACTCAATCCATTACCATCCTGGGAAAGCGAATAAGGTGGTGGATTCTCTAAGTAGAAAGGACCCAGTGATTCTATCATTGATGAGAATTGAGAAGGATCCAATCTTCTTAGATTTGATGAAGATGGACATGGGAATCATAAAGAAGGGAACATCAATAATCCTTTCACAAATGATTGCTCAATCATCTCTTTTGGAAAGATTAAAAAATGCTCAAAAGGATGATGTGGGATTTTAGAAGAAAGTGGAAGCTATCAGAAAAGGGAAATCCTCAGAGTTAAATGTTAATGAAGAAGAAATTGTGAGATTTTGGAAAATACTATGTGTTCCATCAAGTCCGGATATGAATAAGGAACTTTTGGATGATAAACATAGTTCAAATTTATCTATTCACTCAGGAAACAAAAAGATGTATCGAGATCTTCGAGAGCATTATTGGTGGGATAATATGAAAAGGGATATTTCTGAATATACATCAAAGTGCTTGGTGTGTCAGCAAGTGAAGGTAAAGAGGCAAAAGTCTAAGGGGATAATGCAACCATTTCCTATACCAGCATTGAAATGGGAGAACATAACCTTGGACTTTGTCACCGAAATTCCAAAGACATCCAAAGGAAACAACAGATTCTGGGTTGTTGTGGATCGTCTTACAAAGTATGCACACTTCATTGCAATTTGAGAGGATTTCTCATTGGATAAACTAGCACATATATACATCAGAGATATGGTAAGGCTGTATGGGGTACCACTATCAATTTTATCTGATTGAGATTCAAGATTCACCTCTAAGTTTTGGAAGAGTCTTCAACATGATATGGATACTAAGTTGAACTTCAGTATAGCTTATCATCCTCAAACTAATGGAAAATCCAATCGGACTATCCAAACACTTGAGGACATGTTGAGAGCATGCTCAATGGACTTCAAAGGAGGATGAGATCAACATCTTCCTCTGGTTGATTTCTCTTATAATTATAGTTTCCACTCAAGAATCCGAATGGCACCTTATGAAGCCTTGTATGGGAAGAGGTGTAGAACACCGGAATATTGGAATGAAGTTGGTGATCATAAGCTTCTAGGACCATAAATGGTCAAAGAAATGGTAGAGAAGGTGAAAACCATTTAGCAGCATATCAAGGAAGCCCAGAGTCGACAGAAGAGTTATAAAGATAACCATCTACGATACCATGAGTTTAAAGTTGGAGACAAGGTATTTCTACACATATCTCCATAGAATAAGGTCATGAGGTTTGGAAATAAGTGGAAGTTGAGTCCTAGTTACATCATCCCCTTAGAGATTCTTGATCGTGTCAGGGCTGTATCTTATCAAATAGCACTTCCAACTATCGTGTCCAAAGTACATGATGTATTTAATGTATCCCTCTTAAGGAAGTACATATCATACCCTTCAGATGTACTCTCTTCATAGGTAGTACATCTAGAATATGATCTTTCTTATGATGAGAAACCAGTAATGATCTTAGATCATAGAGAAAATGTTCTATGAAATAATACAATGCCCCTCGTCAAGGTATTGTGGAAAAACCACAAGTTTGAAGAAGCAATTTGGGAATCAGAAGAAGTGATGAAGCATGGTTACCCACATCTTTTTTAGTGTGGGAAAAATAAATTTTGAGGATGAAATTTTTTAAGAGGGGAAGATTGTAACGACCCAAAATTTTATCAAATGAAAATTCCTCTTGATCCGATTAAATTTCTTAATATGTGAAATGGTTATATAACATATTCACATATTTTTTATTATGTTTCTATATTTTAAAATACCTTTAAGAATTTTGATTGTTTCTAATATATTCGTTGAATAGTGATCACATGATTAGTATAAATATGAGGCTTTAACAAATCCAATTTACTCGGACAAAGGAAGTGATGGCCTCATCCAGTATACTTACCCCATATGAAGCCCATTTGTCAGAGCTTGGAAAGTAGGTGGCGTCATTGGGCTTTGCTCTTGACCAAGCCCAATCTGAGCTTGAATATATTAAGTTTGAGCGGAACCACCTACGAGAGAAGTGGAAGTTGATAGATATTACCACTTGAGAGATGTTATCCAAGCCACCCCAAGAGTTTGTCACCATTGCACACCTTACCCTTCGGTCTTATGCGAGTGTTATAAGGGGTTATGTAACAAGACCTTATCACTATGAATATGTGCATTATTTTTTTATATAATAATGAATATACATTCATTTTATTAATGTTACTTTGTAAATAGTTTTTAAAACACAAATAGTATTTTTAGTTAATTTTCAACTAAAGAATATATTTTGATAAATTAATGGATTTTTTAATTAAATAATATTTTAATAAAATATTATTATTATTATTAAATTAATTTTTATTAAATATAAATTATCGTATAATTTTATGAATGTAATTATAATTTTTATTAAGGTTTGAAAGCTGTTTTTGTCAAAACCCATGAATTTTTTATAAATGTCAGTTTTTATTTTAAAAGTAAAAATTCAAATATTTAAAAAATTATTTAGATAAAATGAATATTATTTTTGGAATCAGGACATCAAAATTATCCAATGGTTAATTTTTCATAATTTTCTGAGACATTTTATTTTTTGGGTAAAAATTAAATATTCTTTAAATATATAATGTGTTTTATAACATCATAATGACCCAATAGTGATGTAATAAAATACTCAAAACATTATTTTAGGAAAATATATGTTTTACCATTAAAATAATGTGATTTTACTTTTGTTTTATTTATTTTACAATGCTTTAGTAGACCCTTCAAGACTTATAAAACATTTTTTCTTTTTAAATTATTTTCTTTGAGAGTGTGACTCACCTCCACATAAGAAACCATATTATTTAAAGAATTTCAGTCATTGGTCTTATAAATTATTTTTTTCCACTCCCCTTTTTCAAAAAACATGGGCAAAAACCATGGGCTGGTTTGTGGTTTTGATTAGTTTAATGTGCGGTGTCCCAAACCAAAATAATAAAGAATTATCCCTCCTTTCATATATAAACCCACCCAATATCTCATTTCCTGTTCACTAAAAGCCTTTGTATTTCGTCCAACATCTTCCCTCCTCTTTATATAATCCTCCCAAGGTTCCCCAAGCTCCCAATAAGCCTCTCTCAAGCCTCTCTCAAGCCTTTGGGATCACACTTTCGTGTAAGGGATTCCTGCCTTTCTCTTTTTATCCAAGTTTATTAATATTATTATGCCCTTTTATTTTCAATTATAAATGTTGGGGTATGATTTTTCACCTCACCAATATTTTCCTCTTTATGTTTTAATGATTATATAACCCTTTATCTCTCATTAAATTCCTCCCATGTACACCCGTTACCATGCCGAAATTCCGTAAGGAATTTCTCACTCCTCATTTACATTCAATTAATTCTTTTGTATCATGAATATAAATTCCATTACAATTGTTGGGACATGTATCTATATGACCCCCTTACTTTCCATTTCATGTAAATATGATTATATACCCATTTCTTTCACATCATTCATTTTTATGAGTTCTTATGTCACGTCGTTATGCTTCCGAAATTACATCGCGATTTTCCAATCCAAAGTCATTGTGTAGTGAATACCATAACCATTTCTCTATCAAGTGTATTCACCTTTATGAACATTTACTTATTTTTTAAATATTTTCATGTATTAATTTCACACTCCTTTATCATGGAATAAATTATGATGTTTAATGAATCCATGTTTTATGATCCATGTGGCACACTTATGCATGAAATGAAATGATTAAGAAGGGTGTGCCCTGATAGCTCTTCAATGCATTGGGTAAAGTATAGTATCATGATACGTCATGTGCAATGAGTGTTTAGTCCTACTAATTCAAGTGAAACTAGGGTTTACTCGTGCTTCATGTGCAATGAGGTTTTACTCAAGCTCTATGTTCAATGAGCCTTGGCTCATGCTAATTACATGTTAAGTGTTGTTGCCACATTTCCATGTTATGATTATCATGATTTATCATGACTTTATGTTCATATTTCTCTTGTTATTCATTGATATTCCTATTTATTAACATTTATTATATTCCTCATGTTATTCCATGTTTATTCCCTTACTGGGCTTTATAGCTCACCCTTTTCTTATGCATGTCCTCAGGTTATCCCATGCAATGATAAGTACAAGGGGATGTAGTGGTCATGTAAAGAAAGTTTTCAACAAAGATGTTGTGTGTTTTATGTTCTAAGTTGTTATGTAATGTTCCAAATCCCCAAATACACTAGACCTCTCTATCTTCTTTGTTGTATCAAGTGAATTTTATGTAATAAATCAGGTTTAAGTGTGTAATAAAAAGCAGGGTTTTCATAAGGCTATACCCTAAACATGGGTGAATGAAACTATAGTAGATATAAACAACTTGAAATTCAACAAAAGGCACAAGACCACCTACCTCATCATAGTACAACTCTCCTCATCCATCCTCAACCTCAAATTCAAGCTAGAATGACATAGATCTACAAAATGAAGATAAATTCTCAACCTTAAATAACTTCATTGAGAGAAAAAATAATAAAGAATGGATCAAGAGGAATTGAGATCTTATGTATTGGGTTAAAACACCTCTAACAGTGATCGAATTGGAGTTCGAACAGAGATTTGGGAGGAAAAATCCCGTTCGATGCGACTTGTTCATCAACCCAAGAGAGCCTCTATCCGTTTTCACAAAAATGATGCTACTGCCCAATTTAATCAATAAAAAAAGTACATGGTGTGTACTTGAAACTACACATTGTGTCCGTACAGTTTCTAGCCAGACCATTACATGGCCATGTACTGAGATTACTCGGTGTGTATCCTAACATACACGGCATGTACCTATAAGTACATGGCGTGTAGTTCCTAGCCATGTTGTGTAATAGGCCTGAAGCTATCCCTTTACCTCTTTTCCCCCATTTTCTTAAGTATAAAATGAAAAGTAAAGATCCATACCTCAAAGGAAGAATTGGGTTCTTACAAGCTTCTCCCCTTAAAGCAATTCACCCCTGAATTTTCCTTCCAAGGGTGATGAAGAATTATCTGAGAACAAATCTGACCACTGTGATCATATTTCGGTCTCCCTCTCCCAAGTATCATCCTACACTTGGTCGTGCTTACATAGCACCTATACCAAAGGAACAGACCGACCATAAATAATCATTGGGCTATGATCCACAATACGAATGGGATGCTCCTCAAAGGGCGCATCTTCCTGTAACTCCACTTCCGCAGGATTAAAGGTTTGAGATGGGTCCGAAAAGTAACATTATAACTGAGAAACATGGAAGAAGTCGTGTATATACTTGTACCTCTGAGGTAACTGTGATCGATAGGAAACTAGCCCGACCCTCTCCAGAATCTCAAACAGACCGACGTATCTTAGTGAAATCTTACCATGTCTCCTGATTCTCTTGTGTACCAACCTTGGTGAAACATGCAAGAAAACTCAATCCCCGACCTCTAACTCAAGAGTTATTATGTGGTGATTGGAATAAGATTTATGATGGGACTACATAGTTGCCATCCAATTTTGAATCAACCAGACCTACTCAGAAGTCTCCTGCACGAGACATGGTCCCAGTAAAGCTACCACACCCGCCTCCAGCCTGCATAGGGGTGATCATCATGGCCTACCAAACAAAACCTAATAAGGTGTCATCTCTATAGTCACTTGCAAATTTTTATTGTAGGAAAATTCAACCAAAGAAATATTCTTCTCCCAAGAGCCCCCAAAGTCTAGTACATATGCTCACAACATGTCCTCCAACACCTGTATCATACGCTATGACTGGCCATCAGTCTGAGGGTGGTATGTTATGATCAGAATCACCTGTGTACCTAAGGCCCTCTGAAAACTCTACCAAAAATGAGATGTAAAGTGGGTTTCCTTATCTGAAATGACAGAACAAGGGACCCCAGGAAGTATTACCACCTCACAAATATACAACTTCCCAAGCTCATCAACACTAAAGGTATCCTTGATTATAAAGAAGTGAATGAACTTCATAAGTCTATAGACCAACACCTACATAGCATCGTTACCTCAAAGTGAGATCAGTAACCCAGTCAAAAAATCCATCACAACATTATCCCATTTCTACTCTAGAATAGGTAACTACTGTAAAATCCTAGTTGGCCGCTGATGTTCCACCTTCACCTACTGACAGGTGGAAAACCTCATAACAAAACTAACCACCTATCTCTTCATACCCGGCCACCAGTACTAACAGTGCAAGTCAAAGTACATCTTGGTAACTCCAGGATGTATGGCCCAATATGATGCATGAAACTCCCGTATCAAATCCTCACATATGTCCACTAGAACCCAGACGGGTCCATGGATCCATAAGATCTCATCATCACCTACCGTCCAACCGAGAGGTGGATCCACACCTGCTACACTCTCCTGTAGGACTAGGACCTCTAAATATAATAGCTATCTCATATTCACTCTATCCAGGAGGGTATAAGTAATAGCTAAAGAAGAAAGGAAAGTTTTTCATTGATTCTCATACACCTCCAAATGCATCTCAGAGAAAAATTCCATAAGTTTCCACTCACTACTGGCCACCTGCACTGCCTACATCTGAGTTCTCCTGCTTAGTGCATCAGCCACTATATTTCCTTTTCCAGGTGTGTAGGCAAGCTCAAAGTTGAAATACTGAAGGTACTCCACCCACCTTTTCTACCTCATATTTAGATCATGCTGAGTAAAGATGTACTTGAGACTTTTGTGGTCTGTGTACACCACAAAATGCTCCCCCAATAAGTAATGTCTCTAACAGTGTAAGGCATGAACAACTACAGATAACTTGAGATCGTGCGTCGGATAGTTCCTCTCATGTGGACTTAACTACCAAGACCCATACACAACAGATCATTCTCCCTTCATAATCATTTCTCCCAATCCAATACCTAATTCATCACAGTACACAGTGTAAATATTTACCATATCTAGAAAAATTAGTATTGGTGCTGACATTAATCTCTCTTTTAGCCCTTGAAAGGTTGCCTCACAAGAATCTGACCATACGTACTTCACATCCTTATTTTTCAAGCCCATCATCGATACTACTAAGTGTGAAAAGTCCAGTATGAAACACCTTAGTAATCATACATCCCTAGAAAACTCCTCACCTCAAAGACATTCTTAGGATACTCCAAGGTAACTACTACTCTCACTTTCTCTAGGTCCACTATTACTCCTGTATTCGAGATTATGTGACCCAGGAAGTGAATCTGATCCATCCAAAATTGGAACTTTGTGAGCTTATCATATAACTGATGCTCTCTCAGTGTATTCAAAATGATATCAAGATGGTTGTCATGGTTGTGTCAATTGTGAGAATACACAAAGATATCTTCCATGAAAACCACCACAAAAGAATCCAATTAAGGATAGAACACTTGTTTCATCAGTGCCATGAAAACCACTGGAATTTTCGTGAGACCGAATGGCATAACCAGATACTCACATAGACCATATCTACTACAAAATGTGGTACGAGGTATGTATGTAGGTAAAACATGTACCTGGTGATAACTGGATCTCAAATTGATCTTAGAGAATACCCAATATCCTCATAGATGATAAAAGAGATCATCTATTCGTGGTGGTGGATAATGGTTCTTAACCGTAAACTGGTTCAATTTCTGATAACCCATGCATAGCCTGAGGGTATCGTCTGCCTTTTTGAAAAAAGGACCGGTGAACCTCACGGAGAAGTACTAGGTTGGATAAACCCCTTTACCTATAAATACTCTAGCTGCCTTTTGAGCTCCTATAGCTCCATCGTAGTCATACTGTAAGGAGGAATGGGTACTGATGCAGCTCCTGGAATTAGCTCGATCATGAAATCCACCTCTCTCACTAGAGGTAACCCTGAAAATCCATCTAAGAAAACATCCCTAAAATTATCAACCACTAGATGTAAATCTATCTGACGTGTTCCTTGTTCATATAGATATAAACTGGAAATTTGTGTTTTCATTCCACTCAACCCTCATTACTCAGGTACAGTTTGTCTTTCTTTTACATCCCACTCTCCCTTGTATAGAAATGATCTTCCTTTTGGTGACGTAAAACTCACCCTACAGTGATAGAAATCAAAAAATGCTTGAAAGTATACTAACCAGTCCATTCCAAGTATGACATAAAATCCTATCATCTCTAAGACATAGAGATCCCAAAAGAAGTGACGCCCACCAACCTCAAGGGGGGACTCCTTACATTGATGCACACTCGTAGTCATATTCCCTAACGGAGTGTCTAGCTTTATAACATCACAAGAAGAGAAAAAACAGAGCCTGAGGCTCTCTACAATAGGTGGATATATAAAAATATGCGAAGCCCCTATATCAAAGAGTGCAAAAGATAAAACGGAGGTGACTAGAATAGTACCTATGACAGTAGAATGTTCGAGATCCTTCTCCTATTGGGTCTGTTACACTGCATAAGTCTGACATGTACCATATCCCTAAGACACTATCTGGATACCCTAAGCTAATCTTCCGTACTGTCGCTGAGGTCCTAGGGTCTGGATACCATGGTCATGACCACTAACTCATCCTAAATGGCCTAAAGTATTCCAATTTCCTAACTGGTGAGAAGTTTCTGACCCTTCTCATGAACGTGGAGTCAGTGTAGAACATCTCTCACTAGATCATGGTGGAAACGCCCTACAGAAGCATTGTATATGGACCATATTTCCACAATATCAGCACTTAAATGGGTCTATAGGGAACTACAGTATCATATTCCCAGCTCTACCACACTGGTAGCACCATGCCTGGCTATCGGAATAAAAATTATGACTACTCATATCACCGCAAGAAATCTCTATATGACACTTCTTACTCCCAGTTGAGATAGTATCAAATCTCAGTGCCAAACCTCGCTAGTTCGTACCTCTAGATTCCCACAGATTATGCTTGGTAATCAGTGCCTGATTCATGATGGCATATACAGAAGGAAACCTAAAAATGTTCACTTTTGATCGAATGTCATACCTAAGACCATCCTCGAATATCCTAGCCCTTGATGTTTATTCACCCATTAGAATAGGTGAGAATCTATGAATCTAAGTGAAATGGGAAGAGTAGTTAATTACTGACATAGAAACCTGCTCTAGATGCATGAACTCCCAAGATCTATCATCCTTTATCGTCTCGAGAAAATAATAGTCATAGAATACCATCTGAAAATCTCCCCCATGCCATGTCCCGATGACGCTCTATTTTAGTGATAACATCCCACCACCTCTTGGACAAATCACGATACATATAAGTCATGAGCTTGACCCTCCTCTCATGAGGCATCTCTAGATGCTCAAAGATCATAAGAATAGACTCCAACCATGACTCTACATCCTATGGTCCAATATCCCCTAAAAAAGTAGTCGGATGTTGCTACTGGAATACTTGCGTCAGTTATTCCATCGACGTGGTAAGTTAAGGTAATCATTGGAAGGTATGTATAAAAATCATGAAGCATTCATGGAATTGTGAATCTGTATCTATATCTATTATGATATCTAGTTTCAAAACTGACATAACTGGAGGGTCCACTGGTAGCCCATGGCCTACCACCTCTAGGGTATGATCATTACTACTCTCCTAGAGTACAATTGGAGGTCGTTGTGGTGGAATTTCTCTATAAATTCTAGCACATACACTTCAGTATAATCTTATTCATAAAGGAATATAGTTCAAGAGTGCAAGGACTAAACAGGATAATAAAATCCTCAAAATTTCACAAAAGATGAGTACACTATGTGTAGGAACCATACATGTCATGTACACTTAATCTCTTACATGTTCATGTACTCCTGTCGGCTTGGGCATGTAAACACCCTAGGTACACAGTGTGTAGGCACTATACATGGCGTGTACACTTAATATCTTACATGGTCATTTACTCCTGCTGACCTAGGAATGTAGAAACCCTAGGTACACAGTGTGTTAGTAGATTACACGGTGCGTACACAAGTATTCTCTCCTGGACATGTACTTTTACATGGCCAGAGCTACATGGGTATGTCTATATAAAACTACATGGGGTGTACATAAGGTACACAGAATGTTATAATAAAAACTAAACAACCTGTGTTTTCTCTCACATGGTCGGTGACACGGTCCTCTACCACATGGCATGTACTCATAGTACACAGCGTGTACTTGGAAAGGTTATTTTATTCCTAAACAGAAGAACACATGGCACGTGTCCATAGGACCACACGTCGTGTTGTTTGGGTTTTCAGATAGTAATCCTCAGAAACTTTTCTAGAACCCCTCTTTTTGCAAAATAAAGCAACGATGTGCCAAATTCTGAGTAGTGGGGGGCCATACTCCCTGTGAATCAAATCTTGGCATCCACATATAGTACATAACAAAAAAAATTATATCCCATTGCTGAAACATGATCCACCAAATTCCAATCCAAGAGGGCACATACTCCTCAGGGATTAAAGTTTGGTTTCCATCCAATTCAACCATAACACATACCAATACACCTATCACAACAAAAACCATATCTATCATAGTAATTATCACAACATTATGCATATTTAGCATGACATCTATCACAATAGCATGCAATCAGTAATTCTCTCTAAATGGCATGGAAAGAATGCATGGAATTTGATTTTTAACAAGTGCCTATATGATGCATGAGATGGAATACCCTCATCTTATCATGTTTCAACAAAATATAACCACAATGATATCAATAATAATATCACAAAACAATTGTGTCACCCAACAATGAGATCAAATTAACTGTAATAGCTCAAAATCTAAAAATTACAATTTCATTCGAGGGAATTTGGATTTACCCTATACGTGGGGTAGCTACTCCCAGGCACAGTGTAGTACCAAATCCCTTGAATTTTCATCTCTGTCTATCATATCCAAACAATAAAGAAACCTAGAAAATAAAAACCCTCTGATACCACTTTGTAACATCGCGGATCCAAATGCCACTCAATTGGTGCCCCGTACCCGGTTGGCCCCATGGCCTCAAGCATATTTTCCCAAATGCCAGAGGCTTCTAACTAGCAGCGAAGGCCTAGGGTGTGATAGTGGTGAAACTATGCCCTCATTGGTAGAGTTTAACTCAATAAAATAAATAATAATACAATAGTGTAAGCAGTAAACAACATACATCTGAAATAAATAGTATAATAATAATAAGATAAATAATCAAGCATCATTTCATATAGAAGATGATACAACATATTATGTTCTAAGAAAACATCCAAAACTGGTACATTGCATAAATCCACAATATATGTTCCAAAATAAAAAAATGAAACAAAGGAAACTAAGAAGCATTGTAGGCCTCGGTTTGGTCCCATGATCTCCGACTCCTAAAAAGCATCTCAAGTACCTATAGAAGGGCGTTTGCCCTTATCGACGCCTACAACAATATAATCTTTTTAGGCCCAAAATCATGACCCAAACAGGTTTTGAGAAATAAATCCCATTAGGAAACCACACAAGATCTATGGATATCTTTAAGTGAGTATATGAAACAGGTAGTGTACAAAAAGAAAAAGTAGTAAACTAAGAAGTACCCAAAAGTAAGCAATCCTGCAAGTCATGTTTTCCATTTTTATTCATTATGTTCAGTTCAACCATTCAACTACATTGAATTATATATGTCTAAAGATCCATACTAAGCCCATAAATACCCTATATAATAATTCTCAACAGATACCTCATAAGGCTATCTAAACAAATAAAGTGAAGACTGAATTCAAGCTTGTGATTTGGATTAGAAGATGCATCATAAGTTATTCCATTTAAATATTCAACTCAACATCTTTCCCTTAGGCATAGAAAAATCCCTCCCATAGGAATAACCAATCCTTTATTGTTGGAATAACAAATCCCCACCCATAGGCATACAAATCCCCACCTTCAGTCATAGCAGTCGATGAGTTCGAGCCCGATATATCTGTATTTCAGCATAAAAGACAACACATGTAAATTACACTATGACATGGTTAATATAATAAAAACTCAAGTGGGAATCATACAAAACAAACAAAAAGTTAATTAAACTATCACAAGGCTTAAATAATTATACTCACATGGGTAGTTCATATCATAAGCCTAATGTAATCTAACAATTTCAAGGCTTAAACAAATATACTTACATGGGTAGTTTATGTGTAACAATCCAACATGTGAATTAGACTATCAAAGGTATTAAGAAATTATTATCTCACATGGGAAACATTAAATTAACCAATTTCATTTTAAACAACCCCAAAAATGGAAACAAATCCATACCCATAGGCATCCTAGGCCAAATGGCCAAACAATGGTCATCCGATGTAAATAAACCCACAGGGTGGCCCTTAATCAAACCAACAAGCTCAAACATGCATAAATTAATTTAATTCATGACTTAATCATCGTTAGGAAACAATAAGGGTCAATTTTTATTCAAGGTTATACCCTAACATGGGAGAATGACACTACGACACATATAAACAACTCCACATTGAGTGAAAGGCACAAGATCACCTACCTCATCGTAGTACGACTCTCCTCATCCAGCATCAACCTCCAATTCAAGCTAGAACAATGTAGATCTAAAAACGATGATAAACGCTAAACCATAAATAAATTCATTAAGAGAAAATATTAGGAGGAACAACTCAAGAGAAATCGAGATCTTACCGATTGGATTCAAACGCCTCTGACGGCGATCAAATTAGAGTTCGGACAGAGATTTGGGAGGTAAAATCATGTTTGACGCGGTTAGTTTGTTAACCTGGGAGTGCCTCTATCTGTTTTCACAAAAATGATGATACTTCTCGATTTAATCAATAAAAAAAGTACATTTCATGTACTTGAGACTACACGCCATGTCTGTATAGTTTCTGGTCAGACCATTACATGACCATGAACCAGGATTACATGGTGTCTAGCCTAACATACATGCTGTGTACCTATAAGTACACAGTGTGTAGTTTCCAGTCACATCATATAAGAGGCCTGAAGTTATCCCTTTACCTCTTTCCCCTCATTTTCTTAAGTATAAACTTAAAAGGAAAGACCCATACCTCAAAGGAAAAACCAGGTTCTTACAGTGCGTGATCCCAATTTAGTACCCAGGAATGGTTAGGTACACATCCAGGTGATGAAGTGGGGTCAAACATCATGTGGGCCCCATTCTCATTGTGTACCACTTTACAGGATGCGATGTGAATATTATGGGTTGGTTTGCGTAGAGGTACTATCCAGTAGGGATGACCAGTGTAGTTGCTCAATACTTTATGAGAGGTAGCATCTAGTAGGGAGGGCCATTGTAGTTCCTTGATGCTTTCTGAGAGGTACCATCTAGTAGGGATGGCCAGTGTAGTTCCTCGATGCTTTCTGAGAGGTACCATCCAATAAGGATAGCCAATGTAGTTCCTCGATTCTTTTCGAGAGGTACCATCCAGTAGGGATGGATAATGTATTTCCTCAATTCTTTTAGAGAAGTACCATCTATTAGGGATGGATAGTGTAGTTTATCGATGTTTTCTAAGAGGTACCATCCAGTAGGGATAAACATAATAGTTCTGGGCTTACCCTCCAATTGTCCTGGGCAGTGGGTCCCTGATGGCAATTTTGGGCTTACCCTTCAGCGGGGCTGGACAGTGAGTCTCATCGATGATGCTTGTCAGTCGGTACCCTATAGAATATTACCATTCAGTGGGGTTGGTTAGTGGGTCCCCTTCGACTCTTGAGTGATGATCCCCCTTAATGTACTAGGGTGCAGATACACGATGACTAGAGTGGAACCCAATAATCGGGCTGGGCATGGGTCCTTGACCTTGAGACATGACCTCTTGAATGTGTGGCATAGTGAAAAGACATGCTTAAATGTACCCTTGGACTCTCAATAAAGAGGGACACTTTCCCCACTGAGATGTTTCCATGTGACGCAACCTAAAACCGTAAAGTCAAGAAAATGCCTCCCAAAGTGAATAGTGTCAAGGTGTGGTGATTGAGTCCCTTTGACTTGCATGTTTGGGATAGACATTTGGGATGTTGGGAATCATTGATGATTACTTCTGGGACTATTGGCTACTATTCTTCTTTGACTGAGTTGTGAGATGGATATCCTCTTACTCTCTTGTTTGGGTTTCTTAGACTAAGCATATATATATTATATTTTTAGTTCTTTCTCCTTGGTTTTTGGTTACTCTCTTTCCATGAGAGTCAAAGACACACGAGGTATTCCATGTGCTTTTCGTGTCTATATTCTTGTGGTTGGACGAGTCTACTATCCTACTATAGGTAGCTAAGACTCGATGATAAGTTCAACTTCTCACCGTTTCTAGCTCCTTGTGTTTGGATGAGCTTACTTCACTCTCTTGTTGGGTTGAGCTACACTCCTTTTATTGTACCTTATCTTATATACTGATTTCATTTTCTAATTATATCTTACATATCCTCCTTCTCCTTTTCAGGGAATCCTATAATTATTTTTATACTCACTCCTGTATGGGATTTGCCCATACGTGTTGTGCCTTATACAGACGACGAACAGGTTGATCGTGACTTTAGAGGAGCATAGGGATATGGGTTCTTGGACCACGTACAGTGGTTGTATCTTGGGATTCAGGAGCAGGACTTTCTTATCTTTTTTACTTTTTTAGTTACTTCCAGGTTGTGGCACTTTTCTGGTTGGGCATGCATTTTTACCCTTTTCCCTTTCAGTTTACTCTACTATACTTGTACTATTTATTGGTTCATGTATGCTTGATTTATTTATAGCAGTGTTTCATATTTTTTTCCTTTCCATATAAAATTTTTCATTGATTTGGTTGTGTTTGTGTGTGTATAGGTTCTTAGGAAAATGCCTCCCTGAATTTTTTGTGCCTTCAGCGCTAGTTTCCACCCCCTGGCCTATGGAGGCGGGCTTCAGGTAGTTGCGGCTCGAGCCTGACATAGGTTGGGTTGTGATAGAGGGAATAAATATGAACAAATAATTTATTAAATAAATATAAATTTATAACTAAATATGTATGTATTGGTAAGTTCTTATAAAATGATTACACAATTTTAGTAAAATCACTTTATTCTTTAAAATTATATTTTCTTCAAAAATGATTTTTTCTTCTTTTTATGAATAAACATTAATTTCTATAAGTTATAGATAATGGATTTGACAAAATTAAATTTAATTTTTGAATTTATCATTTTAAAATTATCTTAATTTTTTTTTTAATTTTTTTGAATACATTTATTTTTTTAAAGAATAGTGAAAATATTGATTTTTATTGAAAATCATATTTTCTTTTAAAGTATTTACAAGGTAAAATTATGTTTTGGATTAGTTTTAAATTTTAATTAGATCATTTTTATTTAAAATAATCTAATTATAGTTCTTTAAAAGTTTTTTGTACCTGAATTTATTATAAAATCATTTTATGTTTTAAAAAAGGGCATTTTCTGAAAAAATGTTTTTCATGGAGTTTTACCAGTTTTATTTTAAATTTATTTCTAAAACATTTATGTTTTTAATTTTTAAAAATAGATACCAAATTTATATTCATAAGGTACAAATCTATTGAATAGTTCCCTTTTATTTTTTGTCAATATGAATAGTAACCTTACAAAATTTTGTTACCACAGTAAAGGGTAATTTAGGTAATTTAGGTTAAAAATAAAATGATAAAGACTATAAAATGACCATGAAAAATACCCAAATTTTATTGCATCAAGATAATTAGACCCTTAACACCTAAGTATATAAATTAATTTTTTTAATGTACACTTGTTAATGGAAATGACATATATAATATTTTAATCAAAGTCACAAAATGTTGATTTCTTTGTCGTAAATATCCCTTATGTGTCCGTATGGGAACAAAGGTATGTTATGAATGAATCTAAATGTAAATTTTTAACTTAATAAAAATATTTTCATGATAAAAAAAATTTGGATTTTGGGGTCACTTATATGAGATTATAATATTTATAATATTTTATTTAATAAAAATTCAATGATTCCACATTCATGTTTTAAATAATATATCATTTTTAATATAGGGTTACACAAAGTATATATTTTAATATATATATTATTATAAAATAGAAAATATTTATATTTTTTATAGTATTTTATTTTTAATTTTTAGTGGAAAAAAAAGTATATTAAATAATTATACAATGCGGATGTAGTAATTATTTTATTAATGGAAATTTCATATAAATGTTATTAAAAATATTAAAATAAATACAATTTGAAATAATTAATGTAATAAATGAATTTTATATATGACCTTGATCTCTTAGGGATATAATAAAATATTTTTCTATGTTAAATTTTTATCTTGATATTTTTATAAGTCTAAGTAATTAATAGTTTCAAAATTGACACTAATGATATTTTATCAAAATAATATTTTATTAAATTATTTAAAAATAGTAAATCATCTTTAAAAATAAAAAATAATTATAATATGGTATAAAATGTTATAAATTTTTCATTTATGGTCAAATTGATATCACATAAGTAAAAATTACAACCTTTTAATATTGAAAAATTTGTTACTGTAGTTAAAATTAAAATAGGTTAACTAAGGGTTAATCAAAATGATAAAGTTTAAAATAATACCAAAACTTAACTAAAATATATTGGTTGGTGATATTAAAAACATATATAATCTTATAATATAGTAAATTTCATTTTTTAGGTATTTTTATTTATATTTAATTTATTATAAATTAATATTTTTATTGATTTCAAAAGTGCCCCTCACCTCAATTATAAAAGGGAACTTCCTCCCTCACTTCTTCACATCACTTTGAGCCTTAAAGCTTGATCATCCCCTGAATATTTATTTTCTAAACTTTCCTATATAAATTATATATGTTCTTACTATCTCAAAATACCAACCTTAGTGTCCTTATGAGGATATATAAAGGAAGTTTTCTGAAGAAGAGGTAATTGCCTTTACCTGCTCTTTCAAGATTATTTCTTCTTCTACTTCCACTTGATGTGTTGTTTACATTATAAAGTAATAAATATAGTATCACATATATTATTAGATGTTATTATGATTATGTAACACCATATTCCACTTTTTATTCATCCTATGAAAAATAAAATCATCATGCATGCGTACGTACAGCTTACCGTCTCCACACAATGGTGTAATTTTTTTTTCATCACTACTTTACCTGCATGGGTATAATGATTGAAGAAATATATATATATAATTATAACATGATATTTATTTTTGAAAATATATATATATACCATCCACTTTCTTACTCTTTTATCATTAAGGGAATGATACCATCGCTCGTGCATACGTACGGCCTACCATCTCCACAAAGCGATGTGATTTATTTTCCATGTTCACAATTAAATAATTGTTATATAAATGTATATAATGAATAAATATTATATATATTACCTTAATATCATTCTTTATATGACTTAAATATATTCAATTCACAAGAACTGACCACAAAACATGCATAGGAAAATGGAGCAATTAACACCCGAAAGAAGGGTAATAATGAAATATTATTAACAAATGGGTGATAAGATGATATAATAGGATCATAAATGATATCATAAATATTAATATGGTTTTTGTATAAATTAATAACATTATTTAAATTTTTATACAGTAGTTTCAGATATGTATGAAGGAAATTATACCTTAGATAAGGGTTAATTTCACAATCTCATTATTATTTGGGATTATTTTTATGTAAGTATCTACTGGGTAATATTTATCTTCCATGTCCATGTTTCATAAAAAATACAAAATATTTTTACTATTCTTTTAAAAAAAATTAAACTCATTTTACACATGTAATAATTTTTACCAAATGGTTTGAAAGGAATCTTTTTGTTGTTTTCCAAATGAGGTTCTTTGTGAATTTTCTGGAAAAAGTATGAAAGGAATGTTTTTTTAACTTATACGGCATGATTTTATTTTTCCACTTTCAGGAATCATTAATGAATTGAATCTTACCTTACAATATTACAAGTTTATTTTCAAAGAAAACTTTTTCTTATAAAATTGTGTGGCAGAAAGGATATTTTACTCAAGAATTATTTCAAGTAATCTCTCAAAATTATTTTCCATATAAGATAAAATTATTTGATGTTACTTATGTTTTACTAGGGATGTTTTTCAAGAATACCATACTTATTATTTTTTTTGGTTGGTTTATGCATATGATGTCATGATATTTATGAAACCCATTTCTTTTCCATGGGTTATGCTATGATGAAATGTTTATGAAACCCATTTCATTCCATGGGTTCTGATATAATGAATGATTTATGTTCTTGTGGCACACATATGTATGGTTTCATTATTTGATGATTGGGACCTATATCTCCCTATAATAAATTGGGTAAATATTTATATATCATGATATATATAGTATTTTAGCAGCGAGTGAATGGTTATACAGGACTAGAACTGGAGTAAACTCAATTCAGTAAGGGACTTTATCCACTATGATGGTCTTGGAAGTGAGCCTTGACTAATATAAAAATGATTTTATATGCTTATATATATGAAAAAAAATTCATGTATTATGTTATACTACCATTAATTATGTTATTTATAATTCATGTCTTATAAAATTCCATGATTTATTTCATAACTCAATATCATGATCCTTGATATGGAGTATATAATTTCAAAAGTTATTTTCATGTTCTTATGTCCTTATGCTTACATTATCTCTATTTATTATCATTACTGATCATCTGAGATCACCCTTTATTATGTTTATTTTCCCCAATATATGAATAAATTTATTAGGTAAGATGTTTCAAAAGGGGTTATAGTTATTAAGGAATAAGCGAGAGACGATGTAGATGTTTTATGAATCATTTGTTTATATTTCCAAGTTTCCAAAGACACTAAAACTATATGGTTCTGTTGTGGTTTTGTTATGTTATGTAATGAATATTATTCTATTTATATGTAACATCTATGTATGAAAAGTATGTTCCATTATAAATCCAACCTAAAGACACATGGGAAAGGCATCACAACATACACCACATGCATCGTATCATCCCATATCATATATCCATATATAGAAACCAAGTAGTTTATGAGATCCACCACAGCCCGTATGATGTGTATCATACATCAAGTGTTATACCTTAATCTAGTTCATCCCATACACTGAGTAAGTACCTCAATCCATCACATTATATACTTTTCATACTTATAATAATACTTTGGATATTGTATCTGGTAATAAATTTATGTGAAATAAATAAAATCCATCACAACCCTATGCACACATATATGGGAAAACTAACTACCATGATTACCAATACAAGTAACTTCCAAGAGAATAGATTATGGCCAGAGGGGGTATTCATCCATTCATCCTCCCACCAATATGTTGGGGAAAACACCCTCCTAGAGTATACTGAGTGTTAATTTCCCTAACTGACATGGGTGGGGTAGCGTATTAAATCATATAATATATCTGATATAATATATCTCGCAACCACACTATGGGAATAACCTATTCTTATACTCAATTACATATAATGTCCCTCGAAATCCTGACTTCCACTTATAATACTAGATATCCTATAATAAATTAATAATTTAAAAGATATATATTAATTACTTCCTTTCTTTTAAACATTTCCTTCCAGTAACTAATTCATTAGCTGTTAATTAACCATTAATATTATTCCACATTACATTAAATTAAACATCATAGTAAGGTCCATTACCTCTAGTAATAATCTAATCTTAATCCATAGTTTATCAAGATTAACATCTCTTAATAATTTTCATTCCATCATTACCAACCCCACGAGTTAAGAATTATTTATTCATTATTAGTATCTATAACAACCCATACTTTACATACATGGTAATTACTTCAGAATTGAAGCATACTTATTACAACATATAACAAAACCATGATAGGACCGTATAGGTATAGTGTCTTTAGAAACTGTGAAACATAAACAACTGGTTCATAAATCATCTACATTGTCTCCCGTTTATTTCATCATATCTAGAGTCTCTTTTGGAATATCCTACTTAATACCCTTCTTCCTAGCCTGGGGAAAAGAAAACATACAAAAGGGTGAGTTTAAATGATCAGTAAGGGTAAGCAAAAGAAATATCAATCATATCATATTCATAATAACATAACATTTTGAAAATATTAACCTGCAAAAGAGATCATAATATCATAACATGGGAAAAATCATAGTAGTGAAATGTAATCCCAATAATAATAACTTAAAACATGAAACTTTGTGTCATACACACATAATCATAGAAAATAATTTCATATTAGTCAAGGATCATTGCCAAGACCATCATAGCGGACAAAGTCCATTACTGAACCGAGTTTACTCCTCGTTCCAGTCCTGTATCACTGAACCGGATTAACTTGTCATTCCAGCCATGTCTATCTCATGAGATATAAATATTTACCCAATACATTGGAGGGAGATATAGGTCCCACCCATATCATAATGAAACCATTCTTATGTGTTCCACAAAATCATAAATCATACATCATAGCGTAACCCATGTAATAAAAATGGGATTCTTAAACATCATGTCATCATAACATAATCCATATAAGATAAAAGGACATCATAAAATTAATTCCATCATAACATAATCAAATAAATGTAAAAATAGGGATAGAAACATAACCCTATATTATCATATATGAAAAATAATTTTGACAAAACACTTGAACTCCATTCTTGAGGAAAATATGCTTTCTACTTCAAAAACATTTTTCCGTTCTTAACATGTCATACAATTGCAGACTAAAAGAAGTTTATTAAAAATAAACTTGAAAATTTTTAAACTAAGATTCATGGAAATAATGTTCTATGAAATCATAAAAATCCATTCATGTCGTATAAGTTAAAAAAAACATTTTTCTCGTACTTTGGCCGGAAAAGTCAAAAAGTACCTCGTACTAAAAACGACAAAAGATTCCTTTCATATCTTTTACTAAAAACTCACCAATGGGTAAAATTGGATTTAGAAAATTTTATTAGGATATAAATAATATTACATATTGAGGAAACATGTATTTTGAGGATAAATATTCCCCAGTAAATTCTGAAGTATAAACAATCTCGGATAAAAATGAGATTGCGAGATTTTCCCTTACCTTAGGTCCGATTTGCTTTGTACGTATCTGAACCTCCTGTATAATGATTTAAATAATTTCATTGACTTATTATAGAATAATATTCATTGTTATGATATCATATATGGTCATATTCTTATCTTATTATTAGTAATATTTCATTGCTACTTGTTATTCGGGTGTTCATTTCTTTATGTTCTTATGCATGTTTTGTCGAATAAATTCTTATTATTATTTTTAGGTTATAGATACCTAATTTCCAGAATGGTATTAGTGTAATATATATCATATTTATTCATTAAATTCATTTATATAATCATTATTCAATGAATATCATGTAGAACGAGTCGCACCACATCATGGAGACGGTAGGTCGTACGTACACACGAGCGATGATATCATTCCCATGATCGTGGAATTGTATTTAATTGTATGTATACTATTTCAGAATCAATATCAATTTAAAATAATCATATATAGTTATTATTTACACCATTATACCTATCCAAGTAAGGTGGTGGTGGAAAATAGATTACACCGCGGCGTGGAGACGGTATTCTGTACGTACGCACGCGTGGTGATTTCATTTTCCGTAGGATGGATAGAAGGTGAAATAAGGTTGTTTAATATTTATAATAACATATAAGTATATGAGTGATATTTATGTTATTACTTCATAATGACACAAATAAATAAGATGAAGTATAAGAAGAAATAAATTTGAAAGAATCGGTAACGGATATTACCTCTTCTTCGACACGCCTCTTTGAAACCTCCTCTTAGGGCACTAAAATTGGTCTTTGAAGAAGACCATGACCTCTAGTACGTTTCTAGGGAAGTTGATAAGAGTAATGGGCAGGGTTTGGCTGAGCTTGAAGGCTCAAAGTTGTGTAAAGAGGAGAGGGATGAGGTTCCCTTTTATAAGGGAGGAGAGGGGCACCTTTGGAAACCTCAAAAATATTAATTTATAATAAATTCAAACCCCACATAAAAACTTCAAAAATTACTCAAATTTGAATATTAGATGAGATAGGGTTGTAATCTCATAAAAAAATAAAATTTAGACATGTTGGGAATTTATTTTAAACATTATCAGCTTGATTTATCCTTATTTAATCTATTTAATTTTATTTGTGGTAATAATATTATAAATATTAAATAATTATAAATAATTAATTTTATGTTGTTAATTGTATATAATTGTATAATTTATGAAATTTTAGACCATATAAATTTTAATTTATAATTTTTAAATACTTTTGTGATTTTTAAACAATTTTATAATATGTTATTTTTATAAAATAACAATAGTGTCAATTTTGACACTATTCATTTATTTGAATTTAAATAAAATATACACAGAGGATATATTTGAACCAAAATATTTAATAGATTCCTAACATGTCATAGTCATCTATAAAATTCTTGGATCATATTAAATAGTTCATATAATATTTATTTTAATATTTTTAAAACCATTTATTTGATATTTCAATCAATAAATAAATTTCAACTTCACTATTCTTTCATCATTAATGATAATTATTTAATCCCTAAAAATTCTAAATAAATTCAAATTATGTATATAATTGTATTATATTTCTGGATACTATTCATGTTCTAAGTTTTATGAAGTTTATCACTAAATTAAAATTATTACACTTATAATATTTAAGAGAGTGACATATTGTCACTTTCTTTAGTTTTAATAATAATTACATAATTTTCATGGTCAAAGGTCCATGAAATGAATCTATTCCGACCCTTAGGTGATATGGGTCGACTTTTATTTATCCAATAGAATTTTGGAAAGTGTTAGGGTAATTATACAATCTTATTTTTACCCTTAATTACCCGATTTACCTTTAACTGTAGTAAATAAAAATTACCATAGTTATTATTCATAAAAAAATAAAAGTAACCTATTAACATAATTTGGACCCAATTAATCCAAATATGGAATCCATTTTTAAAAATTCAAAACACAGAAGTTGCAGTAATTAATTTAAAATTAATCATGTTGTTAAGAAAACGGGTTTTAAAAGTTAAAACATTGCCAAAGATTGAAATTTTTTTACCTATGAATTCAATGTAAAATTAATGATAATGACATAAATTATATTAAATGGTAAAAATATATTCTATTTATACTTTAAAACCATTAAATAATGTATTTTAACCATATAAATTATTTTTATGAAAAAAGTTGTTTTCAATTAAAAATTTGCATATTTTTACTATTCATCAAAATATGAAAGTTATGATAAAAGTATCAAAAATTTATCCAATGTAAATATTTATGTCTTGATTAAAATGAATAATTTTATTTTGTAAAATTGAACTTATAAACTTGTCAAAAATTATCTTTAAAATGGGTGCACCATCAAAAGGTAAAAAACTGCATTTTTGAGAAAAAAAATAATTCTTTTATCTGAAAAAATGATTTTTTTCTAATATCGTATGCAAAATGAATTCTAATGTTATATAAAATTAAAAATGTTGTTAATACTATTTACAACAGCTACTTTATATAATATTTTAATAACATATCTTTGTTTAGTGAAACTCAATATTGCGTACAACACACGCTATCGAGGAAGGTTGCTCTTGCGTATAACGCAAGCCAAGCTAGTGTTGTGTGTAGTGAGATATTCCTTTGATGTTGTGTATAAAATAAGACATACAAAAATATACTTCTAATAAACTATTAGGGTGTTACATTCTACCCCCCTTAAAATAAATTTTTCCCTCGAAATTCGTCACTTCGTAACAAACAGATGAGGATACCTCTCCCTCATCATATCCTTAAGATCCCATGTAGCTTCTTCTAATTGGTGGTTCCTCTATAAAACTTTCACCAAGTGAGTGTTCTTGTTCTGTAGAGCTTTTTCACTATAATCCAGAATCTCTATCGGTTGTTCTTCATAAGAAAGATCTTGCTCCAGCGGTACAACTTCTGAGCTTAGTACATGTGAAGGATCGGGTATGTACTTTATCAGGAGAGATACATGGAACACATTGTGAACTTGAGAGAGATTCGGTGGAAGCGCCAATCGGTAATCTAACTTCCCAACACGATCCAGTATTTTGAAAGGACTGATATACCTAGGGCTCAGCTTTCCCTTCTTTACAAATCTCATTACTCTCTTCCAAGGAGATATTCGTAAGAACACTTTATCACCCACTTCAAACTCTAGGTCTTTTCTTCGATTGTCGGCATAACTTTTTTGTCGACTCTGAGCTGATCTTATGTGTTTTTGAATAGATCTGACCTTTTCTTCCATCTCATCAACAATATCAGGTCCTAATAGCTTTCTTTCCCCAACTTCATCCCAGCAAGTTGGAGTCCTGTATTTCTTTCCATAGAGAGATTAATAAGGAGCCATATGAATACTGGAGTGAAAGCTATTATTATAAGAAAATTCCACCAAAGGTAGGTGTTGATCCCAACCACCTTTGAAATCCATAGAGCAAGCTCTTAACATATCTTCTAGAGTTTGAATTGTTCTCTCGGACTGACCATTTGTCTGAGGATGATAAGCAATGCTGAAACTCAACTCTGTATCTAAAGTATGCTGAAGACTTCGCCAGAACATCGAGGTAAACCTTGGATCCCGTTCAGATATAATAGAAAGTGGTACTCCATGAAATCTTACCACTTCTTTTACATATATCTAGGCAAGCTGATCCAGAGAGAAATCTTCTCCAATAGCAATGAAGTGTGCCGACTTCGTAAGACGGTCAACTATGACCCAGATAGTATTATTGCCTTTGGATGTTTTAGAAAGTCTGGTGACAAAGTCCATAGTGATGTTTTCCCATTTCCATTCTGGTATGGGTAATGGTTGTAACATCCCATTAGACTTCTGTCTCTCAGCTTTAACTTTCTAACAAACCAAGCATCGAGAGACATATTCAGCAACATCTCTTTTCATGCCATCTCACCAGAAGTACTCTTTTAGGTCCCTATACATCTTCATGCTTCCAGGATGAATAGATAATGAAGAACTATGAGCCCCATCCAGCAGCTCATTCTTTAATTCTGGGATGGGAGGAACACAAACCCGATTCCTGAACCTTATTATCCCATCACAATCAATGTGAAATTCAGGAACATTTCTCACCTTATTTTGTAACTCTACATCTTTTTTCTATGCCTCTTTAATCTTCACATGTATATATGGTTGAACATTCATTTGAGAAAGATAAGATTTTTCCCCTTCCATTATAATTATAAGATCTATCCTTTGTAAATCCATAAATATTGGATCTTCTGTGATCCTCATTATGGATAAGCTAGCATGGTCTTGTCGACTTAATGCATCTGCCACCTTGTTTTCTTTCCCAGGGTGGTAATGAATTGATCAGTCATAATCCTTAATCAGCTCCAACCATATTCTTTGGGGCATATTCAGCTCCTTTTGTGTGAAAATATACTTTAAACTTTTATGATCAGTATAAATATCACACCTTTCACCATAAAGATAATGCCTCTATATTTTTAATGCAAATATTACCGCGGCTAACTCCAAATCATGAGTTGGGTAATTTTGCTCATGGATTTTCAACTATCGTGAGGCATAAGCTATCACCATATCATTTTCCATGAGAACAAACCCCAGTCCCTTTTTGGATGCATCACTGTATATCATAAACCTTTCTCCACTACACGACAGTGTGAGCACAGGTGCACTGGATAACCTTCATTTTAACTCTTTGAAATTCTCTTCCCACTCCTTTGTCCAAACAAACTTAACTCCTTTTCGAGTCAACCTGGTGAGTGGATTAGATAACCTTGAAAAATATTTCACAAAATGTTGATAATATCCATCCATACCAAGAAAACTTTGGATCTCAGTTACTTTTGTTGGTCTCGACCATCTTTCGATAACCTTTGTTTTTGCTAGATCCATAGATATCCCCTCTTTTGAGATTATGTGACCCAAAAATGAAACTTTTTGAATCCAAAATTCACACTTGGTAAATTTGGCATAAAGCTTCTCCTTTATTAGGGTCTTTAATAAAATTCTCAAGTGATCTTCATGTTCTTCTTTTCTCTTTGAATAGACAAGAATATCGTCTATAAAGACTACCACAAACTGATCAAGATAGTTTCTAAAGACTCTATTCATTAGATCCATGAAGATAGCAGAGGCATTAGTAAGACCAAATGGAATCACTATAAATTCATAGTGTCCATACCTTTAACGGAAAGTCTTATTTAATATATCCTCATTTTTTACCCTTAATTGATGATACCCTGAATGAATATCAATTTTGGAAAAGTATTGAGCTTTGCGTAGTTGGTCAAATAAGTCATCAATGTGTGAGAGAGAATATTTGTTCTTGATAGTGATCTTGTTAAGTTCTCGATAATCAATGAAAAGTCTCATTGATCCATCTTTCTTCTTAACAAAGAGAACAGGTTCTCCCCAAGGTGATGCACTAGGGAGTTTGAATCCTTTACCAAGATTGTCTTGGAGTTGCTTCTTCAATTCCTGCAACTCAATTGGGACCATTCTATATGGTGTCTTTGAAATAGGCATAGCACTCCGTATGAGTTCTATTGAAAACTCAACTTCACGATTTGGTAGAAGACCTGGAAATTCCTCCAGAAATACATCATCAAACTCCCGTACAATGGTAATATTCTTAATCGTGAGTTTCTCTCCAACCATTTGAGATAAATAACCTTAATTTATTGGAATCAAGACCCATAAGATGGAAGAAATTTCCACTGGAAGGTTATATTCATCCTTGCATCGATAGATGATAGTAGATTGATCGGGAATATTAAATGTGATTTCCCTTCTTTGGAAATTTATATAAGTTGCGTATAAAGAAAGCCAATTCATGCCAAGAATCACATCAAATTCCACTATAGGAAGGATCACAATATTTTCAGGAATCACTTTCCCACAAACTTCAATCGAAGAAGAATTGTAAACTTTTGATGTGACTGTTATGCCATTAGGGGTTGTCACAGCTAACTCAATATCTAACTACTGAGGTAATATGGAGATACCCTTAGAAAATTCTTCAGAAATAAAAGAGTGGGTGGATCCAAAATAAAATAAAACATTTTCTACTTTAGAGTGGATGGTAAGTGTACCTTTCACCACTTCGTTATCATACTCCACATCGCCGATAGAAATTGCATGTGAATTTCCTTTGTCTTTGGCCTTAAGAGTTTGTTGACGTAGATCATCATAAACAACCCTTGGATTAGGGCATTGATTGGCATAATTCCCCATTTCCTTGCACTTGAAACATTGAAGTGTAGGAGGTGCATTTTGTGTATCCCTTTCTTTGTTCGCATCATTAGACATCTTCTTCCCATTATTTCGACATTAAACTTCCCGATGACCTTCTTTTCCACACTTAAAACATTTAATTTTCCCTTTAAGACAATTCCCTCCATGTTTATTTACACACTTTGAGCATAAGGGAAAACTCATCTTCTTTTTAGTGTGGTCTTTAGATTTTCCTTTGAATTCCATTTTCCTATTCTTATCAAACCCATATGATTGATGGGTTACTCCAATCTCCATCTCAACCTTGAGAGCACATCTAATAATTTCCTCGTAGCTATTGAAGTCCCTTATAGCTAACGCCCTTAGAAGACTTGGTTTTAAGCCACTAAAGAATCGATCGATTTTACTCTCAGGTTGGATAATAATTCTGGAAGCATACCTTGAAAGTCTTGTAAAATTTTCTTCGTAGGTACCAACAGATTCATCATCCTTTTGCTTCAGTTTGAGAAACTCTTTCTCCATATTTGTTCGAAGAATACGAGGGAAGTAATTATTGAAAAATAAGTTTTTGAACTAGTCCCATTCCATGGACTCAATTTCATCCCTTTGCCTCGTATTCTTAATAAGATTCCACCATTGATCAGCTTCACCTTCCAAACGATATACTGCTAAGATGACTTTATCATGTTCAGAACATTTTAGAATTGAAAATATCTTTTCAGTGGTACTGATCCATTGTTCAGCCACTAATGGATCAGAAGACCCGCTGAATGAAGGTGGACGCTGTCTCATGAAGGATTCAACAGAATGTTGCTCCTTCCTTTGCTCGTTTGGAAGTCCAGCATGATTCATATCTTGAGAAAGTTGTGTGAGCATGGCTATAAGATTTTTCATTCCATCTCCCATAATGTTTGGTTTCCCAGGGGGACAATCATTGCATTTCCCGTCGCATTCAGCATTAACACTGTTCATTCAGGTTCCAGCCATTGACTAAAACCAAGAAGCATAGTGTGAGAAACATTAATCATAATAGGAAACCCACATAATCAAGAATAAAATTTTACACTTTAGGTCTTATCATAGGTTGTTCATGGACATTTCTAAAACTCTAATATTGTGTTCTATGTTTATACATATCCTTAGAGTTCTTACTAAGCCTTTCACATCCTAGTTTCCAAAGGTTGACTATACCTTTCCTCAGATACCAACTATAACGACCCATAATTTACATAAATGGTTATTACTTTAGAATTGAAGCATACTTGTTACAACATATAACAAAACCATGATAGGACCATATAGGTATAATGTCTTTAGAAACTGGGAAACATAAACAACTGGTTCATAAATCATCTACATTGTCTCCCGTTTATTTCATCATATCTAGAGTCCCTTTTGGCATATCCTACTTAATACCCTTCTTCCTGACCTGGGGAAAAGAAAACATACAAAAGGCTGAGCTCAAATGCTCAGTAAGGGTAAACAAAATAAATATCTATCATATCATATTCATAAGAACATAAAATTTTGAAAATCTTAACCTTCAAAAGAGATCATAATATCATAACATGGGATAAATCATAGTAGTGAAATGTAATCCCAATAATCATAACTTAAAACATGAAACTTTGTGGCATACACACATAATCATATAAAATCATTTCATATTAGTCAAGGCTCATTTCCAAGACCATCATAGCAGAAAAAGTCCATTACTGAACTGAGTTCACTCCTCGTTCCAGTCCTGTATCACTGAACCGGATTAACTTGTCGTTCCATCCATGTATATCTCATGAGATATAAATCTTTACCCAATACATTGGAGGGAGATATAGGTCTCACCCATCTCATAATGAAACCATTCTTATTTGTGCCACAAAATCATAAATCATACATCATAGCATAACCCATGTAATAAAAATGGGATTCTTAAACATCATGCCATCATAACATAATCCATATAAGATAAAAGGACATAATAAAATTAATTCCATCATAACATAATCAAATCAATGTAAAAATAGGGATAGAAATAGAACCCTATATTATCTTAGATGGAAAATAATTTTTATAAAACACTTGAACTCCATTCTTGATGAAAATATCCTTTCTACTTCAAAAACATTTTTCCTTTCTTAACATGTCATACAATTGTTGACTAAAAGAAGTTGATTAAAAATAAAATTGAAAACTTGTAAAGTAAGATTCATGGAAATAATTTTCTATGAAATCATAAAAATCCATTCATGCCGTATAAGTTAAAAAAAGCATCCTTCTCATACTTTGGCCGGAAAAGTCAAAAAGTACCTTGTATTAAAAACGACAAAAGATTACTTTCATATCTTTTACTAAAAACTCACCAATGGGTAAAATTGGATTTAAAAAATTGTAGGATGATATAAATAAAATTACATATTGAGGAAACATGTATGTGGATGATAAATATTCCCCATTAAATTCTGAATTATAAACAATCTCGGATAAAAATGAGATTGCGAGAGTTTCCCTTACCTTAGGTCCGATTTACATCGTACGTATCTGAACCTCTTGTATAATGATTTAAATAATGTCATTGACTTATTATAGAATCATATTCATTGTTATTATATCATATATGGTCATATTCTCATCTTCTTATTAGTAATATTTCATTGTTACTTGTTATTCGGGTGTTCATTGCTTTATGTTCTTATGCATGTTTTGTCGAATAAATTCTAATTCATCTTTTTAGGTTATAGATACCTCATTTCCATAATTTTATTAGTTTAATATATATCATATTTATTTATTCAATTCATTTATATAATCATTATTCAATGAAGATCATGTAGAACGAGTCGCATCACATCATGGAGACGGTAGACCGTATGTACGCACGAGCGATGATATAATTCTCATGATCGTGGAATTGTATTGAAGTGTATGTATACTATTTCATAATAAATATCACTTTACAATAATCATATATAGTTATTCTTTACACCATTATACCCATCCAAGTAAGGTGGTGGTGGAAAACAGATTACACCACGGCGTGGAGACGGTATTCCGTACGTACGCTCGCATGGTGATTTCATTTTCTGTAGGATGGATAGAAGGTGAAATATGATTGTTTCATATTTATAATATAATATCAGTATATGAGTGATGTTTATGTTATTACTTCATAATGAAACAACTAAATAAGAGGAAGTATAAGAAGAAATAAATTTGAAAGAATCGGTAACGGATATTAACTCTTCTTCGACATGCCTCTTTGAAACCTCCTCTTAGGGCACTAAAATTGGTCTTTGAAGAATACCAGGACCTCTAGTATGTTTCTAGGGAAGTTTATAAGAGTAATGGTCAGGGTTTTTTCGAGCTTGAAGACTCAAAGTTGTGTAAAGAGGAGAGGGAGGAGGTGCCCTTTTATAAGGGAGGAGAGGGGCACCTTTGGAAACCTCAAAAATATTAATTTATAATAAATTCAAAACCCACTTAAAAACTTCCAAAATTACTCAAATAAAAATATTAGATGATATAGGGTTTTAATATCATAAAAAATAAAATATAGACATATTGTAAATTTATTTTAAACATTATCAACTTGATTTATCCTTATTTAATCTATTTAATTTTATTAGTGGTAATAATATTCTAAATTTTAAATCATTATAAATAATTAATTATATGTTGTTAATTGTCCATAATTGTATAATTTATGAAATTTTTGACCATATAAATTTTAATTTATAATTTTTAAATATTTTTGTGATTTCTAAACAATTTTATAATATGTTATTTTTATAAAATAACAAGTGTCAATTTTGAAACTATTCATTTATTTGAATTTAAATAAAATCTACACAGAGGATATATTCGAACAAAAATATTTAATAGATTACTAACATGTCATAGTAATCTATAAAATTCGTTTATCACATTAAATAGTTCATATAATATTTATTTTAATATTTTTAAAACCATTTATTTGATATTTCAGTCAATAAAATAATTTCAACTTCACTATTGTGTCATCATTAATGATAATTATTTAATCCCTAAAAATTATAAATAAATTCACATGATGTAGATAATTTTATTATATTTCTGATACTATTCATGTTCTAAGTTTTATGAAGTTATCACTAAATTAAAATTATTACACTTATAAGATTTAAGAGAGTGACATATTGTCACTTTCTTTAGTTTTAATAATAATTACATCATTTTCATGGTCAAAGGTACATTAAATTAATCTATTCATACCCTTAGATGATATGGGTCAACTTTTATTCATCAAATAGAATTTTGGAAAGTGTTAGGGTAATTATACAATCTTATTTTTACCCTTAATTACCCGATTTACCTTTAATTGTAGTAAGTAAAAATTACCGTAGTTATTATTCATAAAAAAAATAAAAGTAACCTATTAAAATAATTTGGACCCACTGAATCCAAATATGGAATCAATTTTTCAAAATTCAAAACACAGAAGTTGTAGTAATTAATTTAAAATTAATCCCATTGTTAAGCAAATGAGTTTTAAAAGTTAAAACATTGCCAAAGATTGAAATGTTTTTACCTATGAGTTCAATGTAAAATTAATGCTAATTACATACATTATATTAAATGGTAAAAATATATTCTATTTATAATTTAGAACCATTCAATAATATATTTTAACCACATAAATTATTTTGATGAAAAAAGTTTTTTTCAATTAAAAATTTGCATATTTTTACTATTTATCAAAATATGAAAGTTTTTTTTTTAAAGGTGAGGGAAGCCTCTTTATTCATGAAAAGAAAAAAACAAGGGACAGCAAGGGAATGGGGTCAGACAAGACAAAAAACTGCCCTCATTCAAAAACATAAACTGTCAATGACATCAGCAATCAAATTCAAGAGGATTATACTCATCATAATCCCAATCAGACTCATCATCCAAGGGACTGAAAGAATTACCTCTAGCCTTTCTCCCACTAGATATGGATCTAGTCACCATAGTGAGCTTCAAATGTGAGTAGTCCTTCCTTGGCCGGGACTTTTTCATTGAGGGCGAAAAGCCTTCAATAGCAACTGATTTTCCTTTAACAGCGTCTCGATATGAACATTTATTGGGAGAACCATCATTCTCTGTGTCAGACCATTTTCCTGCAATGTTCATTGTGCTCCACTACTTGTTGAGTTCCTCAATAATCTACGAGCCTGCATCCGAAGATTTGCAAGCATCCATGTCAGGGTTAATGATAAAGGCATCATCCTTTACCTGTGTTTCAGCATCATTTTCCTAAGTGGAGTCCACCAAGACTGCATCTAATTTGTACTCTTCATGTGTAGATGGGCCATGCATAGGAGTCATAGGCCCCGCCGGTTTGTCAACATGTCCCTGGAACTCCACGGAATGGTCGCAGACCTCATGCTGATTCACAACCTTAAGATCATAACAATCTGCTGGAAGAATTTTTTCATCCACAGCCTGCTGTGAATCCTCAGAGGTGCACCAGTCCTCCTGCTGAGATTGGGTAGCCTGCAGTTGTGTTGGACCAGACCCATTTCCTTCATTGGCATCACCCAATTTTCTAGATTCTGGAAAAGCTTCTGCATCTTTATGTTGTATTTTATACATCTTCTTACATACCTTCTGGTTATGACCCTTAATAGAGCAATAAGAGAAGATATCATTTCTAAAACAGTTCCTCTTTTGATGTCCAATGGTTTGAAATTCCACACAAAATTGAGGTAAGTTTTCATACTTAATCTGCAGATTAATATCATCCGCAGATGTAGAAAGAACAACTTGCTCAACCAAGTCAGAATTTAGATCGATTTCAACAAGAATCCTAGCAAAGTAGCCATACTTGGCCATTTCTGTGGCTCTGTCCATTTTAATGGGAACACCCACACCCGAAGCAATGTCAAACAGTATACGAGGGTGCCAAAAAATCCAGTTTAAGCCAAGAATTTTTATCCATACCTGGACCCTGGTGTTCTTGATAGAAAATGGGTTAAATTGGACATTCCATTCTTGAATGGTAACCATTCCCGGTTTCAGAGAGATGGATCCAATTCTCCAAGCCCTGTGTTTCAGATCTTCATTTGGGAAGAGGATATGGAAGAAACCTCTCCCCATAGGAATACATCTATATTCCGAGAAACCCCAGACCAAAGAGAGTCTTTCCGAAAGATCTTTCACCCTCAATGGCTTTTCCTCTACTGGTAAAATCAAACGGGCAAGAATCGAATGTCGACAAATCTTAATCCTATCTGCAATAGCATCCTCATTTACTTTGACATGCGAAATCTTACCTTTTCGGATGATTCTTTCGGGAGTGAAGGCCTTCAACGATGCAAAATGCCTCCTGTTAGCGCCATCCCCTTTAGCTATTCTCCCACACCCATCTTGCGTTGACGGCGCCGATTGACAAGAAGGAAGAGGACCTGCACCAGATAGCAGCTCGAGATCCAAATCGAGAGGGTATGCCATTCGCGAAGAAAACCCTAGATTCCTCCATCGCTTCGACGAGCGCTCCCTATCCCGCCTGCCATCCCTGATCAATCAAAATATGAAAGTTATCATAAAAGTATCAAAAATTTATCCAATGTAAATTTTTATATCTTGATTCAAAGGAAGAATTTTATTTTGTAAAATTGAACTTATAAATTTGTCAAAAATTATCTTTAAAATGGGTGCGCCATCAAAAGGCGGAAAACTGCATTTTTGAAAAAAAATAATTCTTTTATCCGAAAAATTGATTTTTTTCTCGTATCATATGTAAAATGAATTCTAATGTTATATAAAATTCAAAATGTTGTTAATAATATTTAAAATGGATACTTTATATAATATTTTAATAACATATCGTTGTTTAGTGAAACTCGATATTGCGTACAACACACGCTATCGAGGAAGGTTGCTCTTGCGTATAATGCAATCCAAGCTAGTGTTGTGTGTAGTGAAAGATTCCTTTGATGATGCGTATAAAATAAGACATAAAAAAATATAATTCTCATAAACTATCAAGGTGTTATAGTATCATTCCATAACTAGGTACTCTAGGAAAAATCATCCTAAGATACCACTAAGAGGAAACATAAAACCAAGCATATCCAGCTACCTCAAGTAGTGGGGAAAGGAATGTAGATAAAATAAGAAAATCAGTCATCGGACATTAAACAGATTCACAAGAGAGCATCCCATCTTTTAGCATCACATCAATAAGTAATCTCAGATTCAACCTATTCCATCATCTCATGTTCTATCCCTAACTCCCACATGCATATACTAATAAATATCTCCATAACAGGTTTTAACTTCTGCCACAAAATCTTGGTCTCCCCACCCACATATCATGTTATCCATCCAAGGCTCATATAACCACATGGCCTCCCCACCCCATAACATGTCATCCATCCCCAGGCTCAGCCATACCAAGCTCATATCCAAATAACATCATGAGGAAGAAAGAATTAAACACACAAGCATAACCAATAGGGAAATCTAGGCCCTAAATCAAGGAATACAACCTTTACACAAATGAGATCTCTTGGCTCCCAAAACAAGGTACTCGACCTTATCAAGAAAATGGGAAACTCATGCCCTAGAAATTATCTTTATCAAACACCTGATTTTTTTATTCCATATTGAATTAACTGATTAATTATTAATATATTACAACTATGGGAAATTTGAGGCATCAATCTATAACAATCTACTAAATTAAATATGCAATTAATTTAAATAAGCTTCAAAGCATCCAAACATTCTCATTTACCATGACTTTTTATTATTATCAAAATAAATAAACATACTTCACATTATTTATCAATTCCATTAATCATATGGAAGATAAATTTTATAATTAAACATCTATATTTCATTAATTTGATTATCATAAAATTACATCACCCACTGAATTACAAACATGCCTCTTCTTTAATTATTCTTAAGCCAAATAATTATCAATTAATTTTGGATTTACGTTATTTACCAATTTAAATATATTAATCCAATTATAATAACATGCTAACAAATTATATCATAGATATCACATTATCTAGAAAATAATGAGGCAAATTGTTATCAAGGGGATAAAGTATGCTCAATTTATGATTGTACATAAATAAAATAAGATAATTAATGAATCCCCTACTCAAAGGTGTCAATGTTCTTTGAATGAGGATGGACCAACGTTGTGGATCCCAGTCACCGCTCTCGTAAGAATCTTCATCCATCCAAGAACACTACGACACAACTGAACCAAAAAAACCAAGAAAACCCAATTTGAAACATGGGATATGATCTTCCATCACATAATGAGAAGAACGGGAGGAAAACAAGACCGAACAAGAAGAAACTGCAAAAAATGGAGGTAAAACTCACCTTAGATCACTACAAATCAATATGAATCAAAGAAAAAATCCCAAGGAGTGATCCCCATCAAATAAATACCAAAAAAACAAAGAGAGGAACCACTTTCCAGAATAAACTAGAGAGATGGGAAGGGTTTGAGAGAAACACCCGAGCAACTACACCCTTTAAAGATATGTTTCACAGGGGATTTACATAGCGTTTAAACCATTTACACACCATGTAAACCATTTACACACTGTGTAAATGTTAGGGTTAGATCTCACCAAAAAAACATCGTCTCTAATCAATTAATCCCAAATATTTACATGTTATGAAGCACCCTATAGACTATCCTTAATAATCAATGAACTACATCTATATGACATAAAAACCCCTTAAATGTCTTTTATTCTCCCAGCTTCCATCGTTTAACAACTGAACCCATCCAGACTCACTCCAGGCCTCCTCCAAGCACTACTAGCCTCAAAAACTCACAAAAAGTTATACTATATGGATATGGGCCCTTACACGTATGGTTAACCATTTATGAAATGGTTTAAGTTAAAATTTGGATTAGGTTTTAGATATTAATGTATTACTTCACCATATAAATATTTATTCATAACTTGTGTTAACCATTTTTTAATAATGATAAATAGATATAGAAGGAATGACTTATCATTCTATTATAGATATTTTGATCCATTAGTTCTTCATTAATAACAAACTCATCTTCATTTCTTAGAGTAAGAGATGAAGTGGAAATTGATCAAGTCATAACTAAAGGATGAGATTGTGCTTATAAAATGGAATGAAATCAAGTAAGTATATCTTCTCATGAAAATTCCCCGAATTTAGGAAAAGGATAAGGAAATAAAAAAAATCATGTTACCATAATTTATGATGATATCAATGACCTTTTTCATGCCTCTTTGGTTTATGGTTTTTCGGTTTATTATTTTCTCATGATCAATCACTTTCTTGTGATTAATAATCTATGTCACTATCATTATTTAAAAAATACAGTTTTCTTTCATGTCTAAATATTCACTTCTAACCTATGTTCTCCTATTTGGAAACCTATTATGTGTTATTATAGATGAAATTCTCACATCCATTTTTCTCTTTTTGAGGGGAAGTTTTATTAACCCTTTTTATGATGTGTATTTCCCACAAAGGTTTTTTCAAATGTTAAACCCTTGTTTACTAAGCACAAGTTCAAATTGGGAGGATACAATTAATTTAAGGGGGTAAAATGTAACACCATGTGATTTTATGAAATATTTTTTATATAAATTTAATATTTTCAATATTTTGTGTTACACACAACATTGATTGTATCATGCATTATACGCAACACCAAGTTTAAACGAAATGTGACATACTATTAAAATATTATTATTCAATATGATAGTTATCACCAAGATGTTGGAATGGAATGTATGAATAGGATTAACTAAATTATGAAAATATGTGTTTTAAACATGCATATAAAATTAATTATTTGGTTACCAATTATTTAGAAATGAAAATAAAAACTATTTGAAAATAAAGGAAATATTTTTCTGAAAAACTATTTTTATGAAAAAATGTGTTTCACCTAAATAAATTAAAAAAACACTTTTTTTGAATTATTTTAATGAAATTTATATATTATATTTTCAATAAAATGTTTAACATTCATCTAATGTGTTTTCTAGACAAGATGTAAGAATAAATCCAATTTTATGCTTAAAACTGTATTTTTCAAAAAAGCAGCTTTATCCCCTTTTACGAACTTAATTTAAAACTAATTTTCAAAATTTTATAAAACTTATTTGAAAAAAAAATCATTTTTTAAATCTTCATTTTAAAATTATCCTAGGGTGAATTTTTTATAATTTTTTAAGAAGATAAATTGTTTGATTAATAATGAAAAATACTGGTCTTTTATTAAGAATTGTCATTTCTTTTAAATATTTTAAAAACTTGTAAAATATTTTAATATGGTTTTAAAAGAAAATTTAGTTAAATTTTATATATTAATACAATTTATTTCATTTTAATCAATTATATATTGAATTTTTATATAGAAACTTTTTAAACTTTTTATCATTTTCTCTTTGAAAACTCACTTTCTCATCGCGTCTGCGGGATTGATTTTAAATTAAATTTTTTCACTTCAGTGAATAGAATTTGGAAATTTTAATTTAATATTTTTAATAATAATAATTTATATTATATAATAAGTTCAACATAATTTTTTACCGTAATTAATAGTAAAAGAAATAAAATTATTTACTGCAGTTAAGGTAAAAATAAGTTTATCGGAGGTTAAACTAAAAATATAAGGGTTAAAAATGACCCAAAACTTTTCCAAAACCAATACTATATCCATATTTAAACATTATATCTTATATTTTAAATAATGGCCCATTTTGGATCCTTTTTTCATGTGAAAAATGTGGGTATACATTTTTCTTTTTAAAAATTACAAGTGTGTCACCCACCTCACTTATAAAAGGCCACCCTCTATCCTATAAACTTCACATTTAAAAACCATTTGGTTATCCAATACCTACACAAATCACTTAATTAATTCCCTAATATTATCCCATAATCCTTATTTTTTTTATAAATTCAACCTAATAAGCCTCTTTGTGCAAACCAAGAGAAGTTGTTCGAAGAAGAGGTAACATCCCTAATCAAATATTTTATTTTATTTCTTCCTACACCTCATTAAATTATTATTAAATAATGATTATATAATAAAATAATTATATTAAATATACTAATATGTTATTATGTTAATTTTATAACCTAAATCCTCCTCCACCTCTATCAAATTGGTTACGAAATCGTCATTCGTGTGTACGGTGGACTACCGCCTCGCGAACCACTATTGTTTGTTTTCCATAAAAACCTCTCAAAACTAGATATAATTATCAATTTATTATTTATATATTATATTTATGATATTATTAAACTTATATAATCAATATATCACATGTTACTTCTTAATTTCCATTCTGTGAGAATACGATAACGTCATTCATATGTACGCAAGACTATCATCTCACGAAGTGATGTGATTCATTCATGATTTACATGGAAGGTAATAATGATGGGTTTAATAAAAATATGTGACATATATGACATAAAAATTATTCTGGGATGGTAATATATTATTTAAATTTATTTATTTATTTTCATCGGGAAAATGGAAACAACGTTCATGTGTATGTAGAGTCTACCGTCTTCGTGAATGATGTATTTAATTTTCTATCAATAAATTTTATGGATCGATATAAATAAATGTATAATGAATATATATTATATTTATATAATTTTTAATATTTTTTATATTATGGAACCATGATCAAAGTAAGAGGACCAAAAATAACATATCAAAATATACACGAAAAAACAAAGCAGTTATTTCCAGAAGTGTGACTTTAACATGGAATTATTAATAAATGAGTAATAAAAGGTCATAAGTAAATTATATATGATATGATATATATGTATGGTTATATAATAGATTTATAATAAGATTATATTTTTTTATATGAGGTTTTAACATGTATGAAGGAATTCGATACTTATAGTAAGGGATTTTCAGCTCACTTTTATTTTTCTGTGTGACACATGACATATTCACCATATGTTTATTTTATATGGAGTATATAATGACCATGATTGTATTTTATGATTAATATACATAAAATTATGAGTATTTACATATCCATTTTAGTATTTATCTTTTATGGGGTTTATAATTCAAAAGTTACCAAAGCGATAAGTGATTTTTGTCTCAAATTCCCTTCTTTGAGACATGTTATGTTATGAACCTATATTATTTTATTAGGTGTATATGTAGAAATTTTGACATGTAATAACATGAATTTATTTATTCTCATGATATTCTATGTTTCATTTAACGTTATTCTTTTGTGGGTCTTATGATTTAAAGTATCCAAAGTGGCCAGGGTTTTATGTTAAAATCTCATCATTGATCGATATTAGTCATGATTATGCTTCCAATAATGAAATATTATGATATATATCTCAATAAAATTATGTATTTTATTCTACTCTAGTTTTTTATAGAGAATAAATTTTTTCATTCATTTTCCTTTCTTTATTTAATCAAGAGTTCAAACGAATGTTTTTAAGAAAAATAATCTTTACTTCTCTATTTGGTTGAAACCCTTTTTTCTTCAAAAACCATGTTTTATAAAAATATTTTCAAAAATATTTTTAACATTATCAAAATTATTTATTAAATACATTTTTACCCATGTTTCAAATTTTAAATAATATTTTTAAAGGAATATTTATGTCATTTTCCAAATAATGCATGTTTGGATTTTACTGAAAATGTGTTAGGAATATTTTTTTAATGTGTATAGCATGAATATAATTTCCCGCCATCATGAACAATATTTTATTTAAATATTCCTTTATAATTTTTTAATTTTATTTTCAAATAAAATGAATTTGAAAAAAAGTTATGTTTTAAAAAAATCAAAGTGGAAAGGATGTTTTCCTCAAGAAATGTTTTAAATGATTTTTAAAGCTTCATTTATAAGTTTTAAAGGTTATTTTTAAAGAAAATTATTTTAAAAATGTTTTATGCTTTAAAAAGTTTTTTTCAAAGAGGAAAGTATATTTTCTTCAAGAAATTTTTTAAATGATTTTTAAATCTTCCTTTATAATTTTTCAAGGTTATTTTCAAGAAAAGGGTTTTCAAAATGTTTTATGTTTTAAAAAGTGTTTTTAAAAGTGGAAAGTATATTTTACTCGAGAAATGTTTTAAATTATTTTTAAAGCTTCCTTCATAAGTTTAAAAGTTTATTTTCAAAGAAAAGGATTTCCAAAAAAATATGAAAATTTAGTTTTAAAATTTTATTTTCAAATAAAATTTATTTTCCTCACAAAATGTTCCAAGTATCTTTTCTAAATCATTTTTCATCTAAGATGAAATCTATTGATGTTACATATTCCTTACTAGGGATATGATCCAAGTATATCATTCTTATTCTTTCTCTGAATGATTTATGTTTATGATGACATGATTTTTATGAAATTTGTTTCCCTTCCCTGGGTTGTACAATGAGTAAATTATTATGAAACCCACTTATTTTCACTGGTTATGCTATGATGAAATAATTAAATTATTATGAGACCTTTATCTTTTCCATGGGTTATGATGTGATAAAATGTTTATGAACCCCATTTCATTTCATGGGTTATGATATGATGAATTTTTTATTATCTTGTGTCACAAATATGTATTATTTTCATTATGTGATGGGTGGGACCTATACCTCTATAAAATTCATTCAATAAAACTTTTTATCACATGAGATAATAATGGGAAACAAGTTAATTGGCTAGATCCACTATGGGAAAAAGGTGAGTCCTGGTCCACTATAGGAAATAGGTGTTTCCTTATCGACTATAGAAAATAGGCGTATCCTTATCGACAATTGGAAACAGGTGATAAGTCCAGATCCACAATATTTATGGTATTGGTAGTTAACCTTGACATATGAAATGGATTTATATATTTAGGAAGATGGAACACTTTTATGACATGAAATTATGGTTCATGATTTATTTATGATGATTTATCACTATTATGGACCATGTTTTCTAAAATGATAAAGTTTTATGCCATGAATCATGTTTATGATCTATGAAAAGTTAGGTATAAACTTTTTAAGTTATGTTGATAATCGCATATCTTTATTCTTATCATATGATTTCATGTGATCATATATTGATATCTCTTATGTTTACCCTTATTGAGCATCTTAGCTCACCCATTCTTATGTTTCCTTCCCCAAGTTATGAAGAAATGTTTAGGTATGGTATGCCTAAGAAGATTACTATGTGAGAAGATATTTTTAGAATATATTTAATATATTTCATGAAATAAGAATATTGTTTTTATAGTATCCAAATACACTAAACTATTATGGTTCTTGGGTGTGTGTTTATGAAATGTATTGAATATTCATCCAAAAAGATGTGATATTTATGTATGAAAACCCTTGGTCATTGTATGTACCATATTTTTATGCTTGTATCATTATGTTAACCCAAGAATATACCAAGAAACTAGGCTGATCAGCCTCGATACTGGGTTATCTAGGGTTTTCTATATGTGTCTAGTGAAAAATGTTCCAGTGACTTCCTGAAAGAAACCCTAGTTATCAAGGGAATTCACAATCATGGTAACCCTAAGGGTTCTACCTATTTTGGATGGAAACCTAGATCCTACTTCTATCAATGGAATATATGATCAAAGTGGTGTGCACTAGAATTCATTCCTATATTGTAAACATTTGGTGACTTTAGAGGAGGTTTTAAGTTGGCCTTTTTGGGGGCTTTACCTTAGAAAACGGAGGCTGATTGGAATGGCCTGAGCAGATTTATCATGAAAAGACACATCACCATCCTCTCATATTGTTTCAAATAAAAAAGTATGTAAGAATCAATATGGGAGGAGATGATAAATTTTTTGTAAACCATAGTTTCAGGGAAAACACGTCATGTAGAGGGATGATCTTGCATAAGAAATCCATCGGAGGCAACCATGTGAGATTGATATCATGCAGTCATGTGATGTGGGTATCATAAAACTTCATGAGACTAGGATCACATGACCATGTGAGGTTTCCTTCATCCATCTATGAACAAAACTCTTGATATGTTACTTTGTGGTGATCAAGTGGAATTTTCCATGTGGACATATCATACATAATTTTTTCATTCGGATAAATCTTATAGAATTTTCATTCTTTGGAGTTAATTTTTTATGTTTTTGTTTTACCTACAGAATATTTTTAAGTTTCCAAATGTGGAATCTAATCCCTTAGTTCTACCTCTTCATATCCTCTGGGTATCTTTACTTCTTCTTCTTTCCCAAAATGTAAATTGGTATATTTATAGGAAACATTTCATGGGTAAATTATAAGTAACCATTATAATCCATGTGGATCACATGAAATGATAGTGTCACATAGTATTTTGATGTTCCTTTCATCAAGTCACAAATTATGGTGGTCTCATATGATCAAGATATCTCTAACTTTGAAGCACATCATAGGTCCATATCACATGGTTGTGTAAAGGTTTCGATGGAGAGTCTCATAAGTGGAGGGGGTCTCATGGTTTCATGATGGATCTATCTATAAGACACATAAGATGGGGATCCCATTTGGTCTACATGATTCCTCTATAAATTAAAAATCTTTCTCATGGATGATTCTTTTTATTGATTGATAACCTAGGTAATAATCAAAGCTTATATTTCAATCTACCTTTACTCTTATTTTATTCTTGTTTTAAATTATCAATGATGAAATAGGCATCAAAAAATACCCCCCTTGTAAATTGGGTTTGATTCACATAAAAAATACCCATTTACAAAAAAAATTTAATTTTTTGTGTTGTGATTATAGTCTAATGATGGTCAACTATTATAAATATTATGTAAAGAGTCCCTTTATGGGTTTTAAAACATGAGAACAATATGTCTCTTTCCATTGGAAATTTAAGGTCATGCGAGTTAGACCAATGATAATGGTGTTTAAGGTCAAATAACTTTGACTTGGTGTTTTTGAAGTTTAATTTCATATAGATTTGACTTAGGGTTTGGTATTTTATATGGTAACATAGTCAAAGAAAACTCATCATGAATGAGATCCCAATTTCATAGATACAGATAAACTAGGATAATGGTGCATGTAGTTTAGGGTCATAGTTCTTAGAATAATGTATTGTGTGGTTTAGGATTACATGAAAAGGGACAAAGGTTCAAAAATGAAACATCATATTCTTTCCCTAGGAATGAGTACGGTACATTGAGTCATGACATTGAGGATATCAAACCCACTTTAAAAGTTGGATTATGGGTAGTGTAAATCATATCTCAAGAATTTTGAACCAATGATGATAATATAGGATAGGTATAAAAAGTAATAATACTGAATATATTCAGATGATGGGTTATTCTATAATGTTTTCAGTGCATATGTAAATTAGAGGTCTCTCCCCTTAAGATGATATGCTTCTGGTCAACATGCCAAAATGGGTGTGCATATGTAGAGTCATATTGGGGCTTGTATAAATAGCCAAGAAAAAGTGGCCTTTAAAGTGGAGTATACTCATTACAGAAAGCCATGAAAGATTTTTGAAGACTCAAACATTTGGTAAATAAAGTAAGTTATGGAATATAAGTATTCAATAAGGGTTCTAGTACCCTAAAAGTTATATATTCTTGTACTAAACATGTTATCAAGGTGAAGTAATATAATAGATCATTGATCTAACTTTGATTCATAAATAACAACTCATATTTTACTAGGGTCGTATTGTGGGACCTATAATCTTTGAACCCTTTTTATTTATATTATAACGTTTCTTATTCCCAAAAGGTGAAAATCTTATCGAGTGAAGACTTTAATTTTTCTCTGATAACCCTTTATGTGTTTTCATCTTGGAAAGTTTTGTGTATCATTCACTAGTAGTTTAAGGTCATGAGACTTGGACTAATGAAGGATATAGTTTAAGTTTATACATATTTTACTAAAAGTGAAGTGGTCTACGCATCAAAGGTAAGGTAAAACCTGATGTTAATGAAGTCCCATTACCAACATGGATTCCCTTAGGGAGTGTACATAGTTTAGGGTCATGATCCATGGACCTTGATGTGAGAGTGGTGGAAAGTAAAAATCCATATGGGGATCAAGAGTCGAGGATTACCCCAACACCATTTGAAAAAATAATGGTGATGAAGATGTAAATTCCAAATCAAGGTTCTTAATCAAGATTAATGATATAAAAAAATATATAAAAGGTGACCATTTCCCATATTCGGATGATGGGTTCATATATGATGATATTGGGGCTTATAGATATTATAGGTCCATCCCCTTAATATGAGATGCTTCTGGTTAATAGACCATAATGGGGGTGAATATGTAGATTTATATTGGTGCGTTTGTACATATTCAAATAGAAGTGTCCCTTAGAGTTGAGTATTCTCACTATCTATAGCCATGAAATGTTATTAAAATCCTAGAAACTCTAAAAAATGCATCGTTTTTTGAATAAATATATTCAAAAGTGGTGGTGGAAGCATTCTGAACTTTATCTTACCATATATATATTGTCACTATCCTTTCTAAAAAATTAATATGGATGATGGTTTGCATCTAGGTCTGGAATGTATGATCTATACATCATTAATTATCTTGAACTAATTAAGAATGAATACTCATATAGTTCTCATATGTCATGTAGTTTAATTTAATTTAGTAAGGAATCAAGTGTTTTATGGTTTAAATACATACAATAAGAACCTATATTGATATGTTTAAAGTCATTTGGAATGGACTTCCATTCACCCCACATTAATTCATGAAATGAATGAGAAGACCACATGCTAGGGAGGGGTATTTTGGATTAATGAAACTTATAATTGGACCGTAGATAAGGGACCCATGCATCGTTATGTATCCTTATGGAAAAAAGAATCAAAATTCATGTATTTATTGTAAGATAATTTCCCATATAGATCTATCTAGTATGTAGGGAAATGGGGAATTTAATTTTGAATGTGGAACAATGCACCAAAAGCTATCACATGTATCTGGATCACACATAAGGATCGAGGACCTTCTAATAATAAATAGAAGTTATTCTTGGTCTCCCATACATGGTACATCCCAAAAATTATTCCACTAGAACCTTTAAGCTCACATGAGTCATGATCGGTGTGAGAAATGATAGATGTATTTGAGACCATTCATGTTTCTATAGAGTGGATGATGTAGGAGAGATAGAAAAATATGGGGAACATTTACATTTTTCAGTCCATAAGAAGGTGGCATTTTTTATCTTGGCATAGGATAGTGTAGGGTTAGAATCCATACACATGGGTTAGGATGTTATAAGTAATTTAAGTTTATACTAGATATATTGAAATAGTTACAAGTTTGGTAACTAGTATATGGAGTTACTTTTCCACTTGGGGTTACCAGAACCATTTCTTGAAAAAGGGGGGCGGAATTGGGAAGAACCTACAACTGGATCTAGTGTAGGTGTCCCTAAATATCACTATATATCCTAAGATATTAGGAATCATACCACACATAGTTCTTATAAGAAAATTTATTGTTTAGATCTAGATCATGTATAGAAAAATAATTGGATGGGTAGCCTTACTCTAGCATCAAGTGAATAAAAGGGATATGATGTGAATGAAGAGTGATCTAATCACCAAGAGTAAGGTCGATGAGGTTTGTGGATGGGTTTAGAATAGAGATATAAATTTCACTATGTATCCTTTTAGGAAATAAATTAATCCACGTTTAGTTATTATATTGAACCCCTATATTACTCAGGATCATATATAGGGGAAAAGGGACATTTTCTTTGAATAGGTTCAAATATGAGGGAACCCATAAAAAATACTCCTATGTAGATCTATCTCATTCATATGAGAGTTCATCTTCAAATTTCTGGTTTTATAGGGATTTGATACTCACAAAAATTAAAGTAAACTCATCTTACTATTAAAAAAGGACTATACCTAATGTGAATAAATGAAGGACCAGGAACCAAGACAGGGTGGGGTAATTTTTATATTTCTATGGCTGGACACATTTCTAGGATTATGGGTATCACTATGTATCCTATTACAATAAGAATCAATACTCACATATTTCTTTTGAGTGGCACAATAAGATGACAATGTTATGGGAAAAATATCCTCTCAGATGAGGATAAAGACTATGAAATTTAAAGTGATGTGGGTTGAACATTGTCATTCAGTTTAATATTTTACAATTCATATGTTTTTTATATAGTTTAATATCATGTAACCAGAACATTTACTTTTAAGTTTAATATCTTCTAGCTTAGACATTTTTTTACAGTTTTACATTGTGTGGTGAGGATGTTCACTATGAAATTTAACATCTTGCAGTAAGGATGATGAACATGTAGTTTTATATCATATTGTAATTATGTTGATATTGATGTGATATTATTAAAATTACTTATTGAGAAACCTATCATTAGTAAGATGCATGATGTTCTCTCCATTCATATTGATTAGTGAATTGGTCCCATTATGGTAAACCTTGTATGTGATGTAAGGTCCCTACCACTTTGGATCTAGTTTTAGAGGCTTATTCTATGGAATCATTAGATATTTGAGAGCTAACACAAGCCATATCTAGATAAATTAATGGAGGATAATTTTCTTACTGAAGGATCACACAAAAATATTTTTATGGATTTATATATTTTTTATTTTATGTAATATCTATTCATCAAGCCACTCCAATTCATCCAGTCTTTTTTTGAGATTTTTTATTTTTTATATAGATGGTTTCACATAACAATGCAGAGTAAAGGTAGTTTAATTTTTATAGGTAAAACCACCTTTGTTCCATTCATAAGTGAGTATGGGTTCAATTTCGCAGTGGTGTGGGTTGTGGTGTGATAATCCCATAAGGCATGCAAGATCTTATTTGACCAAGACTTCCTATTCATGTTTACTGTGTTTTGAATGATATTATATTGAGTCTTATTAAAATATTCTATCTTCCAATTTATCACTACATGGTAGTGGGAATAATGTTTTGATTAGATTTTGTATTATTTATATATCCCCTTCAATTTGGAAGAACATAAATTGGTGCCATTTTCTGTCAATATCATATGTGAGACAAAAAATATAGTGATGATATTTTACTTCACAAAGTTGATGATAGCCTTTTTCCTGGCCTCCTTGAGGGGTATATCCTTATCCCATTTGGAGAAGAAGTCATTGGTAGTAAGGATGTACTTGAAATTTCAAGTTGTATCCTAGGGATATGACCCCATAGAATCCATTACCTATATGAAAAATGGATATGAATTTCTAGTGGTATAAAATAGCTCTGGGGGATGATAGAACAAAATTGGAATTTATATTCCAAGAATGGAATTTCCTAGTGAATTTGAAATAATATTATTATAGATAAACACCCAAGATTCATGATCTAATGGGATATATTAGTTACTGAATAATGTATGTTTCATGCTCCAATTTGAACATATTCCATGACAGTGAGGGTTTATTCTCCTTCAATGAATTTTAGTTTTACTCCATTGAAGCCTAATTTATAGAGGAATTCATATCTATTTAGACTGTCCTAGAGAATGAAATTTATCACCCAGCCAGATTTTTTCATTCTTGGATCAATATAATGGAAATATCCCACTTTAGTGATAGTGTATTATGGGGTACATCCATCTAGTAGTGGAATCAATTAATGAGGATATTGTCTCATCATGCTCCAAAGTGGTGTTGATATAATTAATCTTCTCTATATTATATTTTATTACTGGAGTGATAACTCTATGATGCATGGTATGAATAATCATTTCTTCTTGGTCTAGATATTCCAAGACTATGTTAGTAAATTCTAACACATTTATGTGATCATTTTCTGATCATGGTTTATGGATTAGAGTTGTCTCACATAGGGATTATTCCATTAATTCACAGGCATAATCAAAAAAATGGATCATCTCCACCTTTTTATGGAATATTCTCTATAATATTACTTAATTACGAGCTCTAAATTGATTTTAATATGAATACATGTCACTAAAAATTGAAGGGATGACTCCAATATGACAATGATAGCTTGGTATTCTGCTTAATTATTGGTGCAAACATAAAAAAATATAAAGGAATGTGGTGGAACTTATTTGATTGGGGAGATGTATACAATACCTAAACTAACCTGGTTTTCCTTTAGGTCATGCATTCTATTTCTCATGGGGATCCTAGAAGCTCCATAAAAATGAATTTACCATATTTTTGGGGAATACTGAATGGAAAATATTTCTTTATCAAGGATCTCTATATCTATTAGTGTGTTCTCAAGGATCATATGTTTCATAAAAAGTATGTCAATGCTTTCCCCTTGAATTATTTCTAAGGCATTAACTGTATATCGAACTATTTATGACTGTACAATGTGTCAGTCACCCTGTTAGCATTATACATCTAAGGATATACTTTATTGGGTCTATGTGAGACACTAGAAAAACTTTATAGTGATATAAATAATTCCTGAGATTATATACTACAATATAAACCTAAATAATTTTTTCTTAATGTCAGAATATCAAGTCTCACCATCAAACATTATCCTACTAAGATAGTACAGGCTATTTTGTTTTCCAACATCATTATTCTAGTCAAGAAGTGTTTCAATTGATCTCTCTTGATCTTCCACATAAAAAATTATTGGTTTTCCTTTAACAAGTGTAATTAGGACTAATGGTTATAGAATATATTATTCAAAGCTATTGAAAGCTTTTTGGAAACATGTATCCCACTTATAGTGAATTCCCTTATTCATCAATCTTATAAAGGGTAGATATTTTCCAACGATATTTGAGATGAATTTTATGGTATAATAAAGAAATCCATATAATAAACTAACTATTTTAGGTTTCACGGTGGTGGAATATTTATGATTTACCCTATCTTATCGGGATCAACCTCGATACCATGATAGCATACCATAAAACTGAGGAACCTTCTTGATATCATCCCAAAGGCATGCTTCAGGGGATTCATTTTAAAATTTTGTTTTCAAGGCTTAATAAAAATCATTTCAAGATCATTGATATGATTATAGAATCGATGGGATTTGACCATCGGATCATCAACATAGCATTCCATGATCTTCCCAGGGGGGATTGAATATATAGTGCATGGTGCGTTGGTATGTGGAACCAAAATTCTTCAAACTGAAGGGCATAATGAAATATAATTAAATCACTTAGGGATATATAAAATTAGTATCCTATTATAATTCATGGTTCATCCAAATATGATTAAAATAATAATATCCATCCATAAAGGGAAGGATATAGAAGCCAATAGTTTCATCGATCAAACACTTTTTGATTAGGAAAAGGGAATTATCTTTTATTCAATACCAGTTGAGATCTATAAAATAAATATAGACCTATATTTTATCATTATTTTTATTTATAGGTATAATATTATACATTCATTTTAAATATTTTAATTACTAAATAAAATCGGTCTTGATAATCATGTTAACCTCAACCTCTACTCTAGCATTGAGGGTCAGATACATTCTTCTCACAGCATAATTATAACTGTGATAATCCTCTATAAGTACTAGATAATGGGTATCTACCTCAAGGTCTAACCCGGGAATCTCATTATAATTCCATGTGAAAATTTATTAATGTTTTTTCATAAAGGATATATATTTCTCCTATTCAATATGAGTCACGGTGGTGCTAACCAAAGTAGGTCACAGGTCTTCATCTGTTTTGAGGTTTAAAAATTTTATATCATCTACCATGGTTAAGACACATTCCTAAAATATTGGTGGGGAAACTCTGAGATCCTATTATTCTTATTATTCATCTCCCATGTCATCAGGAGAAAGAAAAACATGGGTATTATTTTCCAAAATTAAGGTCATCTTTGGGGGTAGATGATCTAATTTCCAATGATGGGTAAGTGGCATTCTCATTTAGAATATAAGATAAGAAAATATTCTAAGATCCTAATAAAGATATAGGATCCAAGGTATCAAGTGAATTTTTATTGTTGAGGTTAGAAAAGGAACTATCCAATAAGGTACAAAAGAAGGCATTTTCATCAAGAAATTGGTGTGATGACAATTTGGATACATTGGTGGCAATATCATCACCTATAAGGAAATTCAAGATGGCCTCTAGATATTTGGGACATGATATAAAGGAATTAATATCAATAAATTTTTCATTATTTGGTTATTGTAATGTTGAGTGGTCATAATGAAATAGTTTTATATACAGTTTATTCCTTAGAAATTATTCAATGGGTAGGAATTGGAAGATTTTCCTAACGCACATCCAATCCTAGAGAACGCACTGATAGATATGGAGATCCTTGATGAAGAAATATTTTCCATTAAATAATCCCCCCCCCAATATAGGAAATTTATTTTGATAAACCTTCTAGGATCCCCATTTGAAAGATAATGGATGACCAAAAGGAAAATCAGGTTGTTTTGGGAATTGTGTTTATCTTTACAGTGAAATAATTCCTTCTATATTCCTTTCTGCATTCATAGGTTTTCACCAATAATGAAGTAGAATATCAATCCATCATTTTCAATTTTTATTTAGAAATTCAATTATTAGTGACACACCTATATATTAAAGGTGATTTAGAGATGCTAGTTAATAAATTCACTAGTGAATATTCCATCAAAAAGGAGGAACTAATCCCTTTATTTGATCATGTTTGTGAACTAATAGCAGAATTACTCTATGAGCTGAATCCAACTCATATACCATGATCAAAAAATGATCACTTGGATGAATTATAATACATTTCTATAGTATTTGAATATTCATTATAGGAAGAAATTATTATTTTCATCGTGAATCATAGGGCTATCTCTTCAATCATTAGATATAATATGGAGGAGATCAATAAGATTTACACTGCTCTGGAGCATGATGATTTGATATCCTTGTAAATTAATCCATCTACTAGATAGATGTCCCCCATAATGGACTATCTCAAAATTGGGATATTTCTATTAAATAAAGATATGAAATAATAGATCTAACATTATGTGGAAATTTTCATTCTCTGGGATGGTCCAAATACACTGAAAGACCTTTATAAATGAGGCTCTGATGGAGTACTCCTTGGATTCATTGAACAAGAAGAAACCCTCACCATCATATAAGTGGTTCATGTTAGAGAATACAACATGCATTAGTTGTAAACAAATCTTGCTTATAATATTAGGTATCTTGGGTATTTCTAGACAATAATGACACTAGATTGTGTCAAATTCACCAATAAATGTCATTCTTTCCAAATAAATTCCAATTCCATCCATCATCCTCCTAATATATTGTATACCACTAGATATTCATGGACATTTTACATAAAAGTAATGGATGTTATCAGGACATATCCCCCATCTATAGTTGGATAGTTCAAGTACATTCTTACTGCCACAGACTTCTTATCCAAATGATCTAATGTTATACCCAATAAGGAGGTCAGAGAAAAGGTTTTCATCAAATTTTTGAAGTCAAATATCATCACCAAATTTGGTTACCCTTGTATGATATTGATATATAATGGAACCAATTTATGTTCTTTTGAGTTAAAGGGGCCATATAATCAATACAACATCCAATCCAACCATTCCTCCTGCTACCATATAGCATAAAATGGGTAGATATAAGATTTTAATAAGACTCTATCTAATATTCTTTATAAGATGGTGGAAAATAATAAGAATTATTGGATAAATAATCTCTTGTGGGCCTTATGGGATTATTGAACCACAACCCACACTACCATTCAAGTGACCCCATACTCACTTATGTATGGAATTGAGGTGGTTTTTCCTATCGAGATTCAATTACCCTCACTCTATGTCACTATCTGAAACCAGCTATCTAAAGATGAACAATCCTAGAAATGACTGGATAAATTGGACTAGTTTGATAAAAATATATTTTGTACATTGTGTGATCTAGAAATCCATCAACATCGGATTGAATAATATTTCAATAATAAAGTTTCCTTCCATTCATTTCTCTAGGTAGAGATCGTATTGGATCTCATAACTCTTATGATAATAAGGAAGAAGCCTCAACATTGGAACCAAAGTGGGAGGAAACTTATCTCATATAAAATTTTTACCCCCAATGGGGTATATTCCCCAATAATTATGAATGGTGAGTGTTATAACATCTTGGACCTAGTTCACTCATAAGTAACTGAACTTGGTTGGTCATATGGCCTCAAGCATGCCACCCCGTATGCCAGAGGCTGCTGACTAACAGTGAGGGTCTAAGGTGGTACAGTATGGATTTTATATCCGCATGGTTAGAGTATCACAGTGGTGATAATAAAAGAATATAAATAGTGGAAGAATGATAATGAAAAATAGTGCAGCATAAGTAAATCATTCAAACAATAATAATAAATCCAAAGTTCCATAATATACAAAATTATGAGTATTTCATGATACTAAAAAAGAAACGGACATACATGGAAGCATGCATCCAGTACAATACATATATAAAAAATAAAAAAATAAAAAGGTTATCTCTAATAGCATCACGAGCAAAGGTGAGGTTTCATGATCCCAATATCTCATGATATAAGCTAGTTAGGAATCCATGACTGAGTTCTTTCCCTTATCCCTACCTACATCCAATAATTCTATATAGGTACCAATCGGCAACTTAAAGAGGGTGTGATATATACTCAGTAGGCCACTGCCAACAGTTTCTATAACAAGTCCATCATGTGTATGAAAACTATAATCATGTGTAGGTATAATAGGTAAAGTTTTATAATGAATGAAAGATATAAAAAAGTCCAAAAATGGGGTTGTAACCATGAGCAGGATATAAATGGTGAATATCAGTGCATAAATGTAAAGTGTGTTAGTAACTACCAGCTCTGGCATATACCACATATGTAAAAAGTATCAGACCACATGGGCTAGGTCCCAAGGCTATAGACCAAGGCATCCTCCTCAAGTCCAAGGAACTCAGAATACTATCAAACCTACATGAGCTAGGAACCATGGGACAAAGGCTGAGGCACCCTAATATCCAAATATATATGTGTATATGGTGTTCATAGGTTACATACCTCGATCCCCCTCATCAGTTTCATGCTGTAATAATGAGTGGTTTCATACTGAAATAATGAGCAATTCCATACCTTAAATAAAAAACATCAATAGTATATAAAATCTGGGGATATTTTATTACCCATACACAAGTGAAACCATCCATTTAATTAATCAATAAATTTATTCAAGGATTCACAACTTGGTAGAAAACTTACACACCCAAATGGGTGGTTCTTAGCTTAGAAAAGTGGAAGAACCCACCTCAGAGGTGGTTCAAGTTGATTTATACAACCTCCAACCATTTCAAGGTGTTATGCAGGCATCATATTAATGCTCAAAAAATTTAAATTAATACATTGATTAATTTTAGGTTCAATTCCTATAAGGTTTAGTGTGTGACACATCAGTAATAATTTAATAAATGAAAAAAAAACTTAGGGAAAATGTATAGACCACCTACATTATGGATGTGGAGGATCACTCATCTAATTCCAACTTCTGATTCAGACTAGAATGATATAAAATGGATAAATAGAAAAATTCCCTAAAAATAAGGAATATTATCTCTCAGAAAAATAGCATAGAATATGGAAAGACAAACCAAAAAAAGAAGGTAATGGATCAAATATCTTAATGAGAGGAATCCAATGAGATGAACGGTGGTTGATTTCAAACTTGGAAGGAAGAAAACCCTCAAAGCCTATGGAGAATCCATGGAGGATCTCCTATAGTGGTCAACAGCTATGAAAAAAGAGAGGGAAAAGTGGGTTTTAGTTTTAAGAGGGAAGGAGGGAAAAATCATAAATTCACCCTTTAAATATGGGTTGCATGATTGGGATGCATAGTTGTCCAAACCGTGTGCCAACCATGAAACAAGAACTACCCCAAGACGCCCTCACATGGGATAGGCACACAGTTTGACTAACCATGTATAGCCCGAGAAAAATACCACTACAATAGGACATGAAGCTTTTACACGGCCGTGTGGCCTTAGCTGAAAGGTTAGGAAAAACCATGAATCCCCTGTTGTACACTAGAGAACCTTAAACGATTTAAAAAAACCATAAAAACTGGGATTTATGGTTTATACTAACCGTAAGGCCCTTCTGTTTCCTCTAAATCTCCGGAATCCAGGCTTCGAACAAGCCCCAGACACCCTTTTAACCTCCGTGAACTCATTGGGAATTACCATAAGGATAAAACTAAATAATTAAACTAAAATAAAGGTTTTATACCTCCTATAAAACCTAGTATCTTACGGTACACCCCCCACCCCTGAAAGAAAATCATCCCCGAGTTTCCCTTCCAAGGGTGGTAAATATTTTTCTAAGAACAAATCTAGACATTGAGCATGTACATTAGACTCTCTATCCCAAGTCTCATCTTGTACATGGTCTTGATTCCATATTACCTATACTAGAGAGATAGATCTTCCTAGAAGATCCTTCATACTCTAATCTATGATACAAATAGGAAACTCATCAAAAGAATCATCAACCTCCAGTTCAATATCCTCAAGATCAAAATCATGAGATGGATTAGCGTGATATTAGTGAAGCTATGATATATGTAATACATCATGTATGGCTTGGTTCCTTTAAGGAAGATCTGTCTAATAGGCTACTGGCCCAACTCGCTCTAATATCTTGAAAGTTCCAACAAACCTAAGAGTTATCTTCTCATAACTCTATATCTTACTATGTCCCATTCTAGTTGAAACACACAAGAAAAAATGATCCCTAAACTCAAACTTTAGAGTTCATCGAAGATGATCAGCATAAGATTATATCTAGACTAAACAATAATCATACACTTCCTGATAAGTTATGCCTACTTCTAAGCCTCTTGGAAGAGACGAGGTCCTGGTAGCATTGTCTCTCTTGCCTATAGCCTTTATAGAGGCGATCAGAATAACCTACCATATAAGTCCTCATAAAGGAATATTTTTATGGTCACCTGATAGATGTTATTATAGGAAAACTCAAAAAGAGGAATATGTTTCTCTTAATAACCTTTGAAATCAATACACATGCTTAAATAATGTCCTATAGAACTTGTATTGTCCATTCTTATTGGCCATCAGTATATGGGTGGTAAGATATACTCAAAAGTACCTATGTACCTAGTGATTTCTGGAACCCCTACTAGAAAATCGATGTGAAATTATCATTCCTATTAGAAACTATAGTATGAGTAAGCCTATAAAGATGTATAATCTCACAGACATACAGTCTCCCCAACTCATCTATTGAGAAGGTCTCATGCATAGGAAGGAAGTGGGATACCTTTTTTAGCCTTCCCAAGACCACCCAAACTGTGTCACTGCCTCAAGGTGAACTTGGTAAATTGGCCAAAAAATCCATCATGACATCATCCCATTTCCATTTCGGGGCTGATAATGATAGTAACAATCCAACATGATGATGATTCCCCACATTCACCTACTGACAGATGGAATACCTAATGATTAAACCTATAATATTACATTTCATCCCAATCCACCAATACTAGTAGCGCATGTCGCGATACATATTTTAAATTACTGGGTACACTAACCATTGTGAAGAATAGTATTCTCACATTAATTCCTATCATATATATGTTGGTACCTAGATACACCCATGTATAATTAGGATTTCATCTTCATCAATAGACCAATATAGTAGTGATTACATACCTAAAATACTCTCCCTTAGGACCAAGACTTTGATATTTGAGAACTTCCTCCACTTCACTCTATATATAGGTGAGAAGGCTACCGCTGAGGTCGTAAGAAAAGGCAGCTCATAACTCTCATGAACTTTTAGATCCATCTCATAAATAATATCCATCAATCTCCATTCATTATTGGATTCTTGAATAGCTTTCATATGATTATTTTTACTCGGTGCATCTAAAATTTAATTTCCCTTTCCCGCTGTATAGGTAATATTGAATTCAAAGTACTAAAGGAACTTGACCCACATCCACCATCTAAGGTTCAAGTCATGTTGTGTGAAAATATACTTGAGGATTTTGTGGTCTGTATGCACCATAAATCACTCTCCCAACAAATAGTGTCTCCAACAATGTAAGGCATGGATAGCGATTGTTAACTCAAGGTTGTGAATTGGGTAATTAAGTTCAAGAATCCTCAATTGTTGAGACCCATATGAAATGAATTAATCCTTCTATATCAATAAAACTCCAAGTCTAATGCCTAATGCATCAAAAAACATAGTATAGTCTCTTCCAGGCTCTAGAAAAATTAGGATCGACACTAAATTCATTCTTCCTTTCAACTCTTAAAAGGTTGTCTCACAAGAATCTTGTCATAAAAATTGTACACCCTTCTTAATAAAGTCTGTGAGAGGTTCTGATAGGCATGAAAGTTCTTGAATAAAACCCCTATAATAGCCATTTATCCCTAAGAAACTCTAGATGTCAAAGAAATTCTTGGTTTGTTCCCAGGAAACCATGACACTCACCTTCTTTAGGTCAAGAGGAACTCCTTCCTATGAGATAATATGACCCAATAAGTGAACCTTTTCAATACAAAAGTGTCATTTTATGAGTTTAGAATACATATGGGGTTATCTTAGTGTATTTAATACAATATCAAGATGTTTTACATGGTCTATTCAAGTGCGATAATACGCTAAGATATCATCCATGATGACTACCAAAAATGAATCCAAATATGGTTAGAAAACTTGATTCATCAAATTCATGAAAATGGCAGGCACATTCATCAAACCAAATGGCATAACAAGGTACTCATAAAGACCATACCTTCTATGGAATTTTGTGAAAGGTATGTATGATGGTCTCACACACACCTATTGATAACCTAACCTTATATTGATCTTTGATAAAACCGTCTATTTATAGATTTGATCAAAGAGGTCTTCTATGGAAGGTAATAGATACTGGTTCTTCAGAGGATACTAGTTTAATTACCATTAATCCACACAGAGGATGATTATTTCATCTGAATTCTTGGATAAAATCATGGTTGAACCCCAAGGTGAAGCACTAGGTTATATAAAACCCTTATCTTCCAAGTCCTCTAATTATCTCTTGAGCACTTGAAATTCAATGGTAGCCATATTTTAATGAGTAATGGACACTAGTATAGCTCCTGGAACTAGATCAATAGATAACTCAACTTATCTCTCGATGGGTAACCTAAAAAATTCATCAGAGAATATGTCCCTAAAATTATCTACCATGAGAGTAAAATAAACTTGATGTATTCCCTAGTCCTCCATAAAAATAATAGCAATATGGGTTATAACTCTGACCATCCCATGATACTGTGGTCTAGATCTACTTGTCTGGACATCCCATTCACCCTTATGAATATAAATTCCACCTTATAGGGATGTAAATGATACCCTTCTAAAATAACAGTCCACATAATTGTGTTAAGTGACTAACTAGTCCATTCTGAGAATGACGTTAATTAATATAATTTAGATGATGAATAAGTTCCATAAGAAATGATAACCTCATATATCAAGGGGTAAATTCATGCACTGGAATCACTCTCTGATTGTATTCCCAATAGAGTATCGAGTGTCATCACACCATACAAATAATGAATCTCAAGACCAAGTATTCCCATGATATACTCAGAAATAAAAGAATATGAAGCACATATATCAAATAAAATATATTCCAAGGTAAATTATACATAAAAAAATTACCTTAAACCATAAAAGGCTTGGGGCTCTGCTCCCCTGGTATGGGATGCACTACATAAATCTGGCTTGATCCGCAGCCCTAAGACAAAACTTAAATACCATAAGCAGGCCCACTATATTGGTGTTGTACCACTGGTATCTGGATACCATTTCCATGACTACCCCCTTAGCTGGATCAATCGATAGCACTCTAGCTCTCTACCAAATATAGATCTTCTGATCCTGTTCCAGTGTTAGGAGTCATTGAAGATCCTATCTCACTGACTACTGGAGGAAATATTCTATAAAACCTCTATGAATGGACCATCCTACCTCAATCTTGGCACTCAACTAGGGATCTACCACACTGAGGTTTCACATGCCCTTTATTTCTAAACTAGTGACAGACTACAAAACTTCTAGCACATATACCCTGACTGGTTCTACCCTCACGAGAGGTCTCAAAGAAACGCTTATTACCATCATATATTATAGTATTAGGTTGAGGAGATCATCCACTATGATATGTACCTCTAGATTTCCTTAGGTTATAGTTGGTAATAAGATCTTTTTTTACTATTTGAGACATGGTAGTTATCTAAAATACATTCACTTGAGATCAAATAGGATTCCTAAGACCATAATCAAATCATATTACTCTAGACAACTCATTGATGGTATAGATAGGTGAAAATCACTGAAGATATGTGAAGTGAGATGAATAATCCATCATTTACATAATACCCTTATATGGGTTCATAAACTCCCAATCTTGATTATCCCTCAAAGTCTAAGGGTAAAAGTGATCATAGAAGCTAGTTTGGAAATCCCTCCATAAATTTTTCAAGTATTTATCTACCTAGTTATGGATATCCCACAAATGTTTAGTGGATCCACAAAGAATATACATCATGAGTTTTACCCTCCTTTATGGACCTATCTCCATATCATCAAAGATAGATAAGATGGTCTCAAGCCAAAACATTGCAGCCTGGGTTCCACCATCTCCCTAGAATGTAGTTGGATGGTTCTACTAAAACTCTCACATAAACTATTCCATAGAAGAGGCTAGTTATGGAGATCCCTATATAGTCTTAATAATATGAAATAACCCCTATCTAAATTGGGAATTATTACCCATGTTGGTAATAGTAAGAGGTGTTGTAGGTGGCACTACAGTAGGTAACACTGGTGACTCAGGGCCCACTACCTCTGGGGCATGTTCATCACCTCTCTCCTAGCACACAACTCAAGGATGTCATGGTTTCATAGCTCTATAAATTCCAATAACATGCCTCATATAGGATTTTATAATTAAATACCATAGATATAAAATCAGTACAGGTACAATACTTCCTATAAGTAAGTCACACCTCTCTACCTTCTTCTAAAGATATGTATGGGAGACCTATTAGAACATAAATAATCACAAGAGACATTTCCTACTACCCACTACTAAGGTTGGGTCTAGGTTAGGTTCTCTATTTTATCCAGGGGTCATATTATATGGAGTTTCAATTGCAAGTTATAGAGGAAAACACCCTTTAAGTTGCAATTGGCATCCCCATTTAATGGTGACTATACTAGAATTTAAGATTTATCAATTATTTCATTCATATTATATAATAGTTAAATGAGTACCATTCCCAATTTATATAAGTACTTTCTTTATAAATTACAATTGGTAGTTCATTTAACAATATCCCTACCTTTACATTCAATAGAAGAATGTAACAGTTATTATAATGTTTTGACTAAATGAATCATCATTCCAAATTTATAGAGTTATATGAACTATTTAAAATATAAATTACATTTATGTACTCAAAATCAACTAAATTTTCAGTCTATGTAACTTGAGTTACATAACTAAAACATGTGATAAATAGTTATTTAAGGTGCCATTATCAAACTGTATGAGAAAAAACTCTTTAGGTTGATACAAACACTTTAATAACCAATTATTCAATCCCTTTTTTTCTGTCGAAACATTTTTTACCTAGAAGATATATCACTCAAGTCACATACAAAAAGTATCATGCAGTCAAGAAATATAACCTACATGGAATGGTATAATTTATGAAATATTAACCTCTAAGGTTTCTATAATGATGCATGTCCATCAATTACTTACCATACTAGAACAATGATAGAGTAAAAACAATAATAGTAATAATAAAAATCACAACTCATGTGCTTCACCCAACAGTGAAATCAATGCAACTGTAACAGGCATAATCCAGAACATCAAATCCCATCCTAGGCAATTTGGATTTTTCATCATACGTGGGGTAGCTACTCCCAGGAACAGGCTCATTACCGAATTCTGACACATCCTAGTCTCTTGTATACCAACCCAAATAGTAAGACAAATGAAAATAACACTCTTATACCAATTTGTAACATCCCATACCTAGTTCACTCATAGGTAACTAAAATCGGTTGGTCAAATTTTCTTAAGTGTGCCTACCTGTATGCCAGAGGCTTCTGACTAGTAGTGAGGTTCTAAGGTAGTACAGCAGTGAGACTATACTCTCATGGTCAGATTAGAATAGTATTGATAATAAAATGATATAAATAGAAAAAACAATATAATGAAAAATAGTGTAGTGTAAGTAAATCATCTATAAAATAGTAATAATCAAGCCAAAGTGTCATCATATAAAAAATGATGAGTATGTCATGATACTACTAATGAAACAAATGCATGGCAGTAGGCATATAGTATAGTACATGTATAAAAATGAACAAAATAACAAAAAGGTTATCTCTAATAGCATCATAATCCAAGTATTGGTCTCGTGCTCCCAAGATTCCATGCTATAAACCAATCAGGCATCCATGATCGGTTGCTTTCCCTTGTCCCTACCTATATCCAAGAAGTCTGTCTAGGTACCAATCGGTGGACCAAATAGAGTATGAGATGTACTCAATAGGACACCACCAATGATGTCTATAATAATCTCATCATATGTATGAAAACTATAATTGTGTGAAATTATAACAGGTGGAGATTTATAATGAATGAAATATATAAAAAATTCCATAAATGGGGTTGTAACCATGAGTATGCTATAAGTAGTGAATATCATTGCATAAATGTAAAGTGTGCAAGTAACTAATAGTTATGTCATACACCACATATATAAAAAGTATCAGGCTGTGTGGTCTAGGTCCCAAGGCTATAGACTAAGGGGACCTCCTCCAATCCAAGGAAATCGGAATAGTATCATACCTACATAGACCAAGAACCTTATTCTAAAGGCCAAGGCATCCTAATATCTGAAGATATATGTGTATACGGTGGTCATAGGTTCCATACCTTGATCCCCCTCATTGATTCAATCTCATAATAATGAGAAGTTCCACATTGAAATAATGAGTTGTGTCATACTTTAAATAAACAACATCAATGGTATATAAAATATAGGTATATGTTAGTGATCATAGCTAAATGAAATAATCCATTTCATTACTCAATAAATTTATTCAAGGATTCCACAACCAGGTGACAAGCTTACACACCCAAAGGGGTGGTTATTATCTTAGTAATATGGATGAACCCACCTCGGAGGTGGTTCAAGTTGAGGTTGAAAACCTCCAACCATATCAAGGTGCTACGTAGGCATCACATTAAGGCTTAAATAATTTAATTTAATACATTGATTAATTTTAGGAGAAATTCCTAGAAGTTATGGCATGTGTCACATCAAAAATAATTTAATAAACAAAAAAACCTTAGGGAAAAGTTATATACCTCCTACCTTATGGAGGTATAGGATTAATAATCTAGTATTGACTTCTGATTTTGACTATAATGAGAGAAAATTGAGAAATAAACAAATTACCTAAAAATAGGGCATATTAGCTCACACCAAAATAGCACAGAATATATAAAGATAAATCAAGAAAATAAGTTAAAGGATCAAAGATCTTACCAAGAGGAATTCAATGATATGAATGATAGTTGATTTTGAGCATGGATGGAAGATAAACCTCAAATACTAGGAATAATCCATGGAGGATCTCCTAAAGTGGTCAAATACTGTGCAAAAATAGATGGTAAATAGGGTTTTAGTTTCAATATAGAAGGAGGGAAAATCATAAATTCTCCCTTTAAAAAGGTTTCAAATGGTTTGTCCATAAATTTGGACAAATCATGCACCAACCATGTGACAAGCATTGTCCCAAGACACCCCTCACACGGGTTAGGTACACATTTTGACTAACCGTGTGCAACCCATGAAAAACACCTATACAAAAGAACCTATAGCATTTTCATCTTTGTGTAGCCTAGTATGAAAGGTTAGGAAAAACTATGTGTCCCTTGCTATTCATTGGAGAACCCCTCACAGTTTAAACAAACCGTGCGTACTAGGTTTCACTGTTTATACTAACCATGTGGGCCACTTGTTTCCTCAAAAAATCAGGGCTCTAGGCTCCAAAAAAGCCCCGAAAACCCTTGTAAACTATATGGTCTCATTATGAATTACCATAGGTATAAAACTAAATAATTAAACTGAAAACAAAAGGTTATGTACCTCATATAAAATTCATGATTTTACAAGTGCATCACAACTCCTACTAATATGAGGTTTCTCAAGATTTACTTTTCATAATCTCATGTCAATATCACCATCCTCACCATATGATATAAAAATACACAGTTTTCATTCTTACTGCATGATGTTAAAATACATAGTTAATTTCCTCATTGCATGAAGTAAAATTTCATAACAACATTTGAGCTGAAAGATATTAAACTATATATTAAATTTCCTGGTTACATGATGTTAAACTGTATAAAAAATTCCTAATTGTATGACATTAAATTGTGTGTCAATTTTGATCCCGCGTTACATAAAACTGTTTTTTCATCATCCTCATTTGAGATTAAATTTTACCTATGATGTTGGTATCTTTTTGTGTACAAATAAGAAATGTATTTGTCTTGATTCTTTTCTTAATAATATACATAGTGACACCCAAAAATCTCTCAACTAGGTCCAACTATAGAAATATTAATTTCCCCCACCTTGTCTTGGTGCCTAATACTTCATTTATTCACATTATATCTTGTTATTTTCCAATACTAAGATGAGTTTCCTTTGCTTTTCATATGAATTATATCTATACAAAACCAGAAATTTGAAAATTCACCCTCCTGCATATGATCTAGATATACCCAGGAGTCTTCAACATGGGTTCCTTCATCTTTGAATCTATGCTAAGAAAAATTTCATTTCCCCTTCATGTGAGCATGATCCATATAGTGATTTTTATATCTCTATTTTGAACCCAAACAAAAACCTCATCGACCTTATTCCTGGTGATCAGATCACTCTTCATTTATATTAGGTCCCTTGTAATCACTTGATGTTGGATTAAATCTACCCACCCCTTTTTTCTCAACGCATAAGCTAGATCCACACAGGGGATTACCTTACAAGAACTATGTGTGGATTGATTACAAATTTATTAGGATATGTAGAAATGTTTAGGTTCACCTACCCTAGATCTAGCCCTAGGTCCTCCACAATGCCAAACCCCCTTTGTTTTGCATAGGGTGTTGGTAACCCTAAGTTGAAAAGTGTAAAGAACACTTCGGGATATGCTCAAAATTGATAGGGTTGAATCATTGTTGGGTAATTTTTTATATCAATAAATTCTTGTTATCCTTGTACCTATTAACCTATTAGAATCTCAATTCTCTAGTTCTCTTTTCATTATCGTAATAAATTATATGAAATCAAATAAAGGATATAACATGATGTTTTAACAAGCTTCACTACTCAATAAGAGTATCTAGTATTTTTCATGTATAGTGGTGACCAGTACATGGATTCTCCATTATAATGAGATACCTATTTATAGTGGTTTTTCTAGAAAACAATCCTTAACCCAATTGTGGTTCTCTACACTTTAGGAGGGGATAATAAAAAAATTCTAAATATGTAGACTGGTGAATGATTAGTATGACTTCTAGATCCTCATTAGTTCTTTATATTTCTATATATATAGTATTCTACTTCTTCAATTTTATTTACAACACCAAGAAAAACTTCTACCAATGTGAATTCTGATGAATGTTGTAGTTCTGTTTTGTTTTTCATTTCCATCTTCTTATAATGTTACTTGCACAGTCATTGGCAAGTAACTCTCCTTCTTCATAGTAGAAAACTTAATGTTTCTCAATCCTACTTTTTTTCTTCATAGAATTTTTTTTATAAAAAACTTACATTTTTTATTATTCATCCAATGAAAGTTCATTTGGTGATAGTTCATATGATCAATTCTCCTACACCCTTCTCCTCTAATACCAATTAATAAGAAAACTCTTTCTGAAATCACTTCATAAAGTATTCTGCGTCTACTATTTCTTCATCTATCATCATCTCTACTATTCACTTATTCTCTTATTCATTTAGTTCTTGATTATTCTGTCAAATTATTTGACTCTTTATGGTACCCCCTACTCCATCAAGTACCTCTTTATCTGAAACTTCAACACATAGAGAATTGATCTCAATCTTTGTGGTTGGAATTTCCTTAAAAAACTTTACTAATTTTTCAATACACACATACACAACAACTCTCATCAATAACACACACATAAATATATGTGATGTAATAACACCCCTTTATATAGTCATCGTTCCTCTAAGAATTAAGTGTGAGGCATGTACTTCAAATTCAAACTTCCCTCTCAAATTTTGAACATCCCACCCAAAATTTTCAACATTTTACCATCTTAAAACTTACTAAAATATTGTAACTTTTCTTAGCACTTGGTGTCAAATATCTTCTTAAAACTTTCTCAAAAATTGTATTGAATCATGGTATTTAATTCATGATTAATGAAAAATTGAATGACCAGCTCAACATCATCACATTTGAATATCTTGAAAAAACTTCATAAAGTTATTAAAACAATTTCCACTTCATCTTTATAGGAACTCCTTAATTTGGTTGTTCTTAATAGGAAATTCTCTATATAGTAATGTTCCATCTAATGTTCCTTCATAATGATCTTAAAACCTTCATCTGATACTTATTTATTATGAAAACTATGTTTGATCTACCATTGAAAATCTTTCCATCATACTTTCACAAGTATATACCTCTATTATATGGATTCCTAGATGTCTATTCATTTTCCTCCATATGATAAACTCTCAGAGATCTTCTAGGCTCATTTTATATTATAAATTCATATAACTTTGTCTAATGAATTTGTAATTCTTTGTATGATGTCTTCATAAAATTATGGCTGATGATATCACTTGGAGACTTCTCTCTGATTCCTTAGCACAGAATATTTTTCCTCTTTATTCGTAAACTATTCTATATATAATGAGTCTAAAACTAATTGTATAATAACTTCACATTAATTATTATGTATTATGATCTACTTTAGAACCCTCTTCATTTGATTATCTTCACATGTTTCCTCTGTCTGATGACTTTGCTAGGAAACCTTTTCTCGATCATTTAGACAGCTTATGTCTGATAGAGTCTATCTGATGACTCACCAAGTTCATATGATAGAATTTATACTTCCTTTCATCAACTAAAACCTTTTTAGTATATATCATATTACTTCTCATCTTGATCAATATACAATTGTATCTATTATAATTTTCACAAATCTTTATACAACAATCAATAGTACTTATCTTCTTTTAGAAACCATAGTTCCACTAAGTTCCTACAAATTATTCCATCAACCAACTTTAAAAAAGGATCATGGATTCCTTATAATAGTCATGATGTTAGATACTTTAAGAATTATAAATACATCACATGATTTATCTCTCTTTCACAAAGTCTTTTCTCTTCTTCCAAACATAATATTTGAATCATAGCCACAATAAATTGTGATGATTAATCTATAAGGAATACATCACTAAGAATCATATAATATTATTTATAAAACTTAGTCTAATAGACTTTTTTTAGTGGCCTAAGGTTTTTCATCTCTATCTGAAGTAACTATGAATATAAACGGTTCAATGTCCTTCCTTTTTTTCTAATAAACTTAGTCTATTCATGTTAGTAATATTTCCTTGTGAACACTATAGAACATACATTTTATGCTATATAATTATTCTAATTATCTCATTACATTTGACTCTATCCAATAAAATCTGTCTGGTAACATTCTATTTGGAAACTTCTTAAGGAAACTCCTTAAGTAAACTCCTTAAGGAAACTTCATACTGTTGATAACAAATGTGCTTCTCCAACCATTGTTGTATATATTTAAGACTTTAAGATTATCTCAACAATAATCATGAGTAAACTCAAATTTCTTAAATAAATTTTTCATTTAAGTAACATATATATACCTAAACTTCCAAAGGCATGAACACAATGTATATTCTACCAATATAGCATGACTTGACCACTTCTTCTCTTCTTCATTGAATCATTCAAGCTACATAAACTTCATTACCAAGCTTGGATACTTCAACCGAACTTTCCAGAAAATTATTATTTACTACCTCTTAAACATATTGACATCAACAAAATCTTTCTATTTTATTGACAACCATTTGAAACAAATACAACTCATACACAAAGTGGAATCTTTAAAAAGTACCCCCCATATGTTGTTCACCACACGTGGAACTATTTATAATTATCATGTATCACTTTAAACTACTTAAAACATATTACCCCATTCATATGTATTCTAACCCTACATTATCCTAAACCATGATAAAAAAATACCTCCTACTTATGGAGTTAAAAATGTTAATTTATCCCATGTTTTTTTATCTCTCCATCATGCACTCTTATAAAACATGTGTATTCTCTCAACCACTTATTTTTTCTCATAATGTGTGTGACACACATGATCTTAGAGGTTCTAGTGGAAGCATGATTGGGATATACCATGTTTAGGAGATAGGTAATCATGCCTCCTGCTTATCAAAGGGTCCCTGATCCATGTGAGAGCTTCTGGTTCATTATTTCACATTCAAAATTAAATTCCCCCTTTACCTACATATAAGCTAGATATATGCTGGTAATTATCTTAAAAGAACTATGTGTGGATTGATTCTTGTTCCATCAGGATACATAGTGATGATTGGATCCCTTATCCTAGCCCTAATCAAAAGTTTCCTCAATCCTAAATACTCCCTCCCCAATGTGTGGTCTTCTCATTCAAGTCAGGAATTACTATAGGGTTCATGTAAGCCCATTCCAAGTGACTTTAAACTACTCAATATAGGTCCTTTTTATATGAATTTAAAATACAGCATGTTTGATTCCTTGTCGCATGACATTAAACTACATGACGTCTAAGGACTACATTTGGCTTAATTCTTGATTAGTTCAAGATATTTAATGATATATATACCATACATTATAGGCATAAACATAAACCATCATCCATATTCACTCATTTCCAATCGATAGTGATAACTCTAATATGGTAATATCGAATCCATAATAATTTTATGACCTCTTATGGATATCTTTATTCCATAAATGACACTCTATTTTTTGAGTTTCTCGTGTTTTCATAAAAACTTGTGGATATCAGTAGTGATCATACTTAACTCCAAGGGATCCAAGGGATACTTATGTTTAACTATGTATACAGGACCCAATCCAGCTCTATATATGTTCACTCATTATGCCATATTGACCAAAAGTATCTCATTGTAAGGGGATAGAGATATAATTTTCATATTCCTTATTAGTGTCATAGAATAACCCATCATCCAACTATGGGTGGCATTCATCCTTTTTTATTTGTCTTATATCATCACTCTTGATCCAAGAACCTTTATTTTTTCTTACATCACTCATTACTTGTTAAAAAGGTTTCAAGTTTTCCTTGTCTTTTTTTCATAATCTAAATCATTACTTTTCACACCTCTCACATTAATATCCATGTATCATGGCCCTAAAATATGTACACACCCCCTTAGGTAATCCATCTTGGAAATGAGACCTTCATTCTTGTTAGTTTTTTCCTTTACGTTACTACATAGATCCCTTCACTTTTGGTAAAAGATTTATAAACCTAAACTTGGCGTCCTTGGTCCAAATCACATGACCTTAAAATGCTAATTAAATATACACAAAACTTATCAAGATGAAAACCCATAAAGGGTAGTATCAAAAAATTTGAGCCTTCACTCTCTAATATTTTCACTTTCAAGGCTTAGTAAAGAGTTATAGTGTAAATAAAAAATATTTAAAATATTGTAGGTCTCACCATATAACCCTTGAAATTTTTAATTTATGATCTTTGGATCCACTGGTCAGGGAAAAAATTTATAGTAATGATCTATCATATCCATTTACCTCAATAATCTGTTCAGTACATGGTGATGTAACTTTTAAGGTTCTATAACCCTCCTTGAATTCCCTTTTTCCTATATATTACTTTATTTTCTAAGTTTTTGAGTTTTTAAAAACCTTTCATGGTTATTAGTGATGAGTATAATCAACTACAAGGGACACTTTTATTTATCTATGCATACATGACACAGTATAGCTTTATATACATGCCCCTATTTTTTCCTATAAACTGAAATAATCTCCTCCTAAGGTGAGATACCTATAATATCTATATGCACTAACAACATCACAATGAAACCCATCATCTAAATATGGTCAGCGGTCATCCTTTGGATACTTGTCCCATCTCATCATCCATGGTTAAAATTTCTTGAGATATGATTTATACAATCCAAAATTAAATTATTCAACTGGGATTGATATCCTCAATGTTAAACCACTATGAACTGTACTCATTCCTAGGGAAAGAATATGAAATTTTATTTTTTAACCTTTCTCCCTCATCCTGTGATCCTAAACCATGCAATAAATTAGTTTGATCATCATGAACCTAAACTATGTGCACCATTCTATGATTGTGTTTACATCGATGTCGTTAATCTATAATTCATGATGGGTTTACTTCATCCATGTTATATTTTGAACTACCTCACCCTTGGCCAAATTTTTATGACCTTAAAATTCAGTGAAATTAGGTCAAAGTTATTCACCCTTAAACACCAGCCTTCATTGGTCCGACTTTCATAGCCTTAAATTTCTGATAGAAACACACATTTCCTACCATGTTGAAAACCCACCCCCCCCCCACCCTACAATAATATTTATAGGGGTTGAAGTTAGTTAGACCGTAAGTACCTCACATAGGCTTCAAACTCCTTAGAAATAGGTCCTTTTTTTTATTGAACACAATTTCTGGGGGTTATTTCTTGAAACCCACTTCATCATGGATGATCAACAACAAGAAAAATATAATAATAAAGTTATCTTGGAAGATACCCATCAATTATTCTTGAAGTTATCAATCAACCAAAATAATTATCCATGAGAAAGGGATTTGTTTCATGGAGTAATCTTACAGACCATGTGAGACCCCCCCCCCCCACACACACACACACACACATTACATGTCTCAGAGGCAGGTATGTCACACTACCGTATGACCTCCCTCCTCTTATGAATCTCATCAGCAGAACCCTTACATGGTCACATGACAAGGACCTATTATGCACTTCAGAGGTGGAGATATCCCGATTTCATTAAACCCCCAATGTTCATGACTCAGTGACAGATGCATCACATGACCATGTGAAACTATCCTTTCATACACGACATTTGGACTATAGTGGTTACTTATTTGTTACCCATTCAATTTTTTCTATAAATACCCCAATTTATATTTTTGGAAAGAAGAAGAAATCAAGGGACCTAGAGTATAGAATAGGGAGAACTGTAGGATTATCTTCAACATTTGGAAACTTTAACAAGTTCCATAGATAAAATCAAAGACCAAAAAAATAACTCCAAATAATGGAAATTCCTCAAGAGACATCCATGTGAAAAAATTCCACATGAGGCATATACATGAAAAAAACTACATGATCATCATGTGGTCATGTATAAAGAGTATCATTTGGGGATATAAGGCAAACATATCACATGGTTTCATGATCCTGATATTAAACTGTAAAATGATACCCACATCATGTGGTCATGTGATCTTAGCCTCCCACGGTTGCCTCTGGTATATTCCTTACATGATCTCATTCCTATGAGTGATGTTTTTCCCCAAAACAAAGGTTTACCCAAAATGTCTTGTCTCTTACCACACATATTCTTCCATACATTGCAATTTGAAACAATGTGAGAATTAAATTATGTATCTTCACTCGATCCATATAATCAATCCATTCCAATCCATAAGACCTATTTTTACTCCTTTATCCAAGGTTAAAATCCTGAAAATGAATACTTTAAACCTCCTCCCAAACCACCATATGTTCATGATTAGAGCATACACACCAGCACCCTCTCCTTTGATCATATATTCACATGATAAAATTAGGCTCCAATTTGTCATATAAAATAGTTATAACCCACAAGGTGACCAAAATCATAGATTCCATTGATAACAAGGGTCCTAGTTAGGAAGACACTGGAACATTTTTCACCAAGATCATAAAAAAAACCCTAGATGACCTAGGATCAAGCCTGATTGGTCTGATAAATTGGTAGATTCCTTAGATAACTTAATGATCTAGGTATAAAAATCTAGTGAAATCCCTATATCTACCCTTTCATATCCTTGACTAGGAGTGGGACTCCTTCATCTATTAACTTTATAATGGGTAGAAAGATGAGAAGAAGGGAATCCCTCCTGGAGTAAGCCCCTATTATTTCTTATAGGATGGAATACTCCTACCTCTGTACCCCACCCTATCCTACTAATAGGTAATATGATGGGAGGATGATATACCATTTAGATGTAAGGCCCAAAATGGTTCTTGTTTATAATACCATTGGCAAGCCAAGGATATCTAACTTGGGCTTCCTCTTTAGGTATAAGTCTCATTCAAATATAATTGTGCAATGTGATTGATCTTCTATTATCGCTTATTTATCACATCAATTATGACTCATGTGGTCTTAGAGATTTGGGTTGATTACTCCATTATCAAAATTAAAACATATCCAACTTGGGCCTCCTCCTTAGGGTGTAATCCCCAAGAACATTCACCATAGGCCGCTTTTTTAGGTGTAATCCCAGACCATTTCTTCTTCTTCTTGATTAAAAATTAATTTTTTATTATTATAAACCCCCTTTAAAGGGATAAGTGGGAACCCAACATGACATCAATGACTTAAATAACAAACAATCCTCCATAGTCCAAGAGTTCAAGGCCAAAAACAACTCATTCAAATCTTCTCTTTCTTAAAGATACATATTTACCCAAGTTACATTCCTTAAAAGGGATATATTCACAATGATGCATATCAGAGTAACCTCATATGTGTAAGACCCTCTAAATTATCTATTGTTTTATATTTAATAATAAGGACATCCTCACACCACAATGTTAAACTACATATACAACATCCTAGTCGCATGACATTAAACTGGATGAAAACATTCCCACAGCATGATGTTAAACTTTGTGACCAACGTCCTAGGAACAAAATGTTAAAATATATGAAAAAATATTTATCACATGATATTAAATTTCATGGTACAGTCTTGTCATATAACCTTAAATTATGGAACTCAAACTATGTGGGATCTAATTCATGTCTCCAAAAGGATACTTATGATGAATTTTTTAGGCCTAAACCTAACATTCCCATATTTATATTGTTTAATAAGTTCCCCCACTAGGCTATACTCCTAGAATAACCATATTCCTTCATCGTTTTATATCCCTGATAACATCATTCCCCTACTTTAAGGGTCTCATTCCATCCAAGTCTTACTATATTTTCTCTGAGGGCGTATTCCATGGAAATTCTCCTCATCGAACCATATCCCTAATAAAATAATGTCCCACTTAGAGGGACATATTCCCTCTGGGTATCATCATATATCCTTTATTAGGATATATCCTTAATCATACTTCTTCTCAATATGTTTTATCCCCACTAGCCGACCCCACCAATCCTCATTGGTTCATATCCCCTCTAAGGTTGGATAGAAAGGTCTTCTCATGCGTAAGTACCACACTAACCATTTCTAGGAACCTTTCATCTAGAAAATACATTCTTTACAACTTTAAATTGCTTAGAATTGGTCCTTATCATGTGACCTTAAAAGGTACTACATTTCCCATTAAGTAGCAACAAACTATGTGGGCTCTAATTCCTGACTCCAATAGGATATGTAGGAATCCTATTTAATGGGATCAATCCTAATATCAAGTACCAACTATCTCCCTATATGACATTAAATTATATAGTGAATGATAATTAGGATTTAAACTAAATATCATCCCTTCACATTTGTAATTAATCAACCATCTTTCATGGAGTAACTTGTAGTGTTATCAACATTACTAAGAAATATTCATGAACATGTCTTAAATCTATAAGACAATTTCGGAGTAGTCAATAATTCCCCTCAAAAGGTGTGGGTGAGCCCAACCTCCCATCCTCTCGGTTCAATACGCATTCAAGGAATTTTTGGTGTGTCTTTGTGACTGTATTCCTCTTAAAAATAGGATTGTGGAATTGAAATAAGTCATATGGAATGAATACAGGATTGACACAAATCCTTATTTATATAATTTATAATATCTTTATAAATTATCATTGTAATTTCTAAATAAACTTTCTATTTAAAGATTACACAAGTTCCATATAATTTGATAGGATACCAATACCTTTAATTATGATTTATAAAAATTTTATAAACCATATTAATTTTAAAAATATATTCTTAATATTAACTCTTTGTTATTTAATAAATGTTTATAATAAATTATTCAAAAAAAATTAATTCATTAACCACAAATATTTTATAGTTAATAAATTTATAAAACACCTTTTATAAATTTCATAAACATTACACAATACCTTTTCATTATTCATAAACCATTTATAAATAATTTAATTTAATTAATGATTAAAATAAATAAATAGCTCATTAACAAATATGAACAATTTCATATTTCATATAGACTTATAAAAAAATTCTAAATAATAATTGTAATTTATAATTGAATTATAAATTAAAATATTTATATTCATTTAATAATATGAACATTTTATATTATATATTATATGGAATGATATCTTATGAATTATAAAAAAATTATAATCTAGCTTTTATTATGTAAACATTTTAGATAATCTATATGAAACATACTTAACCATTATTTAAACCATGATCATATCAAGCATCAAAAATATCTTGATGAGGTTTAAATAATTTCCCATATAAGTCCCCCCTTTTAATTTGACCAATTCAAATAAATAATTGTGAACATTTTATAATTTAAATACAAACAATTTATATTTTTTCCTTATTTTTCAATTTATAAACTCTCTATAAATTGACCTTATGATTTCAAAATAAATATTCTATTTCAATATCATGAGGTATGACATATAATTTTTTAAAAGGTATTTTAAATATTAACATTAAATATTTCAGAGTATTCTTATTAATAAATGCTCTGAAAAATTATTTAATTAATTATAAAAACTTTTATAATTATTTAATTTATAAACACTTTACAAATTAAAATACTCTTAAAATACCATTTAATATGATTTATAACCCATTTTATACAACATAATTTAAATTTATCAATAAAATTAAGGATTTATATTTACCCTTATGTAGAATCCCCATTCTTCATAAGGGTAACCACCCACTACCCTTACATATCCAAACAACTTATGGGTAGATTTTTTTATGAAATCTACATTTTTTTGTATGAATACTTCATGTAAAGTTAAATCACAAACTAACTTTATATGAACCCTTCATGTAAAGGTATTAAATCCATTTATGCACCACCATGGCTTACTCCACATCATGGTACTCTCTCTATAGTCATTTTGAATGACCAGAGGGACTCCAACACCATGGATTTGGTCATAGTGCTTAGATAATCCCATTGAAGAACTACCACAAGTAGTTTTACGCCGTGGTGATAGTGATTTTTTTTAAACATGGATTGACACATTTAATACTTTAATAATATTTCTATGATACCACTGATGGGTTTCATTTGATCATCATATGATCATTGGTAGTGGAATCAATGTAATGGACTGGACCTTCTGGCCTATTAATTTGCAGGGATTCTAGTGGTGGAGGTATCTGGGGAAAATTCGGAGGAATTTGGAGGGGAAAAGAAGAGGATGGATGGAAAATATAGCTAAGAAGGTATTTATGGAATGGATCATGTATTTGTGCCATAGGGGTGGCCAATGAAACATTGGAGGGTCAATTTTATCATAGCAGGAGGTTAGAGGTGTTTTTGGCACTACTGCAAATTCCAGCATGGTTGTGGTGGAGTGGCTTGTGGTTTAGTTTTGGGGTTATAGTGTTTTCAAGGTAGTTACTCTATAGATATGGGTTTCTATGTGGACCCCTTCATGGTTCTCGGGTCCTGCAGTATAGCTATCTTATTTTTACCATGGTCATTTTCTCAGTTATTGGGGGTCTGTAGTGTAGAGTCATTAGTTGTGTTGTGGTGTCTTACCCCATTTTACAGATCTATGGAATAGTGATATCCATGAATATAAAATTTTTATTTGAACAAAATACCTATGATGTGTTCTTGTAGGTTGTTCCATAGTCCTTAGGATTTCAGTAGCTTTATGTCATGGTCTTAGAGGCTACATAGTGGTCTTATGTTTTTCATACCACCAATAAATTCTAAAATCCCTTAAAACCCAATCACTTTTCCAATATTTCTCTCATTTCTTGGATGGCCCAAGTGAGTCCCAGGGACCTCTTTCATACCCCTTTAATTTAACTTTACCTAAACCCCAGAGGATTAATTTTTGGTAGTTTAGGTGAGTTTATATCTTTATTTTTCTATTTTTCCCCCATTTTATTGTCTCGGGAGGTTGTTTCCAAGGGGAAAACATACGGTTTTGATATTTTTTTATAAGGGGGTGTTGTAGTTTTGGTTTTATAGACTTTTAAGGGTTTTATACTTCATTTTTGTGCTCTTTAGTGGTCTCCCTCTTATTCTAACCTTTAATAATGAATTTAAAATATTCATTCGAGGTAAGGGATCCCTCGTCTCTCATCGAATGTATCATGTGGGATGGGTTATGATTTTTTTTAATTTTGGGAAGATGGTTTACATACTTATTAATGAATATAGTTAACCTATTTAATTTAAATTGAAAGGTTATGGGGAATAAAGATGTATTCTTTATATATTTTTATATTAATGATATTGTGATTGTATAGTCTTGATGCATCATTAAAAATTTTGGTCATTGGGGGATTTGTTTGCATTTTGATTTTGTGATTATAGAAACCTCATTATGTGATTTCTTGTTATCACCTTGAATAAAATTGTCTAACCACTTATATTTGACTATTAAATTGGTTTTTCATGAAAAATGTGGCTTTTGTGATAATACCCCTAAAATAAAGAAGTGTAAGTGATGAAAATCCCCTGGCTAAATCTAAAAATTAATGAGTGAATGTGATGTGAAAAGTGTTGTGTTGTGTGGTTATGGTGTGGGGTATTGATGTGATGATTTTTTTAGCCATTATATGGGGTGATTTTGATAGAAAGCGGGAGTCATGTTGTGGTTTTTGATAAATAGGTGGTTGTGGTTGTGTGATGGTGGCAGTGTGGGATGGTTGGCATGGGGTGGACGTTTTTGTTACGTGGTGTTATGATATGCTAGTTTCCTAAGTAGTATCAGAATTAATTGGTTAATAATTAATGGTAATGGAATAGGTTGAATGGTTAATGAATTAATGAATAATAATGGTAAGTGTGGTTAAATATGGTTGATATTTAGTGTGAAATAAATGGGTTGGTAATGTGAAATATAGAAAATGGATTAAGTTTAGAAAGAAGATGAAATGTGAAATATGGATTCTATATTTTTTTGGGGTGTTGTTCATTTAGAGGTGGATGTGAAAGTAGAGTATGTTGTGAGGTTTGGTGGTAATGTTATGATTTGGTTAGTGATTTGGTTGTGAACCCATGGGTTGGGATTGTGTGTGGCTATATATATATATATATATTCCTTTTATTTTTTATTATAATTTCTATATTCACCCCACCCACATTGAGCACCATGTATCGACACCCATATATTTAGGGAGTATTTTTTCAAAAATTCTGGTGGCAATGATGGATGGATGGATACCTCATCTTTACCACTCTCTCTTCCAAGTAATTTTGACAGTCATGGTATGTGATTTCTAGAAGTAAAAAAGTGCACTATGGTGATGTTTGATGAGAATATGAGATGGATTAGGGTGGGTTTCATTCATGGTAGGAGGAGGGAACAAGGTTGATGTCCTTCATGTTCATGATACCCTACTATTATGGTTATGGTTGTGATGTGATTCCAAAATTTATTTGGGTGAGATGTTGTGTAATTTCTCGAGTATCTTTGGGAAAGACATGGTGTGATGTCCCAGGTGTCTTCAGGCGATATGTGTTGTGATGGATGGCTGAATGTGGGGTGCTTGGAATGATGTGATGTTCTGAAGAGATGGGAGCTCTAGGATGTACGATGTTAGGGTGTGAGACCAGAAAATTAGTAGGGAAAGTAGTGCAGGGTACCCTTTATAAATGTTCTTATTATTATGCTATTATACCTAGATGCGTTATTTGGTGAGAATACTTGGTAAGGATGGGATTGGTTAGTTAACTTGTTTAGGTATTGTTGGATCTTCTATTTTCTCACCGGTGCATTAGTATCATTCTTTCACATGTACATGAGGGAATTTGAGTTTATGAATAAGTATAATTGTATTCTCACCCCATATATATACAAAAAAAATCAAGTTTTTAGGATAAATATATAGACCATGTTGGACATTACTAGCTTATACCTTTGGATTGTTGTTGTGTCACTACCTTATATTTTCTTTTGGGTATTTATTTAAAGACTTTTATCTATACTTTTTTTACTTATACATGAATTGTGGGATGGTTTTGGTTTCATTTTTATATTATTTCATGGAGTTTCTTGTAGTTTATTTATCTTATCCCCTGATTCTATTATTATATAGGTTAATTTATCTTATCTGTGAGATTTGTATACCCTTGGTGCTAGTCACCAACTTGGGGCTTACTACAGGTAGGAATTAGGGTTTAGTATCTCTCTTTATTCATTATCAACCCAGGAGGGGTACCTTTAGAGGGAGGGGGTTATTATAGAGTGGTATTAGAGGTTTTGTTTAAGATATAAGATAGAATTTGGAGTTATTCATAGTGATTATTTCATGGATTGGTAGGGAAACATTGTCATTTGATTTTTTTGTGTTACATAGGCTAGAGAAGACCAACTAGGAAAAAGGATTTTAGGGGGACCCATGATCTGATTCAAGGACTCTGATCCCACAGAACAACCAAGTGGGGTAGCACTTCTTGTAGGGTAGAGACCTAGGAGATGTACATGTTTCATGTTTGACTTGTGCTCTTGTTTGAATTAGATGGTTTTGGGAAGTTAAAATTAATTAAATAAATATTAATAAAGTTCCATACTATCGGTCTTATAAAATCCTTATTTTCATTTCAGTTATGTCCCCAGGTCATCATCCACATGTGGTATAGGAAGTGGAGGTTTAACAGGATAATCTAGTTGATTGGTATAGGGTAGATTTGGTATAGGAGGATAATGATCAGAAGTAGAAAACATTGTACACTTTTCAGTGGTGGGATTTAGGGAATTATAAGGGTAGTGTTTCTGATTTAGAGATAGAGAGATGATTGGAGGATCTTTATATCTCCTTTAGTTTCATCTGGGATCTAGTGGAGTATTGGGACTCATTTTAAATTAGTTATATGTGGGAAGTTTTGTTTCAGTGGTGGTGGTTGTATCATGGTGAGTGGAAAGAGGCATGGGTTGACTTTTATAATGACTTAAAATTGGAGTTCCTTTCTTCAATAATGAAGTGAAGATTCAGGATTTTATCTCTCTTAATTAGGTAAGTATGTATGTCTATGAGTTGGGGATCAATTTCAAGTAACTTTTACATTTCACCCCTGATCTTTTTTCTAAAGAGGAGTTCATAGAATGATGTCTTGAGGAGGCACTTTTTCTTTCTATCTAGTATGTAGTTACTCAATTTATATTGTCGATGTATCTAGAGGTTCATAAGAAGGTGGAGGTGATTGATAATATGCACTCATGAGTAGGTTTACCATGAGAGGGGAACCGGTAGGTTTCCTCAAGGTATAGAGTAATTAGTGTAAGGTCTCAAATGTTAGGGCCTTCAAGGTTTTGACAAGATGGGTTAGCCACTTCCTTTATATCCTTATGGGGATAATGGATTCTATGATTTTCTTGTGGGTTTTGGGCCTATGATTTTTTTGGCCATCATCAAAATCAGTGACCAGTGGTTCTCAGATCTTAGTGTGGTGGAGGTGGTTGGGTTCAGTGGCATCCTCAATAGTAGTTGTTAGTGAGACCATTTCAATAGCAGGGGTAGTAGATTTATTCTCCACCAATATTGGATGGTTCTTCGTGTTTAGGGACCTCAAATTAAGTGCGACCAAATAGTTGTATGTTAGCAAAGAGGAAGAGGAGTTGGGCATGGTCAATTACATGCAGTGGAGTCAGCAGTTCTAGAGGGTCCATATATCATTTGAGGTATGTTTGGTTTGTTATTTACCCTTATTTATGCCTTGTTTGATTTAGGATCTTTTCAATTCTTTGTTTCACCTTCTCTAGTTTATTCTCTATAACTAGATGTATATAGGATTCATATTACCCTCATATTAAAAACATTGGTTGGAGGTTAAACCATCTTGTTTGATATTTTTCGGGGTTGTATACTAATGATGGGGCCACATTATTCCCTTGGGAATATTTTCTTACTACGGATGTAACCATACGGTGTCATTATTGGTATTAACTGGCTGTATTTTGTACATGTTTTTATCAACTGCTTATGAAGGAGAGTCATGTTCTTGGATGTGTATTTCCAACATATTATTTTAGTTTGTGTGTGAAGTTGTTAGGTAGGTATTAGACATGTATATCCCCTTCTTTACTTAGTGGATTAGTTGTATGTGGAATCAGTGGATTATAGGATGGAGGAGGCTCCCATGGTTGTTAATAATTTTCTAGATTTTTTTCCTAAGTAAGTTTTGATTCTAACCCCTCAATAAGATGTTGATTTTGGGATAGACTTACAGCTCGGTGATTCTCCAATTTTGATAGATCCTTTTCAGATGGTACCCTCTGAGTTATGGGATTTGATGATTTATATAGATGGTCTGATGAAGTAGATTTTCATCCAGCTTAGTGTGTCTTTGTGGGGTGCTCCGATGTCATTCCCCAAGAATGAGGATAGTAGTCTGAGGTTATGTATATACTATTGGATGTTTAATTGGGTGAAGTTCAAGAATCATTTCCCTATTTCAAGGATAAATGATCTTTTCAACTAATTGATAGGGGATATTTGGTTTTCTAAGATCGATCTTTGATATGGGTATTTCCAGTTGAGGGTGTAGGAGGGAGATATCCTAAATACTACCTGTAGATGTAGGTATGGGAACTTAGAGCTTGTGTTCATGTCGTTCGGTGTCAAGATTTCACTAGTTGTGTTCATGGGGATCATAAACTCCATGTTTCATGAATTCTTGGACCAGTTCATAGCTATTTTCATCAATAAAATATCGGTCTAATCTAAATCATAGTCAGATCATGTTGATAATATCATATTTTTCTTGCAAATTCTTAGACACCACCAGATCTATGGAAATTTTTCCAAGTGTAAATTTTGGACATGAGAGGTGTATTTCCTTAGGCATGTGTTTCCCCAATAGGGTGTGGCTGTAGACCCATCGAAGGTCGAGGCAGTTGTTTCTTGGGTAGTTCCCAAGAATATGGAGAAGGTTTGTAGCTTCTAGGGTATTGTGGGATATTAACAAAGGTTCATATCTGATTTATCATAGATTTCAGCCCCATTTATGGCTTTTACCAATAAATACTAGGATTTTATCTTGATTGATCAATTTCAGAAAGTGTTTTTACTACCTAAATGGGAGATTTATTAGTGCTCCAGTGCTTCAGTTCCCAGAGGAGGGCATGATATTTGAGGTATTTTTTGACACTTCCCATTTAGGCTTGGGATGAATTTTTATGTAGCAGAAAGTGGTGATATTTTATGGGTATATGAAGTTACATACCCACAAGTGTAACTATGTCACGTATGATCTGGAGCTATCCATGGTTGTTTTTTCACTGAATCTGTGGAAACATTGCCTTATTGGGATATCTTTATGGTCTTCATGGATCATAATATCTTGAGTCATATCTTTTCACAGTGTGACCTAAATCAATAGTGGTGGAGATGGATGGAGTTTCTCTAGTAATATGACTTTGAGATCTTCTATACCTTGAGAAAGGGGAATTTTGTGTCTGATATTTTGAGAAGTAATTCATGGAAGGATATTGTTCAAGGGTTTGGGGATTCTTGGAGGTTGATGGAGGAGTTTTCCACCCTATACTTAGATGCAATGTTGGTTGATTTTGAAGTTTGTTTATTTCATATTACAGTTTGATCTTCTCTGATGTGGCAGGTGGAGGAGTCATAGTGGGGAGACTCAAAGGTAGAGGTTCTATGAGATCATGTTTTCCATAGTGATACACTAAAGGTATGTCCAAAAGATGGTCAAAACTAGATGTATTTTCAAGGGAGTCTATTTTTTTTGTTAACAATCCATGAGGGAGTTCTTCTTGGGTTTCATAAATTGTCTATGGTTGTACGCCCAAGGGTATCCAAGATGTATTATGGATTGAGGGTGCATTTTTTGTGTCCCAAGATAAAATGGGTGGTGGAAGAGTTTGTGGCTCGGTTCCTAGTTTTCCAATAGGTAAAATAATATCATTATATTCCTGGAGGTTTTTTATAGCCCTTGGATGTTCTTAAGTGGAAAAGGGATGAAATATCGATGTAATTTTTCACTAAGTAACCCAAGCTTGAGGATGTTGTGATATTTTTTGGTTAATCATGGATCTATTGAACTTATCATCTCACTTATTAGCAATAAAGGATTTAGGTGTCATGGATGTTTTGGTGAGTAGATATGTGGATGAGTTTGTGAGGATGCATGGAGTTTAAAGTTATATTGTATTAGATTGGGACAGTAATTTTACATCATGATTTTGTATGGGATTATAGTATTCTTTTGTAACTTAGTTGCATCTATACAATACCTTCCACCCTTAGACAGGCAGGCAGACAGAGAAAACTATCCATATGCTAGAGGATATGTTGTGTCCATGCATAATGTATTTCGGCATATCTTAGGAAAATAACTTTCCTTTAGTTGATTTTGATTATAATAATATTTATCATTAATCCATTATCATGTAACATTTTGAGGCTTTATATGGTAGACTATGTCCATTGTGTTGGGACAAGGTTGGGGAGTCATTAGTTTTCGGTCCTAATGTGGTGTAGAGCATGGAAGAGAAGTTTTGGGTTGTTCTTTAAAGGATGAAAGTATCCCAGGATTAGCATAATTATTATTTTGATCATAGGAGGATTTATTTGGAGTTCAAGGTTATATATTATGTGTTCTTTAAGGTTACCCCTCATTCTAGGAAATAGAGGTTTGGCAGGGGAGTAATATCTTACTTCAGTTTGTTGGGCCTTCAATGGTGTTGGGACACATTGGTGAGGTGGATTATCGGTTTTCACTCCCCAAATGATTGGACCAGATTCATGATGTCTTCCACATCTCTCAAATTAAACAGTATCTTCAAAATTACTCCCACATAATTTACTAGAGAGAGTTGGATATTGAGGTTGGTGCGATGTCTGTGGAGTGGCCAGTGGAGATCCAGGATCATCGGTAGAAGGTGATACATGGATGGACCATTCCTTTATTTTATGTGTTGTGGGGGGTTAACTAGAGGATCGTAATTGGGAGTGTGAGAAATGTATGTGTTCCTAGTACCCATAGTTTTTTTGATATTTTCTTGTTTTGTCTTGTTTTGTTTCTATTGATAGTGTGGCGTTTGAATATTACTAGTTTATGAGATGTGATTATTCCTTTTTGATGTGATGTGTATTTTAAAACTTCAATCATATAAATAGGGTAATACATTATTACTAATTGATATGTGTTATACTATGACACAATTAAAACCACACGAGTGAGTTGGTTCCACCCAAAGTGGACAATATCTTGACATCGAAGATGAAATTCATTGAATTGTGTGTTTGGGGATCTGTTGTGTGGTGTTTTTGTGATCTTTGGATTAGAATTTTTGGTGAATAAGGTGTTGGTGTAATTGGTTGATTATCCAATAAAACACATATGTTAATTAAATTTTAATCGTATTAAATGTTCACTTTTGATCTTATGGGCCTGAGTTAGTGGATTTTAATTTTGAACATTCATTCTCATCATTTGTGCACTTCATGCCTAATGTACAGCAATTTAGGCCCAATGATTCATATGATTTTAAGGAATATATTTATCCATATTTTAATTTTATATTTTTGGAAATGTATCTACACTTCAATATGAACATTTTTCATTCAGGTATCAATGGAGGATTCATAAATTATGATGAAGATATTTGTCGATGAAAGGAAACAATTCTGAAGATGGCAGATTACCAGCCCATTGATGAGAATGTGGGGCCCACAATACATGCCCAATGAAGCCCAAATTTAGTGGGATTCTATAAGAAATATATATAAACAAATATTTATTCAGGATCTAGTGCTAATTCGGCTTCCATGGTGGTTATTAAGGCGGCCCAAATAGAATATTAAAATATGGGCCAGAATCTATGGCCCAGAATGTTATCCCACTAAATCGGACATAACTACAGATCCACAACTCTAAATGGGCCCAAAATTTACATAAGTCTAGAATAAATCCGGATACACAAAAAACTATACTATGGCCCACCGATATTCTGTGATATGCTTTCCCATACAAGACGAGATTTCCAGGGGAGACAAGGAGGATAAAAAGTCAAGGAAGGAATCAATTTCTCCACTACTTTACACCACCCTAAGGCCTAAATTAATTTAATAATTGGGCATACATTGATTAAGGCTCTTCCTTAGGCTTACCAATTTCATATTTAAGGCAATGGTGGTGAGGGGGAAGGTATCTCTTGTTTTTTTAATGTTATTATGCCAAAGTTTCGTTGTAATGATTTCAATTGCCATGTAAGTTTCTTTTTTGTATTTCTATGTTCTTAATCAACATCTTTCTCTTATAATCTTCCCATTTATTTAATTTAATATCTATAATCACAAATAATAGTGATATCTCTATGTTGTGGTGAATTATTTCACACATAGGTGTGAATTTTATTCACACACAGGGAGGAGTGCTCGTTATTTTCACGGTTTAATTTTCTTCAATCCAATTATTGTAAGCCATCTTCTGCCCACCATTGAGAGTATACCATCAATGGAGGGGTAACCCTTTAATGGGTTGATCATAGAAAGATGAAAAGTCTGGATGGAATGTTATTTTATGAATGAATTTTTGTTAATTGGATAACTAATTTAAGACTCCCATTCTTTAGTTATTTCCACTCTTCATCTTCACTGTGTTTAAGGAAGCTAAATCCAAGTACTAAAATGACCATATACCTTGGAGAGATCATGAATTTGGTTCTCTAAGTGTGTAGAGGATTATTAACTGTGTTTAGTTAGACTCAAACTAGAAAATGATAAAAGTAGTGTTATTTTGAAGAATGGACTCATCAAGAATTAGTAAAACCAAAATTGTCTAAAGATATAAAATTCATTCAATCCACCCTGAGCATAATCCTAAGATCAACCCATTTTCATTGTATTGAATTCACTTAGGGTTATTAGTGTTATTTAAAACTATATAAAATCAAAACCAAGTTGTCCACTTCATAGCCAAAAATCCATCACATAGGTTGTGTATCTTAGGTATCTTCTTAGGTCTCAATGGATTAGACAACCCAAGCTAGACTACAAGGACCGTTCTACCTTCATCTCTTGGGTAAATTTGAGTGTGAATCAAAATTTTGGCGTCGTTTTCAGGGACCAAGTAAGTACCTTAGACCAAAACCTTCTTTCCTTTACCTCATTATTCTATTCTCACCCAAGATCACTTATCTTGTCCCTTTCTAACTTTTTTCCTTTTGGCGCATGTCCACCTACACCCGCGATAATTCAAACAGACTATTTAGGGTGGATAGTCCTAGGATAGGGGATTCAAGTGAACCTAGGGGATTGTTTCTATTAGATCCTAATATTTTTGATACTTTGGAATCAAAAATTTAATCAATTCTAATAGAGGGTCTTCCAAGAAATCAAATTGTAAATCCTGGGGGAAATCAAATGGGAAACCAAAATCAAGAAGATCCAAACCTAGGGAATGTAGTCGATCAAACCATGAATGACTACCTCACTCTAGCTTGGACCAATGCCCCCTAATGCATTATACACAATTCCTTATGAGATTCCAACTACATCTTTAAGCCCCATTTCTTAAACCACCTTCCCACATTCCATGGAATAGAGTTCGAGATGCTCTGCCTTCACGTTAAGGAGTTCAATGACATTGTAGAAACCATGTGTCCCCCAAATAAACTAGAATCGTCTAAGATGAGTCTATTTCCTTTTTCTTTAAAGGATTGAGCTAAAAATTGTCTAAATAATTTAATACCGTCATCCATAAACTCTTGGGACTAATTACAAAGAGAATTATACAAAAAATACTTTCCCCACTACAAAAAAAATGCACTTAAAAAGAGCATCCAAAACTTTTTTGAAAAAGAGGGAGAGTCATTCTATGAAACATGGGAGAGGTTCAAAGACACCCTAAACATGGTTCTACATCATGGTTTTTCTATACCTGAACAAGTGATAATTTTTTATGAAGGTTTGGGATCGGGGAACAAATAATTCATTAACATGATGTGTAATGGAACCTTTAAAAACAAAGCCCCAAATGATGCTTACGAGTATCTAGAAAGTCTTGCTAGACAAAACCAAACATGGGTAACTTCACCTTATTATGAAAATCCACAAAGAACTAATGGAATTCATACACTTATAGAATAGGAAAGCCTTAGGGATAAACTCACAGCACTCCCTAGGAAGGTTGAAGAGATAGACCTTATGAAAGTCCATGAAATCCAAACTGTAGACCTTGTTTGCACTATTTGTGAAAAACATGACCATAAGATAGACAACTGCCCAACCATTCCATCCATCAAGGATGTTCTTTTAGGAGGACCCCCAATGGAAGTAAATGATTTGAACTTTCAAAAGTTTCAATACTAAAACACCTTCAACCTAGGGTATAATGACCACCCAGGATTCCACTGGAAAGATAACCAACAACGTAGCCAACCACAGGGATAGAATCCGTACCCCATCAGAACTACCAAACCCATAACCAGTTCCAAACCCAACCTATCCAATACCAACAACCACTGTTCCATTTTCAACAAACCATCCCACCACCAAAATATCCCCTTAAGATAAACCAATCTTCTCAAGCACCAACCCAAACTGTTCCACAAATCCTACTAGAACAATTGTGCAAACAAATGGAAAGGATGAACTCGGAAGTCTCTTCCCTTAAACAATAACTCCAAACCATCATAATTGGAAATTCACACATGCCTACACAAACCATTCCATAACAAACAATAAGGGGAGAGTCAAGTTGCACTCAAATCACTCATGAACAACTAAAGGTTGTGATTGTTTTAAGAATTGGGAAATCAATTGAGAAACCTAAACAACTAATTAAAAACTCATCTGAAGATTCAAACTTGGATGAAAATTAAAATGAACCAAATGATCAGACTGAAAAACACGATAATTGTCAAAGAATCAACTCTTCAACAAACAACCCCACAACCTGCACCATTTCCTCAACGCATGAGGGGGAAAACCAAGCCTGAATTGAGTGAAACATTGAGGGAAATCTTATCACAAGTCAAGTTGAACATTCCCCTTCTCGATGCAATCCAAACCACACATGCCTACTCAAAGTACCTTAAGGAATTATGCACTTTTAAAAGAAAATTTTCACATAAAAACCAAGTCCTTTTGGCTGCTAATGTGAGTACCACCATTCAAGGGACCATTCCTCCTAAGTTGAAAGACCTGGGTTACCCCTACATCAATGTTGAACTAGGAGAGAGAAAAGTTGTCAAGGCCTTATGTTACCTAGTTGCTAGTGTCAATATCATCCCCTATGATTTTTACTGCTAGTTAGGCCTAGAAGAGCTCCAACCCACATCTATCACACTTCAACTTACTAATCATAGAATTAGGGTTCCAAATGGGATTTTAAAGAACGTTCTGGTAAACGTTGAAAACTTCATCTACCCTGCTGACTTCATTGTCCTTGAAAACCATCCAAAATTAGGAAATAAGGAAAAAACCCCAATCATCCTTGGTCTTCCTTTCCTTGCAATAATCAACTCTATTATCCAAGTTTAAAACGGGAACATAACTATCACCATTGGAAACATGAGTCTAAAATTGAACATCTATAATGCAAGCTCACAAATAGGGGATGACGAGGACATTCATGAAGTAAACATTATAGAAAGAATTGATAATTAATCCATATAAAATAAAGGAATATTTGATGGATGTTTAAGTCAGGATGAGATTGATTTCCTTTGTTTACATGAAGGAATTTTATCTCCTTGTCTTGAATCATTTTCAAATTGATCTTATGATGAAGTCTTAGGTCCAACAATCAGTGAAACATTTTAGGAAACAACTTTCATGGATACCAATCAAACTTCCTTCCCTAAATCTAATCAAACCAATCTTGTATCTAAAACTTCTACACATGGGTATTCGATTCTATCTAAAACTATAGGAAACAAAATCGATCTTGATAAAATGTCCCAATATTCTGCTGAAAGTCTAAACCAACCTAATCTTGAATTAAAGGAACTTCCTGTTGCACTCAAGTATTCCTTCCTAGGGGAAAATCAAACACTTACTATTGTCATTTATTCTTCTCTTGAATCCAATCATGAGAGGGTGCTTCTAGATATCCTTAGGAAACATAAGAAATCCATTGGTTGGACCCTGACTAATATTCCTGGGATTAGCCCACTAATCAGGACTCATAGGATTGTTCTAGAATCTGATTCAAAGCCATGTCATCAACCTCAATGGAGACTCAATCCTAATCTCGTGGAGGTAGTAAGGAAAGAACTTCTGAAATTGTTAAAATTTGGTATCATCTATCCCATAGTTGAGAGTGAGTGGGGGATCCCAATCCAAGTGGTTCTCAAGAAGGAAGGAATCACAGTGATAACCAATAAGGATGGAGATATTATTATAACTAGGGTGATTAGTGGCTGGAGAGTCTACATAGACTATACGAAGATAAACTTATTTACTAAGAAGGGCCATTCCCCCTTACCATTCATTGACCGAATCCTTGAGAGAGTGGTAGTTCATCCCTTCTATTGTTTCTTAGATGGGTACTCAGGGTACAATCAGATTGAGGTATCCCTAGAGAATCAATGGAAGACTAAATTCACCTGTCCATTCAGCACCTTTGCCTTCAACTGCATGCCCTTCGGGTTATGCAATGCCCCTGTAAACTTTCAATGGTGCATGATGTGAATCTTCTTAGACATGGTAGAGGATTTTCTATAGGTCTTTATGGATGACTTCTCTATGTTTGGGAATACATTTGAGGGATGTCTAAGGAATGTGGACAGAGTATTTTCAAGATTTGAAGAAAATAATATGGTCTTAAACTGGAAAAAAAATCCATTTCATGGTTAAAGAGGGACTAGTTCTAGGCCATCTGGTCTCGGGTAGGGGGATTGAAGTTGATAAAGCCAAGGTTGACATCATTCGTCACCTTCCATAACCCAAAACTGTCAAGGAAGTGAGGTATTTCTTAGGACATGCTGGTTTATATAGAATATTCATCAAGGAATGTAGTTCAATCTCTCGTCCCCTTTGTGCTCTCCTAGTAAAGGATGATCCATTTGTTTGGATATAAAGCTGTGAGGGTTCATTCTCAACCCTCAAATCCTCTCTCACCTCTCCTCCCATTATGAAATATCCAAATTAGAACCTCCCTTTCGAACTTATGTGTGATTCCAGTGACTTTGTTGTAGGAGCTGTGTTAGAACAACGTTGCAATAAAACTCTTTATGTCATTTTTATGCAAGAAAATCCTTAAATGATTCCCAAATCAACTACACCACCATTGAAAAAGAGTTGATTATTGTTGTCTTTTCCTTAGAGAAATTCAGGTCCTATCTCTTAGGATCACCCATCATTGTCTTCACTGACCATTCATCCCTAAAATACCTTTTCCAAAAACAAGATTCCAAGGCAAGAATAATTAGGTGGGTCCTTCTCTTACAATAATTTGACCTCACAATCAAGGAAAAAAAGGGTGTTGAAAATATTTTAGCTGATCACCTCTCAAGGATGGAATTAAAAGACAACTCAAATCACCTTTTTGTGTCTGATTCATTCCCTGATGAACACCTTTACTCTGTGAGTGACTGCCCTTGGTATGCCAAAATAACCAACTTCTTAGTTACAAGAGTCATTCAAAAATTCTTAGGGACTCAAGCTTGAAGTAAATTCCTTTCTGATGTTAGGAACTATGTGTTTTATGATCCATACCTCTATAAGTTCTGCCCTGACCAAGTCATTAGGAGGTGTGTCCCAAAATCTGAACAAGAGTCCATCCTTAAATTCTGTCATAGCAAGGCATGTGAAGGTCACTTTTCCTCTAAGAAAACTTCTAATAAGGTTCTTCATTATGGTCTCTTCTATCCCACCCTCTCAAGGTACTCCTACATATTTTTTCAAAGCTTCCCTAAGTGTCAAAAGGTAGGGTCCATCACAAAAAGGAATCAAATGCCACTCACTCCCATTTTAGTGATTGAAATCTTTGACTACTGGGGAATCGATTTCATGGGTCCCTTCCCAAAATCTAGGGGATATCTGTACATCCTTTTAGTTGTCGATTATGTCTCCAAATGGGTTGAGTCCATTCCTACAAAATCCAATGATCATCAAACTGTGATTATATTTCTCAAGGAAAACATCCTCTCTAGATTTGGAATTCCTAGGGCTATCATTAGTGATCGTGGAAATCATTTTTGAAATCTTCCTTTCTCAGCACTCATGGAAAAGTATGGAATTTCTCACAAAGTGTTCACTGCTTACCACCCATAGACCAATGGTCAAGTTGATTTATCCAATCGAGAAATCAAACAAATTCTTGAGAAAACTGTTAATCCATCTAGTAAAGATTGGTCAAGAAAACTCTTAGATGCTCTTTGGGCCTATAGAACCGCATTTAAAACCATTTTAGGAATGTCCTCATATAGGTTGGTTTATAGAAAATCATGTCATTTTCTAGTGTAAATTGAACTTAAGGATTTTTGGGCAATTAAGAAAATTAATTATGACCTCTCATTGGCCGGAACAAAAAGGAAATAAGATCTCAATGAACTTGAGGAACTTAGGATAGAGGCTTATGAAAATTCAAGGATCAATAAAGAAAAAGTACAAGCCTACCAATCTCGAAACCTTAAAACCAAACACATTGAACCAGGAAAACCTATTCTTTTGTATAATTCTAAACTTCACTTACACTCGGGAAAATTGAGGTTTAGATGGTCAGGTCAACACATAGTACATAAGGTGTACCCCCATGGGGCTGTTGAAATTCAAGATCCCACCAAAGGTCAAACATTTAAAGTTAATGGTCATAGAGTCAAACCATTCATAAAACCATTCCAAAAACATGAATTTGATGAAGAATTGTGTGAACCTACCTTATATGATGAAAATAATTAATCAATTAGGGGGTCTGAGTCAAGATAATGACATTAAATAAAGCGTTGCATGGGAGGAAACCCATGGTTTTCAAGTTTCCAATAATTTTGTTGCTTTAATAAACTTTATATTTCAAATAGGATTAGTGGATCATTTTGATATAATTCTGTTCTACCTCAGACTATTGACATGTTCTCCTCTTATTAGTATGGATGGGTATGAAAGAGGATAACCGTATTCATCTGTGTCACGCGATGTGATCCCTGAGCACTACCTTACCTAGAAATTAAAAAGAATATAATGTATCATCATTTTGATTTTAAAAAAAGGGAAAACCATAAAAATGATGATACCTGGTATTAAATAAGTTGTTGTGTTGTTTGTTTTGTCTAGTTTGTTCTTGTTTTTATGGTTCAGTGACTATTTTGGGTGATACATATTCAATCAAGGAGGAGCCTACATCTCCCATGAGAATAAAGAGTGATTTGGGAGCACCACAATCATCATTATGAAGCCACCAGGTGAACTTGTTTCATGCCCTTTCCAACTCATTTCCCCCCCACCCACTTTCTCCTCTCTTTTCTTTTTAAGAAACTAGGGACAGTTTCATTCTAAGTTGGGGTGTGTGAAAAAAAAATGTTTGTTAAAAAAACAATGAGAAAAAAGAACTAAAATTATTTTTTCATTAATCTAATAACATCTTTGCTCGCATTAAAACTACATAGAAAATAATTTTTATTTCCTTGACTCTTAATTTAATTCATGATTAAGTTTACAAGCATTGATTTTGGAAGTTTGGTTGTCCAGTGATAATTTTCATCATTTTTATTTTCATCTATTAATCAAAATGCCAAAATGCACATCCTCTTGATTGTATGGTACTAATTTTAATTCTTGGGGTCCCATAATAAATAGCATAGTCTGGTTTAAATTTTATGAATAATATGAGTATTCAAAAAAATAAAAAAATAAAAAATAAAATAAAAATTTGTGTGTAAAGCAATGGATTGATAAAATGAAAGGCTTTCAGCACTTGGGGATCGTGACTCCAGAGTTTTCTAGCCCTGAGTTTTTCACTCTATCTCTATTTATGGTAATGTGACTTTGTTTTTTATCAATTTAACTTGAGATTATGCCCGAGTATGTGGGATGCACTTGGTACCCTAAGGCCTTTGAGCCTAGGAGTCATCAGCAAAGTCTTGCTACATGGGTTAATTTGATTAACTAAAATCTCAATTACTATGGAAACATTGCAAAAAAATCAAAAAAAACAAAAAAAAATAATACTCATATTATTATTAAATGTGATTCCACCTAGCGCTTCCATGATTTTCCCCTTGAATGAAAATGAACTCTCATATCTTGTGTGATTCACAACACATCATTTCACTTAATTGAGTTAGATGAAGTATGATGATGGATTTGATCAAAGGAATGGGATTGGGATTGGGATATTATTTTAAATTTATCTTGTTTTAAATTATTTTCATAGGTTATAAAGATATATTTGTGTGTAGTTTACATTGTGAGCACTGTTTATTATAATGTGTTTGAGAAAAAAGGAATTCAAATATAATCTTCAAATTATTTGCTCGAGAGTGGAAAATATCAAGTTGGGGGTGTGATTAACCAATAAAAACACATATTTTAATTACATTTTAATGTTATTAAATGTTCATTTTTGATCTTATGGTCCTGAGTTAGTGGATTTTAATTTTGAACATCCATTCTCGTCATTTGTACACTTCATGCCTAATGTACACCAATTTAGGCCAAATAATTCATATACTTTTAAGGAATCTAATTATCCATATTTTAATTTGATATTTTTTTAAATATATTTACACTTAAATATGAACATTTTTCATTCAGGGATCAATGGAGGATTCATAAAGGATGATGGGGATATTTGGCGATGAAAGGAAACAATTCTGGAGATGGCAGATCGGACATCATCCCACTGATGAGAATGTGGGGCCCACAATATAGGCCCAATGAATCCTAAATTTCATGGGATTCTATAAGAAATATATATGATAAAATAATTCTTCATAAGATAGTGATAATTTGTCTTCCATGGTGGTTATTAAGGTGTCCCAAATAGAATATCAAAATCTGGGCCAGAATCTGCAGCCCAGAATGTTATCTCACTAAATCGGACATAACTCCCACTCCACAACTCTAAATGGGACCAAAATTTATAGACGTCTATAAGACATCTAGAGACACAAAATAATCTACTATAGACCACTTAGATTTGGAGATATGCTTGCCTATACAAGACAATCTTTCCATGGGAGATAAGGAGGATAAAAAGTCAAGGAAGGAATCAATTTCTCCACTACTTTCCACCACCCTAAGGCCTAAATTAATTTAATAATTGGGCATACATTTATTGAGGCTCGGCCTTAGTCTTGTCAATTTTCTATTTAAGGAATTTTTGGTGAGGGGTAATGCATCTCTTGTTTTTTTTAATGTTATTATGCCAAAGTTTCATTGTAATGCTTTCAATTGCCATGTAAGTTTCTTTTTGTATTTCTATGTTCTTAATCAACATATTTCTCTTATACTCTACCCATTTATTTCATTAAATCTATATAATCACAAATAACTATGATATCTCTGTGGTGTGGTGAATTAGTTCACACATATGTGTGAATTTCATTCACACACACGGAGGAGTGCTCGTTATTTTTGCGGTTTAATTTTCTTCAATCCAATTCTTGTAAGCCATATTCTACCCGCCATTGAGAGTATACCATCAATGGAGGGATAACTATTTAATGGGTTTATCATAGGAAGATGAAAAGGCTATATGGAATGTTATTTTATGAATGAATTGTTGTTAATTAGATAACTAATTTAAGACTCCAATTCTTCAATTATTTCCACTCTTCATCTTCACTGTGTTTAAGGAAGCTAAATCCAAGTACTAAAATCACCATATACCTTGGAGAGATCATAAATTTGGTTCTCTAAGTGTGTAGGGGATTATTAATTTAGTTTAGTTAGACTCAAGCCAAAAAATGATAAAGGTGGTTTTATTTTGAAGAATGGATTCATCAAGAAATAGTAAACCCAAAATTGTTTAAAGAAGTAAAATTCATTCAATCCACCCTGAGCATAATCCTAAGATAAACCCATTTTAATTGAATTGAATTCAATTAGTGTTATTAGTGTTCTTTAAAACCATCTAAAATCAAAACCAAGTTGGCCACTTCATAGCCAAAAATCCATCGCATAGGTTATGTATCTTAGGTATCTTCTTAGGTCTCAGTGGATTCGACAACACAAGATAGACTACAAGGACCGTTCTACCTTAATCTCTTGGGTAAATTTGAGCATGAATTAGTGGTTATTTGTAAGTAAGGTGTTTTTTTACTGGTATTAAATGGTGTGGTGTTGTGCCTGGTGGGGTGGATGGTAATGTGGTGTGTTGATGTGGTTCTGAGAAATGTTTGGTGGACGTTTTTGTTTGGTTTGTGTGTTTGGATGGTGGTTGTGTTCGATTTAATGAGATCCTTGAGAGGTATCTCGTGATATGTTTGTTTAAACCTTCTTACCTATTTCCTTTCTTGGTTGGTTTTGATTCTTGAGGGATAGAATAGTTTGAGAGGTATCTAATGTAATGGCTTAGACCTTCCGGTCTGTTACTTTGCGGGGATTCTGGTGGTGTATGTGTCTAGGGAAAATATGAAGGAGTTGGTAGGGGAAAATTATAGGTTTTATAGAAAATATTACTAATTATGTATCTATAGTGTGGATAATGGGGTTGTACCATAGGGGTGGTTGTTGTGGTGTAGGAGGGTCAGATGTGGCGTAATGGGTGATTGGAGGTGTTTTGGGGGCTACTGTGAATTCTGGAATGGTTGAGGCATGGAGAGGTGACTTTAGAATAGTGTCCTAGGGTTTATTTTTGGGGTTTTGGTGTAATTCCCTGAGTTTTTAAAAAATAAAACTATGTTTTATAGCATATACAACACACAACATTGAACCTAAGCAAACCATTAAATATTATTATTTAAATATGACCATTATAACCTAGCTATTAAATTGGTGGGTATAAATAGGAATAACTAATTTATGACATATATATAAATATCTAACTCAATATAAATTTATTGATAAATTATTAGTAAATTAGCACTCAATTTTTAATTAATACATTTTATTCTTCAAAAAATATGTTTTCTTCAAAAATGATTTTTATTGATTTTTGTGAGAAAATATTATAATTAATTTTTGAAACATTTAGAAATTTTATTTTATAAAATAAAATCCATTTTTTAAATCATATTATAAAAATTAACATAGGGTGAAATTTTTGTATTTTTCTGAAATGATTGGTTTTTCAGTGAATGGTGAAAATTACAAATTTTTCAAATATTGTCATTCCTTTTCATTAAATAAAGTAATTTAAAAGTCATATTATATTTTATACTTTGTCTTATAGTGAAATATGAACCATTTTATTTATAATAATCTTATTAATTTCATTTTAATCAAAAATTATCATTATTTTAGTATAAGTTTATTTTTATTCTTAAAAACACAGTTTTCTGAAAACTATTTTTAAATAAATAAATTTTATCCATTTTAATTAATTAAAATAATCTATAATAATGAAATATTTAAATTAAATTTATATATTATATATCTATTTATATTAATTTAAATCCATAAAATTATTATTGTTAGTCATATAGTTAATATAAGATCATCTATTACTTGAAAAAATCATTTTCCTGAAAAACTGATTTTCATCACACTCTGGGGGATTATAATAAAATGAATTTCTACCAATTATAGATATTTAATTTAATAAAATGGATCCAATATTTATAATAAGAATAATTAATATTATTTAATAATATCAACTTCATTTTTTGTCATAATTAATAGTAAAATAGTAAAATTTTATCACTACAGTAAAAGGGTAAATCGGGTTAACCTAGGTTAAAAAAAAAGTGATAAGGCTGCCATTTTTCATCTTAAATATTATTGGATTAATTTATTTATACTTTTATAACCTTATTATTTATATCTATTTGTTTATGGGACATTTTTTCAGGAAAGTGATTTATATAATAATTTAAGCAAAGAAAAAGACAAAATGTCACTCTCTTACATTTAAAAATATCTTATATGTTCACATGGGAAAAAAATAAAGTTGTGAATTAATATTAATGGTTATTTTTAGAACAATAAAATTATTTTCATGATGATATTTTATTTATTATTTTTATTAATTATATAATTACCTTAAATACTTATGCAACGCTAACGTAGTATTTATTTAATTAAAAGAAAAATAAAATAAATGATTTTAAAAATATTAAAAGTAATATAATTTGAATGAATTATTGTGATACATGAATTTTTTAGATAATTATAACATATTTCAGGTTTTTGAGATATTTATATTCTAATTCCATCTTTTTCTTGATATTTTTAAAGTCAAATTAAATGAATAGTGTCAAAGTTGACATTAATGATATTTTATAATAAATAATGTTTTATTAAATGATTTAAAATTAATAAAATTTCTATTTTCATCCAATTTAATTTTATATGTTTAAAAATAATAACTATGGTCCATTCATGGAACAATTTACCTTTTATAGTAACTATATTGACCTTTAAAGAGTAAAAACTTTGTTACCATGATAATTGTCAAAAAAGGTTAACATGGGTTAAAACAAAAAGATAAGGGGGAAAACATCACCTAAACATGTATAGTTTTATTGTATGATATTATTTATATGTATCCTAATATTATATTCTAATCTTATTATTTTGGATCCTTTTTGATATGAAAATTTATTTATATTAATTTAATACTTTTAAAAATTCCAAGAGTGCTCCTCCCCTCTCTTATAAAAGGGAATGTCCTATCCTCTTTTATTCACACTTAAAAGGACTTTTTTCAATAAATTACTACCCAAATCCCTTCCTTACTTTCCTTCCCGCATCTTATAATCCTTTTTTTTATTTTAAAACCCCCTAGTAAGGATTTTTGTGAAGACCTGAATAGGTTGTCCAAAGAAGAGGTATCGTTCTTAACCAAGAATTTTTATTTTATTTATTATTTCACCTCCTTAAAATCTTATTTAACCATTATTATATAATAAAATTATTATCTAACATATATTGAGGTGTTTTTATGTTAATTTCATAACCTAAATACATCTCCTCTTCCATCAAATTGGAAATGAAACCATCGTTCATGTATATGGTGGACTATTGTCTCATGAACCAATGTAATTTGTTTTACATCATCGAATCTCACAAATATTTATGATTATGGGTTTAATTTATATATATTATATTAATTACATATTTATAATTATTTAAAATTAATGTGTTATTTATTTTCTTACCTTTCAATTCTTTGAAAGATGATAATGTTGTTTGTGCGTACCTGTGGATTACTACCTTCATGAAGCGATGTGATTCATTTTAATTAATGCATCACATGGATGGTATATATAATAATATTTATATAAATAATATAATATTTATGATATAATTATCATTATGTAAAGATAAAATAACACTTAACTTTTTTCCATCATGATCTCTGTAAAATTGAAACATTGCTCATGCGTGTGTACGGTGTACCTTCTCCCTAATTGAAATATAGTTCATTTTTCATTACCATATTTTATGGTTGGTTTTAAAATTATAATTTATGTATAAAAATAATAATTATTTCATGATTATTATTTTATATAGAATCAAATAATGACCTAATTGACCATAGTCAACCTGTCGAAGTCATTTTGGACTTATAAGCTGAATATCATCAAAATGCCTGACATGAACTTAAATGATTAAGTAATTGAATATAAAATGATAATAAATAAAATAAATGGGATAATAAAATTAAAAAAATATTAATAAATTAAATTATTAAAATAATTTTATTATTAAAGAAGATAAATAATGTACATGATGAGTCAGAATCAAGTTAAGGGACTTTCTTTAAAAAAAATATTTTAAAGTTTCCCTTCCAACTCTTTCTCTTATATGCCCATGTTATTATAAATGTTTCAAGAAAACTTTTATTTGTGTATCAATGGTTTATAAAGGTAATTTTTGACCATATTTTAATTTCTTTATAATTTTTAAAAAAAATAATCTTTGTAATGGTTTATGTAAGGGACACTTTACTTTAAAAACCTCATTTAAATGTTTTAATGATTTATTTTCAAAAAAAAATCTCTTCCATATCCATATTCTTAAAAATATTTTATTAATGAATTTATATGAACATAAATTAATTATAAAGGAAATATTATGTATTTTTTGACTTTATTTCGAAGGTTTCCAAAAGAAATCTGTTTATGTATTTTATACAAAAAAATTTCACTTTCTTTACAAAATAAATAGAAATGTTTTATTTTAATGTATACAGCATCAATGTATTTTCCTACTACCATAACCATTATTTGATATTTAGATTTATTAATAATATTCCTTCTTTTCTTTAAATAAAAACCCCATTTCCCTTTTTTATAATTATTTTTAAAAAGGGTTTTAAATGGAATGGATATTTTGATTTCTGGAAATGTTTTTCTTATGGGTGTAAGGGATCTCTCTAAACAACCATTTTCTTCAGGTTCTGACCACTATCTCTCTAAATCATGTTACCTCTCTTTAATATTATGGAATTATTATAAATTCTGTATATATGTATCTCACATAAATACCTATCTTATTATCCCTTCCTTTGACGGGGTAATATATGACTTATGATCATTTCTCAAATGCCTTCTTTAAGAAATATCTTTCGATTATGATATGAGAAAAGATTATGAAATCCATTTTCTTTCCATGGTTATTTATGATATTTATCCCATATGATTTATTTTCTTTTTTGGCACACATAATCATAAACATGTTATGATGGGTGTTCCCATATAGTGCTCCAATCCATCAGGTAAAGTTTTTATCTCATGAGACGTTATATATAAGATTAAATAGTAAACCTAATCCACTATGCGACTCTATCCACCATGTGATGTTTTCATGGTAGTTAGAATTTACTTATAATTATGTCATGTTTTTTGTTTCTTCCACGTTTCTTATGTTTCCATGATCTTATGATACCATGTTCTTCAAGTTATGATTCTATGTGATTGCTCATGAGATTATGTTTAAAGGAAAGTATATGATACTTCGTAAGGGTGAAATGTATAAGTTTTTTTGAAAAAGTTTTCATAATTTTTTCATGATTTCAAAGGAACATTTAAGAGTTTTATTTTTATTTTAAGATTTCTTATGAAATATTGTATGAAAATATTTGGACAGAAAAGTTGATTTCTTGGGTAATAAAATGTTTATTTTGAACCCAAAGTTTAATTTTAAAAAATAAAAATATTGTATAAGTATTAATAAACTAGCATGTTTATTTATATCTTTTTATATGTCCCTTTCTAGGATTTTTTTGCTCACCCCATGTTTTAAAATGTTTTTAATAGGGTTTTTGTAATGACTCAGACTCGGTCAGCCACCCGAACATTGCCAAACGGGTTGGGTGTCACTAACTTAGGCGCACCTCCCCTGAATTCCAAAGGTCGCCGACTAGCAACGAGGGTCTGAATAGGTATAGTGGGGAGGCTATACCCTCTCGGAGGAATAAAATGGTATTGGTCTGAGTATAATAGTAAAAGATGCAACGGAAGTAAATGACTCTGTAGACTCGAATCAGACCCGCATAGCGGAAGCACATTCAATATCAATAAACAGCGGAAGTAAAATAGAAACGATAGAAACGGAAGGTAAGAAACAACATGCCAGTACTCAACTGCAATAACAGCTAAACAACTAAGCATGCATCCAAAGCAATTCATACAAATCAATATATATATGATGGCACCAATGGCTAACCAGCAGTAGATACAATATAAAGTAAGCATGCTGATACAAGAAAAGGAAGACTAAACAAGTAACTCCAGCATGGCACAACCTCATGGTTCATGCTAGTCTCCATGTCAACAGTACTAAATTCCAGCTCCTGAGGCTGACCCTTTACCTGCACGCAATTTCATAAAGTCTACACGCGTCCCGAAGGGCCCGTGTAGGGTGTGAGACAAGTCTCAGTAGGATACCACCCAGGGGTGCGTACCTAATATAAGTGTTTAGGAAGACATGATTATACAAGAAAAAAATTAAACCGTACAATTCCCAAAAGTAAACACAAACTTCTCTGGTGCTTAGTAGCCACCAGGAAGTGTCACCTACTTTGGACAACGTCAGAATATATGGTCTATAGCCCAGCACCTCGTACCACCTGACACCATGTTTCTCAAGTACCGACGTCCCGAAGGCACGCCCAACCATCGTAACCCAGCTCAAAATCTCACCCTGCCCATGGCACAACATCCAGAGGAACAGCGATACCTGTCCTCAAATAATAACCGAAGGGATAGTGATGCCTACCCTCAGATAAAGTAGCCAAAGGCACAACGATATCTATCCTCAAATCACGTCGAACCTCTGCCCCCAACCTGACAGTCTCGATGTTGTCTCCCGAAGTCTCCTCACCTCCCATGTGGCTTCCTATGACAAGAACCCCAACCAATATACCTAAACTGCAACTATGGGGCCTCTACCCACATGAGTGGTCAAAACCACCTCATCACGGAGTATCTATGTGAACACTACTCAAAATTACTCAGTGAGTGGTAATCACCTCAATGAGTTCCCAAGACAAAACACCTCTAACACCTCATTTCCCTACGAACCTGTCGCTCAAGTCTCATGGCCTCGCCACCCAAGTAACTCGGGACAAGCCCAAACCGACAGTCCAACTACCTCATCTGACGTCCATGACGCCCAATCCCGTGGTATCAACCACCCAAAGTAACTGAACAAAAGACCTCAACTTGTGATCCCCATCACTCAACAAAATACCTGGGCCACGCCCAAGATGACTCAACAGTTCAGCAAAACAATATCACACATTGCGTAAATATACACAGAATCATCACTTTAAATAGGCAATTACTAAACAGTCAAATTTCACTAACTCGTGTTGTCCCACAACAGAACCTAACTCGTTCATAATTAACAATTAAACTCAGCAGTTTAACTTAGGAAAAACAATAAGCAGTCTAACATAGAATTTTGAAACAATGATCCAATTCATACACATTTCAGCACCCCCGGCCAAATTGTCCCAAACGAGCAACGGCCTCTAACCTAGCCTTTCTCGATCACAACAGGTCAGGGAATGCCCAGGGGCATCCCACATTGCAGATAATTGATTAAAAAACAATTAATTAGGGTTTCTCTCAATACCCAACATTATGCCGGAAGGTCGCAACCCCCAATTGTATATGAAAACATGAAAGAAGGTATGCACCACCCACCTCATACTTGTATGATGACACTCCTTTGATATCAGCCTCTGAATCAGTCTGAATCGCGGTATATTTGTGTTTCCGTCAAATCCGTAAATTCCGTTCGGATAGAATCTGCGGAGGAACATGTGAGGGATCAAGGGAGAAGAAGGGTACGCGGGGTTAGCCTTTCCGATGTGGTCCCGCTTCCACTGATGGATCGAAGAACGGAGGTCGTACAGAGATTCTGGGAGGGTTTTTGTTTTTCTTGGAAGGTCTCGAACAAACTATTCTTCCAAAGAGGAATAAGAAGGTTTTTCTGGAAATAAGACCCGACGGCGTCTTGAACGATCAAATAAAAATAAAAGTACACGGCGTGTATTTTCAAAGTACACGCCATGTAGATGTGTTTTTGTACTCTGACTTAAGAAGAGTCCAGCACATGGCTTGGACTGTGTACACGGTCAACACACGGCCAGGGACTCGGCCACTACACGGAACAAAGTTACACGGCGTGTCAAGAAAGACTACACGCCGTGTAGATTGAAATTTATACCTGGGCACCACACATCATGTACTTGGCTGTGCATGGTTAAGGATACACGGCGTGTCTATAAATATACATCGTGTAGTAAGAAACTTCTACACGGTCATCATACAGCATGCACTCGGTGAGCACACGATCGGTCACTCGGTTAACACATACACAGCGTGTACTTAAAGTACATGGTGTGTAGTCTAGAAATTTCCATAAACTGCCCAGATTTTCTAGACTTCTCATAAACCAAACAAAAATTCAAACAGGGTCGTAAATTAACCCGTTTCAAAAACCCGGGTTCTTACAAACTCCCCACCTTAATGTAGCTCGTCCCCGAACTACCAACCAAAACCAGAAGATAGCACCGAACACGCCCATCCTGGTTAAATTACCTGGACTACCCCGGTCCTAAGGTTCTGACTAAAATCCTAAAGGGTATCCCCACCTTAGTAATTGTCTACTCAGTCTCAACCAAAAAATCTCAAAGTAATAAAAATAAACAAACAAGGCCCAACGACCTATTTCCCAGACTCATGGTCCTCCTGTGACGCATCGTCACCCCTGCACCTCCTTGGTGCCCACGTGTCGCTTCTGACACCCAAAATGTCCCTCACTGCATCGGTGTCCGCCTCCAAGAGGTCCTACATCTCATAGATGCTCTGGTCAAAACCTGGTGCCTTGCACCTCAAGTAACCTGCATCCACGATGCCCCGATGCTCATGGCACCTCAAGTAACCTGCATCCTTGATACTCCTAATGCTATGCATCTCAAATATAAAAATAAAATATATAATGCATCTGATATGATTCCAATCCCACTAACTAGCATCTAGTCAGTCCACAAGTATCATGTGAAGCCCGTGCACTCAACCAGACATGCCTCAAAATGCCATGCCAAAAGGAAGCAAGGAAAAATCACGGCCACACCCGCGATGTACCTTCCACTGTCATCGGCTCACCATCCTGTCCAGTCCCTGACAGCTCCACAACATGCACCTGGCCTGAAGTATGGCTGCCTGATGCCTGACCTCTCTGCGGTGCTGCTCCAGTCACCTGCCACTGACCCCTCAGCTGGGTCCCACCGTACCTGTCACGTCCTCCGCGCACAACTGAACCTTGACTACTCTCTCCTGGTACCGAACCGGAACCAACTCCAGATGCCATCGTCTGTCCTGGTCCATATCTGCTGGCTGTCTAAGAAGGTTGCCTGCAAAACCTCTCCATATGCCCGACCTGTCCACACGCCCGGCACTCCTTCGGAGGCCTATCTCACTAAGCCCGAACATGTCCTAGCTGCCCACACTGAAAGCAAACCACCGTTGAACCGCCACGAGGTGGTCTAGCTGAATCCTTGGTCTGCCCGCCCTACTGGAACTCATCTCTACCTCGCTTCCTATTGTCTGAACCATCACCTGAAGCTGTCACCCTGCCAATCTGGGGCATATCCTTTTGGTTTCCCTCTGTTATAAGCGCCTGGTTCACCACCTCGGAGAAGGAATCCAGCCTGAAGATGTTCACCTGGACCCGAATGGTGTGTCGTTAGCCATCCTCGAAGCGTCTCACCCTAGTTGCATCATCGCTAACCATACCAGGTGCAAAGCAAGACAACTCTGTGAAGGTAGCTGCGTAGTCCATGATAGACATATCCCCCTGCTGAAGACTCAAGAACTCCCAATCTCTCTCTGTCGTCAGTGTCTCCGGGTAGAAGTGCTCAAAGAAATTGTCCTCAAAGTCCTTCCAAGCCAGTCCCTCATGCCTACGAGCCTGTACTTGTACATCCCACCAACACTTTGTCGGTCCTCTTAGCTTGTACGTCGCCAGCTTGACCCTCCTCCCTAGAGGCGTCTCGAGCCACTCGAAGATCATATGCATACTTTCTATCTAGTTCTCAGCTGCCTGCGGGCCACCCTCACCCTGAAAAAGTGGCGGGTGCTGCGACTGGGACTCCCGCATCAGATACGCCATAGAAGGCTCTGTACCCTGCACGCCTCTGTCAATCACCTGCAAGACACGTACCAAGCTAGCTCGGAGCTGCTCGTCGAGCCATGGTCTGAACGCTGCCAAACCCGGATGTTGTCCTGCCTGCACTGAATCCTGGGCCTGATCCTATCCCTGAGCCTGTACCTGCGGCTCATGCTCAGCCTGTACCGAATCCTGAACCTGATCCTGCGGCACTGTATCTTCTACTGCCTTATTCTCCATCGATTCACAAAGGAGTAACCCATTGAATACCATAAATGGTTAGACAACCCATATATATATATTACAATATATTCTACGCAGATAAGGAAAGCAGTAAAGAGGCACTGCATAACAACTACCCTTACTCTCCCCTATCGCAACCCATGTCCTTGGCATCCCGACCTCACGGCCTCCTTACCCGCCCTCAATAGAACCAAGTATCAAAAGTACCTCGGACCATGCCCATCCTGACAACCAAGTTGCCTCAAACTGTAGCACTTGTCTTCTCTCATAAGATCCAGACCCAAATACCCTGCAACATGTAATTTTCACATATATACAATCATGGCATATCACATTGAAACTAACAAGGCAATTCTATTAGGAATTTCACCTATTCATATTTTGTAAGCACACAAGGCATGGCAATTGATTATAATCACATGGTATTATCACTTCACAAAGCATACGTGCAGTTATGAAATTGAAATATCCTAAAATGTGCCTATCAAAATCCAAAAAACAAGCCTTGACATACCGGCCAAGGTTTTCATATCATAATCAATAACATCACACAACAAGTGATCCACTGAGGTGGAAATCATATCAACTGTCATCTGAGAAAAAACAAACAGCAATTTCTACCCACGGCAACTCAATCTATCCCTCGTACATGGGGATGAAGGCACCCAAGCACAAGTTCAAAATCAAGCTCCAACAACAACCTATCTCCAGTCTACCATACCCCAAATAGTAAAACCAGTAGAAATAAAAGAGAATTCTCAATATCATTAGTAGTTAGCAAAGAAATGCTACTAAATCCCTATCAAGAACTCCTATGATACCACTTTGTAACGACCCAGACCCGGTCAGCCACCCGAACAGTGCCAAACGGGTCAGGTGTCACTACCTTAGGCGCACCTCCCCTGAATGCCAAAGGCTACCGACTAGCATCGAAGGTCTGAATAGGTATAGTGGGGAGTCTATACCCTCTCAGAGGAATAAAATGGTACTGGTCCAAGTATAATAGTAAAAGATGCAATGGAAGTAAATGACTCAGCAGACTCGAACCAGACCCGCATAGCGGAAGCACATTCAATATCAATAAACAGCGGAAGTAAAATAGAAACAATAGCAACGGAAGGTAAGAAAAAGCATTCCATCACTCAACTGCAATAACAGAAAAACAACCAAGCATGCATCCAAAGCAAGTCATAAAAATAAATATATATATATATATGACGGCGCCAATGGCTAACCAGAAGTAGCTACAATATAAAGTAAGCATGCTGATACAAGAAAAGGAAGACTAAAAAAGTAACTCCAGCACGGCACGACCTCAAGGTCCATGCCAGTCTCCATGTCAACAGCACTAAAGTCCAGCTCCTGAGGATGACCCTTTACCTACACGCAATTTCATAAAGTCTACATGCGTCTCAAAGGGCCCGTGTAGGGTGTGAGACAAGTCTCAGTAGGATACCACCCAGGGGTGCGTACCTAATATAAGTGTTAGGCAGACATGATTATACAAGAAAAAAAGTAAATCATACAATTCCCAAAAGTAAACACAAACTTCTTTGGTGCTCAGTAGCCACTAGGAAGTGTCACCTGCTTCGTCCAATGCCGGAATCTCTGGTCTATAGCCCGGCACCTCGTACCACCTGACACCATGTGTCTCAAGTACCGACGTCCCGAAGGCACACCCAACCGTCTTAACCTAGCTCAAAAGATCACCCTGCCCATGGAACAACATCCAGAGGAATGGAGATACCTGTCCTCAAATAATAACCATAGGGACAGCGATGCCTACCCTCATATAAAGTAACCGGAGGCACAACGATATCTATCCTCAAATAACAGCGAGCCTCTTACCCCAACCTGACAGTCTAGATGTTGTCTCCTGAAGTCTCCTCACCTCCCACGTGTCTTCCTACGGCAAGAACCCCAACCAATATACATAAACTGCAAATATGGGGCCTCTACCCACACGATTGGTCAAAACCACCTCATCAAGGAATATTTATGTGCACACTACTCAAAAGTACCCGGTGAGTGGTAATCACATCAATGAGTTCCCAAGACACAACACCTCTGACACCTTGTGTCCCTGCGAACCTATCACTCAAGTCTGATGGCCTCGCCACCCAAGTAACCTAGGCCAAGCCCAACCCGAAAGTCCAACCGCCTCATCAGATGTCCATGACGCCCAATCTCTTGGTAGCAACCACCCAAAGTAACTGAGCAAAATCCCTAAACCTATGATCCCCATCACTCAACAAAATACTCGGGCCACACCCAAGACGACTCAACAGTTCAGAAAAACAATATCACACATTGCGTAAATATACACAGAAGCATCACTTTAAATAGGCAATTACTAAATAGTCAAATTTCACTAACTCATGTTGTCCCACACCAGCACCTAACTCGTTCATAATTAACAATTAAACTTAGAATTTTAACTTAGGAAAAACAATAAGCACTCTAACATAGCAATTTAAAATAACGGTCCAATTCATACGCATTTCGGCACCCCCAGACGAATTGCCCCAAACAAGCAACGGCCTCTAACCCAGCCTTGCTCGATCACAACAGGTCAGGGAATGCCCAGGGGCATCCCACATTGCAGATAATTAATTAAAAAAACAATTAATTAGGGTTTCTCTCAATACCCAATGTTGCTCCAGAAGGTTGCAACACCAAATTGTATACAAAAACACGAAAGAAGGTATGAACCACCCACATCATACTCGTACAATGACACTCCTTTAATATTAGCCTCTGAATTGGTCTGAATTGCGGTAGATCTGCGTTTCTGTCAAATCTGTAAATTCCGTTCGGATGGAATCTAAGGAGGAACAGGTGAGGGATCAAGGACGAAGAAGGGTGTGCGGGGTTAGCCTTTCTGATGCGGTCCCGCTGCCACTGAAGAATCGAAGAACGGAGGTCTTACGGAGATTCTGGGAGGGTTTGTGTTTTTCTTGGAAGGTCTCGGATGAACTGTTTGTCCAAAGAGGAAGAATAGGGGTTTTCTGGAAATAATACACGACGGTGTCTCGAACGATCAAATAAAAATAAAATTACACGGCATGTATTTTCAAAGTACATGTCGTGTAGATGTGTTTACGTACTCCGACTTAAGCGGAATCCAGCACATGGCTTGGACTGTGTACACGGACAACACACGACCAGGGACTTGGCCACTACACGAAACAAAGTTACACGGTGTGTTAAGAAAGAATACACGTTGTGTAGATTGAAATTTATACCTGGGCACAACACGGCATGTACTTGTCCGTGAATGGTTAAGGATACACGGTGTGTCTATAAATACACGACGTGTAGTAAGAAACTTATACACGATCATCACACGGCATGCACTCGGTGAGCACATGGTCAGTCACCCAGTTAACACATACACGGCGTGTACTTAAAGTACACGGTGTGTAGTCTGGAAATTTTTAGAAATTGCCCAGATTTTCCAGACTTCTCAGAAACCAACCAAAAATTCAAACAGGGTCAGAAATTAACCCATTTTAAAAACCCGGGTTCTTACAGTTTTAAGGATGAGTAGGGGAAAGGATGAGGTTAAGATGAAAATTTTGAAGATATGTCATGAAAATAAAACTTGTTATATCATAAAAAAATTCGGGAGGAAATGGATACTAAGTGGAAGTGTCCACTTTGTGATGTAATGTTTATTTATGTAAGGGTGATGGAAAAATTATTTAAAACTCTAAACTTTAACGATCCTCAAATGTAAGAAAATGAATTCTTGTCTTAAAACTCAATATTGTGTAATGATTAATATTGGTTCCATACAATTGGTATCAGAGGAAATATTTAGAAAACTTTGTAGATTATGATGTTTTCATGAGAGGTTATATTAATAGTGATAGATACAATCATGGATTTATAATTTTATGGTTGATCATAAGTTCAAAGTCTTAAACGCCCCTTTGGAGGTTTTAAGTGATGATATTTAAGGGTGTATAATGATATTTTGGAATAATTTCACTATTTTATGAACCTTATATGATTAAGGTAAATAAAATATTATGGGATTTTATTTGAGGAGTAAAGGTTGAATTATATTTTGGAATCAGATAAAATCTTAATGTGTCTTTATGGTGATTAAGATTATTTATAGAAATGATTAGAATATTTTAAATATTATATGATTGGGGCATATAAATTTCTATGTATATGACTTTATAAGTGACTAATTTTGTTTGGAGATAAATTTTAAATTAATCTCAGAAGAATATATGATTGAATCCTTATGATTTTTGAGTTTTGAACTTGGTTGGGAATATTTTGAATAATTTTGAGGTTAGTTATTTATTGAATGATCTAAGTTTAACTTTGGGTGTCATTGTTGAGGATTTGGAGATTAATGTTGTATTTTTTATATGAATTTTTATTCATTTGATAATTATCTTACCATGTTATAAAGATTTTGGTTTTTGTTAATGTATAAATATAGGATTAATAACTTTTTATCCTTTTGTGGATTATGTGATCCATTAGAATTTTATTTTAGTGCTTCAGGTATGAATAATTCATCTTGAATACTCATCATTTGGAGCTAAAGATGAGATTGTGGTGGAAATTGATTAAAGGATGAAATTATACTTGTCAAGAAATTATATTTGTTTATGTTCTCAGTCTAGATGGTAAAGTAATTCCTAAACTCTAGGAAAAGGATCTTGAAACAAAAATGTTATCCTATTACCTTCATTTTCGATGAATCGGTGGTCTTGTTCACACCACATCGGTTTATGGTTTTGTAGAAGTTAACTTTCTTGTTATCATTCAATTACTTATGATTAATGATCTCTATCACTCTACATAATTATTTGGACATTATTTTTTTCTCCATATCCATATTTTCACTTCTTACGAACGTTATCCTATTTGGAAACCTAGTTATGTGATGACCTTCATATTTCATTTTCCCTCTTTTCAAGAGGAAGTTTTATTAACCCTTTTTAGGATGTAGAATTTCAAAAAAGTTATTTTTAGATATCAAATGCTTATTTACCAAGCCCAATTTCAAATTGAGAGGATGCAATTTATTAAAGGGGAAAAAATGTAACACCCTTATTTTTTTTAAATGAAAACTATTTTTGATGGAGTATACGACACACAACACTAAACCTAAAAGAACCATGGAATATTATTATTTAAATATGACTACTATAACCTAGCCATTAAATTTTCAGGAATGAATAGGATTAAATGATTTATTAAATATATAAAAATATCCTAATAAATATAAATTTATTGATAAATTCTTAGGAAATAAGCACTCAATTTTTAATGAAGACATTTTATTCTTCAAAAAATACATTTTCTTTAAAAATGATTTTTATTTCTTTTTGTGAGAAAATATAATAATTAATTTCTGGGACATTTATAAAATGTATTTGATAAAATTAAATTCATTTTTTAAATCATAGTATCAAAATTAACTTAAGGTTAAATTTTGAGATTTTTTTGAAATGATTGATTTTTCAGTGAATAGTGAAAATTATAGATTTTTCAAATATTGTCATTTATTTTCATTAAATAAAGTAATTTAATAGTCTCATTGTATTTTTTAATTGGTATTAAATTGAAATATAAACCATTTTATTTATAAAAATAAAATTAATTTCATTTTAATTAGTAATTTTTATAATTTTGGTATAAGTTTATTTTTATGCTTGAAACACAATTTTCTGAAAACTATTTTTAAGTGCATAAATTTTATCCATTTTAATTAATTAAAATAAAATATAATAAGGAAAATTTTAAATTAAATTTATATATTATATATCTATTTATATTAATTTAAATTCATATAATATTGATTGATAGTCATATAGTTAATATAAGATCATCTATTGCTTAAAAAATGTATTTTTCTGAAAAAACTAATTTTTGTTACACTTTGTGGGGTTATTATAAAATGAATTTATTCCAATTATAGAGATTTATTTTTATAAAATAGATTTCATATTTTTAATTATCATAATTAATATTATTTAATAATTTCAACTTAATTTTTGGTAATAATTAATAGTAAAAATTTGCCACCACGGTAAAAGGGTGAATTGGTTAACCTAGGTTAAAACTAAGTAATAATGGCATTGTTTTTCATCTTAAATATTATTATATGGAGGTATTTTTACCCTTATCACCTTAGGATCTATATTTATTTTTTTATGGGACACTTTTCCATGAAACTGGCCTATATAATAATTTAAGTAAATAAAAAGAAAAAATGTCACTCTCTTACTTATAAAAAACTATTATTTGTTAACATGGGGAAAATAAAGTTTTGGAAGAATATTAAGTTTTATTTTTATCATAATGAAATTATTTTAATTATGGTAATTTATTTCTAATTTTTAGTAATTATATAATTACCTTAAATACTTATGGAACACTAACGCGATGTTTATTTAATTAAAAGGAAAATAAAATAAATTATTTTAAAAATATAAAAATTAATATAATTAATATAAAATATTTTGGTGTATAAAAGTATTATATTCTAATTCTATAATTTTCTTTATGTTTTTAAAGTCAAATTAAATGAATAGTGTCAAAATTAACATTAATAGTATTTATAATAACTAATGTTAAATTAAATGATTTAAAATTCCTAAAAACATATATTTGGCCAAGTAATTGGTATATATTAAAAAATATCAATTATTTTCCATTCATGTACCAAATTTACTTTTATAGTAACTATATAGACCCCTAAAGAGTAAAAACTTTATTACCGTAGTAATTATCAAAAAGGGTTAACACGGGTTAAAAAAAAGATAAGGGTGACAAAATCACCTAAATTTGTCCAATTTTTATTATATGAGATAATTTAAACTTATCCTCTTCTTAGTTTTAAATATTATCATTTTGGATCCATTTGGATGTGAAAATTAATTTATATTAATTTAATACTTTAAGAAATTCTAGGAGTGCCCCTCCCCTCTCTTATAAAAGGGAACCTTCTCTCCTATTTTATTAAAAATTTAAAGGACTTTTTTTCAGTAAATACCTTATAAAATCCATTAATTAATTCCATTACCATTTCCTATAATCCTTGTTTTGATTATAAAACCCTCCTAGGAAGGCTTTTGGTGAAATCCTAAAGCGGTTGTCTAGAGAAGTGGTATTATTCTTAACTGAACATTTTTATTTTATTTATTATTCCACCACCTTTGAATCTTATTCAACCATGATGATATAATAACATCATTATTTACCATATAATTATATTTAATTATTTTAATTTCATAACCTAAACCCATATCATATTTCATAAAATGGAAAACGAAATCATTGTTCGTGTGTACGGTGGACTACCGTTATGCGAACCAATGTAATTTGTTTTCCATCATCACCTTGAACAGTTATTTATGATGATTTATTAAATTTATATATATTATATTAATTAAATATTAATCATTCTTTAAAATTAATATATCATATATTTTCTTACATTTCAATTTATTGAAAGATGATAATGTAGTTCATGCGTACATGTGGATTACCACCTCCACAAAGCGATGTGATTCATTTTTTATTACCACATCACATATATGGTATATATAAGTATATTTAAATAAATAATATTATATTTATTATATAATTATCATTATATAAATATAAAATAACATCTAACTTATTTCCATCATGATCGTTGAAAAATGGAAATGTTACTCATGTGTATGTATGGTGTATCGTCTCCCTGATTGTAACATAGTTCATTTTTCATAACCATATTTCATGATTGTTTTTAAAAGTATAATTTATGCATAAAAATTATAATTATTTCATGATTATTATTTTTTATATGATAAAATAATGACCTCATTGACCATAGTCAACCTGTTGAAGTTGTTTTGGACTTATATGTTGAATATCATCAAAACATCTAGCGTGAGCTTAAATGAATAGGTAATTGAATATAACATGATAATAAATAAAATAAAAGTGATTATAGAAATGAAAAATGTTATAAATTAATTAAATAATTAATATAATTAATATAATTTTATTATTCATGAAGATAAAAAATATATGTGATTATTCAGACTCAATGTAAGGGATTTTCTTTTAAAAAATTATCTTTTAAAGTTTCCCTTCCAACTCTTTATCTTCCTTGTCCTTATTCTTCTAAATGTTTCTAGAAAACTATTATTTATGTTTTAATGGATGATAAAGGTCATTTTTTACCATACTATAATTTCTTTAAAATGTTTTTAAAAATGAATCTTTTTAAGGTTTTACATAAGGGACACTTTACTTTAAAAACCTAATTTAAATATTTTAACAATTTATTTTCTAAATATTTTTCTTCAATGTCTATATTCTTAAAATTATTTTATTAATGCATTTATATGGACAAAAATGAATTATAAAGTATATTTTATGTCTCTTTTGAATTTATTTCAAAGGTTTTTAAAAGGAATCATTTTATATATTTTATATAGAATGTTTTTAATTTATTTATAAAAGAGAAAAGAAATGTTTTATTTTAACATATATGGCATCAAAATATTTTCTTATCACAGAAACTATTATTTGATATTTAGATTTATTTATAATCTTCCTTGTTTTCTTCAAATAAAAAACCCTTTTCTCTTTTTTCTAAGTGCTTTCTAAAAGGGTTTTAAATGTAATTGATATTTTTATATCTAGAAATGTTTTACCTATGGGTGTAAGGGATTTATCTAAACCACCATTTTCTTTGGGTTATGGATATTCTCTCTCTAACTCATGTTCTCTTTCTTTTATGTTATGGAATGATTCTAAATTCTATATATATATGTCTCTCACATATATAGCTAACTTATTTTCCTTTCCTTTTATGGTGTAATACATGCCTTATGATCATTTTTAAAATTACTTATTTAATAAATATATTTTGATTATGATATAAGGCAAGATTATACAACCCATTTCCTTTCCATGGGTAATTTTTATGTTTATGATTTATGATTGATTTCTTTTTTTTAACACATAATCATGAACATATTATGATGGGTGTTCCTAGATAGAACTTTTATGTATCGAGTAAATATTTTTTCTCATGAGATGTTATGTATGGGATTAGGGAGTAAACCTAATCCACTATGGGACTCTGTCCACCATGTGATATTTTCATGGAAGTTAGGCTTGAATTTTCTTATGTCATATTTTGTGTTACAACTATATTTCCTATGTTTACATGATCTTATTATACCATGTTCTTTATATTGTGTTTCCATATGATTACTCATGATATTATATTTAAAGGAAAGTATATGCTACTTCGTAAGGGTGAAATGTATAACTTTTTTTGAAAAATATTTTATAATATTTTAATGATTGAAAAGGAAAATTTATGAATTTTAGTTTTCCTTTAAGATTTATTATGAAATGTTTTATGAAAATATTTGGAGAGAAAATTTGATTTCTTGGATAATAAAATGTTTATTTTGAGACCAAAATTTAATTTTGAAAAAGAAAAATCTTATATAAGTATTGATGAACTGAAATGTTTATTTATTTCTTTTTATATGTCCCTTATTGGGATTTTTGTGCTCATCCTATATTTAAAAAAATCACAGGTTTTTAAGGATGAGTAGGGACAGGGATATGGTCAAGATAAAAATTTTAAAGATATTCCATGAAAATAAAACTTGTTATATCATAAAAGTTTTTTTTTAGGGGGGAAATGGATATTGATTGGGAGTGTACACTTTATGATGTAATGTTTATTTATGTAAGGGTTATGGCCTAATTCTCTAAAACACTAAACCATAAATATCCACAAATGTAAGAAAATTAATTCTCAACTTTAAACTCAATATTATGTAATGCTTAAGGATGGGTCCTTACATCTAGTGTTTTTATGGTAGTCGCACCATGGAGATAGGTTGTGGCATAACCCCATTTATAGCTCTCATGTCCTATGGAATAGTGATCTTGGATACACCGTAGTCCTTTTCCCAGTTGATGGGAGTCTGTGGCATAGTGTCCTTGGATGCGATATGGTGTATTCTCTCATTTTCCAGATCTATGACATGGAGATAGTCACGGATCCCAGATACAGATTTAACCAATATCACTATGTCATAGTGTTGTAAGTTGTGCCATGGTCTTTCAGTTTTTATCAACTCTGTAGTGTGGTCATATAAGGTTATGTTGTGGTCTTATGTATTTCAGACCACCTATAAATTCTAAAATCCTTTTGAACCCGATCACTTTTCCAATATTTCACTTATTTATTGAGTATTCTAATATCATAACAAGGATATCTTTCAACCCCTTTTTATTTGCTTTTTACCTCAACCTTGTAGGATCAATCCATGGTGATTTAGGTGAGCTCCTCGCTTCTTTTTTCCAGTGTTTCCCCTTTTTTATTATCTATGGAGGTTTCTTCCAAGGGAAAAACATATGTTTTTTATGTTTTTTTGATAAATTTGTGTAGTGGTTGTAGTTTTCTATACCGGTATGGTTGTTCTTATTCATTTTGGTGTTCAGTAGTGTCATTCCTCTTGTTCCAACCTTTCACAACGAATCATAAATCCTCGTTTGAGGTAGGGGATCCCTCATCTCTCACATAGTGTATAATGTGGGAGGGGTTATGATTTTTTCACTATTTGGAAGATTATTTTCATCTAGATTAATGAGTATAATTAACCAGTTTAATTAAAATTGAAAGGGGATGGAGAATAAAAATGCATGTTTCACATATTTTGATATTATTGATAATGTGATTGTACGGGCTTGATGCCTCACTGAAAATGTTGGTTGTTGGGGGTTTTTTTTTGTGATATGATGTTTTGATTATGAAAACCTCATTATGTGATTGCTTGATATCACCTTGAATGAAAATAGATAACCATTTATATCTGTCTATTAAATTAGTTCCACATAGAAAATATGTCCTGTATGAGAATTCCCCTAAAATAAATAAGTGGAAGTGATGAAAATTGTCACGACCCGTCCTCGGGGCCCGTGCCGTGACTACCCCAAGCCCGCCTTCCATAGGCCAGGGGCTGGCGACTAGCACCAAGGCGTAAATTCCTGATAAAAATGGAAGGCATTGCCTTTGTAAAGTAAACGAACACCAGAGAGCAAGCAAGCAGTAGAAGTAAACACTAAGGAAAAGCTGGTACAACATTAAGTGCGGAAAAGTAAGTGGGCCAGTATACAAACCCAAACTGAAAGTAAAGTACAACTGGAAGGGAAAAACATCAACTGAAAAGTAAAGCCGCAATGCCGAGCTATCCACTGGAAATCCCACCTGAAGGGTGAGTACAGATAGCCTCCTCTGCTCCTCGGGTCCAGCCGTCCGCTCCGAGTACGTCCCGCCCAGTGGTCCACCTTCAGGTACCGTCCTGCTCCGCAAGCCTCAACCATGATCAACGTTGTCCGTCGTCTGCAACCAACACAATGTAGTGCGGGCATAGCCCATGCAGGGGTGAGTATAAGCTACTCAGTAGGGACCCCGAGACCCCCTTAGGTCTCCCAGAATCCACAAAGGAAGGATACAATCACGAAGTAACATCCGACACTACTTAGGTATATGCCCATACATATACCTAAGTCATCAATTCTCGTTCGGCTCCAAAATCCAAGCCCAAGTACAACCCAGACCACATAGGAAAGAAAAAAGTAATCCACACAGGATAGCTCAACACAATCCACAAAGGAAAGCCAAACGTAATCCACACAGGATAGCACAACACAATCCACAAAGGAAAGAAAAACAGGATTCATCTCACACAGGTATACTTCTTCGTATGACGATAGAGATGATCAAATATTGCCACTAATTCATCTAAGCTGTCAGACCCACAAAGTATCGATAGATACTAACCCCCGCAATGACCCACAAAGGATCTGACCCACAAAGGATCGATAGGTAACTAACCCCCGCAAAGACCCACACAGGATCAGACCCACACAGGATCTGTAGGCATTGGCTCACACAGAACCACTGAGCGCTGACCCACACAGGATCGGACCCACACAGGATCGGTAGCACTGATCCACATAGGATCGCTAAGTGTTGTAGTCGTCACCATCGAATCCACTGAGGATCTTTGTACAGTCTTCGTCGTCACAGTCGCAAACGCAGCCAGCACTAGGGTCCCCGCACACAGCAAGCTCGTTCGGAAGGGTCTGCTCCACGAGCTGAGAGGCTGATACATCAACTGACACAAAGTCTGGAGTTGATGTATCCAAAAGTTCCGTATCGTCAATAGGAACTCAACGTCGCAGACGGCGCGTCAATCGGACGCCCGGTCTAAGAGTTATTGGCTTTTTCATCCCAGGGGCCCGGTTGGTTTTTAAGTCAAAACCAACCCGACCGTACTCCACCTGCGTCCAAACCTTGGGCGGAGTAATCCAAAAGATCCATCTCACTAAGAGGAATCCAACCAAGTCGACGGCACGTCAATTCGGACGTCCGGAACTCAAGTTATAAGCGTTTCTGCTCCGAGGGCCCGGTTGGTTTCGTGTACGAACCAACCCGGATGGATCCAAAGTTCTCCAAAACCTTGATTACGATATATCGAAACGACCGTCTCGATCCAAGGATTTCATCTCTTCTAACGGTGCGTCGATTGGAGGTCTGTAGCCCGAGATATGGGCAAAAGACCCAAAAGGGTCCGAAAACGGGGGTTTCGGGCCCGGACCGACCCGGCCCGAGATCCACTGGGTCGGCCCGAACCGGGTCGGCCTGAACCGGGTCTGGGTTGGCCCGGTCCAGCTCGGCACCCGGCCTGGCGTCCCGGCGCACTAGCGCGCGGCGCCAGCTGGCTCGGCCGAATGGCCAAGCCGTTCGGTTTGCGGGGGGGGGGGGGGGGCGCTGCCCCCCCGTGTTTTGTAACCGTGGCCCCCCTTAATGGGGGCCGCTAGCTGGCCGGCCGGGGGTTTGAACCCCCGTCTATTCTCCTGTCCGGCCGGCCCGCCCCGGCCGGCCGGTTTCTGCCGCCACGGGACTGGCGACGGCCGGTCCCCTCCCAGCTCTGACGTCGGCGGCCCGTTTCCGGCCGCCGGTCCTGCTCCGACGTCGGCGCCCCATTTCCGGCCGTCGTTTCCCACGCTCCGCTGCAGCCCGGTACCGGCCGCGGCCTTCATTCGTCCGGTGCGGTGCGACGGCATCGCACCCCTACGCCGCGGACCCTCTCCGGTCGCGGTGCTTTTGCGGTTCTCCGGCGGGGCGCGACGGCGCCGCGACTTGGTTCAATTTCACGATGCGGTGTGACGGCGCCGCGTATTCCTTGCCGCACGATCCCGTGCGGTGTGACGGCACCGCTCCATTTCCGTTCCAACCACATTAGAAACAATAACATGGGAAAAGGGAGGAGGGTCGGCCGTGTTTGTGCGGTTTGGCCCCCTCTCGTTAATTGATAGCAATTGGTCTTATTTCCACGAAGAACGACAAAGTAGAATTCACGAACAAAATAAAATAACCCCTACCTCGTGCGAGCTTGAACGGAGGTTCGTTGAACGAGGATTCATCGCGGGAAGAGACGTCGTGAAAGAAGATGTTGACGGCGTCGCGGTTCACGGCATCACGTAATCGTGTTCTGAGAACTCGGCGTTCTTCGTCGGAGACCGATGTGTTCTTCGTGTTATTCGTCGAAGATGAAGAAGTTCCTCAAGTTCCTTGGCTTCTCTCCCAAATTTCACACAACAAGGTTCCAACCACAAATAAAATAAGTTCATCTCTTATTTTATTAACATAACATAAACATTTTAATTTCAAGAGTTTGAATTAATTCCACTTAATTAATTCATGAAAAGTTGTAATCCATAATGGTGAGTTGAGGGGGTTTAAGAATGTGAAGGGGTGGGGTTCGTGTGGGCCCCACCACCCTCATAACCTCCCTTGGGAAGTTGGGTAGTTACCCAACTTCCACCCAAAGCTTAAACCACTTAAAGTAAAAATAAAATTGTTGCATAAATTTTTTTTTTACCTTACCCATAAATTAACAACTTCTCTCGTGTAAACGCAACTCCAGAAATGGCCTTCCTAAGAAATTATTGGCGTTGCGGTTCCATCGGTGCCCTCGTAATTCAATTCCAAGCACCAGTTCAAAAGTTAGAAATTCCCGCTCGTTCGTTCACTGAACGTACCCGAGCTAAACTTCAGATAGAAATTCCGGGCACACCGGGCCTCAGAATCAAGTGCCGTCAGAAACGGCGTTCATGTAAAATCCCAAAGAAAATTAAGAAAAAAATTTACTTGAATTTTACAGGTCTTTACATTACTCCCACCTCAAGGATTTACGTCCCCGTAAAGATACATCATAAGCTAGGGAAACAAATGTGGGTACTGAGTATGCATCTGAGCCTCCCGCTCCCAAGTGCTCTCCTGGAGGTTCTTGTGCTTCCATCTAATGCTCACTAGAGGAATCGACCATCCACGTAGGACCCGCTCCTGTCGATCCTCGATCTCCACTGGAACCTCCGTAAAAGTCACCTCATCATCAACGTATAGCTCCCCATGGTCAATGATATGCGTCGGCCGGGGGTTTGAACCCCCGGCTGTTCTCCTGTCCGGTCGGCCCACCCCGGCCGGCCGGTTTCTGCCACCACGGGACCGGCGACGGCCGGTCCCCTCCCTGCTCCGATGCCGGCGGCCCATTTCCGGCCGCCGGTCCTGCTCTAACGTCGGCGGCCCATTTTCGGCCACCGTTTCCCATGCTCCGCTGCGGCCCGGTACCGGCCGCGGCCTTCATTCGTCTGGTGCGGCGCGACGGCACCGCACCCCTATGTCGTGGCCCCTCTCCGGCCACGGGGCTTTTTCGGTTCTCCAACGGGGCACGACGGCTCCGTGACTTGGTTCAATTTCACGGTGCGGCGCGAGGGCGCCACGCATTCCTTGCCGCATGATCCCGCGTGGTGCGACGGCACCGCGCCATTTCCGTTCCAACCACATTAGAAACAATAACATGGGAAAAGGGAGGAGGGTCAGTCGTGTTTGTGCAGTCCGGCCCCCTCTCGTTAATTGATAGCAATTGGTCGTATTTCCACGAAGAACGACAAGGTAGAATTCACAAACAAAATAAAATAACCCCTACCTCGTGCGATCTTGAACGGAGGTTCGTCGAACGAGGATTCATCGCGGGAAGAGACGTCGTGAAAGAAGACGTTGACGGCGTCGCGGTTCACGGCGTCGCGTAATCGGTTTCCGAGAACTCGGCGTTCTTCATCGGAGACCGATGTGTTCTTCGCGTTCTTCGTCGAAGACGAAGAAGTTCCTCAAGTTCCTTGGCTTATCTCCCAAATTTCACACAACAAGGTTCCAACCACAAATAAAATAAGTTCATCTCTTATTTTATTAACATAACATAAACTTTTTAATTTCAAGAGTTTGAATTAATTCCACTTAATTAATTCATGAAAAGTTTTCATCCATAATGGTGAGTTGAGGGGGTTTAAGAATGTGAAGGGGTGGGGTTCGTGTGGGCCCCACCACCCTCATAACCTCCCTTGAGAAGTTGGGTAGTTACCCAACTTCCACCCAAAGCTTAAACCAATTAAAGTAAAAATAAAATTGTTGCATAAAATTTTTTTTTTACCTTCCCCATAAATTAACAACTTCTCTCGTGTAAACGCAACTCCGGAAATAGAGTTCCTAAGCAATTACCGGCGCTGCAGTTCCATCGGTGCCCTCGGAATTCGATTCCGAGCACTAGTTCAAAAGTTATAAATTCCCGCTCGTTCGTTCACTGAACGTACCCAAGCTAAACTTCGGATAGAAATTCCGGGCACACCGGGCCTCAGAATCAAGTGTCGTCAGAAACTGCGTTCATGTAAAATCCCAAAGAAAATTAAGAAAAAAAATTCCTTGAATTTTATGGGTCTTTACATTACTCCCACCTCAAGGATTTACATCCCCGTAAAGATACATCATAATCTAGGGAAACAAATGTGGGTACTGATCATGCATCTGAGCCTCCCGCTCCCAAGTGCTCTCCTGGAGGTTCTCGTGCTACCATCTGATGCGCACTAGAGGAATCGACCGTCCACGTAGGACCCGCTTCTTTCGATCCTCGATCTCCACTGGAACCTCCATAAAAGTCACCTCATCATCAACGTCTATCTCCCCATGGTCAATGATATGCGTCGGGTCGTGCACGTATCTCCTCAGCTGAGATACGTGGAATACGTCGTGCACCCGGTGCAACTGAGGTGGTAGAGCCAGGCAATAAGCCACCTCGCCAATCCTGCTGAGGACCTGGAAGGGTCTGATGAAGCGTGGAGACAACTTGCCGCCTCGGCCAAATCTCCATAAACCACGTCGAGGTGAGACACGCAAGAAGACGTGGTCACCATCCTCGAACTCTAGTGGCCTCCGCCTCCTGTCATCATAAGTCGTCTGCCGGCTCTGAGCTGTCCTCATCCGCTCCTGGATGACCTGGACCTTCTCTTTCGTGGACTGGACTATCTCCGGTCCCACAAGTGCTGACTCCCCAGGGTCTGTCCAGCACAAAGGAGATCTGCAAGGTCGGTCGTACAACGCCTTGTATGGTGCCATCCCGATGGTGGAGTGGTAACTGTTGTTGTACGCGAACTCCACTAAGGGTAGGTGGTTCTCCCAGCTACGACCAAAGTCGAGGATACATGCGTGGAGCATGTCCTCGAGAGTCTGAATGGTCCTCTCCATCTGACCATCCTTCTGAGGGTGAAAGGCAGTTCTCAGACGTAGCTGCGTCCTGAACGCCTCCTACAACCCCTTCCAAATTTAGAAAGTAAAGAAAGCATCTCGATCGGAGACGATAGATGATGGTACACCATGAAGCCGCACAATCTCCTAAACTTAGAGACATCCCAAGCTCTCCACTGAGCCCTTCTCTCTGATGGGTAATAAGTGAGCCGACTTGGTGAGTCGGTCGACAATCACCCAAATGGAGTCGTGACCTCTGGAAGTGTGTGGAAGTATGGTCACGAAGTCCATAGATATCCCATCCCACTTCCACTCCGGGACCTCCAAGGGTTGTACTAAGTCTGCTAGTACCTGATGCTCTGCCTTCACCTGCTGGCAGGTGAGGCATCGAGAAACGAACTCTGCCACAACTTTCTTCATGCCCGGCCACCAGTACTGTCGTCTAAGGTCCTCGTACATCTTCGCCACTCCAGGATGTACCGCCAAAGGAGAAGTGTGAAACTCTCTCAGCACCTCCCCCCGTAAAGAAACTGGTACCAAGGTACATCCTCTGAAAAGGATGTCATGCTCTTCTCCAAAGGAGAAACCATCAGGTGCCTGTCCTGAGGATATCTGTGCACGCCACGTCTCACAGTCAGCGTCCCCACGCTGTGCCTCTCTGAACCGCTGCAGTAGTGGAGGGGTGACTGTGAGAGACTGAAGGAAGGCTGATCTATCTCTATCCACGAAGGATATCTGCAAAGAGGCTAGCTTCTCTGTCTCCTCCTCAAGTAGCTGAATGCCCGTCCTCCTGCTGAGAGCATCGGCTACCACGTTCCCCTTTCCAGGAGTATAGACTATCTCAAAGTCATAGTCCTGGAGGAACTCGAGCCATCGCCACTGTCTCAGGTTTAATTCCTTCTGAGAGAAGATGTACCTGAGACTCTGATGGTCAGAAAAGACTATAAATCGCTTTCCCATCAGGTAGTGTCACCATGTCTTCAGAGCGAAGACCACTGCTGCTAACTCCAGGTCGTGGGTAGCGTATTTCTGCTCATGCGGCCTCAACTGACGTGATCCATAGGCGATCACGTCCCACTCCTGCATCAGGACACATCCGAGTCTGGTCCCTAATGCATCATAGTAGACTACGTACCCTACTCCCTCCTCAGGCAACCTCAAGATAGGTGCGCTGGTCAATCTCTGTCTCAGCTCCTGGAAGCTTTGCTGACATATGTCTGACCACACAAAGGTTTTACCCTTCTTCGTCAAAGCTGAGAGTGGTGTCGCAACTCTGGAGAACTCTGGCACAAATCTCCGGTAGTATCCAGCTAGTCCCAAGAAACTCCGCACCTCTGTCACGCTCCTGGGTAGCTCCCAAGCTAGCACTACCTCGATCTTCGCAGGATCCACTACAACTCCCACCTCAGAGATGACGTGTCCCAAGAAGTGGACCTCACGTATCTAGAACTAGAACTTCAAGAGCTTACCATAAATCTGGTGCTCTTGGAGTGTGTCTAGTACAACCCGCAAGTGGTAGGCGTGCTCCTCCTCAGTGGTCGAGTAAATAAAAATGTCGTCGATGAAGACCACGACAAATCGATCGAGGTATGGATGAAAGATCCTGTTCATGAGAGCCATGAACACTGCTGGAGCGTTGGTTATGCCGAATGGCATAACCAAGAACTCATAGTGGCCATACCGACACCTGAAGTTCATCTTCTGCACGTCCTCATCCCGAACTCTGAGCTGATGATAGCCTGACCTGAGGTCTATCTTTGAGAACCACCGTGCTCCCTTGAGCTGATCGAAGAGTTCATCAATCCTCGGTAGCGGATACTTGTTCCCCACTGTCACCTGGTTCAGGCGACGATAGTCGACACAAAGTCACAAGCTCCCGTCCGCCTTCTTGGCGAACAAAATCGGGGAAGCCCAGGGTGAAACACTGGGTCGGATGAACCCCTTGCCCTGCAAGTCCTCCAACTGTACCCGTAGCTCTCAAAGCTCGGCAGGGGCCATCCGATATGCTGGAGTCGATATCGGGGTTGTCCTGGGGTACAGGTCAATATAAAAGTCTACCTCTCTACGAGGAGGTATCCCTGGAACGTCGTCGGGAAAAACGTCTGCATACTGATCCACCACTACAGGAAAACTAGGACTCCGCGCGTCAAATGCTCCTAGGATGAGGCTAGCCAACTGATGAGTGATGGGCTTTCCACTCCTCTGAGAGAGTCCATCCTGTGCTACGAAGGCTCCCTTCTCGCCGGTGAAGGTGAACCTGCTTCCGTTGGTGCGTACACATCGCACCTTGCGCCTAATACAGTCAATATGAGCATGGACTGTAGATAACCAATCTATACCCAAGATGACGTCGTAAGGCCTCGACGCTGCTACAAGAAGATCCTAGACGAAGCTATTACCTCCTAGAGTAATCTCACACTACCAACACCAGTGCGTAATCGTCGAGTCTGCTCCCGTAGGAGTCTCTAGCCATAAGGATCGAGCCAACGGCTCTGTCGGAATCTCCGATCTCTGAACAAGGGCAGCAGCTATGAAATAATGACTTGCTCATGTGTCTATAAGTACTGCATCAAGGTTGGAATAGACACAGATAGTACCTCGAATCATCTCGAGCGCGCCGTGGTCGTAGGCCTCCGCTGCCTGGAGCTGTGCCTGTCTCTGCCCGCCAGCTCCCTGTGGTCGGGGTGGACCTCCTGGTAGTGGTGGTGGTAGAGCCTCAAAGCATCGCCCACCACCTGCTGCTCAGCCAGCTCCTCTGCCTCATCTGCCTGCTCCCTGAGGACCGCCACGGTCGACCCTCTGCCTCTGCCTGGGTGGTCCCTCAACCGTCTGCTGCTCCTCGGCACGGCGGGTCGGGCAGTCACGAGCCATGTGGCCCTGCCCGCCGTATGAGTAGCACTGCCTGCCTCTCGAAAGACTGGCTCCATGCTGTGTGCCACGCACTGCTGAACCAGTGTCCTGAGGTCGTCTTCCTGAGGGTCTGGTCTTCCTGGACCCATGAGTCATCAGTCAACTGCCTGATGCAGAAGACTCTGCTACATGCCGCCCTGCGGTGGTTCTCGGCGCTGGTGTAGACTCAGCAAGAAATCTCTCGATCAAAAGGGCTCGCTCCAGTACTCCTGTCTGGGTCGGAATGCTGAGGGAGATCGGCGATGCCCTGATCTCATGTATCAATCCCTGCTCAAAGGTCCGGGCCCGGAATAATGGGTCCCGTACCATGTCTGTCGAGTAGCGCGAGAGATCGGTAAATCTCGCCGAGTACTGGGCGACTGTCAAGCTGCCCTGCCGCAGCTGAAGAAGTTCCTGGATACGCACCGCACAGAGGGTGGCTGGGACGAACTCCAAGAGGAAGAGGCTTTCAAAGTCTTTCCAGAGGAGAGATGCCTCATCGTGCACCTGGATCATCAAGCTCCACCATCCGCATGCTGCCACGTGCAGTAGGCTCGCTGCGAAGATCACCATGAGGTCTGCTGGTGTCCTCACTAACCTGAAAACTCTCACCACTGCCTCCAGCCAATCCTCGGCTGCCTGGGGGTCCGTCTCCCCGCGGAACCTGGGCGGTCACTGGTGCTGGAACTCGTGCAGTGCACTAAGGCGACGTGCATCGTCAGCGGCTAGGGCTGGAAGCATCGGTGGCTCGGCGGGTAGAGGTACCGCCGGTGCCTCAGCTGTTAAAGGGCCCTGCACCGAGGCCTCATCGCTCGGTGGGCTGTCGTCACGCACAACTCTCGGAACCCTAGCTGGTTGCCGTCGTGGGGCCATCCTGAAAAGGAAACAGGTGCGCCACGGTCAGAACAGTATACCTGGTGAGCTGACACAAAGTAATCACAAAGAAAACTTGAATCACACATGCAATCAATGTTTTTGTGCATTAAGTCGGAAATCAGAAGTCAGGGTCCTGGTGTACGGATACGTCGTCCGCCGCACCAACACTGGACTCCCTGGACTGATAACCACACCCAATACGCTTAACACTATTGCTTCACATAGAAAAAGATCAGAGTCCCAAGTTCTGTGGTAGAACCGAACTCCTCTGATACCAATTTGTCACGACCCGTCCTCGGGGCCCGTGTCGTGACTACCCCAAGCCCGCCTTCCATAGGCCAGGGGCTGGCGACTAGCACCAAGGTGTAAATTCCCGATAAAAAGGGAAGTCATTTCCTTTGTAAAGTAAATGAACACAAGAGAGAAAGCAAGCAGTAGAAGTAAACACTAAGGAAAAGCTGGTACAACAGTAAGTGCAGAAAAGTAAGTGGGCCAGTATACAAACCCAAACTGAAAGTAAAGTACAACTGGAAGGGAAAAACAGCAACTGAAAATTAAAGCCGCAACGCCGAGTTGTCCACTGGAAATCCCACCTGAAGGGTGAGTACAGATAGCCTCCTCTGCTCCTCGGGTCCAGCTGTCTGCTCTGAGTACGTCCCGCCCAGTGGTCCACCTCCAGGTACCGTCCTGCTTCGCAAGCCTCAACCACGATCAACGTTGTCTGTCGTCTGTAACCAACACAACGTAGTGCGGGCATAGCCCGTGAAGGGGTGAGTATAAGCTACTCAGTAGGGACCCCGAGACCCCCGTAGGTCTTCCAGAATCCACAAAGGATAATCCAAAAAGGAAGGATACAATCACGAAGTAACATCCGACACTACTTAGGTATATGCCCATGCATATACCTAAGTCATCAATTCTCGTTCGGCTCCAAAATCCGAGCCCAAGTAAAACCCAAACCACATAGGAAAGAAAAACGTAATCCACATAGGATAGCTCAACACAATCCAAAAAGGAAAGACAAACGTAATCTACATAGGATAGCACAACACAATCCACAAAGGAAAGAAAAACAGGATTCAGCTCACACAGGTATACTTCTTCGTATGATGATAGAGAGGATCATATATTGCCACTGATTCATCTAAGATTTCGGACCCACAAAGGATCAATAGGTACTAACCCCCGCAATGACCCACAAAGGATCTGACCCACAAAGGATCGATAGGTAACTAACCCCCGCAAAGACCCACACAGGATCGGACCCACACAGAACCGCTGAGCGCTGACCCACACAGGATCGGACCCACACAGGATCGGTAGCACTGATCCACATAGGATCGCTGAGTGTTGTAGTTGTTGCTGTTGAATCCACTGAGGATCTCTGTACAGTCGTCGTCGTCACAGTCGCAAACGCAGCCAGCACTAGGGTCCCCATACACAGCAAGCTCGTTCGGAAGGGTCTGCTCCACGATCCGAGAGGCTGATACATCAACTGACACAAAGTCTGGAGTTGATGTATCCAAAAGTTCCGTATCGTTAACAGGAACTCAACGTCGCAGACGGCGCGTCAATCGGACGCCCGGTCTGAGAGTTATTGGCTTTTTCATCCCAGGGGCCCGGTTGGTTTTTAAGTCAAAACCAACCCGACCGTACTTCACCTATATCCAAACCTCGAACAGATTAAGCCAAAAGATCTGTCTCACTAAGATGAATCCAACCAAGTCGACGGCACGTCAATTCGGACGTCCGGAACTCAAGTTATAAGCGTTTCCGCTCCGAGGGCCCGGTTGGTTTCGTGTACGAACCAACCCGGCCAGATCCAAATTTCTCTGAAACCTTGAGTGCGATATACCGAAACGACCGTCTCGATCCAAGGATCGCATCTCCGCTGACGGTGCGTCGATCGAAGGTCCGTAGCCCGAGATATGGGCAAAAGATCCAAAAAGGTCCGAAAACTGGGGTTTTGGGCCTGGACCGACCCGGCCCGAGACCCCCTGGGTCGTCCCAAACCGGGTCGACCCGACCTGGGTCTGGTTCGGCCCAGCTGGGCATGGCCCAGCCTGGGCGCTGCCCCCCCCGTGTTTTGTAACTACGGCCCCCCTTAATGGGGGCTGCTAACTGGCCAGCCGGGGGTTTGAACCCCCGGCTGTTCTCCTGTCCTGTCGGCCCGCCCCGGCCGGCCGGTTTCTGCCGCCACAGGACTGGCGACGGCCGGTCCACTCCCTTCTCTGACGCCGGCGGCCCGTTTCCGGCCGCCGGTCCTGCTCCGACGCCGGCGGCCCATTTCCGGCCGCCGTTTCCCACGCTCCGTCGCGGCCCGGTACCGGCCGCAGCCTTCATTCGTCCGGTGCGGCGCGACGGCGCCCCACCCCTACGTCGCGGCCCCTCTCCGTCCGGGGTGCTTTTTCGGTTCTCCGGCGCAGCGCGACGGCGCCGCGACTTGGTTCAATTTCACGGTGCGGCGCGACGGCGCCGCGCATTCCTTTCCGCACGATCCCACGCGGTGCGACGGCACCGCGCCATTTCCATTCCAACCACATTAGAAACAATAACATGGAAAAAGTGAGGAGGGTCAGCCATGTTTGTGCGGTATGGCCCCCTCTCGTTAATCGATAGCAATTGGTCGTATTTCTATGAAGAACGACAAGGTAGAATTCACAAACAAAATAAAATAACCCCTACCTCGTGCGAGCTTGAATGGAGGTTCATCGAACGAGGATTCGTCGCAGGAAGAGACGTTGTGAAAGAAGACGTTGACGGCATCGCGGTTCACGGCGTCGCGTAATCGGTTTCCGAGAACTCGGCGTTCTTCGTCGGAGACCGATGTGTTCTTCGCGTTCTTCGTCGAAGATGAAGAAGTTCCTCAAGTTCGTTGGCTTCTCTCCCAAAGTTCACACAATAAGGTTCTAACCACAAATAAAATAAGTTCATCTCTTATTTTATTAACATAACATAAACTTTTGAATTTCAAGAGTTTGAATTAATTCCACTTAATTAATTCATGACAAGTTGTCATCCATAATGGTGAGTTGAGGGAGTTTAAGAATGTGAAGGGGTGGGGTTCGTGTGGGACCCACCACCCTCATAACCTCCCTTGGGAAGTTGGGTAGTTACCCAACTTCCACCCAAATCTTAAACCACTTAAAGTAAAAATAAAATTGTTGCATAAATTTTTTTTACCTTCCCCATAAATTAACAACTTCTCTCGTGTAGACGCAACTCTGGAAATGGCGTTCCTAAGCAATTACCGACGTTGCGGTTCCATCGGTGCCCTCGGAATTCGATTCCGAGCACCGATTCAAAAGTTAGAAATTCCCGCTCATTTGTTCACTGAACGTACCCGAGCTAAACTTCGGATAGAAATTCCGGGCACACCGGGCCTCGGAATCAAGTGCCGTCAGAAACTGCGTTCATGTAAAATCCCAAAGAAAATTAAGAAAAAATTTTCCTTGAATTTTACGGGTCTTTACAAAAATCCCCTAGTTAAATCTGAAAATTAATGAGTGGATATGATGTGAAAAGTGTTATTATGTGGGGTGGTGATAAGATGAGTTGTGTGGTCATGTTATGGGGTGGTTTTGATGGAAATTGGTGGTGTTGTGGCAGATGTGATGAAGAGGTGGTTGTGGATGTGTGATGGTGGTAGTGTGGGATGTTTAGAATGGGGAGGATGTTTGTGTTGTGTGGTGTTGTGATATATTAGTTCCCCATGTAGTATCAGAATTAATTGGTTAATAATTAATGGTAATGGTATGGGTTGAATGGTTAATGAATGAATGAATAATAATGGGAATCATAGTTAAATGTGTTTGATATTTAATGTTAAATAAATGGTATGGATAATGGAAAATTGTTTGGTAATGTGAAATATGGAAAGTGGATTAAGTTGATAGAGAATATAAAATGTTAAATGTGGCTTGAGACTTGTTGTGTGGTGTTTTTCATTTAGAGGTGGTAGTTAAAGTGGTGGATGTTGTGAGGTTTGGTGGTGATGTTGTGAGTTGGTTAGTGCTTTAGTTGTGAACCCATAGATTGGGTTTGTGTGTGTCTATATATATATATATATATTGTTTTTCCTTGTGATTTATATATTCACCCCACCCATGCCGAGAACCATGTGAAATCACCCATATATTTGGGGGGTATTTTCCTCAACATCTCAGTGGCAAATATGGATAGTTGGCTACCCCCTCTTTCCTGCTCTCTATTCTAGGCGATGTTGACAAGCACGGGTTGTGATGGACAGAAGTCAAAAAAGTGCATTATGGTGATGTTTAATGAGATGATGAGATGGATTATATTGGGGTCATGCATGGTAGGAGGAGGGAATGTGGTTAATGTCCTTCATGTTCATGATACCCTACTATTCTGGTTATGGTTTTTATGTGATGGACTAGGTGTATTCGGGTGAGATATGGTGTGATGACCTAGGTATCCTCAGGGGGGTATGGTGTGATGGACCGGCTGTCTTCAGGAAATATGTGGTGTGATGGACCATGTGTATTTGGGAGATATGTGTTCTGATATCCAGTTGCACATGGGGTGCATGGCATGATGTGATGTTTGGAAGAGATGGGAGCACCAGGACATACAATGTTGGAGTGTGGGAGTAGCAAAGTAATAGGTAAAGCGATACAGGGTATCTTTTATCAATATGTTTCTTATTATGTTATTATACCCGAATTCATTATTTGGTGATCATGCCTTGGTAAGGGTGGGATTGATTAGTTGACATGTTTAGGTGTTTTTTTCTCACCGGTCCATTAGTATGCTTCTTTCACATGCACACAAGAGACCTTGGGTTTCCTACTGAGTGTAATTTTATGCTCAGCCAATGTATATACAAACTTTTTTCAGGTTTCTAGGAGGAATATGTGGACAATTATAGACATTTATAGCTCTGACCTTTAGACTATTATTGTGTCACTACCTAAGATTTTCTTTTTGGGTGTTTATTTAGATACTTTTATCTGTATCTATTTTACTTATACATGAATTTTGGGATGGTATTGGTTTTATTTATATTATTTCATGTATTTTATTATATTTGATTTATCTTAACCTCTAATCTTATTATTATAGAGGGTAATGCCTCTCATTTTTTATATTGTTATACCCTCAGTGCTAGCCTCCAAACCAAGGCTTACTAGAGGCATAAATTAGGGTTCATTATCTCTATTCCTTCATTACTGTCCTAGGAGGGGTACCTTTGGAGGGATGGTTCATGACAAGAAAACCCAAAACATAAAAAAATATATCTCCAAGAATCGCTACTAGAATAATAACCTATATCCACGGATCTATATCCACGGTTTAATGGTTCTATGGATATAGGTTAATAAATTTCCAAAGTTATTTAAAAAAGATGGCTTTATATGAGATATACCCATGAAGATCATCCCCCATGGTAACAATCTTCCCTTAGTTTTCATCCTCCCTCGCGGTTTTCCTCTCCTGCTCACCCACTCACCCTCAAAACCCTTCTCCTCTTCCTCGCATCTTTTTTTCGATCGTCACCCGACCGACTTCTATCTCATCTGATCCTATTAGGCTTCTCCTTCATAGTTCCTCCATCCCTCATTGGCTTCTCCATTCACAATTACTTCATCCATGGTTCCTCCATTCACATCATGACTTCTCCATTCGCAAACTCTCTATTCGCAGTTCCTCATTCCCTCACCGGCTTCTCTATTCGCAGTTCCTCCATCCCTCATGCATTCCTCCCTTCCTCCATACCCTTCTTCAGGCATTCCTCCTCCATTAGTTTCATCAGAATAAGCATTCCTCCCCTCATCCATACCCTTCTTCAGGTGTTCCTACTCCATTCGGTGCATTGGCCGAACCATTTTACTTTTTTGAATATTGTTAACCTATTTTGTGGATCCTAGTTTTTTTTTATTTTCACACAGGAGGAGTTTTCAGTATTCATTATGTCAACTATTATCTATTATGACTATAATATGCTTTTATATGTTATTCACTAGTATTCATGGTTTATATTTTATTCTCATAATAAACCTGTTATCTATTTACTATTATAGAATTCGTATGTTTCTATTGTTTTTGTGTTGAAAATTTATTTCTTAAGTGTTGTGCAAGGGAAAAATTACTAGTCTCATATGTAATAGAATTTTAATTTCTAAAATTTATAGAATTAAAAAGTTGGATATTTCAGTCATAAATTCCAAAAGTTGTGATTTTTACTATGTAAATAACCTTACTTATCCAGTTCTTACCTTTTTATATCAACCATATTCATATAATACCCTTGTATATTAAGTTATTAATTCTATATATCAAGTATTGAATCTTACACATTGATGGTTTATTGTTATGTATGATGTGATAAGAGTATTTTACCTTTATGTACTAAGAAATTACCTTTACATATTAAAGAAAATTACTTTTACGTATTTGATTTTTTACTCTAACGTACTACATGGATTTTGGATATTACTTTTATATATTAACTCTTTCTAAGGAAACTACTTTTATTTTGTTATTGGAAGTTATGATTTGTAAATAATATAAGATACAAAAAAATGAATGTCATGATATTCAAATAGTGAATATTGAAGCTAGGTCATGAAAATAATTTTCTAGGCTATTTGGAAACATAAATCAGTTCATGTTGTGATTATACACACCTTGGAGAGATATAGAAAAGAGTTACATCATTAGAAGATCATCAATACATGGAGTATTTTTTATTGGTGCAAGGAATATTATTTATCATTATTTATGATTTCTTATCTATCATATGTTATGATTGAAAAAATATTTTAAAATATTAAAAATTAATATATTAAGTTTTTTTCAAGGCTTTGTTTCACATTATTACATAAATTAGTCAAATTTTTTAAATGTTGATAATTATGGAAGACTTGAATGATGATCTGAGTGATAATTATTATAGATATTATCATTCACAGCCAACTGGTGATATTTTGGAAATATTTATAAGATTTTTGTGAGATTTATAGAGAAAAATATTATTATATTATTATATTATTATATTATTATATTATTATATTATTATATTATTATATTATTATATTATTATATTATTATATTATTATATTATTATATTATTATTCTAAAACTTTCATATAGAAATTAAAACACATTCCTTTCTTGATACAAAAGTATTTCTAAAGTTTGAAATCCTTTTTTTACTCATTACTCTTGTAGGAATACCCAAGCTAAATCGTTCTATATCTACTATGTGAAGGGCCAAATATACTTATTCTATACTAGTAATAATAATAAATAATTTTAATTGGTTTAATTGTTATATATTCATTATGATGAATTTATTTTGTGTTGTAAAGTTTTATCCAGTTTTAATCACTCAACTCACACATGGTTGTGCCTCCATTAAAAAGTATTGTATTGGTTATGCTAACCTAGGAAAAAATTATTTCATAGTTTCTACCTTATCCCTGAAAAAATGTAGGTGTTTGGGTTGTGCCTTCAAGTGTGAAAAGGTAGTTTGGTTTGTTTTGGTTGTTGGGTATGATAAAATAATATTATAAAGAGTTATCAATCTCCTTCAAAAGTGAGGTCTATTTAGTGTGTATCGTTCTTTAAAGGATTTGAGAGGTGTGAAGTGTAGACATGGGATATTTTTTATTGGAACTACTATAAAAATCCTTGTATACTCTTATTTTTTATTTTTTTTCATACACTCTTCACACTAAAATTTCATTTATTGTTTATATTTAAATTGTTTATTCATATTATCCTTCAAATTATTCATTTTTTTTTAAATTTTATTTGAGTCTATTAAACCACCCCCTAGACTCTCAAAAATATCTATATTGGGATCAAAAATTAATATGAAAGTCTATTCCTTTAATAGTTTTACTTTATTGATTCTTTTCCTAAAACCATTATTGGTATCATTTAAATTACTACTTTGAGAATTTAATCAGTTAATGTGTTATTTCCATTGATGATATCCACAGGACACTGAAATCACTTAATTCATTGGTAGAACTTATTTTATATAAATGGTATTATAGATCATCCACATAGGAGAATAGATAATTGAAAATTTTAGAGGTATTTCGCAAGTTTAGAATAGTTTCTAGTATCTAAACTATGAAAAGATTATCCCCATTTATATAAAATACATACATAAAATTCATATGCCTGTTAGAATTCATAATGATTAAAATGTTACATAACATCCAAACACATTGGATCACACTTCATTGATTAAACTAAACTCCAAAACTTTTTTAGATTTTGATTTTATTTAACACGTTAAAAATTTATATGTTTAAAATTGAAGAACACAAGATAATCATATTAGAAAAATTAATCAAATGGTTTCCAATATCATTCCCATTTTCACCATGATGTGGTGTTATACTCCATAATTAAAAATCAAAAATGGAATGGCATCCTTCAATTCACTATGGTATATTGGCTTCCTTCAACACTCTATGGTATTTGATATGGTTTATATTTTCAAAATGTCTCTAAATTTCAATAAATATTTGTATAATTAATAAAAAACATCACAACTCATTGTGAATCCATCCAAACACTTTTGGGAATTGATTATTATTATCTCTTAAATTTTATATAAACTATTTTTACTATAATCAATCCTCATTCTTGGAACTTATGTGTGACTATTCATTATTTTTTATAATTTAAAACATATATTAATTCCCTAAACCATAATTTTAAGATATTTGTTATGATTTTTTTATGAACATGTTATCGATGGTAACTTATTATCTTATGAAATAATATATATCATGTTAATTCATTTTCTAGATTATTTATTTAATGTATGTTTATATGACTCAGAATGGATAGATACTGGATATACAACATTGATCATATCACTGATGAGTTTCAAAATGAGTTGTTATATTTTTTGGACTTTGCATTCACTAATGATTCATATGGAGGATTGATTTGATGCCCGTGTTTTGGTTGTATTGGAAGATCATGTTTAACTTGTGAGGAAGTGAGTTATCATATCACTAAACATGGTTTCCAAAAAAATATCACATGTGGTATCACAATGGAGAAAAGTCTTAAGTGGATAATGAAATTGATTTGGCAGAAAGGATTGGTATGAAAAATATAATTTCTAATCGTTTTCCTTTTATTTCTGAAGCCAGATCCTCATGTAGACCAGTGCAAGAGGAAATGAATACTGGAACACAGTTTTCATCTATTAATCAGGATGATGATGTTAAGAGTGATAGAAATCTAATGGAAGATGTGAATACCCCAGTATATCTGGCATGTGGAAAAATGAAGAAACTTGATTTTTTAATGTTATTATATCATGGTAAAATAATTTATGGATTTAGTAATACTACGGTCGACTATCACCTTATATTTATTAAGGATTTACTTCCTTATGATGCATGTATTCCAGAAAATGATTACATGGAATCAAAGTTGGTTGAAAATTTTGAATTTTTACCTATTAAGATTCATTATTTCCCCAAAGATTGTTTTCTATTCTAGAAGGAAATTGTAGAGTTGATTCAGTGAAAACAGTGTGGCACATCAAGGTGGAAGACTAATAAAGATAAAACTCAATCTCGCATACCGAAGAAAGTGATTTGGCACTTCCCTTTAATTCTCAGGATTCAAAAACTTTTTATGTCATAAAAAATGGAAAGGAATATGATATGTCATGAAGATGAAATAAATATGGATAATTATGAAATAGTGCATCCTACAAATGGGTTGAATTGGAATAAATTTGATAGGTTACATCTTGATTTTGCAGCTGACCCGTGAAATGTTAGATTGGGATTATCTTATGATGGTTTCAACCCATTTCTCAAAATGCATACTACACACAGTACTTGGCCTATTTTCATTCACATTTGTAACTTTCCTTCATGAATGTGTATGAAGAATCCATTTACTATCATGATTATATTGATATCTGGACCCAGTGATCTTGGAAATGATATTGATATATACTTGCAGCCATTGATAGATGAGTTAAAATAGCTTTGGATTTTTGGTTCACAAGCGTACGATACATTTAGGAAGGAGTTATTTATGTTTCGTGCAGCTTTATTATGGATGATAAATTATTTACCTGCTTACGAAATGATATTTGGTTGGATTACTAAAGGGAAATTATCCTGCCCTATTTTTATGAAAAATACACGTTTCTGGATATTAAAGTTTTGACAAACTTTCAGCTTCATAGGGAATCGACGATTTCTACCAATGGATCATCTATACAAGAAAAATCGGAGACAGTTAGATAATGTTGTTGAGATAGATGATACACCTCAGCAAATGTTAGGTAATGATATTGTTGAGAAAATTGATGATTTAAATTATGTTCTTGGAAAAATTAAATCAAATATCAGAAAGTGAAAGCATGTTAATTCGAATTAAAATAGAAATTGGAGAAATAAAATCATATTCTTTGAGTTGTTGTATTGGTCATCAAATTTATTGAGTCATTTTTTGGATGTAATTCATATCGAGAAAAATATTTGTGAGATGTTACTTGTTACTATTTTAAATGTCAAAGGAAAAAAAAGACGATTTGCGGTCACATCATGATTTTATGGATTGGGGTATAAGAGAAAGACTTCATCCTAAGTTAATTGGTCAAAATAAGTGGAAAGTCCCTTTTTCTTGTTATTTAATGAAAAATGTGGAGAAGAAACAATTTATTCAGGTCTTGAAAAGTTTGAAAGTTACAGGTGGTTATTTAAGTAATATTTCAAAAAGGGTGAATACATAATATATGAAACTAAAATCTATTAAAATCCATTATTACCATGTCTTGTTACATGAGTTGATTTCCATTATCATTCGACATTTAATTTCACATAATGTTAGAGTTGTTGAAATTAAGTTATGTCATTTTTATCGATACCTTTTTCCAAAAGACTAAGTAGAAGTGTTGTTCAGAAATTGCAGAGAGATGCACCAATTATTCTTTGTGACTTGGAGAAAATTTTCCCACCATCATTTTTCACATGTATGTTACATTTGATTGTGCCACCGCGGGCCGCACCACGGGCCAGACCCAGTGGGTCGGGTCGGACCCAGGACCAGACTCGGGTCAGGTCGGGTCGACCCGAACCGGGTCGGGTCATCCCAGGCTAGGTCGGGCCGGGTCGGACCGGACCCAGACCAACTTCGACCTTTTTTGTTCTTTCAGCCATATCTTGAGCTATAGGCGTCTGTTTGACGGACTGTCTACAGTGCCGAAAACCTTGGATCGAGGTGGTACCTTTGGTATACCCCACTTGAGTTTTGGATAAAGTTGGTGTATGACCAGGTTGGATCGAGCATGAATTCAACCAGGCCCTTAGGACTAAAAGGCCAAAAACTTACAGACCGAGCGTCCGATTGATGCACCGTCTGTTGCGTTGAGACCCCTTTTACATGGCGGTCATTTGGGATACTTCTTCATGGGAATTCATGGCAGTTGGAGTATTCGACTTGTGGATTGAGGAGCGGATCCTCCTAGAATCAAGCAATCTTAGTGCGGGAACCTTGTAGTTGGTTGTAACATGAGAAAAGGATCTTGTGTGGGTCTGTTCTTTGGGATACTATGTGGGTTTTTGCTTCGGGATCTTGTGTGGGTCTATGATTCGGGATATTATGTGGGTCTGTGTTCGAGAGTCTCACTTGGATCCGCTCTAGGAATCTATGTGGGACTACTCTAGGATCCTATGTGGGTCTGCTGTACTAGGATTCTATGTGGGTCTAATGATTTAGAATCCTTCGTGGGTTTGCCTCTTAACAAAGTAAGATGATTTAGTAGTTATATCTGATCATCTTTTCCATCGTACCTATGTTATACCTGGTGTGAGCTGAGTCTTTACCTTTGTGGTAATCTTCTGTGTGGCGTACCTTTGTGGTACTTACCTTCATGATGATACCTTTGTGGTATTCTTTTGTGTGGAATTAAGTTTTTGGTACTTACCTTTGTGATAATCTTCTATGTGGCGTACCTTTGTGGTACTTACCTTTGTGGTGTTACCTTCGTGGTATTCTTTCCTTCGTGGAACAGTTGTACTTTGGCTAAGGTTTTGGCCTTGTGTTTCATCATGGATGAGATGGGTATACTTGATAACTTAGGTATATGTATGAGCATATATCTAAGTATGGTTGTCAGTTGTTTTCATGCTTTTTGGTTTATCCTTTGTGGATTTTGTGAGACCTTTGAGGGTATCGGGGTCCCTACTGAGTATCGTTATACTCACTCATGCACGGGCTATGCCCACACCTTGTTGTGTTTGGTGCAGACGACGGACAACGCTGACTGGGGATGGGGGGTACCAGGACTGGAGGTAGCTCATAGGTGGACCTTAGATGAGGCGTACCACAGTGACGACCATTCGAGAGTTGTACCTACCCTTCAGGTAGTATCCTTGGTGGGTGTTCACAGGAGCTGTTCAATTTACTTGTAATTTCCAATTTTCTTGTACTTTCTAGTTGGGCTTGTTTTCTGGCCCCTTTTACTTACTATACACACTCTTTTTACTATTCAATGTACTCGTGTTCATATTTTGTTATGTGCTTGGTAGCGTGAGTTTACAAGTTATAAAGGCAATGCCTTCCCAGTTTTAGGGAATACGCCTTTGGTGCTAGTCGCCATCCTCTGGCCTATGGAAGGCGGGCTTGGGGTAGTCACGGCATGGGCCCCGGGGGATGGGTCGTGAAAAATTAGTATCAGAGGAGTCGGTTCTACTATAGAACATTGGACTTGGATATTTTTAACGGAAATATTGTTAAGTGTAGTGAGTGTGGTTATTACTTTAGGGAATCCAGTGTTGGTGCGGCGGCCGATGTATCCATAGACCAGGACTCTAACTTCTGATTTTCTGACTCAATGCACAAAAACACTGATTAGGTGTGTGTTTCGAAAAGTTTTCTTTGTGAACTCTTTGAGTCAGCTCACCAGGTATAACTAACTGACTGTGGCGTACCTATTCCATTTTCAGGATGCCTCCACGCAGACAGCTAGCTAGGGTTTTGGGTATAGTACGCGATGATAGCCCACCGAGCAACGAGGCCTCGGTGCAGGACCCTTTATCAGTAGGGGAACCAGTGGTACCATTACCTATTGGGATACTGATGCCACCAGCCCCAGCAGTAGAGGGTGCATGCCGCTTGAGTGCATTGCACGAGTTCTAGCGCCAGAGGCCACCTAGGTTCAGGGGAGAGACGGACCCACAGGTGGTTGACGATTGGTTGGAGGTCATGGTGAGAGTCTTCCAACTGGTAAGGACACCAGCTGATCTCATGGTGATCCTTTCCACCAGTCTTCTACAGGCAGCAGTAGGAAGATGGTTGAGCTTGATGCTCCAGGTTCACGATGAGGTGACACTTCTCTGGGCAGACTTTGAGAGCCTGTTTCGGGTAGAGTTTTTCCCAGCGACCCTTCACGCAATGCACATTCAGGATCTTCTTCATCTGCATCAGGGAAGAATGGTTGTGGCTCAGTACTCAGCGAGATTCACCGACCTCTCATGCTACTCCACTGATATGGTGTGGGACCCATTCTTTAGGGCTCGGACCTTCGAGCAGGGACTCAGGTGGAAGATCAGGTATTTGATGATTTCTCTCAGCATCCCGACGCAGGTAGGTGTGTTAGAGAGAGCCCTCTTAGTGGAGAGTTTTCTTGTTGAGCAGTCACCAACAGCGAGACCCATCACCGGGCGTCACGTAGTGGAGTAATCTACAGCTGGTAGCAGACATATGTCACAGAGGTCCAAGAGGACCAAACCTACAGGTGGACAACTGCGGGATTCAGGATCGGTTGTGCGGGGCACCGGAGATAGATTCAGTCATGCGAGGAGCAGGCAGTGTTACACATGCGGCAGGCAAGGTCACATGGATCGTGATTGTCCGACCTGCCGTACGGATGATCAGCAGACGGTCGAAGGACTTCCCAGGCAGAGACAGAGGTTCGATCGAGGAGGTCCACAGGGAGTAGGTGAACGTGGCCGAGAAGCTGGCTGTATAGCTGGCGGTGGGCGATGATTCGAGATGTTACCGCCACCACCACCAGGTGGTCCACCCCGACCACAGGGAGTAGGTGGACAGGGGCGACCTTAGCTCCAGAAAGCTGAGGCCTATGATCACGGTGCTTCAAAGATGATACGAGGTACGATCTGTGTCTACTCCATATTATCTATAGTACTTATAGACACAGGTACCAGTCATTTTTTTATTGCCACTACCCTCGTTCGGAGCTTGGAGATTCCAACGGAGTCGTTGGTTTGATCCTTACGGCTAGAGAATCCTATGGGAGAGGATTCGATGATTACACACTGGTGCCGGTAGTGTGAGATTACTCTAGGAGGCAAGAGCTTCGGTTGGGATCTCTTAGTAGTGGCGTCGAGACCTTACAACGTCATCTTGGGTATGGACTGGTTATCTACAGTCCATGCTCATATTGACTATATTAGGCGCAAAGTGCAATGTGTCTGCACAGATGGGACCAAGTTTACCTTCACCGGTGATAAGGGAGCCTTTATAGCATAGGATGGACTTACCTGAATAAGAGTACAGCTGATCACTCATTAGTTGACTAGCCTTGCCCTCGGAGTGGTTTATGTGGAGAGTCCAGGCTATCCTATAGTGGTGGACCAGTATACAAATGTCTTCTTTGATGATGTCTTGGGTCTACCTCCTCGTAGAGAGGTGGAATTTTACATTGACTTGTACCCTGGGACGGCACTGATATCTACACCAGTGTATCGGATGGATCCCACGGAGCTTCATGAGCTACGGGTACAACAGGAGGACTTACAGGGTAAGGGGTTCATCCGACCCAGTTTTTCTCCTTGGGCAGCCCCGATTTTGTTCACCAAGAAGGAAAATGGGAGATTAAGACTTTGTGTTGACTATCGGCACCTAAACCAGGTGACCGTGAAGAACAAGTACCCACTTATGAGGATTGACAACCTCTTTGATCAGCTGAAGGGAGCATTGTGGTTCTCAAAGATAGACCTTAGGTCAAGCTATCACCAGCTCAAAGTATGAGATGAGGATGTGCAGAAGACGGCTTTCAGATTTCAGTATGGCCACTTCGAGTTCTTGGTTATGTCGTTCGGTGTGACCAACACTCCAGTAGTGTTCATGGGACTCATAAACAGGATCTTTCATCCATATCTTGATCACTTCGTAGTATTATTCATTTATGACATTCTAATCTACTCGGCTACTGAGGAGGAGCATGCCTATCATTTGCAGGTAGTTCTGGACACACTCCGAGAGAACCAGCTTTTTTGTAAGCTCTCGAAGTGCCAGTTCTGGATCTGAGAGGTTCACTTTCTGGGACACATTATCTCATAGGCTGGAGTTGCAGTGGATCTAGAAAAGATTGAGGTTGTACTTGCTTGGGAGCCACCCAGGAGTGTGATGGAGTTACAGAGTTTCCTGGGTTTGGCCAGATACTACTGGAGATTTGTGCCAGATTTATCTAGAGTTGCAGCACCTTTATCAGTGTTGATGAAGAAGGAGAAACCCTTCATGTGGTCGGAGAGATTCCAGCGGAGTTTTCAGGAGCTGAGGCAGAAGCTGACTAGTGCCCCCATCTTGAGGCTTCCGGAGGAGGGCTTTGGGTACGTAGTCTACTGTAACGCATAAAGGATCGGGCTCAGATGTGTCATAATGCAGGAGTGAGTAGTTATCGCATATGGTTCTCGACAGCTAAGACATCATGAGTAGAACTATACTACCCATGACCTGGAGTTAGCAGCAGTGGTCTTCGCCTTGAAGATGTGGTGACATTACTTGATGGGAAAACGTTTTACAATTTACTCTAATCACAAGAGTCTCAGGTATATCTTCTCTCAAAAGGACCTAAACCTGAGACAGCGACGTTGGCTTGAGTTCCTCTAGGACTATGACTTTGAGATATTCTATACTCCTGGGAAGGAGAACATTGTAGCTGATGCACTAAGCAGGAGATCTAGTATACAATTGCTAGGTAAGGCGACAGAGCAGTTGGTCGCTTTGCAGATATCCTTTTTGGATCAAGATGGAGTAGCTTTTCTTCGGTATCTTACAGTCACTCCCTCACTTCTTCAACGAGTTAGGGAGGCGCAGTGCGGGGACACTGACTGCAAGGCTCGACGTGCTCAGATATCCACAGGACAGGCACCTGATGGATTTTCTGAAGGTGTTGAGCACATCATCCTCTTCAGAGGATGTACTATGGTACCAGAGTTGCTTCGGGAGGAAGTGTTGAGGGATTTCCACACATTCCCTCTAGCGGTACATCCAGGAGTGGAGAAGATGTACCAGGACCTCTGACGACATCATTGGTGGCCGGGAATGAAAAAAGTGGTAGCAGAGTTTGTCTCTCGATGCCTCACTTGTCAGCAGGTGAAGGCAAAGCATCAGATACCAGTAGGCTTAGTTCAGCCTTTAGAGGTCCCAGAGTGGAAGTGGGATGGGATATCCATTGACTTCATGACAGTACTTCCATGTACATCCAGGGGTCATGATTCTATCTGGGTGATCGTCGACCAACTCACTAAGTCGGCCCACTTCCTACCGATCAGAGAGCAGGGTTCAGTAGAGAGCTTGGGACGCCTCTATGTGCAGGAGATTGTGCGGATACATGGAGTACCCTCGACGATTTTCTTCGATCGTGATGCACGTTTCACTTCCCGGCTATGGAAGGGGTTGCAGGAGGCTTTCGGGGTGCATCTTTGTTTGAGTACCGCCTTCCATCCTCAGACGGATGGCTAGACTGAGCGGACCATTCAGACCCTTGAGGACATGATGTGTTCTTGCGTCCTCGACTTCGGTCATAGATGGGAGGAACACTTGCCCTTGGTGGAGTTTTCATACAACAACATCTATCACTCCACCATTGGGATGACACCTTTCGAGGTGTTGTACGACCGACCTTACAGATCGTCTTTGTGCTGGACTGACCTAGGGGAGTCAGCACTCATGGGACCAGAGATGGTATGGGCTACCAAGAAGAAGGTGTAGATCATCCAGGAGTGGATGAAGACTTCACATAGCAGGCATAAATATTATGCCGACATGAGAGAGACCTCTGGAGTTCGAGGATGGCGACCACGTCTTTCTACGGGTTTCACCTTGACGAGGTTTGCGGAGATTTGGTTAGGGCGACAAGTTATCTCTGAGATTCATCGGACCCTTCCAGGTCCTCAGCAGAGTTGGTGAGGTGGCTTACCGCTTAGCTCTTCCACCTCAGTTGCACCGAGTACACGACGTCTTCCATATATCTCAGCTGAGGAGATACGTGCATGACCCATCTCACGTCATCGACCACGACAAGCTGGACATCGATGATGGGGTGACATTTACGGAGGTTCTAGTGGAGATTGAGAATCGACAGGAGTGGGTCCTTTGTGGTCGGTCGACACCTTTGGTGCGCTTGCGTTGGTAGCACGGGAACCTCCAGGAGAGCATGTGGGAGCGGGAGGCTCAGATTCGTGCTCAGTACCCCCACTTGTTTTCTTAGTTTTTGTGATATGGCTTTCGGGGACACAATGCTCTGAGGTGGGGAGAATGTAAAGACCCTGAAATTTCCATGTAATTTTATTTTTTAATTATATGGGAATTTTACGAGTCCGTGAAAATTGATGGCACGTGATTCCGAGGCCCGGTGTGCCCGGAATGAATTTATGAACTTTTTTTGGGTACGTTCAGTAAACGTGCAAGCGGGTTTTTGTAACTTTTGAACCGGTGCTCAGAATTGAAATCTGAGGACACCGTTGAACTCGTAGCGCCGGTATTCGCTTAAGGAGACATTCACCTCGACCGTAGTAGGTCGAGGGTGAAAGTTAGTTTTTGTGCTTTTCGTGGAGGAAGAAGAAAAATAAAATATTTAACATTTTTATTTTTCTTGTAACCTCCCTTTTGATTTATGGAGGTGGGGACCACAAGAGCTTTAATCCTCCCAATTTTAATTCAATGGTGGGGACCACCTGAACACTTCATTAATGAGGGGGAAGACCCTTAGAATTCCCCAATTAATTGTGTCAACTCTCCAATTAATTGATAGTGCCATTTATTTGAGTCATTTAATTATTATGCCAACGTAAATTGATTGTATAAACCTATCAAATACTAAGTAACAGTGTCGTTGGAATTTAGGAAGGTTCCTATTAAATTAACCTTCATAAATTCCACGATCCTTACTTACCCTCCCTCTCTCCTATTTATATGAAGCTTGGAGGGGAGGAATTGGACGGCTTCACCAAGCGACGAAGCTCTGGTAAAGTGTCGCGACACCCAACACTTGGAGGACGGAGCCGGTTTCAGCAGGCAGTGACGAGTGACCCCGAACCATGAACCAAAGAACGACGATCGAGCGGCGTTGTTGGAGGCTTTCTTTGGGATCGACAAACGCCAATCCGTCTTCAACCGCGCACGATCTCCAACGGAACCTTCGAGGTAGGGAATGTTATTTTGAATACCTTTACCCCATTCTTGACATCCTTCTTGAATTAATAACATCTATACTGCTTGCTACCACTCTAGCGTGGAGGGTGCGGGCCAAAGGAACATAGCCCAACCCCTCCGCAATCCTTGTGATTTTTGTTGCGTTTTTCGCAATGGAGGAGGACGGCGACCGGTGCCGGTGATTGGCACCGGTGGGACTCGGGAGCGGTGGAAAACACCACGGCCGGCCGCGAAGATGGTGGCGGCACAACCGCGCCGCCGGAGAAGAGGCGCGGCCCGTTGGCTGCGGCGGAGCAAGGGCGGCGACCGGTGGTGGCCGGTCGCGTGATGGGGAGGCGGCGGCGCGCGTCCGCGCCGCCCGACGAGCATGTGCCACGGCGCAAGGCCGCAGCGGCGGTGAAGAAGCGGTCGGCTCACTGCCGGCTGCCGGTGATGGCGCGATGCGCAACCGCACCGCACGAAGGAGCGGCTCGCCATTCGGCCAGCCGGGGCCGCCCAACGGACCGCCTAGCGCGGGACGCACCGCAGGCCGCCCAGCAGGTCGGGTCGGACCTAGCTGGCCGGGTCGGACCCAGGGCCAAACCCGAGTCAATCCGAGTTGACCCGAACCGGTTCGGGTCGGGTCGGGCCGGACCCGGACCAACTTCGACCTTTTTCGTTCTTTCGGCCATATCTTGAGCTACGAGCGTCGGTTTGGTGAACTGTCTGCGATGACGGAAACCTTGGATCGAGACGGTCCCTTTGGTATACCCCACTTGAGTTTTGAATAAATTTGGGGTATGGCCAGGTTGGATCAAGCACAAATCCAACCGGGCCCTCGGGACTAAAAGGCCAAAAACTTATAGACCGGACATCCGATTGACGCACCGTCTGTTGTATTGAGACCCCTTTTACGTGGCGGTCCTTTGGGATACTTCTTTGTGGGACTTCATGGCAGTTGGAGTATTCGACATGTGGCTTGAGGAGCAGATCCTCTCAGAATCAAGCAAGCTTAGTGTGGGAACCCTGTAGCTGGATGTAACATGAAAAAAGGATCCTATGTGGGTGTGTGCTTTGGGATCCTATGTGGGTCTGTGCTTTGGGATCCTATATGGGTCTGTGCTTTGGGATCCTATGTGGGTCTATGCTTTGGGATCCTGTGTGGATCTATGTTTGAGAGTCTCGCTTGGATCCGCTCTAGGAATCCACGTGGGACTATTCTAGGATCCTACGTGGATCTGCTGTACTAGGATCTTGCGTGGGTCTGATGATTTAGGATCCTTCGTGGGTCTGCCTCTTAACAAAGTAAGATGATTCAGTAGTTATATCTGATCATCTTTTCCACCGTACCTATGTTATACCGGGTGTGAGTTGAGTCTTTGCCTTTGTGGTAATCTGCTGTGTGGCGTACCTTTGTGGTACTTACCTTCGTGGTGATACCTTTGTGGTATTCTTCTGTGTGGTGTCACCTTTGTGGTACTTACCTTTGTGATAATCTTTTGTGTGGCGTACCTTTGTGGTACTTACATTTGTGGTGTTACCTTCGTGGTATTCTTTCCTTCGTGGAACAGTTGTACTTTGGCTAAGGTTTGGGCCTTGTGTTTCCTCATGGATGAGATGGATATACTTGATAACTTAGGTATATGTATGGGCATATACCTAAGTAGGGTTGTCAATTGTTTTCATGCTTTGTGGCTTATCCTTTGTGGATTTTGTGAGACCTTTGAGGGTCTTGGGGTCCCTACTGAGTATCGTTATACTCACCCTTGCACGGGCTATGCCCACACCTTGTTGTGTTTGGTGCAGACGACGAACAACGCTGATTGAGGACAGGGCGTACTAGGACTGGAGGTAGCTCGTAGGTGGACCTTAGACGTGGTGTACCGTAGCGACGACCGTTCGAGAGTTGTATCTACCCTTCAGGTAGGATCCTTGGCGGGTGTTCACAAGAGCTATTCAGTTTACTTGTACTTTCCAGTTTTCTTGTACTTTCCAGTTGGGCTTGTATTCTGGCCCCTTTTACTTACTGTACACTCTCTTTTTACTATTCAATGTACTCGTGTTCATATCTTGTTGTGTTCTTGGTTGCGTGTGTTTACAGGTTATAAAGGCAATGTCTTCCCAGTTTTAGGGAATACGTCTTCGGTGCTAGTCGCCAGCCCCTGGCATATGGAAGGCGAGCTTGGGGTAGTCACGGCACGGGCCCCGGGGGCGGGTCATGACAGGAATCTACCTGAAGTGAGGGTATAGGTTTGGGTTTGTGTTGCGAGATGACTTCTTCGACGTTGATTGAAGCATGTGGGGTCAGGTGTTGGAGTGGCCTAGTTAGCACACGATGACCTGACGTGATTGCTTGCATGTTGTATTTTGCTGCCTGGTTTATTTTTCATACTTGTATACATTATATATGATGGTGTATATGAGGGTTACTTGGTGAGACCCTACTTAGTTTTTTACTCACACCCTACTAGGCACCCCGGTGCGTGTGATGGCCTTATGTTTGGTTTACGGGTAACAGGTTATTCAGAGGATCCGGCCGGAGTAGCTGGATAGATGTTAGGAGATTGGTACGAGGAGGGACCAGGGTTTTGTAGTCGAGTTTCCCTATTTTTTATTCTAATTATTATGTACTGGTCGTCCTAGTAGGCGGCCCTTATTGTGTGTAATATGTAGATCATTAGTACCATTTATGTTATAGTGTATTGTTGAATATATTTTATTATTCATTGTCTCTTAGTTGTAACTCTTTGTGCTTACTTTGATGTTATATGAGATTGATGTTACTTATATGTTGTTGTATGTGATGGTACTGAGAATATAGTCTCCCCACATCAGTTACAAACTCTCGTCGCTAGTTGGTTGCCTCTGGGAGGCGCGCCTAAGGTCTTTTGGTGCTCCGGTTATGGTGTTGGTCGGGCAATTTTAGTCATGGAGTTAAAAAGGGTTTGAAGGAACCCAAAATGGGGTTAAAAGGATATAAGAAAAATGGCCAAAAGGCCTTTTATTAAATGAAAGTTTGACTTGGGCCTACCGAGTACCTGATAATCCCTCCAAAACCAACCCCAATATCATTGGATTGAATTGGTGGCTCAAGCATTTTTTGTAATATTAGTTCATTTTTACATGCCTAGTGTTATTTTGATTTTTTTTTAAAGGTCTATAATGTTATCTTCAAAAAAATAAAAAAATAAAACAAGAAAAATCACATTTTAACACAAATATATATATACACATACACACACATATATTTTCTAATTAAATTTTTCAATGAAAAACGATATTGAAAGATCACATAAACAAATTAATTTTACCCAAACACCATAAATTTGAAAACTATCAAAAAAGTATGTCGTTATGAAATTAATTCATTTTCAAGATTCTAAATTTAAAAAAGGGTCTTGAAAGATTTTTATTATGAATTTAATGGCTCTTAGGACCTCAAAATTATTATTGGGTAAAAAAGAAATCATAAATATTAATATTACAACAACAACAAACAAGTCTTAAGCTCAATTAATTAGGGTCACCTACATTTATCAAATATCACCGATTAGCTGTATTGAAGACCATGTTTTATTAAAACAATTTAGAATAAGATCATCTTGAATAATTTATTTAAGGATCTTTTTAGGCATACCTTTACATGTTTTAATAAGTGAATTTGTCATTAAGTATACCCTATTAATGGGTGCATCCATGGGACTTCTTCTAACATATCCGGACCATCTTAATCTAGTCCCAGTAGTTTTCTCGTCAATCAGTCACTCTAATTTTCTCCCGAACACATTCATTTCTAATATTATTAATCTTAGTATGTCTGCATCTCTATCTTTACATTTTCATTTCTGGTGCCCTTATTTTTTGTTCAAGATGCCTCGTCAGAGGCCAACACTCACGACCATATAGAATAGTTGGCATAATAACATTCCTATAGAATTTACCATTCATTTTTAAAGGAATTTTACAATCACAAAGCACCTTAGAATCCTTTTTCCATTTTATCTATCCAATTTGAATCCTATGAGAGACATCTACATTAATATCTCTCACATTGCAAAAAAGAGCCTAAAAATCAAAAACTGTCAACTTTTGAAATAAAGTGGTCTTATGCTCTCACATTTATAACATTACTAGATAATCCATTGCTAAATTGACACTCCATATATTTTGTCTTATCCCTATTCAGATAGAAACCTTTTCATTCTAAAGTTTCCCTCCAAAGCTCTAACTTTTAATTGACAGTCTCTTTGAATTCTACAATGAGAATTATATCATATGCAAAAAACATGTAATTAGGTATTTCATTTTGAATATTCTTTGTAAGTCAATTTAAGACCAAAACAAAAAAAGTATGGGCTTAAAGTCGAACCTTGATGCGGTCCTATTGAGATAGGGAAGTCTATAGTGCCACTTATTGGAGTTCTAACTTGAGTCAAACTCCCCCAATACATATTTTGGATGAGTTTTATATACGCCAAGTGCACCCTTTTTCATTTAAGAGCTTTCCATAAAACCTCTCCGAGACCTTTATCATATATCTTTTCCAAATAAATGAAAATTATATGCAAATCTTGGGCTTTTGATTGATAATACTTCATCAAACCTCTAATCAAATAAATTGCTTATGTGGTTGAACGTTGCGGCATAAAACCAAATTGATTATCTGAAATTTTAGCTTTCTTTCAGATCATTTGTTCAATCACTCTCTCCTAAAGTTTCATGGTATGACTCATAAGGTTAATGTCTCTATAATTTTCACAACTTAAAAAGTTTCCTTAGAACTCTTCCTCCATTTATTGGGGATTTTCTTAGTTTTCATAATCTCATTAAAAAACTTAGTGAGCCAATTAATACTCAAGGCTTCTGAATATTTCCATACTTCAATACAAATGTTATCTAACGCAACTAGTTTACAATTTTTCATCCTTCTTAAAGCATATTTAACCTCAAAAGGACAAACTTTTCGATAAGAGTTATTGAGTCTCTCGATAAGAGTTGGTTGTAAATGTAACTAAATGCACATTCAACACTTAATTTATTGACCAATGCCTTTCGTTATATTTATAACAATAAATATGTTTACTATCAAATCATTTTTAATTTATCATAGTAATCGGACAATGGCCTCTTCTACTACCTTTTTTCTTTAATTAAAGTTTCTTGGCATCAATTAATTTTAAAATCATGTAAATTTTTTTAAAAAATCAAATTTAATATTCTTACGTGAAATTAATTAATTTATGTGATCATGGTTTCAATCCAATTGTCAAATCTAAATCCCGCTCTTTAAAAACAAATGTTCAAAATATATGATAAAAAAAGTAAAAGACCAAGCTACCCTCACTGACGAGGCAATGTTCGGCCCGGAATCCAACGCCGTCAACCCCGCCGCAACTATAACCGCCAAACGGCACATCCATTTCGTGGAATCCCATGAAATCCCCCATCGAACGTGGCAACCAACGGAGGCGTGCGCCATAAGAAACATCCCACCCTCCCCTGCCTCGCCTTGCCTTCTCCTCCACTCTTCACATTTTCTCAATTTCCGTCCTTTGAATCCAATTTCATGCGGAGTTTCATCATCTTCATCACTTACTGTAGCTTTCTCTTTTCTTGCTCATTAGGGTTTATCGATCGATCTTCAAGGACTGAACTGAAATGTTGGGGGAGATAATCACCAGAGGCCTTGTGTAAGTGGACGCCGTTCCTTTTCGTTCATGTCTGTGCATGAATACGCGTACCCTGATGGGTTTTTTTTTTTTTTTTTGCTGTTTCTTGATTATGGAAGCTTGGTTCTTGGATACGCGTACCCTGCCTTCGAATGCTTAAAGACCCTGGAGAGGAACAGGGTGGGGATCGAGGAACTCCGGTTTTGGTGCCAGTACTGGTAACAACAGATCATTACAGTAACATTAACGAATCTTCTTGCATAATGATTACCCCTATGAATGAGCAGGATCATCATCGCGTTACTCACTGTTCTGGAACGGATCGGAGACGTGCTTGTTTCATGGTATGCCTGTGTTGTGTTAATCAAAAAAAAAAACAAAAAACAAAAACTAATGTGGGCTCTATTCTGATGGCTGTGAAGGTTGCCCATGTACGGAGAGTTGAAGCTGGCCCTCGTCATCTACCTCTGGTCTCCCAAAACAAAGGTAAACCTTATCTTTTTTAGGAACAGAAAAATCCTAATTCGAGGTGGAAAGCAAGAGAACCTTAAAAAGCATTGCATTCAACACTATAAAAGAAACCTTGAAGACATGATTCATGGAGGCTTTGACTGGATGAAACAGGGAACCGGGTATGTGTACCAGGCACTGCGGCCCTACTTCATCGGGCACGAGACTGAGATTGAGCGGAAGGTGGAGGAGTTCAGAGCCAGGGCCTGGGACTTCGCCCTGTACTACTGGGACAACTGCACGGAACTGGGACAGACCGCTGCCTTCAAGACTTTACAATACATGGCCTCCCGGTCAGCAAACTTCAGCCTCAGCCACCCCAAAGGAAAGCCATCTGGAAACGAACCGCTGCCACCCATGCCGGAAGCTTCGCACACTTCCCCATGGTTCAAAGGTTGGCGGAGCCGGCGCAGCAAAACCCTGATGCAGGCAGCCATGTAGAAAAGAGAACTGCAAATTCTTTGGCTAGGGCTAACCAGATTCATTTGGCTTCCTTACTCAATACTGAGCTGTTCTAACATTTCATTGTTCATATTGCATTGCAATATCAAAAACATGATATTCCATGATTAACAACTCTGATTCATTCATAAATCGATATCATTTTTGTTCAGTTCTACTAGATCTTGCTGCAGAACTTCACACCGTTGGATTGCATGATTGATGGGATTTTGAAAGCTTCAACCTTCCTCTCTCAGACTCTACATTGCCAGCCGGCCAAATCGAAAATTAAAACAAAAAATCATTTCTGGGTAACTTCAGCATTGGCTGATGACAACTCTGCAACACCGGGTGGCGGAGTTGGTGGCAGCATGGCACTCCCCTCAGCCATTCCAAACTCTGGTGTTTGCAACATTTCCATTTCATTCCATTCCACTCCAGCTTGGCTTCGAGTCAAGAAACCGAAACTGGTATTTTACACCAAAAAAATTCACAAATCCAAAAAAAACACAGAAAAGGATACGTTCTGTTCTCCACATATCAGTAATGCTAACATCGGCATCTGATAGAAGCCAGTAATCTGCATCGTTCTGAGACGGTCAAGAAAAACTATATTATACAGAAACACTTGTCATAATTAACAATTGTTATTAACGGTTTTTGATAAGTATAACAATCAAGACACTCACATCGATATCAGAAGGCATGATCCTCATGAAGCCCCCCATGGATTCCTGGTGAGCATCAAGATCAACTTGTGCCTGTGGCTCACTGTCCAGCCCACTGCTTCCGTTTACCATATCTGTTGTTGGTCTCTCACAGGTGGTAAGTGGTAAGCTTCTGGGTGGCTCCGCGCCATTCATATCATCAAATTTCTCCTCAAATTGGCTAAGGATCACCCAGCGTAAGAAATATACGGGTGAATTGATGAAGATAAATTGTTGTGGAGAGATGATAATACCTAACAAGGTACACATCAATGGGACCCATTGTGCTTCTGAGTACTATTTTGTATCTCCGTTGTTGATAATCAGCAGCCTGCTATGGAGAAACGATTTTTCTAGTTCTTGGGAAACAATTGTTTTTACTTATATTATGAACCGGAGATAATACTTTACTGTGATTAGCTTACTTCATCGGGATCTGGTACTTCCAGAGTGGTTCCATGAGGAGCTTTAATTGCTATGAGTGTTTCGTTCTGCAACGAGCAAAGTTTAAATGATATTTTTTACAGAAAATTAACTCGCCTGGCATAGATAATATATCACAACGGGGGATGCAAATCATCAAAGAATTTACGGAGTGTTTGGTACATCAAAGCCTTTTCAGTTTTCAGTTTCAAAAATAAAATTAGAAAATATGTCAAAAAATGCTTAGACCCTGTTTGTGGGCTTTCCTTCGTTGGTTGGACATGCTTGATTGACAAGCTCGAGTTTTCCTTCACAGAAACGGAGGGAAAGACACTGAAACTAAAATATAAATAAATATTTTTTATTTATTTTAAATTATCTATTCATTATTATAATTAGCCTAGTTAACAGAACTGGCCTACTTAGGAGGACCCAGTTGCACCTACTAGACCAGTTATGCGTCTGCACTAGCAAGAACCAATCTGAACCAGTACCGATTCAGTTGGACCAAAACGGATTTTCAAAAAAATACATACATACATATATACATATATATATATATATATATATATATAATTTTTTAAATTTAATGAACACAAAAATGATAATTATAATGATTAATTCCTTTTTTGAAAAAATATTTATAATTATTTTACTGATATTATAGATATTATCAAAATTTTAGTCAAAAACGGTTCCACTTTTTAGATTACTAAAACACCATTGATCCAGTGAACTGTGAACCACTCGTTCCATAACATATACTTATTTATATTAAATTATTTTCCTTTCCATCAATAACCAAACATCATTTTTTTTTCTCTTTTTCATTCCCCTTTTTTCCTTTCTCTTCATTTCCTTCTAACCAAATGAGTGGAAAAGAACATATGTGACTTTCTTTTACAAGGATTTCCTTTTTTTTTAAAAAGAACAGATTTTTTTTTTTCAAAAATCTATTGATTTTATTTTCAATTTTTTTAAAAAGTTTTTTCAAATGCATAACATACCACATTTTATAATACATTTTTAGAAAATGAAAATATTTTTATTTTCATAAACCTAACAAAGCTTTAATTGCTTACTAGTATAAATGATAAGCATGTGATAAATGATGATAAGCAAATTTTGAAGCAAAGTGTAAGTTCACCTGAAAGCATGGGAGGCCCTTAATGTCTTGTTCAGTAACAAAAAGGCGCCTGAAATGGTGTGAAAATGAGCACAAATGTCCATGCAATTTTAATGCCAGCAACTTTGAAGAATTTCTTACTTCTGATTAGTCTCATCTTCACTTAAACCCCTTAATTTTTCCTGCATTTCTCTGCGCCAATTTGGAAGCATGAATTTCATCCAAGATTGCAAAATAATGGCGCCAACTCCAAAACAAGTGAACAAATCATTTACCTTATTTGATTGTCTAATCTGTTCTCTTCCAAATAAAGATTTTCAAGGCCTGCCTGAAAAATAAATTAAAAAAAAACAAAAAACACCCAAAAAACAAGGTCATAATAGATATCGGAGGTTCAAGACCTAGCATCATGGCAGGTGGGGTTAGGGGCCCGTTTGAAAGCACTTACTGAAAACTGCCTATAGGACAACACTGAAAAATAGTTTTCAATAAGTGTCGTCAAACAAAGCCTGGGGCACTGACCCGTCAGTAAAAACAAACATTTGGTCCTAGGGATTTTGCATGTCAAAAAACCAGTATCAAATTTTGCACCTGTAATCCACTCAGATCATCAACCTCCTCCGACTGTGAAACATCAAGCCCCCTGAGCAATTATTTAATCAATCCTCACATAAGTTCTTGCAATCTAAAAAGGCCTCATAAATTATCAAAACAAATAAAGATGCATGTTTATGTGCAGTATTACTTCCAGTGGATTCTATTCTTGAGTTTCTTTTCAATAAGACCAATCCCTTCAAGGACATTTGTAATGTCATAAATCCGCCTCTTCTGAACCTGCATCTAAGCCCTTTTAAATCAGAACAAGTTGGCCTGATAAGAAAAATGATTCTGAAACAAAAAATAAACAACCTCCAATGTGTCTGCAGCATTATTGAGATCAAGGATGCCATCTTCTGCATGCTTGATCAAATTGATGAACTTCTTTGTCAAAAGACCTGGATGTTTTGCAGAATTATCAAGTACAGCATAAATCATAAACCATATATGATTTTCATGGACAGGTCATTTTTAGTTACCTAAGGAACTATCATGGCGACAGTTGCTAGATGGAGTGACAGCACAGGGTGAACCTGCAAAAAATGCCATAAATATTAAAATTTTGAATGGGGAAATCTTGTGCAAATTGATTAATGTTGAGGCAGTCATCTTTGAGGGTCCGTTTGAGATCACTTATTGAAAACTTATTATAGTAATTAAATTGATGATAAGCAGGCTCAAATTCCAGAAGAAAACCTTTTAAATAAGTGGCAGAAAAACATTTTTTCAATAATCAGTCTGGAAACAATAATGCAGAACCACTTGTCATGAGTGACATTTTCATTGATGGATAATGCAGATGGGTTTGCCTCGTGTCACAAGGTTGTTCTTACCAGCATTTGAAACTGGGGTCTGAGGTCCAGACCTGCATCCCTTAGACACCCTTGACTTGATCCTTTCTCCTTTTCGAGAAACAGGTGTTTGGAGCGGACTATTAACCACTACATCACCATATCCAGGGCTGGGATTCCAGCTGCTGGACTCAACTTCAGTATCGTCTGTTCCAGTCTTCCGCTTTATTTGCTGTAAAAGCATCATTATGTTAACGAATAGTATGTTAATTTCTATATGAACATGTTAATTTCTAGATGAACAGTTATCACGACCAAAAGGGAAACGATTTTAGGGTTAAGCACTAATCAAGTGTGATGGTAAGACCCATTCAAACAGCCAGCCACAATGCAATGAGAAAGATCGTAAAGCGTGGATTTGATCAGAACATTTACCATATACAAGACAAGGAATTTTCATTAATTTGAGCAAAGAAATAAAATCTTTTGAATCTTCAGATTAAAAAAACCTGTTTGATATTCACCAAGTGTTGCTCAAATGAAGCAATTTCATTTGAGTAATGCTTTCCGCATTGCCAATAAGCATGAATCTACTCGTGTACAAATGCCTTCAATTACATGCTATAAAGGCTAAATGAGAAAGCAAAAAAACAATTATTTAGGGCAACGCATATATTCTAATTCCAATGATTCAGTAAATTTGAACATCGGTTTTCATAGCTTTTATTGTGATTCGATGATCATGAATAGAGAATAATAGAGGAAGAAAATGGGAAGAAAAATAGACTTTATTTCGCAAAGAACAAAGCTTACAAAAATTTTCTCTTTACACCTCTCTCTCTACAAATGAAGCTCTCCAAGGCTCTCTCCCGGATACAATAGAGCTCTCTTGGCTCGAATCTGATCAATGTTGATGCTCCCATGGCCCTCCTTATATAGGCATAGTGGGAGGTGTCAAGTTTGACACAAATCCCCCACCAACCTCCCACCAATCTTCACCTACCTTCAACCATGACAGCCTACACATTTAACATGTGCAGCAGTCAATATTGAAGCATCCAAGGGGCTGGTGGGGTTGGTGCACCAGTCACCTACCAAGACAGCCGGAAAAGAACAAACTCCATCAATTCTCCTCCTCCAATTGCAATCCGCTGAAGCATTTGTAAAGGTTTAGCTTCTCCCAAACAACCACTTTTGTAAACATATTTGTCGGGTTCTTCGTGTGGATCTTCACAAATCATGGTAGTTGTCGATCCATCACTTCACGTATCCAATGATAGCGAATGTTGATATGCTTCTTGATATCCTTATGGCTCCCCCCATCAGTCAGCGACAGGTACTCCGACTCTGAATATTTTGTTGACATAATCCTTCCTTGTGAAGATCTTTGAACCTGTGAAATGTTAGGTTTAGGAGGCACAACATCACCTAGCTCATGTGATCGTTTTGCAACTTCTTGTAGAGAGGACTGAGTCCTCCTCTGCTCAATATCCTCCCTCATTGCCTCTTGGTCCGTTGCCGATGAGTCTTCTTGAACCTTCTCCTCTTCATTGACAGGTGGTGCTAATACAAGTGTTGAATCATGAATTGATTCCTCGACACTTTTCCTTCGAGATATTTTAGGGTTTTGAATCTCCTCGATCGTCTGGCTCTCATGATACACGGCATCTTTACTTCTGATCACCTTCTTCTCCTTTGGGTTCCAAAGCTTGGATCTTAATTCCTCATCTTTATAACCAATGAAGATGCAGGGAGTAGATTTCTCATCTAGCTTTTATCTGAACTTCTTGGATACATGTGCAAATGTCAAACATCCAAATACTCGTAAATGAGAGTAAGAGAGATGTTTACCAAACCATCTCTTATGTGGAATCTCAAAATTCAGCGGGACCGATGATGATCTTTTGATGAGGTAGCACGCAACCTGAACAGCTTCTCCCCAGAATGGCTTAGGCAATTTAGTCAAACTTATCATGCTTCTAACCTTCTCCATGATGGTTTGTTCATCCTTTCTGTAACTCCGTTGTGTTGTAGGGTGCGTGGGACCGTCCTCTCATGTCGGATGCCCCAACTCCTGCAATAGGCATCAAATTCCGTGGATGTGTACTCGCCTCTGTTGCCCGAACGAAGACACTTCAGCTTCCTTTCAATTTCACACTCCACCATGGCGTGGAACATCTTGAAATAATCCAGTACTTGGTCCTTCCGCAAGAAGAACACCCACACCCTTCGAGATGCATCATCAATAAAGAATAGGAAATATTTGTTACCTCTCAGTGAATCCACATCCATGGGTCCGCATACATCAAAGTGCACCAGATCCAACAACTTTGATCTCCTTGATGAAGCAGTATTAAATAAGACTCTATGTTGCTTCTCATACAAGCAGTATTCACAAGGATCAAGTGATGCATCCTTGTTAATACCGATGTGATTCTTCTTCATCAGGGTAGATAACTCTCTTTCACTCATGTGACCAAGTCTCCTATGCCACATATTGGATGATGTATCACCTTCCACCGTGTTGAGGCTGTCTGCACATATCTTCACATGAATTTTGTACAACATACCGCATGTGTCCTCGGGCGATGATGATGGCTCATTTTTGTCATCTTTCATGCTCCATTACGGAAGATATTGTCATAGCCCCACCGCTCAAAGGTTGTTCCTGATAACAGGTTGAGCTGAAGACTTGGATTATGTCGAACATCCTTCAACATGATTGTGTATCCAACATTCGTCTTGACTTGGATATCACTCATGCCAACAATCTCTGCCGAATTGGTATTTTTCTTCTTGACTGCACCAAAGTCACCAGCTTGATAAGTCAAGAAATACTCACGATGCGGAGTGACGTGGTACGATGTTGCAGTATCGACCACCCATTTTGTGTCCCGACCTGATGTATGAAAGCATGTCTCTTCTTCGTCTTTGGAGCAAAGCACAACTTCTTCGGTGACGCTCACATATGCATCTTCATTTCTTCTTTGTTGGTCGCTACTTTGCCCGTTTTCTTGTACCAACTTTCGACAGTTCTTCACATCCCTTCATGCCACAATGGTAATATTTGTATGTTGGTCTCCTATCATATGTGGACCTTCCTCTACTCTTGTTTCGGCCTCTGCTTCCTGCACCTCAACCTCGCTTCTCTAGGACGAGAGTTTGCGTCTGGTTGTAACTCGAGGCCTTCCTTGAAGTCTGCTCGTTGAACAATGCATCATTTACCATTGTCAGGGTAAGTTTGTCTTCGGGCATCAAGTTACTGAGTGAGACAACAAGCGTATCTCAGCTATCGAGAAGTGTGCAGATTAGGTGGTTCACCTGATCTTCATCATTCAGAGTCTTACCTGCAGCCACCAATTGATTCACCGGACTTTGGAACTCATTGGTGTGTTAAGCTATAGAACTTCCACTCTGTAGTCGAAGATTCATCAACCGATTTAAAAAGAGGATCTTATTCCGAGCGGTCTTTAACCGGTACGTATTTTTTAACTTCATCCAAAGTTCATACGCGACAGTATCTTGAGCAACATGGTGGTAGATGTTGTGATTGATCCATTGGCGGATTTGACCGATCGTCTTTTTGTTCAGCTTCTCCCACTCTACTTCCTTGGTGGCATCGAAGTTGACTCTCTTGTTCTCAGTGAGGTCAAAAAAAAATCGCATTAAGGAGGTCTTACATTCAAGACTTCCAAATTGAGTGGTTTGAAAAAGTTAACATGATCATCCCTTTCGTGGATGGTCCCTCCATTGAATTTTAATTCTACAAAAAATGGTGCATAATTTGGAAAAATAGAGCTCACCATTGCGTTCAAAATGGTCGAAAATTGTGGGATCGACTCATGAATCGTCGAAATCAGACACCGATTGATCAAAATATAACCAAATTAAGAAAAGTCGTCAGCACCGAAACAGTACCTTCATCTCCGGCAAGGGTTGTAGCACCCGAAATTTGACCAAACTTTGACTGAACCTAGAAATCTCGTTTTAGCTTCGTTTTCGACGTCGTTTGCGTCATTGGAATCGGCTCGACACGAACTTTCAAAATCTACCTTTAAAACACGATTCCAGACAACTTGAATTTTCCGATCACCGAAAAAACTCCACTGCTCAATGTCGTTTTGCCGCAAATGTCTCTGATACTACTTGTTGTGATTCACCGATCACGAATAGAGAATAATAGACAAAGAAAATAGGAAGAAAAATGGGCTTTATTTCACAAAGAAAAAAGCTTACAAAAACTTCCTCTCTACACTTCTCGCTCTACAAATGGAGCTCTCCAGGGCTCTCTCCCAAATACAATAGAGCTCTCTTGACTCGAATCTGATCAATGATGAAGCTCCCATGACCCTCCTTATATAGGCATGGTGGGAGGTGTCAAGTCTGACACAACTCCCCCACCAACCCCTCACCAATCTCCACTTACCTTCAACCATGGCACCCTACACATTTAACACTTGCAGCAGCCAATATTGAAGCATCCAAGGTGCTGTGGTGGGGTTGGTGCACCAGCCACCTGGTAGGTGGCTGGAAAAGAACAAACTTCATCAGCTTTGGGCATTGCCAATAAGAATGTACCCATGTACAAATGCCTTCAATTACCTGCTATAGAGGTTAAATGAGAATGCCTAAAATCAAGTGTTTGCACCAACACCTATTTTCTAATTGCAACAATCCTGTTAATTCGAACAGAAACTTTCATAACATTAATGATGAATATTCAAATCATGCCCCAAAAATACCAAGAAATCAAACAACAACAACAATAATAATCGCAAATATATAAACCATGAGAAGCAATGCCCGTCAGAAATGCCACAGTAATTAAACTTTGGTACAAAGGGAACCAAAAAGAAAGAACAACCCTATTCCATGACTATTTTATTGGGAAATGAAAATAAAAACACCCTCATAAGAAAATCAAATGGCAAACCAGCAAAGTCAAATGGGGATAGACATTTCCGATTTGATATTTCTCGCCCAATCTTGTCACTTTCATTAATGGAATGGATTCAATCCTGCCAACAAAAAAGAGTGACATTCTGCATGCTCAGAAGTATCTCCTATTAGCAAGCTAGCTACTGCAATAAGCTTCACATAAATTCCCTTTGTTCTGCAGAAGTTACAGTCCAGCTCAGAGAACTTCGCCGCCAGATACCATAAGTATGTCACTGTCATTCATCAAACCAACAAAACTGATACTGCGTATGAGAAATTAGGAAAAACGACGATCAAAAGGCGAGAAAACCCCGCTAAGCCTAGCTATTTCCACCACAAAAAGAATCGAAAAAAATCTGCGATCACGTGAAACGATTTACTTAGCATAACTCTAGAATCAACACTAATCCGATCCTATGTAAGCTCAGACAAGCCGTACCAGCATGGGGATTCCTAAAGCAGTAAAGGTTGCAGCGAAAGGACGCATTTCACGACAAATCTTATCTACAATTTTTTTAAAATCGGATTAAATTCAAAAACAAGAAAGAAAAAAAAAACACAACAGAAGGTGCCGGAGCTCACTGGAGATCTGACAACGACAGCTTCGCCTCCACGATCGGCAACCGCCGCACTACCCTCAACAGAAAAGCAGTGGTAGCCGTTAGCGGAAGCAAATGGCGGTTTCGTCGATAACAGAAGAGGGCGCTTGATCGGCCGCAGGATCTGCTCGGCAGAAGCAACCGGCTCTGCTGCCGCCGCCGCCGCATTCGCAGCTCGAGCACCGGACATAGAAATGCCGATTATAAGCAGGAATTAGAGAAAAGGAACGCGGATTACGATAATTTAGGGGATCATGCGGTGTCAAAACAGAGAACAAGGGCGCTGGGATTTTGGAGTTCGGATAGAGAAAGGGAATCGGAGATTAAAGAAGTGACCGAAGAGAAGAGCAGAAAACGAGGGAAATGCACTTCTTGTTTCGGATGAATGCGAGGGAGGGAAGCGCTGGGGAAATAAATGAATAAAGTTTCTTAATTTCGTCTTCCGTCCCCCGCTTTTCCACTTTTTACATGACTGGCCCCGGCTTTGGGGAGATTTTATTCGTTTGAAAAATATACTCTTTTCACCAGCGGGATGACAGCGGGTCAACTATTTTAACCCTGGCCCGTTTAATTTTCTAAAACCTGAAATCATATGTAACATGTTTACATTTTAAAATTTATTATCCCAACTCTGCTTTAAAAATGTCCATTTAACTACTCGAATCCGTTTAAATAAATATTTATAATTTCACTTTTTTAAATTTATTTCATAGTTTAAAAATTATTAACCTCAAATTAAGTAAATTTATTTTATAATTTATTTTATAATTTATTATCATTTAACGTATTTAGTTAATAAATTGATGATAATTAAATTTATTGTATTCGTTTTTATAATTAATTTATAAATCTAATATGGATTGAATTCAAGATAAATAAATATTTTTTATAATTTTACTATAATTTTGTAAAAAATATAGTTAATTAATTAATAATATTTAATTTAATCGAGTTTCAGTTTATCCGAATGTAAATTGGGTTTTGAATTTACTGTCATGACTATAAAAACTTGATTAATCACTATCATTACTCTACTTAATCCGGTTGGGTAATGTCGGTGTCATGACCCGATCCAAACCGGGGCTCGAGCCGAAACTATCTCAAACCCACCTCCATAGGCCAGGGGCTGAAGACCAGCACCGAATACATAACTAACACGGGAAGCTATTTGTTTAAGTACCAGTACGCACACACACAGTCATCTCGATGCAGAATTGCAGAGAAAGAATAATAAAAGATGCAAAACACTAGGGGAACAACCATGCATGTAAAACCTCTAGATAGTAGAAGAGTACAATAGTGTAAACTGAAAATTAAAGGGGCAAAATACACGTCCAATTAGAAAGATGTCTCAATCTGACAAAACTGAAAAGTAAAACGTAGAGAGCTCAGGTCCTGATCTCAAAGTTGCGACCACCGTACATGGTTCAAAGTACCGGGTATCTCTAAACTCCCCTGAAGTCACTATCGACCTGTACGTTGTCTGCACAAGACACGATACGTGCGGGTAAAGTCCATGCAGGGGTAAGTATATACATTCAAAGTAGGATACTCCAAAGGCTGAAGGGAGAGCAATAAGTGATACAATAGGAATAGAAAAACAGTAGATAATAACCAAGAAGCAGAAAGTAGTGAAAATAGAACAGCTTAACCCAAACCAATAGAGAAAGTAACATCGTTCAAACACAAGGGGCTCAACACGGTGTGTAGATGAACTACACATCGAGTCTTGTCACCTATAACAGGAGAGTAGACTCATCCAACCACGAGAAGCTAAATACAGAAATCACGTGACATACCTCGCGTGTCTTTGCAACCCATGACAGGAGAGTAACCAAAATTCAAAGGTATAGATATTGATGTGTATATATATATATGCTCAGTCAAAAAAAGCTTAATCGAGAGAGAGAGAGAGGATCTTCATCTCACAGCTCAGCCCAAAAAGAAGAGTCACCAACAGTTTCAAAAGTCCATCAACGACGCTCAACATCTCACACGTCTTCCTGGAAGTAACTGTGTGAAGGCTCACACCTCGCCATTGTGTCGCACAACCACGGGGGCACAAACTCCGAGTAGAGAACCCGCGCCCTAGTGCGTCAGAGGGGTTCCACTCTACAAGTATCCGTAGAGGACCCTACACCCATGGTGATGGGGGGTTCCACAATAGTGTAACGAGGACCCGTGTCCCATTCAATAGAGGGTTTCACTCGGTAGGTAGAGGACTCGCGCCCAAGCTGATGTGGGTTTCCACTCTATAGGTCGAGGATATGTGCCCCAGTGCAACAGGGGGTTCCACTCTGGTCATCGAGGACTTGCGCCCTATCTAATAGGGGGTTCCACTCGGTAAGTAGCAGCAGAGGACCCGCGCCCATGCGAATGGGGGGTTCCACTCTAGTGTCATGAGGATCCACGCCCTATATGATAGGGGATTCCAATTGGTAGGTAGAGGACCCGTGCTCAAGTTGATGGGGGGGGGGGGTCCACTCTCTAAGTATCCATAGAGGACTCGTGCCTAAGTTGATGGGGGTTCCACTTTGTAAGACGAGGACCTGTATGATCACTACTATCGTTGGGCATTGCCTCAATAAGCACCATGCTCAGAACATTTCACATCATATCTCAAAAGCCACAACGGAGGGCACCATCGTGCTCTTTATGGAAAAAACATTCAAGATAGGCTACTCATGGACCAAAATCTGAGTTCAAACAAAGGAGATATGGAAGATTAAAGTTTCTTAAAAAGGAACCAAGGGGTACACATCGTGTGAGGGGACCCACACGACGTGTGGTCCCGCTCCTTAACCTGGTCATGTCCCTAAAGGTACACGACTCGCCTACTATGTAGGGGTACACGACGTGTAGGGGATATACACAGCATGCCCATGCCACTCGGGGCCCTGCCCGAGTGCTTGGCTATGTTCATATATCAAAGTCATATTTGTGTACTTTACCCCATGTATGTGTACTTTAGTACATGACGCGCCTCTTCACATGGGGTGCCACCCGTGTGCTTCGGCCCTGTCATGAACCGAATCTGGTCGCAGCAGAAACCGACACCAAACCCGGCCCGAGACATGGCCCAAAGGGTGTTCCCGATCCCCATGAGCTGGCACAAGTTCCCGGGTATCATAAAATGAGAATTGGGAACGATTTACCCGAGTTTATAAACTTAAAATAACAAATGAATCCAATAAAACGAATCTGGATTTTTCAAACCAAACAATCTTTTAAAAAAAATTCAGAACTGAATTTCATAGTTTAAAACAACTCACCAAGACTATAACCAAGGTACAAAACCAAAAGGAAACAACCCAAGAACCTCCTCATGGCATGAGGCACCACCCTCAAGCCATCCTCATAACACTGCACCAAGAAGAACCGCTAAAATCCCGAACAGCTGGCACTAAAAGTTTTACCCACACCAGCGACAAAAGTGACCAAATCTACTTACACCCAAAGGTGTAAGTAGGGTGTGAGCTAAAGCCCGGTTGGATTTCACCACTAGAGGATTCCATGTGATAAACATTCAAAGATGAAAAGCTTGCAAGTTTTGGTAGACAAGAAATGCTAGTGACAATTTCTAAAAGATGCAACTTAAAAAAAAATAATTTCTAAGTGGGATAATTTAAAGAATCAACACTTTTAAAATAAATGAAAAAGCTACTGAATTTTCATCCAAATATATTGTATGCTGATGGTAAGTGTAAAGGATCTAATGAGTACAAACAATGGGAAATAACCCCTAGGCACTAACTCACTGTGGGTCCCAGGAACCTCGTATCTCGATGAAAGTAACCATCACAATATATATCTGTTCTTGTGCACGAGCCACTAGTAGGGAACATACCCATAACCTAGTGGTCCCCAATCATCATCATCATAGTTTAATTAGAGTTGTAAGCGTCAATCTTGCTAAGTGAAACTGAGGTCAAACCCCACGGATTCACTAGCATACTAGTACACGTCCACCCACCTAGATACCCGAGTTTTTCCCTTGTGCTCAAACAAGTTCAACAAGTCAAGAAATATACTTTGAACAAGAAAATATTATTTTCACTTCACAAATTCACCAAAAAACCCACATGTATACCACACAAGTCACAAAAGTCCACTTTTCATTCAAATTGATTTTGAAATCCGACTCACACCAAAAATAGCCCACAACACTTTTCACATTTCTTTAACACTTCCACAAATCCATTAAACAATTTTATAAAACCATTCCAAGATATCCCAACTCACATAACAACCCACTCACATGTTACATAATACCCTTTTCATAACCAAAATCCATTTTACACATCACACTCACACAAAACATCCCACATCACTTTCACATCTCTTACACACTTTAGTAAATCCTTCAAACATTTTTATAAAACATTTCCAAGATGGAACACATCACAAAACATCCCATTTCACATTTAAAATGTACCATTTCAAAATATACACACTCCAAAATAGTTTTCCAATATGGTTTCACCTCTTACACAAATCATTAAATCATTCAAATATTTCATAAAACAATTCTAAAGAGTATACCCAAACTTTGCTCATAAAACTCATTTCAAAATCGTATTTTAAGGAAAAAACCACACCAAAACACTACCAAAGTATAATTGGAATCCCTAGAGACATTTATAAAACCACTTTCAAGTGTTATAAAATCACCTTGAATAATACCACGAAAGATACAAATGAAAGCACCCATTTTCATAAAATGCTCTCAAGAAGTATAACAAAGTTTTACACACCAAACCTATTCCAAAAACCCCCTTACAAGGCCCAAATGACACTAAGGCATTTAAAAACATAATTTTCATCCCATTTCAACAACTAATATATCAATTTCATATTTTATAAAACTACCACAAAAGATACATCATGTATTACATTTGAAAAGTTCACAACTTCAACAAAAATGCAATTATAAAATTAAATGCCTAACCAAATCCCTCAAAAACGGTTTTCTCACCACACAAATCATATGGGGAACATCAAAAACCAGTAAAACAAGAAAACTAACTCATAAAATAATGGTTAACCATGGAATCACCTACCTTTTGAGTCCAAACCCCCAAATCTTGGTGCAGAACATCAAACGCACTACCGTCGCACCACAAGGAAGTGAAGAAAAATCTAAAATCTAAAGATTACACCAAAAATATGTCATTTAAAACCCTAGGTTCGAACCCTAACTTCTGGAAACTTTGGAACATCAAGAAAGTGAGATGAAACCCTAAGGAAATGGAAGAAATGGAAGGGAGGAACACTTACTTGAAGGAATCTTGGAGAAATCTCCCTAAATACACAAGTATCATAATTTTAAAATATCTAAACATTCAAGTGAGGTTCGAAAAAGGAATGGGAGATCATGTAGGAACTTGAATGGGGCAAAAATAGTGAGAAATGAAGGAGTTATGAATGAATCAATTTACCTCTTCAAATCTGGGCGATTTGTGAAATCCAGAGAAGTTTCACCCAAATTTGCAATTCTATTGAGCTCCAAATTGGGGAAGGAGAGAATGGGGGCACGTCTTGGGTAAGTGGTCTCGGGTGAGAGTTGAAATCACCGAAAAACTTAAACATTGAATGAGATATTAAAGAATTAAAAAATATTTTTAATACAGGAAATGGGCTTTCGACATGCCCAATCTCTTAAATAAAAACCCAAATCCACCATGATTATGGATTCATAAATGGTCCAAATTAATATGGTAGTGTTAATAGGTCAGGTTATGATAAGTATGAATTGGAATGGATGAAAAATGTTGAAAAATGAAGGAGTTATAAAGGAATAAAAATTTATGTTTAAATCTGGAATTGAGCTCAGGGTTTGACCCAAATCATTCTCCAAAAATGCATAGGAAACCCCTAAAACAAAGCAATAATGGAAATTAAATTAAAAATACCTTTAAAATAAGTTATGTATGTGAAAATTCTCCCCACCATTGTAAAGACCCGTAAATTTCAAGGATTTTTTTTCCTTAATTTTCTTTGAAATTTTACAAGAACACAGTTTCTGACGGCACCTGATTCCGAGGCCCGGTGTGCCCAGAATCATTTTCCGAAGTTTGGCTCGGGTACGTTCAGTGAACGGACGAGCGAGTTTTTCTAACTTTTGAACCGGTGCCCAGAATCGAATTCTGAGGGCACCGATGAAATCGCAGCACCGGTTTTCACTTAGAAACGCCTCTTCTGGAGTTGTGTTTGCTCGGGTGTGGTTTTTAATTTTCGGGCTTAAAGTTAAGAAATAAAATAATTTTACGACAACTTTATTTTATTTCACTTAAGCCACTTGAAGCCACTTAGAAGCCACTTAAACTGAGTTGAAACGGATAGGGGACTATCCAGAAATATCCTACCCTCTCGGTAGGAAATTTGTGAGGTGGGGCCCGCACGAGCCCCGCCGTTTCTTTCCACTAAGTAACGCACCCGCGAAAACCCGTCATTATGAAAGTCAACTGATGCGTTTTCTTAAATCCTTAACGCACCATTTAATTGGGCGGTTTATTTCATGAATTAAATGAGCGGTTTCCTTCGTTGAATTAATTCAACGAATTGATGGGTCGTTACTTACCCTTTTTCGTTTGTTGGCGTAATAATAAAATAAGACCAACAAGTCTTTTTGGAGGATTACTCGTTGAGAGGTTTTGACAGAGAGTTCTTGAGCCTTCATCCTCCTTCGCGAAGAACGCGAAGAACGCGAAGGACGCGAAGAACGCCGGCCTCTGACGAAGAACGCCGAACCCGTGGAAGTCGACGACGTGACGCCGTGTTCCGCGACGCCGACGTTCCCTTCCTGCAACGTTCTTCTGCAATGTCTCTTCCTCCGCAACGAATCTTCGATCAGCTGTTGAGGTAAGAGACTTCGGGATTCTCTTAAATCTCCCTGGTGTTTTTTTTAACAAAACACAGATTTAATTTTATCTAATTAAATTAAATCTGTTGTTTCTTGGTCCGTTGAGTTCGCCGACTCAACGCCGAATTCCGCGACGACGCGACGCCCTTCCGCGACGACACGACGATCCTCTCCTTCCGTGACGAACAAATCCACGAAGAACGTGCGTTCAACGACGACTACGAGGTAGCGTTTTTATTTTTGGAAATGCCCTTATTTCCGTGCTGTTTCCGTTCAAAATGAAGAACCCGTTTCATAAAACAATTTTATTTCATTAAAATTGTTTTTGGATATGTATTCATGTGTTGAATATTATTTCTCCCGTTGTTTATCTCTAACGCGGAGGGTGCGAGCCAAACGAACACGGCCCGACAACCCTCCGCCGTTCTTTGTTGTTGCGCAGATTTGACGGGTGATGACGGAACGTGCCGCAACGGAAGTTTGATGGTTCCGCAGTGAAGAGCGAGTCCCGGGAGGAGCAGCGGCGCAGACGAGAACAGAATCGGACCACCGGAGCGACTCCGGTGGCCCGTGGAAGCCGCCGGCGGCGCCTCGGCGCGCCGCCGGAAAAGGCCGCCGCGGCAGAAGCCGCGTCCGGTTGTCCAGAGCGACACCCTGCGGGTGCCGCGGGGTTGTCACGCGGGGGCGAAGGCTCCCCCCCGCGTCGCTCGGCTGTCCAGGGCGACACCCCGCGGGTGCCGCGGGGGTGTCACGCGGGGGCGGCGGCTCCCCCCCGCGTCGCTCGGCCGAGCCAGGCCGGTCCGACCGGCCGGGCCGCGTCCTGGCCGGGCCGGACCGGGTCCGACCGGGTCGGACCGGGTTGACCCGGTTCGGCCGACCCGGGGGGGGGGGGGGGGGTCGGGCCGGCTCGGCCCGGGCCCGGACCCCCCGTCTTCGGACCATTTTCGGTCAAATGCCCGTAACTTGAGCTACGGGCCTCCGAACGACGCGCCGTCAGCGGCAACGCGATCCTTGGATCGAGACGGTCGTTTCAGTATATCGCACTCAAGGTTTCGGAATACTTTGGGTTCGGCCGGGTTGGTTCGTACACGAAACCAACCGGGCCCTCGGAGCGGAAACGCTCATATCTTGAGCTACGGACGTCCGATTGACGTGCCGTCAGCTTTGTTGAATTCCTATAAGTGAGACGGATCTTTTGGCTTACTCCGCTCGAGGTTTGGATGCCGTCGGAGTGCGGTCGGGTTGGTTCGCTCACGAAACCAACCGGGCCCCTGGAACGAAAAAGCCAATAACTCACAGACCGGGCGTCCGATTGACGCGCCGTCTGTCTCGTTGCTTTCCTCTTGATGAGACAGAACTTTTGGTATCATCCGCCCGAGTTTTGGATGCAGATGGATAGTGGCCGGGTTGGATCGCACCGAAATCCAACCTGGCCCTTGGAACAGAAAAGTTGATATCTTTCAGACCAGACGTCCGTTTGACGAACCGTCAGCGGCGTTGGTGATCACGTTGAGAAACGGTCCCTATGAGTATACCCTATGAGTGTTCGGGGTATAGTTGAGTTACGGCCGGATTGGTTCGCACACGAAACCAACCGGGCCCCTGGGACAAAAAGGCTAGTAACTCACAGACCGGGCGTCCGATTGACGCGTCGTCTGTTGCGTTGAGACCCCTATGACGAGGTGGTCCTTTGAGATACTTACTTGCGGGACTTTGTGATACTTGGAGTATCGACCAGTAGCTCGTGGAGCGGACCCTCCTGGAGACGAGCGGGCGGAGTACGGAGACCGTGTAGCTGACTGAGACCCGACGACTGCTGATCGAACGACTCAGTGTGTTACAGAGGTTCGCTTGGTTGTAGCGGCACATGGGAGCGCTTGGTTGTAGCGGCAGAACCACGACAGAGGTGCGCTTGGTTGTAGCGGCACATGGAAGCGCTTGGTTGTAGCGGCAGACCCACGACAGAGGTGCGTTTGGTTGTAGCGGCACATGAGAGCGCTTGGTTGTAGCAGCTGGCCCGCGGTACTCGATAGGTGGAGTACTACAACAGTCTTAGGTTAGTGAGCAGTACCTCGAAGTCGTGACAGGACCACTGTACACTCCAGAGACGGAGCTCTTCAGCAGTTACGGTTTCGATAATGAAAATCCTGGTTTGAGCTGAGACTTTTGACCTTTGTGTTTCCTCATGATTGAGATGGGTCACTTGAAAACTTAGGTATATGTATGGGCATATACCTGGGTAGTGGTTATCCGTTGATTTCACAATCCTTGTGTTTCCTCATGATTGAGATGGGTTACTTGATAACTTAGGTATATGTATGGACATATATCTAAGTGGAGGTTATCTGTTGAGATCTTCTTGTGGTTACCCTTGTTGGTTTAGTGAGACCTTGAGGGTCTCGGGGTCCCTACTTAGTATCGTTATACTCACCCCTGCACGGGCTATGCCCGCACCTCGTTGTGTTGGTTGCAGACGACGGACAATGCTGACGGAGGCCGAGTGTTCGAGGACTGGACGGTACCCAAAGGTGGACTACACGACGAGTCGGTACCCGGAGGTGGACTACACGATGAGTCAGTACCCGGAGGTGGACTACACGACGAGATGACTCACAGAGGAGGTTGACGGACGAGAGCGTGGAGGAGGCTATCAGTACCTACCCTTCAGGTAGGATCCGTGGTGGACGACCAGGAGCTGTGCTATCTGTACCTACCCTTCAGGTAGGACCCGAGGAGGACGACCCAGGAGATGCTTCCTTCTTCCATCTGTTTGTCTTTTTGCTGTTGTACCTTGTTCAGTTGTAGTTGTACTTTCTTTTGGGTTTGTATTCTGGCCCATCTACTTTTTAGATTTTCTTTTGTACTTAGTGTTTTGCTTCCGCTTGTACTTTGTGGTGCTTGTTTTCTTTTATAAAGGCAATGCCTTCCCAGTTATCGGGATTTTACGCCTTTGGTGCTAGTCGCCAGCCCCTGGCCTATGGAAGGCGGGCTTGGGGTAGTCACGGCACGGGCCCCGAGGACGGGTCGTGACAATTGGTATCAGAGGAGTTTGGTTCTACCGTAGAACTTATAACTCTGATGTTTCTTTCTGTGAAGCAATAGTGTTTAGCGTATTGAGTGTGGTAATCAGTCCAGGGAGTCCAGTGTTGGTGCGGCGGTCGACGTATCCGTACACCAGGACCCTGACTTCTGATTTCCGACTTAATGCACGAAAACATTGATTGCATGTGTGTTTCAAGTTTTCTTTGTGATTACTTGTGTCAGCTCACCAGGTATACTGTCCTGACCGTGGCGCACTTGTTTCCTTTTCAGGATGGCCCCACGATGACATCCAGCTAGGGTTCCGAGCGATGTGCGTGGTGAGAGCCCACCGAGCGTCGAGGACTCGGTACAGGGCCCTTTAACAGCTGAGGCACTGGCAGTACCTATACCCGCCGAGCCACCGATGCTACCAGCCCCAGCCGCTGACGATACACGTCGCCTTAGAGCACTGCATGAGTTCCAGCGCCAGCGACCGCCCAGGTTCCGTGGGGAGATGGACCCTCAGGCCGCTGAGGACTGGCTGGAGGCAGTTGTACGGGTTTTCAGATTAGTGAGGACACCAGCAGACCTCATGGTGATCCTCGTAGCGAGCCTCCTACACGCGACGACAGGCAGATGGTGGAGCTTGATGCTCTAGGTGCACGACGAGGCGTCTCTCCTCTGGACGGACTTTGAGAGCATCTTCCGCTCCGAGTTCGTCCCAACCACCCTCCGAGCGGTGCGCATCCAGGAGCTACTACAGCTGCGGCAGGGCAGCATGACAGTGGCCCAGTACTCGGCGAGATTTACTGATCTCTCGCACTACTCCACAGATATGGTACGGGACCCGTTCTTCCAGGCCCGGACCTTCGACCAGGGACTGAGTCACGAGATCAGGGCTTCGATGATCTCCCTCAACATTCCGACTCAGGCAGGGGTGTTGGAGCGAGCCCTCTTAGTGGAGAGTTTTCTTGCTGAGCAGTCTCCAGCAGCAGGACCCACCACTTGCCGGCATGTGGCAGAGTCTTCTGCAGCGGGCAGTAGACAGATGACGCAGGGGTCCAAGAGGACTAGACCTACAGGTGGACAACAGCATGACTCTGGATCGTTTGTGCGAGGCACTCGGGGTGGGCAACGACTTGCCATGAGAGGGCAGTGTTACTCCTGCGGCGGGATTGGTCACATGGCTCGTGACTGTCCGACCCGCCATACGGATGACCAACAGATGGACGAAGGGCCCCCCAGGTAGAGGCAGAGGTTCGATCGGGGCGGGCCGCAAGGAGCAGGCGACCATGGTAGGGGAGCTGGCCGTGCAGCTGGAGGTGGACGACGCTTCGGGGTGTTGCCACCACCACCACCAGGAGGTCCACCCCGACCACAGGGGACAGGAGGACATGGGAGAGCTCAGCTTCAGGCAGCTGAGGCCTACGATCATGGGGCTCCAGGAGCAGATGGACAGGAGCGGGACTAGCTCCAGACCTGGAGACTTTTGTTCATGTTGCTTCTAGTTTTGTTGATGTATGTTTGTAGATGCCTTGTGTCTTTGTAATTGAGCTGCAGTAATGAAAGACACCTTTTCTTGTGACATTTACTTTCCTGTCCTCTCTTGTGTTGTTACTAAGAGGTTCCGGTTGCGACTGTTGACTTGACCCTCACTTGAGAGGTACCTACTGGAGGAGACCCAATTACCACACACTGATGCCGACAGTGTGACTCAACCCTTGGAGGCGAGAGTAACGGTTGGATCTCTTGGTAGTAGCGTCGATGCCTTACGACGTCATCCTTGGTATGGGTTAGTATCATCCATGTCGGGATTGACTGTATTAGGCAAAGAACGTGGTTCATCCAGGGGATGAGACCAGATTTCTCTTATCGGCAAGGAAGAAATCATAGCAGCTCTTGTGGGACCAGAGGTGATCTAGGCCATGATAGAGAAGGTCCAGGTGAGCACATGGGAGCGGAAGGCTCAGATGCGTGCTCAGTACCACCTTTGTTTCCCTAAGTTTGTGTTGAAGCTTTACGGGGACGTAAAGCCCTGTGGTGGGAGTAATGTAAAGACCCGAATTTCAAGGAATTTTTTTCTTCTTAATTTTCTTTGGAATTTTACAAGAACGCAGTTTCTGACGGCACCTGATTCTGAGGCCCGGTGTGCCCGGAATCATTTTCCAAAGTTTGGCTCGGGTACGTTCAGTGAACGGACAAGCGGGTTTTTCTAACTTTTGAACCGGTGCCCGGAATCGAATTCTGAGGGCACCGATGAAATCGCAGCACCAGTTTTCGCTTAGAAACGCATCTTCCAGAGTTGCATTTTCTCGGGTGTGGTTTTTAATTTTCGGGCTTAAAGTTAAGAAATAAAATAATTTTATGACAACTTTATTTTATTTCACTTAAGCCACTTGAAGCCACTTGGAAGCCACTTAAACTGAGTTGAAACGGATAGGGGACTATCCAGAAATATCCTACCCTCTCGGTAGGATATTTGTGAGGTGGGGCCCGCACGAGCCCCGCCGTTTCTTTCCGCTAAGTAACGCACTCGCGAAAACCCGTCATTATGAAAGTCAACTGACGCGTTTTCTTAAATCCTTAACGCACCATTTAATTGGGCGGTTTATTTCGTGAATTAAATGGGCGGTTTCCTTCGTTGAATTAATTCAACGAATTGATGGGTCCTTACCCTTTTTCGTTTGTTGGCGTAATAATAAAATAAGACCAACAAGTCTTTTTGGAGGATTACTCGTTGAGAGGTTTTGACAGAGAGTTCTTGAGCCTTCATCCTCCTTCGCGAAGAACGCGAAGAATGCGAAGGACGCGAAGAACGCCGGCCTCCGACGAAGAACGCCGAACCCGTGGAAGTCGACGACGTGACGCCGTGTTCCGCGACGCCGACGTTCCCTTCCTGCAACATTCTTCTGCAACGTCTCTTCCTCCGCAACGAATCTTCGATCAGCTGTTGAGGTAAGAGACTTCGAGATTCTCTTAAATCTCCCTGGTGTTTTTTTAACAAAACACGGATTTAATTTTATCTAATTAAATTAAATCTGTTGTTTCTTGGTCTGTTGAGTTCGCCGACTCAACGCCGGATTCCGCGACGACGTGACGCCCTTCCGCGACGACGCGACGATCCCCTCCTTCCGCGACGAACAAATCCGCGAAGAACGTGCGTTCAACGACGACTACGAGGTAGGGATTTTATTTTTGGAAATGCCCTTATTTTCGTGTTGTTTCCGTTCAAAATGAAGAACCCATTTCATAAAACAATTTTATTTCATTAAAATTGTTTTCGGATATGTATTCATGTGTTGAATATTATTTCTCCCGTTGTTTATCTCTAACGCGGAGGGTGCAGGCCAAACGAACACGGCCCGACAACCCTCCACCGTTCTTCGTTGTTGCGCGGATTTGACGGGCGACGACGGAACGTGCCGCAACGGAAGTTTGATGGTTCCGTAGTGAAGAGCGAGTCCCGGGAGGAGCAGCGGCGCAGACGGGAACAAAATCGGACCACCGGAGCGACTCCGGTGGCCCGCGGAAGCCGCCGGCGGTGCGGGTCGCCGGCGCGGCGACGCCGGCAGCCGAGAGCGGTGGCGCCTCGGCGCGCCGCCAGACAAGACCGCCGCGGCAGAAGCCGCGGCGGTGGCACTCGCGGACCCGCGGCCGCGCGGGTCTGGCGCGCGCGGGATGCGGCTGAAGCCGCGTCCGGTTGTCCAGAGCGACACCCCGCGGGTGCCGCGGGGTTGTCACGCGGGGGCAGCGGCTCCCCCCCGCGTCGCTCGGCTGTCCAGGGCGACACCCCGCGGGTGCCGCGGGGGTGTCACGCGGGGGCGTCACGCGGGGGCGGCGGCTCCCCCCCGCGTCGCGCGGCCGCGCGGCCGAGCCGAGCCGGGCTGGCCGAGCCAGGCCGGTCCGACCGGCCGGGCCGGACCAGGTCCGACCGGGTCGGACCGGGTCGACCCGGTTCGGCCGACCCAGGGGGGGTCGGGCCGGCTCGGCCCGGGCCCAGACCCCCCGTCTTCGGATCGTTTTCGATCAAATGATCGTAACTTGACCTACGGGCCTCCGAACGACGCGCTGTCAGCGGAAACGCGATCCTTGGATCGAGACGGTCGTTTCGGTATATCGCACTCAAGGTTTCAGAATACTTTGGGTTCGGCCGGGTTGGTTCGTACACGAAACCAACCGGGCCCTCGGAGCGGAAACACTCATATCTTGAGCTACGGACGTCCGATTGACGTGCCGTCAGCTTTGTTGAATTCCTCTAAGTGAGACGGATCTTTTGGCTTACTCCGATCGAGGTTTGGATGCCGTCAGAGTGCGGTCGGGTTGGTTCGCTCACGAAACCAACCAGGCCCCTGAAACGAAAAAGCCAATAACTCACAGACCGGGCGTCCGATTGACGCGCAGTCTGTCTCGTTGCTTTCCTCTTGATGAGACTTAACTTTTGGTATCCTCCGCCCGAGTTTTGGATGCAGATGGATAGTGGCCGGGTTGGATCGCACCGAAATCCAACCGGGCCCCTGGAACGGAAAAGCTGATATCTTTCAAACCAGACGTCCGTTTGACGAACTGTCAGCGGCGTTGGTGATCACGTTGAGAAACGGTCCCTATGAGTATACCCTATGAGTGTTCGGGGTATAGTTGAGTTACGGCCGGATTGGTTCGCACACGAAACCAACCGGCCCCCTGGGACGAAAAGGCTAGTAACTCACAGACCGGGCGTCTGATTGACGCGCCGTCTGTTGCGTTGAGACCCCTATGACGAGGTGGTCCTTTGAGATACTTCCTTGCGGGACTTTGTGATACTTGGAGTATCGACCAGTAGCTCGTGGAGCGGACCCTCCCGGAGACGAGCGTGCGGAGTACGGAGACCGTGTAGCTGACTGAGACCCGACGACTGCTGATCGAACGACTCGGTGTGTTACAGAGGTGCGCTTGGTTGTAGCGGCACATGAGAGCGCTTGGTTGTAGCGGCAAACCCACGACAGAGGTGCGCTTGGTTGTAGCGGCACATGAGAGCGCTTGGTTTTAGCGGCAGACCCACGACATAGGTGCGCTTGGTTGTAGCGGCACATGGGACAGCTTGGTTGTAGCGGCAGACCCACGACAGAGGTGCTCTTGGTTGTAGCGGCACATGGGAGCGCTTGGTTGTAGCGGCAGACCCACGACAGAGGTGCGCTTGGTTGTAGCGGCACATGGGAGCGCTTGGTTGTAGCGGCAGACGCACGACAGAGGTGCGCTTGGTTGTAGCGGCACATGGGAGCACTTGGTTGTAGCAGCTGGCCCGCGGTACTCAATAGGTGGAGTACTACAGCAGTCTTAGGTTAGTGAGCAGTACCTCAGAGTCGTGACAGGACCACTGTACACTCCAGAGACGGAGCTCTTCAGCAGTTACGGTTTCGATAATGAAAATCCTGGTTTGAGCTGAGACTTTTGACCTTTGTGTTTCCTCACGATTGAGATGGGTCATTTGAAAACTTAGGTATATGTATGGGCATATACCTGGGTAGTGGTTATCCGTTGATTTCACAATCCTCATGTTTCCTCATGATTGAGGTGGGTTACTTGATAACTTAGGTATATGTATGGGCATATATCTAAGTGGAGGTTATCTGTTGAGTTCTTCTTGTGGTTACCCTTGTTGGTTTAGTGATACCTTGAGGGTCTCGGGGTCCCTACTGAGTATCGTTATACTCACCCCTGCACGGGCTATGCCCGCACCTCGTTGTGTTAGTTGCAGACGACGGTCAATGCTGACAGAGGCCGAGTGTTCGAGGACTGGACGGTACCCAGAGGTGGACTACACGACGAGTCGGTACCCGGAGGTGGACTACACGACGAGTCAGTACCCGGAGGTGGACTACACGACGAGACGACTCACAGAGGAGGTTGACGGACGAGAGCGTTGAGGAGGCTATCTGTACCTACCCTTCAGGTAGGATCCGTGGTGGACGACCAGGAGCTGTGCTATCTGTACCTACCCTTCAGGTAGGACCCGAGGAGGACGACCCAGGAGCTGCTTCCTTCTTCCAGCTGTTTGTCTTTTTGCTGTTGTACCTTATTCAGTTGTAGTTGTACTTTCTTTTGGGTTTGTATTCTGGCCCATCTACTTTTCAGATTTTCTTTTGTACTTAGTGTTTTGCTTTCGCTTGTACTCTGTGGTGCTTGTTTTCTTTTATAAAGGCAATGCCTTCCCAGTTATCGGGATTTTACGCCTTTGGTGCTAGTCGCCAGCCCCTGGCCTATGGAAGGCGGGCTTGGGGTAGTCACGGCACGGGCCCCGAGGACGGGTCGTGACAACCATGAAAATTTTATGTCCTGGAAAGTCACATCAAGGCCAAAGCAACAACCAAACCCAACTGAGAAACCAAGAGGTACTCCCTTGCCAGGTTTCACCCCCAAAGGCCAAAACACCTCCAATGATCAATTAAGGAAGGAATACTCTCACAAAACAAACATAAACCACTTTCCTGAAACAATTAATCACATTCAGGATTTATCCCAAAAGAAAACTCCTCAAACACAATCTGAACAAAACTCAAGAAATTTACCCAAACAAACAACAACATCGAACAAAGTTACACTTACCTTGCTATAACTAAACCATTGGGCACTCTCCAATCTCAACGTTTACTCAAGGAAGATGTAGGTAGTTAGATAGTTCTGAACGAGACTACCCACTTCCAAGCCAAGACCAAAGACAAAACTGAGTTACTGGTATGAGGAGACACAAATGGGCTCCCCACCATAAGAGACAACTTAAATTTTTCCCAAGACAGAATCAGGAAACTAATAGGGGGAGGACTGAATGGACTCCCCGGTTCAAGGGGTATAATTACATCAGACCTTTACAAAAGAACTTATATAAGACTCGTAGTGGGTCTCCCCACTATAATAACCAACCATCTTAATCGACCAGCACGAGCCAGTACAAAAAGACCCCAAAATTTAAAGGGTTGAGATGACCTCATGATTAGTCTGCACGATTTTGAAAACCATGCGCTAACCATGGGGATCCTTCTATCTACATGGTTTTCTAGGGCATGCTCACTACTAACCATGTGAAAACCGTGCGCTCAACCTGTCTAGCCAAACTTCAAACCTTTATCCAAATACCTAGTCGAAACCAAAGGGGGAAAGTGTGAACTCAGGCTACAACATGGAAACAAGGTCCTCCCACCTCTACCACTAAATGGGAACAACTGGAACAAGATGATGAAACCAGAGGTTTAAACTCTTCTAATCATTCATACTGAGGATATGACTTTGTACTAGGGTTTGAACGACCCTGGGATTTCCCCTCAGGACGTGCCAACTTCTCTTCGGGACCTATGGCTGAAGCTTCAAATGATTGAAGCATCTTCGACCTTGTAGTTAGGCTTTAGAAACCACCTGAACAGAACTTCTTCTTTCGGTGATACAAACAACTACACCGCAATCCCTGATAAGTTTACCAAGACATAAAACATTCCAAACTCACTTTACCCTAACCCAACATTTCACTGAAACAATGTATTAGAAGATGCACACACATCATACCTTGTTTCTTCAGGTGAGAAACAACAGAGGGAATGGATGCATATAAACACCTTCCTCTAAAACAGAGGATTTTGATGTTGTTTCCAAGGGAGACATACTCCCAACATAACAGAGATTCTCATAGGATTGAACAACCTTCACCTTTACATTCAAATGAGTACATGACATCACAAGGCGTCACCAAACATGACCATTGCGGCTGATAGAAACAATACATGGAACGAGACCTTATGCCAAGTCCCTAAACAACACACAAGTCCAGAAAGTGGCCACAATAGCCTCTCATGACCAGATTCCCAAAACTAGTGGTTTAACATTAACTCCTACTTCAAATAATTTATGAAGAACCCAGAGGCCCTCTTAGACACCATCGAGACACTCATCCACACTAACAACCCTATACCACTTCCACCTTTAATGAATCAGGCAACTTAAGAAACTAAGGTCTCTTTCAACCTTCCACGAGCACTCTCCTGCTACAAGAGGATCCACAAATCAAAGAAATGAATGGGTGTAGACTCAATTAACAAAGACCGATAAAAGATTCATTATATTGATCAACTGGAGGATTTTCCAATGACGAAACAATCTCGGTTGCACTTTAGTTGTGCATTAACCCTTAATGGGGGCATACCTTATCCAATGAGAGAACCCAAGGACCCAACCAAGTTGGTCCATTGGTCAAAAAATTCCACAAACTAGATCCAAACACATGAAGGGAACCACTGTAAAGGTGTCCTGAAACATATCTCAGAAGAGACTACTAACCGGTCCTTCTACCCAGCCTACCAACCAAACACAAACCCAAAACACAGTTCAAACAGGAGGGGTTCTTGGACTCAAAATATTCCACAACATCAACATTTAAAAAAACACATAATACACACCATCTCAAAACACTCATCAAGACATCAAATTTTCCTTTTAAAAACATTTCTTGTAAAACAAACGGTTCAACGGTTAGTGTATCCACCAATGGTACCCCATGGGCCCCACACATGCATGTTTCCATGCCACACCGGGACCCTCCTCATATTCATCCTAGTACTCATCCAATCATGCCATTAACCATCCATCATCCCATATAACCCCATGCATGTTATCTCTCACAAAAATACCAAAGGTTAAAACAAAAATTCCTTCCACTTTTCAAAACCAAAACAATCAACCAATACTTCATTTTTCTCAATACCGCTAACCATGAAATCAAACCCAAATTACCGCTTAATTTTTTTTCAAAAAGGCACAATAATTCAAATGAAACTCACTTTCAAGTCATACACATTAATTTCAAAACATCTCATCCCATTAAAATACCTTTCAATAGTTTAGAAAACTCTATTGGAAACACATTTTCAAAACCAACTTTAACATACTTCTTGGTTTCAAAAGAGGCGTAAACACACCATTTTCCTAATTCAAAAAAAATTCTGAAATTTTAGTTCCACCATTTCAAAAATCAAGCCCTTCCCTCTTTATTTGAAAATAATTTCACAAAAACCTTATGCTTCTTAAAACCATGTCATTTTTACTTTAAAACCAAACTTCCAAGATTTCAAAACTAAAGGACACAAGACAATGTGAGGGGGAACTAGCTTCTATGGGTGACTTGGACATATGGTTGGCGGCCATATTATAATCACTTCACCATCACAGAGAGTATTCTAGGGAATATCCCCAGCTCCACATGGCTTTCCAGGCCCGGTGAGCTCACTGAGACCATTAACCCAACTCTCTTTTCATTTCCCCTAATCATCATCAAACCAAGACAACCAAAGGACTTAGATAAATCCCAACTTCCCCTAGAAACATGAATCCCATCATGAGGTGTGGTGATCAAGCACACTACCCATAACTGGAATACCAAGTATTGACAATCCTAACTCCAGACTATCCCGACTCTTCCCCAAATAACATGACCCAAAGAGTTAACCTCAACCTCCTCTGATACCATTTTTTCACGAACCAAATTTGGTCGCTGCTGAAACCGGCACCAAACCTGGACCAATACATGGACCGAAGGGCATTCCCGATCCCCACAGGATGGAACAAGTTCCCAGGTGTCATAAAATGAGAATTGGGAATGATTTACCTGAGTTTATAAACTTAAAACAACAAATGAATCCAATAAAACGAATCTGGATTTTCCAAACCAAACAATCTTTTAAAAAAATTCAGAACTGAATTACATAGTTTAAAACAACTCACCAAGACTATAACCAAGGTACAAAACCAAAAGGAAACAAACCAATAACCTCCACATGGCAAGAGGCACCACCCTCAAGCCATCCCCATAACACTGCACCAAGAAGAACCGCTAAAATCCCGAACCGCTGGCACTAAAAGTTTTACCCACACCAGCGACAAAAGTGACCAAATCTACTTACACCCAAAGGTGTAATTAGGGTGTGATCCAAATCCCAGTTGGATACCACCACTAGAGGATTCCATGTGACAAACATTCAAAGACTAAAAGTTTGCAAGTTTTGGTAAACAAGAAATGATAATGACAATTTCTAAAAGATGAAACTTGAAAAAAATAATTTCTAAGTGGGATAATTTAAAGAATAATCACTTTTAAAATAAATGACAAAGCTACTAAATTTTCATCCAAATATACTGTATGTCGATGGTAAGTTTAAAGGATCTAATGAGCACAAACAATGGGAAATAACTTCTAGGCACTAGCTCACTATGGGTCCCAAGTACCTCGTATCTCGGTGAAAGTAACCATCACAATATATATATATGTTCTCGTGCACGAGACACTAGTAGGGAACATACCCATAACCTAGTGGTCCCCAATCATCATCGTCATAGTTTAGTTAGAGTTGTAAGCATCAATCTTGCTAAGCAAAACTGAGGCCAAACCCCACAGATTCACTAGCATACTAGTACACGCCCACCCACCTAGATACCTGGGTTTTCCCCTTGTGCTCAAACAAGTTCAACAAGTCAAGAAATATACTTTGCACATGAAAATATCATTTACACATCACAAATTCACCAAACAACCCACATGTATACCACACAAGTCACAAAAGTCCACTTTTCATTCAAATTGATTTTGAAATCCGACTCACACCAAAATATCCCACAACACTTTTCACATTTCTTTAACACTTCCAAAAATCCATTAAACAATTTTATAAAACCATTCCAAGATATTCCAACTCACATAAAAACTCACTCACATGTTACATAATACCTTTTTCATAACTAAAATCCATTTTTCACATTACACTCACACAAAACATCCCACATCACTTTCACATCTCTTACACACTTTAGTAAATCCTTCAAACATTTTTATAAAACATTTCCAAGATAGAACACATCACAAAACATCCCCTTTCACATTTAAAATATACCATTTCAAAATATACACACTCTAAAATAGTTTTCCAATATGGTTTCACCTCTTACATAAATCATTAAATCATTCAAATCTTTCATAAAATAACTCTAAAGAGTACACCCAAACTTTGCACATAAAACCCATTTCAAAACCGTATTTCAAGGACAAAACGACACCAAAACACTACCAAAGTATAATTGGAATCCCTAGATACATTTATAAAACCACTTTCAAGTGTTATAAAATCACATTGAATAATACCATGAAAGATACAAATGAAAACACCCGTTTTCATAAAATGATCTCAAGAAGTATAACAAAGTTTTACACACCAAACCTATTCCAAAACCCCCCTTCCAAGGCCCACATGACACTAATGCATTAACAAAACATAATTTTCAGCCCCTTTCAACAACTAATATATCAATTTCATATTTTATAAAACTACCACAAAAGATACAACATGTATTACATTCGAAAAGTTCACAAATTCAACAAAAATGCAATTATAAAATTAAATTCCTAACCAAATCCCTCAAAAACAGTTTTCTCACCACACACAGCATATGGGGAACATGAAAAACCAGTAAAACAAGCAAACTAACTCATCAAGTAATGGTTAACCATGGAATCACCTACCTTTTGAGTCGAAATCCTCAAACCATGGTGCGAAACATCAAGCGCACTACCACCACACCACAAGGAAGTGAAGAAAAACCTAATGTAACACACCAAGATTTCATAGTACATTTTTTCTTCAAAGTAATTCAATAACTTACACTACACGCAACATCGAGTTCAAGCGCACCACGGCTTACCAAACTAACCATTCAAAAGTGGTTATGAATAGTATTAACAGAATTTTGAACTTTATATAACTTTTATAATTTTAGAATCCATATTATGAGTTTTTTAGACATAATGTAAGGACAAATTCATTTTTTTCAGATAAAATAAGTATTTTTCAAAAAATGAAATTTTACCGCCTTTTAATGGAGAACCCTTTTTAAATCCAATATTTGAAACTTTTATATATTCAATTTGACAGAATAAAATTCTTCTTTGGGATAAAGACATAATAATTTAGTTTCAATAAATTTTTGGTGTTTTTCTGATAACTTTCATATTTGGGTGAATAGTGAAAAATAATATATTTTAACTGAAAACACTTTTTTAATCAAAATAATTTATAGTGTTAAACTATACATATGAATGGTTTGAATGTATAATTAGATTATATTTTTACCATTTAATCCAATTTTGGTCATTGGAAGTAATTTCACTTTGAAATTGGACATAAACAAATGTCAATCTTTTGATAGTTATTATTTCATAAAAATACGCTTTTTGGTTTTGACAACAGAAATTAATTTTAAACTAATAAACGCAATTTCTATGTTTTTAATTTGGTAAAATAGACTTAATTTTTGAATTCATAATATCAAAATTAGCTTAGGGTGAACTTTTGGTATGTTTCTGAAAACTTTTAATTTTTAATGAATAGTGAAAAACACTGAGTTATAGTTTAAAACCGAATTTTTATTTAAATAATTATTTATTTTATTTAAATTTATTTTAAGTCAAAATAGATACATAATACCTATATAATTTCAATTTAATTCATTGGAGTCAGTTTATAATAATTTTAGATATATAAAAATTTTATTGAACTTTTCACTGTCTTTTACCCACCTCCTAGGAGAATTTGTAAATTCACATAAAACTTAATTTTACCGCTCCTGTGAGTTGAATTTAGAAAATCCGAGAGACACGGTTAATATCAAGGAGTAAAATGTGGTTCAATAAGATAAAAATATTTTTTGGTGAATAGAAACTTTTTACTTTTATTTATCACAGTTAAAAGTAAATAGGGTAATTAAGGGTAAAAATGATATTATTATTACCCTAACAATGTCCTAATTCTATTGTATAAGTATAATTCGACCAAAAAAACCTTAGGAATAAAATATAAACCTCTTTGGTCCACTTGGATTAGATTAGGATATTTATTATTATTTAATTCAAAGAAGAGTTAAAAGGGTTAACATCAAAGTTTAATAACTAAAACATTTTTAATATAGGGTTACACATAAGATAAATTTTATTATAAATATTCATTAGAAATATAAAAAGTTTTCCTACATAATTGTATTTTATTTATATTTTTTAGACATTAAATAATTTAATTTATTTATGACACAATGATGATGAAATAATTACCTAATTAATGAAATATTAAAATAATTGATATTATAAATATCCAAATAAATGTAATTTGAGTCTTTTTATGAATTAAAATAATTTTCTAAGTTAACATGACATATTAGGGTTGGTTATATGATTTTTTTTGAATTAATAATGCTGTTATGAATTTAGCAAAAACAAAATACCAAATAGTGTCAAAATTGACATAAAAGAGTTTTTAAAACAAATATTATATTATTAATTGATATTATATTTATAAAAATCTAAGATTTCGTCCAAAAGACTTATATAATGATAGGTGTATCATTAATGAACCACTTGGTGTTCTCTTGGAAGTATATAGTAAGTTTATTAACCATATAATATAAAAATACAAAGAGACATGGTAAATGTTAAACTATTTAACTAAGAGTTAAATCTAAAAGTTAAGGTTAATATAGTGACACAAACCTGTCTAAAACATATTGGTTGAGTGGTTTTAGACCCATACACACCTTATCCTTTAAATAATCCATTTTTGAGCCATTAGAAACTGAAAATTATTTTATTATAAAATATTATTTCTAGCTTTTCCTAAGGTGCCCCTCACCCCTCTTATAAAAGGGCACTCCCCCTTATCTCTAATTCACACCTTCAAAGCCATTTGTCTCGGCCAAAACCTGCCCAAATACCCTATAAAATATCCTCCCTTTATCCTAGAGGCCCTCCTTTGGTCAGAAATCCAACTTAAGGAGCCCTTTTGATCAAATAAAAAGGAAGAACCCGAAGAAGAGGTAATAATTTCAACACCCTCTTTCAAGTTCTTTTCTTCTTACACTTATTATTTCTTTTTTATTTACATTATAAAATAATAACTCCAGTATCTTCTATATATTGTGATGTTATTATAAATACGGTACAACCATATTCATTATTCTATCTATCCTTCGAATGACATGTCACCATACGTGCATACGCACAGATTATTGTCTCCATGTCATGGTGTAATTGTTATTCAATACATTATTATTTGGATGGGTATAATAATGATGTGTAATTCATGTAAATAATAAATATAAAATGATAATTATTCTGTATATATGATATAACATCCAATTATATATTATTTTAATATCAAAAGAATGATATTGTCGCTCGTGCATACGTACAGATTACCGTCTCCACCAACGCGATGAGATTCATTCCCCATCATATCCATTTAAGACTAAATTTCATTTTATGATTAAAAATAATGTTTAAAGACATGATATAATTATGAATATGAATAATATACATTCCATCCATAACAAATATGACTCACATAACAAAGAATATAAAGGAAAATGAATCCGTTAACACCCGAAACGATGGTAATACTAAGATATTATTAACAAAGCAATGTTAAAAGATCATATATGATATCATTTTAATGTATATGATTATTGTATAATTTAATAACAATTATTTCACCATTATACAGGAGGTTAACCTACCCTCGACCAAGGAAAAAGTACAAAGGGGTTTCTTATCTCACTTTTAATTCCGTGAGATTTCCATTGTTCACCACTTATTTATTGCATGTGGTGTTTGTACTACCCGTGATTGTATTAATTGTGTAATATAATTTAATTTATTTATATTTAAATCATCATTGTATGATCCTTCTTTCATGGGTGTATGTTTTGTAAGTTACCAAATCGATAAGGGAATTTGAAATTTCAATTTCCACTCATTCGGCTTTATGCATACTTCATTGATTATTTTACTCCAAGATTATGTGTGGAATCACTATTAATTTTCTTATGTCATAATTTCCACTCCCCTTTCTGTGGATATACTTTTGATACACATAATCACTCCATTTATAAATTCTCAAGTCATCGATATGAACTTGATAAGAGTGATTTTAACTCAATATCCATTTATTGAGTTAAACATCCAATTCATTGGTGTTGTTTTTACAAGAATATGTGTGAATGTACTCTGATTGATTCACACTGAATATCCAATAATATTGAGTGTATTTATATTTTTCACAAATAATTATGTCGTTGATTTATCCTTAACCTAAGGATACAGTCTTTATAAGAGATTTCATCTCAATTTACATTCCATTGAGACTTCTTTGTTGTTATACACCAATTAACTTTTATATGGTGTATATAATGTACTTTGAAATAGTATATCATGAATCCCTTTATTCTCATGATATTATAAATTTTTTATTACCTCAATTATTTTTATTCAAGTGTCTCTCTTTTGGTTAGGAATTCTAACTAAAATATCATTTTAAATGTTTTAAAGATTTATTATTCTAAATCTTTCTCATTAATGTCCATGTTTTAAAAATGGTTTTAAGGATTTATTTATATGGACATTAAAGTTTTAAAATTATAATTCCTTTTAAAAGTTTCAAAGTGGTATGAGACATTTTGATTCAAAAATCTATTTTAAATGGCTTCTTGATAAATAGTGAGACTTTTAAATGTTTTCATAAAAAAGGGGGATATTTCTCTCAAATAGTTTTGATGACTATTTTCATCTATGTCAATATCCTTCATTATTCTCGATTGAGGTTAATATGTTACAATAAAATCTTCCATATTTTATTGAATGATTTATGTTTGATTGTGGATGTGCTATTTTTACACCATTCATGGTTTGTGGATAAAGTATTGACATTTCGTATGCTAGTTTTAATACGAATGTTTATGTTATGTTTAAACTTGTTCATATGAGGAATGAATTGGACTTAGTAAGTGACGTGTGGAGCCCACTATAGCTCCTCGATGCATCGGTAGGTCTCATGAGACAAACTAGTGTCTTGGCACAAGGCCTTGACAAAATCTTATTTGTAGTATTGGCACAAGGCCTTGACTATGTGGTTATGATAGTCTGGTATTATGCATTCCATCATTATGAAAGTGGCTATTGATGTTGCATGTGATTATTCGACTAGTATAATATCCATGTGAATAAGTAAATGGAGTTATTTTATTTTATATTTTCCATATTATGCTGAATTTCAAGTTTCAAAAGCTTTTTCTCTAGTCTTATACACTGACTTAAATGTTTATGCTTATTTATGAAAGTTTTTGCTGTAATGTTATCCTTGCTGAGCATCTGAGCTCACCCCTTTATATGTTTTATTTTTTCCAGGATGCAAAGAAGTATATTATGACTGACCTCCAGGGATAGTCTATGGGATCTCAATGTTGTCTATGGAAACAATGTTGTTGTAGTTTTCCATTTTATGTTGTAATGTAAACCTTATGAATGTATCTAGTACTTCCAAGGCTACTAAATTAATCAGTCTTTCGAGACTTGATCTTTTATGATCATGCCAATGATACGTAATAATGCACCGAATCTGGGCTTATGGGGTTGGGGAATTACACCTAAAATCTCAATATTACACAAAAAATAAACCATTTCAAACCCTAGGTTTTAATCCTAACTTTTGGACACTTTGGAACATCAAGAAAGTGGGATGAAATCCTAAGGAAATAGAAGAAATGGATGGGAGGAACACTTACTTGAAGGAATCTTGGAGAAATCTCTCTAAATACACTAGTATCATAATTTTAAAATAGCCAAAAATTCAAGTGAGGTTCGAACAAGGAAGAGGAGATCATGTAGGAACTGGAATGGGGGAAAAAGAGTGAGAAATGAAGGAGTTACGAGGGAATCAATTTACCTCTTCAAATCTGGGCGATTTGTGAAATCCAGAGAAGTTTCACCCAAATTTGTGATTCTATTGAGCTCCAAATTGGGGAAGGAGAGAATGGGGGCGCGCCTTGGGTAAGTGGGTTCGGGTGAGAGTTCAAATCACTGAAAAAACTTAAACATTGAATGAGATATTAAATAATTAAAAAATATTTTTAATGCTGGAAATGGGCTTTCGGGCAGACCCAATCTCTTAAATAAAAACCCAAATCCACCATGATTATGGATTCCTAAATGGTCCAAATTAATATGGTGGTGTTAATAGGTCAGGTTATGACAAGTATTAATTGGAATGGATGAAAAATGTTGAAAAATGAAAGAGTTATAAAGGAATCAAAATTTATTTTTAAATCTGGAATTGGGCTCATGGTTTGGCCCAAATCATGAAAAGTCACCCATTTCTCCAAAAATGCATAAGAAACCCCTAAAACAAAGCAATAATGGAAATTAAATTAAAAATACATTTAAAATAAGTTATGTATGTGACAATTCTCCCCACCATGAAAACTTTATGCCCCAGAAAGTCACAACAATCCCAAAACAACAACCAAATCCAACTGAGAAACCAAGAGGCACTCCCTTGCCAGGTTTCACCCCCAAAGGCCAAAACACCTCCAGTGATCAATTAAGGAAGGAATAATCTCACAAACCAAACATACACCGCTTTACTGAAACGATCAAGCACATTCAGGCTTTATCCCAAAAGAAAACTCTTCAAACACAATCTGAACAAAACTCAAGCAATTTACCCAAACAAACAACAACATCGAACAAGGTTACACTTACCTTGCTATAACTAAAACATTGGGCACTCTCCAATCTCAACGTTTACTCAAGCAATATGTAAGTAGTTTGATAGTTCCGAATGAGACTACCCACTTCCAAGCCAAGACCAAGGACAAAACCGAGTTACTGGTATGAGGAAACACAAATGGGCTCCCCACCATAATAGACAACTTAAAATTTTCCCGAGACAAAATAAGGACACTAACAGGGGGAGGCCTGAATGGACTCCCCAGTTCAAGGGGTAGAATTCCATAGGACCTTTACAAAAGAACTTATATAAGACTCATACTGGGTCTCCCCACCATAATAACCAACCATCTTAACCGACCAGCACGAGTTAGTACAGAAAGATCCCAAAATTTCAAGGGTTGAGATGGTCGCACGGTTAGTCCGCATGGTTTTGAAAACCATGCGCTAACCATGTGGATCCTTCTATCTACATGGTTTTATAGGGAATTCTCACTAATAACCATGCACAAATCGTGCAATCAACCTGTCTAGCCAAACTTTAAACCTTTCTCTAAATACCCAGTCAAAACCGAAGGGGGAAAGTATGAACCCAGGCTACCACATGGAAATGAGGTCCTACCACATCTACCACCAAATGGGAAAAACTGGAACAAGATTATGACACCAGAGGTTTAAACTCTTCTGATCATTCATATTGAGGATAAGAATTTGTACTAGGGTTTGAACGACCCTGGTATTTCCCTCAGTACATGCCATCTTCTCTCTGGGACCTATGGCTGAAGCTCAAATTATTGAAGTATCTTCGTCCTAGTAGTTAGGCTTTAGAAACCACCTAAACATAACTTATTCTTCCAGTGATACAAAAAACTACACCACAATCCCTGATAAGTTTACCAAGACATAAAACATTCCAAACTCACTTTACCCTAACCCAACATTTCACTGTAACAATGTCTTAGAAGATGCACACACATCACACCTTGTTTCTTCGGGTGAGAAACAACAGAAGGAATGGATGCATATAAACACCTTCCTCTAAAACAGAGGATTTTGACATTTTTTCCAAGGATACATACTCCCAACATAACATAGATTCTCATAGGATTGCACAACCTTCACATTTATATTCAAACTAGCACATGACATCAAAAGGTGTCACCAAACATGACCATTGTGACTGATAGAAACAATACATGGAACAAGACCTTATTCCAAGTCCCTAAACAACACACAAGTCGAGAAAGTGTCCACAATAGCCTCTCATGACCAGATTCCCAAAACTAGTGGTTTAACATTAACTCCTACTTCAAATAATCTATGAAGAAACCAGAGGCCCTCTTAGACACCATCAAGACACTCATCCACACTAAAAACCCTATACCACTTCCACCTTCGACGAATTAGGCAACTTAAGAAACTAAGGTCTCTTTCAACCTTCCACGAGCACTCTCCCGCTACAAGAGGATCCAAAAATCAAAGAAATGAATGGTTGTAGACTCAATCAATAAATATCAATAAAATATTCATTATATTGATCAACTGGAGGATTTTCCAATAGCAAAAAAATCACGGTTGCACTTCAATTGTGCATTAACCCTTAATGGGGGCGTACCTTATCCAATGAGAGAACCCAAGGACCCAACCAAGTTGGTACATTGGTCAAAACATTCCACAAACCAGATCCAAACCCATGAAGGGAACCAGTATAAAGGTAACCTGAAACATATCTCAGAAGAGACTACTAACCGGTCCTTCTACCCCGCTTACCGACCAAACACAAACCCAAAACACAGTTCGAACATGAGGGGTTCTTGGACTCAAAACATTCCACAACATCAACATTTCCAAAAACACATAATACACACCATACCAAATCAATCATCAATACATCAAGTTTTCCTTTTAAAAACATTTCTTGGAAAACAAACGGTTTAGCGGTTAGCGTATCCACCAATGGTACCCCATGGGCCCTACACATGCATGTTTCTGTGTCACACCGGGCACCCTCCTCATATCCATCCCGACACTCATCCAGTCATGCCATCAACCATCCATCATCCCATATAACCCCATGAATGTGTTTTCTCACAAAAATACCAAAGGTTAAAACAAAAACTCTTTCCAATTTTCAAAACCAAAACAATCAACCAATACTTCCTTTTTCTCAATACCGCTAACCACGGAATCGAACCCAAATTTCCGCTTACAAATTTTTTTAGAAAGGAACAATCATTCAAATGAAAACTCACTTTCAAGTCATACACATTAATTTCAAAACATTTCATCCCATTAAAACACCTTTCAACAGTTTAGAAAACTCTATTGGAAACACTTTTTCAAAACCAACTTTAACATACTTCTTGGTTTCAAAAGAGGCGTAAACACACCATTTTCCTAATTCAAAAAAAATTCTGAAATTTTAGTTCCACCATTTCAAAAATCAAACCCTTCCCTTTTTATTTGAAAATCATTTCACAAAAACCTTACACTTCTTAAAACCATGTCATTTTTACTTTAAAACCAAACTTCTAAGATTTCAAAACTAAAGGACACAAGACAATGCGAGGGGGAACTAACTTTGATGGGTGACTTGGACATATGGTTGGCGGCCATATTATAATCACTTCACCATTAAAGAGAGTATTCTAGGGAATATCCCCAGCTCCACATGGATTTCTAGGCCCAGTGAGCTCACTGAGACCATTAACCCAACTCTCTTTTTATTTCCCCTAATCCTCATCAAAACAAGACAACCAAAGGACTTAGATAAATCCCGATTTCCCCTGGAAACATGAATCCTATAATGAGGTGTGGTGATCGGGCACACTACCCATAACTGGAATACCAAGTCTTGAAAATCCTAACTCCAGACTATCCCGACTCTTCCCCAAATAACATGACCCAAAGAGTTAACCTCAACCTCCTCTGATACCATTTTGTCACGAACTGAATTTGGTCGCCGCTGAAACTAGCACCAAACCTGGCCCAAGACATGGCCCAAAGGGCATTCCTGATCCCCACAGGATGACACAAGTTCCCAGGTGTCATAAAATGAGAACTGGGAACGATTTAACTAAGTTTATAAACTTAAAACAACAAATGCATCTAATAAAACAAATCTGGATTTTTCAAACCAAACAATCTTTAAAAAAAATTCAGAACTGATTTAAATAGTTTAAAACAACTCACCAAGACTATAACCAAGGTACAAAACCAAAAGGAAACAACCCAATAACCTCCACATGGCAAGAGGCACCACCCTCAAGACATCCCCATAACACTGCACCAAGAAGAACCGCTAAAATCCCGAACCGCTGGCACTAAAAATTTTACCCACACCAGCGACAAAAGTGACCAAATCTACTTACACCCAAAGGTGTAATTAGGGTGTGATCCAAGTCCCAGTTGGATTCCACCACTAGAGGATTCTATGTGACAAACATTCAAAGATGAAAATCTTGCAAGCTTTGGTAAACAAGAAATGATAGTGACAATTTCTAAAAGATGAAACTTAAAAAAACAATTTCTAAGTGGGATAATTTAAAGAATCAGCACTTTAAAATAAATGAAAAAGCTACTGAATTTTCATCCAAATATACTATATGTCGACGGTAATTTTAAAGGATCTAATGAGCACAAACAATGAGAAATAACTTCTAGGAACTAGCTCATTGTGGGTCCCAAGTACCCCGTATCTCGATGAAAGTAACCATCACAATATACATCTGTTCTCATGCACGAGCCACTAGTCGGGAACATACCGATAACATAGTGGTCCCTAATCATCATCATCATAGTTTAGTTAGAGTTTTAAGCATCAATATTGCTAAGTGAAACTGAGGCCAAACCCCACGAATTCACTAGCATACTAGTACACGTCCACCCACCTAGATACCTTGGTTTTCCCCTTGTGCTCAAACAAGTTCAACAAGTCAAGAAATATAATTTGCACATGGAAATATCATTTAAACATAAAAAATTCACCAAAAATCTCACATGTATACCACAAAAGTCACAAAATTCCACTTTTCATTCAAATTGATTTTGAAATCCGACTCACACCAAAATAACCCACAACACTTTTTACATTTCTTTAACCCTTCCACAAATCCATTAAAAAATTTTATAAAACCATTCCAAGATATTCCAAATCACGTAATAGCCTACTAACATGTTACATAATACCCTTTTCATAACCAAAATCCATTTTTCACATTACACTCACACAAAACATCCCACATCACTTTTACATCTCTTACACACTTTAGTAAATCCTTCAAACATTTTTATAAGACATTTCCAAGATGGAACACATCACAAAACACCCCCTTTAACATTTAAAATTTACCATTTCAAAATATACACACTCCAAAACAGTTTTCCAATATGGTTCCACCTCTTACATAAATCATTAAATCATTCAAATCTTTCATAAAACAATTCTAAATAGCACACCCAAACTTTGCACATAAAACCCATTTCAAAACCATATTTCAAGGACAAAACGGCACCAAAACACTACCAAAGTATAATTGGAATCCCTAGATACATTTATAAAACCAATTTCAAGTGTTATAAAATCACATTGAATAATACCATGAAAGATACAAATGAAAATACCCATTTTCATAAAATGCTCTCAAGAAGTATAACAAAGTTTTACACACCAAAACTATTCCAAAAACCACCTTCCAAGGCCCACATGACACTAATGCATTAAAAAAACATAATTTTCATCCCCTTTCAACAACTAATATATCAATTTCATGTTTTATAAAACTACCACAAAATATACAACATGTATTACATTCGAAAAGTTCATAACTTCAACAAAAATGAAATTATAAAATTAAATGCCTAACTAAATCCATAAAAAACGGTTTTCTTACCACACACAACATATGGGGAACATTAAAAACCTAAAAAAAACTAACTCTTCAAGTAATGGTTAACCATGGAATCACCTACCTTTTGAGTCGAAACCCTCAAATCTTGGTGTGAAACATCAAGCGCACTACCGCTGCACCACAATGAAGTGAAGAAAAAACTAAAATCTAAATATTACATAAAAAAGACACCATTTAAAACCCTAGGTTCTAACCCCAACTTCTGGACACTTTGGAACATCAAGAAAGTGGGATGAAACCCTAAGGAAATGGAAGAAATGGAAGGGAGGAACACTTACTTGAAGGAATCTTGGAGAAATCTCCCTAAATCCACCAGTATAATAATTTTAAAATATCCAAACATTCAAGTGAGGTTAGAACAAGGAATATTAGATCATTTAGGAACTGTAATGGGGGAAAATAGTGAAAAATGAAGGAGTTATGAAGGAATCAATTTACCTCTTCAAATCTGGGTGATTTGTGAAATCTAGAGAAGTTTCACCCAAATTCGCAATTCTATTGAGCTCCAAATTGGGGAAGGAGAGAATGGGGGTGAGCCTTGGGTAAGTGGGCTTGAGTGAGAGTTGTAATCATTGAAAAAACATAAACATTGAATGAGATATTAAAGAAATAGAAAATATTTTTAATGCAGGAAATGGGCTTTCAGGCATGCCCAATGTCTTAAATAAAAACCCAATTACACCATGATTATGGATTCCTAAATGGTCCAAATTAATATGGTGGTGTTAATAGGTTAGGTTATGACAAGTAGGAATCAGAATGGATGAAAAATGTTAAAAAATGGAGTTATAAAAGAATAAAAATTTATTTTTAAATCTAGAATTGGGCTCAAGGTTTGGCCCAAATCATGAAAACTCACCCATTTCTCTAAAAATGCATTGGAAACCCCTAAAACAAAGAAATAATGGAAATTAAATTAAAAATACCTTTAAAATAAGTTATGTATGTGACAATATATGTTCATTTACTCGGGCTCATGGTGTGAGTCTTACCGTGTACTCCGTCACACGACCCATCCACACGGGGAAGGGGGTACACGATGCATAGGTAGTCTACACAGTGTGCCATCCTTATAAAATCTCAAAATCCTAGATATCGTAGAAAAGGGGCTACACAACGTGTGTTCATCACAATACATGATGTGTTGTTGAGTTTTTCACAGTTTCCCAAATTCACGTCCAGTGCTTTTAATATGGACATTCCTCCATAGATCTCACCTCGTTTCCACATGAGATTAGTGGGTCTAGTCCTGATCCTTCGTTTCTGGCCATTCAGTGGCTGGAAATCAATTCCGTTGTGTCATGAACCAACCCAGTTCGACCCTGAACCTGTCCGCGACATGGCCTGAGGGGCGTTCCCGATCCCCACGGACTGGAAACTAGTGTTGGCCATCAAAACCTAACCGTTGGAAATAATTTTTCCCATAAAGAAAGTCAAATAAATTAATAAAAATTAAACAAAGAAAAAGAAAACTAGCAGTATCAAGAAAACAAGACTGCACATACCTCCATGTGACCTCTTGGTCACCTCCAACAACTAACAACCTGCCTCACAAGGGAAGATGAAACCAAAACCTGAACCAAGAAACTGAACCTACATATAAAAAGATAGGATAGGTGTGAGCATTAAAATGCTCAGTAGGAAAGCCAAAAGTTAACCACATAATCCATGCATTTACAAATTCCAAAACAGTCCAATAATACTAGTTTGAACTACAGTTATAAAAATAAGGTTTCCATATATGCAAAGCATTTTGAAAACTAACAATCATAATTCCATTTCCCTTATAATTCAAAAATAAAGAAAAGAGATAAAGAGGGGCACACACAAACTTTTCTGAAACATCTACTTTGAAAAATCTTTTTTAAAACCAACCATTCATACAAAGTTTTCCAAGAAAATACCAAAACCAAGATCAAGATTATGATACTACACACAACAAGGGAAATGGTACTAATAGTGCTCGTATCAAAGGATCACAGAATACCTAGGAACTCAGAGGAAGACCAGAACATATTAATACCTGCAACTCCATCCCCGGTAGCATGTCACACACGACAAAATCAAACTCCCAAACACCCAACCAACCTTTATCAGGTTAGACTGAGGGGCCCAATCCCATAGAAATAATCCCAAATATCCACCTACTATGGGCCACTGGACAGTACATGAACTTTTAGTGCAGCAATTGTTCTTAGTAACCCCCTTGCTATGCTAGGTTTCTATGCTATGTTCACAAAGAGGTGTGCCACACATTCAAACAATAATCCATATACATATATAAACAAGAAAATTACACAATCTGGAACCACCCTGACCACCTCAAGATTATTATTATGCCTTAAAATAAATATAATCCAAAGGAGGACCCATCCCGAGGTCCCTTTCATCTCATGGCCATACTCGAGGTAAGAGACCTAACCAAAGAGGGGTTTTACAAACACACAATTTCAAAGATTCCAAACGAGCCTTATTCAAATCCCACACATAAAACCCTTTTCAAATAGCCATTTAAAAATTACAACTGGGACTTTAGCTTAACAACGATCAACCATTTACCAAAATCACTTGGATAGATTTCCAACACAACAATAAACATTATTTTAAACATGCATGGCCAAATATGCCCTTACACTAAGCATTTACCAAAACATCCCCAAACTCAATTTAAATCAAGTTAAAACAAAGAACGCTTAAGAAGGTGCCAAACGGGATTTCACAACACTCACAAGCTAACACACTTTCGCAAAGTGCCAAACAGACCATAGTTTCCAACCACTCACCGAAACATGTTTCAAGGCCAACTGAGAAAAACCACAGGGAACACATTTGAAATCATTTTTTAAACACAAGGAGAACCACTTCCCCAATTTTGGAAAACATGAAAACATTTTAGGGAAAAAAATAAATGGGAGAAGGGGTACTCTTAGGGGGTTGGCTCTAGAGTGCCACCTTCTCTTGAATGCACATTCATGTGTGCACCTAGTGCACCCATGGTTGTGTATTCATCCAATGGAACATTATAAAACCAAAAAAACATTTGAAACTCATTTAAATATATTTAACCCATTTACAAATCACAACACATGTTCAAAACCCAATGAGCTATTTTCAAGTCAAGTTCCAAACCACTTTAAAGGAAATTGCTTTGCATTGCGTATAATTTTTTTTCCAAATTATGAACCAAACCCATTTAATAAAACATTTCAAATTGGGGAAAACCACATAAAACCAATAAATTTTCCTTAAAAAGGTTCACTAAACATTTTATCAATCACCTATAGTATAAAAATGCATGGGCATACACCAAGATTCATATTAAACTCTATTTTTAACAACAACAAACAACATTAAAGCACCAAAACAAGCTATATAAGAATATCACATAGGTGAGAAACATAGTTATAAATTTAAATAAACATAAAGAATTAAAGGATATGAAAAGGAAATGAAAATCATGGATTCACCAACCTCAAAGAGGAACTGGGTTATGTCAAACACTCTGGAACTTGACGAAAAAGACAACGACTACTCGTAACTGGCTCGTACTCGCACACATTTATCTATATATATACATATATCCATAATTCAATGCATGTATTCCCCACACCATGAGGGAATATGTACTTGGAGGACATATGTATATCAAATATATATGTACCTTAAGTATATGTGTGTGCTCCCTCTAACACTGAACAAAAACTCTCTATAACAACAAAAGATACCCAAAATTAAGGTGACAAAGACGAACACATGACCAAAAAAGTACCAGGGAATCGCATAAACCAAAAGAACCTAAATTGGATGACACGAAACAAAAAAACAAGTGCATTAACCTTACTCGAAACATTTAACAAAACCATTTCCAAAACAACACCACTTATCTAGATTCAATTGCATAGACAAAAACATGAGCATGAATGGAAGGACATGTTAAAACCTATTTTTGGAAAGTTAAACCAACGATAACTCATTACCATAAACTAAATACACTTTTAATATAAGTGTGAATCAAGGTTTAATAATTAAGTACTAAAACACAAGCATCACATGGAATGAAATTAGAAGAAATTGAATGGAATCTCCTACCTCAACACGCGTGAATGCAATAGAACCTCAACGGAGGGAATAACATCGCTTTGTGGACCAATCACATACCCTATACAAAAAAAACACACCCAAAATTAACCGAAGCATTAGTGTTTGTCTAATTTGAATAAAATACCCAAAATAAAATGGAAAAAAACAAACCAGAACAAGGGTTCGTGCTGAAGAGGTTGGGTTGTAGTCGGGAAGCAAGGCGCGCTAAGAGGGAGAGTTGGCCGCACGTCGGAAGGCTGGTCGGCCGAAAGGAGCATGTCGCGCGCCGGTAGACCGGCTGGATGGAGATTCTGCATGCTATAGGAGATGGGGAAGAAGGCGTCGGTGCAAGGGAGAGGGAGTGGCGGGTCGGCTGTGTGCGCATGGAGAAACCGAAGGGGGAGGGGGGTTGCCGGTGCAGGTGGATGGGAGGTCGTCGACACGAGGGTGGATGTGCGAGAGGGCAAGTGAGGCGGTTGTGCACCGCATAGGGAGAAGGAAAGGGGGGCTCACACAACGGGTAAGGGGAAGGGGGGTTTCACCATAGGAATACCGGAGCAGGAGGCCAACAAGGTGGGGTGTGTCCGATAGAGGTGTAGGATGGGGGGTTGCACACTATAGGTCGACACCCAGGGGGAGAGGGGGGCTGTGAGCGAGAGGATGGGGGAGGGTAGATATAGGATTCTCTTTATTTCTTTCTTTCTTTGTAATAATAATAATAATAATAATCACAATCTTAATATTAATAATAACATAATAATAATAATAATAATAATAACCTTGTTCATTTTATTTCCCTTTTTTTCAAATATTGAAAACATTAATAATAATATAACATTAATAATTTTCTTAATAATAATTTACTCATAAAAATATTAAAAACACTTAAAAACCAATTAATATTAAAAATATAAATGAAAATAATAACACCGCCAATAATAATATTATTATTATCATCTACACAATAATAATATTTTTATTATTATGGCGCAAACATTTAACCCATTTTATTTTTATAAAAATTTTATTTATTTTAAACATTAGATAACTGCACATGTACGTGGATCGACCGTGCGACTACCACTGACTGTGTAGTGCCCACGCACCAGGCCGAAATCCAACAAGAACATTAAACATTAAAAAAAATATTAGACTCGCGCTTTCCCCGCACCTTGGTGAGGCTAACCTAAACCAATAAATAATAAAAATAAAATAATTTAAGGAGTTGAGGTGTGAAAATTCTCCCCACCAAAAAACTTTCTGCCCCAGAAAGTCACCAAGACAATAGTTAACACAACTTGAGTCCATGCCTAGACAAAATCATAGAGATCTGAGAGCCTCGGGGTGACAATTCTTAACAAACATCACACCTGACCATTTCAAGGAGGACCACAACCTGAGATTGAGGGGAGAAAATGAGATGGTTCTCCCCACCATGAGAATTCACTAATATGGAAACCCTTGAAACCCGAGCACACCACCCCCGGGGGGGGGGCAACATGGGAACTCCTAAACTAAACTCATTCATTTACCCCACATGGACCAAACAACACACTTGAGACTTTGACAAAAAGATTGTTATGAAACAACCCAAAAACATGAGGATGAGAAATTAATGCAACACCTCCCATCAATTTCACGAAACAAACCACCCCCTAACAAACACAGCTGAGACTAACTCAAAATCAGAATGGGATCATTTATTCACAGGCCCACACCCTTCAAAGAAATTGAACGATTTAGAAACCACACTAAGAGTAGGTAAGGCCACTTTGATTGTGGTAGAACGATCTCATCACACCACTACAACAAGGATGAGATTATGATAGCGACAAGAATAGAACAAGGAAAATTTAGATATTTCTATCCCCAAGCTGGAAACATGATCCAGACCAAGGTTCCATACACCCTCAGAAACTCTTGACTGTGCGCGAGTTTCACCCTAAGACATGTGGCTGGAGACTTGATGGATGAAGCATCTCCTGCCTCACAGTCAGACATTTTCATCCTCTAGTCCCCAACTCTTTCCTCAGCCAACCCTCACCAACTACACCCCAAACTCGAACGATGATGAGGTGTCCTATCTTTACTAGTTCAGAAATGGACCCTCAAATAAACTTGAGACGATACAAACCTTAACACCCTCAGGAGTTCCAAAATATCCAAAGACATGCTATGCTCCTATAAAACCACATCACTACTTCTAACAAACCTCAGACTCCTCAAAGGACAAGCATCACCTGAGAGGAATTGAAAACTGGGCATGACTCACTGGTAACATTAGCGACCTTTCTGGGCGGCATACTCTGAACAACATGAAAAACACCATCAAAACCAGCATCAAGCCAAAACTCAATCAAAGAAACAACACAAGCCAAGGGAAATAGGCCCATAATCCAAACATATACAAACATAAGAAACAATTACTTTTCCAAAAACCGCAATTTCTTTTAAATTTTAAAGCCCACCAATGGCACCTTATGAACCATCATATGTACATTCATCTGATCTTGCTTACATCAACTGCAGAAAAGTTCCCCCACACACTCTCCATACATACCCATGCACATGTGACCCTCCTTAAAGAATACCAAGGTCTAAACATCTATTTTCCTTATCAAATCCAAACACATACCAAACCTACCAAATCAAAACACTTCCTCTTTTAAAACCCTACTTTACCCATTTAAAACAATTCGAGGAGAGCACTTACATTCCAAAACCATTTTCACTTTAAAAGTCCACTTTAAATTTCAACACACACCAACATCAACTAAAATCAAAAAAAGATGCAACCAATGATAACCATTGAAATGAGGAACTAGTGTTTATGCCTAACCCGACGACTTGGTGGTGTGTCATGCCCTAAGTAAGGCATAACACTAAGAGAACATTGAACTAAGAACGTGGACTCTATGTGGGTCACCACCCCACGCAAGGACACAACATAACCCGGTTCGCCTCTATTGTCATCCCTCAATCCAAAACAACCCAAGACAAAAGACTCAAAACCCGGACTACCCCTAGTAACTCGAGGATCAACACAAGAAAGAGTTCACGACACTCTTCCCACACCTACCTCCTGATTCCCGACAGTCCTAATCCCATCTACTAGACATTCCAAATAACAAGGGACACCTCTGATACCATTTTGTCATGAACCAACCTGGGTCAACCCTGAACCGGTCACCCGAGTCGGTCCGTGACATGGCCCGAGGGGAGTTCCCGATCCCCATGGACTGGAAATTAGTGTTGGGCATCAAAACTTAACCGTTGGGAACAATTTGTCCCATAAAGAAAGTCAAATAAATTAATAAAAATTAAACAATGAAAAAATAAAACTAGCAGCGGTAAGAAAAAAAGACTGCACATACCTCCATGTGACCTCTTGGTCACCTCCAACTAACAACCTACCTCACAAGGGAAGATGAAACCAGAACCTGAACCAATCAACTGAACCTGTATATGAAAAATATGATAGGCGTGAGCATTAAAATGATCATTAGGAAAGCCAAAATTGAACCACATAATCCATGCATTTCCAAATTCCAAAACAGTCCAATAATACCAGTTTGAACTACATTTATAAAAATAAGGTTTCTATATATGCAAATTATTTCGAAAACTAACAATCATAATTCCATTTCCCTTATAACTCAAAAAAAAAAAGAAATAAAGAGGGGTGCACACAAACTTTTTTGAAACAACTACTTTGAGAAATCCTTTTTAAAACCAACCATTCATACAAAGATTTCCAAGAAAATACCAAAACCAAGATCAAGACTAAGATACTACACACAACAAGGGAAATGGTACTAATAGTGCTCATATCAAAGGATCACAGAAAACCTAGGAAACCTAGGAACTCAAAGGAAGACCAAAACATACTAATACCTACGACTCCATTCCCGGTATCATGCCACACACGACAGAATCAAACACCCAAACGCCCAACCACCCTTTCTCAGGTCAGATCGAGGGGCCCAATACCATATCAATAATCCCAAATATCCACCTAATATGGGCCACTGGACAATACATGAACTTCCAGTGCAGCAATCATTCTCAGTATCCCCCTTTCTATGCTAGGTTTCCATGCTATGTTCATAAAGAGGTATGCCACACATTCAAAAAATAAGCCATATACATATATAACCAATCACATTACATAATCTGGAACCACCCAAGACACATAAATATTAGTCTTATGCCTTAAAATAAATATAATCCAAAGGAGGACCCATCCCAAGGTCCCTCTCATCTCATGACCATCAGTCAAGGCAAGAGACCTAACCAAAGAGGGGTTTTCTGAACATATCATTTCAAAGATGCCAAATGAGCCTTATTCAAATCCCACACATAAAACACTTTTCAAATAGCCATTTTAAAATTCCAAACGAGACTTTAGCTTCACAAAAATCAACTATTTACCAAAAGCACTTGGATAGATTTCCAACACAACAATAAACATTATTATAAACATGCATGGCCAAATAGACCCTTACACCAAGCATTTACCAAAACATTCCCAAACTAATTTTAAATCAAGTTAAAACAAAGAACACTTAAGAAAGTGCCACATGGGATTTCACAACACTCATAAGCAAACACACTTTCGCAAAGTGCCAAACAGGCCATAATTTCCAACCACTCACCAAAACACGTTTCAAGTCCAACCAGGCCAAACCACATGGAACACATTTGAAATAATTTTTGAAACACAAGGAGCACCACTTCCCCAATTTTGGAAAACATGAAAACTTTTCAGGAAAAAAAAGAAAGGGGGGAAGGGGTACTCTTAAAGGGGGGGGGTGGATCTAGAGTGCCACCTTCTCTTGAATGCACATCCATGTGTGCTCCTAGTGCACCCATGGTTGTGTATTCATCCAATTGAACATTATAAAACCAAATAAAACATTTGAAACTCATTTCCACCCATTTCACCCATTTACAAATCATAACACATGTTCAAAACCCAAGGAGCTCTTTTCAAGTCAAGTTCCAAACCACTTTAAAGGAAATCACTTTGCATTGCATTTAAAAAAATTCCAAATTATGAACCAAATCCTTTTAATAAAACATTTCAAATTGGTAAAAACCTCATACAACCAGCCAATTTTCCCTAAAAAGGTTCACAAAACATTTTATCAATCACCTACGGTATAAAAACGCATGGGCATACACCAAGATTCATATAAAACTCTATTTTTAACAACAATAAACAACATTAAAGCACCACAACAAGCTATATAGAAATATCACATAGGTGCGAAACAAAGTTATAAATTTAAATAAACATCAAGCATTAAAGGAAATGCAAAGGAAATGAAAGTCATGGATCCGCTTACCTCAAAGAGGAACTGGGTTATGCCGAACACTCTGGAACTTGACGAAAAAGTCAGCGACCACTCGTAACCGGCCCGCACTCACACTCACATACCTATATATATACATATATCCATAATCCAATGCACATATTCCCCACACCATGAGGAAATATGTACTTGGAGGACATATGTATATCATATATATACGTACCTAAAGTATATGCGTGCGCGCCCTCTGAATTTGATAAAAAACTCACTATAACAACAAAAGATACCCAAAATTAAGGCGGAAAAGACAAACACACGACCAAAAAAGTACTAAGGACTCGCATAAACCAAAAGACCCTGAATTGGATGATGCGAAACAAAACAGCAGGTGCATTAAGCTTACTCAAAACATTTAACAAAACCATTTCCAAAACAACGCCACTTATCCAGATTCAATTGCATAGACAAAAACACGAGCATGAATGGAAGGACATGTTAAAACCTATTTTTGGAAAGTTAAACCAATGATAACTCATTACCATAAACTAACTAAACTTGTAATATAAGTGTGAATCAAGGTTTAATAATTAAGTACTAAAACACAAGCATCACATGGAATGAAATTAGAAGAAATTGCATAGAAGCACCTGCCTCAACACGCGCGAATGCAATGGAACCTCAATAGAGGGAAGATCATCGCTCTACGGACCAATCACATACCCTAGACACTAAACAAAAATGCACCCAACATTAACCTAAGCATTAGCATTTGTCTAATTTGAAGAAAACACCCAAAAGGAAATGAAAAAAAAAACAAACAGGAATAAGGGTTCATGCCGAAGAGGTCAAGTTGCAGTCGGAAAGCAAGGCGCGCTAGGAGGGAGAGTTGGCCGTACGCCGGAAGGCCGGCCGGCCGGAAGGAGCGTGTCGCGCGCCGAGAGACCAACCGGATGGAGATTCTACGCACTAGAGGAGATGGGGAAGACGACATCAGTTCAAGGGAGAGGGAGCGGTTGATTGGCCGCACGTGCATGGAGAAACTGAAGGGGGGGGGGGGGGTCGCCGATGCAGGTGGATGGGAGGTCGTGCGAGAGGGCAGGCGAGGCAATTGTGCACCGCACAGGGAGAAGATAAGTGGGGCTCGCGCAACAGGTAATGGGAAGGGGGTTTCGCCAGAGGCATGCCAGAGCAGGAGGCCGACAAGGTGGGACGCATCCGGTAGAGGAGGTGCGGGATGGGGGGCCACGCGCTGTAGGTTGACACCCAGGGGGAGAGTGGGGCCGCGAGCGAGAGGATGGGGGAGGGTAGATCTAGGGTTATCTTTCTTGTTTTTTCTTTAAAATAATAATAATAATAATAATCATCTTAATATTAATAATAACATAATAATAATAATAAGAAGAAGAAGAATAAAAATAATAATCTTGTTCATTTTATTTCCCCCTTTTTTTCAATTATTGACAACATTAATAATAATATAAAATTAACAATTTTCTTAATAATAATTTACTCATAAAAATATTAAAAACACTTTTAAAAATCAATTAATATTAAAAATATAAATGACAATAATAACGCTGCCAATAATAATTATAATATTATAATCTACACAATAATAATATTTTTATTATCATGGCGCAAACATTTAACCCAATTTATTTTTATAAATTTTTTATTTATTTTAAACATTAGATAACTGCACAGGTATGTGGACCGACCGCGTGGCTACCGCCGACCGTGTGGTGCCCGCACACCGGTCTAAAATCCAACAAAAAACATTAAATGTTAAAAAAAAATATTAGACCCGTGCTCACCCTACACCTTGACGAGGCTAACTGAAACCAATAAATAATAAAATAAAATAATTTAAGGAGTCAGGGTGTGACACATTGACCCATGGGGGTTCCACCATACGCGCCACACATTTCTGCACCTTTCGTCATCAAAGGTTTGATCTCCTATCATCAAAACGATCATCCATGACCCGCAAACATCACAGATTTATCCTTGATTCATCAATCTGTCCCTCGCCCATTGTTTCGTCACATTTATGAGGGTCCAATTGAGCTCAACATTGCACGACAACGTCGAATCGGGATTGCGAGGTCCAATTAGTGAAGAATGTGAAACAATTTTGAGGGAATGGCACAAGAAAAAAAGTTTAACCATCATTGGACAAATGTTTTTGGCCAACGATCAAGAACCAAAATATCTGGGGTTAGAAAACAAGAATAACCAATTTAATCGGTATATATGAGCATGCCAAGGATCAACAATTGACCCAAATCAATAAAGAAGATTGATCTGCTCAAACAATATAATCAAAATGGTCATAATCCAAAAAATGACGAGTCCTACATGGAGATTGGATCACTCATCTTCGAAGAATGCGCCCGCCAATGAATGGAAGAAGTCATTGCTTTCACTACGCTCTGATCTTCTTTGGTCCAACGTTTCATCGTTGTCTGAGGTGATTCACCAACAACAGGGGGAAGAAGAAACTCTCGATGGTCCTAGGATTATGAGGCTAACCTTGAGCGATTTTCCATAGCAATATTCTTATAGACATTTCATTTAGGCTAAACAAATTAATTAATTTATCCACTAAACATATTTCCAACAAGCGAGATATCCGAATGCACTGTACCGACCTATTTTAGGTAGTGTCTAGGGTAAACATCGCATTCAGACTCAATCGCTATCTTGGATTTCTGATATGAGATTCTATTTAAGAGTTAACCCATTTTCTTTAAGAAACTGTGCACGCTCAATATAAAATATTTTTTATATTTTTTTATAAAATTAATTATGGGAACACCGGGCCTCATAATCACACGCCGTCTCAACGCATGGCTCTGAAAATACATGTAAAAATATTTTAAAGTCTTACAAAGTAAAAACTGAGCCTTTAAACCATTTAATCATTCGAGTTTTTTTTGTCTTCGAAAAGCAAAACTAAACAAACAACTCAGGATATTGAGCACGCACTTGGATCTCCCGCTCCCAGGATCTCTCTTGCACATTCCCATATTGCCACAACACGTGAACCAAGGGGATGATCCATCCATGCAGGGTCCTCTCATGTCAATTGTTGATCCCCACCGGGTGCTTCATAAAGGTTTATCCATCCCCAATGTCCATTTCACCCCAGTCGATGATGCATGTAAGGTCATACACGTATCTCCTCAGCTACGACATATGGAAAAAGTCATGCACCCACTCCAGCTGTGGGGGTAGGGTGAGGTGGTAAGCAATCTCACCAACCCTCTGCATGATCTCAAATAGTATGATGAACCTCAGGGATAGCTTGTCTCCCTGGTCAAACCTCCGTCCTCGTCATAGGGAGACTCTTAGGAAAACATGGTCTCCTTACTCAAACTCCAAGGGCCTATAATGGTGATATGTGTAAGATTTATTCTAGCTTTGGGCCATCCTCATCCGCTCATGGATAACCTAGACCTTATTTTTCATCACCTTCACTAACTTTGGACTCACAAGAGATGTCTCACCAATCTCTGTCTAGTACAAGGGTAGCCTATAGGGTCTCCCGTATAGAGCCTCAAAAGGTATCATGCCGATGATAGAGTGGTAGCTATTGTTGTACACAAATTCTACAAAGGGAAAGTGATCCTACTAGCTCCGAACGAAGTATAATACACAAGACCTCATCATATCCTCCAACACTTGGATAGTGTACTTGGTCTTCCCATTAGTCTGAGGGTAAAAGGATGTACTCATCCTCATCTGGGTCCCAAATTCCTTCTACAGGCCTCTCCACAAACATGATGTAAACCATGCATCATAATTAGAGACAATCATTGAGGGTGCTCCACGAAGGTAAATGAGTCCCGTATGTACAACTGCCCCAAACTCTCCACCAAACTACGCCCCCTAATAGCAAGGAAGTGTTCTGACTTTGTGATTCGGTCAAAAATAACCTATATGGTGTCATGACCCTTTGTTGTCTGTGGAAGCTCTATCACAAAGTCCATGGATATGTCATCCCATTTCCACTCTGGGATCTCAATGGGCTGCAACAAACTTGCCGGAACTTGATGCCTATCCTTCACCTATTGACAGGTGAGACACAAAGAGACGAAATCAGCTACGCTCTGTCTCATGATGGACCACCAAAACTATCATTGAAGGTATTTTTACATCTTACCCACATCAGTATATAAAATTAGGAGATAAGTGTGAAACTCTTACATCACCTCCTTCCACGTCATGACTGAAACCACCATCCATCCCTGAAAAAAGATGACATGATTTCCTTCTTCAGAATATCCATATAGTTAACCCCCCATGGATATATGGTTACGTAAGACCCCACAGTCAATGTCTCCAAGTTGGGACTCTCTCACACGCTTGAGAAGAGGAGGATTTAACACCATCGACTGCAGAAAAGTTGTACCCTCCTGCTTTACTAGGGCCAGCTGCAAAGAAGTCAACTGCTCTAAAGCCTCCTGTACCAAGTAAGCCTGAGACTTCCTATTAAGGGAATTTTCTATTATGTTTCCCTTCCCTAGAGTATTGACTATATCAAAGTCATATTCCTCTAGGAACTCCAACCAACACCGCTGTCTTAGGTTCAAGTCTCTCTACATGAAGACGTACTTGAGATTCTGATAGTTAGAGTAAACCACAAAGCACTCCCCCAGAAGACAGTGACTCTACATCCTTAGGGTGAAGTCTACCACTACCAGATCTAGGTCAAGAGTCACGTAGTTATGCTCATAGGGTTTCAACTACATTGACCCTTATACGATAACTACCTATCACTACATCAAAACGCAACTGATCCCAGCTCCTGAGACATCACAATACTCTATGTACTCCACACCCTCCTCTAGTAGTATCAACACTGGAGCACTCATTAGCCTCAACCTCAACTCCTAAAAGGTCCTCTGATACTATTCGGTCTAGGTAAAAGGATTCCCTTTCCATGTTAGGGTAGTCAAAGGGGCTGAAATCCTGGAGAAGTCTGCCACAAACCTCCTATAGTATCTCACCAAGCCAAGAAATCTCCACACCTCTGACACGCTCTTGGGTGTCTCCCAAGCAAGTACTACATCGATCTTCATTGGGTCCATGGATAAAACATGCTAAAAAATGATATACCTCAGAAAGTGAACCTCATGAATCTATAATTGAAACTTCAATATCTTTCCATAAATCTAGTTATTTCGAAGAAAATATAGAACCATCCTCAAGTGATCTGCATGATCCTCCTCTAATGTAGAGTAGATGAGTATGTCATTGATGAAGACAACCAAAAACTGGTCCAAGTATGGTTGGAAGAATTGGTTCATCAAATCTATAAACACACCGGGGGAATTCGTCACACCAAATGGCATCGCCAGGAAATTATAGTCTCCATAGTGACATCAGAATGAAAAATTTGGAATATCAGCCTTGTAAACCCTCAATTGGTGGTAGCCAGACCAGAGATCGATATTCAAGAACTATTTTGCGACTCACAACTAGTCAAAGAGGTCGTCGGTACTCGGAAAGAGGTACTTGTTCTTTATCGTGGTTTGGTTCAGGCGACAATAATCCATGCAAACCCGCAAGATCTTGTCTGCCTTTTTTATGAACAACATCAGAGCTACTTAGGGGGATACATTAGGTCCAATGAAACCCATCTCTTGGAGGTCATCCAATTGCAACCGTAACTCCTAGAGCTCAATAGGGGCAATTCAATATGCCTCATAAGATATCAAAGTAGTCTCAGGATGCAAGTTGATGAAAGAATCCATCTCTCGCCTCATAGGTAGTCTTAGAATGTCCTCACGAAATTCATCCATATAATCCTACATGAATGAAGGAATATATATTCCTAAAGATCTTGATGTACCAAGGGCTACACTTGCTAAGTAATGGTTGATGGGATGCATCCTCCTACTTGAAAAAACCCATTTTCCCTACCATGAGATCTCTCTCACCTATAAAAGAGAATCTCATCCTATCAGTGCATAGACATCTAACTCATCTACGGTGACAATTAATATGTGTTCGGACCATGTACAGCAAATCCATAAACAATATGACATCATAGAATTCCATCTTGACTACCAAAAGGTCCCATGTGAACATTTCTCCACCAAGCAACTACTCGCACCGCTGATGGATAAAAGATACAGAAGAAGCATTAACTATAGGAACCTCAAGATGAAGTTGCTGGGCTACCGCATCAACTGGGAGATCCATATCCTACACTAGGAGTATAGAGATGAAGGATTTACTAAAACACGTGTCTAATAATATTGAATAAAGAGTATAATAAACACAGGTAGTACCTCTAATCATCTTGTGTGCTGTGGTGTTATAAGTCTCCAAAGCCTACAGATGTCCATGACCCCAACCTCCAGCTCCCTGAGCCTGATGTGAGCCACCTGGTGGTGGTGGTGAAAGGATCACATAATATCATCCACAAACCATAGCTCCTCTAGCTCCTATTCCATATCCACCTCTCTAGGGACCACCTTGACCTCACCTGGGAGATCCCTTATCATGGCGTTACCTCTGCCATAAAAGTTCATCATATATCTACCTATGATCCTCGACACATCTAGTCGGGAAATATCATGCTACGTAATGTAACCATTTATAAGAAAAGCACCTCCCCTCTCCAGGTTTCCCTGACCCTCTACATTTCTCCTGACCACATGCATTAGTATGATCACGGGGAGGTCTCCTGTGTCGAGATCCTATCGTCTGGTGTCTGTTAGCTGCTGCAGATGACTCAACCCTATGATTCTCACTACCATCTCTAGTTACCTGGCATCCCTATGACATGGAGAGTGCTGTCACTAGTTCTTGATCCAACACCCTGGCATAGGTGGGGATGCACAAGGGTACTATGCTAGATCAGATCTCTTTGTGGAGTCCCTGCTCAAACTTCCATACTCAAAAGTAGACATCCTCGATCATGTCAAGGGAGTACTGGGTAAGGTCTGTGAATCTCACTGTGTACTCAACCACTATCATTCCTCATCACTGAAACTCTAGAAGCTCCTAAATCTGAATCGAGTGCAAACAATAGGGGTAGTACTCCTAAAAAAATAGCTACTGGAAGTCAATCCATGAGAGTGTTGAATCATCGCGCATTTGGGTAACGAGACTCCACCAGTGCCCAACTGCACCTAGGAAAAGGATAGATGCCAGTGAAACCACCTAATTATTCAGTGTCCAGATAATCCTGAAGACATGGACCAACAAATCTATCTAATCATTTGCTGCATGAGGATCTGGATCGCTATAGAACCTTAGCATCCTCTAGCGCTATAACTCATGGAGCACACTAAGCCTGCACACATCCTCATCCTGCTCTGATGGGATGATCTACTGCTCAATAGGTGGAGGTGTTGTAACCTTACCAGCTAGAGGGAGAAGATCACAGGAAGGACCTTGAATTGAGGCTTCTTCACTCATCAGATCATCATCACGATCCAGAATTGGTATCCTGGATGGTTGTCATCACGGAGGCATCCTGAAATTTAATCAAGACGTACCATGGTTAGATGGGCACACACAAACACACACACACACACACAAATAATGGGGAGATGAATCAAGAAATAAAGTCAAAGACTCAATAATATATGATGCATGTACCATTATTCCCTACAACTAATGTCTCGGTATGCCAAGTCAACAAATAGGTAGTCAAGGTCCTGGTGAATGGATACATCAGCTTCCCATACGATCACTAGATTCCCTAACCTGAGAGACACACTTGAGACACTTTTAATTTTTTTTCTAATCCCCACCAAATTCTCATAAGGAGACCACTCCAAACATCATCCCAAGAATTGAACCACCTCTAATACCAATCTGCCATGACTTGACCTAAGTCAAGGATCAATATATAACTACCCCAAGCTCACCTCCATAGGCCAGGGGCTAGCGACCAATGCTAAAGGAATAACTAATATGAGGATACCTTTTCCTTAGTAACTATATGCACACACATAGACATCTTGATGCAGAAGTGAAAAGGAAGAATAATAAAATATGAAAAACACCAGGAGAACAACCATACATGTAAAACCTATAAACAGTACAAGAGTACGGTAGTGTAAACTGAAAAGTAAAGGGAAAAAATACTTGTCCAACCTGAAATATGTCCCAAACTAAAAAACTAGAAAGTAAAACGCTGAGAGAGCCTCAATTATGATCTCTAAGCTATGACACCTTACACAGTCTAAAGTACAAGGTATCCCTAATCTCCTCTGAAGTCACCGTCGAACTTCCCATTGTTTTCATAAGAAACGACATATGCAGAAAAATCCCATGTAGTGGTGAGTATATACATACCCAGTAGGAAGTTCTGAAAGATGATGGGGGAGAAGTAAGAGAAACAATAAAAATAGAAAGATAGTAGATACTAACCAGGATGCAGAAAGAAGTGAAAGAGGAAAACTCAATCCAAACCAAGAGAAAAAGTAACCTTATCCAAATACAAGGGGATCAAAACGGTGTGTAGATGAACTACACATCAGGTCTTTTCCACCTATAATAAAAGAGTAGAATCATCCAACCACAAGAAGCTTAAAACGAAAAGCACATGGCATGCATCATGTGTCTTTGTAACCCATGACATGAGAGTAATCAAAATCCAAAGGTATGGATACATATGTATATATATGTGCTCAATTAAAAGAATCCCAATTGAGAGAGAAAGAGGATCTCCATATCATAGGTTAACCCAAGAATAAGAGTTTTCAATAGTTTCAAAAGTCTATCAATGATGCCCAACATATCATGTGTCTGCCTAGAAGTAACTGTGTGAAGACCCACACCTCTCCACTATGAAACATAGTTGAGGGGAAAAAAACTCCAAGTAGGGGACTAGTGCCCTAGTGCGCACTCTGTAAGTATCCGTATAGGACCCACACCCATGTTGATGAGGGGTTACAATCTAGTGTCATGAGGAACTGTGCCCTATCTGATAGGGGTTCCACTTGGTAGGTAGAGGACCCGTGCCCAAGCTAATGGGGTTTTCTACTCTATAGGCTGAGGACCCATGCCCTATTGAATCAGGGGGTGGGGGGTTCCACTCTAGTCATTGAGGACCCACACCCCATCCTATAGGGGGTTCCACTTGGTAAGTAGTTGTAGAGGACCCACACCCATGTTGATGAGGGATTCAACTTTAGTGTTACGAGGATATGCTCCCTATATGATAGGGGGTTTCACTTGGTAGGTAGAGAAACTCCACCCAAGATGATGGGGGGTTATACTTTGTAAGTATCCATAGAGGACCCTCCTTAACACTACCATCATCAGGCACCACCTCAATAAGCACCATGCCTGGAACATTTCACATCATATCTCAAAATCCACAATATAGGGAGCCATCGTGTTCTTCATAGAAAAACACTCAGGATAGGCTACTCACAGTCCAAAATTTGAGTCTAAATGAAGGAGATGAAAAAGATCAAAGTAAACTAAAAAGTAACCAAAGGGTACATAGTGTGCGAGGGGACCCATGTGACATGCGATCCCACTCCTTCACCTGGTCATGTCTATAGAGGTACATGAACTACCTATCTTGTAGGGTTATATGGTGTATAGGGGATATACACGACGTTCCCATGACACTTAGGGTCCTTCCCATGTGCTTGGCCATGTCCATGTATCCAATCCATGTCCGCGTACTTTACCCCATATCCAGGTAATTTAGTACATGGTGTGCCTCTTCACACGGGGTGCTGCCCGTGTGCTCTGGTTGTGTTCATGTACTCTGGCACATGGTGTGAGCCTAGACGTGTTCTCCATCACATGGCTCATCCACACGAGGAAGGGGGTACATGGTGTGTAGGTAGTCTACACAACATTACATCCTTATAAAATCCTAAAACCCTAGCCACCACAACTAAGGGTTTGCATAGTGTGTGTCCATCGTAGTACATGGTGTGTAGTCGGGTTTTTTCACAATTTCTTAGATCTGCATACCGTGCTTCAAATATAGACATTCTGACATAAATCTCACCTAATTTCCACCCAAGATTAGTGGATATAGTTCCGATCCATTGTTTCTGGCCATCCAGTGGCCAAAAATCGATTTTGTCGACCCACAGGGGTTTTAGCATATGCACCGTACATCTTTGCACCTTAAATCATCAAAGTTTTGATCTCTGATTATCAAAATGATCATCCAAGACCTGAAAACATCACACATATACCCTTGATTCATCAATCCATCCCTCAAACATAATTTCATCGCATTTATGAGGGTCCAATCGGGCTCGGTACTGTCCGATAACGTCAAATCGAGATTGCAGGGCTAACCAGTGAAGAACGCGAAGTAATTGAGGGGGAAAGGCACAAGAAGAAAATTATAACCATAGTTCAACAAAATATCTTGGAAAAAGATCAAGAATGAGGATATCTGGGTTAGAAAACATGAATAACCAATTTAATTGGTACATATGAGCATGCCAAGGATCCACAATTGGCTCAAATAAATAGAGAAGATTAATCTACTCAATAAATTTAATAAAAATGGAATAATAAAAAATTGATGAGTCCTACCTAGATATTGGATAACTTTTCATCAAAGAACACACCCTCCAATGAATGGAATAAGTCGTTGCATTCGATGTGCTCCAATATGCTCCGATCCATCATTTCATCGCTATCTGAGGTAATTTTACAGAGGAAGGAGGAAGGGGAATCTCTTGATGGTATCGGGATTATAAGGCTAACCTTGTATTATTAGCCATGATAATATTCATATATACATTTCATTTAGGTTAAACAAATTAATTAATTAATTTAAATAATTAATTTATCCACTAAACATACTTCCAATGGGTGAGATATCTGAACACCCCGCACCAACCAATTGTAGGACACACCTAGGGTAAACATTGCATTCCAGACTCAACTGTAGTATCATATTTCTGATCTAAGATTATGTTTAAGATTTATCCCATTTTATTAAAGAATCCACGTACACACAATATTAAATATATGTAATATTTTTTTATAAAATTAATTTTGGGCATACTGGGCCTTAGAATCGCACACTGTATCAGTGCCTAGATCTAGAAATATATATAGAAATATTTCCAAGTCTTATAAGGAAAAAACTAGGACTCTACAGTTTGGGTACCCAATTAATGAGTATTTGTTATCATTCCTAATAATTCATAATATATGTTTGTTTAAACAAATTTTTTTGGTTTCAAATTTATGTTTTTTCACATTGTTGAGATAACTATGTCATCCTCACATTCTTTCTCAACTTAATCTAGGTTTTAAAGAGATTTTTGTTTATGGTTTTACACACACACATATATTAAATGGGTGCGAGTCATTTAACATCATATATGTTCCATGACCTTATTATATTTAAAAGGGAGCCTCAAGACCATTCATTTAACATGAGTTGTATGAGCAGTAAAGATGAGACCTACTTAAAGAGGAAACATTTGCAAGGAGAAACTTCTAATTTGATATGAGAAATATGCACTGAAGTATAAACCATGGTGTAGTGAGACCTCTTCTTAAAAATTATGCCAACAACTCCTCTGTGAAAGTGAATAGAGCGAAGAGATTCAAGGGATTTTTGGCTTCGAGGATAATATTCAGTATTTCATGTACTTGAAAATGAGGCCTGTGAGCTCAATTTATAGAACTTCATTAAATGAAGGAGCTTGTTTGAGTCTAATTTTTCATATCTTATGAGATTTTAATTTTTTCACTTTCCACTGTAGTAACTCTTACAAAAAACACCTAATTAATGAGGTGACTTGTTAAAACCCATTTAACATTCATTCAATCTACACATCAATACATGTTGCGCCACAAGCTATATTAAACACAATGATAATTTTAGGAGATTTGATCGAATGATATCTCATAATATTAAATATGAACAACTTGGTATGGTATCAATAACCATGAGAAGACATAAATTCCTCAAATATCTTCACTATATTCACTTACATATAGGACGTGTTGGAATAATTTTGTAGAAGAGGAGGTTTTATCAAAGCATTTGGTGATTTCAATGGCTGATGGAAATCTTTAAAGGGATAGATCTGTTGGTTGTTATTGAGAGAACTCGATCAAGCTCACTGTTGTAGAAGATTCAACATGGACAACAAATCACTACTAGAATTTAAGGTATTTGCGATGATCTATTTGCAATGGGATCCCATTGAAAATACTCTTTTGTGATGGGGTCCAGTCGAAAATAGCCCGTTGTAGAAAATGACATCACAAATAGTTTTTTTTGTGACGGGCCCGTTGAAAAAAATACTATTGCAACAGGACGATTTATCGTCACAAATAGTTCTATGATTATATATATTATATATATAACAACCTTTTATGATGGTCCCGTCGAAAATAGTTTTTCAATTATATATATTATATATATAAAAACCTGTTGCGATGGGCCTGTCACAAAAACATATTTGCAATGAGCCCGGTTTTCCTGTTGTAAATACTTATTTAAAAAAATAGACAGACTATTTTCGATGGGTTCCCATCACAAAATGTCCCATCACAAATACTTAATAAAAAAATATTCAATAAAATTGTGATAAATTAATATTAGAAAATAATAATAATATTAATACTATTAATACAAATAATAAAATATTATATAATAATAATACTAATATTAATAATATAAAAAAATATATTATTATAATATTAATAATAAAATAATACAAAAAATATAATAATTTTATTATTATTATTAATATTAATATTTATGAAAAAATAATATTAATATTATTAAAATAATAAAAAAATTACAAAATATTAAAATTCTAAATATTCGCAAAAAATATAAAAAAATAAAAAAATATTATTATTATTATTAGTAAAATAAACAAACATTAAAAAATATAATACTAATAATAAACAATAAAATAATAAAATATTAAAAAAAACTTAAATTATGCAATATTCGCACCAATATAAAAGACAGAAATTGTAAATAGTTAATATTATAACAAACTTTGAATTAAAATGTTTTTAACATTAAAAAAAAATTCACTGGGGGAGATAGTCTTCTGGAGGAGGTGGAGGAGCTGGAGGAGATAGTGGAGGAAACTTCATCCCTGAACTACGAGCCAGATGACACATGTACTCCATCTGCTCGTGATGCTGCTGCTGCCATCGACACGTCTCCTCCTCATACTGCTACTGCTGATGCATCTCTTCTTGTTGCTTACATAAACTCTATATAATCTCACTCTGAACTTGCATCTGTTCCTGATACTGTGATCCAGAAGATGATGCCTCTCTATGAGCTCCTCTCGAGTTGGACGCTAACATCACATCAGTACCATAATAAGTCTCACGAGTCAAATGAGAGTTGATACCAACTACTTGACCCTTCTCGAAGCCATACTCGGTCGCCTGCATCCATACCTCCTCATCAAAATGGTGGGCACTAGTCTGATCAGCCGTCTCAGTCTGACTCTCAGCCTGTTTCTGAGAGGTCGCGACCTCATATGACTCCTTCAGTTCTAATTTGAAATTAAAATAGTGAAAATATTATATGAAGTTAATTTTCAAACTAAAAAAGAAATAATACTAACCACAATATGACGCTGACGATCACCTCTAATCTCTCCAGTGGTTGGATTACTGTACATCCTCCGATAAATGTTGTACTCTATAATATCAGGCTGCTCTAATGCCTATATGAATATAAAATAAACTGTTTATATTTAAAGTTATATAAAATATTTAAAAAAGGTACTTACCAGATGCTCTCTATGCGTACTAAATGTACGACTACCAGCTCGATGCGTCACCTCTTGTCTCCTCTGGTTCTGTCAGCCTAATGAATATCTCCTCTGAAATCCACCACCCAACCAGTACGAACATAATCCATCCCAAATTTGAGATGAAATGTACTCTGGTCTGTGGGTTCTACAAAACTCATCAAATACTTCCACTCCTACTTTCTTCATGGATGTCCTTATCAAATTATGAAAAAACTGACAGAAACGGTCATGCATAGACACCTCCCATGCCGCGTGGATAGCGTCACACATGCTATCATCAATGGGATACCATAAACCCTACAAATAATTTACAATATTAATATCAAGTTATTAATGAAATAAATTTAAAATAAATATTATTTATTTACGTAGCGGCCAATGATCGAACATGATGAGCTGCACATCTACGAGAATCATCTCCCATGTGATCCATGGTTGAGAAAAATAATTGCGCAAGATAGCGCTCCCCTGTCCAACGGCTATATGTGCAAAATTGTGAAAAAATAACAAATAATCAAATAGTTAGTATATAAATAAATTAATGAATGTTAACTAAAATACATAGATTACCATACCTCTGTGTGCGTGGATTGAAGCCAAAATGCAGACTTCACTTGAGGATAGGGTCATAAATCATCAGTCGCGCAAGACCACACCTCCTCCACATACCCCCTAAACTGCCAGTAGGCTAAGGACCAGATGATCCCAAATCCTCCTCATCCAAAGGTAGATCACCCTCCTTCAACTAACGAAATAGATCATCGTCCATCTGAAACACAAAATGAATGTTGTTAGAAAATAGTTAAAAATAACTATTATATATAGATATATATTAGTTATGATTATAAACAACATTTAACTATGTTAATGTTCACCTTTATCATCATCTTTATATCTGATGATGCCAATGTATTCATATTCCTCATCGGCATCATCAATATCCATATGAGTTTCAGTTTCATCATCTCTTTCCATTTCAAATTAATTTGTAACGTCATTAACATCATCATAATCATCAAACCTTATTTTTAGTGTGTCATCATCGATATTCACATCTCTTTGTGAGAAAGATGAATTTTGAGTAGTCTCTTGAAAAATTTCAATTCCTTGCACTTCAGCAGAACCACATTCAGTTTGAGTAAACTGATTTTCTCAAGATTTCATTTTTATTATGCTCCACCAATAACTCAAGTCTCTTGAAGTAGCACAGTACTTTGCATAATAAATTTTATGTCCTTGTTGAGCTAGTAAAAATGGTTCTTTTATTGCAAGAAAACTTTTATATTTAATATCAATGATTCCATGAGTCGGATGAACACGCAAGCCTCTATCAGTATCCAAACACCGACATTTAAACATCGTTATGTAATTTTTTTATAGATAACACAATTCAATAATTTCATCTAGCATGCCGTAAAAGTCAACTTCAGTTTCTCTATGATGAGATCCTCTCAAGAAAACTCCACTGTTCATTGTTTTTTTGATTCCCCATATGCATGTGTATGAAATCAAAAACCATTCACCACATATACATTATAAGATTTAACTATTTTGGATGGTGGGTTACTCAATATACACAGTCACTTATCAATTTTATCAGCATGTTGAGAAACCTAATTTTTTTTTAAACAATTATCAATATAATAAATAATAAACTGAATTGATATATTAAACCATCAATAATTTATGTTATGAGTTTTTGAAACAATTGATATTTTTTTCCAGCGTTCTTCAAGAGTAGCTGCTGTAATTTGTGGAAGCTATTTATTGATATGATTATCATATAACCTACAAATAAAATAAGTTTACTTACTGTAACATAAATTATAAAATAAGTGATATAAGCAATCACAATAAAAATGATGTTATTTCTTCACAGTTGAGCATAACATATGTATGATCTCTGTGATGTTCATCATATGAAATCCATCATTCATGAACTCTACCAAAGCCAAGCTCTGGCTGATTAAAAATTTATAATTGATTAACCATTTCATCATCAACATTTTCTTCATTCCATCCCATGCAGTTGTGTTTTGAGGGATATTCAAATTCAAAATAATGAGAGCAGAAAAAAGTAATTTCTTTTTGAAAATAAGCTTCAAAAATTGAACCTTCAACTGATGCTTTGTTACGTACTTTTTTCTTCAATTTTTGCATGCATCTCTTGAATGGTTATATCCATCGAAACTGTACCAGACCTCTACATTTTTCTTCATGTGACAAAATTTAATATCAAATGTTACATTGAGTCAAAGAAATCCAGCAGAAAGATTTTTTCCAGTTTACATATAATTACAACAAAATCTTATTCCAGTTTTATTAGTGCATCATAGTCTATTTTTTCCATACAAATGTAACACCCCAAGATTCCATGGTATTTTTCCCTTTAAATAATGCAATGGCGTTCATTGTACGCAACTTCGAGATTCTAACACACCACAACCAATCAAACTAGCCCTTATGAATAGTAATACATAATTTTTGAAATTTTATAAATTATATCTCTCAAAATGGACTTCATTTTTGGATTTGGAATATCAAAATTAGCCTAGGGTGAAATTTTGGTACTTTTCGGATAACTTTCATATTTTGATGAATAGTGAAAATTACTAAATTTTAATTAAAAACAACTTTTTTAATCGAAATAATTAATATTGATAAATTGTGAATTTGAGTGGTTTTAAAGTATATTTAGAATATATTTTTACCATTTAATTCAATTTTTTTCATTGGAAATAATTTCACAATTAAACCAGACACAAACAAGTGCCAATCTTTTGATAGTTATTATCTCTTAAAAACACGCTTTTTGTTTTAACAACGAGAATTAATTTTAAATTAATTTCTACCACTTCTGTGTTTTGAATTTGGAAAAATGGATTCCATATTTGGAATCAGGATTTCCAAATTGTGTAAATAGGTAACTTTTATTTTTATACATTTTGAATAATTACTTCGATAAATATTTTATTTACCATGGTTAAAGGGTAAATCCGATAAATAAGGGTTAACAAATAATATTATAATAATACTAAATTACTCTAAAACGTGTCCTAAAATTATTGGTGGATACATGTCCAACAATGGGAATCTTTGGGTTGATTTTGGGACCCCATGGAGCCACTTGTAAGTGATAATGACACTTTATATTAATTAAGTTAAAATAAATACAAAAATGACATAAGCATATATCTTTTAGAAAAACATTTTTTACATAGGGTTATATATGTTGGATTTTCAATTATAAATATTTATTAGAAATATAAAAATATTTCCTACATAATTATATTTTATTTATAATTTTTAGACAATAAATAATTTAATTTATTTATGACACAATGATGATGCAGTAATTACCATAATAGTGAAAAATTAAAATAATTTATATTATAAATACCCAAATAAATATAATTTGAGACTTTTTATGAATTAAAATAATTTTATAGGTTAATATGACATGTTAGTAATTATTTAATTAACTTTTTTTGAAGTAATAATTCTGTTATGATTTTTACAAAAATCAATTATTTAATAGTGTCAAAATTGACAAAAAAGAGTTTTTAAAACAAATATTATATTATTAATTTATATTAAATTCCTAAAAATATAAGGTTCTGCCAAGAGACTTATATCATGATAGATGTATCATTAATGGACCACTTGGGGGTCTCTTGGCTGTATATAGTAAGTTTATTAACCATATAATATAAAAATACAAAGAGACATTGTAAAAGTGAAACTAATTAACTAAGAGTTAATACTTAAATATAAGGTTAATATAGTAACTCAAACCTTTCTAAATCCTATTGGTTGAGTGGGTTTAGACCTATAACCACCTTAAACTTTAAATAATCCACTTTTGAGCCATTAGAAACTGAATATGAATTTATTATAAAATAATTTTTCTAGCTTTTCCAAAGGTGCCCCTCACCCCTCTTATAAAAGGGCACTCCACCTTCTCATTAATTCACACCTTCAAAACCTTTTGGTTCATCCAACCCCTGCACAAATACTCTCTAAAATTCCCTAAATTAATCCTAGAGGCCTTCCTTTAGTCATAAATCCAACCTAAGGATCCCTTTTGATCAAATCAAAAGGAAGAACCCGAAGAAGAGGTAATAATTTCACCACCATTTTTCAAGTTCCTTTCTTCTTCCAATTCTTCTTTCTTTGTTATTTATATTATAAAATAATAACTCCAGTATCTTCTATATACTATGATGTTATTATAAATATGGTACAACTATATTCATTATTCTATCCATCCTTTGAATGACATGTCACCATACGTGCGTACGTACGACTTACCGTCTCCACGTTGTGGTGTAATTGTCATTCAATAAATTATTATTTGGATGAGTATAATAATGATGTGTAATTAATGTAAATAATAAATATAACATGATAATTATTCTGTCTATATGATATACCATCCAATTATATATTATTTTAACATCAAAAGTATGATATTGTCGCTCGTGTGTACGTACGGACTACCGTCTCCACGAATGCGGTGAGATTCATTCTCCATAATATCCATTCAAGTATAATTCTCATTTGATGATTAAAAATAATTTTTAAGGACTTTATGTAATTATGGATATGAATAAAATACAACCTATCCATAACAAACACAGCTTACGTAACAAATAATATAAAGGAAAACGAGTAAGTTAACACCCGAAATGACGATAATACTAAGATATTATTAACAAATCAATGTTAAAAGATCATATATGATATCATATTAATTTAAATGATTATTTTATAATTAAATAACAATTATTTCACCATTATACAGGAGGTTAACCTACCGTCGACCAAGGAAAAAGTACAAAGTAAGGGGTTTCTTATCTCACTTTTAATTCCGTGAGAATTCCATTGTTCACCACTTATTTATTGCATGTGGTGTGTGTACTGACCATGATTGTATTCATTGTGTAATATACTTTAATTTATGGATATTTACATCATCATTGTATTATCATTCTTTCATGGGTGTATGTTTCATAAGTTACCAAATCGATAAGGGAATTTGAAATTTCAATTTCCATTTATTCGGCTTTACGCAAACATCATTGATTATTTTACTCCGAGATTATGTGTGGAATCACTATTCATTTGATTATGTCATAATTTCCACTCCCCTTTTCTGTGGATATACTTTTTATACACATAATCACTCCATTGATAATTTCTCAAGTCATCGATATGAATTTGATAAGAGTAATTTTAACTCATTCTCCATTTGTTGAGTTAAAAATCCAATTCATTGGTGTTGTTTTTACAAGATTATGTGTGAATGTCCTTTGATTGTTTTACACTGAATATCCAATCATATTTAGTGTATTTATATTCGTCACACATAACTATGTCGTTGATTTATCCTTAACCTAAGGATACATCCTTTATGATAGATTTCATCTCAATTTACATTCCATTGAGACTTCTTTGTTGTTATACACCAAATCACTTTTATGTGGTGTATATAATGTACTTTGACATAGTATATCATGAATCCCTTTATTCTCATGATATTAAAAAGTTTTGATTAACTCAATTATTTTTATTCAAGTGTCTCTCTTTTGGTTAGAAACTCTAACTAAAATACCATTTTTAAATGTTTTAAAGACTTATTCTTCTAAATCTTGCTCATTAATGTCCATGTTTTAAAAAATGGTTTTAAGGATTTATTTATATGGACATTAAAGTTTTAAAATTAAAACTCCTTTTAAAAGTTTCAAAGTGGTACGGGACACTTTGATTCAAAAATCTATTTTTAAACGGCTTCTTGACAAATAGTGCGACTTTTAAATGTTTTCAAGAAAAGGGAGATATTTCTCTCAAATAGTTTTGATGGTTATTTTCATCTATGTCAATATCATTCATTATTATTGATTGAGGTTAATATGATACAATACAATCTTCCATATTTTATCGAATGAGTTATGTTTGACTGTGGATGTGTTATTTTTATACCATTCATGGTTTGTGGTTAAAGTATTGACATTTCGTATGCTAGTTTTAATACAAATGTTTATGTTATGTTTAAACATGTTTGTATGAGGAATGAATTGGACTTAGTAAGTGATGGGTGGAGACCGCTATAGATCCTCGATGCATCGGTAGGTCTCATGAGGCAAACTAGTGTCTTGGCATAAGGCCTTGACAAAATCTTATTTGTAGTCTTGGCACGAGGCCTTGGATATGTGGTTATGATAGTCTGGCATTATGAATTCCATCATTATGAAAGTGGTTATTGATATTGCATGTGATTATTCGTTTAGTAGAATATCCATGTGAATAAGTAAATGACATTATTTCATTTTATTTTTGTCATACTATGTTGAAGTTCAAGTTTAAAAGGCTTTTGTTTTAGTTATACATTGCCTTAAATGTTTATTCTTATTTATGAAAGTTTCCGCTATAATTTTATCCTTACTGGGCATTTGAGCTCACCCCTTTTATATGTTTTATTTTTCCCAGGATGTGAAGAAGTGAATTATGAATGACTTGCAGGGATAGTATGAGGGGATAAGAGTGTGGACTATGGATACTATGTTGTTGTACTTTTCATTTTTATGATGTAATGTAAAACTTTATGAATGTATCTAGTTATTACAAGGCTACTAAACTAATCGGTCTTTCGAGACTTGATATTTCTTGTGATCATGCCAATGTTATGTAATAATGCACCGACTCTGGGTAACTGGGGTTGGGGCATTACAGTTGGTATCAGAGGAAGTTTAGTACAAACCTTGGAAGCTAGATTTAGATAAACTCTGATTAGAGCACGTAGACCTAAGATGAACTTTGAGGATTAGTATAGAAGAACTTCCTAGAATTTTGGTATTGTAGAGATTTTGTGAGTTTTCCGAGCAATACATCCATGTCTGGATACGAGCAGGTAGAGGCGGCTCTGGCACAGATGTACCTAGGGGTAAAACCCGAAAACACCGCTTTGAGCTAGACTCAAACGGTAACTGGTGCACGACAACGGTCCTTGCTGCACTCTTGGTTACGACACTCCCGTGGGATATGATTAGGATAATTTATATTTTATTTACAAACCGATTTGAAGTATTATATATATAAGATGAGAGTAAATGACCTTGGTTAATCCTAATGTGTTTCAAATTGAGAATATGGTGACATTTTAATCTCTAAATAATTTTATGAATACTGTTACTCACACAATGCTTTCTGGTTTTAGTCAATGGCTGGATTCCAAGGAAGTCATAGTGACTTTGAGAATGATGTACAAGGTGGGAATAGTGGTGGAAATGAGCAACAAAATGGAATGTTGATTGGCGTAAAAGATATCGTCTTTATGCCAAATAAATTTTCCAAAAATATGATCAACAATATATATATTAACCAATTCCTGGAATCAACAAAGAAGAGAAAGGTGATTAATGATAAGATCTCCAATAGTGGAGACCATGGAGAAAGAAATCCTCAATTTCTATCATGCAGGAAGTGTGGAAGGAGACTCCCAGGAAAGTGTCTCAATGGGACAAAGAAATGCTTTAAGTGCGGGAAGGAAGGACATAAAGTGAAGAATTGCCGAAGAAAAATGAAGAGTACTACAGAAGAAGATAAAAATGGTCCCAAGAATCCATTTACAGTAATTTTCCGTAAATATAGGGGACCTGGCCATTACCCGAGTGAATGCCCTATTCTATAGGATATTTTCTTGGACAAAGAAGAAGCTATGTGGAAATAAATGGTTGGAGAAATGTTTAAAAAGTATTAGTGCACCTTGTTGATGGGTTTACTTTGGAATAATTTTCTATTGTATTTTTAACCCTGTAGTTTTCCATGTGAGAATGATATTTGAGGAAGAATTATCTTTTCTCTTGTGGATATAGTTATAAATAACCATTGGTTTCATATGATCGTTGGGTTTGAGGCAATTATAAGTTATTATAACTTGGGATGAAAATGTAAGGTATGAGATAAGATTTGTGGTTAAATTATGTTATGGTTATTTTGAGGAATTTATCTCATTTTGGAAATGTTATAAAATATAGTTTTTGAAAAAGGACAACACGCAGACCGTGTGGCAACCCGTCGCGTCGGACAAAGCTGTGAGAATCGAACCCACAACCAAAGTGTGATTGGGATTTATCACCTACCATTGGACTACGTGAAGTCCCTGGTTAGTGTGACTATTATTTTTAGTTAAATGATTTTATTGATCAATAATAATTTGATTTTTGATCTTATGTATTATCAAATGAATACCCTTAGTATAGGAAAATGATTTGGTGATTAAGTGATAAATGTTATTTTGGAAGTTGTTCGCTTTGTTGTGAACACTATATGCCCAATGAAAATAGAATAGTATGGGATTTCATTTAAGGAGTAATGGTGGATTTTTATCTATGTTTTTATTGTGGATTTATAGTGATTTGGGTTATTTATGGAAATGATTAGGTTAATTACTTTTAAGTATGTGACTTTAAGAGTAATTAATGTCATTTAGAGATACAATTTAACGTGGAAGACTACATTCTTATAAGTTTTGGGTTTCAATATTAGTTTGGATTATATTGAAGTATTTTAAGGACAATTGATTATTGAATGGTATTTATTTAACTTTGGGGTATTGATGGTTTAATTTTAGAAATTAAGATTAGTTTTTTTTCTCTAATGGAATATCCATTTGGGGGATCATCAGATATTATACTAACCATTTTGGTTTTGATTAATCTCTAAAGACAAGGTAAATATATAGTTTATCCTACGTGGATCATGTATTTCTATAGATGTTTATTCTAGCTCTTCCATTGTGACCAAGTCTTCTTGAATACTCATTGTTCAAAAAAAATGAGTTAGTGGTAAAAATTTATTAAAGAATGAAACTCTACTTAAAAAGTAAGTATATATCTTTATGTTCTTAGTCAATATCATAAATTAATTCCTCTTCCTTATGTAATGTAACTTAAAACAAAAAATGTTGTCCGTTTACTTTTCCTACTGGGAGACTAATGACCGTTTGTCCCAATATAAGTTTGTGATTTTCTTATTGTTAACTTTCTTCTGATCATGTTTTATATCCCTCTCCATCAGAACTTAACACTTAGTTTATCGTCCATATACATGTTTTCCTACATGGAATCCTAGTATGGGTTATCTTGGGTGACCTTTATACCTCTCTTCCTTTCTTTTAAAGTGATAGTTTTATTGACTCTTTTTCCGATGTGGGACTTTCCATTATATTCTCAAGCCCAATTTTTTAAAAAAATTGCGAGGTCGCAATTTATTGAAGGAGGGGAGAATGTAACACCTCAAGCTTCCACGGTACGTTTCCCTTTGAATAATGCAATGACGTGCATCATACGGAACTTCGAGATTCTAACACACCACAACCAATCAAACTAGCCGTTATGAATAGTAATACCTATTTTTTGAAATTTTATAAATTCTATATCTCAAAATAGACTTCATTTTTGGATCCGTAATATTGAAATTAGCCTAGGGTGAAATTTTGGTACTTTTTTGGATAACTTTCATATTTTGATGAATAGTGAAAATTACTAAATTTTAATTAAAAACAACTTTTTTAATCGAAATAATTAATATTGATAAATTAAGAATTTTAGTGGTTTTAAAGTATATTTAGAATATATTTTTACCATTTAATTCAATGTCTGTCATTGGACATAATTTCACAATTAAACCAGACACAAACAAGTGCCAATCTTTTGATAGTTATTATCTCTTAAAAACACGCTTTTTGTTTTAACAACGAGAATTAATTTTAAATTAATTTTAAATTAATTTCTGACACTTCTGTATTTTGAATTTGGAAAAATGGATTCCATAATTGGAATCAGGATGTCCAAATTGTGCAAATAGGTAACTTTTATTTCTAGACATTTTGAATAATTACTTCGGTGAATATTTTATTTAGCATGGTTAAAGGGTAAATCCGGTAAATAAGGGTTAACAAATAATATTATAATAATACTAAATTACCCTAAAACGTGTACTAACCTTATTGGTGAATACATGTCCTACCATGGTCATCTTTGGGTTGATTTTGGGACCCAATGGATCCACTTGTAAGTGATAATGACACTTTATATTAATTAAGTTAAAATAAATACAAAAATGACATAAGCATATATCTTTTAGAAAAACATTTTTTACATAGGGTTATATATGTTGGATTTTCGATTATAAATATTCATTATAAATATAAAAAGATTTACTACATAATTATATTTTATTTATAATTTTTATACAATAAATAATTTAATTTATTTATGACACAATGATGATGAAGTAATTACCATAATAGTGAAAAATTAAAATAATTGATATTATAAATACCAAAATAAATATAATTTGAGACTTTTTATGAATTACACTAATTTTATAAGTTAATATGACATGTTAGGAATTATTTAATTAACTTTTTTCTAAGTAATCATTCTGTTATGATTTTTACAAAAATCAATTATTTAATAGTGTCAAAATTGACATAAAAGAGTTTTTAAAACAAATATTATATTATTAATTGATATTAAATTCCTAAAAATATAAGGTTCGTCCAAGAGACTTATATCATGAGAGTTGTATCATTAATGGACCACTTGGAGGTCACTTGGATTTATATAGTAAGTTTATTAACCATATAATATAAAAATACAAAGAGACATTGTAAAAGTGAAACTAATTAACTAAGAGTTAATACTTAAAGATAAGGTTAATATAGTAACCCAAACCTGTCTAAATCCTATTGGTTGAGTTTTTTTCGACCTATAACCACCTTAAACTTTAAATAATCCACTTTTTAGTCATTAGAAACTGAATATGAATTTATTATAAAATAATATTTCTAGCTTTTCCAAAGGTGCCCCTCACCCCTCTTATAAAAGGGAACTCCCCCTTCTCATTAATTAACACCTTAAAAGCCTTTTGGTTCAGACAAAACCTGCCCAAATACTCTCTAAACTTCCCTCAATTAATCCTAGATGCCTTCCTTTAGTCATAAATCCAACCTAAGAAGCCCTTTTGATCAAATCAAAAGGAAGAACCCGAAGAAGAGGTAATAATTTCACCACCCCTTTTCAAGTTCCTTTATTCTTCCATTTATTCTTTCTTTGTTATTTATATTATAAAATAATAATTCCAGTATCTTCTATATAATGTGATGTAATTATAAATATGGTACAACCATATTCAGTATTCTATCCATCCTTTGAATGGCATGTCACCATACGTGCGTACGTACGGCTTACCGTCTCCACGTCGTGGTGTAATTGTCATTCAATAAATTATTATTTGGATGGGTATAATAATGATATTTAATTAATTTAAATAATAAATATAACATGATAATTATTCTGTCTATATGATATACCATCCAATTATATATTATTTTAACATCAAAAGAATGATATTGTCGCTCGTGCGTACGTACGAACTACCATCTCCACGAACGCGATGAGATTCATTCTCCATCGTATCCATTCAAGTATAATTCTCATTTGATGATTAAAAATAATTTTTAAGGACTTGATGTAATTTTGTATATGAATAAGATACAACCTATCCATAACAAACACAACATACGTAACAAAGAATATAAGGAAAACGAGTAAGTTAACACCCGAAATGACAATAATACTAAGATATTATTAAAAAATAAATGTTAAAAGATCATATATGATATCATATTAATGTAAATTATTCTTGTATAATTCAATAACAATTATTTCACCAATATACAGGAGGTTAAACTACCGTCGACCAAGGAAAAAGTACAAAGTAAGGGGTTTCTTATCTCACTTTTAATTCCGTGAGAATTCCATTGTTCACCACTTATTTATTGCATGTGGTGTGTGTACTGACCATGATTGTATTCATTGTGTAATATACTTTAATTTATGGATATTTACATCATCATTGTATTATCCTTCTTTCATGGGTTTATGTTTTCTAAGTTACCAAATCGATAAGGGAATTTGAAATTTCAATTTCCATTTATTCGGCTTTACGCAAACATCATTGATTATTTTACTCCGAGATTATGTGTGGAATAACTATTCATTTGATTATCTCATAATTTCCAATCCCCTTTTCTATGTATATACTTTTGATACACATAATCACTCCATTTATAATTTCTCAAGTCATCGATATGAATTTGATAAGAGTAATTTTAACTCATTCTCCATTTGTTGAGTTAAACATCCAATTCATTGGTGTTGTTTTTACAAGATTATGTGTGAATGTACTTTGATTGTTTTACACTGAATATACAATCATATTTAGTGTATTTATATTTGTCACACATAACTATGTCTTTTATTTATCCTTAACCTAAGGATACGACCTTTATGAGAGATTTCATCTCAATTTACATTCCATTGAGACTTCTTTGTTGTTATACACCAAATCACTTTTATGTGGTGTATATAATGTACTTTTACATAGAATATCATGAATCCATTTATTCTCATGATATTACAAAGTTTTTATTACCTCAATTATTTGTATTCAAGTGTCTCTCTTTTGGTTAGAAACTCTAACTAAAATACCATTTTTAAATGTTTTAAAGACTTATTCTTCTAAATTTTGCTCATTAATGTCCATGTTTTAAAAAATGGTTTTAAGGATTTATTTATATGGAAATTAAAGTTTTAAAATTAAAACTCCTTTTAAAAGTTTCAAAGTGGTATGGGACACTTTGATTCAAAAATCTATTTTTAAACAGCTTCTTGATAAATAGTGTAGCAACCCCGATCCCCGAGTGCCTTATGGGACATGATATACTAGTATTTTATTAAAACCTTTACAAATAATATATCATGTCCCATTACTATAGAAGATCGCGAGGCTCAGGATTCTGGGAAACCAACTGCTTTTGATAAACTTCATTAGTATAAACCATGCCTGAAAATTTTAAAACAAAACGTAGGGTGAGAAAATATGCCCAGTAAGGGGGTTTAAAAAAAAAACGTTTTAAGAAAACTCTTTCTCAAAACAAACATTTTCAAGATAAAAAAACACTTCACTAAAACAAAACAAAGCATTATCTTTTCTTAGAACATGAAAAGCCTACATTTTTGAAAACCACATGTATGGTGAAGAAGTACATACTTAAATGAAGCTTTAAAGAAGACATAAATCAGATAGTGCAAGCATGTGAAGAATAAATGATGCATAACTTACAACCAAAGTCACTTTAGTTCTACAAGATTAAGTATAAGAAGGGAAAACATCCATATCATGATTCATTGGCACAAAATATTCTTATAACAACATACTTCACATGTTACAGTTCATACCTCATAAATTCATTCTCATAGTCAAGGGAGTTTTCAACTAGGGGATGTCCTGTTAGTTGAACTAACCCCTAGTTGACCATTTATCATCACATGCAGAGGTAAAGTATAATGCCTAGACTTGTCAAGACCTTGTGTCATGATCTCAAAACATAACTTAGTATGGGTCAAGGCAAACCGCCAATCCCGTTTCCCAAAGTAGCACAAGCCAAGGCTAACTGCCAAGACCGTCGCACATAAAAGCACAAGCCAAGGCTAACCGCCAAGACCGTCGCACATAAAAGCACAAGCCAAGGCTAACCGCCAAGACCGTCGCACATGAAAGCACAAGCCAAGGCTAACCGCCAAGACCGTCACACATAAAAGCACAAGCCAAGGCTAACCGCCAAGTCCATCGCACATAACGTCTCATGAGACTCTTACTTTACCCAATACATTGGAGCGCTGTATAATTCCGGGCGCACCCATCCATAAACATTTAAGTTCCAAACATCCCTCACATATCTTGACATGGTCTTTCATTCAAAGGTTTTCATTCATACATTCTTAATCAAAACCCCCTTTTTGCATACATACTCATAACTTGAGATGGATCATATCGTAAATGTAAAAAGAACTAGGATTTTGGCTTCAGATTAAGCAGTGATGTAAATAAACTAAATCAATTTACTCTTGTACATGCAAAAATAACTGTAACACTAAACATAATGGATTGTCATGTGAAATTACGTCATGTTCATTGAATAAAACCCATAAATTCATAGTTCATCTCTTTAAAACATGCAGAAACTCGTTCTTTACAAGTATAAATTTCATCGAGGGTACAAAACTTTGCAGGTTAAGCCGGTCCACTGGTGTAACATACATGTTGGATTAGCATCCAATAAAATTATTAGAAACTTACATGTGTCAAAGACGTAAACCAAGTCCTGATAATAATTAATTGAAACAAGGTTTTGGAAACTGAACTTATGAATACACATTCACCTGGCCACATACAAAAGCTTAAGGGGTTCACGCCACACTTTTTTTTACAAAAAGTGCATGAATTGTCAAAATGCTGATAAATGATATTTTTAGTTGGAAGAACTATTTTTATATAAAACTTATCCTTAAACTCCATCACGTACACAAACATGTATATAAATAATTTCTTTGTATTATTCTTGAAATAATAATCTTTAGGGGTAAAAAAAAATAATTCTAATAAATCGATAAATTTTAAAACAAGTAATCAAGATTGTCCCTTCTTCTTACACATAGATGTATATATACATCTATATAATCACATGTACATATATATCTATGTGCTCCATATACTTGTATAATCTTACATGTTTATAAAAATTACCCGAACTCTCCATTTTTCATACGGCAGAGTAAAGCTAGGGTTATTTACATGTACAAGAAATGTGTACATGTGCATGTAATGTCTTATATATGTATGAATACATATATATTTACACACAAAGAGTATATGGGTAAATGAAACCATTAATACTAAAATAAAACAAACCCTATAAACATCCTTTATCCCTGGTTGAATCTTGGAAAAAGGAGGACAAAAATAACGGGTTCTTGAGGCCTTATATAGATTTATATACACACGCATGAAATATATATAACCAAAATAGATGATTTTTTTTTAAAAAAAACTAGAAGATCTCCCTTCCTCGGTTCGATTATAGGAAGGGGAAAGGGGTGTGAATCGGTTCAAGAGGTCTTGTATATATATCCATACATATTTATATAAAAAGTGTATACACATATGTATAAATATTGAAAATGAATGGAAACAACACAAAAGAGTTTCCTTTACTCCGGTCTTGGGACTCCATACAGAAGAAAAAAAAAACGATTCTCAAAGCCATGCATACGGGTATTAACAAGGTGTATATACATATAGGTTTATATATAAACATATATATAAGTATGTATATACCGAAGCTAAAAAAAAGTAAGCAAGGCTTGTCCCTTACCGGTTAGAAGAGGAGGAGATGGGGAAAGAGGTCTCGGAGGCTTCCGAAGGAGGTGCTTGGAGAGAAACCCGAAGGAACCTCCCTGCTACGGTGCAACTCCCGGTTAAAAAAAAAGAAAAGAAAGACAACCAAGTATGAAGAGGCGTCGAGGGTACCAAAATCGGGTATTAAAGGGCGGTGTCGACCTGTTAAAAAGGGGGAGTGAAGCTGGGTCCTCCGTCGGCCTAAGCGAAGAAAACGACGCCTCACCCTACTGGTAGGCATGCGCGACGAAGAAGGAGATGCGGGGAAGATGAAGAATCCGGAAAAACACGGGGGACGACTGATATTAAATAGAATTTGATCAGACGGCTTAGATGTGGTGCAACAATAAAAATATCGGACGTCTCATAAGGAAGGGTAAGGATCGGACGGTCCGTGATTGCTGCGGTGTTTTAAAAAAAGGCAGCTTTGTTTTTAACGTTTTAACATAATATATTTAATTTTTTTCAACGTTTTTATCATATAAAATCTGTTATTTTATTGTTTTATTAAACCTATTATAAAATCATTAATATAACCTTATTAATAAACTATTATTATCCTAAGTCAAGGGTTATAAATACACCAATATATTAAACTATTAATCCTCTATTTAAGTCATAAAATATATTATATTTTTCCTTAAAAAAGAAAAAAAAAACAATTATCTTAATTTATAATTACATGTAAAGATTTGAATATATTTTCTATTAAAATTTGGTTGCTTAATCCTATATTTAACATAATTTCAAAAACACAAATTCATATAACATTACCAATTATTTTAAATTTTTATAATCATTCTATTATCTTCATTGTTTTTAAAGTAATAAGAGTATTTGTGTAAGCATTAACATAAAGACGCAAAATTTGTAATGTAAATAAAACCATAATTTGACATAGTTTTAAAATTGTTAATAAAAAGGTCAAATTATAAATATTTGCATTATTATTATTACTTATATTTAATTTAGAGATAAAAATAATACATTTAATTTAAGGTTTGATGCAACATATATATATAACTCAAGAGTTTGAGTATATATTTTCTTAGACAAAGTAAAAACCCATCATATTCAATATAATTACAAAATAAAATTTTAATTGCTCAAGTTAAAAACATGTAGTAAATAGTGGAAAAATAAAAATATTAATTCTCACCGTTTTGAAATATAAAATATAATTCACCTTTTGGGAAAACAAGCAATAAATTAATTATACTATTATTGATGTCATTCTTTAAATATTAAAGAAAAAAAAACACAATTAACTTTTCGAACCTTTCGGGGGTAAACCATTCTTATCTGCAACAGTCCAAAATAAAACATTAGTGGATATGAGAATCATGGGGGATCCAACAGTTATATTTATAGCCGTTAGGGTTCAACGGTCGAATTAGTGTTCTTATAAAAAGTCTGGTCTCGCGGTATCCCTCACTCAAGGTGACTAAAGGATAAAGGAGGAGATGGTTTGTGTGATTCCCTTGGTGCTTAGCACGGTTGCAGTGGATTCGGCCATCCTCATGTTTATTCCAATGGATGCCAGAAACCCTTACCGCCTTCTTGGTGTCCTTGTGGTTTTAAGCGGTCTCCCTATAATTATAATCGGGTTTTTAATTGTGATTTTTGGTTAGCTTAACTTCTTGTTCGATTACTGTGAGTTGTAGCCACCAAGATGTTACTCATTTGAATAAAAGGCCCTTTCATTAATTTGATGCATTTTTTTTCTATATTTTTTTTATTATTATCTTATAAGATGATTGTTTGTTAACTTAATGGGTGACATTGTAAAAAAAAACTTGTCATTACTCAAAAAACGGTTTCTCGGGTCGTTACATTACTCCCCCCTTCAAAGAATTGCACCCTCGCAATTCTATTAATAAAAAGAAAAACAAACAGAAACCCCACACGTACAACATTACCGAAACAATGGATCTGGCTCAGTTAACGGAATACCAAAGTTGGCACATAGTTCTTCCGTTTCCCTAGCCCAGATGCACTTCGAACAGTATGTCTTGAACTCCTGCTCGTGCGTACTGCACACGGGCTTCCAAAGGGAGGCTCGTGTGGTGAAAATCTCGGAAACGTCCGAGTAGATAAACTCCCTGATAACTCTCCGGGCCATATCACGCTCGAGGTAGTCGAGGGGAATGATGCGATTGAGGAGACTGAAATTCAAGACCTGGAACATATAGGCTGCACTAAGCTGGCCATCCTGGGCAACTACGAGGAAGCACGCTCTGGCAGAGAAGTTTTGTGCCAGAGTAAAACACTGAAAGAGACCTTCAAAGTATCTTCCCCTTCGCTTATAGCAGGGAAGTTAAGCAGTGGCGATGAGGTGAAAAACACAATCATCCTCTTGACACAAATGAAGAATCTCAGGACCATTTGCTAGATCGAGCAGACACTGGCAGGACCCTCGCAGGTGGAGAAAAGATGGATAATCCACCGTGCATGCCCTGATCATGATAACCTCTACTAACTCATCGGGTAGTGATGAGATGTTCGTTTGACCATCCATCTGAAAGTTATAACATTTTTACTTAGTCAATCATAGTAATATGTTCATACCACCTGGTTTTCTAGAGTTGCCTGAACCCATCCTCTGATACCAACTATAGCGACCTCGATCCCCGGGTGCCTTATGGGACATGATATACTAGCATTTTATTACAACATTTACAAATAATATATCATGTCCCATTACTACAGAAGATCGCGAGGCTCAAAATTCTGGGAAACCAGCTGCTTCTGATAAACTTCATTAGTACAAACCATGCCTGAAAAATTTAAAACAAAACGTAGGGTGAGAAAATATGCCCAGTAAGGGGTTTTCAAAAAAAAAAACATTTTAAGAAAACTCTTTCTCAAAACAAACATTTTGAAGATAAAAAAACACTTCACTAAAACAAAACAAAGAATTATCTTTTCTTAGAACATGAAAAGCCTGCATTTTTGAAAACCACATGCATGGTGAAGAAGTACATACTTAAATGAATATTTAAAGAAGACATAAATCAGAGAGCACAAGCATGTAAAGAATAAATGATGCACCAAAGTCACTTTAGTTCTACAAGATTAAGTGTAAGCAGGGAAAAAATCTATATCATGATTCATTGGAACATAATATTTTGATAACAACATACTTCACATGTTACAGTTCATACCTCATAAATTCATTCTCATAGTCAAGGGAGTTTTCAACAAGGGGATGTCCTGTTAGTTGAACTAACCCTTGGTTGACCATTTATCATCACATGTAGAGGGAAAGTATAATGCCTAGACTTGTCAAGACCTTGTGTCATGATCTCAAAACAAAACTTAGTACGGGTCAAGGCAAACTGCCAATCCCATTTCCCATAGTAGCACAAGCCAAGGATAACCGCTAAGACCGTCGCACATAAAAGCACAATCCAAGGCTAACCGCCAAGATCGTCGCACATAAAATAACAAGCCAAGGCTAACCGCCAAGACCGTCGCACATAAAAGTACAAGCCAAGGCTAACCGCCAAGACCGTCGCACTTAAAAGCACAAGCCAAGGCTAACCGCCAAGACCATCGCACATAACGTCTCATAAGACTCTTACTTTACCCAATGCATTGGAGCGCTGTATAATTCCGGGCACACCCGTCCATAAACATTTAAGTTCCAAGCATCCCTCACATATCTTGACACGGTCTTTCATTCAAAGGGTTTCATTCATACATTCTTAATCAAAACCCTATTTTTGCATACATACTCATAACTTGAGATGGATCATATCGGAAATGTAAAAAGAACTAGGCTTTTGGCTTCAGATTAAGTAGTGATGTAAATAAACTAAATCAACTTACTCTTGTACATGCAAAAATAACTGGAACACTGAACATAACAGATTTTCATGTAAAATTACGTCATGTTCATTGAATAAAACCCATAAATTCATAGTTCATCTCTTTAAAACATGCAGAAACTCGTTCTTTACAAGTATAAATTTCATCGAGGGTACAAAACTTTTCAGGTTAAGCCGGTCCACTGGTGCAACATACATGTTGGCTTAGCATCCAATAAAATTATTAGAAACTTACATGTGTCAAAGACGTAAACCAAGTCCTGATAATAATTAATTGAAACAAGGTTTTGGAAACTGAACTTATGAATACACATTCACCTGGCCACATACAAAATCTTAAGGGGTTCACGCCACACTTTTTTTTACAAAAAGTGCATGAATTGTCAAAACGCTGATAAATGGGATTTTCAGTTGGAAGAACTATTTTTATATAAAACTTATCCTTAAAATCCATCATGTACACAAACATGTATATACATAATTTCTTTGTATTATTCTTGAAATAATAATCTTTAGGTTAAAAAAAAAATAATTCTAATAAATTGATAAATTTTAAAACAAGTAATCAAGCTCGTCCCTTCTTCTCGCACATAGATGTACATATACATGTATATAATCACATGTACTTATATATCTATGTGCTCCATATACTTGTATAGTCTTACATGTTTATAAAAATTACCCGAACTCTCCATTTTTCATACGACAGAGTAAAGCTTGGGTTATTTACATGTATAAGAAATGTGTACATGTGCATGTAACGTCTTATATATGTATGAATACATATATATTTACACACAAAGAGTATATGGGTAAATGAAACCATTAATACCGAAATAAAACAAACCCCATAAACATCCTTTATCCCCGATTGAATCTTGGAAAAAGGGGGACAAAAATAACGGGTTCTTGAGGCCTTATATAGATTTATATACACACGCATGAAATATATATAACCAAAACAGATGATTTTTTTTTTAAAAAAAACTAGAAGATCTCCCTTCCTCGGTTCGATTATAGGAAGGGGAAAGGGGTGTGAATCGGTTCAAGAGGTCTTGTATATATATCCATACATATTTATATAAAAAGTGTATACACATATGTATAACTATTGAAAATGAAGGGAAACGACACAAAAGAATTTCCTTTACTCTGGTCTTGGGACTCCATACAGAAGGAAAAAAAAATGATTCTCAAAGCCATGCATACAGGTATTAACAAGGTGTATATACATATAGGTTTATATATAAACATATATATAAGTATGTATATACCGAAGCTAAAAAAAAAGTAAGCAAGGCTTTTCCCTTACCGGTTAGAAGAGGAGGATATGGGGAAAGAGGTCTCGGAGGCTTCCGAAGGAGGTGCTTGGAGAGAAACCTGAAGGAACCTCCCTGCTATGGTGCAACTCCCGGTTAAAAAAGAAAAGAAAATAAAGATAGCCAAGTATGAAGAGGCGTCGAGGGTAGCAAAATCGGGTATTAAAGGGCGGTGCCGACCTGTTAAAAAGGGGGAGCGAAGCTGGGTCCTCCGTCGGCCTAAGCGAAGAAAATGACGCCTCACCCTACTGGTAGGCGTGCGCGACGAAGATGAAGAATCTGGAAAAAAACGGGGGACGACTGATATTAAATAGAATTTCATCGGACGGATTAGATGTGGTGAAGTAATAAAAAGACCGGACGTCTCATAAGGAAGGGTAAGGATCGGATGGTCCGTGATTGCTGCGGTGTTTTAAAAAAAAAGGCGGCTTTGTTTTTAACGTTTTAACATAATATATTTAATTTTTTCCAACGTTTTTATCATATGAAATCTGTTATTTTATTGTTTTATTAAACCTATTATAAAATCATTAATATAACCTTATTAATAAACTATTATTATCCTAAGTCAAGGGTTATAAATACACCAATATATTAAACTATTAATCCCCTATTTAAGTCATAAAATATATTATTTTTTCCTTAAAAAAGAAAAAAAAACAATTATCTTAATTTATAATTACATGTAAAGATTTGAATACATTTTCTATTAAAATTTGGTTGCTTAATCCTATATTTAACATAATTTCAAAAACACAAATTCATATAACATTACCAATTATTTTAAATTTTTACAATCATTCTATTATCTTCATTGTTTTTAAAGTAATAAGAGTATTTGTGTAAGCATTAACATAAAGACGCAAAATTTGTAATGTAAATAAAACCATAATTTGACATAGTTTCAAAATTGTTAATAAAAATATCAAATTATAAATATTTGCATTATTATTACTACTTATATTTAATTTAGAGATAAAAATAATACATTTAATTTAAGGTTTGATGCAACATATATATATAACTCAAGAGTTTGAGTATATATTTTCTTAGACAAAGTAAAAACCCATCAGATTCAATATAATTACAAAATAAAAGTTTAATTGTTCAAGTTAAAAACATGTAGTAAATAGTGGAAAAATAATAATATTAATTCTCACCATTTTGAAATATAAAATATAATTCACCTTTTGGGAAAACAATCAATAAATTAATTATACTATTATTGATGTCATTCTTTAAATATTAAAGCAAAAAAAAAAACACAATTAACTTTTCGAACCTTTCGGGGGTAAACCATTCATATCTCCAACGGTCCAAAATAAAACATTAGTGGATAGGAGAATCATGGGGGAGCCAACGGTTATATTTATAGCCATTAGGGTTCAATGGTCGAATTAGTGTTCTTATAAAAAGTCTGGTCTTGCGGTATCCCTCACTCAAGGTGACTGAAGGAGAAAGGAGGAGATGGTTCATGTGATTCCCTTGGTGCTCAGCATAGTTGCAGTGGCTTCAGCCATCCTCATGTTTATTCTATTGGATGCCAGAAACCCTTACCACCTTCTTGGTTTCCTTGTGGTTTTAAGCGATCTCCCTATAGTTTTAATCGGGTTTTTAATTGGGATTTTTGGTTAGCTTAACTTCTTGTTCAATTGCTGTGAGTTGTAGCCCCCGAGATGTTTCTCATTTGAATAAAAGGGCCTTTCATTCATTTGATGCATTTTTTTCCTATCTTTTTTTATTGTTATTATCTTATAAGATAATTGTTTGTTCACTTAACGGGTGACATTGTAAAACAAACTTGTCATTACTCAAAACACAGTTTCTCGGGTCATTACAAATAGTGTGACTTTTAAATGTTTTCAAGAAAAGGGGTATATTTCTCTCAAATAGTTTTGATGGTTATTTTCATCTATGTCAATATAATTCATTATTATAGATTGAGGTTAATATGATACAATACAATCTTCCATATTGTATCTAATGAGTTATGTTTGACTGTGGATGTGCTATTTTTATACCATTCATAGTTTGTGGTTAAAGTATTGAAATTTCGTATGCCAATTTTAATACGAATATTTATGTTATGTTTAAACATGTTCATATGAGGAATGCATTGGACTTATTAAGTGATGGGTGAAGCCCTCTACAGCTCCTCGATGCATCGGTAGGTCTCATGAGACAAACTAGTGTATTGGCATAAGGCCTTGACAAAATCTTATTTGTAGTCTTGGCATGAGGCGTTGGCTATGTGGTTATGATAGTCTGGCATTATGCATTCCATCATTATGAAAGTGGTTATTGATATTTCATGTGATTGTTAGTTTAGTATAATATCCATGTGAATAATTAAATGGAATTATTTCATTTTATTTTTTCCATACTATGTTGAAGTTCAAGTTTAAAAGGCTTTTGTTTTAGTTATACTTTTCCTTAAATGTTTATTATTATTTATGAAAGTTTATTCTATATTGTTATCCTTACTGGCCATTTGACCTCACCCCTTTTCTATGTTTTATTTTTCCCAGGATGTGAAGAAGTAAATTATGAATGACCTGCAGGGATAGTATGGGGGGATAAGAGTGTGGACTATGGAGACTATGTTGTTGTAGTTTTCATTTTTATGATTTAATGTAAAAATTTATGAATGTATCTAGTTATTCCAAGGATACTAAACTAATTGGCCTTTCGAGACTTGATCTTTCTTGTGATCATACCAATGTTATGTAATAATGCACCGACTCTGGGTAACTGGGGTCGGGGCGTTACAACAAATGTCTCATAAAAAATATGATATGTCTGTTATAGAATCCCAAATCATATAATTCAACAAAACTTTTAATCCAATCAGCATAAGTCTTTCCATTATACCATGACAATCATGATTTTTTAATTTGGTAATATGACCATTCCTAACACATCTACCCAAATTGTAAGCATAGCCATATGGAAGTATCAAATTTTCAATCCACTGACAAAATAATAAGCAACTCTCTTTAGATAGTGTATAAGATGCTTTTGGCTTCATTAACCTCTATGATCTAACATTTTCAAACAGTTCAAGTTCTGGTCACCTACAAATTTGGGCAAGATCTAATCATGCCTTTATATTATCTTTGGTCTTACCTGGTGTATCCAAAACTGTATGAAACAAATTACCAAAATACTTCTTCTCAATATTCATGACATCCAACATGTGGCAGACTAACAAATCAGACCAATATAGCAGATCCCAAAAAATGCTCTGTTTTATCCAATCGAGTTCTTTCCCAAAGCCATGAATTTTTATTGGTTTATTTTTGGTCCAAATGTAATAGGAGGTAATGAAAATACAACTGATTTTAACTCTGTACCTGAGATCATTTTTAGAGGTCCATCCCTTTCAATTGTGCCTTTTTCTAAAATGAGATTTGTTCCTCCGAAAAGGATGATCGGTTGGAAGAAATCTGCAATGACAGTCAAAATAGCAAGGTTTTTTTCCATTGATGAGAATAAATTATTTTTTTTGTCTCCCACACAGTAAGGACATGATTTTGGACCATGTGTACTCCATCTAGATAACATGCCATATGCCGTGAAGTCACTAATTGTCCACATCAATGCAGATTTTAGTTGAAAATTTTGTTTCACAACAACATCATATGTACTAAAACCATTAATCCACAATGAATTTAACTCATCAATCAATAGTTTCAAATAAACATCAAAATTTTTTTCCGATGACCTGGGATTAATAAGGTAAAAAAGATATAAGGCTCCTTCATCAACATCCATGGAGGTAAATTGTACGGAGTTATAAAGAAAAGCCAACATGAATACTAACTACCATAAGAATCAAATGGTTAGAAACCATAAGTAGAAATACCCAATCACACGTTCTAGGATTTTAAAGTAAAAGACGAATGCACTCTGTCAAAATGTTTCCATGAATCACTCTCATATGGATGATTCAAGATTTTACCAGTTGAAATCTTGGTTTTGTGCCATGACATCATTGTTTCTATGTTTTGAGACATAAATAAATGCTTCAACTTGGGTGTAAGTAGAAAATATCTCAACTATTTTATAGGAATCAATCCAGACTTCCCCGATTGAGCTTCTTTTTACCTCGATTGTCCACATGTGGGACAACTTTCCAATGACTCATTTTCACTAGAATATAAGATGCAATAATTTTCACATGCATGAATCTTCTGATAACTAAGACCTAGATTATGAACCAACCTCTTTCTCTCATAGTAATTTGTAGGAAACACATTTCCTTCAGGTAACAATGTTTTAACCAAAAAAAATATTTGATCAAAACAGTTGTTTGATATTCTATTATCTGATTTAATAGCCATAAATTTTTCAACTGCTTCTAATTTTCTTATCTTGCAACTAGGATATAATGCATCCTTAACAGACCTCAACAACTCATAAAAATTATATGGTGCCAACTCAGGAGTTAAATCAATATCATGCCGAGTTTCAGTTTGTTGAATAGATTGACCTGCAACATCATGTACTAAATTTTGAAACCGTGATGGATCCAGAATCAAATTATTAATATATTATCTGTAACTTTGTTCACCATGTTGATACCAAAAAACATAATCTGGTTGAAAACCAAAACACAAGATATGTCCCCCAACATTGTCAAATGTGTTAAATGTTCTCAGAGCACATTTTTTACAAGGACACTTAATTATGCCTTCTGAAATAAATTCTAGTTTTGATGATGCAAATGATAAGAAAGCTTCAACACCCTCAATATATACAGGATTTAAAACAGAACCATTTGGATTTCTGTACTGATTTATCCAAGCGTGATCATCTAATAATGACTGTTGTTGACTTCCTTGGTCCATATTTTTCTACAAAATAAAAAATAATTACTGTTTTTGAATAATTTGAAATAATAAAAACACTATCCAAAAAAGAGAAGAGGAATAATTAAAACTAATTCTTAATAATTACCACTAATTATTGGTGACACAATTTCTAGTGGATTGACGAATTCTCTTTTGTCCGATGGCTCATTTACTAGCAAATTTCTCACTCTGAAATCACAATGAAGAATCTGCTCAGAGGTACACATATCCATTCCCGTGCATACGAGAATGCACAAGTGTACCTCTAACCAGATTCTTCATTGTGATTTAAGTGTGAGAAAGATGCAAGTAAATGAGCCTTCAGACAAAAGAGACCCCTTTTCGTCGATGAATCATCTTCTTGCAACTATCACTACCTGAAAAAATTATGAAAAATGTGTTCCTATGAATGCATATCCAATATCATGCATACGATATTGGATATGCATACATAGAAACACATTTTTCATAATGTTTTGAGTCGGTGAGAGTTGAAAGGAGAAGAGTCATTGAGCAAAAGGAGTGCCGCTAATCCTTTAGAAATTGTGCAAAGTTCCTATAATTTATTATAATTATCCATATTTATTACTAATTATTATTAATTATTTCTAATTAATACTAATTAATACTAATTAATACCAATTAATACTAATTAATAATAATTAATATTAATTAATAATAATTAATACTAATTATTACTAATTATTACTAATTATTACTAATTATTACTAATTAATACCAATTAATACTAATTATTTCTAATTATTACTAATCATTACTAATTATTACTAATTAAAACTAATTACTACTAATTATTACTAATTACAACTAATTATTAATAATTATTACTAATTAATCCTAATTATTGCTAATTATTGCTAATTATGACCAATTATGACCAATTATTTCCAATTATTGCCAATTATTGCTAATTAATACTAATTATTGCTAATTAATACTAATTAATACTAATTAATACTAATTAATACTAATTAATACTAATTATTACTAATTTTTACTAATTATTACTAATTATTCCAAATTATTACTAATTATTAGTATTTATTGCTAATTGTTTCTAATTATTACTAATTATTACTAATTATTACTAATTATTACTAATTATTACTAATTATTACTAATTATTCCTAATTATTACTAATCATTAGTATTTATTACTAATTATTGCTAATTATTGCTAATTAATACTAATTAATACTAATTAATACTAATTAATACTAATTATTACTAATTATTTGTATTTATTGCTAATTATTAGTATTTATTGCTAATTATTGCTAATTATGGATAATTATTACTAATTAATGCTAATTAATACTAATTAATACTAATTATTACTAATTATTACTAATTATTACTAATTATTACTAATTATTACTAATTATTACTAATTATTACTAATTATTACTATTTATTAGTATTTATCACTAATTAATGCTAATTATTGCGAATTAATACTAATTATTACTAATTAATACTAATTACTCCGAAATTATTCCTAATTATTGCTAATTATTGCTAATTATTCCTAATTATTCCTAATTATCGCTAATTATTCCTAATTATTCCTAATTATTGGTAATTATTGCAAATTATTGCAAATTATTACTAATTATTGCTAATTATTTCTAATTATTGCTAATTATTACTAATTATTACTATTTATTACTATTTATTACTAATTATTAGTAATTATTAGTAATTATTAGTAATTATTAGTAATTATTTGTAATTATTAGTATCTATTAGTATTTATTAGTATTTATTACTAGTTATTAGTATTTATTAGTATTTATTACTAATTATTAGTATTTTTTAGTATTTATTACAATTTTTTACTAATTATTACTATTTATTCCTAATTATTACTAATTACCGCTAATTTTTACTAATTAGCATTAATTACTATTAATTAATGCAAATTGCCACAAATTTCCGCTACTAATTACTAATTACCGCTAATTATTTATATTCATTAATAATTATCGTTAATAATTCCTAATTTCTACTAATTATTAGTAATTAGTATTAATAATTTCAATTTATTAATACAAATAAATACTGATGACAAAAACAATCTAAATCTAATTTAATTACAACTAATTAACAATAATTAAAATTAATATAAAAAATAGAAATAAATATTAAATTAAATAAAACATAAATACCTTTAAACTTGGTATTTTATAGGTGTAGACGACTTCAAAACTTGTTCATAAAAAAATGCAACTCAGAGAAATTTTAACTCTAAAATTAGAGTTTAGAGATAGAGGGAAAGTAGGAATTGAGAGGAAGAATGAAAAAAACGGATGAGGGGTATATATAGGTTAGATTATTTGTGACGGGAGCCATTGCAAATACCTTCGGCTGCATTAATTACTGTCAGTGGTTAAAAGGTTATTTGCGACAGGTCCCGTCGCAAATAGTAACTTACTGACACACTATTTACGACGGGGGAATATCCCGTTGCAAATAGTATTTACCGCCGTCGGGTATTTGCGACGGGGAGGCCCCCCCGTCACAAATACCCTTCCCGCGGTTTGGCGCACAATCCACGCCACACCTCGCCAAACCTTTTGCGACGGGACCCCTAATCCCGTTGCAAAAAACTAATTATTTGCGACGGGATTAGGGGCCCACCGCAAATAATCTCTTTGACAAATTATTTGCGATGAGAATAGATCCCGTCGTAAATAACCCGTTGCAAAAGACCATTTTCCCCATAGTGAATGTATACTTTATTTTTTGTTATTCATTTCATTTTATTGATTCCTCTCCCAACAATTTTTGAGGTTTTTTTGCTTCCTTCTACACTTATGTACAAAGAGAAGTCTCACAAAACCCTTCAAAAGAAAAATAGCCATTAAAAGTGATGAAATAATAATATGGAGTTCATAAAAATAAAAATATTTTGGAATTTATCTATAATCACAAATAAGGTTATAAAACTATGTCTTGGTTTACAACATTTTTTAGAAAAACAGTGTGGATTATAAAAGCACATAATGGTTTATATAAACTTCCAGGTTAAATGAATTATTTTTGAAAAAACTTGTGGTTTTCTTATCATAAAACATATCATCATTTGTCATCATTTTTATGTTGTGGTTTCGAGGACAAATGGTCATAGTTTTTGGAAATGGGATTTCCATGAGGGAAAACCATGTTAGCGGTAGATATCAACTGGCCGTGGTTAATGGTATGAACATAGAGCAAAAAACAACTTATCTTAGTAAACTACATCCTGATTCAAGGTGATGCCTTTGAGTATTTTTCTATCTAAAATGGATTGGACAGTGAAACCCCGCCATGGCGCTTGGCTGTGGTTTTCATAAAATTTTAAAAAGTAGTTATGATAGAATTTATACTTTTCTAAACTTGTTATATCTCATGTTAAATATATGAATTGTTCATTTATCTATGAAATCCCTATTCATGTATATAAACCATTTATATCAAGAATTTTTTATACTTTAGTCTGAATTTTCTAAATCACTTATTATAAATTTCATCCCATGCATATAAGAGTTACATGCTTAATATGATAAAAATGATTTAGTTTTTGTTCAAAAAAGACTACAATTTTTTATTTCAGTTATGAATTAAATAACAAGGGTTGATTTGGATTTAGGCATATTGGGTTTTAGAGTTGTATTAGAATTAAGGTCTCACTTGAGTATTATTTAATGAATAGTATGACTTTGGGTCAAACTTCTCACTAGCCTGGGGGCTTGGGCCCTATTTAAGAAAATCAGGGGTTGGCTACCTGTTGCACCATACTTATACTTGTGGGATTTTTGGTTTCTTATGATTCTAATCCTTTACATTAAATATTTTTATATACCTTATGCATAATATTCATTTGAATATGTGCAGATAGAATTGGATTTTATTATTGGTTAAGTAGCACAAATCAAGTGTTGTATAAGGTGTTATACATTAATATGTCTAGAATATATTATTTTGGTTGAAGGAATATGGTTTAAAAACTAAATCATTGGAAGCAATTATACATATAGAGATTGCATAAGATACAAAGTTTGCATGAGATGCAATCGTTATGTATAATATGATTGTACTAGATGCGCAATGGAAGCGTGCGATGTGGTGAAAATTGAAAATTTCATCTTGCGATCAACATTGTAATCCCATCGTTAGTGTAGTGGCACCTAGTTTTAACATAAGGATCTCATTTGAATTAATTACACATGAAAAATTAAAATCAAAACCTTAAATCAAAACCAAAACTATATCTCATTCGATTTTGATCAAAAATGCATTTCGCTCATTGCTGGAGATCACTGCTTGAAGGAACCAAAGTTGGAACCCTCTTGATCATCCACACATGCTTTAAAAAATTTCTTAATCACTAAGCTTTGAAATTTAGGTGCTAGTGTAGAGAAAAAAATGCGCTTTCAATGTTGACATGATCACGGGAACACCATTTCTTCGATCTGGATGAGTGATTGGACCTAGGTACCCCAAACCTCTCTTTCTCTCTCTAAAATTTGAGATAGAGGAGTGAGAAGATCTCAAATTTGAGGGAATGAATAATTCATCAAATTTGGACATGTTATTTCTCATATAGATTGTTCAAAACTTATTAAAATTTCACTTTGGACCATTAATAAGATTCACCTTCCAAATCAACCCTATTCAACCTTTATGACCCAACAAATGTGTCAAAAACATCATAAACAATTTATCACTTACTTTTAACATTAAAATAATGTTATGTGATAAATCCTGATCCATTTACTTGGCTCGTCTATAACAATAAAATCATTACATACATAAATATTACATATTATTAGATGAATATTCATTATATATCATTATGATCTATGTCAAAACTATTAAGGTTTAATGTCTTTAGAAACCTGGATACATAAATAATTAGTATGTAAAAAATCTACATCATCTCCTATTAAGTTATTCACAACCAACACTCTTCTTAGACATTTCATACTTAAAACCTTTCTTCATATCCTGGGGAAAAATAAACATAACAAAGGGTGAGCTCGAATGCTCAGTAAGGGTAAACAAGGGAGATGTCAATAAATGATCTCTTTTAAGAATAACACGAGCATAAGGGTATGATAGCATGATATTAGCATCTAAAAATCACACCCAATAATTCATATATCATAATCATGAGACATAACATAAATCTTGACAGGTCATAAGACATGAATCATAAATAAATCAAAGAACACGATCCATTGTAGTTGGGGATTGGCTTAGTGGTAAGCACCCCGTAATCCTATATGTAAAATGGGGGTTCAAAACCCATTGGGCGCAGGTAACTATAGCAGTACTATGGCGCTACTATAGCAGCAACGATACTGTAGATCGACGAGTACTATAGCGGCGACATGGCACTGTAGCAGAGGCGGTACTGTGCGGGTACTGTAGCAGCTGGGTTACTATTCATAGAATGACAATTGGGCCAAAAAATTGGGCCTATGGGCTATGTAATGGGATACAAGCCTACTGGGCCTTCGGGCTATGTAATGGGTCTCCCTCTACCTAGTTAAAAGAGGTCTTTGATTTGCATTAATAATAAAATGAGGCTTTGGTCCCAACCTTAAAAAAAACACGAGCCATGATAGCATAATATTATCATAAAATTATGTCATAAAAGAGTGGAATAAAGTGTGGCATACTCATAATCATAGAAATATTATGTTAAGGCCACCCACCAATACATTCATCACATGTTAGGATTATGCTAACCACTTATGAAACTACTTTGGGCTAGGGATAACCTCCCAGGTACCCTTGTTGGGCTTGGGATAAACACCAGTGTACCCTCTTTTAGGCTTTGGGTAACCTCTCTATACCCTTTTATCTCATAAACAACTAATATTTGCCTAATACATTGTAGGTATATAAAAAACCCACCCATAACATAATCAAAATCTATTCATATGAATGCCACATGATCATGAAAACATTTATCATCGCATCAAAGCTCAACCCGTGGAAAAGAAAATGGCTTTCATCAATATTTCATCATCATAATCATGAAATATTCCGAAAAAGAATAAATATGTAAACATTGGATCATATTACCAGTAAATCATAAGAAACATCAAAGGATATTGTTATATATGAAAACACCTTTAAAAGATCACTAGAATATTTCTTGATAAAAATACCCTTTTAATCTTGAAGTCACTTATTAAAAATCTAAAAATTTCAAAAATATCAAGGAAAAAAATTTCTTTGAAAATAAATATGGGAAATTTTAAAATAATTTAAAATAAAATAAAATTCATGATGGTGGGAAAAGCCTCAAATTCTTTGTATGTTAAAACAAATATTACTTTTACATTTTTGGTAAAAAGTCAAAAGTATCTCATTCTAAAAATGACAAGAATATTCCTATTAATAATTTTTATATAAAGTCAAACATGGATAAAAATTATTTTATAAAATCATTGGGTAATTTTAAAAACATACTTTAAACCATTTTAAAAATAAATATGGATATGAAATAAAAATATTCCTCACTAAAGAAAGAAATAAAGTCAATTTTTCTTAAAAACATTCTTTCGATCTCTTGAGAACTTAAAGAGAGGAAAATTAAAGGAAAAAATTAAACTATAGAAATAATCAAAGGATAATAAAATAAATAAAATTCAGGAGTGATATATCATATAATTTCATCATTTTAAATTTAAGCATAAACAATCCTGATAAAAGGTGAGATTGTAACGTAAAACCCTCACTACTTTGGTAAATTTTTGAGTCCAAGTCCCATGAAAGAAATAAATTTAAGAAAAACTTTAAATACTAATAAAATAATCATATTAATGATATAATATATCAAAGTTGAGTTATATACACCCCATAAAATAAGTTAGGTATATAACATAACATATGTCCCAAAGAAGTCAAATTTGAGACGAGAAACCCTTACCACTTTGGTAGCTTTTGAGTAAAAACCAATTGGATAAAATAAATTCAATTGTAACTTTAAATAACATTAATTAAGAATTATAAATTATATAACTTTTCAAAGGGGTAGTGTATAAACCTCATAAATATAAATAAGTGTATAACATCAAATATGTCTCAATGAAACAATATTGAGACAAAGAACCCCTATCTTCTGCACGACTTGATTTATGAGCACTCTAAAATCCTTTATAATAAATTTATATTTATTATAATTCTATAAAATAACCATTTAAACACTTTTAATACCACATATTATCCACTTATAACATTTCAACACCCGTTTATTAATAATTTTTTATTAAAATCCTCATTTCTGGGTGATAATTATTTCATTTTTCATGTATGTTTTGGTTCCAAAGTTTTGGTCCTTATATTTTGATCATGGTTTCATAATATAAAGAATATTAATCATGTTATAATTATAATATTTAATCATTATATACAATTTTATAACCATTCATATAAAATGGTGATGAAAAATGAAATATATCACTTCATGGAGACAACAGTCTGTATGTACGCACGAATGATGTTTTCTACTTTTCGATGGATGAAAAAAAGAAAGTTAAATTATAATTAAACTTTAAAGAATAATTATTATATCATAAATATTATATATATTCAGTAAATCTATCCTTATTACCATCCATGTAGAGTGAAAATCAAAAAGGAATCTCATCGTTTCGTAGAGGTGGTAGTCCACATGTACACATAAGCGACGTTATTGTTTTCCAACAAATGAGAAGGTAAGAAAGTCGATAATATATTATAATTAAAAAAATAATTATTTCATAAATATAATATATAAATATTAAATCCATCATAATATCTAACCACGAATTATGGTGGTGGAAAATGAACTATATTGCTATGTGGAGGTGGTAGTCCACACATACACACGAGTGACACTTTTATTTACCATTTGATGGAAAGAAGGTGAAAAATTAAGGTTATATCATCATAATAATATCTTATTATTTTTATAATACTGTATTCATCATGTTATTATTAATATAATAGTTTTAGTGGAGGTGGAATAAGAAATAAAATTGAAAAAGATTGATTAAGATTTATACATCTTCTTTAAGAGACCTCATTTGGATTACACCTTAAGCCTCAAAATATTGGTATTAGGAGAATACCAGAAGATCTAAGATAAAGTTAAATAATATAGGAAGGTTTTTTAGTTTGTCTTTTCTAATATATAAGGTTCAAATTGTGTAAATAAGGGAGGATAAAGGTTCCCTTTTATAAGTGAGGGGACGAACACACATAGAATTACTTAAAAAATTTCAATAATATATGGTCACTTTCATGTTAAAGTGGATATAAATAGAAAATAATTCATATTAAGGATAATATAAGGTATACATATCTTTAACCAATAATAATTAGACAATTTTATGTGGCATTCTTACTCTTATCTCTTAGTTCCCCCTGATAAACCTGTTTTAACCTTAACTGTGGCACCATTCACTATGAACAAAAATTAAGTTGAAAATATTAAATTATATTAATTATTATGATAAAAAATATATAATAAATTTTAAAATATTTAATTACTATAATTTTAATAAATTATCTTTAAAATAAATGCGTAAGACACAATGAAAATCATTTTTTAGAAAAATGTGTTTTTAAGCACAAAACTAAATTTACTTCCATTCATTTCATTATAAAAACTATTAGATGAATATTAAAATATTTAATTTAATATATATTCTATAAATTTAATTAATATAATTAATCAATATTTTTTTTATTTAATTAATTAAGATAAAAACACACTACTCATATACAAACAGTTTTTAGAAAAATGTGTTTTAAGCCCCAAAATAAACTTATACCAAAATAATTTATAACATTGAATAATATGTAATTAATTAGATTATTTATAATTAAATTTGAATTATTTTAATTTAATATCAAATTAAAAACATAATGGTAATTTTAAATTATTTTATTTAATGAAAATAATTGACAATTTTACAAAAATCAATATTTTTTAACTATTCATGTTTTTTTAGAAAAATACAAAATATTCACCCTAAGACAATATTGACATGATGATTTCAAAAATTATATTAATTAAATCAATTAAAATTTCTAAAAATGGTATAAATTAGTTATAATGTCCATGCACAAAATTAAATACAAATCATTTTTGAAGAAAACATATTTTTGAAGTATAAAATAACTATTCTAAAAATTGAGTAATTATTTATTATAAATTATTCAATATATTTTCATTATTTAAAACCACTATACATATTTTTTTGTAATGTTCTTATTATTATTCGTACCTTCTAATTTAATGGCTAGGTTATAATGTTCCCATTTAAATAATAATATTTTTATAGAACATCATAGTTTGCTTAAAACTCGGTGTTGCGTGTTAAACAAGACATCAATCATAGTATTATTTTAAAATAAATTTTAGGGATGTTACACCCCATAAATAAAAAAATCCTCAAAATTTTTATCTCATCAATAAAGGGTTTAATATTTTAAAATACCTTTGATGAAAACCCACATTATACAAAGGGATAATAAAACTTCCTTCAAAAAAGGGAAGTGGGAAACATAAAGGGCCCATAAAATAAAACATAAACAGATTCTTAGATAAGAAGAAAATTAGTGGGATGTGATAATATGGACATTGATGAGAAAAATAACATCATAGGAATGATATAGAGTGATAAATAACATGATCACACTGCTGTAATTCTTGGTTATACCAACAGTTCAAAACCATTGGTACAAGACGAAGAACTGTTGGTATAGCCTATACTAATAGTTATCCAAACCGTTGGGAGTTGGATATTAGTATAAGCCTATACCAATAGTTTTTAGTGTATCTTTGGTATAGGGATAATGTAATTTTAGTGTACCAATGGTTATATCAAAATTGTTGGTATAGGTCTATACCAATGATTTTAAAACTATTGGTATAGGCCCCCTCATAATTCCATAACTAACAGCACTCCCACCCTACCCAAACAGCCACCAGAAGCCACTAGAAATCACAGTAGCACCCCACCTTGATCAATTACCTGTAAAAAAAATCACCAACCAATATAAAAACATTGATAACATAAGACACCAATTAATGCATTCATCCAGTGATAACACACATTCAAAACATCACATATATTCATTCAAAACTAATCATCAAACATAAAATCTCATAAATATCAGTAAAAAATTTAAAGGATTAATCTGTCCACCATCACCAACACCATCTTCACTTTCATCCTCAACGTCATCCTCATCGTCACCCTCTCTATCATCCTCTCTACCATCCTCATCACCATCCTCACCATCATCCTCACCATCATCCTCACCATCATCCTCACCATCATTCTCCCATTGCTAGGAATGTCATCATCCTGAACACCACTAGGACCACTTCCTGGTGCACTATATAATATACTCATCTTTAACATATATACATCATAATCTATTATGATATCTAGTGGAAGTGATGAAAATAATACTACCATAAATTTTAAAAATTCATCGCTAGGCCTTTGATTCCATTCATACTTCTCTATGACCATTTTTTTGGCCTCTTCTACCTCAACATAAGCCCGTGCTTCCCATGTATTAGATTTTTTCAACTCGGTGCTACAAAAACTAGAACCTAAAGTGGGCCGATATCTATTTGGGACAATACTCTTCCATGGTCGATAATACACTCTTCCATGGTTCTCATCTCCCAAAAACCGACATAAATGATCATTTGTCCTAAAGTTTTCAGCTCCCTATTCATCAAAGGCCTCCAAAGAACAATGTTAAAAACATAAATGGACTATTTAGTTACAAAATAGATATTAAAATTTGAAATCAACAAAGTAAAACTTACAATATGCTACTGTGTTGATTCGTTTATCGCGCTTCTATTTTTTTCTTTATGCTCGAGCAATTTTTTTTTCTTGAGGTTCACATCCTTCAACATTCAAAACCTCCCTCTACAATGACATTGAATATAGAAAACCATAATTGAAAATTGGTTAGTAATAATTAATTTCATAACTATAATAAAATGGATATACTTGATGATGCAATATGATTTGCTATAATGATTGAATACTTTGTGCTAGTATGATATGAGTTAGTTAACAAAAAAAAATTTCTATAATAAATTGGGATAATTGAGAATAAGATTAAATAATGATTTGATAAATTAACATAAAGTGGAATTTAAGGATTCTTGTTTGTATATATCATTACCATGAATATAAGGGCAATGTAAATATAGAATATTGGAAATGTACTGTCTTTATTGAAAAAAACTAATGAAGATTAAATTCATGTATAACATGGTAAAATGGGAAGGTGGAATGTATGATAGACGTGTTCCTATTTGGTTTTCTATGTTTCTATGATTTAATTTGAAAGGGGTTAAAATAGGGAAAAGTAAGGTAAATTTTTTAGTGATGGATATCAATGACATCATATAGTCAATATTGGTGTTTATTATTGTTAAAAATACACATGAAAGAATTGGATTTATTATTTATTTAGTTAAATAATGTTAATGTTTAGTTAGAATGAGAGTATGTAAGGTTAGCTTGATTTTGATCCTTGTTTTTCCTATTTAGTTTTACATGGTATAATTTTATTTAGTTATTTTTAATTAAATTTGGTTAAGTATAGTTCAATTAAATTAATTTTTGGTTCAATTATATTCAATTTCTATTAATGACATACCATTTCATTATTTTTGGCTTATTTTTTTTTATCTTAATTCAATTTGAATTATTCTAGATCAGATTTATTTATTTTTATTCACCTATATTTGTTTATATCTTTTCATTTCAATTTGATTGATTTTTTTCATCCCTCACGTGATTCAGTTTGGTATATGTTACTTTATATTCATTTAGTTAAGTTAGAATTCATTTTATTTATTTCAATTAAATTTTATTTATTTTAGTGTAATTTTTTTTCATTTTTATTCACCTTTTTGATCATTTTTAGACTAGTACATTTGGGAATTTTCTTTTCATGTTGGTTTCAATTTCAATTAGTTTGGTTTAGGTTTATCAGATTCTATTCATTTCATTTTGGTATTATTCAGTTTTTGTTAATTATTGATTTAGTTATGTTTTGGATTAGTTGGTTCGTGATGCATTGATCTAGTTTTATGCCTTCACTATTGGTTTATTTAGTTTCATATTTATTCAATTCTGGTTAATTTAGGGCTAGTTAAGTCATGTATATTTAGCTTTTCTTGATTAAACTTATGATATTTATGTTTGATTTTATGTGTATAACTTTGAATGTTTTTGTTATGTTTAATTCAATTTAATTATTTATTGATGGATTCTATTTTTTTGGTACAATTTGGGTTGGGTTTACTGATCCTATTTAGTTTGATTCGATATAATTAAATTCTATTCTAGTTGTTTTTTTTTGGTTTTTTTGATTTTGGTTTGGTTTGTTTCAGGTAAAATTATTTCAACTTATTTTATCTTGGTTGGTTTCAATTTTATTCACTTTGGATTAGTCATTGTAAGTTTTGTTTGGTTTAAATTTTTTTATTTTAGTTTATTTTTTGTATATTTCATTGTAATCAGAGTTGGTTACATTCAATTAGGTTTAGTTCATGAATTTTTATATTTGTTTGATTTAGTTTGGTTTAGTTTCATTTGGTTCAATATGGTTCATTTAATTTTCATTAAATTGGGGTTGGTTTGGTATGTTAAGTTTGGGTTAGGTTTTATCCTTTTGATTTTATTATCATCTATTCACTTCAAACCTGTGGATATAGTAATGTGTAAGAGTCATGCCTTTACCATAGGGGAGGATTTCAGCCTAGTGAACACACTAATATGTAAGAGTCCCTAACAAATATATAAAGGTTCATACCTTTCCCATGGAGGAGGGATAGTCTACATATAAGGGTTATTTCAGTTGATGCATAATGGTCCACTTCAAACCAAAGGTCATACAAAAGGGTCATATCCTTTCAAAAATCAGAAGAGGCAAAGCTTTCATGGTGTGGTATGCATCCCATGATACTTGACCATTAAATATATTCTTGTATATAATTATTACTGAATTTATTAATCTAACAGAGAATAAGGAATCTCAATCATTGGTAAAATTTAAAGGTAACAAAAAAATATTGAAATATTAGAGATATTTCAAAGATGTATATTTTTCAAAATCAAAGTAAGAGAATCTCACGAAGCTTGACTAGGATTTTAAAGGGGTTTTTTTTCTTTATTGAAGAGACCAGATTGATGGGGGATAATTGAGCCATCAAATGGGTGAGTGCAGTGAGTAAGAAATTGTGTCTTTAGTCTATTTGGAAATGTCTGGCTAAGTACATTACAATAGTGAGCTAATGGAGACTTATGGATCCCCTTCTAAATCAATATTTCTTTTTTTTTCTTATATATAAATTATTCTGGAATTATTATTCTTTCATTAAGATGGTTGTTTTTTATATAACGTGATACCTTTTATTGAATTCACTCCTTCCAATTATTTGTGAGTGTGGTTTCATATATTGATTGTGAATTCAATTATTTTTTATTACTTGATGGTTATTAAGTTGTTATATAATTTTTAGAGGAAGAATAAAATTCATAATAAGGTTTTAGTTCATCTTACAGGTTATATTATATTCAATTTCTATGGTGTTTGATTGGCCATTAAAAAATTCAATAGAAGAAACTTATTTTGACAATGAATAATGTGTAATCCTAAAGTCAAAATTACTCCACAATTGTTTTATTTTACATATTCATATAACATTCTTGGGTATATGGAATGTATTATATTTTTAATCATCTAGAATGGTATCATGAAAATGATTCATCCAAAAATTACACGTCACCTAAGGAATCCTAAGACCAATACTCCTTGCATCCAAGGGAATGTTACTGATGAAAACTATAATATTTTTGTGGTTGCTTCTTGACAAGTCACTAAAAGCTCAGGGACACAGGAAAAACAAAACAAACATCCTATATTGGTAGAGGATAGATTAATTATAGACTACTTTAAAATTATGAATGAAGGTTATAAATGTATAAAGGGTAATCATATAGGTAAAGCAGCTGGATTTATGGTATTATGTGTACACCCAAATGTTTTACCAGTAAAGGGAAGGTTCCATTGGTGGATTATGAAGGGTTTATAGTCAAGGAGAAAACTTCCTACCCTCATAAATACTATCAATTTCTTCTAAAGTTTGTATATATAAAATCAATAAGAAATAGTTCACAAGATTTGACTATTATAGTTCACAATGATAAAGAAAATGAATTATTTAAGGGTGGAGTTAATTATGTTTTTGGTAAAAAAAGATAATGTAGTTGTATATTTGGTTTGAGAGCTTGATTAAATTTAGATATAGAAATATGTTATGGAAAATGTTTCAGATTTTGTGTCCAAGGATCCTATACTACACCCAGTTAAAACCTCAAAAGTCGAGACTAGCTGTACAGAGGTAAAAGATCTAGGTGGCAGTTTATGTTCTCCACATTTTTCTCCAACGATGAAAGATGACTTTAACATATTTAGAAAGGCCTAAAGTGAAGAATGCACCATATATCTGAATATTAATATCAATATAGAATTAGAGTAATGTTCTAAATTTTAATCATAAATAACGATGCTTGGTCTCAATTATAAAGTCATGAAAAGGTTAGATTCAGAAGCTGAAATTATCTTTGCTAAAATTGAGCCTGATTTGTTTTGTGTTAATGAATACTTAGTATTTATGAACTTATAATATCTTTAATTGAAGTTAACCTATGTATCAATCTAGAGATAGACATTAGGAAATCTTCATGGAAATACTAGATTGATTCTCTTGGTTTAAGGACTATTAGTGCTTCATGATGATATTACTTGGGTGTACTATACTTTGTCTCTTTTTTCATCTTTGTTGGATCATAAGAGTAGCTTATATGGCTATACTTAGAGGGGGTGGGGGATGGGGTGAATTATAGTTTAAAAAAATTAAACTAATCAAAACACAATACCTCTTAAAGTAATATTATCAGACTTACTGATCGTCTGAAGATCAGAGTGAAAGAATCCGAATCACAGTCTATCTGATTATATCAAATTATGTTTTTATCGTAATCACAGTTACACCGATAAAGAAAATATTATATAAAGATAAGTACAAAGACTACCTTTCTATTACATGCATAACATAATAAACTTATAAAAACAAGCAATACAATAACTAGTAAAATTAAGAATGAATTACAAGATATATTAAAAGAATATACTCTTTTAAGCTTAAGAGTAAAGGTAGTCAATAACATTTATTAAAGGAATCCATAGTTTTATATGTACTATAAAGTCTATCTTTCCTTAGTAGGAAAGCCCTTGATATAATTATTGGAATAATATCTATCTTCCTATCCTCTAAATACCTTGATATGATGATTAATGTCTATCTTCATAGCCTCAGAAGTCCTCAATATGATGGATTGGATTCACCTTCTTCCTATCCCTAGAATCCCTCAATCGTAACAATGACTAGATGTGTAATTACAAAATAAAATTCATTCTTAAGGAAACAACCCAAATAAAGAATCCTTAGAACTATAGCTCTCTAAAGTAATAAAAAGACTTTGTAATGAGATGTTCATGTAGAGAAAACTCTGATAGATTGAAATGAAAATGTGATCAGCTCCCAACTCTTCAAATGACCTGCTATTTACAGGAAAATCTCCAACACTCATATTTTTGAGTTAGTTGTAATGGCCTCATACATCGGGATTTTTGACAATCCAAAATGATCCAGTATAACTGAATGTTTGACATAATTTTGTTTTAGAACTATTAGAATGATAAGAGTATTCCTTATGATAGAAACAATTCTTATGTACTTCGATTATAAAATTTGGTCAGTCTGATGGATTTTATTATTGATTATCAATACGAATTAAATTAATAAGGGTTAGTTTGATGTATTGGTACCAAGGTCAGTCTGATGGTCATTAATTTTTTTAGTTAGGTAGACAATACATAAGTTTAACCACTAGTCTGAACAAATTTCATTATGATAGACCAGACACACCTTCAATCCGATTAATTAGATTGAGTAATATAAATTTTATATTCATAATAAATTAAAAACATTTATATGTATGGTAGAAAGTAATATTTTCTACAAAAACATACTAAAACACTTGGGATATAAAAATTTAGTTAAACAATGTTTTAAGATAGTGTTTTTGATTTCCAAAACTAAAAGAATGAAAAATTAAAAAGTAAAACTTCTAACTCAAAAATCTCCCCCTTTTAGAAATCAAAAACCACAATACTTAAATGAAAAATAATAACTTGAAAAAATTACAGTCCTTTGTTATTTTAATAACATTGAAGATATATTTTTCTTATAACTCCCCCTGAGTTTATAATTACTTCAGAATATGATGGAAAGTATTAAAACAACTCCCACTTAAAAATACTTATCCCCCTAAGGATATTATCTCCCCTTTTATTAAAACTTCACCCTTTTATAAAATATTCTCCCCCTTAGTGATTTTCAAAAAAGAATGGGAAAGAATCCAAAGTTTCTTGAAATGTTATCAAATATAACATGTAGAACAATAAATTGAACTAATTAATCATCCAATAATAATATGAAAGAACATATACACAATTGTAATTAGAAAACATTCAAGTACAAAGAATTTGGATCAAAATTATTTCATAATAATCAACCATTAATTTTTTTTACAAAACATACATCAAGAGTTCAAATAAAAAATTTAATATTTCTTCATAAGGTTATTTATAAAATTATTTATCTTTTTTAACTCATGTCAATACTTCTCAATCTCCAAAATATTTTATTCAAGAACAAACTAATTTTTAACTTCAGTCTTCAAGCTTTCAATCTCATAAGAATACTTTTTATTCTCTTCCTTCATAAATAAAAGTTTAGATTCACACAATCTAAGATGGTTAATCTCTAGATCCAAATTCTGAGCCTTTTGTTTCAAGACTTTTACTTTCTCTATCTTTTCATCAGTTGAATATATGAATTACTAAAAAAACTTTACTCTTTCATACATATATAAGGATAAATTATTGAAGGGATCTGCAATATAATTTTATTTAATTCAATAAATTGGTCATTATTTTCTTGAATATCATTATCCAATTGGTTGGACCACTTCACTATCTAATTGTATGATATTTTATGAGTCTTTGATTTTTCTTTAAAGGTTTTCAACTCTTCTTCAATACGGATCCGAGATTTAGAAATAACTTTCAACGATTATGATTTCTCATTGAGGTTGTTTTGAAGAAGTTGACACTTTAATTCAAGCTTGGGAACATATGTAATGGTTTCTTATAATCTTTTTAAATATTGGAAAATATAATAAAAACCTTTTTTTGAAATGGTTGCCTCCAAATATGATGAACCAAAAGAAGGTTTTGGAGGTTTTAGTCTTGAGGATTCTGAACCAGGTTTCAAAACATCCATATCTTTCTCTTTACCTTTATTTAAAAAATTATTATCATATGAAATTTCAAAAAAATATATATCCTTATCGGATTCAGATTTTTCAGAAAATTTCTTCTAAGAATGTTGATCTTGTTCTCCTTTGAGAATGACTTTCCTTCCCTATTTGTTGTTGAATTTTTTTTCTCCTAATGAGGATTTTTTCTTGAGATCCTTTTAAGTTTTCATCCGTATTATACTTAGAAGGTAAATATGATGAGGATGAAGTTGATTTTGATGATTTCTTTTCTTTTGATCCTTTTTCTGTCTGTGTTTCTTTGTCATCAACTTCTTTATTTTTGATCTTCTTCTTCTTCTTATTCTACTTACACTTCATATTATATTTCCTCTTTTTCAACTTCTTATTCTTTAACTTATTCTTTGACCAATTATTTGACTTCTTTATCAATATATTGTTCTAATTGCCCATATATTCTTAAAACACCCTTTCCAACTGATTTTGATACTAATTATTTATCAGGAATGGTAATAATCAATTATTCAGCAATTTTTTTTTCCATTTTCCTTATCATCCACTAAATGGATAACATTAGGAATAACATAAGTTTATTCAAAAACAATTCTGTCTTTTGGAATGACTTGATTTGTATGAGAATTTTTTATAAAAGGATTCTAAAAATCCTTTTCAACATTTTTAAAAAACTTTCACAAATTATTTCTTCTGTAAGACTCTTATTTTTCTTCTTTATTTTATCTTCTTATTTTATCCATTTATCAATATAAATTTTCAAAGCCTTTACCTCATTAGGATCAAGACTAAAATCTAGATCCCCTGGTTTCTTTTGTGATTTATGTAACACCAACTTCATGAATTCTTCACCGGACATTCTCTTTTCATTTTTACGTTTCACTGGTGGGGAAGATTCAACTTTTCTCTTATTTTCAGCATCCTCATATTTCTTTGAAGGTTGGGAAATAGATACATCTCCATCAACCTTTTCAATTTTTTTTTATTTAGACTAATTTCATCCTATAAATTGTATCTTCACTAATGAATGAAATATTCTCTCTTATTGGGTAAGACTTATTATCTAATTTAAAAATCTCTATACATTTCAAAATCAACTTACTGATAATGGCTAGAAAAAAAATAATCTTCAACATGATTGAGACACTTTTAATATTCTATACCACAATGAAAATAAACTTCACCAAGTATATTTTCCTCATGTTGACCAAGTATTATAGAATAAAAACATCAGAAACTTTTAGCATATCCCTATCACCTTTCCTAGGGATAAAATAAAATTACATACACAAAGCTATTAATCTGTTTTCTAGTGATAGATGCAAAAATTTCCTATATCTTATTAGGAAAACAAATATGCCTCAGCCTTAACTTTCTCAAAAGATCCATGCTTGTTCAGTAACCTGTGTGAAGGTAAATATGATTCTCCATTGGAAGGAACACTAATAATATCTGATACTATTTAACAAAAATATTATATCTCTTACCGAATATAGAAAAATAAAATTTATCCTTACCATATTCTTTATCAAACTAAACAGAAGAATAAAAATCTCTAACCATCTTAGGATAATAAATATTGAAATATTTATCTGGTTTTCCAACACAAACACTTTCCAAACCTTTAAAAGAAATAATAATTTGAGAGTATTATCAAACTTATCAAACCAAGATCTCCCAATAAGACTTTTCCTAAAAACATACCATTTTGCATAATCTTCTTTTGTCACCATCTTAATGAGAACTGAGAAGAAGATTGGATAGATGAAAAAAGTATCAGAATGAAAAATTTGAAGGGTGGTGAGAGGTGACAATGAAATCCCTAAAAACCGACATGGGACAAGGATAGTCCCACCCTTATATAGGCACTGGGGGTAATGGTTCTGCTTCTATATTGAGATTAATGGTTAAGATTAAAAACCTTTCTGATCTGATGACTGAGATTTAATCGAAGAAAGTTTTAAAGTTTATTTGAAATATCAAAGTTTTAGAAAATTTTTTATTGGATTGAGAATCATTCTGATTAGGAAAAATTTTATTTTTTTTAAAAACAAATCAAATTCATAAGACTAAAATAATAAGTAGTCTACAATAATTAGAAACTAAAGTAATGAATCAGTTCAAAAATTAAAATAATAGAAGAGTACATTTCAGAGTAGAAAATTAAGTCGCTATGACTAACCCATTCTTCTTGGTTTTTGTAAAATAAACAGATAATGATATTATTATTACGAAAAATTATTTTTGATTGTTTTATTACAAAAACTGATTACAATAGTTTTATTATAAAAAATTATTATGATATTTTTAAAAAGATAATTTATAACGATAGTTTTAAAAAGAAAACTGATTACGATAGTTTTTAATCCAATTTTTTTTTTAAATTTTTTTGAATTCATAAATTTTATAACAATTTCTGAGTCCATAAAGAAATTTTATAATTCTAACACTACTAGAAAACATCTCTTTATCCATAGTGTTTCTAAAAACTATGGATATATACCTCATATATAGCCGTAGTTTTTGGAAAACTATGGCTATAGGTCATTAGTCATTGTCTATAGCCACGATTTTATAAAAAAGTGGTTGTAGGTAGGGTCTATAGCCACAATTCTCTTAAACCATGGCTATTTATTTCCTATGGAAAAAAAATTTCCCATGGGAAGTTGGCAAGAAAATCTATAGCCACTATTTCAAAAAAAACATGGATAAAGGTCCCCATGTATTGGCTATAGCCATGGTTTTTTAAAATCGTGGCTATAAACACTACCTATAGCCACAATTTCAATGAACTTTGTCTCTAAGGTCTCTATATATTGGTTATAGCCATAGTTTTATGAAACTGTGGATATAGGCCATACCTATATCCATGGTTTCAAAGAACCATGGCTATAAGGTCTCCATGTATTAGTTATATCCATGATTTTACTCCTATGACCAAATTTTTTAAATATATATAATATAATATATAATATATGTATATGAATCAATAATTGTTGATAACATAGTGGTTAAGAGACTGTATGTAGGTAGAGGTGGTGCAAGGTTCAAATCCTGGTGATGTCATTTCATTTTAAATATCTATAGCCACAATTTTAATAATCGTGGATATAGATTCTATTGACACATTGAAAAACCATGGAAATATCCCTTACAACCATAGAAATATCCCTTACCATGGTATACAACATAAATGACTATTTCCATGGTTTAAAGAACTACGGATATAGATTCTATTGTCATGGTGGAAAACTATAGAAATAGCCCCTACAACCATGCATATAACCCTTTCCACAGTGGATGGATATTTCCATAGTGGAAAATCGTAGCAATATCCCTACAACTGTGGCTATATATTTTTCATATAGCCACACCAACAAGTGCCATGACTTACTAGAACCATGGCTATAAGCTATAACCATAGTTTTTATGCCCATATCCATGGTTTTTTACTATAGCTATAGGTGAAATTTCTAATTTTGTGACTCCAAATATTTTATACAAGATTGAGTCTAGAAAACTCATTATGATATTTTTTTTAAAAAAACTAACAATTTAGAAAATTAAAAGTTTTTAAGAAAGGATAAAAGTTTTTGAAAAGAAAGAACATATGAACTACCCCTATGAAAAGAAGTATATTAATATAAGGAGATTGGTAAACAATAATTAGATATGAATAATCACTTTATATTTATTATTCCTAGTTTTTTTAATATATTCAAATATATTATAACTAATGGATTTTGTAAAAATATCATCAAGTTTTTCTTGTTTCTGATGAATTATAAAATTATATCCCCTTTAAGAGTGTGATCCCAAAGGAAATGGTGTCTTATATCTATTTGTTTAGAACTTGGGTGATGTGTTGGGTTTTTACTTAAAGAAATTTCACTTGTGTTGTCATAATGTATTTGAGTTTTAGTAAAACTCATGTCATAGTTAGTAAGTGTGTGTTGCATCCACAACACTTTAATAAAAAAACTTCCAACTACTACATATTCAGATTCAACCATGGAAAGTGATACTGAGTATTATTTTTTTACAGGACCAATAAACTAAATAATTTCTTAATAAATGAAAAGTTCTAGATTTAATTTTTCTATATATTCTACATCCACCAAAGTCAGCATAAAAAAAGTTAAAAATAATTCTAGAATAATCGAGTAAGCCTAAATCCATATTTTCCTTAAGATAATGAAAAATTAATTTTACATCTTTAAGATGGGATTTTTTGGATTATCTTGATATTTAGAACATAATCATACTAAAACCATTAAATCTGTATGACCAGCAGTTAAGTAAAGTAAACTACCAATCATGCCTTTAAAAGTTTTTTGATCAAATGGTTTCCTAGCCTCATAATAATATAAATCATTGGAGGTACTAATGATATTACTAATACTTTTAGTATTTTCATATCCAAATTTATCAAGAATATCTTTTATATAATTATGTTGAGATATAATGGTTCCTTCTGGTTTTTGTGAAATTTGAAAACCAAGAAAATATGTTAAATCACCCATCATACTCATTTCAAAATCAGAATTTATAAGATCCGAAAAGTAATATGTTAAGGATTTTTGAGTTGAACCAAATATAATTCCATAAAAATAAATTTTCACAATCATAATGTTTTTATTAAAATATTTTATAAAAATATTTTGATATACATCTCCCATAACAATTTTTTTGCAACAAAAAAATAGTAAACCTATCATACCAAGATCCAGGGGCTTGTTTAAGTCCATATAATGTTTTTGTAATTTTATAAACATATTATAGATGTTTTTTATTCTCAAAACCAGGGAGTTGTTCTGTATAAACTTCTTCTTAAACATATCCATTAATAAAGGCAAAATTCACATCTATTTGATGTAATTTGAAATTATATAATGATTCAAAGTCTAGAAGTATTCGAATAGCTTCAAGGCTTTCTACCAGAGCATAATTTTATTCATAATATATTCCCACTTTTTGGTTATAAAATTTAGAAATGCATATATATTTATTCCTAACTATTATTCCATTTTCATCACATTTGTTTTGAAATACCCATTTTTCTCCAATTATAGAAGTTTCTATAGGCCATTAAACTGAAGTACAAAATTTATTCCTTTAAAACTCATTGAGTTCATATTGCATTCCCTTAATCCAATCCTCACAACTTAAATCCTCATCAGGATTGTTAGGTTTGAATTGAGATAATAAATCTAGATGTTCAATTTCATTTCTTAAGTAACTTTTAGTCCTAACTAGTTTATCTACATCACCAATGATACTTTCACTAGGATGATTATTAAGAAAAAAAATGACTTCTTGGGGTTTCAAAAGTCTATTATTCAATATAAGGTGGAAAATATTCCTGGGAAACAACTTTAGAAACATATTCTTGAGTTATTTTCTTATGAGAAGTATTTTCTACTAAAGGTTGAAAATTGGCTTTGGAAATAATATATGAGGATTTAGGTTGAGGTTGTTTGAAAATAAAGGTACCAATTTCATCAAACTTAACATGCATTGTTTCCTCAACAGTACTTTTATTTTTATTAAAATATCTTTAATCTTTAGAAGTAGTGTAATTACCTAAAAATATTACTTCATCATATTTGGGTGAAAACTTATGTAGATTATCTTTAGTATTCAGAATGAATACTTTTCAACCAAAAACTTTTAAGTAAGAAACTATTGGTTTTCTTCCTATCTACAACTCATAAAGAGTTTTATTAATAAAAGAAAACTCAATATATAGTATAACAGGAAGTACTAACCAATTAATACCAAAAATGTTTAGCAACTGAGTATTCACTCAACATGGTTCTAGTAATCTTCTAAAGAATCCTATTTCTTCTTTTGACTACACCATTTTTCTGAGGAGTTCTAGGTGCTAAAAAGTTATGTTCAATACCTTTCTTACTACAAACAATTTCAAAATCATAATTTTTAAATTCTCTACCATGATCACTATGAATAACTATCAAGGATATGCTTTTCTCATTTTTAACTCTACTCACAAAAGATTTAAAATAACTAAAGGATTCATATTTCTTTGTAAGAAAATAGACCCATGTGTATCTAGTGTAATCATAAACTAAGACATATACATAGTGTTTTTCACCAATACTTCCAGTCTTTTAGGACTAAATAAGTGCATTTGTACTAACTGTAAAGTATCAAAAGTTGATACTTCACTAATAGATTTAAAAATTGACTTATATTTCTTACCAAATTGACAAGGGTCATAAACTTTTTGAGTATCAAATATAAGTTCTGGTATATCTTTAACAAGTCCTTTCTTAGTCAACATAGCTAAATTTCTAAGGCTACAGTGTCCTAAAATTTTATTCCATAACCAAGATCAACCTTACATTGCACTAAGACAAGGTAAGTATTGGATTCTAAGGTCTTATAAGTTTAGTGTGTAAACATTCTCATACTGATTGGAAGAAAGAATAAATTCATCCTTTAAGATATGTATAATACATTTATCATTCCTAAATTTCACAAGGTAAACTTCATCACACAATTGGATTATTCTTATAAGATTGTACTTAAGTCCTTCAAAAAATCAATCATTTGAAATAATATCATTTCAAGAAGTACAATGTTACCTATACCAATGATTTCTCATTGAGCATCATCTCTAAAAGTTACTTTTTCACCTTTAATCTTGATAATCTTATTAAAGAAATATTTGTTTCCAGTAATGTTCCTATAATATACACTATCCATGAACCAAATGTCTTTTTTTTTTGGTAATTTCTCTATTTTCCTAAAAAAAGATAGTTTTTCAGAACCCAAACCTTATTAGGTATAGTATTGTTAGAAAACAATATTTTGGGTAACCAAATTTGTCCAAATTTATTATTTTGGGAAAATTTCATTTATTTTTAAAAATAATCTTTTTGAAAACCAAGAAATTGTACCCTGTTCAAAGAATAATTTTTCTTATAGTGACCACCACTTTGGAACTTAGTGAAAAAGGTTCACTTTTAGGAAAAAAGTAATTGTTACTAAACACAAGTTTTTTATTGGTATAACCCATTACAATATTATCACTATAAGGTCAAATTTTCTTATAAATTTTATTAAAATTTTCCTTACCAGTGGTAAAATTGGATAAAAGTTTCATTAATCTATAAATTTCATATTTTAGTTTTATAACTAAATTCTTATCCTCATTGGTAATAGTTTTGGGACTAAGTTTTCCAAAATTATTTTGTAAAGTAGTTTTCTTAGAAATAAAATTTTCAAAGTCTTTTGAAATAGACTATTTTTCAAAATTAATTATATCAAGATATTTATAAAGATATGATATTTCATTAGTTAAAAGGGTTATTCTCAAATCTTCCATAGAAAGTGTATCTTTGGAATTATCAAGTTTTTTTTAAAAATCTTAAAATTTTAATTTTCTAATAGTTTTTCAAATATATAAACTTATTCATAACTGGGTAGATCATTCTCTTATGCCAAGGAAGATTCTTAATTAGAATATGTATAATTTTTATCATCATGATAATTTTTATTTAAGTACATATTATTAGGTGATTCAATAGTATATACACGATTCTTGGTTTTTTTTGTAAAAGGGATTCTAGAGAGATGGGAGACCATATCTCTCTAAAAACATAAAGCGATTAGGGTTTCTGTGCCTGCTTAGGTGAGCATGGTGGATTTAATTACACTTAGAATATTTAATTCCCACCACTTCATGACTCCTTGGACAAAGAAGGTTCCCCATGTTCATGTCCCTGTTGCAGAAAAACACAACGAGGATCCCCTTGAAGACACCTCTTGATTTCGTTCCTTCCTCGGTAGATCCCAGGGGATCTCATTTCTAGATACTCTTAAGAGTATATAACTAAGTAGAGAAATCCTGAAAAATCCTCCCCTTGTCAAAAGGCTTGATGATGGTGTATTCTTGGTGGAAGCAGACCCAGATGCTCTTAAAAAATGCATGAAATTGTGAAAATTTTCTGTCATGGTCTGCATCTCCTACCTCATAGGCAACCTCCCTTGGCCCTTATCTGAATTATATACCCGTATTGCACACTATTGGAATTCATCTAACTGGAAACTAATCCCAATAGGCAAAGGATATTTTCATATTTTGTTGAAAATGCAATAGGATCTTGATAGAGATTGGAAGACAAAAAACCTTAATTTAAAACCAGGTTTACTTAGACTTTCTGAATGGGATTCTACTTTCAATCCTCATACTTATAGAAACACAATGTCACAAGTCTAGATCAAATTTCATGGACTTAATTGGTTCTTTTGGAACCCAAAAATTCTGAATGATATTGTTTCCTACATAGGATCTCCCCTCAAAATTGATCACCAAACCTTAAATGATGACTTAGGACTCTTTGCTAGATTTATGGTGGAAATAAAACTTGACTCCAAGATTCCCAATTCTATTCATTTCAATGATAATGACTAAAAAACTGAAATTAGAATTGAATATGAGAGGAAACCTCACTTTTGTGACCATTGAAAGACCATTGATCATACAATCTACAATTGTAGGGTGATTAGAAAACAAGTAATTCAACCAACTAAAAATGATTGGAAGGAAATAAGAATAAATAGGAAAGATAAATCCCCCTTTATGGATATACCTGAAACCCCCAAAAAGAAATCTGAAACTTGGGTGAATAAATCAAACATTTTGGCACACATATGGGAGATTTCAGGTACTAACTGGGCTGATATTTCTGAAGAGGATGACAATTACATTAATGATCAGGGCCTCGTAGAAGAAATTTAAATATTGGTCTTAGACACTATTAGGTTATCCATGAAGGAAGAACCTAATGAATGTATAGCTGATAAAATATCAAGTCTCATAGAAAATTCTGAACATACCCTGGATAGGAGGGATAATCTTTTTAAGTGCATTACATGCAATGCTTCCCCTCACAATTGCGTTTGCCCTGGGGCCAACTCTGCTAAAACTATGGATGTGAACACTCCAACATGGGGTACTGGACAATCCTAGGACCCCTCCCTCTTAACTGAAAATGATTCTTTTGGAGCTAAGAATCAAATCAACAACATCATAAATGACTTAGAATCCCTTCCCCATGTTAACAACACTTCTGTTAATGGTTCTAAAACACTGTATTCAACTGTCCATGATATAAATCCGGAGAATTCACTATCTAATCTGAAAACTACATAGGAAACTGCACAATCTATTTTTACTAAATTGACTGAAACTATTTCCAAGGAACTAGAAACTATCAAACCATTGAGTACACACTTGGTACAGGATCTTAAAATACAAGATCTCAAAGGCTCCACCAAACAGATTCATCTAATGGAGAATTATGGGATGGAGAAACCCGGCCCAACCATTAGTGTTTCTTTAACTCAAACTGCTATGAAATCTGTTTTTGATAAGAACAATACCACTACCAATGCTAACAATGATTCTACTTTAGAAAGGAATAATGAATCCAAAACTATAGAGAATGAACTAGTTTATTCTCCCACTACTCTCATCAAACCTATTAGTAGTACTGTTGATCCAGATCCTAAGAGTGTACAAACCGTGACACGAACAAATAAATTTTTTATTGCACCCTCGGTTTTGGAACCTAATATTATGCCAGAAAACAATGACACCTTAGTGTAGATGCAGTGCCAACCTTCATATCTGGACACTATCCAATAGCAGGACGCAGCTCCTTTAAAGGCTCCAGGTAATCCTATCTCTCCGCCTATAGTTAGTGATGATTGCTCTATGAAGTCTGAAAATTTTATTTTTAAAAAAATCATCAATCCTTTGTTGCTATGTCCTAATATTTCTACAGACTCAACTATTAATAATCCAATAAATGAACCTACAATGAAGAATGTTATCACATCTAGAAATTAACAAGAACAAGACACTAACACTTAAGAGGTTAAAAGGTCTACTAGAAACAAAGGTTCTGGAAAAAAGAAAAAGGGGAGTTTTAACTCCAAATTTAGGTCTAAATGAAGATACTCTTTTGGAATTAACAGGGTATTGCTAACTCTGACACATTCATTGTTTTTAAAATAATGGTTAATATCCATTGTACTATGTTATTTTCTATTACTAAACCTAAAATTACCTTTTCCTCCAAATACTCACACTTATGTCAACATAATTATGTGTTTACAGGTGCTATCAATAATACTCTCAATGCTGATTCATTATGGATTTTTTCACACACTTCTTTACAGAATACTGGTGTTTTCAATATCTTTGACCAAATTATTACTTGCACTTTTAATATTGAAGGCACGCACTCTTTCTACTCCTTTGTTTATGCTAAAAATAGATATCAAGAAAGAAGAACTCTTTGGAATGATATCTCATATCTAGGCACTAACATTAATTCCCCCTGGTTTCTTATTGGTGATTTTAATTCCATTCTTAACTTAAGTGAGAAAATTGGTCCATGTCATGCTTCTATATCCACTAGATAATTTAAATCCTTGATCTAAGACAACAATATCATTGAAATTAACCCCACTGGTGAGAAATGCACTTGGTATAGAAGAAATTATAACAAAGTGGTTGCCTCCAAATTGGATAGATCCTTCATGAATTTCCAAACTTTAGATAACTGGGACACTATTTCCAGCACCACTCTTCATAGACTTAACTCTGATTATCACCCCATCCTGGTCAATGTCTCCTCCAAAGGCATGAAACCCAAGATGCCTTTCAGATTTAACAATGTGTGGTTCTTGGAGGACGAGTGAACCCATATCATCCAAAATTTTTGTCCCTCAATGTATCACTACAATGATTCCTTTACCTGTAACCTCAAAATAAAATATCTCAAAAAGAATCTAAATTCTTGGTGTAGCTATAAATCCAAACAAGTTAAAAATGACATCATGATCCTTGAAAAATATCTCAATGATATTCAAAACAATAACACCACCTCCGACCTCAACACTAATACTACTCAAGAGCTAAAAACTATGGTCAAACTAAAATCCTTACTCACATTTAAATAAAATATGAGAAAACAAGCATTTAAAGTTTAATGGTTAACTGATGGTGACAAAAATACCAAATTCTATAACTCTCTTAAAAGAATTAAGAGGGCATACAAACCTTTATCCTTTCTAAAGGATGGGGACAACCTTCTTGAAAATGATGAGGACATCACCCATCATATTGTCTCCTACTATTAATCAATCTTCAATGGTCATAATATAAACAAAGACCTCCTTCCTAAGGTTATTCCTTTAGTGATCACTGATGCGGACAACACCTTCCTCCTCAACACTCCGATGGAGCATGAAATCAAATACACTATCTTTAGTCTGAATCCTGATAGTGCTATGGGTCTGGATGGATTCAATAATGGTTTCTTTCAACATTATTTGGATGTGATTCATATTGATGTTTTTAAACTGGTAAAATACTTTTTTTTATAATGGGGTGCTTCCTCATGCTCTCAATGCTTAGTTTCTCACCTTAATCCCCAAAGTGGATAATTCTTCTGAGATTCACCTATTTAGACCTATTGATTTTATAAATACTCTTTATAAAATCATCACAAAAATCATTGTTAATAGACTTTCAACTATCATAGACAAAATTGTTTCTTAGAACCAATTTGGTTTTATAAAGGGTAGATCCATTTAAGACTATATCTGTCTTTCCTCTGAATGTGTCAATAACCTGAACAAAAAAAAATAGAGGAGACAACATAGCTATTAAACTTGACATCAGAAAAGACTTTGATACTATGAACTGGAGCTTTATCTTCATGGTCCTACAAGGTTTTGGTTTCAGTGCCTCTTTCATCACTTTAATCACAACCCTATTCAATTTGGAATCTATATCCATTTTGATCAATGGCTCTCCCAAGGTCTAATTCAAATGCACCAAAGGTGTCAGATAAGGTGATCCCCTTTCATCCATCCTCTTCTCGATAGTGAAGGACTATCTTAGTCGTCTGATCAACCGTTTGGTGGTCCAAAATAAGCTGAAACCCATCCATGTCTCTAGGAATGTGAATGATCATACTCACCTTTTTATGCCGATGAAATCATTATTTTCCTTCAAGGTGATAAAAGGAACATTCTTAATCTTAAAACTGCACTCTCGCACTATGAAGAGGTTTCTAGACAAACCATTAGTTGGAAAAAACCCTAAATTTTGTTTGGGAAGAACTTTCCTCCCAACAGAAAATGTAACATCCTTAGTGAACTCGTTATGAAAGAAGGTACACTCCCTTTCACTTATATTGGTGTTCCTATCTTTTGGGGAAGGCCCAATTCCTGTCACTTTGAAACTATTGTTGACAAAATTCTAAATCAGATTTCCTCTTAGAAAGGTAAATCTCTCTCCATGTAAGGTAGGACATGCCTTGTTAAATTTACTATTGTCTCCAAGATGGTTTACTCCATGATGGTATAAAAATGTCCTATTGGTCTTATTAAAAAGATGAACATATCTATTTATAATTTCATCTAGAATGGTAGTAATTTGGAAAGAAAACTTGTGACTATTACCTATTCAACCTGTTGCAATCCCATTGAGAATGGTGGTATTGGTATAAAAAATTTAAAATTATTTAATGAGGCCCCTCAGGCTAAGCTCACTTGGAACCTTCTTCATAATACCTCAGATGCTATAAACTTTCTCAAAAATTGATTCCTTGAAAAAATTAAGGTGGGAAATTTGAACTACATTAGTTTCTCTATTTGGCCTGCCATTAAATAATATGTCACCAATATTATGAATAATTCTTGATGGATAGTCTCCAGAAACTCTTCCACAAAATTCTGGTTGGATAACTAGACTAACACACCATTAAATTTTATGATATCTTCTGATCAAACTCTTGAAAATATCAATAGCACTATCAGAGATATTTTAAGCTCTCAACATGACCACCTCCCTGATACTATTCTAAATGTCATTGAAAACTACTCTTTCATTTACACTAATGACTTCTTAATTTGGGAACCTACTCAAAATGGTATGCTTAACTCAAAATATTTCTACAATCATTATTTTTGTAACCGTGAGAATGATTATAGTTGGCTCAAACATTTTAACAAACATTGGATTAAACCTTTGAGATTTACACTCATCTAGCATCTTGCTCACAACAGAGTTCCCACTGATATTTGTCTCCAATCTTTTGGAATCCAGCTTTTCTCTAAGTGTAAAATTTGTAACCAACACAGAGAAGATTCTAATCACCTATTCCTTTGTTGTACTACTACTTCTTCTCTTTAGAACAATATTCTTGACATTTTTAATTGTAGATGGTTGTTTTTTGACTCTATCAAAACTCAACTAATGAAATGTGCACAAATGGAAGGATCTCAACAAATTAGGAACCTTTTCCTTACTGTAGTTATTGAACTCCACCATGTGATCTGGTATGACCAGAATGCTATTATTCATAAAAATTACTCACTCAATCTAAATGTAGGGTGAATTCAAATCCTTATTGCCATACATGACACTACTTTGTTGCAAAAGGTACATTGCCACAAAACCATACACAGCTTTATAATCCTGAAGCGTCTATGGATTAATGGAAATTTCTATCATCTGAATCACACTTTGGATGTGTTCTGGAGATCCCCTCTCCTTGGATGGATCAAAATCAATATTGATGGTGCCTCCAAGGGAAACTCGGGCCCTGTAGGGTGTGGAGCTATCTTCAGGAATCACTTCAATCAAATTCTAGGATGTTTCATGGGTAATTGTGGCATTTACACTACCCTTGAAACTGAGATGCTAAGTTTGATACATGCCATTGATTTTTCCAAGCTCTTTGGTTGGAACAACCTCTGGATCAAAATTGAATCAACGACCATCGTTCAAGTGATCTGGAATGGCGTATCTCATCTTGCATGGTTGATTACTACATGATTGATGGAATGCAATTGTTTTCTCATAGATATTAACTATATCATCACACATTCTTATCGAGAAGAAAATGCAGTTACAGATGGCTTGGCCAACATGGGATTAGATCAAGAAATTTTCTGGTTTGTATACCTCCCCACTGATCTCATCACCTTCATGAAAAATATTATAATATGATTCCGTATTTTTGAATCCTGTAAACTTTATTTTAATAATATTTATTCTTTGGTCGTTCTGGGCCAAGGAATCACCTTTAAAAAAAATAGTATATAAATTTTCCATTATACATTGATTTACCATAGGTACTTTTTAAAAAATTATAATTTTATTTTGTCTAGAACTTTCATTATCAAAAAATCTCCACCACTAGCACTCCAAGTATCAGAAGATTTCAAAACTTTCTTGTCTTTAGGTTTAAATTATTTTTTAGAATTTCTTTCTAAATTTATTTCCTTCTTATCTTTACTTTTTATTTTTTTAAAATAAATTTGAATATGTCATGCCTTCTTATATTCATAACAAGTAACCTCAGAATCCTTCTTTTCACCTTTATCATTATGACCTTTTTTATATTTTTATTGAAAGTATTTCTTACCAATGATCCTGTTCGTTATTCTATCTAGATTAGCTAACTCATTTTCTAAAGGTGGTGATGAAATTGAATTGGATTCAAAAACAACTTTTTTATTTCTTGAAAAATTCACTACTTTCTCTACTAACTAAAATTTAGAAGGTACAATAGATGTTGTAGAAAAAGAATATGCACCATTTTTCTTTTTTACCTTTTCATCATCTCTTTTTAATCTTCTCTTGTATTGCATGAGAGTATCGATCTGACCATTTAAATTAAGATTAGTAATATTTCTTTTATTATCCATAATAGTTCTTTTTGATTACTACTCATTGGGAATTATGTCTATAATCTTTTTGACCAAAATTTCATCATCATGACCCTTTTCCCTAAGAAATTGTAAAATATTTATAATAGTCATAAACCTTTGGTGCCTCTTGTAAACTATCTCACTAGGTATAAAATCAATGGCTTGGTAATCATCTCTAAGAATAACTCTTGTTGTTTTTATAACTTTGGATGTAATAAATTGCGTTACTTCCAATTTTCTCCAAATACTATTGGCAGATTCACAAGATGATATTTGAATATAGATATTCCTCAACACAGAACATAATAAATTATTTTTGACTTTGTAGTTTAGTTTTTATTCCAACTTCTCAATATTTGTAAAATCAGAAACTTCCTTATCATGAATATTGTACTTTCCAGTAATCATTAAGAATTTATCAACTCTAGTGTTGATTATAAATTTTTTCATTTTATCTCTCCAATATTCATAGTAATTCCCATCAAAGATAGGTGGTTGGCTAGGATTTAGATTATCAAGAGATCCAATATTCAGACCTTCCATATTAAAACAATAGAAACTATTTTCTAAAAATACACGTTAGTGTAAGAAATTCTATAAATAAAAATTTTATATCAAAACTTAAACAACTTGTAGTAAGTAAAGAAATTAAAAACTCAATAAGCATATAAGTAGTATAAAACTAATCTGATAACAATAGTTGGATCATAAGAGTATCTTATATGGATATACTTATAAGAGGGGGGGGGGTGAATTTTAGTTAAGAAATTTAAACCAATTAAAATAGAATACTTCTTAAAATAATATTATCAAACTCATAGATCGTCTGATGATTAGAGTGATGGAATCAAAATCACAGTCGATCCAATTATATCAAATTATATTTTTACCATAATCATAGTTACACTGATAAAAAAAATATTATAGAAAGATAAGTACAAAGAATAAATTTCTATTACATGCACAACAGAATAGACTCGTAAAAACAAGCAATACAATAGCTAGTAAAAGTAATAATGACTTACAATCTACATTAAAAGAATATAATCTTTAAACCTTAAGAGTAAATGTAGTCAATAAAATTGACTAAAGTCATATATAGTTTTATACTTACTATAAATTCAGTCTTTCCTTACCAAGAAATCCATCGATATGATGATTGAAATAATCTATATCTTACTATCCTTGAAATCCCTTAATATGATGATTGAGATCTGTCTTCCTAGCCCTAGAATACCTTGATTTGATGGATCAGATTGACCATCTTCCTATCCCTGGAATCCCTCGATCTTAACAATGATCGAATGTATGATTACAAAAATAAATTCATTCTTAAGGAAACAACCCTAACATGTATTCCTTAGAACTACAACTCTCTAAAGTATTACAAAAAATTTGGAATGAGATGTTCATACAGAGAAAACTTTAGACAGATTGATTTGAAAATGTGATAATCTACCAACTCTTCAAATGACCGACTATTTATAGGAGAATCTCCAATAGTCATATTTTAGAGTTAGTTGCAACAACCTCATACAGCTAGATTTTTGATAGCTCACAATGCTCTGGAATAACTTAATGTCTAACATCATTTTGTTTTATCACCATTATAATACTAAGAGTATTAATTACGATAGAAATAATTCTTATGTACTCTGATTATAAACTTTGGCTAGTCCGATGGACTTTCTTATTGATTATCAATCCTATTGAACTGAATAAGGGTTAGTCCGATGTATTAGTACCAAGTTCAGTATGATGATCATTAATTTTTTTAGTCAGGTAGACAAGACATAAGTTTAACGACTGGTCTGAACAAAGTTCATTTCGATGGATCAGACACACCTTCAATACAATGAATCAGATTGAGTAATATAAATTTTATATTCATAATACATTAGAAACATTTCTATGTATGGTAGAAAGTAAATTTTTCTAAAAAAAAAATTCTAAAACACTTGGCACATAAAAATTTAGTTATTTTTTTTAAGAAAGTGTTTGTTATTTTCAAAACTAAAGGAATGGAAAATTAATATGTAAAACTTCTGAATCAACAGTCTTTTAAGTGGTTTCCTACTTAACCATCAAAAGTGGTTTTTATATTAAATCTATAAAAAGTGGTTTGGATTTTTGATAAAAAATTATCATTTAAAATATTATGTTTCATGATCCCTTCACATATTTTAAATAAATCCACTTGGTTCTTCAAAAAATTAAAAAAGGAACAACATGAAAAATAAAATTAGATATTAGTTGTAACCTCTATGAGAGGAAACCACAAGGACATATATCATTGCATTCTAAGGGGTATTTTATTTCTTATGTCATGTTTCATAGTGGTGGATGCAACCATCTATTATTATTTTTGATTTTATCATCATCCTTTCAATTCTAATGAATCCATATAATTTACAATTGGATAAATTTTATTTCCATAATTTATTTAAATAGAAAAATTATAAACGAGTGTCATACCTTCATCCTCTCATGGTCTGACATCTTAGTTTTCCCCAAAGTGTGGATGTATTTCATAGCATCCTTTTTTTTAATTTCTTACCGATGCTTTATAAAAAATAATTTTCAATAATAAAAAACTAATTATTGATTAAAATCATGGTAATTTTTATTCAAAAACCTTAAATTTGATTAATAACTTGAACTCAGTACTCTTATAATAAGAAATCATTTCCTAATAATATGATATTGGAAACTTATTCATGATAGGTGTGGCATCTAAATCCATACCAAATCTATCATTGCAACCAGTATACAACTCATGCTTATATGCTCTCTACATATCACCTAAATCCATGAGTCATGCTATCCTCACAAACTCACCATCGAAAAAATTATAACGAAGTTGGCACCAAAATATTAATTCATATAAATATAATAATAATTTAACATTAAATACAATGAATTTTCTTACCCATATTTTTACCAAAGAATTATACTTTACTTTATTTGGAAGGTTCTCCAAGTGAGTGGCCTGATGGGAATGATGTTAGAGTATTTGGAAAGTATCGCCATAAAAATCCAACATTCTCACCCTATTTTTACAATCACTGGACTATCCTCATTGTACTCAACCATAAGTTGTGTTTAGTGGTTCCACACCACATTCATGTGTTTATGACCACACATCCTAGTGGAAGATCCATCTATGAAAGAAAAAACAAACAAATATTATATCAATAAATCTTATAATGAAAATAAATTATGGTCAAAAAAATTTACTAGGGTTCTATAAATATACTTGAGGTAGTCTGATAAATAGATGCCACTAGATCCATAGGATCTGAAGGAATGTTAACCTGTACATAAGGAGTGTCACCCAATGTCAACTCCAAAGGCTTAGAATTTGTCAGAGTATAATTTGAAGGAGCATGAACGTAGAAGCTTGGGGAGAAGGAAGTAAAAGGAAAATAAGATGGCATAGATGACTGTGGAAATGTATAATATGGATGGGGAGTAGGATCCATCATGAGATAAGGGAAATATAGGTGATGAGGATCAGATGAAAATGGAGATGAAAAGATAGGTGGACTAAATATCCTAGGTGACTCTAAATAAACTATGGTATAAGAAGGTGTGCTATATGGTATGTCAGAGGAAGGGACAAGGTGTGATCCGGTATGCCGAGTAGTGCATGTATCTCTAGCAACACCCCCTCATATTGTCTGGCTAAGCACTAGTACCACTAGTATTGTTGGAGAATAAATATCTCCTAGGTAGTGAATATTGATTAAAAGTAAGAAAAAAAAATTAATCACATGACATTATATGTTATTGATATATATATTTGAAATAAAATACTCACAACATGAACCAAAGGAGGGACGCCCAAATCTCTCATTCTGTGATTATTATCTATCATCATTTTCCTTTGCATCTCTTTAATTTTTTTTTTCATTTTTTGAATTTGAAAATAAATATGGAATTGATTAGAAATTCATAACTAATGTTTAAGACAAACAAGAAAGAATACATGACATGAATTAATTAAGGAATACCAATTTTCAAACCAAATAAAGGATATATAGTGATGCAAGAAAATAATTTTATATTTAGTAGGAAGAATATCAAAACATAAAAGACATGTTATATAATTTCAATACATTTAAATTAGTATGTTTAACATGGATATGATACAATTTTATTCTATTTTCAATTAGATCCAATTCAATTTTAGTTAGGTCATTTGGTTCATTTTGGTCAATTTATTAGGTCATTTGTCCATTTTTTTGGGTTAGGTCATTTGGTTTATATTTTGGGTTATGCCATTTTTCCATTTTTTAGGCTATTATTTTCATTGGTTTTGATTTTAATTTTAATTAGTTTAATATGTTTTAATTTAATTCATTTAGTTTTTTGTTCCAATTTAATTATTTTAGTTTTGTTTGGTTTGGTAGCACTACAGAAAAATAACCTATTAGCGGTAGTTTTAGGAAACCACCACTAAATTGTGCATCAGGAAATTATTAGTGGCTATTATATCCATTTCATGGAGGTTTAAATGAATCGTCATAGTTGCCTCATTTTGCGGCGGTTTTGGGTTTTTTAGCGACAGTTTTACGACCATTGGATCTCTTTTATTAGTGGTGGTTATAACCACCGTGAATAAAAAACACCCCCTCACTGAAAAAGTGCTGCTAAAATAATCAAAACCGCCGTGGAATATACGCATATGGTGGGACACTATAGCAGCAATTTTAACTACCGCTACGTGAAAAATATCTATATTTAGCGGTAGTTAAAACCGCCACTACAATTTTACCAGTTTCATTTAGCGGCGGTTAAAACCGTCACTAAAAGATGATCCGGGAAAAAAATAGCATCTCTACATCCCCCGTACCAATGACCTGAAAAACAAACCATTCCAAGAATACAAATAGTCTAACAGAATATGTACTCTTCAATATGAAAAGATATGATTAACTAAGCAAAATCAAATTCATCTTTCAGTCAAGGAATGCAGATAAACATATAACAAGGCCATTAGACCTTTAAAAAAATTATAAACAAGCATGTCTGTTATATTTCATGAAAACAATGCCAAGCCTAGGTTCAACCTATTCCATCCATACCAGTTCCAACCCTGACATAACAATTCATATCAACATACATCCCACTTGTAATATATGATGAATTGTGTATGATATTCATAATTTATGGTCATTCTCTCATATCATTATTCTTATATTATGCTTTCATATTATTATAAATTGATATCTCTCACGTTTACCCTTAATGAACATTTGATTTGACACATTCTTTTGTTTCTCTAACCACTAGGTTATTAAGAACTACTACCCAACCTGTGAATTAGCATGACACGATCAATCAATTACACGTTCACATAAAAATAATTTGATTTTTTTCCAAAATTAATTCTTTCAAAATAAGTGCATACAAGAATGTACTTATATTCTATAAAAGTGAGTACTAGTAATGCATAGTGGAAAAAAATTTCATATAGTAGTCATGTCACAATTACTTTCTATATAAGTGAAACTAGTAATGTATACTAGAAAATAAGCACATATATGAATATGTATATTGGAAAAAATAGAATTAGTAATATATATAGAGAATAAAAAGATATTCCATGTATAAGAAGAAAGCACATACTTTAGTAATATAAATAAAAAATTCACAAAGAGAAACTACAAACATAAACTCACGTATGCACTTATGTTACGAAGTTAATTTTGAGTGATTGTATCATCATTAATTATTCAACATCATCTTGCCTCTACCTCTATTATGAGAATGTAGGAAATGAACTGTTTGGTAACTCTACAATAGGGATTCCCATGACCGGGTTTAGATTCTATGAGCCTTGTTGGCATGTAATTTTTTCCAATACCTTCATTATGCTCCAGATATAATCAAGTAATTAAGTCTATCATCACACCCAACCCATGATGCTCGAGTCCATATCATCTTTCTCGTATATCCTATTTACCCTTGTGAATAAAAAACCCACCCTATAGTGATGTGAATGACACCCTTTGGTGATAACAATCAATGTAAGCATAGTAGGGGAACAACCATTCCATCCCAATAAGGATGTCAAAACCATCATCTTGAGGAAAATGAGGTCCCATAAGAGGTGACACCCACTTATATCAAGGTCCACTCCCTACATTAACATAAATTCTCTAATCAAATCCCCAACAAAGTTTTGAGTGTCATCACTTCATAGAAAAAATGAATGTCAAGCCCAAAGATCTCCACAACATGCACAAATATGATGGAATGAGAAGCACCTATATCAAAAAAATTAGATACTAAAGTGGAAGCTACCAAAATAGTACCTCTCACTATAGAAGGTCCAACACTCTGTTCCTCACATATTGGTCTCACTTTATATAATTATACTGATCTGTGGACCTAATATATATCCTAGATACCTTGAGAAGGTCCTCTATTCTAGTGATATAAGTCTTGTGTCTGGATGCTTTGACCATGACCACCACTTCGGACTGATCGATTGGCCAAACAATATCTCCCTTCCTAACATGAAGCTGATTTCACCACTTCTAAATGTGGAATTATTGCATACACTCATTCAATATATACTATAGGAAAAGATATACAAAAATCCTATAGATGGCTCATCCTACTGCAATCTCGACACTCAACTTGATTACTATCACATAGTCTCCCCATGTATCCCTGCATCCCACACCAATGATAGAAAATATAATTACCAAAACCAATGCTCTATAAATTATTCCCTTAATGACAGGTCACAAAGTGTCACTTCCTTCCACCAAACACTTTTTCATTGGGTCAACAAACTGAACTACCCTAGTTTGTGCCCAAAACTTACCTCGAGTTATGTTATGTAATAAGAACCTGATTTATTTTTGATATGGTGGACAACAAAATACATTCACCTATGATCAAACAACATGATTGTGCCCGAATGTGAATCATATCACCCTATATGGATCATCCATAAGACAAATATGTACAAAACCTAAAAGCTCGTAAAGTGAGTCAAACACTCCATAACAAACATAGAACCATACTCTAAATGCATAAAATCTTTGGCCCTTTCAGTCCTAAAAATCTATGGAAAAAAATACTCATAAAAAATGAATCCAAAAAAATGAATCATCACAATAAAGAATCGACATATATGGTGCATACCACACTAGAGAAATAAAGACATGAAAGGAAACATTAAAAATCAATAAAATGCATAAAAGGAAACATGAGAAATCAAGAAAATGTTAGGTCATGAAAATGTTTGGTGGAAACTATGTGCCACACATGATACATATACAAACCAACTATTCCCATATTTTTCCAACACATCAACAATACAACTACTCACGGTCCGATGATGAACATGTATCGTCACCCTCTACACCTCCATCTCCACTTTCTGCTATCACCTGTAAGAACATTATATTGAAAATTAAATACTATTTCATATTTATATTTAAACTTAAAACCAATAAAAGTTTGAAAAATAAATGATTTTTATTTTTTGTGATTTACCTACTTACCACCAGTCGATGCGCTACCACCAGGGGCTTATCTACTCATCTGCTGATATATATCAGTCATCGCTTTCTGCAAAGTGGATATCTGAGCCCCCTGGTCTTGAACTATGATTCGTAGAGAAGAAATCTCCCTCTGAGCATCTTCGGTTATGGACTGACTATAATCAGAAGTAGATGCAGCTGGAATCCTTGGTGTCCTTCCAAAGACCTCAGATGGTATGGGTCTGAAACCCATCCTGCGCACTCTACCAGGATGCTCCTTCCCAAGGAATTTAACAACCGGGTCATCCTAGGATACTAAGTAGGACTGCCTAGGATTGGCATCCCATAGTTCTTTAATTTTTACTTATAAATAAAATATCAATATATATTAACATAGTAAAAACTAATAATAAGTTATTATAATAAAAAATTGACTTCATACCCCAACTTCTTTTGCAGGTTCATTAACAAAACTTCCATCTGATTTTTGTGAACATCCAACCACACTTCATTTTGGGATGCTTCGTGTCCCAAACTCTGTGACTACATTAAGAAAAGATAAATCAACAATTTAATATATTAAACAGATAATATTTTCTTATAAATATTTAAACTAATGAAAATACTACCAGAGTCATTCAACTTCTAGAAAAGCTTTTTGACCCCGTAGTGTGAGGGATGACTTGCTTAGCCCAGTTTGATGCATTCTATCTTGAGAAATCCTGAAATAAATAAAATTCAATTTAAAAGTAATGTATTCAATGTCATCTCCTCTTCATATACATGTATAAATGTAAAATGAGGATAATATAATAATAAATATTTCAATACCATCCGCTTATCATCATAATGTCTGTCAACAAAAACTTTCCATTGTTCTTTCGGTACCCCACTGGGTAGCTTATCATACATTTGTTGCACGATCAATGAAGTATCATTGACATCACACCAGAATCTACATTTTAAGTCTTTCCATTTCTTACCAAGATTTTTCAATGTCCACTTTCATGCTATCACATCAGCAACTATAAAGTGGAATAACATCTGTATACAGAAATTCATTTTGAACATATTAGTAACATGACATTCAATTAAACCATAATGTATTAAAATCACCTTTATTTGGGAATCAAAAACTTCATTTTTACAACTTGGAGTCATATGTCTCCATTCATCATAAGAAATAGGCAGGGAAATGGGATCCGCTGCCAGTTGGCCTTGAATCTGGCCAAGTATCCCCGCAACGTCATCCGTAGGGACCCCAAATGAATCAAATGACACAAATATCTTCTCTCCATTCATATTCCAAACATATGAACTTTTTATGTTTTTATCCACAGTTTCATTTTTTTCATCTTCAATGAGAAAAAAATTAGTATAAACAAAATGCAATAAATTTATTTATATTAAAATTTGTACCTATGACAGTGACCCTCTAGTATGCCCGTGATGAACTGGAAGGGGCGTGCTGCTGCCCCACTACTGAGGCTTCTGAAGGGAGATTCAATGAATCAGCCTCTAATGGGACACCCACAGAGGGTGTGAGAGATGGTTCAGGGGGAGATGGTGCAGGGGTGTAGGTAGCTGGTGGCTCAGATGCCGTGGGGAGGGAGACAGATAGATCGTCATCTATCGCAGTAGTAGATGAAATAGTGTACCACTTCCTCCTTGGCATTACTGTAATTTAATCAAATAAAATTAAGTTCAGAATATATATTTCAAAAAAAATTTGCAGATTTTTTTTAAAAATGATAATAGATGCCCAGTTCTAACAAACAAAATATATATAACAATGATAATGAATGACTACAAAAATGAAATAAGTGGCTGCTGAATGAATAAATAACTATATATACAATAATTTTCCCCTTCAATCATGTCAGTTTCCTACTCCATTACTTCATCCACTTCATTCATCCTTGCTAGAATAATATTTTCAATATCATGATGGACAAATAATTCTGCTTCTTTTTATTGATGAGATTCAATTTCAGAGGTCAAATCTTCCACTTCATCACCCATATCATACAAATCTCTTTGTATTATGTGAGAAACTACACTCCACCCTTCATCCAAAACATCATTCACATAATATACCATTTTTGCTTGAGATGATAAGATATATGGATCATGTAGTTCATGATCACCAACATCCATCAAGCGAGAGAAGTTCACAGAAGTAAATTGAAAGGAATCTCTTTTAACACCTCTGATAATATCAACCCAATTGAATTTGAATAAAACAACAAAAAAAAATGCCCGTGTTAGTTTAATTCAATAATATCAAACAGATTTCCATAGTATCCCACTTCAGCAAATGTAAATATACCACTATTCTGTGTTTTCAAACCCACTTCTCGATCAACTGTATGAAATCTAAAGTCATTCACATTGTAAGTGTCAAACTTTCTAACTTGTTTTATAGGACCTCTGGTAAGAAACTTCAAATATTCTGACAACTCTACTCGAGTATCAGTATTCATGATCTAAAAAAAGAAATATAATTTATTATATTTACAAAAAATGTATGTGTCAAACTGATATTCATATTTATTGAAATATTTATGAACTTACACGTCATGCATACCATTCTATAAGCTCTTTATTCACAGATTTCATTATATCTTTCTCATTTCATGTTCGGCCTCTCATTCGTCTCTTTTTTTGTATCCTCAACTCTTTAATAAATGGATCTGCAATTTAACTATTTAGTAGCACATATCTATGTGCCTGTAATAATTCCATATCTGTCAGTGTCACATTTGAGGTCCTCCCAATTGATCGGCCAATAGCAGGAAATATTTTTGATTTCTGATGTATTTGAGATTGATTTGATGTGTCATCAACACGTCCAACTCAATTAAATCTTATCGCAATATCATCCAAGTATCTGGAACAAAAGGTAAGACACTCCTCATCCAAATAGCCTTCATCAATAGAGCCTTCTGGTTGAGCTTTATTTCTCACGTATGCTTTCAAATGCCTAAGATATCTGTGAAATAAAATAATCAAAATTTTGAATTTATTTAAATGTCAAAAATTGTTTACTTAACTGAAAAACATATAAATAAAATACCTCTCAATTGGATACATCCATCGATAATGAACAGGGCCTTCTAATTTAGCTTCCCCAACCAAATGCACAGTTAAATGCATCATGACAGTAAAAAACAATGGATGAAAGATCATCTCCATTACACAAAGGGTCAATACAAACCTCTCTTGGAGGTTTTCAAGATGAAATAGATGTAGATATTTCTCACATAATTGCCTAAAAAATGTGTAGAATTGGAGTACAAAAACAGTAACTTTTTCAGGTAATAATGTACGCAATGCCAATGGTAGTAACTATTGTAACAAAATATGTGAATCATGACTTTTCAATCCATGTAACTTACGATTATTCAAGTCAACACACCTCGGGATGTTACTCGAATACCCATCAGATACCTTCACATTCTTTAAAATTTGAAGGAATGTATCTTTATCCCTATTTTTCATTGCAAAAATTGCGAGAGCATACTTTTCATTCTCATTTGGCCATAGATCACGTTTTATGTTCATTACTTGTAAGTCTTTGCGAGCATTGAGACGATCCTTCAACTTTCCATGCTCATTAATTAATGTAAAAATCAAATTGTCACAGACATTCTTCTCAATATGCATTATATCAAGATTATGCCATAACAAATTAAATTCCCAATACAGAAGTTTGAAGAATATACTTTTTTCTTCCATTGTTGTGTTCTGATTTCACTTGACGATGCACTTCGGACCCGTTTTCCGCTATCATTCAAATGATGAACCTTCCCAAATTTTGTTTCAACATTTTCAAGTTGTGTCAATATTTCAGAACTAGTTAACAACTTTGGAGGTGTTCTATGATCAATGAAACTATTAAATTTTGATCTGTTTAGCCTAAATCTATGAGATGCATCAAGAAATATTCGATGGCACAAGAAGCACCATTTTCGACTATGAGGTAGCCGTTTGGGATCAAAATCAAAGTTACAAACGGGACAAGCCAAACCCATGTAAGTGTTCCAACTAGATAAATTCCCAAGATCAGGGAAGTCACTAATGGTCCACATTATAGTAGCATGCATTTTGAACATTGTTTTAGAAGAAGCATAAAATGTCTCAACACCGCTGCTCCATAAATCTTGAAATTCATCAATCAAAGGCTACAAGTATACATCAATATCATTTCCAGGCATTTGTTTTCCAGGAATAATCATTGAAATGATAAAATATGTTTGTTTCATACACATCCACAGAGGAAGATTGTAAGGGATCAAAACAACTGGACAAATGTTATAACTGGTACTCAAAGTCCCAAATGGGTTGAATCCATCGACAACCAATCCCAATTGAACATTACTAGGATCAGCTGAGAAATCTGAATGTAATGAATCAAATGTCTTCCATAATTTTGAATCTCATGGATGTCTCATTAACCCATCATTGTTATTATCTACAAAATTCCACTTCATGTGTTCGGCGGTTTTCGATGACATGAATAATCTTTTCAATCAATGATTCAAAGGAAAGTAACGCAAAAACTTTTCAGGTTTTTTAATTTTCTTCTCCTCCATGAAATTATGTTGATTTAGACTTCCAACATCACCCTTTAAATTCCATCTAGAAGAAGAATTTTTTTTGTAATTCTGTCTACTTTAATACTCTCCCCAATAAAGCATACAATCATTGGGACACACATGTATTTTTGTATAATTTGGACCAAGCCTATTAACAACTTTTTTCATATCATAAAAAGAATCAGGGGATTTTTGATTCAGGAAATGCATCACGAATCAATTCCAATATCATGGACATTGCCTTATTTGTAATTCCACATAGACATTTGATATGGTACAACTTCAGCAGAAAAGAAAGATTTGAATATTTCAAACACCCACTATACAACTCTAGATTACCATCATCAACTAAATCATGAAATGAATTTTCCTCAGTGAAGTTTTCTCTTACATTTGGCTCCACAGAATCAAGAGGAGGATCCAATGATATGTTACAATCTTGATCTGGTTGTGTTACAGTCTCAAAAACATCACTTGTCACGTTGTAATTTGTAGCACCCTTATCTAGTTGTTCTGTTATGTTTTGATGTTGATAGTGGTGTCTTGCAGTGCCGAATGCATCATTTATGATGTTTTGTATTTCATTTTCCATTATCGATGAAGTTGGGACCTCATTATGTGGATTAACATCAATGGTCAATTTTCTGTAACATTCAATTCTCCATGCCAAATCCAACACAAATATTGATCAGGGAATTGCTTCAGTATTAAATGTTCATAAAATTCATCTCTCTTCAACCATATTCTAAATTTACATTTAGGACATGGACATCTTATTCTCCCTTCAACGGATCGATTAGAAATTGAGAAATTTAAAAATTCCTTCAAACCCTTAACATACTTAGGTGCATTCCTCAGTAATGTGATCCAGCTTTTATCCATGTATATCACAATGTGCCTACATAATATTAAAAAAAAATTAAAACACATAGTTACTACTAAATAGAGAAAGAGATTTATATATATGATAGTGTAAGATTACATAAACATAATATAATAAAGATGATCCATTGATCATAAAGTAGGCATAGTATAATTTTACTTATTTTAGGAGAATATTATCAAGTTTATGTGCTATGGTGTAGTGAAATCCATACTATTTTTAATGTGCTCACACAAGGAACTACACATGTTGGAGCTATATTAGATCTTATATTCTTGAGATTAAGTATAGTAAGGCCATTATTGGGCCTATAATGTTTGACATGCACTTCCAAACTAGGCTTGGTGTGTATTTTGTTCCAGTAGAGTAGGCCTGGCATGAACTCAGGTTTGCGTGGATGTACTTTTGTGTTGCCTATGCACTTTTGATTGAGGTTTCTTGGTATCCGTTTAATTTTTTACTACACTAGTAGCGACTAGATTCAATGCATGAACATAAGTATCATGATTCATCACCATTAGAATTTTTTACATAATAAAGAGATATTACTATCCACTCATTTGTTAAATTCAATAAAAATTCTTATTTAATCAATTTAGTTCATTAGATCCAGCTAGATTTATTATTTTCCATTACAATTCTTATATTTCCATCAAATGCTCCTCTGATCATTAATCTAATCATCCCATAGTTTCCATTATCCCATAAACCAACATCAATACTCATCCCATGAGTTCAATGTCAATTACATTATCAATTTAATAATCATGGTATTCAATGATCAATCATAAGCTACCACAATGTGATACACTCAATAGGGCATATAGAAACTACAACAAGTAGTTGGGAACCAAAAAAATCATGCATTTGATAACAATAAATCAAATCATTTGACAATGAATAAGAAAGATGGGAATACCCATCTCTAAATTGAAACATAAACAACCCATCAAAAAGCTTCACACAATAACCCAACAAACATGATAAAACAACTCTCAACCTGAGTAATCTATTCCTATTAACCATATGACAACAAATGGAAAAAATAGATCCCCTCTCTTAACAAACACCATCCTCCACTTTTTTCCATCAAAACCCTAGACATCAATCTTAAAATGCATCTACCACCCTAGAGAACACATATATAGAATCAAAATTATTTTTATCATTGGAAACACAAGGGGAAAGTATGTCCATAAAAAAATTGATAAAATCCTTTATAAAACCAAGAATAGACTCACCTAGCCCCAAATAATTATTTCCATAACCAACCTGATCATTACCAACTTGAATTAATATATTCATTATGCATAGGTTTCATATTACTTGTTTTAACAAGTTTTATATTCCTATATGAAATTTATATTAGAAAGTTTATGTTTCTAAAATTTTAATATTTTTAATCAGATTGTTTATAAGTATGATTTGTAACTCTGGTTTATTAGATGACTTATAAGTCTGATACCTATACTCTAATCATTAGACAATTTCTGAGTCTGATTACTTTAACAAATGTGGTTTGGGTTTTATGTTAGTTTAGTTTTTTAAATAGAAATTAACCCCCACACTCTTGTTTCTATCATATACTCTTACAATACAATTTTTTGTAAATCGATTAGATTTAAAATTATTGAAAATTAATTTAATTAAACCATATTGAAAGGAACCAAATATAAATGAACAAAATAATATAGAACTAAAGACATGTAAAACTCATTGAATATATCTAAATAATTCAATACTGGATAAAAATAGATGCAAAATAAATGACTCAAACCATATTTAACATTCCAAATCCAACATAATTAGAATTGAAAAAAAAATTAATTGAATTTAACGGAAGTGAACACAATTGAACCATAAAAAACTAAACCTAACAAAACCAAATAAAAATTAATTTAGTTAAAATGAAACACAAAAACCTATAATGACATGTATTGATCCAAAAAATAGATCTAAATCTAAGTATTCACTATTCGGTGTCCCCTCAGACCTATTTTACCAAACTAAAATACAATGACATTTCCAAAAATAGGAAATAAATATGAAATATTTGTAATAAATTGATCTAAAAAATATTAAAACCAACCAACCCTAACCTTTACACAATTTCTAAAAAAAACTATTTATAACATGTACACATTTATTTTAAACCATTTTAAATAAAAAATTTAGAAACCCATTGCTTGTAAGATCATTTCATGGTCTAACCAATCAATTACAAGGGTATTTACTAAAACTACTAATTTTAAGGCCATTAAAGCTTCACTCATATACACCGATTGCATAAATTTACTCCAATGAGTTAAAATTTTAAAAATCATTTTATATTAAAAACTATTTCATTGGATGAGTTTAACCTAAATCATTACACTTGAATCATTCAATTTTAAAAAATAAACCCTCGTATAAAATTAGCAAAACCATTATAAAACATTTAAATTGTCTAATTTTATATCTTATAAAGATTCATATTGACAATCACTACTTTAATATGTATCAAAATTTTTCAAATTAAAGAAAAAGTGATAAAAAAAACCATAAAAATTGTGAACCAACCTATCGAGAGTAAAATTAAACTGAATCAAACTGAATACAATCAAACCTTAAATAAATTAAAGTGTAACAATAGTTATGAAAATAATATAAATCTTATTTTATTTCATTTAACTACACCAAATTCAACTGAATAAAATGAAAAAAAAGTATAAAATTGAATTGAAATGAACCAAATCATATATATTCAATATTTCCAAACACTACTTTAAATAAAAAATACTAAATAACTATAAATTGAAAAAAAAAAACAAAATAGACCAATCCAAATTGATCTGAACAAAACTTGATCGAACTAAACTAAACTATATTTACCCAAGATAAATTGAACTGATATGTTTTATTCATAAATAGAACAAAAAAAATATTAATTCAATGTAAACATGAAAAATTATCCTAAACAATACTTTCTCATAGTAAACTCACCAGGAGAAGGGGGGCCGCGGGGTCGCTAGGAGAAGGGGGGTCGCGGGGGGTCACCGGGGGGGGGGGGGGGGGGTCACCGAGGGGTCACCAGCGGGGTCGCCGGGAGAAGGGGGGTCGTGGGGGGTCACCACGAGAAGGGGGGTCACAGGGTCGCGGAGGGTTAGGGGGAGAATTGAGGTCAAGGTCGGGGGGGAAGGGTCGGGAGTGTAAAAAAAAGAGATGATTTCGCGGAGGTTTATAATAAACCGATGCGAAACCATTTTACAAAAAGTTTTAGCGGTGGTTTTGTGAACCACCCCTACAAAATCACCGCTAAAGTCAATTTATATTGTAGTGTAGGTTCGAATATAGTTCAATTCAATATTATGAAATGAAACTCAAAGAAAAATGAAACTAGTATATATTATAAATGCACTTAAATTTCAAGTCGAATACACAATATCTATAATCAATAGTAAAAAGATTCTAATAGTACTAACCTTAAAAATATAAGTCGATCTAAACCAAAATAACTGAGAACACAACTGGATGATTCTATATTTTTTTTTGACAACTTCAGGTTCATAATAAAATCTGAAAATTGAACTACTAGATTCATAATAAGTAATATATTGAATGAGGCAAGTGAGAGAGGGATGGTATCAATTTCATCATCACCATCATCAAAAATATGTCTTGGTATTACTTCAATAATGACACAAAATTCAGGTCAAGGATGATCTTTCACATAAAAAACTTGTTTCACCATTGATGCTAATATATATGGATCAAAAGTAGGAAGAGTTCAAGTCATTTCAATGAATCAAAATCCATAATCATCAATAAATGTTCCATGCCTCATCATCAAATCATACCACTTTCATTTCATCATAGTGACTTGACCATGAGAGTAATAATACAATATTAGTATTTTCTCAACAACTCCATAATAAGATAAATTTTCAAATTGAGGCCTAATATCCATTGCACTGACATAATGAACCATAAAATTAAGACCAAAATCCAAAGCTCTTATTTCCTCAGAGACAGAGTCAGAAGGAAAACTGATCACCTAAAATATAAATAAATATTAAAATTAACTAAATATTAATTTTATTAATTTATTACTATTATAATTTACCTTTAATTTCAACCAATAAGAAAAATATTTTCTATGAAAAGTCTCTCTCCTTCTCAAAGATAAATAATGATTCTTTCTATTTATCATTTGTTTATGTTCCATTAAAAAAATAGAAATAATTTAACAAATATGTACAATTATATGAGATGATATAACATATATACTTTCAATTTACTTACTTTATATAGTCATAGAACGAATCTTAGATAAAAAAAACTCTGCGATGTTTCATATCCTGCTCTTCAAGGCTTAAGGTGGTCAATGTATGTGATCTGGTAATTCCACCTGTTTAGGGAAGTGATGGAAAAATGGGTTCAATTTTCTCATACTGCTCTTCTTCATTTCTCATTGTCCTGTTCCATATCATAGTAACATTAGAAAAATACATTGAACATAAATACATAAATTCTCAAGATAAGTAACCTTTCATGATTAAACCTTTTGGATGATTCATATTGCAGACATAATACTTTAATGTTTACATATTTGTTTTAGTTGTATACATCCAATGAAAATAAATAGGTCCTCCAAGAAGTATTTTATTTGGAATATGGATAGTTAGATCTAGAATGCATGTGAAAAATTATGGCGGAAATATTTTACCTAACTCACAAAAAATTAATGGTGCCTCTACCAACATTTTTTTACAAGAAATACTTGGAAATTTTCTTAGCACAAAGATCTCTATAAAAATGGCACAACAAAATAACTTACACCCTTACATTATTGGATATTAGATGATGAATTACTATTAGAATCAACTCATACTGAAGGATGTGATAATCACGAGTATTCAAATATTTCAGATTTAACTCTCTTATACTGACCCATTATGATACATTTCTTAAATAGCCATCAAAAACTTTAATAGTCTCAAGTACTTCCAGAAATTGATTTTTTTCTATAAGTTTCATCACATAAGAATCACATTGAAATTTCCATTGATTTTCACTAATACACACATGATGCAATTCTAGTCTAATATCCCAATCCACTAAGTCATGCAGAGATCGTAAATCATCTTTTGTCTTTTCCTTTAAATTTAGAAGAATTTAAGGAAACATTTCACATATTTTTTTTCAATACGCATTATGTTTAAGAAATCACATAACAAATTGGTTGAAAAATAAGGAAACTCAAAGAATATACTTTTTTTCTTCCAATTTTAATTACTTTCAGTGGAAACATTCTTCCTCTTTCTAGATTTCATCTAACTATTCCCAAATGAAAAACTTACATCTTACAATTCATTAGGAACATCAGTTTCAGACATACACTGAGGTGGATTGTCATTCTCCATGGTATTATAAAACCTTTAATGATTATTCCTATATGGAAGATCCATTAGAAATAATATTCAATGTACCATAATACTAAAACTACAATGATATTTAAGTCTTTCAGATAACGTATTCTTCATAAAAATAGGAAATTATTGTTTTCCCTTCTTTCTCTATCCATACACCATTGCACAAGAAGAAAAATCATTTATCATCCACATAAGTGCAACACACATCTGAAATATGTATTTCAAACATGCATCATATGTTCTCACACCCACATTCCAAATAGGTTTCAACTATTTTATTAAAGGTTTCATGTATACATATATATCATTTCTAGGATCTGTAGGTTCAAATGTGAGTATACTCATGATAGTGAAAGGTTTTTTCATACACATCCATGAAGGAAGGTTATAAATGTGTATAAAAACTGTCCATGTGCTATGCGAAGTAAGAATCTACCCAAACAGATTAAAACTATCACATGATAGACCCAACCTCATATTACGCACGTTAGATGAAAAATTAGGATATCAATCATCAAATTTCCTCCCTGAAAATCCATATATAGGATAAAAAAACTCATCATTATCCTTCTTTCTCTTAGTATAATTCCATCACATTTTTATTTAAATTTCATCAGATATAAAAATATTATAGAGTATTGAAATCAATGGAAGTGCCACATTACTTTCTATGGAACATGGGATGGTGTTTCATCAGCATTTGGATTCCATCAGAATGTGCCACATTTTATACAATCATTTCATTAAACAATTTACTATTAGAATAAGCTGCAATATTTCAGGTAATCATGAATTTTGTTTTTAGAAAATCCAAGTTCTTAAACTAACTTTCATGCATTATAATTTTTGAGGGAATATCTATATCATTTGGAATAAATTTCTTCAAAAATGTGAGAATATAATCGATGGAAGTATCAAAAATCTCATAAATGGTTTTCTTATTAAACAATTGGATTAAAAATTTCTGCCTTTTCATTTTACCACATTGCTGATATACTAGAGTCGTGGTAGCATCATTCAATTTTTTCACCCTTTAAACATCCTCATTTTCTTTACATGAATCATGTGTGCCCACATATAAGTATTCTTGGGTCGATATCCTTTATTTATCATGATGATGAATAAATGGAAAATGGTCATCTAATAAATTCTTCAATCCAGTCCTCTCATTCATATCATGAACATTTTGAGATTTCATTTTCTCCCCATTCTGATACCACACATAGTAGTTTGTTTGAAAAAATATTTGGTTATATGGTAGATAACTTATTAAAAACTCAAATAAGGCCTTACAAAATAATTATAATATAGAAAATGTATATTACCACTATATGAAGCATTGTTAAATGAAAAATCTAAAAATCTCTCCAACTTGTTTTGAAAATCTCTTGATATTCGATCATTTTAATACATCCAAATTCTATCCATTCTATAAATAATATGTTATATTTCATGTCATAAAAGAAATGAAATAATATTGAAGTTAAATAAAAAATATATTTAAGGAAATGATAATTGTCCAGTTTATATGAAACCATAACCAACTCACTAGTCTATATTAGAATCATAATATAAAATACAACAAAATACTATATATATAAAAAATACTATAAATATAAAACTATGATATTGAATTACATTATATCAATGAGTAATAAATATACATAATACTACACAAAATTGTATTTATAATTATTGTATTTATTTTTTCTATTATTCAATTCAATTTTTAAGTGTGTGCAACGATGAGTGAAAGTGAGATAGAGGTGATAAAATGGATGAAAATAATAAAAAAATGGAAAAAATAAATTAAAAGTGTGCATGATTAAAAGCGTGAGAAGTAATGAGAAAGTTTGAATAGTGAGTGTATGAGATAAAATTGTGAGTAAGTGAACAAAGTAATGATAACATGATTGAAATTAATAAAATAATTCTAAGGGTGCTGCATTTGAATTGGGTTACTTGAAATGTTTTTATGGACATAATACCTTTATGGGATCCTAGAACATTATTTTTTTATAGATTGATGATAATGGTAAACTTTAGTGGGTCATGATAACAATGAATACATTTAGAGATTATGTGAAACACAATGTATATGATGGAAAATAATTTTATAAATAAATATCTCTCAAGGATAATTATGAGAAACTATTGGGATTAAGTCTAAATTAATATAGATCATTGTATTACATAATTGATGATATTTCTAATAAATGGGGACCCTCAAGTAAATATATTTGTTTAGTGTATTGGAATTATAGAATCAAAATTGTAGTATTGGTGATCAATGATTTCATAGTAGGATATTTTGATGATAAACATATTATCACAATAAGGTGTAAATTTTAAATAGTTTATACACCATTAAAGATGTTTTTATGGGGTGTTTTTAAGGTATACATCTTGGAAAAATTAATTTTTATTGAATTGTATTTATTAATTATTATTCCATTGATTATTAATGACTTTCATGGGACTTGTATGTGTAAAGACCCAGAAATTCCAAGGAAAATGTTTTCTTAATTTGTTTTGAATTTTATGAGTCTGTAGTTTCTGACGGCGCCTGATTCCGAGGCCCGGTGTGCCCAGAATCAATTTATGAAGTTTTGTTCAGGTACGTTCAATAAACGTACATGAAGGTTTTTCTATCTTTTGAACCGGTGCTCGAAATTGAAATCCGAGGACACCGATGAACTCATAGCGCCCGTATTCTCTTAAGGAGACCTTTATCATAGTTACGTTTTATACGGGTTGAAAGTTAATTTTTGAGGTTTAATAAAAAAAGTTAAATAAAATTGTTGTGAACAATTTTATTTATCTTTGGTAGTTTAATCCTACATGGGGAAGTTATTGCTGGGGCCCACACCCACATAACGTCCCATGTGTGGATATTTGTGAGTTGGGGCCCACACGATCCCCAACCTTTCATCTCCACATAACTCCCCTCAAACTCCCTTAAACCCCTTGTTTAATTCTTAACACCTCCCCTCATTAAGGTTAAACCTTCCACCTTCCTCCCTCTCTTTTAATATGCCAACACTTCTAATTAATGAGTTGAGATCCTCAATTAATTAATTATATGTGGTGTCATGAATTCATTTTGAATTTTCATGGCATCATTATATTTTTAGAGAGCCTATTATTTCTTTTGGGGTTGGATATTTTTTTTGAGGAGAAAGGCTTGGGAGAATTCACCTTCTCCAACGAAGAACATGAGGAACGACGCCCTCTTTGATAAAGGATGCCGATTCCACCGAAGAACGACGAAATGCCTTCTCCTACCTTCTTCAACTGGGGCAAGAATGCGAGGCGATGCCTCAAGGAACACCGTCATCTTTCCTCTTCCTCCACGTCAAGGGAGAAGACGCCGCCATTGCCAATGTAAACGTCTTTTTCTCCAACGTTGACAGAACGACGTCCGACTTCTGCGACTTCGACAACACCCTTGAATCGAGGTAGGGGTTTTTGATTAATTTTAGTGGAATAAAATTGCCTCGTTCTTTGTTGATTTCTGTGGTTCGTCATTGGCCAAATGTTATCATCCAATTCGGAGGACGCGGGCCGAAACAACATGGCCCGACGTTCCTTCGTTGCTTGTTGGTTTATTTGAAGACGAAGGCGGCGTTGGAAGGGTACAGTGCCATCACACCGCACCGGAGAAAGAGACCATGACTGTAAGGTGGCAGCGATCGAAGGCCGCGGCCAAGCCGGGCCGCGGCGGAGGAGGGCCGACACCGTCCTGCCGAATGCTTGAAGGAAACTGCGGCCCGCTTGTTGGATGAGCCAGTCGGCTGGACAGGAGGACCGCAGCCTGCGCTGGGCGGGCCACTTCGGCCGGTGAACCAGCTGGCTCACCAGCCGGCCGGACGGAAGAAGCCGCGGCGCCACTTGGCGCCGCATGGGAGATCAACGGCCCGCTCGTGCGGGCCGCTCGTGCCGGAGGGAACCAGAAAGCTTCGGCCAACCGACAGGGAGGGGCGGTGCCAGCTGGCACCACTGGTTTCAATTAACAGGGGGTCGCGGCCCCCTGCTCCGCGCAGCGCGCTCGACCACATGGCCGAGCTGTGATTGGCCACCGGGCCGGGCCGCCTACCGCGCGGGTTGGGCCGCCCATGTGCGGGCCGGGCCACAGCAGCCGGGCCGGGCCACGCCCTACCAGGCTGGACCCGGACCCAGGTTGGGTCGCCGGGTTCAGGCCGACCCATGGTGGGTTAGGCCGGGTCGGACCGGGCCCAGACCCCCCTTTTCAGACCATTTTCAGTTAATTACCTATAACTTGAGTTAAAGACCTCCGATCGATGAAACCTTAGTTTCATAGGATTCCTCAGATCGATACGGTCGTTTCGGTATATTACACTCAAGGTTTTGGAGAATTTTGGGTACAACCAGGTTGGTTCGAAACCGAAACCAACCGGGCCCTCGGAGCGGAAACACTTATAACTTAAGGACCAGACGTCCGATTGACGTGCCATCAATTACGTTGGTTTAGTTTTGTTGAGACAGTTATTTTGGAATACTCCACGTGGGATTCAGATGAGATTGGACTATGGTCAGTTTGGTTTTAGCTTAAAAACCAACCGGTCCCCTGGAACGGAAAAGCCAATAAATCACAGACCGAGCGTTCGATTGACGCGCCGTCTATTGTGTTGAGACCCCTATGAGGAGGCGGTACTTTGTGATGCTTCTATGTGATACCTCATGACACTTGGAGTATCGACCAATAGCTCGTGGAGCAGAACCTCCTGAAGACGAGTAGACAGAGTGCGGAGACCTAGTAGCTGTAGACCTGACGACTGCTTGACCGATTCGACTCGGAGTGATTCGACTAGACCAGTGGACGGAGCACCCAGTTTGGTGGCAGACCCATGGTGGGAAGAGCATCTGGTTTGGCAGCAGACCCGCGGTACTCGAAAGGAGGAGTACCTCTGACAGCTATTAGGGGTATCGCCCGGTTTGGCGGTAGACCCACAATGGAGGAGCGCCCGGTTTGGCATCAGACCCACGGTACTCGACAGGAGGAGTACGTCTATAATGAACCATACTTTAAATACATTGTTAGTACTTAAAAATTGAAGTAAACTTATTACAACATATAACAAAACCATTAAAGGACCGTATAGGTATAGTGTCTTTAGAAACTGGGAAACATAAACAACTGGTTCATAAAGCATCTACACTGTCTCCCATTTATTTCATCATATCTATAGTCCCTTTTGGCATATCTTACTTAATAAACTTCTTCCTGACCTGGGGAAAGAAAACATACAAAAGGGTGAGATCAAATGCTCAGTAAGGGTAAACAAAAGAAATATCAATCACATCATATTCATAAGAACATAACATTTTGGAAATCTTACCCTGCAAAAGAAATCATAATTTCATAACATGGGATAAATCATGGTAGTGAAATGTAATCACAATAATCATAACTTAAAACATGAATCTTTGTGAAATACACACATAATCATAGAGAATCATTTCTTATTAGTCAAGAATCATTGCCAAGACTATCTTAGTGGACAAAGTCCATTTCTGAACCGAGTTCATTCCTCGTTTTAGTGTTGTTTCACTAAACCGGTTTAACCTTCCGTTCCATCCATGTCTATCTCATGAGATATAAAATCTTTACCCAATGCATTGGAGGGATATATAGGTACCACCCATCTCATAATGATACCATTCTTATGTGTGCCACAAAATCATAAACCATACATCATAGCATAACCCATGTAATAAAAATGGGATTCTTAAACATCGTGACATCATAAAACAATTCATATAAGATAAATGAATTCATAAAAATAATTCCATCACAACATAATAAAATCAATATAATAATAGGTATAGAAACAGAACCCTTTATTATCTTATATGGAAAATAATTTTGATAAAACACTTGAACTCCATTCTTGAGGAAAATATCCTTTCTACTTCAAAAACATTTTTCCTTTCTTAACATGTCATAAAATTATAAACTAAAATAAGTTGATTAAAAATAAACTTGAAAACTTGTAAAGGAAGCTTCTTGGAAATAATGTTTTAAAAATCCATTCATTTCTTATAAGTTAAAAAAACATTCTTCTCGTACTTTTGTCGGAAAAGTCAAAAAGTACCTCGTACGAAAAACGACAAAAGATTCCTTTCATATCTTTTACTAAAAACTCACTGAAGGGTAAAATTGGATTTAAAAAATTGTATGTGGATGGAAATAATATTACATACTGATGAAACATGGATGTGGATGATAAAATACACCCCAGTAAATTCCAGAGTATAAACAATCTCGGATAAAAATGAGATTGTGATATTTCCCTTACCTTAGGTCCGATTTGCTTTGTAAGTGTCTTAACCTACTGTATAATGATTTAAATAATGTCATTGAATTATTACAGAATCATAATCATTTTTATGATATCATATATGGTCATATTCTTAGCTTATTATTAGTAATATTTCATTACTACTTGTTATTCATGTGTTTATTACTTTTTGTTCTTATGCGTGTTTTGTCGAATAAATTATTATTCTTATTTTTAGGTTATATATACCTCATTTCCAGAATGGTATTAGTGTAATATATTTCATATTTATTCACTCAATTCATTTATGTAATCATTATGCAATTAAAATCATGTAGAACGAGTCGCATCACATCGTGGAGACGGTATTCCGTACGTACGCACGAGCGATGATATCGTTCCCATGATCGTGGAATTGTATTGGAGTGTATGTATACTATTTCAGAATCAATATCACTTTAAAATAATCATATATATTTATTCTTTACACCATTATACCTATCCAAGTAAGGTGGTGGTGGAAAATAGATTACACCACGGCGTGGAGACGGTATTCCGTACGTACGCACGCGCGGTGATTTCGTTTTCCGTAGGATGAATAGATGGTGAAATAGGGTTGTTTAATAATTATAATAACATATCAGTATATGAGTGATACTGATGTTATTAATTCATAATTAAACAACTAAATAAGAAGAAGTGGAAGAAGAAATAAAGTTGAAAGAATCGGTAACGGACATTACCTCTTCTTTGAAGCGCTTCTTTGAGACCTCCTTTTAGGGCACTAAAATTGGTCTTTGAAGAAGACCAGGACCTCTAGGATGTTTCTAGGGAATTGGAGAGGAGAAATTGGCAGGGGTTGGCCGAGCTTGAAGGCTCAAAGTGGTGTGAGGAAGAGAGGGAGGAGATGCCCTTTTATAAGGGAGGAGAGGGGCACCTTTGGAAAAACTAAAAATATTATTTTATTATAAAGCCATATTCGGTTTTAAATAGCTCAAAATTGATTTATTTCGAAGCTAAGGTGGGTATGGGTCGAAATAATATCATAAAATAGAATTTTTAAAAGTTTAGTTTACTATTTTAACCTTATCATTTAGATTTAACTTTAAGTTAGATAATTTTACTTTTACCGTGTCTTTTTGTGTTCTTACACTATAAGGTTAATAAACTTACTATAACAAGGAAAATGACCCCAAGTTGTTTATTATTAATATATATAACCTTATCTAAGTCATTTGGCCGAACCTTAGATTTTTAGGAATAAAATAACAATTAATAATATAATATTTGTTTTAAAAACTATTTTATATCAATTTTGACACTATTTAGTAATTGATTTTTGTGAGAATTATAAAAGAATGATTAGTTCTAAAAAAGTTAAGTAAATAAATACTAACATGTCATATTAACCTATAAAATTAGTGTAATTCATAAAAAGTCTCAAATTACATTTATTTTTCTATTTATAACATCAATTATGTCAATATTTCATTAATAAGATAATTACCGCATCATCTTTGTGTCATAAATAAATTAAATTATTTAATGTCTGAAAATTACAAATAAAATACCATTATGTATTAAATCTTTTTATCTTTATAATGAATATTTATAGTCAAATTTATCTTATGTATAACTCTATATTAAAAATTATTTACTTATTAAACTTTGATTTTAACCGTTTTAACCCTTCTTTAAATAAATTAATAATAAATGTCCTAATCTAATCCAAGTGGGCCTAAATGGTCATATTTTATTACTAAGGTTGTTTTTGGTCGAATTAAACTTATCCAATAGAATTAGGACATGTGTTAGGGTAATAATAATATCATTTTTACCCTTAATTACCCTATTTACTTTTAACCGTGGTAAATAAAAGTAAAAAGTTACTATTCACCAAAAATTATTTTCATCTCATTGAACCACATTTTACTTACTGACATCAACCGTGTCTCTCGGATTTTTGAAATTCCACTCACAGAAGTGGTAAAATTAAGTTTTATGTAAATTTGCAAATTCTCCTAGGAGGTGGGTAAAAGACGGTGAAAAGTTCAATAAAATTTTTATATATCTAAAATTATTATAAAATTACTCCAATGAATTACATTGAACTTATATAAGTATTATGTATCAATTTTTACCTAAAATAAATTTAAATAAAATAAATAATTATTTAAATAAAAAGTCGGTTTTTAAATAGTAACCCAGTGTTTTCACTATTCATCAAAAATTGAAAGTTTCTAGAAAAATACCAAAATTTTACCCTAGGCTAATTTCGATATTCCGAATCCAAAAACGAAGTCCATTTTGAAAAATAAAATTTACAAAATTTTAAAAAATGGTTATTACTATTCATAACGGCTAGTTTTAATAATATTTTAATAGCATTTCGTTGTTTAGTGAAAGTCGATATTGCGTACGACGCAAGCTATCAAGGAAGGTCGCAATTGCGTGTAAAGCAAGCCAAGCTAGTGTTGTGTGTAGTGAAAGATTACTTTGATGATTTATATAAAATAAAAACAAAATATTTCTTATAAAAGTCTCGGGTGTTACATTCTACCCCCCTTAAAATGAATTTCGCCCTCGAAATTCGTCATTTGTAACAAACAGATGAGGATACCTCTCCCTCATCATATCCTCAAGATCCCATGTAGCTTCTTATAATTAGTGGTTCCTCCATAAAACTTTCACCAAGTGAGTGGTCTTGTTCCGTAGGACTTTTTCACTATGATCGAGAATCTCTATCGGCTGTTATTTATAAGAAAGATCTTGTTCCAGCAGTACAACTTCTGAGCTGAGTACATGTGAAGGATCAGGTATGTACTTTATCAGGAGGGATACACGAAACACATCGTGAACTTGAGAGAGATTCGGTAGAAGCGCCAATCGGTAAGCTACCTTCCCAACACGATCCAGTATTTCGAAACGACCGATATACCTAGGGCTCAACTTTCCCTTCTTTCCAAATCTGAATACTCTCTTCCAAGGAGATATTCGTAAGAACACTTTATCACCCACTTCAAACTCTAAGTCTTTTCTTCGGTTGTCGGCATAACTTTTTTGTCGACTCTGAGATGCTCTTATGTGTTGTTGAATAGATCGGACCTTTTCTACCATCTCATCAACAAGATCAGTTCCTAATAGCTTTCTTTCCCCAACTTCATCCCAGCAAGTTGGAGTCCTGCATTTCTTTCCATAGAGAGCTTCATAAGGAGCCATCTGAATACTGGAGTAAAAGCTATTATTATAAGAAAATTCCACCAAAGGTAGGTGTTGATCCCAACCACCTTTGAAATCCATAGAGCAAGCTCTCAACATATCTTCTAGAGTTTGAATTGTCCTCTCAGACTGACCGTCTGTATGAGGATGATAAGCAGTGCTGAAACTCAACTCTGTATCCAGAGTATGATGAAGACTTCGCCAGAACTTTGAGGTAAACCTCGGATCCCGATCAGATATAATAGAAAGTGGCACTCCATTCAATCTTACCACTTCCTTTACATATATCCTAGAAAGCTGATCCAGAGAGAAATCCTCTCTAATAGAAATGAAGTGTGCAGACTTTGTAAGACGATCAACTATGACCCAGATAGCATTATTGCCTTCGGATGTTTTAGGAAGTCCTGTGACAAAGTCCATAGTGATGTTTTCCCATTTCCATTCGGGTATGGGTAATGGTTGTAACATCCCCTTAGACTTCTGTCTCTCAGCTTTAACTTGCTGACAAACCAAGCATCGAGAGACATAATCAGCAACATCTCTTTTCATGCCATCCCACCAGAAGTACTCTTTCAGGTCCCTATACATATTCGTGCTTCCAGGATGAATAGAGAATGAAGAACTATGAGCCTCATCCAGCAGCTCCTTCTTTAATTCAGGGATGGGAGGAACACAAACTCGATTCCTGAACTTTATTATCCCATCACAATCAAGGTTGAATTTAGGAACATTTCTCATCTTCTTTTATAACTCTACATCTTATTTCTGTGCCTCTTTAATCTTAACATGTATAGATGGTTGAACATTCATTTGATAAAGATACGATTTTCCCCTTTCATTATAATTCCAAGATCCATCCCTTGTAAATCCATAAATATTGGATCTTTTGTGATCCTCATCATGGATAAACTGGCATGGTCTTTTAGACTTAATGCATCTGCCACCTTGTTTGCTTTCCCAGGGTGGTAATGAATTGAGCAGTCATAATCCTTAATCAGCTCCAACCATCTTCTTTGGTGCATATTCAGCTCCTTTTGTGTGAAAATATACTTTAAACTTTTATGATCAGTATAAATGTCACACCTTTCTCCATAGAGATAATGCCTCCAAATCTTTAATGCAAAGATTACTGCAGCTAACTCCAAATCATGAGTTGGGTAATTTTACTCATGGATTTTCAACTGTCATGAGGCATAAGATATCACCATATAATTTTTCATAAGAATACACCCCAATCCCTTCTTGGATTCATCATTGTAGATCACAAACCTTTCTCCACTACAAGGCAGTGTGAGCACAGGTGCACTGGATAACCCTCTTTTCAACTCCTTGAAATTCTCTTCACATTCCTCTGTCCAAACAAACTTAACTCCTTTTCGAGTCAACCTGGTGAGTGGATTAGATAATCATGAAAAATATTTCAAAAAAATTGATAATATCCAGCCAAACCAAGAAAACTTCGGATCTCGGTTACTGTTGTTGGTCTTGACCATCTTTTGATAACCTCTGTTTTTGCTGGATCCACAGATATCCACTCTTTTGAGATTATGTGACCCAAAAATGAAACTTTTTGAAGCCAAAATTCACACTTGGTAAATTTAGCATAAATCTTATCCTTTCTCAGGGTCTTCAATATAATTCTCAAGTGATCTTCATGTTCTTCCTTTCCCTTTGAATATAAAAGAATATCGTCTATAAAGACTACCACAAACTGATCAAGATAGTCTCTAAAGACTCTATTCATCAGATCCATGAAGATAACAGGGGAATTAGTAAGACCAAATGGCATCACTATAAATTCATAGTGTCTATACCTTTTACGGAAAGCCGTCTTTGGTATATCCTCCCTTTTGACCCTTAATTGATGATACCCTGAATGAAGATCAATCTTGGAAAATTATTGAGCTCCGTGTAGTTGGTCAAATAAGTCATCAATGCGTGGGAGAGGATATTTGTTCTTGATAGTGATCTTGTTAAGTTCTCGATAATCAATGCAGAGTCTCATTGATCTATCTTTCTTCTTAACAAACAGAATAGGTGCTCCCCAAGGTGACGCACTAGGGCGTATGAACCCCTTATCAAGATTCTCTTGGAGTTTCTTCTTCAATTCCTGCAACTCAATTGGGGACATTCTATAAGGTGTCTTTGAAATAGGTAAAGAACCCGGTACGAGTTCTATTGAAAACTCAACTTCACGATTTGGTGGAAGACCCGGCAATTCCTCCGGAAAGACATCATCAAACTCCCATAGAATGGGAATATTCTTAATCGTGAGTTTCTCACCAACCATTTGAGATAAATAACCTTCATTTAGTGGAATCAAGACCCATAAGATGGAAGAAATTTCCACTGGAAGGTTATGTTCATCCTTGCATCGATAAATGATCAAAGATTGATCTGGAATATGAAATGTGACTTCCCTTCTTTGGAAATTGATATGAGCTCCATATAGAGAAAGCCAATCAATGCCAAGAATCACATCAAATTCTACTATAGGAAGGATCACAAGATTTTCAGGAAGAAATTTCCCACAAACTTCAATCGGAGAAGAATTATAAACTTTTGATGCGACTATTGTGCCATTAGGGTTTGTCACAGCTAACTCAACATCTAATTGTTGAGGTAATATGGCGATACCCTTAGAAAATTATTCAGAAATAAAGGAGTGGGTGGATCTAGAATCAAATAAAACATTTTCTACTTTAGAGTGGATGGTAAGTGTACCTTTCACCACTTCATTATCACACTCCACATCACTGATAGAAATTTCATGTGACTTTCCTTTGTCTTTAGCCTTAAGAGTTTTTTGACGTCGACCATCATCATCAACCCTTGGATTTGGGCATTGATTAACATAATGCCCCATCTCCTTGCATTTGAAACATTGAAGTGTAGGAGGTTAATTATGTGTATCCCTTCCTTTGTTTTCATCATTAGACATCTTCTTCCCATCATTGCGGCATTCAAATGCCCGATGACCTTCCTTTCCACATTTGAAACATTTACTTGTCCCTTTAAGACAACTCCCTCCATGTTTCTTTCCACACTTTGAGCATAAGGGAAAGATCATCTTCTTTTCAGTGTGCTCTTTAGATTTTCCTTTGAATTCCATTTTCCTCTTCTTATCAAACCCATATGACTGATGGGTTACTCTAATCTCCATCTCAACTTTGAGTGCACATAGAACGATTTCCTCGTAGCTATTGAAGTCCCTTATGGCTAAGGCCCTTCGAAGAATTGGTTTTAAGCCACTAAAGAATCGATCGATCTTACTCTCAGGTTGGATAATAATACCAGAATCGTACCTTGCAAGTCTTGTAAAATTTTCTTCATAGGTACCAACAGATTCATCATCCTTTTGCTTCAGTTCAAGAAACTATTTCTCCATCTTTTTTCAGAGAATACGAGGGAAGTACTTATTGAAAAATAATTTCTTGAACTCGTCCCATTCCATGGACTCAATTTAATCTCTTGGCCTTGTATTCTTGATAAGATTCCACCATTGATCAGCATAACCTTCCAAACGATACACTGCTAAGATTACTTTATCATGTTCAGAACATTGAAGAACTGAAAATATCTTTTTAGTAGTACTGATCCATTGTTCAGCAACTAATGGATCAGTAGACCCGCTGAATGAAGGTGGACGCTGTCTCATGAAGGATTCAACATAATGTTTCTTCTTCCTTTGCTCGTTTGGAAGCCCTGCACGATTCATAGCTTGAGAAAGTTGTGTGAGCATGGCTATAAGATTTTTCATTCCATCTCCCATAACGTTTGGTTGCTCAGGGGGACAATCATTGCATTTCCCATCGCATTCCGCATTAACATGGTTCCTTCGGGTTCCAGCCATTGACTAAAACCAAGAAGAATAGTGTGAGAAACACTAATTAGAATAGGAAAACCACATAATAAAGAATAAAATTTCACACTTAAGGTCTTATCATAGGTTATTAATGGCCATTTCTAAAACACTAAGATTGTTTTCTATGCTTAGACTTATTCTTAGGGTTCTTACTAAGGGTTTCACATCCTAGTTTCCAAAGGTTGACTATACCTTTCCTCTGATACCAACTATAATGGTCTGGAATTACTTCCAGTGGACTATAATTGATACCTATCAGGGCACTCCATGGGTGGCTACACCCCCTGGGTGGGACACACCACCATCCCCAGTGGCAGCCATTTCCTCATGAAGCCCTTGGGCGGAGAGCCATGCTTCGTCCAATGCTCACATGTGAGAGTTCCCAAGGATCAGATACATTCCTACCTCCTTTGCCTCTGATACCAACTATAACGACCCATACTTTACATACATTGTTAGTACTTCAAAATTGAAGTACACTTATTACAACATATAAAAAAACCATGAAAGGACCATATAGGTATAGTGTCTTTAGAAACCGAGAAACATAAACAACTGGTTCATAAAGCATCTACACTGTCTCCCATTTATTTCATCATATCTATAGTCCCTTTTGGCATATCTTACTTAATAACCTTCTTCCTGACCTGGGGAAATAAAACATACCAAAGGGTGAGCTCAAATACTCAGTAAGGGTAAACAAAATAAATATCAATCACATCATATTCATAAGAACATAACATTTTGGAAATCTTACCCTGCAAAAGAGATCATAATTTCATAACATGGGATAAATCAAGGTAGTGAAATGTAATCACAATAATCATAACTTAAAACATGAATCTTTTTGGCATACACACATAATCATATAGAATAATTTATTATTATTCAAGACTCATTTCCAAGACTATCTTAGTGGACAAAGTCCATTTCTGAACCGAGTTCATTCCTCGTTTCAGTCCTGTTTCACTGAACCGGTTTAACCTGCCATTCTAGCCATGTCTATCTCATGAGATATAAAATCTTTACCCAATGCATTGGAGGGAGATATAGGTACCACCCATCTCATAATTATACCATTCTTATGTGTGCCACAAAATCATAAACCATACATCATAGCATAACCCATGTAATAAAAATGGGATTCTTAAACATCGTGACATCATAAAACAATTAATATAAGATAAAGGAATTAATAAAAATAATTCCATCACAACATAATAAAATCAATGTAATAATAGGGATAGAAACATAACCCTTTATTATCTTATATGGAAAATAATTTTGATAAAACACTTGAACTCCATTCTTGAGGAAAATATCCTTTCTACTTCAAAAACACTTTTCCTTTCTTAACATGTCATACAATTATAAACTAAAAGAAGTTGATTAAAAATAAACTTGAAAACTTGTAAAGGAAGGTTCTTGGAAATAATTTTTTTAAAATCCATTCATGCCGTATAAGTTAAAAAAACATTCTTCTCATACTTTTGTCGGAAAATTCAAAAAGTACCTCGTACGAAAAACGACAAAAGATCCCTTTCATATATTTTACTAAAAAATCACCGAAGGGTAAAATTGGATTTAAAAAATTGTAGGTGGATGGAAATAATATTACATATTGAGGAAACATGGATGTGGATGATAAAATACACCCCAGTAAATCCCAAAGTATAAACAATCTCAGATAAAAATGAGATTGTGATATTTCCCTTACCTTAGGTCCGATTTGCTTCGTAAGTGTCCGAACCTCCTATATAATTATTTAAATAATGTCATTGACTTATTACAGAATCATACTCATTGTTATGATATCATATATGGTCATATTCTTAGCTTATTATTAGTAATATTTCATTTCTACTTGTTATTCAGGTGTTTATTATTTTTTGTTCTTATGCGTGTTTTGTCGAATAAATTCTTATTCTTATTTTTAGGTTATAGATACCTCACTTACAGAATGTTATTAGTGTAATATATTTCATATTTATTCACTCAATTCATTTATGTAATCATTATTCAATGAAAATCATGTAGAACGAGTCGCATCACATCGTGGAGACGGTATTCCGTACGTACGCACGAGCGATGATATCGTTCCCATGATCGTGGAATTGTATTGGAGTGTATGTATACTATTTAAGAATCAATATCACTTTACAATAATCATATATATTTATTCTTTACACCATTATACCCATCCAAGTAATGTGGTGGTGGAAAATAGATTACACCACAGCATGGAGACGGTATTCCGTACGTACGCACGTGCGGTGATTTCGTTTTCCGTAGGATGGATAGATGGTGAAAAAGGGTTGTTTCATACTTATAATAAAATATCAGTATATGAGTGATACTGATGTTATTAATTCATAATGAAACAACTAAATAAGAAGAAGTGGAAGAATAAATAAAGTTGAAAGAATCGGTAACGGACATTACCTCTTCTTTGAAGCGCTTCTTTGAGACCTCCTTTTAGGGCACTAAAATTGGTCTTTGAAGAAGACCAGGACCTATAGGATGTTTATAGAGAAGTGTAGAGGAGAAATTGGAAGGGGTTGGCCGATATTTAAGGCTAAAATTGGTGTGAGGAAGAGAGGGAGGAGATGCCCTTTTATAAGGGAGGAGAGGAGCACCTTTGAAAAAACTAAAAATATTATTTTATTATAAAGCCATATTCGGTTTTAAATAGATCCAAATTGATTTATTTCGAAGCTAAGGTGGGCATGGGTCGAAATCCTCTAATCCAATAGAATTTGGACAAGTTTAGTTTACTATTTTAACCATAGCATTTATATTTAACTTTAAGTTAGATAATTTTACTTTTACCGTGTCTTTTTGTGTTCTTACACTATAAGGTTAATAAACTTACTATAACAGGCCCAAAGAACACCAAGTTGTTTATTATTAATATATATAACCTTATTTAAGTCATTTTTCCTAACCTTATATTTTGAGGAATAAAATAACAATTAATAATATAATATTTGTTTTAAAAACTATTTTATGTCAATTTGACACTATTTAGTAATTGATTTTTGTGAAAATCATAACAGAATGATTAGTTCGAAAAAAGTTAATCAAATAAATACTAATATGTCATATTTACCTAGAAAATTAGTGGAATTAATAAAAAGTCTCAAATTACATTTATTTCGGTATTTATAACATCAATTATGTCAATATTTCATTAATAATATAATTACTGCATCATCTTTGTGTCATAAATAAATTAAATTATTGAATGTCTAAAAATTACAAATAAAATACAATTATGTAGGAAATCTTTTTAGATTTATAATTAATATTTATAGTCGAATTTATCTTATGTATAACTCTATATTAAAAATTATTTATTTATTAAACTTTGATTTTAACTATTTTAACCCTTCTTTAAATAAATTAATAATAAATGTCCTAATCTAATCCAAGTGGTCCTAAATGGTCATATTTTATTCCTAAGATTGTTTTTGGTCGAATTACACTTATCTAATATAATTAGGACATGTGTTAGGGTAATAATAATATCATTTTTACCCTTAATTACCCTATTTACTTTTAACCGTGGTAAATAAAAGTAAAAAGTTACTATTCACCAAAAATTATTTTCATCTCATTGAACCACATTTTACTTACTGACATCAACCATGTCTCTCGGATTTTTGAAATTCCATTCACAAAAGCGGTAAAATTAAGTTTTATGTAAATTTGAAAATTCTCCTAGGAGGTGGGTAAAAGACGGTGAAAAGTTCAATAAATTTTTTATATATCTAAAATTATTATAAAATTACTCCAATGAATTACATTGAACTTATATAAGTATTATGTATCAATTTTTACCTAAAATAAATTTAAATAAAATAAATAATTATTTAAATAAAAAGTCGGTTTTTAAATAGTAACCCAGTGTTTTCACTATTCATCAAAAATTGAAAGTTTCCAGAAAAATACCAAAATTTCACCCTAGGCTAATTTCGATATTACGAATCCAAAAACGTAGACCATTTTGAAAAATAAAAATTACAAAATTTCAAAAAATGGTTATTACTATTCATAACGACTAGTTTTAATAATATTTTAATAGCATATCGTTGTTTAGTGAAACTCGATATTGTGTACGACGCAAGCTATCAAGGAAGGTCGTGATTGCGTGTAAAGAAAGACAATCTAGTGTTGTGTGTAGTGAAAGATTCCTTTGATGATTTATATAAAATAAAAACAAAATATTTCTTATAAAAGTCTCAGGTGTTACAACCTCAGTAGTCTTAGGTTAGTGAGTAGTGCCTCAGAGTCATGATAGGGCCACTGTACTCGACAGAGGAGGAGTTCTACAGCAATTTTGGTTTCGATAATGAAAATCCTGGTTTGAGATGAGTCAATGAACTTTGTGTTTTCCTCATAATTGAGATGAGTTACTTGATAACTTAGGTATATGTATGGGCATATACCTGAGTAATGGTTATCTGTTGAAATCATACTTTGTGGTTTATCCTTGTTGGATTTTGTGAGACCTTGAGGGTCTCAGGGTCCCTACTAAGTATCGTTATACTCACCCCTGCACGGGCTATACCCGCACCTCGTTGTGTTGGATGCAGACGACGGACAACACTAACGAAGGCCGAGAGCGCCAGGAGTGGACAGTACCCGGAGGTGGACACTCAGCGTAACGATACATGGAGCAGAACGATATACGCGAAGTGCCGAGGAGGACATCTATACCTACCCTTCAGGTAGGAACCCGTAGGATGATCCTGGAGGATGATCCAGGAGATGCTTTCATCTTCCAGTTGTTTGTCTTTTCAGTTGTACTTTCTTTCAGTTGTAGCTGTAACTTTCTGTTGGGCTTGTATTTCCGGACCCTTTGTACTTTCAGCACACTTGTTATACTGATTTACTTAGTGTTTTCTTCCGCTTGTTTTCTGGTTGTGTGTGTTTATGTTTTATAAAGGCAATGTCTTCCTAGTTCTAGGGAATTACGCCTTTGGTGCTAGTCACCAGCCCCTGGCCAATGGAAGGCGGGCTTGGGGTAGTCATGATGCAGGACCTGGGGGAAGGGTCGTGACAAATTGGTATCAGAGGAGTCGGTTCTACCACATAACTTAGGACTCTGATATTTTCTTTTCTGTGAAGAAATAGTGTTAAGCGTACTGAGTGTGGTTTTCAGTTTAGGGAATCCAGTGTTGGTGCGGTGGCCGACATATCCATAGACCAAGACCCTGACTTTTGATTTCCGACTCAGTGCACAGAATCACTGATTGCATGTGTGTTTTCAAAAGTTTTCTTTAATTCAACTCAAAATAGGTCAACTCACCAGGTGTAGTCTTTTGACCGTGTCACACCTGTTTCTTTTCAGGATGTCTTCACCTAGTCGATCGGTACGGGTTCTGAGTAGAGAGTGTGATGTTAGCCCACTGAGCAGTGAGGCTACGGTGCAGGGCCCCATTACAGCAGAGGAACCAGCGATACCATTACCCACTGGGCTACTGTTACCACCATCCCCAGCTGCAGAGGGTGCGCGCCACTTGAATGCGTTGCACGGGTTCCTGTGATAGAGGACTCCAATGTTTCGAGGTGAGACAGATTTACAGACGGCTAGGTACTGGCTAGGGTTTGTAGCACAAGTTTTCCACAGAGTTGGGACACCCACGAACTTGATGGTGTACCTAGCTGTTAGTCTCTTTCAGGGAGCAGCTTAGAGGTGGTGGAGCCTGATGCTCTAGTTTTACGATGAGGCGACTCTCACCTGGGGAAACTTCTAAGGTCTTTTCAGGGCGGAGTTTATACCAGCGACTCTATACTCTGTGCGTTCTCAGGAGCTGCTGCTCTTGTTTCAGGGCTTCCTGTCAGTAGTGGAGTCTTCTGCAGCTGGCAGTAGACAGATGACGCAGGGGTCCAAGAGGACCAGACCCACGGGTGGTTGACCGCATGACTCAAGATCGTGCGTGCAGGGAACCCGACACCGAGGGAGACCTGAATGGAGAAGAGTATGTTATTCCTGTAGGGAATGGGGTCACAGAGCGCATGACTATCCGACTTCACGCACAATTGATCAGTAGGCGATGGAGGATCCACTGAGACAGAGGCAGTGGCGGGAGCTTGAGCATCAGCCGAGCAGTGGACAAGGCAGTGTAGCAGGTCCTTCAGTAGATGGTGGTCAGAGTCATCAAGCACTACTACTCCCACCCCGAGGCGGTTCACCTCAAGCTCTGGAAGTAGGTGGACAGGAGTGGGACTAGTTCTAGGCATAGAGGCCTTTGTTTATGATTATTATAGCTTCATTAATGTTGTTGTTGTGGTTGCTTTGTGTCTTTGTACTTTGAGCTGCAGTAATAAAAGACACTAGTCCTTGTGACATTTTCTTTTATGCCTTTTTGTGTGGTTAATACTAAGAGGTTCTGGTTAAAACCGTTGACTTGACCCTCACGTTCAAGATTCCTACTGGAGGAGATCCAGTGACCACACACTGATTTCGACAGTGTGACTCAACCCTTGAAGGCGAGAGTAACAGTTCAATATCTTGGTAGTAGCGTCGAGGCCTTACGACGTCGTCCATGACATGAATTAGTATTGTTCATGTCACGAAAGACAGTATTAGGCAAAAGACGTGGTTCATCCATGGGATGAGACCAGATTTCTCTTTTCGGTAAAGGAGAAATCTTAGCATCTTTTACAGATCGTAGGAGAAGAAGGGTGAACGTCGACTGACTTACCAAGTTGGCCAACTTCCTACCAACCAAAGATGGTACGAGCTTCGACAGAGAAGGTGAAGATCATCCAGGAGTGGATAAAGACTGCACAGAGCAGGAAAAAGTCTTAAGCTGATAAGATACATAGACCTTTGGAGTTCGAGGATGGCGACCACGTCTTCCTACGGGTCTCACCTCGACGAGGTCTACAGAGATTTATCTAAGGAGTAAAGTTATCTACGAGGTTCATCGGACCTTTCCAGGTCCTAATAAGGATAGGAGAGGTGTCTTATTGCTTGGATCTTCCACCTCAGTTGCACTGGCTGCATGACGTCTTTCACATATCTCAGATGAGGAGATACATGCACGACCTTTCACACATCATCAACCAAGGGAAGCTAGATATCGATGACGGGGAGAATTTCACGAAGGTTCCAGTAGATATTTAGGATCGATGGGAGAGGGTTATATGAGGACGGTAGATTCCTCTGGTGCGCATTCACTGGCAGCACGAGAACCTCCAGGAGAGCACATGGGAGCGGGAGGCTCAGATGCGTGCTCAATACCCCTTTTGTTTTCCTAGTATGTGTTGTAGCTTTACGGGGACGTAAATCCATGAGATGAGAGTAATGTAAAGACCCGGAAATTTCAAGGAATTTTTTTTCTTAAATTCTTTGGAATTTTACGAGTCCGCAGTTTCTGACGGCGCCTGATTCTGAGGCTAGGTGCGCCCGAAATCAATTTCTGAAGTTTTGTTCGGGTACGTTCAGTAAACGTACGTGCGGGTTTTTCTATATTTTGATCCAGTGCTCAGAATTGAAATCTGAGGACACCGATGAACTTGTAGCGCTGATATTCTCTTAAGAGGACCTTTACAGCAGTTGCATTTTATGCGGGTTGAAAGTTAATTTTTGAGGTTTAATAAAAAAAGTTAAATAAAATTGTTGTGAACAATTTTATTTATCTTTGGTAGTTTAATCCTACATGGGGAAGTTATTGGTGGGGCCCACACCCACATAACTTCCAATGTGTGGATATTTGTGTGGTGGGGCCCACATGAGCCCCAACCATTCATCTCCCCATAACTCCCCTCAAACTCTCTTAAACCCCTTGTTTAATTCTTAACACCTCCCCTCATTAAGGTTAAACTTTCCACCTTCCTCCCTCTCTTTTAATATGCCAACACTTCTATTTAATGAGTTGAGCTCATCAATTAATTAATTATATGCGGTGTCATGAATTCATTTTGAATTTGCATGGCATCATTATATTTTTAGAGAGCCTATTATTTCTTTTGGGGTTGGCTATTTTTTTTTGAGAAGAAAGGCTTGGGAGAATTCACCTTCTCCAACGAAGAACACGAGGAACGACGTCCTCTTCGATGAAGGACTCCAATTCCACCAAAGAATGATGAAACTTCTTCTCCTACCTTCTTCAACCGGGGAAATAATGCGAGGCGATGCCTCAAGAAACACCGTCATCTTTCCTCTTCCTCCACATCAAGGGAGAAGACGCCACCGTCTCCAACGACAATGTCTTTTTCTCCAAAGTTGACGGAACGACGTATGACTTCTGTGACGCCGTCTTCTGTGACTTTGAAAACACCCTTGAATCAAGGTAGGGTTTTTTTGATTAATTTTAGTGGAATAAAATTACCTCGTTCTTCGTTGATTTCTGTGGTTCATCATTGACCAAATGTTATCATTCAATTCGGAGGACGCGGGCCGAACCAACACGGCCCGATGTTCCTCCGTTGCTTGTTGGTTTATCTGACGACGTAGGTGGAGTCGGAAGGGTGCGGTGCCGGCGCACCGCACCAGAGAAAGAGACCACGACCGTAAGGCGGCGGCGACCGAAGGCCGCGACCAAGCCAGGACGCGACGGAGGAGGACCGACACCATCGCGCTGACCGCATGAAGGAAACCGCGGCCCGTGGTGCGGTCCGCTTGCTGGACGATCCGGCCGGCCGGATGAAGCTGCAGCGCCGCGTGGGAGATCAGTGGCCTGCCTGTGCGGGCCGTTCGCACCGGACGGAACCGGACGGCTTCGGCCGGCCGGCAGGGAGGGGTGGCGCTAGCTGGTGCTGCCGGTTTCAATTAACAGGGGGCCACGCCCCCCCCCCCCCCCCCCGCTCCGCGCAACGCGCTCGGCCACATGGCCAAGTCGCGACTGGCCACCAGGTCAGGCCGCCAGCCGCGCGGGCTGGGCCGCTCATGCGCGAGCCGAGCCCCAGCAGCCTGGCCGGGCCGTGCCCTACCGGTCCAGACCCGGACCCGGGTTGGGTCGACCTAGTTCTGGCCGACCCAGGGTGGGTTGGGCCGGGTCGGACCTGGCCCAGACCCCACTTTTCAGACCATTTTCAGTTAATTGACCATAACTTGAGCTACGGACCTCCGATCGATGCACCTTCAGCTGAGTAGGATTACTCGGATCGAGACGGTCGTTTCAGTATATTACACTCAAGGTTTTGGAGAAGTTTGGGTATGGCCAGGTTGGTTCGAAACCGAAACCAACCGGGCCCTCTGAGCAGAAATGCTTATAACATAAGGACCGGACGTCCGATTGACGTGCCGTCAATTACGTTGGTTTAATTTTTTTGGGACGGTTATTTTGGAATACTTCACGTGGTATTCAGATGAGATTTGAGTATGGTCAGGTTGGTTTTAGCTTAAAAACTAACAGGGCCCCTGGAACAGAAAAGCCAATAACTCACAGACCGGGCGTCCGATTGACGCGCCGTCTATTGCGTTGAGACCCCTATGATGAGGAGGTCCTTTGTGATGCTTATACATGAGACCTATTGACACTTGGAGTATCAACCAGTAGATCGTGGAGCGGATCCTCCCGGAGACGAGTAGACAGAGTGCGGAGACCTAGTAGCTGTATACCTAACGACTGCTTGACCGATTTGACTCGGAGTGATTCAACTAGCCCTGTGGATGGAGCGCCCAGTTTGGTGGCAGAACCATGGCGGACGGAGCGCCTGGTTTGACAGCAGACCCGTGGTACTTGATAGGAGGAGTACCTCTGACGACTATTAGGGGGAGCGCCCGGTTTGGCGGCAGACTCACAACAGAGGAGCGCTCGGTTTGGAAGCAGACCCGCAGTACTCAACAGGAGGAGTACCTCAGTAGTCTAAGGTTAGTGAGTAGCGCCTGAGAGTCACGATAGGGCCACTGTACTCGACAGATGAGGAGTTCTCCAGTTTTTGTGGTTTTGATAATGAAAATCCTGGTTTGAGATGAGTCAATGACCTTTGTGTTTTCCTCATGATTGAGATGAGTTACTTGATAACTTAGGTATATATATGGGAATATACCTAAGTAATGGTTATCTGTTGAAATCATAATTTTTGGTTTATCCTTGTTGGATTTTGTGATACCTTGAGGGTCTCGGGGTCCCTACTGAGTATTTTTATACTCACCCCTGCACGGGCTATGCTCGCACCTTGTTTTGTTGTATGCAGACGACAGACAACACTGACAAAGGCCGAGAGCACCAGGACTGGATGGTACCCGGAGGTGGACACTCGGCGTGACGGCAGAAAGAGAGGACTGATAGACGTAGAGTGCCGAGGAGGACATCTATACCTACCCTTCAGGTAGGAACCCGGAGGATGATCCCGGAGGACGATCCAGGAGCTGCTTTCATCTTCCAGCTGTTTGTCTTTTCAGTTGTACTTTTTTTAGTTGTAGTTGTACCTTTCTGTTGGTCTTGTATTTCTGCCCCCTTTTTACTTTCAGCACACTTATTATACCGCTTTACTTAGTGTTTTCTTCCGCTTGTTCTCTGGTTGTGTGTGTTTATGTTTTATAAAGGCAATGCCCTCCCAGTTCTAGGGAATTACACCTTTGGTGCTAGTCGCCAACCCCTGGCCTATGGAAGGAGGGCTTGGGGTAGTCACGATGTGGGCCCTGGGGGACGGGTCATGACAGTATGGTTTTATATAGGCTCCTATTTGAGTTTAAATTTCTTTATATATGAGTATTTTGATGATATAAGCTATCTTGTAGGATATGATAGGATTACCCTTGTATGGATATTCATTAAATATTAAGTATTATACAATAACTTGAGTGAGATTACATATTTTTATACACTCTAATAATTAACCTTGTTCAATTAATTTCCCTCTTAAGGTAATCTCCAACATTTGATGCCTGTACAAAACACAATAGAATATCCCTTCCAATGTATTTTTACAATAGTTAAGAATTATTCAATATTGTAACATGATTTAACCTATTGATATATAATTATTTTTTTACCACAAAGGGTATGTTTATTCAACATTCTAAGAATATAAAATAATTTTCCATCACCTCCTCAAGTTATATTGATTTTTTAAATATTTAATAAAAAATTTATGAAGCTAGTGTAGATGAGGTTGAGGTGTATAATGTCTCTAATGGACAGGGAATTGAGACAAAACACCATATTTGTGGATGGTATCCTTAGATCCTAGCTATGAAACATCCCCTATTAACATTATATATATTTTTAAATAATTTCAAAATAAAATCCAAAATTTAATAACATGTATGAAAAATAATATTATCAAGATTTATCATGTATTATAGAACTATACATATTAAATATTTATTCAAATAATCATATATAATGTATAAATCATTAAATAAACTGAGATTCATTTTTATATATAAAATCATAGGACACATATAGTTAATATGTTGTCATAAAATTATTGTATTTTTTTCATTATCTAATACGTTTTAAATTTAATGAAATTAAACTAAAAATCTCACCCAAAATCACTTGGAACAAAATTAAATAAACCAAGAACTAAAAATTTTAAGCACTTAAAATATTTTTTTAAAAACACCCATTTATATTTTGATTATATAAATATCATAAAAATTATAGGTTCATATTATATTTATATAAAAGTAGAGAGCAATTGAATTAAAAAAAATACATCACACACAATCAAATTTATCATTAAATTAAATAATAAATATAATTAAAACCAACCTTCATTCAATGAATCTATAATCTAATAAAAAAATCTTGGTTATTCTTTTAAACTTAGAAAATAAATGAAAATTATGGTTGATAGAATATATGAAGTATTTGGAACTTACCAATTTGATATTCAAGAATATTAAATTGAAAACCTTAAGGGATGAGAGATTTTTGTGGGTGGGTAATGAAACCAAATTTCATAGGTTAGTGTTTTATATGTAGATAAAAAATGAAAATGATTCTTAGTAGAAGATATGACTCATTTAAAACTCACAAATTTGATGTTGAAGAAACTGAATGAATGAAACCGATGATGGATCGCCATGACTGAGGAAGAAGATGGAGTGCTTGATAGAGAAAAATATGGATCTATTAAAAAATGAGGAGGTACTTCCCATGAACAAGTATTTGGGGAAACTCTATACCAATGGGTTTTTTTTAAAACTATTGGTATAGATGTATCTATCCCAATGGGTTTTTAAAACCATTGGGATGACCTTCATTAAAATAGTCTACCCCAATTTTTCATTTACTATTTATTTATAGGAATATTTATTATACCCACTATGGTGAACATAAAACACATATTTGGTTATGGATTCCTATCTAGTATGTGTCTCTAGAACCACTCCTCCTACTATGATCAGTGGAGTCTAACATTCCTATTCCAACTCATGTGCGTCCAGAGCCTTAACCCATAGAAGTTAAGTATACTACTATGATCTTTAAAGAGATAGGTTTCTTTTAGGGAAACATATTTAGTCTTGACTAGATGTTAATATCATTAGTGGATAGAGGATTATTAACTAAGATACACTAAGTGTTTTATATTCGTTTTTAGCTAAAGATAGCTTTTTAAAAATGGTTTTCAACAAACACTTGTGGTTATATCCTAATATATCACATCACAATTAATATGATATCAATTAGTCAATATAGTTGGCATATTGTTAGTTTTTACACTTTTATTTTCAAAACATGTCTTGGAAGAAATTATGGAAAATTTTATATATATATAATACTCATCATTATTCTTCCTTTTACTACTATCACTATATTTATGTATACAAGGAAATTTGAGTTTGATAATACCTTTACCCCACATGTATGATCAATGAATACTTGGATAAGATGTTCTCTGATAAGCCAACTCATGGGTTCCTCTATATTTACCAAGTGCACTCATTTACTTTACTAAGTAGTTCTATTTTTTTTAAAATAATCTCATGAAGTATATAAATTTACCTATAGCTTTAAAATATTTTACATGTACTTCTTAAAATAACTATAAAATATTTATAGTGTAACTTTATTTATCTAAAAATGAAAAGTAGTTTGTTATTATAGATAAAATCTTAGATCAATAGAGACTAAAATACTTTTCTGGGTATAAAAAAGCCAACTAATTTCAGTTTTATTTGATAAAGAATTATTTTTCCAAAATCAAGTGAGTCTTATATTTTGTATTCATCATTCATTGTAATTAATATCTATGATTCAAGAGTTAAAAATTTAGTATGAATTATCAACAAAATATTTATTATAAATGTAAAATTATGTATCATTGTTTCTAACATGATATTAAGATAAATGTTTTGATAACACTCATTACAAGATTGAATCAATCCATTCTAAAAATTTAGAATTTGTGTCTTCTCACTACTGACATAGGAATCACCTTTTCTCAACCTCTAGGAGAATTCAACATACTTATTATAATATTTCTAAACTTTCTTAATTCTAGAATTATAATATATGTAAAACATATTTTATTTTAATGCCTAATAATTCTAATGAATATATTATATTAAATGATAAATGTTTGATAAGTTTATAAATACTTTTAATTTAATTTATTGTAATTCTTCCAATTACTATTTTCTTACACATGAGAAGTAAATAGACTACTATTAATTACCCTCCCTATGAATCATTTTTCTCTTTGAAATACATTGTAAGGACACTATTGGATTTAAAAATCCATGGGTTCCCCAACCTTTTCGTTCATTTTTTTTTCAATATAAGTAATGAGGAAATAAGTTTCCACTAAACCTTATTTTTTTGGGTGAAGTATAAAGAAAAGTATTTATGAGCAGTTTCTCTGTGCTATTCATCTAGTCTTAGATGAATAAAGAGAAACTTGGTGGTAATTATGATAACCTGAGATTCATAGATAATCTCATATCCAAATGGAATATTAACTTTAAACAATGTATTTAGATACTTTAATACATGGTTACATGCTAGGAACCCCTTTCTAGTTTACACTAAAATAGTATAAGGAGAATACCATTTATATTTAAGCCTCTATTTCTTCTTCTAAAGAGATAGATGATAAGATATCATGGAGGAATAATCCTCTATAAATCTAATGTAGGCATCCTTTTCACCTCTACTTGGTGGGTAGATGATTGGGTTTAGGGAATTCCAACACATAATACAAATTATATGATAGTAAATTAGTGTAAAACATCTATGAAACTTTGAGAAATCTATCCCTATTAATATTTCACCTGAGTTAAGGAATGGTTATAACTTTTTATTTGTTTTTCTTTCCATTTTACAATAATTAATACATATTATTATTCATTTACTTAGTTAAAAATTATGTGAGACATAATAATTAATTTTATCAAGTCTCCTATTATTTTATAAATTATTAATGACCCTCAACATTAAACTTAGAATATCCCATCACGTTTGACATTATAGTGGAAATGATTCATGTTTCCCTTATATAATCTAGATAAATTCCATGAAAAATTATAAGATGGTTTTTAGGTAGGTGTTCTTTCCAATTGTGGGTTTTGAGCTCCTTGTTCTATTGAGGGGAATCCTCAATCCTAAAATCCTGAATCAAATTTCCTTAATACTTACCCATAAAATTGGTATTGCATAGGAAAAGGATGTTAAATACAATACATGTTTGTTTAAGTCATCCCATCATCTGAGTTTAGATTTCTTGATAATTAAAAGTTCCCCCGACAAAGACTTGAATCAACACTTTAACTATGGGTCCATCTTAACTCAGATAATTTAAGGAATAAAAAATTAATATTAACTTAAGAGATTTTGTTTATTATGTGGATTTTTTTTTATTTTTTATCTTTTAAATGTATTGTTAATATTAAGTAAATTTTACTTAAGTAATTAACCTTGTATCAATAAAATATTTTTACGCAATACTTTTATTTTAATTCCATATTTTTATATTAATTCGTTTATTTATGTGATAATAGTCTTACATCCATAAAATAAATCACACATCAAATAAAAATAAAATAAATAAATTTTGGCATGATCATGATCTTTAACCAAATTTTTTTTATTGAGTGGACAATAAACAAACCATTGACTCTAGGGTAAAAATCCTTGAGCCCATTTAGGATTGATTTTATAACATTCTACCTCTGTCCTATGTATCTCCTTGGTTTGGTTTCACCATGGATTCATCTTAAACCAAATCTATGCACCTGAGGGATCTATCCCTATAACGATTTTACTTAACTCATCGGTGAAGGGAACTAGAAAGGGGGTTTACATAAAAAACCATGAACATACATACCCATTCATAATAAGAAGGAAGGTATAAATCACATTCCATCAATTTAATTTAATAAAACAATTGAAAAAACCCATGCAATAATTAAATTAAAAAAACCATACACATGCACAAGTCGGTCTAATCCCATGATCATTCACTAGTGCAATAAATAAACATTTAAAATAAATATTTATCATTCATTTAGATTTATTCTTTTATTACAATAAACACACATAAATTAATTTGATTAATTATATGATCAATAAATTAATTAAATTTATCTTTATCTCTATCCAATATGCCTTGGAGATACACATCCGTTGTGATTTTAAATAAATTAAATAAATAAATTTCATTTAAAGTTTAATAATATAAGTACACAACTTGTACTTAGAAGAAACTCAGCGATTACCTATCCAAACTACTCAGCATGTATTTAGAATATACATAGTCCAATCATGAGATATATAACATACAAATTTGTTATGTAATTACATGGTGTGTATAAGTTAATAAATGACACATGAAACAAATTATAATTAATGTTGTGTATAATTATTTTAATGCACATGAAGTAGTTGAAATATTACCACTCTACATGACATGCAAGTTAGAAATTAAAAAAAAAATTAAGAATTTAATATATACATATATATATAAAACCTCTCACACATCATGTAAAAGTTAATAAATAACACAAAAAACACATATTATTGAGGTTTAAAGTAGTAAGGAAATAAATTTTAATTTTCAATGTAAACATGTTGGGTACATGACATGTGCATCCAAATATATGCTGTATATATTTCTCACTGTATGTCTATGATAAACACCTAGGGACTTGGCATGTATTACTACCTAAACATGAGTGGGGTACAAGAGATGTAAAACCTACACACATCGTGTAACCTCCTTGTTACATGAATATCAGTTTCTATGTATCATGTATTTATTACTTGATGTGTATTTTACTATGCACTTTCCACCATGAAAACACATGTACTACATGATGTACGGTTCCATATTCCACATGTCAGCCTCTCTTGGTTAACACATGAATCATTCAATGCACTGTGTGTCCTTAATTACATGATACAATGAATTAATTCATACTACCTTATAGTGTAATGAACTAGGATACATGACATGTACTCTGATTATACATCGTGTAATCCCTTATTATCCATCCAGACTTCTCAGCACCTCTGGATGATTTCATTGGATGATATTAATTAAAATATAATCAGATATAGATTAAATGAGTGAGAAAAAAATGGAGGAAGAAGATATATCCACAATCTGATTATAAAAACAAATTTATTAAAATGAAAATTAAATTTTAAATATGTAAATGATAAACAAAAAAAATATTTATAAATTTAATGTGAACCCATTTAGTACAACTTGATGGTTCCAGACACAGAAGAAGAACCTATTAGGCCTATGTCTAATTGGTTTTTATTGGATTCAATGGATTATTTGAAATATATAATACATTAATGCCATGAGCATTGATTTTTTTCTAAATAATATTAATTTTTTTTATGGAACCAAGAGAGAGGATATTTTCACATTAATTTATAATTAATTTAAAAATATGAAGAAATACCTCAGTATTGAGTTATTTCTTTGATGTAGGTACTGATCACATGAAGGATGTTCGATTGTATTTTCATTACGTTGATGAGGAATCAAAGTAGAGATCCTATAGTGGTGATCCACACATGCTATTTTGATATTGAAACATTGTTGATGGTACCCCAGGTATAATAACAATGATACTGATCATTTTTCATCACTCCTTTGAATTCAAACATCATCCCTTTAGACTAGAAAGGATTGTCTCTTGATCTCTCTAACTTGAGAGAAATGGAGGAGAGAGAATCTATTGAGTTGGAGAGAAAACCCTAGTGATGTTCTTCATTGAGAGTGAATTCTCTAGGGAGGATAATGTTTCACATAATGACCAAACTCTCACAATTATCATAATTGTCTATTTATAGACTTATGGTATAGTTTCATATTAATTGATTACATAAAGACCCTTAATAATATGTTAAATCCAAAAAATAACCTCATGCTATGTTAAATAATAATGTAATTATTCTATTACATGGCATGTTATAACATGAGTAATGGTAAATATTATTTAAATTATGGTAAATAAATATTCATCACTGAGCCAATAACCGAGTCTATTCATCCACCCTGATATTTATTGAATTTTTGAATAAATATCATAAATAAATATTACATTCATGGTCCGATGAATAAAATATTTATTTTAATATCCAGGTAATTAAATAAATTATTTATTAATAAATACTTATTTATTACCTTGAAAATAACTAGAGATAAATATTATACATTCAATAAATAAATAAATATTATATTTAGAGTTTGGAGAATGAAATATTTATTTTTCTATTCATGTAATAAATTATTTATTAATGAATAAAAAATTATTTATTACCTTGTGAATAAAAAGAGATAGATAAATATTATATATTCATGCAATTGAACAATTATCTTGTGAATACATATTTATTTAATATTTTTGATCATTTAATACATCCTGAATAAATATTACTTCTCATACTAGATAATAATATTTATTTCAACTGTTAAATATAATATTTAACTAAAATCAAAGGAAACACTTTATATGTGACCTTATAGGTCTCTTCCTTAGTGAAATTAGGGGAGATTGTCTAAATTACAAGATTAATATCTTGAAACGGGTCAAGGAATCCATAGAAAAAAGATATATCATAGTGAAAATAACCACATACAAATGCTCACTGTGTAATATAACCCCTTTTTCATGACATCTCATCAAGAAGGTTGAAAACCCATGTCATCAACCTATATGATTCATATGTATTTATTTTACTATCTAAAATGAACTCACCAATACATCATGACCATGGAATTTAATGTGAAAGTTCTATTTCAATCAAAGGGATGAGATATCAACTTCTATAAAGATGGAAGGGACAAATTATTATCAAGTTATTCATTAATAACATATCATTTGTGACACACCCAATATACCAAAATTCTCCACGATAATATGTCATCATGGTTCAAAAAAATACATAAAATTTAATGAATCATAACATGCATCCATAATATTCTTAAAGTATAAGGACCATTATACACACTTGTATATAAGAATATCTGATGATAAATAAATATGTAGAATTCATACAGGTGGAACCGTTATCACAATATCCAATCTTGGAGATTACCAAGTCCAAAATTAATAATATAAAAACTCATATACTTAAAGTACCCACACATGAAAATCAACATACCATGTGTCCTATCATAGAATACTATCCAACTGTAGAAAAATATTTAAGAATATCTCCATGAAAATTCAACATTCTCATTATAGAGGGGAACTACTAAAAACTTTTTAATGTGATAAATATTATAGGAAATTATCATATTAATTTTATGAAGAAGAACAATAAATATGTGATAAGGTATTAATATTAAAATACATTAATATAAAATCAATCTAAAGTAAAAACTAGTTGGTTATAGGGAACCAAATTCAACATTCTGGGTGGGTCAGGTAGGACTTGATCCGACCTAGCTTAGGTCAGGTCAACCTAGATGAGTAGCCAAGTTGAATGAATGATTTTCCCTCTATAAAAATTACATGAGTTTGGGGGGTGGGGTGGTTTATAATATTCCAAGTTATTTTTTTAAATGAATTATTATTTTTTAAAAAGTGTCTCTTGGATATGTGGGTGAATGCCTCCCATAACCCCCCCAAAAAAATGGGGGGGGGGGGATTGAAAACCACGGGTAGTGTGACTACCATCCATAAAAATATTTTATTTTATTTTTATTTTTAAACTATTTTCTACATATATAGACCATCATGTCTCACTTATTTTCTTTTGTATTTTCTTTTTTTATATGCAGTTAAATCGACCCCATTTTTTTTCTAAAAAAAGTTGAATTATAGCACCCCAATCGATATTATTCTAGCTAATACATCATTGGTGTTGATCTAATCCTCAATGAACATACCCACCACCACTTTATATATATATATATAACATATATATGTTTTAAATTTTAAATCTTGAAAATCTAATTTTAGATCTTCGGATGGATATAGATCAACCATATGACCTCAGATTGAATCGCTATTCATGGTGTTGATACTGTATCAATTCCCTCTGCTTTAATCTATGTAAAATTAATTTTAATTTTTATTAATCAATCAAACAATTGAATTGATACTACTTGTTGTTCTGGGTGTCAATATGAAGTGTGTGATGTGAAGAAAATTAAAATTTTTATGTCGCGATGGACATTGAAATGTCAGCATTGGAATAGCAGTGCCTAATTTAAATATGAGTTTCCTATGTGAATTAATTAAGAATGAAAAATATAAATCAAATCATTAAATAAAAATTGAAACCATACCTCATTTTATTTTGATCAAAAATACATTTCACTCACTATTAGAGATCATCGGTTGAAGGAACCAAAGTCAGAAACCTCTAAATCATCCACACAGGCTTAAAAAACTTGATCAATCTTCAACCTTAGAAATCCAGGTTCTAGAATGGAGAAAAAAGTGGTTTCTTTTATAAAATAAGATTCTTGAAAAACTGATACAATCACTAGATTATTGAACCTTGTGTCTACTGGAAAATTGTATCCATTGGTAGTTGATCACAACATAATTTCAATTACCAAATCTTTCCCGGTAGACTTAGAGAAATGGAATTATGAATTCAAGTTTCACCCTAATCAACACTCAAAATATGAATCAAATACACACATAAACACACTCAAGCATACACAAAAACATTTAAATAAAGATAAAACAAATAAGTAATGATAGTTTTACATAGTTTATACTTTTATTCTATGTCCATAGGAGAGAACTACAAACTCCTTGTATTATCATAAATGAAATATTTAAAAAAATTATAGCTAAGAAATCCAGAATTATAATTTTCATAATGTAGTAATGTACTATCAAGTCCCTTTAACTAGTATCTAGTCCCAACTCCTTATATAGAGGTTCATTGTTAGTAAAATAGGTAACACTGAAATTTGACATTTTTGGTCATCCATCCATTGAAATCAACATTAATTTGAGGTTTACACCAAATCAACCAACCCAATAAATATATTGTTCAACACAACAGAAGACCAATATACACACCATCCACCATAAGTTTGAAAACTTCAAAAAGTATGACCCGTATGCTGAACATTCCCACTACCTCTGTTCTAAAAAGTCTGAATCAAACTAGAAGACTTTAAACATCCAATGAGTGAACTTACGGTTACTTGAAGAAAAATTCATGCTCCCAAAGCTTTATAGTACCCCAAATTAACTAAGGTGGGTTCACTATAAGAGGGAGGTGGGGGGGAGATGAATTATTGTTTAAAAAAACTTATAATTTTCTAGAACCCTTAGGTATTATGTTGATAAACTATAATATACTAGGATTAAGTTACAAATTATTAGAGTATTTGTAAAAGCAACAACAATCAATACTATCATAAAATCAATAAATTCTAATAAAGTTAATAGAACATAGTGCAATAAAAGTATAAAAATATTTCATGGAGGGTAAAACCAAAATTTTAACACCCTTCAAAAGATATTATAAAAATAACTTGATTTAACATTAAGTAATGAGGAAGTCTATAAACCTAAATTTAGATATCATCAATTTTATAACTATCAGAAGGTCTATCTTCCTATCCCTGTAAGCCTCTAACTTAAACCCATAGAATGGTTACATATCTTCTTATCCATGGAATACCTTGTTCCAAATGATCATAAACTCAATGATTTCAATGTAAACTAATAGATTTTACAATATATAACCAATATAGTGGTAAAAATTAGATAGAACACTTAGAAAGAAAATTCAAACTGATTAGAAGAACTATTAAGGAAAAGGAATAGATACATTATTAGAATCAAGTACCATTCTATCTTTTCACCTCTATACTTATTCTCTATGAATTTGTGACTCTATTTATAGACTTAATTGTAAAAAACATTAATATTCAATTTTCTATTACTTTAGGATAAGTTGTAACTATATTAGAAGCTTCATATCCATCTACTGATGAACCTAACTTAGATCATCATCTTCTGATAAAGTTATTCTAGAACCACTATATTGGTTTTACATTGGATGAATGTAATAATTCATGAGACTTTAGATCACCAAATTTTTATATCAGGCGATTTAGAACTTCATTTATCAAAATTACAGTTCTACACATAAAATAAATCTAAAAAAAAGATTCAAGTTAAATAAAATTCTTATAAAGTAAATTTTGATTTAAAAAATAAGAAGCAAGTGAGTCACTTACTCAAAAATCCCCCCTTTAAAAAAAAATACACAAAAGAAAAATTGATAAGATTACTGAATTTTAAAAGAAATATTCTTATAAGTTATTATGGGATAATTTTCTTCTCTTTGAGTTGAAATATTTAAAAATAAACTTATTATATATAAATAATAAAATAAAATAAATTTCAATCTTTATCAAATAAAAAAAGAATAATAATTATTTCAATTTTATCCCCATTTAAAATAACAAGTGCATATTTTCTTCTTCAAATTTCTCTCACTTTGTTAAAACTAACAAGTTTTAAATCCCCCCCTTAAGAGAAATAATTTTACAATTTTTAAGACTAAATATTCTCAATTTTTTTAAAATTTATCCTCTATAATTTTCATAAAGAAGTAGGGAATAATAAAAAATTTAAAAAGTGTTATAAACCCCCCTTAAAAATAATATAACACCCCTTAATTTTTCAATAAATGTATAATAATAGAGGAAAAAAATAACAGAATATGTATTTTAGGAAATTAAATCTCTTAGAATTTATCATCAAACACATGTATGATCTTCCTCTTTATAGGATAATTCTAAGAAAAAAATTGAATTGAAAATTTTCAACTTATGTTTAAATTTGTTTTCCTAAAAACATGCTAAATAAAATTATCCTTTTATTTTAGTGGTTAATTTGAAAGATATTTAAAATAATATTACTCAGAATTAATTAAAAAAGATTAAGTTCAACTAAAAATATATATTTCATTAAAGGAATATATTTGAGAAAAAGTAATATTAGGAAATAAGAAGAAATTTTAAGAACTCAGACCTTCTTTTCAAGTATGTTTTTCCTTTTATGTTTGTTTTTGAGGAAAAAGGAAATTCTGGAAATTTTCTAAGTACATGCCATGTACTTTATGAGTACACGCCGTGTACTGCCTTACCGCAGGAGGCTGTTTGCTGACTGTGTAGTAGCCATAAACACGACCGTGTGAGAGTGAATTGGAGGCTGCTTAAAGCAGAGTACGGAAAAGGAGAGTACACGCCATGTACTTCAAAAGTACACGCCATGTACTTCAAAAGTACACGTTGTGTACTTTATTTTTTTTCATTAAACCCACTGGGGTTTCATCTGACGGACAGAACCAACTTCTTCTAGGTCTGGTTTGTCCGAGAGCGAGGGTACGACTGTTGATCTTTGACAAACCCCCGAGCCTCCTTCTGTCCTCCAAATCGAACACTGTCGGCTGCGTTAGAATCACATCGGTAATTTCTCTCTTCTCCTAGAGCACCATTTTCTGTTTTCTCCTCTTTCATGAGTTATCGTGGGTTGAAAAATTTGTATGTTTTCTTCGATATATGGCGTTCTAAGGTGATTCAAGCCTCAAGGTTCAAGTATATTGATCTCCCAACACCGAGGTAGGTGGTTTGTGCCTTTCTGTTGAAGGTCTTTGAGTTTTATCTGCAAATTTTCCCAATACCCATGAATGGGGTATTGCGTGTTTACTGTTCTATCCCTATTGTTTCTCTGCTATGATAGTATGCCTGAGTAGATGATTATTGATTGTGAATAGGGTGAATTTTTGTGTTTGGATGTATTGCCATGCATGTTTTTCCTGTTTTGACCTTTGGGTATTGTTTGCTTGTTAGGATACTATTTACTTTCCCATGCCTAGTATTGTAGGATGGTGTGACTATTGTTCTGTTATGCTGTTATTCTGTAGAATTCTAGACAAGTAGTTAATGAGGTATACCTTGGCTGTTACGTGCTGCTACACTTTCTTGACTTACACAAGGTCATGAGATTCTGGTGTATAGACCATAGGGAGAATTCACATTGAGGGCTTCTCCAGAGTGTATTTATAATTATACGATGCGAGACCACAAGGGGGAATTAATGTTGAGTGCTTCCCCAAAGTGTATGTAGTTCCTCAACGTGGGCCACAGGGGGAATTGATGTTGAGTGCTTCCCCAGAGCGCCTTTAGTACGATACGAGACTATAGGGGGAATTGGCGGTGAGTGCTTCCCCAGAGAGTCTATACTTTAGCTGAACCAGAGGGTGAGATTATGTGTGCTTCCCAGAGGGTTGATTGTACTTGATGGGTTGAACCAGAGGGGTTAGGCTGTGAGTACTACCTAGAGGGTTACCTGTTGTGTTTAGCTACTTTCTTAGCTGTTGCTTGATATTGAAACTGTGGATTGTATTTTTCTACTGAGTACTTCCTGTTTTCTGCTTTCTGTACTTTTACCCTGCCATATACTCATTGACTGTTAGGCATAGATCTTCGGCTGGTTGCCTACTGGGATTTAGTCTCACACCCTGTTTGGGTTATGCTTTTGAACCCAAACAGATTATATTGTTGTAGGTATAGACAAGGTAAAGCGCCCTTCGACTTCATGTACTTGATTTTCTGTGGAGCTGGAGAGCATGGGACCAAGCCGTGGCTTGCGATGCTGAGGAGTTTATCTACTTTCTTTTGCGGTTTAGTTTAGCACTGATGTATTCCAGCATTGTGACTTGTTTGGCTTTTTTTTAGACATATGTATCATGCATCATTTTATATATGTGTTCTCCAGTTTATACTCTCAATTACTGTTGTATATTATTATTACTGATTCCTATCTTGTATGTATTTGTTTACTTCCGCTATGTACTCTTCCAATGAGGGAATAGTTCCCCCACTATCACACCTAAATCCCTCGCTTCTAGTTAGAAGCCTCTGGAATTCTAGAGAATGCGCTTGAGTCCATGTGACCAACTGGGTACGAGGCGCCTCTGGGTGGCTTCTGGAATCGGGACGTTACAAAAATGTTCTCCCCATTTCTTGAATATTTTTTTTTCAATATCAAGTGATAAATGAAACAAAAAGTGAATTTAAGATCACTTTAAGTTGACCATACCCAAATTATATTGATATATTCAAATATATTAAATTTTAAAGGTTTTTAAAGATATAAATGATTTTATCTTCCATTCCAATATAGTCAATAATAATATATCCTTTTAGTGTGTGATATCTAAAAAAATGGCATCTTAAATTTATATGCTTTTCATGCGAGTGATGTGATGGGTTTTTTGACAAAGTAATAACACTTGTATTACAAAAAAGGATTGGAGTTCAAGTGAAACTCAAACAAAAATACTTATGTATTTCATATAAAACACTTTTTCAAAAAAACATCCAACAGTTATATATTTGAATTCATAAGTAGAAAGTGCGGTTGAGTGTTGATAGAATAAGAAACTAAAGTTTATTTAAATAAATGACATGTTCTATAAGTATGTAAGCAATCCAATATACATTCCTAAAAGTATCTATTTGAGTATATTTTGAGTTAAAATTAATTTCCGGAAGAATAATACAAACCATTTTTCAAGGTTTCTTCAAGATAGAAGAAATTAAATTTTTCCACTTTATGATGTGATTCCTTTGGATTCACTTGAAATATTTCAAAAAAAAAAAAACACATTGAAAGCATTTTGTCTGGTCAAATTTCTATTATTTAAAGAAAAACTTTGATTATACTTCTTTAAAGTTTTTGATCAACCGGTTTTCCATATTTATCAAGATCATGTTTTATTGAAGTTATTATTAGAGTAATTATACTTAAAGCATTGTAAACACCAAAATATATGAGTAAATATCTAATAAACTTATGTTGAGTTAAAATGTTTCCTTTTCAATTTTGAGTGATTTTAAAACCATTGAAAAAATATATGTTATCTCATCATGATCATCTCAAAATCACTTTTTATAAGTTCTAAAAATTCACCAGAAATTGATTTTTGAGTTGAGAAAAAAATGATTTCATCAAAATAAATCTAAAAAGTAATGGTATATTTGGAAACATTTTTATAAAAAGAGTTGGATAAACATTTCAATTAAAATAATTATTTTGAAGTAAAAATCTTGAAAGTATATCATATGAAGATCTTGGGGATTGTTTAAGTACATAGAGTGATTTTGTAAGTTTAGATACATGTTCCAAATATTTAGCATCTTCAACATTGGGGGTTATTCAACATAAATTTCCTTATGAAAAAATATTTTTAGGAATGAATTTTTACATTAATTTGTAATAGAGTGAAATTTTGATGTGCTGAAAAATATAGTAAGATCCAAATAGATTTAATTCTAGATACTGATGTAAAAGTCTTACCATAGTCTATGCCTTCTTCTGGATACCAACCTTTAGTAACTATTCTTGCCTTATTTATTAATATAATTCCATTTTCATCAAATTTATTTATAAAAACTCATTTTACTCCAATAATTAAAAGTTATTTAGGATACTTAAACAGAGTCAAAACTTGATTCTATTTAAATCGATTTAGATCTTCTTATATTTTCTTAATATATTTTTCATCACACAAGGAATTATTTTCTATTTTGGGTTCAAATTAAGATAGAAAATCATGGTGATTACAATGATTTCTTAATAAAATTATTGTTTTATATTATTTTCTTACATATCTAATGATATTATTAGTGGGATGGATCCTTAAGATCGATTAGTTACTAGGTAAATTGGTAAGTTTATTCTCAACTATTGTTCATGTATCTTATATAGAAACATTTTACAAACATTAAAAATAAATTAAAGTTACTACCAGAGGGTTTAATACCAATGGTTGTGAATTAGATTTTGTTAAAAGTATAGAAGTATTTTTAAAAACATCATCTATAAGATTAAATTATGGAAGTTTTTTAAAAACAAAAGGACTAGTTTCATCAAAATTTACATAAAAAATTTCTTCATCAAGATTTTTTCATTTATTAAAACCTCTATAATCATTAATAGTTATAGAATAACCAAGTAAAATTCTTTTATCAACATTTGGATCAAATTTATAATGTTTATCTTTAGTATTTATAATGATTAATTTACATCCAAAGTCTTTGAAGTATGAAAGTTTTGGATTTATTCTAGTCTATAACTCATAAGGAGTTTTATTAAGAAATACATGAAGTAAAAATCAATTTATCATATTTCAAGAAGTACTCACTGCCTCAGAAAAACAATTCTAGTAATAAAATACTCACTTAGAAAATTTTGAGTATTTTACTAAATATTTTCATCTATTAGTTCAAATACACCATTTTATTATGGTGTTCTTAATTCTGAAAAGTTATGAGTAATACCTTTATTATTAGCAAGAGGTTTTAAAATTATATTTTACAAACTCACTACCATGATCACTCTAGATAATAAAAAATGTTATTTTTTCTCATTTTTAACGGAAGCATGATTTTTTTAAATGATAAAGTTCTTAAAATTTCCACGTGAGAAAATAAACCCATGTAAATATAGTATAATCATCAACCAAAATAGATACATAGTGTTTTGTCTCAATACTCCCAGTTTTTTATGACCAAATAAATCCTTGTGCATTGATTTAAAAACTTTTAAAGTTGAGTATTCACTTTTAGGTTTAAAACTAGACTTATGTTGATTTCCAAATTGGTTATGATCATTGATTCTAGTAAAGTTAATAATAAGTTCTGGTAGTATCTAACACATCCTTTCATAGAAAGTTTGGATAAAATCTAAAATTTACAATGTATTAATCATCTATTCTGTAACCAAGATAATTCTTTTGTTGAACTTAAATAGGGTAAATTACAATGTCATAAATCTTCTAAGTTGACTGTGTATACATTCTCATTCTTATTGGTAGATAGTATGAAAGCACATTTTTCATTCCTAAAATTCATAAGGTAACCCTCATCATATATATAACTAATACTAATATGATTTTTATTAAGTTTTAGTACATATAAAACATTATAAATTAAGTTTTTTCCAACAAAAGGAATATCACAGATTTTGATGATTTTACCATGTGCGTTGTCTCTAAAAGTTACCTATCCACTATTTAAATTTCTCAGATTCTAAAATTTGGACTTTTCTTCAGTCATATGTCTAGAACAACCACTATCCATGTACCATTTATTTTTTCTTATGGTACTAAGACTATTTTATTGAAAATAATAAAACTAAGTTCTTTATACACAAACTTTCCTGGGTCCAGTAACATTTGAAAATAAAATATTAGGAACCCACATCTTCCTAAATATTTTGTGTTGAAAAACTATTAGTTCTTCAGAAATAAAATCTTTATGAAAACTCAAATATTGAATATGGTTTAAAGAGAAATATTTTTCTTAGTGAATCCCTTTATCATTTAGTGTAAAAGGGTACACTTTTAGGTACAAAGATTTTTATTAGAAATGATATTTATAATATGTAAATCCTATTCTATTATAAGTTCTAGAGGGTTTTATATGTTTATAAATTTTTTCAATTTTTTTACCTAAATTAAATTTAGATAAGAGTTTTTTTAGAATACTAAATTTTTATTTGAGTTAAAAAAATTATGATATTAAAGTTTTGAATTAGAACTAGACTTAGAATATAATTCTAATAAATGTTTATAAACTTAAAAAGTTATTTTTGAAAATATTTTATTAGCTTTAAAAATATTTTTCTCTATATAATCATAAATATTTTTCTACTTTTGTATTTTTCTTTTATATAAAGATTAAATATCCAACTATTTCTTTAAAAGTATGCATATTATCTTCAATATATAATGAATTTTATTTTTCAACATCTGATATATTACCTTTTTTCATTATATGATGAGGTTGAATAGACATCATGAAATTTATAAGTAAATTTATAATCTAGGGTTAAGTTTGTAGAAGATTGTACAATTACCTTATCCATGATTCTTTTTCAAACTTTGGTATGTTTGAAGAAAAATGAACAGTCTTATAAATATTACTTCCATAATAATTTGATGAGTGATTATAAGTAGAATCAATTTCACTGGCACTCTAGGTATATAAATATTTTAAGCACCTTTTACCTCTAATATTTGAGTACTTATTAAATTTTTTATCATTATTCTTCAATTTTTGATAATTTGGTCTAATATGACATGTCCCCTTACATTCATAGAAAATGACATATGATGTAATGTCTTGGTTTTTACATGTATTATTTTTAAACATTATATGGAATTATTATGAGACCAGGCGTAGAGATGGCACATCATTCCGAGTCCCGGTGATCCCGAAAAGGTGGTTTGATCTTTTTTTTAAGTTAAGTGAGTCGGAACTTATGCGCAGTTGTTGTAGTTTCCAAACAGATGCCCGAATTAAAAATACGAGGGCACCGTTATGTCCGGGATGGTGAATTTACCTAAGAATGGGTCTAACCTCGACTGGTGCGGGTCGAGGTAAAAATTTAATTTTCAGCTGTTTTCAGTAAAATGAAATAAAATAAATTTGCAATGTTTATATTATTTTATATAGAAACATCCAATACAGCGTGGCGACGTGGCATTTGTTTCTTTAATAAATGCCACATAATAATGAATCAAGAATGGCAAGCTTGACTCATTAATACCGCGGAATATTTTGAATTCCAAACATGTTTCCCTTTTTATTGGGATAATTGAACGTCGATCATTGGCAGAAGATTGAAAGAAAACTCTGGGGAAAATCCATGGTGCTTTAGAGAAAACTCTCGGTAATGAATGAAGATGGATCGAAGCTGCGAATCAATGCACCAACTAAGTTTAAGGATCTAAATGATGATGGTAGCGTGACACCATCATCAGCGATTAATCCCTTCGTGAGGTAAGGGTTTGTTATTTAAATTCTTTTCCCCGCTTTTGATTTAAACGATTCGTGGATCAACCACGAATAGGTTGATCTGTGGATTCATAAATTCTTGCAGGAGGTATTTATTGGGATGATTTGGGGAATTGATCCATGTTGAATTTTTTTTGTTTGATTCTGCTCCATTTAATCCTACTAACGGGAGCGGATCAACGCCGTGGCGAACGACTGTGGAGGTTTGTTCCTCGATTTGCTTATTGAATTTTCCTCCCTTTTTTTCTTTCGCATGTTCTTCATGTTCTTCATGGGGTGAAGAAAAACGGATTTTTGTGCATCTGTTTTATGATGCAATGATCCCAAATTGAGGATTCAACACCACATCAACCTTGCGGAGGTGCGACAACAATGGCGGGCGACGAATTGGATCGGATCGGGAAGGGCCGTTCTTCGAGCGTTCTTCGCATGGGTGGATTGTTACACATTTTTGGAGCCTATAGGAGGTCCAAAAACAATGGAACCGACTTTATGGTGTTGGGGAGACCAAAACCTGGGAGTTTCATGGCGATCGGATGACCAGATCGACGAACGGGACATCACAGAAGGCGTGACGGCGGAGGTTCACATTTCTGGAAATTTCCAGAATACACGGCGTGTATCTCCAAAGAACATGCCGTGTGGACCAACTCAGCGGCAGCTAGGGTTTCTAGTGTTAGATAGGAATCACATGGCATGTGACCTAGGTCACACAGTGTGTTGGAACTTCCCCAAAGATTGGCATGTATCTTGGAAGGTACACAGACACAGGTTGAAATACACGGCTTCAGACAACACGACGTGTACTCTCTACGCAGCATGGTAGAGGAAGCTACGTGGGACTTGGCGTGTATCCTGGGGATACACAGACATGAGATGAATTAAACGGTGGGTACTCCATCACACGGCCAGGCGAGGCCAGTAACGCGGGTCACCCTGTGCACCGTTTACACGGGTTGGAGTACACGGGTTGAGGACCGTGTATGAGAACACAAACAGCATACACGAAGCCAACCCCAGTCTCTCGGACATGGCGTGTACACCGTACTACACAACGTGTACTCACTTTTCTACACGACCATCCTTACGACATGGGCCATTGTACACAAGAAGTACCCGGGGTCAGACAACATGACGTGTAACTTTTCTACACGCCATATAGTTTTTGGAAAATGACATGGTCCTCTTGTTCACCATATCTTGGAAATATTTCATTTGGGTTAGTTCCCCTTCTTCTCATTACCTCAAAGGTCAAGCATCGTTTCCTTCTACAGGAGTATGATCCCTTCAACAGGACTTTCTGTAATAGAGTCGGCATCCCTCCGAGAGGCCTGGAGCGAGATCCTCTATCCATTGCTGACCCTAGGTAGAGTCAAAAATCGATGTGACCAACTCTACTGGGAGTTGATCCTATAACTAGATGGTGAATCACCTAGCTAGTGAATCTGGATGAGTCACAGTATCTTCCATGGCCCTGGTAGTGATCCTCATCTGTGTATCATGATATTTCCCACTCAGGAGTGTGTCTCCCATAACGAGTGCTTCTATCTGTCGTGATCTTCCCACTCAGGAGTGTGTCTCCCATAATGAGTGTAACTACCTCTCGTGACATTTACTGGTGAACAATACTTCTCGGACAGATATCATCAGAGCTATCAGACTTGTGGAGTGTGTTCTCCCGGAACGAGTACTTCATGGAAATCTTCGAACTGAATCCATAGCAGGGGTATGCAGTTGTGTGACTTGTCGCTAGACTACGAGTCTGGGTTTTGAGTATATCTGTATTATGATCTTCTATTATATGTTCAATAGACATATATTATGACTGTGCCTTTCCTTTGTGTACTTTCTTTGTGTTTTTCGGGGTCCTCTACTGAGTATTGTTATACTCACCCCTGCACGGGCTTTACCCGCACGTGTCGTGTCTTGTGTAGACGAGCAACCTTTTGATAGAGTCCAGGGCGGACTAGGACAAGGCCGAGATTTCTGAGTTCCCTACAGGTCAAGGCATTCCTTCAGCCACGAGCAGCAGTCCTAGTACCTCTTGTGTTTACAGGTTGGACTTTGTAGTTTTTCATACTCTTGTTTTTGGTGGGCTTGTATTCTAGCCCAGTTTACTTTCAGTACTTTACTTTCCATTGTACTATGTTGGTTGGGTTTAGTTGTATGCATGAATTTTTCTCCTTATTGGTTTTTACATTTCATCATTTGTGGGATTGGAGATGTGTGCATGTGTGCAGGTTCTTAGGAAATGCCTCCCATGTAGTAATATGCCTACTCAGTTCTAGTCACCAGCCCCTGGCCTATTGGAGGTGGGCTTGGGGAGTCACGGCATGGGCCCCACTGGTACGGGTCATGAAAAAGTGGTATAAGAGGTGGTCGGTTCTACCTTAGGACCAAGAGTCTGTGAGGTTGGTTTGGGGAAACAATGTTCAGTTTTTCAAGCTTGGCTTTCAGGCTAGAGACTCTAGTGATGGTGCGTCAGCCGACGTATCCATACACCAGGACTCTGATAACCTGCTTTTCAACTCGGTACCTGAAAACAGTAGTTGTGGGGAAATAGTACATGCATCATATAGGAATGGTTTATGTTTTCCATATCCTTTGTGTCAGCTATCCAGATATACTCATTGACCATGGTACATCTTGTTTCCTTACAGGATGCCTCCGCGATGCATACCCACTAGGATGCAGTAGCACGATCACGAGGATGAACCCCTTAGTGACGAGGCTTCGATACAGGGACCAGTTCCCCAAGCGTTTCCACCAGGTGGTGCACCTGCTATACCACCACCAGTGGAGCAGCTCGTGGTACTCACAGTACCGACCAATGAGGAGTGTAGGATGAGCGTGCTCCATGAGTTCCAGAGACAGAGACCCCTCAGGTTCTGAGGCGAGCCCAAACCTTAGGTGGCTAAGGACTAGCTTGAGGCAGTGACCAGAGTTTTCCATCTAGTGAGGACACCAACAGACCAGATGGTGATCCTGGGGGTGAGCCTTCTTCAGGGTTCGGTGGGACGATGGTGGAGTCTGACCACACAAACTCACAATGAGGAGACTCTTTCTTGGACAGAGTTCGATTGACTCTTTAGGGAGTAGTTCTATCCGGTTACATTGATATCCGTACGCATCTAGGAGATTATTCAGCTCCAGCAGGGCAGTATGACAGTAATTGACTATTTATTTAGGTTCACCAACCTCTCCCGGTACTCGATGGATATGGTCAGGGATCAGTACTTCAGAGCATGGACCTTCGAGCGAGGTCTGCGATGATATATCCGAGATAGTGTCGTGCCTCTATGAATTCTAACTTATGAAAGAGTGCTTGAGTGAGCCATGGTGATCGAGAGCTTCTTGGCAGAGCAGAGACAATCAAAAATAGTCAGTAGCAGGCAGACAGGTGCGGAGACCTCGGCAGTAGGGAGTCGACTTCAGATGTAGGGATCAGGATGTGAGAGACATTAGAGGAGGACCCAGGACAGGGGATCGACAGTCTAGGGCTCTCAGGCTGGATCCCTTCATCCTAGGGAGAAGCAATACTATGCGTGCGACAGTAGGGGAAATATCACTAGATATTGTCTGACCCATTGATCTGCTGACAGGGAAGCGATGGATGGACCACCGTTGCAGAGGCAGATAATGGAGCAGACAGACCCACTAGGCGGCGAATGTGGCATAGGAGTAGGGAGAGCTGCAGGTGGTGGAAGATGCTTTGATCTACTTCCACCACCACCCCCAAGAGGTCCGCACTAAGCTCAGGGAGCTGGGGGACATGGGAAACTACATGCGATTGAGGTATATGACCCAGGGACTCCAGGGATGATACGGGGTACGATCTGTGTCTTCTCTACCTTAGCTGCTATACTTATAGACATAGGTTCTAGTCATTCCTTCATCGCCACATGTCTTGAGCGAAACCTTGAGATTCTGGTAGAACCGTTGACTCGATCCTTATGCTTGGAGACACCTGCGGGAGGAGACTCGATGATCACACACCTTTGAAAACAGTGTGATCTTACCCTCGGAGGCAAGAGTTTCGGTTGGAACCTCTTGGTGGTAGCATTGAGGCCTTATGACATCATTCTCAGTATGGATTGATTATCTTCGGTCCATGCCTAGATTGACTGTTTTTGGAGAAGAGTGCAGTGTGTCCACCGTGATGGAATGAGGTTTTCCTTTGTCGGAGAAAAGGTGACCTAGGAAGCACAGAATGGGCTCATGCATGGGAGGGTGAATCCGATCACTCATGAGATGGCTAGCCTTACCCTCAGAGTAGTAGATGTTGTGATCTCTCAGTTCTCAGCAGTAGTGGCGGAGTACGAGGACGTCTTTCCAAAAGATGTTATAGGATTACCTCACCACCGGGAAATTGACTTTTTCATCGACTTACACCCCGATACGACGCCTATTTCCTCACCAACATATCGGATGGCCCCCACAGAGCTTCGTGAGCTGAGGGTGCAGTTGGAGGATTTGAAGATAAAGAGTTTTGTAAGACCCAACGTTTTACCCTGGGTGGCCCCAGTCTTGTTTGCCAAGAAGGCATATGGGTGGTTGAGGTTGTGCGTGGATTACCAGCACCTGAACCAGATGATAGTGAAGAATAAGTATCCACTATTGATAATCGACGACCTCTTTGACCAGCTGAGAGGGGAACGGTGGTTCTCGAAGGTTGACCTTCGATCAGGCTATCACCAGTTACAAGTATGGGATGATGATATACCAAAGACAACTTTAAGATGCCGCTACGGTCACTATGAGTACTTGGTGATGCCTTTTGGCATGACGAACGCCCCCACAATGTTCATGGGACTGATGAACTGGATCTTCCAGCCGTACCTGGACCGCTTCATGGTGGTCTTCATCAACAACATCCTTGTGTACTCGACGTCAGAGGAGGAGCACGCGAGACACTTGCAGATAGTTCTAGACGTACTCTGAGAGCACCGACTTTTTGGGAATCTCTCGAAGTGCTAGTTCTGGATTCAGGAGGTCCACTTTCTGGGACATGTCATCTCAGCAGATGGAGTAGTTGTTGACCCAGCCAAGTTAGAGGCAGTGTTAACATGGGAGCCACCTCAGAACGTGATGGAGGTATGAAGCTTCCTTGGGTTGGCAGGGTATTACCAGAGATTCATCCCTGATTTCTCCCAAATAGCAGCAGCGATGACGACCTTGACAAGGAATAGGCAACCCTTCATGTGGATGGAGAAGTTCCAGCAGGCTTTCGAGCAGCTAAGGAAAAGTTTGACGAGTGCCCCAATCTTGAGATTTCCAGAGGAGGGTGTTGAGTACATAGTTTTCTGCGACGCATCAAGGACCGGACTTGGTTGTGTCCTGATGCAAAGGCAGGTAGTGATTGCTTATGGTTCGCGCCATCTTAGGCCACATGAGAAGAACTATGTGACCCATGATCTCAAGTTGGCTGTGGTAGTCTTCGCATTGAATATGTGGAAACACTACCTTATGGGTGAGCGATTCATAATCTACTACGACCACAATAGCCTCAGGTATATCTTTTCACAGAAAGATCTGAATCTGAGGCAGCATTGGCTAGAGTTCCTCCAGGATTATGATTTTGAGATCATTTATACTCATGGGAAGGATAACAAGGTGGAAGTTGCTCTTATCAGAAGTTCGAGCTCACAACTGTTGAGTGAGGCGACAGAGTAGTTATCCACATTGCAGTTATCCTTTGTAGATAGAGAGGATGAAACATACCTGCAGTTGATGGTTTTCACCCCTACACTCTTACAACGAGTTAGGGAAGCGCTACTTGGGGATGTCGACTGTGAGACTTTATGTGCTCAGTTATCCATAGGACATGCTCCTAATGGATATTCTCAAGGTGGGGAGCACATACTTCTTTTCAGAGGACGCACTGTTGTACCAGTGGCATTTTAGGAGGAGCACCTGAGGGAGTTTCATACATCCCCCTTGGCGGTACATCCTGGAGTGGAAAATATGTACTAGGATCTTCAGTGACAGTTCTGGTGGTCAGGCATGAAGAAGGCAATATCAGAGTTTGTTTCCCGATGCCTCACATGCCAGCAGGTGAAGGCTGAGCACCAGGTTTCAGCGGGATTAACTCACCCCTCGAAGTTCTAGAGTGGAAGTGGGATGGAATATCGATGGACTTCATGAAAGGCTTAACACGGACGCCCAAGGGGCATGATTCCATCTAGGTGATCGTTGAACGACTCACTAAGTCGGCCCACTTCCTAGCTATCAGGGAGCAGAGTTCCGTAGAGAGCTTGGGATGCCTCTACATGCAGGATATAGTTCGGCTTCCTGGAGTCCCTTCATAGATAGTCTCAGACCGAGATGCCTGATTTACATCGCGGTTGTGGAAGGGATTGAAGGAGGCCTTTGGGACTCAGCTATGGTTGAGCATGGAGTTCCATCCCCAGACCGATGGTCAGACGGAGAGGACCATTCAGGTTCTGGAGGATATGTTGCGAGCCTGTATCTTGGACTTTGGTCGTAGTTGGGAGGACCACCTGCCACTAACGGAGTTTGCGTATAATAACATATACCACTCCACCATCGGTATGAAACCGTTCGAGGCCTTGTATGGAAGACCCTGACGGTAACCGCTTTGTAGGACCGACCCCAGGAAGTCAGCACTCATGGGTCCAGAGTTGGTGAGAGCTACCACCGAGAAGGTGCAGATCATCCGGGAGTGGATGAAGATTTCACAGAGCCGACAGAAGTCTTATGATGATAGATGACAGAGACCTCTGGAGTTCGAAGAGGGAGACCACGTCTTTCTTTGGGTCTCACCTCGATGAGGGATACAGAGATTTGGCTAGGGCGACAAGCTATCTCCGAGGTTCATCGGACCTTTCCAAATACTGCGCAGAGTTGGTGAGGTGGCGTACCGCCTAGCTCTACCGCCACAGTTTCATCGGGTACATGATGTCTTCCATGTATCACAGCTAAGGAGGTAAGTGCATGACCCCTCACACATCATCAACTGGGGAGAGCATGACATCGAGGACGGAGTGACCTTTTCTGAGTACCTAGTGGAGATTGAGGATCGATAGGAGAGTATCATTCATGGGTGATTGATTACCTTGGTTCACATTCGTTGGCGACATGAGAATCTTTAGGAGAGAACGTGGGAGTGGGAGGCTCAAATCTGTGCCTAGTACCCACATCTTTTTGAGTAGTCTTGTTTTGGATTTTCGGGGATGAAAATCCCCAAGTTGGGGAGAGTGTAATGTCTCGGTTTTTCCATGTATTATTTTTAAATATTATATAGAATTATTACAAGACCAAGCGCAGAGAAGACACATCATTCTGAGGCCCGGTGATCCCGGAATGGTGGTTCAAACTTTTTTTTAAGTTAAGTGAGTCAACACTTCTGCGCGGTTGTGGAAGTTTCCAAACGGATACCCAGATTAAAAATATGGGGGCACCGTTGCATCTGGGACGAAGACTTTACCTAAGAATGGGTCTAACCTCGACCAACGCGGGTCGAGGGAAAAAGTTAATTTTCGTACATTTTTAGTAAAATGAAAAAAAATAAATTCTCAATGTTTATTTTATTTTATATAGAAACATCCACTGTAGCGCGATGACAAGGCAACTGTTTCTTTAATAAATTCCATGTCATAATGACTCAAGAATGGAAAGCTTGAATCATTAATACCGTAGTGTATTTTGAATTCCAAACACATTTCCCTTTTTATTGGCATAATTGAACGTCGATCATTGGTGGAAGATTAAGAGAAAACTCTAGGGAAAATCCGTGGCGCTTCGGAGAAAACTCTCAGCAACGAACGATGACAGATTGAAGTTGCGAATCGCTACGCCAATGAAGTTGAAAGATCTCGACGATGACTGCAGCACGACATCTTCGTCAGTGATCAATCCCTTAATGAGCCAGGGGTTTGTTATTTAGATCAACCACGAATAGGTTGATCCATGGATTCATACATTCTTACAGGAGGGCTTTATTGGGATGATTCGGGGAATTGATCCATGTTGAATTGTTGTTGTTTGATTCTGCTCCGTTTAATCCTACTAACAGGAGTGGATCAATGCCATGGAGAATGACGACATAGGTTCATTCCTCGATTTTCTTATTGGATTTTCCTCCCTTTTTTTCTTTCGCGTATTCTTTGTGTTCTTCATGGGGCGGCAAACAACAGATCTTTTCGCATCTATTTTGTGACACAACGATCCCAAATTGAGGATTAGACACCACATCGACCTTATAGAGGTGCGACGACAATGGCGGACGACGAATCGGACCAGATCGGGAAGGGCCATACTTCGAGGGTTCTTCGTGCGGGTGGATCGTTGCACATTTTATAGTCAATAGGAGGTCCAAAAACATTGAAATTGGCTTAATGGTGTCAGGGAGACTAAAACCTAGGAGTTTCAGGGCGATCAGACGACCGAATCGATGAACGAGACATCACGGAAGGCCCGACGGTGGAGGTTCGTGTTTCTGGAAATTTCCAGAATACACGACGTGTATCTCCGAAGAACATGCCGTGTGGACCATCTCAGCAGCGGCTAGGGTTTCGGGCATCAGATATGAATCACATGGCATGTGAACTAGGTCACATGGCATGTTGGACCTTCCCCGAAGCTCGCCGTGTATCTTGGAAGGTACACGGACACGGGTTGAAGTACACAGATTCAGACAACACAGTGTGTACTCTCTACGTAGCATGGCAGGGGCAGCTACACGAGACTCGGCGTGTATACAGGGGATACACGGACACGGGATGAAGTACACGACAAGTACTCCATCACACAGCCAGGCGAGGCCAGTAATGCGGGTCACCCCTTGCCCCGATTACACGGGTTGGAGTACATGGGTTGGGGACCATGTACGGGCACACAACCAATATACACGAAGCCAAACCCAGTCTCTCGGATATGACGTGTACACCGTACAACATGCCGTGTACTCGCTTTTCTACATGAACAGCCTTACGACACGGGCCGTTGTACACGGGCAGTACCCGGGGTCAGATAACATGGTGTGTAACTTTTCTACATGTCGTGTAATTTTTGGAAAATGACATGGTCCTCTTGTTCACCGTATATTGGACATATTTTTTTTGGGTTAGTTCCCATTCTTCTCGGTCACCTGAAGGTCATGCATCATTTCCTTCTACAGGAGTATGATCTCATCAACAAGACTTTCTGTGATAGATTCGGAATCCCTTCGAGAGGCCCGGAGAGAGATCCTCTATCCATTCCTGACCCTAGGTAGAGTCAGACATCAACGTGACCAACTATACCGAGCGTTGATCCTATAACTAGCTGGTGAATCACCTAGCTGGTGAATCCGGATGAGTCACGATATCCGCCATGGCCCTGGTAGTGATCCTTATCTGTGTATCGTGATCTTTCCCACTCAGGAGTGTGTCTCCCATAATGAGTGCTTCTATCTATCGTGATCTTCCCACTCAGGAGTGTGTCTCCCATAATGAGTGTAACTACATCTCGTGATGTTTCCCGACGAACAGTACTTCTCGGACGGACTTCATCAGAGCTATCAGACTCATGGAGTGTGTTCTCCCGGAATGAGTACTTCATGGAAATCTTCGAACTGAATCCCTAGCGGGGGTATGCGGTTGTGTGACTTGTCTCTAGACTATGGGTCTGGGTTTTGAGTATATCTAGATTGTGATCTTCTATTATATGTTCAGTAGACATATATTGTGACTATGCCTTTCCTTTGTGTACTTGCTTTTCGTTTTTCGGGGTCCTCTACTAAGTATTGTTATACTCACCCCTGCACATGCTTTGCCCTCACGTGTCGTGTCTTGTGCAGACGAGCAGCCTTTTGACAGAGTCCAGGGTGGACCAGGACAGGACCGATCTTTCTGAGTTCCCTACAGGCCAAGGGATTCCTTTGGCTATGAGCAGCAGTCCCAGTACCTCTTGTGTGTACAGGTTGGACTTTGCAGTTTTTCAGACTCTTGTTTTTGGTGGGATTGTATTCTGGTCCAGTTTACTTTCAGTACTTTACTTTCTGTCATAATCTTTTAGTTGGGTTTAGTTGTATGCATGAATTTTGTTCCTTAGTGGTTTTTACATTTCAGAATTTGTGGTTTTTGAGATTTGTGCATGTGTACAGGTTCTTAGGCAATGCCTCCCATGTAGTAATATGCCTACTCAGTGCTATTCACCAGCCCCTGACCTATTGGAGGCAGGCTTGGGGAGTCATGACGCGGGCCCCATTGGGACGGGTCGTGACATATGAAGATTAATTATTTTAATTTCTATCATTTTTTCCTTTTTTATGATTATATGGAAAATTTTTATTTCCAAAAATGTTATTCATTCTTCTAGAAAGTTGAGCAATATCATGTTCACTATCATTCAAATGAATTTAATATTAATTCTTACATTTCTTCTTTGAAACTTGAGGTTTAAGATCATTAGCACAAGAATTAAAAGAAACAGAAGTAGAATTACCATATATGAATGAAAAATCTAATATATTCTTCCTTTTCTATTTTTTCAGCAGCTCTCTTAAATTTTCATTCATATTGCATTAATGTACCTGTTAAATCATTAAGACTCAACTTATTTAATTTTTTAGTATCATCGATAGCTGTTCTCTTTGAATCCCACTCCTTCAGCATAATATTAATAAATTTTTCAATAATAATATCTTCTATTAATTATTTATCACCCAAATATTCTAAAAAATTTATAACAGTCATAAAATACTAATTAATTTGAGTAATGATTTCCCCAAGTAAGAAATCAATATCTTGATAATATTATCTTAACATAGCTCTTTAAGTTTATACCACATTAGTAGTTCTTAAATATGTAATCTATAACTTATTTTAAATTCTTTTCATTGTCTCATAATAATATATCCGACTATATATATTTATAGTCATTAAATATAATAAGGTATTCCAAACTTTATGATCCTCTTAATATTCCAATTTTTCTTCATGATAAAATTGGAAAAAACAATTATCCAAAACTTTATAGTTTCCATTCATCATAAGAAAATTTTCAATATTAGTATTAATGATAAAACATTTCATATGATCACACCAGTATTCATAATCCACTCCATCAAATATAGGCGGTTTTTTGGATTTAAATTTTCTAGAGTTCCAAATGGAAGAACATACATAAAAAAACTAGATAATATTTCCTCTAAAATATAATTAGTGTTAGAAATAAAACCAAGAAAATTTTTGATAAACCAAAAGAAAATATGATCATGATCAATTTCAAATAGAAACATAAAAAATACCAAAAAATAGTATGAGTCAAAATGAGATGATTTTTCAGAACTAATTAGAATTTGTAATATCCCGAACTCCTTTGAGGTGAATTACTATTTAAATTTTGGTATAAATCCTAAAAATTTAGTTAATAAAATTATTATTGAGTGTATGAAGAGTCTTGGGGGTGTTTCAGGGTTTTATGACATGAAAGAAGGGAGAAGGTGGCCATCCAGTTCATGTTTCATAATTGGAACAAAATTAGTAGTAACCGTTCACCCTAACTGTGATTTCTTGGAGGTGGGGTGTATGGTTTGAGAAACCATGCATGGGGAGAAGAAAAATTGTGAGGGCTTGGAATAAGTCACCCCGCATAGTCACTTCATGGTTAGTTAAACCGTATGGGATCCCCAAGAGACCGTGCAACCTAACCCCCTCTTATAAAGAGGGAAACACATGGTTAATACATAGTTTGGGAAATCGTGCATCCAAACCCTATGCCCCATTAAAAATGTGGATTTTTACCATTTCTCCCTCATTCTTTATGTTTATTCATCTGAATTTCTACCCCATTTCTCATACAATATCCAAGGGTGAAGAACCCTTCCTCCAAAACTTTCCAAGGATCAATATCCCTCATTTCTAATCCATTTGGAGTTCCATTAGGTGTGTATCGAAGCTCCAAGTGATTTTGACACTCCTATTTGCTCTATTTTTTAGATTAGGTCTTGTATAACCATTCCTATTCTTCAGAATCCATAAAAACCTATTTTTAAAATAGTTTCTAGGTTGGGGATTTAAAAGTGGGTTGTTTCTGAATCAAAGGCTAAGGTTGAGCATGCAGTGGTCTACAAAATCAAGGTAGGTAGTCTAAAAGTTATATCCCATAGTCTTGTTGATTTTTTTATGTGTATGTGGTTATTATTTTATGCTATTACGCGTTCCATTTGGTTTTCCATGGTAGAAATGATGAATTAGTTGGTTAATTTATGAAATGAAACCCTCATGATCCCCGTGGGATGAATTGAGGTTTATTTGGATGGGTTAAGGGTCACCCATGGGGTGTGATGCTTTTCTGAACATGGGTTCAGGTTATTTAACATGAAATTAAGAGGGGTTATGATATAGAACCTATGATAGTTATATTTAGCATGTTACCATGGGTTTATAAAATGAAACTAATTAGAATTATGTTTAGTTTTTTAAAATGGTTTGTGATACAAATTTTATGTTAATTGTGTTTGGGTGATAACTTGGCATAAAGGGGTGTTTGGTATAATTTGAATGGGTTAAATGGATTAAAGCGAATGTGTTAAATGATTATGGTTTTTAATGGAAATTTGTAAATTGAGGGAGTCATGATAATGAGGGATGTGTTAAATTGGTTAATATATGAAAAATGAAAATGGGTTAAAGGGATAAGGAATGGAAATAGAAAACATGTTAATGGATTAAGGCATGAATATGGAATATGCATTGAATGAGTTATGTTTGTAAATGATAAATGTGTTTAATGGTTATTATTATGTTGGTAAATATGTTATGGTTAAATAATCATGTGTACATGTCTTGGTGGTATGTGGGGTATTGACTTGAGGTACTATGCCCATATGCCAAGTTAGATTGAGGCTCTAAACCCTACATCTATAATGCACAGGTTAGGGAGTCAGGCTGAGGCTCAATGACCTTAAAGGATGCATGTGATATGAATTCCTGGACTGAAGATCCAAGGTAAGTTTATGTATACCTAGAATAAGGCTCCATGAAAAGTGTTATGTATTTTTTTAATGTTTTCCTAGTGATATGGGGAACTTGATTATTCCACTTTATACATAGTTTATGTGACCAACATAGGTCAAAGTTTATTTGATGAAAATGGATAACACTTGAAATAAATAATAGAAATGGATAAAGTGAACCTTGTTAATTTATGGAACCAAGTTAATATCCTGTTTATCTTATTATTCATTATGTACCTACATACACTATCTATCTAGACTGGATATTTTGTAAACACCATTGGTGGTGGCCTACTAAGTTGTACTCATGCCTTTCTCAGGTCACCATTGGGTACCTGAGTAGACTTCATGGTTGCAAGTCAAAATAAAGGTAAGGGTCCTATTCTAGATGGTTGATTTGGGGATTAGGTATGTGCATGTATGAGGTATATAGACTTATATTCAGGACCCATTTTGGGGATTCTATAGTTATCCCTTATTTTGGGTTTCTTTTACACTTGTAATTGTATGAAATGACATGGAATATTTATTGTTTGGTTGTGGGATTGTACCCAATTTTTGGAAATTGATCTATGAAACATGTGTATGGTTTACTTGTTTCCTTTATTTCATGTTTCATCTATTGTGGATTACTCTGATAAAGAGTGTATAGTCTCCCCATGTGTCCTATTAGACCCTAGTATCTAGTTTTAACCCTCTAGCATATAGGGAGGTGTGCTTGAGGTTATGTGGCATCCCATATTGGGGAACTAGTTTAGCGGCTACTAGGATGGGGATGTTATGAAGTGGAATTAAAGGGGGTTGTTTTTATTTTCTATTGTCTTACTATTTGGGAATGGTATATGGGACACTATGATGTGTTGAGCCTTGAAAATGAGATCGTGCATGGGAGTAGCTAACCCATGTGTGAGGGAAAACCCAAGTACCCAGGGTGGGATTTATGTTATTAATGTTTTTTCTTATAGTTGAATGACATTTCACCATTGGGTGATGCACTTGTTGTGTGATGCGACTATTTCATGGTATATTTATCGTGGATGAAATGGTATGAGGTTGTTAATACATGCATCATTTTTAGGCACCTAGGGATATATGTGACATGCATCATGTTAGACACACATATTGGAAATACATTTAGAATGTGAGGGAATGGAATGAATTTAATGTTCTTTGAAATATAGAAGATATTATGTCTAATAAAGATGATGAAAATAGGTAAATATATAAAATGTAAAAGAATAGTTAAAGATAAGTTCCTAATGAAAAGTCACAAATTGTTGAAAATATTACTGTGATGAGTTGTAAAGATAAAAGGGTTCCTAAATAATAAAGACTTATGCTATGAAAGTGAAATGGCTAAAAAGGGTGTTTAATGAAATACTTGTGACCATGTAAGTTGGTTTACCCATGTTAACCATGGTCCGTGGTAGGGATGGTTGAAGGTGGTGATAGAGATATGACTATATCCATTGGAATTGTGTATGTGAAATGGGTTATTTATGGCTAGTAGAGAACTTTATTTTGTGAAAACCGTGGAAGTTTTATGTTATGTTTCTGAGATGTGTGTTTGGAATTGTAGAGAGATTCCACCATGACAACGTGTTCTAATTGGGTGATAAAAAGATATCGCCAAGAATGCTCCCCCAGTAGCGGAGCAAGGAATTCCATTGATCAAGGGTAACAGAGGGTAGGAGCAATTCCATGAGAACTTTTCTCATTTTATTCAGATGATGGAGTAGGACCCAGGGAAGGTTGTTCCAAGTATCTTTAACATAAATAAAGAGTTTCAGTTGAAACAACATCCTATGTTTGTTGGAGAGGGTAGACCTGAGGAAGTTGAGTTATGGAAAGATTCCATATAGATGATTTTGGATCACTTAGAGACTCTTCTAGTGAAGAGAGTCAAGTTGGAGACTTATATGTTGAGAAGATCAGTGAAGCACTGGTGGGGTGTTCTGGTTTAGGCTGAGTAGGAAGAGGGTATGTTGTGGAAATATTTCTAGGAAAAGTTTCTAGAACATTTCTATCCAGAGACCTTGAGACATTATAAGGATATAAAGTTTATGAGGTTGACCTAGGGGTTTATGAAAGTGATGGATTATGCTGTCCACTTCATCTAATTTCAAGGATTTGTTTTAGTGTTTCCATGGGATGAGGTAGCTATGGTGAGACACTTATAGGATGGAATTAGAAACAACATCAAGTCCTAGATGAATATCTTTTGGATGAAGAAGTTTGATGAAGTGGTGGATGAGGCACTTATTTTAGAAGGCAACCTCAAGGAGGCTTCTAGGAGTGGACCTGTGGTTTCAGTTGGGTGATCCAGTGGTGTGTCTCTTGATAGTAGGAAGCATTATTTTGAGGGTTTTCACCAGGGAAATGGTGGAAAAAGTAGTCAAAGAAGAGGTCCAGTTTCTCAAGGCAGTGATCAAGTTTTATGCTATTAGTGTGGTAGGCCAGGACACATGCATGGACAGTGTCCCCAACCACAGGTTGAATATTGAGAATGTAGTAGGATGGGATATGTGTAAAGGTTCTGTATAAACCCTCATTAGATGGGTGTTTATAGAGGATATGGGCTGATGTAGAGTATAATCAGGGGGTTGACTACCCCATACCAGGTAGGCAGTTGGAATTTTATGGGCCACAATGGATGGGGTGGTAGACATGGTACTTCGAGACAAGGGAATACTTATCATCAGAGTAGTAAAACACCAGGGAATCTAACTAGATCCTAGGGTAGAGGGGTATATTAGCTTCATGTGGTTCAGCCTACACCTGTAGGTATTGAGGCAGGACCATCAACATTTTGCTGTACAATTCTTGTATATTCTATGATTTCTAGATCTTTATTTGATACATGTACTTCATATTATTTTATATCTTCTTAGTTTGTGAAAGTTTTGGGTCTAGTGGTGGAACATATGTGTGGGGTTATGTCGATTGACACACCATTAGGGGTGAAAGCATAATTTTTTTGACAGTGTAAGAAGTGTGCTCTTGAGGTTGGTGGGTACCATTTCCTGTGGGACTTGTTTATGCTTTATATTTCAGGTTTTGTTCTAATATTGGGGATGGATTGGATGGAATTATATCAGGACCATATTGACTGTTACCACCATAGGGTAAAATTCATATCCCTCGAGGGGGATACTTATGTTCATCGTGGGGAATGGGATATCCAGACAGGCTATGTAGGCCCCGTTTGTTAGTAGTTGGGTGAGATCACAACCCAAGTGGCATGTCTTGCACTTGATGATGGGCGAGTAAATAAAATTATATTTACTCTTGTGGTGGATCTATTTCAGGATGTGATTCATTGAGTAATTATTAGGTATACCAACCAAGAGAGATGTGAAGTTCACGATTGAGTTGATTCCTGGAGTAGATACAATTTCTGTTCCACCATATAGGATGGTACCAATAGAACGTCAGGAACTTAAAACATAGTTGGAGGAACTAGAGAAAAGAGGGTTTATTCTTCTGAGTATGTCACCTTGGGGATATCCATTTCTTTCTAAGAAGGATGAAGAAATGTTTTGTTTTTTTAATTATTGGAAGTTGAATAAGATGATGGTAAAGAATTGATATCCTCTTCCTCAAATTGATTATCTTTTTAACCAGTTGATAGTTGCTTCTCTTTTTCCCAAAATTGACTTGAGATCAATATATTATCAATTGATAGTGAGACCTTCTGATATACCATAGATTTATTTCAGGATAAGGTATGGTTTGTATGATTTTATTGTAATGCTGCTTAGGTTGACCAATGACCTAGCAGTGTTTATGGCCCTAATTGTAAAGACCTGGAAATTTCAAGGATTTTTTTTAAATACTTTAGAATTTTACGAGTCTGTGGTTTCTGAAGGCACTTGATTCCGAGGCCCGGTGTGCCCGAAATCAATTTCTGAAGTTTTGTTCGGGTATGTTCAGTAAACGTACGTGCAGATTTTTCTATATTTTGAACCGGTGCTCAGAATTGAAATTCGAGGGCACCGATGAACTCTCAGCGCCGGTATTCGCTTAAGGGGACATTTACCGCAATTACGTTTTATGCGGGTTGAAAGTTAATTTTTGGGGTTTAACAAAAAAGTTAAATAAAATTGTTGTGAACAATTTTATTTTATCTTGGGTAGTTAAATCCTACATGGGTAAGTTTTTGGTGGGGCCCACACCCACATAACCTCTCATGAGAGGATATTTGTGAGGTGGGGCCCACACAAACCTGAACCCTTTCACCTCCCCTCAACTCCCCATTAATTCCCTACTGTTTTTTTTTTATTTTGACAACTCCTCATTAATGGTGGAGCCTCTCCACCTCCCTCTACCCATTAATTGTGCCAACTCATATAATTAATGTCTACATTAATTATTCGGCACCTCTTTTGAATTAAATTGAATTGCATAGCAATTCTATTAATTGGAGAGCCTTTTTATTTCTTTTTGCATTGGAAAATCACTTGTGGGGGAAGGCTCTGGAGATTTAGAAGAGAGGTAATCCTCCTTCGATGAAGAACACTGTTCTTCAACTAAGAACATCCCCGATGAAGAACGCGAAGGACTTCTTCCAACGACACATCTTCCTCAGACGTACCTCGGTGTCAAGTATTCTACGTTTCCTACAACAACGAATCTTCCTCCACCGTTGATGAGACGACACCATTCTACCACGACGCTCGTCTTCCGCGGCTCGACGATGTGCGACGTCAATTACGAGGTAGGGGTTTCGTATAATTTTTATGTGAATAAATTATCCCATTTGTGATGTTTTCTTTGGATCACCTTTGGACGATTGTTACCACCTAATGTGGAGGGCGCGGGCCAAAAAAACATGGCCCGAAGACTCTCCGTCATTCTTGTTTATTTAATTCACAAAGGGAGGTAGTGGCGAATGGAGGAAGTGGCAAGTGAAGGCGGCAGCCGCACGCCGACCGTGTGTGGAAGAACCGCGACCCCCAACCGCAGGCCGCACGGTCGACGAAGAACCGGCTGGCTAAAGCCAGCCAGACTGAAGAGACCGGGATGCCACAAGGGATACCACACTACAGAGGACCGCAACCCATGCTCCGCGGGCCGCGTCGGCGGTGAACCTGCCGGCTCGTCTGCCGGCCGGGTGAAGGAGCCGCGACACCCGAAGGTGCCACACAGTAAGACTGCGGCCCGCCCAAGCGGGCTGCTTACGCCAAGAAGGCCGAACATTTGGGAGGGTGGCGCCGATCGGTGCCACTGGTTCGGGAAAGAGGGGGGGGGGGGGGGTTGCGCCCCCCCTCAGACTGCTTGGCCAGCCAGCCGAGCCGCTACCAGCCGGGCCGCGCCCTGCCGGGCCAGGCCACGTCGTGTTTGTCCAGGCTGCGTCCCTCAGGCCGGGCCGTGCAAATCATCGGTCTGGTCCGACCTTCTACCGGGTCGAACCCGCCAAAATCGGATTGACACGACCCGCCAGCCCACTGGGCTTAATGGGCCGGGCCCGTTTTCACTTAAAGGTGAATAACTTGAAGACCGCGCGTCCGATCGACGCACCGTCTGCAGCACTAGGACCCTCGTTACATGGCGATACATTTGCGATACTCTAAGTGAGGTTTGGATGAATTTTTAAAATGGCTGGGTTTGGAACGAGCATATTTCCAACCGGGCCCCTGGAATGGAAAAGTCAATATCTCTCAGACCGGGTGTTCGATTGATGCACCGTCTATCGCATTGGGTTCCTTTTGACGAGACAGAACTTCAGGGTACATCAACTCTAGACTTCGTGACAGTTGATGTGATGACCCCTTTGCTCGAGGAGCGGAACCTCCCAGAATCGAGCGTGCTGTGTGCGAGAACCCTAGAGCTAGCTGTGACTGCATCGACTACTTTTCTGGAATCCTCCGTGGGCTCGACAGTGACGACTACCATACTGGAATCCTCTGTGAGTTCAAAGGTGATGACTACTATTCTTTTATCCTATGTGGGTTCGGTAGTTTGAACTCTATACTTGTATCCTGTGTGGGTCCGGCAGAGTAGCTGGTCTTGTATCCTGTGTGGGTTCGATAGCTTAGCTGGTCTTGTATCCTGTGTGGGTCCGACAACTTAGATGAATCAGTGACTACATCTGATCATCTCTATCGCTATACGAAAGATGCATACCTGTGTGAGCTAACTCTTGATTTTCAATCATTATCATCGATGTGATCGACTTCTTTCCTGTGTGGATTGGGTTATATTTGGGCTCAAGAGTTGGAGTCGTACTATGGTTGATAACTTCAGTATATGTATGGTAATATACCTAAGTAGGGTTGGTTGGTACTTCGTTTTTGTATCTCTCTTCTATGGTTTATCCTTTGGGGATTTCTAGGAGATCTTTGGGGGTCTCGGGGTCCCTACTGAGTATTGTATACTCACCCCTGCATGGGCTTTTCCCACACTACATTGTGTTGGTTACAGACGATGGACAACACTAATCGAGGTGGAGACTTGTTGAGTTGGACGGTACCCGGAGGTGGACCACTTGGCGAGACGTACACGGAGCGGACGGATGGACTTGAGGTGCTGAGTAGGCCATCTGTACCCACCCTTCAGGTGGGATTCTCGGAGGACAACTCAGTGGTTGCTGTTTTACTATACTGCAGTTGTGCTAGCTTTCAGTTGGGTTTGTATACTGTCCCATTTACCTTTAATCACTTACTTTTGTACTCAGTTTACTCAGTGCTTACTTCAGTTGTGTACTCTGTTGTGTTGTTTCCTTTTATAATGGAAATGACTTCCCTTTTTATCGGGATTTACGCCTTTGGTGCTAGTCTCCAGCCCCTGGACTATGGAATGAGGGCTTGGGGTAGTCACAACATGGGCCCTGAGGACAGATCATGACAAATTGGTATCAGAAGAGTCGGTTCTACCGTAGAACTCAGGTGTCTGATCTTTCTTTCTGTGGAGAAATAGTGTTAAGAGTATTGAGTGTGGTTTTCAGTCCAGGGAGTCCAGTGTTGGTGCGACGGCCGACGTATCCATACACCAGGTCCCTAACCTCTGATTTCCAAATCGGTGCATGAAAACACTGATTGCATGTGTTTTTCAAAAGTTTTCTTTGTGATTACTTTATGTCAGCTCACCAGGTATAATGTTTGACCGTGGAACACCTGTTTCTTTTCAGGATGACCCCACGAAGGTAGCCAGTTAGGGTTCCGAGTCACATGTGATATGGTAGCCCTCCGAGCAACGAGGCCTTGGTGCAGGACCCCATCACAACGGAGGCACCAGCGATACCACTACCCGCTGAGCCACCGATACTACCAGCTCCAATAGCAGAGAGTGCACTCCGCTTGAGCACATTACATGAGTTCCAGTGACAGAGGCTTCCTAGGTTCTGTGGATAGATGGACCCACAGCCAGATGAGGATTGGCTGGAGGCTATTGTCAGAGTTTTCAGATTGGTAGGGACACCATCTGACCTTATGGTGATCCTTTCTGTGAGCATCCTGCATGCAGCGACATGCAGATGGTGGTGCCTGATGCTCTAGGTGCATAACGAGGCATCTTTACTCTGGACGGACTTTGAGAGTCTCTTCCGCTCGGAGTTTGTTCCATCTACCCTTCGTGTGGTGCAGATTCAGGAGTTACTACATCTGCAGCAGGGCACCATGTCAGTAGCTCAGTACTTAACAAGGTTTACTGACCTCTCACGCTACTCCACGAATATGGTACGGGACCCGTTCTTCAGGGCCCAGACCTTCGAGCAGGGACTGAGGCATGATATTAGGGCTTCGACGATTCCCCTCAGCATCCCAATGTAGGTAGGGGTGCTAGAGTGATCCCTTCTAGTGAAGAGCTTTCTCGCTGAGCAGTCACTAGCGGAGAGACCCACCACAGGTTGACACGTAGCGGAGTCTTCTGTAACCGGCAGTAGACAGATGTCATAGGGGTCCATGCAGACCAGGACATTAGGTGGGAGACCTTAGGATACAGGTTCGGTTGTGTGGGACACAAGAAAAAGAGCCATCCTTACGAGGAGCAGGCAGTGCTATGCATGCGGCGGGCAGGGCCACATGGCTCGTGACTGCCCGACCCGCCATGCAGACGAGCAGCAGACAGTAGAGGGACCACCCAGGCAGAGGCCTAGGTTTGACCATTGTTGTAACATCCCAAGTAAGTAATGAATAATAGATATTTTTATCTATGTCTATTAATGAATAATATAGTGTTTTAGATGCTTAAAATGAAAATAAATACAATCTTATGCATGGAATACACTAATATTCTTAAAAGATTGTTTTACTGCCTTTTGATGGCAAACCCTTTTTAAATATATCTTTTGACAATTTTATAAGCTATGTTTGTCAAAATAAAATTATTATTTATGATTGGGACATCAAAATTTACTTTGTGTGAATTTTTGGTATTTTTCAGACAATGTTCATTTTTTAATGAATAGTGAAAAATACTGCATTTTACATCAAAACTGATTTTTAATCTAATTTATTTATATGATTAGATTATCTTTTGAATTGGTTTTGAAGTGGAATTAGAATATATTTTTACCATTTTATCCAATGGTGGTCATTGGAATCAATTTCACTTTGAAATTGGACTTAAACTGGTGTCAATCTTTTGATACTTATTGTTTCATAAAAACACGCTATTTGTCATGACAACGAGAATTAATTATTAAATTAATTAATGTGACTTATATGTTTTGAATTTTGTAAAATAGACTTCATTTTTGAATTCAGAATATCAAATATATCTTAGGGTAAATTTTTGGTAATTTTCTGAAAAACTTCAAATTTTGATGAATAGTGAAACCACTAAGTGGTACTTATAAAAACTGATTTTTCCGTTTAAATGAAATTTTTCCATCATTGTGTTTTGAATTTCAAAAATACGACATACATGGTTTTCATTAAGAAGTAAAATGTGGTTCAATGAGATTAAAATAATTTTTTGGTGAATAGTAACTTATTAAGTTTTTAATCACGATTAGTGGTAATTAGTGTAGTTTAAGGTAAAAATAATGCTTTAATAAAATGATATGAGCTTGAAACATGTCCTACCATCATTGGTTGTGTCATGGACGACCAAGAAAAGCCATGGGTCAACTTGGGGACCCCATGGATCCACTTTGTTTGGGAAATGACATAAATAACTTTTTATTTAATGTAAAAGTAAAAATGACACAAACATAATATGTTTTACGAAAACAATTTTTACATGGGGTTATAAAGATCAGATTTTTGATTATAAATAGTAATTGGAAAGATAAAACTATTTCCTACATCATAGTATTTTTTTTATAATTTTTAGAATTTAAATAAATTAAATTATTTATGACATCATGATGATGCAGCGATGGCCTCATTATTTAACGATTTAAATAAAATGGAAAGATAATGAAAAATCTAAAACCTACACATGGACAAAACCAATTGGATGAGTGTATTTAGAAGCCCTATCACCTTATCCTTGAATTATATCAATGTGGGACCTTTTTAATCCGAAAATCATTTTAAAATAAAGTAACTTATCTTTACTTTCCAAGAGTGCCCCTCCTCTCCTCTTATAAAAGGCCCCCACCTCTACCTCCTTAACCACACTCCCAAAGCCTTTGGCTCGGCCAACCCCTGCCAATTTTGTCTCTCCACATCCCTCTACTCATCATAGAGGATTACATTTTGGCATAATCCTTTCAAAGGAAGCCTTTAGGCTCAAATAAAAAAGGAGTTACACTTTTAAAGGTAATTCATTCTCTCATGTTCATTTGTTTTATTTTGCTTCTCCAACCCCCTAAACTCTTTTTATTTACTTCTTTTGTAACAACACCAGTATCTTCAATATACTAGGATGTTTTTATAAGATTTATTCGAGCTACACTCTCACACAACTACATCAAATGGTTAAAGAACATACGGTTTCCGTGGATGGCGAAATTCTGCCTCCCGATGATTGTTCAATACTCATTTAACACCTTCAAAGGTGGCCATTATGATGTCACTATTTTTATATATGATATATAATATGTTTATTATTTCCTTAAGCTTCTGCATTTTTCATTTATGGCATACCATTATTTTTTCCATTATGGGTGAACACGATATCTTCATTTTAGGAAGTGCGGACTACCGCCCCCTGAAAATGATTTGATTTGTTAATACCATATGTAGGATGTGTAAAGGATAAAGTTAACGATATTATAAATGTTATTATACTGGAATTATAATATACTCTTATATCATTATGAATCCATTCCAGAAAATACGAAATAGAAATGGAAGTAGCGTTCATGCGTACGTACGACTTACCGTCTCCATGAACGGTGCATTTCATTTCTTACCTCTAAATGTGATGTAATATTATAAATACATGTATATGCTGAATATATATGATGTATATGTTATCCAAATCATTAATATCATTCTGGATATAACGGACCTTTGACCAAATTAACAACATGTAAGTGCAAGAAGTATATTTTTGACTTAAGAACCAAATACCGACAAAATGAACATTATTAACTTAAATGATTACATGATGTTCATAACATGGTATAAAAGGAATAATGAACTTGAAAAAGGTTCTTAAGAAATTAGAGATTAACTCAAGTTTATTATTCAGGAGATTAAAGAACGACCGAGTCATGTCGGATCCGAGGTATGGGACTTCATCTCAATCTCCTTTCATTGAGGCATATTTTGTTTTATACACAACCTTGTTTTATACGGTGTATAAACCCCTTTGAATTTTACGATTATTAAAAAGGAATATTTTTTATACGAAGCGTTTACTAAACGACAAAAGGGAATGTTTTTGTCGTACGTATGCGGCGACAACGACTTCTCCGCCGTCGTGACCATTATTTGAGTTTCGGCTTCCTCTACAAGCCATACTTTTTTAAAAGAAAAATAAATACCATGTTTTACTTTTCTTTTATTTTGGTATTGAAAATAGTTTTCATAATGTTTTTATATCAATGTGTTGTATTGATATCTGGTGATTGAAAGGTGGAAATATTATGTTTCCTTTATGCATGTTTTATGTGATACGATTATGTTGAGGTTCTTGGGAATTATTATGAAGACGGGTGGTTCCGTGATAAACTAAGGGCGGGTGAGCCCGATATAGCTCTCCAATGCATTGGGTAACGCAAAGGAGTGAAACATTAAGGTTTCTCTGAAGAGATTTTATGGAATATACTGTGATGGGTATTCCAAACGTAACCAAGAGGGTTAATCCCTACGTAGAAATGTTATGAATGCCTCAAGTTACCTTTATGTCTTATGATTTCTATGATTTATTCATGATTTGATGAGGTATATTAAAGTGCTTATGTTTTATGGGTAAAGTATAATCTCATCCTTATGTATATATGTACCCATGTTTCCTTTCCATATTTTTATATCCCTTACTGAGCTTTTTATGCTCATCCCAAGTTTTTTGAAATGTTTTTCACAGGTCAAGGGAAAGGTACATGATATGATGATAGTGTCAAGGAAGTGTCAAGAAAGAATCCATGTTTATTTTAAATATGTTTCCATTGATGGGAATGAAGAATACTATCTTTATGTAACCACTTTGTTTATATGTGGAATGTAATGCAAGTTTTATGATCTAATTCTCTAAAACTCTAAACCCGAAAAGACCCTCAATGTGTAATCTTGTAATAACTCAAGATTAAGTAAGGTTTAAGGATGGGGCCTTATAGTTGGTATCAGAGGTCGGTTTAGATAACTTTAGGAGTTAGAATTCTATTAAATGATTATCCAAAAATATTTTTTTTGAAATGATATAGAATTTGAAGATTACCATGTTGCTTCATCTAAGACATGTTTGTTAAGAATGGTTTTTCATAGAGGAAACAGAACATCTTTTCTGGGAAGGCATACAGAGGGAAATGACCTTTCAAATCAGTATCCTGAGATGGTCAGAATCAGAACTAAACAGTTTACTACAGTGATGGCTCAGTAGAATCAGGTGAAAAATGTTGGTTGTTTTTATTGATGATATTTTAGTGTTTTCTAAAAGTAAAGAGGAGCATGAAAGTCATTTAAGGGTTATCTTACAAACCTTAAAAGAAAAGAAATTGTATGGGAAATTCAGCAAGTGTGAGTTTTGGTTGCAACAAATTTCCTTCCTTGGTCACATTGTTTCTAAAGATGGGATAACTGTTGATCCTACAAAAACAAAAGTTGTGGAAGACTGGCCAAGACCCACAAATGTAACGGTGATTCGTAGCTTCCTTGGTTTGGCAGGCTATTACCGAAGGTTTTTTAGAAAAGTTTCACGGTTATCTAGTCCAATGACTAAGCTAACTCGGAAGGGTGTTAAGTTTATCTGGACAAAAGAATGTGATGATTGTTTTCAGGAATTGAAAAGAAGATTGGTGAATGCTCCAGTTTTGGCACTACCTTCCAGGAATGGTGAGTTTGTTATATACATTGATGCTTCATTGAAAGGAATTGGTTGCGTCCTAATGTAGAATGATTAGGTAATTGCTTATGCTTCACGAAAGTTGAAAACTCATGAGGTAAATTACCCTACACATGATTTGGAATTAGCTGCTGTTGTTTTTTCTTTAAAAATTTGGAGGCATCATTTGTATGAAGTAAAGTGTGAAATATATACCGATCACAAAAGTTCAAAGTATATATTCACTCAGAAAGAATTGAACATGAGACAAAGGAGATGGCTAGAATTAATCAAGGATTATGATTGTAAAATTCATTACCATATGGGAAAAGAAAATAAAGTGGCTGATGCTTTGAGTCGAAAAAGTAAAGCTTCATTAGCAATGTTGCGTTTGGAACGTGATCCTTTGGTTAAGGATTTGATGAACTTTGGCATAGAAGTTGTTGGTGCAGGAAGTTCTTCTGTTTTGTTTCAGGTATCAGTGAGATCATCTCAATTAGATAGAATCAAGCAAGCACAGAAGCAAGACAGTGAGTTGCAGAAAAAGGTAGAGCTGGTTCAGAAAGGTAAGTTTCGTGAATTCAACATTGATAATGATTGCGTTTTGAGATTTGGGAAGAGATTGTGTGTGCCTTGTGATTCACAGTTGAAGAGAGAGTTGTTATGTGAAGCTCATAGTTCTCCGTTTTCAGTTCATCCTGGCAGTACTAAGATGTATAGAGATCTGCGGGAGTATTACTGGTGGGATGGAATGAAAAGAGATATTGCTGATTTTACTGTGAAGTGTTTGACTTGTCAGCAGGTTAAAGCAGAGCGGCAGTTACCGAAAGGGATGCTTCAGCCTTTACCAGTGCCAGAGTGGAAATGTGATAATATATCCATGGACTTTGTTGTGGGATTACTGAAGACATCTCGAGGTAATAATGCAATCTGGGTTATTGTTGATCGCTTGACTAAATCTGCTCATTTCCTTACTATACGAGATACTTTTTCCCTAGATCAACTTTATTGTTTGTATATTAAAGAGATAGTCAGGTTACATGGAGTTCCCCTCTCCATTGTATCTGATCGTGATCCCAGGTTCACTTATAACTTTTGGAAAGGCCTTCAGAAGTCGTTGGGTACTGAATTAAATTTTAGTAAAACATTTCATCCTCAATCAGATGGGAAGTCAGAACGAACAATTCAGACATTGGAGGATATGCTACGAGCTTGTTCTATGGATTATCAGGGAAGTTGGGACCAACATCTTTCTTTGGTTGAATTTTCATATAATAACAGTTTTCATTCTAGTATATAGATGACACCATTTCAGGCATTATATGGGAAGCGGTGTCGAACTCCAGCTTTCTGGGATGAAGTGGGTGAAAGGAAGTTGATGGGACCAGAATTGGTGGAAGAGTTGGCAGAAAAAGTTCAGCTGATACAGAAACACATGAGAACAGCTCAGAGCAGGCAGAAGAGTTATGCGGACAACAGGAGGAAGGATCTCTCTTTTGAGGTAGGTGATCATGTTTTTCTCAAAGTATCACCATGGAAAAGTGTGATGCGATTTGGTAAGAAAGGAAAGTTGAGTCCAAGGTTCATTGGACCATATGAAATTCTGGAGAGAGTTGGATCAGTTGCATACCGGGTGGCTTTACCTCCGAGTTTATCTCAGGTACACAATGTTTTTCATGTTTCGATGTTGAGAAAGTATATGCCAGATCCATCTCATGTTTTGAGTCCAGAGGTAGTTCAGCTGGAAGAGAACCTATCTTATGAGGAACAACCGGTCCAGATTCTTGACCACAGGGAGAAAGTGTTACGGAATAAGGTGATTCACCAGGTAAAGGTTTTGTGGAAAAACCACATGATGGAAGAGGCAACATGGGAATCTGAAAATGCAATGAGGGATAAGTACCCCCTTTTATTTGATAAGTAAATAAATTACGGGGACACAATTTTCTAAAGGGGGGAAGGATGTAACATCCCAAGTAAGTAATGAATAATAGATATTTTTATCTATGTCTATTAATGATTAAGATAGTGTTTTAGAGGCTTAAAATGAAAATAAATACAATCTTATGCATGGAATACACTAATATTCTTAAAAGATTGTTTTACTGCCTTTTGATGGAAAACCCTTTTTAAATCTATCTTTTGACAATTTTATAAGCTATGTTTGTCAAAATAAAATTATTATTTATGATTGGGACATCAAAATTTACTTTGTGTGAATTTTTGGTATTTTTCAGACAATGTTCATTTTTTAATGAATAGTGAAAAATACTGCATTTTACATCAAAACTGATTTTTAATCTAATTTATTTATATGATTAGATTATCTTTTGAATTGGTTTTGAAGTGGAATTAGAATATATTTTTACCATTTTATCCAATGGTGGTCATTGGAATCAATTTCACTTTGAAATTGGACTTAAACTAGTGTCAATCTTTTGATACTTATTGTTTCATAAAAACACGCTATTTGTCATGACATCGGGAATTAATTATTAAATTAATTAATGTGACTTATATGTTTTGAATTTTGTAAAATAGACTTCATTTTTGAATTCAGAATATCAAATATAGCTTAGGGTGAATTTTTGGTAATTTTCTGAAAAACTTCAAATTTTGATGAATAGTGAAACCACTAAGTGGTACTTATAAAAACTGATTTTTCCGTTTAAATGAAATTTTGCCATCATTGTGTTTTAAATTTCAAAAATCCGACATAATATGGTTTTCATTAAGAAGTAAAATGTGGTTCAATGAGATTAAAATAATTTTTTGGTGAATAGTAACTTATTAAGTTTTTAATCGCGATTAGTGGTAATTAGTGTAGTTTAAGGTAAAAATAATAATTTAATAAAATGAGACGAGCTTGAAACATGTCCTACCCTCATTGGTTGTGTCATGGCCGACCAATACAAGCCATGGGTCAACTTGGGGACCCCATGGATCCACTTTGGTTGGGAAATGACATAAATAACTTTTTATTTAATGTAAAAGTAAAAATGACACAAACATAATATGTTTTACGAAAACAATTTTTACATGGGGTTATAAAGATCATATTTTTGATTATAAATAGTCATTGGAAATATAAAAATATTTCCTACAACATAGTATTTTTTTTTATAATTTTTAGACTTTAAATAAATTAAATTATTTATGACATCATGATGATGCAGCGATGACCTCATTATTTAACGATTTAAATAAAATGAAAAGATAATGAAAAATCTAAAACCTACACATGGCCAAAACCAATTGGATGAGTGGATTTCGAAGCCTTATCACCTTATACTCGAATTATATCAATGTGGGACCTTTTGAATCCGAAAATCATTTTAAAATAAAGTAATTTATATTTACTTTCCAAGAGTGCCCCTCCTCTCCTCTTATAAAAGGCCCCCACCTCTACCTCCTTACCCACACTCCCAAAGCCTTTGTCTCGGCCAAACCCTGACCATTTTGTCTCTCCACATCCCTCTCATCATCCTAGAGGATTCCCTTTTGGAATAATTCTTTCAAAGGAAGCCTTTAGGCTCAAATAAAAAAGGAGTTACACTTTTAAAGGTAATTCATTCTCTCATGTTCATTTGTTTTATTTTGCTTCTCCAACCCCCTAAACTCTTTTTATTTACTTATTTTGTAACAACACCAGTATCTTAAATATACTAGGATATTGTTATAATATTTATTCGAGCTACACTTTCACACAACTACATCAAATGGTTAAAGAACATACGGTTTCCGTGGAAGGTGAAATTCTGCCTCCCGAAACGATGATTGTTCAATACTCATTTAACACCTTCAAAGGTGGACATTATGATGTCAATATTTTTATATATGATATATAATATGTTTATTATTTACTTAAGCTTCTGTATTTTTCATTTATGGCATACCATTATTGTTTCCATTAAGGGTGAACACGATATCTTCATTTTAGGAAGTGCGGACTACCGCCCCCCTAAAAGTGATTTGATTCGTTAATACCATATGTGGGATGTGTAAAGGATAAAGTTAATGATATTATAAATGTTATTATACTGGAATTATAATATACTCTTATATCATTATGACTCCATTCCATAAAATACGAAATAGAAATGGAAGTAGCGTTCATGCGTACGTACGGCTTACCGTCTCCATGAACGGTGCATTTCATTTCTTACCTCTAAATGTGATGTAATATTATAAATACATGTATATTCTGAATATATATGATGTATATGTTATCCAAATCATTAATATCATTCTGGATATAACGAACCTTTGACCAAATTAACAACATGTAAGTGTAAGAAGTCTATTTTTGACTTAAGAACCAAATACCGACAAAATGAACATTATTAACTTAAATGATTACATGATGTTCATAACATGGTATAAAAGGAATAATGAACTTGAAAAAGGTTATTCAGCAAGTAGAGATTAACTCAAGTTTATTATTCAGGAGAATAAAGAACGACCGAGTCATGTCGGACCCGAGGTATGGGACTTCGTCTCAATCTCCTTTCTTTGAGGCATATTTTGTTTTATACACAACCTTGTTTTATATGGTGTATAAACCCATTTTAATTTTACGATTATTCAAAAGGAATATTTTTTATACGAAGCGTTTACTAAACGAAAAAAGGGAATGTTTTTGTCGTATGTATGCGGCGACAACAACTTCTCCGCCGTCGTGACCATTATTTGAGTTTTGGCTTCCTCTACAAGCCATACTTTTTTAAAAGAAAAATAAATACCATGTTTTACTTCTCTTTTATTTTGGTATTGAAAATGGTTTTCATAATGTTTTTATATCAATGTGTTGTATTGATATCTGGTAATTGAAAGGTGGAAATATTATGTTTCCTTTATGCATGTTTTATGTGATACGATTATGTTGAGGTTCTTGGGCATTATTATGAAGACGGGTGGTTCCGTGATAAACTAAGGGCGGGTGAGCCCGATATAGCTCTCCAATGCATTGGGTAACGCGAAGGAGTGAAACGTTAAGGTTTCTCCGAAGATATTTTAGGGAATATACTGTGATGGGTATTCCAAACGTAACCAAGAGGGTTACTCCCTACGTAAGAATGTTATGAATGCCTCAAGTTACCTTTATGTCTTATGATTTCTATGATTTATTCATGATTTGATGAGTTATGTTAAAGTGCTTATGTTTTATGGGTAAAGTATGATCTCATCCTTATGTATATATGTACCCATGTTTCCTTTCCATATTTTTATATCCCTTACTGAGCTTTTTATGCTCATCTCAAGTTTTTTGAAATGTTTTTCACAGGTCACGGGAAAGGTACATGATATGATGATAGTGTCAGGGAAGTGTCAAGAAAGAATCCATGTTTATTTTAAATATGTTTCCATTGATGGGAATGAAGAATACTATCTTTATGTAACCACTTTGTTTATATGTGGAATGTAATGCAATTTTTATGATCTAATTCTCTAAAACTCTAAACCCGAAAAGATCCTCAATGTGTAATCTTGTAATAAATCAAGATTAAGTAAGGTTTAAGTCTAGGGCCTTATAATGGTGGTCCACCGGGATCAAGAGGATGAAGCAGAGGAGCTGGCCGAGCAGCGGGTGGTGGACGACGTTTCGGGGCTCTACCACCACCATCACTAGGAGGTCCACCCCGACCACAGGGAGCTGGCAGACAAAGGCGGGCACAGCTCCAGGCAGTTGAGTCCTATGACCACGGCGCACCTAAGATGATTCGAGGTACTATCTGTGTCTACTCCACCCTTTCTTCAGTTCTTATAGACACAAGTGCGAGTCATTCTTTTATTGCTGCGACCCTTGTTCGGAGCTCAGAGATTCCGACGGAGCCATTGGCTCGATCCTTACGACTAGAGACACCTACAAGAGCAGACTCGACGATTACGCACTGGTGCTGGCAGTGTGAGCTTACTCTAGGAGGCGATAGCTTTGGATGAGATCTTCTTGTAGCGGTGTCAAGGCCTTACGACATTATCTTGCGTATGGACTGGTTATCTACAGTTTTTGCTCAGATCGACTATATTAGGTAAAAAGTGTGGTGTGTTCGCACGGATGGGAGCAGGTTCACCTTCATCGGTGAGAGGGGAGCCTTTGCAGGGCAGGATGGACTTACATAGAGGAGAGGGAAGCCGATCACACATTAATTGGCTAGTATCATCCTTGGAGCAGTTGATGTGGAGAGTCTGAGTTTTCCTGTTGTGGTGGATCAGTACATGGACATTTTTCCTAACGACGTTCCGGGACTACCTCCTCATAGAGAGGTAGACTTCTATATTGAACTTTACCCCGGGACAACACCGATATTTACTCCAGAATATCGGATGGATCCTGCTGACCTTCGTGAGCTGTGGGTACATCTAGAGGACTTTCAGGGAAAAGGATTTATCCGACCTAGTGTTTCACCCTGGGCTTCTCCGATTTTGTTCGCCAAGAAGGCGGATGAGAGCTTACCACTGTGTTTCGACTACCGTCGCCTGAATAAGGTGACCGTAAGGAACAAGTACCCACTTCCAAGGATTTATGAACTCTTAGATCAACTAAAGGGAGCACGGTGGTTCTCGAAGATAGACCTCAGGTCAGGATATCACCAGCTCAGAGTTCGAGATGAGGATGTGCTGAAGACGGCCTTCAAGTGTCGGTATGGCCACTATGAGTTATTGGTTATGCCCTTTGGAATAACCAACGCTCCAGAAGTGTTCATGAGTCTCATGAATATGATCTTCCAGCCATACCACGATCATTTTGTTATAGTCTTCATCGACGACATACTGATTTACTCGACTACTGAGGAGGAGCACGCCTACCACTTGTGGGTTGTATTGGACACACTCCGAGAGCACCAGCTTTATGGTAAGCTCTTGAAGTTCCAATTTTGGATTAGAGAGGTCCACTTTCTAGGACACATCATATCGGAGGAGGGAGTAGGAGTGGATCTAGCAAATATCGAGGCACTACTTGATTGGGAGCCACCCAGGAGCATGACGGAGGTACGAAGTTTCCTGGAACTGACTGGTTACTATCAGAGATTTTTTCCAGACTTCTCCAGAGTTGTAGCACCACTTTTAGCCTTGAAAAAGAAAGGGAAACCATTCGTGTGGTCAGATAGATGTCAGCAGAGATTTTAGGAGATGAGGCAGAGATTGAACAGTGTGCCCATCTTGAGGCTACCAGAGGAGGGCGTTGGGTACTTAGTGTACAACGATGCATCAGGGACCAGAATTGGGTGAGTCCTGATGTAGGAGCGAGTAGTGATCACTTATCGTTCGCAGTAGTTGAGACAATACGAGTAGAACTATGCTACCCATGACCTGGAGTTAGTAGTAGTGGTCTTCGCCTTGAAGATGTGGCGGCACTATCTGATGGGTGAGCGCTTTACAGTCTATTCTAACCACCATAGTCTCAGGTACATCTTCTTGCAGAAGGACTTGAACTTGAGATATCTGTGATGGATCGAGTTCCTCCAGGACTATGACTTTGAGATAGTCTATACTCCTGGGAAGGGGAACATTATAACTGATTATCTCAGTAGGAGATTGGACATTCAGTTGCTAGGAGAGGCGACGGAGCAGCTAGCCGCGTTGTAGATATCGTTTGTGGATAGAGATGGAGCAACCTTTATTCAGTCACTCACAGTCACTCCTCTACTCCTTCAGTGAGTCAGAGAGGCACAACATGGGGACGTTGACTATGAGACGTGACATGCTCATATATCCTCAGGGTATACACCTGATGGATTTTATGAAGGAGGGGAGCACGTCATCCTCTTCAGGGGACGTACCATGGTACCAGTTGCACTACAGGAGGAAGTGCTGAGGGAGTTTCAAAATTCCCCTCTAGTGGTACATCTAGGGGTGGAGAATATGTATCAGGACCTCAGACGACATCATTGGTGGCTGGGTATGAAGAAGGCTGTAGTAGAGTTTGTTTCACGATGACTCACTTGTAAGCAAGTGAAGGCAGAGCACCAGGTACCGGCAGAATTAGTACAACCCTTAGAGGTCCTAGAGTGGAAGTGAGACGGGATCTCCATGGATTTCGTGATGGGGCTTCCACATACATCCAGAGGACACGACTCTGTCTGGGTAATTGTAGACCAACTCACCAAGTCAGCCCACTTCCTACCTATTAGAGGGAAGAGCTCAGTAGAGAGCTTGGGATGACTCTACGTTCAAGAGATCATATGGCTTCATGGTGTGCCATCGACTATCGTCTTCGATCGAGATGCTCGTTTCACTTCCTGGCTATGGAAGGGGTTGCAGGAGGCTTTTGGCATGCAACTTCATCTGAGCACCGCCTTCCATCCTCAGACGGATGACCAGTCTGAGAGGACCATTCAGACTCTCGAGGACATGCTCCATGCATGTGTCCTCGACTTTGGTCGCAGTTTGGAGGATCACTTACCCTTGGTGGAGTTTGCGTACAACAACAACTATCACTCCACCATCAAGATGGAACCTTACAAGGCACTATATGAACGACCTTGCAGATCACCTATGTGCTGGATAGACCTAGGGGAGTCAGCACTAGTAGGGCTAGAGATGGTGCAGGCTATGAAGGAGAAGGTGCAGATCATCCAGGAGCGGATGAAGACTGCACAGAGCAGATAGAAGTCTTATACTGATAGGAGACGAAGACCATTGGAGTTTGAAGATGGTGACCACGTTTTCCTATGGGTATCACCTCGACAAGGTCTAAGGAGATTTGGCCTGGGCGGCAAGTAATCTCCAAGATTCATCAGACCTTTCCAGGTCCTCAGTAGAGTAGGCAAGATGGCTTACCACCTGGCCCTTCCACCTCAGTTGCATCGGGTGTACGACGTCTTCCACGTATCTCAGCTGAGGAGATACGTGAACTAACCAACCCACATCATCGATCATGGGGAGATGGACATTGATGATGGGGTGACATTCATGGAGGTCCTAGTGGAGATCGAGGATCGACAGAAGCAGGTACTACATGGACGGTCGATTCCTCTGGTGGGCGTTCGCTGGCAGCACAGGAACTTCGGGAGAGCACTTGGGGGCGGGAGGCTCAGATGCATGCTCGGTACCCCCATTTGTTCCCCTAGTGTGTGTTGTAACTTTACGGGTACGTAAATCCCTGATGTGGGAGTAATGTAAAGACCCAAAATTTCAAGGGAATTTTTTTTAAATACTTTGGAATTTTACGAGTCTTCGGTTTCTGACAGAACTTGATTCTGAGGCCCGGTGTGCCCGGAATCAATTTCTAAAGTTTTGTTCGGGTAAGTTCAGTAAACGTACATGCGGGTTTTTTATATCTTTTGAACCGGTGCTCGGAATTGAAATCTGAGGGCACCGATGAACTCACAGCACCGGTATTCGCTTAAGGGGACCTTTACCACAATTGCGTTTTATGTGGGTTGAAAGTTAATTTTTGGGGTTTAACAAAAAAGTTAAATAAAATTGTTGTGAACAATTTTATTTTATCTCGGGTAGTTAAATACTACATGGGGAAGTTTTTGGTGAGTCCCACACCCACATAACCTCTCATGAGAGGATATTTTTGAGGTGGGGCCCACACGAACCTGAACCCTTTCACCTCCCCTCAACTCCCCATTAATTCCGTACTGTTTTTTTTATTTTGTCAACTCCTCATTAGTGGTGGAGCCTCTCCACCTCCCTCTACCCATCAATTGTTCCAAATCATATAATTAATGCCTACATTAATTATTTGTCACCTCTTTTGAATTAAATTGAATTGCATGAAAATTCTATTAATTGGAGAGCCTTTTTATTTCTTTTTGCGTTGGAAAATTACTTGTGGGGGAAGGATTTGGAGATTTAGAAGAGAGGTGATCCTCCTTCGATGAAGAACACTGTTCTTCGACGAAGAACATCCCCGACGAAGAACGCGAAGGAATTCTTCCAACGACACATCTTCCTCGGACGCACCTCGACGTCAAGGAGTCTACATCGCCTACAACAACGAATCTTCCTCCATCATTGATGGGACTAAACCGTTCTACTGCGATGCTCATCTTCCGCAGCTCGATGATGTGCGACGTCAATTACGAGGTAGGGGTTTTGTATAATTTTTAAGTAAACAAATTATCCCGTTTGTGATGTTTTATTTGGATTACCTTTGGCTGATTGTTACCGCCTAACGCGGAGGGCGCGGGCCGAACAAACACGGCCTGAAGACTCTCCGTCATTCTTGTTTATTTAATTCACAAAGGGAGGCGGTGGAGAATGGAGGAAGTGGCGAGCGAAGATAGCAGCCACATGCCGGCCGTGTGCGGAAGAACCACGGCCCGCAACCGCGAGCCGCTCGGCCGACAAAGAACCGGCCTACTAAAGTCATCCAGACCAAAGAGATCACGGTGCCACAAGGGACGCCATGCTGCAGAGGACCGCGGCCCGTGCTCCGCGGGCCGCTTCAGCGGCGAACCGGCCGACTCGTTGGCCGACCGGGTGAAGGAGCCACGACACCCGAAGGTGCCGCGCAGCAAGACCGCGGCCCGCCGGAGCGGGTCGCTTGCGCCAGGAAGGCCGAATGGCTTCGGCCGGCCAGTTGGGAGGGTGGTGCCGCTCAGCACCGCCGATTTGGGAAAGCGGGGGGCCGTGCCCCTCTCGGACCGCTCGACCAGCCGACCGAGCCACGATTAGCCGGGTCGGGCCGTGCCGGGCTGGGCCGCGCCCCCTCGGGCCGGGCTGTGCCCCTCGGGCCGGGCCGTGCAAATCACCGGGCTAGTCCAACCCTCTGCCAGGTCAGACCCGCCAAAACTGGATCGACCCGACCCGCCAGCCCACTGGGCTTAACGGGTCGGGCCCGTTTTCACTTAAAAGTGAATAACTCGATGACCGCGCGTCCAATCGATGTGCCGTCCACGACACTGGGACCCTAGTGACATGGCTGTCCTTTTGCGATACTCTAAGTGAGTTTTGGATGACTTTGGAAAATGGTTGGGTTTGGAACGAGCATATTTTCAACCGGGCCCCTGGAACGGAAAAATCAATATCTCTCAGACCGGGCGTCCGATTGACACGCCGTCTGTCACGTTGGGTCCCTTTTGACAATACAAAACTTCAGGGTACATCAAATGTATAATTCGTGATAGTTTATGTGAGGACCCCTTTGCTCGAGGAGTGGACCCTCCCGGAATCGAGCGTGCTGTGTGCGGGAACCCTAGAGATGGCTACGACTGCATCGACTACTGTACTAGAATCCTCTGTGGGTTCGACAATGACGACTACCATACTGGAATCATCTTTGGGTTCGACGGCAATGACTACTATTCTTGTATCCTATGTGAGTCCAGCGGTTTGACCTCTGTACTTGTATCCTGTGTGGGTCCGGCAGATTAGCTGGTCTTGTATCCTGTGTGGGTCTGACAGGTTAGCTGGTCTTGTATCCTGTGTGGTTCTGATAGATTAGATGAATCAGTGACTACATCTGATCATCTCTATCGATATACGAAATATGTATACCTATGTGAGCCGACTCTTGATTTTCTATCCTTATCATCGATGTGATTGACTTCTTTCCTGTGTGGACTGGGTTGTATTTGGGTTCGAGAGTTGGAGCTGTACTGTGATTGATAACTTAGGTATATGTATGGGCATATACCTAAGTAGGGTTGGTTGGTACTTCGTGTTTGTATCTCTCTTATGTGGTTTATCCTTTGTGGATTTCTGGGAGACCTTCAGGGGTCTCAGGGTCCCTACTGAGTATTGTATACTCACCTCTACACGGGCTTTGCCCGCACTACGTTGTGTTGGTTGCAGACGACGGACAACACTGATCGAGGTGGAGACTTATTGAACTGGATGGTACCCAGAGGTGGACCACTTGGCGAGATGTACACGGAGCGGACAGACAGACTTGAGGTGCTGAGGAGGCCATTTGTACCCACCCTTCAGGTGGGATTCCCAGAGGACGACTCAGTGATTGCTGTTTTACTATAATGCAGTTGTGCTAGCTTTCAGTTGTACTGTACCTTTAGTTGGGTTTGTATACTGTTCCATTTACCTTTAAGCACTTACTTTTGTACTCAGTTTACTTAGTGCTTACTTCAGTTGTGTACTCTGTTGTTTTGTTTCCTTTTATAAAGGCAACACCTTCCCTTTTTGTCAGGATTTATGCCTTTGGTGCTAGTCACCAGCCCTTGGCCTATGGAAGGCGGGCTTGGGGTAGTCACGGCATGGGCCCTGAGGATGGGTTGTGACACTAATGAATCAAATATTTCACCCATATCTGGATCAATTTGTAGTGGTATTTGTGGATGAAATCTTGGTGTACTCCAAGAATCATGACTATCATTCCAAACATCTTGACATTGTACTGAGTACACTAAGATAGAATAGGCTATACACCAAGATATCTAAGTGCCATTTATATATTAACAAGGTACATTTTTGGGTCACATCATCTGTCAGTATGGTGTGTCAATGGACCTAGATAAAGTGCATGTAGTTTTATCTTAGGAGTATCCCAAGAATGTTTTTTATATTTGAAGTTTTTTGGTTTGATGGGATATTACCGAAGGTTCCTAAAAGAATTATACTATTTGGAAACACCTCTTTCAAGATTGACCATGAAGGGAATCAAGTTTAAATGGTCCAGGACATATGAGAATTCCTTTCAATATTTGAGGAAACAGTTGACTACTGCACTGATTCTGATCCTACCTAATCCAAGTAAGAAGTATATCTTGTTTTGTGATGCATTTGATGTTGGGATTGAGGCATTTTTGATGCAGGGTGATCGAGTTGTGCTGTATGGGTCATGGTAGTTGAGACCTCATGAGTGAAATTATCCTATGCATGATCTTGAGTTGTCCACAGTGGTTTATGATTTAAAATTTTGGAGATATTAATTGTTGGGAGAAAGGTTTACTATATATACTAATCATAAAATCCTTAGGTACATCTTCTCCCAATGTGATTTGAATCTTTGACAATGAATATGGGCTGAGTACACGAAGTCCTTTGATTTTGAGTTGGTCTATATGCTGAGAAGGGGAAACACTGTTGTGTATGATTTGAGTTGGAAGACTACAAATCAGGAAATTAAGGAATCCATTTCCAAGGAGAGGATGATGGAGTTTTTTTTAAGATGCACCTAGAGGTTCAGGACTGACAAGGGAATATGACCCTTATATCCTTGGTAGTTGAGTCCATGATTTTTTGCCGAATCAAGGAGAGGCATTATGAGTATCCTGAGTGTTTTTCCTTGAGATAAAGTCTTGAAGGTGGGGATTCACCTTATGAATGGACTATTGATGATGATGAGATTTTTTATGTTTTTTTCCATGTTTTTGTGCCTACTTGTATGTAGGAAGAGATAACGCATGAGTTCCATGCCTCGAAGTGGGCAATGCATCCTAGTTTTACCAAAATGATACATAGTTAGTATTGGTGGCCAGGGATGAAGGAAGAGGTTGCAGGTTTCATGATGCAATGAAACACCTATCGACTAGTGAAGGCTGAGAATTAGTGACCAAGTGGTTTTTTACAACCATTTCCCATTCCATAATGGAAATGGGATGACGTCACGATGAATTTTGTAGTAGGTCTTATAAGGACGCCTTAGATGTATGATATGATATGGGTAGTTGTGAAATAGTTGACCAAGGTGGCACATTTCTTGATGATATAAGAGACCTTCAACATTGACCAATTGGGTGGGTTATATATTTGGGAGATAGTGAATTTTCATGGGGTGATAAGGACCATATCTTCATATCATGATCCATGTTTTACTTCACGCTTTTAGTGGGGGTTATAGAAGGCACCTGGTACCTGGGTATTTTTGAGAATTACCTTCCACCCAGAGATAGATGGGAATCCAGAGTGTAATATTCAGGTGTTGGAGGACATATTGAGGGATCATGTACTAGATTTTTGTGGATTGTGGTGAAGGAACTTAGTGCATGTTGAGTTTTCCTACAATAACAGTCACCAGGAAATGATTCAGATGGAACCATATGAGGTTATATATTATAGGAAATGTAGATCTCCATTATATTGGATGGAGGATAGGGAATTGGGGTTATTAAGACCAAGTATCACGAAGGAGACATTGAAACTAGTTCAGTTGATTTAGAAATGTGTGGTTACAACTCAGAGTTAGCAGAAGTCATATGTGGATCGATGTCTTTGACCTATTGAGTTTAGGGTGGGTGATTGTGTATTCCTATGGGTTACAAAAAGGTTGTTTCACCATCAGATTTGGAAAAAGGGAAATTTGTCACCCAAGTATGTGGGTCTATTTGAAATTTTGGATAGGATCATTCCGGTGGCATACTGATTGGCTCTTCCACAATGGTATAGTGGCATGCATGATTTTTTTCATATATCACAACTTTGAAAGTATCACCCTAACCTATATCATGTGATAAACATTGATGATGTTGAGTTTGAGACTAATGCATCCTTTTAGGATCATCCAACTCGTATTGTGGATTATAGTGAGAAATTATTACGGGGAAAGATTATTACATTAGTTCGAGTGTTATAGAAGTATGGTAATGTGCAAGAAGAGAATTGGGAAAGGGAGACCAATATATGAGCCTGATGGCCTGATCTTTTTACCTTAGAGGATTAGTGATACTTGGGAGTGTTTCTTGAGGGTGATCCATTATAAGGTGGGGAGGTTGTAAGATCTCAATCTCCTTTGAGGTGCCTTCCTACTTAAATTTTGGTTCAAATCACTAAAAGTTGGTTAATAAAATTATTACTAGGTGTATGCGGAGTCTTAGATGTATTTTGGGGGTTTGAGACTTGAAATATAGTAGAATGTGGCCATCCAATGCATGTTTCATGATTGGTGTAGAGTTAGTAGTAACCATGCGACCTAACTGTGCTTGCCTGGAGGTGGGGTGTATGATTTGAGAAACCATGCAAGAGGGTAGGAAAAACCATGTGGGCTTGGATAGATCCATCCTTCATGGTTATTCAAACCATGTGATCTCCCTAGGAGAACATGCAACCTATCCCCCTCTTGGAAAGAGGGTGGTACACGGTTAATGCACATTTTTTCAAACTATGTGGCCAAACTCTATGCCCCATTAAAAATATGGGACTTTAAAATTTCCCCCTTGATCTTTATGTTTCTTCCCCCAAATTTCCTACCCATTTCTACTACAGTATCCAAGGGTGATGAAACCTTCTTCCCAAACTTCCCAAGGATTGATATCCCTCATTTCTAAGCTGTTTGGAGCGCCGTTAGGTGCAGATCAAAGCTCCAGGTGAGTCTAACACTCCTCTTTGATATATTTTTTGGATTAGGGATTATATGACCATTAATATTCTTCTAAATCCCTAAAACCTTTTTTACAGTGGTTTCTAGTTTTTAGATTTAAAGGTGGGTTGTTTTCAAATCAAATTATAAGGTTGAGAATGCAATGATCTACAAAATCGTGGTAGATGGTCTTCAAGTTATATCACATAGCCTTGTTGATTTTTTTTATGTGAATGTGGTTATGTTTCTATGCCATTATTCTATCCATTTGGTTTGAAATGGTAGAAATGATGAATTATTTGGTTAATTGATGAAGTTAAACCCTCATGATCCCCATGAGATGCATTGAGGTTAATTGGACTAGGTTAAGGGTCACCCATAGGGTGTGCCACTTTTGTGAACACAGGTTCAGGTTATTTAACATGAAATTAAAAGGGGTTATGAGATAGAACCTATGATAGTTATTTTTATCATGTTAACATGGGTTTATGAAAGTAAACCGATGATAATTATGTTAAGTTTTTCAACATGGATTGTGATATGGATTTGATGTTAATTATGTTCGGGTGATAACTTGGCATAAGGGGGTGTTTGGTATAATGTGAATGTGTTAAATGGATTAAAGTGAATGTGTTAAATGATTATGAGTTGTAATGTAAATGTGTAAATGGATGGAGGCATTCAAATGAGGAATATATTAAATGGGTTAAGATATGAAAATGGAAAATGGGTTAAAGGTATAAGGCATGTAAATGGAAAATGTGCTATTGGATTAAGGCATGAAGATGGAATATGCATTGAATGTGTTATGTTTGTAAATGATAAATTCGTTTATTTTTTTTTATGATTATGTTGGTAAGTTTATTATGGTTAAAGAAGCATGTGAACATGTCTTAGTGGTATGTAGGGTATTGAATTGAGGTTTTACACCCATGGGTAAGGTTAGACTAAGGCTCTAAACCCCACCTGTATAATGCATGAGTTAGGGAGTTAGACTAAGGATCTATGCCCCTAAAAGATGCATATGATATAAATAACAAGACTAAGGCTCCAAGTTAAGTTTATGTATACCTATACTAAGTATCCAAGGTAAGTGTTATGTATTATTTTGTGCAATGTTTTCCATAGTGATGTTGGGAAATTGATTCTTTCCCTTTATGAATAGTTTATGTGACCAACATAGGTAGAAGTATATTTGATGAAAATGGATAACCCTTGAAATAAAATATGGAAGCCGATAAAGTAAACCTTGTTAATTTATGAAACCCATTTTATATCATGTTTATCATGTTATTCATTATTTACCCATATACAATATCTGTTTAGACTTGATATTTTATAGACACTATTGGTGGTGGCCTATTGAGTTGTACTCACACATTGATCAGGCCTCCATCTGGCACCCGAGCAGACTTCATGGTTATAGGTCAAGAAAAGGGCAAAGTCCCTATGCTAGATAATTTATTTGGGGCTCAGTCATGTGCATAGATGAGGGATCCAGACTTAGAGATAAGACATGTTTTGGGGATTCTTCAGTTAGTATTTATTTTGGGTTTCCTTTACACTTGGAACTGTATGAAATGAAATGGAATATTTATTGTTTGGTTGTGGGATTGTACCCAATTTTGGGAAATGGATCTAAAAAACATGTGTATGGTTTATTTATTTCCTTTATTTAATGTTTTATCTATTTTGAATTACTTTTATAAAGAGGGTATAGTCTCCCAACATATCCTATTAGACCCTCACTTCTAGTCGGATACCTCTAGTGTACAGGGAGATGCACCTGAGGCCATATAGAAACACATTTCATGGCACCTATTTAATGAATACGAGACTAGGGAAGTTACATAAACTATCTATAATATCATGTGTTTTCCTAAAAGAACTATAAAAGGTGCACTACAGAGGGGGGTGAATTGTATTTAAAAAAAACTTCTAGTTTTTTTATAAACCTTTGGTTTTATATTGATCAGAAATATGATCTTACGATTAAGTTACAAATTATTAAAGTATTTTTAAAAATAATATAAATTTATAATATCTAAAATTCAACAACTTCTGATGAACTTAATAAAACAAAATGGAAGAAAAGTATAAAAATAATTCATAGAGTGTCAAATGGTAATTAAACACACCTAAAAGGATACTATAAAACCAACTTTATTTAGCCTTAAGTGGTAAGAAAGTCTGTAAACATGATTTTATGTATCTTTAATTGTATACCTATTAGAAGGACTATATTTATATCCCTAGAATACCTCAACTTAAACCCATATGAAGGTTTATAGTCTTACTTTCACTAGAATCCCTTGATCTAGATGATCAGATTCTTTATGATTGTAATGGAAATTAAGTTATTTTTTTTTATATTTTTTCATAATGGTAACTCTTAGATAAAATTATCAAAAAGAAAGTTTACATTGATTAGAAGAACTCTTAAGTCAAAAATCTATTAAAAAACATCAGAATGAATATATAATTTCTTAGCATTGAGTAACATTCTGTCTTATCACATCTATCCTTCTTATCCATGAAGCTATAACTCTATTTATATACTTCATTTTAATAAACTCCAATGTTAAAATTCAACTTACTTCGGGATCAATTGTAACTACATCGGAAGCTTCAAATTTATCTACTAATGAGATTAACTTAGATCATCATCTTATGATGTACTTAATATAAAGACAAGATTCAAGTTAAATCAAATTCTTTCCATGTATTTAAATTTTAAAAACAAAATAAGTAAGTGAGTCATTGAATCAAGAATATCCCCCCTTTTTAAAAATATTGTACATATAGAAAAAATTGACAAGATTATTGAATTTTAAATTTAAACTTTATATAAGTTCTGATAGAATAAATTATTCCATTTATCTTAAAATATTCAATAAATAAACTTATTAGATATGAAAATTATTATAAAATAAATCTCCACATTTATCAAATAATAAAATCATGATAAATTTTCCAAATTCCCCCTGGTTAAATAATAAGAGAATAAAAATATTTTCAGATTTCTCCCCTTTTGTGAGAACTCGCAATTTTGAAATTTCTTACCCATAGAAGAAATACTTTTATAGTTTTTAAGATTAAAAATTATCAATTTTTTTAATTTTCTCCCCCTTTTTGATTTTCAAAAATAACTAGGGAAGAAGAAAATATTTAAAAAGAGTTAGAAAAATATAGAAAAAATAAATTAGTAGAATATCGAGTTTACTAAATTAAACCTCATAGAAGTTATCTTTTGATATATGGATGATCTTCCTATTTTGATGATAGTTTTAGGAAAAAAATTAATTGAAAAATTTCATCTTCTACTAAAAGTTGTTTTCTTAAGAACATGATAAAGAAAATTATCCTTTTATTTCATAGGTTAATGCATAGAATCTCTAAAATAATAATACCTAGAAATAATAAAAATATATTAAGTTAAACTAATACCATATCTTACATTAAAAGAATATTTTTGAAAAAAATTAATATTAGGAAAGAATAAATAATGTCCTAACCCATTATTAAAGGTTTTTTTCAATGTGAGGAGATATGTAAAATAAAAAGTTTATTGAATATAACTTTAAGTTGATCATACCCAAATTATTTTTGATGTATTTAAATCCATCAAAATTTAAGGGTTTTGAAAATATATTACCAATCTAATTTTAAAGTCCAATAAATTAAATAATAATATTTCCTTCTAGTGTGTGATCTATAAGGAAATTGTATCTTACATCTATGTGATCTAAATGCGATTGATGTGCTAGGTTTTTAGACAAAGTAGTAGTACTCATATTATCATAAAGGATTGTATTTTGAATGAAACTTAAACCAAAATCCATGGGTGTGTGTTACATCCACAATACTTGTGAACAAAAAATTACAACTACTATATATTTATCTTTAGTATTGGAAATTTAAACTAACTGTTACATATTAATAGACCAAGAAACTAAATATTCTCCTACAAAATGACACATTTCATAAGTACTTTTCCTATTCAATCTTCAAAATCTAAATTCAGCATCTGAGTATCTTTTAAGTAAAAATTAATTTAAAAAAGAATAAAATAAACCAAATTTTGAGGTTACTTTAAGAAAGTGGAAAATATATTTTACCACTTTAATATGTGATTACTTAAATTAAACTTAAAATATCACACACAAACACACTGAAAACATTATGTTTAGTCAACTAACCATTAGATAAAGAATTTTTTTGATTATACCTCTATTAAGTTTTTGATCAAATGGTTTCCTAAAATTCATCAAGATCAGATTTGATAAAAGTTTCTATTGGAGTATTTATACTCAAATCATTTTTAATTTTTTTTGAATATATATATATATATATATATTTATGTTGAGTTAAAATGTTTCCTTTCAGTTTTTGAGTGATTTGAAAACTAAGGACAAAGATAAGTTCTCCCATTATACCCATCTTGAACTCACTTTTCATAAGTTATGAAAATCCATTGGAAAAAGAATTTTGAGTTGATCTAAAAATATTTCCATCAATATAAATTTAAAAAACGTTGGTTTCTTTGAAATCCATTCTTTATTAAAAGTGTTGGATCATAATTTCCCTTAACAAAATTATTTTTAAGTAAAAATATAGTAATTTTTTCATACCAAGTTCTTGGTCCTTGTTTAAGTTCATAGAGTGCATTGTTAAGTTTAAATAAATGTTATGGATATTTAATATCTTGAAAACTAGGGATTTGTTCAAGATAAACTTCCTCCTAAAAAAATATGTTTAGGAAGGATATTTTTACATCTCTTTTAAGTAGAGTGAATTTCAGATGCGCTGAAAAACATTTTAATATTTAGATATATTAAAGTCTATATAGTAGTGAAAAAGTCTCACCATGGTGTATGTATTCTTATTTACAATAATATTTAGAAATAAGTTTTTCTTTATTCAATACTATAATTCAATTTTTATCAAATTTATTTATAAAAACCCATTTTACTCCAGTCACTAGAAGTTATTTAGAATGCACAACAAGAGTCTAAATTTGATTATTTACAAATTTATTTAGATCTTCCTATATTTCCCTAATAAAAATTAACCACCCAAGGAATATTATTCTATTTTAGGTTTGAATTGGGATATAAAATATCGGTACACACATTGATTTCTTAACGAACTTCTTATTTTCATTATTTGGCTTACATATCCAATGGATTATCAGTTGGATTAATCCTTAAGATCAAATGGATTTTATGTATAGAGTGATAAATTGATCCTAAACTACCGGTCGAGCATCTTCTATAGAAATATTTTCCAAACAGTTAAAAATCTATTAAAGTTACTAATAGAGGGTTTACTACTAATGGTTTTGAATAAGATTATAGTAAGTATATAGAATTATTTTAAAAAAATTAACCATAGGATTAACTTCCAAACATTTTCCAAATATAAAATGGATAGTTTCATCAAAACTTACACGTATAGTTTATTCAACAATATTTTTTCATTTATTAAACATTCTATAGGAATTACTAGTTGTAGAATAACTAAGGAAAATTTCTTCATCAACCTTAGGACCAAATTTATGAAGTTCATATTTATTTTTCAGAATGAATACTTTACATCGAAATACTCTATATTATGAAAGGTTTCTATTTTTTCTAAACCAAAACTCATAAGGAGTTTTATTAATAAACTAATGAAGTTAAACTCATAAAACTCTATTTATAGTATAAAATGAAGTAATCACTACTTCAACCCAAAAATATCTAGAAATAGAATACTCACTTAGAAAAGTTTGAGTAATTTAATAAAGAATTTTATTTCCTCATTCCACTATACCATTTTGATGTGGTGTTCTTGGTGATGAAAATTTATGAGTAATACATTTCTTACTTCAAAAGGTTTAAAAAAAAGAGTTTGAAAAATCACCACCATGATCACTCTATACATTAACATAAGTTTTATTTTCTCATTTTTAATAGAATAAATAAAAATTAAATGAGAAAGTAATTTTTATTTTCATTTGAGTAAAAAAACCCTTGTCAATATAGTGTAATCATCAACCAAAACAAGCACATAGTGTTTTCCCCTAACACTCTCACTTTTTATAAGACCAAATAGTTTTATGTGTACTTAATATAAAAACTTATAAGATGAGATTCCATTTTTAGGTTTAAAACTAGACTTATGTTTTTCCCAATTTGACAAGGATCATAAATTTTAGTAGAGTTAAACTTAAGTTCAGGTAGTTCTCAAACATTTCCTTTCCTAGAAAGTTTAACTAAAGTATGAAAGTTATAGTTTCCTAACCTTCTATGCACAAACCAAGATAAATATTATATTGCACTTAAACAAGGAAACTTATAATGTCTCAATTATTATAAGTTAAGTGTGTATATATTCGCATGAATACCAGTAGATATAATGAAAGTACCTTCTAAATTTTTAATAATACATTTTTTATTCATGAAATTCACAAGGTAACCCTCATTTCATAGTTAAATAATTCTGATAAGATTGTTCTTATGTTCTAGTATATATAAAACATTAGAAATTATGGTTTTTATAAGAAAATAAAAGTCATCAATTATGATGATTTTTCCTATGCACTGTCTCCAATAGTGACTCATACTTCATTGAAAATTTTCAGATCCCCTAAGTTGGACTTGTCTCTAGTCATATGTTAATAATAATAGTTGTCCATGTACCATTTATTTATGTTGATGGTACTCAAAATCTTTCCCTAAAAGAAATAAAACTACGTTCTTAGTACCTAAATTTTATTTGGTCTAATAACATTATTAAATAAAATCGGAGTAACACACATATGCCCAATTATCCTGCGTTGAAAAATGATGATGTACCAAGTCAAATTAATTATTTTTAAACCTAATTACTACTATTACTTTTTTAAAAAGGTTTTAACCATAGGGAAGGAAATTTTTTGACCAATAAAATGTAAAAACAAATAAAAAACAAAGATAAAACAACAAAGAAATGATATAGTGATTATGTGAGTTGAAAATGGGGGAAATAATGGTGCAATGAAAAGTTTGGGAGGCCAAAAATTGATTGAATTAAGTGAATTGGATTAGATAGAGTTGTAAGAAGATGATATTTATATTTTATTAGGTAAAACTAATAAGATACTAAAAGCATGTGTAGAGGAATAAATTGTATAACTATCATTAGATAAATTAACCTCACAAGAGAACTGTCTTGAGAAATATTATTTCTAACAAAACACAAGATGGGGATTATTACTCATGTAGAGGAGAATACCACAAAATTTTCAATAAATTACTTTGGTTTCATTCACCAAATAAAAACATTATTTACTTTTCTCCTATAGGTACTTAGAGTAGAGTGAATTTATTCTCACAAGGAAGTAAAGATGGGAACCCTAAATAGAAGACAATATACCTCTTTGATTTAACATAATAAAGAATAGGTAAAATTAAATAAAGATCAATCCATATGATTCAACTCCCCAAACTAGTTAACTATACATGATAGGATAATAAAAAATATAATACATTAAACTTATATTGAAATAATGGTACATGAATTGGATAAAATAGAATAAAACTTACCTGTATTGATCGTCCTCTTCCTTCAGATCCAACTCCTAAGCCATAGCCTTGAGTGTGTTCTATAGCCTTTGATATAGCTCCCGGATCCAATAATGTGATTCTACTAAGATATATTAATTATAGGTGATGAATCATGATGATTTGAGGATGATTTAGGATACACGTTGTTGTGAGTCGTTGAGTTCCCCCTTGGTATCTAGAATCTCCCCCCTTAAATTTCATGATAAATCTTAGCATCACATCCTGCTCACAGACATCAATTTCAGTCTTTCCTGAATGGTCTCCATGTAGAATGCCTTCAATATTCATCATTTTATTTATGTGAAATAAAATAATCTCCTTAAACTAATGTAACAGACCCATGTGGGAATGGCCTTGGAGGAATACCCAATTTAGTTCTTGAATGATTTAAGAAATTTCCATAATCTTCTAGAATATATAATCTTTAAGATCTCATTTTCCTTAAATGATTATTTTAAAATTTATTTCAATTATTTTTAAAGTCCACATGACTGTAACCTATATTTAATTTTAACTTTCCAACATATCTTTTAATTTTTCAAGTTTATCTTACAATTCTTAGTACTGACTACTTCGTCAAATTGCACACTTGTACCATGTGACTTAATTCCTCCTTCCCCTATCATAATATTATCCAATTTTTTTCTTCAAAGGATGAAAATATATAGTTTATGTAGAGCTTCACCAAAAAATATTAGCGTTATTTAATTTGTTATCATCAATTTAGTTCATTTAAATAAACCTAGGTTCTCATATAAACCTTCATTGCATGTGCAACTTCATCTCATTTCTCATTTGAAATTACTCTCAATTGGTGAATTTCCCAAAATTAGAGTGAAGAAAAACTTTTAATAAAACAAATTAAATAGTTATAAAAAATGGTATGGATGTGCATTGATTATAATAATTCATGAATCTATCTTTAGTGGTAACTCAAACTGAATAATCTCATTTCAAATCAAGTTAATAAAATCTTATGCAATTGGTGTGCTATGACTTAAACTCATAGCAACATTCAACTGAACACCTAGATTACACACTAGATTAGTTCACAAAAACAACATTGGGGAGAAATATTTCCCCTATTACTTACTCAATTTAACACCTACAAAAAAAAAACAACAATTGACATAATTACTTCAATACTCCCCTGATAATCATCTTACACGGAACTCAACTCAACCTAGAGTAGTCTCCTTCTTTATTTATTTTATATTAGTTAGAAATATACTTCAATATTCAGTAGGTATTCATCAACTTGAATTAGTTACATGCTCGTAAGCCTCTAATTTTTTATCATGGGTTCATAGGCATGTTAGTCCTCAAACTTCCATAAGTTACTTGGGTTGTCTTCCTCATACTCATCTAATCTTGATAAGGTCTTAAAAAATGTGGCTAAGCTTCAATTCATCATATTTATTTTCTTAAAATTTTATTATGTCGAAATCATTACTTGACTCATATGTCTACTTTAGTGAATACTTTTTGAATGTCGAAAACCTCACCTCCCCTATATCAGTATCTCATATTCATTAGCTCTATGATATCTATTCTTTAGCTCTGGTCTATTTCAAAATCTACTTCATGCCTAGATTAAAATTCTATTTATTCTTCATCATAAATTGATTTCTTGGCCTATACCAACCCATTATTGGCAGCATTCAAAGCTTCATTATCTTTGGTCACATTGTACTCTCTACAAAAACTTCACTAGATTCAAATGACATTGGATTTACTATATTTCATGATGGATTATAATCCTCAATATTCTTTAAGCGAGCTTAGTTTACCTTCTTGTTCATGATAGGTTCATCCTCATATGATCGATTTATCAGATCATGGAATAGTTAGCCTAGTTTTCATTTACACAAGGTTAGAATGTAGTGGTGGAGAAGGTTGTAATTGATATAAATGAATAGATCATGGAATGAGGGACATAGAAGGAAATTCATAAAAGGAGTTTCATGGAAGGAGGGATATAGAACATAGAAAATGGAATAGAAGAAGTGGTCTTCACATGGATTATTTTGTATATAAGTTTGGGGAATTCATGGAAGAAGTCCATCATAGAAGAATGAATCATATCACAGAAGATCATGTCATGGAAGAAAGCAACATGAAATATTTGTGTGTTGCACTAATGATTTCACATTGAAGTCTGTGGACTTCTCACATAAGATTGAAAATTTATTCTTTTAGTGGAAGGGAATGAATGATCCTTCACTCATGAGCATAAAATATTTTCCCCACTTATTAGATTTTAAAAAACCAACTTCACATAAGCAGGTCCTAAGACACACAAATTAAATGTTTTATAAAATTGATCAATTTTAAAATCAAAATAAATTCCAATAATAGATAAATCAATGAGTTTTCAAATAAGAATTAAAAAAATAATTCCAAACTTGAATTAATGAAATAAATGTTTCTAATTTAGAAATAATTAATCTTAAAAAACCAAAATCACTAAAATATATTCCAAAGTAATTTTAGTGAAAATATTTGTTATTTAAGAATATGAAATTTTAAACTAAGAACATTTTATCATTTTATCCTGAGTAATAATAATTTTAATGAAAATATTCAAATAATTACACATAAAACACTGTTTATTAAATATTTAATAATTTCCCATTTGAGGTATTGTTTTAGTCAGTAAACACTAAATAAATCCTAATAAAATATGGGGCAAAAATATCTAAATAAAGTCCACATAAAATTTACCGACACTTAATCAACTGCACCACTGAGTAATACAGTGAATTTTGTTTATTTACAAATATTCCTAGTAAAATTTGATTATCCAACATAAGTTAAAATACACTCCAAAATAAATAGAAATCAAAGATTAATCCATTAGAAAATATGTCATTCATCCTTTTTGAATATCACTCACTATCTTATTTCACTCCTAATTACAATTCCAATTTTAGTAGTGTGGATAAATAAGATTTAAGTGGAATTCAAATTTTAACAAGTCCTTTCAGAATCACTCTCTCCCAGGTTCCTCAAGCTAAATATCCTCTCCCCACTTAATTGATACAAATCTTATAATTCAATTTCCCCATTTTTCATTTGTATTAAATATTCACCTCATCTTAATGAATCCATTCTTTATAATTAGGAACTTTATTTGATTTTTTTTATTTTTTCAGCCATGAATGTGAAAAGCACTTATTGGATTAAAAAATGGATGTTTTATTATTTTTTAGTGCCTAATGTATTAGATATTTACCTTGAGATTAAAATCACCCATTTTACTTCAGTTTAAAAGGACTTATATGACTATATTTTTAGTTATCTTCCTAAAGATTTTTATTTCATAAATGAAAAGTAACTAGGTTAAAGGTCATATCTCTAGTTCCATAAATTTTTAATTCTAATTTGATAAATATTTTTCCCATCACAATTCCTTCCCTAGTTCCCAAAAAAAATTTCTATAAAATATTTAGTCTACATTTAATCATTAATCATATAAATCTAGTAACTTCATAATTAGTTAAATTCCCCCAAACTATCATGAGATTTTTACCTTAGGTAGAGCACATTGAATTTCGATTTCCTAAAAAAACATGAAAATTTTACTTATATACATTGAAAATATCCTAAAATTATTCTGAAATGGTGGTAATTTTGAAAAAATAGGGGTTTTTAATTTGTAAAAAATTGAAACATAGTAAAGGTACATTTCAAGACCCCTATCCCCCACACTTAAAATCCAAAATTTTACCTAATATTGAATCCAAAGGTGGAGGAAACATTTAATAAAATTTATCTCAAAATATATTTAACATTTCAATAGTTCACAAATTTTTTGAAGAGTTTTTAGGGAAGTTGCGAAATCATTTTTCCACAAATCACAATAAATTAAACACATTCAGATTTCACAAAATTTACCCATATGAAAATATTTAATAGTTTTTTATAGAACATAATTTTAGATAAGATTCATAGTTGAATTCATGTTTTACAATGATTTTCAATTATGAATAGCCATGAGAATTAAAAATTTTGGGTTTATGAATCAAGGAAGTTAGGAAAGTAGTAGTGGATATCAAAATTAAAAAATATTACATCATGTAGAAAAAATTAGCATCGACATTTAAAAATTGAATCTTAAATACAATGAATTTGAAAAGAAAAACACTACTTTACTGAATATATAATCTTTATAATTTGAGTTCAGATGATTGAACCCTCTATTTTTGTGACCTGAAGTAAGTTCCCTAGTTTCACAAAGGAAATACCAAGGTTTGAGTTTAGGTGGCTTAATCCAGTTGGATCTAGCTTATCGATCTTATTAGCCATACAGAGTAGTTGGAACTTCTTATAGTCAATCCATGGTAGTCATAATAGTTACAAATATTGAATTTAATAGAATTATAGGCATTTATTTAAATAGAAAATTAAAAGTAAAAAACTAAAAAAACCATGGGTTGCCTCCCCTAGAATGCGGTATTTTAATACTTTATCAATACATACTACTATAATCTTACGATAATAATTAGGTGGGTATGATTTATTAGTGTTTTCAAGTTCACTATTTTGAGTGGAATTGCTATCATGCTCTCTCCAGTTTTTTAGAACACCATATTATTATAGAATTCTTGTTAAATTCTCCAAGTCTCTAGGGATGGGTTACTTCCAGTAGTGTTTCTATGATTATAATATCAAAAATAAGAACAAGGATCAAAGAAAACAACAATGAATAATCACTAAAATTACAACCATCATCATATAAGTTTCCCCCCCACACCTAAGAAATTTAGAAATTCAAGAAAAGGTGAAATATATATTGAAACCTACTCACTGTGATTCTCAACATAATTCTCAGAGTTAGATTCCTTTTTTGAAGCTGAGAAATTATCCCCTATCTCTCCTAATAACTATTTAAGATCATGAATATAAAATTCTTCATCTAAGTATCTTATTGTATCGAGGATAAAATAGCTGACCATTACAGATTTTTTTCCAGATTCTCAACTTCGACTCTTGCAATAGGTTGGGACATCGTAATCTATATTATATCAGGAGGAAAAGAAAGAAACTTAGAACTAACCCCATGTTTTAAACATCCAACTATAGAAATAAGTATGGACTGGTCTAAATCTAGGTTGGATGAAAAATAGGGGTTCTATTAGAAATAGAAGGATATGAGTGATGCTCAACAGCTTGGGGAGAAACAAAAAGGCTTGGTTCTGGATGTAGACTTTCTCAGTCCTTAGTAATGAGTTTTCTAATATATATCTCAAATTTCTTCAATATTTCCAGTTTATGTGTGGATTCATAATAAAATTTAAAGAATCTAAATTTTTTATAACAAGGAAGATTGAAATCCCTCCTAGTCTCAACTGTAAAAACTTTATTAATAATATAAATTGGTTTATATATAACCCCGAGTTTAGATTTATCAAACACATGAAAATTTTCAATAATATCCATAGCTTGAAGGACCAATTTACCCTTGGAAAAATAAATAATAGAAGCACTAGTAGCAAGGAAATGCATGTCTAAGATGACTGAAACATTTTCATTACACTCCATATTAAGAATAAAAAAATTAGTAGGAGAAGTAAGTTTCCCTTATTGGACTAAAAAATCATCCACAATTCCATAGGGATGAGTGATTAACCTATCATCTAGTTGAATAAACACAGAGGTTTATTTCAAGTTCCTTAGACCTATGTTTTCGATCAAGTATAAGGGAATAAAATTTATACTAGCACTAAGACAACATAAGAAATTTTGTTCCCCACTCCCTTTTATTTTCAATTTAATAAAAAACTCTTATGAAATTTAATTTTAGGAGGTAACATCTTTAAAAGGAAAACAATACACCCTTTGGTCAAATTTATAGTATCACATTATTCCCAATACCTATTATTTTCCAAGAATAAATTTGGTATATGATATAATATTTTTTAGGGACTCAAAAAATGAAATGTTGATGCTTTAAGTTTTAAACATTCAAAGGAATTTTAAAAAGTCAGGTTATTATTCTTTTTGACTCTTTGGGGAAAGTGAATATGAGGGGGATAATTCTTCAAAGTAGGTTGATTCATAACTTTCTCATAAAACCTCACATTTTTTACTTTCTTTAATCAACTTACACTTAATTTTACTTTTTTATTTATCTTTGTTAGGTGTAGTTTCATTAATTTGTTCAAATTAGACCTCACTATCTATATTTTTAGATTTTCCCCAGATTTTAATTACCAGTTTTAGTAAAATACTCGATTTCACCTCCACTAGGCCATCCACTGACTTTTTATTAAATTTTTAATCCAATTATAATGGTGAAAACTACCAAATTCTCCCTTGAATTGAGTTCATCTATATTGGAAGCTTTCCCTTTTATCTTGCTTATAAACCTCTTTCTTTTTAACTTACTTGGGTTTGAAAAATGTTAATATAAGATTGTTTTGATTTAATTTTTGTGACCAAATTCTAAATAATATCCTCTAAATAAATTTTAGAATTTTATGTCCCATATACATTTTGATACTAATTTCTTAGTGGGTTTGAAAAACTAGGGGTAGCTGCAAGTTGTTTAATAAACCCTTAGTCATGATAAGATAGATTGGGGTTATTTTTGAATCCAGAATTATATTTATTTAAAAAATGAACATTGCTTCTATACCATATATATAGATAGTCCTAATATTGGGTTATTTCCTTATCCTAATCAGGGAGATCAAAGTTGGGATAATAGTTCTAAGTGTTATCATACATCCCCTAATGATAAAATTACTCTCTAAGTACATGTTCATTGAAAATACCTATTTACTGTGGAGTTAGATCTTCCCTATGAATATTTATATTACCAGAACACATATGTTGGGACTTTTGATCAATTTTGTTACAAAGTTATTTGATCTCATCAGTTATAAAATCTAAAAAATAACCACTAAAAGATTGGTCCACAAGATTATTATTGTATGGTGTAAAACTATTATAAAAAGTGTCCATAAGCAGGAATGGAACCAATTAATGGTTAGAAAATTTCTAAGTAATTCTATAAAACTATCCCATATATCATAAAAGTTACCTCCCTCATCTTTAAAAAATCCAGATATCATGTTCCTCACTTCAATAGTAGTGTTCATAGGATAATATTTTGAAATAAATGAGTTGAACAATTGATACTAAGTGTCAAATATATCCCCATCAAAATTCTATAAGAATATATTATCCTTTATCTTGATATATAAAAGGAAAAACCTTAGCCTAAGATCATCCTCATTTATCCCATGGAGAGGTAATTATTTCATAGAACTATAAAAGTCTCTAATGAACTAAAGAAAATCCTCATTGGGATAAGTAGTGAAGGAATGAAGCATGGAGAGGTGTGACTATTTAATTTCATAGTTCATAGACCTAAGAGAAAGCCTTATGAATTATGATTTTTTAGAAACTAAAGGAAATATAAAATCCCAAATTCTAGGAATATCAGTGGCATGAATTCCGGGCTATTGTGGATTTAGAGTTTGGTTTTCATTTAGTTACTCATTTTTTTGACCTATTGATTTTCTATTTCAGATTTCATTTTCTTTTCAAGGAATGAAAAATGTTTCTCAATTTTTGTAATGAAATAATTCAATTATATTTTTGTACCCCTAGTATATATGAAAGTTAATTACAAACTTATTTAAAGGAGTACACAATAATAATTTTTTCAAATAATCATATTTATTTATTTTTATTTTTTATAGTTTTTTGAATGTTTTTTATATTGGTCATATGTGGATTCCCCATAAATGGAATCAAAATTTTCTAATGTATTCCAAGTCATTGACTATAACAAAGTCAAATTAATTATTTATAAACCTACTTACTACTAGTACTATGGTAATAAGGGTCAAACAACATGGAATGTGAAGTTTATTTGAACAAGACAAAGTGAAATAAAAAACAAAAACAAAATAAAATATGGAAAATTGAGTATATAATGATGATTTGGGTTGAAAATGGAGGAAACTGTGGTGTAATGAAATTTTTTGGAGGGTAATAGTTGATTAAATTAGGGTAATTAGGTCAGATATTTTTGAAATTAGATGATCCTACTCTTGCATTAGGTTAAAATAATATGATTCTAAAGCCATTTGGAGAGGAATAAAATGTATAAATATCATTAGATTAATTAACCTAAATAGATAAATATCTTTAGAAATTTTACTTTTAATACAACACAATATAGATATGCTTATTCTTAGAGAAGAGAATACCATAAATTTTTTCCAGAAAATACTTTGATTTCAACCACCAAGGAAAAATATACTGTACTTTTCTCCTTCTAGTACTTGGGAGTAGAGTGAAAAGATTACCCCAAGGAATAGAAGATGATAAATTTGGATGAAATAAAATATACATATTTTATTTAAACCAATAAAGAACATGTAAAATAAAACTCAACTCAATCATTATATTCCAACCCCCTAAACTAGTTATCTATACATGCTAGCAGAAATTGTTGAAAGTGGGTGCCCTAGACCAAACTTGTGTATATAATTTTATTACTATTACATGTATATAGTTTGATATATACATGTGTTTATATCACCATAATAGTGTTTATACTACTATATTTACGGTAATTTACTTAGATTACATATTGTATCAAAAGGTTACAATAGTTCCCATGCTATAATAAGATCCTAGAGATACCATGATAGTAATCTTAAAGTAATATACTATGATCTAGATACATAATAATAATAGGAAATGGATAATTTTTTGACCATAATATGTTGGGGGATCATAATCATTGAGACTTCTTCTTAGGAAGTTTTCACTTGATGATCTTGAGAAGATAAGATCATGAGGACATGCCTGCCAATAGGAACACCACATGTTTTAGGTGTCATTGGTTTTTGCTATCTATGAACATGTGTATCAGTCTACTGACTTGAGATCATTATCAATGTGTTCCATTTGATCATGTATTTTTATGAAAGGAAAAAACCATGACATTGAAGTCATGGTAAGGTATCTTATGTTGGGTGTATCTTTGGTGGTATGACATTGGTTGAATAGTCAAGACATATTTTTTCTCTTTTTAGTTGAGGAAGTGATATCTTAGGACTAGTTGTTTAGGATGGTAGTACCTTCATAAATCCATGACCATGGTATCCGAAGTTAAGTCTTCCTAGTTAGATCAACAAATAATAAATCAAAAACTAATAATGACACAAGTTACAAATATTTCTTTATGAGATATCACATAAAAAAGAGATTATATTACATAGTACATTTTTGTGGGATGATTCTTATTACAATGAATATTCCTTATCTCTTTAGGGGCATTGATGGGTTTCTAGTCTCTACTCCTAGTTTGTGAATGGTATTCACTAATATTGATAGAAGGGCCTATAGGCCGACACACAATAGCATATTCAAGAGTTTTCCATATTATATTGAATTAGTGTATATGGAATGGTGGGCCCCACCATGAGGTCTAAGTGTTATTAAAGTATTAATGATCACTAAAAAATAAATAAATTCATTAATATTTGAGTATAGAATAATTAGATTGAATTTATTTATTAAAAGTATTTTCATTTATTTAATTAAATACATGGAAAAATATTATATGAAGGAATATTATTTTAATATTCAAGGTTCATTTAATATTGTAAAAATCATGAGTTGAGTTAATAGATCAGTTTTATCATATAATATATTTAATATATATTAAAAGTATTTGATAAAAATATAAATGAAATTATGATGTAGTTAGTTCTCCACAACATATCGTTTATAGTTTATTTAGTGGATCTTGGATATACGGGAGCCTAAGAACCCTTTCTTGGTATTTTATCTCCTACTATATAAGTAGAGGAGAGGATTTTTTCCAACTTGAATTCATTCTAATGAATTGATAAATCCTATCTCCTCTTCCCATATCTAAGATAGAGAAAGATACTATATGATCTTTTGATCTTCGATCACCCTCATGGATCGAAGGGACGAGATTGTGATGATCATTATGACATCAAAAGAATCATCAGAGCTACGCACTAGCACCCAAAATTCAATGATAAGTGGCCATATGGATTCTTAAAGTATGTGTGGATGATCTAGAGGGGTTCATGCTTGAATCCTTTAAGCAACACTCACTGATGATGACTGATAGTAGAATGCGCCAAAAATTTTAAATGAGGTTTCCTTTATTTTAATTTTATTCTTATTAAATTCATGTAAGATCCTCAAACCTCTACCAGGGCTTGGATCATTGGAGATAATAAAGTTACATCATTTTAATGATGAAAAATTTTAAATACTTGGACCACCGGCTTCCTCTATCCACCTAAGTACCTACAATTAGTATTAGAGTGATCACCTGAATTTTCTGAGATAATAAAAAATTAATTTACATTAAATTAAGTATAGAAATTTAATTTGGTACCAATAGAATAGACCATGAATCGATCTGATTTCGGATGAAAAAGTTATGACCATCTAATTTTTTTAATATGGATTAAAAATATAGTTTTTGCGGGTTAAAATTTAAAGAACATAATAAATATATATTTGTTTGTGTTTTTATTTTTCAATGATCTAGTTTTAGCCAGGAATTGGTCAGAACAATTTTTTCCCAGTGAGCTGTTTTCTTCCCATGGAATCTTTTTCAAAAAAAATAGAAACAAACTTTTTATAAAAAAGTCAATTTCTTAGGATTTTTGACATTTGGGGTGGGGGGGGGGGGGGGAGGGGGGGGGTCTTGACACCCTAAAATACTGTCAATTTTTTTTCAATTTCTTCCCATAGAAGATTTGACATTGTAAAAAAAATCATTGGATACCTAAAAACCATATTATAAAAAGGGAATTTCAAGGGGGATACTTCTCAAGAAATCCCCCCATGAGTTGTCCCTCCCTTTCCATGCGGTCACACCTATTACTACCTTGGATGAACCCTACATGCATCCATACTAACAATCCATCTCCTCCCTCTAACTCGAGCCACCAGAGACCTCCCAACCCCCCTCCCAATCATGTGGTGGCACACCCTCACATTGCAATCGGCCCCACACCATCCATCCTTGTCAAATGGGTATGCTGAAAAGTGCCTCTACTATCCACTAACCACTATGGATGATCTCACTGATGCCAATGTCTCCCTCATGCGACGCCCTTGCCATCACTGGGTGACCTCATCACTGATTCCAACTTTAATAGCCAGTGCCTCCCTCCCCTATCACCCCAACTAGGACCACCTTTAGTTTCATTATCTATCCCTAGTGTCGCCCTTCCTTATCACCATGACCGAACCACCACCACACAAGGTAACCCCGATCATCCTCCCCTATTACCTAGCAGTGCAAAACCATCCCAAATCTACCTATTGTGTGAAAAAATAGGTCAGATCAACCCAAAATGGGTCAAGATGGGTCTTCCCATCTTGAAACCTCCCTTCACAAGGTCTTCCTGACCCATAACATCCTTGAGCAGGTTTTCCCAGCCCTAAACAGACATGTACGGGTTTTTCCTGACCTAAAATGGGCCTTAAAGGGGTTTATAGGCCCGTTTTTTATAATATAACCATAAATAAATTTTTTAATTTTTGGATTTATATTAATAATTTTATTATTTTAAAAAATTAAATTGTTTTTTTATTAATTAAATTAATTGTTAATTTAATTTGGGAATAAAAATTAAATTAATTTTTGGGCCAAAGAAAAACAATTATATGAATTGAATAATTTATTTAATTTATATTTGTTCCCTCAAACTTAAATTTATTACATTTTAATTTCATCACGCCTTTAATTTTCTCACCGACTGGTCCTGATAAGTGACCAAACCCTTTCATGTCTAAGTTTATTTTATTTAATTATTTATTAACCTCATGTAATGCTTGTAATATTTAATTAGTTTTTATTGGTGGTTTTCACATTGTCATTTTTTATTCAATATGTATAAAGGTATACACATCCATAATTTTTATTTCTGTATGTATGTTGTGCTTCTCGAGACCCCCTATCCTGTGTGTGAGTACACTTGTACTATTAACACTGATGATATAAGACATTGGCTATACCAAGATGAGGTGTTATAACATACGATAAGTGGAAACATTGGATCAGGGGTGAGATATGATAAGATTCAGGACTTGACTCAGGTATTATTCCCCCAGGTCACAGTTGATCCATTAAGTTTAAATGGATCAATTAGTAGTAGATTCTCAATACAAGTTGGGTAATTTATTTTATTTATTCATTGTTCATTATTTTATGCATTTTCGTAATTGTGGGAAACACCTAAAATAGTAAATAGAAAAATTCATAAATACATAATGAATGTATTATATTAATGATTATTAGTTGTGAGCATGAAAACATAGTATAAAAATAATTAATCAGAATATGATTACATTCTTTGAAAAATATTAAAAACCCCTCAAATAAATATTAATTCATGAACACCTTTCATCACTTAAATTTAAAAAAAACCCAGGTTTATGGGGTGCTTATCAGCCAAAGTTGAGGGTGCCTCCTACCATTGGGGATTTATTATAAGAGTGATGAGTTGAATTAACTAAATATGGTAGAAAATAAGTAGAAAAAGATAGATTTATACCACTTTAGAGGAAATATATTGAGGGAATCAAGGTTATGATTCTGAGAAGTTGATAACCCACTCAACAGTTCAAGGAACTGCAGGTCAATGTGGTTGGTCAGTATAATACTATATTGAAACTCTGCAAGTATTCTCATAGAAAAATCTTATAGATTATGAGTGGAGGTTTCAAGGACCCTTTCCACTAGAATACTCAAGCTATAGATTATTTAAAGTCTAGTAGTGAGGGATACTAGATTTCAATAAAATACTGTGATATATTCAATGATTTAATTAATTAATCAAGAATGTCTAAAAATAAATCAAGATAAATTACTAACTGTTATTTTTTTTATAGATAAAAAAGGAAATCACCAACACCATTGGTACATTATCACTATGATCAATACTAGATAAAAAAAATATCCTGACCAACCATAACTTCCAAGAGTAATACAAGTGCCTGTGCATAGTACTACACCAAAAAAGGATGATTTATGTATTGGAGTCCTCACTTACTAACAAGACTTATTAGAGAGAAATAAAGGAAGATAAGGATAATTATAATAGTAATGTAGATGATGCTCTAGATTTACAATGTATCATGTTGTGATCTATGTCCAATCAACTGTAGAAAATTCATGAGGAAGAAGATTCCTACAAGATACCAAATCATCTTAGAGAATTATATTAAGAGAGAGATATGAAAGAAAGGTATGAGATATACATTACACTATATAGGCATAGGATAGAATCAGGGAATCAAGAAGAACCTCATGTACACAATATGATCAGGTACATTGAGATAATTAAAGCCCTTGGGTTCAAGTTGAACCAAGAACTAGTGACTGGTATCATTCTTGCCTCTTTACTGTAAAGATTCTAAATTTTTATTATTAATTATAATATGAATAATATGGAAAATTATCTCCTAGATATTTTTTATTCAATTCTACAAGATGATAAGGATATGAATAATAACAATTATTCAGTCCTTATGGTGAATAAGAGGAGGAAGGGAAAGGATAAGGGGTCTAAGGTGTAGGATCAAAATATGAATGTAGATTCTCAATTACAAGAGGGGGGGGGGGGTGAATTGTAAGTTTAAAAACTTTCATTTTTAACATTAAGAAAAACTATGTTTAACAAGGTTAAACAAGGTAAGTTCACAAGACCTATTTTAGTTATTCGAAATTTCTAGGTTCCAAAAATGTGGTTATGGAGATGAAACTTAAGGAAAGTTTACAAGGTAAATATTATTCCTTAAATCATATAGAATCTTACTTAATTAGAGTACATAAAAGAACAAGAAAGTATACAAAAGTTATACTTTCTTCCTTTATCAAAATACAGTGGAAAATAAAATTGAAACAAAACAAGTAACAGGTATGAAATATTTTAACCCAAAGAGTAGGGTATCCAACAACCTTGGATAAAGGTCCCTTGATTTATACTTTCAAGAAAGTCTGTCTTACCCACACTAGGGTAAGCCCTTGATAAGAATATCAAATTCTGTTTTGCTATCCCCACAAGCCCTCAAACTTCAATGTAGTTGGCACCTCTATCTTCCTATCCCCAGAAGTCCTCGATTGTAAACACCAATAATCAGAGTCACACAAAGCAAGCTGAACAAGATGATCAATATGCAAGATGATCAATATGCACAAGGCATGAGAGTCTCTCTCACTAGAAATCACTTTAACAACCTAAAATTTCTAGAGTGATTGAGTCAGTATTCCCAGTTGTGTTTAGCTTGTTCAAATGAGATCCTATTTATAAGCACTTCTCCAATGGTTGAATCCCTCCTCCAATGGTCATATTTTTCCTTGAATTTCAGAGGGACCTGTACATGTGTCACTCAATCAACAGTTATTTAGAAATAGAATGTACGACATCGTTTCATAACTAAAACAAGTGTAAGAAAAATAAGGTTTCTTAACCAAATCCAATTTTCAGAGTCTAAGGAAAAATAAAAGTTTGGAGTTTAAGAAAGTAATAATTTAAAGACTATAAATCAGGGATATTCAGATTCTGTTTTCCAAAGAATTCAGAACCTGAATTTTATAGACTTCGGAATCTAAATTCCAATGAATTCGGAATCTGAATTCTTAGGAATTAGATTCTGAATTCTAAGGAATTCGGAGTCTAAATTATAAGGAATTTGGAGTCTGAATTTCAGAGAATTCGGAGTCTAAATTATAAGGAATTCAGAGTCTGAATTTTGAGGAATTCAGAGTCTGAATTTCAGAGATTTAAGAATCTGAATTTCATAGAATTTGAAATCTAAATTATGAGGAATTCAAAGTCTGAATTATGAGAAATTCAGACTCCAAATTCTGAGGAATCAAAAGTCTGAATTTCCGAGAATTTAGAATCTAAATTTTAGAGAATTCAGAATCTGAATTTTAGAGAATTTAGAGTCTGAATTATAGAGAATTCATAATCTGAATTTCAGAGAATTCAGAGTCTGAATTTCAGAGAATTCAGAGTCTGAATTTCAGAGAATTCAGATTCTGAATTTAGAACCTAAAATTAGAAATTAAAAACAGAATAATCTAAAACTAAGGATTTATAGGATCCCTAGGTATTTTATATGAAACCGAATTTATCCCTTAAGAAATAAAATAGTTAGATTTATAGAAAATATAAAATGAATAATGAAAAAAATAGGCAAAGGTAAACTTTTCTTGAGGAAGGAAAATTTTACTTTTTAGGATAAAGCTTAGGTAAAACATGATTTGACTTAAGATAGAGTGTTTGTGATTTTTAAAACATATAATAATGATAAAATAATAAGGAAACCCTATTGAATCAACAATCTATTCCCTTTTGGAAAGCACAAACATCCTTACAAAAAATAATATAAGGACTTAGAATTTTTCTTTATGAACGTAAAAGAAAACTTATCTCCCTTTACATATGAATCATAGTGAATATGACTAATTCCTCCTTAGGTTTTGAAATCCATATGGATCGTATTCCTAATTTTCTAAATGAGATTTTACATTATATTTCATACAAAAATATTTTTTTATAAGAACTTACCCTTATATGAAGTCCCCCTTAGTGAAATATTTTCTTTCTTAGCATTCTTTTTATCATTCCTTTCCCCCCCTTTGTGATTTTCAAAAAGGAATAGAGTAATGGAAAAAAATGGTACCTAAAAAATTAGTACTAAACAAACAAATATATGGAGAACAACCAAAATTTCATTAATATTGAAAGAATTTGTACAAGGAAGAAATTCTACAAAAGATCAGAATTAGGAAAAAAATCATCCTTCTTTCTCCTTCGACATCAATTTCTTGACAATGGTTTTCAGCTTCTTTATCTCCTTATGATATTCTTCAATACGATTGAGAAACTAATCCTCATCTTCACTTTTCTTCTCTAAGGCTTTTATCTTTTCTTCCCAACCCTTAAGAATATATTCCTGAACCTTCAAGACTTCTTCTCGCTTAAAAATATTTTCTTCAAATTCAATTATGAGATCCCTTTCCTCTTCCAATTCATGGCCACAGAATTAGGATTCCCATTCAGATCCTTAACTTTATACTTTCGAGTAGTCTGTTCAAGACTTAGCTTTTCCTCAAAACTATTATAAAGGTCCTTGATCTTCCCATATTCGGTTTCAAAAGAATCCTTAACATTATCATGAAATTCATCAAAGACTTTGAGCTCTTAGACTATCTTTCTTGACCATATTTTAATATTTTTGAAAGATATTTTATGATCCTCATAACCACTGAGAAAAGATTTGAAATATGCCTCAAGTCCGACACATTTATCCATAACCATGGAAACTGAATCTGATTTCTGATTTATCGAATATTGAAGCATCTAGCATCTTGAATCTATTTTTGGAAATAAGGGAATATTTCCAACCAGTTTTTTCAATGACTAAACAACAAAATCATGTCCAAGAGAGGATGATTATGAATCCGAGTGTTTAGTTTGAGAGGATTATTTTTCCATCTCATCAGCTTTACTCTTTGACAAAGCACCAAATTCTTTCATTTTCACCATATATTTACATGGTGTATCGACTACCACCTGTTTTCCCTTATCAGATCTCAGAATAATGTTTTGTGTTTTAGGTGATTCGTGCTCGCTATCTAATAGCTGAAAAATCTTATCTTCATCAACTTCTTCTTTCTCAACATCAACCACTTGATCTTCTGGATGAACGAAATCATGATTGCTGATTTCCTCTTCAGATGTCTTGTTTACTTCTTACTAACCCTGGTCATTTTTTCCTAGAGTAGCATGTTTTAAAGACTTAGCTTCAGAAGTTCGGATTGAAATTTTCTCAGAAGGACCCTCATTATCATGATAATCCTCCACTCCCCTTATCATTTCTTTTATATCACCGCTACCTTCTTATTATTCTTCCACTTCTTCCTATTCAACTTTTTATTCTTCTTGATGTGGTTCTGGAATCACCAACTTCTTTTCCAGATTCATAGGGAGTGATTCTTTCAAAAAAAATTTTGGTACCTGAAGTTGTTCAGATGCTTTTTCAGCAGCCTTGAGAAGAGATTGTACTATCTCATCTTCTGACATTTTCTTTCTTTGTTTATTTTCTTTTTCTTTATTCTCAATATTCTCGATTGCCTTCAACTTCAAGGATTTTTCCTCAATAGGATCCAAGACAAAAATAGGATCCCATTATTTCCTGTTATTATTGTATTCTCTCCATTTAGCCACTACTTCATTAGGGTATGTCTTTTGATTCTTTGGATTTGGAGGTGCATATTGGGTTTCCTTAAACACAAGATTTTCTCCTTTCCCTTCTAGTTACTTTTCCTTCCTCTTCCTTCCACCCTTCTTGGAAGTCTCAGCCACTTCTGATTTCTTTGAAAGATCTTCGATTTCAGCTTCTGACAAGTCATAAAAATATCTAGATTGACTATTAAAGACAACCTTCATCCTCCTTAGAGTATCATCACTAAATAACATTAATTTGAAATTACTTGGATTAAAAATACAAGGAGTTTTGAATGACTCAAGGAAAAGAACAATAATTTTCAAGAGTATAGCCAGATACATGATAATTTGAGACTTCAAATTTCTATTCTTTACATTCTCAATCATAACCAAGATATACTTGACCAGGTTTATCTTCCTGAGGTTCACCAAGAAATCCAGAATATAGATGTCACTTTTATTTAGGGAATCCTTATACCCTTTTATCAGAATTATAAAACCTTGGACCCATAACTCAAGAATCCGAAGGTTTGTAGATAGATGAACAATCTTTAGACTCTTCACTCCTTTCAAACCAAGACAAGCTAAAACCTTATCCTTATCAAAATATCCTGAAACATTCGGTAATTTGTGAGTACAGAGTTCTAATTCTCCTTCATAAGAAATTCTAATCAAAATTTATACCTTACTATAAGAAAGAGAATAAGTCTTTCCATAGCTCTTGAAGGAAAACTTATCTCTCCATTCTTCATTGAAAAAACTTTCTGACTCCTAAAATTCAATCAAAAAGTCTAGATAGACTAGATCCTATGCATTTGGTTTAGATATAAATAGGATCTCCCAGCCATTCAGCTTAATATTCTTTGAAATGATAGAGTCATACTTAGCATAAAATTTCAGATTGACCAACCTTTCTCGATATATCTTCCATTCACAATTTTCCTTTACAGTCGACATTTATTTCTAAGGAGAGGATTTAAAAGACATTCAGAAGTAAGGGAAACCTAAAGATTTAGAATGGCCTTAAGTAGGGAGGTATAACTTCAACACACGAAGGCTTTGAAGATCGATGTGGTACAAACATCGGGTGGTCCTTATATAGGCGTTTGAGGCGACGATTCAACTTACTTGATTGATCCAACGATTGAAATAATTCTGATCATATCTGAAAATTGAGATGATAACCGAAGAAGGATTTTGGTAGGTTCCAATATTTTGAGGTTTTTAAGGAAAACATTTAGATTTAAGAAAAAGTGAATCTGAAAAAGTTTCTTCAACAAGATAAAAATACCAACATGTAAAAAGCTGATTACGAAAATTTGAGAAAGAAAATATACCTTTCAGATTTCTAGGAAGATTATTCATAATGTGGAATATTATTCTTGAATAACTTTAGATTCCATAAAATTTTAAAGAAAAAAATTTGATTACGAAAAAAAAATTGATTACGAAAATTTTGATTATGAAAATTTTGACTACGAAAAAAAAATTTGACTATGAAATTTTTTAACTATTAAACATATGTACTCCCCCTATGAAAATGAGTTTTTAATGTAAGGATATAGGTTTCAACAAGAAGTTAATATGGAAGATTATCTTACAGTTATCATTCCTAACTTATGTTTAATATATTCAAATCTATTGGAGGGTAAAGATTTTGAGAAAATATCAGCAAGTTGATCTTTCATTCCAATAAATTGAAGAATGATATCTCCTTTTTGTGTGTGATTCCTAAGAAAGTGATGCCTAATATCTATGTTTTTTTCATGAGAGTGATGTTCAAGGTTTTTACTTAAGGAAATGACACTAGTATTATCATACATTATTTATGTTTTGGTAAAACTCATACCATAGTCGGTGAGTGTGTTTTGAATCCACAACACTTGAGCACAACAACATTTGAGCACAAAAACATCCAACTGCTACATATTCATCTTCAACAGTGGAAAGTGCTAATGAGTGTTTCTTTTTACATGAACAATAAGCTAATGAATCTCCTAAGAAATGACACATTTCAAATTTAGTTTTCCTATCCATTTTAGATCCACCAATGTCTGCATCCGAAAATAATTTAAAAAAAAAATCATTTCCAGAAGTATAAAAGAGTCCTAAATCCACGGTTCCCTTTAAGTAGCAAAAAATTATTTTCACTGCCTTTAAATGAGATTCCTTAGGATTTTATTGATACCTTACACATAAGAACACTGAAAACATTAAGTCTGGAAAACTAGCTATCAAATATAGTAAACTTCCTATCATACCTGTAAATGATGTTTGATCTACTAGTTTCTTAGCTTCATCAAGATCAAGTGAATTTGAGGAACAATGGGAGTACTAATACTTTTGGTGTTGTCATATCCATAATTTTTAAGAATATATTTAATATAATTATGTTGATATATATGAATTCCTTCTGGTTTTTGATAAATTTGAAAACTAAGGAAAAATGTTAACTCACCCATCATACTCATCTCAAAATCATATTTCATTAGATTCGCAAACGAATCAATTGATGATTGTTGAGTTGAACCAAATATAATTTCATCAATATAAATTTGAACAATAAAAACATTTTTCTTATCCTTCTTTATAAAGGGGGTTGGATTAGCATTTTCCTTAATGCAATTGTTTTGTAACAAAAATCCTATAAGCCTATCATACTGGGCTCTAGGTGATTGCTTTAGTCCATATAAAGCTTTGGTAAGTTTGAAAACATGTTCAAGATGATTTTTATCTTCAAAACCAAGAGGTTGTTTAACAAAAACTTCCTCTTGAACATATACATTAAGAAAAGAACATTTAACATCCATTTGAAAAAGTTTGAAATTAAAGAATGATTCAAAGACAAGTAGAATAAAAATAGGTTCAAGTCAGGATACTAGAGCATAGGTTTATTCATAGTCTATTCCTTCTTGTTGATTATAGCCTTTAGCAACTAATCTAGATTTATTTCTTACTATGATTCCATTTTCATCACACTTATTTTTGAAGACCCATTTTAATCCAATAACGGAAGTTTCCTTAGGTCTTTCAACCAAGGTCCAGACATTATTCCTTTCAAATTCATTTAACTCATCTTGCATGGATTTTATCCAATTATCATCACCTAAAGCTTCATCAGTGATTTTTTGGTTCTAATTGAGAAAGGAATGCTAGATGTTCTACTTCATTTCTTAAGGAACTTCTAGTCCTTACAGGTTGATTTACATAACCAATGATACTATCACTGGGATGATTCTTAAGAAACAACTAATTTGGGTTTTGTAAAACCTGTTCATCAACATATGGTAGAAAATCGTTTGGGGTAAATGATTTAGAAACATTTTCTTGAACATTTTTCTTATCATAAGGATCTTCTATTAAGGGTTTATAATCAGTTTTTGAAAACACATTCGTAGATGTAGGTTGAGGGTGTTTAAAAACAAAAGGACCAGTTTCTTCAAATTTAACACGTATTGTTTCTTCAATAGTACAAGTATTTTTATTAAAAACTCTATAATCCTTAGAAGTTGTGGAGTAGCCTAAGAAAATTCCTTCATCAGATTTGGGTGCGAACTTATGTAAATTATCTTTAGTATTCAGAATGAATACTTTACATCCAAATACCTTGAAGTAGGAAAGTATAGGCTTTCTACCATTTCATAACTCATAAGGGGTTTTATTAAGAAAAGGTCTAATTAAAATTTTATTTATAGTATAACAAGCAATACTTACAACTTCAGCCCAAAAATGTTTAGCTACCAAATATTAACTCAACATGGTTCTTGTTATCTCTTTAATAATTCAATTTATTCTTTCAAAAAAACCATTTTGTTGAGGGGTTCTTGGTGCTGAGAAGTTATGAGTAATGCCTTTTCTACTACAAAAAGTTTCAAAATCAGAATTTTTAAATTCTCCTCCATGATCACTATGAATAGTTATCAATGGAAGGTTTTTCTCATTTTTAACTTGGGCTCTAAAAATCTTGAAATAAGAAAACACTTCAGATTTCTTTGAAAGAAAATAGACCCACATAAATCTTGTGTAATCATCAACTAGGACAAATACAAAATATTTTCCTCCAATTCTTCCAATTTTTGTTGGACCAAAAAGATCCATATGCACCAACTATAATTCATTAGAAGTTGAGACTTCACCAATTGATTTAAAACTTGATTTATGTTTCTTTCCATATTGACAAGGATCAAAAACTTTTGAAGAATTATATCTAAACTCTGGTATATCCTTAACATGTATTTTCTTAGAGAGTTTACATAAGTTCCTAAGGTTACAGTGTCCTAAACTTCTATGTCATAACCAATATTGGTCTTACATTGCACTAAGAAAAGGTAGATATTGGCTCCTAAGGTCTTCTAAGTTTAGTGTCTATACATTCTCTTGCCTATGGGAAAAAATAATAAATTATTCCTTGGAATTGTGTACTAAGCACTTGTCATTCCTAAAATTCACAAGGTAACCTTCATCACATAATTGGATTATTCTAATAAGTTTGTCCTTAAGACCTTTAACAAACAAAACATTTGAAATTAAAGTTTTTCCAAGAAAAAAATGTTACCTACACCAATAATTTCTCCCTTATCATTATCTCTGAAAGTTATTTTTCCTCCTTTCATCTTGTTAATATTTTCAAAGAAGTTTTTGTTACCAGTCATGTGCTAGGAACATCCACTATCGATGTACCATATATTGCTGTTGGTACTATCTTTATTTTCCTGAAAATAAGAGTGTTAGACTTTCGGAACCCAAACTTTCTTGGATCTAGAAACTTCAGAAAGAAAAATTTTAGGTATCCACATTTTCTTAGAAAAATAAGCTTTATGAAAACCTAAAGGCTGAGTTTTGTTTAAGGAACAATTTTTTGCCCAATGTCCACCACACTGACATTTAGTGTAGAATGTAACACTTTGAAGAACAAAATAATTATTACTAAAAACTATTTTAGAATGAGTATAACAAAATCCAGAATTATTCCTTAGAGGTCAAATTTGGAAATACATCTTATCAAAGTTTTCCTTACCTAAGGTAAAGTTTGAAAAACATTTCCTCAAGGAAAATATTTCTGACTTCAGTCTAATAACTAAGTTTTTATCCTAAAAAACATTAGTTTTTTCACTAGAATTAGTCTCTAAAATATTTTTCTTAGAAATTATGTTTTCAAGATCCTTGGAAAGTTTATCCTTATCAGAATTAAATTCCTCATGTTTTTTGGAAATACTGTCAAAATCATAAATTTTCTTATCAAGATCTTTAGAAAGATTTGATACTTCTTTAGTAAGAATAAAAATTCTGGAATTTTCCTTATCAAGCTTTTTCTTGACTTTAGAATTTTCATTCTCAAGAAGTTTAGCAAACCTAGAAACTTCTTCATAAGTAGGCAATGTATTATCTTCATCAGAAGAAGTTTCTTCATCTGAAGATTCATAATATTTATTATGACTATAATTTTTACTCAAATATACATTAGTTATAGATTCAACATTGTGTACCTTGGCCATTAGGCAATGATTTTCAATCGGTAATTTGTCTAGAAGACCAAGATTCTTCTGATCAGAAGATTCATACTTTGAGGATTCATTAGAAGAGTCTCCACCACTGGCACTCTAGATGTCATTAGATTTCAAAAATTTCTTAGATATAGACTTGTAATACTTCTTTCTATTTATCTTATAATGATTTTCATTTCTATCCTTTTTCTTAATCATATGAAAATCTGGACTTATATGCCCTTCTCTTTTTCATTCATAACAAGTGACTTCAAAGTCTTTCTTTTCCTTTTGTTCTTTCTTCTTAAACCTATACTGAAATTATTTCTTTTCCAACTATCATGTTCATCCTTCGAGTAAGATTATCTAGATTATTTTTAGAATGTTAAATTTCTCTAGATTCAGATAAAACAGTGACATTATTTAACTTGGATATTTTAACCCTTTGAGGAGTCTTGGCATTAGTAGTAGTAAAGGCTACAATTCTATTTCCATTCTTCTTCTTATTCATATCAGCATCTCTTTTCATTCTTGTATCATGTTGAAGAAGAGTTCCAAAAATATCATTAAGAGTAATTTGAGATAATTTTCTATTTTCATCAATAGCTATTCTATTAGATTCCCACTCATTAGGCATGATATCTATAATCTTGTCCACAAGTGACTCATCATCTAAACCTTTTTCACCCATAGACTGTAAACTGTTAAGAATAGTCATAAATATTTATTGTACCTTTCACACTATTTCTCCATAAGGGAATAAAAATCCATGATATCCTGCTCTAAGCATAGATCTTCTAGTTTCTATAACCTTGGATGTACCAAAATGAGTAACTTCCAATTTCTTCCAAATACAATTTGAAGCTTCACAAGAATAAATCTGACTGTATATATTCCTGGTCATAGAACACAAAAAAGTATTGCGTACCTTGTAGTTTAGTTGATATTCTGACTTTTCTTGATTAGTAAAATTTATGAATTCCTTATCAGGAATCTTGTATTCTCCAGTAAGCATAATGAAGTTGTCCAATCCAGTATTAATAACAAAAGTCTTCATATGATCTCTCCAATATTCATAATCATTTCCATTAAATATAGGTGGTCTAGTAGGATTTAGGTTGTCAATAGAACCGAAATTCATTCTTTCTATCTAAATTAAAATATCTTTCCACAAAAAAACTTGTTAATAGTAAAAGTTTACAAACAAGGATAAAAATCCTAAGCAAGTAAAATATTCTAAACAATGAAAACTGAGCAAGAAAACTTATATGTGAATATAAGTATTTTAGAGACATCCTCTGATACCAATTGTAGGATCGAAATATGAATGTAGATGCTCAGTTACAAGAGAGGGGGGGGGGGGGGTGAATTGTAATTTTAAAAACTTTTGTTTTTAACCTTAAGAAAAACTATCTTTAACAAGGTGAAACAAGGTAAATTCACAAGACATATTTTAGTTATACAAACTTTCTAGGTTCCAGAAATGAAACTTAAGGAAAGTTTACAAGGAAAATATTTTACCTTAAAGCATATAGAATCTTACTTAATCAGAGTATATAAAAGAAAAAGAAAGTATAAAAAAGTTATACTTTATTCCTTTATCAAAATATAGCAGAAAATAAACTTGAAACAAAACAAGTAACATGTATGAAATATTTTAACCGAAAGAGTAGGGTATCCAACAACCTTGGATAAAGGTCCCTTGATTTATACTTTCAAGAAAGTATGTCTTACCCACGCTAGGGTAATCCCTCGATAAGAATATCGGATTCTATCTTGCTATCCCCATAAGCCATCGAACTTCAAGGTAGCTAGAACCTTTGTCTTCCTAATCAAGTAAGTTCTCAAACTTTAAGGTAGTTGGCACCTATGTTTTCCTATCCCCAGATGTTCTTGATTGTACACAACAACAATCAGAGTTTCAAAAAGAAAGATGAAAAAGATGTTCAGTATGCACAAGGCATGAGAGTATCTCTCTCTAGAAATCACTTCTGCAGCATAGAATTTCTAGAGTGATCTAGTTGTTATTCTCAGTTGTGTTGATCTCCTTCAAATGAGATCCTATTTATAGGAACTTATCCAATAGTCGAATCCCTGCTCCAACGGTCATATTTTTCCTTTAATTTCAGAGGGACCTCTACATGTGTCACTCAAACAATGGTTAGTTAGAAACAGAATGTATGGAATTGTTTCATGACTAAAATAAGTGTAAGAAAAATAAGGTTTCTTAACCAAATCCAATTTTCAGAGTCTAAGGAAAAATAAAAGTTTAGAGTTTAAGCATGTAATAATCTGGAGACTATAAATCATGGATATATGGATTCTGTTTTCCAAATAATTTGGAACCTAAATTCTATAGACTTCGGAATATGAATTCTAATGAATTCAGAATATGAATACTTAGGAATTCAGAGTCTGAATTCTGAGGAATTCAGAGTCTGAATTTAGAGAAATCCAGAGTCTGAATTTCAGAGAATTCAGAGTCCAAATTCTAAGGAATTCTGATTCTGAATTCTGAGTAATTAGGAGTCTGAATTTCAGAGAATTAAAAATTTTAATTTTAGAGAATTTAGAGTCTAAATTCTGAGTAATTCAGTGTCTGAATTTCAGAGAATTTGGAATCTGAATTTTAGAGAATTTGGAATCGGAATTTTAGATAATTCGGAGTCTGAATTTCAGAGAATTTAGAATCTAAATTTCAGAGAATTCAGAGTTTTAATTTCAAAGAATTTGGAGTCTGAATTCGGAACCTGAAATCAGAACCTGAAAGAAGAATGATCTAAAACTAATGATTTATTGGATCTCGAGGTTTTCAATATGAAATCTAATTTTACCCTTTAGAAATAAAAGAGTTATATTTATAGAAACTATAAAATGAACAATGAAAAAAATAGGTAATGGTAAAATTTTCTTGAGGAAGGAAGATTTTCCTTATTAGGATAAAGCTTAGAGAGAATATGATTTGTCTTTAGATAGAGTGTTTGTGACTTTAAAAACATGGAGTAATGGAAAAGTCATAAGGAAACCTTATTGAATCAACATAAGGCTAAGTATAAGTCAACGAAACCTAAGAAACATCCTAAAAAAAGAAATATATAAAGAGGGAAGGAAATGAGAAGGAGGCTATCTACTTTTTATGTGGAAATAAATTCTATTGGGAGAAGAATTGTGGAGATGGGAAGAAGAAGAAAGTAATAACTTCTACTTCAGACATTTTTTTCATTGAATGCAATCTATATTTATCTAAAATTTGGGTATTGGATACAATATAGGGATCAAATATTTTTATTTATATAGAGGAACCAAGGAGATTCAATAAGATTTCAAAGGGCGAGGTTGATCATTAGGCTACAAATTGCGTGATTCTCGTAGCCTTGGTAGTGGGAGATTATCATCTGACTTTGCCTAGTGGTTTGGTTCTTATATTGAATAATTTTTATTATGTTCTTTTTCTTAACATAAATATAATATCAATGGCATGTTTATACACCATTGGGTTTTGCTTCATGTTTAGAAATACTTTTTTTTCTCTTTTATAAGGATTTCATATGTTATGGTATAGTTCATCTTAATAATGTATTTTATATACTTGATCTAGGAAACCCTATAATGTTAATCAATGAAACAACCAGATGACATGAATCATATAACACCCACCTATGGAACTTTAGTATTGGTCATGTAAATGATAATCATTTACAAAAATTACATCAAGATAAGTATTTAGAATCAGCTGAGTTAAAACCCCTAGATGCGTGTCATGCTTGTTTATAAGGTAAAATGACCAAAGAACCCTTTTATGGGAAGAGAGTAAGAGCCACTAAATTACTATAATTAATTCATATTGATGTATGTGGTCCATTTCTAATAGAGGAAAGTGGTAGGTTTTTTTTCATTAATTTTACTGATGACCATAGTTGGTATGCATATATCTACTTAATGAGGTATAAGTTAGATTCATTTTAGAAGTTTAAAGAATACCAACATGAAGTAGAAAACCAGTTTGGTAAGAAGATTAAGGTACTCTTCTCAGATAGAGGGGGAGAGTATATTAACCAAGATTTCATTGATCACCTAAAGGAGTGTGGGATAATATACCAACTCACTCCTCCTTATACACCATAGTGGAATGGTGTTAGTGAAAGGAGTAATTTGACCTTGCTTGACATCGTCAGATCAATGATGAGTTTGGAAAATCTTACATTATTCTTTTGGGTATACACATTGAAGACAAAAGTATTTACCCTTAACTGAGTACCAACTAAAGTGACATATAGGATTCCATATGACTTTTGGTGTATAAATAAACCCAATCTTTCACACATATATGTATGGGGATGCGAGAATTTTTTCAAAACTATATATAGAGACAAATTAGAATATGGAATCACAAAGTGCTTAATTATATGTTATCCTAAAGAAAATAAAGGATATTAACTATATAACCTTTCATATAAGAATGTTATTATGAAAATTAATTCCATATTTGTAGAAAGGGAACACATTTACAATGGTTATAATGGGACCAAGATTGAATTTGATTAAGCTGATGCTGTATATGAAAAAGAGTTAGTATGAAAACCAACTCCACAAGACTCAGTGGGAGATAAAGATGTTCCTAAGATACAAGTATTATGTAGGCTAACTCAAGAGGTTATAGAACCAGATCATTATGATTTTCTTATAACTGAGTTAGGTGAAACATTACTCTTTTAGAATTATGAACTTATAAACTACAAAGAAACAGTAAATGATAAGGATTCTACTAAATGGAAAGAAGCTATGCATTCTGTGATGGAGTCCATGTACCAAAATCAATTTTGGATTTTGGTAGACCCTCCAACTGATGTAAAATCCATTGGGTGAAAATTTTTATTCAAGAAAAATATGGACATGGATTGTAAATTCAATACCCATAAGGCACGACTAGCAGTGAAGGGTTTCAGACAACATTAAAGCATAAACTATGATGAAACCTTCTCACCAGTAGCGATGTTGAAATCCATCAAAATATTATTTGCAATACTAGCCATCCATGATTATGATATTTGTAAAATGGATGTCAAAAATGATTTTATAAATGGGAATTTGGTTGAGACATATATATGAATCAACCTGATGGCTTTATAAGTCAAAGAATGCCAATAAAATATGCAAGTTACAAAGATCCATTTATGGGTTGAAGGAAAAATCACAATAATTAAATGTTTATTTTTATGAGACCATAAGAGAATTTTATTTTGTTAAGAATGAAATTGAGACATGTGTATATAATAAGTTTAATAGTAATTCCATCGTTTTCCTAGTATTATATGTTGATGATATATTAATTATGGGAAATGAAGTACAAGTCTTACAATCAGTTAAAAATTGGTTAAATGAAATCTTATCCATGAAAGACTTAGGTGAAGTATCCTATATTCTAGGGATCAATATCTATCAAGATAGATCTCATAGGATACTTGGGATAATTCAATGTAAATATATTGAAAAGGTAATTAAAAGTTAAAATATGGAACAATCCAAGAGAGGGTTGTTGTCAATGTCACATGCTATCAATCTATCTAATAAAATGTTTCCAAAAACACAGGAGAATATTAAAAGAATGAGTAGAATAACTTATTCCTAGGAAGTGGTATTTGTCATTTATTCCATGATATGTACTTGGTTTGATGTTTTATTTTATTTAATAATGGTGGGAAGATATCAAGATAATATAGGAGAGCTGTATTGGGTATATGTGAAAACTATCCTAAAGTACTTGAGATGTACAAAGGAAATATTCCTAGCATATGGAGGAGATAAGGAACTAGTAGTGGGGGGATATTCTGATGATAGTTTCTATATATACCATGATGATCTAAAATCATAGTCAGGCTATGTATTTTTTTATGAATAATGGTGTAGTGAGATGGGGAAGCTCAAAGAAACTTGTAGTCGCTAACAATATTGTAGAATCCAAGTATATAGTGTATTTCAATATAGATAAGAAGGTTTCTTAGATATGTAGATTTGTCTCATATATTGTTGATGTTCCTATCAGTGAAGACCCTATTCTAGTTTTTGTGTGTGAAAATACTACAACAGTGGTGCATTCTAGGGATCCAAGGTCACACCAAAGAAAGAAACATATACTTTAAAAGTTTCATATGTTGTAGGATTTTACCTAGATAGGTTAAGTCATAGTTTTCAGAGTATCTATTGAGGATAATGCGACATAAAACATAACTAAATCCATATCTCAGAAGAATCATGATTCTAATGTGAGAGCTAGCGGGTTGAGACATGTTAGAAGTTTTACCTAGTGCAAGTGGGTGTATTGAAAGTGGGTTCCCTAGACCCAACTTATGTATGTAATTTGATTACTATTACATGTATACAATTTGATATATACATATGTCTATATTACCATAATATTGTTGATAATTTTGTGTCCATTATATTTTTGGTAATGTCCTTATATTACACGTTTCATCAAAATGTTATAGTAGTTCCCAGGTAATAATGAGAACCTAGATATTCCATGAAAATAATATTAAACTAATTTCCTATGGTTCAAATACATCATATTGATAGGACATTGATGATGTGTTTACTTTAGGTGTTAGGGGCTCAAAATCATTGAGACTTCTTCTCATGAAGTTCGAACATGGTGATCTCGAGAAGATGAGATCATTAGAACATACCTGGTAATAGGAACAACACAAGTTTTAGGTGTTATTGGTTTTTTATAACTACAAACACGTGTATTGGTTTCCTGACTTGAGATCATTATCAATGTATACCCTTTTGATCATGTACTTTTATATAAGGAGAAACCATGAAATTGAAGTTGTGGTGAGGTATCTTGTGTTAGGTGCGTCTTTTGTGGTGGGACATAGTTGAATAGAAAATATATATTTTTATCTTCTGAGTTGAGGAAGTGATATCTTGGGCCTGGTTGATTAGGATGGAAGTAACATCATAAATCTACATCCATAGTAGTCTAAGGTTAGTTTTTCCAATTAGATCAACAAATAATAAAGCAAAAATGGATGATGAAACAAGATGTGTATTCCACTTTATGAGACATTGCATGATAAAAATATTATATTACACAGTACATTTTCTTAGGATGGTTTTCATTTATATGACTATTCATTATATATTTAAGGGCCTTTATGAGATACTAGAATCCACTCCTCATCTGTGAATAGTATTCAATTCTATTGAGATAAGGGTCCATAGGATCACAAACAATAGCATATTCAAGTATCCACTCTATTCTATTAAATATGTGTATAGGAAACCGTGGGACCCACTATGATATCTGAGTATTGAAAAATATTTCATGATCATTGACGAATAAATAAATTCATTATCATTTGATTACAGAATAATTAGGTTAAACTTATTTATTAAAAGTATTTATAAGTATTTATGTAAATATATGGAAAAATATTATATGAATGAATATTATTTTAATATTCAAGGTTAATTTAATATTGTGTGAATTATGATTAAAGTTAGTGGATTGGTTTTGTCACATGATATATTTAATATATATTACAAGTATGTGATAAAAATATAAATGAAATTATGATATATTCAGTTCATCATAATGTGTCCTTTACATCTTATTTAGTGGGCCTTGGATATATATGTGTCAGGGAACCCCTTATGAGTATTTTATACCCCACTATATAAGTAGAGGAGAGGCTATTTTCTAACTAGAATTCATTCCAATGAATTAAAATCTCCTCTACCCTCTTCCTGTATCCAAGAGAGAGAATGATCCCATCTGATATTTTGATCTTCAATCACCTTCATAGATTGAAGGGATGAAATCATGGTGATCATAATGATGTTGAAGGATTCATCAGAGCTCCATGATAGCACCTAAAATTAAATGATCAGAACACACATATCATTTCTCATCACGAGTCACTCTTTTTATAAATACTACATAGAATTAGTGTGAAGAACAACCTTGAGTCAAAAAACTTAAAACACTCATAACAAATAGTCTATATGTGCGTTTTTTATAATTATAGATGACTCGGTATTCAGTTCTCACTCAAACTAAATAAGATTAGTTCAAGTAAAGTTAAAAAAATCCTTGGGAATTGGTGTTCTCTAACACAAATCCATTAAGGAATTAAATTGAACACCTAACATACACACCACATTGGTTCCAAAAACAAAACATTGGGGAGCATGAGGTACCCTATAAATTTCTCAATTTCACACTTGAAAATAAAAATCAACATCAGTAGATATAACATCATTGATGCACCCCTGGTCCTCATCTTATGTCGAACACAACTCAAGATGGAGTAGTCACCTTCATCATTTGGAAGATATTGGATCAACATCTCACTCTATCATTAGTAGAAATTAATTGAATTCAATTGGTTTCATACTCACAAGACACCAATTTCAAGTCTAGGTTCATCGGCATCACATCGATCCTCAAACTTTAATAAATTAATTGGTTCATCTTCCTCACATTCATCCAATATCAAGCAGGTCTTAAGTAACATGGAAAAGATTTGGTTCATCAAATTGATGGTCTTCTTATTTTTTCATGTGGAACTTATTCCCAATATCTCATGTATTATTTAGTGAATCCTGGATTAATTTTAGAAATGTCACCTCACTCACTTCAACATTTAATATTCATTAGCACTATAGTATCAATTATTAATCTTTAGTCGACCACAACATCAGGTTCATGCCCAGATTCAAATTCAATTTATTATTCATCATTAGTCCCTTTCTCAGTCTACACCAGTCCATTATCAGTAGTTTCCAAAGATTTATTAGCTTCAATTAGATCATAATATCCACACAAATATCCCTATATTTGTATGAAATCATCTTCCTTTTATTCCATGATGTCTTAGAATCCTCAATATTCATTGAGTGAGATTAGTTGGCCATATTGTTCATAATAGGTTCATCCCCAAATGATCGATTGATCACAACAAGGAATAATCAATCCATTTTTTATTTATAAAAGGTAGGCATATAATGGTAGGAAAGGTTGTAATTGACATGGAAGAATGGATCACATAATAAGGTATATAGATGGAAATCCATAGAAGGAGCCACACAGAAGGAGGCAAACATAAGGTAGAGAATGGAATGAAAAAAGGGGTTTTATATGGAATATTTTCCATATAGGGGTGGGGAGTGCATGAAAGAAGTCCATTATAGAATAATTAATTCTCCCATGGAAGATCAGGTCATAGATTAAAGTGGCATGGAATATATGTGTGCTTCACAGATGATTTTCTATGGTAGTTTTTGGACTTCTCATAGAAGACTGAAAATTTATTCGTATGGTAGAAGGACACAGTTGATCCTTTACTCACGAGCATAGAATCCTCCCCCCTTGTCATATTTCAACAAACCAACTTCATGGAAGTAGGTCCTAAAACACAAATATTTAATGTTTTGTGAAATTAATCAAGTGTAAAATCAAAGTAAAATTTTATGAACAAATAAATCAATGAGTTTCCAAATGATAATTAAAAACTAAATCCCATAATTTAATTAATGAAATAAAATTTTGTAATTTATAAATAAATAACCATGAAAAAAATTGCAAAAATCTATTCCAAAAATCATTTCAGTGAAAATATTTGTTCTTTAAGAATATGAAATTTGAACTAAAGAACATTTAATCATTTTATCAATAGTAATCCTCATTTTAATAAAATATATTTAAATAATTACAATTACAACACATTTTATGAAATATTTAATAATTTATCATTTAAAGAATGGTTTTATTTAGTGAACACCCAATAAATCTCCAAAAAATATGTGGAAAGAGTATCCAAATAAAGTCCATGTTTAACAACTATTAGTTCTTTGAAAATAAAATCTTTATGAAAACCAAATTTTTTAACTCAATTTAAATAAAAACATTTTTCCAAGTGACATCCCCTTTGACATTTATTGTAAACAGGCACACATTTAAGATATAATTTTTTTATTATAAATGAGATTTATATGAAGTAAATATTATTCCATTAGAAGTTTTGGAGGGTTTTATTTTTTATACATTTTCTAAAATTTTATTTACCAGAAGTAAAGTTATAAGATAGTTTTTTATACTACTAGATTCATATTTTAGTTTAAAAACCAAATTACAATCTTCTAGTTTTGAATTAGAACTATACTTTTAATCTAATTATGATGAAAGTTTTGAAACTTCAAATGTTAGTTTTGAAATTATTTTATTAGATTTATAAATATTTGCCTCTATATAACCAAATTTATTTTTAAAATTTTTGTTTTCATTTTCTATAAGGATAAAATATCTAAATATTTCATCAAAATTGAGCACATAAACTTATCATACGATGAATTTTATTTCAACATCCAATAGATTACCCTTTTCATCATCTGACGAGGTTGAATAATATTTATTAGAAGTATAAGTAAATTTAGAATCTAGGGTTAAGTTTTTCAAGGACTATGTAGTTAACTTAGACATGAAGCATTTTTTACTCTTTGTAATGTTTGAATTTAAACCAATAATCTTATCACTATCACTTTCACTATCTTTTGATGAACTATCATAATTAGTTTCACCTTCACTAACACTCTAGGTATCTAAATATTTCGAGCTCTTTTACCTCTACTCTTTGAGTAATTCTTCAATTTTTGATATTATTAAGTTTTAGAAAATATATTCTAACATTACCTTTCCTATTATATTAATTTAAAATTACATCTAAATATTCATTATTTAATTTTTATCTTTTCTATATTTCTGATGAGTATATCAATTTTTTTTTGTTTTTAAAAATTCTATCCATTCTTCTAGAATATTGAGAAATCTCATTCTAACTATCAATCAAACTAATTTTATCTGAATGATTACATTTATTATTTGTAACATGAGTTTTAGGTTAATTAAAACAATAATTAAAATCACTAAAATTAGAATTTCTAGAAGTGGATGAAAAATCCACTCTATTTTCATTTTATCTTTTTCAGCATCTCTCCTCAATCTGATTTCATATTTCATTAAAGCATAAATAAAATATTAAAATTCCAACTTAGTTAAATGTTTATTATCATCAATAACTATTATATTATACTACCACACCATCGACATAATATCAACAACTTTCATAATAAGTTGATCTCCCATTAATTTTTTCTAGCCCAAAGATCGTAAACTATTTATAATATTCATAAAACATGAATGCATTTGAGGCACAATTTTTATGAAAAACCAAATAATATTAAAAATAAATAAATATTATGATTTATAATTATTAATTTTATTGATTTATATACATCATATTTTTATAAATAAATGTATAAGAGTTTTTAGTCAAAAAAGGAATAGTTTTATTTAGCTAAATAATTTTTCCATGAATTACATGGTTTTATTTAAAAGATAAATTTATTGATATTATAAATTTAATTTGATAAAATAGAATTAATTTTTGGATTAATAATATAAAATTTATCTCAGGGTTAATTTTTTATATTTTTCTAAAGTAGTTGATTTTTGGGTGAATAGTGAAAATACATATTTTTTAAATACTGTCACTTTTATGGAATTACTATGAAATAAGTATGAATTAATAAATTTTAGAACCTTTTTATCAACCCAAGGTATTTTTAAGTATTTAAATAATTTATTTTAAAACATTATTTTGAATTTGGATACTCATTCTTGACTTTTATGATCTTAAATTATATTTTATTCAAATTTAAAACTATTTTTATATATTTTCATTTAATGGAATGGATGGAAGGTTACATTAAATTATTGATTTATCTAAATGTTAAAAACCCTTAATTTTTTATTAATTAGAAAAAATAAATTTGTGATAATCAACCTTATACTTTAAGGAAATTTTTTTTTATGCTTAAATCAATTATTTTTATAAAAACCATTTTTCATGAGTTTTGCACACTTATATTAAAATTGATTTATGCTACATATAGAATTTGAATTTGATAAAATTTATTCCGTATTTGGAATCTTAATTTCCAATTTTTTTATAATTACACTTTTATTTTTGGTTATATAATTAAGTTATCATGGTAAAAAGTTAAGTTGTCACAATTAAGGTTAAAATGAATTAAAGGGGATTAAATGAATATATATTGATTTAAATATCTCTAAAACGTTTCTAAATGTGATTATTTGAGAGTATTTAGACCATGTACTCTTTTATATTTTAAAATGGGTTGATTTTGTTCCAATTTACCATGAATATTAAATAATATTAATTTAAAACTTTGAATAATTCTAAGAGTGCCCCTCCCCTCACTTATAAAAGGGAACCCACTCTTATCAATTTTTCACACACTTTGAGCACTATAGTATAGAAAATACCTTCACAAATCCATTCCAAACTCTCCTATACATATAATAAATGTTTTTGTCTCACCAAAATACAAAACTTAGAAGGATTAATGTGTAATATAAAACAGGTTTTCCAAAGAAGAGGTATAATTCTTAACCGAGTGTTTCATGTTTATTTCTTATTCCATCTCCTTAAAATGTTATTTAACCATGATGAAATAATAAAATCAGTGTATTATATATTATGAAATGTTATTATGATTATTGTATAAATATTTTCACCTCATTTTCCATTTTATAGGAAATGAAAACATTACTTGTGCGTACGTGTGGACTACCACCTTTATGAAGCGACAAGTTTCTTTTTTCATCATCGAACCATATGTATGGTAAAAATTATGGAACAAATGAATATATAATATATTTATTACATAATTATTATTATATAAAAATAATATTATTATATAACTCTTTACCCTTCCATCCATTTTAAATTGATAGCACTGCTCGTGTGTACCAGTGGAATACCACCTCCATGAAGCAATGCGATTCATTTTTCATTTCCACCTTATAAGGATGGTCATAAGGATATAATTAATGAATAAATATAAAATTTATAACATATTTATGATTTTTTTAATTTAAATTATTGTATAATTTATTTATTTTACACCCATTAGAAATAAAATGAAAATTTCCGTCATGTGTACATACGAACTACCATCTCTATGAAACAACATGGTTTATTTTTCATGACTACCATAAATAGTTGGTTTTAAAAGTGTATATATTATATAAATATGATAATTTTTATATTTTTAATATTGTTTAGTTAATTCAACCATAACCCAGTTGATCATCATCAACACACCAATGTTTTTTGAGGTTATAAACCAAACATCCTCAAAACATCTAATGTAAACTCAAACATTTTAGTAACTAAATAAAACATGGTAATAAATAAAATAAAAAGAATAATATTAATGACATAAAAATCAAGTTTTTTTAAGAAAGTAAAAAAACCAATATAATTTTATTACTTAGGATGGTTTACATACAAATAAAATGATCTGGAACTTGTGGTAAGATACTTTTCTTTAAAACATTGTTTTAATGTATTCATTTAAACTCATTTTCCTCCATATCCATGTTCTCCAAAATGTTCCAAGTATACTATTATTTATACATCAAATATTGTTAATGTTAATTTTTAATTACCTTTTAATTTATTTAAAAAGTATTAAAAATTAATATTTATAACATTTTTTTGGGTTATTTTGACTTTTTTTACCAAAGTGAAAAATAATATTTTTAATGTATATAGATTAATTTTTTTCCCAAAATCATAACAATTATTTATTTTTAATATTAATCTAAAATTTAACATGAGTTTTCAAATAATATTTAATTTCTTCTCTTAATATGAATTTTTCATTTTTAAGAGTTTTTAAATAAAAAAGATATTTCTCATTATGGTTATGTGAAAATGAAAAGTGTTTTGATTATGGATTTAAATGATTTTTTCAAGTGTTTTATTATGTAAAGTGAACTATAATAAATATTTATCCTGATATGGTACTTGATTATTATATATAATGATGGGTGAGCCAAATATTTCTCATGATGATGGGTGAGCCTGATATAGATCGCCAATGCATTGGGTAATGATTTAGTCTTCAAAGGTGAAAAATGAAGGAGATAACCTGGTAGGTTTCTCCTATTGAACTAACTGAACTCCAATTATTTAAATATATATTATAAATTATTAAATTTGGGTTATGAATATGATACTACAAGATAAATATATTATTATTTGTTAAAAATGGATTTTATGGAAATCTTATGATTTCACGAGGTAAGGAAAGTTTAAAGGTGAAATGTATGTTTTTCAAAGGAATGTTTTCATGAGTTCCCATATACCTAAGGATAAATTAATGTATTTTAATATGATTTCTAATGGGTTTAAAAGGTTTTATTTTATAAAACATTTATTTTCTCATGTAGAAATGTTATATTTATGTGATCAATGTTTTATTGTGAAAAATTAAAATTCATCACGAGTTTTCATGTTTTTGAATGGACTAATGGGATTAATTTATTTTTATATTCCTAACCAATATATGTTTTTACTATCACATTTTTTATAATTTTTTTCATAGAACCTAAATATGAGTAGGAACTATAATGAAGTCTAGCTATGAATAAAAGAAATTGGCCTTGAATGAAGTAAGCGTGTCATGAATGAAACATGAGTGTAAACTTAAGGATACCATTCTTGTGGAAAAAATGGTCACTGTGATTCATTTTCCCCTATATAATGTAATGGTTTTATTAATTCTCTAAAACTATAAACCTAAAAGACCATGGGAATGTAATAAAGTGAAAAAGTTGTCATAAATCATGTAATTATGGGTTGATTATGATATATGGTGTTATAGTTGGTATTAGAGCAATAATTTTGATAACTTTAAAAGTTTGAGTGATGTTAAAATACACCATTGAAATATTATAGTCATATTATCATGAGATAGATTTTGAATATTTCCATGATGATTCATCTAATACATGCCTATTCATAATTTTTTTCAGAGGAAACAAGGTAGTTTAAGTAAGAAAGCATTAAGGGTATAATAAACTTCCAAATCAATAACCTATAATTGTTTGAATAAAGAAAATTGTGTCAATATTGACTCAGATGACACTGGATATTAATGTTAGAACCCATAAAATAAAGTGAATGAATTCTTCATAGAATATCATGGTTATATTGGATCATTTCATAAAATATAACCCTCCAAATTATGGTGTATCTTTAGACTCATTGGAATATTAAGGATGGAAAACTCTATTGGAGAAGATATTTGAAGTTTTGGGATGTACGAAACATCAAAAGGAAACTCTTTATATTTATCATTTCGAAGGTGAAGTTGATCAATGGTAGAATTTGTTTAAAAATACTAATGTAAAAGATAATATTAATGCCATGTAATGGATGGAATTTAAATATATTTTTCTAGAGAAGTATTTCCCTAAAGTTCTTCAAATTAGAATGGAAATACAATTTCTAGAGTTGAAGAAAAAGAAATAACAACCAGTGGTATCTTATGAGGAAAATTTTAATATAATATCTAGGTATGAACCAAATTTTGTTCTTTACCATGAGAGTAAAGTTGATATATTTTACATAGGTAAAAATCATGTTTATGATGATTGTTGGTCTCTCACTAATTTAAAGGTTATGAGGAAGTTTTTCATTGTTCTAAGAAAGATGAGATGGAGTTTTCCAACACATATATTATATATGAAAACAAAAGTAAGATGTGTTTAAGGTGGAAAGAAATGTAGAACAAGTCAACCAAGAAATCTAGTGGTAATACCCCCCAAATGTTCCAAATTTTGTAAAATACTTTTTAAATAATTTTTTTAGGATCAAGAAAGTGTTACCAATTTGGTAAGATCAGTCATTTGGCTCATTACTGTAAGGAAAATAGTTTTAATCATACTAGTAATGGTAAAATAGATAATCAACTAGTAGTGATATGTTTTAGTTGTAATGAGTTGGGTCATTTCACTAATGTGTAGAACCCTTAGTTTTTAAAATAAAGACCAAGTTCGATAGCATATACGACACAAAACACTGAGCCTAAAAGAACCGTGAGATACTATTTATACATGACCACTATGAAATGACTGTTAAAATTGGCCATATCAATATGAATAACCACCGTTTAGAAATTATATATAAATATTTTATGTAAATCAAATACATTGGTAAATAATGACTCAATTTTTAGTAATGTATTTACATACTTCAGAAAATATATTTTTGATCAAAAATATTTTTATTGATTCGTGTGAGACAATATTATAATTAATTTCTTCCAATTTTAGAAATTATATTATAGAAAATGAAATTAATTTTTGAAACCATTATGTCAAAATTAACTTAGGTTGAAAATTTGTGATTTTTATGAAAAGAGTTATTTTTCAATGAATTGTGTAAATATCGCTTTTTTGTAAAATTTTCATTTCTTTTCCAGACCACCCTACCGACATCTAGGAAGTTGAGGTGAATGAGGTTAATGATAATAATCTTGATGGTTGGGCCACTCTTATGTGGTAACCACAAGATGATGTCCTCAACTCAAATGTGCAACATGCTAATGATCAAAAAGAGATTGTGGATATAGTTTATGAGTCAAAAGGTGCTTTGTCAGGCCCTCCACGGAAGAGAGGAAGGGAATTAATAAAGGGAGGAATGATTAATACACCTTTAATATTAATATAGAGACATGTTCAATGAAGGATTTGAAATCTAGGAAGATAGAAAACCAGTGTAAGCCAGTTGTTGCGCTTGAGAAATCCTTGGAATTGATTATGAGCTTGGAAGAAGAAACAATTAAACAGGTTATGTCTCTCAATTCTGCTGAAGAAGAAGCCTCTAAAATATTGGAGATATCATTAAATATTAATATCAAGGATGATAAATATTCTTAGATATAAAAGTAGGACCTGATCTTAGTTGGGGTATTTAATAATGGAAAGATCAGTCTAGAGGACTATATTCAGTCTGCGGACAAGCTGACCTTCTAGTTCGAATATCTTCTTATGGATATACCAGACACTTAGGTTAGAAAAATCTATTGGAAATTATTTAGGGAGACTAATTATGGTAGGCTTAAATTGATATTTAATGACTATTCTATTTCATTTTGTGTTTGAACTCATGGTTTCTTACTTTTTCCTTAAAAGTGTTTGAAAAATAAAAATTTAATTTCCAGTCATTTCTTTTCAATAAATTAAGTAATTTAAAATTACCTATACGATTTTAATTTAATTTAAAAGTAAAATAAATATTATTTATTTATATTTAATCTAATTAATTAAATTTTAATAATTTTTATTTTGGATTTTTTTATTAGTTTATTTTAGGATTAAAAACACATTTAAAAAAAATATTTTTAAGTAAATAATGTTCCTCTATTTTAGTTAATTAAAATAACCACTAATAAGAAAATATTTAAATTAAATTTATATATATTATATATATAAATATATGAAATTTAATACATATAATTATTATCAATATTTATATAGTCAATGTAATATTATCTTATACTTGAAAAACACATTTCTTAAAAAATTGATTTTCGACACGTTTTGTGGGTTCATTTTTAAATTAAATTTTTAAAATTATGTGGGTTGAATTTGATAAAATTAATTTTATATTTGGAATCATAATAAATAATATTATTTAATAAGGTAAATAAACTTTTTACTTATAATTAATAGTAAATATAGTAAAAAAATTAATTACCACAGTTAAGGTTAAAATGGGGTTTTGCGCGTTACATGTACTTGTGTTAAAATTTATTTTCCACACAAATGTAATTATTTATTTAATAAATTTGATTTCATATTAAGGATAATTATTTCCAAATTATATAATAATTATAATTTTATTTTATTTTAAAAGGATAGATTACCTAGGTTAAAAAAATTAGTTACCGTAGTGAAAACAAAAATGGTAAAAGTGAGTAAACTTGGAGGTAAAGTGAATAAAATGTTTAAAATATTTATATTTTTAGTGGTTGTGGTGTGGATAGAATTTATATTCCATAATAACCATTATTTATTGATTTTTATGCACTTTGTTTGAGAGTGACTTCCCATTATTGAATAGTTTGGGTTATTTACAAAAAAATACCCATCCTCAATTATAAATGGGAATCCCCTTACATCAATCATTCACACCTATAAATACATTTATATCAATTAAAACCTACCAAAATATCTCTCCAAAATACTAATCCACATTATATAGCTACTGGTTTTTCAAAATACCAACCCTAGGGTCCTTAATAAGAGATCCAAAAGAGGTTTTTCTAAGCGAAGGTAATCGTCTTCACTATGCTCTTTTTTTATTTATTATTTTTCCTCCTTCAATTATGAATTAAAAATTGAAAAATAATAACATAATTATATACCATATACTGAGATATTATTATGTTTATGGTATAATATTTATCCATCTCCTTCTCTATCAAATGAGAAACAAAGCCATCTCTCGTGAGTGTGGAAGACTATCACCTCGCGAACCGATGTGATTTTTTCTATCACCGAATCACAAGGATAATCATAATTATGGAAATAAGGAATATATATGATACATATGAAATTATATTATTTTTTTAAAATTAATATATCTTCCACTTCCTTACCATTTAACCCATTAAGAGAATGATATCGTTGCTCATGCATACGTATGACCTACCATCACCACGAAGCGATGCGATTTATTTTCCATTTACAACCTTAGAGAGTGGTTATGAAATGGTATATAATAAATTAATATTATATTTTAAACATTAATATCATTATTTAGATGATCGATCTATATCCTATTCATAAGAACCAGAACTTCCATGATAAAACATGCATGAGAAAACGAACCAGTTAACACCTGAAACAATGGTAATAATGAAATATTATTAACAAACGAGTGATAATATATTATAAGAAGATAATATATGATATTATAAATATGAATATGGTTTTTATATAAATAAATAACATATTTTTATTATTATAAAGGAGTTTAAATCATGATCAACTAATGATAAACATAAGGTAAGGGATTTCATCTCATTTTTCCTTAACTGAGTCAGATTTTATTATTATGCACCTAATTTATTTTATATGGTTTATATAATACCCCTTTTATAGTAATATCACAAATAATTAATAATTCATGATATTTTGAGTTTCAATTTGAATTATTTCATCTAAGGGTATTTGAATTGAAATTTACCAAGTGGTAAGGGGTTTCATAACAAAATTTCTTTTCATTAGGTTATATTACTTATTCATTATCTTTGATATTATAAAATTATGTGTGAAATTACTTTTTATTATTTTACATTTTATTTCCACTTGTTTTATGTGTATTTAAATTTAATACACATAATCAATTCATTGATTAGTCCTCACTTTAATGGTATGATCTTTGTAAGAGATTTCATCTCAATTTCCACTCCATTGAGACATATTTGGAATTATGAACCTATTTATTTTTATGAGGTGTATATACTAAAACTTTGATTTTTTATATCATGAATATATTTATATTCATGGTATTTAATGTTTCATTTGTAACATACTAAACCTGGATGCAACTTTACCTGTGCCTGGGGGCCCGATGGGTCACATAGCCTCAAGCGCACCTCCCCATATGTGAGAGGCTACTCACTAGCACAGAGGGTTTAAAGGTGGTATGGTGGAGAGACTATAACCTCATGTCAGAGTATCACAAAAGATACAAGAAATAATAAATAGTAATATAAGCATAATATAAACAAATAGATACAATAAACTACGAAATCATAAACAAGTAACAACAGAATTTTGAGTAACTGAATATAATAAAAAATATTAAAAGGTAGTGTCTGATACATATATGGATGCCTAAAATACTAGTAAAAAAGTAAATATATAAACAAACAATAGTAATGCTATAGAAAAAGTTAAAAGAGACCAAAATGAAAAAGATACTCCATAGAATCCTAAGTGCATGTTCGATCCTCTACTCCAAAGTTTCATCTAATACAATATAAGCCAACAACCTACAGAAGGGTGCTTTTTACCCATTCATACCTATATAAAAATAGTATTCTAGGGTGAAAAAGAGTGTACCAAGTAGGGTGTGAGATAAAACCTCAGTAGGCCACCACTAATGGTGTCTACGTGTAATCTAAGTAGGTGCTCGTAACTAAATAGTGTACAAGAATAAGTAGGAAAGTAAAAGGATTCTGAATAAATAAATAACCTCATGCTTAGGTTTCTAAAAAACACCTGGAGGGTCTACCTACTTCAGATCATGGTTGGTATGTCTAATATTGTCACTATAAATATATAGTATATATACTATATATATATATTTCTAGAGTGGACTGGGATGTAACACACATACATCTAACACCAGTCTATGAGCTGATAAGCTCTACTCAAGGGGTAGTAAGCCCTACATCCTGATAGAGAGAGTGTGTGTGTGCAGGGGGGGGGGGGTTCAATCCTATCACTTGGGATGGCGAGTTTGCATGACATGGAAACACTCTAAAGGGAATGTGGAACTAAAAATCCCATTTCCCATATTGAAGCATTGGCGAGGGTTTCCATACCCAACACTGATGTAAGGGAGCATGGGTCTCCATGCCCCATCGAGTCCCTTAACATTATTATCAGCCTCTATAAAGGCATATAATATGTATAACTATCATGGGGAATTACCTCCCATCCATAATCATTTATATATTCCAATTAAATATTATAAGCATGTTCAATTCCATTGAAACCATTACATTTCAAAATAAGCCTTCATAAAGCATAAGTAAGGGGAATGGTCTTACCATCCCAAAAGATCATTTCATTTGAAAAAATTTTGATCCATTTCATTTAAAAAGGAAAAAACCATCATGATTTAAATATTTAAAACACTTCCAGGAAAATCATTCCATTAAGAGTAATCCATTCTATACAAGACATCTCACTCAATTATCCTAAACATGGAAATTGATTCAATAGGGTACAAGTGACAAAATAAGAGATAATGTTCCATAAATTTAAATGATTCTACCATATTTAACTATCTATATAACCAATTTTATTTACCATAGGCAAAGTATGTAATTCAAAAGACAAATAAATTTCCAATTCAAAGGTTCAAGTGTCAAAGAGGATGACATGGCAACAACTCAAATGCCCAATTAGAAAATTCCTAGTCTAATAAGACCAAACACCCATGGGATGTCTTCATTTAATTGAAACACACACAAGACAATGGTAATTTCATTGAAAGGTCAATCCAAAATCCAAATTGGTTTTCAAGAATTTTGATCCATTTAGCCAAAATGACCAATTTCAAGGAGGCACACCTAAAGAAGTCTATATAGTTTATGTGTGAATTCTAAACCCCCAAAACAGGTTCAATCAACTGATATCAAGGTACTAGGATCAATTTGACATAAAGGAACCAACATAATTGATATTCTAAGCAAAGTCTGACACCCGACATAATAAACTAATTACGAAATGGACGAAACTAAATGGAAAATGATGTGACAACCTACCTTAAGGCCATAGAAAATTTCTCACTTGATACCAAACTTAGATTCAAATTAGGTTGGAAGATATCTAAGAAATGTTCTAATGCCCTAAAAATAGGGAATATGAGCCTAAATACAAATAATAAAATAGATGGAAAGAAGATATTAGATAGGAATTATAGGTGAGGTTAGCCTTATCTTGGGGATTTCAATGCTTCATTTGGATATAAGACCAAACACTGGATGGAGGAGATAGAATAGATCCAAGCTTAGAGGAGAAAATCTCAAAGAGGAGGAAGAAAGGTGGTTCTGTTTGTTGGAGGGAGGAGAAAAAGTAATTAGGCTTAAATAAAATAAGTGGAAAAAATATTCATTTTTCCCAAAAAATTTGGGGCTTAATGGTTTAGGTGCATGGTTTGAAAACTATGCAAAAACCCTATAGTAAGACTCCATACCACAATTGTAGTAGGCCACATGACCATGTTTCTAGGTCCACACTGTTTTAGAAAAACTGTGCGGCCTATAGGTGCCTCTTCCTACAGCTGCATGGGTGTGCGCCCTCAGTTTCATGGTTTGGAAAAATTGTGAGGTCTAGTAATTTAGCCCATTTTAAAGAACTCCGGGCTCTGAGCAAGCCCCAGATTCTATTGTGACCTCCATGAATTGATTGAGACTCATAATTAGGGCCATATGATGTATTCAAAAAGAAAAACAAATGATACATACCTTTGAATAGTCAATTCATTACAACCTCTCCTCCTTATAGAAATTCGTCCCCGAGTTGGACTTCTAAGGGTAAAGAGGTACTGTGAACAAAGTGTAATGGCCATTGAGATCATATATCAGCTTCCCACTCCCAAGCCTCATCCTATAACCGACCATGCTTCCATAGCACCCATACAAGAGTAACAAACCTGCCTCAGAGTGTCTTCATGCTCCGATCAACTATATTCATGGGATACTCCTAGAAGGAATCATCCATATCCAATTTAAACTCATTAGGTTGAAAGACATGAGTCAGATCTGGATAGTATTAATAAAGTTGAGATACCTGAAAAACATCATGCATGGACATATATTTATGAAGAAATTCCAACTGGTAAGCCACAAGTCCGATCCATTTCAAAACCTCAAAGGGTCCAACGAACCTTGGTGAGAGCTTACCCTGCTTCCTAATATGACTATTCCCTAACTTGGGTGAGAATTTCAAGAAAACCTATCCTTTTACCTTGAACTCAATAGGTCGCTGATGTTTGTTTTCATAAGACTGTTTTCTGGAATGATCTATCAATATATGAATTCTGATCAGCTATAACTACTCTGAAGTCTCCTATATGAGATGAGGCCCAAGGAAAGTTTCTTCCCATACCTCTAATTAGAACAGAGGTGAGAGACAAGGCTTACCATATAAGGCCTCATAATGATCCATCTTGATGGTAGATTGAAATCTATTGTTATAATCAAACTAGAAAAGTGGAATGTTCTTATCCTAAGAACCTCCAAAGTTAAGAACACATGCATAGAAAATGTACTCTAGCACTTGAATTGTTTTCTCTGTGTGTCCATCAATCTATGGGTGATAGGCCATTCCCAGATGTAACTGCATACCCAAGGTCTTATATAACCCCTTCTAGAACCGTGACATGAAATGGGTGTCTCTATCAGAAATGATAGAATGAGGAGCTCCATAAAGATGTACATTCTCTCTAACATATATTATTTATAGATCTTATATCGTGATGGTCTCCCACATAGGTAAGAAGTGTGTTACCTTCATTAGATGATCAATGATAACCCACACCACGTCTTTTCCCCTAGGTGATCTGGGTAAACTAGTCCCAAAGTCCATTAAAAAACAATCCCATTTCCACTCAAGAATGGAAAATGGATATAAAATCCCTACCAAAAATTGATGTTCCACCTTAAACTTCTAAAAGGTTGGGCATCTAGTGATTAAATTTACAATCCAGCATTTCATGATAGGCCACCAATTCTGGCGTCGTAGATCTCGATGCATTTTGGTGACACCGAGGTGAATTAGCCAAACCGAGGCATGGAATTACTACATCAGATCCTATCTATTGTATTTAGAGACTATACAAATCCATGTAATAAAAAGGTATCATCCTTATCCACTCTCCAATAAGAAGATGTATCATCATCTGAAACAATTTCTCTCAGGAAAAATGCCTTCATGATCAGATAACTGTCTCAAACTTAACCATTCTAGAAGAGTAGAAGTCACTACTAAGGCTGAGAGGATAGTTTTATCATGGTCCTCTTGAACCTCAACATGAATATTTGAGAATAAGGCCATAAACTTACATTCATCACAAGATTCCCAAACCACTAGAGTCCGAGTCTTTGAGATTAAATCATCATCTATAGAATTCCCCTTTCTAGGCATGTAGGAAAGCTCGAAATCAAATGATTAGAGGTACTTGACCCACCTATATTGTCTGAGATTTAGATCCCTCTATATGAAGATGTATTTTAGGCTTTTGTTGTTAGTGTAGACCACAAAATTCTCTCCTATTAACTAATGTATCCAACAATATAAGGATTGAACTACAATAGTGAGCTTGAGATTGTACATTAGGTAATTCCGCTCATGAGGCCTAAACTGATGAGAACTATATGCACGAACTCACTCATATAGCATCAGAACATCTCCAAGATCAATACCTGATGCGTCATAGTACACAATATAGATCCTACCTGGCTCTGAAAGAATCAATACCAGTGCTAAAGTAAAACGAACCTAAAAATCCTGAAAGGCTGCATCACAAGATTCATACCATTCAAATTTCACACCATTATTTTTCTGGACCTTAAGTGGTACTGCAAGTAATGAGAAATCCTTAATGAAGTGTCTATAATATCTAGAAATACCCAACAATGTCATGATGTCAAATAATTTCTTGGGATACTCCCAAGAAACTACAGATCTCACTTTCTATAGGTCAACTAAAACTCTTGACTCCGAGATGATGTGACCCAAGAAGTGAAAATTTTCAATCCAAAAGTGGAATTTACTAAGCTTATCATAGAGCTGATGATCTCTAAATGTATTAAACAAGATATTAATATAGATTTCATGGTCATTTCTAGAGTGATAATACACCCATATGTCATTAACAAAGATAACTGAAAATGAATTGAGATACAGGAATAAGACTCGATAAATAAGATCCATGAAGACAAAAGGTGCATCTGTGAGTCAGAATGGCATAACCAGGTACTCATAGAGACCATACCTACTCCTAATATCTGTGAGAGGTATGTATGAAGTCCTAAAACACAACTAATAATAGCCCAACCTTAGATATATATTTTAAAACACTTTTACTACTTATAGATAATCAAAGATGTTGTCTATTCTAGGTAGTGGATACCAGTTCTTAATCTTAAGATGATTCAACTAATGATAATCCACATAGATCCTAAGGGTACCATACAATGTTTTGGTGAAAAGGATTAGTGATCCCTAAGGAGAAGTTCTAGGGTGTATGAAACCTTTATACTCTAGATCCTCTAACTACTTCTTGAGTCAAGAAGCTCCTCAGGTTCTATCTTATAAGGAAGAATGTTCACAGGTGCTGAACCTAGAGCAAGCTCAATGGTGAACTCTACCTCTCACATAGGAGTTAGACTAGAGAATTAATTAGAAAAAACGTCTCTAAAATGTTTCACTACAGGAGGAAATATGGTAGGTTGTAACCCCTAGTCATCGAGGTAAAGAATGGTGACCTGTGCTGTAACACTACCCAACCTCTACTACTCGGGTCCTGCTCATATCACACTAACATTCCATTATACCTTATGCATGTGAATAACTCCCTATGGTGATATAAACATCACACTATGATGATAGCAGTCAATATGGGCTCTTTAGGGAACTAACCAATCCATCCTAATGATTACTTAAAATCCCAACATATTGAGGATGCAAATATTTTACATGAATAGCTAACCGCCCATCTCAAGGGAAAGATTCTGACAGCAGAAAATTCCCTCTGAATGGATACCTAAGGGTGTATCTAGCATCAAGATTCCATGATAGTACTCGATTTTGAGGCCCAAATTCACAATAATTACCTCAGATATAAATGAGTGATACATACTTGTATCAAACAAAGATGACACTAAAGTGGAGGCTACTACAATAGTACCACATACAAAAGATGGTCCAGTGCTCTACTCCTGTAGTGTAGGTTGGAATACATGTAATTGTTCTGTAATGTGACTTTGAGTCACTGTCGGACTTCCCTGAGCAATACTTCTCTACTAGCGCTGAGAATCTTACATCTGATTTCCTCTACCTCAACAACCACCTCGGCCTAAAAAATTAATGGTATTCTAGATAACTACCTGTCATGATCCTACTGACCTCGTTCCTGGATGAGGAGTAGGTGTATACCCCCGCTCACTAGGAACTGGAGGGAAATTCCTGCAAAAATTATAGAGATGAACCATACTTTCATAGACTCTACACTCAATGGGATCCCGAAAACACTACTTTCTGATGTACCCTGGCATTCCACACTGGTGACAGAAAAGATAGCTACCCACAAGTGGAGCCTGACAACTGCTACCACCATGAGATACCTCAAACCATCCCTTTACCCCCAGAAGAAGATCTAATGGAATCCCTAGATTATAAAATACCCTAGCTCAAATCATCAACCTCCCTCAAATTATTCTACGTAATTAGGGCCTAGTTGAGGATTTCAGTATTGTTTTTCAACCTAAATACATTGAAATATGATCGAATGGTGTAAACTATACCATCCTCGAATTGCCTGATGGCCATAAGATCATCATAATCTAGATAATAAGTGAAACTCTGAATCTTAGTGAAGTGGGATGATTATTCCATAATTAACATATTCCCTTGATGCAGATTCATAAATTCCTTAGATCTATCATCCTTCATAGTTTGGGGAAATAAGTAGTCATAGAATATAGTCTAAAAGTCATCCCAAACCATCTCTCTATACCGATCTACATGGGTTATGAAATCCCACCACCTCTTAGCTAATTCATGTAGCATATAGGTTTCTATCTTGACCCTACACTATATAGGCATATCAAGATGTTCCAATATAGATAGGATCTTCTTGATCCAAGACTCTTAATCATGTGGTCCACCATCCCCCAAGAAGGTGGGAGGATGTTGCTGCTGAAACTCACAAGTCAAATCTTCCATACTCAGGGTAGGCCACACTCCACCTTGCATGTTTTGAAATATACATAGGAAACCCCCTCAAAACTAGGAATCAATTCCCATATCTGGAATATGAAGAAGAGCCACGGGTGTCTCTAGAGGAGGAAATATTAGAGGATCATGACCCACCACATCAGGAACATGATCTTCACCACCTTCAGGGTGCACTACTAGAGGAAATAATGATGTCATAATGATACAATTCCAAACACTCATCTTAGAAGAGATTCAAGCAATTTAGAAGGTTGTATTTAAAAATCCGGAAAAGTACTAAATCCTTTATATGAACAAACCATTCCTCTTTACCTACTTGACAAGCTAGGTCTAGATGGTATAAAAAGACCATAATAGGCCATAAGAACACTCGAAGATACCCCACTACCCACTAATAAGTTTTATTTCAGGTTTAAGTTTCTAGTTCAACCATGTATAAGATGAATGTTTTAATTTAAAATCCACTTCCATTTGAAAAGTGATCATTTAAACATTTAAATCATTTGAAATAGCTGGATCCAATAATTTACCATTTTATGGACCATAAGGGCTCATACACCTTATGAACCAGAATGTGGTATTCACTTGGATGTCATTTTCATTTAAATTGTGCTTATTCAAGTGTTTTCACTACTTAAAAAATGGTTTATCTAGATGGAATTCTATTTTACGATCCGTAAGGGACCATACACATTATTAATAAAAATATGGCACCCACTAAACTCACACCATAACATGATTCTAAACCTAAAATAGGTTTCAACACAATTTAATATATATATAACAAGGAACTATGACTATGAAGCATGCAATTCTCTCTAAAAATTAAACGTGACATAGAAAAAATGCGTGTCCTATTCATACTGTGCCTATCGTGAAGCATGATCTAATGCAGAGCCCTCATTTCATCAAAAAATAGTAAAGAAATCATAATTTCAATGAAATCAATATCAATAACATCACAAGTCATGTTTATCTCCCAATGGTGCAATTGTATTAATAATAATAGTAGGATCAATAACAATCATAATCAAGGAAACTTAGACTTTACCCTGTACATGGGTTCGTGATGCCCAAGAACGACTTATGATAAAGTCCCTAAGAATTCCCAATCTCTATTATATTATTTCCAAATATAAAGTTAATAACGGAACTCCTATGATACCACTTTGTAATGTCCTGAACCTAGATTCCACTTAACCGTTTCCCTAGGCCTGGTGGGTCACATGGCCTCAAGCGTGCCTCCCCATATGCCATAGGCTGTTGACTAGAAGCAAGGATGTAAATGTAGTATCATGGGGATACTATACCCTAATATCAGAGTAACACAATAGATACAAGAAATAATAAATAGTAGTGGAAGAATAATATAAACAAACAGACACCATAAACTATGAAAGCATAAACAGATAACAATAGATGTCTGAATAACTGAATATAATATAAAATCCTCAAAGGCAGTGTATGATACATATATTGATGCATGAAATACTAGTAAAAAAGTAAATAGAGGAACAAGAAATAGGTATGTTTCACAAAATTTCAAAAATATAAAAAGGAAAAGCTACTCCATAGCATCCTGATCCCATTCTTGATCCTCTAATCTAAAGTTCCATCAAATGAAATATAAATTAGAAAACAATTGAAGGGTGATTTACCCTATCCATACCTACGTGAAAAAAATATTCTCATGTTCCAAAGGGTATCCTGAGTAGGGTGTGAGATAAAATCTTAGTAGGCCACCACCAATGGTATCTATGTGCAATCAGAGTAGGTTCTTGTAACTAAACAGTGTGCATGAATAAGCAGGAAAGTAGATCAATACTGAATAAATAAATAACCTCCGTCTTAGGTTCCTAAAGGATTCCATGTGGGTCTACCTTCTTTATCTCATGGATAGTATGTATAATCATTTCACTATAAATATATAGTATATATATATATATATATTGCTGGAGTGGACAGAGATGTAACATGAAGACATCCAACACCAGTCTATGAGCTGATAAACTCTACTCAAGGGGTAGTAAGCCATATATACAAATAGAGTGGGGATGGGGGGGGGGGGTCATCAATACCATCACTCTATATGGAGAGTGTTCATTATATGAAAACACTCTAGATGGAACATGGTTATCAAAAGCCCATCACCCATATTGAAGCATTGTTGAGGGTCACCATGCCCAACACCGATGTAAGGAAGCATGAGTCTCTATGCTGTGTTGAGTCCTTTAATATCTTTATCAACCTCTATAAATTCATATAATATATATAACTATCATGTGGAATTACCTCCCATACATACTCATTTATATAGTCTAATTACATATTATAAGCATGTTCAATTCCATTGAAACCATTAAATTTCAAAAGATCCTTCACAAGGCATAAGTAAGAGGCATGGTCTTACAATCCCAAAGGATCGTTTTATTTTAAAACCATTTGATCCATTTCATTTAAAAAGTAAACAACCATAATGATTTAACCATTTAAAATACTTCAATGAAAAATATTCCATTATGAGCAAGCCACTCTATACAAGTCATCTCACTCAATTTTCCTAAATATAGAGAATTGATTCAATAGGGTACAAGTGAAAAAATAGGAGATCAAGTTCAATAAATTTAAATGATGCTACCATCTTGAAATATCCATATAACAAAGTCCAATTACCCTAGGAAAATTGTCTAATTCAAAAGACAAGGAAGTTTATAATTCAAAGGATCAAGTGTCAAAGAGGATGACATGGCAACAACTCAAATGCTCACTTGGGAAATTCCAAGTATAATAAGTCCAAACACCCATGTGGTGTCTTGGGTTCAATGAAACAAACATGAGACAAGGTCTATTTCATTGGAAGGTCAATCTGGAATCCAAATTAGGTTTCAAGAATTTTGAGGCATTTGGCCAAAATGACCGATTTCAATGAGGCACACCTAAAGGCGTCCATGTAGGGTATGTGGGAAGTCTAAAACCCGAAACCAGATTCAATAAACCTATATCAAGGATCTGGGGTCAATTATACATGAAGGAACCAACAAAATTGAGATGATTTATGAAGTCCGACACACAAAAAAATAGAATAATTATGAAATGACCAAAAACTCAAATGGAAAAGTACATGACCAACTACCTTAAGAACATAGATGATGCCTCACCTCATATTGACCTCAGATTCGAGGTAGGTTGGAAGATATTTGAGAAATAGTCTAATACCCTAAAAATAGGTCATATGAGCCTAAATCCAAATAGGGAAACTAACTGGAATAAAATATTAGATAGGAAGTATATGTGAGGTTATCCTTACCTTGAGGAGTTCAATTCTTCCTTCGGATCGAAGATCGGACACCAGACGAAGGAGATAAAAGAGATCCAATCTTGGAGGAGAAAATCTCAAAGAGGAGGAAGAGAGGAGATTATGTTTGATGGATAGAGGAAAAAATGAATTAGTTTTAAAGAAAATAAGAGGAAAAAATGGCCATTTTACCCCAAAAATTTGGGGCCACACAGTTTAGGTGCATGATTTGAAAACTATGCGTAAGGATTTGTCCTATAACTGGAACATGCCACACAACCGTACACCTAGGTCCACATAGTTTCAGACAAATTGTGTGGCCAAAAGGTGCCTATGGATATAGCCACAGTGTCATTCACCCTTGGTTGCATGATTTAGATAAACCATGTGGCCTAGTCATTTAGCCCATTTTCAATAACTCTAGGCTCTGAATGATCCCTAGACGCTCCCGTGACCTCCGTGATTTGAATGAGACTCATAAGTAGGTCTATACAAGGTATTAAAAAAGAAAAACCAACGATCCATACCTTTGGGAAAATTCGGGTCATTACATCATTTTAATTTATTTTTATCATGGGGGTTATGATTTAAAATTTACCAAAGCGGTAAGTGTTTATGCTTCAATCTCATTTTAACCTGGATTGTTTATACTTGAATTTCCATTGAAGTAAATTATTTGATAATTATCTAATAAACTAATTTAATTTTATTCTCATCTATTTATTCATGAAATTTTCAAGTAATATTACCATTTCCTCTCTTTGGTACTTAAAATGATTGATAAAATGATTTAAAGAAAATCCAAATTTATTTCTATTTTTGATTGAAAATAATTTTTCTTCTATATTTATATTTTATTTAAATTTTCTTAAAGAATATTTTTAATATTCTACAATGATTTATTAAATAATTTTTTACCCTTTTTTGAATTTATAATAAATGATTTAAAAGGAATAATCTTATCATTTTACAAACAAGGTACTTTTGAATTTTTACCAAAAAAATGTGAATGTAATCATTGTTTTAGTACTATACACAGAATGAATAAAATATTCTCATCATTATGACCACTCATTACTTTGAACCTTTCTTTACATGTTTATAAGGTTATTTTAAAATATTTTTTCCTAATATTCTATATATTTTTAGTTTTTAGATTATTTTTCAAAGTGAAAAGGGTATTTTACTCAAGAATGTTTTTAGTTATCTTTTTATAGTATTTATATTCATCAATGATGATAGCCCTTTATTTTACTTATACTTAACTAGGGATATGTTTTAATAATACCATCCTTATTATTTATATGGATGGTTTATGATTATTTTGACTTGGGAAATTATTATCATTCACTTTATTGATTAATTTTTCATTCATTATCTTTATCTTGAAACATTCACTTTCTTATGATAATTGAACATTACAATTCCCTTAATATCCATATTATTTATAATAGATATTTTTATTTATTAAACTATATTTAATTTCTACATACAATTTTTTACATTGAAATTTATTTGAATTATTGGGAAAATATTGACATTTCATATTCTTTATTTAATACTGATATTTATTAATAAAGCATATTATTTATGAATTAAATCGATTATTCAATATACAAGGAACACATTGGAATTTTAGTTATGGGTGACACTTATAATTATACATCCCCTTGATGCATCAAAAGGTTTCATGAGATAAATTAGTAAGAAAACATTAAATGAGTTTCTAGTGTATACTTACCCATCAATTAAAATATCTTAGTGTAAGGTATTTAATTTATAGATATCATGATATCTAAGATCATGAAATCCAATATTAAGAATTTCCTTCATTAAGAATTTAGTTACTATTATCTATGAGATTACTGCATTGATATGATCAATAGATTCATTTTTTGATCAATTTATTGATTATATAGAATACATTTTCAGTTATTTACCTTTACATATCGATTATTCCTTATTTAATCGTGATATATTCCACTATATGTAACCCTTATTGAGTGTTTGTGTTCAACCTTATTTTGTTTCCTTTCCCCAAGATATGAATAAGGACTCTATGAATGAATTCAAGGAGGTATAATATTTATTCTCACTATATTGCATTTCATGTTTTCAATTGTAATGTGAGATTCCAGTATATATCTAGTTTTCCAAGACTACTAAAATATTAAATCCTTTAGGATATAATCAATTGTATCTAGTTCTAATGTAATAAAGTTACCACTAAATCTGGGGTACTTTGGTTAGGATCTTTATAATTTGTTTTAGAGCATGTTTAGTAACAACCTTGGGAACTAGATTTAGGAAAACATATATTAGGGGATATAACCCTATGAAGGACTTTGAGGATACATTTAAGTATAGGATAACATCCTAAAGTTTTTATAAGGTAGATATTTTATGGTTTTTCTAGAAATAAATCCCTATATGGATAGTAAAAATGGATGTGGATATAGCATAGTTGTACCTAGGGGTAATAACTCTAAAAAGAGTTTATTGGGGTTTAACTCGTTGTCACTTGGTGCATGGAAACTGGACTTTCTAAACACCTGGTTTGACACTCATGGGGGATATGCTTGAGTTAATTCAAATTTTCTTTACAAACCATCATGAAGTATTTGAATATATAATGATAATGAATGAAGTAGGTTAAACCTAAGGTGTATTATATTGAAAAGATGGTCTCATGATTTATACACCCTATAAATGATTATATGGGTTTCCATGATTATTGTTACTCACACTATGTTTTTTGGTTTTAGTTAATGGATAAAAACTGAAGAAATCATGTCAATATTGAATATCATGGAAAATGTAGTGATTATGAGAAAAAATGGGATGATTACTGAAGTGACATATATCATGATGATACCTAATCAGTTATCCAAATATATGATTAAAAACCTCCACCTTAACTAAATATTAGACTCACCAAATAAGAGAAGGATGGATTCTGATAAGAGTGTGAGTGGTAAGAAGACTTGATTTCCTTAATGATAGAAATGTAGAAATAGACACACATGATAATATATAAAAGGAATAGTAAAATGTTTTATGCATGTAAAATAAGGGCATAAAGAAACTAATATCTAAGGAAAAGTGAGGAGTTCAATATAGAGAAATAATTTTCATCTTAGAGATTAATTTATAATTCATTATATTGAATTTGGGGAACTTGTGCATTATCTGAGTTAATGAAATCATTTAAAGGTTAAATCCTAGACTAAGGAAGGATCTATATTTAATTTAAAGGTTTTAATTATTTATTTATTTGGATTCAAGAATTATATTGTACAAGTATTTTTATTAATGGTATTTTGTTTATAAGAATCATGATACGTATAAGGATTGTGTTATTTTTTTAGAAGCATACATGTATTTATATAAGATAAAATCATAAATTATTTATACCATAATGGGTTTATTAGTTTAGGGTTTATCATAAGTTCAAATTCTTAGGCACCCCTTTTTAGATTTTAAGTGATGTGATTTTTCATGTGATTAATGAAATTTTGGGTGATGGTTCTTTAGGTAGAGGTATATATAACCCTTAGGTTCAGTATGAAGTATTATTTGAGAAAGAATGATATCTTTATAAGTTTTAAGGTATTGATAAACTTTAGGGTTAATATAATCATTGATGTTAAGATAATAATATTCAATTAAGATTATATGATTTCATGGAAAAAATAAGTTGTATAGAAAAATATTGTGGTTAAAAAGTGATTTTATGAGAAATGTTATTTTTGAGGATATTCATCATATTTTTGGGAATATTATAGGATTTATATTAATATAGTTTTATAAAAAGGACTACCTATATATCGGGTGACAACCTATCACACCTGGTGAGGCCATAGGGCTTGAACCCACAATCAAAGGGTTAATAGGGGTGCAACACCCACCACTAGCCTATGTGATGTTCTGGTTAATATGTCATTGATTTTATTTATAATATTTTATGGATAAATATCAAGTTGAACTTTGGGTTTTACTCTTGATATTTAGAGAGTAATATTTTATATTGAATAACTTATGATAGTCATTTTGGTTTTGGTAAGTATTTAGAGTCATTCGGAAGAACTTGCGAATCTTTAATGGATCTTATGATCTGTTAAAAGTTAATTTTTATGCCTCATGCATAAAATATATTTCATCTTGGATATTCATTTATTTGAGTAATAAATGAAGTGGAAATTGATTGAAGCACAAAAAAAAAAGGATGAAATTGTGATTATGGAATAAAAATATATCAAGTAAGTACATTTTCTGGTGTTCTCTATCTTGATAGTAAAATAATCCCTCAACTTTAGGAAAAGTATCTTGAAATAAAAAATTTATACATTTTCCTTCATTTTTGATGAATCAATGGTCTTTTTCACACCACATCGGTTTAGGGTTTTTTGGTCATTAACTTTCTATGGATCATTCACTTTTTTATGATCAATGATCTCTATCACTATCCATTATTTATGCTTTTTTTTATATTTCCCACTAATGTTTTCCTACTAGTAAACCTATTTATGTCTAGTTCTAAATGACCTTCACACTTTCCTTTCTATCTTATCAGTAGGAAGTTTTATTAACCCTTTTTATGTTATGAGATTTCAAAAAAGGTATTTTAAGATGGAAGACTATTTATTTCCAAGTTCTAGTTCAAATTTATAGGATAAAAATTATTAAATGGTGTGAGAATTTAATACTCCATGTTTTTAAAATGAATATTATGTTTTATAGCATATACGATATACAACACTGAACCTAAACGAATCGTGATATACTATTTCAATGTGACCGTTAAATTTGGTGGTATTAATTGGAATGACCAATTTTTGAAAATTATGTATAATTTTTTTAGATAAATAAAATATATTGGTAAATAAAGACTCAATTTTAGTAAAGTCTTTACATAATTCAAAAAATATATTATTCATTAAATTTTTTTATTACTTTGTGTGAGAAAATAAAATAATTAATTTATTATAATTTTATAAATTATATTGTAAAAAATGAACTTAATTTTTGAAACAATCATTTCAAAATTAATTTACTGTGAAAATGTTGAATTTTTCTGAAAATTGTGATATTTTAGTGAATAATGAAAAATATCGTTTTTTGTAAAACCATAATTTCTTTTCAATAAATTAAGTCATTTAAAAGGTATGTTATGATTTTAGTTTTATTTAAAAGTAAAATATGTATTATTTATTTATATTTAATATAATTAATTACATTTTAATCATGTTTATACCATATTTTGCTATAAGGTTATTTTTAATCTTAAAAACTCATTTTTCTGAAAATTGTTTTTAAGTGAATAGTGCCCCTCTATTTTAATTAATTAAAAATAGTCACTAATAAAAAAATTTTTAAATTAAATTTATATAATATATATATAAATATATGAATTTAAATCCATATAATTAATATCACTATACATATAGTTAATGTAATACTATCTTATGCTTGAAAAACACATTTCTTGAAAAACCATTTTTCGACACGTTTACAGGTTCATTTTTTAATTAAATTTTACCACTTATATTAATTTAATTTAATAAAATTAATTACATAAAATCATAATTAATATTATATAATAAGTCAAACATAATTTTTAGTCATAATGAATATTCAAAATAGTAAAAAAATTAATTATCATGATTAAGGTTAAAACATGGTTATGCACGTTACATGCGTTTGTGTTAAAATTTGTTTTACACACACAAAAAAAATTTTATTTGATAAATTTAATTTTATATTAGTGATAAGTGGATACAAATTATCTAATAATTCTCATTCTATTTTATTCTTAAAGGATAAATTATCTAGGTTAAAAAACAAGTTACCGTGGTGAGAACTAAAATGGTAAAAGTGAGTAACCTTGGAGGTAAAGGGAATGAGATGTTTAAAACATGTTTAATTTTAGTGTTGAATTTCTGTATCAAGCTTATATTCCATAAAAAATAGTTTTTATTAATTTTTTAGGCACTTGGGTTGAGTGTAAATTCCCTTTATTGAATATTTTTGCGAATTTGCAAAAATACCACTCCTCATCAATTATAAAAGGGCATAACCATTGTTCACTTATTCAAACCTATAAAACCATTAATCTCAACCACAATCTTAAAAAATATATACCCAAAATCCTTATCTAAATTCTATATCTACTGTTCTTCCCAAAATACCAACCCTAGGGTCCTTAATAAGAGATACAATGGAGGTTTTTCTAAGAGAAGGTATTCATCTTCATTATGCTTCGTCTATTTACTTCTTCTTTTTCCACATTAAATTATATATTAATAATTAAAATATAATAAAACAATTATATAGAATATAATTAGATTTTATTATGTTGATTTTATAATATTTATCTATCGCCATCTTTATTAAATGGGAAATAAATCCATCACTCTTATGTAAGACGGACAACCCCGTCGCGAACCGATGTGATTTGTTTTCCATAATCAACTCATATAGAATATCATACTGATGGAAATAACAAATATATATGATAAATATGACATTATATTAATTATATAAAATTAATATATCATCTATTTCCTTACCCTTTCACAGATTAATGGAATAATACCGTTGCTCATGCACAAGTACGACCTATCGTCTCCACGATGCTTTGCAATTCATTTTTCATGTAAAAATTTAAATAATGGTTATATAAAGGTATATAATGAATAAATTTTATATTTATTACATTAATATAATTCTTTATATGATTTATCAATATCTTATACACAAGAACCAAAACTTCCATGACAAAACATGTCTGAGAAAATGAAGTAGTTAACACCCAAAAATAATGGTAATAATGAAATATTATTACCAAATGAGTGATAAGATGTTATAATAATATCATATATTATATTATAAATATGAATACAGTTTTATTATAAATTAATAATATGTTTAGAAACATTATACCAGAGGTTAAAGAATGATCAACTAAAGAGAAACGCGAGGTAATGGATTTCGTCTCAATTTTACTATATTGAGGTATATTTTATTATTATGCACCTAATTAATTTTAAATGGTGTATAAAGTACCCCTTTTACATGTCATATAATTAATAATTTATACTTCATGGTATTTTAAGTTTCAATTTTAAAATTTTTATCTAAGGGTTTTTGACTTGAAAGTTACTAAGTGGTAAGGGGCTTCATAACTCAATTTCTTTTCATTGGGTTATATTACCTTCTCATTGTATTTGAAATTTGATTATTATGTGTGTAATGATTTTTTATTTTTTTATTATATATTTTCACTTGTTTTATGTGGATTTAAATTTCATACACATAATCAATTCATTGGTTAATCCTCACTTCAATGGTATGATCTTTGTAAGATATTTCATCTTAATTTCTACTCTATTAAGAAATTTTTGGAATTATGCACCTATTTATTTTTATGAGGTGTATATACTTCCTCTTTGATATGTTAAATCATGAATATATTCACATTCATGGTATTTAATGTTTCATTTGATGTTAATTTTTCATGGGTGTTATGATTCAGAATTTACCAAAGTAGTAAGGGTTTATGCTTCAATATCATTTTAATTAGGATTGTTTATACTTGAATTTACGTTGAAAGAAATTATTTGATCATTGTCTAATAAAACCCTTTTATTTTCTTATTATTCAGTCATTCATGAAACTTTTCAAGTAATAGTAACATTTTATTCTCTTTGGTACTTAAAATTATGGAGAAAATGTTTTTTAGAAAAGCCAACTTTATTTCTCATTTTGATTGAAAATAACTTTTCTTCTATATCCATATTTTCCATATAACTTTTTAAATAATATTTTTAATATTCTATAATGATTTATTAAAAACATTTTAACCATGTTTTTATTTTTACCGAATGGTTTAATGGAATCTTATTTTCATTTTCCAAACAAGGTAGTTTTTTAATTTTTACTAAAAATGTGAAGGGAATATTTATTTTAATGCACATGACATGAATAGAATATTCCCACCACTATGATTACTCATTTCTTTGAAGATTCATTTAAAAGTTTACAAGGTTATTTTAGAATAAAATATTTTCCCTAATATTCTAGATATTTTTAAATTTTAAAGTGATTTTCAAAGTGAGAAGGGTATTAAGAACCACTATAAACAATTTTAATGGTTTCCTCTCAAGAGAACACACCCTACACACCTGGTCGAATGTCATATTCACCATCCTCTTCACCATTGGATTTGCTAAGGGAAGTGTATCTCAACTGCAAGATGGGAGTTTTGGGATTGCGGTCTTTTAAGTATTTTCTAGTGGGAGCACCTTGAATATCCTTATTAGGTTTTCTAAAAGTCCCTCCAGTCATTGTGTCTCCTCAGTGTAGGTGAATGGATGTCCATTAGTTGATTTCTTAGTAGGTGAGGTAGGGGAAGCTGTTAACTACCATAAATGGTCACTGGTGGTGTCGTTTGGGAGGGATATACCTATGATTTCCTTTTTTAGAAATTTTGTGGCTTTGTGGGATCTTTAGCATCAGGTAGTAGTGTCGGTGTTCTCCAGGTCATCTTTCTACATTAATTTATTTTATTAGGAATATTTTGTCAAATTTTGTACTAGGGAGGATAAAAGTTGTGGTTTGTGAGGATTTTTTCTATCTATATGGTCTTGGGACTTAAATTTTGGCTTGGAATCATGTCTAGTGTATGCATGGGTTAAGATACCAAGGCTTCCTCTTCCACTTCAAAATACACCTATGCTTCAATCAGTGGGAAATGCAATGGGTAAATTTTTATGCTCTAATAACAATACTAGTTTCTTTCAATCGTATTCTACTCCTCTCATTTATGTAGAACATTATTTTAAGGATATATTTCTAACGTGGATGCTAATTAGGGTGTGTTAATATTTACCTTGGTGGAATACGTGTTTTTATCAGTTAGTTCCTTGCTATTATGTTGCGTGTTGTTGGAAAGGCCACTCAGTGAATTTTATTATAAGAAGAAAAGAATCAACTACTAATTAAGTCAATCCACCTATTCATTCAAATAATGTGGTTACTTTCCCTTAGGGGATCCTTTATATTTAAGGTCAGAGGGGAGGGATTTGGTTATAGTTTTAGCTCCTCCTCCCTCTTCAGTTTCGACGATGGATTGTAGTGGGTTTTCCTTGGTTGAAACTTCTATGATTTCTAGAGATAATACCCCGATAGAGCCTCTTAGGGCTATTATTTAGTTTCTAATAGAGTCGGAATCAGAGCCGACCATCTCAATCTAGATTCTGGGGAGCTGTTCAGAGGTATGACCAATGATAGGATTTTCAATTTTTGAAATTGATTTGCATGCGTGTGGTTCCCACTCACCGAATGGAAATCCTAGGGACTCTAACATCACCCTCGTTCTTGTAGACCTAGTGTCTTGGAAATATTATGTTTAGGATTTGGGAAACAATTTTTTCTTAGACATTACTCACCCAAAAACTCTCCTTCTATAAGATAGTTTTTCATTATGAAATTCACAGAGTTTTGTTCATAGGTTAGAAGTCATACCATCTCCTTCAGTACCAAGGGGGGGCATTGAAAGACATTTTTTATTCTCATAATTCACCATAAAGGGTGCTGTTAGAATCCTTTTATTCAGAGGGGATACCTCAACCCCGATCTTCGATGAATTTCACTCCCACTGGATCTTCCAACTAGGAGACTTCAGAGAAGGAACATCAAGAGGTTTCAACAGCAAGGAACTTCTATAAAAATATGAAATTTGGAAAAATTATGGAAAGAAGGAATATTCAGATGAGTAGTGGGTGTATTACCAGGGAAAATCAAGAGAGGCAGATCTATCAGTTTCAGGTATTAAGACAAGTATTCTAGGTTGCAAAACTCCCTCTATCCAATGGTTAACATGATTATATGGAATTATCAAGGGTTGAAGACATATGTAAAGATATATTTTATTGATTCTAAGTCAATATGTAGTAATGTTTATATTTTATTAATTTTGGAACCAAAATATAAGTTTTATAGGATTTAAAATTTCTCAAAAATAGTGGGCTTAGATGGACGCATGCATGAAGAAAATTTCAACAAGCACATTTGGGTTTTTAGAATCGGGACATCTCAGTGGTATTTTTGGAGGCATATTCTCAGCATATAATGATTAAGATAAATGTAGGGGGAAGTGAAGTGATTTTATATTTGGTTAATGCTAGTTGCGAGTTGATTGAAAGAAGGGTTTTATGGAATCAACTTGAATCCACTCATTTTGGTCTATTTGCATGGTTTGTTGGGGGGGGGATTTAAACATTATTATAGATTATTATGAGAAGAGAGGTGGTATTGTCTATAATTAGAGAGAAACTCAAGACTTAAAGGATTTTATGAAAGAAAAGGGACTAATGGATTTGGGGTTCTCAAGTAGGAGGTTTACATGGTGTAACATTCAAAAAGGAGTAGGGAGAATCTGGATCAGGCTTGACAGGTGTTTATCGAATTTAAAGGATTGGATACTTTCTCACAGGCTTTGGTCACTCATATATCTAGGTATCTATCAGATCATTATCCCCTACTGATTTAGCTTAAGAGGGTAAATTAGAGAAGCAAAAAATATTTTTTACTCTAGTAGTTGGCATCAAAGAGATGATTTTATACTAGAGGCGGAAAATTAATGGAATCAAATAGAATGGGAAAATGATTAGACTAGTATGATTAAAAAGATTAAGTGCCTAATAAGGGACCTAAGAAAATGGGTATCCAAAAGCACAGAATATGAGCTCAACCTAGATTGTTTAAGAGATAATATTGAGCATCTGAAAGAAACTCTTAAAGATGGATGTGATAGAGATTTGTTTGAATTACTGGTGGATAAGAAAACTATTCTTTCAAAGAATATTTTATAGGTGGAGATAATTTATAGGAAAAATTACCAAGCAGTATGGTTAAAGAAAGGGGATAGGAACAATTATTTTTTTTATAGGCATGTTTGAAAGAAAAATGAGTCAACAAGAGGATCAAACTTAAGCTAGATGATGGTAATTTCTCCCTATATGTGGAGGTTACTAGAAAATTATCTTTGATATACTTTAAGGGTATCCTATCATATCTCATCAATGAATATAGAGGGAGGAATAGTATAGAGGATGAAACCTTCATGCAGTGTATTCCCAGTATAATTGAGGACAAAGACAACATATTTTTGTCAGCAATTCCTGAGGAGGAAGATATTAAAGAAACTGTTTTTAACATAAAGAGGGAAAGTTATCCCGGTGCTGATGAGTTCCCTAGAAACTTCTTTATTAGTGCATGGGATATTATTATAAACAATATGAAGGAGGCAGTGCGAGAATATTTTAGAGGTGGGGAGCTAAACAAGGAGGTTTTTACCTCTATGGTTGTTATGATCTACAAAGTGAAGAATCCTAAAGCTATGAATAAATATAGACATATTTGTCTATGTAATTTTTCATATAAAATACTTGCAATACTTATCAATAGGATACTGATAAATATGATTCCCAAAATCATTTTGATGGAGTATCAGGACTTTGTGAATGGGAGAACCATACAAGGGGAAATTGGAATTTCCAAGGAAATGGTGGAGGATTAAAAAAAGAAGAAAATTAGTTCTAATGTTATAGTCAAGGTAGGCATGGAAAATTCTTATGATATATTGGAGTGGAATTTATTCATATGGGAAATGAGGAAGTTTGGTTTTCATGAATGGTTCTGCGATTTATGTTTTAGGTGTTATGCATCACCGATGATCAATATATCTATTATAGAGAAAGGTTTTGGATTCTTCAAAATAATGAGAGGAGTTATAAAAGGAGATCCTCTATCTCCTAGCCTTTTCATCATGGATCTGAAGGTGATCATAAGGAATATAAAGTTTATCATGGAGTAAATAAAAATATTTCCATACAGAAACAAATCGGGAAGTGGTATGGTGTCTCATTTTATACTCACTGATGACATGTTATTTTTCTTGAATGGAAATAAAAGATAAATTGGCGTGTTTATGGGAGTTATGAAGAAGTATGGAAAGATAAGTAGAAAAATAATCAATACTATAAAAATAAATTTATATATATTTAATAAATTCTCAGCTAGGTATATCAATTCCATTTAAAAGAATCTTGGAATTCAAAGGTGGAAACTTCTAATGGATTATTTAGGTTACCCTATTTCAAATGGAAGAATAAAAAAGGCATTGTTTGATGATATCATTAATTGAATCAAGGTATGCATATGTAATTAGAATAATGGGTTCTTATCATTTGGAGGGAGGATAACACTTATCAATAATGTCTTGACTTCGATTCCAATGCATATTTTGTCCATAATCAAGCCTATGAAATGGAAAATTAGTAGGATGGAAAATGTTTAAAATACCTTCTTATGTGATTCTAACCATATAGGTCGATGTCATTCATCTTTGTGTAAGTGACTCGCAAAACCAGTGATGGAAGGAGGCATTGGGCTATGTGGTGTAATAAAGATGACGTAAGCAGTGTAGGCTAATATATCTTGGGAGATAATTGAGGGTAAATCCTTATGGGCCAAATTCATGAATGATTGGTATGGTAGTAACTAGAGAGGCTATCCTGAGTGTAATTGGAGTCTTAAAAGTATATCATGGTGCATGATAGAACACTTACATGTGCTTTAGGGTGAGCCATGATGGATTGTGGGTCTTAGATATGTTAATCTTTGGGAAAGTAACTGGGCAGGCGATATTCTTATATTTCCAGGGTGTCCAGTGCCAAATATAACTTTTAAAGAGGAGAACATGTTTATGAACTTTATCAGAACCATTATAATTGATGATCAGAGAAATATTTATGAAAATATTATGATGAATGATGAGTCATATAGATGCATGTTTATGAGATCGGCCTCAGGTAATTTCAGTGAAAGGGATTATAGTAAGCCAATACATGCAACAAGTGAGATGGATAACCGGGATACCAAATTGTGATTCAAAGAAATTCCAGGTAAGCTAAATTTTCATATATAGAGAATAAGGAATAATTATTTATGAACAGATCATGTACAGAAGAAATGGGTGCAATTAGAATCTAGATGTCAGTGTTGCAGCTAGCCGAACCAGGAAACGACTTGGAAGATATTCTTCTAGGGTTATTGGGTGACAGTGGTTTGGAATTTTTTGAGACAAGGTGTGATAGTAAAGGATGGTGAGATTACTGCACCATAATCTTCTTCTATGGTGTAGTTAATATTCTAATTACTACATTGGTTAATACAAGGCATGATATTTACTTCATTGAGAATTTTTATTATTATTATCCTTGATATTACTATATTGATATTATCCATGGGTTCATTTTATTCTCAATATATTGATTAAATGAAATGAATTTTAAGTTATTTACCTTTCCATATTGATTATTCTTTATTTACTCATGATATATTCCACTCTATTTAACCCTTATTATTCATTTTATCTCACCTTTATTTTGTTTCCTTTACCCAGGATATGAAGAATTATTCTATAAATAGATTAAAGGAAGTATAATATTTACTCTCACTATATTTATTATTATTATTTTCAATTGTAACATGAGATTTAAGTATGTATATAGTTTAATAATACAACTAAACTATTCAGTAATTTATGATGATATAAATTGTATTTAGTGGAAATGTAATAAAGTTACCATTGACTCTAGGATACTAGGGTTAGGGTATTTACATAATACACGTATGAAGTTACTCATGGTGGGAATCATCAATACTGAAAAGTGTGGAAAAGAATTTTCTACTACTACTATAGATGTTGGACCATAAAATGAAGTGGTGTAAGCTCCATGGTACACATTATTTTTCAAAGGTTGATCTCAGGTTCAATAATCAACAGTTGAAGGTGAAGCAGGAAGACATTTTAAAGACATAATTTTGTACTAGGTGTGGTCATTATGATATTGTAGTTATTCCACTAGGTTTAACAAATTAACGCCCCTATATTTATAGTTCTTATGAATAGATTATTCCATGAGTATTTAGACAAATTATTTATGGTTTTAATTGATGAAAAACTGTTTTATTCTAAAATCTATAAGGAAAATGAGAAACACCTAAGGATTATTTTACAGAGTTTAAAAGAAAATAATTTATATAGAAAATTTAGTAAATTTGAATTTTGGTTACAATATATTTCATTAATTGGTAATATTGTTTCTAAATATGGTATAATTTTGATCTTTTTAAATATTAATGGTCAAAGAATGGAAAATACCTACAAATGTTATAGAGATTCGACATTTTATTGTATTAATGGGTTATTACTGATGTTTTTTTTGAAAAATTTTCTTAGTTATTCAGCCCACTAACTACGTTAACTTGAAAAATAGTTAAATTTATATGAAAAAATGAGTGTGTTTAATTATTTTGGGAATTGAAAAAAAGTTTTTTTAATGATCTAGTTTTAGACTTTCCAAAAATAAATGCTGAATTTGTTACTTATAGTGATTCTTCTTTAAAAGTACTTGGCTATGTCTTAATGCATGCTGATCATGTAATTCCATACACTTCATGTTAATTAAAATTCCATGACAAGAACTACCCCAGTCATGATCTTGAGCATGAATCAATGGTTTTTAATTTTAAAATTTATAGGTATAGTTTATATGTTGTAAAATGTGAAATAGATAACGACCATAAAAGTTTAAAGTATATATTCACTCAAAAAAATATGAACATGGGGCAGAGAAAGTCATTTTAAATTATAAAGGATTATGATTACACGATTCACTACCCCCTAGGTAAATAAAAAATATATCTAATGCCCTGTTTTTGAAAGATAAATAATCATTAACCATGTTTAATTTAGAACATGATCCTTTAGTTAGTAATTTAATGAATGTTGGCCTGGAAACTCTGTATGAAGAAACTTATTCTGTTTTGGTTCAGGTATTTGTGTGGTCATATTTGTTTAAAATTATTAAGGAAGCTCAGAAAGAAGATCATTATTTGAAATAAAGAGTAGAATCAATCATGAAATGTAAGTTTTTTGAGTTTAATATTGATAAATAAGTCATTATCATATTTTGAAAGAGGTTATGTGTTCTGAGTGATACCTAGTTGAAGAAGGAATTGTTAAGTGAAGCTCAAAGTTCTTCATTTTATGTTCATTTTAGAAATACCAAGATGTATATATACCTTTGAAAATATTATTTGTGGGAAGGAATAAAAAATGATATTATGGATTTTACCAGTAAACATTTGACTTATCTTCAAGTTAAATATAAAAAAAAACTACCAAAGGTGATGATTTAGCCTTTGTTAGTATAAAAATTGAAATGGGGGAACATATCCATAGATTTTTTAGTGGTATTACCAAACACATCTTGAGGTAATAATGAGATTTGGGTTATTATTGATTGTTTGACTAAATCTATGAATTTTATACCTATTTGAGATAATATGTATTTGGATAAACTTTCTAGACTTTATATTAAGAATATAATAAAGTTACACAGATTTCCTCTATATATTTTATCTAATAATGATCATAGATTAACATGAAATTTTTTAAGGGGATTCAGAAGTCGATAGATACTAAGTTAAATTTCAGTATAACTTTTTATCCACAATATGATGGACTCAGAGAAAAAAATTTAGACTTTAGAAGATATTATTCTATTTTCCCTTTGGATTACATGAGAAGTTAGGATCAACATATTTCATTAGTTGAATTTTCTTATAATAACAGTTTTCATTACTTTATACATATGAAACCTGTTGAGACCTTATTTGGAAAGCAGTGTCGAACTCTGACATGATGGGATGATTTTGATGAAAGGAAATTTTTGGGACCATAAATTTTTGAATAAATAGGAAAGAATTTGAATATTATTTAGTATCACATGAGTTCATCTCAAATTAGGTAGAAGAGTTATGAAGATCATAGGAGAAAAGATCTCGTGTTTAAGGTAGGAGATCATGTTTTTCTTAATGTATCTCCATGGAAAAGTGTTATGTGTTTTGGAATAAATGGAAAGTTAATTCATTGGTTTATTTATCCATATGAAATTTTGAAAAATTTTGTATGAATTTCTAATATTTACCTTTGAGTTTATCTTATGAACATGATGCATTTCATTTTTCTTTGATAACAAAGTATACAACAGATGCATCTCATGTTTTGATTCCTGAAGTTGTTCTGTTGGAAGAGAATCATTCATGTAAGGAAAAGGAATTTTATATTTAAGATCATATATATTAGGTATTTTAGAATAATATCATTCACTAGGTAAAGTTTTTATGTAAGAATCACATGATTGAGGAAGCAACATGGGAATTAGAAAAAAATGAGGTAAAAAAACCCTAACTTGTTTAAGTACTGAATAAAAATTCAAGGAAGAAATTTCATAAGGGGAAGGAATGTGAAAACCTATTTAATCTTGAAAATAAATAAATATGATGATTTATATGTATTAATTTTATTGATTTATATTTCTCAGTATTTTATAAACAAATTTATTCATGTTTTCAGTCAAAAAATGAATATTTTTATTTAACAAAATTGTTTTTCCATGAATTACACAATTTTATTTAAAAGATAAATTTCATTGTTTTATAAATTTAATTTTATAAAATGGGATTCATTTTTTCATTCATCATTTATAATTTATATTAGGTTTATTTTTTTAGAATTTTTTAAAATAGTTGATTTTTGAGTGAATAGTGAAAAACTAATTTTTCAAATAATACCACTTTCATGAAATTATTATGGTGTAAGAATGAATTAATAAATTTAAAAAGTTTTCCTTATCCAAAGGTATGTTTAATTAGTTAAATAATTCATTTTGAATCATTGCTTTAAATTTGGACTATCATGCTTGACTTTTATAAACCTTAGTTATATTTTATTCAAATTAAAAACTATTTTATGATATTTGTATTTAATGGTATGGTTGGAAGGTTCAATTCTGTAATGTATTGTTCTAAAATTCAATAAAATTAATTTTTTATTAAATAAAAAAAAAAATAATTTTTTGGAAATCAACCTTATTCTTGATTTCAAGGTAAAATGATTTTTACGCTTAAATCAGGTATTTCTCTAAAAACTTTTTTTCATGCATTTTGTGTATTTAAATTAGAAGTAATTTATGATTCCAATAGAATTTGAATTTTATAAAATGTATTCCATATTTGGAATCAATTTTTTTAATAATCCTCAAGTATCTCATGTGTCTTTCTGAAGAAGTCATGATGAGGACCCTTACCTTGCCACTTCTCTACATCCTGAGGGGGTTCAATCTCTAATAGAAAGAGGACATGTTACCTTGTACGTTAGGGAGATTATAATCAATATATGTATAGAGGACCCATTCCCTGGTGTGATAGAAGGACTATACTTGGTAGGTATCAGTAGAGGATTAGTTCCCTTGTGCATCAGTGGGGGCCGCTCAGTGGGTATAAGACCCACAACCTTGTATGTCAGGGGGGTTTCACTCACTAAGTATAAATAGTGGACCCACACCCTAGTATCAAAGGGGGTTTTAGTAAAATTATACAGGAACCAATCCCTATTACATCAGGGGAGTTCCACTCAAAGTATAGATGGACCATAGACTAGAGTATTAGGGGGTTCCACTCAACCAGTGTAAGCAGTATGAGGGACCCACACCCTAGTACAACATTAGGGTTTCCAACCTCGGCCTCTCTCAATGACGATACTTCTTGATCAATACCATCATCAATCATCACCTAAAAAATAATCACACTTATAACATTTTATTCCATATATTAAAAGCCACTATAAAGGCTAAAATTGCATTCTATGTGAAAAAAAACTCAAGATATGCTACTTGTGGGCCAAAATCTAAGTCCAGATAAAGAAAATATGCATGTTGGAAGTCTCTATTAGGGGTACATGACATGTATAGGGTCCACACAACATGTGGTACCACTCCACTACCTTGATATGTTCTCCTATAGACATGGATTAGAGGCCATGTCACTGTACCTGGTGTGTAAGGGGCCCCAAACAGCATGTATCATCCACCTAAGGCTGGACCATGTGCTCCTAGTTGTGCCCATGTTCATCGGTCTATACCTGTGTACCTAGACATGCCTGTTTACTCCCTGAGTACACGATGTATCCTCCCGCATGGGGTCTTGGCCATGTGTATCTAGAACATGTATTATCTATAAGGCCCCAGCCTTAAACATTACTTAATCTTGAGTTATTACAAGATTAAACATTGAGGATCTTTTCAGGTTTAGAGTTTTAGAGAATTAGATCATAAATCATGCATTAAATTCCACATTTAAAAAAGTTGGTTACATTAAAGAAAATATTCACTTTTCCCATCAAAGGAAACATATTTAAAACAAAACATGGATTCTTTCATGACACTTCCTTGACACTATCATCACATCATGTACCTTTTCCTTGACCTGTGAAAAACATTTCAAAAACTTGGGATGAGCATAAAAAGCTCAGTAAGGTATATAAAAATATGGAATGAAAACATTAGTCCATGTATACATAAGAATAAATGAAATCATACTTTACTCATAAAACATAATCACTTTAACGTACCTCATAAAATCATGAATAACTCATAGAAATCATAAGACATAAAGGTAACTTGAGGAATTCATAACATTATTACGTAGGGAGTAACCCTCATGGATATGTTTGGAATACCCATCACCGTATATTCCCTAAATATCTTCAGAGAAACCTTAGTGTTTAACCCCTTTGCGTTACCCAATGCATTGGAGAGTTATATCAGGATCACCAACCCTTAGTTTATCACGGAACCACCCGTCTTCATAAACAATGCCCAAGAACCATAACATAATCATATCACATAAAACATGCATAAAGGAAACATAACATTTACAAATTTCAATCACAAGACATAAAAAACAAATTGATATAATAAAAACATTATAGAAACCATTTTCAATACCAAAATAAAAGAAAATTTAAACATGGTATTTATTTTTCATTTAAAAAAAGTTATGGCTTGTAGAGGAAGCCGAAACTCAAATAATGGTCACGGCGGCGGAGAAGTCATTGTCGCCGCATACGTACGAAAAAAACATCCCATTTTGTCGTTTAGTAAAATGCTTCATATAAAAAAGATTCATTTTGAACAAATTTAAAAGTCAAAGGGGTTTATACACCGTATAAAAGAAAGTTGTGTATAAGACAAAATATGCCTCAATGAAAGGAGATTGAGACGAAGTCCCTTACCTCATGTCCGAATTGACTCGATCGTTCATTAACCTCCTGAATAATAAACTTGAGTTAATTTATAATTTATTGATAACCTTTTTAAAGTTCATTATTCCTTTTATATCACTTATTACCATGTTATGAACACTATGTAATTATTTAAGTTAATACCAGTCGTTTTGTCGATCATTGGTACTTGAGTCAAAAATAAACTCCTTATAATTACAAGTTGTTCATGTGGTAAAATATCCATTATATCCAGAATTATATTCATGATTTAGATATCATATATATAATATATATCTAGTATATACATGCATTTATAATATTACATAACATTTAGAGGTACAAAATGAAATGCACCGTTCATGGAGATAGTAAGATGTACGTACGCATGAACGCTACTTTCATTTCTACTTCGTATTTAATGTAATGAATTCATAATGATATAAAGGTATATTATAATTCCAGTATAATATCATATATAATATAATTAAATCCATCCTTCATACGTCCCACATATGGCATTAATGAATAAAATCACTTTGAGGGGGCGGTAGTCCGCACTTCCAAAAATGAAGATATCATGTTTACCCATAATGGAAACCATAAAGGAATACCATAAATGAAAAATACATAAGCATAATGAAAACATAAATATAATATATATCATATATAAATATATTGACATATTAATGTCCACCATGAAAGGTGTTAAAAGAATATTGAACAATCATCATTTCGTGAGGCAGAAATTTTCCATCCACAGAAACAGTATGTTTTTTAACCATTAGATGGAGGTGTGTGTAAGTTTATATCGAATAATTCTCATAAAAACATCCTATTATATTTAATATACTGGTTTTGTTACAAAATAAAGGAATGAAAAGAGTTTATGGGGTTGGATAATCAAAATAAAACAAAAGAACACAAGTGAAAACATTACCTTTAAATCGGGTAACTCCTCTTGGTTTGAACCAAAAGGGTTTCTTGAAGAGCTTTATGCCTAAGTTAAGGATTCTAGGATGAAGAGAGGGATGTGGAGAGATAAAATCAGCAAAGTTTGGCTGATCCAATGGCTTGAGTGGTTTGGGTAAGGAGGTATAGGTGGGGGCCTTTTATAAGAGGGAGGAGGGGCACTCTTGAAAAGTCAAGAAATGTTACTTTATATTGAAATGAGTTTTGGATTTTAAAGGTCCCACATAGATATATTTCGAGGATAAGGAGATAAGGTTTCAAAATATACTCATCCAATAGATATTTGACAAGTGTATGTCTTAGATTTTACATTATCTTTTCATTTTATTTAAATCGTTCATTAATGAGATAATCGCTGCATCATCATGGTGTCATAATTTTTTTTATTTATTTAATGTCTAAAAATTATAAAAAAATACTTTGATGTAGGAAATATTTTTATCTTTACAATGACTATTTATAGTCCAAGATACCATTTATTTAGACAAAATAAAAATTGTTTTACTTAGGTGTTACATACTTTGTTATATTTAACTTTCTTTAAAAATAAAAAGATAAAAAGTCACTATCACACAAAAGTGATTCCATGGGGTCCCAAAGTTTGGAACAAGGAAAACCATGGTCAGCCATGACACAACCAGTATCATTAGGACACATGTTGGGGTCATTTGTTATTATTATGATATTATTTTTTTACCCTTAACTACCCGATTACTAATTAATCACGATAATTAAAGATAATTACCGTCGTTACTATTCATAATGTCCAAAAACAAAATATTCTTAATTACATAATTTGGACCTTCTGATTCCAAATATGGAATCCATTTTAAAAAATTACAAACAGATAAATTTCAATAAATAATATAAAAATAATTCCCGTTGTCAAAACAAATAGCGGTTTTTTTTGAAATAATATCTATGAAATGTTTGGCACTTGTTTATGACTAATTCCAAAGTGAAATCAACTCTAATGACCAAAATTGTATTAAATGGTAAAAATATATTCTAATTAAACTTTAAAAACAATTTAAAGGAAAATATATCTATATAATTAAATTAGATGAGAAAGCAGTTTTGAAGTAAAATGCAGTATTTTTCACTATTCATTAAAAAATGAACATTGTCAGAAAAATACCAAAAAAGTATCCAAAGTAAATTTCAATGTCCCAATTATAATTAATAAGTTTATTTTGACAAATAGATCTTATAAAATTGTCAAAAGATAGATTTAAAAAATGGTTCGCCATCAAAAGGCTGTAAAACAATCTTTTAAAAATATTAGAGTATTCTATGCCAAAGATTGGATTTATTCTCCTCTAAAATACTATCTAATTCATAAATAGACATAGATATGAAAATATATTATTCATTACTTACTTGGGATGTTACATCCTTCCCCCCTTTAGAAAATTTCATCCCCACAATTTATTTACTTATCAAATAAGTGGGGGTATTTATCCCTCATTGCATTTTCAGATTCCCATGTTGCCTCTTCAATCATGTGATTTTTTCACAAAACCTTTACTTGATGAATCACCTTATTCCGCAACACTTGATCCTTGTGGTCAAGAATCTAGACTGGTTTTTCCTTATAAGGTAGATTCACTTCCAGCTGAACTACCTCTGGACTCAAAACATGAGATGGATCTGGCATGTACTTCCTTAACATTGAAACATGAAAAACATTGTGTACCTGAGATAAACTCAGAGGTAAAGACACTCAGTATGAAACTGATCCAACTCTCTCCAGAATTTCATACGGTCCAATGAACCTTGGACTCAACTTTCCTTTCTTACCAAATCGCATCACACTTTTCCATGGTGAAACTTTGAGGAAGACATGATCACCTACCTTAAAAGAGAGATCCTTCCTCCTGTTGTCCGCATAACTTTTCTGCCGGCTCTGAGCTGTTCTCATGTGTTTCTGTATCAGCCGAACTTTTTCTGCCAAATCTTGTACCAATTTTGGTCCCATCAACTTCCTTTCACCCACTTCATCCCAAAAATCTAGAGTTCGACACCGCTTCCCATACAATGCCTCAAATGGTGCCATCTGTATACTAGAATGAAAACTTTTATTATAAGAAAACTCAACCAAAGAAAGATGTTGGTCCCAACTTCCCTGATAATACATCGAACAAGCACGTAGAATATCCTCCAAAGTCTTAATTGTTCGTTCTGACTACCCATCTAATTGAGGATGAAAGGATGTACTAAAATTTAATTCAGTACCCAACGACTTCTGAAGGCCTTTCCAAAAGTTATAAGTAAACATGAGATCATGATCAGATAAAATGGAGAGGGGAAATCCATGTAACCTGACTATCTTTTTAAGATACAAATGAAAAAGTTGATCTAGGGAAAAACTATCTCATATATCAAGGAAATGAGCAGATTTAGTCAAGCGATCAACAATAACCCAGATTTCATTATTACGTCGAGGTATCTTCGGCAATCCCACAACGAATTCCATAGATATATTCTCCCATTTCTACTCTGGCATTGGTAAAGGCTGAAGCATCCCTTTCGGTAACTTCTTCTCTACTTTAACCTATTGAAAAGTCAAACACTTCATAGTAAAATCAGCAATATCACTTTTCATTCCATCCCACCAGTAATACTCCCGAAGATCTCTATACATCTTGGTACTGCCTAGATGAACTGAAAACGGAGAACTATGAGCTTCACATATCAAATCTCTCTCCAACTGTGAATCACACGACACACACAATCTCTTCCCAAATCTCAAAACACAATCATTATCAATGTTGAATTCAGGAAACTTACCCTTCTGAACCAGCTCTACCTTTTTCTGCAACTCACTATCTTTCTTCTGTGCTTGCTTAATTTTATCTGATAGAGAAGATTTCACTGATACCTGAAACAAAAAAGAAGAACATCCTGCACCAACAACTTTTATGCCAAAGTTCATCAAATACTTAACCAAAGGATCACGTTCCAAAGGTAACATGGTTAATGAAACATTACTTTTTAAACTCAAAGCATCACCCACTTTATTTTATTTTCCCAGATGGTAATGAATTGTACAATCATAATCCTTGATTAATTTTAGCGATCTCCTCTATCTCATGTTCAATTCTTTCTGAGTGAATATATACTTTAAAATTTTGTGATCAGTATATATTTCACACTTTACACCATACAAATGATGCCTCCAAATTTTTAAAGTGAAAAAAACAGCAGCTAATTCTAAATCATGTATAGGGTAATTTACCTCAAGAGATTTCAACTGACGTGAAGCATAAGCAATTACCTGATCATTCTGCATTTGGATGCAACCAAGTCCTTTCAATGAAGCATCACTGTAGATAAAAAACTCACCATTCCGGGAAGTTAGTTCCAAAACTGGAGCATTCACCAATCTTCTTTTCAATTCCTGAAAACAATCATCACATTATTTTGTCCAGATAAACTTAACAGCCTTCTGAGTTAGCTTAGTCATTGGACTAGATAAACGTGAAAAATTTCTAACAAACCTTTGGTAATAGCCTACCAAACCAAGAAAACTATGAATCTCGATTACATTTTTGGGTCTTGGCCATTCTTCAACAACCTTTGTTTTTGCAGGATCAACAATTATCCCATCTTTAGAAACAATGTGACCAAGGAAAGAAATTTGTTGCAACCAAAACTAACACTTGCTGAATTTACCATACAATTTATTTTCTTTTAAGGTTTGCAAAATAACCCTTAAATGTAATTCATGCTCCTCTTTACTTTCAGAAAACACCAAAATATCGTCAATGAAAACAACCACAAACTTATCTAAGAACTCATGGAAAATTATATTCATAAGGTCCATGAATACAGCAGGTGCATTGATTAGCCCAAAAGGCATAACTAAAAATTCATAATGGCCATATCTTGTACAAAACGCAGTCTTCGGAATATCTGCTTCCTTTACCTTCAATTGATGGTACCTCGATCTCATTTCAATCTTTGAAAAATTCTGAGCTCCCTGGAGCTGATCAAACAAATCATTGATATGAGGAAAATGATATTTTTTCTTAACTGTGATGTTATTCAAGGCTCTATAATCAATGAAAAGTCTTATAGAACCATCTTTATTTTTAAAAAATAAGACAGGAGCACCCCATGATGATGTGCTAGGTCAATTGAAACCTTTCTCTAATAAATCTTGCAATTGATCCTTTAACTCTAAAAGTTCAATTTGAACCATTCGATAAGGGGGTTTTGAAATTGGCTTAGCATCAGGAACTAAGTCAACAAATAAATTCAACTTCCCGATCTGGTATTATTCCAAGAAACTCATCAGGAAAAACATCAGGATACTCATTTACCACAGGAACATCATTAATCTGAACGGTTCCTTTGTTTTCAACAATATGTGCAAGGTAACATTCATTTCAATCTTTTACAAGTTTCTCAGCCTCTTGATATTTTATCAACATTAAGGGTTCATTCTTGTACACAAACTGAAATTATTTCTGGAAGGAAAATTCTTTAGCTCTAAAATAAATCTTAGCATGGTAAACAGAGAGCCAATCCATACCCAGGATAACATCAAACTCCACTAGAGGTAAAACAATAAGGTTTGAAAGTAGGTTATTTCCACGGATAAGGATATGAAGACTCATATAAATTCTTTTTGCCTCAACATTTCCCCCAGGTGTTTTTACCACAAGTTCAGGAGTCATTTATTGAGATGGAATTCCCAATTTACTAGAAAATTTTTCAGAGATGAAAGAATGTGTAGACCCCGAATCAAACAACACATTAGAATAATCTGAGAAAACAAACAAAGTACCTGATACCACTTAATTTGATGGCCCAACATCTACTGAAGTAGTTGCAAAGGATTTCACCACACCTTTCTGCTTGTAGTATGACTGCTTCCCAGCTCTTTGTCGGACACTCGTTTGCATAATGAACCATCTCATTACACTTGAAACATTTCACTAACTGTAAATCAAATTTGGCCTTACCATCACCCTGATCTTTTTCAGTGCAATCATGAGCCTTATGTCCTATCTTACCACATTGGTAGCACTTTAAAGAATTCAGAAGACATTCCCCAGTATGCATTTTACCACATTTATCACAAAATTAAAACTTAGTTTTCTTACCATCAGGCCTTTTTGAAGAATTATTCTCTTTCTCCTGCCACCTCGGTCTCTTCTTCTATTGGTTGTTATAGAACACTTGATCATCGGAAAACTCCATTTCCACCTTCTCAGCACATCAAAAAAGCTTTTCATAACTCTTGAAGTCACGATAAGCTAAATCCCTTCGATATTTTGGCTTTAATACTGAGTAAAAATGATTGATTTTACTATCAAGGTCTCAGATAAAATTTGCAGCATACCCTACCAATCGAGTAAAACTTTCTTCATAAGCAGCCACTGAGTCGTCCTCTTGCCTCAATTCCAAGAATTTTTTTCCATCTTAAGTCAAAAAACCTTAGGAAAATACTTCTCAAGAAACATACCTTTGAATTCATCCCAGTAGAGAGCATCAATCTCATCAGCGTCCCTGATATTTTTAACCGTCGACCACCACTGATCTGCTTCACCCTCCACACGGTAAACAAAAAGACTAACCTTTTGATTGTCTGAACACCCCATGACATCAAAAATCTTCTCCAGTGCTTTAATCCACCCTTCATCTAGCACAAGGTCAGATGATCCTCTGAATTATGGGGGATGTTGCCTCATGAAATGTTCCACCACTGACATGTTCCTCTGCGGCTGATCTAGCTGACCTCGTGCATGGATACCACCACCATTTATCGCTTGAGTCAACTGCGCCATTACTGCAAAAAACTGTTCAGTTCCAATTCTGACCATCTCAGGATGCTGATTCGGAAGGTCATTTCCTTCTGTATGCCTTCCTAGCACTGCTTCCCCGTTTCCTCTACGGAAAACCATTCTGAACAAACATGTCTTAGATGAAGCAACATGGTAATCTTAAAATGCTATATCATTTCAATTTGACCATAAAAAAATATTTTTGGATAATCATTTAATAGAATTCTAACTCCTAAAGTTATCTAAACCAACCTCTGATACCAACTATAAGGCCCCAGCCTTAAGTATTACTTAATCTTGAGTTATTATAAGATTAAACATTGAGGATCTTTTCAGGTTTAGAATTTTAGAGAATTAGATCATAAATCATGCATTACATTCAACATTTAAACAAGGTGGTTACATGAAAGACAATATTCACTTTTCCCATCAAAGGAAACATATTTAAAACAAAACATGGATTCTTTCATTACACTTCCTTGACACTATCATCACATCATGTACCTTTCCCTTGACCTGTGAATTTTTTTTCAAAAACATAGGATGAGCATAAAAAGCTCAGTAAGGTATATAAAAATACGGAATGAAAACATTAGTCGATGTATACATAAGAATCAATGAAATCATACTTTACTCATAAAACATAAGCACTTCAATATACCTCATTAAATCATTAATAACTCATATAAATCATAAGACATAAAGGTAACTTGAGGCATTCATAACATTCTTACGTAGGTAGTAACCCTCATGGTTACATTTGGAATACCCATCACAGTATATTCCCTAAATCTCTTCAGAGAAACCTTAGCCTTTAACCCCTTCACGTTACCCAATGCATTGGAGAGCTATATCGGGCTCACCCTCCCTTAGTTTATCACGAAACCACCCATCTTCATAAACAATTCCCAATAACCATAACATAATCGTATCACATAAAAATTGCTTAAAGGAAACATAACATTTCCACATTTCAATCACAAGATATCAAAAACACATTGATATAATCAAAACATTATCGAAACCATTTTCAATACGAAAATAAAATAAAATTTAAACATGGTATTTATGTTTTCATTTAAAAAAATTTATGGCTTGTAGAGGAAGCCGAAACTCAAATAATGGTCACGACAGCGGAGAAGTCGTTGACGCCGCATACGAATGACAAAACATTCCCTTTTGTCATTTAGTAAAACTCTTCGTATAAAAAATATTATTTTTGAATAGACAAAAAATTCAAAGGGGTTTATACACCGTATAAAAGAAAATTGTGTATAATACAAAATATTCCTCAATGAAAGGAGATTGAGACGAAGTCCCTTACCTCGTGTCCGACTTGACTCGATCGTTCTTTAACCTCCTGAATAATAAACTTGAGTTAATTTTTACTTTCTTAAGAACCTTTTTCAAGTTCATTATTCCTTTTATATCACTTATTACCATGTTATGAACACTATGTAATTATTTAAGTTAATAACGGTCGTTTTGTCGATCATTGGTACTTGAGTCAAAAATAAACTCCTTATAATTACAAGTTGTTCATGTGGTAAAAAATCAATTATATCCAGAATTATATTCATGATGTAGATATCATATATATCATATATATCCATTATATACATGCATTTATAATATTACATAACATTTAGAGGTAAGAAATGAAATGCACCGTTCATGGAGACGGTAAGCCGTACGTACGCATGAACGCTACTTTCATTTCTACTTCGTATTTAATGGAATGAATTCATAATGATATAAAGGTATATTATAATTCTAGTATAATATAATATATAATATCATTAACTCTATCCTTCATATGTCCCACATATGGCATTAACGAATCAAATCACTTTGAGGGGGTGGTATTCCGCACTTCCTAAAATGAAGATATCGCGTTTACCCATAATGGAAACCATAAAGGAATGCCATAAATGAAAAATACAAAAGCATAAGGAAAACATAAAAATAATATATATCATATATAAATATAGTCACATATTAATGTCCACCATGAAAGGTGTTAAAAGAAGATTGAACAATCATCATTTCGTGAGGCAGAAATTCGCCATCCACAGAAACAGTATGTTCTTTAACCATTATATGGAGGTGTGTATAAGTGTAGCTAGAATAATTCTCATAAAAACATCCTAGTATATTGAAGATACTGGTTTTGTTACAAAATAAAGGAATAAAAAGAGTTTAGGGGGTTGGAGAAGCAAAATAAAACAAAAGAACACAAGTGAAGACATTACCTTTAAATCGGGTAACTCCTCTTGGTTTGAACCAAAAGGGTTTCTTGAAGATCTTTATGCCTAAGGTAAGGCTTCTAGGATGAAGAGAGGGATGTGGAGAAATAAAATGATAAGATTTTGGCCGATCCAATGGATTTAGAGGTGTGGGTAAGGAGGTAGAGGTGGGGGCCTTTTATAAGAGAGAGGTGGGACACTCTTGGAAAGTCAAGAAATGTTACTTTATATTGAAATGAGTTTCAGATTTTAAAGGTCCCACATAGATATATTTTGATGATAAGAAGATAAGGGTTCGAAATATACTCATCCAATAGGTCTTTGACAAGTTTAGGTCTTAGAGTTTACATTATATTTTCATTTTATTTAAATCGTTCATTAATGAGGTAATCACTGCATCATCATGGTGTCATAAGAAATTTAATTTATTTAATGTATAAAAATTATAAAAAAATACTATGATGTAGGAAATAATTTTATATTTACAATGACTATTTATATTCCAAGATATCATTTTTGTAGACAAAATTAAAATTGTTTTACTTAGGTGTTACATACTTTGTTATATTTAACTTTCTTTAAAAATAAAAAGATAAAAAGTCACTATCACACAAAAGTGATTCCATGGGATCCCAAAGTTTGGTATAAGGAAACCCATGGTCGGACATGAAACAACCAGTAGAATTAGGACATATTTTGAGGTCATTTTTTATTATTATGACATTATTTTAATACACTTAACTACCCGATTACTAATTAATCACGATAATTAAAGATAATTACCATCGTTACTATTCATAATGTAAAAAAAATAGTCTTAATTACATAATTAGGACCTTATGATTCCAAATATGGAATCCATTTCACCAAATTACAAACACATAAATTGAAATAATTAATTTAAAAATAATTCCCATTGTCAAAACAAATAGCGGGTTTTTTTTGAAACAATATCTATGAAAAGTTTGGCACTTTTTTATGCCCAATTCCAAAGTGAAATCAATTATAATGACCACCATTGGATTAAATGGTAAAAATATATTCTAATTAAACTTTAAAACCAATTAAAAGTACAATATATCTATATAATTAAATTAGATGAGAAATCAGTTTTGAAGTAAAATGCAGTATTTTTCACTATTCATTAAAAAATGAACATTGTCAGAAAAATACCAAAAATTTATCCAAAGTAAATTTCAATGTCCCAATTATAATTAATAAGTTTATTTTGAAAAATAGAGCTTATAAAATTGTCAAAAGACAGATTTAAAAAATGGTTTGCCATCAAAAGGCGGTAAAACAATCTTTTAAAAATATTAGAGTATTATATGTGAAAGATTGGATTTATTTACCTCTAAAATACTATATAATTCATAAATAGACAGAGATATGAAAATCTATTATTCATTACTTACTTGGGATGTTACATTATCCACCCAAGGAGGGTCACATGGAATGTGGGCCCAACCACATGGAGTGTGATCCTTATCTTCCATGACACTCTTTCCACCATAGCCAGGGGTCTACAAGGCATGCGTTCATCCCAACACACACTGTGTAGTTAGGTTTTTCACATAAAGTCTATATTCTTAACGAGTTTGACAGATCCTACACCCCTTTTATGAACCATTCCTATTGAACACCCAAAATTCCAGGAAACAGCCTCCAACTGTCGATTCTTGGTCTCTGATGGCCGTAAATCAGATTCTGATGTTCTCCATGAAGCCCATAATGCCGCACATAATGCCTCAAATCAAATTACACACAATCTCGTCACCCCTCTAGCTTCTGAATCCATAGATAATCACCCGAATCCGACATTGTTCTTAGGTATTTCCAAAAACCAACGATCCTTGTATCATTCGTGCTACCACAATGAATATGGAGGTTCTATCGTGCTTGAACTTGCCCTGAAAATGTTGAACTGCGACCCCATAGGCCAACGGTGAATAAAATGATGAATAAAGAGGGGAAATGCATAATAAAAAGTAATTTTATTTTTTCCAAGTATTATTGGAAAAAAATAACATAATGGGGATTTTTAGGGGATATAGCTTGGTATAAAAAATTTAAATTGATTAACAATTCAATTATCTAAACGAGCTCATGAAAAGGGTGTGAAAATAAAGATTAAAGATAAAGAACATAAATAATCCATGATTAAACTTTTAATCAAGTGAGGAAACCATAATTTATGTGAACTAACTTAATTATCAATTGATCGTTGGTGAATAACGCATTCACCAATAATGGAGAAGACCAACTGTGTTCGCTGCCTCTTGATCAACCTCGATCCAATCACCGATGGTTGTCCAATGTTGGTCTTCCAATGAATAATGACCTCCTCATCCTATTATATCAAGAAAGGGTTATATGAATAACCCTAGAAAATCTTCATAATGAAATATTTATAGATGGATGGTTAAGTTAGGTTTATTAACTAAATAAATTAGTGAAATTAATTAATTCACTTAACGTACCCACCAACAGATAACTCAACGGAACGTCTGATGCCAACCAACCTTAGATCATTTTTAGGTTAAAACCTATGTTCCAGATGAAACCATGGTATCAAAAATTATGATTTGAGTCTCCAATCCGAATATATTTCATTATTTTTGAAAAACTTCACACACATGATATTAATATATTTAATATTTTCATAACATCAATTCTAGGATCGCCAGACCTCATAATCTCATGTTGTCTTAGTGTATGGATTTGAAAATATTTCTAAAAATATTTCAAATTCTTACAAGTAAAAAATAGGGTCACTATATTATTTCTCCCTTGAAGTATTTTTATCCTAAAAATGTTCAAGCTAAAACAAAGTTGAGGATACTGAGCCCATATTTAGATCTACCACTCTTGAGAGATCTCCTACATGATCCCATGCTACCACAACACACGAACCAAGGAAATGGTCCATCATATTAGGATCATCTCCTTTCAATCCTTGATCGACATTGGGTACTATGGAAAGGTGGATCAATCCTCGATATCCAGCTCACCCCAGTCAATGACGAGCATAGGATCATGCACATATCTCCTCCACTGTGATATATGGAAGATACCATGCACCAGATCCAATTGTGGAGGAAATGATAGGTGGTAATAATCCTCAAAAAATCTTTATAAGATCTATAATGTCTCAATGAACCTCATGGATATATTTCTTCTTGAGAGATACCTCCCTAATCCTCACCATGGGGATACTCTCAAGAAAACATGGTCTCCCTACTTGAACTAAAAGGTACTAAGATGTCAATATGTATAATAAATATATCATCTATTGTCCATCCTTATCCAATTATGTATCACCTAGACTTTCTATATCATCTCCTGAATAATATCTGTCCCAAAAAGAGATGCCTCACCAATCAAAGTCCAATATAAGGGAGACCTACAAGGTCTTCTATATAGGGCCTAGAAAGGTTCCATGCTGATTGTAGAGTGATAGATATTTTTATAAGAAATATTTACTAATGGAAAGTGATCCTACCAACTTCTATTGAAGTCCAAAACACCAGATCCCAACATATCTTCCAACACCTAGATAGTGCACTCGGTTTCTCCATTAGTCTAGGGGTGGAATGATGTACTCATCCTCAACTGAGTCATGAATGCCTTCTATAGGCCTCTCTATTACTGTGAAATGAATCGTGAATCACGGTTAGAGATGATCATCAAGGGTACCCCATGGAGTTAGATGTTCTCTTACACATAAAACTATCCTAGACTTTCCACCGAACTATACTCCCCGATGGAAAAGAAATGTGAATAATTCATGATCCGATCAAGAGTCTCTAAGATAGAATCATAGCCTCTCATTTTCTACAGAAGACCTATCAAAAATTTTATATATATGACACCCCATTTCTACTCCGGGATCTCAAGAGGCTATGTTAATGCTACCAAAACCTAGTGCACAACCTTCACCTGATGACATGTGAGATATTGAGAGATGAACTCAGCCATGATCCACCTCATGCTATCCCACCAAAACTACCACTGAAGGTCCTTATAAATCATTCCAACTATGGTATGTATAGAAAATAGATAAGTTTGAAAATCCCTCATCAACTATTCTTTTATTGTTACTAGAAACACCATTTATCCTTGAAAAAGGAGAACATTTTCCTCTCCTTCATAAAATTCATCTGGTGAGTCTCTTGAAGATATCTAATCATGAATAAACTCATAGTCAGTGTCTCCAAATTAAGACTCCCTAACACAATGGAGAATAGAAGGAGTCAACACCATCAACTGAAGATAATATACACCCCTTTTCTCCACCAGGGCCAGCTACAAATAATCAAATTACTTAGATACCTCCTCCAAAAAATGAGAATGAGACTTCCTGCTAAGAGAATATGCCACTATGTTTCCCTTCCCAGGAGTATAGAATGTCTCAAAGTCATATTCCTATAGAAACTCCAACCAAAGTCTTTGTATCAAGTTTAGATATCTCTATGTGTAGACATACCTAAGACTCTGATGGTCTGAGTAAACAAAAAAATGATCTCCCAGAAGATAGTTCCTCTATATCTTTAGAGTGAAGACTAAAATGTAGAACTCTAGACCATTTTTCGTGTAGTTTTATTCATGGAGTCTCAACTACCTCAACCCATATATGATCACTTCTTGCCTCTACATCAACAAGAAGATGAACCCAAATCTAGAGGTATAAAAATACACTACATACTCCATTCCCTACTTTGTTAGTCTCAACATCAGAGCACTGGTTAACCTCAACCTCAACTTATTAAAGTCTCTATGACACTTATTAGTCTAGGTAAACGACTACCCTTTATGTGTTAGGGTGGTAAAAGGGGATATAGTCCTAGAGAAGTCCTCCATGAAACTTTTATAGTACCCCACCAAGATAAGAAAATTACTCACCTTTTACATGCTCTTGGGTGGATCCCAAGAAATAACTGCATCAATATTCACAGATTCTATAGCTAAATTTCACTTAGAAATGAAATTCCCCAAAAATTGATCCTCATGGATATATAACTGGCACTTTCACAACTTACCAAAAAGATAGTGTTCCTAGAGTAACTCTAGGACTATCCTCAAATGCTTTGTGTGATCCTCTTCTGATGCATAGTATATGAGTATGCCTTCAATGAATATAACAAAAAATATGTCCAATTATGGATAGAAGATCTGGTTCATGAAATATATAAACAAAATAGGGGAACTTTTAATTCCAAAAGGCACCAATAAGAACTCAAGTGTACATAGAAACATCATAATTCCATCTTTGGAATAATATCCTCTAAAACCCTCAACCAGTGGTATAAAAACTCAAGATCTATCTTTGGGAACCAACTTGTGCCTCAAAAATGATCAAAGTGATCGTCAATACTTGGTAAGGTGTACTTGTTATTTATAGTTACCTGGTCTAGGAATTGATAATAAATACAAATATGAAAGCTCCTGTCTACCTTTTTCATGAATAAAGGCAAAGATTCATAGGGGGAAACATTGGGTCTGATAAAAAGTTTCTCTCAAAGGTCCCCAAACTTCACCCTTAGCTCTTGAAGCTTGGTAGGGGTCATCCGATATGCCAAAGAAGATACCAGAACAGTCCTGGCATGAAGGTCAATATAAAATTTAATCTCCTTCCTTAGATGTAGTCCCAAAACCTCGTTGGGGAAAACATCCATACATTCCTCAACTACCGAAAGAATCAATTTTCATGAATATATCTCTATTACAAGGACTAAGATATCTATGTTATGGGTGATGGGATGTATTCTCCTACTTATAAGGTCCACTCACTCAACTATGATATTGTTCTCACCTAAAAAGGAAAATCTTATCCCATATATCTGAAGTCATCTGACCCGCTTATGATTACTGTTGATTTGGGATCAAAATTTGGAAAAATAGTCCATAACCAATAATAATTCACAAGGATTAATCACGATGATAAATATGTCCCATGTGAAACTCTCTATACCAAGTGATAGCCCACACTGCTGGTAGATAAGTGATGTTAAAGAACTGCACCCAATCAGAACCTTTAGAAAAAGATGCTTTGGTAAGGTCTCAATGGGGAGATCCAGCTCTCATACATGGGATAAGAAAATAAAGGAGTGACTCAAACATGTGTCTATAATTACTATATAAATTTTATAATAAACACAGATTATACCATGTATCTTCTCATGAGATATCGGGTCATAAGCCTTTATGGATTGTAGTTTCCAAAAGACCTACCTTCTAGACCCATGAGCTTGTTGTGGGCTGCTTGGTGGTAGTGGTGGAAGTAGATCACTTCTCCTCCTCCTAGATATCCTCTCACTCCTCTACCAAATCCACCTCCCTAGGGGCCTCCCTAGACATGCCTAGGGGAACCCTGTTCACGACACTACCTTTACCATGGCAGTCCATCTGCTTCCTTCCTACCCCCTCATAAAATCGAGTCATGAAATCACATTTTATGTGACCATTACTATCACATTCATAACATAACCCCTCTCTGAATTGACCTAGTCCCCTACGTGAACCATGCACTATATTTCCACGTGACTAAGAACGATCATGAAAAGGTCACCTATGCCATGACCCTACCGATGAGAGCCTGCTAAATATGGTAGACAACTCAACCCCATTATGCTCAATGCCATCCACAACTACCTAGAGTTCCTATGAAAGGAAGACCTCTAACACCAGTGATAAATTTAGAACTCAGGCATAGGTGGGAATACGCCGGGGAACCACACTGGCACAAATTTATCTGTTGATACCTTGCTTGAACTTATGTTCCCAAAAGTAACTATCCCATACCATTTGAGGGTGTATCATGTAAGGTCAGTGAACATCAGGTGCACTTAAAAACTATCATAATACCCTATTGTATCTCTATAAAATCATGAATCTGAACTAAACACAAGAATGAGGGGAAATATTCCTAACTAAACACTTGCTAGAAATCAGTCCACGAGAGAATAATCTAATCACAAGTCTACATGAATAGACCCCAATAACAACCAGATTATCCACGGAAAAGACTAGATACCAAAGAAACCATCTGATTAGTCAGAGTTCATATGATCTTAAAGACTCTGATAATTGAGTCAAGACAATCCTCTACTGTTTGGAGATCTATCTCACTGCACAAACTTAGTGGATGATGGCACTGTAACTCACATAACAAGTTGAGATTTCACACATCCTTAGCCTTACCTTATGGTCCTAAATAATTCTCAACATGTGCAGTTCTACTATCTACCCACCTAGATGAAGCACCTCACAATATATCCCTTTAAATAAGGCCTCATTACTGATCAGATCATCATTATGATCATGAATCTATTACTTAGATGGTTTTATTCATGTAGGAATCCTAAAAGTGATCAATACATACAATGGTAAGATGAGTATATATATATGGGGATCTGACCTAACAAGGATAGTCAAAGGACTCAATCCTATATGATGCATGTACCATTGATCCCTGTAACTAATGTATCAATATACCGAGTTGAAAAATAGGTATTCAGAGTCCATATGTATAGATAGGTTGGATTCTGCACCAACATTGGGTCCCCTAGGCTAAAAGACACATTTGAGAAACTTTGAAACCATTTACCTAAGTCCCAACAAATCCTCACAAATGGAAACAAATCTAAACACTATCCTAAGGAATGAACCACATTTGATACCATTATGTAACTACATGAACCAATGAGGCCTGCCTAACCAGTGGAAGGTCGATCCAATACAACCCAAATTCTTTCTCTATTATTATAGGGGCTAGAGAAAATCATCAAGAAGGAATGATATAAATGAGAGGCCTTTTCCTAGTGTACCTATAAATAATCACCCAACCATATCCATGAAATAGTGTAGAGGAATGATAAAAAGTGTTGTAGAATCTAGAGTAATACCATGAATGTAATAAACTCTAGGGAATGAATCAAAGTACGAAAAAATAAAACAAAAGTGTAATGAGTCAATATACATACCCAACCAGAAATGAGGTCCAAACCTAACAACAACTAAAATAAAGGAATGCTGTGAGAGATCTGCTCTTGATCTCATAGCCTAACCACCGTACATAGTCTATGCACCTAAGTATCCCTATGATCCACCGAAATCACCTATGATCTGTATTCCATCTGCATAAGACATGATACATGTGGTCAAGTCCCATTTAGGGGTGTATATATACATATATATTAGGATGCCTCTAAAATTGAATGTGGGGATAAATAGAAGATGCAATAGAATTAGTTAGATCAACCCAAATAAAAAGGGAAAAACCCAAATATATCTATATATATGATCATAAATAAATCCATAAGAGAGAGAAAAGGGATGTTTATTTCATAACCTAGGCTAGGATAATGAGTTTTCCTACATCTCTAAAGGTCCATCATTGATGCCCAATATTTCTTATGTCTACCTGAAGAAGTAATGAGGGGGACCCATACCTCACCACTACTCCACAGCCTAAGGGGGAAGAATATATAATAGAAAGAGGGCCCGTTCCCTAGTACCTTAGGGAAATACCACTTAGTAGATGCATAAAGGAATTACACAATAGAACGACAGGGGGATTCTAATTGATAGGTATCAGTAGAGGATCCACTCCCTTGTTTATAAGGTGGGTTCCACTCAGTAATTATAAATAGAGTACCCAATCCCTAACACAATAGGGGGTTCCACGCAAAGTATGAAGGTCCCAAACCCTAGTTAGTTAGGGGGTTCCACTAAAAGTATAGAGGAACCATGCCCTAATGTGCTAATGGGGTGCCACTGAACCAGTGTAAAGATTATAAGAGACCCACACCCTGGTATAACAGAGGGTTGACAACCCTGACCTCTCTCATTGATGATCCTGCCTGATAAATTCCATTGTCAAGAATCTATTAAAGAATAATCACACTCGAAAAATTTCACATCATATCTCAAAATCTACCATGTAGTATACAATCAAATTCTAGGAAAAAAATTTCTCAGGATAGGCTACTGATGGGCCAAAATTCAAGTCCAGATGAAGGAGATATACAAGATGAAAGTTTCTCATAGGGGTACACAACATGTATGTGGTACATACGGTGTGTGGTCCCACTTCTCCTCCTAGACCTATTATCATATGAAAATGTATTGGAGGCCATTTATCCATACATGGCATGAAAAGGGCCCTACATGTAATATCTTAGCCACCCAGTGCTACCAGTGTGCTCCTGGCCATGCTTGTGTTCATTAGGTTGTGCCCATGTACTCCAAGAGAACACAATGTGCCCCCTCTCATTGAGTCCTAGCCATGTGAAGCTGGTACATGTATTAGCCACCCAGGGAGGGTCACATAACGTGTGGGACTAACTATACAATGTGTGATCCTTATCTTCCTCGAAACCTAGCCACCAAATCTAGGGGGTCTATACAACATGTGTTCATCCTAGTATATGCTGTGTAGTCATGTTTTATATAAAAAGTATATATTATTTAGGAGTTTCATATATCTAGACCACCCCTTATGAGTAATGACTATTGACCACCATAAATTGGAGGAAACAACATCTGACTGTTGATTGATTGCCTTTGATGGTCGAAAATTGTATTTTTGTGATCCCCTCAAAGTCCTCAATGCCACACGCCGTGCCACTAATAAATTTCTACATGATTACATCACCCCTATGGATATTGGATCCATATAGTATCACCTAAATCCAATGTCATTCCATGATCCATCCATAATCCTTTGATACACATTTCATTTGTGTTACCATAATGAATTCGTGGGTTTGATTGTACTCGAACCCGCCTGAGCAATATCAAATCGTGAACCCATAGGTCAAGGGTGAAGAACATGATGAACATAGAAGAGAAATTCATAAGAAAAAATTAAATAATTTATTGAATAATAATTCTTGTCCATAAATTACATAATGGTAATATCCATGGGAGATAACATGACATAACAAATTTAAATTGATTAAACAATTCAATTATCTGTATGAGCTCATGAGAAGGGTGTGAAAATGCAAATCAATGATAAAGAAAATGAATAATCCTTGATAAAATTTTAATAAAGGGTTTAAATCTAAATTTATGATCCCTAACTAGATTATGGATCAATCATTTTTGAATAACACATTTCCTAATGATGGAGAAGACCCCTTGCATTCACTACTTCTTGACCCCCTTGATCCAATCACCATTCGTCATCAGATGTCGATCTGCTAATGAATAACACTATCCTCATACTCTCAGATATAGAAATGGTTATATAGATAACCCTAGAAATTCATCAAAAAAAAAATACTTATAGAGTGAGGGTTAGGTTAGGTTTATTAAATAAATAAATAAATTATATTAATTAATTCACTTAACACACCCACCAACAACTGTCTCAGCCAAATGTCCGGCGCTGACCAAAATTAGGTCATACCTAGGGTAAAACCACATTCAGAATCTAAAAATGGTATATAATTTATAATACAAGGCTCAAATCAGAATATATTCTATTATTTTTGAAAACCTATAAGCACATGATATTAATATATTTAATATTTTCATAATATCAATTTCGGGCTCACCAGGTCTCAGAATGTCACATCATCTCAGCACCTGGATCTAAAAATATTTTTTAATATATTTCAAAGTCTTACAATAAAAAAACTGGGTCACTACACGTTGGTCCACTTAACCATGAATATGAATTAGTATTAATTTAAAACTTTGAATAATTCAAGATTTCCCCTCCCCTCACTTATAAAAGGGAACCTCCTATTATCACTTATTCAAACACTTTCATCACTCTAGTTTAGCCATGCCCAATACAAATCCCCTAAAAACTCCCCTTCACATTTCATAGAGGTCTTGGTATCACTAAAATATCAAACCTACAAGGATTAATGTGTAATACAAAGGAGGTTTTCCAAAGAAGAGGTAAAATTATTAACCGAGTGTTTCATATTTATTTCTTCTTCTACCTGATTCAAATTTTATTTAATCATGATGAAATAATAAATTCACCATCTTAAATATAGTTAAATTTTATTATGATTATGGTAAAACTAGTTTTCATCTCCTTCTTCTTGTTATAGGAAATGAAAACATTACTCATATGTATGTGTTCACTACCACCTCCACGAAGCGATGTGTTTCATTTTTCATCACTAAATTATATAGTTGGTTAAAATGATAGAAAAAATGAATATATATTATGTTCATTAAATAATTATTATTCTATAAAAATAATATATTACTTAACTTATTACCCTAATTTCTGTTGGAAATTGGTAACGTCGCTCATGCGTACGTGTGGAATACCACCTCCATGAAATGATATGATTCATTTTTTCCCTTTTAATTAATAAATATGTTCATAAGGACATAAATAATGAATAAATATTACATGTATAATATATTTATGATTATGTAAAAGTAAAATATTATATAATTTATTTCTTTTACACCCATTACAAAAAAAATAAAAATGTCATTCATGTGTACATATGAACTACCAATTCAATGAAATGTTGTGGTTCATTTTTCATGACCAACTTACATAGTTGGTTTCAAAAGTGAATATAATATATAAAAATGATAATTATAATTTTTTTAATATTCTATAGTTAATGTAACCATAACCCATTTGACTATAGTCAATGTACCAATGTTGTTTTGAGGTTATAGACCGAACGCCCTCAAAACATCTAACACAAACTTAAACTTTTTAGTAATTAAATAAAATATAGTAATAAGTGAAATAGAATGAATAATAATAATAAAATGAACATGAAAAAGGTTCTTAATCAAGTAGAAAACTAATATAATTTTATTACTCTGTAGGGTATACATATAGATGAAATGAGTTGAGACTCGAGGTAAGATATTTTTCTTTAAAACATTTTTTAAAAGTATTCCTTTAAACTATTTCCCTCCATATCAAAGTTCTTTAAAATGTTCCAAGTATTTTCTTATTTATACATCAAATATTATTGAAGGTAGTTTTTAAATAATTTTGAATTTATTTTAAAAATATTAAAAAGAAATATTTTTAGCATTTACTATACAAGTCATTTTTAATTTTTTACCAAATTAAAAAAGAATAATTTTTAAACTTATACGACTTAAATGAATTTTACCACAATCATAACTATTATTAATTTTTAATATTCCTCTAAAATTTAATTTTTTTTCAAAGAATATCCCATTTCCACTATTTTATGAATTTTTATTTTTAAAGAGTTTTCAAAGAAAAATTATATTTCTCATTATGGTTATCTGAAAATGGAAAGTGTTTTGCTTATGGTTTTAAATGATTTTTTCAAAGGTTTTATGATGAAAAGTAAAAGATTATAATTTTTTGTTCCTAATATAGTACTTGATAATTATATATGATGATATATTAGCCAGATATATCTCATGATAATGTGTGATCCCGATATATCTCTCTAATGCCTTAGGTAATGATTTAGCCTTTGAAGGTAAAAAGAGGGAGATAATCGACAAGGTTAATCCTATGGAATTAAAGAGGATTCATATATTATGAAAAAATTTAAAAATTTGTGAACATGGGTTATAAATATGATGCTCTAATTTATCTATATTATTCTTTAAAAAATGGGTTTAATGGAAATATTTTGATTCTATAAGGCAAGGAAAGTTTAAAGATGAATGGTTTTTTTTCAAAGGAATGATTTTATGAGTCCCCACATGCCTCAATATGTCTTAATGGGGTTTTATATGCCTAATAATGGGTTTTAAAGGTTTTATTTGAGAAAAGGTTTATTTTATCATGTGCAAATTTTATATATATGTGCATAAAGTTTTATTGTGAAAAAGGTAAACTTCATCATGGGTTTTCATATTTTTCATTGGACTAATGGGATTTCTTTATATTTATATCCCCTATAGATATTTGTCTCTATCATCCCATGTTTTTAAATGTTTTTAATAGGGCCTATTTATGAGTAAGAACTATTATGAAGTCCAACCATGAATAAAGGAAGTTACCCTTGAAAGAAGAAAGTGTATCATGAATAAAATAAGAGTGTAAACTTAAGAATCCTATTTTTGTGGAAAAAATAGACATTGTGTGTCAATATTCTATATGAAATGTAATATTTTACCTAATTACATAACAATATAAACCTGAAATATCATTGGAATGTAAGAAAGTGAAACCCTTTTCATAAATCATATAGAGTATACTCATTCGATAATAAGTGTAGAATTATTATGTGAACCAATCCATGATAGTATATAACATGGAATGTCATGTGGTTATTGATATATTTAGAGGTTTTATTTTTCATATAAATCCTCATTAATAAAGGTTGATAATATACATATAATGAAAACCTTTATAATTTGATACCTTTATCATGAAAACCTCGTGGTTGATATAATCAAGGGGTGGTTGGGTATGTTGCTGATATTTTTATTAGTTAATTTTAACCAAGATGAGATTTGTATTATTTTATTAAAAGCATGAAATATGTTCCCTAAATTAAATTATTCTATAGAAATCCATGGCCATATGTATTTGAGTGATATGTGATGTGCTTAACATTTTTTAGAAGAATTAAATTTGATATATTCCTTCAATATGTTTAGTATATTTTAGAGAATTGTGAATATAAAAGATAATATATAATAGATTGATATGTTCTATATCTAGTGTCCACTCGATGTCTTGGATAAGGGAATTATATAATCATGCATATGATGTATATAGATACATATTGTGGTGGACATGATAATATATAGATATGAGTGCATATGATCATGATCACATTTGACCCCTTTATAGATTAAGTAGTAAAATAATTTTTCTAAAGAATTGTCTTTGATTATAATTAAGGATTCAGTAATTCATAATTGTTTTAAATGATACAAAGTCTTATGGGGTTAAAAATTAGGTCTTGCAATAAGGGTTAATTTTGGTCCAAAGTATTTGACTAAACTTTGAGAGAGTTTATATGATAATCATATCCAAAATGTGTCTGGATTGATTCGTAAAGTGTTGTGAAGTTTTTCAAAATGTCTATGAGGATTTAGTGTAAATGGAAGATTATTGGAAATATATAGTAATGTATAAAGCATGATGTAGTTGGAGTCACTACATTACGGTTTGTGTCTTCTCATGGTTCTTGATACCACATCATGGTGTTCATAATGAATGAAATGGAATACCATTCAATCAACTCTCCTACAATGATTATGATTTTTAATTTAGTTTATGGAAAAATATATGATGATGTTTTGATTAAGAAAATGTTAAAAAGAGTTTTAACAAGTCACTTATTTATGAGGTGGTTGTTATAAGAGCTTCAATGGTGAAAATAAAAAAGTTGGTAATTTCACAATGTACTGAATATTAGAATCCAATAAAATCTTTTATTCAATAAAGGGGTTATTTAAATTAAGTTCATAGTCTTCATTTGTATATACATGATATACTATAAATTATTATCAAAGATTAATATCTCTCAAATATATTCTCTTAATACATATTTTTATAGAATATTACAACAAAATTTTAAACAAAATTAGGTCCTATCAATGTGATCCATGATTCTAATATAAATTTAATAACTTTAGAGGAAAGAAACCATTATTTACTACTGAGAGAACTTTATCAAACTCATTATTATAAGGGATTTGATATGGAAATTGATATATGTTTTTTTTATGTTCTTTATTTCATTTTATTGATTCTTACCATAAAGGTTTTTTGAGGTTTTTGATTCCTTACATTACTTATGGGTATATATATGTTAAAAAAACCCCTTTATTAGGGAGGAAAAATAAATACTCATTTTTAGGAGAACCTTGAAAAATTATTAAATGAAGACTTGTTATGTGGTTTACCTAAAGTGTTGGAGTTTTTCCCAATAAAAAACTTTATTATTTACTATAGACTATAATATCTTGTATTAAATTTTATATATACATGGTTTATAATTTTCACATATTGTTTTTTCTTCTGTATACTATGTGTAATAATATACTTAAAATACTTATCAAATTGATAGTATATATCATTCCCTTATATAATGAGAACCTTTTAATTCCATGAAAAGTTTACTGAATCATGTTTTATGGTATAGATGTTTCTATCTGATAGAAAATAAATTATTTATAACTATTAGGTTTTGTGGAATCATAAGCATTACGATGTATTCTCATGAAGTTCACACTTAGTGATTTCTAAGGGAATCTGATTATGAGGAAAATCATGCCAGTAGGAATTACATATACTGTATTTCATTATAATTTTCTATATGTGAGTGTGAATAATAGATCTTAGAATTTAGATCCCTATTAGTATATATCTTAAATCATTTACTTAAATTCATGGTGAGAATTGTGGAATATATTCCCATGGTGAAGTAGCTTGTATCAGTTGTGTCATCAATGGTATACTGTTAATTAAATAATAAAGAAAGTATTTTTCCATTATTTTTTATAAAAGAAGATATCTTTAACACTTTGATTGATATGAAAGTGCATCACTTAAATCTATAGTCATGATGATCATAGGAGATTTCATCTCAGTAATTTAAATAATGATAGATCAAACATGGATGGATGATGGCATATGTATGCATTCCACTTGATGGACTGTTGGATGATAAAAGAATTGTATTACACAATTTTCACTCATAAAAAGGTTATAATTGCTATAAATTTTATCTTTCTCTATAAGGACATGATGTGTTTATAGATACCACTATTGGATTAGGGGTTTAAATCATTTCCATTAAGAAAGATACCTAGAGGGTTGCATACCAAGTGTATCCATAAGCACACCAAATGTTGTTTAATTTGATTCATTATATTAGAATCAATATTATATTAAATATAATTTTCTATTCAAGTTATGTTGTTTATATTTTAATCCGAATATATTCTTAACCAAAAATAAGAGTTAGATTTTAAATTTCTCATAATATTTTTAAGTTGTTTAAGTGAGGACAAGTAAATATTTATTCATTAGAAAAAATATCATACTAAGTGAATAGTCTAAGATCATGAAATTATTTAATTATATTATTTAATATATAGTATTTTTTTAATCATATCACTTAAATAATTATTTATTTAAGAATTGAAAAATTTTAAAAATATAAATTGAAATTAGAGTTATTTATTTATCAATTAAATAATAGTTACAATTATTCAATTATAAATTAAATTATTGTTAATGAAATGAGGTTTATTATTAGAATAGGAAAAAGAGGAGGGAATTACTTATAGTTTCTTATTTCTAAATCCAAAATATATTATGAAAATAATATGGGTTAAATTAGGTTTTATACATCAAGAGATTTCATTGTACTTGAAATATATTAAGACCCCTCTCTATAATCCTATCAATATCTTGAAAGAAATAAATATATTCATTTGATATCAACACAAAAACGATAGATAGATCTTAATTCATTTCACTACCACATGATGGACTAAAATTGATATCTTGAACTTCATAGAGAAAGAATGAAAATATCTTGAGTTTATGGGTGAAATATGCTTTGGATTTTTTATTTTTTTTAATTAGATCTTGTTCCCACATTGTTAAAAACTCATTAAACCTATCATAGTTAATTTCACATAAAAAAAAACAAAACAAAAAACAAGGTTTAATGTTTTAACTTGGTTCAACACTAAGGGATAGTCCAAGTAGAAAACACACAATGTTGTACTTGTGTACTAAAATCAATTAATCTTCACAATTCTATTGGATACAATTCTATAGACATGTTCATTCTATTCCAGGATCCCTATCATTACAGTTTGATCTAGGTATTTATAGTTTGATCTAGGTATTATCACACTTAATCCCTTTAATTAATTCCATAAACTCCTACTTCATCACTTATTTGGATTAAATATTCCTTAGTTTAATGGCCTAAAAGTCAGTTCCATATCATTAATAAAGTATTGGGAGATTTTCATTATGAAGACCTAAGTATGATGCTCAAATGTAATTCTTTATTTCAAGAATATTTAACAATAGTAAATCAACCAAATACTAACTTTCAAAAAAGCCCATTTGATTAGGTTTCACCAAGCTAGGTTCGCTCAAGTAACTTCACAAAAGTATGGTTTTTATAAGTCACTTTGCACAACCTCCTTCTCCAAAGTGTTCTTGCTCAAATTCTTTTCACATAACTCTTTTCACTAAGGTGAGTTCTCCCAGGCATGTCTTATGAAACTTTGTTTGTGCTACCCTATTTTTGGAAATATATTCATTCAAATTAATTTTCACAACTCCATTTACTTATGTAAGTTCACTCAAGTATCACTCATAGAACTATCCTCATGTAGCTAACTTTTCTAAGATATTTCTCTTAAGTCCATTTCACGAAAATAACACTTATGTGAAGAGAGGTCCCGTAATCCTCCTCCTAATATTTTTTATTTTCAAATGATAGGGGATATATGATATTTATAGGAAAAACCTTAATTTCACACAACTCCTAACTCTCTAGATTACATGTTGCATCATTCACATAACTCTAATTTTGTGATTCATCTAGTTTCTCAATCTGCATGCAACTCCACTAATACACTATATTCATGCAACTTCTACTTGTATGATAATTTTTCTGACTAGCATGAGAATCCAAATATGTCATGGATCGTAACCTAAGTAGAATGAAATTTATAAACTAGCACCATATTTATTTTATTAGCATAAAAATATTTCCTTTTCACTAAAAGAAACTATAGACACCCTCTAACTAACTTCTAGTGTCTAAATGATAGAAACCACACATTTTTAATTAAATATATAAGAAAAACATGGAAAATTATTTATAAAAAACAAAACACATTCTTAATATCCAACAATGATCACCTTGGTTCCAAAATTCTCCCCCTTTGGTTTTATTAGAAATCTAAAGTGAAATAAAATTTCAAACACATAATATTCCTTCCAGAAAATAATGGAATATCTCATCTATCAATCTAATACTAAATGAGAATTAATTAGTGTAGAAAATAAGAGTTCAAGTATAATTATATGCCCCATTTGGTTCCTTATACCAGAACTACCCCTATATTCTAGCTCAATCAAACTCCACTCCTTTATCCCACATAGATCGAATCTCCCCCTAAATTTCATACCATGAACCCCTCCTTAATGATATAATCTTATAAAAAACTCTATTTATAAGACTTGATTTAATTATAAGCATATCCATTCTTCCCATTTTATAATAAACCTAAATATAAATAACTTTCTAAACACGAATCACACCAAATAAAGAATTAGATACAAATGGTGAGAGGATATTTGTCCAAACTTCCTCAAATTGAGGGAGGTGATTGAACATTGAGGTTCAATTGAGGTTTCTAAAAAACCATAGTAGAAAAAAACTTTGTCATGATGTCCGCCACATGTTCATTATGTCCAACATGATTCAATATGACCATTAATTGCTCTAAATTATGTTTGATGAAGTGATACTTGATTTAAATATGCTTGGTATGAGATTGTTGTGCCAAATGTTTCATGACATCAATAATACTCTTGTTTTCATATAAGATAACTATAAACTATTTTAATTATTCAAAAATATCTTCTAACTATTTCCTTATCCATAGAAGTTGAGTGAACACTTTGGTTACAATAATTTATTATACATCTATCATGCTCAGTGATGTAATTTACTATTTTTTATACTCAACCAAACCCTGCATTTATTTCCAATGAAAAATTAACCACCACTTATGGAATTTTGGTCCACCACACCAGCTTAGTCTGCATTAAAAAAATTCAATAACTCACGATTCTTCCCAATATGAAATATCAATATAAAATCAAGAGTACCTCAGATTCACCTCATGAAAAGTTTAACTTCTATGAGATGATATTCCCTCAAATTACTCTTGAAACATTCTACTAAACATATTGTGAAGAATATATCTGACCATTTTGTATTAAAATATATAAATACTTTTATTATTTTTCTATATAAGGTGGGATCCATATATTTATCATACTCTTTATTCCCATGTTTAGTTCCAAATGAAATTAGACTTGAAATTAGTATAGAGTCATTCATATAAAATTTATTTAACATCACTCTTGTAAACTTATTCCATGATACAAAAGTGTATATCTCTTTTTGAATCACTTTCAACCCAAAAAAATACATAATATCACCAATTATATAAATCATAAACTTTGAGATCATTAGGATAGAGAATTACTCTATATATTTTTACCCCATTTCACCAAATGTGATGTCATCAAAATTGACCAATACCATGAATTAATCTTCCTTGGATTTTTTATTTAATGATTATGATCAACATTTCCCCTTTTTAATTATATCTTCTTTAAGTAAAAATTGAGTTAATAACACCATGTTATTGGTGTATAATTTAGACTATACAAGTAGTTCTTTAATCTGAACACCTTGGTTTTATCACTGGAATTCAAGAAAACCATTGGTTTCTCAATATAAACCTCCTTATAGAGTACCCCATTCAAGAACACTATTTTAAAATATACATAATAAATATTGAAACATCTTTGGATATATATCTCTAAAAATAAATAGATTGATTCATGTCAAGAAATTTGAGCAAATGTTTCTTCAACATATACTCATTTTACCTGAGCATAACCTTTATAAACTAGATGTTCCTTATTTCAGATAATGTTTCCATGATAATCAAATTTATTCTAAATGAAAAAATTTATTATAGTCAGATTATGATGTTTGGGTTTCTTTACCAGTTCTTAAGTTTGATTTTTTTTGATTTGATCCAGTTCATTATTCCTAGATCTAACTGAGTGCTTATTAAATTGATTTTGGTTTTATCATTGACAGTATAGATACATTCTTAACATTTATAATTCTTTTTTTATGTATGTAGGATTAGTTATGTCTTTAATTATGTTGGATTGATCAACTCATGTTCTCCCATTTCTCTTAAGGCATGAATGAATTTCTTTATAAATCATATCCTATTCCTATTCATCCTTAAAATCTTCATTATTTTTGGATTTTTATACAACTATATGATTTTTTATAGCTTCCTCATATTCATTATATACACAATCAAAATTTTATCTCCTTGAATTCTTATTATCCTTTTCCCAAATGAATTTAGTACCATTACTTTCCATAATTTTATTTATCCTCTTATTGAATAATTTTTAGGACTTAATCTTTATTGAATAACCTAAAACACTCATACACCTATTCCATTTCCATACTTTCCTTGATTACCTTTTTGTTTTGAATATAACATCCACTTCCAAAGAACTGAAATTTTTTTACCATGGAACTTCTTGCATTCCACATTTCATATGATTTCTTCTCTTTCCCTAGGATAAGAACCAATTATTTTTTCATGTATAATGCAATTTCACTACTTCCTTCCAATAGTGGAAAGAGGTTTCACATTCAATGAGAAATTTTTTTTCCATATTATTTACCTTATGATTTCTTTTTTCGATAACTACATTCTATTGTGGAGTTTTTACCAAAAATACATCACGATTAATTTCTCTTTTCTCAATATATTTTTCAAATTCATTGGATGAATATTATATTCCATTATTGGATCACAAGATTTTGACTATGCATCCGGTCATGTTTTTTGATCTTCACTGGTACGTCTTTATACTATTCATCACTTATATTTTACACTGCATGAATATAACTCAGTCTATTATAATAAAATAATAAAATAATATAATTAAATATATTTTCCCACATATTCTTGATATATTTATTAGGAGATGTACATCGGTATGCACTAGGTCAATGAGATTTAATTCTATTTTTACTTTTTTTGACATGGATTTTAGATAATATTTCCATATATACAAGAATCATAGGTCTTATCACATCCTCATTTTATATTTGGTATATTCACTAAAAACATTATTTTGGAAAAATTTTCTATGATTTTTTGGTGAATGTGGACAAGACTTTAGTGATACAACATGATCTACTCTTCAACTGTTAGGGGACAAGTGTTTTATTTGTTATCTACCTGGTAAAATTACTATCTTTCCTCCAACATTTCATTAGAGAGTTCCTAGCCTTACATTTGATAAATAATCCCTTTTTATTAAATGTAACATCAAGTACTAAGTCATAGAGTTGACTTAGACTCCAAAGGATTTATCGCAATCCATACACTTAGAGTACTTCTGTTTTTTTCATCTCATCACCGACATATCATGTATTTCTAATGCCTTTGATTTTTAATGATATTTAATTATTGAAACACAATGTTTCATCATAACTTATGTTAAAATTATTTAAGAAGTTCATATTTCCATTCAGGTGGCATAAATACCCACTATAAATAATCCAAGTGATACTATTATTTGTAGATTTGAGAGCGATTTTGGTGATATTGGACTTCACTATTTTCTTTTATTATTTACATGAATCAAGTAGTTTAATCTAGGTATGAGATGTACTCTCCTATTTATTTTCAGCACTAGTATTTTATTCATAAAAATTTTCCGCTTTTATAGAAGAGTATCGATTTCCCAATAGAATTAAGTAGGGATGCCTTGTATTTGTCCGCATTTGACTTCCATGGTGGTAATTTCTATTTCTTCTCAATATAAAATCAATATATTTCTGATTGAAATTAGAATAATGAAAAAAATATACATAGAAAGAATTTATTCTTTGTGATGAAGGATATGGTCTAATGATCCTTTTCTTAATTTTAGGTGTTTCTTGGTTCAAATAGATCCTCTCCTCTTCATATTAAGACATGGTGAGATTTTATAAAAGGAAAATGCTTCTCTCATTCATTAAACCCATTACCCCTAACCTTTGTGAAGCTCTAATATTATTGATTAATCCTTTAATATTGAGAAATTTTTCCAACCCTCTGATCTCATTTTATAGGAGTACTATTTGTCTATACACCTGGTGTGTTAGTATTAAAACTAAAATCACCAAGATTTTAATTCCATTTTTCCAGATCCATTACTGTTACTAATTTAATTGTATCAGAATCATAGTAAATTCCACTTTTACCCATGGATATGAGTCTTTGTTAACTCATAATTTTCTTGATACTTTTAGATCCTTGTTTTTCCATTTCTAACAATTATTTATCTAAAAACCTTCCAAAATATAGCTTCTTCTTATGATCACTAGATTTTATCTCTTATTCAAGTGTACTTATCAATGTAACTACTTATTTTTCAAGAGATTATACCTTCATTGTTCACTCTTTCACACAATAATTAAGGTTATCAATCATCTTATCCCATTATTTGACCTTTTTCTTGAAGTTCAATCTATCTTTATAATTCACCAGACCAACTAATTTATCATTTATTTTTTTTATAGTTTGTAAATCTTAGCTTCAATTTGATCCATATACTTGGTATATTCCTATAACAAATCAATTAATATTTGAATTTTTCGTTATTTGAATATCAATATCTTTGAGTTCTCCCTTGATTTCTACCATGAGATCAACAATGCCCTCAGGTTGATTTTCTCCCTCCTTTTTAGATTCTTCATTCTTAATGGTGAACATCATCACATTTTTAGTATCTGATTTAAATTCTGTTTTTACCTCCTATAGATAGTTCCATTATCTTCTTCTTCCTTGATCCCCAAGATCTTCCTCTGAAACTTCCTTCCGAATGAATTTACCAGTTTGAAATATCTTTTGGGAGGGTGATATATCTATTTTGAATTTATGTTTTCATTGATTTTTATATATGTTTACATTAAATATTATTTTATTTTATATGACATGGTTGCGTAATATAATGGGGTTTTTTGTTTTTATGGAAGATCCTTCATTGCGGTGAAATCATGAAATCCATGAAGGAAAGCATAGAATTATGGGATGATGCACACACTTCAATACACTATATGGTACCAGAAGATTGAAGTTGGGATGTGATGATTTTACACCATGTATTCCATTTAAAAACTGAATGGGTGGAGGGAGAGTTACACAAAAATAAGCCTATAGATTCTTTGAAATATGACTTTACAACTAATTTCAAAGATACATAGAAGGAATTCACATCATAAACATGATTTACATAATAAGTTTGTTAATAAATAATATGAGACCCTATTGATTCATTCATTGTATCGCATTTAAATCATAATTTCACTAAATAGAGAATATTTTATATTGAACAGAACTGAAACATTCACATAATAAATCATGCATTGATATTGCAAATATGAAATCAATAAAAAAAATTAAAGATCTGATATTTTGGAATTTTAGGGGAATTAAATATGGTTTGACCATAATACTTCATGAGTGATTTGGAGGAATACACAAGGAGGATCTAACCATGGATAAAATCACCATTCAACCACTAGTGGGGGGATTCTTTTGGGTTCCGACCCAAGGATCATTCATTATAATTAGGTTTTTCTTTCCTACCTTTTTTAACTTTTTATATAATAGTGGATGATTCATAGTTTAATTCATTATTGTTTCTCCATTATTTAGCTTCTATTATCTACCCCATGGAATTTGGTTTATTCATTTTTTGTGATCATCTGACAATGATTGTCTAAATATATAGGGGAGAGAAGAATCAACTAAATGGGGTGCATACCAAAAAATTCTAATTTTCCTTTACTCATAAGATGGTTCTATTCAACAGAACAATGTTGTGTCAGTGGGTTTATTTTATTTATCATCGATTCACTGAACATTTGATTTCAATTATGAACGAATACCATCATAGTTGAGATAATGAAATCATGACCATTGAATTAGATTATTCTTTTATTTTTGGAAATATGATATTAATTCACTTTAGTTATTTTAAATCATTAAAATATGATGAATTGAGATGCTAAGATAGATTTACAGGGATGAAACATTTCTCATATCTATAAAATTGAATGGTTACATAACTATTTAATCTAATTGTTTTTCATGTGAATTTGAATTAATTTATCTAGTAAAATCGAACCTGGAAACTCATTCCCCTCTCTTTTACTTTCCTATCTTTCCATTTACATCTTAGATATTTAATTTTGAGTCTTTAAATTATTAAATAAATCAATTAAAATTTGGGTGACCAAACCTTTGGTCAGAAGTTCTCAATGTGTTCCTCACTCTTTATGAGATTGACCTTGTACTACCACTATGTTATGACTTTGTATTTAGTGTGGTTAGAGAACAATATAAATATATAATTTGGTCACCCATTTGGAATTAATGTTGTCGAATGGGAATATAAAATTTTTTCACCGTTATTGGGGAGAAATGGAGCATAATAGATGACTTGAGACTGATTTCTTAGGTCAAATAATTTTCTTATCCCATTTGTTTTTTTCTGATTTTTTACTTATTATTTTAATTTTTAATTAGTTTTTCTATTTACACACTTGGTAGTTGTTGGTGTTGTGCATGATGGAGTACAATTCATATCAGTCTTATACCATGCCACCATCAGAACACATAAAATATCAAGAGTATCCAACCACATGGGAAAAAATGATTCCAAAAGGGTGTTCACATCAAGAAATGATCTAGAATGATTCATATTCTTATGAATATGATGAATTCCAACATAAAAAATAGAGAAACACTTATTATCACACCTATAGAGGAGACCCTAATTTTCAAGGCTACCAAGGTGATTACTAGGATGATAAATAAACTCAAGAACACTATTACATTCATAAACCTCATAATAAGTAATCAAAAGAAAGACTAAATGGATTTCTAACATAGTACATTGAAGTTATAGATAAGAGGATGGATAATTATGAGGCCTAAATCAGATAACAAGTAGATCTGACTACCCACCTATTTCAAATTATATCAAATTTAAATTAACTTATATGAAACTTACCTTTAATTTCTAATGTAGGGATAAAATAATTTGAATAAGATAATGATTAAGAGGTATAGGAAGTGAAAGTTTTTGACAAAAAAGGAAAAAAGATAGAGGATGATATCAAAGAAAAGTGTTTGGATCATGATGAAATTTCTCAAAGTAATTAACCTCTAACTTATGAATAAGAAGAATAACCTCAGGTATCCATTAAATTATTATAATAAGAAAAATAATAACAAAAAAGAATACCTTTTGTGATTATAATAATAATAAGAAAAAATATTATGGAAATTATTGATTGGATGTTCAAGGAAAAAGAGGATCAAGTGGTTGAAGTAGTACAAGTTGTAGAATAAAGAAAAGAAAAAAATTAAAGGAAAAGGATAATAAATAGACATGTATATACCTTATTATAATTTTGGATACTGAAGAAGAATGGGAATCCCTCTTAAAATTTCAATAATAATAATATAACAGGGAAACTCCAATTCAAGAATTCATTCCAGAAGTTAAAAATAATGATATGAATAAAGAATAGGTGGAATAGGAGAACTACAAAATTAAGAAATATTTTAATTGATTTGTATTTTCCATAAATATATCCTCAATTTTTAGTGTAGCAAAAGTATCCATTAAAATGAAACAATGGAGTATGAAGAGTAAATTTACACCAAATGAATTGAAATTTAAGTTTGTTTTACAACCAAAATGGGTAACATTGTACCACTATCCTATTATATGACATAGGTAAAAGGTCTATCTATAGACCCTAAAGAAGGGCTACTAGGTGGCAACCTAGATTTTAAAATTTATTTCTAGTATTTATATTTTCCTTAATAAATTAGTTAAATTAACTCTCCATGATTGATTAATTTATTTTATTGAGAAAAATATTTTTAATCCTATACTTTGACATGTTTTATTTTGAGTTTTTAGGATCATAGAAAAAATATGAAGCTAAAAAAGAGAGAGGAATAAAAATCAATGTAAAAATGTCATGTAAGGGGAGTACTATTTTTTACTTGTCATATTTTTACCCCTAGTTTTTCCATAATCTGTTTTAATAATAATCCAAATTGTTTCATGAACTGAAATGAATTATATTCACCCATGAATACTAAAATTGTTTTTCCTTGTACTTTTCAATCTAGGATATATCAATACTTAGGAAAAATATTTTAAAATATTTGAAAATTTTAATTATCATGACCATCAATGTTAAAGATATAAGTAGATATTTTAAAATTAACATTTTTACATTAATTTTGAGCTTCTTAAAAATGATTGCTGATATGATTGGATTTATTTATATTTATTCTTAGAAGATTGAATTGAGTAAACTGATTATTAATGTTCATTCCATGACCTTATTGACTTATTATATGTTTCCATTCCTAATATTATTATAGACTAAATATTTTCTATTATTTTATAAGAATATTTCTTTAGTGAAACTTGGGGAATGTAAACCTACTAAAACTTTCATTGATATGCTGTCAAAGCTATGATTGTACAAATTAACTTTTGAAATTATTGAGGCATTTTATTAATGAACCCTTTTATCCTGATACCCACATATACTTTATTTTCCTCTTATCACATAATCCATGAATAAACTTGTTTGGGAAGATCCACATTACTAGCCTATTTTATCCTTTCCAAACCAAATCTTGGTATTTTATATGATATTCAATTGAATGAGTGTGGGGGAGGGGTTTTTCATGGTGGGGATGGGATGTTGTTTCTTGAGAGGAGAATGTAGCATGTTTATATAGTTAATGGTTAAATTTATTATTACTCATCCATTGTATTTAATTGTTTATCCCTCTTTTTTTTTTTAAAAAAATGAAGAATAAAAATTGAAACAAAATAAAGAAAACATAATGGGTTATTTCTAGGGTGGGTCAAAAATCACTATCATTAGACCGATGATCTCCAAATCATATGGGGTTAGGTGGTAAATGTGATAATTATCCTAGATATATATTAAAAAAAAAAGAAAAATCACAACATGAGAAGAAATTCATTTATTATGATCACATTATTAATGAAATTTTACTTTGTGCTTTGGGGGGTGTATGAACAAAAATTCTATTCTAATGAGTATCATTTTATTGAATTTTTATTTCAAATATAATGTATTATTATTTAGATTTTAGCCTCATTTTAATCCTTACTTGTTTTAAAATTCCAATTCCTACCAACCATCATACTCAGATTCATTTGATCTTAATATTTAATCCCTCATGATTAATTGTGATATTTATTTTTATGAGGTAGAGAAAGTAGATTCAATGAAAGCTTATGCTTAGGAGAATATACTTGATGTATGATAATAACTCCATTAAATTTTTACCTTGAAGTGATTTGTATTGAAATTCATGGTGAGGTAAATCATAAATGGCATGGATGTTGATGAGAGGTTGAAATATATAGGTGAAAGGGGAAATGTATTGAATTGAAAATTATAGATGAATCATGATTTATAAATTATTTATTTATAAATTATTATTATTTTATAATATTTAGTTACAACTTGTTTAAATGAGTATCATAATTTGAATTTTTTTATTGATTTATGGACCCTTGGTGTTTTGATGTTGATATTTTTCTCAAGGGAAAGAAAAGATTTTAGTGTGTGGGTATTTTATATCTCTATATTTCATATATGTTTTCATTGATTTTTATATATGTTTTCATTAAATTTTAATTTATTTTATATTAGATTGTTTCTTTATACAATTGGTTTTTGTGGTTTTTTGGAAGATCCATCGTTGTAGTGAAATTGGGAAATCCATGATAGAAAGTATGGAATTATGGGATGATATAAAAACTAGATGTCATGGAATGACAGCAGAATATTGATGTTGGGATGAGATTTTTTACACCTTGTTTTCCATTTATAATGTGAATGGATGGAGGATGAGTTAGTACAAAATAATCATCATCCATACACACTTTGAAATAACATTTTATGGTATATTTCAAAGCCACAAAGAAGGAATTCACATCTTAAACATGATTTATGTCATAATATTTTTGAGACAAAAGATGAGGACCTACTAATTCATGCCTTGTATTTCATTTAAATCAAAAGTTTATCAAAGTGAGAATATTTTAGGAGGAGTAGAACCACAACATTCACATCATAAATCATGAATTTATATCATAAATACAGTGAATAGAAAAAAATAAAGACCCAATCTTTTAGAATTTCAAGGGAATTAATGATGGTTTGACTAGCGTACTTCATGGGTGATTTGAAGGCCTATAAAAGGAGGATATGATAATATATAAAATCATTATTTGGTCATCAGTGGAGAGATAATTATAAGGTTCTGACCTAGGGATCATTCGTCATAGTTGGGTTTTTCTTTCAGGATTTTTTGTTTTCTTTTTTAGTGTAATAATCATTGATTCATAGTTTAATTCAATTATTGTTTATAAATTATTTTTATTAAATTATACACACTATGGAATTTGGTTTATTTATTGTTGTAAATTATCTAACAATGGTTGGATAAGTTCATAGGGGAGAGAATAATCATATAAAGGTGGTGCATACAAACAAATCATGATTTTCCTTCACTTTTTAGATAATTTTATTCAATAGTATCACGTTATTTTGGTTAGATTATTTTATTCATAATTGATTCATTGAACATATTATTTCAATTGTGAATGAATACCAATATTATGGAGATAATTAATTCTTTACCATTAAATTTTGTTATTCTTATGCTTTTGGAAATTTGATCATAATGCAATTTAGTTATTTTAAGTTTTCAGACCAAGATGAATTGAGATTCTAGGGTAGATTGATAGGGATTGAAATTTTTTCATATTTATAAAATGGAATGCTTGAAAATATATTTTAACTAATTGTTTTTAAAGTGAATTTGAATTAATTTATCTATTAAAACCACCCCTAGAAACTAGTTCCCATCTCTTATACCGTTCTTATATTTCTATCCGCAACATAGCTTTTTAATTTTGAGTCTTTAAATTACTAAATAAATCAATTAAATTTTGGGTGACCCAACCTTTGGTCAAAAGTTGTCATTGTGTTCCTCTCTCTTTGTGGGATAAACCACATAATAAGACTATGCTACACCTTTGTAGTTAGTGAAGTTTATGAAAAATATAAATATCTAATTTGGTCACCCATATGGAATTAACGATGTCACATGAGTGATGCTTGTTTTAGCATAACTCTTCCTCCACCCATTCACGTTGTAAATGGAATACAAGGTATAAAAAAAATCTCATCCCAACTTCAATCTTCATATGTCACGTTGTGGTGAAAAGTGTCTGTATCATCCCATCATTCTATGCCTTCCTTAAATATTTCCTGATTTCACCACAATGATGGATCTTCCGTAAAAAAACTAATTATATCAGGAAAACATATCAAATAAAATAAAATAATATTTAAGAAAATCATATATAAAAATTAATGAAAATGTATATAAAAAATATAGATATTAGAGGGAATATTCTTCATGGTTTTTGTGAGATTTCATATTCACCTCTATCATCATAAAATCTCCTTGTATACCTTACTGTAATGTTTCCAAAATTTTTACATTGGAAACAGTCCAAGGGGAGCTTTCCTTTGAATATAACTTTTTTCCAATTTGAATTTTTTGACCATTGGAGACCAAGGTTTATCATCCATGTCTTCATATTCATTTCCATATTCAGTGAAATTGATATGTTCAATTTATTTAAATTATATATCCTTACTTGAATGATTTTATGTCTCTTCTAGATTGACTTTCATTTCCAAGGACATCTAATTTTTTAGTGGATCTAGATATATCTTGGTCAAATACTTTTCTTTAAGTGTTAAAAAATTGGATTATACAAAAGTAAAAACTATATTAAAATATCCTTGAAAATATTAGTATAATTTATTTCTACAATGAATACCCAATTTGATCAAACAACCTTGGTAATTTAGTTGAAGAAACTATCAATATTTTCATCAGGGGGAATTTTCAAGTCATTAAACTTATTTTTAATTACTTGAATAATAGATTATTTCATCTTGATATCACCTTTAAATATGTTATGAATTTTATCCCACATGTAATTAGTACTGGTGAAACACATTACCTCAATATATATTTGATTTGACAGAGATTTAGATAAATAATTTTGTGCTTTAAGATAAACATCAAAAAAATTTCTATTTTCTTCAGTCATGGATGGTCTTGATGCATCAATAACCCATATCAAATTTATTATTATAAAGAATACATATAATAAAAGAGATTATAAGTGTGATTTTATTATGTTATTCCAAATATAATAATTAATTCCATTAAATAGAAGAATCCATTTATCATTCAATTTGTTCCCCATACCAAGCTTCAAATGATAGATTAAATTCATGTAATCTTAGATATGATTCTAATTATTGTAACCTGATATAACCAGATAGGGGAGGTATGAATCAGGGTGTGTAATTTTTCTTTTATTTTTTTATTATATCTTATTCTAAAGTTTGTAGGAACTTATTAAAACTTTCATAATAAATTGTACATACTCTATAATACAAATAAAAAAATGAAAAATAATGCACAATTCTTTTTCTTAGTTAAATAATAAGGGCTAGTCCAAGGGGAATGTACACAATATCGTACCAGTGTACCAGAATCCACTAATTTCACTAGTTTTTTGGATAAAATTCATTACAATTTGATTCAAATATAATTAAACTACCTACCTTCCATCACTTTCATTGACTCTTCCTTACCCACAACTTTATATGAATTATTCCTCAGTTTAATGACTTGAAGTTCGCTTTTATATCATCGATAAAGTATTAGGTTCTTTTCATCATGAATGCCTAAGTATGATGATCAAATGTAATTCTTTATCTCAAGAATATTCTGCAGTAATAAATATCCCAAATGCCACCTTTACTCCAAATCCATTTTCTTATAGTTCACAATGATAGGTTCGGTAAAGTACTTTGACCAAAGAACATTCATGTAGGAATGGTTCATGTAAGTCCCTTCATGAAACCTCCTTCACCCCAGTGTGATCAATCAAGTTATGTTCATGAAACTCCTTTTGTTAATGTGAGTTTGGCTAAGTATGTCTCACAAAAATTCCTTCATGCTACCCTATTTGTGGAAATCTATTCACACAAATTCCTTCACGCAACTCAATTCAATTATAAAGTGATGAAAATTCTATCTTGTTCCTTACATATAGATATTATAAATTGTAGAATATAGTCCAATGTGATTGGATAGGGTCATTATCAAAGATTCATGGGTTTGTTTATTCATTATATCAATCACTTATGACATTTTTATTTAATATTCTATGTTTTGAAATGATTAAATAAGAAAATAAGAGATGATTGGTTTTTGATTTTATAAATTGTAAAAAACACATTAAATACATAAAATGAATTAAAAATAAATAAATTTTGTATTGAGTTATATTCTAGTAGGTCATATAATTATTTATTTTATTATAAATCCCTTAATTTGATGAGAAGATTAAATAGCATGCATCTTACTCATCGCCCACTGCTCTCATTTTTATGGTGTTAATAACCTACTAGAATTCCCTGAAATAGACCATCGACTCAATTGTTTGAAGTTTATAGTATAATTATACATTAGTAATGATGAGAGATTAGAGTTGTAATTTCATCTCATACCCCTTACCTTTACTACTATATATAATCAGAGAAAAATATATTTTGAATTAGAGTAAAAAACTTTAAGAGATCCCACTTTACTTCCCATGGAACACCCCTGATTGGGTTCTATCTCCATGATCATGGAGTTTTGAGGTCACTAAAACATTATAGGGGAAGATCAAAACCACAAAGAAGAAGGTAAAATAATATAATTTTACATAACATGACATTAATAGTTATAGAAATTTAAAAAGTGGAAAAAATGTTAGAAGAGTCATCTCATGAAGGGAGTATTTTTTTCTCCATCACCCAAAATACACTTTAATAAACAATAGAACATTCCTTCTCAATAAAATAGAAAGAGATAATAACTATACCCAGCTGAATAAATCACCCCATGATTGATATTTGTACATTTCTAGAATAATCAAAGTGAAAGTGCTTCACAATGCTATGTATAGAGTAGATATTAGAAATTGGGTTTCATTCACAATTATAATTTTAGGAAGAGTCTTTTTGATTCAAATTCTAGGTGGAATGAATGTTGTGTTCTTAGAAATTAAGAAAAGTGGTCCTTGAAAATCAGTGTGTCTGATTTGATGGATTCAGTCTTAGTAAATCTTGGGCTTGGATTGGGTTAAGCATGTGCCTACTCCTGGATCTTAGTTCAGCTATAAAGGATAGATTTGGATTGGGATGCAACAGCTCGAGGGTCTACTCATGGATTCAAGCACTCAAACTTATCCTGATGGGATCCCTAGGTAGTAGGTTTTTGTGTGGTTGATGCGGTTGATTTAATGTTGTAGCTTATGGTCGCTTATGGTGAGGAAATATTGGGTGGTGCACGATCAGTCAGGTGTGTGAAAGGTTCAGGTTGATTTGGTCGATTGATTGATCATGAATAGGGTAAGGTGATGCTTGAGAGACTTGGAATATGTACATACAGTTGACCATGGGTGAGGTATTTATTCAGTGGAAGATTACACTTGGAGTAGGTTGAAGGCCCAAAGTTAGTTAGATTTCAAAGTGTGGTATCTCCACTCATACAATCACTTAGGTACTTCATGAGGCATCTTCATCCTCATGGTCAGTTATAATGAATTATTGTGGTCAATCAACCATGGTCTGTCAAGTGACCATGCCTCTTTTATGTGGCCAGTTGAGGGCTTCATTATATTTTCACGTCCTTGCAATGCAACCTTTACATAACCTGCATTTTCATCAAAAATACAATTAGGAAACAAGTAATTCCAATGAAAATTAAATTTCTAAATGGAAATTAAATTCTATTTAAAAAAATTATTTACCAATTTATAATAAAATTTATCAAATTAAATGTGAAATTATATTTCACATTTCTTAAATATTCTAGGAATAATTTTTTATCTAAAATCCTAGGAAAAAATTGTATTTAATATTTATATCCCAATTCCATGAAGTAATAAGAACACAAAATTGTCTCCAATTTTAATAAAAAGTGGGAAAATATCAATTAATTATACTTAATAATTTTGAAAAATCGACGTTTGATCACTCCCCAACACTTAGATCATTTTACTTCTAAGAAATTCATTATCAATGAACATTAAAAATCGTGATCAACAGTTTATTAGACTTAGTTCCAAAAACTTTTTTTATCTTTAATAAATTAAATGTTTCAAATCCTCAAAATATATTTCAATAGGTACATATTTTAGAAATCAAATTTAGACTCATGTTTTGACTTTCATAGTTTCAAATTCTAGTTGAAAACAAAATTCATAATATAAATACTGTCAGAAATTAAGTACATGGAGTTTAAAGATCAATAGCGTGTTTCAGAAAATAATTTTACACAGTTTAAAAAAAATTCCAAATTTATATTTTTTAATTATTTTTAAAATGAATATATTCCTAAAAATTAATCAAATTAAATGAAAATATAAACTCAAGAAATTATAAAAAAAATTATGAGTGGGAGAAAATTGACACCCATAATCGTCTGATATTCACTTCACCATTGAATATTTGAGAAATGTAAAGACTGTGAAATAAATTTATATAATTTTAATGAAGGACTTTTTAATGTATTGCATGGATTGGGATTTTTTTAAGGTAACATAATTTTGGAAATTATATTCATTTTACTTAAGAATATTTTTAAGTACTTATGGACAGTCTCCTTTCCAAAAAATTGGCCATCCAACACCAATAGGCCTATCCACATTAATATAGAATCATTTTACAGTCTCTTAAACCATGCCTAGAGAGCCATCCCATACACCTAGTACAGGAGGAAGGGAGGAATAGGAGATTACCCTTGAATGAGAAGGGAAAAGTCGTGCTTTGGGGAGGAAGCATAGCTGGGTGGGTCGCGCCACCGTGCAGGGAAACACAATAGTTGGTGGGTTCAAATTTATGAACCCTAAGCCACACCGCTTGGTTGATAAACAATAGTGATAGCGTTGTTGTGTTTGAATGTGGGATGGGATTTTCACAATACTATTCACATGATTAAATCCTAGGAGCTCAATCATTTAATCAGCTAATCTTGATCGTCCATTGAAATTACACATGACCCCCTTTTGAAAAGTTTCAATACCACATTGAACATATTTGAAATCATCCTATCCCACACAATTCTAAACTCATCTTCAACCTCCCATCACCCTGGTTATACATTGTAAGAAACACCCACACCTGCTCAACATCACCGCCATCTCTATTCCTTTGTTGATAGCCAAACAAGTCTAAGAAAACCAACATGGATACCCCTATGATAAACATCCTTTATCCATTATTTATGTGATCCATCACATGAATCCAGTTGTAAGAATCAGTTTCATGTCTAAATAACTGACACCAAATCCTGAAGCCATCACATGATCATCCTTTGATCGTGTGATCAAAGTGAATACAATCACTGGGATCATTGTGGGAAGTTTATGACTATAGGACCCTTTTTACTTCTACATGATTTTATCTGAATTAAATAAAATTTATCAGAGTCTATCATTCGATGTCGCAGAAGAAATCTGAATGGATTAAGATCAAGCGAAGCCATCTTACGACTACATGACGTTGATCTGATAAAGTCTCCCTCATCTCTACCAAAACATGAGGCATTCTCGATGTGAAAAGTAGAATCAACCTTAGCCTCCTTCAGCCTATAAATACCCATACTTCGCTTTTAAAAAAGAGGCACATGAGGGGAAGAAGGATAATACTAGTGGAACAGAGGGTCCAACCACCACCTTCAAAGATCTTGTCTAGGTAATTAGGGGGACTCCATCGTGATAACCCATCAAAGGAATGTCACCCAAAGAATTCATCGAGTGATCTTCTTAAGATCACGTGATTCCATGGCATAATAACACCATGTACATTACATGTAAAATGGTGACTCTAATTAATCAAGAACCCCCTACACCCATTTATAAAGATTTCCTGCATGACCTTACCATGGATCACATGATCATATGAGTGATAGAACCTCATGCGATGTGATAACACATGCAATCAAACACACGGGACACCCATAATGGTGTCCATAGACATGAATTAGAGGATAGGCATATAGAGATTCCATGAATCCTCTGTTTCTTAATGCTCTAATATATCCTCTAAAGCAATAGATTCAGTTTGCAATAACTTGTGGGTCCCTAATTATGTGAAGGAGACACTAAGGATGAAAACCACATGCCTAAAGGTGGGTCAACAGTCCTCTAATGAGAAGACCTTTTCTATGTATGCGGAACTAGTGGGAATCCCCAAAGAACATCCATAAATTCCCTCACATAATCCCTTTGAGATCATTCGGTTATATGGTGATCATGTGACCAATTTCATGCATTTCATAGGTGAATTTTGAGAAAACACCTCTTTCTTATATAGAGTTAAGAAGCCGCACCCTAGGTCACTCATTGGTACCCCTGCTTGGCCTCCTGGTGTAGGTATTAGGACATGATACCCCATATACCATGAACTCCTCCTCACAAAGAAATGTCTACCATCACCCATGTGTGCTATGGTTTTGACATGCATCCCCTACACATAAGTACAGAACCCATTGTAGGAACTTATGAAGGTCATGTGGATCGCATGAGTGTGGGTATCATGTGGTTCCATGAAGACACCCATTAAAATGTAGGTAATCCAATGGGAAAACCCTCATCTGTGTGTAATATGAACCCTCACCCATACTTTTGGTGTCATTAGGAAGCCTCCTTATTTTTTAGAATCCATTTCAAGGCCCATTCTGAGTTCATACGAACCACATGAACATCGGGTCATCATTAGAGAACCCTTTGACATGCGTATGAGTCTATAGATAAGATCTAATTTTTCCATGCAATCCATTTGGTGTACAAACTCGATGTGAACACTCTAGAATGAATCACCACCCATGAAACTTTAGTCATAATACCTTTGGATGGGATTGCTAAAAATATTCATGAGTTCTTCCTTTTTCATGTGATTTATCCTAAACACATTTACACGACCCTACCATGTGAATATTTTAAGGACACATGATGACAAGAATCTACATTGGTCTCACAATTTCCTTGAGTATCATTGGACATGGCACTTTTATCATAAGATTTTATTTGGATAAATTAATCCGTTCTCACAATATCTTATTGACATGTCGACATGATCATGCGATTTAACATTGACATATCAACATTTTCACGCGATAGTATGAAGAAAAGTTAGGTTGATCAAGTGATAGTATAAATAAATGTCATAGTTTTCATTTATAAGATCCCATAAATGTCTTATTTGATTATGTAAATTATCTCGAAAATGTATTCTTTGATTATGCGAAGACATTCAAGATGAGTTAATTGATCAGGTAGATACCCTTGTATGTGTCTACCACAATATATTGAAACCAAGAACATGTCAGTTGGACAATCAAGACATGTCTAGAATACATACATGATATGTAAAGTATATCCCCTATGTCATGTCAACTTCATCCAGTAGACCCACTTTTACTCATGTCATGTGGACCCCGACCAGTAACCATCAGCTGTATACCCCTTTTATAAAGGAAGTGACCTTGATGAGTTAGGGTTACTCAATCATATGAACCTATTGGTGTCATTATCTCAGATATAAGTTTTATTTTTGTCATCTATATTTGTCCATCATAGGATAGATAATAACTACACAAAAGGGTATACTCAGTGTGTAAGCCCCAGTCAAGATAAAATCCATCCTAGTATAATCCCATAATATTATTGAAATATCTGGGATAAAAATAATGTCTCCAAGCATGATCACAAACTTTATCCCATCAAAAGGTTAGGGGGAACTGAACAACGAGAACTCTAATTCTGGTCTAAACAAGATATATAGGTTGACTTCCTAAGGCCTAAGCTCCAATGGGAATCCATTTCGATGTAAGTCCCCTCATGTATCTAACATTTAAACCATTAGGATCTAATAATTCCCATGGGCTGGTAACTCTTCCTCATCCATCATTGTATGAGAAATGGGGTCATATATGAGCATAATTTTACGTATTATTCCTGATCATTCCTTCAAATACCTCAAGCCCATCAGTGGGTTAGGTTTGAACTGAACTATGAGAAATATGATTATTGTCTATATAGGATATGTATGACACCTTCCTAAGGCCCGATCTATATACCATATCCTCCATGATATAAGTAATCATACCTCTCAAATGGAAACTTTAATGTGTAATCCCCACATGGATATGCTCTCAGGCAATGTGTATGATCTTTTTCTATCTATTGTTTCTCACATTGAGTATGAATCACATTGTCTTAGAGGCTAAAAATGATTGTACCAATATTATTATGAGAATTACCCTAGTATGGGATAACTATGGGGTGTAATTCATATTACATCCCATATCCTCTCAAATAGATGTACTCCCAAAAAAGTAATCCAGGATAATTTTATATACATAAGTCCTATCTAAGGACTGTGTGGTTGTATATTTCACAATAAAAATACCCATATAATAACTTTTTAGACTCTCATTACTATTTTAAATATAATTTTTAGGACGAATCATCAAGGTTCGTGCCCTATATTTACATCCTTACTACATGATGTTAAACTGCATAGATGGGTTCAATCACATAACCATAAACTATGTCAAACGAACTACATGGGTTTTGATTATTATTTTCAAATGATACGTAGGATGCCTCATAGAGGTTCAATAACATCTCCAAGACACCAACTTACTCCTTGTATAGTAATAGAATCTAGGGTTCTTGAATATGGCCATAACCTTAAGAATCATAAGTAAATAATAGAGTGATAGAGAACCTATGATATACACACATTAGTTCTTATCAACACTTGTTCATAATCAAGTCATTGATATAAGGGTAACCATTCCTCTATCAGGGTTTGGGAAAAATTTCATGAACATATATTAAATTTATAAGAGAGTCCCATAGTAGGAAACAATCCCCCCCAAAAGGGTGTGATGATCCCAACCTCCCACCGTATCAACCAATGTGTGTTTCTAAGCATCGTTGGGCTTTAAACCCCAAAGGACCACCTACCTTTGGAAAGAAGGTTTGTACTTAGTTATGGATGTGAGAACCATTTGGAGTTTATAGGGAAGATTAAAAAGTAGTAAACCTAATGCGAATGATTGATCATGTCATTGAAACCCCCCAAAATCAAACTGTCACGTCTAATATCATCCACGTATTTTCCTGATGAAACATAATGGTGAACCCAACATGAAATTATTTAACTGTGTGATCCCTTTCAAAGGTAAAAAGGGTAGATTTTCTAGTTCTTGTCAGAGCCAGTTTATTCCACACTTGTCTCAAAAAAATGGAAAATTCAATATTTTTCTTTTAATTGTGTTGAATCACAGATAAAAAAAGGGACCATATCTTTATCCTTTAAACTATTAATGTTATTGATCAAATATGTAATCTTATATATGATGATTCACTAATAAGGTGTCTTGTTTCCTCCAAAAATTTCTAGATTCCTTGTAATAAAAATGACATCATTGAATTTGCCAACATATTTTGAAATTTTTAGACAAGATGCTTTATCCCCGAGGCCCCAACACATGCTGTCACCAACACATCACTTCCAGTACCAATTAGTGAGCATCTTGGTCTAGGAGTACGACACCAATAGCTCCGTCCCGACTCTAGAATTGTCCCATAAAATTCTTTGGAGGATGAATTCACACTGCCCACATTTCCTATTACAGACCACATGAGAGTAAATGGACCTTTTTCCACATTCAACCGCTTTGGAATCCTATCCCTAGAGCGCAACAATTCATACCTTCCCTACACTAGGGATTTGGATGAGGAAAATCATTATGTAACTCCATAACATAGGAGATTCCTAGGAGGGATCCCCTTCATTTTCTTCATCATAACCGACATGTGACCGTGATTCCTTAAGGAGTTGTCGAGGAGGCTGTGCCTACGCCAACTATCCAAGCTAGGTCACACAATAAGATATCCCTCTAGGGGTATCCAAACAATGTAGCTTCAGAGCAGGCTTATATCCCTGCTACCACCAATCTGTCTGAGGCCCACTAGTGTATCCTAACATTGTCATTGAATCAATCTCAGATTATCACTATCTAGGAGCCTCTAACTTCATCAAAACTATTGGTAATTGAAGGATCCTAGGGTGCACCCCAACCCACAGGGTTGGGGGAATGTTTATCATATTTTACTAGGGGATCATCTTCAACACGAGCACTGAACCCTCAAATGGTACAATGGGAACCAACCTCTAAAACTGTACAATGGGAACTGACCCCTCAAATGGTAAAATGAGCACCGAACCTTCAAATGGTACAATGGGAACCAAACCATCAAATGATACAATGGGAATCAAACCCTCAAATGGTACAGTGGGCACTAACCCTCCAAACGGTATATTGGACATCAACCCTCCAAACGAGATTATCCTTCAAGGAAGAGCATCAACCCTCTTATGTTTCAATCAATATGATATCAATCAGATATGAAGACTCCTTATTATATCGGGATAAGCACACTCTTAAAGAGTATAATCATACCATCCTATAGTTTTCTGAGTCATAACATATTGGACTAACTTCCTCCATTAGAATAGGGAAAGAAAGGCTCAACAGTATCTTCTAGGCATCTAAAGGTGTTACCAACCATTTTGGTATTTTAGAAGGTAATGAAAATGGATCATATGGATAATGGAAGAAGTGGTTTTAGTCTATGGGGTCCACTTTATAACTACTGTCATCATCCACTTGACCTATCACTAATGGAGGAGAGGGTGTTTTCATGGTTCCTTCTAGCCAACCCCTTGAATATGATAAGGAAATTTCTATAGAAGAACAGATCACCCAACTCCAATGAGAGAATAAGGATCTAAGGTAAATAATTATGGGAATACTCCCGAGATATATACCTTAGGATGATGTGCCAGTACCTACCTATGGAATACCACCTTGTAGTAAAGTGCCACATCCCATGGGGTTGGGGACATTTTTATATTTGTTATCACCTAATCGGGTGAAATCAAGACATTTTTCACCTCTCCCCAGCCCATAGGTTGAGTGAGATTTCTATATTTTCACCTCTTCATAGGGGATATTCTAGAAACCATATTACCTCAGATGTTTCCACAAAACATCCAGGTGAGTCAGGATCTTTTGATTAGGTGGAAGTGTCTGCATCATCCAAGAACCCCAATGCTTCAACACTCCCCCCAGACCAATAAAGACCTGGACTCTATACATAGATCTCCAAACTCAACCATACACTCACATCAATGGAGGTATAGATAACATGTGGAATAAGCATCATGATCTCCCATCTCTCAAAGAAAGACATCGAAAAGTATATTCCTTACAATTAAGATATGTTCCCAGGTATTTCAACTATGCCATGGAAAATGGTTGATAGAGCTCATGATGATTATAAATCAAAGTGAGGTAAGGATTTTAGGCCATGAAAAACATTTCCCCCACCATAGATATCTCGGGAACACAATAGAAGGTTTATTTTCCTTTGAAGACTATCTTAAGGTACAAATGGACATGGGGATATTTGAACCACCGACACCTAAATCCCCACTCCGGGCACTTGATCACTCTGAACAGGACCCAAAAGTTGTGTAGTAGAGAATGAGACACATACCTCCCAAGGATAAACAAAAATTTTTAAATAAAATATTGAAAAAATAATATTCTTTCAAAATAAAACATGTCCCCAAGTATTTTGACTATTCCATGGAAAATGTTTTAATGGAACACCCAATAATAAAGAGGCTAAATAAGATGGGGTTGAAATGACATGGAAACCATTTCCCCTACCATTTACATCTTGGGCACACAAAAGGATTGGTTGGAGATATAGGTATGTGCATGCTTGATAGAGTTTAAGGATCCCAAAACTCATGAAATATGAATAAGAGTTATCCAAGATCCACCGGAAGAGCCACACACTTAATAGGTTATTCACACTCATACATACCAAAAGATGTAAAAACTGAAGATCCAACATCCTTACACAAGATTTTAAACTACATGGCCATCACCCTTATTAAAATATGTTAAAACTTCTTGGCCATCATCCTTACCATAAGATGTTAAACTACAAGACTATCATCCTTACCGTAAGAAGTTAAAACTGCATGGACATCATCCTTAATGAAAGAAATTAAAATGAATGGACATCATCATTACCAAAAGATATTAAAAAGTATGGCCATAATCTTTATTGTAAGATGTTAAACTATATATCCATTGTCCTTACCGTAAGATGTTAAATTGCATGGCCATCATCTTTACTGTAAGACGTTTAAATGAATGGCCATCATACTTACCACAAGAGGTTAAAATTAAATGGTCATCTTCTGTACCACAAGATGTTAAACTGAATGTCCATCATCACTTCCATAAGATGTTAACCTGTATTCCCATCATCCTTATTTCAAGATGTTAAACTGCATGGGTCCCGTCCTTACCATAAGACGTCAAACTACATGGATGATTTCCTTTCCAAATGGCATTAAAACTGCACAGGTTTTTCTAGAACTATGTACGACTTGATTCTCATTTAAATGAGATATATATAAACTCCTAGATCATATATAATATCCTAGCCACATATATTAAAATCATTACTACAAGACATTAAAATTCCTGACTGATGTTCTTTACACATGAAATTAAAACTGCACGCAATTTCCAAATCCATGTATAGATTTATTATCATCCTAATGAGATATGTAAGGACAACTGGATCCTATATCCCAACCCAACCACCTATATTCACATCCTTACCACAAGATGTTAAACTAGATGGATGAGGTCCTTACTTAATGCAATTAAAACTACATAGATGATGTCCTTACCACAAGACATTAAACTACATGGATGATGTCCTTTACACATGAAATTAAAAATACACAGATTTTTAGAACTACGTATAACTTGATTATCATCCTAACGAGGTATATAGAGATTCTTGGATCCTATATCTTGGACCAAACACCTATACTTCTGTACTTACTACATGACAATAATATGGATGGAACACATCCCAATCATAGGATGATAAACTCTATGGTATCTTAATCTCTAGGAGACATTGTCAAAATCAGGTGAAAATTATAGTTTCTAGAAGAACTACTGATATAGTATAATATTGATCCCATATAAATCATAAAATCACCAATACCCCTCAGATGCCTACTGAGGATGTTCTCTAATAGGTAACCTCCCTAAACACTTAGATTTGTGCTTCAAAGAAACCTTTTTAAATGCAGAAATACATAGACCAAAGAGAGTAGGACCATACCCCTTCTAGTTCAAACAAAGTCTACTATCATATATGGGTAGAAGACATGGGGTAGGTATAAATCCAAACCACCACACATAATGTCTGTCAAAATATTTCAATGGTTGAAGGAGGACAGGAGTGGGAGTATATCCCCACTTCAATAAAATACATCATCTAATATATTGTGGCAGCTAAGAGTGTAAAAGAATATATTACTATACATACCCTACTGAAGATCTAGTAATTTTTGATAGAAATAGAGGAGCTATGCCAATATATTCTGGTTAAGATGCATGGATAAAAATATATTCCAACCCCTAAATCCAAAGTGACACAACACTCTAATTACTATAAAAAAGTGGATACTCCAAAGCAATCATATATCCTTACTCCCATCCAAGTGGATTATTAGCATATTTCGGCAAAGGATAAAGCATAAGGATCGTGCTCATATCCTCGTTTAAATATGGGATCACCAAGTGAGAGTAGAATATGCCTCAATATAGGCTTAGATTCCTATTGTAAAAGACCATTGAAATATTCCAAAGGCTTAGGATTGGGTTCATATCCCCATTCTAGCCAGGGCTCCCAAAGTGAGTGCAATACATACCTCAAGATAAGATCATATCCCTATAAAAAAAAGACTGATAATATACTCTAAAGGCTCAGAATCGGGCTCATATCCCCATTCTGGCTGAGGCTTACCAAGTAAGAGTGGAATATACCTCAGTTCATGCTCATATTATTATCAAAAAACTACTAAAAAATTCTTAGTATCTTACAGGTGCAGGTTCATATCCATACTCCCATTCCTAAGGTCCGTCGACATATTCCAACAGAGAATGCATATTTGGACCAAGATCATATTCCCATTCCAACTAGGGATCACCATGTGAGAGTGGCGCATACCTCAGGATAGGCTCATACTACTATCAAAAAAGACCAGCGACATATTCAAAAGCCTTAGGATCGAGAACATATCCCCATTCTGGATGAGGCCCACCAAGTAAGAGTGGAACACGCCTTAGGATATGTTCATATACCTGTCAGAGAATCTCATTGATATAATCTAGTAGCTATTGAGTCAATAAGGTTTCCTTATCAATTTTCTATTCTTTTATGTTTTGAAAATCACAAACACTCTCAAGGAAAATTTTATTTCCCTGAAGATTTTTTTAATAAGGAAATATTTCCTTACCCAAGGAAATTTTCTCCTATCCTTGTTTTCATTGTTCATGATTTAGTTTCATTAAAACTATCTCTTTTTATGTCTAAGTGTAAAATTAGACTTCATTTCTAAAACCTCTAGATCTTATAAATACTTAGATATAAAATATTCTATTTTTAATTTCTGAATTTAGATCCAAATTCTATAAAATTGATATTCTGAATTCTTTGAAATTCAGATTCCAAATTCTCTGAAATTCAGATTTTGAATTATCTAAAATTCAGCTTCTGAATTCTCTAAAATTCAAATTCCAATTTCTCTGAAATTCAGATTCCGAATTCTCTGAAATTCAGATTCTGAATTCTCTGAAATTCAGATTACGAATTCTATGAAATTTAGACTCCAAATTCCTTAGAATTCAGGTTCTGAATTCCTTATAATTCAAGTTTTGAATTCCGTAGAATTAAAGTACCAAATTACTTATAATTCAAGTTCCTAATTCCTCAGAATTCAGACTCCAAATTCCTTAGAATTTAGGTTCCGAATTTCTTAGAATTTATACCCTGAATTCCTTATAATTATAGTTCTGAATTACTTAGAATTCAGACTTAGAATTCCTTAGAATTTAGGTTCTGAATTCCATAGAATTCAGATTCCAAATTCCTCAGAATTCTGGTTCTGAATTCCTTAGAATTTAGACTCTGAAGTCTATAGAATTCTGATTCCGAATTCCATGAAAAAAAAATCTGAATATTCTTGCAATATAGACTCTAAATGTTTATTTTCATAGACTCCAAACTTTATTTTTCTTTTGACTCTGAATAAAAGACTTGGTTGAGTAACCATATTTTACTTACTCATGTTATAGTTATGAAATGATGCCGTGTATTCTGTTTCTAAATAACCATTGTTTGAGTGACACATGTATAGGTCCCTCCAAGATTCAAGGAAAAATATGACCATTGGAGGAGGGAGAAAACCGTTGGAGAAGTGCCTATAAATAGGAGCTCATTTAAACGTTCTCAATAGGGAAAAGAATAACATTGTTCTACAACTCTAGAGATTACATGCAGTTGAAGTGATTTCTAGAGAGAAAGACTATCATGCTTTGTGCGTACTGAACATCTTGTTCAGATTGCTTTGTGTGACTCCAATTTTTACTGTGTACAATTGAGGGCTTCTGGGGATAGGAAGACAGAGGTTCTGACTACCTTAATGTTCGAGGACTTCCTTGATAAGGAAGATAGAGGTGCCGACTACCTTGAAGTTTGAGGGATTTTGGGGATAGCAAGACTGCCTCTGATATTCCTATCAAGGGATTACCTTGGTGTGGGTAAGACTAACTTTCTTGAAAGTATAAATCAAGGGACCTTTATCCAAGGTTGTTGGATACCCTACTCTTTGGGTTGAAAGATTCTGTACTTTTTTACCTGTATTGTTTCAAGTTTATTTTCCACTATATTTTTATTAATAAGGAAAGTATAATTATCTTATACTTTATTGTACTTGTAATTTGATTAGTAAGATTCTATATGCTTTAAGGTATAATATTTTCCCTTATAATTTTTTTAAGTTTCATTTTCGGAACCATATTTCTAGAATCTAACAAGTTTGTAGAACTAAGAGGTCTTGTGAATTTACCTTGTTTAACTTTGTTAAATAATAGAAAGTTTTATATAAACTTTAAAAGTTCCAAAGGTATTTTTAAAGGATAAAATTCACCCCCTCTTGTATATTGAGAATCTACATCATATTTCGATCCTAAATTTGGTATCCTAGGAGGTATTTGAAATATTTATATTCACATATAAGTTTTCTTTCTCAAGTTTTAATTATTCTATATTTTCCTTCATTATGATTTTTATCCTTGTTTACAAACTTTTATTACTCACAAGTTTTTGTGGAAAGATATATTTTTTTCAGATGGAAGGAATGAATGTTGGTTCGATTGACAATCTTAATCCTACTAGAGAACCTATTTTTGATGGAAATGACTAAAAATACTGGAGAGATCGTATAAAGACCTTTGTGATAAACACAGGTGTAGACACCTAAATTATGTTAACTAGAGATTATAAGATTAATGATAAGGAGCTTAGAACCTTTAATAATCCAAAAAAGGTGGAATACCAGCTGGACTTTATGGTACTGAATACTTTTCTTTGTTCCATGACTAGAAATATATATATCTAAATTTCATCCTGTGAATCTACAAATAGTATTTTGAAGAATCTTGAAGTAACACACTTTGGAACTTCCAAATTCATTGAAACTAGAAGAGCTATGCTTAGAGATGAGTATCATAGTTTCTTCTTTACTTATGGAGAACCTATATGTAAGGTACAACAAAGATTAATGACCGTTGTCAATAGTTTACAATCTATGGTTGAGAAAGGTCTAGATGATGAAGCTCTTGTAGACAAAATCATAGACATTATGCCTAAAAAACGGGAATCCAAGAGGACATCTATAGATGAAAATAGAAAAGTTACTCAGATTTCTCTTGTCGAGCTGTTTGGAACCCTTCTTCAATATGAAACTAGAATGAAGAGAGATGATGATAATATTAAGAATAATAATGGAAATGTAAGTGTTTATTTTACCACTAATTTAAATTATATGAAAGACAAAACTCATGAGAGATTTACAAGATATAAATCTAAGAAAGTTTCTATTCAATTTGATTAGACCTTTTCTTAATAAAATTCCTTATGAGTTATGGAATGGTAAAAAAACTAGACTTTCCTACTTCATGGTTTTTGGTTGCAAGGTATTTATTCTGAATACCAAAGATAATATGCATAAATTCACACCAAAATCTGATGAAGGAATTTTCTTAGGCTACTCCAGAACCTCTAAGGATTATAGAGTTTTCAATAAAAAGACTTGTACTGTTGAAGAAACAGTACATGTTAAATTTGATGAAACCAATCCCTTTGTTTTTAAACAACCTCAACCTACATCTTCCGATGTGTTTCGAAAACTGATTATAAACCCTTGATAGAAGACCCTAATGATAAAGAAAATGTTCAAGAAAATGTTTCTAAATCATTTAACCTAGAATAATTCCTACCATATGTTGATGAAAAGGTTTTACAAAACCCAAATTAGTTGTTTCTTAAGAATCATCCTAGTGATAGTATCATTGGTGATGTAAATCAACCTGTAAGGACTAGAAGTTCCTTAAGAAAGGAAGTAGAGCATCTAGAATTTCTCTCCATATTAGAACCTAAAAGCACTAATGATGCTTTAAGTGATGATGATTGGATAAAATCTATGCAATATGAGCTAAATTAATTCGAAAGGAATAAAGTCTAGACCTTGGACGAAAGACCTAAGGAAACTTCTGTTATTAGAGTAAAATGGGTTTTCAGAAATAAGTGTGATGAAAATGGAATCATAGTAAGAAATAAAGCAATATTAGTTTCTAAAGGCTATAATAAATAAGAAATAATAGACTATGAAGAAACCTATGCTCCAGTATCTATACTTGAATCTATTCATATTCTACTTGTCTGTGCAACATTCTTTAACTTCAAACCTTTTCCAATGGACGTTAAATGTGCTTTCCTTAATGGTTTTGTTCAAGAGGATGTTTTTGTTGAACAAACTCCTGGTTTTGAAGATAAAAAACATCCTAAACATGTTTTCAAAGTTACCAAAGCTTTATATGGACTTAAACAATCCCCTAGAGCTTGGTATGATATACTCACATGGTTTTTTCTTCAAAAAAATTATGATCAAAGAAATGTTGATCCAACCATTTTTATAAAGAAAGATAAGGAAAACGTTTTTATTGTTAAAATTTATGTTGATGAAATTATATTTGGTTTAACTCAGTAATCTCTAGCTGATTCTTTTACGGATCTAATGAAATCCGAGTTTGAAATGAGTATGATGGGTGAGTTAACATTTTTCCTTGGTTTTCAAATTTCTCAAAAACCAGAAGGAATCTATATATCTAAACATAAGTATATTAAATACCTTCTTAAAAAGTATGGATATGAAAACACTATGAGTATAAGTACTCCAATTAGTACCTCAAATTCACTTGATCTTGATTAAATTGGGAAACCAGTAGATCAAACACCATTTAGAGGTATGATAGGAAGTCTACTTTAATTGATATCTAGTCATCCAGAACTAATGTTTTCAGTATGCTTATGTTCAAGATATCGATAAAATCCTAAGAAATCTCATTTAAAGGCATTGAAAAGGATTTTTCGATACTTAAAAGTAACCATGGATTTATGACTCTTTTATAATTCGGGAAATTATTTTGTTTTAAAAAGTTTTTCAGATGCTGATTTTGGTGGATGTATAATGGATAAGAAAAGTACATCCAGAACTTGTCATTTATTAGGAGATTCATTAGTTTCTTGGTCATGAAAAAAGAAACACTCAGTAGAATTCTCTACTACTAAAGATGAATATGTAGTAGCTGGAAGTTGTTGTGCTCAGGTATTGTGGATGCAACACACACTCACAAACTATGGTATGAGTTTTACCAAAACACAAATATTGTGTGATAATACTAGTGCCATTTCCTTAAGTAAAAACCCTACACATCACTCTCGTGCAAAAAACATAGATATCAGACATCACTTTCTTAGGGATCACACATAAAAATGAGATATCATTCTTCAATTTATTGAAACACAAGATCAACTTGTTGACATTTTCACAAAATCTTTACCCTCTGAAATATTTGAATATATTAAACAGAAGTTAGGAATGATAAACATAAGGTAATATTTGATATTAACTTCTTGTTGAAAACTATATCATTATAGTAAGAAACTCATTTTCATAGGGGGAGTAAATTTTCTTATTGAAATTTTTTTTCATAGTCAATTTTGTCATAGTCAAAATCTTCGTAGTAAAATTTTTTGAAGTCAAAATTTTTTGTAGTCATAATTTTTCAGAGTCAAAATTTTCTGTAATCAAGTTTTCTCCCCATAATCGGAATTTTAGAATAATTTTTCTCTTTAAAATTGTTTTTCCAGAACCTAAAATTATTTAAGAAAGAATTTTTTCTATTACAAATAATTTTCCTAGAAATCCGAAAGGTATGATTTCTTTTCTAAGTTTTTGTAATCTTGTTTTACTAGTTGGTATTATATTTTTGTTCTAAACTTTTCAGATTCATTTTTTTATTAAATCTGAATGTTTTTCTTAAAAACCTCAAAAGATCAGAATTTATCAAAATCCCTCTTCGTCTATCATCTCACCCATCATATTTGATCAAAAGTTTTTTTAACCATTGGATCAACCATAGAAGTTGAACCGTCACCTAAATCGCCTATATAAATCCCCCCTGATGGTTGTCCCACATTGGTCTTCCAAGATTTTGTGTGCTGAAGCTCTACCTCTATATTTTAAGGTTGTTATGAATCTTCAAAAGTTTCCTCAGTTCCGGATGTTTTCTGAATCTTCTCCTTAGAAATAAATGTCAAGGGTTAAGGAAATATATGAATGGATGATATATCAAGAGAGGCTAGTTAATAAAAAATTCTTCAACAAGTATGATTATATTGTTTCCAAAAACATTATTCTGAATGGATGGGAGATACTTTGTATTTTGAATCTAAAGGAACATGATCCGGTGTATCCAAAATTGATGGTGGAGTTTCATGAAACAGGTAGTTTTTTTCAATGAATGAGGGAAAGATAAATTTTCTTTCAAGTGTTAGGGAAAAAACTATTCCCTTTCATACTGCAAGGCTGCGAGTCTAATTAGTATTCCTTATAAAGGGGAAGCAGAGTTTTGTACCCACAAATTACCTGATGAATTATGATCTTTTAATAAGAAGATGGAAATAGAATATCTTGGCTTGAAAGGAGTGAAGACTCCAAATATCATTCATCTTTCTACAAATTTGAGGATTCTTGAATTATGGGTTCAAGGCTTTATAATACCAAGGAAGGGTGATAAGGATACCCTGAAGAAGAGTGACATCTATATTTTTTATTTCTTGGTGAATCTAAGAAAGATAAACTTGGTGGAGTATATCTTGGTAACAATTGAGAATATCAAGAATGGAAATCTGAAGTCTTAGATTATTATGTATCTGACCATTCTTTCAAATATCATTGTTCTTTTCCTTCAGTCATTCAAAATCCCATGCAGTTACAATACAAGAAATTAAAAAATTATTTTTTTGGTGATAACACCTTAAGGAGAATAAAGATTGGATTTTCTAGTGAATCCAAAAAATTCTATGACCTTTATGAACATGAGTTAGAAGCTTTGTCAAAGAAGAAGGAAGTGACTGAAACCTCTAAAAAGGTGGAAGGAAGAGAAATTCTAAGGATCCAGAAGAGAAATCAAAAACTCCTATGGCCAAGAAATCTCAATTAGCCCCTCCAAAGCCAAAGAAGAAAAAAACATATCCTGATGAAGTTGTGGATAAGAGAGAAGATAAGAAGAGCCAAAAGGAAGGGAACCCTCAGTTTGGTTTGGAACCTACTGAAGCAAAATTATTGAAGGAAAAGGCTGCTGAGAATCTTGAAAAGGAACTAAAAGAAAAGAAGAAAATGAAGAAATTGTTAGAAGCAGATGTCGTTCAATCCCTTCTCAAGGCTACTGAATGAGCCTCTGAACAAATTCCGGTACTAGAATCTTTTTTGATAGAACCATTTCTAGAGACTACGGTAAATAAAATGATGGTTCTGGAATCACTTCAAGAAGAAGAAACTGATTAGGAAGTGGAAGAACAAATAGAAGAAGAATAGGAGATGGAAGAAGAAGGGAATGAATCTAATGATATTATACAACAATTTTAAGAGTACCATGAGAAGGAAAGTCCATCTGTAAAATTATCAATCTGGACTTCTCAAGAAGAATCATTAAAAATTGCTACACCAGTAAAAGATGAGAATGTTGAATAAGAAGTGAATAAGCCAACAGATGATGAAAGTAGTAATCATGATTTTTTTCATCCAGAAGATCTAGTGGCTGATGCAGAGAAAGAAGACGTTGAGGAAAAAAATATTGTTCAGCTATCTAATAGTGAACATGAATCTTCTAAAGAACAACATACGATTCTGAGGAAAAAAAGGGAAAGAAGGTGGTTGTAGACACACCAAGTAAAACCATAGCGAAGAAGAAATATTCTGGTGCCTCATCAAAGAGGAAAGATGAGGATATAGAAAAAGAATCCTCACCATCCAAACTTTCGGATTCAGAATCATCTTCACTTGGGCATGATTTTGTTATCTAGTCATTGAAGAAGATGGTTGGTAATATTACTTTTTTTTCAAGCATTGATTCAAGATGTCAGATGCTTTAGTATAACATAAAATAGAAGTCAGAATCAGTTTCCATGGTTGTGGATAAATTTGTTTCACTAGAGGCAGATTTCAAGACTTTCCTCATTGGTTATGAGGCTTATAAAAGATCGTGAAAGAAGATGACAAGTTGGTAAAAGAAGGTTATTGAAGAAATGAGAATTTTTGATGAATTCCATGATAATTTTAGGGATTATTTTGATACCGAAGATGGGAATATTAAATATCTTTCAAATAGTTTTGAGGATAAGTTAATTCTTGAAGAGACTACTCGAAAGAAGGAAGTGAATGATTTTAATGGAAAGCTTAACTTTGTGGCCAGGAATTGGAAAAGGGAAAGATATCTTAGAATATAGATTGAATAAAATCTTGTTAAGCAAGAAGAATAGATGAAAGCTCAGGCAAACATTCTTAAGGCTCATGAAGAGAAAATTCAATCCTTAGAGCAGAAAAGTGAAGATTAGGATCAATTTATTAAGCGAGCAGAAGAGGATCACAAAGATCTCAAGAAGCTAAAACCTATTGTGAAGAAGATGATGCTGAATGAGAAAGAGGGATAATTTCATTACAATCCGATCTTTTGTTGTATTTTTATCATTGTACAAATACTTCCAATATTAATGAAAATTTTGTTGTTCTCTATATTTTTGGCTGTTTAGTACTAATGTTTCAGGTACCAATTTTTTTCCATTCCCTCTATTTCTTTTTAAAAATCAAAAAGGGGGATAAAGGAATGATAAAAATAATTCAATGTAAATAAGAGAATTCTCAAAGTAAGGGGGAGTTCATCTAGAGTAATGTTCATATCAATGATATTTTATGAATACAAGAAAATGAAAAATCTCATTTAGGAAATCAAGAATATGATCCTTAGTGATTACAATGCCTGGGGGGGGGGGTTAGACATATTCACTATGATTCATAAGTAAAGTGAGATAAGTTTTTATTTTCAAGTCCATAAAATTTCTATGTCCTTAGATTCTTTTGAGTAAGTATGTTTGTGCTTTCTAAAAAGGGGGAGATTATTGAGTCAATAATGTTTTCCTTATGACTTTTCCATTTCTTTATGCTTTGAAAATCACAAACACTCTCAAGGAAAATTTTATTTCCCTAAATATTTTTTTTAATAAGAAAATATTTCCTTCCCCAAGGAAATTTTATCCAATCCTTATTTTCATAGTTCATGATATAGTTTCACTAAAACTATCTCTTTTTATATCTAAGTTTAAAATTCGGATTCATTTATAAAACCTCAGAATCCTATAAATACTTAGATATAAAGTATTCTGTTTTCAAGTTCTGAATTCATATTTTGAATTCTCTAAAATTTAGATTCTGAATTCTCTGAAATTCATATTTTTAATTCTCTGAAATTCAGATTCCGAATTCTATAAAATTCAGATTCCGAATTCTCTGAAAGTCAGATTCTGAATTCTCTGAAATTCAGATTCTGAATTCTTTTAAATTCAGATTTTGAATTCTCTAAAATTTATACTCCGAATTCCTTAGAATCCCAGTTCCGAATTCCTTATAATTCAGGTTCCCAATTCCTTAGAAATCAGGTTTCGAATTCCTTAGAATTCAGGTTTCAAATTTCTTATAATTCAAGTTCCAAATTCCTTAGAATTGAAGTTCTGAATTCATCAGAATTCAGACTCCTAATTCCTTAGAATTCAGGTTCTGAATTACTTATAATTCAGACTCCGAATTCCTCAGAATTCTGGTTCAGAATTTCTTATATTTTAGACTTTTAATTCCTCAGAATTCAGGTTCTGAATTCCTTAGAATTCATATTCTTAATTCCTCAAAATTCTGGTTTTGAATTCCTTAGAATTAAGAATCCAAAGTCTATAAAATTATAATTCTAAATTCCTTGAAAAAGAGAATCCTAATATTCTTGTAATATAGACTCTAAATGTTTATTTTCTTAGACTCCAAAATTTATTTTTCCTTAGACTCCAAATAAAAGACTTGGTTGAGTAACCATATTTTACTTAATCATGTTATAGTTATGAAACAATGTCGTGCATTCTTTTTCTAACTAACCATTGTTTGAGTGATACATGTACAACTCCCTCTGAGATTCAAGGAAAAATATGACCATTAGAGGAGGGAACTGACCGTTAGAGAAGTTCTTATAAATATGAGATTGTTTGAACGAGCTCAATAGAGAAGAGACTAACACTATTCTACAAATCTAGAGATTACATGCTGTTGAAGTGATTTCTAGAGAGAAATACTCTCATGCTTTGTGCATACTAAACATCTTGTTCATATTTCTTCGTGCAACTTAGATTATTGTTGTGTACAATTGAGGGATTCTGGGGATAAGAAGACATAGGTACCGACTACCTTAAAGTTTGAGGACTTCCTTGATAAGAAAGACAGAGGTGCCAACTACCATGAAGTTCGAGGGCTTGCGGGGATAACGAGACAAACTCTGATATTCCTATGGAGGGATTACCCTGGTGTGGGTAAGATAGACATTCTTGAAAGTATAAATCTAGGGACCTTTATCCAAGGTTGTTGGACACCCTACTCATTAGGTTAAAAGATTATATACTTGTTACTTGTATTGTTTCAAGTTTATTTTCCATAGTATTTTGATTAATAAGGAAAGTATTACTATCTTATACTTTCTTGTACTTGTACTCTGATTAGTAAGATTCTATACGCTTTAAGGTAGAATCTTTACCCTTGTAAACTTTTCTTAAGTTTCATTTCCAAAACCATATTTCTGGAATCTAGAATGTTTGTAGAACTAAGAGGTCTTGTGAATTTACCTTATTTAACTTTGTTAAACAATATAAAGTTTTATATCAACATTAAAAGTTCCAAAGGAATTTTTAAAGGATAAAATTAAACCATCTTATATATTGAGCATCTACATCATATTTCGATCCTAAAGTATCTTCTTAGTAGTGGAATCATATTCTTGTAGCACTAGATAATTATCAATATATTCTGACATCCATCATTGAGTAGGCTTATATCCTTGCTCAACCACAAAAGGTATGATGGAATATTCTGACCACGATGCATAGTAAGGATCATACCCTTGAAATGCTCAATTCCAAGTGGCCTTGAAGTTTTTTGAGACACATTATCAACACCCCAAGGGTTTGTATACTCTTCAACTAAAGCAGAAGGTGATTATTACTGAGATAGTCCTCATCGTGGTAGTGTGGAGATGGATCATAGGGGCTATAATCCTGACTTCAACTATGGTCAACCTCTCCATGGTAATATCTCCCATAAACATGGAAATCCTCCCCTTTCCCTAACACCTTTGTACAGAGCAGTCCTCATAAATATCATACACCTTAATATAGGAAGGCAATGAAAAATATAAGGCTCCTTTATATAGAAAGATGCTCACAATACCTGGGTTAGCCATATATAGTGCCCCAATCAACCATCAAAAGCACTTAACTATGGTCATAAAGTGACTAAAAGAGGAAACCTCAATGGTTTATCTGGGTAAATACATATAGATCTGTTGAAGAAGTGGATAACATAGAGATATGGAGAGTGTTAGCTGGAAACAACCTCCTAAACTTTCCCAGAACCATTGACACTTCCAATTATGATATCTAAAATTGGAAAAAAGGGAGTTCCATAGTTCATCTTAACCACATGAAATTAAATTGCACAGAGTTCATCCAAACCATATGAAGTTAAACTGTACAGATCAAGTCTTCGTCATATGATGTTAAATTATACTAAACTCATCCTAGAAGAAAGAAATTAAACTATACAATGTCTCTTGTCCTGATTTCATGACATTAAATTGCACAAGATTTTCCTCACTGCATGAAATTATATTTCATGGGAAGCACTATATCACTAATGACTCACTTTACACAATCTAGATCTATGTGAAGGAAGGATGAGATTCCCCCATCCACATGTGAGAGTTAACTCCATATAGTGAATATATTTATCCAATAACTATATGTGTCTTGATTCCTACCATCACAGGATACGTAGTGACGTCCAAACCTCTAGTCTTGGGCCCAGACACAATATTTCATTTCTTTTACATCATCTGATCCTCTTTCTTACTACATGATGTAAAACTGCATGGATCCTTGGTGTTACATCCCTTTCACATTAGGTGAATCACGTCCTTACCACACAACAATAAACTACATGGGTTTATATAAATAAATATAGCTTGATTCTCATTTTGATGAGATATGTAGGGACATTTTGATCCTATATCTTGTTCCATCAACCACATGATACAAAATTTACCTTATCCATGATTTAGTTACCACTTTATATTGATAGAAACCCTGGCCATTCCTTGTTACTCACACCAATTGTAGATCATGTGATCCTAGGAATTTTGGTAGGGGATTACCTAGAAAAACAATGCATATTAGCTCATGACATGGTTATCATGGTCCTAAATGCTAGACCTTAAAGGAATAACATGAGTCCTTACCACATAATATTAAATTATACAATTGACGCCCCTTGCACTACATAACGCTAGACATTTCTCTGGACCAAGCCTTATAGGACCACAATTGTTAGTGATTGGTCTCCTACCACATGTCCATTCATGATCTATATGTGACTTGATTATTGATGACATAAGATATATAGTGATTCCTAAACATCCAATCTAGGGTCTAGTCACAACAAATAAGCACAAGGATTCATAATCCATGCGTATATGCCATACTTGTGCAGCAAGCTCCATCTTCATGAACTACGTGTGGCTTGATTCCTATCATCACATGATACATAGTGATTCCTGGGTCTCTAATCCAAGGTTATGCTATAAAAATAAATAGAAACAATACCCACCTCTGCATACATGTCATAATTTCACAGAGAGTTTCCCATTTAAGAAGTACGTGTGGATTGATTCCTGCTATCACAAGATACATAATGACGCATAGATCTCCACTACTAGACCCAAATACAATAATCCATAAAAACTTCACCCCAAATACATAGGGGATGATCCATATGATCCCAGTTTTTACCCATGTATGAGTCAGATATATGAGTGGTCTATTTTTTCATGTAACATATCATGAACAATTTTTCACCTCAGTTCCCACACCCTTACTGTATGATGTTAAACTGAAAGGAAAGCATCTTGTTCTAATGAGATTAAAGATTCACAAAAAATACATCCTAACAACATGGAATTAAACTATAAGGAAAATTTCCTTACCACATGATTGTAAACTGTACGAAAGCAAGTACATACCTACTACATAATGTTAAAATGTACAGACCATCACCCGCCATCATCCCTTATCAAAGGTCCACAAGAGCCTTACCCCAATCAACTATAGTACTAGTTGATTCTAACATCTTTTAAAGCACCTAAATTCATATAATACACTTCCTATCTTGAGATCCTTGAGTTTATGCAAACCTTTCATAGCCCTTGTAAAGGAAAAGAGATATCTCAGTTTGGACATGCTATTGATGTAGAAGGTCTTAGACTCAAAAAACAGAGACATCTTGGGCCAATATGGAGGGATTTCTAATTCTTACGAGACTGACATAACCGCAGTAGAACCCAACACCTAAGGGTGTTCTGGGTCATCCTCAGTATGATTTTCCCATATTATTACTCATTACCTGATAACCTTGAGTCATGATTTATAACATTTTCATCTCCTCCTTAGAAGGATGTTGGGGTACTCTTGACCCTGGGTATCCTAATTTGGATTTTGTATAACATCTTCCATAATAGGTACATGTGACCCACAACCTTAAAATGCATACACTTTAGTTAAAGTAGTACGACCTTATATTCTAGCCCATAATTTTCCAAATCATTGGACCTTAAACTGCTGGAAAAAGAGACACAAAACTTGTCAGGTTAAAAAACCATAAAGGGAGTCCTAAGAAAAAGTCAAGTCTTCTCTCACTAAACTCTTTATCACCAAGTTTTAGAAAAAAATTAGGGCATAAATAAATAATGCATAAATCTCATAGGGCCTACTGTTTATCCCGGTTAAAATCCAAGACATTCTTTCTAGACCCCTGGTCTAGTAAAAAGTTAGTGTAATGATTTTTCACATCTCTGTGCTATGAGAATATGTTTTCTATGATATGAACCAACTTTTAGGGTCCTTAAACCCTTCTTGGATATTACATTCTCCATAAATAAAACTTCATGGTTTTAGTGCTTCGGGTCATTATAAAATTTTCACAGCCCTTGTAAAGGAAAAGAGATCACTCAGTTCATCCATTATATTGATGCATAAGGGTATAGAACCACCAACTAGAGATATATTGTCCTAGTATAAAGGGATTTATGATTCTCGTGATCCTAACATCACCATGGAAGAACCCAACACTTGAGGGTGTTTTGGGTCATTTGTGGAATGATTTTACCACACCTTCCTCATAACCTGAGAACTTTAGATCATGATTTATAATTACCTTATTCAGAATATTCAAATAGATTTGAAATCCTTGATGTTATAACACCATGTATTTTTCCCTTTCTCAAGGCTGGAATGTTACACTCCTTTCCCAAAACATTGAAGGCCCACACCTTATGATTCTAAACCATAGGGCATATGACTTATGCATCAAAATTTATGATCCGAACTACCATAGGGTGCTACAACCATTCCTGGATAGATTTACTTCTATACCCAACTTCATTTCTCAGATGCTTGAGTCTTCAAAAATCATCCATGGCCCTTGGAAAAGAGTGGGGATCAACTATACTTATCCATGTAATTCATATGGACTCATTCATATGTTATTTGACCTACCAATTAGAGGCATATCCTCTTTATATGAAAGAAACTCTAATTCTCATGAGCCTTGGTGACACTATGGCAGAACCTGGCACCTTAGTGTGTTATGGCTCATCCTCGGCATATCTACCCCATCCCATATTCACTTACTCAAAATTTTGTGTTCTAAATTATATCACCCATACTCGAACTATCTAGGTGGACCTAACTTCCCAAGTATTTCAACCTCAACTAATATTTCCCCCATAAATATACCACAACCCTTGGAAAAGAGTGGAGATACCTTTGTTTGGCCATGAATTCAATTCATAAGGGCTTTTACCTACCAAACAGTGGTATCTCCTCCTTACAAGAAAGGAACTCCAATCCTCATGATCCCTGGAAACACCATGGTGGAAGCCAAAACCTTATGGTGTTTTGGATCATCCCAAGAATGTCTCCCCATTCAATATTCAACAATAAAGTTCTAAAAACAAGACTTTAAACTTTATAACATCTAAAGGTCCAGGCTATAAGACTTTAAAATACAACACATAAAAAGTCCGAGCTAGAAGACCTTAAACTACATCACATTAAAGGTCCAATCTAGAAGACCCTAAACTACACTACAATAAATATCAAAGATAAAATAATCTAAACAATAGAATAATGATGGTTTAGCTTAGAATAACTTAACAAACCAACTGAAAGATAAATGATTCTCACCAGGATGAAAACTCGATAAGGGAATCATGAAAAATGTCTAGTCTATGGTTGTTCGATATGCACTTTGTGTGATCTAGGAAATATTGAGAATTTATAAAACAAAAGAGGCACAAAAAACTTATCATATCAAAAACCTATAAGAAGGAGGCCTGATCAAAATCCATGTATGTTCCCACTAATAATTCATTAGTATGAAGCTTAGGAAAATGTTAGGAAAAAATTGATAAAGATATACAAATTTTATGGGGTCCACCATATGGCCTTAGTAAAAATAAATATATTCTCACTAAGTCTATAGATTTAGTAAGAAGTTAGAGAATCCTACATTTGTGAAGGATACCATGAAAAATTATCCTTATAAATTAGATGATCTCAAGAAAAGTAAAGCAGGTAAATCAAAGAAGAATTTTATGTCAGTGGGCATTCATGAACAATTCTCAAGAGAAACTCGTTGTAAGTTAAGAACTCAAATATAGGTGATTGGATCTATTTGGTGTTACATACAAAGGATGGGTGTCATGGATGATTTAAGAAATATATCCACCTAAACATAAATCTATACTAGGTATTTTTTGAAAAAATAGTGGCATTCCCCTTCCTATGTATGATCTAGATCTACGTAGGGAAATTAATCATAGATTTATTGATCTATGAACCTATTTTACAAATATATGATTTTGATCTATATTGTGGTACATTTAAGAACTATGTACGGATTGATTCCCACTCTCATGGGATACGTAGCAATGCCCAAGTACCTTACTTATGACCCATCCATGGGTTCCTTTGTTATTATTTAAAATTTATTTAAATATATTATCACTTTTATTTATTTTTATAAATTACTATTTATGAAAATTTTATTAAATTATAAAATCTTTTAATATTCAAGTGTTTTTATTTAAATCAATATTTTTATTATAATTATGAAAATATTATTGTAATTTATTTTTAAAATTTATTTATTATATTTAATATTTTATTGTTATTTTTTTATTTACTTAAGTTTATGTAAAACATATGGGCATCCTTGGGAGGCACCAGGTTAAACCTCAACCACATAAGGGACCCCTTAGGGTTAACCCTGTGGGAAAGCCTGTTTAGGAATCCCCATAAGGATTCTATAGTGGTTCTGGTCTTGAGAGTGCATAGTTCAAATAAAACACATGTGGGGCCCATGTATAATGCCCCTAAAGCAAGACCATAGGTGCAAGGGCATGCTTAATAACCTGCTGTATTGTGACCCCTGTGAGTGTGTTCTTGTGTTTTAATATGAACCGAGGATCAATGCTAGATGGCTGATATACCACTTGGATCCCATGTTTCTATTTTGATGTGGGATGTTATTTTGAGTGTTATTGTTTATCTTTTAACCTCCTTAAAAATATCAGTCATTAGATCTAGTTTGTTTTAATCCCATCCATATAATAATTTTTAATATCCCAAATATTTGTTTTTGGAATCTAGTGTCGCTTTTTAAACCAATGGCTCTCCCTATTCATCTTCTTCTTCGGGCATCCACTCGACATCCAGTATCTCTGGATTTCTTCAAAGTTTCACCATTTGTTTATCCAAGTCTCTTCAAGCCTGAAGATCATGACTTTTTTTGATCTCATATTATTCTTATATTTTTTATTTGTTCTTATCATCTTCTTTTGAATTTCAATTGTTTCTTTTCTTTCTCTTTCTATCTCGCATGTTTTTTAGTTCTCAAATCATCTCATTGTGGCATGATAATCAGGTTTGGCCTTCCTTTGGTTGGAAGTCAAATCACTGTTGTTATATACCAATGCTTGGTGAGTTGACTCATCATTGAAAAATTTCCAATGGTGGGTGAATTTACCCACTGTTGGAACCCAATGACGGATCAATGACCCACCGCCATACCTTAATAGTGGGTGATTTTTACTCACCATTAGACATCAAGAGTAGGAAATTTTTTACCCAATGTTATTGTATTCCTCTTGTTGTTCAACTAGTAGTAGGTGTTTCTTCAAGATCCTACATGATCTCATCTTTTCTCCTTTGAGCTACTATAATATTCTATTTTGTTTTTAATTTTTTTTTTCATTTAATTTTATTGGATATTTCATATTTTTTGTGAAATATATTAACATAATATCTTCAATTTAACACGAGACATTTATTTTTCTAATCAGGTGGAGTAATTTATTTCTTCTATTTAATTTTTTTTATATAAATTACAAAATATTTGTTCTTGACAGTTGAAGTGATCTTATTTTTTTGCATTGATATTCATCATATGATTATTTCATTATAGTCAATTTCAATATTTTATGAATCCTTGAGAAAATATATATATTTTTCCAATGATCCACTATTGGGTTCATGCAATAGTGGGTCATGAGTCACCATTGGACATCCAACAGTGGGAAATTTTTATTTCTTCACAAGAGGTGTTTCACTTCTTAAATTATTGGAATGAATTTATCTTTGTTTAATTCATTTTTTTGATTAAAATTTCAAATGTAGGTTATACTCTATTTAGCCACCATTGGAACCCAATGGTGGGTCATGAGTCACTGCTCTCTTTTCTAATGATAGGTCAATGACCCCCTGTAAGTTAAAATTTTATTTTTCTAAATTTTTATTTTATTATTTTAAATTTTTTATTAAAATAATTATTTTGATAAAATTATTATTATTTTATGTTGAAATAAATTTTTAGATTGTTTAAAATAATTGTAATTTTTTTATTTTGTGTGTATGAAGATTATATTTCATATGATTCTCTATTTTACTGCACTTTTATTGAATGTATAATGTAAATTATAATATTTTTATTTAAATTTTTTTATAACTCTAAATTGATTATAATAGTTTTTTCAATATATTAATTTTTTTATATTAAAATTTCATGAAGAAATTTAAAGGCCAATTATATTTTTATGTTAATCCCATGGGGATTTATCAAACTATTAGTAACGGTCATATTATTATATTGTTATTCATTAACATGTGTCATGTAGATATTGGAAACAGAACTTATCCTAGAGGATCTTGTTTTAATTTCTCAGGATATTGCTTCAAGGAATAAAACATAAAGTTGTGTAGATCATTTGATAGATCTTATGCAATACTTATTTGACATTTTGCTGCTTTAATTTATTCACAATCTTTTAGGACTTATAAATTCTTACCATGATCAATAAAGGAATATATATTTAACATTTTTTACTTCAAGTGATAAATGATCATTGACTTTAAAATTCATCTACATTATGACCATCTATTGTATTTATTGTAATTTTTTTATTTGTGTGATATTTTTTATTTCTGTTTGTATTTTTCTTGTGTGTCTGGTTTATGATTTCCCCATAAAAAGAATGTATTTACTTATATATGGTTATTCTACATTCTAAAAGGAAGATAGGTTTGTGAATCATGTTCAAAAAAAGTTTTAACAGACCAGGTAAGTCTCCTCTATAAAATACTAGGCTGTACCACTGGGTTGTTCAAAAGTTAGGGTCAATATTAAGGTTCTCGAACTTTTAAAATTGAGTTTCTTATTAGGTACCAGTCTTCTTGAGGAGTAGAGGATATTGAGGAGTGTAATATGATATTTTTTATCTAAAACACTATAAATATTTTGTTCTTTTATGTTTTATTTTTGCTACATCATAACTCAATAAGATTACACTCACTATAGTTTAATATTTTATAAACTATTATTGTTTTTGTCTTTATTTTTTAAAACTACTATTCACCCTCCTATAGTCTTATTTTCCACCAATAATGATCCAAAATTCTTTTTGAACCAATCCCAATTATATTTTTCAATTTATAAAAATTCAAAATTTAGTGTATCAATTCCCCAAGCCAAAGCCACTTCCTATTTTGAATTCAGAGAAGAATTCATGGTCAGAAAACTCCTCTCGATAAAACTTGAAAATCCTTAGAATTTTTTTTTGGAAAAATAACCTCATGGGGATTGGTATCAAAGCTTGTCACATGTTCAAATATGTTGAAAAGTGATATAAGTTTGAATTATAATCAAATTATTTTCATTTCAAATGAATTTAATTCTAAGGGAGGGGGGGGGGGAATTTGTTGACACCCATAATTGTGTGGTATTCACTTCATCATTGAAGATTTGATAAATGTGAAGACCGTGTAAAACATTGATATAATTTTCATGATGGAATTGGAAATGGAATACATGAAGGTTTGGGATTTATTTTAAGGGAATATATTTTGTGGAATTATATTCATTTTACTTAAGTATATTTTCTTAGTACTTATGGATAACACCCTTGAAGAAAAATTGGCCACCCAACACCAACAAGACTGGCCAACTCAACCTAGGCTCATGAGGGAGTCTCTTCAACCAAGCCTAGGGAGCCAGCCTAGCCACCTAGTGCAGGTGGTAGAGAGGTTCAGGAAAGCACCCATGAATGAGAAGGGAAGATCTATTTCATAGGGCGATAGTGTAGTAGGGAAAGTGGTTCCACTGTTCAGGGAGACATAGTAGTGTGAGGGTTCAGATTTTTGAACGCCTTTCCACACCCCTTGGTTGATAAAACATAGTGATAGCTCTGCGGTGTTTCGATGCAAGATGAAATTTTTGTAGTACTGTTCAAGTGACTAAATATTAGACACTTGATAATTTAATCGTCTAATATTGGACATCCATAAAAATCCCGTATGAATCCCTTTTGAAAAGATTCAATACTGTTTAGTGCTAAAATAATATTCAAACTCCCAACACCCTAGCTTGATGTTGTATGAAATTCCTGAAACCCACTCAACATCACTACCTTCTCAAGTCCTTCATTGATAGCTGAACGATTGTGATACAACCAACATGGATACACTGTGATCGATATCCTTTATCCATCCTATACATGATCCATCACATGAATACCATTACAAGAATCTATGGTATATCTAAATAACTTCCACCAAAGCATGAATCTATCTTGTGAACATCCTTTGATCATGTGATCAAAGTGAAAAAAATCATTGGGATGATTCCAAGAAGTTTAAGACCATGAGACCCTTCCACCTTATGAATTATTTTTATCTGAATTAAATCATATTTATCAGAGTCTATCATGCAACATTTTAGAATAAAAACAAAGGGATTAAGATCATGTGAATCCATATTATGACTATAAGATGTATATCTGGAAAAGCCTCCATCGCCTCATCCAAAACACGTGGTGTTATCCCCATGAAAAGTGACATCAACCTTGGCCTCCTATTCTTATAAAACCCCAATTCCCATTCAAAACACACATGAGGGGAAGAAGGAGATTAATGGAGGAATAGAGGGGTCGACCACCACCTTATAATATCTTCTCTAAGTAATTATGGGTAACCCATCGCGAGAAATTTCCGTAGGAATGTCACTATAAGAATTCATCACATGATCATCTTATGATCATGTGATTTCAGGGTATAATAACATCATGCACATCCCTTGTAAAATGGTGTCTTTGATCAGCCAAGAACCCCCTAGACGCATTCAAAAAGATCTATTATAGGACCTTACCATGGATCATGTGATCACATGAGTGAAAAAACCTCATCTGACATGATAAAACATACTTCCGGACACATGGGACACCCATACTGGTGCCTGAAGGCATGAATCAATGGACCCGCATATGGTAATGCCACAAATCCCCAGTCTCACTATTCTCTAACATATCCTTGGAAGAGATGGATTCTATGTGAAATGACTCGCTGGTCCCTGATTATGTGAAGGAGATACCGAGGATGTAAACCCCATGCCTAAAGGTGGGTAGACAGTCCTCAAATGAGAATCTCTTGTCAATTTTTTCCATCAAAAGAGGGAATACCCATTTCACATCTATAGAGTCCCTTGTATGATCCCTTAGAGATCATGAAGACTCATGGTGATAATACGACCACTATCATGAAGTGCATAGGTGAAGTTTTGGAAAACACCTCCTTCCCATGCGATGTTCAGAAGCCACACCCCATGTCTCATGATGGAACCCCTGATCGGCCTTGCAGTGTAGGATTTAGGACATGAGCCCCCATATTCCATGCACACCTTCTCACCATGAAATATCTACCATCACCCATGCATGATGTGGTTTTGACATGAAACCCCTAATCATAAGCACATAACCCATCACAATACATTTTAAAGGTCATGTAGATTTCAAGAGTACATGTATCATTCATTGTTATAAAGAAACTTGTTGACATGTAGATAGTATAATGGAAAAAATATCATCTATTTTCACCATGGACCCTCACCCATGCTTATGGTGTCATTAATAAGACTTTGTATGTTTGAAAACTCCCTCATAAGGCCCATTTTGTGTTCATACAAATTTCATGAACATTGGTTCTTCATGAGAGTTCCCTTTGACATCTATATGAGTCCATGGATAGGAAATAATTTCATCATGCAAGCCCTGTGGTGTATTCCCTCTATGTTCACACTTTGGCATGAATCATTTCCCTAAAAACTTTAAACATAATACCTTCAGACATAATTTACACACATACTTGGGTGTGCTACCTTTTTCATGTGAGTGATCTTAACCATATTTGTGAGACCTTGACACAGGAATAATTTAAGGAAATGTGATCAAAAGACTCTTAATTGGTCTTGCGATGTCCTTGAGCAGCCTTAGACATGTATGTTTGATCATAAGAAAGGATTTTGAAAAATTAAGATGATCTCATGAAAGCTTATAGACATGTATATATGATCATGCGATTACCCATTGACATGTCAGCATTGTCATGAGATAGTTTGGAGACAAGTCAGGTTGATCAAGTGACAATATATAGACATTTTAGCATTGTCATGCAAAATACCATAGACAAGTATACTTTGATTATGCAAAGCATCTCATAGATTTCCACTTTTATTATATGAAGATATCAAAGATGAGTCAATTGATTAGGAATACACCCTTGGATGTGTCTACTAAAATAGATCGACACCTCAAACATGTTAGGTGAACAATCAAGACTTGTCCAGAAGACAACTAGTACAAGTTAGAAAGACCCCTTATGTCATTTTAACTTCATTCGGAAGACCCACTTGGGCTCATTCCATGTGGACCCCAACCTGAAACCTTCAATCGCATTCCCCTTTAATAAGGGAAGTCTCTTTGAGAAGCTAGGTATACACACTCATGAAACCCTATTGGCTTCATGGCCTTGGAAAAAACTTTTATTCTTTTCATCTCTATTTACCCATCATATAATGAGTACAAAAAAGGAAACCTTAGTGTTTAAGCCCCGATCAATAGGGAATCCATCTTTGTATAAGCCCCTAACATTCCTAAAATCTGAGGGATAACAATAATGTCTCTAAGTTTAATCACCTACCTTAGCCCGTTAATGGGTTAGGGGGGACTGAACTAAGAGAACTTTGATTCTTTTCCAAAAAGGATACATAGGATGCCTTTCTAAGGACCAAAATCCAATGGGAATATATTTCTATGTATGTCCCCTCATATATCCCACATTTCAACCATTGGGATCCAATCATTCCCATGGGTTGATCACTCTTCCTCGTCCATCAGAGGATGAGAAGTAGGCTCATACATGGGCATCATTTTAAGAATTAGTCCTGATCATGCCCCAAAATACCTCAATCCCATCAATGGGCTAGGAATAAAATGAGCTACAATAACTTTTATTCCTATCCAAATAGGATACACATGATTCCTTCCTAAGGCCTGAGCTTTGTACCATATCCTCTATGATATGGTTAATCATACTTATCAAAGGAAAAATTTAACATGTAATCCCCACACATATATGCTCTCATGAAATGTGTCTGATCTTTTTCTATCTCTTGTTTCTCACACTAAGTATGAATCAATTGGGATTATAGGATAGAAATGATTTTACCAATAACATAATTAGAATTACACCAATGTTGGATCACCATGGGGTGTATGTCAGATTACATCCCATCTACGATCAAAGGGATATACTCCCAAAAAAGTAATATAGGGTAGTTTTATATACATAATTCTCATCAAAGGCCTCTGTGGTTTATCTTTCATAACAAATACACTTGTATGAGAACTATATAGACTCTAAATCCTATCTGAAACAGGATACGTAAGATGCCTCATCGATGTTCGATCCCTATATTTACATCCTTAGCACATGATGTTAAACTGTATAGATGGATCCATTCACACAACCTTACTATGTCAAAAAAACTATGTGGGTTTTGATTTATATTTTCACAGGATACAAAGGAGGCCTCATAGAGGTTCAATAACATCTCTTAGACACCAACCACCTCCCTAGATAGAAATAAACTCCAGATTTTCCGAATATGGCCATAACCTTAAGCATCATAATTAAATAAGAGAGTGATAGAGAACCTGTGATATGCATTTAGTAGTTATAATAAATACATGTTCATAATAAATTCATTAACACAGGGGAAAAAGGTCCCGTATTAGGTTCTATAAAGGATTTCATGAACATTTTTTAAATCTATAAGAGAGTCCTGAAGTAGGAAACAATTCCCCCAAAAAGGGTGTGATGATCCCAACCTCCCATCCTCTTGAACAATTTGAGTTCCTAAACATCATTGGGCTTGAAAACCAAAATAACCAACTACATTTTTAAATAAGTTCCATACTCAATTATGGATGTGGGAACTATTGGGAGTTTCTAGGGAAGATTAACAAGTGGGAATCTTGATGAAAATGATAAAGAAAGGAATTGAAACCCCCATGATAAAACATTAACACATAATCCCATCCAAGTGTTTTCCTAATAAAAAATATATATTTTTGGTTCTTTCCATTAAAAATTTCATCATGCTTAATACATGAATTTAATCCATTTTTCTCACTTAAATACTAGAAAATTTATTTTCTAGGATTGAAATTGATAAATTTAAGTGTAATTAGAATTTTAACATGTGTCACTTCTATTTATCCCTCTTTTCTAGGTTCCTTAAACTATAGTTACAATTTACACTTCCTTGATTCAACTCAAATGAAATTTTTATAAGTCAATTCCCCCCATTTCACCTGAGTTCAATATTATGATCACCAGAATGAATTCATTTTTTATAACTAGACACTTATTAAATTTTCCCCAGCCTTGTATGTATAAAGAACTATGAAAATCACTTATTAAATATAAAAAATGGAATTTAATCACACAACTATTACCTAATGTATTAGAGAAACATTGTGGGATCTAAATTTTCCATTTTACTCTAGTTTAAAAGGAATTAAAAATGTTTTTTTGAGTTGACTTCCTGAGGTGTTATTTTTAAAAAATTTCAAGTTAGAATGATTTAATTTCAAAATTTTAGTTTCCTCATGTTATAATTTCAATTCAAAAAATATATTTTCAGTCACACTCCATTACTTAGTTATAAAAAACCATTTCTATGAATAAAATTAGAAAACTCCATCAGAAATAATTTGAGATTTTAAGGTTCAATAATGTGATCAAGATCCTCATAATAAACATGAAGTGTAAAAGTTATTAGAGGTTTTAATTCATATCAAAGAATTTTTAAAAGATCAAAATCTATACAAATATATTTTTACATTTCAAAAGTAGAGAATTTTTTTATGTTATTGTTATTATTATTTTTAAGAAAATAGACTCACTAATAATTATGAAACAAAATAAAAATAAAGGGAAAAAGAAATTATATTATAGATTCCCCATTCCCCCATACTTAGTTTTAGATACATACTCAAAGAAATTATATAGTAATGTACATATTTCAAGATGATTTGAAAATGTGGCAGCATAAAATGGTGTAATGGAAGGAGTTAACCTCCCTGAATGTTATTATATGAATTTGGATACCATTTTGAAGGTTTGATTCCCATTTATATGAATTTTAATGTTTATCAAATAAGTTTTGAGGCAAATATCTAGTTTTATCCTACATATAAAAAACATAATTTAATAGTTTATTCAAAATTAAAATACAGAACTGATAATAAAAGGAAATTTGAGAAAAGAGAGAAGAAACTTGGGTGAAACCTCCCCAAGAGGCAGTATATATTATTTCTATACATAACTAGACAATATTTTCATTATACCTAGACTTTTGGTATATTAGGTTTATGTGGTAAGAACCACCAAATTTTCCTTTTCCCACAGCTCTTCCAATTCTCCTTTTTATGGCCCTTATTAGTAGAGCATACTGTCCACCTTTCCTTTAATAATGATTTTTGTAAATCCATAAAGGTGGTATAATTATATAGGCACTATCATTATTAACTCCAGCTTAATATGGATATCAAAATAACTAGTAACAAATATAAGAATATTGTCAAATTATTCCAAATTTTTCTCTTCTTTAATTTGATATTTTTATAAATCTTGTTCCATAATTTGAATTTGCACCTCCTTAACTTCTAGAACCATAATCTAATTGAGTATAGATACCTCCATTCCCATGGAATCCTAATCCAAATTCTCCAAGTCCTATGAAAAAGGTGCCGATTATGCATAGTGGAAACCATGTAAATTAACTTGTAAATCAGATTTCATAAAACTGATAAATGAAATAAAAATATATTCATCTCTCTTTGATGCGACAAACTTAATCTCCTCCTCACTATACAAGGCTCTAAGAAATACATTTAAATAACTTATAGGTTGGGTATCTTCAAGTCTATCTTCAAAATAGAGTTCTTATATCTTATCCTAATCACCATCCAAGAGAGTCATAAATTGGGATTAATATTCTATTACAGTACAAAGGAGATCATATTTTAAATTAGTGTGAATAAAATGTGAATAAAATGAGTTCAAATTAAGATCAACTCCCTCTTTAATCTTATCTTTAATTTAATCCTATAGGTGTAATGACTATATGAAAACTTCTAGTGTAGATGGGGTTAGCGCTACACATTACATATTTTCTTTAAAAGTAGTCCCATTAATTCCTAATTTTTCTTCATCATCCAAGTCTTGTAATAATTCTTATGATTAAACATTTTTAAAATAAGGGAGTTAAATAAAAAGTTAAATAAGGCCCCGACCTTAAACATTATGTAATCTTGAGTTATGTCAAGAGTTCACATTAAGGACCCTTTTAGGTATAGAGTTTTATGGAATTAGTCCATAACTATTACAGAAAAACTCAAAAATTACAATGTAGACACTTCTACTCACTATCCATTTTTTAACAAGATAAAACCCTTTAAAACATGATTTTTTTTTTCTTGATAGAAATATTAATAAAATTTATCTTGACTTATTCCTTACTATAACCCATATTTATACCCTGTGGAAAACATTTCAAAAATTTAAGATGATCACAAAAAATCTTAGTAAGGGATATAAAATAAGGAATAGAACCGTTAGTCCAAGAATACTTTAAATTCCTGAAAACATTTTAACAACATCATAATTTTATATCATAAAACATAAATTATTTAACATACCATAGGAAATAATAAGATTCCTTAAAAACATCTTAGTAATCATAAACCATAAAGGTAACTTGTGGGATACCTATCATACTTACATTGTAGCTTTTATATCTATATAGTGAGTAACCTTCATGGTTACATTTAGAATACCCATCACAGTATATTAACTAAGTCTCTTAGGATAAACCTTATCATTTAACTTTGTCTCATTAACAAACGAATTAGAGAGATATAAAGGGTTCACCCGCCCTCAGTTTATCATGGAACCAACCATTTTTATAAGCAATTCCCATGAACCATAACATAATCATAACATATTAAAAAGCATAAAAGAAAAATAACATTTCCACATTGCAATCACAAGATATTATTTCAAGATATTTATATAATGAATCCCTTCTCAAAACCATTTTCAATACCAAAATACATGAAAATGGAATATATTATTTATTTTACTTTTAAAAACATTAAGGCTTATAGGAGAATAAAAATATCAAATAATGGTCACTATAGTAGAAAAGTCATTGTCGCCACATACTTTAAAAAAATATTCCTTTTATGTTTAGTAAAAATATTTATATAAAAATATTCCTTTTCAAAAAATTTGAATGAAATTAAAATTCAAATGGGTTAATTATACACCATATAAAAGATGGTGGTGTATATTATCAAAATATGCCTCAATAAAAGGAGATTGAGCCAATGTCCCTTACTACTTGAGAAACACATGAATAAAAAATAATTAAAGAATAACATATATATATATATATATTTTAAATATCATAATAATATATTAATTCATGATATAACATGTCAAAATGGTTGTATATACATCTTATAGGATAATAAAGGTGCAAAAAATTAAGATATGCCTCAATGAAAGAAGATTGAGACGAAATCACTTTGAGACCAACTTGTCTTGTACATTCTTTATCTGCATGAATAATAAAATTAGGTTAATTCATACTTTCTCATGAACCCTTTTCATGTTTATTATTTATTTTATATCAATTATTAGTATTTTATAACAATGACATAATTATTTAAGTTTACAATGAATGTTTTGTTGATATTCGGTACTTGAGTTAAAAATGGACTTGGCATGATGATAATAATATATGTGGTCATAATTATATAATTTTTAGAATAATATTAATTACATTATTATTATTTTTATAAATAAATTATACTTTTAAATCAAACCATTATGTATTGTTATGAAAAATGAACAATGTAATAATCATGGAGACAGTAGGATGTACATACGCATGAGTAATGTTTCCATTTTTCATTAATCATTATGGAAATAAGGTAATTATAATTTTGTGTTTAAATGATTATAATAATATTATTCATATCATAAAAATTAGTTAAATATATTTATATATATCATACAAGTGATGTTGTGAATAAAAATTATTCATATCACATTGTGGTGGTGATAGTTCATATGTACACACAAACAAAGTTATCATTTTTATGTGCATGGAAAGTAAGAAAAAAATTGATATATTATTCTATTATAATGATAAATATGTAATTAAAATCTTATAAAAACATTAATTCCATCATTATGACTAGTCTTTAGAGATGATAATGAAAAACGAACTATATTAGTTCATGAGGCGGTAGTCCGCCATACACACAAACGAAAAGTTGATTTCACATTTGATGAAATTAAAGATGGATTCAGGTGATTATATTAAAATAATAACATCTAAGTATATTTAGGATACTGGAGTTATTATTTCATCGTGGTTTAAGAGTTATTTAAGGAAGTGGAAGAATAAATAAAGTAGAAATACTTAAGGAAAATGATACATCTTCTTCGGTTGATCACCTTTGAAGAAGACCTTAACACCTCTATAGAGGGTGTTATGACTAAAACAAGGCCTCAAGAGCGTGGGAAGGTATTTTAGGAAGGGTTTTGGGTAGATCTCAGCCAAACTAAATGGTTATTTAAGTGCGAGTAGTAGAGAAGAGTGAGTACCTTTTTATAGGAGAGAGGAGGGGCAACCTTGGAAACTCTTAAAATATTAAATTAATATAAATTAATTTTTAGTCAAATAAAACTTAAGTGATGTAAAATATAATATGAGGATTGTTATAAGTTATCTCATACAATATTTTTTTTGAAATTTATTGATTTTATTTTAAACCTTATCTTTTCGGTTTACCCTTAATTAATCTATTTTAATTTTAATTGTGGTAGCAAAATTTTCAACATTTAGAGGCTATTAATTTTACTTATATGGGTTCAATTTCCAATAAATGGAAACTTTATGAACTTTTAGAGATTTTAATAGTAACTTTGTAATTTTAAAATATTTTTATGATATTTAAATAATTTAAAATAATAATATTTTTATAAAATATCAATAGTGTCAATTTTGACTCTATTTATTTAATTGAATTTGAATAAAATCCAAAAAGAGAGATAAATTTTAAAACAAACCATTTAATGGACTTATAATATGTCATAGTAATCTAGAAAAGTCATGTAGTACCCTAATTAATTCAAATTATTTTTATTTTAATATTTTTAATTCCATTTATTTGATATTTCTATTAATAAAATAATTATTGTATCAATATTGTGTTAGTATTTATGGTAATTATTTAATCTCTAAAAATTATAAATAAATTAACTAGATTTAGATAATTTCATTGGATTTATGGATAATATATATTATCTAATTTATATAATATTTATCACTATATTAAAATTATTATACTTATAATAAATAAGAGGGTGACATGATGCCACTTTCTTTTTTTTAATAATATTTATATAACTTTCAGGTAAAAAAGTCTATTAAATGATTCAATTAAAATAATTAGGTGTTAAGAGTATACTTTTATTCATAAAATATGATTTATTCAGGTTATAGGTTAATTTTATTATCCTTATCATATTATTTATTACCCTAATTTACCTGATTTACCTTTAACTGTGAGAAATTAAAATTACCAAAGTTACTGTTCATAAAAACCAATAAATAAAAGGAACGTATTTATATAATTTGGAACCACTAATTATAAATATTAAATCTATTTTTCAAAATTTAAAACACAGATGCTGCAACAATTAATTTAAAATTAATTCCTATTGTTAAAATGAGAAAACAAGTTTTTAAAAGTAAAAACCATCAAAAGATTGACTTGTGTTTATATCTAATTTCAATGAGAAATTACTTCCAATGAAAAAAATTGGATTAAATTATAAAAAATTAATCTAATTATACTTTAAAAAAATTAAAAATATAATCTAACAATATAAATAAATTAGATGAAAAAACAGTTTTGAATTAAAATGCGGTATTTTTCACTATTCATTAAAATATGAATTTTATTAGAAAAATACCCAAAATTTACCCAAATTAAAATATTCTTTCCCAATTATAAATAAAAAGTGTTTTTTCAAATATAATTTATAAAATTGAAAAAATATATTTAAAACAGGTTCTCCATCAAAAGGCGGTAAAAATGGTTTTAAAAAAAAATACTTTTTTTATGCATAAAAATTAATTTTTTATTATATTAGGTCTATAAAATACATAAGATGACTTTTAAACATTAAATTTAATTTATATTTAATTAATATAATCCAATAATAGTGATTTTATTATTTTATATACACAATTATTTGTATTTAAATAGTTTTTCATAAAAACACATCCTTTATATTCAATTGGTTTTTATTTAATTTCATAATAAATTTGGTAACCAATGAATCATTATATAAACATGTTTAAACCATATTTTCATAATTTAGTGAATCCTTTTAATTATCACCACTCTAATGGCTTTGTGATAACTATCTTATTAAATAATAATATTAAGTTGTTCATTTAAGCTAAATGTGGCGTATCATGTATGATATCGAACAAAGTATTTCATTTTAAAAAATAGGGATTTTACGTTCTCACCCATTTTTGAAATTTCATCCTCAAAATTTGAATTTGGGTTTAGTAAAAATGGTACGCCTTTTCAAAATACCTTTATTACAATCCCACATTGGAAAAAGGATGAATAAAACTTCATCTTTAAAAGAAAGAAAGGAAAGTACGATGGTCACTAGAGATAACAAATTATAGGGTTAAATGTAGTAAAACATGGATATAGAAGAAAAAACTAAAGATAAATTTCTGATAGTGAATAATAGAAAAAATTATTAGGATAAAGTTAACAATAAAAAAACAATAAATTTGTGATGGGTTAAACAATATTTGATTTCATAGTAGGAAAATTGAAAGGAAAACATTTTTGTTTTAAGATCCTTTTCATAGAGTTGAGGAATAAATTTAGTATCTAGACTAAGATCATAATTAAATACACTTAAATGAAAAGTAGAGTTTCATCCTTTAAGAAAATTTCACCACAAACTCATCTTTCCCCCCAAATGATGAGTATTCAAGATGAATCAACTTCTGTAGAATCACATAATCCACAAAAGATTAAATATCGATTTCTCGTATCTTTAAATATTAATAAAAACCAATATGGTTAGGGTAAGATAATATAATTACCCAAATATAATAAACTTTAAAATAATAATGACTACTTTTAATCTCTAAAATTAAAAAGTAATACCCAAAGTCCAACATAGACAATTTGATAAATAAATATCCTTAAAATTCCACAAAATAATCCAAACTAAGATTGAAACCCAAAATTCCTAAGGATTTGATCACATAGTCTTCCAAGATAAATTTTAACATTTATATCCATATAACATAGATCACTCTTAATGTCTCATACCAAAAATCTAATTTCCAAAATCAAATATTTTCCAAGACAGGTTAATAATTTTAATAAATAACCTAATTCCCCATAATTATACAATGAAAATCATAGGTTCTTAAAAAATATAAATAAACCATTACTCATCAATTAAAACCCCACATTATTCTATTTACCTTAATCATATAATGTTCCCAAAATAGTGAACATCTTCCAAAATAACATTTATCAATTAATCCCGAAATCATTTTCGAATACCAAGGATATCCATTTGATAAGACATAAGTTCCCAAAATAAACTTTTTCTTCTTCCATAAACTTGTTTAACAAAAAATAAAAAGTTATAATAAACAGGGAATTCATACAGGAAAATGGTAGGCGATTCACCCTTGTTTACATTTCATTGTGGGTTTGATCCTCACAGCCTTACCAGACGTGACATGTTGTCACTCATCGTATGGGTTGTCCATTTTTATAAATCTAAAAAATAACAATAACACATTTTAACCTTAAAGGTTGTACTATAACTCTCATTTTAATCCCAACTCACAATAACCTCAATATATTTATTCTTGAAGTCTTATATAGGTTGAAATTTTTTTATTTCACCTCCATATGATTTAATAAAATTATTCCAGAAAGAAATATTTTTGTACATTGATCATGGTGTCCAACTAGTTTCATCATCATTTTGTTCACATAGATAAATGGTACATTAATTTAAATAGTTATTTATAGATTCTTAAAAATAAATTTCCTTATTTTTCTAAATAAACCTTGTACAACTTGGGTCGTATGAGTGTTCATAGAGAAATAGTTTTGGAAAATAATATTATAAGACATAAATTTCAAAACATCATATAAGAGTTTTTCTTATAAAAAATTTAAACTGAGTTTGTTTTGAAACTTTAAATCAAGGGTCCTTTTAACATACCATAAGTATGTGCTGAAAGAATATATTTTAAAAGCAAATATAAATAGGACATTCAAGGGTTTACTTTGTCATTAGATTTTTCAAAATCATAATATGCTTCAAAATCATGTGATAAGGTAAAATATATGAAAATGCCTTGATAATATTTACCCTTTTTTTTGAAAATATGATAATATTGAGAAAATATTTTTTTTGAGAACAACCCATGATCCACGATAGTATTTAGGTATAGAGGAGGTTCTTGATATCTCATACAACTATTTTCAAGAGAGTTTTATGTTAGAAAAAGTTTCAAAAACATCCAGACATGACTTTGAAATATTTATTACAAGAAAATCATCAGGAAGAGATTGAAATGTTGTTTGAGATCTTCCTCCTTCCATTTATAACCAACTTTCCTCGATCTGAAAAAGTTATAGGACAAGGATTTAACTAAAAGAATGGACATTGAAACTTACCATATGTTTGACCAAAACTCATAATCCCTAAATGTTTCTAAAACTTTCCTCTAATGAAAAGTATACGACCCCAAACATAAACACTACATAATCCTGATTTAAGACAAGAATCCACATTGAGGATCTTTACAGATTTAGAGTTTTAGGGAATTAGGCCATAACTATTTCATAACAACTCAAAAATTACAAATTAGAAACTTCTACTCACTATCAATTTTTTTAACAAGATAAAATTCTATAAAACATGATTTATTTTTTTCCTGATAGAAATATTCATAAAATTTATATTGACTTATTCCTTTCTCTTAAACATCCTTACACCCCATGGGAAACATTTCAAAAAGTTGGTATGAGAATAAAAATCTCAGTAAGGGATATAAAATAAGGAATGAAACCATTAGTCAAAGAATATTTTAAACTCAAATTTTTTTTCAAAAAATCATACTTTTCTACCATAAAACATAAGTTCTTTGAAATACCTCAGAAAATCATAAGACTCCTGAAAAACTTCTTAGCAATATTAAATCATAAAATCAACTTTTGTCATTGATATCATACATACATTTTATCTTTCACAACTACATAGGGAGTAACCTTCATTGTTATATTTAAAATACCCATCATAGTATATTACCTAAATATCTTAGGATAAACCTTATCATTTAACTTTATCTAATTATCCAATGCAATAGAGAGCTATCATGGGATCACCTGCCTGCATTTTATCAGGTAACCATCCATACACATAAGAAATTCCCAAGAACCATCACATTAACAAGCATAAAGGAAAAATAACATTTCCATACTATAATCACAATATAAAATTTCAAGATACTGAAATAATGATTCCCATATCAAAACCATTTTCAATATGAAAATACATGATAAAGGAATATGGTATTTATTTTTCTTTTAAAAACAATAAGGCTTATAGAGGAAGATAAATATCAAATAATAGTCATGGTGGCGGAAACTTCATTATCTCCATGTACGTTAAAATCATTCCTTTTTTCTTTTAGTAAAACACTTCATAGAAAAATATTTAATAAAAACCTTTGAATGAAATTAAAATTCAAAGAGGTTAATTATATACCATATAAAATAAAGTGGTTTATATTATCAAAATACGCATCAATAAAATGAGATTGAGATGAAGTCCTATACCACTTGAGAAACACAAGAATAAAAAATCATTGACGAAAAAAATCTAAAAAATATATAAATATCATTAGAATATATTAATTCATGATATAACATGTCAAATGTGTTGTATGTATGATTTATAGGATGGTAAAGGTGAAAAACATCAAGATATGACTCTATGAAAAAATATTGAGACAAAATACCTTACCTTCAGTTAGTCTTGTCTCATACGTTCTTTATCTTCCTGAATAATAAACATAGATTAATTTATACTTTCTTCAAAACTTTTTTAAATTTTATTATTCATTTTATATCATTTATGACTATGTTATAACAATTTCATAATTATTTAAGTTCACGTTAGACATTTTGTCGATATTCGGTACTTGAGTTGAAAATGAACTTGGTATGATGAAAATAATACATGTGGTCTCGGAAACTCTTAAAATATTAAATTAATATAAATTATTTTTTAATCCAAAAGACCTCAAATTGATTTATGTAGAATATAATATGAGTATGGTTATAAATCCTCTCAGACAATAATTTTTATACATGTATTTATTTTATTTTAAACCTTATCTTTTTGGTTTACCCTTAATTAATCTATTCTAATTTTATTTATAGTAACAATATTGTAAATATTAAGAGGATATGGATTTTTCTTATATGGGGTTAATTTCCAATAAATGGAAACTTTATGAACCTTTTTACCTTATCAGAGTTTCTTTGTAATTTTAAAATATTTTTATGATTTTTAAATAATTTAATAAAATATTATTTTTATAAAATATCAATAGTGTCAATTTTGACACTATTTTTTTCATTAAATTTAAATAAAATCCAAACGAAGCTATAACATAGAAAAAACCGTTTAATAGACTTATAATATGTTATAGTCACCTATAAGATTTGTGGAGTATCCTAATTAATTCCAATTATATTTATTTTAATATTTTTAGACCATTTATTTAATATTTTTATTAATAAAATAATTACTTTATCACTTTTGTGTCAGTATTTATGGTAATTATTTAGTCTCTAAAAATCATAAATAATTTCTCAAAATTTATATAATTTTAAAATATTTTTGGATACTATTTATTATCTAAGTTATATAATATTTATCACTATATTAAAATTATTATACTTATAAGAAATAAGTGGGTGACATGTTGTCACTTTATTTTGTTTTAATAATATTTATATGACCTTCATGAAAAAAGGTCCATTAAATGAGTCAATTATGATACTTACGTGTTAAGGGTATAATTTTATTCATCCAATAGGATATTGGTAGGTTTTAGTGTAATTTTATTATCCTTATCATATTATTTATTATCCCAATTTACCCAATTTACCTTTAGTTGTGGTAAATAAAAATTATCAAGGTTACTATTTATAAAATCCAAAAAATAAAATAAAGATATTTATTTAACTTGGAACCAATGTTTCAAAATATTGAATCCATTTTTCAAAATTTAAAATTCATAAGTTTCAGTAATTAATTTAAAATTAATCCTTGTTACCAAAACGAGAAAATGACTTTTTAAAAGTAAAAACCATCAAAAGATTGACATTTGTTTATATCTAATTTAAATGTGAAATTACTTAAAATGGACAAAATTTTATTAAATGATAAAAAATTAATCTAATTATAATTTATAAAAAATTAAAAATATAATCTAACAATATAAATAAATTATTTGAATTTTTTTTGAATTAAAATGCAGTATTTCCCACTATTCATTAAAATAAAAATTTTATCAGAAAAACAAATTTTTTTTTAAAATATAAAATTTTATGTCCTAATTCCAAATAATAAGTTTATTTTTTCAAATATAATTTATAAAATAAAAAAAACTAGATTCAAAATGGGTTCTCCATCAAAAGGCGGTAAAAATGGATTTTCTAAAAAATACTCCTTTTATGCGTAAAATTGTATTTTTTTTCTTATATTAGGTATATAAAATACATAATATGAATTTTAAATATTATATTGAAAAATATATTTAATTAATATAATCCAAAGAGGGTAATTTTATTTTTTTATAAATATAATTATTCGCATTTAAATAGTATTTCATAAAAACACATTCTTTATATTCAATTGGTTTTTATTTAATTTCCTAATTAATTTTGTATCCAATGAGTCTTTTTATAAACATGTGTAAAACATATTTTCATAATTTATTTAATCATTTTCATTCCCACCATTCTAATGGCTACATGATAACTATCATATTAAATAATAATATTAAGTTGTTCATTTAAGCTAAATATGACGTATCATGTATTCTATCAAACATAGTATTTCATTTTAAAAACAGAAGATTTTAAATTATCCCCACCTTTTGGAAATTGTGCCCTAGAAATTTGAATTTGGGGTTAGTAACTAAAGTATTACTTTTCAAAATACCTTTATTTAAATCCCACATCGTAAAAATGATTAACAATACTTCCTCTTTAAAAGAAAGAAAGGAAAGTATGAAGGTCACATTAGATAACACATTCTAGGGTTCCATATAGAAAAAAATGGATATGGAAGAGAAAAATAATGATCAACTTCTGATGGAGAATAATAGAAAACATTGTTAGGTTAATTTTAACAATAAAAAAACCATAAATTTGTGATGGGTTAAACAGTATTAGATTTTATAGTAGGAAAAGTAAATGGAAAATGTTTTTGTTTTAAGACCCTTTTCAACGAGTTTTGGAATTAATTTACTACTTGAAATAAGATCATAAGGAAATACACTTACTTGACAAGTAGAGTTTCATCCTTTAATCAAATTCTACCACAAACTCATATTTCCCCCCAAATGAGGAGTATTCAAGATGACTCAACTTTAATAGAATAACACAATCCACAAATGATTAACTATCCATTTCTCCTACCTTGAAACATTATCAAAACCGATATGGTTAGGATAATATAATATATTTACCCAAATATAATAAAGTTTAATAGAAGAATGAATAATTTTAATCTCCAAAATTCAAAAAGTAATACCCAAAGTCCAATATAGACCATTTGATAAATAAATGTCCTTAAAATTCCTTAAAATAATCCAAACTAATATTGAAACCCAAAATTCAGATGGATTTGATCACATAGTATTCCCTGATAAATTTTAATATTTATCTCCAAATAACATCGATCACTATTAATGTATCATACCAAAAATATAATTTCCAAAATCACATATTCTCTAAGATAGGTTAATCATTTTCATAAATAACCTAATTCACCATAATTCCACATTGAAAATCATAGATTCTTCCAAAATATAAATAAACCATTACTCCTCAATTAAAATCCCATAGTATTATATTAACCTTAATCATATAAATTTCCCAAAATAGTGAACGTATTCCAAAATAACACTGATCACTTAATCCCCAAATCATTTTCCAATACCAAGGATATATATTTGATAAAACATAAGTTCCTAAAATCAACTTATTCTTATTCCATAAACTCATTTAACTAAAAAGAAAAATTCATAACAACCAGGGGCTTTATATTGGCCAGTGGTAGGTGATGAACCCTTTTTTCCCTTAGGTTGTGGGTTCGATCCCCATAGTCTTTCGAGACAGGATGAGTTGTCACCCATCTTGTGGGTTTTCCCTTTTTATAAAACTAAAAAACATCCTTAATGTGTTTTAACCTCACATGTTTTCTTATACATCTCATTTTTATCCCAACTAATAATTACCTCCACATCTTAATTCATGAAGTCTTAAATATATATATTGACATTTTTTTTATTTCAAATCCATATGATTTAATAAAATTATTCGAAAAAGAAAGGATGTCATACCTTGATCATGGTGTCCACAAGGTTTCATCATCATTTTGTTCACATAGATAGAAGGTCCATGCATTGCAACAATGATTTAAAGATTTTTTAAAATCACTTACCTCCTTTGATCAAATACACCTTGTATAACTTGGGTTTTTTGGGTTTTTGTAGAGTAATAGTTTTAGAAAATAATTTTGTATGACATATAATTTCAAAACATCATATAAGACTTATTTTTTTATAAAAAATTTGGACAGAGTATGTGTTAAAATACTAAGGGTCCTTGACTTGTTTTTTTCAATCAAGGGTCCTATAAACATACTATAATTATGTACCAAAAGACTATATTTTAAAATCAAGTATAGACAAGACATGTAAGGTTCTCCTTCATTAGTAGCTTTTTCAAAATCATAATATGCTTTAAAATCTTGTGATAAGGTAAAATATCTGAAAATGCCTTGATAATATTTACATTTTTTAAAAATATGATAATATTGAGAAAATAGGATTTTGTTGAAAATAACCCAAGATCTACTCTGGTATTGAGGTATATAGGAGGTGTTCTATACCTAATACAACTATTTTCAAGAGTGTTGTATGTTATAAAAAGTTTTAGAATCATCCAGACATGAATTTTCAATAATTATTTCAAGAAAGTCATCAAGAAGAGATAAGAATATTATTTGAGATTCTCCTCCTTCCATTTATAACCAAATTTCTCTAATATGAAAAAGTTATAGAACAAGGATTTAACTAAAATAATCGACAAAGAAACTTAACATATTTTTGACCAAAACATCCAATCCCTAAATTTTTATTAACCTTTCCTTTGATGAAAATTATAAGGCCCCATCCTTAAACGCAACACAATCTTGAGTTAAGTAAAAAATTCACATTGAGTACATTTTCAAGTTTAGAGTTTTAGAGAATTAGGCCATAAATATTATATAATAACTAAAAAATTACAGAGTAGACACTTCTACTTACTATCCATTTTTTAACAAGATAAAAATATTTAAAACATTATTTTTTTCTTAATATAAATAATCATATCATTCATCTTGACTTCTTACTTTCTCTTACTGATCCTTATACCCTATGAATTTTTTTAAAAATCTTTATATGAGCCCAAAAATCTCAGTATGTGGTATAAAATAAGGAATGAAACCATTATTCCAAGAATATTTTAAACTCATGGGAACATTTTCACAAAATCACACTTTTCTACCACAAAACATAAGTTCTTTAACACACCTCATGAAATAATAAGATTCCTGAAAAACTTATTAGAGATCATAAATCATAAAGTTAAATTGTGATATCCATATCATACTTACATTATAGCTTTCACATATACATAGGGAATAACCTTCATGGTTACGTTTGGAATACCCATGACAATATATTCCCTAAATCTATTAGGAGGAACCTTATCATTTAACTCTATCTCATTACCCAATGCATTGGAGAGATATCATAGGATCACCCACCCTTATTTTATCATATAACCACCCATATACATAAGCAATGTCCCAAAACCATAACATAATCATAACATATTAACACGCATAAAAGAAAAATAACATTTCCACATTTGACAAGATATCATTTAAAGATATTGAAATAATAAATCCATTTTTAAATCCATTTTCAATACTATAATGCATGAAAATTAAATATGGTTTTTATTTTCCTTTTTAAAAACATTAAGGATTATAGAGGAAGCCAAATATCAATTAATGGTCATGATGGGGAAAAATTCATCATCGCCACATATATTAAAAAAACATTCATTTTGTAATTTATTAAAATAGTTCATAGAAAAGTATACCTTTCAAAAACCTTTTAATTAAATTAAAAGTAAAAGGTGTTAATTATACATCGTATGAAAGAAGGTCATATATATTATCGAATTATGCCTCAATAAAAGGCGATTAAGATTAAGTCCCTTACCACTTGAGAAACACATGAATAAAAAATAATTAAATAATGACACATAAAAAATTTAAATATCATGATAATATATTATTTCATGATTTAACTTATCAAAAGGGTTGTATATACACCTTATTGGATAATAAAGGTGTAAAACATCAAGATATGCCTCAAAAAAGGAGATTAAGACAAAATCACTTACATTGAGTCCGACTTATCTCATACGTTCTTTATCTTCTTGAATAATAAACTTAGGTTAATTTTTACTTTCTTCAGAACCTTTTTCAAGTTCATTATTAATTTTATATCAATTATTTCCATGTTATAACAATTACATAATTATTTATGTTCTTGTCGAACATTTTGTCTATAATCGGTACTTGAGTCGAAAATGAACTTGGTATGATGAAAATAGTCTATGTGGTCTTAAGTAAATCATCTAAATAATAATTTTCATGACATTATTATCATTTTTATACATTAATTATACTTTTAAATTGAACCATTAATTATTTTTATGAAAAATGAACAATGTTTCAATCATGTAGATAGTAGGTCGTACGTACACATGAGTAACATTTACATTTTTCATTGATCATTATGGAAATAAGGTAATTATTATTTTATATTCATATAATTCCCATAATATTATTAAAATAATAATAATTATTTAAATGTACTTATATATATCATACAAGTGATGTGGTGAATAAAAATGATTCACATCGCTTCGCGGAGGTGATAGTTCACACATACACACGAACAACATTATCATTTTTATGTGTATGGAAAGTTAGAACATAATTTATATATTATTATATTATAATTATATATATGTTTTTAAAATAATATTAAAATATTAATTCCATAATTATAACTAGTTTTGAGATATGGTAATGAAAAAAAACTATATCGGTTCGTGAGGCGGTAGTCTGCCCTACACACAAATGAAAAGTGCATTTTCCATTTGATGAAATTGTAAACAGATTAAGGTGGTGATATTAACATAATAAAATATAATTATATTTATATTAAAGTATTTATTATTTCATTGTGGTTTAAGGATATTTTAAGAAAGTGGAAGAAGAAATAAAATAGAAATACTTAAAGAAAACAATACCTCTTATTCTGTTGATCACCTTTGAAGAACACCTTAACAACTCTATAGACGGTGTAATGCCTAAAATAAGGCTTCAATAATGGATTTTAGGTATGGTTTTGGGTAGATATTGGATAAACCAATTGGTTTTTCAATCACGAGTAATCGAGAAGGGTGGGTACCTTTTTGTAGGAGAGGGGAGGGGAACCCTTGGAATCTCTTAAAATATTAAATTAATATAAATTAATTTTTTTAATCCAAGTGACTCAAAAATGATTTATTTCTAAAATAATATGAGTATGATTCTAAATACTATCATCTAATAATTTGTATACATGTATTAATTTTAATTTAAACCTTATCTTTTCAGTTTACCCTTAATTAATCTATTTTAATTTTAATTGTGCTAACAACATTTTAAATAGTAAAAGGCTATTAATTTTACTTATATGAGGTCAATTTATAATAAATGGATAATTTATGAACTTTTAGACATTATAATAGTAGTATATAAATTTTAATTTTTGTATGATTTTTAAATAATTCTATAAAATATTATTTTTATAAAATATCAATAGTGTCAATTTTGACACTATTATTTTCATTAAATTTAAATAAAATTAAGAAATAGATATAACTTAAAAAAACAATTTAATGGAATTATAATATATAGTCACCTATAAAATTCATTTAGTACCCTAATTAATTCAAATTATATTTATTTTAATATTTTGCATACCGTTTATTTGATATTTCTATTAATAAAATAATTACTCCCGACCACGAAAACAGTTTTTCCCAGCACTAACCTTTATCAGCGCTAATGAAAAAGTGATGATAAAAGCACCCCTTTATCAGCTCTTTTTTAGCGTTGATAAAGGAACCCCTTTATCACTGATTTTTTAGCACTGATAAAGAGACCCCCTTTATCAGTGCTTTTTCATTAGTGCTGATAAAGGGGGGCCTTTATCAGTGCTTTTAAAAGCACCGATAAAGGGTTGAATTTAGAAAAAAATTAATTAAAAATAATATATTAATATATAAATATATAAATATTGTTATATTGATATAAATATAATATATAATTTTTAAATATATTTTAGATAAGTATAAATATACATTTACACTTAGTATACTTAATATATAATATATTTAGTGAAAATGGATTATAAAAAAATAAAAAATATTTTTAATTAATAATTTGATAATTATTATGGATTAATAGTCATTTAATAACAATTTGAAGAGTAAAAAATAAAAAAAATGAAAAAAAGATCCAAAATATGTTGAAAACGCAACTCGAACTTCAAACGACCATAACTTTTGATCTGGATGTCTGTTTGAGCTCTACCACATATCAAATTGAAGCATACGATGAGATCTACATCACTGTGACCTATGAGGACCTCGTTTAAGGTTTTTTCAAGTCACAAAAAGGCACAGAAATCCTCCAAAACTGATTTTTTAGTCGGGGTACCCCGATTTTTTTAACATTTTATGGATTTTCAGCCTCGTTTAAGGGGGTATTATTGGCTTTTTTTGGCGGGGACTGAATTTATTCCAAGGTATTACATTCATATTGATATTATTTATTTGAAATTTCATCGTTTTTTATAATTCACTTCTATTTATAATCAAATATATAACAATATATACATATTTTTTATATATTCACACATAAAAATTTAATTATAAATATAAATAATAAAATATATTTACATATAAAATATATTAGCTTTATCTAAATAATAACTAATATCCATTGTATTTAGAATACAAAAATATTAATATTTATATACCTATATATTAATCTAACTATATATATATATACTAATCTAACTAACTATATATATATATTAATATAACTACATATATATATTAATATTACTATAAATATATATATATATATATTAATATCACTATAAATATATATATTAATATAACTATATATATATATATTAATATAACTATATATATATTAATATAACTATATATATATATAAATATAAATATATATTACTATCGGAATAAATATAACTAAATATATATATGTATTTAAATAAAGATATATATTAATATAACTATATATATATATTAATATGACTATATATATATATTAATATAACTATATATATATATATTAATATAAATATATATTACTATACAAATAAATATAACTATATATATATAAATAGAGATATATATTAATATAACTATATATATATATTATATTATAACTATATATATTAATATAAATATATATTACTATACGAATAAATATAACTAAATATATATATATATATATAGATATCATGAATTAGAAAACAAATCAAAATAGAGGAGTGGTAAGGGCTTAGGCACCCAAGGGGGAGGTCTCGAGTTCAAATCCTGGTGGAGGTAGGGGCGCGCGCGCATGGGGAAATAAGGGAGAAAGTACTGTTAAAGGGTGGAGGGGGTGCGTGGGGTGCTGTAGGGGGGGGGGCTCAAGTGCTATAAAAACCCCCTGATTGGTAGTATTTTTTTAATTTTTTTAATTTTTTTTTAATTTTTTTACCTTTTATCATCACTTTTAAACAAATGATGATAAAAGGGGTCCTTTATCAGCGCTAAAAAGAAATAACTGATAAAGGAAGTGCTAATAAAGGGGTATTTTATCAGCGCTAAAACAAAGCGCTGATAAAGGGCCCTTTTGTCAGTGTTTTGTTTGAGCGCTGATAAAAGACCCCTTTTATCAACGCTGTTTTTAGCGCTGATAAAAGGGGTATTTATCATCTCTTTTTGGAGCACTGATAAATGGGACCCCCCCTTTATCTTCTCCAGTATTAAGAGCGCTTTTCTAGCGCTGTTAAATGCCATTTTTAGCGCTGATAAAAGCCGTATTTTTTTGTAGTGAATGTATCACTGTTGTGTCAGTATTATGTTAATTATTTAATCTCTAAAAATTATAGATAAATTCTCCTGATATATATAATTTAATATATTTTTATATAATATTTATTGTTAAATTTATATCATATTTATCACTATATTAAAATTATTATACTTATAAGAAATAAGAGGGTGGCATGTCGTCACTTTCTTTTGTTTTAATAATTTTTATATCACTTTCATGGATAAAAGTCCATTAAATGAGTCAATTAAGATAATTAGGTTTTAAGGGTAGACTTTTATTCATTAAATAATATTTTCTCAAGTGTTAGGGTAATTCTATCATCCTTATCACATTATTTATTACCATATTTTACCCGATTTACCTTTAACTGTGGTAAATAAAAATTACCAAAGTTACTATTTATAAAATTCAAAAAATAAAAGGAACCTATTAAAATAAATTGTAAACAATTATTCCAAATATGAAATCCATTTTTCAAAATTTAAATCACGTAATTTTCTATAATTAATTTAAAATTAATCCCCTTTGTCAAAAAGAGAAAACATGTTTTAAAAAGTAAAAACTATCAAAAGATTGACATGAATTTATATCTAATCTCAATGTAAAATTACTTAAAATAAACAAAATTGTATTAAATAATAAAAAATTAATATAATTATAATTTAAAACCAATTAAAAATGTAATATAACAATATAAATAAATTATATGAAAAAGCAGTTTTGAATTAAAATGCAGTATTTTTCACTATTCATTAAATTATGAATTTTATCAGAAAAATACCAAAAATTTCTCCAAAGAATAATTTTATCTCCATATTAAAAATAATAAGTTTATTTTTTCAAATATAATTTGTAAAATTGAAGAAAACTATATTTAAAATGGGTTCTCCATCAAAAGGCGGTAAAAATACCTTTTTGAAAAATACACCTTTTATGCATAAAATTGAATTATTTCTTATATTATGTCTAGAAAATACATAAGATGAATTTTATACATTATATTGAATTTATATTTCATTAATATAATATAAAAGAGTTATTTTATTATTTTATATACACAATTATTCACATTTAAATAGTTTTTTCATAAAAACACATCCTTTATATTTAATTGGTTTTTATTTAATTTCCTAATTAAATTGGTAACCAATTAATCATTATATATACATGTGTAAACAATATTTTCATAATTCAATTAATTATTTTCATTCCCATCATTCTAATGGCTATGTGATAACTATCATATTAAATAATAATATTAAGTTGTTCATTTAAGCTAAATGTGGCATATCATGTATGCTATTGTACGTAGTGTTTCCTTTAAAAAACTCAAAATCATACAAGTTAAGTTTCAATAAAATCAAAGAAATAGAAGTTAAAATAAGGTTCCATCTCTATGATATCATCTTCTAATTATTTTTTAAATTACATAAGAAATTAGAGCATGACTTCAGTAGTAAATAGTGGTATTTCATCATCTTCTTCAATATTTTGAATTTATTCCTCCACTTTGATTGTTATGATAATAAATAACTTATTATTTAATTACTTACTGATGGTATTATTTTATTTTTTATTTCATAGGATGATAAACAATGGATTTTTTTTATTTCATCTCCACCTATTCCTGCATTAGGTAGGATTTGTTGACCTGATCCACTTTTTATCTCATCTATTATGTTACACTCTTTGGAATCCCATAATTAGTGCTTGAAATTTTTTCCTAATGGCAAGAAAGAGATGGATTGTCATTATAAAATTCTTGGATTCCTCCATAGCTAGATTAATTATACACTGGTTTTTATAGGAATGTGATCTAAACATAGGAGATAAGATCCCTCAATTTTGATTTTAAAATTTTAAACAATAAATTATTTATGATTTCAATGAGAATGATAAATTACTGACCTAACTTCTCAATAACACCAGTGATGTGATGCTTGTCATGGGATTTACATATGAATTTTTTAAAACCTATAATTAAGAACAGTGAGACTTACTAGGGTCATTCTCTAGGATTCATGGGTTCGTTTATTTATTATCATAATCAATTATGATATTTTTTTTGTTTCTATGTTTTGAAAGTAGTAAAAAAGAATTATTGGTATTTGATTTTCTAAATTGTAAAAAAAAATTTAAAACACACAAAGTATTAACATGAAATAAAGGTTGTCACGAACCAACCCGGGTCGACCCCGAACCGGTCACCCGAGTCGGTCCGCGGTATGGCCCGAGAGGCGTTCCCGATCCTCCCGGGCTGGCGACAAGCGCCAGGGAATCACAGAGTACACGGGGGAACGATTTCGCCCAATAAAAATTTACTAAGAAACAGAAATAAACAAACGACAATAAAATAAAACATCCAAACACATAACTAACCTGACCACGAACCAGAACCCCTCGTGATCCCGAGATTCGCCCAACAAACCACAACCAACTCTCACCCACGGCGAGCAAGCTCAAGTCAACCTGCAACAGAAACTAAAAACAAGAAAACACTATAGGCGTGAGCATTAAAACTCAGTAGGCTAGCCCGATAAATCTATTCCCAAAACACTACCATTAAAAGAAGAATTTACCAACTTCTAGTTTGAACTACATTATAGAAAATATAGGTTTTCATACACACACACACTTTCCATTTTGAAAACAAGTAACAGTCCATTGCCCTTTTTAATTTAGAAGAATTTTAATGTTGGAAGGAACAGGTGAATTGCATTTTAAAACATTTTGCGAACAATTATAAAACCAAACTTTATTCGTTAGTCAAAAATAAAATCACACACAACACACACTAAGGGCAATGGGAAAAAGTGGCACACAAGGGTCGGCATCCAAACTCGACCTCTCAATCGTCTGCCATATGCAAATAAACACTAAATGAGACATGGGTCGAACCTAGGAGATCGTGAACAAACCAGAACGTACTATACATCTGACTCATCCTGAAGGCATGCCCTAACTCGATGACGTCATAACGCCCTAACGCCCGGCATAGCCCTACATAGCCTAACCGAGGGGCCCAATCCCCATAGCAGCAATAACTCAGTATTCCCCTGCTATGGGGCCACTAGCCAGTGCGTGATCTAAACTAGTGCAGCAATCATTCTCAGATAATTCACTCAATATGCCAGGTTCCCATGTCAACACATATAATAAAAGAGGAGTGCATCCCTAATGTAAAACTAGTCAAGATGCACAAGCATCACATACTCCGCTCACCAAATCAACAAACACAAAAGATCACTCCAAAGAGACTTTTCAAAACATTGATTTCATTAAAAGTACCAAACGGTCCTCATGTACTTGATCAATACCAAATCAATTCCAAAAGAAGGATTAGGCGTCGTCACATTTAAAACCATAAAACACATTTAAAATCTCATTTAGGTAGACCAAATCACCATTTTAATTATGGAGCGCAAACATAAGGGCCAAAGGGGCATTTTCAATATTGTGCAACAGCTAATCATGAAAAGAAAAGCTTCCGGTACGATGCAGAGAAAGAAGCAGTTCCAATTCCAGCAGTATAACTACTCTAGAAATAATAATATTTAAATACTACTTCCAATTTGATGAAAATTAATTAAATGACAAGAAATAAGTAAATTCTAAATTCAAAGGCAAGTGCAGTGGGAACCTACCTCAACTCGCTACCCAGTCACAACGACGCGATACGCCTCGCACTAGCGAACAAGAAACGCATGTCGACAGTTCTGATATCACAGAATTACCTCACCAGCGCGCTACAACAAAAGTAAAACATTTAAAAACACATAAACACTGAATTAAAATAACTCTAATGAATAAACAATGAAAAACCATCCCAATGCGTTTTCAAAACATAACTTGTAGCATCTGCATTATTTACTAAACCGCCTCAAAGTTTATAAGAAAATTCCAAGAATAACATATATAAAACCACTCTTTACACACACGCATCATTTTGAGACAATTCGCACACCAAAGTACCACCAAAACACAATCTGCACCTCATTTATAAGTCAAAAAAAATCATTAAAACATTTTATAAAACAATTATAAGTAACAATGGGAGACTCTCCTACCAAGAACACGCCCAGAGACAACTTCAACGGTCAAACGGACACCAAAACACTATTTAAACCCAAATGCACACCCAAACTCTTAATCCAAGATTTGCATTTCAAAATTAATTTAATAAACCATTGACATAGTTATCAAAACATTTCAAAAAAAAACATTCCGCATCATGCCCGCACCCCGCAATTAATCCATAGAACTCATTTAAAAAATCAAACAATCAAATCCAAACTCATACACTAACGTAAAAGCATGGAACTAACTCAATTGACGATAAATCTTCCAAAATTGGGGCGAAGCACCATTCACACCCTAATCGCTTGCGCGGAAGACTAAAATCAACCAATAAGAACCAGCAATTGGACATTACCCCTAAAAATTGAAACACTTAACCGAAAAAAAAACCAAAGCAAGAGATCAAACCATACAAGGGGGAAGGTCGGGACCGTCGCTGGATGGAGCACGAGCAGGGAAGATGGCCGGAGGAGGAGGTTGTGCGGGCGGCAGCCGGCGACGGCGTCGGGGTCGGAGGAGGCCGGCTGGACGGAGGGAGGGAGGCTGGACGGGAGGCGGGACAGGAGGTCGGAGAAGGGAGGCGCGACCGGAGGGAGCGCCGCCGGAGGAGGGTGCTGCTGGGGCGGCTCGGCCGAAGGAGCAGGGCGGGTGAAGGCCGGGACACCGGAGGAGGCCGGCGGAGGGAAGTCGGCCGGGGAGCTTGCAGAAGGAGTGGGGAGACCGGGATGCCGGCTGGGAGGAGGCGCGGCGACCGGTGGCTGGGGTCGAAGGGAAAAGGCAGGCCGGCGACGGGGAAGCCGGGGACCGGGTCACGCACAGCGAGGGAAGGGGAAGGGCGGCCTGCGCGCGACGGGGGGAAGAGTGTAGGGTTAGAGGAGAGAAGGAAAAAAAAAGAAAAGAAGAAAAAGAATAAGAGAAAAAAAAGAGGAATAAAAGAAAAGAAAAAAAAGAAATAAAATAAAAGGGAGAATAAAATTAAAACGAAACAAAATAAAACAATTTAACTTAATAATAATACTAATAATAAATTTGTTAATTAATTATAATCGCAATAGTTGTTATAAATATACATACACATATTTACATATAACTAAACATACATGAAACATGCGAACGTATATATAAACCTATATAAATATATATATATATAAATTCATAAACATATTGATAATAATAATATTAATAATAATTATTATTATTATAATTACAAACATATATATACTCATATGCATAAACACATTTAGGCATAAACATATAATGTTAATAAATATATATTCATCAGCATACGTGTATATATACACATATAAACATACATATATGCACATTACGTTAAAAAAAATAATAATAATAATAATAATAGTAATAATAATAATAATGATAATAATGTATAAACTTATAAACACATACAAACATATTTGCACATAAACATATATAACATATAACATATAACCTTACAACATATAAGCATATAAAACATGTGTATATATTACATAAGCACATATAACATATATGTATCAACACATATAAACCTATATACACATATATATATTTATTTATTAATTCGCTAAATCAACTAATATAATTAATATTAAAATTAGATGACCGCGCGACATTTTCCCACCGTATGGTTCCAAGCGGACTGCAAGCAGGCCACGCGTCTTAGACTTAAGGAGTTCGCGCACTATCACAAACCATAAACTCATCCCAAAAAAATAAAAACTTAGACCGAAACTCGCCCGCACACAAGCAAAAACACCCGACGTTAAGATAAATAAAATAAATAAAGTAAATAACTAAAAACAGGTGTGACAAAGGTGGTATTGAGGTGTATTCTAGTAGGTCCTATCAATATTTAGTTTATTATAAACCCCCTAATTCATTGAGAAGAAATAACACCATACATCTTACTCATCCCCCACTGCTCTCATTTGTATGAGTTTAACAACCATCTCGAGTACCCTCAATAAGATGATCAAAAAAATTGTTTCAAGTTCACAATAGAAGTATAAAATAGTAATTATGAGATATTAGAGTTAAAATCACATATCCTACCCATTACCTTTACCATTTCTCAAAAATAGAGAAAAATTAATTTAGAATTAGAATAAAAAAATTCAAAAAATCCCACTTTAGTTCAATCAGACCACCCACAATTGAGTTATATTTCCATAATCATGTATTTTAAAGGTCATTGGAATATAATATGGGAATATCACAATAAAAAATAAGAATGGATAAGAATATAGTTTAACATAACATATAATTAAAATCATTGCAAATTAAAAAAGAGAAAAAATATATTAAAAGTGTGATCCCATGAAGAAGAAATTATTTTCTCACTCACCCCAAATACCCTAAAATAGAAATAATCCCATCCTCTATAAAAATAATATAATGAGATAAAAATCATAGATAGTTAAAGGAATCACCCCACGATCAATATCCATACATATTCTAGAAGAATCAAAATGAAATAACTCCATAGTTTCATAGCTACAATGAAAATATGAAATCAAGTTCCGAGTATGTTCCATGTTCAGGATAAAGTGGTTGAGTGATCAACCATGAGGGGGGGGGGTGATTATTGTGGTATCTTAGAGGCTATAATTGAGATCAACTATGGGTGAGGACTTTTAGTTAGAGGAATTTACTACTTTCGATTAGTTGAATGCACATAGTCAGTTGGATTTCAAACCATGGAAGCTTCACTCGTGTAGTCACTTGAGGTCTTTATATAGTATATTTGGCCTCACAGTTGATCATAGAGGTTTCTGGCAGTTGATCAAACATGATTGGTTGAGTGACTATGCCTCTTTTATTAAAGTAATTGAGGACTTCATCATATTTTTACTACCTTATAATGTGGGATTTACATAAACAATATTTTTCATCAAAAATACAATTAGGTAGAAAGTAATTATAATGAAGATCAAAATTAAAAATGAAAATTAAATTCTATTTCAACAAAAAAATAATCAATTTCAAATAAAATTTCTAGAATTAAATCTGAAATTATATTTCATGTTTCCCAAAAATATTAAGAATATTTTTTAATAAAATCCATAGAAAAATGTGCATTTATAATTTATATCCAAGTTAAATGAAGTAATAAAAAAACCAAAATTTACCAAATTCAAATAAAAATAAGGGTAAAATATCAATGAATTATACTTATTTTTTTTGAAAAGGTGATGTTTGATCACTAAGAGTTCCCTATTCTCACTCATTGAACTATCCTCACACAGTTGAATTCACCCAAATATTTCACTCATGTACAATTCATTCTTCATGATAGTTGTAGTTATGAAAAGAGAGATCCCTTAATCCACCTTATAATATTTATTATTATCAAATGAGAGTGGTTAACCAAAATTTATAGAAGAACCCCAACCTTCATGAAACACTTTTCTCTACAGATTACACAGTTCTCCATTCGTACAACTCTACTTACAAGAAACCTCTACTTTAATAATCTACATGGAACTCCACCTGTGAACTATATTTATGCAACTTCAACTTGCATTAGAATTTTCTTGACTAAAATAAATTACTATACTTAGTGTGTATCACATCCTGACTATTGTGAAATCACCAGACTATCATGAAATCACTTTGACTAGTGCTAAACTCTTTCCTTTTCACAAGAAATAACTATAAACTTCCTCTAATAAACATATGGATTCCAAATTCTAAAAACCATTTCTATTTTCCATAAAATTAAACTAAAAACCATGATATTGGTTAACAACAAACAAAATCATTAATCTCCAACACTAATCACCTTTGTTCCAAAAACATTGTTAAATTTTGTCTTCTACTCTATTATATTAATTGAAATGATCCAATTATCATGTGAATTTGGTTCTGATTCAATAATATTTGGAAAATTAGACATGATGATCAACACCACATATATATCCATAAATATTTATTAATTAAATAGTGAAATTGATAGTGTTTATCCTATTTTGATAGCCAAGTATACCATTTTGTTGCCTTATACCAAAACCTTCTTATTTTAACGATCCCAAATAATGTTTATCTTATTATTAATGATTTTTATATTTTCTTTTATAAAATGATTTACTAGAAAAAATTGAAAAAATGTCTAATGCTAGAGATTATTGGGCCACATTACCTTGTGAAGGTCAAGTGATCATACCACCTTACCACATGTCATACTTAAACTTACAACATGAAAAAACTTATTATTGAGATTTCAATGATTTTTTTTTCTAATTCATGAACTGGCCTCACATTGAAGATTAAAATTATCGTATGTTGAGAATCACCTTACCACATGTACAATAAAAATACCATGAGCTCAACTAACCATACTTTAAGTGATGATATCTTGTCGTGTCTAACTTAGCAACATAGAATTTAAAATATTGAATAACTAGTTTTGAATCATTAAATACAGATCAAACACATTAAAGAAGAATTATTATTCTCCAATGGCTACTTATTATTAATATCTCTTTAGGATAAATATTTTATCATGTGAAAAAATAAGGGTGGAACTAATTTTTTTTTACTTACACGAAGAATAATATAGGATCCTATATATGTGTTCATGTACTATAGAGAATAATCTTTGATGATTTTTTACAAGAATATTCTATAAAAACTCATATGAATCCATTGAAAGGTAAAATAAATGACTACTAATCCACTAAAGCTAATCAAACTAAGTTTCACTAAATATCTCTTATTCTATTCTCTTTCTATTTCTGTTATTACATAAAATTCAAGATGTGTTTTATATTTCTATGTTTATCTATAAAAACAAAATCTTCTTTTCTAAAATATAGAATACCTAATATTCTCTCAAATACTGTAATTTTTATTCCCAATAATAAATATTTAAGAGATCTTGTGTGACCTAGTTTCTATTTCATCCCACATATAAGTATGGAATATGCTATGTACCGGGATATTCTTGTTTAATATTGTTTGTAAAACCTAATCTCAATTTTGGATTAGTTTATTTTTTAATAAAGTAATTGAATGTGGGTTATTTCTAAGTGAAAGGGATTGGGTATTTTATTAATAACAAACCCCTTATTTAAATTATACTATATGATTTGTTAGTTTTGTTTTTTAATTTTCAAATCAATTTCAATTTTCTAAACCATAAAAAATATTAATATGATAGTTAGTATTAATTTTTGTTTATATTAAGTGTTTGATTAAGTTATAATTTATCAAAATTTAAAGTATTTAAAATATAATTTTACTAAGCCTTAATCCCACTTCTGAGAAATTATTTAAAATAAAAAATTTATATATTTATTAAATTTTGATTAGCTGGGAATTTATATTAAATTATGGGATTTCATTTTTAATTTTTTTTAAACATAAATTTTATTAGAAAATCAATTAACCCCCCATCTTGAGTTGTCCACATTGACCAAAGTTTTCTATCTGAGGATTTGAAAATATATTTTTAACTATGATTTAGTTGTAATTAAATATCTTAAATTTCTATCATTTATAAATTTAATTGTTTCTGGATAATAATAGAAAATAAGGAACTGCCACTAATATATATCCTTATTTTAATGGAACTAATAATGCTAAATGAAAGATTAAAATAAAAATTCATATTGAATTCATGGGTATTGAAATTTTTATTGTGATTGAGGATAAGTACGAACTGCCTAAAACTGAGAAATTTACTTTGATTGATCCTACCAAAACTACATATAAAAATAAATGTAAAGCTATGAATGATTTTTATTGTACATTAGGAGATAAATAGTTTAACATAATATCTACCTGCACTACTACTTTTGAAATTTGTGATACCCTAGATATTTATCATGAAGGAACATCCAATATAAAATAATTGAACTTGAATACTTATACAATTTAATATGATAATTTCAAGATGAAACCTTATGATCCTATTTTTGATATGTATCTGAGGCTCAATTAAATTTTAAACTTGATGCATTCTCTTGGGAAACCAATTACTAACAAGGATCAAGTGAAGTTCCTTCTCATATGATTACCATCTAGGTGGAGAGGAATTTCCATTTCAATAAGAGAATATTATGACATAACTAATACCAATGAAAGAGATTAGAGTAAATCTCATGATGTATGAGGAGAAACTTACTTTTAATTGATAATAATTTGATAAACCATAGAAATGGTCTACATATTTTAAGACCTCTGAAATAATTAAAAAAGAAAATATCAAAGATGAAATTTCTAGTGATGATGAATCATTATACAGTGTTGGTGAGATAACTCATTTATCTAGAAGTTTCAAGAGATTTTATAAAAATAAGAAGTTCTTAAAGAAAATAAATCATGTTATAAAAACTATAGTAAAGGAAACTAGAGAAAATATTGAAAAATGGATAACTTGGTAAATGAAATAATCTAATATGAATGCAAGAGAAAAGAACACATTAATATTTTTCCAAAGTTAATGCATAAGAAAAAATATGGGGAAAAGTATAAAGGATATAAAAATTATCTAAAATCCACTTGGAGTACCTCATAGTATTGTTCAAGTGATTATGATTCTAGGAGAGAAGAAAAACATGATAAAGATAATATGTGTTTTATGACAAACACATCTAGGTATAATTTTTTTTTCTTTAATCTCCTGATCACATTTCAAATCATTATAATACTAAAAATGATTTATAGAATATTTATAGTGATGGATTATTTGAATATTGTAACATTTTTGAAGACACATTTAATGAGTTAAAATATAAATACATAAGTTTAAAGAAGTATTATGCTATGTATTCTCACTTTAAAACTAATCACACAATAGAGAAGGATATGAATGTTCAACTAATTAATGATTTTTTTTGAAATTGTCTAATTAAAAATTAAATAAATATCTAGAGAGATTTAACAATGGGTGAAAAACACTTACATAGATGATTGGTAAATAAAAACTCTTAAATAAACTATAGGAATTGGATATCAACCTGGGAAGAGATGAGTTAGTAAAAATAAATTTATTCCAATTTCTAATTCGGATAATTTAGTAAGAAATTATTATTCAATAAGACCAAAGAAATTATTTATTTCTAATAGTTTAAGATATTCTTATAGGAAACCAATAAAACAATTATGGATTCCTAAAGAACTTATTACTAACAGATCTGGATGTAAGAAAACATGGGTACCAAAATAATTTTTGGTTTAAATCAATTATATAGCTAGGATTCTTGAAGAGTTCTAGTAAAAAAATATGGTACCTATATAGTGGATTCTCTAGACACAAGACTGAAGACTACTCGTGCTTCAAAAACATGATTAAAGTTGATGGTGGACATTTTACTTTCAGTGAAAATGATAAAGGGAAGCTAATTAGAATTGTACAAATTTATAACTATAGGGGTGTTTTAATTTATAAATTTTCATTTTTAGATGGATTACAATATTATCTACTTAGAATTTACTAATTATGTGATGATGGGTTTCAAGTTAAATTTGAAAAAAAATTGTAAAGTTTTTTGATTCCAAACATGATTTAATTGTTTTAGATTTATTAAATGAAAATGTTTATGATGTAAATTTAAATTCTTTGTTTTATCGAAATATTTATTGTTTAAGTTACTTTTACAAAGAATAATGGATTTATCATAGGAGACTAGGACATTGAAATATACACTCACTTAGAAATATTACTATGAAAGGTTTAGATAAGTATTTACCTAAGTTATAGTTACCAATAGAAAACGTTTTAAATCCTTACCAAAAGGGAAAGTAACACAAAATATCTTTCAAATAAACTAAATAAGTATCTACTTCTAAACCTTTATAGTTTGTTCACATGGATTTTTTGGACCCTCTATAGTTTATATTTTAGCAATAAAACATTATTCTTATATTATAGTAGATTATTACTCAAGATATACATGGTTATACATCATTGATTATAAAAGGGAATTCCTTTCCTATTTTTTTTAAGTATTATAGATCTTTATAAAATCTTAGTGGACTTATAATTAAGACCTTAATAAGTGATCATGATCATGAATTTGGAAATAAAGAGTTTGAATCACTATTTTCACCACATGGAAATAATCATAACTTTTCTACTCAAAGGACGACACAATAGAATGGTGTAGTAGAAATAATAAATATAACCCTTCAATAAATTACCAAAAACTTCTCAATGATTATGATTTAAATACTTATTTTTGGGAATAATCTATGAACACAACTTTATATATAATTAATAGAGTTTTAATTAGACCCCTCTTCAAAAATACTCCTTATAAATTATGGAATTTTATAAAACCAAAGGTTAATTACTTTAGAGTTTTTGGTTGTAAAGTCTTTATACATAATAAAAAGAGAATTTAGAAAAAGTTTCTTCCAAGAGTGATGGAGTAATTTCCCTTGTAAATTTTACATCAATTAAATCAAATCATGTGTTTAATAAAATGACTAATATTATAATAAAAAATGTACATATAAAATTTGATAAAACAGATTCACATGATCCTAATACCTCTTTGTAAAATCTTGAGGATTCTATTTCTAGTTTTTATATCAATTCCAAACCTTGTGAAAATCTTATCAAACCTACCAAAAAATATCCCATCTATAATAAATAGTTTGAACCCAAAGATATAGATAATAATTAAGTTTCAAATATTTCTCTTCCTAGAGCTATTAGCACTCCTAAATACCATACCTTATATATTTTTATAGGCGACCTAGATAAAAGATCTAAAATTAGATATTCTCTATGAAATCCGGATGAACATCAATTTTTCTTATCCCAACTTGAACCTAAGAACATCATAGATGCAATAAATGATGAATTATAGGTAATGGATATGAAATAAAAATTTAATTTGTTTAAAATAAAAAGAGAATGAGAACTATTTAAAATACCCAAATACTACCTACCTATTATCACTAAATGGGTGTTTAGAAAGAAGTTTGATGATTCAAATACAATAATAAGAAACAAATCTATATTGGTTACCCAAGGATATATTCAAGAAGAAGGAATTGATTATGGGGAAAGATTTCTACTAGTATCTAGACTTGAATCCATTAGAATTTTTCATTCCTATAAATCACATTTGAATTTTATACTATATAAAATGGATGTTAAGAGTGAATTCTTAAATGGTTATATTGTTGATTATGTTTTTGTTGAATAACTCCCTATATTTCAAAACCCTCACTTTACAAATCACATTTTTAAATTTAAAAAATATTTGTATGGTTTAAAATAATCTCTTAGAGCTTGGTATGATAGTCTCTTCTCTTTTCTAATTTCCAAAGGTTTTTCAAAAATAATACCTAAACCTAATTAATTTTTAAAATGAATTTTAGAAGATTTTTTAGTAGTAAAAATTTATGTTGATGATATTACTTTTGGATCTTTAAATTTTTTTGTGTACTGAGAAAAGTGAATTTGAAATGAGTTTTATGGGTGAACATAAATTATTTCTTGGTTTTAGATTTTTCTAAATAAATTAAGAATTATTTTAAAACAAATAAATTACACCAAATATATTTAAAAAAAATTTGGAATGGAAATTAAAAAAGTTAGTGAAACTCCAATGAGTTGTAGCTGCAAGTTGGATCTTGATGAAACTGGGAAATTAGTTAACCAAACCACTTATAGAGGTATGATTGTAATTTTATTATACTTAAATACTAGTTGGAATGGTATAATGTTTAGTGCATGTATGTGTTATGGTTTTCAATCCATAAAAAAATATTCACATTTACTAGTTGTCAAAATAATTTTCAAATACATGAAAAGTTCAACCAAATTAGGATTTTTTTACTACATAGGAAAAACATTTCATTTGGATAGTTATTTAGATTCATATTTTAGTGGTTCTAAGTTATATAGAAAAACCTCTTCTAGAAAATGTCACTTTTTGTAAAGGTATCCGATTTCACAATGTAGTAATAAATATAACCCTATAGAATTATCCACTTCCAAAGTAGAGTACATAGATGCAGGTAGTTGTTGCGCACAAATTCTGTGGATGAAACATACATTACTATACTCTTGATATCAATTCCAAAATGTCACTATAAATTGTGATAACATAAGCATGATAAATATTTATAATAATCCTATATCACATTATTGAACAAATCATATTGATATAGGATAACACTTTACAAGAGATCGTTTCTAGAAAGGTGACATGACTCTATAATTCATAGGTACTAAACATAAACTTAGTGATATATTTACAAAGACTTGGAATATTGAGAGAGTAAATTATTTCATACATGAATTGGACATGATAAATTGTGTCAAATTGTTTTAATTTAGTTTAATTTATTAATTATTATGTTAAAATATCTTAAAATTTCATTCTCTAAGATTTTATAAAAGTAACCATGAGTATATACTCACACGATCACTATGCTTATCATGTAAACCTGTTCATATGGTTAGTACTTACTTATCATGAACATCTTGGTCGTGCAGTTAGAATACCTACCCTAAGGTTATGGATAGAATGAATTCCAAACTTATGTTATTTATATATCCATAGTTAATATATTTACATTTTCTATTTACTTTCAATTTGTTTCCAAAACTTTTTGATCCATATTTATTTAACATTTATTATTATTTTATTCCCTAAATGATTTAAATTAAAAATCGACTAGAAATCTGAACCGTTACTTATCTTTTCCTTTAGATATCCTCTATACTTTTATTATCTTTTTATAGGATCAATTTATATCATCTTGAAACTATATCTCTCTCTCCAACTTGAACCTCTCTATTTAACCTCCCATTTTTAAAAATTTAGAGATCTCAAATCGAATCTGAATACTAGGTTGAAGAGAATGTTGGAAACAACATTTACTATTACGTCTCCTCCTTCGAAGAAGTGGAAATCTAGATTGAGTGCATCAGTGAAGTGAATAATCTGCATCTCATTGATCATCCAGTTTCAAAATAAAAAGTAGTCAATGCGTAGTGGTTGAAGTTGAGGTGATCACTGGTTTAAAATGCGATTCATGAACAAAGGTGGGATGATTAGTTTGAAGAAAATAGCGTACCTTTATATCTGAGTATACTCATGTAATTTTATGTGAACCTTGAGTTCTTTATTAGAGAGAAGAAGGATACATTCAAATCAAGTAAAGATGGTCAATTTTTTGATTTCTCTTCAAATAATTAGTCATGGTGTTTGGGAATGGCACACAATAAAGAATATGAGTATGATCAATGTTAATATCATATTAATCATTTTTTACTTTGAATTTCAGAATACCTTGGATGAGATCACTAGCAATAGGAAATATATAAGACCCACTTCTACTGAATTGAGTGGTGAATATAGTTTCCATGTTAAATTTATTTATTATATAATATGTCCAACAAAAGGATAATTTAGTATCCAGAAACCCCAAGAATTGTTTTTCTTGTTTTTTGATGAAGAATAGTGTTAAAATCATATTTTATCGATATGTTATGAGATACATGGTTGATCTATGAAATATAGCTTCAAGGATTAGTTCTTTACCTTATACTAATATCATTTCATTCTTACTAGAGTATGAAATACTACTTCCTAAAGGGTTAGAAATAATACCTTTATTTTATGAATTTATTATTATTGAAAATATTTATAGGAAAATGAGATTCAATTGGAATCCATGAAAAAAGGAATGGGTGGATGACCTAGAGAAAATATTTGAATAGTTTAACATAATAAAGTACCATGTTGGACCTAGGGATCTAGTAGATCAAGGTCTTAAAACTGATGAGGTTGTAGAGTTTTCAAATGATAATTGTTCTCATTATAAAGAAGAATAAGAGGAAGTAAATATGGAAGAAGTGTAACGATAATAAGAAAAATAAGATCTAGATATTAATTAGGAGGCTATATTAATATATAAGGATGATCCAAAATGGGATTAATCAGTTGTATATGATGAATATAGGGATATCTTAGGAGGATATCCTATTATTGGAAGTACCCCAAAATAGCCTATACCTAATGCACTTTTTTAGGGGTAAAATTCCCCTTGATCTCTTTTATTGGGATTAGAATATATTTATTATAATAAAGATGAAGTTGAAGTTATTAATAGTGTTAAGGACCAGACTATGAGAGATAGATCTATGGTGGTTTCTCTTGAGATAGATGGTAGGTATCAGGCTAGTGATCCATATCCCTCTACAGCTGAACCCTCCATTCCATCTATTTCATATGTCATTAAGGATGACATATCTATATTGAAATCAGAAATGATGGATATATCTAAACAAGTGTATGTTAATTTTTAAAAAATCTTTGCAACAAGTGAGAAAAGATGATATTTATAAAGCTATGACTTTAGTGATCAATAATATTCAGCCTATATTTTATTTCAAAATAGAGATGATGCAGAATGAGATTTCATATTTGATATCTCATGTTGCCTCTCTTCAGGATGATCTATATGATATAATGATTTAATTAGACTAGAGATTCATGAATACTTTGTTTCAAACTTCTCTTGTGTCTTCTATAACACTTTTTCAATCAGTTGTTCATGAATAAATGACTAAATAGTTCATTCGGGATAAATTGAAGGTTTTGTTTGAAGAATTAAACAAGGCTCACAAATCTATGTATGATGGGTTTCAAACCCATGTTTTCAAGACCCTAGATTTAGTTCGTGAGGATGTCAAATGGAAATTGATCATTATCTAAGAAGGATCTTCAAAATTTTAGATCTGAATGGTTAGTTTAGAACTCTTTATTTGGACTTGAATACCCCCATCTGAATTATGTTTTCAAGTCACAATTTGGTAAGCTTAGATCTATGAATGTAGTGTTAGAATATTTAATGGATAATAGAGATGATTTATTTCATGTTTTAGAGAATTCTTCTTGTGCTTTCTGTGAATTTACCAGGTTAATGGAACCCTATCTCCATACCTATCAAATAAATATTCTATCCCAATCATCCATTCCTTTATCTCAGCCTACTACCTTATCTACCATTAATCCTTTTGTACTAACTCCTGCCCAATCCATTCAGTATCTTAGACCAGTTTTTAGGTGTGTATTCATTAGATACCCTACCTCCTCATCTTCTCCGGAGACTACCTCTGTTTCGTCCTCTAAATCCAAAGGAAAGGATCCCATGCTTTCTATAGATGTCAGACATTTACCTCATTTAGATTAAAATTAGGAATTATAATAGGGATTTATTATAATCTATTTGAACCCTTTTTTAATATCTTTTGATATAATAATTCTATACCCTCTTTTACTCTTATATGTATTTTATCTTATTCCTTATTTTGTTTCTTTTTAATAACCCCAAAAGGGGGAGTAATGATTAATGAGTAATGTTTAATGGGTAATTAAAATATATTGAATTCATTGGAAAACTTTTCATGATTTTAGGAACTTGTTAAATAGGTATTTCAATTCTTTTAATTTTTTTTTTGATACATGGAATTCATTTAAATTTAAATGTAATGATTTTTTATCATGAAAAAGGATAATATTTTTGGATTGAAACAACACCACCTTATTTTAATGATCTTAAATCATGTTTTCTATTAGAAAATGGTTTATTTAAAAAAAAAATGAAAAAATGGATATGTGTGAAGCTTATTGTGCCACCTTACCTTGTGAAGTTCAAGTGATCGTATCAACTTACCACATTTTATACTTTACCTTACTGCATGAAAAATATGATTATAGAGAGTTAGATAATTTTTTTTATAAGTCATGAATTGATAGAACATTGAAGATTATATTTTCCATGTGCTAATAATCACCTGACCGCATGTAAAATCAAGCTATTATGATATCAACTAACCGGGCTTTAATTTAAGACAACTTGTCATGTCTAACTTAGTAGTTGAATGTTTCAAATATTCAATGTCTAGTTTTGAATAATTAAATTAAGATCCATTTCATTAATGAAGAATGACTATTCTTTAATGACTACTTATAATGAAGATCTTTTTAAGAGAAATATTTGATCATGTAGAAAAATAAGGGCATTACTAATTTTTTTTATCTTAGATAATGAATAATTGAGTATCCTATATACCTGTGATTGTGTTATAGAGAATAATATATGATTCTCTATTTTATAAACATTTCTAAAAAAACCCATATGAAGACATTAGAAGAAAAAATCAAAGACTATTGATCCAATGAATCTGATCAGACTGAGCTGCACCAAAGCTGATCAGATTGATTTTCACCAAAATTCTCTTATTATATTCTCTTACTCGTTCTGTTATTTTAGAACTTCTGATCCATTATTTATATTTCTCTATTTATCTATAAAAATAAATTCTTTTAAACTTAATTAGGGAATAATATATATTCTATCAAATAATTTTTTTTATTTCCATAAATAACTATAGAATAGGTCTTGTGTGACCTGGTATCTATTTCATGCCATGTATAATTATGGAAGAGTATTTGTGTCCAGATAGTCTTGTGTACTGTTGTTTTTAAAACCCAATTCAGGTTGTGGATCAGTTTAATTTTTAATAAACTGCTTGGTAGTTGTTGATTCTAAGTGGAGGGGATTAAGTATCATCTTGAGACTAAACCCCCTATTTAAATTCAAATATGTGATTTTATAGTTTTTTTTAATTTTCAAATTATTTTCTATTTTCTAAACTATAAAAAAACATTAATTTCATATTTAGTATTAATTTGTGTTTATATAATGATTTTTATTAAGTAACTTAGTTTCAAAAGATAAAGAATTTAAAATCTATGTTATTTGGGCCTTAATACCTCTTCTAAGAAACTATTTAAAAGATAAAATTTATATATATCTACATCTTTGATTAAATGGGAATTTTTATTAAATTGGGGGATTTATTTTATAAATTATTTTTAAGTAGAATTTTTTTGGGAAAATAAATTCACACCCGCTCCTGAGCTGTCCACTCTGACCAACACATTTAATGGGGGAAATGAACAAATACATATTTATTTCACATATAATGAGTGAAATAGATATATAAAGTCCAAATAAGATGGATATATAAATCATAATATTGTATTTACATAGGTAACCTTCCTAGATCTGGCCCACTAAGTGACCATGCACAACCAACCACTAGCTGGTGACACCTGGTCATGCACCAACCATCACCCAGACTACCTATGGAACCTGGTGGCCTTCCTGTGCCATGATTAGGGAACCCAATGACCTTTCTAGGCGATGCCTAAACTACCTAAGGTTCCCAATGGTATTCTTGAGGTGCCCAACTATTTTTCCCAGGCTATGGGCCATCAAAATTGGGCCAAGTTCAGGTCTGGACACATAAAAATCCCTTTAATTTTAATAAAACTAAAATATAATAAAATTAAAAAATTCCAATTTATTTTATAATTTTTAAAAGAGAAATATCAAGGACCATAAGTTGATAAGTTTAAATAATAAAAATTATTTATTTGAATTTTATTTGTTGAATATTATGATAAACATATTTTTTATTTAATTTTAATTATTGTAGGGTTTATGTAACAACCTGAGTTTCTAGATCCTTTAAGTTAATACTATCATCAATTGCTTGCATCACACACAATATAGAACTTACACAACACCTGACTAAAATAAACCATAAAATAATAAAATTTCATGAAGAATATAATCATTAGTAAATAAAAATATAATAAAAAATTAAAATAAATATATTTTATTATTTTTCATTGATTAATATTTTAAAAAGGATTTATTTCGAAGAACCACTAAAAAAAGGTATTCAATTTCACCATAATAACTTAAATTTAATAAAGTTAATAGTTTATTAAAAAATTTAGTATTTATATTTCTAAAATAATATGTCAACATTAAATTATTTAGAAATTTATATAAAATAATATTAAAAACACTTGAAGTTTAAAGAGGATAATTTTTTGATAAAAGTTCGATTTCTTTATATATTGTATTATCATTTAGAAACTCAATTTATAACATTTAGAACATTAATTTAATAAAATTAACTTATTTTTAGGATTAAACAATTAAATATCATCTTATTATAAATTTTTAAGTTTTTTTATAAAATAATTGGTTTTTATGTGAATAGTAAAAAATACCAATTTTTTTTTTAATATTATCTCTTTTATGAATTAAAAATATTTGAAACTTTGTTTCTATAAAAATATATTTTTAATATAAAATAAATCATTGAAAAATATTCAATTTATAAAATCTATGTTTAACATTTTGTAAACATAAGTTATATTTTACTCTAAAAACCATATTTATTCTCTTATATTAAAAATTAATTATCATAACTAATATAAATTAAATATAAAATAATGTATTTCATATTTTAGAACAATATGTACATATTATTGCATAATTTCAATATTATTTTAGGTAAAAAATTATGATTACTAAGATAAAATCCAATGACCCTGATAATGGTGAAAGGGTTATTTTCAAAGAATTATTTTACAAATGTTGATTAATTTTTATCTAATAAATTAAAATTATATATTTTATATAATGAAATTATTATTATATTTTCACATGTATAAAAATATTTCATCTCCCATTTAATGTGTAATCAATGTTATATAAGATTAGGAACACTTAATGGTGAAAACAACATTTTTCTAGAAAATAGTTTTTCTAGAAATTAAATGATTTAATTTAAAAGTTAATTTTCTCTTATCTACAAATTGATTTTTTATGAAAACCTCCCAAAAAGGATAATGCAATGAAGGGAGAGAGATAATGTCCCTCGAGTCCTACCTCTAGTAGGCATCAGTTTGGATGCAGGCACCGAGGGTATAAAAATCTCACTAATGCGAGGCATTACCCTCTATAATAATATAAGATCGGGATATTGGATGAATCTACTATAATAAAATCCATGACATAATATAAAATTAATTAAAAAATCATACAAAAATGCATGTATAAATAAAATGGGTATATATAAAATCCTCCAAAGTAAATACCTAAAAGAAAATATAAATTAGTGACATAATAAATATCCAAGGGTCCAAGCTAGTAATGTCCAGCATAGTGCATGAAATCCTCCTAGAAACCTAAAAATTATTATACAAGTATACTCAGTAGGAAAATCAAATTATCTCATGAAAATGGGAAAAAAGCGTAATAATGCACTTGTGAGAAAACAAAAAAACTAACAACACCTAAAACACGTCACCTATCTAACCTAGACCTCACCAAGACATGCTCACCAAATAACACAAGCCAATTATAATAACATAATAAGAAGCATATCCCTAAAGGTTAACCCCCATCATTTTCCCACTAATTTTATGATCTCACACCCCAACATCATATGAATTTATGATTGTAGGACCCCAGGACACCCTGAGAGGGGAGGGGTGAATCAGGGTGGCAACTTTTTCTTCTTTAAGTTTTGGATCTTGTTCCCACGTTGGTAGGAACTACTTAAACCTGTATGATGGATATGAATAGCAATTAAACATTCACATACAGAGAGATGACACAACTATTTTTACTTGGTTCACCACTAAGGGCTACGTCCAAGGAGCATACGCCGACAGGTTGTCGGTTGTACCTAAATCCACTATGCTTCACTAGTTGTAGGTTACAAAGGTTCGGGTATAGACAATCTATCCCAGGCTCACTACCTTTACAATTGTTCAGGGACAACTCACTGCATCCCTCGGGTCACTCCCATTGACTCCCCCTAGCTCACTGCCGTTGGTTAAGTCTCACTCAGTTTATAGACGTGAAGGTCTCTTCAATAGGTGTGCATTGAAGTTCTTCGTCTCCTGTTCAGCATGAGACATTGCTTGCATCAGGGTTCAGATTTGATGCTCCTTTTAGTTCAATCCTTCTTCTTTAGTGAAATGAATGAATGCACTAGATCCCCTTGTCTTTGTTTTCCTGAATCACAATCACTGATGTGATTGCTTACTTAATGAAGCTCAGCTTACTCGGCGTTGTCAGAATCAGTTCTCCATGTATGCATGAGATCATGCATGTATCATTTAGATTTCTTCTTCAATCTCACTTTGCACCGAAAGTATCAGGCAATCTTTAGCTCTTGTGCAGCTCCAGAAAGGCGGGCGTGCTTCAACAATATTTGGCTCTCCTTTTCAAGCCCGGCGCACAAGTCTCCCCCGACGCACAAGTCTTAGGCGCGCAAGTATAAACTGGCGCGCAAGTGTCACAAAAGCACCTGCACGACTCTGCCTTCTTGAACTTTAAACCTGTGTGACTCACTTCCTTTCTCACCCAAATTACCTAGGGCGCGCAACCATCAATCAGCGCACAATCACCACTTGCACGGCTCAACCACCTGCGCGATGAGAGCTCGAACAATCTCTAAGTCTTGAGCTCCGTGAGAAATGAGGAGGGGTGGTCCAGTATTTATAGGCAAACTGGACCCCCTACGCGGCGGAACACAAGTCATCCATCGCCGCGCAAGTCTCGGCCCCTGCTAGGCACTTACGCGATCAACATCCAAACTTGCGCGAACATCTTGCCTTTGCCAAATTTGGATCTTCTGATCTCGAAAAACCATAGGCGCGGAAGTTATAATGCATTCAAGGCGTCGGCATGCAAGTCTCTTCCTGGCACATAATTCACCTGCGCGACCTTACCCAAACTTGCGCGACCCTTATCCCTTTTCCATATTTTGATGATCTGATCTTCAAAAACATATGGCGCACAAGTTTTCTATCCTCCAAGAGTATGGAGCGCAAGTCCCTTTTCCAAAATCACTCTTCTTCATTTGTTGATTTTGAGGCCCTGAATTTGTCAAACACTGGAAAACGGCGCCACCTTGTATCTTCCCTTTTTGTACCGCCTCCGGATCATCCATTCCTCTATCGATGTTCTTGAATCAAACATAGATCGTTGACCACAACTCTTGAAATTGAAATGTCACCATGGAATCTCCTTTGTCAAAAAATTTGTATGTCATTTGTTTTCTTTGTCGACAAGCACGATCACCTCAACATCACTTCTTCTTGGTGATCTGTATCCTTCAGCAACTCTTTTGCTTTTATCACAAACTCCACTATTGTGATATGTATTCTCTGAAGGAACATCTTTAGTACCATTATCTTCTGATACAATGTGATGTGCATGTCCATATCATAATTTCAATCTCCGCATGGCTATCTCAGAATTCAACTCATTGGCACACTGCCTCCTTCATCAACCGTCATGATCAACTTCATGCAAACCATGTGATTCAATCCTTCAAGAAGTCTCTAGCATGGTTCTCAGGCAATCATGAGAAATCGCATGGTCTTCATCAAAACCCATTGTTATCATGAAATAATGAGGAATTGCATGGTCTTCATCAAAGCCCATGGTTCTTATGCAATAAGGAGAATTGCATGGTCTTCATCCAAAAAAACCATCCTTCTTTAATCATCCTTGGATGGATTACTCCTCACATTCTTAATTGTTGTAAACAATGTATCACCTTTGACACATGTTCTTTGAACTTACAATCAGCACAACAATCGTCTGAATCACTACTCATCTACTTCATCGGAGTACTTCATGATCTCCTTCATTGTGAGCTTCCTTTCCTCCATTTTATTGGAGTACTTCTTGATCTCTTTCATTTTGATATTCCATTGACAACTATTGACAACAAATAAAAACCTATACACAAAGTGGTTCCAACAATCTCCCACTTTGTATTTTGTTGTCAATACCTTATACATCTTCTGAAATGAATTTGTCAATGTCAAAATGAGAATCTTCTATTCAATCAACTTTTCTTTTCAAACGTTAATTTCACTTTCTCTCCCCCTTATTGACAAGAAATACAAATCACATGGTAGGGAGGGTATCAATCCACACTTAAGAAATGTTTCATTAATCATTTCACTCTAAGTCTACTTGAGCAATGCTCGATGTAGAAAACAAGAGGATTTGATTAAGTCAACAAGGATGTCCATTATCCACAGATCATGATACCAACATGAGATGATAACTCATGTATCTTGTCTTCAAGGGTTTACCACTTTAATTATAGGTAGAAGAAGATCAACTATGATAGAGAATAATCAACCAGAAACTCCTGCACTCACATTAGCAAATAGATCAAAAACATTCAAGTGCAATCGGCAGGATAAGTGACTTTGGGGCACTTCCATTCTCTTTATGTCACTGATCAGTTCAGTTACTCCCCCTTTGTAAAATAATCTTTGATCTGAGTAACCAAGGGATAGTGATTGAGAAATGAAATACCTTCTCCATTGGCGTGTTCTTCAATAAATTCACAGAGTAACTGCTTTTGAGTCCAGTTGGAGTTGATATTGATTGAAACAGTGATTATGGAAGCTTCTTCATTCTTCTCCCCCTCAAGGGAAACACTCCTCATCATCTTCATCAAGAGTGATCCTTCATCATCATAATCTTTGAATATAAATTGAAGAATATACTAAGGATGGAAGCTTCTTCAGCTTGGCTATCATGAGTTTCCAGTATTCACTACTTCTCAGGTTCTCCCCCTGAGAGAATGCTTCAACTTCAATTCCCTGCATTATTAGCAAAAATACAATACAAAAATGATTACGGGAATAAGGTGGTTCCTTCTTGCTTCATCAAGAAGACTTGCTTGGTTGAGGTTCTTTTCTCAACCAAGTTCCTCTGTTCACTACAGTCTTCATGCCTACACATTTGAACATATGTTCTGACATCTGTCGGTGTGGCATGGCTCTGTTCACATTCTCTTCTACTTTGTGTGGAGAATTGTTCTTCTTAGTAGCCATCATGAATGATACATTCTTACTCCTCTTAAGGACTGCTTCTTGCTCTGGTATTAAGGTTAGGCAACCTTTTTCAATGTGACCAGATTTCTTGCATCTCTCACACAGAAATTCTTTGACACGTGTGTTTCTCTTTGTTTGTAAACTCTCCTGCACTGTGTCTTCATCATGTGAAAGTTTTCCTTTTCCTTTGTCACCAGCCTTGGCCTTCTCATCTTCAAGTTTCCTTATTCTTTTCAAATCTTCTGGACAGATGACCAATATGTCATTTGGATCTTTTGCAGCTGGTTTAGGTCTTCCACATGGGTTCATCCGAGATTCATCCCACTTAGTGTTTCTTTTGGATGAATGACCCTTCAATTTCATGGATCTAAAATCCTGGGTCTTCTCAGCTTCCCTACTTGAGATCTTCTTGGGGAAATGTGGGTTCACAACATTCATCTGATTTCTCCCCAAGGTAGCTGCTTCATTCTTTGATGACATCAGAGGTCTTATTTTCTTTTTAACAGTGAAAGAATGTTGATATGGACATGTGCCTGCATTGTGACCGCTGCCATTGCATACATCACAGATGTTATCAAGAATTCCAAATTTGTTTGCAGTAAACAGATGCTTCTGGACCTGCTGATGTTGCTTCTTTTTCTCTGGATTCCTTCTCTTTGATATAGGTATTATCTGTGCTTTTCCATGTAATAGATTATAAAGACAATGCAGTGCACAGTGCCCAAATCTGTTGCATCACCAACATTGACCCACAAATCTTTTCTTCTTTGTGTCTTTTGTATTAAGTTGTTGGGCCATCTGATTAATCTTTTGTGCTCTATTTGAGGAACCCACTTCCTCCTTTTTCTTCCCATCCACCCTAGCCATGGTGGTAGGTTTATTCCTCTCACCTTTCCTCATCCATAATTGTTTAGAACTTTTCTTCCCACCTGCACTGATTGTAGGAGTGTATTTAGAAATATGAGTATAAGATGGTTTGGATGGTACCTTCACTTTCTCAGTTGCTTGTGATAGATCAAAGAGTGAAGTCATGATCTTCTTATCACATGTTGGAGGTCTTTTGACAATAGAATCCTCCAGTGAGCATTGAGTACCAGCAGCAACTGATTCTTGATGTGGATAATCAAGAGTTGTCATAATCTTCTTATCACATGTTGGAGGCATTTCAGATTTAGACTCCTCCAACAAACATTGAGTGCAAGCATCACTCATTTCATTCTTTTGTGAAGTCTCAATATGTGTGTTCTCAATCTTGGTCAACTGAGAATCCAATATTTGACCCACAATATTGAGGATGATCATCTGATCTTCAATCGTGATCATCTTCTCTTCACAAGTCTTCTTCAACCATTCAACCTCATCTTCATGCATCTTAACTTTGTTTTGTAACAAAGAGTCAAGTTCCCTGAATTTAATGGAAGTTTCTTCCAAAAAAAATTCTTGACTTCATTGCTCTTCTTCAGCTCAGCTTCAAGTGCATGGATCCTTTCTTTTAAAGTCTTATTGACTTCCTCTTCGTCTTAAAATACTTTCACCCATTTGATGAGCTTCATACTTTACATAACTTTTCTTTCCAACCCCTTTTCCATATTTTTAGCTTCCCTTTCTAATCGATTGATCTCAACCTGCATAGATTGGAATAGGCTACAAATAATTGCAACCCTTTCTTCTGGAATATCATGCAGATATGTTCTGAGTTTTTCCTGAAACCTTGAATTAGGGGTATCATCCTTTCCTCTGGATGAGTTCTGAGCCACCTGCTTGATACTATCCAAGCCTAATGTTTCTTCATTATTGGAATGGCATGGAGAACAAGACACTGCATCTTCTTTGGATGTGGGGGACTTATTCATAATCTTCTTCTCTTTATTTTTCCTATTTGTCAAAGTCTTGGTGGATATAGATTTCTGCTCAGAAATGACTGCGTCATTATCAAGACTGCTCTTCATTATTGACTCTAGGAAAGAAACTCAAATCCTATTCTCAATAGAATTACTAGAGAATATCCAACATACGTGAACCTGACTATGATACCACTTGTAGGACCCCGGGACACCCTGAGAGGGGAGGGGTGAATCAGGGTGGAAACTTTTTCTTCTTTAAGTTGTGGATCTTGTTCCCACGTTGGTAGGAACTACTTAAACCTGTATGATGGATATGAACAACAATTAAACATTCACATACAGAGAGATGACACAACTATTTTTACTTGGTTCACCACTAAGGGCTACGTCCAAGGAGCATACACCGACAGGTTGTTGGTCGTACCTAAATCCACTATGCTTCACTAGCTGTAGATTACAAAGGTTCGGGTATAGACACTCTGTCCCAGGCTCACTGCCTTTACAATTGTTCAGGGACAACTCACTGCGTCCCTCGGGTCACTCCCGTTGACTCCCCAAGCTCACTGCCGTTGGTGAAGTCTCACTCATTTTATAGACATGAAGGTCTCTTCAATAGGTGTGCATTGAAGTTCTTCGTCTCCTGTTCAGCATGAGACATTGCTTGCATCAGGGTTCAGATTTGATGCTCCTTTTAGTTCAATCCTTCTTATTTAGTGCAATGAATGAATGCACTAGATCCCCTTGTCTTTGTTTGCCTGAATCACAATCACTGATGTGATTGCTTACTTAATGAAGTTCAGCTTACTCGGCATTGTCAGAATCGGTTCTCCATGTATGCATGAGATCATGCATGTATCATTTAGATTTCTTCTTCAATCTCACTTTGCACCAAAAGTATCAGGCAATCTTTAGATCTTGTGCAGCTCCAGAAAGGCGGGCGTGCTTCAACAATATTTGGCTCTCCTTTTCAAGCCCGGCGCGCAAGTCTCCCCCGGCGCGCAAGTCTTAGGCGCGCAAGTATAAACTGGCGCGCAAGTGTCACAAAAGCACCTGTGCGACTCTGCCTTCTTGAACTTTAAACCTGCGCGACTCACTTCCTTTCTTGCCCAAATTACCTAGGGCGCACAACCATCAATCAGCGCGCAATCACCACTTGCGCGGCTCAACCACCTGCGCAACGAGAGCTCGAACAATCTCTAAGTCTTGAGCTCCGTGAGAAATGAGGAGGGGTGGTCCAGTATTTATAGGCAAACTGGACCCCCTGCGCGGCGGCGCGCAAGTCATCCATCGGCACGCAAGTCTCGGCCCCTTCTAGGCACATACGCGATCAACATCCAAACTTGCGCGAACATCTTTCCTTTGCCAAATTTGGATCTTCTGATCTCGAAAAACCATAGGCGCCCAAGTTATAATGCATTCAAGGCGTCGACATGCAAGTCTCTTCCCGGCACATAATTCACCTGCGCGACCTCACCCAAACTTGCGCGACCCTTACCCCTTTGCCATATTTTGATGCTCTGATCTTCAAAAACATATGGCGCACAAGTTTTATATCCTCCAAGAGTATGGAGTGCAAGTCCCTTTGCCAAAATCACTCTTCTTCATTTGTTGATTTTGAGGCCCTGAAATTTGGCAAACACTGGAAAATGGCGCCACCTTGTATCTGCTCTTTTTGTACCGCCTCCAGATCATCCATTCCTCTGTCGATGTTCTTGAATCAAACATAGATCGTTGACCACAACTCTTGAACTCGACATGTCACCATGGAATCTCCTTTGTCAACAAATTTGTATGTCGTTTGTTTGCTTTGTCGACAAGCACGATCACCTCAACATCACTTCTTCTTGGTGATCTGTATCCTTCAGCAACTCTTTTGCTTTTATCACAAACTCCACTATTGTGATATGTATTCTCTGAAGGAACATATTTAGTACCATTATCTTCTGATACAATGTGATGTGCATGGCCATCTCATAATTTCAATCTCCGCATGGCCATCTCAGAAGTCAACACATTGGCACACTGCCTCCTTCATCAACCGTCATGATCAACTTCATGCAAACCATGTGATTCAATCCGTCAAGAAGTCTCTAGCATGGTTCTCAGGCAATCATGAGAAATTGCATGGTCTTCCTCAAAACCCATTGTTCTCATGAAATAATGAGGAATTGCATGGTCTTCATCAAAGCCCATGGTTCTTATGCAATAAGGAGGAATTGCATGGTCTTCATCCAAAAACACCATCCTTCTTTAATCATCCTTGGATGGATTACTCCTCACATTCTTCATTGTTGTAAACAATATATCACCTTTGACACATGTTCTTTGAACTTACGATCAGCACAACAATCGTCTGAATCACTACTCCTCTACTTCATCGGAGTACTTCATGATCTCCTTCATTGTGAGCTTCCTTTCCTCCATTTTATTGGAGTACTTATTGATCTCTTTCATTTTGATATTCCATTGACAACTATTGACAACAAATACAAACCTATACACAAAGTGGTTCCAACAATGATTCCATATCTTATGTATAACATATACCACATCCCCATAGCTTGATCACATCGCGTCTCTTCTAAAGACTCTTAGGCCATCACATCACAACCAAAACTAGAGTTTTAGGGTAATGTGAACATGATGGACATCAACCTTGTTACCACCTCCTACCATGAATGACCCCCACCATATGATTCCCCACTGCATGATCATATCATATCTTTCCTGAAGACACATGGTCCACCACATTAGATCACGATCATATCTCATATTGTCTGAAGACACCTTGGACAAAACCTAGTGCACTAACAAACCACCAACCATCATGACCTATTCATATTTACTCACATGGAAGAGAGATCAGGAAAGAGAAAATATCTAGAAATCAATCCTCATTATTGGGATATTTAAAATAACAACCCCTATGTGAATATATGGGTGTCAGTACATAGTGATGAATGTAGGTGGGGTGTGTATAGAAATCACAAGGAATATAAATATATATATATAGCCATAAACAAGCCTAACCTATGGCTTAGCAACAAATCACTAACCAAATAACAACATCTCCACTTTTTCCTCCACCTCTAAATGAACAACACCACATAATACATAAACCAAATCTCACACTACCAACCAATTTCATTATTCCAGCCCAAACATATTATATTTAAATATTAACCATTTCAACCACAGAACCCCCAATTAATTAATTAATTATTTATCTATTTATATCCCATTAAACTAACCAGGACCTACCATTTCTATCATTATTAACCAATTCCATTTCTACCAAGGAAACTAGCACAAAACATCACAAAATAACACAAAAAAATTTCACATCAACCATGCCAATCTAACCAGACTTACATTACCATAATCTCATTTACAAATCACATACCACCTTCCATCACTACCATCCCACAGAACAACCCAAAAAAACCATCACCTCACCTCCCCCACAACATGAACCAACAAAACCATATCCCCAATTCCCCAAAACATGACCATAAAAACCATTCATCCACACATTTTTCAATCGCACATCATCTCCCCATAAAATGACCACCATCACAACACATCACAAAACGTTTTAAAGATTTAGAATGAGTCTTTTCATTAAATTACACTTATTTTTTAGAGGATTCTTATAGAATCCAAAATCTAGAGGAAAACATTTTCTTGGAAAAATATTATTAGTTAACCAATTTACATTTTTAGGGTGATTCCAAACAAAGAACAATAATAATGGGTTCCTGATCACACTGTGATTCACTATTTCTTTTTCACCCTTACACCATCATATTAAACTAAATTTGTATTGTAAATTAAAAATATAATAACAAGTTTCACTTCTTGTTTGATTAAATTATTTTGTTTTTATAATTTTTAAAAAGGTAAGTGTTACTTTTTTAGATAATTTCATTGTAGGTGGAGGTGATTTGGAGGGACCATGACAATGTTTAAGAAAAATAGGCCAAAAAACACATGATACAAGAACACCAGTGGACTCAACCGCACAATTATACTAAAATGTGAATCCAAATGAGATTAAATTATGAGTTCTGGTCCAAAATTCAATGTGATATATTTAATATGAAGAAACCCAAGTCTCATTCGTCCATCTGGTGGTCTATCCAGACTAATCTATCTAGAACACTGAATTTGCATGAAGTCAAAAGTGGTGTGATGTGATCCATTCATATCTCCATATGTAGGTGTCCAAATAAATCCAAAATTTCAGTGGGGATATTAAATAGGTTTGGGAAAAACTTTTTATATTTTTATAAAGTAATATAATGCTTTATACCAATCTAAAACCATGAGACAAGTGGTTTTATGAAATCTGTGTGCCCAAAAACACCTTCCCCTTTTCCAATAAAATAGAACCTTGGGATCCCAATTTGAAAGATAGAACTAGAAGAAAATATATTCCATTTTGGAGTTTAATATGAGTCTTCTATTCATTCTATAAGTTCTAGAGGCCCCTATCTTCAAAGGTTTATCAATAATGAAGAAGGAGTTCCACCCGAGCTTCCTCCTCCTCTCAGTGTCGGGCTAAACGGTGGGCGTTCATTGTAAGGGAGCTACACACATGTCAAGGGAGTTTCAGTGCATCTATTAGCTAATGATTTGGACTAATTTGGGCATTAATACATTTAATTATATGTTTCTTACAATATTTAATTTTTGAATGCTTGTTTTTATGCATGTGAATGTTATGATCTTAATTTCTGACCAGTGTGAGGTTTTGAGTGCATGACTTGTGCTGTTCTGATTGGACAACACAAGAATCTTTTTTTACCCACTTTCTTGAGACTTCAATATGAATTTAAGCTCTTATTTCATGAATAAGTTCTGGACCCTGGAAATATGATTGTTATGGCATGTTTTGGTTCTTCAAGTAATGAAATAACGGCTTAATAATAAATTGGGATTCTAATTAATTTCTACTAAAGAATTACTCCAAACCTAAATGAGTTTCTAAGAAAAATGAACTTAAAATTTGTATAGTGAAATAAAAATTAACCCTTTGTCTCATATTTTTCAAAATCCACTTAGTTTGTAAACTATTAAACTTTTTATGTTAAGTTATTTTCTTAAAATTATTTTCAAATTCACCCCCTTTTTAGTACTTTTTATTAAAAAAGAATAATCTAAACCTATGAGCGCTCCTTAAGAGATTACCTAGGGTATTACATATATTATAATTCATCCTTAAAAACATAATAAATTTGACATTTTAGGATAACGTGGTCAAATTTTGGCACCATTTCTGGGGATCTCCTTGGTTTTAGTGCATGTTTTTTAAGAAATTTGTAGATTTTGTGAATATTTATTTGTTTTATCTTATAAATTTTCATTTATTTCTGTGTCTTTATTTATTTATTTTGTAGATTTTGTTCATTATGCATTCTTATTTGGGATATTTACCTCATTTTGAACATGAACCGGAGATGATCCGTTGTCAATGACACTGAGACACACAAGACAACCCTTTGAAGGAGGACACACCACAACTTGAGACTTTTCTAAACCCCTCTTCTTCTGAAACCAAAATAGAAACTGAAATTAATGTGTATAACATGGCTAAAAACAATTGAAAACTAAAATAATTAAACTCCCTTTATGTTGATATCCAAACCTCATATATTCAAATACAAGGTGATACACCCAATTTTGAACTAAAATCTGGTTTAATTCACTTATTTCCAAGATTTCATGGACGCACGGAAGAATATACTAATGATAAATTAAAATAATTTCTTATGGCGTGTTCTACATTAAAATCTATAAATGTTGATGAAGAAAAAGTAAAGCTTTGGGAATTTTATTTTTCATTAGAATACAATGCAAAATACTAGCTTTACTATGTAATTTTACCAATTAGAGGATGGGTGGACATGAAAAGTATTTTTCTTGAAAAATATTTTCCAGCCTCTCTAACTAAAACTATAAGGAAATAAATATGTGTTATAAGGAAATCACAAGGGAAAAAATTGCATGAATATTAGAAATTATTTAAAAGTTTATGTTCAATTTTCCCATACCACCAAATAAGTGATCAACTTTTAATTCAGTATTTTTATGAAGGTTTAATTCCTATTGATCGAAATATGATTGATTTTTCTGTAGGTGGTGTGCTAGTTGATGAGACCTCAATTGATGTAAGAACCCTAATTGATAACATGGTATAGAAAACTCAACAATTGGGTTCAAGATCTAATGTACCCATTTGAGGTTTCCATGAGGTAAAAAGTACTGAATTTGAGAAGAAGGTGGACACAGAGTTCAAAGAGGTAAGTAACCTTCTTCAACAAATTTCTCAATCCCTAGTGAAATCCCAATCTCCTCCTTCTATCCACTATGGAATATGTTCTTCTAATACCCATTATTCTGACCAATTCCCCAAACTAAGAGAAACTTATGAGAGTTGTGAGAAAATCTTTCTAGGTCACCCCTATTACCATCCCTTCAGGAAATAACCTTACCATCCATCCAAACCTAGGCGAAAAAAAACCAAACTTATAGGTAAGGGGATATTCAAACCAACCTCAACAATAATGGAACTAATCAGGGAAAAGTAGTCATCCACTAGCACCTCCCAGAAATACCCAACCACCATAATGGCCTTTCTAACCACCCCCTCCAAAACCTGAGCTTAGACTAGAATATATAATGAAAAAAAATTGATTCTAATAATCTCCAATTCTAACAAACAACCTGAGCTCCCATACAAGACCTATAAACCCAATTAGGATAACTAGCTATCTCGATGGGTGAAATCCAAAGTCATGGGTTAGGTAAACTACCCTCTCAACTACTTTTCAACCCAAGAGATAAGTTAAATTTTAGTGACATAACCCTTAGGATTAGAAATCAACTTAAAAGACAAATGAACCCTCTAATAGAGTCATCCTCTCATGAGGAAACCACCATCCAAACCATTGAAAATGTTACAAATGTTGAAAAACCTTATCCTGAGAGAATCCATACCAAGGGAAAGAGTGTGTCTGTTGATGATTCAACTAGCCCAAACATTGCTCTTAAATTTCCCCAAAGGGCCACCCAACCTAAGAATCAAAATAAAACTGAACTTGATAAGGAAACATTCGAAACTTTTAAAAAATTCTTGGTTAAGATTCTTTTAATTGATGCCAGGAAGCCAATTCCATGATACGCCAAGCTTTTGAAGGATATGTGTACACAACGAAGGAGAATTCGAGGTGATTATAAGGTGGTCTTAGGGAGAAATTTCTCAAAATTTATAGAACCATAACCTCCCACCAAATATAATGATACATGAACATTATTGATTATGTGCACCATAGGGGAGTTTTAATTTTCCAATGCAATTCTTGATTTGGGTGCTTATATAAATGTGATGCCTCACTCCATTTACTATTCATTGAAGTTTATAGAACTAAAGACCACAATATTTTTTTTTCAATTAGAAAATTATAGTACATCACACCCTTCTAGTGTGTTATAGGATGTTCTTGTGATGGTGAAAAATTTAATTTTTCCTATTGATTTTTATGTGCTAAAAATAAAAGATGATAGGATGAATGGACATAACCTAATTATATCCGGGATTAACTTATTGAAAACCACCAAAACCATAATTAATGTCCACAATGGTACATTATTTATGGAGTTGGGTGGTGACATTTTCCACTTAAAAATCCTTGATTCCATGAAGAACCCCTTAGGAGAACATTCCTCTCTCTTAATTAATTCAATTGATGTACTCCCTTCCCCTAAAAAAAATCCTTTATTTCTAATGATCCCATTTCTGAGATTTCATCCTTGATTACAATTCTAGGAAATGAATCATGCATTGATTGTTTTAGTGGTCTAGAAAAATTTCTTGCCTGTTTTCTAATTAAAAATTACTTGAACACTGAGGATAAAATAACCATCGATGACAGTGCTAAGCTTGTAAAATCTCATTCCTCATTTGAGTATGATACCATTAAGTAGTTAGATAAGATTAGTGACCTCTCACTTTCACACACACTCTCATAAATCCAAAACCCCCCTTAATTGGAACTAAAAAAACTACCTCAAGATTTAAAATATTTATATATTGAGAATAAAAACAAGCTGCTTGACATCATTTCTAGTTCACTCCCTCCAGAGCATAAATTGTGACTACTTGAGATTTTGAGGGAATATAAACAAGATTTGGGATGGACACTTGCTGACATTAAAGGAATTAGACCATCAATTTGTACACATCATATATTGTTAAATGAAGAGGCTAAACTAGTGAGGCATGCACAATGAAGACTGAATCCAAACCTCCTAGATGTTGTTAAAATGGAGGTAACAAAATTATTGGTTTCTGAAATCATTTTCCCCATTTATGATAGCTATTGGGTTAGTCTAGTGCAAGTGGTTCCTAAAAAATAGGTTTAAAAATAATAAAAAATGAAAAAAATGAATTGGTTCCAACTCGTATGCAGAATAGTTAGTGTGTCTTTATAGGGTATCGATGATTAAACCATCACACTAAGAAGGACCATTTCCTATTTCCATTCATTGACCAAATGTTAGAGAGGCTAGTAGGGAAGTCCCATTACTATTTCCTTTATTGGTATTTTGGATACTTTAAGATCTATATTTCTTCTGAGGATCAAGAAAATGAAACATTTACTTGACCCTTTGGCACATTTGCATATAGGAGGATGCCATTTGGTCTATACAATGCTCTGGGTACTTTCAAGCGATGCATAGTTATTTTTTTTCAGATTACCTAGATAATTTCATGGAAGTGTTTATGGATAATTTCACTATTTATGTCTCTTATTTTGATGAATGTTTTAATAGTCTTGGTTCAATCCTATGTCACTGTATTGAAAAGAATATTGTATTAAATTATGAGAAATGCCATTTCATGGTGTGACAAGGTATAGTATTGGGACATGTCATTTATGGGGATGGTATCCAAGTTGATAAATCAAAAGTATATGTCATTTCTTCCATACCATTCCCAAAAAGGTATGGGTTGTGCGGTATTTCATAGGCCTTCCTAGATTTTACCATTGTTTCATTCGTGACATTAATAAAATTGCACTCCCCCTCTTCCAATTTCTCCAAAAAGAAATATAATTCATTTTTTATAAAGATTTTGAGGTTGAATTTAATAAATTTAAATGGACTCTTACATCACCCTTGGAAATCCAACCACCTCAGTGGGATTTACCATTTTAGATCATGTGTGATGCATCTAACTATGAAGTTGGGGCTGTCTTATCACAAAGGGTCGATTGAGATCCACATGTCATTGCCTATGCCTCACGTACTTTGGACCCTTCCCAAGAAAACTACACCAAAAATGATAAATAATTATTTTACATTGTGTTTTATTTGGATAAATTTAGGTCATAACTTTTAGGGTTTAAATTCGTTGTATTATTAGAACATACATCCCTACGGTATCTACTTAAGAAATCAGAATCCAAATCACTCCTCATTCGCCAGATGCTCCTCTTGTAGGAATTCAATTTAGAAATTAGAGATAAAAAAAGAGTTGATAATGTGGTGGATAACCATATCAGTTAGACCCACCCATACTTGGAAATTTACTCATCCCCCTGTATTCCTATAAATTAAATGTTTATAGATGGAAAATTGTACTGAGTTCAAGATTCTATTCATTAGTAAGTTGAAATTGTAAATTATTTGGTAGCATCTTGAATTCCTACTGATTTCAATAAAAACCAGGAATACTATCTATAGATGAGTCTCATTGGTACATTTGTGATGAACCCTACCATTGGAACACATGTAGTGATCAATTACTTAGGAATTGTGTTACCGATAGTGAGTTTCAGTCTGTCCTTAGGTTCTATCACACTCTTACTCGTGGGAGCCAATTTAGTCACCAATAGACTGCTCGTAAGGTCCTTGATTCTGGTCTTTTTTGGCCAACACATTTTTAAGATACCCATTATTTTTATAAATATTTTCCTCACTATCAAATAATTGTAAATGTATATAAAATAAATGAAATTCCACAACAACCCTTTCTCTTTCATGAAATTTTTAATGTTTGGGGCATTGAATTTATGGGACCATTCCCCAATTCATTTGGGAACCTTTAAATTCTTCTAGTAGTGGATTATGTTTCAAAATGGGTAGAGGAACAAGCTATAAGGGATGATAATTCTAAGGCAGTTGTGTATTTTTTGAGAACCCAATATTTTTGTAGGTTTGGATTACCTAGGTTCATAAATATTGATTAGGGTTCTAATTTCTGTAATCGAACAATGTAATAAATTATTCATTGGTATAAGGTCATACATTGAGTGTCTATTGCTTATCACTCACAAACAAATGGCCAAGATGAGGTGTTGAATAGAGAGGTTAAACAAATTTTTGAAAAAATGGTTCAACCCAATAGAAAAGATTGAAGTCTTAGGCTCAATGTTTCATTATGGGATTACCGTACTGAATTTAAAACTCCCATGGGAATGTCACCCTATAATCTTGAGTTCGGAATGAGTTATCACCTTCCTATTGAGATTGAGAACTAGGCATATCGGTCCATCAAAAAAAATTCAATTCTTATATTTCTGGTGTAGGTTATCAAAGGAAGTTGTAGATTCAATAGCTAGAGGAAATGAGAAGAGATTCATATGAGAACTCCCAGATTTATAAAGAATGAACCAAGGATACCCACAAAGTTCTGATCCTTAATCACTAGATCCAAATTGGGTAGAATGTCCTCCTATACAATGAAAGGTTAAAGTTGCATAAAATTAAGCTTCGTTAGCACTGGTTTGGACCATACACTATTACTAATGTCTCTCTATTTGGCATTGTTTAGGTTCAAAATAAAGAAACCAAGAAAACCTTCACTCTCAATGGGAAGGGGCTAAAGCACTTCCACAAAGGCATTTTGAAGTCCCTGATGGAGGAAATACAAGATCAAGAAGCAGTCTATAAATGAAACCCACCAGGTTTTATCCTTCCTTCCCACATTCTATTTTATTATAGTGAGGAAAATGCACACTTTAGGTGTCAGATATGGGTATTTTACTAGGTTAGATAGGAATTTTCATTATCTTTATTTCTTTTTCTATTTTTTCCTATTGTATAGTATTGTCACTTGACCCCCTCGTTTCCCCCCTCACTTTTGTGCCAAAATGTTAATTTTTTATTCCCACTTTATCATGGAAAATGATTCCCTCTTAATCATGGAAGTTATTGAAAATTCATGAGGAATTTCCATATTTCATATTATTTTAGCGTTCAATTTTTTTTGATGAAATATGCATTTCAGCAAGAATTCAATACTGTGGTGTTACTTTCTTTTGAAATTTGGTTCTTTTTCAATGATATAAATGGTTGTATCATTTTGAAAACATTGAGAAGAATGGTACCCTTTGTTTTAATAGTTTAAGGGGAAATTTTTTCACTTAATTTCTCTACAAACTTTTTCACCCAACCATGAAGTGTGAAAATACACTACTTAATAGAAGGTACATATAAGTTAGGTTACTTTTTCTCTACATTCCAAAATGATTTTTCCATACATTCATTCCTTATTCGATCTATTTCATTAATGTACTAGATTGAACTATGCATGTGTACCTATTATTTGACTATTGTATACCCTAAAAAAGGGTTGTATATTGGGAAGGTAAAAAACCACCCTTCCTTGACTTCTGATCTTGTTATAACTATTACAATTAGTGTTGTGAGGAGATCAAACAAGGTTTGAGAGAAGAGTATGAGATTTGTTCCAAGTGAAACTTTTGAAAAAAAATAAATGTGGGGAGTGATGAAAAGTACAAAATATGGGGATATCTAGGTAAGGAGATTATAGTTTGACTTTTGGGAACTCTTAAGTGAGTGGGTCTTGAAATTTGATTGCAAAAGATGTAGGGTTGGTTCAATGAAAAGGACCATGTAAGTAGACAATTTTTAAAATAACTTATATTTAATCGATAAAAAGTTGAAAGAATAGAATGAAATGGTTATCGCACACACACACACACTTGGATAATTAATGATATGATTAACTTTTGAATTATTTTCATTGATTGTTATCATGAATCTCTTGGAATTTCATTCTGATATAATTTTTGAGACGTCTTTTTCTATGATCATTAAGAATAACTCCTTGGTGTGATTTTTTATTTAATCACATTTATATCAGGAATTAAATTTTTATTGAATTTTAAATCTTTATAAAGTTGGAAATATCTACATGCATAATTTTTGTAAATATGACTTTGCCTAGGAGTGAAATTTTTTAGGTGTGGGGTTACGATCGTACCACGATTCACTATTTTATTTTCACCCTTACACAATCGTATTAATATGATTTTGTATTGTAAATTCCAAATACAATAACAAATTTCACTTCTTTTTTAATTGAATTATTTTTTATCACTGTTAAAAAGGGAAATGTTACTTTTTTTATAATTTTGTTAGAGGTGGAGGTGATTTGGAGGGCCCATGACGATGTTCAAGAAAAATGGGCTAAACTGTGCATGATCCAATCTCACCAGTGGAATAAACCATGAAATTCTACTAAACTGTGCAAAAAAATTGGATGTGATTTTTTTTCTAGTTCAAAATTTATTGGGAAACCTTTTTCCTGATGAAAACTAAGTCTCATTCATCCATATGGTGGCCCATCCGGACTAATCTGTCTAGTACACTGAATTTTCACAAAGTCAAAAGTGGTGTGATGTGATATTCCCATATATCCCGATGTAGGTATCCAATTGATTCCAAAATTTCAGTGGATATATTCAAGAGGTGAGTAAAAAATTTTTTAGTTTTTCCAAAAACATGATAAGGCTTTCTACCTATAAAAAAACATGGGATATGTGGTTTTGATAAATATGTGTGCCCAAAACCACCTTCCAATTTTCATATAAAATGGAACCCTGGTCTCTTCATTTGAAAGTTCAAACTAGAAGAAAATATATACCATTTTGGAGGTCCAGAGGTGTCCTCTCCTCATCCTAGAAGTTCTGGATTCCTCTATCCTCATAGGGGGATTAATAATGAAGAAAAAGTTTCACTCAAGCTTCCTCCTCCTCTCAATGTCAGGCTAAACAGTGGGAATTCATTTTAAGGGAGCTACACACATGCAAAGGGAGTTATGGTGCATCTATTAGCTACTTTTTTGGAGTAATTTGGATGTTAAAACATTTCATTCCATGTATCTTATGTGATTTAATTTTTTAATGCTTCTTTTTATGCATGTGAATGTTATGCTCTTAATTTATAACCGATCGATGTGAGGTTTTGAGTGAGTTACTTGTGATGTCTTGATTGGAAAACATAAGAATACATTTCTGACCAACATTCTTGAGATTTAAATCTACATTGGAAGCTCTCATTCCATGCATAAGTTATAGAACTTGGAAATACGATTGTTATGTCAAGGTTTGGTTCTTCAAGAAATTAAATAAAGGCTTAGGAATTAATCGGGCTTCCAATTAATTTCAACCAAACAATAAATCCAAACCTAAATGAATCTCTAAGAAAAATGAACTTGAAATCTTTGAAGTGAAATTAAAATTAACCATTTGTATCATATTTTTCAAAATCCATGTGGTTTGTCAAATATTAAACTATTTATGTTAAGTTATTTTCTTAAAACTGTTTTCAAAATCACCCCCTTTTTAGTAATTATTATTAAAAATGAATAATATAAACCTATAAATAATCCTTGAGAGATGTCCTAGGGTCTTCCCTATATTATAAATAAACCTTAAAAATATAATAAATTTGAAATGTCATGACAACACGGTCTGTTATTTAACTCATTCAAAATCAACATTATCATATCCCCCAATGAGCACAATTTTCAAAAGGGTATTTATCCTATACAATTCACAATATCAAGATAAAATCAAAGATCCTAAATCATGAAAAATAAACCCATTTACCCTTAAATTTAAATTAAATAATTGAATTTTTTATTAGGAAAACTTAAACCATACACCATAGATAAAAAATTGGAATCTCCTCCTGTATGATACAGAAAAGTGAAAAATGAGGGATTTCTTACCTAAAAAGAGATTTCGGATTTTACTGCCCATCACACAGTGAAGTTAGAAATTTCAGAAAACCACCACTACATGAATAAATCATGGATCAAATGAGACTTCATCAAGGGTTATCAAAAACCTATCCCACACACACCCAAAATTAAAACCACACCACCGTAGCATATTTATGGGTGAATAATGAAAGGCAAACCACGGGGAAGAGAGGAGAAATCACTACAAATCAATAATGGGATTCCACAAAAACCAAAGGATTGAATCTATAAAAAGTGGAATGGAAGATCCTCTAAAATCACTTAGGGTTTTATTAGAAATAAGATAGATATGAGCAAACAAATGTGAGAACAGTTGTTCAATAAAAAACTATATATAAGATGTAATTCGCCCGACTTATGATGTAAATCCATTACTTATGTCATAAGTTACATGGACTATGTATTTTACACCATAAAACCAACCTTTCCCCCGTAAACCGTCAAAAATCCAAAACATGTTTCCTAGGGATAGAATTATCTTAGCCATAAATACCCATCTTACGATGTAAACTCATTTCATACCAAACCCCTCACCAAAGACAATCTATAAAATGGCCGTATTCTCAAGATGTAAACTATAGGATTATGGAATAAAACCCTCTTTTACATTATAAACCTCTCTAATGAAACACACCTATATCTCAAACTCCAAATAACCTCACAAAACGCTTCAGGCCTCCTTCGAAACTCATCCAACACCAAAAATGGAAATGTAACAGTTTGGGAACAAACTATTACACTAGATACCTCTCAAATGTTTCTCATCATCAAGAATCAAAACTAATCTCTAGGAAAGGAAACGGGTTCAAACAACCACCCCATGAGACACCTCTCAATGATCTCATCACACCTCAAATGATACCACTGACCAAACACACCCAAACAAAACATCCAAAAATCACACTACATAGCCACATCACCAACTCTCACAGGGCACAACACCACATCATCTGGTACTAGCCATAATCCACCATACATCTCACAACCATCTCACCTCCACATATCCCAAACTAATAACCACCAAAACCAAAAAAATACACTAACTTGAATATATGAATCATAGATTTACATCCTCCATGTCAATATACTATCCAATCTCGGCAGCATTAAATCACCCACATGAGTTTAATTGCATCATCTTATAATTCATCTCAATTATAAACTAGGTCCTACACTTTTCATGTGTTAGAACATTATAACACATCAAAAATCAATAAAACAAAAAATATCATAAAACATTAAGGTCCAAACATCACATCAGCAAGTGAGAACAATAAGGAATGATCAAAACAAGATAAAAAAAACTCTGTGTACTAGTCACAATTCTATATATCATGCTCTTAAGTACTCTCCTCTAGGACACCATGCCTCCAAAACATACAAACCAAATGAATGGTCTTTCCTCACAACACCTTCTCCTGATGATCTTAGATTTACACTGGCCACTCTATGAACATTGTTTCATCCTAGATATCCCACTATCCCTAATAAATGACTTGGGAGTCATCAAAAAGATACTAATTGAGTTGAGATATGTGGAAGATTTTGTGGATATGGTCTATTCATGGTGGAAACACCAATTGATATGACACCTCACTGACTCACCCCATCAACTCAAAGGGACAATAAACCTATGAGAAAGCTTACTCCCTTGCCAAACCTCCACTACCCATATTGGGGAGAAACCTTAGAGAGAAAATGGTCTCTAAGCTAGAAATCCAATAGTATCCTCTTGTGATCTTAATAATAATTTTTATGGTCATGTACTACTCTCATCCTCACACAAACAAGTTGAGCCTTTTATATCATTCTCTACACCACATTGGGATAAAGAAATATGGTCTCCCCAAACTCCATCCAATAAAATAGAGAATGAACTGACCACCCATACAAATCCTCAAATGGGGCCCTGCCGATGGATGAGTGATAATTGTTTTTATAAGAAAAATAAAATGAAGGAAGTGTTGTTCCCACAATCTACTGAAGTCTAAGATGCATGCCCATAACATATCCTCTAGTGTCTAAATGTTACTCTTCATTTGGCCTTCCATCTATGGGTTTAAAATAGTGATGAGGCATAATTGTGTGCCAAAATCATGCTACAATACCCTCCGAACTCATGAGGTAAAACAAACATCCTGATCTGAGACAATGGACCTCATAACTCCATGTAACTGCAACACCTCATTTACATACCTCCTTGCCAAAAAATCCCCAACACCTAAATCCTTGATCACTAAGAAGTTGTCTAATTTCATCAACCAATTAAAGATTACCTGGATAGAATCAAAACCTCCAAAATCTCCGGGTAAACCTATGACAAAATCCATCTAGATGTTATACAATTTTCACTTGAGAATGTCCAAAGGCTACAACCAACTGCTAGGATCATGATGCTTGTCTGTTGCCTGTAGGTTAACTATACACCTTTCTATTAACTCCACAAGCTCCTATTTCATCCTGGACCACCAAAACTACCTCCTCAATCCATGATACATATTTTTTTCTCTGATATGTATTGATAATGGTGAGCTATGAAAGTCATGGATAAATACCTCATGCATCACTATTAAAACAACTAACTTCCCATAAACCACCCTTGAATCTAATTGAAAAAGGTCAACTCCTCCATCCCTCTCTAAACATATCCATACTTATGAACAACATCCCTCTGAGAATTTCTTCTCAAATAATCTTCTAAAACAGTATCTTTTCCTAAGGTGTATGATATCTAAAAATCATAATCTTTAAGAAACTACATACACCACCACTATTTCTGATCCAGATCACACTACGAAAAGATATACCTCAAGATCTTGTGATATTGGAAGTCCAAAAAGTGATCCCTGATGAGGTAATGCCACAAAAAATTCAGCACAAAAACAACTAGTGGTAGCTTCAGATCATGCGTGGTATAGTTATACACATTGGGATGTAACTACTTAAACCCATACGCGATCACCACTCTTTACTGCATCAAAATGAATCCCAAAACTAGATATGATTCATTAAAAAACACCTCAAATAACAGACTCTCCTCATAAAACTAAATCACTGACCAATTTCTCCTTCATATAACCAAATTCCATTTTAAATTGACCAGTTTATACAAAATATTTTTCTTTCCAAGTTAAAGCTATCAAAAGTAGAATCTTGATTGAAATTGGGTACAATCCTATGATTGTAGTGTTTTAAGACATGGAAACTATTAACCTATTCTATGTTATTGGGTGACTCCCAAGAAACAACCACATTGACCAATGAAGGGTCTACTGCCACAACCTATTGAGACAACACATTCCCAAGGAAATGAACCCCTCATGTCCAGAACCTACTCTTGGACAAATTTCCAAAGAGTTTGTGGGGTCAAATAACATGCAAGATATATTTGAGATGATCAGAATGCTCCTTTTAAAAAACCAAACTAGGTAACCCTCAAACCTAGCACCTGAACCATTCTATTACATACCTGAAGGAAGTTCCTGATCCCCACATGCTCGCAACAAGAACCCTAACATCGAACAACAAAACAAAGTGAACAATTTCTCCCAACCTGATCAAATAGATGGCATATATGTATATTCAAAATGAAAAAGACAAATAAATAATAAAGGGATATATATACCATAATAGTCAAAAGACAGAAGAAATTAACAACTTCAAAATTAGTTAAATACATGAAAAAAGTCCAACTTCATGGACCAAAATCAAACAACTACTCTATGTAATGGTGTAAACAAACTCCCACCATCTCACCACTAGCTACCCAAAACCAACTGACATGAACCTCACCGCCTCACTGTGGCGCCTTTCCTTTCACTGCATTGGAAGACATAAAAAGGTCTACACATCACTGAGGAGGTGTGTAGGGTATGAGATAACAAGCTCAATAGGATCCCACCCAGGTGTTCCATATCATGTCTCTATATAAAAATTCCTCTATGCCTATTTTAAATAAAATATGGAATGATAATAAGTAAATTAGTTTTATAGAAAACATGGTAAAAATTTCCCTTTTTCACAGTTCTAAACAAAATCTAGTATAACATGTATATCAAGGATAACTCAAAAAGACAAGTAGTACCAAATAGAAGCCACAACACAAAAATCAATACCAAGGAACACAATAGTTCAGACTAGTAGACTAATCATACTATAATAAATTAGGTAGACAATCTAGTTCCTAGAACACAAGCCTAGAAAGTAGAGGAATACCCCATGAGTAAACCCCTTGAAAATTTCAATATTTATCCCCCAGAACAATGGGCCTAGGAAAAAGTGGAAATCCCCCTGAGAAACCCTCCTAATAATCACAAAAATATAGACGATGGCCTCAAGCTAAACCTTCCACCTAAGTACCCAAGGTAAACCATGTTCTTATTTACACTAATCAATTTAAATGTTTCAAAAGTACCCATTTCATTTTATTTCATAAAAAATCAGGGAAAAAGAATTTCTCTTTAAAAAAACTTTTTCAACACACAAAAATAGTAATTCCAATTTTTTAAATCAATTTAAAAAGAAAGTGAAATCAGGATAATTTTCATAGGCTAGAGATAGAACCATACACCTCAAAGCTTGGGTTGCACATTCCCTTAATGGGATCCAATAACAATGAAAACCCAACGATGAAAATGAAGGCCCTAGAATCTAATACACACCTCAAGATTGATCCATATTGGAAAAAATGGGTTAGTGGAAAGTGAAAACACCACATACCTCAAGAAAGGATGTCCGCTGCACCACAAATAACCAAGAAATATCCTCCAGAATGAGGTCTCCCAAAGGATCTAGATGAAGTCATGAATAATCACCAACTTTGGACACTAGATCTGATATTCCAACCCTAGGGTGCCACCACGATCAATAGAAACAAATAATCATAAAGATTACTTACCTGAAGAGATGCACCACAACCGCAATAGAGATCCAATGTTGAACAGATCGATCTAGATGGATAAGAGTCTCCCAAAATCTCCTAGAAGAGCTATAGGTTGAGAGACAAGGGTGTGGAGAAAAGAAATGAAGCCAAAATATCTTCTCTCCTATTTTAAAAACATTACTTGGGTCATTTCATGACATGTAATATAGTCACACGCCATGAAATCCATAGTGTTCAAGTAATCTAAAAAAATCCATTACATTGGATTAAAAATACATTATTTAAATAATTGAAAATGTAAAACCACTCTTCATGATGTGTAAAATTTTATAGCGTGAATCCCCTTTAACGACTTGTACCCAGTGATAGTTATATGTCGTGTAACCCAATTATATGGTATAAAATCCATATGTATCATGCAGAAAAAGAAGGTTAAAGTTGAAAGTCCAACAAATATCTGACTTCACCATACGTATCCTCCTAATTCATTATCATTCCTTTATAGACAAAGAAAAAAAGGATAACCATGATGAGGTCAAGAATGTACCTGATAGATGAGTAATAATATTTTACAAACTCCCCACCATAAAGACTTACTGTCCCTAGGAAGCCATGAAGAAGTTGTAATCCCTAAAAAAATACGAGTCCACTAATCATTCATCAATGTTTCATGTTCCCAAGTTTCATGAGTATATGATCCCTTTTTCCATTGAACTCTAACCAATATAATCAACTTACCAGGAAAGACTTTCACTCGAGAATCAATGATATCAACCGGTTTCTCCAAAATAGAAACATATGGATCTAACACCATTTTTTCCCAACTCAGAATGTGAGTTGGATCATGATGGTATTTTCTGAGCAGAGACATGTGGAAAACATATTTAATACCCATTAAATGAACAAGAAATGATAACTAATGAGTAACCTATCTAAGCCACTCAGTAACCTTAAATGGCCCAACATATCTCAGAGCCAACTTTCCCTGCTATCCAAGTGGATGGTGACCCAACCAAGGAGAAAATTTCTAGAAAACCCAATCACCTATGGAAAAATCTAGAGGTTGAAGACGTTGATCCACATACAAAATATATCCTCTCTGGGATGTTATCAGATGCTGATGCACATCCTAAATCTTCACAGATATCTCTTAAAGAAAACTTGGCCCAACTAAAGCCACTTCGCCCACCTCATCCCAACAAAGAGGTGATCTACATGGGTGACCACAAAACACATCCAAGGGAGCCATTATGATTGATTAATGATAAATATTATTATAAACAAACTCAACTAGTCCCATATGGATATCCCATGATCCTCCCAAATCCAAGGCACTGGCATAGAGCATATCTTCTTGTATATGAATCAAATGCTCAATCTGACTATCTTTCTGTGGATGGTAAGTTCTACTCAACTTGACCTGAGTTCCCATTAACTCTTGAATAATACTACAGTACCATGAGGTAAACCTAGGATCACTATCTGAAAAAATGGCATAAGGACTCCCATGTAACCTCACAATCTCTTGCACATACAACTTACCCAACCTTCAACTTTAGCAGTGTCTTGATTGGAATGAAATGGATAGACTTCATCAACCAATCAAAAACCACCCAGATAGAATTACTCCCTCATGAATTCCATATAAATCTAACAAAAAAAAATCCATGGATACATCATCCCATTTCCAAATAGGCACCATAAGAGGATGAATAAAACAAGAGGGTTTCAAGTGCTTTACCTTTATTCGTTGGCCGGTGTAACAGTGAGACACAAACTCCACGATGTCATGCTTCATACCTAGCCACCAGAATCATCAACTTATGTCATAATACATCTTCATATTGTCTAGATGAACTACCTATGAAGATTTGTGATAGTAAAACAAGACTAAACTTATTAAATATGCGGAGATGATAAACTACTTCTTAAAGTGGAGCATGCCATCTGAAGAAAGAGACCAGCCAGAAATAGTATCCCTACCATAAAGGATTTCTTGAGTCTTCTAAAACTCATCATAATACTACTAAATCTAAAAAATAGACTACATGAGAGATGATGATAACTGAACACTAGTCAGAATAACACCTGAAACATCCTCCTAATCATCCATGTGCAACTGAGTGAAAATCCCCATTAGGTTCCACTCCTCCTTCAATTCTAGAACAGCTTATGATGGTACTTTCCTACTAATAGCATCTGTAACGACATTCCCCTTTTTTGGGTTATAGGCGATATAAAAGTCAAATTTCTTAAGGTATTTTACCCATCATTTATATCTGATATTCAAGTCTTTATGAGAAAATATATAGCTCATACTTTTATGATCAGTAAAGACCATGAAATTCTCCCCAAAAATATGGTTCCACCAAAATTTAATCACATGCATAACTTCAAAAAGATATAAATCATGAGTGGGTTAATTATTTTCACATGATCAAAGATGAAAATAGATGTAAGCTAACACATAGTCATCCTTCATAAGAACACATCCCAAACTAGTACCTGAATCATCACAAAACACCATGTATCCCTTACCTAGCTCAGGTAAGATCAGAATAGGAGCCGATGTCATAAGTTTATTAAGATCATCAAAAGAAGACTAACACTTCACATCCCACATGAATTTCACCTCTTTCATAGTAAGAGTAGTTAAAGGTTAAGAAAACTTAGAGAAATCCTTGAAAAACCATCGTTAGTACCCATCAATACCAAATATGCTTTATATCTCAAATACATTCTATGGTTCCTTCCAAAACTAGAAAACCTTTACCTTCTCAAGATCTACTAATAATCCATGTTAAGAAATATTTTTCCCTAAGAACATCAATTTTAAAATCCAAAAAACTACACTTGAAAATATTTCCATAAAAATAATGATTTATTGTAATTTACAGAAACAAAATCAGATGGTGCTCATGCCTATGCTTTGATTTTGAGTAAATCAGAATATCATCCACAAAAACTATCACAAAATTTTCAAGATATTGATGGAATATCTAATTCATCAAATAAATAAAAATAGAAGGAGTATTATTTAGACTAAAAGGTATCACTAGATATTTATAATGGCCATACCTACTCCTGAAAAATGTCTTCAGTGTATCAGACTCCCGAACTCTGAGATGATGATAACTTGACCGAAGATCAATCTTAGAAAACCAATTCCACCCTTTAACCGATAAAACAAATCCTCTACACAAGGAAAAAAATATTTGTTCTTAAATTTCACTCAGTTCAACTTCTGATAGTCCACACATAACCGAGGTGAACCATCTGCTTTCTTAGCAAAGAGAAAAGGGGATATCCAAGGTGAAACACTAGGGTGAGAAAAACCCTTTCCCAATATGTCATCCAAATAAATATTGATCTATTTAAGCTCATTTGGTTCCATAAAAAATAAAGGTATCGATATCAGCTATGTACCTAACACTATGTTAATCATAAATTCTATCTATCTATGGAGGAAGACCCGAAAAGTCTTTTGGGAAAACATTAGAAAAGTCCCGAACGATGATGGGAAGACCAAAAAAAGAAGAACAATCATTAGAATCAACGACAAAAACATACAACAAACTCCTGAGATCTGGGAGGGAAGGTTCTACATGGAAAAACCTCGAGTCCCACTCCCCTGAAACACATGAGATCTCCCATTGGCAGTATGAAATAAAACATACCGATGATAAAAATCAACCTCGGTCAATAAGCGAAAATACAATCCATAATGATGATGAAGTCGAATAGATCTTGATCAAGAATGAGAAAATACCATACCAAATCCATATCAATAATCGTTAACAAACAAGAAGGACACCAAAACCCCTGGTCTTTCCTCTTACTAAGAGGTGTTTCTAACTCCATTAAAAGGGACATAAGTTCTATTGTAAATTTTAGAATATAAAAAAATGTGCATATATAAATGAGTGGGAGGCACCAGTATCAAATAAAGGAATTTCTACTGAAGATGAAATAAGGATAGTACCTCTCACAATTTACCGACCTGCATCATCTTCCACTGGACACTCATATGCTGTGTAAAAATACTTCACTCTTGAGGATTGAGGCTAGAGTCCTATAGTCCTTGAATCTTCTGACAGCACCATAGTAGCCTTTGGATCCAACAGACCCTGAACATATTGAGGTGTAGTCATAGCCTGAAATATGTGTTGTAAGTGACCAATGAATCCACAACTATTACACATATTTGAGGGTATAGGACAAGAATATCTTATGTGTCCTACCTTGCCACACTGATAGCAAGTAAGAGGCACATTTCTAGCTATAATGGATAGTGTAGAGAATGCTCACTGCTAAGACCCACATCCACCACTACTATAATGATCCTGTAACTTCATTTTATTCCCATGCACACCATTAACGTTGCCACTAGATGGAAGAGAAGGGTTGGGAAAATAAACCTTGCCTACCATATCCACATATTCCATCATAGATCTATCTACTGTCTCTATATGGGTAGAATGTTTCAACATAAACACATGCGATCTGATATGCAGTCGTAAACACTATAGGTACTTCTAATCATTCAGCTGGTCATTCCTCATTAGGTCTGGAGAAAAAATAGACAATCTCAGAAAATCAGTTGGTGTAAGACAAAAATCGAATGCTCTAACAGTTGTAAAGAGAGGAGATTCATAGACATCACCAGTATCAATGACTCTAGGGGAAACTGCTGAAAGAATAGGGTTTTCAAACCCTTCCAATCCAAGTCCACATTCCTACCTTCCTGGACCATTGAATTACACCATCGGTTACTAGAACCCTTGAACATGAACTATGCACACATTACCCTAGTATTATTAGGTGTTTCCATAAATTAAAAGATCTCATTGATCCTATCCAGATAGTCCTCCACATATTGAGGTTCAATTATTCTCTTAAAGGACGGTGGATTCTCACACAATAACTCCCAAGATCATTTTCTCTCTCCTCCAGTTCCTGGTTGTACCTTAACAACAGTGTTTGAACCTATGGTATATCCAAATCAACAACACAAACTACTCGTAATATATTCTTGATGAGATTATGATCTATAGGTGGATTCCTTTAAGAAGCATCAGTTTAATCATATTAAGGAACTCATGGAAGACATCTCAGAGGCATACAACTACACCCCAAAACATGAGAATGATCAGACAATAGAACAAATCTCAATTCAATCTAGAAAACCTATAAGTAGAAAATGATATTTAAAACCAAAACCAACACTAAATACACACATCCCAACATCCCATGCTAACTTGAGTTTCATTATGACAAGAGATGTCCATGAACTTATCGTAACATAACTCTCAAGTCCCGAAAATACTACCTCTACTCTAACAGACATCCCAATACAATGACTATTGAGGACATACCTCCTAAAATACCAAATTATAACAAACTGACCTCGGTAACCCTCAATCTTGGCACCTTACCTGTTCCATTACATACCAAAAGGGCATTCCCAATCCCCACGAGTAGGCGATAAGCACCTGGGCATCAAACAACACAACAAAGGGAATGATTTCACCTAACCTGATCAAAAACATGAAATATATGTATAAATAGAATGAAAAATATAGAGTAAGACTAAAGGAATATATATGCCATAATAGTAAAAATACATCAGAAGTGACCAACTGAAAAAGTAGTCAAAGCTCTGAAAATAAGTGCAACTGCATAAAACAAAACAAAACAACTACTCCATGGGATGGCATAGATGAACTCCCACCATCTAACTAGTAGCTACCCATAACCATATGACATGAACCTCACTACCTCACTGTGGGGCCAATCCTTTCCATACGTTGGAAGATATACAAAGGTATATGCACAAATGAGGAGGTGCACAGTGTGTGAACTAACAAGATTAGTAGGATCCAACCCAGGTCTTCTATATCAAGTCTATGTATAAGGATTCATGTATTCTTATCTTAAATAAAACATGGCATGATAACCAGTAAAACCGTTTTATAGAAAACATGGTAAAAAATTCCCTTTTTCATAGTTCTAAAAAAGAATGTATAATATGAATATCAAGGATGACATAGAAATCAAAGTAGTAAAAAATAGAAGTGGTAGAAAAAGCATCAGTACTAAGGAACACTATAGTTCACACTTGTATACTACTCATACCATAACAAATCAAGTGCACAATCTAGTTCCTAGAGCACATGACTAGGAAGTAGAGGGATACCCCTTGATTAAACCCCTTAAAACTGTCAATTTCCATACTCTAGAACAATGGGCCTAGGATACAGAGGAAAGAATCTTGAGAAACCCTTTTGATAATCACAAAAATATGGATGATGGCCTCAAGATAAAACTTCCACCTAAGTACCAAAGGTAACCCATATGCTTATTTTCACAAATCAATTTCAATGTTTCAAAAGTACCCATTTTCTTTTCATTTATAAAAAATTAGTGAAAACCCATTTCTCTTTAAAAACCCTTTTTAAACATACAAAAATAGTCATGCCAATTTGATAAATCAATTTACAAAGAAAGAGAAATTAGGCTAATTATCATAGGCTAGAGACAGAACCACTGACCTCAAAGCTCAGGTCACACATGCCCACAAGGATATCCACCAACAATGAAAACACACCAATGAAAATGAAGGCCTTAGAATCTAATCTAGACCTCAAGATTGTTCTATCTCAGAAAACAAGGGGTTGACTAAAATGAAAAAAACCACATACCTCAAGAATGGACGTCCACCACACCACAACTAACCAAGGAATGGTCACTGGAACAAGATCTCCCAAAAGATATATAAGAAGACATAAATAATCATCATCTTAGACCACCATATCTGATAACACAACTCTAGTGTGACACCATGATCAAGAGAAATGAAGAAGTAGAAATATTACTTACTCAGAGAGATGAATCACAATCGCAATAAAGATCCAACATTGAAGGAATCAATCTTGATGGAGAAGAGTCTAATAAATTTTCCTAGAAGATCTCTAGCTTGAGAGAAAAGGGCCTAGAGAAAATAATTGAATCCAAAATAATCGCTCACCTATTTTAAAAACTGTATGCGGGACATTTCATAATGTGTAAAACAGTTACACACTATGAAATCCATGATGTTAAAATTTTCCAAAAAATCTATCACCTTGGATTAAAAATCAATTATTTAAATGATTCATGATGTGAAACCATTATTCAAGAAGTGTAAAATTTCATAGGATGAATCCCCTTTCATGGGTTTTACCCATCAATAGTTATATAGAATGAAAGCCTTGTGAATCATGCAGAATAAGTAGGTTAAAGTTAAAAGTCCAAAAAATCTATGACTTCACCATTATAGGTATCCTCCCAATTCATTATCAGTAATTTACAGACAATGGAAAAAAGGAGAACCATGATGAGGTCAAGAATATACCTGATAGATCGGTAATGGGATGTTACAATCCTCCTCAAAATTTGAGTAGATCAATATTTCATCGATGAAAACTACTATGAACTAGTCCAAGAATTCATGGAACGTAATTTTCATGATCCCTATGAACATAGCTAGTGCATTCGTGACACTGAATGACATGACCCTGAACTCAAAGTTCCTATACCTGTATCCAAAGGCTGTCTTTGGAATATCTTCGTATTTCACCCCAACTAGTGATACCCAAACTATAGATCAATATTAGAATACCAACGTGACCCTCTCAACTATTTAAAAAGACCATCTATATCATCAAAACTGGGTAATATTTTTTTAACGTTACCTAATTCATGATCTTATAGTTTATGAATAACCTTATAATACCATTCACCATCTTGAAGAACAACACTAGATCACCCCACATAGACACATTGGGTTAGATGAGACCTTTCCTCATAAGATCATCTATCTGAATCCTTAACTCTCATAACTCCCAAGGTTCTATTTGATAAGATCCATCGATATAAGAGAGTCACCATTCTATAAGTATATCCTGAACTCAGTATCACATAGATGGGGAAACATCATAACCTTCTCAGGGAAAGCATCCAAAAACTCCCCAAAAACCATAGGAACCTCAATCATCTAGGCATCCACTGATTACATAGCCAACTCAACCATTAGAGAAAGAAAGGGATCTATGAATCTACTAATGACTTGACAACCCAACTCCTCAATGAAAACCACATGATAGAAATTCATGTATGAAAACATAACTCTCATATAGAAGAAATCAATAATATTATGCATAGAATACAACCATTCAATGCTCTGTATCTGAAGTAAGAATAGATCCCCATTGGACTGATGCAGCTCCATAATCAGTCTTGAATCCCAAAACACATCACACAAGCTGGTTTAGACTTGGTTTGGTGTAGTTAACACTAGTGGAATGAGAAGCCTCTATATTTCTAGTACCAAATAAAGAACTAGAGTGGGTGAAACAATGGAGTGTGATGCTCATGAATTAAACAAGGCATACATAAGGGTAAATGATAAGCTAATCATACCTCGAATGATCTATAGACCCTCCTGTACTACTAAATCCACTATATGAAACTACCCACACCTAGCTCCTCTACCTCTATGTTGACGACCACCTCTATAGACACACTAAGGTTGAGGCCCCTCAACATGAGGAACATCCCGAGGTCAGACTCTATATTCTCTATACCCTCTCAGTGAAGCATAAAATTTCTTCTAAAATGAATTTTCTGAAATATACTACTGAATCTAACAATGAACCTAACCTCCTCCCACAAACTAAGGTTAAAGAACCATTATGAACTATTTTTGGAGATGGCCACAAACCCCACATAAAAATCACACCAGCATAAAGTCTCTTGGATAATAATGGATACCACTAGCCCCAAAAATCTATAAAGAAAAATTCTAAGGTTGACACCTTTCTAGTTAAAACGTCTAAGTCCATGGCACATGAGACCTATTTTTGAAAAATCTACTCCCTGAGGAACCCTACTAGATCCCCTATCATGAAAAATCTCCTTGTGAGTGCATCTACTCAATCACCTCCACCATCATCTACATCTAGAGATACATTGGAAATGTAAATGGAGTAACTGTATATTGAATTGAAGGATGGATTGCCTCATGGAGACCTCTCAAATGAAAATCCTCATTTGAAAAAAGATATAGTGAAAAATGTAGAAGGTCCTTGAAATTGATTCTCAACTCCCACACTGACATACTCCCATGCTGAAGAGGAATAATTTCCCACCACTTCATTATGTTCATGGTTGATGAAATGAAATCTACCCAAAACTCTTTTGGAAATTTGAACCATGAGACAAATACCTCCTTATGATCATCAAGATACAACATCCACCATTTATGCGTAGCTCCCTACATTCGACTAACTTCCAATAGGACCCAATATCCCATCAGGGCATATATCAAACTTAAAGAGATCCCAATCTCCTTCAACTATCTCTTCATCTCCAAATCTGAAACACTACCACCATACTTCCTCAAAGCTTCCTGGTTAAAATAATGTAATGATTTATACCTAGCCTCGTCCTCCTTTGTTAAGATTAACCCTTTCATGATCAAATGGATCACTCGGCCGAACCTCTACTTCTTGAACCACACAATGATGATGTTCAGGTTCCATAATTGAAATGTGAAATAAATATTCAATAATACTAATAATATGAAATTTTATTAAGTTTAATTTAATTAATTTTAAATTCTTTTTAACTTCCCATAACCAAAACCACCGAATTAAAATAAGAAATCAAGTTAATAATGGTGCATAAGTCTCTACCCTACAATAAGGTCCACCTCACTAAGATATTCAATAAGATTAGAGATCATACATGTAACGTCCCAGCTCTAGGTGCCACTCAACGGGTGCCCCAAACCAGGTTCGTCACGTGACCTCAAGCGCATTTCCCCAAATGCCAAAGGCTTCTGACTAGTAGTGAGGGCCCATGTCTGATAGTGGGGAAACTATTCCCTCATTTGTAAAAGTGTAGCGCAACGGAATGAAATAAAACATAAAGAAACAGCAGAAGTAGTAAAACATACACAATAGAAATAAAAAACTACAGTAAAGGATAATCAACCAGATATATATAGATATGATGCATCATGTCTCCAGTTCTAAGAAAACATCCAGAACATGTTACACTGCATTAAAATACAATACAAATTATAACAAAACAGAACAAGAAACTAGTAGCATTGTGAGCCTAAGACCAGTCCCATGCTCCCCTAATCCTCAATAGCAATAAAGTACTTGTATAGGGATCCTTGCCCTTATATACACCTGCAGAAAACTAATCTGTTTGGGCCGAAAAGCGTGACCCAAATAGGGTGTGAGAAATATATCTCAGTAGGCACCCGCCAAAGGCCCGTGCTCAACTGTGTGTAAAACATGCAACAATAGTGTGCAGTAGTAAACTGCAATAAAGTAATCAGTACTAAAAAGTAACTAACTTAACCATTATATTTCCATTTTAATATCCATTTAATCCTTTAATTTAAAATATCACCACAATGAATATTCTAATTAAATAGCCAACGTCCTCAGACATGTAAAACCTTACCCTCAGGTAATCAGAATCTAACCTGCAGGTATTGCCCTCAGGAGTAACAAAAATTACCCTCAGGCATACGAAGTGTCGCCCTCAGGCACAAAATCAACTGCCCACAGGCACAGAAGATGTTTCCCTCAGGCTAGGATAACAACTACCCTTGGGCTAAGCAAAACAACGCCCACGAGCTAAGTAAAACACTGCCCACATGTGCAAGTAACCGGGCCATGACCAACATGTAAATAAATATTCACAAGAAATTCCTCTCAAGGAAATTCTACAGTCTTTACTTTAAAGGCATACCCTCGGGTATCCTGGCCAAATGGATAAACAGAGGAATGCACCCCTGGGGTGGTCCTGGATCCAAGAACTAATCCCAAACAACAGTTTTAAAACTTTAATTAATCACCTATACAATTCTAGGTATTAAAATTATCCACAGACTCAGCCACACGACACCCCAACATGGGTTTGTGACACTAAAAATGCACAAAGACACACGACAGTTGGAAATAAACACCAAGAAACCTACCTTAAACGTCAACGAACGTTATACCTGAACGCTGATTCCAGAAACGCCCAAGAACGATGCACATTTGATGAAGAAAGAAACTCACTTAAACTTGAATAACATCCATTAGGGTAAGGATTGGCAAGAGACACACTAAGAGAAGGGAGAGCTTACCTGCGCGGTTCCAATGAGATCGTCCGAGGCAGAAATGGATTCCTGACGAATGCCCGATGGATCTACGAAGCTTCAACCATCTCTCCCGATCTCCCTCTTCCCATTATAAGCCTTCCCTATGAACAGGGGAGGCTACTTCCCATTTTAAGAGAAAAAAACAAAGTACACGGTGTGTACTTATGAGTACACGGCGTGTACTTCCCATTTTTAAACTTTTCCTCTGGTGGCTTCCCACCATCATGGCACTGTTCACATGCTGACGTGACTACACGGTGTGTCTCCTTGAGCACATGATGTGTTCTGTCGCACAACTGGCCACCTACTTACTATTCGCCTGCCGACTGACTACACGGTGTGTAAGGGACCACTACACGGCGTGTAGTTGATTCCTACACCCTTCATCACCGACACGACCACATACCCTGTGTACTAACTCCACACGGCCAAAAGTACCTGGCATGTGGACAAAGTACACGACGTGTGGACAAAGTACACGGCGTGTATTTTCAAAAAATTGGAATTTTCCCCATTTTCCATATTTTCTCAAAAACACTTAAGGAAAGGAGAAAAGAAGAAACTCGAACCTGAGAAATAAGAACCGAGTTCTAACAAACTTCCCCCTTAAAGCAATTCGTCCCCAAATTTCCCTTCCAAGGGTGGCGAATATATAGCCGTGAACAACTCCGGCCACTAAGCACGTACGTCGGTCTCCCGCTCCTAGGTTTCGTCCTACACTCGGCCATGCTGCCATAACACCCGTACGAGAGGAACTGACCGGCCTCAGAGAACCTTCGTGCTCCTGTCAATGATACGAATAAGATGCTCCTCAAAGGACGCATCTAACTCCAGCTCAACCTTTTCTGGATGAAAAACGTGAGATGAGTCTGAATGATAACGGCGCAACTGAGATACATAGAAGACATCGTGCATGGACCGATACCTCTGTGGTAACTGAAACCGATAGGAAACCAGCCCGACTCTCTCCAGAATCTCAAATGACCCCACATACCTCGGTGAAAGTTTTCCCTATCTCCTGATCTGCTTGTGTCCCATCCTCGGCGAAACATGCAAGAAAACCTAATCCCCGACCATGAACTCCAGAGGTCATCTGCGGTGATCAACATATGAATTCTGACGATACTACGCAGTATCCATCCACTTCTGAATCAACTGGACCTACTCAGAAGTCTCCTGCATGAGACATGGTCCCAGTAAAGCTGCCCCACCTGCCTCTAACCAGCACAAAGGTGATCGGTACGACCTACTGTATAAAGCCTCATAAGGTGCCATCTCAATAGTCGCCTGAAAATAGTTGTTATAGGTAAACTCGACTAGGGGTATATGCTTCTCCCAAGAGCCCCAAAAGTCTAGGACGCATGTACGCATCATGTCCTCAAGCACTTGTATCGTACGCTCTGACTGACCATCTGTCTGAGGGTGGTATGCTGGGCTCAGAAGCACCTGTGTACCTAGTGCCCTCTGAATTCTCTGCCAGAAACGAGATGTAAAATGGGCGTCCCTATCAGAAACAATAGAACGTGGGACCCCATGAAGACGTACAATCTCTTGGATATACAACTTTCCAAGCTCGTCAACTCTGAAAGTCTCCTTTATCGGAAAAAAGTGAGCTACCTTCATGAGTCTGTCCACAACACCCCACATAGCATCATTGACTCGAGGTGACCTCGGCAATCCAATCACGAATTCCATCACGACATCATCCCATTTCCACTCCGGGATGGGTAACTTCTGTAACAGCCCAACTGACCTCTGATTCTCTGCCTTCACCTGCTGATAGGTGGAACACCTCGTAACAAAACCAGCTACATCCTTCTTCATACCCGGCCACTAGTACTGACGTATCAAGTCTCGGTACATCTTGGTAACCCCGGGATGAACTGCCCAAGTTAAAGCATGAAACCCCTACATCAGCTCCTTGAGTATATCCCCTGGAACCCATACTCATCCATGTAAACGTAGAACCTCATCGTTTCCCATCATCAAACCAGGAGGAGGGTCCTCACTTTCCACCGACTCCCGTAGAACTAGGTCTTCTGAAACTGATAGCTGTCTCGTCCTCACGCTACTCAGGAGAGTAGAAGTCACAACTAAAGATGAAATATAGGTTTTCCCCTGACTGTCGTGCACCTCCAAATGCATCTCAGAGAACAAGTTCATAAGCTTCCACTCACCACTAGCCTCCTGCACAGCCTATACCTGAGTCTTCCTACTCAGTGCATCAGCTACTGCATTACCTTTACCAGGTGTATAGGCAAGATCAAAATCGAAGGACTGATGGTATTCGACCCACCTTCACTGCCTCAGATTCAATTCACGCTGAGTAAGGATATACTTGAGACTTTTGTGATCGGTGAAGACCACGAAACATTCTCACAATAGATAATATCTCCAACAGTGCAACACATGCACAACTATAGCAACTCGAGATCATGTGTCGGGTAATTCCTCTCATGTGGCCTCAACTGCCGAGACCCGTACGCAACAACTCGATCACCCTGCGTCAACATAGCTCCCGACCCAATACCTGATGCATCACACTAAATTGTATAGCTCTGCCCCTACTCTGGGAGTATCAGGATTGGTGCTGATGTCAACCTTCCTTTCAGGTCCTGAAAGGCTATCTCACAAACTTCTATCTAAACGAACTTCACACCCTTCTTAGTGAAACTCGTTAATGGCGCTGCTAAGCGGGAGAAGTCCTGGATGAAACATCTATAGTAACCAGCCATCCCTAAGAAACTCCATATCTCAGACACATTCTTGGGCTGCTCCCAGAAAATTACTGCTCTCACCTTCTCTGGGCCTACTGAAACTCCTTCCACTGAGATTATATAACCCAATAAGTGAATCTAGTCCCTCCAAAAGTGGCACTTTGAGAGCTTAGAATATAGACGATGCTCTCTCAGTGTACTCAATACTATATCAAGATGGGTGGCATGGTCGTGTCGAGTGTGAGAGTACACCAAGATGTCATCCATGAATACTACCATAAAAGAATCCAGATACGGATGGAACACACGATTCATCAGAACCATGAAAACTGATGGCGCGTTAGTGAGTCCGAACGGCAAAACCGTATACTCGTATAGACCATACCTGCTCCTGAAATCTATGAGAGGTATATAATATGGTCTAACGCACAACTGATGATATCCGGACCTCAATTAAATCTTTGAGAACACTCATGATCCAGGAATTTGATCAAAAAGGGCATCAATCCTTGGTAAGGGGTATCGATTATTGACCGTCATCTGGTTCAACTTCTGGTAATCCACACAAAGTATGATGGTACCGTCCGCCTTCTTCTAAAAAAGGACATGAGAACCCCATGGAGAAGTACTGGGCTGGATGAAACCCTTCTCCTATAACTCCTCTAACTACCTCTTGAGCTACTGCAACAAAGGCGTGGCCATCCTATAAGGAGGAATGGACACCGGTGCTACTCCTGGAACGCGCTCAATAGAGAAATCCACCTCACTTTCCGGAGGAAGACCTGAAAAGTCATCCGGGAAGACATCCCTCAAATGATCAACCACTGGAGGGAAGACCGTCTGACAAGTTCCCTGGCCATCCAGATATAAGCTTGCAATCTGGGCTATAACTCCACCTTGCCCATGATGCTCTGGTCCAGCTTGACTCGCCTGAACATCCCACTCACCCTTGTATAGAAACACTCTGCCTTATAGTGATGTGAAACTCACCCTGCAATGATAGCAGTCCGTAAAGGCTCTAAAGGGAACCAACCAGTCTATCCTAAGAATGGCGTCATAGCTCGTCATCTCTAAGACATAGAGGTCTCAAAGGATGTGACACCCACCAACCTCAAGGGGGAACTCATTGCACTGATGCACACCAGCCGTTTTAGTCCCCAACAGAGTGTCTAGAATCACGATATCAGAAGAAGAAGAAACACAGAGCCCCTGGCTCTCCACAATGGGAACAAATATAAAACTATGTGTTGCACCCGTATCAAAAATTACTGAAGATAAGACAGAAGCTACTAGAATAGTACCTCTAACAGTAGAATGTCCGGGATCCTGCTCCTGCTGGGTCTGCTGCACTGCATATGTCTGCCCAGTGCCGCAGCCCTGTGACACAGCCTGGATACCCTGAGCTGTCCCGCCCTACTGACTCTGCAATCATGGTGTCTGGATACCTTGGCCCTGACCACCATCTATGCCTGCATGCCCTGACGTATTCCAGTTCCCTGACTAGTAAGAAGCAACTGGTCCTGCTCCCGCACACGGAACAGAACCCCTCTCACTAGCCATCAGTGGAAACGCCCTGCAAAAGCACTGTAGATGACCCATCTTGCCGCAAGATCGACACTCCACTGGGTCTCATGGACACTGAGGTCTCTTGTGTACCTCTTTACCACACTGGTAGCACCTGACTGGACCACCTGATGAAACTGCCTGGCTGGTACTGCCACCCTGAGAGAAGTCCATCTGTCTCTTCCTCTTGCCAGGAGAAATAGTACCTGTAACTGGTGCTGAACCGCCCTGACCCACACCACTAGATTTCCACAGGTTCCTCTCTGTGATCAGCGCCTGGTTCACAATATCATGTACAGAAAGTAACCTGAAAACATTCACCAGTGCTCATATGTTATACCGAAGACCATCCTCGAAATGTCTGGCTCTCAACGTCTCATCACCCACCATCACAGGTTCAAAACGCTAAAGCTAGGTGAAACGAGCCGAATAATCCATCACCGACATAGTGCCCTACTGTAGATTCATGAACTCTCGAGCTCTATTTGCCCTCAACATCTTTGGGAAGAAGAAGTCATAGAAGACTGCCTGAAAATCTTCCCACGCCATGTCTTTGTGATGCTCTGACTGGGTGGTAACATCCCACCACCTCTTGGTTGAATCACGCAGCATGTAAGTTGCAAGCTTGACCCTCCGCCCTGGAGGCGTCTCAAGATGCTTGAAAATAGTCTACATCGATCCCAGCCAAGACTCCGCAGCTTGTAGTCTGCCATCCCCTAAAAATGTAGGTGGATGCTGCTGCTGGAAGATATGAGTTAGCTCGGCCATAGATGTGGTAGCCTGCAGTGCTCCCTGTATGGTCTGCATGAACCACATAAAGCCTTCACAGAACTGTTCATCTGCACCTGTGTCTGGTATAACGACTGGTGCCACATCTGGCTCTACTAAAGGATCAACTGGTAGCCCATGGCCCACCATCTCTGGAGTATTCTCATTGCCACTCTCCTGGAGAACAACACACGGTCGTCTCGACAGCATGACACTACAAGGTCAAAAACACGCCTTTAGAACAAGATTATTAGGGACCAAAAATGAAGAAACCCCAAAAGGGAACAGGAGGAAGAAGGCATTCAAAATATTCAAAACAAGACTACACGACGTGTATACCGACTACACAGCATGTACCTCACTTCCCTTTTCCTGCCCGAGTCCTTCTGCATGGCTAAGCCACACGACTCCTATAGTATAAAACTACACGGCGTGTACGGTGAAATTTTTGAACTGCCCGTGTCGTTTGTGACACAGCCGACTACTCGGCTTGACACTACACAACGTGTTACACCCGCACACGACGTGTCAACAACCCCGTTTCCTAGCCACATGGCTAAGTCCACACGGTCTGTCCTCGGACAAGACTACACTGCGTGTTCCCAAAGGTACACGACATGTACTAGACGAGCTCTGGCGACCCATGTTGTTAGTTACACGACCGGTCACACGGACCACACTACACGGCGTGTTCAATATACACACGACGTGTACTCAAAAGGTTTACATCGACCCGTGTTGTTAGTTACACAGCCGGGTGCCCAAGACACACTACACGATGTGTTCCACAATGGACACAGCATGTATGTTTTAAGGTTTCCTCTGCCCGGGTTGTTAGTTACACGGAAGACACTGGGTCAACACTACATGACGTGTACAAAAGCTATACGGCATGTTCTCCCTAAGAATTTTCCTTCCCCGTGTCGCCGCCCACACAGTTTGTGACACGAGAAGAGACTACATGACGTGTACTTAGGGGTTCACGGCGTGTACTTAAAAAGTTTATTTTTCTTCCCGAACAGAGGACCATATATGGTGTGTATACTGGAAATTCCGGACAGTATGCCTCAGAAACTTCCCCGGAACCCAGAAAACACTGAAAAACAACACCTAAGTTCCAAATTCCGATCTGTGAGGGCCCATACTCCCCACAAATCAATGTTTGACATCTTATCTGTGTTATAACATAATAAACAGTCAATGATCCACCAAATTCCATTCAATGGGGGCCCATACTCCCCAAAAACCAAAGTTTGGCATCCATTCTTTTGTAAACATGCTCACACAGAAATACCCTATCAAACAACAGGTATTGATCAAGCAGTTATCACAACAACACGTTTTTAGCACAATATCTATCACAACAACATGAAATTTCTAATTCACCTACATGGCATGGAACTATACATGGCATGCGATTTCTAGTATGTGCCTAAATGATGCATGAGATAGCATACCCTCATCTCATCAGGTTGCAACTAAATGGAACCCATAAATAAAATATCAACAGCACAATCACAAGTGCATCACCCAATGGTGAAATCATATCAACCGTAAAATTAAAAAATTAGAAAAATTGAAACACAAGGTAAATTGGATTTTCCCTGTACACGGGTTAGCTACGCCCATGTACAGCTTATTACCAACTACCGTTCTCGTCCTATCTCTGACTAATGATCCAAATAGTAAGTCAAAGAAAAGAACCGCTCTAATACCACTTTGTAACGTCCCGGCTCCGGGTGCCACTCAACAGGTGCCCCGAACCCGGTTCACCACATGACCTAAAGCACATTTTCCCAAATGCCAGAGGCTGCTGACTAGCAGCGAGGGCCCAGGTTTGATAGTGGCGAAACTATGCCCTCATTTGTCAAAGTGTACCACAATGGAATGAAATAAAACATACAGCAACAGTGGAAGAAGTAAACCATACACAACAGAAATAAACAACTACAGTAAAGGATAATCAACCAGATATATATAGATATGATGCAACATGTCTCCAATTCTAAGAAAATAGCCAGAACATGTTACACTGCATTACAATACAATACAAAGTACAACAAAATAGAACAAGCAACCGGTAGCATCGCGAGCCTAAGCCCGGTCCCATGCTCCCCTACTCCTCAGCAGAAATCAAGTACCTGTATAGGGACCCTTGCCCTTATCTACACCTACAGAAATGTAATCTGTTTGGGCCAAAAAGCGTGACCCAAACAGGGTGTGAGAAATATATCTCAGTAGGCACCCACCAAAGGCTCGTGCTCAACTATGTGTAAAACATGCAACAATAGTGTGCAGTAGTAAAATTCAATAAATCAAGAAGTAATAAAAATTAACTAACTTAACCATTATATTTCCATTTTAATATTTATTTAATCCTTTAATTTAAAATATCACCACAGTGAATATTCTAAGTAAACAGCCAATGCCATCAGACTTGTAAAACCTTACCCTCAGGTAATCAGAATCTAACCCGCAGGTATTTCCCTCAAGCGTAATAGAAATTGCCCTCATGCATATGAAGTGTTTCCCTCAGGAACATAATCAACTACCCACATGCACAGAAGAAGTTTCCCTCAGGCTAGGATAACAACTGCCCTCGGGCTAAGAAAAACAACACCCACGGGATAAGTAAAACACTGCCCTCAGGAGAAAGTAACCAGGCCATGGCCAACATGTAAATGAACATTTACAAGCAATTCCTCTCAAGGAAATTCTATAATCATTACTTTAAAGGCATACCCTCAGGTATCCTGTCCAAATGGATAAACAGAGGAACGCACCCCTGGGGTGAACCTAGATCCAAGCACTGATCCCAAACAACAGTTTTACAAATTTAATTAATCACCTATACAATTATAGGTATTTAAATTAGCCACGAACTCAGCCACACGACACCCCAACATGGGTTCGTGACACTAAAAACACACAAAAACGCACCACAGTTGGAAATAAACACCAAGACAACTACCTTAAATGTCAACGAACGTTATACGTGAATGCCGATTCTAGAAACGCCCAAGAATGACGTAGATATGATGAAGAAAGAAACTCTCTTAAACTTGAATAACTTACATTAGGGGAAGAGTTGGAAAGAGACACACTAGGAGAAGGGAGAGATTACCCGCGCGGTTCCAACGAGATTGTCTGAGGTGGAAACGGATTCCTGACGAACGCCCGACGGATCTCCGAAGCTTCGGCCTTCTCTCCCGATCTCCCTCTTCCCGTTCTAAGCCTGAGGCTACTTCCCATTTTATGCGAAGAAAACAAAGTACACGGCGTGTAATTCCCATTTTTAAACTGTTCCTCTGGCGGCTTCCCGCCAGTGTGGCATTGTTCACCTGCAGACGTGACTACACGGTGTGTATCCTTAAGCACATGGCGTGTTCTGTCGTACAGCTATCCACCGCCTTACTATTCACCTTCCAACTGACTACACGGCATGTAAGGGACCACTACACGGTGTGTAGTTGGTTCCTACACCCTTCATCACCAACACGGCCACACGCCCTGTGTACTCAATCCACACTGCCAAAAGTACACAACGTGTGGACAAAGTACACGGCGTGTGGACAAAGTACACGACCTGTACTTTCCAAAAATTGGAATATTCGCCATTTTCCATATTTTCTCAAAAACACTTAAGGAAATGAGAAAATAAGAAACCAAAACCTCAGAAATAAGAACCGGGTTCTTACAATACACTAGATCATGAGGGGCCCTAATATCCCATTTTTTAACTCATCTCTGTAATCTATGTCATGCACCAGTGTCAACTAGAACTGTTTCAATACCAAACGATGCAATCCTCATTTTTCCTAACTCCAAAATCCACCCTATCTATCAACCAAAATCATTGGTACCAATATTTTATAACACCCTCCCACCAAAGATACCATAATGAAGGATGAGAGAAAATAAACCCTTCAAGTCCCACCTCTAGTCGGATTGGGTCGGTGAAAAGCACTGAGAATAAAAAAATCTCACAAATGAGAGAAATTAACTTTTATAGTAATATAGGATTGAAAGATAGGATTAATAAACTTCAAGAAATTCCATGAAATAATATAAAATAAATCAAAAAACCATTCCACAATTCATGTATAAATAAAATAGGAATATATAAAATTATTTAAAGTAAATTCCTAAAAGAAAAGATAAATCAGTAATACAATAACTTTACAATGTTTCTATCTAGTAATGTCCTATATAGTCCACATGATCCTCATAGAAACCTAAAATTCAACCTATATATGTAGGGTGAGCATAAAAGTATACTTAGTAGGAAAACTAAAGTCTCTAGAGCATATGTGAAAGAATCACACTAATGCACCCATGAGAAAATACTAGAACAAAAAAAAAACCTAAAATAAGTCAACTTTACAATCCAAACCTAATCAAGGAACACTCACAAAATAATGAAATCCAAGTATTATAACATAATAAGAAGTATATCAATAAAGGGAACCCTTCATTTATTTCCCTCAAATTTTCCACTCTCACACACTAATGGCATACATTTTAGGGCTTCCGTCACTTCCGTATGACATATACCATAACACCCCAAGATTTTTTATTATGTTATCTCTTCAAATTATTTCAATAACTTTCATTACACACAACACCGTGTTCGAGCGTACCATGACTTACCAAACTAGTCGTTCAAAAAAGAGGTTATGAATAGTATTAACCAAATATTAAATTTTATATATCCTATATAATTTTAACATTCATATTTTGTGTTTATTAGACATAATATAAGAAAAATTCAATTTTTAAGATAAAATAGGTATTTTAAAAAAAATGCATTTTTAATCCTTTTAATGGAGAACACTTTTTAAATACAATACTTGACACTTTTATATATTCATTTTAGTGAAATTAAATTATTCTATATAATAGGGATATAAAATTTTATTTTGGATAAATTTTTAGTACTATTCTGATAAATTTCATATTTTGATGAATAGTGAAAAAATAGTAAATTTTAATTAAATACAACTTTTTTAATCAAAATAATTTATAGTGTTAAATTATAAATTTGAGTGGTTTTAAAGTATCATTATAAAATATTTTTTATCATTTAATATAATTTAGTTCATTGGATGTAATTTCACATTTAAACTGGACGTAAACAAGTGTCAATCTTTTGATAGTTATTATTTCTTAAAACCACGCTTTCTGTTTTAACAACATGAATTAATTTTAAATTAATTTCTACCAATTCTGTGTTTTGAATTTTAGAAATATTTATTCCATATTTGGAATATGGAGGTCCAAATTGTGTAAATAGGTAAATTTTATTTTTAGACATTATGAATATTTACTACAGTAAATATTTTATCTACCGTGGTTAAAGGGTAAATCTGATAAATTAAGATAAAAAATAATATTATAACAATATTAAATTACCCTAACATGTGTTCTATTCCTATTTTTTGATACATATCCGACCATGGTCATCCTTGGGTCGATTTTGGGACCCCATGGAGCCACTTGAGAGTGATAATGACACTATATTAATTAATTAAAAGTAAAGACGAAAATTACATAAAAATATAACTTTTAGTAAAACAATTTTAAATGGGGTTATATAAGTTATATTTTAGACTATAAATAATAATTATAAATATAAAAATATTTCCTACATAATTATATTTTATTTATAATTTTTAGACATTAAATAATTAAATTTATTTATGACACAGTGATGATACAGTAATTACCTTATTAATGAATGAATCAAATAAATGGTATTGTAAATATTAAAATAATTATAATTTAAAATTTTTGACGCCATACACGAATTTTATAGGTTAATATGGCATGTTAGGATTGATTAAATGTATTTTGTTTGAAGTAATAAAGTTGTGATGGCTTTCATAAAATCCAAATACTAAATAGTGTCAAAATTGAAATAAATGAGTTTTTAAAACAAATATTATATTACTAAATGATGTAATAGTCCTAAAAATATAAGGTTCTACAAAAGAACATATAAAATGATATTTATATTAATAATGAACCACATGGAGTTCTATTGTCTTGTTATAGTATGTTTATTAACCATATAATATAAAAATACAAAGAGACATGGTAACTGTCAAACTATTTAACTAAGAGTTAAATCTAAAAGATGAGGTTAATTTGGTGACCTAAACCTGTATAAAACCTATTTGTTGAGAATTTTTATACCCATAACATCCTTATACTCTAAATAAATCATTTATGATCCATTATAAACCTAAAATTATTTTATTATAAAATAATATTTCTAGATTTTCCTAAATTGACCCTCACCCCTCTTATAAAAGGGTACCCCCCCTTCTCTTAATTTCACACCTCCAAAGCCATTTGGTTTTCCAAAACCTGACCAAATATCCTCTAAACTATCCTCCATTCAACATAAAGGCCTTACTTTTCTCAGAAATCTATCCTAAGGATCCCTTTTGATCAACTCAAAACTAAACACCTGAAGGAGAGATAATAATTTCACCGCCCTCTTTCAAGTTATTTTCTTTTTCCACTTCCTCTTTCTTTGTTATTTACATAAAAAACTAATAAATATAGTACGTTATACATAATTTGATATTATTATAAATATGGTACAACCATATTCGTTATTCTATCCATCTTATAAATGACAAAGTCACCATACGTGCGTACGTACGACTTACCGTCTCCACGTCGTGGTGAAGTTTGTTATTCAAACACTTCATTATTTGGATGGTTATAATAATGAGTATAACTGATGTAAATATTAAATATAACATGATAATTATTCTTTATATATGATATAATATCCTATTACATACTATTTCACCATCAATATGATGATATTGTCGCTCATGTGTATGTACGGATTACCGTCTCCACGCAAGCTATGAGATTCATTCCCCATCGTAATCATTCAAGAATAATTTTCATTTTATGATTAAAAATAATGTTTATGAACATAATATAATTATGTATATTAATCAAATACATCATATCCACAATAAACATGGATTATGTATCCAAGAATATAAATGAAAACAAATTAGTTAACATCTGAAATGATGATACTACTAAAATATTATTAAAAAATAAATATTAGAAGATCATATATGATATCATATTTATATATATGATTATTGAATAATTTAATAACAATTATTTAACTATTATATAGGACGTTAACTTAACCTCAACTATGGAAAATTACAAGGTAAGTGTTAATTCTACAATCTCTTTACTTATCCGAGGTTGTTAATGTGTAAGTATCTACTAGGACCTCTTCATCATACACATCTATGTTTTCTTAAAAATGTAATTCAATTTTTTTTTATTGTTTACTAGACTATGGGTTAAATTAATTTATACCCTAATTTGACCACATATGTTTTGAAAGGAATCTTTCTGTCATTTTCCAAACAAGGTACTTTATGACCTTCTCGACAAAATTAAGGTAAGAATGTATTTTTATAATTTATACGATGAGTGAGACTATTTTCCACCGTTATAACATCTTAGAAGCTTCCCATAAAAGATTATAAGAATATTTTAAAAATAAAATTTTTCCTTTATAATTTTATGACTTTTAAATTATTTCAAAATAGAAAGAGATATTTCTCTACAAAAAGTTTTAATTTCATCTATGTTAACATCCGTTGATGGATTTTAAGCTTATTTGAAGTTGATTTATTATGATACAAATATTCTATATTCTATTGAAGGTTTTGTGATATTTTGACTGTAGATCTGTTATTTTTTACACCATTCATGGTTTATGGATAAATTATTAACATTTCATATGCTAGTTTTAATATGAATGTTTATGTTATGTTTTAACCTTTTAATATGAGGAATGCATTGGACTTAGTAAGTGACAGGTGGATCCCGCTATAGCTCCTCAATGCATCGGTAGGTCTCAGGAGACAAACTAGGGTCTTGGCACAAGGCCTTGACAAAATCTTATTTGTATTCTTGGTAGAAGGCCTTGGCTATGTGGTTATGAAGTCTGACATTACACATTCCATCATTATAAAATTGTCTATTAATATTGCATGTGATTATTTGAATATTAGAATATCCATGTGAATAAGTAAATGGAATTATTTGATTTATATAGGCCATATTATGCAGAAATTTATGTTTAAAAGGCTAATGTTTTTGTCTTATACATTGAATTAAATGTTTATGATTATTTATGAATGTTTCCGCTATATTGTTATCCTTACTGAGAATATGAGCTCACCCCTTTCTATGTTTTATTTTTCCCAGGATGTGAAGAAGTATTTTATGGTTGACCTACAGGGATAAGATAATGGATATAAGTGTGTTCAAAGGGTACAAAATGATGTTGTTGTTTTTATATCATGATTTAATGTAAAACTTATGTATGTATCTAGTACTTCCAAGACTGATAAACTGATCGTTCTTTCGGGACACAATTTTCTTGTATCATGTTAATGTTTTGTAAGAATGCACTGAATTTGGGTAACTAGGGTTGGGGTATTACTGTTGGTATCATAGGAAGTTCAATACAAGACTTGGAATCTAGATTTAGAAAAACTTTGATTAGAGAACGTTCCCTAAGATAGACTTTGAGGATTAGTATAAATGAACTTCCTAGAATTTTGGTAACATAGATATTTTTTGAATTTTCCAAGTAATACATCCTTGTCTGGATATGAGCAGGTAGAGGCGACTCTGACACAGATGTACCTAGAAGTGAAAACTCTGACAAGGAGTTTCAAGTTTGACTTAGGTTATCGTAGTACACAACAATGGGCCGTGCTGCACTCTTTGTTAGGACACTCTTGAGGGATAATCTTAGGAAAATTAACATTTTATTTACAAGCCATTATAAATTATTTATGAGTAAATAATTCCTCAAAGAAAACATTTTTATTATTATTCATTATATGCATAAACATTTCAATTTACGTTAGGTATTTTACAAGTTTGGAATTATGAAATGTGATTCATAAACTAAAGTAGTGTATGCCATTATATAGAAATGATTCCTAGTATAAGGAATTATAATTCCAGTAATAGACATGATCAAATAATTAAGAAGGATCATATATTTCATGGTATGAATCCAAAATTTAAAAGGGGAAATAATCTCCCACACATTCCCATCATATGAAGAAATAATATCATGTGTTAATAAGACAAGTAAATAATTCCTTGAGTCCTATGGATTTTAAGGGGAGCAAGAGAAGAAAAGGATGGATGAGAGAAATATGGCTAAAGGGAAGAGGGGAAAGAAGTATTTTCACATATGTGATAACTGTGTAAATAATCACCTTGGTAAATGATTGAAGGGAATGAGAGTTTGTTATAAGTGTGGAGAAAAAGGACACCAAGTATGTGATTTCAAGGGCAAGAAAAAGTTTTCAAATATAAAATGCTTCATATGTAAGGAGTTGGGAAACTATGCGAATCAATGTCCAAATCATCAGAGTATACCCCAAAAGATGCTATTGGATAATAATAAAGTTATGATATTACCGAAGATGAAGAGGAATAATTAGAGTTCTTATGTTTTTATTAAATTATTTCTTAATCTGATTATTTTATTAATAATGTACATGTTATAAAAATTATAGATTATATAAGGATTGTACTGCAGTACTATTTCATTAAGGACTTGAGATTGTGTGAAACCAAGAAAAGTTACTCAATATCAAGTTAATTTTTTTTAGAAAATATTTGGTTGATAGAAAGATAAACCATAATATGGTTCTGATACTGAGGTAGTGATTTGGAATAATATATGATTGATTTGGATAAATTATATTGGATATTCTTGATTACCTTGAAACTGATTAATGATTTGTATATTCCATCATTTTTGGAGTTTAAAACATTTTTGGATAGAAGGAGTATATCCAGTTTTCTATAAGGAATAAGGTAGAATGAATTTAATCAATAAGGTTTTATGGTAATTTAGGGTGTTATAGTGTTTTAAAATAATACATGATGAAGGTTTTCACATGTTATTACGTGGAAAAAAGGATCTTAAATGTGTTTACCTTCCTTATAAATTTTGGATTGTGAGTTTGTACAGAAGTATTTTGGATAATTATATAGGTTTGAATTGATTAAGTTTGACATTGGATACTATTTTTAAGGTTAAATCATTTCTTGAAATTATTTTTGGATTGTTATAAAAAGGACAACCCGGAGGTCGGGCGATAACCCGTTGCATTCGGCAAGGCTGCGAAACATGAACCCGCAACCGAAGGGCGGCAAGGGTGCATCACCTACCACTAGCCCACATGATGTCCTGGATTGTATAGTGTAGTTTTTTAAATGGTTCGATAGATGAATTATAAATTAATTTTTTGGAACCCTATATGATTAAGATAAATAGAATATTTTTAAGTTCTATTATCTTTTATAGTGAAAGATGAGTTTGTGGTAGAAATTAGTTAAAGGATGGAACAATACTTATCTAGTATATTTATCTCTCTTATTCTATGAGGAAATTAATTCTTAAACTTTAGTTAAGGGATCTTAAAACCAAAAATGTGTTACCCTAATACCTTATGTTTTGTTGAACCGATGATATTTTAAATCATCTTAGATTGATGGCTTTGAGGCCCTCAATTTTACACTTGTTTGTGATTGATGACCTAAATCACTCCCTATAAATATTTATGTTTTCCTCCAATTATGTGTCTCTAATTTCCACCAATGTTCTTCTAATCGAGATCATAATTTGGTGGTGACTTTTTATTTCTATTTCACTCTTATTAAGAATAAATTTTACTAACCCAATTTACGATGTGGGTTTTCGACAAAGGTATTTTTATATTTTTAACCTTTTATTTTCAAAGAACAATTTCAAATTGTTAGATTTAAATTTATTTAGTTAGGGGAGAATGTAACACCCAAAAATTTTATAGTATGTTATCTCTTCAAAGTATTTCAATAACTTGCGCTACACAAAACACCGTGTTCGAGCGCACCACGACTTACCAAACTAGCTATTCAAAAAAGAGGTTATGAAAAGTATTAACCACATATTAAATTTTATATATCCTATATAATTTAAACATTGATATTTTTTGTTTCTTAGATATAATATAATAAATATTAAATTTTTAAGAAAAAAGAGGTATTTTTCAAAAAATACAGTTTTCCCGCCTTTTAATGAAGAATCCTTTTTCAATCCAATATTTGACACTTTTATATATTAAATTTAGTGAAATTAAATTCTTATTTATAAGTGGGATAGAAAAATTTAGTTTGGCTAAATTTGTGGTACTTTTCTGTTAACTTTCATATTTTGATGAATAGTGAAAAATACTAAATTTTAATTAAAAACAACTTTTTTAATAGAAATAGTTTATAGTGTTAAATTATACATTTGAGTTGTTTTAAAGTATAATTATACTATATTTTTATTATTTAATATAATTTAGGTCATTGTATGCAATTTCACATTTAAACTGGACATAAACAAGTGTCAATCTTTTGATAGTTATTATTTCTTAAAAATACGCTTTTTATTTTAACAAAGGGAATTAATTTTAATTTAATTTCATCCACTTCTGTGTTTTGAATTTGAAAAAATGGATTCCATATTTGTAATCAGGAGGTCCAAATTTTTTAATTAGGTATATTTTAATTTTATACATTATGAATATTTACTTCAGTAAATATTTTATTTACCATAGTAAAAGGGTAAATCCGGTAAATTATGATAAAAAATAATATTATAACAATATTAAATTACCCTAACATGTGTCCTATTCATATTTTTTGACACATTCCCAACCATGGTCATCCTTGGGTCGATTTTGGGACCCCATGGGGCCACTTGAGAGTGATAATGACACTTTATATTAATTAATTTAATGTAAAGATAAAAATGACATAAACATATATGTTTTAGTAAAACAATTTTTACATGGGGTTATATAAGCTATATTTTCTACTATAAATACTCACTATAAAGATAAAAATATTTACTAAATAATTATATTTTATTTATAAAATTTATACATTAAATAATTAAATTTATTTACGACACAATGATGATGCAACAATTACCTTATTAATGAATGAATCAAATAAATGGTATTGTAAATATTAAAATAAAAATAATTTGAAACTCTGGATTTCATAAAATAATTTTAAAGGTGAATATGAAATGTTATGATTTATTCAATGTATTTTTTTTGAAGTAATCAAGTTGTGACGACTTTCACAAAAACCAAATACTAAATATTTCCAAAATTGACATAAATGAGTTTTTAAAACAAATATTATATTATTAAATTATATAATAGTACTAAAAATCTAAGGTTCTTCCAAAGAACTTATATAATGATATGTATATTAATAATTAAACACATGTGGTTATATTGGCTTGTTATAGTAATTTTATTAACTATATAATATAAAAACACAAAGAGACATGGTAAATGTCAAACTATTTAACTAAGAGTTAAATATAAAAGATAAGGTTAATATGGTGACCTAAAACTGTTTAAAACCTATTGGATGAATGTTTTTTGACCAATTAACACCTTATACTCTAAATAATTCATTTTTTAGCCATTAGAAACCGAAAATTATTTTATTATAAAATAATATTTCAAGCTTTTCCTAAAGTTACCCTCACCACTCTTATAAAAGGGTACTTCCACTTCACTTAATTTCACACCTACAAAGCCATTTTGTTCGGCCAAACCCTGCCCAAATATCCTCTAAACTATCCTAACTTCAACTTAGAGGCCTTAATTTGATCATAAAGACAACTTAAGGAGCCCTTTTGATCAACTCAAAAGGAAACACCCGAAGAAGAGGTAATAATTTCACTACCCTCTTTCAAGTTCTTGTCTTCTTCCACTTCCTCTTTCTTTGTTGTTTCCATACCAAAATAATAAATCAAATACCTTATACATACTGTGATGTTATTATAAATATGGTACAACCATATTCATTATTTTATCCATCCTATAAATGACAAAGTCACCATACGTGTATGTACGGCTTACCGTCTCCATGTCATGGTGTAGTTTGTTATTCAGACACTTCACTATTTGGATGAGTATAATAATGACTAAAACTGATGTAAATAATAAATATAACATGATAATTATTTTTTATATATGATATTCCATCCAATTACATACTATTTCACAATCAATATAATGATATTGTCGCTCGTACGTGCGAACGAATTACCGTCTCCACGAACGCGATGAGATTCATTACCTATCGTAATCATTCAAGAATAATTTTCATTTTATGATTAAAAATAATATTTTTGAACATAATATAATTTTTTTATATTAATCAAATACATCATTTCCATAACAAACATGTCTTACGTAACCAAGCATATAAAGGAAAATGTATTAGTTAACATCCGAAACAGTGATACTTCTAAAATTTTATTTACAAAGAAATATTAGAAGATCATATATGATATCATATTTATGTATGTGATTCTTTTATAATTTAATAAAAATTATTTAACTATTATACAGGAGGTTAACATACCCTCGACTAATGAAAAGTACAAGGTAAGGGTTAATTCTACAATCTCTTTACTTATCCAAGGTTGTTAATACGTTAGTATCTACTGAGACCTCTTTATCATCCACATCCGTGTTTTCTTAAAATTATAATTCAAAACATTTTAAAAATTTACTAGACTATGGGTTAAAGTTATTTATACCCTTATCTAACCACATATGTTATGAAATGAATCTTTCCGTCATTTTCCAAACAAGGTACTTTATGACCTTCTCGACAAAATTAAGGTAAGAATGTATTTTTTTAACTTATATGGTGGGTGTGGCTATTTTCCGCTGTTATAACATCGTCTAAGCTTCCCATACAAGCTTATAAGAATATTTTCAAAATAAATGTTTTATTTTATAATTATATGACTCTTAAATAATTTCAAAATATAAAGATATATTTCTCTACAAATTTTTTTAATTTCATCAATGTCAACATCCTTTGATAAATATTAAGTTTGTTAGAGGTTGATTTATTATGATACAAATCTTCCATATTTTATTGAAGGTTTTGTGATATGTTGACTTTTGATGTGTTATTTTTAAACCATTCATGGTTTATGGATAAATTATTTACATTTCCTATGCTAGTTTATTATAAATGTTTATGTTATGTTTAACACTTTTCATATGAGGAATGCATTGGACTTAGTAAGTGATGGGTGGAGCCCGTTTAGCTCCTCAATTCATAGGTAGGTCTCATGAGACAAACTAGTGTCTTGGCACAAGGCCTGGACAAAATCTTTTTTTTACTCTTGGCACAAGGCATTGACTATGTGGTTATGAAGTCTGGCATTATGAATTCCATCATTATGAAATTGGCTATTGATATTGAATGTGATTATTCGACTAGTATAATATCAATGTGAATAAGTAAATGAAATTATTTGATTTATATTGGCCATATTATGCAGAAGTTTATGTTTAAAAGGCTAACGTTTTAGTCTTATACATTGGCTTAAATGTTTATTCTTATTTATGAAAGTTTTGGCTATATTGCTATCCTTACTGAGCATATGAGCTCACCTCTTTCTATGTTTTATTTTTACCAGGATGTGAAGAATTATTTTATGGTTTACCTACAGGGATATGCTAAGGTATATAAGTGTATTCAAAGTGTAAAACATGACGTTGTTGTTTTTATCTCATGATGTAATGTAAAAATTTTGTATGTATCTTGTACTTCTAAGACTGCTAAATTGACCAGTCTTTCGGGACATGATTTCCTTGTATCATGCCAATTTTATTTAATAATGCACCGAATCTGGGTAACTGCGGTTAGGGCATTACATATACGACCACACATAGCACGGGAACATCATATCTCACTTGATGTTAGCTGGGTTATCATGTAATGCCCCAACCCTAGTTACCCAGAGTCGGTACATTATTACATATCATTGGCATGATCACAAGAGATCAAGTCCCGAAAGACCAATTAGTATAGTATCCTTGGAAGTAATAGATATGTACATAAGTTTTATATTACGTTATGAAATAAATAAAAACAAAATTATGTCCCCTTTGAATATATTCATATCCCTTAGCCTATTCCTACAGGTTAATCATGATATACTTATTTAATTCTTGGGAAAAATAAAATAAAGAAAGGGGTGAGATATGATGCTCAGTAAGGATAACAATATAGAAAAAACATTCATAAATAAGCATAAAAATTTAAGGCAATGTATAAGAATAAAACAAAATACTTTTAAACTAAAACTTCAGAAATATATGGAAAATATAAATCAAATAATTCCATTTAATTATTCACATGGATATTCTACTAGTTGAATAATCACATGTAATATAAATAGCTAATTTCTTAATGATGGAATGCATAATGTCGGACATCATAACCATATAGTCAAGGCCTCGTACCAAGACTACAAAATGAGATTTTGTCAAGGCCTTGTGCCAAGACACTAATTTGTCTCATGAGACCTACCGATGCATTGAGGAGCTATAGTAGGCTCCAGTGGTCTCTTACTAAGTCCAATGCATTCCTCATATGAAAAGGTTGAAACATAACATAAACATTGGTATTAAAACTAGCATACAAAATGTTAATATTTTAACCACAAATCATGAATGATATAAAAATAGAACATCCAGAGTCAAACATAACTCATTCAATACAATATGGAAGATTTTATTATAATAAATCAACCTCAATCAATAATAATGAAGGATATTGACATAGATGAAAATAACCAGTAAAACTATTTGAGAGAAATATCCCCTTTTTCTTGAAAACATTTAAAAGCCTCACTATTTATGAAGAGGCTGTTAAAAATAGATTTTTGAATCAAAGTGTCCTATACCACTTTAAAACTTTTACAAGGAATTTTAATTCTAAAACATTCATGTCCATATATATAAATCCTTAAAACCATTTTTAAAACATATACATTAATGAGAATGATTTAGAAGAATATATACTTAAAAGATTTAAAATGATATTTTAGTTAGAGTTACTAACCAAATGAGAGATACTTGAATAAAAATAATTGAGGTTATCAAAACTTTATAATATCATGATAATAAAGGTATTCATGATATACTATGTCAAAGTACAATATATACACCATAAAAAAGTGAATTGGTGCATAATAACAAAGAAGTCACAATGGAATGTAAATTGAGATGAAATCCCTTATAAAGTCCGTATACTTAAGTTAAGGATAAATCAATGACATAATTATGTGTGAAAAATATAAATACACTCAATATGATTGGATATTTAGTGTAAATCAATCAGAGAACATTCACACATATTCTTGTAAAAACAACACTAATGACTTGGATGTTTAACTCAATGAATGGAAATTGAGTTAAGATTACTCTTATCAAGTTCATATTGATGACTTGAGAATTTATTAATGGAGTGATTATGTGTATCAAAAGTATATCCAAACAAAGGGGAGTGGAAATTACTAAATAAATAAATAAATAGTGATTTCACACATAATTTGGGAGTAAAATAATCAATGAAGTTTTCATAAAACCCAATGAGTGGAAATTGAAATTGGAAATTCCCTTACTGATTTGGTAACATACAAAAAATACATCCCAAGAAATATGGATCATATAATGAAGATGTAAATACCCATAAATTAAAGTATATTATAAAAATAATACAACCATGGGTAGTACATACACCACAAAAAAAGAAATAGTGGCAAATATAGCATGAATCTCACGGGAATAAAAGTGAGATGAAAACCCCTTACCTTGTACTTTTACTTAATTGAGGGTAAATTAACCTCCTGTATAATGGTAAAATAATTTTTATTAAATTACAAAATAACCATATACATAAATATGATATCATATACGATCTTTTAATATTGATTTGTTAATAATAATTCAGTAGTATCATTGTTTCAGGTGTTAACTGATTCATTTTTCTTTATATGTTTTGTTACGTAAGTCGTGTTTGTTATGGATAAGAAGTATTTGATTCATATAAAAAATGACATTATTTTCTTAAACATTATTTTTTAATCATAAAATGATATTTATTCTGGAATGGTTATGTTGGGGAATGAATCTCATCGCGTTCGTGGAGACGGTAATCCGTACGTGCGCACGATTTCCAATACCATTATATTGATGGTGAAATCATATGTAATTGGATGGTATTTGATATATACAGAATAATTAACATGTTATATTTATTATTTACATCAATTACATTCATTATTATAACCATCTAAATAATTAAGTGTTGAATAACAAACTACACCATGACGTGGAGACGGTAAGCCTCACGTACGCACATATGGTGACTTTGTCATTCATAGGATGGATAGAATAATGAATATAGTTGTACCATATTTATAATAACATAATAGTATATATAAGGTACTATAGTTATTTTTTTATGGAAACAAGAAAGAAAGAGGAAGTGGAAGAAGAAAAGAATATTGAAAGAGGTGATGAAATAATTACCTCTTCTTCGGGTGCTTCCTTTTGATTTGATCAAAAGGGCTCCTTAGGTGGGATTTTTGATCAAATTAAGGATTATAGGTTGAAGTGAGGGTAGTTTGGAGGATATTTGAGAAGGGGCTGGCCGAGCGTAATGGATTTGGAGGTTTGATTTTGAGAGAAGGTGAATTTCCCTTTTTTAAGAGAGGTTTGGGTCATTTTATGAAAACCATGAAATATTATTTTATTATACAATCATATTTGGTTTATAATGGATTAAAAAGGGTTTATTTTGATTCTAATGTGGGTAAGGGTCAAAAAAATCTCAACCAATAGGTTTTATATAGGTTTAGGTCACCATATTAACCTTATCTTTTAGATTTAACTCTTGGTTAAATAATTTAACATTTAATATGTCTCCTTGTATTTTTAAAATATATGGTTAATAAACATACTATGAAATGACAAGAGAAACCAAAGTTGTTAATTATTGACATATATATTATTATATAATTCCTTTGGCTGAAGTATATATTTTTAGGACTATTATATCATTTAATAATATAGTATTTGTTTTAAAAACTCATTTATGTCAATTTTGGCATTATTTATTATTTGGTTTTTTTGAAAGTCATAACAATCGTATTTTTTAGAAAAAAATAAATTAAATCAAACCTAACATGTAATATTAACCTATAAATTTTTTATAATGCATCAAAAGTCTCAATTTAATTTTTTTAATATTTATAATATCAATTATTTTAATCTTTCTTTAATAAGGTAATTACTACATCATTATTGTGTCATAAATGAATTTAATTTTTTAATGTTTAAAAATTATAAATAAAATACCATGACGTATGAAATATTTTTATCTTTCTAATGAATATTTAAAATCAAAATTATCTTCTGTATAACCCCATATTAAAAATGTTTTAGTTATTAAAATTTGAATTTAACACGTTTAACTCTTCTTTAAATAAAATAATAATAAATGTCCTAATCTAAAAAAATTGGACCAAAAGGATCATATTTTATTCCTAATATTGATTTTGGTCGAAATAAACTTATCCAATTGAATTATGAATTGTCTTAGGGTAATTATAATATCATTTTTACCTTTAATTACCCTATTTACTTTTAATCATGGTAAATAAAATTCAAAAGTTACTATTCACCAATTTTTTTTAATCTTATTGAACCAAATTTTACTTAATGATGTCAACTGTGTCTCTTGTACTTTTGAAATTCAATTCACAGAAGTAGTAAAATTACATTTTATGCAAATTTTCTAACGTTCCTAGAAGGTGGGTAAAAGACGTTAAAATTTTCAATAAAATTTATACAACTAATTTTTTATAAAACGAATCCAATTAATTACTTTGAACTAATATAGGTACTATATATCAATTTTTACATAAAATAAATTTAAATAAAATAAAAAATTATTTAAATAAATAGTTCTTTTTGAAATAGTAACACAATGTTTTTCACTATTACTCAAAAATTAAAAGTTTTCAGAAAAATACCAAAAATTCAACCTAATCTAATTTTGATATTCCGAATCCAAAAATAATTTCTCTTTTACCAAATTAAAAACACATAATTTTCATTAATTAATTTTAAATTAATTCCCACTGTCAAAACCAGAAAGCAGGTTTTTGAGAAGTAAAAACTATCAAAATATTGATATGTGTTTAGGTCCGGTTTAAAAGTGAAATTACTTCTAATGACCGAAATTGGATTAAATGATAAAAATATTATCTAATTATACATACACCATTTAATTGTATAATTTAGCTCTATAATTTTTTTTTGATTAAAAAATTTGTTTTCAGTTAAAATTTTGTATCTTTCACTATTCATCAAAATATGAAAGTTTTCATAAAAACACCAAAAATTTATCCAAACTAATTTTTTATGTCTTGATTATAAATAAGAATTTAATTTCATCAAATTGAATATATAAAATTTTCAAATATTGGATTTAGAAAGGGTTCTCCATTAAAAGGCGGAAACCTGCATTTTTTGAAAAATACTTCTTTTATATGAAAAATTGAATTTGTTTTTATATTATGTATAAGAAACACAAAAGATGAATGTTAAAATTATATGGGATATATATAAATTTAAAAATGTGGTTATTACTATTCATAACCACTTTCTAAATGAAAATTTTGATAGGTCATGGCGCACTTGAACTCGGTGTTACGTACGTCGTACAATATTATATTATTCAAAGGGGATCATACCGTGGAATATTGGGGTGTTGCATTCTTCCCTTCTTTAATAAATTACGTCCTCACAATTTTTAATTGTTCTTTGTAAATAAATGGTTAAAAAAATATAAAATACCTTTGTGTAAAACCCACATCTGAAATAGGGTTAATAAAATTTAGTCTTAATAAGAGGGAAAGTGAAATGAAAAAGTCACCACCAAATTTGGATTTCGAATTAGAGAACATTGGTGGAAATTATAATTGGAGGAAAACATAAATATTATTAGCGAGTGATTGAGGTCACCAATCAAAAACAAGTGAATGGAAAATTGAGGGCCTCAAAGCCATAAATCTATGATGAATAACGCAAGGTATTAGGATAACACATTTTTGGGTTTAAGATCTTTTCCCCAAGGTTTAAGAAATAATTTTTCATAGAATAAGAGAGAGAAAAAAATACTAGATAAATTTAATTACATACTTTAACTAATTTCTACCACAAACTAATCTTTAACTCCAAAGGATGAGTATTCAAGATGACTTGGTCACACCTGAAGTGCTAGAATCAACTTATAGAGAACCACATAATCCAAAAAGGATGGACTATATATTTTTATTGACTTTAGAGATTAACCAAAACCAAAATGGTTAGTACAAGATAAGATGATCCCCAAAAAGGACAATCCTTTAGAGAAAGAAATACTAATCTTAATTTCTAAAATTAAACCAACAATACCCAAAGCCCAATAAATACCATTCAATAAATAATTGTCCTTAAAATCTTTCAATATAATCCAAACTAATATTGAAACCAAAAACTCAGAAGAATTTGATTACGTAGTATTCCACGTTAAATTGTATATCCAAATAACATCGACTACTCTTAAAGTCACATACTTAAAAGAAATTAAACTAGTCAAATAATCTCTATGATAGGTTAATAATTTCCATAAATAACCCAAATAGCTATAAATCCACAATAAAAAGATAGATAAAAATCCACCATTACTCCTCAAATGAAATCCCACTGAATTTTTTTGCTTAGGCATATAGTGTTCCCAATAGAGAAAACGTCTTCCAAAAAAACATTTATCACTTAATCACCAAATCGTTTTCCTAGACTAAGGATATCCATTTGATAAAACATAAGATCCCAAATCAACTTATTATTTATCAATAAAATCATTTAACTAAAAACAATTAGACACACAAACCAGGGATTTCACGTAGTCCATTGGTAGGCGATAAATCCCAGTCACACTTTGGTTGTGGGTTCAATTCCCACTGCTTTGTCTGATGTGACTGGTTGTCACATGGTCTGTGTTTTATCCTTTTTCAAAAACTATATTTTAAAACATTAACAAAATGAAATAAATTCCTCAAAATAACCATAACATAATTTAACCATAAATGTTATCTCATACCTCTCATTTTTATCGCAAAAATAAATAACCTGTAATTGCCTAAAATTAAAGTATCATATAAAATCAAATGGTTATTTATAACAATATCCTCAAAAGAAAAGACAACTCTTCCTTGAATATAATTTTCACATATCAAACAGTAGCGTTACACATACAAGAGAAAAGTATTCCAAAGTAATCCCGTCAACAAAGAGCACTAATACTTTTAAACATTTCTCCATCCATTTATTTCCACATAGGTTCCTCTTTGACCAATAGGTTATCCTATAGAATAGGGAATTGAATCGGGTAAATCCCAGGTCCCCTACATTTACAATAAATGATTATAAGTGGATTCTTGGGATCATTTTTATATTTTTCCATAGAAGACTTAATTTTTCCTCGGCAATTCTTTACTTTATGTACGTGTTTCCCCCACAAAATCATTTCTTTGTTCTATTGAAATGCTTTCCTGGGCGTCTCCTTCCGCATTTCTTGAATGATAGAAATTGAGTTTTATTTTCTCCATTGTCTCCACTGTTGGAACTCATATTATTTGTTGCCTTTCTCTTCTTTATTGAGTCTAATATTTGGTTAATATATATGTTGTTCATCATATTTTTGAAAAACTGATTCATTATGAAAATAATATCTTTTATTCCTATCAACATTCCATTTCAATGCTCATTTACACCACCATGACCACCTTGTACATCATGTTAAATGTTACTATGAATTCCTTGGAATCCATCCATTGAATAAAACCAGAAAGCATTGTGTGAGTAACAATAGTAATAAAATAATTTTGAGAATATCATGACACCTTATTTTTAATCTAAAACACCTTAGAATTAACCAAGTTTATTTATTCTCATCTTATATTAAAATCCATCAAATCAGTTTGTAAAGAAAATGTGAATTATCCTAAGAATATCCCCAGGGAGTGTCGTAACCAAGAGTGAAACAAGGCCCATTTTCGTGCACCACTTTCAGTTTGAGTCTAGCTCAAAGCGGTGTTTTCAGGTTTTACCCCTAAGAACCTCTATTCTAGAGCCTCCTCTACCTGCTCGTATCTAGACAAGGATTTATTTCTTGATAATACCATATAATATATACATTAGCAAAATTTTTGGATGTTCTCCCATACTAATCCCCAAAGTCTATCTCTGGGTAATGTTACCCCATCAGAGTTGTTTTTTCTAAATTTAGTTTCTGAGGTTTGTACTAAACTTCCTATGATACCAACTGTAACACCCCGACCCTAGTTACCCAGATTCAGTACATTATTTCATATCATTGTCATGATCATAAGAGATCATGTTTGGAAAGACCAATTAGTTTAGTAGCCTTGTAAGTACTAGATACATACATAAGTTTTACATTACATCACGAAATAGAGAAAAACAACATTATGTTCTCTTTGAACACATTCATATCCCTTATCCTATTCTTGCATGTTAATCATGATATATTTATTCACATCCTAGGAAAAATAAAACATAGAAAGGGGTGAGATCATATGCTCAGTAAGGATAACGATATAGAAGAAACTTTCATAAAGATGCATAAACATTTATGGCAATGTATAATACTAAAATACTAGCCTTTTAAACTTAAACTTCATCATAATATGGAAAATATATATCAAATAATTCTATTTACTTATTCACATAGATATTATACTAGTCAAACAATCGCATGTAATATCAATAGCTCATTTCATAATGATGGAATGCATAATTCCAGACATCATAACCACATAGTCAAGGTCCTATGCCAAGACAAAAAATATGATTTTGTCAAGGACTTGTTCCAAGACACTAGTTTGTCTCATGAGACCTACCGATGCATCGCTGATCTATAGGGGGCTCCACCTATCACTTAATAATTCCAATTCATTCCTCATATGAAAAGGTTGAAACATAACCTAAACATTCGTATTAAAACTATCATACGAAATGTTAATATTTTAACCACAAACCATGAATGGTATAAAAATTGTACATCCAAAATCAAACATAACTACTTCAATACAATATGGAAGATTTTATTATAATAAATCGACCTCAATCAAGAATAATGAAGGATATTGACATAAACGAAAATAACCAATAAAACTATTTGAGAGAAATATCCCCTTTTTCTTGAAAACATTTAAAAGTATCACTATTTATCATGAAGCTGTTAAAAATTGATTTTTGAATGAAAGTGTCACATACCACTTTGAAACTTTTATTTTTTTTAATTTTAAAGCATTCATTTCCATATAAGTAATTCCTTAAAACCATTTTTAAAACATGGACATTAATGAGACTGATTTAGAAGAATAAACATTTAAAACATTTAAAATGATATTTTAGTTAGAGTTCCTAACAAAATGAGAGACACTTGAATACAAATAATTGAGGTATTCAAAACTTTATAATATCACGAGAATAATGGATTCATGATAAACTATGTCATAGTACAGTATATACACCATATAAAAGTGAATTGGTGCATAACAACAAAGAAGTCTCAATAGAATTTAAATTGAAATGAAATCCCTTATAAAGACCATATCCTTAAGTTAAGGATAATTCAATGACATAATTATGTGCGAAAAATATAAATACACTCAATATGATTGGATATTTAGTGTAAATAAATCAAAGGACATTCAAACATATTCTTGTAAAAACAACACCAATGACTTCGATGTTTAACTCAATGAATAAAAATTGAGTTAAGATTACTATTATCAATGTCATATTGATGACTTGAGAATTTATCAATGGAGTTATTATGTGTATAAAAATTATATCCACACAAAGGGGAGTGTAAATTACTACATAAATAAATTAATAGCAATTTCATACATAATCTTGGAGTAAAATAATCAATGATGTTTGCATAAAACCCAATAAGTGGAAATTGAAATTAGAAATTCCCTTAACGATTTGGTAACTTACGAAACATACATCCTATGAAAGTAGGATCATAAAATTAAGATTTAAATAACCATAAATTAATGTATATTACACAAGGAATACAAGTACATACACCACACAAAAAGAAATAGTGGTAAATATAGCATGAATGTCATGGGAATAAAAGCGAGATGAAAACCCCTTAACTTGTACTTTTCCTTAGTTGAGGGTACATTAACCTCATGTATAATGGTGAAATATTTATTATTAAATTATACAAGAACTATATACATAACTATGATATCATATATGATCTTTTAATATTGCTTTATTAATAATATTTTATTAGTATCATTGTTTTGGGTGTTAACTGATTCGTTTTTCTTTATTTTTTTTGTTATATAAGTGATGTTTGTTATGGATAGGATGAATTTGATTCATATAAAAAAATGATATTATGTTCTAAAACCTCATTTTTTAATCATAAAATGATATTTATTCTTGAATGGTTATAATGGGGAATGAATCTCATCGCGTTCGTGGAGACGATAATCTGTACGTATGCACGAGCGGCAATACCATTCTATTGATGGTGAAATCGTATGTATTTGGATGGTATTTCATATATACATAATAATTAACATGTTATATTTATTATTTACATAAATTAAATTCATTATTATACCCATCCAAATAATTAAGTGTTGAATAACATTCTACATCACGACATGGAGACAGTAAGCTGTAGGTACACATGTGTGGTGAATTTGTCATTCATAGGATGGATAGAATAAAGAATATGGATATACCATATTTATAATAACATAACAGTATGTATAAGGTACTAGATATATTATTTTGGTATGGAAACAACAAAGAAAGAGGGAGTGGAAGAAGAATTTTTTTTTGAAAGAGATGAAGAAATAATCACCTCTTCTTGAGGTGCTTCCTTTTTATTTGATCAAAATGGCTCCTTAGGCTGGCTTTATGATCAAAGTAAAGCCTCTAAGTTTAAGTGAGGGTAGTTGGGTGGATATTTGAGTAGGGTTTGGCCAGGCCAAATGGATTTGGAGGTGTCATTTTGAGAGAAGGGGAAGTGCCCTTTTATAAGAGAGGTGAGGGTCACTTTAGGAAAACCTTGAAATATTATTTTATTATACATTCATATTCGGTTTATATTGGATTAAAAAGTATTTATTTTGAGTATAAGGTGGGTTTGTGTCTAAAAACATTCAACCAATAGGTTTTAGACAGCTTTAGGTCACCATATTAACCTTATCTTTTAAATTTAACTCTTAGTTAAATAGTTTATCATTTACCATGTCTCCTTGTATTTTTATATTATATGGTTAATAAACATACTATAAAATTCCAAGAGAACCCCAAGTGGTTAATGAATAACATATCTATTTTTATATAAGTTCTTTGGATGAACCTTAGAATTTTAGGACTATTATATCATTTAATAATATAGTATTTGTTTTAAAAACTCATTTATGTCAATTTTGACATTATTTAGTATTTGGTTTTTGTGAAAGTCATAACAATCTGATTTCTTCGAAAAAAATAAATTGATTCAACCCTAATATTTAATATTAACCTAGACTATTTGTGTAATGCATCAAAAGTCTCAATTTACATTTATTTTAATATTTATAATATCAATTATTTTATTCATTCATAAATTTAATTATTTAATATTTAAAAATTCTAAATAAAACAACATGATTTGGTAAATCTTTTTATATTTCTAATGAATATTTAAATTCGAAATTATCTTATGTATAACCCTATATTAAAAATGTTTTAGTAATTGAAATTCTAATTTAACACTTTTAACGATGATTTAAATAAAATAATAATAAATGTCCTAATCTAAACCAAGTGGACAAAAATGATCATATTTTATTCCTAAGGTTGATTTTAGTGGAAATACACTTATCCAATAGAATTATGACATGTGTTAGGATAATTATAATATTATTTTTACTTTTAATTATCTTATTTACTTTTAACCATGGTAAATAAAATTCAAAAGTTACTATTCACCAATTTTTTTTTCATCTTATTGAACAAAATTTTAATTACTGATATCAACTATGTCTCTCATATTTCTGAAATTCAATTCATAGAAGCAGCTAAATTACGTTTTATGCAAATTTGCTGAGGTGCCTAGAAGGTGGGTAAAAGAGGTTAAAATATTCAATAAAATTTTATATATCTAATTTTATTATAAAATGACTCCAATAAATTAAATTTAACTAATATAGGTATTATTTATCTATTTTGACTTAAAATAAATTTTATAAAATAAATAATTATTTTAATAAAAATTCATTTTTTAAACAAAACACAGTGTTTTTTACTATTCATCAAAAATTGAAAGTTTTCAGAAAAATACCAAAAATTCACCCTACACTAATTTTGATATTCTGAATCAAAAAATTATGTATATTTTACCAAATTCAAAACATATAAGTTGAATTAATTAATTTAAAATCAATTCCCGTTGTCAAAACCAGAAAGTGAGTTTTTGAGAAGTAAAAACTATCAAAAGATTGATATGTGTTTATGTTTGGTTTAAATGTGAAATTAATTCTAATGACCAATATTAGACTAAATGAAAAAAATATAATATAATTATACTTCAAAACCATTCAAATGTATAATTTAACACTATACATTATTTTGATTAAAAAAGTTATTTTCAATTAAAATTTAGTATCTTTCACTATTCATCAAAATATGAAAGTTATCAGAAAAGCACCAAAAATTTATCCAAACTAAAATTTTATGTCTTTATTCTAAATAAGAATTTAATTTCATCAAATTGAATATATAAAAGTGTCAAATTTTGTATTTAGAAAGGGTTCTCCATTAAAAGGTGGAAAACTGTATTTTTTGAAAAATAATTCTTTTATATAAAAAATTGAATTTGTCCTTATATTAGGTATAAGAAACACAAAAGATGAATGTTAAAATTATATGGGATATATATAAAATTTAAAATGTTGTTATTACTATTCATAACTGCTTTCTAAATGGCTGGTTAGATAGGTTGTGGTGCACTTGAACTCGATGTTGCGTACATCACACACTATTTTATTATTCAAAGAGAAGTGTACCATGGAAGCTTGGGGTGTTACATATCATATATGAACCATAAATATAGTAGTAGGGTATTGTGAAAATGAATTACATCAACTTAATTCTCACCTCCTATTATAAACTACCCTCACCATAATCCCCCCCCACAACAAGGTTGTATCACATCTCACCCGAAGTCACCTATGCCACCACCCCACAACATGGTCACATATCATCTCACCCAAAGACACCAGTTCCATAACCTGGTGTAAAAATAGAATTCTTTCCATCACAATCTATGTATATCTACTATTCTGGAAGAGAGAGTAGAAAATAGAGGGTATCAATCCATCTGTCTTCATCACTTGTATATTGGAGATAACACCCCATCTAAATTCATGGGTGTTAGAATATTGTTCTCAATACGGTTGTGGTGTGTTAAGAAATAAAAAGTAATATACATTTATATATATATATCCACACACAAGCCCAAACTATGGGTTCACAAAAAATCACTAACCAACTCACAACATCCCCACTTTCACTGCCACCTCTAAATGAACAACACCCACAAGACACAATCCACATATCACACTTCAAACCAATTTAATTATTCTATCCCAAGAATCTAATATTTAAATATTAACCATTTCAACCACAAAACCCATTATTAATTAATTAATTCATTATCTGTTTCTATATCATTAACTGAACCTACCCATACCATTTCAATAATTAATAACCAATTCCATTACTACATAGGAAACTCGAATAAAACATCATAAAACAACATAAGAAAACAACACATCAACCTATAACGTCCTGGATCCGGATTCCACCCGATTGTTCCCCGAATCTAGTTGGTCACATGACCTCAAGAGGATTTTCCCCAATGCTAGAGGCTATTGACAAGTAGAGAGGGCCATGTTGTGATAATGGGGAAAATATGCCCACACTGGGAGAGTATACACAATGGAAAGTAAATATAAAGTAATAGAGGAAGCAGTAATACCATACAACAGAAGTAAACAATAGAAGACTGATTGTAATAAAGAAACTAGATAATATATATAAATGATGCATGTCATATGTGTCTAGGAATTTAACCAACAAGTCATAGTGATGGAAATACAATAATGAAAGCAAAGTACAGAAAAGCAGTAAACTCCAACCGCATCGCAAGTCTCAACTTGGTCCTATTCTCTCCAGCTCCAACAATAATCAAGTACCTGATGAGGAAGGTTTATTTACCATATCTATACCTACAACTATATAATTTGTTTGGGTCTAAAAGCTTGACCCAAACTAGGTGTGAGATGAATCCCAATAGGCACCACCAAAATATCTTTTCCTAACTATTAGAGAATATATATAAAAGGTATATATAGAAATGTAGAAATAAACTAGGAAGTACTCAAAAGTAAAAAATCCTACAGTTTTCAATTAAATTCATGTTCAATTATCATTCAATTCGTTGAATCATGTAAACCTTGGGATATAGTCTGAGCTCTGTATCCCCCATGTAATAGTAACACACAAATGTCTCAGAATACCATCTTGACAATCAAGTAAGACCAAGTCTATGATTGTTCTTTGGCTTGGAAGACTCATCACAATCATTCGATTATTCATTAACGAACCTTTGGGAAAGTTCTCATAGTCTAATCACCCCGGTCTAACATAATAAAAATTCATATAATAACGACCCTCTGGGTAGATCTCATGGTCTAACCCCTCTGTTCAATATAGAACTAATCATTTACAAATGAACAACTGGGTAACTCACTCATTCAAAACCCCTTTGTCAAAATAACATCAAAAAATTATAAACAACCACCTGGGAAGCTATCATGGTATAAAACCCTAGTTCAATGACCACCTGGTAGCTCTCATAGTCAATACCCCTTGGTAAAAATAATAACAAAACATACATAAATGACCCTACATTGGGAAGCTCTCACAATCAAATTCCCCTTGGTCAAAAATTTACAATACTTATAAGAAGCGTCTCATTTAATCAATAACTCCGTCCTAACAATACAAGGCATGAAAAACAAGTAAATCCTACACGCATCCTATACCAAATGGTCATAAACAATCAAACAAAGGAATGCACCCCTAGGGTGTCCTATAAACATGGTATATAACCTTATTCATAGTAAACAACCCTTAATTATTCAACTAAACCATATAAGGTATTAAAAACGGTTAAATTATGAAACACACAATACCCCAAAAGTGGGTAAACAACACTTTTAGAATATATAATCCAAATATAATCAATTAAAGGAACAAACCGCCTACCTTGATTTTTCACAATCAATACCCTTGAACTTTGACCCTTGAATCGGACTAGAATGGCATAGATCAGTGGTATTCCAATGGACCCAATGACGTCTCAATCATAGGTCGAACAATGAATCGGTAGGGGTTCAAAGTTCTTCAGCATTGCGTTGCTCTCCTGTATAAACTAAGGGGAGAAGAATACATTTCCAGGGATGAGACAGAACCCCTCCCTGATTTATCAAATAAAAAGAAAACTACACAACGTGTTCATTAAATGTACATTCCATATAGAGACCTTAACCGGCCCCTGCCTTAAGTGGTATGAAATGTCACCACACATCCATATACATGGCCATTACACAGCTATATGTGGTACCCATGTACACTATGTGTACTCATAAGCACACAACGTGAACTTAGAAAATTCACATTTATTTATTTTTCCTAAAAAATAACCCGAAATTAAGATCCATACCCGAAATGAAGATCCACATTCTTACACAACATTTCCAATAAAACCAACCTCACATTACCATGATCTTATACCCACATCACATACTACCTTCTATAACTTCCACCCCACAACATGACCAAACGAACCCATCACCTCACCAGCCCACAACACAAACTAACAAAACCATCTCCTCACCACCATATAGCATGGACAAACTAACCCATCATCCCTAAATTTCACAACCACACATCATCACCCCACACCATTGCTACACATCATAAATCATCATAAAACATTTTACAGATTTACCATGGGGATTTTCATAACATTTTACTTCTTCATTTAGGGAACTCTCACACAAGATAAAATATTGGGGAACCCATTTTATTAGAAAAATATAATTTGTTAACCAATTTACAATTTTAGTGTGATTAAAAACAAATAATAATAATAAAGGGTTCCATAACTCATGCCAAATTAGTGTAAAAAAGCCCCCAATAGTCACAATTTTCAATGAGGCATTTCGCAGGTACAATTAATTATATCAAGATAAAATAAAAGCAATAAAATCATACAAAAAACCCCTTTACACATTAATTTTAATTAAAAAATTAGTTCATATTTATTAGGATAGTTCAAACCATCTACCATAGATAAACAAGGTAATTACTTCTTGCATGATACACAAAAGTTAGAAATAAGAGATTCCCAACCTCAAAAGATATTTTTGATCTCACTATGCACCATATGGTGATGAAATAAATTCCAAGAAACCAAATAAATATGAAAAACCACCGATCAACCTACACCACATCAAGGGTTATAAAAACACAAATTACACACACCCCAAAACAAAACCTCACCACCGAAGAAGATCTTTGTGATAAGAATAGAAGGAAAACCATGGGGAAGAGGGAATAATTCAACATGGATCACAAACATGCATCCAAAAAAATCCAATGAATAATGTAATAGAAGGATGATTGGAAGATCCTCCAAAATTACCTAGGGTTCAATTGGAAATGAGAGGGAGGTATGAGCAGCCGAATATGAGAAGAATAAGCCGAACCAAACTTATATACAAGCTATAGGACACCTAAATTACGGTGTAAATCCATCATTTACACCATAAGTTTTAGGGATCATGTATTTTACACCATAAACCCACCATTTCACTATACACCCCTCAAAACTCCAAAACACCCCAAAAAATGGTTCTTGTGCTAGAATTATCTTACACTATAAATACCCTTCTTATGACGTAAACAAATTTCACACCTATCCCCTCTCTAAACAGAAGCTCTAAGATGAAAAAATGATGAATTAATAAACTATTGTATTAAATTTTAAAACCCCATTTTATATCAGAAACCTCCCTACTTCTACACACTTGTAGCTCTTACTACATAAAACCTCCGAAACCTCCTCAAGCCTCCTTTGAAACACCTCCAACATCAAAACTAAAAAAAATAATGGACTGGGAAGGAAAAAACTATTATATAATTATACTATATGGGCAATAAATTTAGGTTTATAAAATAAAAATTTTGCTATAATTACTACCTTATATATTCTTTAATAAAATATAAACTAATAGTGTAGAAACTAGTTACCGAGGTAAAAACCAAAATGGTAAAATGTAAAAATCAAGTGTTAAAAGGATCAAAACATGTTTAAGACATGTATTAAAATTGGTGGTGGATGATTTATAAACCTTATCACACCCAAAAATCCATTATTTATCACATTTGGAACCATTAATCCTTGAATAGTTCCATTCCATTATTAAAAAATAATGGATGTTAAGAAAAGTTCTATTTCATTCACTTATTAATGGGGATCACTTCCAAAATCTCAAATTTACACATAACCATTAAAATTTCAATTAAAAACTATAAAATTTTATTCTCCTATAAGTAAATATCATCTCATAAATACCATGGTCAGAATAAATAGGCTACTCTCTATATTTCAATAGAGACTTTCAATAGAAATTTTAAGGTCCCAAAGTGAGTATTACTTCATCCTTATCCTTTTTTAATCTTTCTATTTGAAACCTAACCTATCCATAGTAATATAATGACCTAAATATCATTAGTATACTATTTTTTTATTATATAAGTGGAAAAAATATTATTTATTCCTCTCCATCGAACATAGAAAAATAAAATAATGTTAATTATGTGTTGTGCGGACCACTACCTCCATAAAGTAACATTTTTCATTTTTATCTTGATTTTAATTATTTATCCAAAAAACAAAAAAATTTAAATCAATAACTTAAAACATATAAAGAATATAATTTTTATTATATTATAACAATATTATACACTTTCCTAACCATACTCACCCATCGAGGTATAATGTATTCATGTTTGGGTTGGTCTAACCACCGACTTGAACAACACTATAAATCTCTATCATGAATGATTATGGTAACCTTAATAATAATATTATTAAAATAGATTAATAAAATCATAATTTTATTATGTTTTTAAAAAAAATTAAAATTAAGAATATTACTTATTTTTAAAATATCATCTTCGATCACTAAAATTACTAAAATAAGCCGATATCGATTCCATTTTCAAGCAACATAACTAAAACACTAATGGAATGAGATAAGAGATTTATAAATATATATAATATATCATATCCAGTACCATAAATTATATAGTAATTATTAACTATTGGATACAAATAAATAACAATACCACTTTTATGAATCTAGATCCAAATGATCATGATAAATCACAACCGATATTGAAAATAGTTAATAACTAATGAATATATACATAGAGAATAATTATAAATGAATCTTATAAAAGGTTAAATATATAAATAAGGTTCTTAAATAGGTTATTAAGATATTTATGTTTATTATACCATAGGTTAGATTATGTTCAAGTAAGCGAGAATACAAGGTAAGGCTTTATTGTCTCAATTTTCAATCCCTTGCGACATTCCTTTTAATTTACACCATGATTTCTTTATAATGATGTATAAAATACCAATTTAATATATTTTTATCATTATATTATAATTATTATTGGTATTTAAGGTTTTGTTTTAAATAATATCCCTCAATGGGGTTTATTTTTAATTTTTATAATGTTGTAAGGGTTTTATTGACTCAATTTTTGAATACATTAGGTCAAAGTCTTTCTTACTTGTATATAATTTTCGAGTTTTTTTATCTTAAAATTACCCTATTTTATATGATTTTTTTTTCTAATTTTTAATTAATTCTCATCATAAATAACCACCTATTTTATAATTGTTTTTAAAAAAAATGTATATTTTTGGTAAGAAAAACTTTTATTCATAATAATGAATCTTTTCTACCATGTTTGTTTTTTACATTCTAAAATGTTATCCAATATTTTTGAGAAAGATAATATGGATTAATTTCCATTATTATAATAATTTAATTTACCCATTTTTAAAATTAAAATATAATATTCCTTTTACGTTGAGAGTTTTCAAACAATGGTATTTCAAAAAATTAAAAAATATTTGCTATCCTTTAAAAATAAAATGTTTTATATTACACCCCTAATTTATTTTAGTAATATTTATTAATTTTCAAAGAATAATTTATTGAAGTATATTGTTCAATGGTAAAAGTTTTCTATAGTTTTTACTTCACCTTTTTAAAAATAACTTTAGAAAGTTACACATAACTTCAAATTTTTACGAATATGATGTAAATAAATTCTATAAATCCATTTTTAGTGTTTTTAGTGTGAAAAAATAATTCCACCTAATTATAGTTTTATATGAATCTTTCACTCTATGTTTTCATGGTTTATAAAATAAAATATTTTAATCATATTTTGGTAAAATATTTTTTTAAATACTTTCAAAAGATCAAGTATATTTCTTTTTTCAAAATTGATTTTACTAAAACTCCTAAAAAGTGTTCCATATCTAAGTCATTTTACTTTGATACATCTTATTATTGATCAAGGATATTATTAAAATGATACCATCAACCTTATTTACATAGATATATTATGAAATGTTCTTTTTTATCATAGAAATGACCCTTCACTTTATTTATCTTGCATAGTCATTAATGTTTTATAAACCAATTTTTTCTTTCAAATCATTTCATTTGTAAATATGATATTTTAAATTCCTTTTATTAAAGGGTGTTCACCTAGATTCAATAGATTAATTGATTGGTAAAATTACTGACTTAACCATATACCCTTTACCTATATAGTGTAAATACTATATGCCTTATCTTGATTGAATTATATTTACCCAGAAAGTTATTTGATGTCATTGGATACCCATTTATTTTCTAAGGGTTTATCATGTTGTGATTATTGATGTATTTATAAATGATCCATTATGTTAATACATTTTTAAAAGTATATAAAACCCATTTTATTTTTATGGGTTCTTTATGATATTATGAATGAATTATTTCAAGTGGAACTCATATGTATGGATGAATGAAGGGTGGCGTCCTATACTGCCCTAAAATTCATTGGTTAATGTTTTATTTCTCATGATATAAGGTATAATGATCCCTATTGGAAATGATCAAAGACTAAACCATATAACTTCTTGAATATGATCAAAAAACAAAGGTTGAGACTTCTTGGATATGGCCACAAACTAAAGTTTGGTTCTTCCTATATACTGTCACAATATTATGATATATATTCTTATGATTTTTTCATTTTATTTTGCTTATTTTTATGAATATTTTATGGTCTCGTGGATCATTTTTATTAACTAATGTTTCCACACTCACTTGATTAAATTCTTATGTTATCCCATGCCATATTTTGCGAATATTATTTTATGATCTAAGATTATTTTAATATGATTTTATTACGTATCTTTATTATACTATTGTTCTCATATTATGATCACTTATGATCATTTATTGTTATCACCTATGTTTACACTTACTGAGCATCTGATCTCACCCATTTATTATGTTTATATTTACCTAAGTTATGAAGAAAATAAAAAAGTATGATGTGTCTTGAATATTATCTTGTGTGGAAAATTTGGGGGATATATTAATGACTTGTTTTGGATCAATTAGTTTCATATATTTTGGAAAAAATATCCACTTGTTGAAAAAGACATATTTTTTTATAGTTAATGTGTTGTACTAATTCTATAAAACCTTAAACCTAAAAGGTCTTAGGAATGTATTGTAATAAAATATTTTCTTTAAGTCATGTATTAGAGATTGTGACATCTACTAACTATCATTGTTTAATTTTTTGTAAAGATTATTAAATTAAAAAAAATAATTTATGAATGATCCCTCTTTCCTTTTTGATGTATAGATCTATGTGTCCATGGTTAATTTATGTAACCCATTTCCCATCACCTCCTCACTTGTATATGAGTATCATTTTAATAAGAGGAGTTATGAGGATGGGGAGGTTTAAGTGATGAGATAAAGGAAAAATAAAAAAAAGAGGATTGCAAGATAACAGAGGATGCTATAACTTGAGTCTAAAAATACCCATGGAGTTACTTACCTAGGGTCTAGGATTGTTTATCATTTCTTGATAAAATAATCAGTAGTTAAAAATATGATTATAATTTCATAATATTATATATATGTTTAAGTTTATTTATAAGATCACATAAATTAGAATAATTAAAATTGATGCTAGATAAAAATGGATTAGATGTAAAATTATTTTATTATGTAGGTTAATTATTTATGTAAGTGTTAATATAAAATAATTAATAATAATTCTTAGTTAAAAATATATTTCTTATATTAAAATAAAATCTCTCAAAGATAATGTTAATTAAACACTAGAATTTTGTTAATTTAATTGGAATGAAACAATAAATTGATGATTTTTTATTGAAATATTTAATGACACATCCAAGTGACGAGTCAAATTAACCAAATTAGCATCAAGGTTAACAACCATAGTTTCCTTGGTGTAATTTAGAGGAAAGGGTTGAGTAAATCCATGTATAGGATTTAAAGTCTAGTAATTCACTCAATAGATAAAGTATCTTTGATTTTATGTTGTTGTAAAGTGTAAAACCTACCTAAATACCTTTGAGTAGTAGCATGACCATAATTTTTACTAAAACAAGTGAAATATAGATCCCTACCCACTATAATATTTAAGTGACCATATATTATTAATCTAATAATGGGTAATGTTGGGATTTGATAAAAATAGCTAGATATATAAATAATTAATCAATAAATAATGTATTGAAAACTATAATTAAGTTAAAGTAATAATATTCTATTTTATTCTATTGTATATAGAAAGTGTCACCGCATCTATGTTATTATTGTAAACTATTATGTACAATTAAAATTACTTCAACAAATTAAATTTCTTGGAATGATATATTCTATTGTGCAAAATAATACATTTAGAGAGGTTTTTTATGTATTTGAGTACCTTCTACTCGATGATCCACCTTTGAAAACCATTAAGAGTAATAAGGATGTTTACAAAAGGTAGAAAAATGTTGCATGTGATGTTTATCACACCATGTATTCATCAATGTTAATTGAGATTAAAATATAATATGTATATGTGGATGGATAGAGAATATTTTCACTTATCTAAGAACATTACCTGGAGAAAGCGAGGTAAAAGAGAAATAAGATCTTCAATACATTATTCACTTGTAAATGGAAACTATTTTGGTCCTTATTTACTCAAGTTGATTGGGTACAAGGAATTAAAAATAAATTTATGATTCAAGTTAGATAACTATATATCTATACATTTCATTATTTTATCATTACATCTCAACTTCTTTAGTTTTATTTATAACTAAAAAATATACAATATGGATAAGAAACTTACATATATTTTGGCAATGGTTCAACAAGATAACTAATACATGATGAAAAACCTATCTTTAGTTATTATGTTAAAAAATAAACAAGGAAAGGTAAAATGGTCAGTGAAATGATAAAATCTAAATGTACTAAGGTAAAGTTCTCTAAAAAATCCAAAGTTAAAGAGGGAGTTCAATGATAAACAAATAGTTTTATTTACAGATTGTAAGAAATGATATTGGAAAGCTAATTACATTAAAGTAAATAAAAATCAATAGGAAGATTATATTTCAATTATATTTATCATTATATGTAATATTTATATTCTAGTACCTTGGGAATTATATATAACTTGTGTATCAAACATTTATATTTGAATACATGAAACTAGAATATATTGGATGATTGCTAGTGATAGAGTGGATATTTGAGTTGTTAATGGAGTATGATATACTATATTATCTAGAATATATTATCATATCAAATTTATCAGTTGATTGATTATTGTTTCAGATAACTATAATTATGTGTATAACATTAATTAAAAATCATTTTTTCAATTTTTTACAAAAATATTTTTAGTTTATTTAAACATCTAAATAACAACTTATATAAATAAAAGAATCAGTAAATGATATAATGGTAATAAATGATGAATACCAAACCACATGACTTATATTACACCCTATAGAGACTTTTTTGACTTGTATTAATAACTAAAAACATTTGAAAAAGGTTATATCATGAAGTGTATTTATACTATTTTTAATTAAAACCCTTGGATATATGTTATAGATATTTAGAAAGTTAAAAAATAAATGTGACTTCTAGTTATAAAGGTGAATGAACCATACGACTCCTAGAATTAGTTTATATATGAATATTTGAAATATTTAAAGTAAAATACAAAATTATATTCTCATAACTTATTACTTTTATTGATTTAATTATTATAAATTAATATGTGTACTTGATGAAATAAAAGTTAGATATGTTACATATATTTAAGGAAAATAAATGTAATTAGAAAATTATCTTATTAAAAAGATAAAGAAACTCTAATAATATTGATAAAAAGAATATATTAACCAATAAATCATCAATTATCTTATTAAGTATGGGATAATATGCGACCTCAATCCATATATTATTAAGACGTGGTGAGATTGTTTTTGAGTCATGAAATGTTTTCTATAATCCTTTTAGAATATATATTTCTAATATAAGAATACACACTAAAACATGTGCTGACTAAAGTGAAAAATGTATCTCATATAAGTTATGGAATATAAAGAATCCTGAATTATCATGTATTCATATATAGTGATGTGAAGTGTTTGTTAAGTTTAATCGTAGAGACAAAACATCATTAAAAACATAAAGTGTACCCCTGTTTTGAATCCTATGTAAATAAAAGGATATTTATCATATATTCCCTCAGGTAATTGAAGTTATAATTAAGATAATGACTATATTTTTAGAATTTTAGGAGGTCTCTACAGGATATATTAAGATAAATATATAATTTAATGAATTAAAGGATTAAAATGATCAATATTAATAAGAGGTTTAATGGGAAAAATCTTCACAAGATTCTATAAAATATATGTTTTAGAGAGACCAGTATGATGTAGGATAACAAGAAAATTTAGAGAACTAAAAATATATACTTTCTCATTGTTAATAAGTATGAAAATTTATTCTTTGATAATAGTAAAATCGTATCCTATAAGTAATAAATAAATAAAAAATTACTGAGATTATGAAATTTGGTATATGGATATTGAAACTAAATTCTTGAATGAAAAGTACCAGAATATATCTATATGAGATAACCATGATAGATTGTGACACCAAATAAATCCAATAAAATTAAAATATATAAATATACATTTATGTATTAAATTTAGTATATAGATTATAGAATGAAATTTTTATGTGACTATAAGATAATTTTGTTTCATTATAAATAAAAGTGATCCTTACGTGAATAAAAGTTTAATGGATGTGATATAGTTTTCCTATTTATATATTGAAAAAATACCAATATTATAGGCTGTTAAGATATGGTTAGATAAATTATTCTTTATAAAAGACATAAAATAAGGAACCTATGTTGTAGGTATCACAACATATAGATATATATCTAAAGGATGCTTGAAATTAGTCAAGGTAAATGAATTGATAAGGCATTGAAAGGTATTCAAGGGAACAATCCAAGAGAGGATTGTTTCTTATTTCACATGGCATAAATATTTTATGAATATGTGTCAAAAATATAGGAATAGAAAAATTGAATGTATATAATACTTCATGATCATATCTATTATATTTATACACCAAATTATCTACCATGCTTGATCATATAGAATAAATTTCTAGATAACTACAATAGGAAGTAGTTTAACCTACCATTAAAAATATAAAAGATATTTTACTGAAATATATAGAAAATATTGATATATTTTAAAGGGGATACATAGATACCAGCCTCCGAACAGATATGTTTATCTAATATAATAGTTATTTGAAGTGGTCTACATAATATCAAAGTATCTTATGGTTTTAAATTATACAAATTCTGAGTATATTATAGAATCTAATACAACTATATAATCTATTTTTAATGTTTAAATTTTTCTCAGAGCTTGGTGTAGTACATAACAGTGCATGTTATATAAAAATGTAATGCGATAACACTGTTGGAGTGTTTCTTTCAAAATATTCTAGGTCACACTAATGAATAAACCATATACTTTGGGAATATCACCAATTTAGGGTATTTACTTAGAAAGATAAAGTTTTAGCTACGAGAGTAGCCATAAAGTGTATTATGGGAGACACATCGACTAAAGTCATTACTTATAAGAAACATGAATATTATATGAGACCCAAAAAGTGGGGGTATAATGGATTTATATAAAGTATGGGTATGTTTGACTTGGTTCCCTAGAACCAACATTATTATATAATTTGGACTACTGCATCATGTATACAATTTTATACATACCTTTTTTATACTTATGGAATATATTTTTCTTTTATATACCCTATATAATAATAATATTAAAATATTTATTGCATCGTTATAGAATACCTTACTATAATGAGAACCTGGAAATTTCATAACAATATTCTTACAGTATTTTCTATGGTTTAGATACAATAGTCTAATAGGATATAGATAATATTCAATTATCATGCATTGGAAGATCATATAAAATGACACTTCTTCTCACTAAGTTCAATATTAAAAATCTATAAGAGTATTAGATCATGAGGATATACTTGTGAGTAGAAATTACCTATACTAAAAAACATTATAAATTCCTATCTTTGAGTATGTATAATGGTCCTTAGACATGTGATCTTTATTAATGCATGATATGAATTACATACTTTGGTGTGTGATGAAAAATGTAATGTATTTTATCATGGAGAAGTATCTTGAATCATGTGTGTCATGAGTGGTATGATGTTAATTGAATTACCAAGGAAGGATTTGTCTATTTAAGTTTATGGAAGACGGTATCTATGATCCTATTATTGATATGGAAATTCTTAACTTAAATCTATGGCCTTGGTGATCATAGGAAATTTTATATTGGAAAGTTAAAAATTATAGACCAAGAATGACTATGAAACATGTACAGATCCTTATTAATGATATTTACTCTTAGTCTATGTGTTATACTAATTTCAATTTAGAAAGAAACCTAGATATTTTTATACTAAATGAATCCAGAAGTTCATCTATTTTTTTTAAAAAATTTTAGTTCACAGATTGATGACTATTCAAGTTATATTGATCATAATGTATTCCCAAGTTATTCTTGATCAACAATAAGGGAGTTATATTTTTTTTTCTCATAATATTCAAAATCCAAAATAGTGATTACATATTAATATTAAATTACCAGGATAAAGTATGGACTAATTCAATAGTCCAAGTATATGTAATTATTTAATTTGATCAATAATTATATGTAATTTATTTTATTATATCAGTTAAGTAATTGTTTATTTAATAAGGGATAAATTAAATAAATATTAATCAACTTCATATTTATTTATATAATAATTAAATTGTAGCTATTTTTAATTAATGATAAATCAAATAATTATTAATGAAATGGGGTTTATTTTTGGACTAGGGAAAAGCGGATGGGCCTACTTATAATTTCATATTTATAAACCCAATATATTATTTCATTTAATATGGGAAAATCTGACTTTAACTGCTAATATCTCTCATTTTAACATGATATAGATTGAGATCCCTCACCTAATCATCTCAAGATCGGTAGAGAAACATAGAAACTCAATTATGATTGACACATGGATATTATATAGATCTACATTATTTATACTATTAATCATTGGATTTAAAATGATATCATAATATTCATGGATTATATGTGGATATCTTTTGAATAATTTAAGTTTACATCTGTGTGCAATGATGACAACGACACCGAGTGGGAATCAAATCACCTGAAAATTTCATATGATAATTTTTTATTTTAATATATTATAAAAATAAGTATTTAGATCTATCTATTAAAATCTAGGAATCCATATTTAAAAAAAAAAATTTAAATCTACCAACCCACCAAAACCATTTCCACTATTCCCGGAGCTTGCACAATGGTGAAAAGTTTTGATTTATCAAAGTTTCTAAAGTTTACAATAATTTTTCTATTCAGTTTATTTTTAATTTTTTAATTTTTTAAAGTTAAATATATATACATTTTTATCTATATTTAGATTATATATTTTTTAAAAATATTATTGTTAGTTCATTAGTTATGATATATTTTTATTATTTTTCATTTTTTGGTTGATTATGAAATCAATAGGGTGATTTTTCACTGGTTTATTTTTTTAAAACCCTCATAATAAAAATATAATAAATTTTAGGAAACTTCTATCGATATATATTCTATAGTGTTGTTTTATGAAATTGAATTATGTTTATATTGATGAATATATTTTATTGTGTATTTTTTTTCATGACCATTATATTTTTTATGATAAAAAGTTGATTATGTAACACCCCTAGAAATTTTTTACTAAAAATAGTTATTGGTACTACCCATAATAATAATTTGGACCATTTTTTAGGATCCCAACTAATTAAAACTTCATATATAATCATGATTTAGCTAAAATAGTTTCAATATGAGTGTTCTCCTAGGAAGCTTCTCAAGGTGTGTGTGAGTGAGGATAAAGCACATTGAAGGAACATATATTGGATTGTGGGGGGAACCATTTTTATAATTCAGTACTATAAAAATGATCTAAATCAATATTTTTTTCAAAGGTTTATAGAAACTATGATGTATATTATCTTATGGACACAATTATCAAAATCAATACTATAGGTTGACCTAGGGTCATGAATTTTCAAAACTGTGGCCATGAGTCAGATAGATTTCTTATATAATTATGAGGATGATGATGATCATGATAGTTAATAATTAATAATAAGTTGTATGTATTAAATAATATAATTATTTAATAAAAAAATTATCTTAGGTTTGTGGCTATGAAATCATTTTTTACTTTAAAAGGATTTGGGTTAGAGACTAGGTTTTGCATATTTTTTATTTAAAATGATTTCATGGTTTATAAATCATAACTATATAGATAGAGTTATGATTTTAAAAATAATAAATATATATAAATATGTTTATGGTTAAATGAAAACCATGGTAGTATGAATATCTTTATTTATATTACTACCACAACTATCAAAACTATAACCATATATTATAGGCATGATTTAGCCAACTATAATTATTTTTTTACTTATGGATATAGAGATTATTTTTATTAGTGATAAGTGACTATTAAGGGACATTGGTGAGTCGATAGATGAGATGAAATGAGTTTTTGGGTAAATTGGTAGTGCGTGTAATAAAAGGTCTTGAGGTCTATATGGGATGGATGGGATGCATTTACTGGTCATCAGGGCATAATTGTCCTAAAGGGAAACTGGGATTATTCTTCATTTATTTTATGATTTGGGAGTTGGTAGATGGATACAAGACTATTAAAAATAGGGTATGAGTTTAATATTTATGTATATACAATATAATTATGGGTGGAAATATAAGTTTTCATAGAGTTTGGATTATTTTTATTACTTTTAAAAATAATTGATGAAATGATTTTGTAATGTCTCTTATGAGTTATGATTTATGAGTTTTCTCTTGGACCTAGGTGGAAGGAGCTATGAGTATATGCATCATAATTAGAATTTAGGATCACGTGACATGTTCATGATTTTATATTATTGGGTAATTGATTATAAAATAAATAAACATTTTAGTTTATTTAATATGTCAACAATAATTTATTCATAATTTTCCCAAATTAGTGGCAGTTTACTAAACCAAATTCAATGTGAAAACTTATAATATATGAATAAATGGATTGTGATACTGTTAAATCTTATGATTTTAAAATATAAAAATAATAGCATATAGAATATATGACATGAAAAATAATATTATAAGATAATGTAACATCTCAAGACTTTATTGCAACACACCAAAATTCTAAAGTAAGAGCATTGTATTCGATAGCATGTATGACACACAACACCAAATGTAAAAATAAATTTAACATATCAAGACTTTAAAATATATTAACTATTTTGAAATAAATTCAATATATTTTATAGCTTGAAGTGCATGATATAATGAGTTTACTTGTGTTAAATGAAAGAACAACTTTGTTAGATACCTTTTGTTAGAAAGAAGACTGAGTTTTACCAAATACTATTAATATTAGAATTTAATATAATAAGATATAACATAGAGTTTAAATTGGAGATTATGTATAGGATTAACTAAATCATTAAAATATATGGTTTACAAAAATATGAAATGAATTAATTGGTAATTAATTTATTAGTAATGAAAATAAAAACCTATTATATATAAAGGAAATATTTTTATAAAAAAACCATTTTTATGCTTCCAAAGGTGTTTTGTATTAAATAATTAAATTAATTACCATTAGTGAATGATATTAATAAAATTTATATATTATATATTAAATTAAATATTTTTTCAATCATACAAAATATTATATAGTCATAAGATAAGAACAAACCAAATTTTATGTAAAAAAACTTATATTTTTCTAAAGGCAATTTTCCATCATTTAATGGAACACCTATTTTAAAAAAAATAATGGAAATTTTATAAATTTTATATGTCAAAAAAAATTAATTTTTTAAATATTATTTTAAAAATTATATTAGGGTGATAATTTGGAATTTTTATGAGAAGTTTCATTTTTTATGAATAGTGAAAAATACTGAATTTTAATTGAAAACTGGTTTTTCGTGTAAATAATTTATATCGTCAAATTATATTATAAATTGGTTTTAAAGAATAATTAATTAATTTGTACATAAATTAATCCAATATATTTAATTTTGATCAATTTAACATTTATATTTGATATAAAATCATTTCAAACTTTTGAATATTCTTTACTTTAAAAACCCGCTTTCTCATCATGTATGCGAGATTAATTTTAAATTAATTTATAACAATTATGTTATTGGAAATTATAAAAATAGATTGAATTTTTTTAATAAGAATAATTTATATTATATAGTAAGGTTAAATTAGTTTTTTTTACTGAAAATAGCAGTGAAAGTAATTAAAAATAATTACAACAATTAAGAGAAAAATTACCCTAACATGTGACTAAACCTTAATCTTAAGAGCCAAAATGAACTAGAAAAATTTAAAGAACCTATTTTATGAAAATATTTCTAAAATATACTCAATTTCATATAATTTGGTTCATTATTTGAGGCACATAATTTAAGGTATACTTCCCAAGAGTGTTTAACTTTTTATATATAAAAAAATGACACTCCTCCTCTACTATGAAAAGGCACACACCCCTCCCTCTTATACACCCATCTCAAGACATTTGAATAATTAAAGAACTTCCCAAATAGCTACCAAAAATCCCTATTCTCATCCTATAAGCCTAATTTTGCAGATAAATTAAACCAAAGAAGTCTTTTGGTATAAACCAAATGGAGTTACCCGAATAAGAGGTAATTCTCTTCAACGATCACTTTTGTTTCATTTAATTCTCCACCCCTTAAATTATTTTTATATCATGATTATGTAATAAATTCAATAAATTAAATATAATATATTTTTTATGATATTATTTCTACCAAAAATTTCACACACATCAATCAAGTGGGATACAAAATCATCATTCGTGTGTACGACAGACTACCGCCTCACGAATCGATGCCATTCGTTCATCCATTACCGTATTTAATGGTTGTAAATAATGATATATTTATAGTTTATATATTATATATATTATACTTATAATGTATTTATGATTATTTAATTATTTTATAACACATAACTTCTTGATTTCCATTTCATGGGTATATGATAACATCGTTTGTGGATGCATGGACTATTGTCTCCTCAAAATGATGTGATTTATTAGCGATATACATGGAATGTATAATGGATGATTTTAATAAAAATATGTGATATATATGAGATAATTATGAAAATATAATTACAATATACATATATATTAATTAATTTTCATTCTTTTAAATACGTCAGTAAAATGGACGGAGAATTCTTGCGTACGTACGACTTATCATTTCCATGAACAATGCATTTCATTTCCTATATAAAAATTTTATCTATTATTTTAAATAGATATATAATGAATATATATTACACTTAAATCATGGTTTAATTCCTATATATTATGAATTAATTATCAATTTAAGAAGAACGAAAATAACAAGTTTAGACATACTAAAAAAACATGACAATTAACACCCGAAACATTGAAAATAAGTGAAGATTGTTAACAAATGGATAATAAGATATTATAATAAGATTATATATGATATTATAAATAATATTAATGTTTTGGAATATGTTTAATCATTATTAAAACCATTATACTTGAGTTTAAAGTATGTTCACTCAAAAGGAAACATAAGGTAATAGATTTTCATCTCACTTTTTACATCTGTGAGATAAATGTCATATTTACCAATTATTTCTTTTTTATAGTGTATATAATTATTATTTTTAGATATTATATCCTTAAATATTTTATATTCATGTTATTTAAATGTTTCATTTATATATTATTACTTTTGGGTCTAATAATTCAAATTTTACCACCATTATAAGGTGATTTATTGTCTTACTTTTATTTCTATAAGACTTATTCCATATTCACCACTCGTTTATTTTATGTAGTGTATATAATACCCTATGGAATTTTATATCATGTATATCCTTATTTTAATTATATAATAAGTTTCATTTAATGTTATTCGTTCATGTGGATTATTATTCAAATGTTTTGATGTGGTATGGGATACTTTGTAATGTTTAATGTTTATTTTTCTGAAGAATGTTTTTAATGGTATTTTAATGTGTTTTATATTTTCCAAATAAATCAACCCTTATTATTACTATAATGGTTATACAAAATATTTATTCCATATATTTTCTTCCTCTAGATGGTTTATGATTATTTTTACCAAGGATAGTATTTACATTCACTTCCTTGATTCCTTTTTTGTCCCCTTGATATATTTTATTTTCAGTGATCATTGAAAATTAAATTTCCCCCAAATATCCATATCATTTATCATGGATATGATTATTTCCTAAACCCTATACCATTTTCTTATATGATGTTTTCATTGGATGTTATTTGATATCTAGGGAAATATTGATAAATATATATCTTTTAATCAATGAAGATATTTGATAATGCACATTATTACAGAATTAAATAGATTATTCTATATATGAGAAATGATTTTGATAGGTACAACATGGGTGGGGACTGGTTATAGATATACCCTTGATTCATTAGTAGTCTAATAGGATGAATGAGTCAACCAGCCTAAGCTATGTTGCTTTTCACCCAATATGTTTTAAACTGTCCTTTAAAAGGTCTTAATGATAAATGTATCATGTACCTAGAAGACATGGCATCCAATAATTAAGCATTGAATTTATTCAATATTTAGTTATTATTATTCTCAATATTTTCACTATGAAAAATTATATGGATGCATCTCATTATCATTTTATTGATTAAATGAAATGGTTTTTTAGTTATTTAACTTTTCATATTGATTATTACTTATCCATTTATTTGAATAGAATGTGTTTTAGGTTATTTACTATGCCATATGGTTTATTCAATTCCTTATTAGTTTATTAATTATATGTAATGTGTGTTTTGATATTACGCTTCCATATTTATTATTCTCATTGATTCATTATTTATTCTGCTATACTTAACCCTTATTGAGAATTTTTTCTAACCCTTATTTTTTTTTCATTTCCCTAGGTGTCCAAGAAGTTTACTAAGAAATATATACAAGAATTGCTAAGTGGGAATATAATTATACATAAAAAAATTATGTAGTAATTATTTTATTCATTTTTAATACAAGACTCCTATATGTATATAGTTTACCAATACTTTTAAACTCTTCAGTCCTCTAGGATTTTATTCCTCATAACCATGCCAATATAATGGTAGTAGAAACTGGATCCAAGATTCTGGGATTGGGTCGCTATAGTTAGTATCAATGGTAGGTTTAATAGAAACCTTGGTAACTATCTTTAGGAAAAAATATATTAATTAACATAACACAAATGTATAATTTGAGGATCAGTATAAAAGAACATCCTAAAGTTTTAGTTAGATAGATAATATTTGGATAGAAGTACATCCCTATTTGGATACTACATGTGGATGAAGTTCTAGTATAAATGTACCATGGGGAAAAAATCTGAAGTGGCATGTTGATCCCGACTCAAGCATAACCTGGTACATGACACCAGATCCTACTACACACCTGGTTTGACATTCCTTTGGGATATTCTTAGGGTGATTAAAATTTTATTTATAAACCATTATAAAGGATTTGGATAGATAATGATAATGAATGACCTAGGTTAAACCTAAGGTATCATATATAAAAAATATCATGTCAATATTTAGACATACTAAAAATGATTATATGGTTTTTACATTATGACAATTATTTCTCACACAATGATTTTTGATTTTATTCAATCACTGGAACATGAAGGAATCATGTTAATATTGAAAATGAAGAAAAAAGTGGTAGAAATGGGAAACCAAATGGGATATTGATAATATTTAAAGATATTATGTTCATTCCTAATGAGTTTTCCCAAATTATGATAAAAACAATATATGATAATCAACTCCTGGAATTACCAAAGAAGAGAAGGGTTGAGTTTTATAAGAGCTCGAGTAATGGAGACCATGGAGAAAAAAGGGATCAACTTCCATCATGAAATAAATGTGGGAGACACATAGGAAAGTGACTCAATGGAATGGGGAAATGATTTATGTGTGGTAAATAAGTACTTAAAGAAAATAATTTCCAAGAAAACATTAAGATTACAATGTTAGGGAACAAAACTCATCCTAAAGGTCTATTTATAGTTTGTTTTCATAAATATGGGGAACCTAGGATTTACCCAAGTCAATTCCCTCTTATATAGGATAAACATTAGACCAAGGAAGTCCATATGTGGAAATAAATTGATGAAGTATTTATATATTAGGGTTGTATTGAAAACCTTAGTTAAAAGGATATTTAGTGATTAACCTTATTTCAAGGATTCCCATCATATTTATTTTGGAAATTATATTAATATGATTTTAGAAAAAGGAAAAAATGTATTCTATGTGAACACCCTTAAAATTAAGCAAGTCGACAGGGCTTGAACCCATGATTAAAGGATGACAAGAGTTTCACACCTACCATTGGCGTGTGTGATGTCTTGGTTAATGTCTCATTTGTTTTAGCTAAACAATTTTTTGAATAAATGTTAATGATGAACCATTGATATCAATTTTTATGTTTATATATTAATATACTAAACATGTTTGTTTTAGTAAAATAGTTAGAGACATACATAAAAACTTGTTTTACGGATCTTAAAATCCATAAAATTAAACTTTAGTGCTTTAATAATTTAAAAAGTTTTTTTTAGATTTCCATTTCATGGAGTAAAAGATGAATTATAATTTGATTCAAGAATAAAAAAAATGAATTTGTTCTTATAAAATTTAAATGTATCATATAATTATATTTCTTTATATATATAGGCAGTAAAATAATTACTCAAACATAAGAAAGTGATCAGGAATTAAACTTTTATCCTAAAATGTTCATTTTTGTTGAACCAATGATATTTTAAATCATTATAGATTTATATATTTGAGTCCCTAAGATTTCCATTGATAATTTAATATTTTGTAATCAATGACCTCAATCACCTATAATAAATATTTACTCTTTTCCTCCATGTATGTATCTCTACTTTCCACTAATGTTTTCCAACTTGAAGACCAAGTTTTTTGTTATTTCATGTGACCTTTTTACTTCTCATTCTATATTATTAAGAGGATATTTTATTAACTCTTCTCAAGATGTGGGATTTCAAAAAATTAATTTTAAAATATCATAAAATATTTTAAAAAGATCATCTTTAAATTTCAAGGATGAAATTTATTTAAAGTGGGGAGAATATAACACCTCGAAACTCTAAGGTAAGAACATTATATTTTATAACATATATGAAATGAAACATCAATAATATAAAGGAATATAACATCCCAATATTTTAAAATATATTCAATATTTTAAAATGAATTCAATATATTTTATATCTTGAAATGCATGAGATACTGAGTTAGCTTGTGTTATATGTAATAACAACTTTGTTCGATTGCTTGCGTTAAACACAATACTGAGTTTTACCAAATATTGTTAATATTATTATTTAATATAATATGATATAACCTATCCATTAAATTGTCAGTTATGAATCATATTAACTAAATTATAAAAATATATGGTTTATAAGAATATAAAATGAATTAATTTGTAATTAATTTTTTTTGTAAATGAAAAAAACTAATTGAATATAAAGGAAATGTTTTTATAGAAAACAATTTTTATGCTTCTAAAGGTGTTTTACCTTAATAAATTAAATTAATTACTTTTAGTGAATGAAATTAATGAAATTTATATATTATATATTCAATAAAATATTTTTTATATTCATCTAATATATTTTTTAGGCATAAGATAATAAAAAAAACCCAATTTTACACATAAATACCTATATTTTTCTAAAGGTAAATTTGAGGTCTTTTAATGGTGCACCAATTTTAAAATTAAATTTTGGAAATTTTATAAATTTTATATGTCAAAATAAAATTCATTTTTGAAATTATATTTTTAAAATTATATTAGGGTTATTTTTTGGTATTTTTCTGGGGAGTTTCATTTTTTTCATTAATAATGAAAGATATTGAATTTTAATTGAAAGATAAATTTTCTTGTAAATAATTTATAGTATTAAATTATATTATAAATTAGTTTATAGTATAATTAGTTCATTTATATATAAATAAATACAATTTATTTAATTGGAATCAATTTAAAATTTACATTGGATATAAAAAATTTTCAAACTTTTGAATATTTTTTACTTTAAAGACATGCTTTCTCATCCCATATGCAGGATTAATTTTGATTTAATTTCTACCACTTATGTGATTTTAATTTTGAAAGATAGATTCCATATTTTTAATCATCATAATTTTTAATTTCTATTAAGGTAAATCTAAATTTCTTCCCAAAATATTAGTGAATGTAATTAACATCAATTATAATGATTAAGAGAAAAATAACTTAATATGGGACTAAAACTTAAACTTAAGGGCCAAAATGACCAAGAAAAATTTGAAAAACCTATATTATTTCCATATTTTTACCATATAATCCATTTTATATAATTTATTTAATTATTTGTGGCACATGATAAAAGAGAGACTTCCCAATAGTGTTTACCTCTTTATATTTACAAGAATTCCACTCCACCTCCACTATAAAAAGGCACACACCCCTTACACTTATACACACATCTAATAAAATTTTAATCATATAAAACCTAACAAATTATCTCTAAAACATCCCTTAACTCATTATATAATACTCAATTTATTCATAAATTAAAACAAGTAATTATTTTCGTATAAACCAAAGGAGTTACCTGAATAAGAGGTAACACTCATCAACAATCAGTTTTGTTTCATTTACTTCTCCACCCCATAAATTATTTTTATATCATGATTATATAATAACATTAGTATCTTAAATATAATGATATGTTTTTATTATAATATTTTTACATACACTTTCACATGCATCCATCAAATTTGATACACAATCATCATTCGTGTGTATGGCGGGCTACCACCTCATGAACTGATGTCATTCGTTCATCCATTATCACCTTTGAATATTGATAAAAATTATGAATTTAAAGTTTATATATTATATATAAATGTGATATTTATAATTTAAGTTTTCTTTTTTAATTATTTCATAACACATAACTTCATGATTTCCATTTCATGGGAATACGATAACATCATTTGTGGACGTGTGGACTACCACCTCCTCAAAACGATGCGATTCGTTCATGTTATACATAGAATGCATAAAAGAAGATTTTAATATAAATATATGATATATATAATATAATTATGATACCTTAATTATATAATACATATATATAATTTAATTTTAATTCTTTTAAACCAGACAAGAAAATGGGAGTAGCATTTATGCGTATGTACGACCTACCATCTCTATGAATGATGCATTTCATTTCCAATTTGTAATTTTTTATGGATTATTATAAATACATATATACTGAATATATATGATACTTAAATCCTATTTTAAATCTTATATATTATTAAAACATGATCTATCTAATAAGAACAAAAATAACAAGTCTAAAAATACTCGAAAAACATGACAATTAACACGCAAAATGATGAAAATAATGGAATATTATTAACAAAAAGATAATAAGATATTATAATAATATAATATATGATATTATAAATATTATTATTGTTCCAGAATAATTTAATAACATGATTAAAACCATTATAAATTAGGTTATAGGATGTTCACCCAAATGGAATGAAAGGTTATGGGTTTTTTAACTCACTTTTTACATCTGTGAGATAAATGTCATATTCACCACTTACTTATTTTGTGTTGTGTTTATACTGAATTTTTTCATATATTATATCTCTAATTATTTTATATTCATGTTATTTAAATGTTTAATTTTATTATTATTACTTTAAGGGATTTTGACTTAATTTTTTCCACAACCTTAAGGGGATTTCAGGTTTCACTTTATTTCTATGAGACTTATTCCATATTCACCACTCATTTATTATTTTGTTGTGTATCTAATAACCTATGATATTTATAGCATTAATATACTTATTCTAATGATATACTAAGTTTCATTTAATGTTATTATTTCATGGATATTATGATTCAAATGTTTCAAAGTGGTATGAGATATATTGGAACGATTAAAGATTATTTTCTTCAAGAATGTTTTTAATGATATTTTAATGGTATTTCAATTATTTAGTGACAACACACCTTATTATTACTATAATGGGTATAATTGATATTGATATCACCCTTAATCATCCCCTAGAAGCTTTATGATAATTTTTTTTACCAAGGATAGTATTTACATTCACTTCCTTGATTCTTTTTAGTACCCCTGAAACATTCACTTTCTAGTGATCATTGAATATTAAATTTACCCAAAATGTACATATAATTTAGCATGTATATGATTATTTCCTAAAACACATACCATTTTTTAATACAGTTTTTACTTTGAAAGTTATTTGATATGTGGGAAAACACTGATAAATCCATATCTTTTACTCAATGTAAATATTTGATAAGGCATGTTATTCATGAATTAAACTAATTATTCAATATATGAGTAATGATTTGGATAGGAATGAAACAGGTGAGTCTTAGATATAGATATCTCCTAGATTCATCACTAGTCTCATGGGAAAAATTAGTTGGATAAACTAAAATATATGGGGTTTCATATAGTATGTTTTAAAATTTCTTGTGAAAGGTCATTATGGTAAAGGTATCATGTACGTAGGAAACATGGAATCCAATAATTAATAATTTACTTTATTTACTATTCAGTTATTATTATCTATGGATTTTCACTATGACAAAATGTATGGATGCATTTCATTCTTTGTTTATTGATTAACTAACATGGTTTTAATTATTTAACTTTTCATATTGATTATGACTTATCTAGTTATTTGAATGGAATGTGTTTTAGGTTATTTAAATTTACATATTTATTGTGAAATTATTTCTATGTTTATTTAATATATAGAATGTATGTTTAGATATTAACTTTTCATATTGATTATTCTCATTGATTTATTATTTCTTCCATTTTATTTAACCCTTACTAAGAATTTTATATCACCATTATTTTGTTCCATTTTCCCAAGAATCAAAGTAGTGTACTAAGAAATATATAAAAGGATATACTAATCGGGAATAAATTTATCCTAAAAAAATTATATTTTATTTAGTATATTCATTTGTAATACAAGACTCATATATGTATTTGGTTTACCAAGACTAATAAAATCTATCGTCCTTTAGGATTTTATTCCTTGTAATAATTCCAATGTAATGATAATAGAAATAGACTATAGTATTCTGGGGTCAGGTCTCTATATTTATGATATATATTTTTAAATGAATTCAATCTCTTTGATTACTAGAGGAACATGCAACCCCTAGTCTAAATGAATTGTAATATACCATACCGTTATAACCTAGTTGTTAAGTTGGAGGATATGAAAAATAATAACTAAATTAAGAAAATTATATGGTTTACACATATATAAAATAAACAAATTGGTTATCAATTTATTTTAAATGAAAATAAAAATCATTTGAAAGTAAAATATATATTATATCTGAAAAACTGTATTTTTCTAAAAGGTCGTTTCATCATGCTTTGCGAACACATTTTAAAATTATTTTTTACCAAGTTTAAAAAATTTATTTTAAAAAATATATTTTATTTTTTAAATATACATGTAAAAATTTTCTTTTGGTGATTTTTTGATAATTTTTTTAAAAGATTATTTTTTTGTTGAATATTAAAAAATACTATTTTTTAATGAAAACTGCCTTTTCTTTTAAATTATTTTCAAGGTCAAATTTTCTTTTAAATCATTTTAAAAGTAAAATTAATTAAATAATATTATAATTTAACGAATTTATGTCATTTTAGTCAATTTAATACTGAATTTTAATATAAAAACTTGTTAATCCTTTGAACAATTTTCTTTGAAAAAAATGTTTTTTTCTGCGCGTCTACAAGTTTAATTTTAAATAGAATTATTCCACTTCCTTGAATTGAACTTGAAAAAATTTATTTAATATTTTTAATTATAATATTTTATATTTTCTAATAATTTTAACTTAACTTTTTACCCAAATGATTAGTGAAAATAGTAATAAATTAATTACCATAGTTAAGGTAAAAATGGGTTTATGAGGGGTTAAACTTAGAAGATAGATGTTAAAAATGATCTAAAATAAGACCAACACAATTTCTATGGAAATTTTTAGAAATTATAATCTATAAGTTTCAATAATTAATCATTTTAGGCTTTTTTCATGTGAATAATGTGAGTATCACTTTCTTCTGAAAAATTCTAACTATGTCCTCTCCCCACTTATAAAGGGACACCCCCTATCCCCCCTCTTCACAATTCCAAAACAATTTTTTTCCGAATATAAATAACCAAATATATTACTTAATTCTATAAAAACATCCTATATGCATTATTTTTATTAGTAATACCTCCTATAAAATCATTAGGTATAAACCTAAAGTGGCTCTCCAAAGAAGAGGTAAAATTCTTAAACTTGCATATTTGTTTTATTTTTTATTCCACCTCCTTAAAATTTTATTAAAAAATGATAATATAATAAAAAAATAAAAAAAATATAATGATATTTTATTATATTAATTTAATAACATAGATCCATCTCCACTTCCATTGAATGGGAAACAAAACCATTGATCGTATGTACAATGGACTACCGCCTCATGAACCGATGCAATTAGTTTTACAGAACCCACTTTAAAGGATGTATATAATGATATATTTATCATATTTATTTTATATTTATGAAATTATTATACATATGTAATTATTATAAAACATTTAACTTCTTACTTACCATTCTGTGGGTGGATACGACATTGTCACTCATGTGTACGGCGAACTACCGCCACATGAAGCGATGTGATTCGTTTTTCACTTATGCTTTACATGGACAGTTTTTAGAATAAATTTAATGAATATATGTGATATTTATGACGAAAAAATATTTTTATAAATATAATATCACATATAACTTTTTACCTTCCAATCATTTGGAAAAGAATAACGTCACTCATGCGTACGTGTGGACTGCTACCTCTACAAAGTGATGTGAAATGTTTTTCATTTTATTTTTATGTGGATGATAATAAGGAAAGATTTTATTAATAAAAATAATATATATAAAATAGTAAGGATTCTTTAAAAGTGGATTAATTTTTTTTCTTTCATACCATATATTGAAAAAAATGTAAACAATGTTCATGTGTACGTATGGCTTACCATCTCCATGAATAGTGTAATCCATTTTCTCTCTATAACTTTTATATGTTACTATAAATAAATATATAGAAATACATATGTTATTTATATCATGGTTAACATTCTGGATATGATTCAACCATGATCAAAGTAAAAATACTAAAATTATCCAACCAAAATGTATATGAAAAATGAAGTAATTATCACTCGAAACTGTGATTTTAATAAAGAATTGTTATTAAATTGGTGATAAAAGACTATAAGTAAAAAATATGTGGTATTATATATATATGATTTTAGTTTTATAATATAATTATAATAAACCAATATTTTTTATATAGAAGGTTCATACACAAATGAATGATGTCCAACCGAAGGTAAGGGCTTCTCGTTTCAGTTTTACCTCCATGAGATATACCCCATATTAACCACTTATTCCATTATATGGTGTATATAATACACATTTTGATAATTTATATAATTAATATATTTCTATTTATAGTATTTAAAATTTCATTTGATATTTTTCTTTCATGGGGATTATGATTCAAAAGTTACCAAAGTGGTAAGAGTTTATTTCACAATATCATCATTATTCGGGATTATTTTTATTTAAGTATCTCTTGGGGGAATTATTTGATATTTATTATAGTCAATATATTTAATTTTACTAAGGTTATTCATTAAATTATGAAATTAATAATACAATATTTTCTCTCTTCAGTTCTTAAAATTATTAAGAGAATGTTTTTTTAGAAAATCCAAGTTTATTTATCTTTTTAGTTGAAAATAATTTGTTCTTAAAAAAGCATGTTTTCTAAATTTTTTTTTCAAAAATGTTTTTAATATTATATATGTGATTTATTAAAGAAAAGTTTACCCATTTTTTATTTTTTATTTTTTTGAATGAAATATTCGTGTTTTCTTACAAACAAGTCTTGTTTGGATTTTACTGAGAATGTGAAAAGAATTTTTATTTTAACCTGTATGACATATATGGAATTTACCAATGTCATGAAAAATAAATTATTTAAAGAATAATTTATAATTTTCCAAGGTAAAATTCAATGTAGAAAAATTTCAAAATATTTTGTGAACTTTTAATTTTAAAAACTTTTTCAAAGTGAAAAGGTTATTATCCTAAAAAATTGTTTTGATGACATATTTATGATATTTCTATTCATCTATGAAATCAATCCTTTATTATATGTTTGATTAAATAGAGATATGTTTTATTGATACTCTCCTTATTATTTATATGGATATTTTATCTTCATTTTTACTAAGGAAATAAAGATTTATTACTATTCACTATTTTACTCTAGATGGGTTATGATTTTTGTTTTTTGATTGGGGGTAAGTATTGACATTTAATATATTAGTTTTTCAATACAGATATTTATGTTGATTATGTTTCAACCATTTGAAATAAGGAATGAATTGGAATTATTAAGTGATGGATGGGGCTTGAAATTACATTACTTGCTAATGTATTGGTATGTTTCATGAGACAAATGAGTTTTCCAAATTAAATGGGGTTTTTATTATATTATTAAACTATATTGTGAATGTTTTTGATAGTATATTTTAGATTATTGAAATTATGCATTCCCTAATTATGAGATTATTTGTTGATATTCCATGTTATTATTCAATTAGTTAGAATATTCATGGTTAAGTTTCAAGCTTATGTGATTATTTATATGCCATTATTTTGATCATCAGTTATTTCTACCATATTATTCTTCTTGTTCAAGTTATTGATTAAATGGAATGTTTTTTAGTTATTTACTTTTATATTTTGATTATAATTCATTTATTAATTATATATTCCACAATACACAAAACCTTACTGAGCATTTGAGATCACCCCTTTCTTATGTTTTTCCCTAGGATACTAAGAAGTGTTTTCTGATTAATATGCATAGATATGATAAAGGTAATAATTTTTCTCAAAGAAAAAACTATTTGTATTTTATATTTTAAAAAGTAATTTGAGTTTTAAAAATTTATCTAGTTTACCAAGACTACTAAATTATTAATTCATTACACACGTGATTACTTATATCTGTTGACAATATATTAAAGTAATCACTCACTATGGGCTACTAGATTTGGGGTTTTTAAAGTTGGTACTAGATGATGTTTAGTAGACACCTTGGGAACTAGATTTAAGAAATCACATATTAGAGAATATAAATGTATTCCTTACTTTAAGGTTAAGACTAATGATTGGATAACATCATAAAGTTTTGATAAGGTAGATATCATGTGGTTTTCTTTGAAATACATCCCTATATTGATACTCAAAGTGGATATGGTTCTGGAATAGATGTACCTAAGGGTCGTAAATTTAAAAAAGGCGTGTTAGTCTTGACTCTAATTTTACCTAGTGTATGAAAACTATCCTTACTACGCACTAGGTTTGACACTCCTAGAAGATATTCTTATATCAATTCATATTTTATTTTAAAAAAATACGAAGGATTTGAAAATACTTTTATGATTTGATATTTTTTCCAAAGAAACCATGTTTATTATTATCAGATTATCCATGCATAAAATATTCATTTTATGTTAAGTGTTTCACTAGTTTTTGGATTATACATTATGTTTCATAATATTATAATCTAATATAGTGTATACCAATATTTAGAAATAGAGTTTAGTGGGTGAAATGACAACCATATAAATGCACATACTCCGTGTAGGGATTTTCCTCATAGGTAAGATAATGAAGTAGGAGTTGGAGATATAGATGGAACTGATCAAATTATAATCACATTGAGGAAGATGACTCATGTTATGATAAAAAAACTTTCCTATATGTATTATCCTTATAACACACCATCTGGTGTAACAATATTAGACTGATTTATGTTTTAGAAACATTTATCCTTTAATAGAACTATGAATCCATTTATAGCTGAGAAATGGATAGGTTTCTTAGAGAATATATTTATCACTTTGAGAAGAAATGAAAGGGAGAAAGTTTTCATGAAATTTTATCTTCTCTAATTATTTGTGGGAAATAGTGTCCATTGACTAAAAAAACTAAGGATGATGAAGAAATAAAAAATATGGAATAGAAGGGATTTAAGGTACTCTTCTTCAAAATTTATTTTCCTCATGATAAACAAGAGAACATGGAGAGGAAATTATTGATTCTAAGAAAAAAGGAAGATGAAAATGGTGGTAATTATATATCTAAATTTATAATATTAAAAATTAATTCTTTGAAATATGTACATAATCCAAAGAGAAACATTGACCTATTTTTTTGGCAGTATTAATTAAATTCTACAAATTGAACTAGTCTCCCAATCTTTCTCATCATACAAGGAAATAAAATCATGTGGTATCAAGATAAATAAATAATTATCCAAGTATTATGTATTTTAAGGGAAATGAGAGAATAAGAAGACTATAGAGAAAAATATGGGTAATAGGAAGAAGGGAAAGAATGATCCTCCATGTTATTATTGTGGAAAGAAACACCCTAGTACTTTCTTGAAGGGAGTAGGGGTTCTCTACAAGTATGGTTAGAAATAAGACTACGTTATTGATTGAAAGGGTAAGTAATGAGTTTCCAATTTTCAATGATTCAAATATAAGTATATGGATGATTACAGAAATGAATTTAAAAAAATTTAAGGGAGTATAACCTAGAAGATACTAAGGAATCAGATTAACGCTTAAACCATTACTATATATGAGGTGTAAAAATTAACATTCTTGTGTTTGGATTCAAGAATTATGTCATAGGAGTATTTTATCAAATTTATATAGTTATAAGAAGTATAAAATGTATAATGATTGTACTGCAATACTTTATATTTATGTGTTTGAGAAAATTTGTTGAATGGTACCAATAAACAAGAAAAAGTGATTCTGTGGAAGATTGAACTTATTGGAAAGAACATGATTGAGAGAAGATAACGTATAATATCTATTTGATATTTAGATAATAATGATAAATATATTTTAATGGGATATTATTGGTGAAATTTAAATTGGTTAGTAATTTTATTGTTTATGTTATCTTTCCTAGAGTTTATAACATTCTTAGATTTAAGGAATATATTCATCAACATGAGATTTTATTTTTTGAAGAATTAATGTTTTTATTAAGGTTTCATGGTGATAACGGTATTCACATACTTGGAATATGACAATAAGATAAACATTATTTTTTGTTGGCAATATAATGATACGTTGATTAGTGACCTCCCTTCTAAATTTTTGGACTCTGAATTTGTTCATACATATTTTGGAAAGGTGTTGAGGATAAATATTTATGGAATGGATGATGTTGAACTTTGGGTGTTATTGGATAACTCATACTAATAATTTTTTTATTGTCTAAATATAAGGGTAATATCTTGACCTCATCTTACAAAATGATGTGATCTGTTAGAATTTGATTTTAGTACTTAATGTCTGAAAAAATCATCTTGAGTACCAAATGTTTGGAGTGAAAAATGAATTATGGTGGAAATTGATTAAAGGATGAAATTACACTTATCAAGTTAGTATATTCCCTCAATACAATGGCCCGAAGGCCTTCGTTTTTTATTGATTTTGATAATCCACCTTTCAAAGGGTGAGGTGGAACCCTTATAAGGCCTGTAGGCATAAGTATTATATGTCTCATAGGCCTTAGAGGAATTAATTGCCCGCAGGCTTCAAACATTACATACAACCCAAGCTAACTTCTTGGAACTAATCCTCATTAGTATCTTCATTGTGAAATCATCTCTCCACCTTCGCATGACTATTCGACTAGGCTATCCCGTGCATGCATAGGCTTGTCCCAATGGTAGGTTCCATACCCTGTCATTCTTGTAATCCATGTAGCTTCTGCTGTGGTGAAAGATCCTTGCTCATCCTCCTTATAGAGCTTGTTCCTTGTAGGTTGTCTGGTTTTCATCTGCACTTAAGGTGGCTTGAATGCCTTAAGGTGGCCCGAAGGCTTTATTGGACTGAAGGATTGGGTGGTCCAAAGGCGTTAAAGGGCTTGGGGACCAAATCGGTGGCCTAAAGGCCCAAAAATGGGAAAATTCCCGGCTACTATGGTGCCAAACAGTGCCTGCTACAACCCTGCTACAATACTTGCTACAATAATGCACAGTTCCCACTACATTACGGCTACAGTATTTCACAGTCCCGCTACTGTACCCCCGGAAATTATGCCTCCACCTGGATTTGATCCTGGGTCACCTAGATGCACTTAAGAGTCCTCACCAATCGGGCTGAGGCTCATGTGTCATAAGTATATTCTCATATGTTCTTAGTTTAGACAGTAAATGAATTCCACAAATTAAAGAAAATTATATTGAAACAAAAATATTATCCCAAAACCTTTATTTATCTTGAACCAATGGTTTTTTACCCTTTATAGATTTATAATTTTTTAGTAGTTAACCTTCCCTTGATAACCATCATTTTTGAGATCAATTATCTCTATCAATCAGAATAATTATTTATTTTTTTATTCCATTTCCATATATTTACTTCCCAAAAATGTAATCTTATTTGTAAAATTAGTTATATGATTATTCCTGATGACTTCCATACTTACAATTATCTCGTATCATTAGAATATTTTATTAATCTTTTTTACAAATTTGGATTTCAATAAGGTATTTTAAAATATCAAGCTATTTATTATTTAGGTGAATATTAAATTGTGTGGACATAATTTATTTAAGAAGGTAGAATGTAACACCCTGATATTTTAAAATAGGAACATCATGTTTGATAACATATATGGCACAAAACACCAATATTAAAAGATAATGTAACACCTTGAGACTTTATGATATATTTCTTTTTAAATAAATTTAATCTCTCTAATATCTTGGTGAACATGCAACCCCGAGTCTAAATAGATTGTAATATATTATACAGTTATAACCCAACTGTTAAGTTGTCGGGTATTAATAGTACTAAATAAATTTTGATAATTATATGGTTTAAACTTATATAAAATAAACACATTGATAATCTATTTTTATTAATGAATATAAAAATCATTTTAAAAAAATAATTTCTTTTCTGAAAAACTATATTTTTCTAAAAGTCCGTTTCATTGCGCTTTGCGCATGAATTTTAAAATTATCTTTTTCTACCAATTTTAGAAAAAATATTTGAAATAATAAAATATATTTTCCAAATCTACATGTCAAAATTTTCTTTGGGTGTATTGTTGATATTTTTCTAAAAATATTAATTTCTTTGATATATAGTGAAAAATATAGATTTTTAATGAAAACTCCCTTTCGGTTTAAATTATTTATAAGGATTAATTATATTTTAAATTTGTTTTAAAGTAAAATTATTTAAATTATATTAATATTTAACATATTTTGGTCACTCAAATAAATTTCTTATTTAATTTGAATATTTTGTTTATGTTTTGAACATTTTTCTTTGGAAAAACCATTTTTTATGTGTATGTGGGTTTAATTTTAAATTGAATTCTACCCCTTATATGAATTTAAATTTACAAAATTTATCCCATATTTATAATAATTATAATTTATAATATCTTATAAGGTCAAGTTATTTTTTTGACTATAATGAATAGTGAAAACATTAAAAAATTAATTATTGCAGTTAAGGTAAAAATGTGCTCACTAACGTTTAAAATAAGATGATTAAGATTAAAAAAGAACTAAAAATAGTAAAAAACCCATTTAATGGAAATATTTAATTCTTATAACCTATAATTTTTTATAATGACCCATTTTTAGGCTTTTGGCATGATAAAAGTGTGGGTAGACCTTTTTCTTTTAAAAAATTCCAAGTGTGTCCTCTCCCCACTTATAAATGGCCACCCCATCTCCTCCCTTATTCACACTTATTAAAACCTTTTTTTCAAATAAAAACAAATATATTAATTAATTACTCCGCCCACATCCTAGATTTATTATTTTAATTATTAATTACTCGTATGATGTCTAGAGATGTAATCATAAAGAGGCTTTCCAAAGAAGTGGTAAAATTCTTAAACATACATATTTCCTTTATTTATTATTCTAGCTTCTTAAAATCATATTAAATTATGATAATATAATAAAAATAATAAAAAATACATACTTATATTTTATTATGTTAATGGAATAACCCAAATCCATCTCCACTTCTATCAAATGGGAAACAAAATCGTCGATCTTGTGCACTGTGGACTATCGCCTCACGAAGAGATGTAATTCATTTTCCATTACCACATTTAAAGGATGGATGTAACGATGTATTTAACAAATTTATATGATATTTAGAAAATTATTATAATTATGGAATTACTATATCACATATACAATCTTACTTACCATTTTATGGGTGGATATGATAACTTCACTCATGTGTATGATAGACTTCCGCCTCACGAAGCGATGCGATTTGGTTTTTTATTTACACTTTACAAGGATGGTATTAATGATATAATTAATGAATATATGTGATATTTAATACCTAGAAAATATTATTTAAGTATAATATCACATCTAACTTCTTAACTTCCAATCTATTAGAAAACAAAAATGTCGCTTGTGCGTACGTGTGGACTACCACCTCCATGCAGGGATGTGAATTTTTTTTCATTTTATTTTTACATGGATAGTAAAAAGAATGGATTTGATTAATATATATTATATATATAAAATAATAATAATTATTTAAATGTTAATTAATTTTTTTTATTTTCATTTGATCTGTCAAGAAAAATGGAAACAACATTCATGTGTAAGTACGAATTACCGTCTCCATGAACGGTATAATCCATTTTCTATATATAAATTTTATAGATTAATATAAATACATATATAAGAATATATATGATATATATATATATATATATATATATCATGGTTAAAATTTTGGGGATTATGTTACCATGATCAAAGTTAAAAGACTGAAATATTAGAACCAAAACATACATGAAAAATGAACCAATTATCACCCAAAATAGTGATTTCGAAAAATAATTACTATTAAATATGTAGTAAAATACTATAATTAAATCATATATGGTATGAGATATGTTATTATGTTTCATTAATATATGTATAATAAACCTATATTTATTATATAGGATTTTCATACACAAATGAATGAAGTGGAATTTGAGATAAGGGTTTCTCATCTCACTTTTATTTCTGTGATACATACACCATATTTGACACTTATTACTTTGTGTGGTGTATATAATAAAACTTTTGATAATTTAAATCATTAATATATTTATATTAATTTAATTTAATGTTTAATTTAATTTTATTTATTTCAATGGTGTTATGATTCAAAAGTTTCGAAAGTGGTAAGGGTTTATTTCACAATATCATCTTTATTCGGGATTGTTTTTATTTAAGTCACTATTGAGGAATTATTTGATATTATTTAAATTAAATATATCATCTTATAATCTATTTAGTAATAAAAATTTTCTAGTGATAGTTCTATTTTTCCTCTCTTTGGCCCTTAAAATTGTTGAGATAATGTTTTTATGAAAATATGACTTTATTTATCTCTTCGAGTGGAAATACCTTTTAATTTTAAAAAATGTTTCTAATTTTTTTCATAAATATTTTTAACATTTAATAAATTATTAATTAAATAAATTTTTACCAATTTTTATTTTTAAAACATTTTTGAAAGAAATATTTCCATCATTTTTCAAAAAAGGATTGTTTTTATTTTACTGAAAATTCTAATGGAATCTTTATTATAACATGCATGACATGTATAAAATTTCCTACCGCCATGAACACTCAATGTATTAAAGATTCATTTATCAGTTTAAAATTTTATTTTCAAAGAAAATTATTTTTAAAAAATTATTTTAACTTTTATGTTTAAAAATATTTTCAAAGAGAAAGGTTTATTTTACTAAAAAATATTTTTAATGAAAATTTTATGGTATTTATATTAATCTATGACATCAGACATTTATTATATTTATTATCCACTAGGGATATTTTTATTGATACCATACTTAATATTTACCAAGATGGTTTATGATCTATTTGAATAGGGATGTACAATTTTAATACCGTTCACTATTTTATACTAGGTGGTTTATGATTATGTTTTCTAATTGGGGTAAGTATTAATATTTCATATGATTGTTTTACAATATGAATATTTATATTGATTAGGTTTTAAAATTTAATATGAGGAATGAATTGGACTTATTAATTGATGGTATGGGCTTGATATTACATATCCTAGGGATTCATTGGAAGGTATCAGGAGAAAAATCAGCTGGCCAAATTAAATAGATTTTGACCTATAGTTTAAACTTCCTCATGAAAGGTTTTAACAATTTGTTTCAAATATAAAAAATTATGAATTCCCTCATTATGATATTATTTATTGATGTTACATTTTATTATTTTATTATTTATAATATCCATGGTTAATTTTCAAGATTTTGTGATAATTTATATGACATTATTTTTATCAATAGTTATTTCTACAAAAAATATTCTTTATATTCAAGTTATTGATTAAATGGAATATGTTTCATCTATTTACCTATCCATTTTTATTATGGTTTATTTATTCATGGTAGGTTCCATTTTATGAATTACCTTTATGATTATCTAATATCATGCCTTTATTATGTTTTCCCTAGGTTACGAGGAGGTTTTTTTATTGATATGAAAGGATATGATAAGGGGAATAATGTATTTATCAAAAAAATTGTTTTATATTTTTATGTTTTAAAATGTAATGAAATTTTGAATTATGTATCTGGTTTTACAAGACTAATAAATTATTTACTACTTTAGGTTGTGATTCCGGATATATTATGGGAATATAATAAAGTCACTGCAAACTCTAGGATATTATAGTTTGGGTCTTTACAACTGATATCAATGGAAGTTTAGTAGAAATCATAGGAACAAGATTTAATAAAACATATATTTGAAAATATAACCATATGAATTTCTTTATGTATAAGTCTATGTGTTGGATAAAATCCTAAAGTTTTGATAATGTAGATATTATTTGGTTTTCCTTACAATATTTCCCTATCTGGAAACTACAAGTGGAAGTCATTCTGGAACAAATATACCTTGTGATAACAACTTTGAGAAAGAAATGTTGGGCTTGACTCGAGCATTACCTGCTATACAAAAACGATATTTATAGGGCACTATTTTTGACACAACCATTATATATTCTTGGATTAATTCACATTTTCTTCATAAACCATTATTATGGATTTGAAAATATTTTTATGATTTGAAAATTTTTCCAAAGAATCCATGTTTATGATTTTGATATTATCCCTGCATAAAATGTTCAATTTATATTATGTGTTTCACTAGTTTTCGGATTATATATTCTATTTCATAATATTATAATCTAATATATTGTATGAATTTATTATAAATGGTTTCTAGTGGAAGGAATGGAAACTGTATCAATGAATATACTTCATTTAGGGATTTCAATTCTGGGTAAGATAATGATGTTGGAGATGATACTATAGCTAGAACTGATCAAATTATAACCATATTAGGGAAGCTGACTCAGGTTAAAAGCTATAATATTTCCTATATGGAGTATCCTACTGATCCACTATGAGGTTTAATAATGTTAAAATACTTTATATTTTAGAAACATTCATCATTCAATGGAAATGAAAATCCATTTATCGCTAAGAAATGGATAAGTTCCTTAGCAAAGATATTTATCACTTTGGCAAATAATGAATAGAGGAAAGTATTCATGGAAGTTTATTTTATCTAAAGAGATGCGGATCAATGGTGGTAATTTATTCAAAACACTAATGGTGAAAAAGAAATATAAAACATGGAATAAAAGGATTTTAAGATTCTTTTCTTGGAGAATTATTTTTGTCATGAACAATGAACAGACATGGAGAGGTAATTCTTAAGTCTAAGAAAAAAGGAAGTTGAAAATGTTTCTAAGTATGAATACCACTTTAAAATATTAGAAAGACATGATACAAAATACATACATAATCTAAAGATAAATATTAACCATTTATTTGAGGGTCTTAATCCAAATATTTAAAGGGAGGTAGTCTCCAAAATTTTCTCATCACACAAGGACATAATACCATGTGGTATCAAGATATAGAAAGAATTATCCATGTCCTATGGCTTCTAAGGGATGTAATATAACAAGATAAATATAGAAAAATATCGATAAAATGTAGAATGGAAAAAAGGATTTCTAAAATATAATGATTGTGAAAATAAACACCTTGGTACTTTCTTGAAGGGAATGAAGGTTTTATATAAGTGTGGAGAGAAATTCCACTATTATCATTATTGAAATGGAAATAAATAAATTTCCATTGTTCAAATGTTCAACTATCTATAGATGTGGGATTATATAGACAAAAGTCCAAAGAGTCAAGGGAATATACCTTAGAAGATGCTAAGGGATCGGGGCCAATCTTTTACTATTGATATATATAAAGTAGAAAAATTAATGTGCTTGTGTTTGGATTCAAGAATTTTGTTATTGGTGTATTTTATCAAATAAATTAGGGTTATAATAATTATGAAATACATAATAATTTTACTACTATAATTTTTCTTTAAGGATTTGGTAGCATATGTTGAATGGTGCCAAAGAAAAAGAAAAGAGATTCAATGGAAAGTTTATCTTCTTGGAAATCACATTTTTAAGGTAATATACACATTAATATATGACTAATATTGAGATAATAATGATAAATATATGTTTATGGGATAATATTGGTGACAATAAAATTAGATATTGATTTGATTCTTTATGTTATCAATATTATAGTTTACTATATTTTTATATTTATGGAATATATTTAATAATATGATATTTTATTTTTTGAATAATCCATATATTTATTATGGTTTTACAGTGATAAAGGTAATCACATATTTTGAATTTGACATTAAGATTCAATTTATGTTGTCTGGAGAATATAATGTTATGTTGACTAGTGACCTCCCTTCAAAATTTTTGGACTTTGAATTTAGTCAGACATTTTTTAGAAAGGTCTTATGGTTAACTATTTATGGAATCGATGAAGTATAAATTTTTGTGTTTTTGGATAATTTTTTTAATAATTTGGTTGTTTGTTAATCTCTAAAGGAAATATTAATATCTTGACCTCATCTTATAGGATAATGTGATCCTTTAGAATTTGATTTCGTTACTTTAGGTGTTAAAAATTCATCTTGAGTACCCATTGGTAGGAGTGAAAAATGATATTAGGGTGGAAATTTATTAAAGGATAAAATTATACTTTTAAGTTAAGTATATGTGTTTAGGTTCTTAGTTTATACAGTAAATAAATTCATACACTCCAGGAAAAAATCTTGAAATAAAAATGTTGTCCTAGTACCCAAATTTCTGATGAACTGATGTTCTTTTCACCCATTACATATTTATGATTTTTTGGTCATTAACCTTCTCCTAATCACCTATTTTCTGATGATTATTTCTATTTATCACTCTCCATAATTATTTATTATTTTCTTATATATCCATATCTTTACTTCCCACAAATGTTATCTTATTTGGAAACCTATTTATGTGAATATTCATGATGAGAACCATACTTACATTTCTATCTTATCAATATAATATTTTACTAACCCATTTTACAATGTGGGATTTCAATAAAAGAGTTTTTAAATTTCAAACCATTGATTGTTGAGGTCATGATTAAATTGCGAGGACATAATTTATTTAAGGGGGTAGAATGTAACACCATGAGATTTTAGAAGAGGAATATCATGTTTTATAGTTTATATGACACAAAACACGAATATTATAAGAGAATTTAACACACTTATGATTTATGATATATTTATTTTTAAATAAATTTAATCTCTTTGATAACTTACAGAAGACGTAACCACGAGTCTAAATGAACCGTAATATAGTATATCGTCATAACATAGCCAATAAGTTGGAAGGTATGAATAAAAATAAATAAATTATGAAAATTATATGGTTGAAACATATATAAAATAAAAATATTGGTTATTTATTTATTATAAATAAAAATAAAAATAATTTAAAAGTAAAAGAAATTTTTCTAAAAAACTATGTTTTTCTAAAAGGTGGTTTCGTTACACTTTACACAAATATTTAAAATTATTATTTTTTCAATTTAATTAAATTTATTTGAAAAAATAAAAAGTATTTTTTAAATATAAATGTAAAAATTATCATTGGGTTAATTTTTGATAATTTGTTGAAAAGATTAACTTTTTGATGAATAGTGAAGAATATTGATTTTTAATGAAAAATGCCTTTTTGTTTAAATTATTTATGAAGTTAATATATATTTTAAATTTGTTTGAAATTAAAATTAATTAAATTTTATTAAATAATAACTAATTTAGGGCATTTTAATAAATTTCATAGTGAATTCTATTATAACAACTTTTTAACTTTTGAATGTTTTTCTTTGGAAAAACATTTTTTTCGACATGTTTCTGGGTATAATTTTAAATTGAATTCATACACTTATGAAAATTTAATGATAAAAATGTATTAAATATTTTCAATAATTTCAATTTAGATTTTACAACAAGACTAACTTAATTTTTTATCACAATGAATAGTGAAAATATAAGAAAATTAATTACTGCGGTTATGGTAAAATGGGTTTACCGAAGGTCAAACTAAGAAAATAAGGATTAAAAATGAACTAAAACCTCTCACAAACCAATTAAATGGAAATATTTAGACCTTATAACCTATAAGTTTCTATAATGACCCATTTGGAGGCTTATGTCCTGATAAAAACAAGGAAATCACTTTTTCCTTTAAAAAATTACATGTTTGTCCTCTCCGCCACATTTAAATAGACACTCGCTCTCCTCCCTCCAAAATTCCTAATGAATTTGTTTTAGAAAATAATTTCCAGAATATATTAATTAATTACCTCCCCACAACTTATATTCCTTAGTTTCATTTGTAATCCCTCATATTAAGGATTTAAATAAAACATAAAGAGGCTTTATAAAGAAGAGGCAAAATTCTTAAAAGCGCATATATTTTTTATTTATTTTTTCACTTATTTAAAATAATATTAAACTATGATAATATAATTAAACAATTATAAAATATATAATAATATTTTATTATATTAATTTAATAAATTAGATATATATCTACTTTGATCAAATGGGAAACAAAACGGTTGATCTTGTGTATGATGAACTACCGCCTTACGAACTATTGTAATTAATTTTACATAACAACATTTTAAGTAGGGATATATTATTTTATTTAACATATTTTTATTATATTTATGAAATTATTATACTTCTGTAATTATTTAATCTCATAGAACTTATTACTTACCATTTTGTTGGGGGATACGATAACATTGGTCGTGTGTATAGAAGACTACCACCTCACGTAGTAATGTGATTCATTTTTCACTTATAATTTACATGGAATGTATTAAGTATAAATTTAATGAATATATGTTATATTTATTAACTAATAATAATTATTTAAATATAATATAACATATAACTTCTTACCTTACAATCCGTTGGAAAAAAATATTGCCACTCGTGTATATGTGTGGACTACCACCTCCACAGAGCGATGAAAAATGTTTTTTCATTTTATTTTCACATGGATATAAAAAAGAATATATTTTATTAATATAAATTATATATATATATAATAATAATCATTATTTAAATGTTAATTAACATTTATTTTCCTTTCATTCCATCTTTCTATAAAAATGTAAACAACGTTCATGCGTATATATGACTACCGTCTCCAAAAGTAGTGTAATCCATTTTCTATATATAAATTTTATAGATTACCATAAATAAATATATAATTAATATATATGATATATGTCGCATTTATAAATTTTTATATTATTTAAACATGATGAAAGTAAAATTATTGAAATTACCAAACCAAAACATACAAGAAATACGAAGAAATTATCACACGAAACAATGATTTTAACAAATAATTATTATTAAATGGGTGATAAAAGACTATAAGTAAATAATATATGGTATGTTATATATTATTATGGTTCTATAATATATTTATAGTAATCCTATATTTATTGTACAAGTGGCTCAGACACAAACAAAGGAAGTCGAACCTAAGGTATGGGTTTTTCTTGTCACTTTTAATGACTTGTGACATACGCCATATTCACCACTTATTCCTTTTCATGGTGTATATAATTTCCATTTTTATATGTTATATCTTTATCTATTTATATTCATGATATTTAATTTTTCATTTTATGTTATTTCTTTCATGGGCTTAGGATTTAAAAGTTACCAATGTGGTAAGAGTTTTTTTTACAATCTCATCATTATTCAGGATTATTTTTTTTGATTCTCCCTGGGGAAATTATTTGAAATTTATTAAAATAAATATAATTTTTTATACTCTATTTATTCATGAAATATTTTAATCAATAGTAACATTTCCATCTCTTTGGTACTTAAAATGTTTGAGATTTTTATAATAAAATCCTACTTTAGTCCTCTATTTAGTCGAACATATTGTTTTCTTCCAAATCCATGTTTTCTAAAATTGTTTTTAAAATTATAAAAATGATTTATTATATAATTTTCTACCATATTTTTTAATTTTAGATGTTTTTTGAAATGAATATTCATTTCATTTTCCAAAAAAGGACCATTTGGATTTAATCAAAAATATAAGAGAGATTTTTTTTAAAATGTACGACATGAATAGAATTTAACACCATCCTGACCAATAATTGTTTTAAATTTTATTTTATAAGTTTCAAAGGATATTTTCAAAATATTTTGGGGAATTTTATTTTTAAAAACATTTTAATGTGAAAATTTTCTTTTCCTAAAAATTGTTTTAATGACATTTTTATGGTATTTCTATTCGTAAACGACATCAAAACTTTATTTTAGTTATTATCCAATAGGGATATGTTGTATTTATACCATTATTATTATTTATATTTATTTATTATTATTATTTTTATTGGGAATGCACAATTATATTACGAATCACCATTTTACTATGTATGGTATATGATTATGTTTATTTATTTGGGTAAGTATAAACATTTTATATGTAAGTTTTTCAATATGACTGTTTATGTTTATTATGTTTCAAACCTTTCATATGAGGAATTAATTGGACTTATTAAGTGGTGGTTTGGGCCCAGAATTATATATCCCCTCGATTCATTGGTTGGTCTTATGAGATAAATCATTTGTAAAAATTAAATGGGTTTTTAAAAATAGTTTTAAAATGTATTTTGAATGGTATTAACAGTATTTTTTATATATATATAATTATTCACTCCTTCAGTATGAGATCATATATTTATCTTCCATGTTATTATTTGATTGGTTCAAATATCCATTGTTATGTTTCAAGTTTATTTTATTATTTATATGGATTTATTTGGATAATAAGTTATTAATACCATATAATTTTACATGTTAAAGTTATTGAATAAATGGAATGTGTTTTTGTTATTTATATTTCCATATTGGTTATGCTTCATTTATTCATGATAGATTCCACTATAAAAATACCTTTAATGGGCATCTGAGCTCAGCCCTTTCTTACACATTTTCCCTAAGATACAAAGAAGTGTTTTATGATTGATATTAATGGATATGAAAAGGGGAATAATGGAATTATAAAATAAAACACATTTCTTATTTTATGTTTTAAAACATAAAATGAGTTTAAAGTATATATATAGTTTACCAAGATGAATAAACTATTTAGTCTTTCTGGATGTGATTCCTTGTATCTTATGTGAATATAATTAAGTAATCACATACTCTGAGCTACTAGAGGTGGGGTATTTATATTTATAGTCAACATATATATGGATATGACTATGATAAACCTAGAGGTGGTGGTGGGGGGGGGGGGTAGTATGGTTATGGGGATACCAGATATTAATTAGTTATGTACATTCAATGATGATGAAGAACATTCATTCCTTTTTATGTCCACATGGTTTTTTTATCAAAGTGAAAATATTTTTTGATGATAAAGGATTTTCAATGATCAAGCATGAAATATTTAGAGGATACTAAGGATATTTATATTCTTAGGGATATTGATGTTATTTTTTATTTCATAAAGATACATGACATGTTGAATTTTTTAAGGAAGGTAAATATTGAAGGAGATTATTATGAGTTGATTTGAATTTATATAAAGTGAGGAGTTGAATTTGATGAATATCATTATATATTCTTCTATAATGTATAGTATAACTATGGAATGAGATTATGATTTGTCTAATAATATAAAATAAGAAACTAGAGTTTATTATATTCTTTGGTTGGATCAGTAAGGATATCCATGATGGGTTACTTGGAGTTATTTATGAAGCATAGAATTGAATGAAGACATTCATTGATTAACTTATAAAGAAATAATTTAAGATAAAGAACCACATAGAATATAAAGATCATTTTGGATCATGTGGAACCTTAGGATGATCAAGGATGTTTCCAATATACATAATAATTCTTTCTAACTAATGTATGGATATATCCCACAAACACTATCCAGAAAACTGTGTGGTGGAATTAGCCTTAAATTGAAGTTGGCTATGGACTCTACCTATGTTGAAATATTCACGAAACACTATTTATTTCACATATATATGTTTTTTAGATGTGCTTTTCAAGTACCATTGAGAAGACATCCTTGGGATAGATATAATGTTTGATATATAATATAACTTATCACTTGGATGATGAATAAAGAGAATGAATAATAATTACCAATACTAAAATATAATATTGTGGTGATCCTATAGCATCATAATAGATATTATAGGACATTATGGATGTTGGATGTGAAGGAATGAAGACTATAGACTCACACTTGAGTAGAAATTTGTATTTTTCATAGGGGATACATATACTATCTTGTAACCTAGATAAACATGATACATTATTATCAAATATGAACATTGAAGGAAATTACATATATTATGACTTTAAACACCCATTGATAATTATGTTTTGATTATAGGAATCTTGATGTATGAGTTGAGATCCATTATTTCATAGTCAAAGGAAAAATAATCATAGTGGATCCCACTGTGAGATTCTTAAAAATGTCTTCCAAGCAAGTAAATGGAAAATTATTTTTTATAGTGGTTTTGGACTCTTAATTTCCTATAAGTAGGCTAAGGGATGGCCCAAAATAGGCATTTCTAAGTTCCCTTATTCTATGAATAAAGTCAAAAATTCCATGAGGATCTAATAGGATCATTATGAAAACACCACTATGTCATGAACTAAGTGTGAAATGGTTGGAATAATCCTGTTCATGGTGCCCGATAAATAAAGGTTTATGTAGAAGAACCATCGATGAGGAACTGAGGTGACTATTCCATTGTTGATTCTATGGTGTAGAATTAAATTCCATATGGACCATGCCAATGGAGAAAATTCCCATAGCGGTGACTGTTTTATGAAAAATATAGAATGTATTGTACTATGGAAAAAACAATTATGATGTGCTATATTTTTGTGCTAAGTTAAAATAGAAAAATAGTCAATGAAAAATAGAGATTGATAAGGAAGACTGGGTTATGAATTTTAGACCTATATTTGACTATAATCACCATTCCATGGTTAACTTCCCACCACACCATAATATGTCTAATTTCATAATTCCTAGATAATATATTCTTTAACTTTTAGTGATGAAATATATAATTAAATCGATATCTATCAATAATTTACTAGATTAATTTGACCAAGGATTTAATATAAATAATATATATAGAAATATGAGGCTATCCAAGACTCATGTATCAGTCAAGATCAATGATAAAGATATGAAGTTATGAAATATATCTATAAAAGGATTATTGATACTGTTTTTAGTCGTGTAATCATATAGTGTTTTAATCCTATGAATCTAAAGTAATGAGATGATATTTATGAGATAATTGGAGAAGAGTTACACCTATTCTGGTTGTGTTTGAGAAAATAATAGTGTACACAACATATATTAACATGGTGGTACTTAAGGAATATAGAGGAAGGACATCACATTCCAAAGCATTTATTTTTACTGATCACATTTCCTTGTAAATTTATTATAAATTCTTGTAGGTGTGTAGTACCATATTCCTATTACATCTGTCAATTCATTCATCATTAATAATAATACATTTAAGTGAACTGTGATTTGATAACCACTAAACAAAAAGTATGAAACCACTTAATTAAAAGAGTGTTATAAACCTTTTAATCATTGTGTTATGTATTTTAATTTATTATTAATCATATATCTCATGTTTATAATCCTTATTTTTTTGATCATCAAATGATCCTTTCACTAATTGACAATGTGGTTGAGAAGTTTTTGGAAGGGAGAAAATTTTATGTTGGATATCAACTATTGATCCTCACCCCTTCTCAGGGGTCATGCATCACACTTCTTGGATTAATAATTTGTTTTAAATATAGTTATACCACATGGATAAAAAACTCTTATCTTCTAATAGTAAATAATTGGTATTATATGAGGTTCACCCACCTAAATCACAAACTTCATTTCCTCTTAAATCCTTCAATATTAGACAATTGGAATCAAATCAAAGATTTAAGTTTAAGGTTCTTGGTATGCCAATATAAATAATGTGTTTGTAAAGAAAAGGTGATAACATATTTTGGTTTTGGACTTATATTTAGTCCATTAAATATTATAATTGATATTTTATTTAACTAAATTATCTATTTTTATTATTATATTCATATCTATATTTTCTCTAGAGGTTTTTATTTTATATATTTATTTCTAGAGATATCTCTTTCTTTGGGTTTTATCTATTTAATACTAATTTGTTTTCTTAATCTCCTATATCGTGAAGTGAATATTCAATGATATTTCCAAAAGTGTTATAGAAAATTATTTTATTGGAAATATGTGGCTATTCATACTAATTTAATAAGGTATTTAAAGAAAAGATAGGCAAAGAAATTTTTAAAAATGATGCGTGTCACTAAAGAGTCTCATATAGATACTTTGAAAAATCATATGGAACTTGATCAAGGAAATTAAGAAGCTTTAAATTGAGATATATATTTTTAAGTAAATGATTTAATTATCACAATTATATAAAAATTTCATGAGTATATATGTATCACATGTTGAAAATGAATTATACTCCTAATAATTTGATTTTATGACACATCGACTTATCATTGAAAGACTGTGGGAAGAGATCAAGGAGGCCATGGTGTTTCTAATCAAAGAACTTTTTTTGTAGAATTAGATCACTCAAAATTTATAGAAATCAATGCTATGAATTAAAAATTTTATAATTTAATGATCATGAAATTTTCATTTTTATATTACATCAATATCTGGTCAATAAATTAAAACATAATAATGAAACTTTTTCATTGGTTAAAAAATCTAAGAGTATCTCTAAAAGAAGTAAGAAATTTAATTCTAATGAAAAAACTTAAGATCATACTTTGAGTGTTAAAAATGGTGTAAAAACTCATGAGGAAAGCGTGTGTTATTCCAATATGGACAACTTAATAAATAATAAAACCATGGATGAATTTATTGAAAAGAAAAAGATATTATCTTTAAGAATTCATTATGATTTATATCATGATTAGTTTAAAAACATAAATCATGGTGGAAAACATATCATACTAAAGTTGAAGGGAAAATATTCTAAAGGGAGACTCACCTATATCTAAGAGAGGCCATAAAATACCTCATTGAAGTATAATGATGCTACTACTAATGTTAATAAAAAGATAAAAATTTACACTTGGATTCTAATTGAAATAATTGATTCATGGAGGAAAAAATACACAATGGTTTTTTTCATTGTGTGGTTTCTTTTGTAATAAATTTAGGAAATTCAAGTATAAAACTCTAATGATTAAATACAATATGAAAAGGAAGGTCAAATAGTATAAATAGAAGGTAAAAGTTCCTAACAATATTGGTGTAATCTTGGAGACTTTTGGAAAGATAAAATAAATATAAAAACTACTAAAACTTATACCTCATGGACACTAGTGAAACTATATTTACATGATGATTATAATACTAACAAGATGTAGAGTCATATGAATTTTTTTTAGAGGTGGTTAAGAAAATTCTAGGTAATCTCATTAAACACTCGATGGAACATGAGGAGAAAAAGGATCTGGTCATTCAAAGAGTTGTAAATTGTCTTATGATTCATCATACTAAATATAGTATGAATTGGATAATTTTTTCAATTGTATTCTTATATTTAAAATCTCAATGAATGTTTATTACACTCTAAATATGAATATAACTATTAAAAATACTCAAAATTTTATAGGGATAAAAGAGATAAAGGCGGTGGTTAGATGGATGAGAGGAGTAAGTATAAGGAACCGACCTTAAACATTACATAATCTTGAGTTAAATCAAGAATTCACATTGAGGATATTTTCAAGTTTAGAGTTTTAGAGAATTAGGCCTTAACTATTACATATAAGCTTAAATATTACATGTAGACACTACTATTGAGTAACCATTTTTTTCATAAAATATATACTCTTAAAAAGAAACATGTCTAGTTCCATGTTTTAGACATCATGAATTTTCATTGATCCCATCCTTGTCCCTATTCCACTTCATGTCCTGTGAAAAACATTTAAAAAACTTGGGATGAGAAAAAAGCTTAGTAAGGGATACATAAATATGGAAAACTATAAGAATTTCAAAACAGCATGTAAACCATGAATACTTTATCAAAAGTAATACTTTTCACCTTTATGAAGTATTAAATACTATTCTCTGAATAAAAGATCATTTCTTACACTTTTGTAACCAAAATATTACCATAAAACCCATAAAAATCACACATAACATATATAGGTAACTTGGGATATAAAATTTCTTAAATTGAATAACCATACTATCAAATTCCACACATATAACTAAATGTAATATCCATACGGCCGACTTCCATACCCAATGAATTGGAGGTTATAATGTAACCACCCATCCTGTTTTATCACGACACCACTCGTCATTTGGTTTATCACGTAACCAACTATCAAATTTCCAAGTACCATTATAAATCATGACGCATAAAACAAGCATGAATGAAAGATAACATTTCAACATTTCTATCAAAATATATTATTTCAAGATATTGACATAATCAATTCTTTATCAAACCATTTTCAAAAACCATTTAAAACATTTAATAAAGAGATTTTTGAATCAAAGTGTCCCATACCACTTTGAAAATTTTAAATTAATTATCATTTGAAAACATTAATGTCCATATAAATAAATTCTAAAAACCATTTTGAAAACATGGATATTAATGAGAAATATTTAGAAGAATAAATCTTTAAAACATTTAAAATGATATTTTAGTTAAAGAGTTTTTAACAAAATGAGAGAGGCTTGAATACAAATAATGAAGGAATAAAATTTATTCAGAACATTATAATATCATGAGAATAAAAGGATTCATGATATAATATGCCAAAGGACAATATAAACACCATATAAGAGTGAATTGTTGCATAACAACAATGAAGTCTCAATGGAATGTAAATTGAGATGAAATACCTTATAAAAACCGTCTCCTTAGATTAAGGACAAATAAATTACATAATAATGTGTGAAAAATATAAATAAACTCAATATGATTGGATATTCATTGTAAATAAATCATAGAACATTCAAACATATTTTTGTAAAAACAACACCAATGACTTGGATGTTTAACTCAAAGAATGGAAATTGAGTTAAAATTACTCTTATCTTGTTTATATCGATGACTTGAGAATTTATAAATGGAGTGATTATGTGTATTAAAAGTATATCCACACAAAGGGGATAGGAAATTACAACATAAATAAATAAATAGTGATTCCACACATAATCATAGCAAGACATAATAAAAAATTAGAAGATTAACCGAAGGAATGAAAATTGGGTTAAAAAGTTCCCATACCGATTTGGTAACTTACGAAACATACATCAAATGAAAGAAGGATTATAGAATTAATATGTAAATTCCCATAAATTAAAGTTTATTATAAAAATAATAAAATCATGGGTAGTATATACACCACACAAAAGGAAATAGTGGCAAACATAACATGAATCTCATGAGAATAAAAAGTTTGATGAAAACCCCTTGTTGAATTTGAATCTATAGATTATACACAAGAGGGGGGTGAATTGTGTATTTTGAAATTTTTCGATAAATCTTTTCTTGAATGAGTTCTATTCTTTATACTTTATCATATTTTATTGTGCAGCGGAATAAGTAAAATCAAGAACACAAAGATGTATAGTGGTTCGGGGAATAGAAGGCCCCTAGTCCACTCCACCAACGCTCAACTCCACGAGTTTGGTGATTTTCACTATCTGGCCCCCTTTTCCACAGACCGATTCACAACTGAGTACCAGAAGTTGATACCTTTACAATCCAAGGAAAACAAATCCTTCTGGTTCAAACACGAACCTACACAGCTTAGAACGAGAAGCTGGTTACTCAAGAATAGAAAAAAATTTCAGAAAGAAATTTTCAGTTGATCTTCACAATTGCAACAGAATGCAATTAATAGCATATGGATCTAAGTCTCTAGAAATATTGATCTACAAGACGAAGCAGTTCTGAGTTGATCCAGTTGTAGTAGATATAGAGATATAGTTCACAACCTCAGCAGTAGTAGATCCACAGTAGATATTCTATGAAGAACAAGTGAATCTTCTATCGAGTTCCTTTTTCTTGAACAAACAGAGCTTTGACGCTCCTATTGAATCATAAGATCAATCATGAATAGTTGAAATCCCCGTTTTCCACCTTTTTAAACAATATATCGATCACATCCTTATGTACCTGGTGTTTCAGAGAGAACATATATAATAAAGCATATCTCCTGCACATTTAGATCTATAAAAGTCGCCTTCTGATTCATGATATTCAAAATTTTGAATTTACAGAGAAGTCGTAACTTCCCTTAAGACTCAGCATAAAAGACCCTTTTAATTCGATCTTAAATCCATTAATAAAATGTCTTTGAATTAGTCAAAGTTTTACTTTAAAAACGACTTTAAATACGGCTTGAAATCTGCCCAAAAATTAGCTTACTGATCATTACACATAAATATCGTCTGTCAAAATTTCCGACGCCAAACGTAAGGTTGATGACGTGGCCTCCAAACGTAGGGTTGATAACATAGTCTTGAAACGTAAGGTTAACAACATAAGGTTGAACAAAAATATAGGGTCGATCATCCATACTTTTTCTTCCACACTCAAACGTATGGTAAAAGATCCATACTTTTACTTGATCTATACTTTTCCAAGAACGTATGATTGTTTACAAAAGTAAGGTTGATGAACCATACTTTTGAGAAACAAATGTATCGCTTAGAATTTACGTATGGTTCTCCTTCCATACTTTGCTGATAACCAAAACGTAAGGTTCCTTCCTAACGTAAGGTTCTTCTTCCATACTTTTCTGAAAACATACGGTTGTTTAACCATACTTTTCTCTTATCTCAAAAAGTATATACGATTTTCATCCTTATGCTACGTTTATCAACGTAGGGTATGAACAATGATTCCAGAACGCGCTAAAGCAGATTCCGTGCTATATTTATCTACATAATGTATGAATATTGATTCCAGAACACACTAAATCAGATTCTGAATAAGTAATAGATTCTCATTATTTCAAGAGAAAAATAAATTAATAAATTCCTGAAAAATACTAAATAAAATGATTAGAAAATAACTAAGGGTATTTGTCAGCATCAAAATTATCATAAAGAGACAGAGTATTATTTTCAATAATCGCCCCCTTTAAATAACATTAACATGTATTTCTGAAAACAATACTTTTCTCAACAATCTCCCCCTTTTTGATGATCACAAAACCCATAAAATAATTAAAATTATTTAAACAAAAATCAACATTCAAAATTAGTTATAAAGTTTTAAATAAAAACTTTTCCGCCAAAAAGATAATTATAAATCTAAATTTCTCATTTAATTTTATCCCTTAATAAAATTAATTCTCCCCCTAAATAAAATGTAGGTTTTGATGTTGTGTTTATCCAAATTCTCCCCCTTTTTGTGATATCAAAAAGAATGAAAAAATCATGGATTTTAACACATTTAATATTGCACTGAAATATTAGTAAATGCTATTATGAACTGTTTATCAATAAGTAAATCTGGAGTACTGACATATCAAAAATAAAGTCAGTATAACAAACAAGGAAAGAGACAAATAAACAATGAAGAAAATTTTCATTCAAAAACAGTAGTATATACATGAAAATGATATACGCAGGAATCAATGGTTAGGTAAGATAAACAACATGGTCTATCTCCTTTGAATCGCAGACTTTATTTCTGTAAACTTCTCTCAAAGTCTCTTCATCATCCCATCTCCAAGCTTGATAATGAGCTCTCTGTTCTCTTGAGTCATATGAATATCTTCAATTAAATTGACTTTGAAAAACTAAAGCATCCTTTCCTCTTTTTCAGTAAATACTGAAAGCTTCTCTGATAACTGATTTAATAGAATTCAGATCGATGGATCACTAGATGTTAGTTGATCCACTAAGAACATTTGATTGTCCAGCAACAATGACAAAGGAGCAATGTTTCATTGAAGATCTTGTATCCTGTCATTCATGTTGCTCAGTGTAGTTGTGATAGCCTGAAACCTTCTGATTAAATCTGGTGAAGTACCTGATCCATTAACAACATTATTTGCAACAGATGAAAATTGATTCCCCATAAATAACTTCAGATCTGATAAATTTGACTTCATAACCATTTCAGATTTTAATTGTGTAACAACAGTCAGCATATCCTCTTTAAACATTTCAACTTCTTTCCTTGAAACTGTACACTCCTTCAGCTTTTGAAACTTTAAATGCTCTAAATCTAAGGCATTTCTCAGAGATACATTCTCAGACTCCAACTAAGATACTTTTCTGTATAGTTCTTCAACTTCTTCTTTTCTTGAATCAGATGCACCATGTGCTTGATTCATAGTCTCAGGTTGATGCAGCAGTACCAAGGGAAATGATTCAACATCAGATTTTTCTTTTTCTCTCTCCTAAAAAGGTTTGTCCACATATTTTTCCTTAGAGTTTTCAAACTCCTCCACAGAAAAATCCTCTTGAAGTACCTCTGTGTGAGCTTCAAAAGCATGCTCACCAAAAACATTAGCATCATATGCCTTCCATTGGGTTTTCAAGAACAATACCTTTAGTAGTTTCCTGAGGTCTGGCCACTTATTCACCAGGAACTGCCTCCATTTCTTGTTCCTGATTTTCCATTTGAGTTTCTTCTTGAGCTCCTGATTCCTCTACTAGAGATGTTCTCTCAGTAACATATTACATGGCCTTATCAACAACAACTTCTCTCACAAAAGAATAAGAAATTAAAGCTTCTGTTTTAGTTTCCAAAGTAATGGAAGTGACTTCCTCATTTACTTATCTTTTTCTTTTTGATTGAAGTCCCTATTGACTTCTGTCTTCCTCAACATCTGCCACTTCAAAGCGAACCCTTCTTGCTACATTTCTGTCTCTGGATTCAGCTTGTCCCTCCTTGGACTTGGCAGGTTGAGCCTGAGTACTCTCTGAGTCTTCCTCAGCTCCTACTAGAAAAAGTTTTCCTTTAATTGTGCTCTAGAAATATCCAACTTTCCTCAAAGTTCCAGAATTAAGCGTATTACTGTGATGACAGTTAACTCTAGCGTCCACTAATACCACCATGTCTTTCCTAAACAATAGTTTAGAAATAAATCTACCAAAAGGGTAGAAATTCATCCTGGCCTCGTTTTTACAGCAGTAACTGAGATACCTTATCATGTATCTTGGAAGGTTTAACTTAATATCACTTAACATAAGAAACATTATATACATATCAGGGTACAAAATATTATCTATTTCTGCCATCCGTGGAGCTATTACTGTCTGAATAAATTTGACCAAAATCTTCTGATCAGGCTCCAAATCCTTGATAAACATTTTTTTATTGTCTTGGTACCGAAAAGAAAAGACATGATGTCTTCGGAATTATGCACAGAATCTCCTATATTTTTTCAAGTCGAAATGAAAAACTCCCTCATGAGGGTAGTTGTGAATCTGACTAATCTCTACTGAATCGATTGAGAAATACCTATCCTCTATCTTAGCCATCATAATGTCCTCTGTATCACCTAGACTAAATTGTATAGATTTTAAGAAGTATCTAAGTTCTACTTTATACATAAATTCCATATTTTCACTGTTGAACATATGTTCAAGATTCTGAAACGACAGTGCTTGCTTCAATAATAGATTTGTTTGAAATAACCAGTCGAGATCGATTACCTTACCCTGTAAGATTTTTCTTCCCTCAGTGCGTTGTCTCTTGGCATTGTTTGGCTCTGCCTCACTGGGTCTTTTATTCCTTACCATTTCCGCAAGAGTCTCTAAAGGTTTGAAGGTTAGGGTTTCAGAAGTTCGAAGTTTAGGGTTTCAGAAGATCGAAGGTTAGGGTTTCAGAAGAGGAAGTGCAATTTTAGGATTTCGAAATGGTTTCAATAGAAGTGAAAGGGTTTAGAAGTCGAAAAGGATCTGATAGCCTTGATTCCCGTGTAATCACTAGTCATTACATATATTTAAAAACAAATAAATTTTTCATATGATGAAAGAAAGAAAAACTTAAACAGTATTCAAAAAAATTTACATAAATAAATAAAAGTAAATAAAAATCTAAAAATTATTTAAAAATAAATAAACCTAGCTCCCCCTTAATAAAATCAAACCTTGTAGTGGGAAGTGGTTTATTAAAAATATATGCTAATTGAATTTCAGTATTTATAAATTCTAAAAATATATCTTTTTTAATAACATGATCTCTTAAAAAGCGAAGCCTTATATCAATGTGCTTAGTTCTAGAATGACTAATAGGATTTTTTTAAATATTAATTGCACTCGTATTATCACATAAAATAGGTGTATTATTAAAATTAAATCCAAAGTCCATAAGAGTGTTTTTCATCCACAACACTTGTGCACAAAAACTAACAACAGAAATATATTCTGGCTCAGCTGTTGACAGGGCAACTGAATGTTGTTTCTTACTAGACCATGATACTAAGGACTTTCCTAAAAAGTGAAATGTACCTGATGTGCTTTTTCTATCTAACCTACAACTTCCAAATTCAGCATCTGATTATGAAATCAAATTAAAATCATAAGTTTTAGGATAAAGAAGAGATTGAAAGACTGTTCCTTTTAAATATCTAAAAATTCTCTTAACAACAGTTAGATGAGATTCTTTAGGATTTGATTGAAATCTAGCACAAAGACATACTAAATACATTATATCTGGCCTGGCAGTAGTAAGATATAACAAAATACCAATCATACCTCTATATAACTTGTTGTCAACTGATTTTCTAGTTTCATCCAAATCAAGTTTTATATTAGTACACATAGGATTTGTAAATGGCTTTCTCTTCTCAAGTCCAAATTTCTTAAGTAAATCAGTAATGTATTTTCTTTGATTTAAAACATTTCCAAAATCTTTTTGAAATATTTGAAGACCCGAAAAGAAATTTAATTCTACCATCATACTCATTTCAAATTCTTCTTGCATTAATTTTGAAAATTCATGAAAATAGTTTTATTAGTTGATCCAAAGATTACATCATCAACATAAATTTGAACCAATAAAACATTATTTTTCACAGTTTTCTTAAATAGTGTTGGGTAGGACCTACCAACAGTAAAATCATTTTTCAAAAGAAAAGATCTTAATCTTTCATACCAAGCTCTAGGTGCTTGTTTAAGGCCATAAAGAGCTTTAGTAAGTTTAAAAACAGAATCAGGTTTTTGATAGTTTTCAAAACTAGGAGGTTGGTCAACATATAATTGCTCCATTAAACAACCATTTAAAAAGGCAGATTTAATATCCATCTGAAATAATTTTAAATTCATATAAGATGCATAGGCTAAAAGGATTCTAATGGATTCTAACCTAGCTACAGGTGAAAAAGTCTCATCATAATCTATTCTTTATTCTTGATTATATCCTTTATCTACTAATATTGCTTTATTTCTAGTTATTGTGCATTGGTCATACTGTTTATTTCTAAAGACCCATTCAATTCCTATTACAGGATAATTCTTAGGTCTTTCCACTAATTCCCAAACTTCAAAATTTTTAAACTGGTTTAATTCATCATGCATTGTTATTACCCAGCTTTCATCATCTAAAGATTCTTATATAGTCTTCGGTTCTTATTGAGATAAGAAGGCAGAGAATTCCACTAGGTTTCCTAAGTTTCTTCTAGTTTGAACACCAGTTTCTAGGTCACCTATTACAGTTTCTAAAGGGTGATTCTTTAGGGTTCTAGAATGTCTAGGTAATATATTAAAAGGTTCTTCAGTATCATGTTCCTATGAACTGGACTGAATTTATTTTATATCATTTTCAAAATCATTCTTTAAATTCTCAAGTCTCATGTTATCATTAGAGTCAAGTTCATCCATTTGTTCTGTCCTTTTCTCAAAGGGATCAGATTCATCAATTTTCACATGAACTGATTCTTCAACAATCCTTGACTTCTTATTATAAACTCTATAAGATTTGTAGGTAGTAGAATATCCTAAGAAAATACCTTCATCAGATTTTGGATTGAACTTACCATGATTATCCTTGGTGTTTAAGATATAAACCTTGTATCCAAAAACTTTAAAGTAATTTACTTTAGTTTTTTTGTTATTCCATAGTTCATAGGGCGTCTTTTCCAAAATAGGTCTAATTGAAACTCTATTAATTATATAACAAGTTATATTCATAGCTTCTTCCCAGAAATATATAGGTAGGCTATATTCATTTAACATAGTTCTAGCCATTTCTTGAATTGTTCTATTTCTTCTTTCTACAATCCCATTCTGTTGAGGTGTTCTGGGTGCAGAAAAGGTATGTTTAATACCCATATTTTATCAAAAGGAACTAAATTCCAGATTCTCAAATTCACCACCATGATCACTTCTCAATGAGATAATATTGAAACCTTTTTCATTTTGAACAGATTTGTAGAACCTTTCAAATAAAGTAAAAGCTTCATTTTTAAATTTCAAAAAGAAAATACATGTAAATATTGAATAGTCATCAACTAAAACATATACATATAATTTACCAGCTAAGATTGCTACTCTTGAAGGTCCAAACAAATCCATATGAATAAGTTCTAGAGGTTTATATGTAGCAACTTTATTAACAGATTTGATGGATGATTTGTGTTGCTTGCCATGTTGACATGCATCACAAAATCTATCACTTTCAAATTTGAGACAAGGTAAATTAGAAACTAAATGTTTCTTAGATAACTTATGTAAAACATATACATTGCAATGACCAAGTCTCCTATGCCAGATCCAAGATTCACTTACTTTAGTAGTCAAGCAGTTTACTTGTTGTTTACACAAGGAATTTAAATCCAAAGTATAGACATTTTAAGTTCTTGGTGCTTTAAATTTAAACAGTTTATCTTTAGAAACAATACATAAATTGTTAGTAAAATCAACAGTATATCCATCATCACAAAGTTGAGAGATAATTATCAGATTGTGTTTTAGTCCTTTTACAGAAAGTACATTGTTGATTGAGACTGTTTTTGGATCTCCAACAGTTCCAATGCCAATGATTTTTTCCTTTGGCATTGTCACCAAATGTGACAAGTCCTCCTTCCTTTTGAGTGAGTGAAGAAAAATTCAATGAGTTTCCACTCATATGTCTTGAGTAGCCACTATCCATGTACCATATATTTTTCTTCTCTGGTGGCCTGCTACCTGCAAAGACATTCAAACAAATTTCTTTGGTACCCATATTTTTTTGGGTCCAAAAGTGTTAACTAGGAATGATCTGTGTATCCAGATTTGCTTTGTTCTTTTAAAATTAGCTGAATCATATAAGTCTTTTGAAACATAGGCTTTCTTAATACCACAAATTTGAGGTTGTCTTAAGAAACAGTTTTTAGTTATATGTCCCTTTGTCCCACAAAAATTAAAATTAACCTTTTTAGAGAAAAGAACAAAATAATTTTTATATAGATTTGGTTTTTCTCCTTTACTGCCAATTCCAAATCTCTCCTTTTTAATGACATTTTTCCAAGAATTTAATTTAATGAATTCTCTCCTTTTGTAAAAACCAATGCTGCATGTTTGTAAGATTCTACTTCATCCTGCAGTGTTTTTATTCTTGATTCAAAATCAATATAGTTAGTGTTAATCAATTTGTATTTATCAGTTAATTCTGTATGTTTTTTCAGCATTGTATCTCTTTCATCTGAAATAGCTTTATGTTTATTTTTTAGTGACTCATGTTTCTTAAATAGTGAGTCATATCTTTCTTCAAGCATATTGCAGTAGGCTGCAAGTTTTTAATTTGTATAGCTTGATTCAAAATTTGATTCAGAGGAGTAATATGGGAGTACCTCATCAATTTCTTCCATGGAACACATGTTTTCCATTATATTTACTTCTTCTTTCTCTGAGCTTGATTCAGAAGAGCTACAAGAGTCTTCAGATACAATCAAAGTGGCTTTCATAGCTTTATTATCTTTCTACTCAAAGTCATTTCTTTTGAATAATTTCTTCTTCTTTTCATCCTTCAATTATGGGAAATCTGGTCTGATATGTCCCTTATTTTTGCATTCATAACATCTTACTTCCTTATTATCTCCCTTAAAGGATTTTTTGAAGCCTATTTTTTTGCTGTAGAATTTTCTAAATTTTCTGGCTTGCTGAGCCAACACTTCATCTGAGTTGGATGAGTCAGAGAATTGTGATTTAGTTTTAGATTCTCTGCTCTTCATCTTTCTATTATTTTGTTGTGAAGTTACCTTCAAGGTAGTATCTTATCTTTTGATAAGAACTTTATGTTCATTAGCCTCATCTTGCATTTCAGCTTCATACATCATCAATGTACGAATCAACACTCTCATAGTTAGATCCTTGACAGGTGTTGATTGTCTGATTGTAGCAGAGATACCATTCCATCGGGTAGGAAGTACTCTCAGTACTTTTAATGCTTGATCAGCCTGCTTGACAGATTCTCCTAGAGCAGTTATGTTATTGACAATTTCTGTCAATCTCCCATTCATTTGGGTAATTCTCTCACCTTCAACCATTATGAAAGTATCAAATTTCAATTTTGCAGCTGCATATCTTATTTGCCTCACATTGTCTGTTCCTTCATATGCCACAACTATTGTTTTCCACATCTCATATGCTGTTGGGCACTGAGATACTCTGTTAAATTCATCTGGTCCTAGACCGCAGATAATTGCATTCATAGCCTTCGAGTTCATATCGTATTCTGCCTCTATAGCAGCACTCCATATCTCAGGATTTTCAGGAATTTCATAAGGAGTCAGAATCTTTGAATAGACTCTATATCTGAGGTTTTTTAGATATATTATCATGCGCGATTTCCAGCAACCATAGTTGTCTCCATTAAAATATGCTGCTCTGACCATCGACATCCCTTCTCTTGTATCGGTCATGATGCTATGTTGTATAATCCTTAAATGCTTCTAGCTTTCTAAGGCTCTATCAGAAGCTCCACCTTTGATACCAATTGTTGGATCTGAATCTACAGATTATACACAAGAGGGGGGTGAATTGTGTATTTTGCAATTTTTCGATAACTCTTTTCTTGAACGAGTTCTGTCCTTTATACTTTATCAGATTTTATCGTGTAGCGGAATAAGTAAAATTAAGAACACAAAGATGTATAGTGGTTTAGGGAACAGAAGGCCCCTAGTCCACTCCACCAATGCTCAACTCCTCGAGCTTGGTGATTTTCACTATCTGGTCCTCTTTTCCACAGACTGATACATAACTGAGTACAGGCAGTTTATACCTTTACAATCTAAGGAAAAACAAAGCCTTCCAGTTCAAACACGAACCTACACAGCTTAGAATGAGAAGATGGTTACTCAAGAATAAAAAAAATTCAGAAAGAATTTTCTAGTTGATCTTCACAATTGAAACAGAATGCAATTGACAGCCGATAGATCTAAGTCTCTAGAAATATTGATCTTCATGACGAAGCAGTTCTGAGTTGATCCAGTTGCAGTATATATAGAGATATAGTTCACAACCTTAGCAGTAGTAGATCCACAGTAGATATTCGATGTAGAATAGGTGAATCTTCAATTGAGTTCCTTCTTCTTGAACAAACAGAGCTTTGACGCTCCTCTTGAATCAGCAGATCAATCGTGAATAGTTAAAATCTCTGTTTTCCACTTTTTAAACAATAGATTGATCACATCCTTATGTACATGGTGTTTCAGAGAGAACATATATAATAATGTATATCTCCTGCACATTTAGATCCATAATAGTCGCCTTCTGATTCGCGATATTCAAAAATTTGAATTTACAGAGAAGTCATAACATCCCTTAAGACTCGACGTAAAAAGATCCTTTTAATTAAATATTAAATCCATTAATAAAACGGCTTTGAATCAAATAAAGTTGTACTTTAAAAATGACTTTAAATTCGGCTTGAAATCTGCCCAAAAATCAGCTTACTGATCGTTGCACATAAATATCGTCTGTCAAAATTTCCGACGCCAAACGTAAGGTTGATGACGTGGCCTCCAAATGTAGGGTTGATAACATAGTCTTCAAACGTAAGGTTACCAACATAAGGTTGAGCAAAAATGTAGGTTTGATCATCCATTCTTTTTCTTCAACACTCAAACGTACGGTAAAAGATCCATACTTTTACTTGATCCATACTTTTCCAAGAATGTATGGTTGTTTACAAAAGTAAGGTTGATGAACCATATTTTTGAGAAACAAACGTATCACTTAGAATTTATGTACGGTTATACTTCCATACTTTGCTGATAACCAGAACGTAAGGTTCTTTCTTAACGTAAGGTTCTCCTTCCATACTTTGCTAAAAACGTATGGTTGTTTAACAATACTTTTCTCATATCTAAAAAAGTAAACACGCTTTTCATTCTTACTCTACGCTTATCAACGTAGGGTATGAACAGTGACTCCAGAACACACTAAAGAAGATTCCGTGCTATATTTATCTACGTAAGGTATGAACAGTTATTCCAGAACACGCTATAGCAGATTCTGAAGAAGTAATAGATTCTCATTATTTCAAGAGTAAAATAAATTAATAAATTCCTGAAAAATACTAAATAAAATCATTAGAAAATAACTAAGGGTATTTGTGAGCATCAAAATTATCATAAAGTGACAGAGTATTATTTTCAATAATCTCCTCCTTTAAATAACATTAACATGTTTTGCTGAAAAAAATACTTTGCTCAACACCCCTTACTATGTTGTAATCAATAGAATTGTATGACCAAAAGTTAATAACCACCAAACGAATCATAGAATACCATGAATATAAAGAGAATCGTGATAATATATATCAAATTTAAGTACAAAATCCACCACATGTAATATATAAGTGGCGAATAATTGAAGTATCATGAAAAAAAAGTGAGATAAGAAACCCCTTACCTCGTGTCCAACTGGACCCGTTCATTCTTTAATCAAGTGGATAATAAAATAAAATTAATATATAATTTCTAAAGAAACATTTTCAAGTTTATTAATCCTTTTATATCACTTATTACCATGTTATAAATATTATTCAACCATTTAAGTTAATAATGGTCGTTTTGTCGATATTTGGTACTTGAGTAAAAAATGAACTGTTTATAATTACAAGTTGTTCATGTGGTCAAAAGTTTATTATCTCTAGAATGATATTCATGATTTATATATCATATATATCTAGTATATGTATGTATTTATAATATTACATAACATTTGGAAATAATAAATGAAATGCACCTTTCATGGAGACGGCAAGCCGTACGTACACATGAACGCTACTTTCTTTTTTATTTTTTATTTAATGGAATGAAAAATTAATGATAAATAGTTATATTATAATTAAATTATAATATCATATATAATTTCATTAAATACATCCCTTATACGTTCCAATAATTGCATGAACAAGTCATATCACTTTGAGCGGGTGGTAGTCCGCACTTCCTCAAATGAAATTATCGCGTTTACCCATTATGGAAACCATAAATGTATGCTATAAATAAATAATACATGATTATATAATATATATATATATATATATATATATAATATCACATAAAATATAGTTCCATCATAATTTCCACCATGATAAGTGGTATGAGAAGATTGAACAATCATCATTTCGTAAGGCAGTAGTTCACCGTCCACAGAAACAATATGTTCTTTACCCATTAGATGGAGGTGTGTGTAATTTTATATCGAATAATTATCATAAAAAACACTAGTAAATTGAGGATACTGGTTCTGTTATAAAATAGATGAATAAAAAGAGTTTAGGGGGTTGGAGGAGTAAAATAAAAGAAAAGAACTTAAGAGAAGATGTTACCTTTAAATCGGGTAACTCCCATTGGTTTGAACCAAAAGGATTTCTTGAAGATACTTCTACCTAAGGTAATGATTATAGGTGGAAGATATGGATGTAAGAAGCTAAAATGGTTAGAGTATGGATGAGACAAGGGGATTGAGAGGTGTGAGTAATGGGATAGATGTGAGGGCTTTTTATAAGGGGGAGGATGGGCTCTTTAGGAACGTTTGAAAATATTTGTTTATTATATTATGATATTCGGTTTCTAAAAGACCAAAACAACTTAAAGTTGAAGATAAGATGACTCATGTTCCAACTAAAATCATAAAATAATAATTTTATTGGTTTTTTATAATGTTTTAATTTTTATAATCTTATTTATTTAAATCATTCATTAATGTGGTAAACACTGCATCATTATTGTGTCATTAATTATTTTATTTATTTGATGACTAAAAATTAAAAAAAAATACCATGATGTAGGAAATATTATTTTCCTTCTAATTAATATTTATAGTGAAATATATCAATTATATAACCCCACATTAAAATTGTTTTAGCAAAACAATACATGTTTATGATATTTTTATTTTTACATTAAATAAAATGTTGTTAATATCATTATCTTACCTAAGTGGCTTTCAAAGGCCAAAAGTCACACCCAAGGATTTTCTTGGTCATATATTACTCATACAATATGGTTTGAATAAGTGTTAATGTAATTTTATATTATTATAATATTGTTTTTACCTTGAATTACCCTATTTACCTTTAACCGCGGTAAATAAAAGTCAAAAGTTACTATTTACCAAAATATATTTTCATCTTATTGAACCAAATTTTACTTACTAATAACAACCATGTATGTAGAATTTTTAAAATTTAATTCACATAAGTGGTAAAATTTCATTTAAATGAAAAAGTCAGTTTTTTAACTACAGCTCAGTGTTTTCACTATTCATAAAAAATGGATGTTTTTTAGAAAAATACCAAAAATTCTGCCTAAGCTATATTTGATATAATGAATTAAAAAATGATGTATATATTACCAAATTAAAAACATATAAGTTGGATTATATAATTTAAAATTAATTCTCGTTGCCAAAATGAAAAGCATTTTTTTATGAAATAATAACTATCAAAAGATTGACCCTTGTTTATGTCCAATTTAAAAGTAAAAATACTTCCAATGATCAAAATTAGATTAAATGGTAAAAATATAATCTAATTACACTTTAAAACCATTTAAAAATATTATCTATTCATATAAATAAATTAGATTAAAAGGCAGTTTTGAATTAAAATGCAGTATTTTTCATTATTCATTAAAAAGTGAACTTTATCAGAAAAATACCAAAAAGTTACCCAAAGTAAATTTTGATATCCCGATTCTAAATAAGAATTTTATTTTGTCCAATGGAACATATAAATGTGACCAAAACTATATTTAATGAGGTTTCTCCATCAAAATGTGGTAAATCAACCATTTAAAAAATATTAGAGTATTTATGCTTAAAATTAGATTCATTCAAATTTTATGCCTATTAATTTTATTAGATAAATGTAAAAAAATTTAACTCACATGTATAATTATATTGTAGTTATTTTTGTTCATTCATACTATTACAATGGTTAGGCGTTAACTACTATTTAAAATAATAATATATTATTATTTTTAGTATGACTCAACATTGTGTGCAACATAAGATTTCAAAGAAACCCATTGTTATGTATCGGGTAAGCCATTGAACAAAGCATACACTTTAAAATAAAATTAATATTTATTTCAAAAATATTAATAAATATGAAAATGTCATATTCTTTATTTTCCAAGGATGTTACATCCTTTCCCCATTTTCAAAATTGCGTCCTCACAATTTTAAAATTAGGCTTAGAAACTTCAATAAAAGTCCCACATCGGGAAAAGAGTAAATAAAACTATCACATTAAAAGAAATAATGATAAGTAAAAAGGTCACCCTAGATAACCCATACTTGGATTCCATGAAAACATGGATATTGAGGTAAAACTAAGTGTCATGTTCTGATGTAGAGTGATAGAAAACATGATTAAGAGAAAGTCAACAACAAGAAAACCACAAATTTGTGATGGGTTAAACGGTCATTGGTTTCCCAGTAGGAAAAATAAACATAAAACATTTTTGTTTTGAGTTCCTTTTCATAAAGTTCAATATTTTATTTATGAGATTGAATATGAACATAGGGAATCTTACTTACTTGACATGTAGACTTTTATCATTTACAAAATTTCTACCACAAAATCATCTTTCCTCCAAACGATGAGTATTCAAGATGACTTGGTCACATAAAAAGTGATAGAAGGAACTTCTAGAGAATTACATGATCCCCAAAATATGAACCATATATTTCCCCCATATTTATACATTAACCAAAACCAAAATTGGTATGTACGAGATAAGATAATCCCCAAAATGATAATCCTCTATAAAAGGAAATACTACTCTTAATCTCCAAATTTCAACAAAAAGTACCCAAAGTTCAAGAAATACCATTAAATATACAATTGAACTTAAAATTATTAAAAATAATCCAAACTAACATTTAAACCCAAAAACTCAGAAGGATTTAATCACATAGTCTTCCACAGTAAATCTTAACATTTATCTCCAAAAAAATCGACTACTCTTACAGTCTAATACTGAAGTGTAATTGTAACGACCCGAAATTTTGAATAAATATTGTTTCCTAATTTTGTGTGTTATTTTATTTTATTTTTGTACTCAACAAAAATGTTTAATTTGATAACATGAGTATAATTAAAATGAGAGCACTGGGTTTTGACTGTTATATGACCATTGGTCAATATGACTATTGGAAACTAAATGTTTTGATTATTAAATACAAGTAATATTGGTTAATTAATATAGAAAAAAGATTTGATGGCCTCACCCAGTAGTCTTGGACCAATCGAAGCCCATCTAACAGAACTTGGGAAGGAGGTAGTACCACTGGGCTTTGCTCTGGACCAAACCCAAGCCGAACTTCATCGTGTGAAGCTAGAACGGAATCGCCTTCGCGAGAAGTTCAAACTGATAGAAATTACTACTCGTGCGATGTTGGCTGAGCCTCCCTTGGATTCTCTAACCTTATCACACCGTACACTTAGGTCCTATGCTGGTGTGATAAAGGACTATGTAAGGAGACCGTAACTACCCTGTGTAACCCTTTGTTTTAAATAAAAATTTTGATTTCTTCTTATGATGAAGTTTATGAATTTTCAAATGTCCGGATAAATATAGTATGCATATTTTTGATGAATTTTAGAAAAAGGATATTTTAAAAATGTTTAGGTAAACCTTAAATAATTAAAAATGTGTAATGATATTCAAAAAATGGTCTTCTACAATTATGTCCAGTACAAAATTTAGATTCTAATAAGATCAAATTGATTTTTGATGAATAGTAAATTATGAATAATGATTTTATTATTATGATTAGTAATGTGACCAAATGTATTAGTAATCTCACTTAAAGAAAGTATTAATATAATCTAGGCACCTTGATTAAGTAATGTGATTCAATAAAATGGTTAAATAACGGTTTCATAAATTATTATTCAAGTATTAGTTTTTTTCAAGTGAATAGTGTTTTTTAATTAAAAATTAAATTAAAAATATTTAGAAAATTATTTTTATAAAATGGATTTCATTTTTGAACTGAGAGCATCGATATTATGTTAAGGTAATTTTTGGGGGTTTTTTCTGAAAAAATGAATTTTCGGTGAATAGTGTATTTATTTCAAAATTAAATTAAAAATATTTAGAAAATTATTTTTATAAAATGGAGTTCATTTTTGAAATCAGAGCATTGATATTTGGTTAATGTGAAATTTTGGGATTTTTCTGAGAAAGTTGAATTTTCAGTGAATAGTAAAAATACAGTTTTAGGGTTTCGGTATGTTTATTGACATCATAACTGTGTCATGATGATTCCATGATATATTTTAAGGGATGGTCGACCAAAGGTGATTAATTATTTAATGGGGGGCCCATGTGGCATAACTCCATGGGAAATACTATGGGAGAACACATGGTTTTGAGAAAACCACTTTTGAGGTGTCCCTTGACCATTAATGCCTTGTCCCCTCACTTTCCCTATAAATACCAAGCCCTCCTCTCATCCATTCGACTCCCCACTCTCCCCCAACTAATTTCTGGTCTCCTTACTTCCCAAGGAGTCCTCCCATGTTTCCCGTAATCCCTCAAGGGCCAAACCTTTGAGTTTTAAGAGTTACGTTTTAAGGTAAGGGATCCGACCTCTCTCTTTCTTTTCAAGAAATCTATTTTATGTAATTTCTTTTATGCTCCATGTTCTTATGTTAAATGATTTTCTTTTATAATCCTCTTACTGCCATTTTTATGTTCATATGATGAGATATTCCATCTTACTCTCATTATTTCGTTTTATGAAGTTTTAAGTGGCGCTGTTAGGCTGCCAAATTTTTTGTAACAGATTCTTTCTCCCTTGTCATTTTTCAAGATCTATTTTCATGTAAAGTATTTAAAGTTCCTTTTTATTATGTTGGGGTATGATCTCTAAATTTATCATACTGATCTATTATGATCATATTATGAGAGACCCCATTTGATCTCTTTAATTCAGTATTTTAAAGTTTTAAGTGGCGTCGTTAGGCTGCCGAACTTTTAGTGGTTCTTTCACCCTTCTCATTTTTCAAAGTTCTAATTCCATGTCAAGTCTTGCAAGTTATTTTTTTTATGTTGGGGTATGATCTCTAAATCTATCATACTGATCTTTTATTTTCATATGATGAGAGACCCTATTTGATCTCGTCAATTCATTTTTGTTGAAGTTTAAGTGACGTCGTTAGGATGCCGAATTTTCATTAGAGAAATCTTATTTTTGTCTTCCTTTCATGTTCATAATTTCATATGGTATGTCTTTAAAACTTAATTACCATGTACTTAAATCCTTTATATTCTGTTCCTCTACTATTTTATGTGTCATTTATGAATGTTTGACCCATGTCCCCTCTCTTTTCAATGTTTTCTAAAACCTCGAAACATAGCCGTTATGCTGCAGAATTTTCATCTCAAAATCCTCTCTCTCTTTTCTCAAAATTATTTTATGTTATAAAGTGAATACTCAAAGATATTATTTCTGCAGGGGTATTAACATATATATCAAAATGTTCTATTTTAAATTCTGGGATTTACATACATGAAACCCGCTCTCCCCTTCCGTGGGTTTTAAAGTGACGTAAAGATCGTGTCTTTAAAGCAGTTTTTAAAACGTTATGATTATGAAATGAAACCCATTTATTTTATGCTATATGGGTTATTTATGAAATTTTTGATGATGATATATGTGGCTCACATGTTAATAAAGGAAAATTTAAGTTTGCACCCTGATAGCTCTCCAATGCATTGGGTAATGATGTAACCACTATAGATTACAATTTTCACGATATCTTGGTGAATAACCTTGGTAATTTTCAAATGAGACCTTGGGGATGGACCTTGGTGATATGTTCATGATTGTCTATGTTAAATGATGTAGCCACATATTCATGTTATGAAAAATTTTATTTTTTAATGATATTCCACATGATTTCTTTCTCATGCCTTAAAGTTCTTTTTCATGACATAGTTGATGTATCTCAAGTTCACATGTTAAATGCTTCCCTTGTTTCCCTTACTGGGCCTTCTACTCACCCTTTCTTTTGATGTATGTCCCCAGGTTATGAGATGCATTAATGGACCTAGTATGAACTTAAGGAGAATACTTTCGAGGGTTTAAGAAGAATGTTTTATCTTGTTTTCATGTGTTATGTTCCTGGTTTCCAAGACACTAAAGATTAAAGATCCTCAGTTTTGTGTAATGTAATGAAAGTTGATGTTATAAAATGGCGGGATACTATAGTTTGTATCAAAGGATGGTTTAGTTATTTGTGGAAATTAGGATATGAAAAATTTAGGAAGAATCCTATAGAAAAGTTTATATATAGGAAATCTTCCTGGTATTTTGGTGAGTATTGAGTAATGGGTTTCCAAGCAAATACATCCCTGTCTAGATACGAGCAGGTAGAGGTGGCTCTGGCACAGATGTACATAGGGGTAAAACCCATAAACACCACTTTGATCTAGACTCAAATGGGAACTGGTACACGACAACGGGCCTTGCTGCACTCTTGGTTACGACACTCCCAGTGGATATGCTTTGGTAAATTCATAAGCTTAGTATGAACCTTTGTTAAAGGAAACAAGATAAAATAAAATAAAGATTCACATAAGAATATTTGATCATGGATAACCTAGATGGGAACCTAGGGGATCACAAGTTAGGGTATACTTTTCTTCTAAAAGTTATCCTTATATGATTTAAGTTCCTTTTCATGATTATTGGCTAAGTATTCAAGCCCCTAATTGTACTTTCTTTTCGTAGTTAATGGCAGGAAATGGAAGAACATGTCCCAACAACCAATGTGATAGGAAATGTGACGATTTCCATATTAATATGACAGAGATGATTAGGGGATTAAAGGATGATTATTATTTTGGAAGACGTTCACTATATTGGGGACCCTTTATGATCGAGGTGAATAGATTACTATGGTATTTTCATTGAGGAGTAAGGTTGAATTATATTTTGAAGAATCGATGAATTTAAGTTGGACTTACAGTAATTTAGGTTACTTATGGTATTGATTAACCTATCTTGGGTAAAATATGTTTAGGTCAGCTACTTTTGTTATAAGATGTTAGGATTGGTTGATGTTGTTTGGAGATGAACAATGAAGTTTATTTTGGAAGACTATGTTATCAAATCTATCTTGTATTTAGGTTTTAATCTTAGTTTGGTTTATTTTGAGGAATCTTAAGGACCGTTATTTATGGAATGGTCTATGATGAACTTTGGGTAGTACCATGGAACTTTGAAGATTTAAAAGTAGTTTCCATTCCTATGGGATTCTTTCTTTTTGAAGAGTTTCTTTTACCTTACCCTTTCTGTTTTGGGGATAATGTTTAAAGATAGAAGAAATAGATAGTTAATATTTTGTGGATTATATGATTCTGTAGAAGATGATTATTGTGTTTTGATGAGACCAAGTAGTTTTGAATTCTCATCGTTTGGATAAAAGATTAGATTTGGTAGAAACTTATTAAAGGATGAAACTTTACATGAAGGTAGGTATATTTTCTTACGTTTTTGTTATATATAGTAAATGAATTCCTCAAAATTATGAAAAGTAATGTAAAACAAAAATTTTGTTGGTTTACGTTTCCTACGAGGTAATCAAAGACCATTTACACACATCATTGGTTTGAAATTTTCTTATGGTTAACTTTCTCCTAATCATGTTTTCTATCACTCTCCCCCAGAACTTGACCCTTTGTTTTTCTTCCATATCCTTGTTTTCCTCCATGGAATCCTATTATGGGTTAACTCGGGTGACCTTTGTACTTCCCTTTCTTTCTTTTAAAGTAATAGTTTTTCTGACTCCTTTTCCGATGTGGGACTTTCAATAAAATTTCAAAACCCAATTTCAAAAATTGCGAGGATGCAATTTCTTAAGGGGGGAAGATTGTAACGACCCGAAATTTTGAATAAATCTTGTTTCCTAATTTTTTGTGTTCTTTTATTTTATTTTTGTACTCAACAAAAATGTTTCATTTGATAACATGAGTATAATTAAAATGAGACCGTTGGGTTTTGACTGTTATATGACCATTGGTCAATATGACCGCTGGAAAATAAACGTTTTGATTAATAAATACAAGTAATATTGGTTAATTAATATAGAGAAAAGTTTCGATGGCCTCACCCAGTAGTCTTGGACCGATCGAAGCCCATCTAACGGAACTTGGGAAGGATGTAGCACAACTAGGCTTTGCTCGGGACCAAACCGAAGCTGAACTTCATCGTGTAAAGCTAGAACGGAATCGCCTTCGCGAGAAGTTCAAACTGATATAAATTAATACTCGTGCGATTTTGGCCGAGCCTCCCTCGGATTTCCTCACCTTAGCACACCTTACACTTAGGTCCTATGCTGGTGTGATAAGGGGCTATGTAAGGAGACTGTAACTGCCTTGTGTAACCCTTTGTTTTAAATAAAATTTTTGATTTCTTCTTATAATGAAGTTTATGAATTTTAAAATGTCTAGACAAATAAAGTATTCATATTTTTGATGAATTTTAGAAAAATTATATTTTAAAAATGATTATGTAAACCTTAAATAATTAAAAATGTGTAATGATATTCAAAAAATGGTCTTCTACAGTTATGTCCAGTATGAAATTTAGAGTCTAATAAGATCAACTTGATTTTTGATGAATATTAAATTAAGAATTGTGATTTTATGATTAGGATTAGTAATGTGACCAAATGGATTAGTAATCCCACTTAAAGAAAGTATTAATATAATCTAGGCACCTTGATTAAGTAATGTGATTCAATAAAATGGTTAAATAACAGTTTGATAAATTATTATTCAAGTATTAGTTTTTTTCAGGTGAATAGTGTTTTTTAATTAAAAATTAAATTAAAAATATTTAGAAAATTATTTTTATAAAATGGATTTCATTTTTGAACTCAGAGCATCGATATTATGTTAAGGTAATTTTTGGGGTTTTTTCTGAAAAATGAATTTTCAGTGAATAGTGTATTTATTTAAATATTAAATTAAAAATATTTATAAAAATATTTTTATAAAATTGAGTTCATTTTTGAAATCAGGGCATTGATATTTGGTTAATGTGAAATTTTGGGATTTTTCTGAAAAAGTTGAATTTTCAGTGAATAGTAAAAATACAGTTTTAGGGTTTCGGTATGTTTAATGACATCATAACTGTGTCATGATGATTCCATGAGATATTTTAAGGGATGGTCGACCAAAGGTGATGAATTATTGTATGAGGGGCCCCATGTGGCCTAAATCCATGGGAAATACCATGGGAGAGCGCATGGTTTTGAGAAAACCACTTTTGAGGTGTCCCTTGGCCATTAATGCCTTGTCCCCTCACTTTACCTATAAATACAAAGCCCTCCTCTCACTCATTCAACTCAACACTCTCCCCCAACGAAGTTCTGGTCTCCTTACCTCCCAAGGAGTCCTCCCAAGTTTCCCCCAATCCCTCAAGGTCCAAACCTTTGAGTTTTAAGAGTTACGTTTTAAGGTAAGGGATCCGACCTCTCTCTTTATTTTCAAGAAATATCTTTTATGTAATTTCTTTTATGCTCCATGTTCTTTTGTTAAAGGATGTTATTTTATACTACTCTTACTGACCTTTTAATTTTAATATAATAATATATCCCATCTTACTCTCATTATTTTGTTTTATGAAGTTGTAAGTAGCGCCGTTAGGCTGCCGAAATTTTTGTAACAGATTCTTTCTCCCTTCTCATTTTTCAAGATCTATTTTCATGTAAAGTATTTCAAGTTCCTTTTTATTATGTTGGGGTATGATCTATAAATTTATCATACTGATATATTATGATCATATGATGAGAGACCCCATTTGATCTCTTTAATTCAGTATTTTGAAGTTTTAAGTGGCGTCGTTAGGCTGCCGAATTTTTAAGTGGTTCTTTCACCCTTCTCATGTTTCAAAGTTCTAATTCCATGTCAAGTCTTGCAAGTTATTTTTTATTATGTTGGGATATGATATCTAAATATATCATACTGATATTTTATGTTCATATGATGAGAGAACCTATTTGATATCGTCAATTCATTTTTGTTGAAGTTTAAGTGACATCATTAGGCTGCCGAATTTTCATAAGAGAAATCTTATTTTTGTCTTCCTTTCATGTTCTTAATTTCATATGGTGTGTCTTTAAAACTTCATTACCATGTACTTAAATCCTTTATATTCTGTTCCTCTACTGTTTTATGGGTCATTTATGAATGTTTGACCCATGTCCCCTCTCTTTTCAATGTTTTCTAAAACCCCGAAACATAGCCGTTATGCTGCAAAATTTTCATCTCAAAATGCCTCTCTCTCTTTTCTCAAAATTATTTTATGTTATAAAGTGAATACTCAAAGCTATTATTTCTACAGGGGTATTCACATATATACCAAAATGTTTTATTTTAAATTCTGGGATTTACATACATCAAACCCGCTCTCCCCTTCCGTGGGTTTTAAAGTGACGTAAAGATCATGTCTTTTAAGAAGTTTTTAAAACGTTATGATTATGAAATGAAACCCATTTATTTTATACTATATGGGTTTTTATGAAATGTTTGATGATGATATATGTGGATCACATGATAATAAAGGAAAATTTAAGGGTGCACCCTAATAGATCTCCAATGCATTGGGTAATGATGTAACCACTAGAGATTACAATTTTCACGATATCTTGGTGAATAACCTTGGTAATTTTCAAATGACACCTTGGGGATGGAACTTGGTGATATGTTCATGATTGTCTATGTTAAATGATGTAGCAACATCTTCAAGTTATGAAAAATGTTATTTTTTTATGATATGCCACAAGATATCTTTCTCATGCCTTAAAGTTCTTTTTCATGACATAGTTGATGTATCTCAAGTTAACATGTTAAATGTTTCCCCTGTTTCCCTTACTGGGCCTTCTGCTCACCCTTTATTTTGATGTATGTCCCCAGGTTATGAGATGCAGTAATGAACCTAGGATTACATTAAGGATAATCCTTTCGAGGTTTTAAGAAGAATGTTTTATGTTGTTTTCATGTGTTATGTTCCTGGTTTCCAAGACACTAAACCTTAAAAATCCTCAGTTTTGTGTAATGTAATGAAAGTTTATGTTATAAAAAGACAGGATGCTATAGTAAATAAACTAATCACATATTCTCTATGATAGGTTAATCATTTCCATAAATAACCCAAATCACCTTATGTACAAAATAAAAACATATATTCTTCCAAAATAATATTTCAACCATTACTCCACAAATTAAATCCCATAGTATTCTATTTTCCTTAAGCATATAGTATTCCCAAAAGAGATAATGTCTTCTAAAATAACCTTTATCACATAATCATCAACTAATTTTCCTACACTATGGATTTCCATTTTATAAAACAAAATATCCTAAATAAACATATTATTGATCTATAAAATCATTTAACTAAAAATATTTAGTCATACTAACGAGGGAATTCACGTAGTCTAGTAATAGGCGATAAATCTCAATCACACTTCGGTTGTGGGATCGATTCATGTAGCATTTTATGACATGACTAATTGTTACATAGTATGCATGTTGTCCATTTTCAAAAACTATACAATTTTCTAACAGTCCAAAAAAAGATACAAATTCATCAAAAATAAACATAACATATTTTATCCCTAAAGGTTATCTAATACTTTTCATTTTTCACCCCAAAATGTAATAACCATTTATCACCACCAAAATAACAATGAATATTTCTAATATGCTAACCATTATGGTTGTGTCACTTATGATTAAATAATACCCTAACCTCTAAAGTTATCTAAACCGACCTCTAATACCAACTATAAGGACCCGATCTTAAATATTACAAAATATTGATTTAAATCAAGAATTCACATTGAGTATCTTTTCAAGTTTAGAGTTGTAGAGAATTAAGGCATAACTATTACATATAAGATTGAATATTACATGTATACACTAATACTCAGTATCCATTTTTTAATGAAATACAAACTCTTAAAAAAAGCATGTCTAGTTCCATGTTTTAGACATCATGACTTTTCCTAGATCCCATCCTTGTCCTTATTCCACTTCAAGTCCTGTAAAAAACTTTTCAAAAACTTGGGATGCGAAAAAATCTCTGTAAGGGATACCCAAAGAAGGAAAAATATTAGTTTTTCAAAACAAAAAGTAAACCATGAATAATTTATCATAAGTAATACTTTTCACCATTATGATTTGTAAGTACTCTTCTTCGAATATAAGATCATTTCTTACCCTTTTGTAACCAAAAGATTACCCTAAAACCCATAGAAAAAACACATAACATATACATGTAACTTGGACATAAATGTACTTAAATGGAATAACCATATGGTCAACTTCCTCACATATAACTAAATTGAATAGCCATACGACTATCTTTCATACCCAATGCATTGGAGGTTATAACGTAACCAACCATCCTAGTTTATCACAACACCACCCGTCATTTGGTTTATCACATAACCACCCGTCAAATGTCCAAGTAACATTATAAATCATAACACATAAAACAAGAAAGAATGAAAGATAACATTTCCACATTGTTACCACAATATATTATTTCAAGATATTGACATAATCAATTCTTTATCCAACCATTTTCAAAAGCCATTTAAAACATTTAATAAAGAGATTTTTGAATCCAAGTGTCCCATACCACTTTGAATTTTTTTAATGAATTATCATTTGAAAACATTAATGTTCATATAAATAAATCCTAAAAACCATTTTGAAAACATGGACATTAATGAGAAATATTTATAAGAATAAATCTTTAAAACATTTAAAAATATATTTTAGTTAAATAGTTTTTAACAAAATGAGAGACGCTTGAATAAAAATAATTGAGGAATAAAATTTAATCATAACTTTATAATATTATGAGAATAAAGGTATTCCTGATATAATATTACAAAGTACAGTATATATACCATATAAGAGTGAATTAGTTCATAACAACAATGAAGTCTCAATGGAATGTAAATTGAGATGAAATCCCTTATAAAAACTGCATCCTTAGATTAAAAATAAATCAATTACATAATAATGAATGACAAATAAAAACACACTAAATATGATTTTATATTATGTGTAAATAAATTAGATAAAATTAACACATATTTTTGTAAAAACAACACCAATGACTTGGATGTTTAACTCAAAGAATGGAAATTGAGTTAAAATTACTCTTATCAAGTTCATATCGATGACTTGAGAATTTATTAATGAAGTGATTATGTGTATCAAAAGTATATACACACAAAGGGTAGTGGAAATTACAACATAAATAAATAAACAGTGATTCCACACATAATCATAGCATGACATAAATAATAATTAGATGATTAACCCAAGGAATGGAAATTGGGTTAAAAAGTTCCCTTACCGATTTGGTAACTTATGAAACATACACCACATGAAAGAAGGATCATAAAATAAAGATTTAAATACCAATAAATTAAATTATATTACATAAATAATACAATCATGGGAGGTAAATACATCACACAAAAGGAAATAGTAGCAAACATAGCATGAATCTCACAGGAATAAAAAGTGACATGAAAACCGCTAACCACGTTGTAATCTATTAAGTCGTATGAACAAAAGTTAATAAAAACCAAATTAATCACATAATAACATGAATATAAAGATAATAAGGATAATATATATCAAATGGTAGTACACAATACACCACATTCAATAAATAAGTGGCATACAATGGAAATCTCACAGTATTAAAAGTGAGATAAGAAACCCCTTACCTTGTGTCCGACTTGACCTGTTCGTTATTTAATCTCCAGAAAAATAAAATAAAGTTAATTTATAATATATTAAGAAAAATTTTCAATTTTATTATTTCTTTTATATCAATAATTACCATGTTATAAACATTATACAACCATTTAAGTTAATAATGGTCATTTTGTCGATATTGGTACTTGAGTCAAAAATGAAGTTCTTATAATTACAATTTGTTCATGTGGTCAAAATTAAATTATCTATAGAATTATATTCATGATTTAGATATCATATATATCATGTATATTGAATATATTTATGAATTTATAATATTACATAACATTTGAAGATAAGAAATGAAATACACCATTCATGGAGACGGTAAGTCGTACATACAGATGAACCCTAATTTTATTTCTATTTAATATTTAATGGGATGAAAACATAATGATAAATATGTATATTATAATTCCATTATAAAATCATAGATAATTTAATTAACTCCATACTTTATATGTTCCAAGAATGGCATAAACGAGTCATATCACTTTGAGGGGGTGGTAGTCCGCACTTCCTCAAATGAAATTATCGCAATTACCCATTATGAAAACCATAAATGTATGATATAAATGAAAAATAAATAAGTATATAGACAATATAAATATAATATATATAATATATAAATATATTTCCATCATAATTTCCACCATGAGAGGTGGTATGAGAAGATTGAACAATCATCGTTTCGTGAGGCAGTAGTTCACCGTCCACATAAACAGTATGTTCTTTACCCATTAAATGGAGTGGTGTGTAATTTTAGTTTGAATAATTCTCATAACAAAAACCTAGTATATTTATGATACTTGTTTTTTATAAAATAAATTAATAAAAATAGTTTAGGGGGTTGGAGGAGTAAAATTAACGAAAATAACTTAAGAGAAGATGTTACCTTTAAATCAGGTAGCTCCCTTTGGTTTGAACCAAAAGGATTTCTTTAAGTGACTTCTACATAAGGTAAGTCTTCTAGGTGGACAACAGGGATGTAGTGAGATTAATTGGGTAGAGGTTGGATGAGCCAAGAGGATTTAGAGGTGTGAGTAATGGGTTAGAGGTGAGGGATTTTTATAAGGGGGAGGGGCTCTTTATGAATGTTTGAAAATATTATTTTATTATATAATGATATTCAGTTTCTAAAGGTCCAAAACTAATTAAAGTAGAAGAAAAGATGACGCATGTTTGAAATAAAATCATCCAATAATAATTGGACAGGTTTTGGATTTTGTTTTATTTTTTATAATCTTATTTATTTAAATCATTCATTAATGAGGTAAACACTGCATCATTATTTTTTCATAAATAATTTTATTTATTTGATGTCTAAAAATTAAAAAAAATACCATTATTTAGGAAATATATTTATATTTCTAATGGAAATTTATAGTAAAATATATCAATTATATAACCCCACATTAATTTTATTTTACCAAAACAATACATGTTTAGGATATTTTTATTTTTACATTAAATAAAAAGTTATTTATATCATTATCTTACCCAAGTAGCTTTCAAAGGACAAAACTCTCACTCAAGGATTTTCTTGGTTGTACATTACTCATCCAATAAGGTTTGGACCAGTGTTAATGTAATTTTAAATTATTATAATGCTGTTTTTACCTTGAATTACCCTATTTAACTTTAACCACGGTAAATAAAAGTTAAAATTTAGTATTAAAAAAATTATTTTCATATTATTGAACCAAATTTTACTTATTAATAAAAACCATGTATGTATGATTTTAGAAATTCAATTAATAGTGGTGGTAAAATATCATTTAAATGAAAATGAAAGTTTTTAACTATTACTCAGTGTTTTTACTCTTCCTAAAAAATTGATGTTTTCAGAAAAATACAAAAAATTCAGCCTAATATATATTTGATATTCATAATTAAAAAATGATTTATATTTTACCAAATTCAAAACATAGAAGTTTGATTAATTAATTTAAAATTAATTCTCGTTGTCAAAACAAAAAGAGTGTTTGTTAGAAATAATAACTATCAAATGATTGACACTTTTTATGTCCAATTTCAAAGTAAAATTATTTCCAATGACCAAAATTATATTAAATAGTAAAAATATAATCTAATTAAACTTTAAAACTATTTAAAAATAAAATATAACCATATAAATAAATTATATTGAAAGACAGTTTTGAATTAAAATGCAGTATTTTTTTCAACTCAGTAAAAATGATCTTTATCAAAAAAATACCAAAAATTTACCCAAAGTAAATTTTGATGCCCTAATTATAAAGAAGAATTTTATTTTTTCCAAATAGAACATATAAAAGTTACCAAAACTATATTTGAAGAGGGTTCTCCATAAAAAGGAGGTAAATCGACATTTTAAAGAATATTAGAGTATTTATGCTTAAAATTAGATTCATTCACATTTTAAGCCTATAAATTTTATTGGATAAATGTAAAAACATTTAACTAACATGTATAATCATATTGTAGTTAGTTTTGTTCATTCCCTCCATTACAATGGCTATGGATTAAGTACCATTTAAAATAATAATATATTATTATTTTTCAAAATGACTCAGAATTGTGCAACATAAGACTTCAGAGAAACCCATTGTTGCGTATCGGGTACGCTATCAAACTTAGCATCCAATTTAAAATAAAATTAATATTTTATTCAAAAATATTAATAAATATTAAAATTTCATATTCTTTATTTTCCTGGGATGTTACAGTAAGCCAACATTCTATCGATGTTATTATGAATAAAATAAAAGGATTAATCAAAAGGATAGAAAAAAAGTGATTAAAATTATTTGTTGTGAAAATATAAATCTTCCAAAACCAAGATTACCCTAAATAATAAAACTAATTATTTTCAAAAATTGAGGTATGAGTTGATGAACCCACTAATTTATTTATTCTTAAATTACTTATTAATAATTTGGCATGGAAGGGGATACTTATTTGATAAATGAAAGATTGAATTTAAAATTAAATTTATACCAGAGGATCAAATATATAATACATGTATTTATTGATTGATTACTCTTGTTTCCAAAAAATAATTTCTATTATAGTTTTGAAGTGATTAATTGACATTTATTTTTTAAATAATATAATTATTTGGATTATCTAATACATTATTGAGGACAAATGAGAGTTGTTATTGTTAAATGATGGTAAAGAGATGGATCACTCCTCAAAATTTTGTATAAGATTTTATATTTTATTTTATGCTTTTACAATATTGACAATTGATATTAAAATGGAGAGAAAGGTTTTGGTGTTTCACTATCAAAGAAGAAGTAAATAAGCATGGGTGAATGTTTTTAAAATGGAATATGAACCTATTTTGTAAGAAATACATTGAAAGAACACATTCATTGATTATATATTAATTAAATCCTTAATGATAGATAATCACCTAGTGTATGAAGAACAAGTCAAATCTTATTAACCATTATGATAATCAATGATGTTTCTATTATACATATTAATTCTTTCTCACTAGTGGTTGAATAACTCCTACAAACACTATGAAAAACAATTGTGTGGTGGAATGAAAATATGAATGGAGTTGGATATGGACTCTACCTATGATTAATAGTTCAGGAAATACTAATGTATTTAAGCTATATATGTTTTATAGATATACTTTTTAGACACTATTGAGGATAACTCCTTATGATAGAAATTAATCTATATATTTTAAATTCCTTATCAATTCGATGATGAAGATAGAGAAAGAATAAAAATTATAAAAAATATAAGAGAAACTTAAGGTTATCTTGTAGAATCATGATGAATATTTAAGGAAATTATGGATACTATAGGAGAAATAAGGAAGATTGGACACACAAAATTTAGTGGATGGATGATTTATTCAAAGGAGAAACATATTATGCTATGAAAATCATCTAAAATGGTAAAAACTATCAAATATACAAAATAGGAATGACAATTAGAGTCTATAACATATAGGAATACTTGAAATAACCATATAGAATGAATATGTGATTTTGTAAATCTTAATGGTTTAGTTGAGATCCAACGTAATAATGTCAAAGTAAAAATGAGGATCTTGTGGTGATCTCCCCAAAATATATTATGAGTTATTAAATAAAATAAACAATTATGGTGGATGTGATCTCTAACATTCTTTGTGTGAAACCACAATAAATCCCAAAATAAGAATTATAATTTTTATTCATCCATGAACAAAGTAAATAATTCCCAAAGTTAAAAATGTCATGGAGTTGAGGAGATCAACATTAGGCGATGAGCCCATTGTCCACGAGGTTTCAAAGTAGTCATTTTGACATGATCACTATATTGTTTCCTAAGGGTGAAATGGTTGGGATAAGTCAAGTTATGGTGGATTAGAATTTAACGGACATGATGAGGAGCTAGCCACATTGAGGTAAGGTTACTATATCATGGCTGATCACATGGTTCTGTAGAAAATTCCTTGTAAACAAAACTCAAGGATATAAAAATCATAATAGTGACCATTTTGTATGAAATATAGAAATAACTATATTGTGTATGAACCTTTTATAATATGGTGTTTCTTGGAGTTGAGTTCATGTATGAAGATATCCAATTAAAAATAGAGAAACATAAGGAAGAGTTTGTTGCATATTTAAGATATGAATTTGAAAATGCTCATGATGACACTTTGAACATTCTAATACATCATAGTGTGTCAAATTTTAGATTCATAAATAACATATTGTCTTTAATTTATCAATAAAACAAGGGATTAAATTGGGTTACCTTGAAATTTCACTAGATGAATCTGAATTAGGATTTAATTGATATAGAACACAGATGAAGTTGATATTTGTTTTAGGCATAACAGAAGCATGCATTGGTGGGTGATATATTAAAACGTATTTTAATAATTGTTGCTTGAAACCATGAGTAAGTATTTTTCAATTCAAATTTATAATTATTTTATTTAACATCTGAAGAAATAAATGCATAGTATTACTAAATTTTCTTTATTGATGAATTTTGATCATCTGAAAGGTCCCTTTCATATTTCTTTTATTGCACTTGTAAGGATCCAAATGTAGAATCCCTCTAGCGATGATCCACACATAATCCAATGATCTCCAAGCAATTCAATTTTATCTCCATGTTCTAGAGTGGCGAATTGAGTGCCTTGGGTTATTTTTTATTAATCACTCATTATCAGGTCTTGAATAAATATCTGTTTCATTATCATTCTTGAGAGGGAGGGAGATAGAGGAGTCAAAAGAGAATTATTTATGCACAAAAATTCACTATTTTGATTGATTTTGGATAAAATATAAAATATAGATAAACAACTATTTATAGATCTATGGTTTAGGATAAAATAATAATTTAATTTATTTTTACCATAAAATAATATTTATCCTTTAATGAAACCCTATACCACATAATAATAATAACATTATTTTTTGGAAGACACCAACTTGAATAAATTGATAAATTATATTTACTATCTTATAAATAATTATTTATCACAAAATGTTGTCTTGGTTCATTCGAACTCCTCAATATTTATTGAATACCTAAATAAATATTTTATTCATAAATAAATATTTCATTCACATACTGGCGAATAAATATTTATTAAATATTAAATAAAATAATAAAACAATAATTTATTCACAAGTTTTTGAATAAAAAATTATTTAGTTTTTGTGGTCAATAAATCTTGAATTAAATTATTCCTCAATGTTGAGAAAAATACTTATTCTATTAATTAAATTCAAATATAATTTTATCGAGATCCAGAGAAAACTTAGTGTGTGACCCTCTAGGATTCTTTCTCATTGGCATTAGGAATGCCAACATAAAGTCCAATATTACTATCTAGTAACAGGTAAAGGCACCCAATATAGTGAACTTAATGTTTTAATTATGATAACAAAATATGAATTCTCATAGTGTATATAATCCTCTTTTCACAATATCTTATCAAGTAGGTTTACCAATAGTTTCATCAACCTATTTTATCGATACATCTTTCCTTGAATATATGAAATAAACACATTGATACACCATACCCATTTAATTTAGGAAATGAATATATTTCTTTAAAAGGGCTGAGATTTAAACTCCCATAAATATAGAAGGGGAAATTCCTTTTTTGAATTATCCATTAATGACGTTTCAATTGAGATACACTTAATATACCCTAATTCCCACCAATATATGGTGTGACAATTTTTATCAGTAAATCTAAGTGTGTGAATCAATACATTCATTAATTATAATACTAAACTTTATGGACTACTACATCTAATCATATATAGAATTATCTGATGACACTAAAACATGTGGAATTTTTATTGGTGAGTCTACTCTCATAATCACCCATCTTGGAGAATACCAAGTGAAAAAGTCATGAGAAGAAGGCTCAACTGCTTACGATTAATCACACCTAACATTCTAAATACTATATGTCCCATCATAGTATGTTATCCAACAACATAACTATATTATTAATATTTTCATAGGAATTCATGGTTATCATCATAGAGGTGAACTTCTTGGACATTATTAATGTGATAAATAATCTTGTACATTATTACATAAATCCATATAGAACAATAAAAATCATATAAAAATATGTTTTATTAATATTCAGTACATAAAATATGAATTTAATAAAAGTAAAACTAGTTGGTCCTAGAAAACCAACTCTTACAAACTCCCACTTGGACAATAGCCAACTACCTATGACATTAAGTCTACTAAATCTCACATGATAATCAAGTTTTTGATGATTCATGGCTTTAGTCAATGGGTATGCCACGTTTTCTTATAAGGAATCAATTCTCACTACAACCTCACCTCTCTGAGAAAAAACCCTTAAGGGTTGATACTTCCAAATTATTTGATTTATCCTCTAATGTGACATTGGCACCTTTTCAAGATCCACCGATGTAGTATTATCACAAAATAGTTTGATAAGATATTTAATTCTAGGAACCACATAAATATCTTGGAAGATGTTTTTCATCAATAATTATTCCTTAACTACCTTAAAAGATGCAACAAACACAGATTCTACTATAAAATCCATGAACATAGTTTTCTTTGAGTTCTTACAGCTCACAACACCTCTATTCAAAGTGAAGATGTATTCTGTTTGTGAATTCATGTCATCTTGATCAGTTTGGAAAATATCATCTACATATCCTCTAATGACTAGTTACTCATATTCTCTATATACTAGGAACATAACCTTACTTTTATTAATATACTTTAGGATAGTTTTGAATTCCATCTAATGGTGGACAACTAGATCAACTTTATATCTTCCTTCCACATTCAATGCATAGGCAACAACTAGCACAATACAAATAATTACATATATGAATAATCCATTCACTGATTCATATGAAATATTTTCCATTATATTGCTTTCCTCATGTATTTAAGGACACATTTTCCTAGAAAGATGAATTCCATGTGATGTTGGAACCAATCCCATCTCGTATTGTTCTATACTTAGTCTTTTAAGTATCTTTTCAATGTATGTACTTTGACTTAGGAATAGAAACCTCTCAGATCTATTATGATGGATCTTGATCCCAAGAATATATGATACATCTCCCAAATCCATCACTGAGAACCATTTATTCAACCATTTTTAATAGGCTATAATACTGGTATTTTATTTACAATGAGTAATATTCCAATAACCTATACTATTATGAAAATGATCACACTCCCTCTAAGCAGTTTATAGACATTAGGATCACATTTTTTCATTATGAAACCAAATTCTGTTATGGCCTCATCCAAATGGATGTTCCATGACCTAGATGCTTGATTTAATTCTTAAATGTATCTTTTCAACTTTTGTACCTTGTTAGAATGGTTTAGAGTCACAAACCCTTTGGGTTGTGTCATATAGAAATTTTACTAAAGGTTCCCATTATGGAAAGCTATTTTCAAATCGATTTTCAAAATATCATAATCACATAAGGCTATAATGGAAAGTATAATTCAGATAGATTTTAGTTTTGAAACTAGGGAAAATGTTTTATGGTAGTAAATTCCTTGACACTGTTTGGACCATTTTTCAACCTGTCACACCTTATAGCTACAAATTGTTCCTTCCATGCCAATTTTCTTATTGAATACCCATTTTCAACAAATATGATCTATATCTATTGGTGGGTCTACCAAAATCCAAAATTGTGTTTGGTACCTGGAATCCATTTCAAAATTCATGGCTTCTTTCCACTTAGCAATATCTATTCCACTTATAGCTTCCTTTAGGTAAGAGGATCATTATTATCAATTAATAATGAGTCACCATCCTCGATGACTATAAAACCATAAAATTATGTTTTTATAACTTATTTTGCACTCTTACAGAGTACTTGTATCTCTGGAATAGTTTCTTCTTCCATGGTTTTTTATGGAATCTTTTACTATACCTACTCTTGTGTGCCTTGAGCCTCAACATCATCAAAGTTTATATCAATCCCACTTTCTCTTTTAGAGATGTGCTCCCTCTCAATAAATATGGAGTGTCTTTCCACTAGAACCATTTTTTTTATGAGGGGTATTATTTGTAATATCCCCTTGTTTCCATGGTGTATTCTATGAAGGTACACTTTGTGCCTCAAGGTATGAGTTTGTTTCCTAAATATGCCTTAACAAATGCTTCCCTTCATCACACATTTCAATTCGATAACATGGAGTTTGTTTTCATGCTGAAATTTGTATGGAATATCATTTATCGATTTATTTATAACATGGTTTAATATATGTGCTACTATTTGTAACGTGTATCCCCAAAAGGATAATGGAAGACTTGCATGAATCATCCCTGATCTCACCATGTCCACCAATATATATTTCATCCTTTCACTTACACCATTACACTGAGTCATGTAATGAGGAGTGATTTGGGATAGTATCCCATACTCTCATAAGGAATAAATGAAATATTGATCAATATATTCTCCACCAAAGTCTGAGCGGAGGTTTTTAATCTCATTACCAATATAGTTCTCAACTTTATTCTTGTATTCCAATAATTTATCAAAATAATATGACTTATACATCATTAAGTATAAATATCCATATATACTAAAATCATTAGTAAAAGTTATGATGCATGTGTACCCACCATTTTCTTTAACATGAAATTTTTCAGACACATCGGTATGAACTAATTCCAGAGTCTCTTTATCCCTTTCACCTTTCTTAATAAATACAGCTTCGATCATTTTTCCTTGTAAATATATATAACATAAACTAGGTAGTTTGAGTTCAAAAGAATCCAAAAATAAATCTTGATATAATTTATTTAAAATAGATTCATTTATATAATCTATCTGGTGATTCCAAAGTTGGGCGTTGTATGGATCATTTGGAGTAACTTCATTATCAATTTCTATTACATGGTTTGTGTAACCCAACAAATAAATACCGTTATTTTAATATTCCCTACCATAAAAAGTGATATATTTATAAAATTAGAAACATTTATTCCCAAATTTGAAAATGAATCTATATGTATCAAGTTAAGATATAGAAATAATTTTTCTGGTAACAGATGAAACAAAATAACAACCATTCAAAATCTAGATCATTTTGGTCAGTAACATGAGGTGGTATTTCCCAATAGATAATTTTTTTTTTATCTCTATGGGATACTAATAGATTTACCTCCCCTCAGTAATTTTTTTTGAATCAACTTGTTTCCTGTATTTTAATACATATGTTAGAACAACAAGTTGTATCAAGTACCCAATTTATATAAATAGATAAATTTCACTCGATAACAAATATACATAGAGATTCCCCTTACTTATTTGTCTTAGTGTAGTTTTTCTTATAGTGGAACTTCTTTCTATATGATAAATATTCATAATCCTATTCCCTTGATTTCCCATCGATATTCCTCTTCTTGGAAGAGCATGAAGTAGTTGTGATCTTAATCTATTCAATTTCCCATTCTATTAGTTCACCATAAGGATAGAAGTATTTTCAAGATTTATATTCTTATTTACATGAAAAATGAGAGGAAGATAATTTCTAAGATACTTCTCAATGTCGTTCATATTAAAATTTTCAATAAATACAGAGAATCTATGAGGGAGTGATTCTATAATCTGATCGATGTCTGCTTCTTTGGGGAGTTCAAACCCTAGAAACTCTAATCTCTTAATGTATCCAATCATTTTGACTATGTGAGGCCCAGTTGGGGAACCCTTGAGAAGACTTCTATAAAGGATCACCTTGGAAATATCAAACCATTACTGTCTAGATTTTTCCTGATAAATACCATGGAGGTGAAGAAGAATGCTATATGAAACTATGTTTTCATGAGGAATCATGAGTTCACTAGACATAGATGAAATCATCAAACATTTAAAACCAATAATTTCATTCATATTTTTCTCCTCGATGGGGAACTCTTTGTCACTCACCTCCTTAGTTGGTGGACCAGAAAATGAGGATTCTAGCATGTATGATTTCCTTTCATGGCACAAAACAACATATAGGCATTTGTACCATTCTTGGAATTTACTTCCAGTTAGGAGGTTGTCCTTATGAAATATTGATCATAGGGATGATTTACATGGTGATAATTCCATTTTTATTCTTCAATGAAAATAGAATATTATTAGTAATTTTCTTGAATACAAATTATTTTCAAAATAATAAATTAATTGATTTAATTAATTATCAAATCTTCCACTATTTTATCAAGTCCTAATAACTATCACCATTGAACTCAAAATTTATAGTTTCTAGGACATTCTAGTCGTAAGGATCCATATCCCTATTTTCAAAACCCCCAAAAGGGTTGTTCAAGCTACAAGAAGGTATTTAGGTAGGAATATCTTTTACAACTAGTGGCTTCCAACTCCCACTACCATTTAGTGTACTCCCTTATCGTCAAATCCTGACTTGGTTTTCCTCAACACATGCCTCCAAATTACACCAAGTCTAGAAAGGGATACTCCTATTGATGTAAAATGGTTAAGTAAACCCAAAACATTCATAATATCTCCCTATATAAGAGTAAGTGTCCTAACAAGGGTTGGTAAACCACTTAGTTCTAATGATTTTTATTCCTAATGATGTAATAGAAGGCCAAGTATGATTTAATATTTAATTAAATGATTTTAATTTTTTATGAATAAATTTCATCTGGTTGTATCATTCACATTCCCGATTCATATTAAAAGGATGTTACTTTAAATAATTAATCTATGAATAATAAAAAAGATATGAATAATACATTTATTTAATTTCCATCTTTTCACATTAATTAATTTATTTATGTGATCATGGCCTTGAATCCATAAAATAAATAATTTATATAAATAAATAAATAAATAAATTAAATGACCTGATCATTAGATTATTCAACCATTGATTTAATGAGAAGAAATAAAATAAACCTATGACCTAGGGAATAAATCAATTTGCTAGCACTAGAATGAATTACAACATTCAACCAATACAACTTTGTATCACTAAGTTGGAATAATTTGGGTTCTATATTGAACCACCTCCATACTCCTTAGGATTCTCCATTTATTACATATATTTTTTATTCACACACATGTGAGGGGTAACAATGTTTTGGTTAAGGAGGATTACATAAATTTCATTAGACATAAAGGTTCTACATAATAATGGAGGGATATATGACTCACATTCCATCATTTAATTTAATAATAAATAATTTCAAACTAATTCAAGAAATTAAATTAAAACATCCAACACATATACAAGTCTTGTTCAATCTCATGAATGGTCACATGTACAATGAATACACAAAAGTAGTTAGATAATATTAATTTCATTATTTTTTATTTATCATTAAGATTAAATTTATTGAATTAATTAATTAATTCCCTTTTATATTAATGATCATTCAAATATAATTGAAAATACCCATCATTTATGCCATCCATGTAAAATAAACAACCAAAAAAGTAATGATATATTTATTACAATAAATTAGTTGAGCATTTAACATTTTTAGAAAACATTATTAAATTGAAAAACACAAAATGGTGTGAAAATAAACAAAAAAAGGTTTTGCTGCTATAATTTTTCAATTTAATGTAATTTTTAATTCATTCCATTATTGGGAGACTACCCGATGTGTATATCTAGTTACATACCATGCATCTCGGTTGTCGTGTATTCGGGTCACAGACCTGGATCTGCAGTGTGTACCTCTACCAAACTACACAACATGTATAGACTAATTATGCACCAAGTGTTCCTCTTTTTATGTGTCCAAGATATATGACTCAGTCATCTTTATGTGTCAAGGTGGAATACATTGCGCGTACAAGCCAGATACATTCCGTGTATCTCTTTGAGCTGAGTGTCCATTTTTTTCTCAGCTAGTCGCTCAACATGTTCTTTGGATGCATGAATTGATGAACTACATGCTATGTACACCACATAAATAGCGTGTATATAATAAATTATTCAGGTTTTCAATCTCACACAGTTTGGACTATGTATGATGACAACAAAGATTTCACAATTTACTATTCTATCCAATGTATACAACATGGTGTGTGCACTGATATATTCCATGTAATTTGAAAACCCACATGTCACCCTGGCTAGTAAACATGTGGTATAAAACACATGAAATTACTATGTGGTGTTCCATGTATCCCAAGACACATTTATATGTAGTGAATTAGGGAACACAAAATGTATTTCTGAGTACAAGCCATGTAACCTTATCTATTTATCCAAAAATCTAGTAGTTCCTGATGGTATATCCGATCATTATTCCTTTGTTCTTAGAGCTATAAGAAAATTAAAGCACTTTAATAAACATAATTAATTTTTCAAATCATGTTAATTCAAATCGTATTAAATAAAAAATTACATGAAATAAAAATCTAACCATAATTTCACATATATCAACAATCAAATATAATTATAAATTTACATGTAACCTAGATATGATTCCACTTTTTAGTGCTAGGAATAGAGGAAGTGTATGGCAGTGGGAAATATATTAAATTTTCTTTTAATAAGCATTTTTCAAAACCATGAGTGAGGATCCTACACATAAAATTCATAAATAATTTATTTAATATGTAAATAAGTAAATACATAGTATTAAGAACTTTTATTCATTGATGAATGTTTATCATCTAAAAATAACCTCTTAGATTTCCTTCGTTTCTATTGCGAGAATCTAAGAGTATAATCTTTATCGAGGTGATATGCAAATGCTCTAATGATTTATGAGCAACGGAACTCAATCTATAGGTACTAGAAAGGTAAATTGAATGTCATGAGTTATTTTGTAACGACACGGACCCGGCCAGCCACCCGAACAGTGCTGAACGGGTCAAGTGTTACTACCTTAGGCGCACCTCCCCTGAACACCAAAGGCTGCCGACTAGCAGCGAGGGTCTGAATAGGTATAGTGGGGAGTCTATACCCTCTCGGATGAATTAAAGGTGCTGATCCAAGTAATAAACTAAAATATTTAGTGGAAATAAATGACTCAGTAGACTCGAACCAGACCCGCAGAGCGGAAGCACATTCAATAACAATAAATAGTGGAAGAAATATAGAAACAACAAAAGCGGAGAGTAAACAAAACATCATGCCAGGAATCAACTGCAATAACTGCTAAAACAACCAATCATGCATCCAAGCAATTCATACAAATCAATACATATATAATGGCGCCAATGGATAACCAGTAGTAGATAAAATATAAAGTAAACATGCTGATGCAAGAAAAAGAAAACTGAACAAGTAACTCCAGTACGGCATGACCTCAAGGTCCATGCCAGTCTCCAAGTCAACGGCACTAAAGTCCACCTCCTGAGGCTAACCCCCTACCTGCACGCAATTTCATAAAGTCTACAAATGTCCCAAAGGGCCCATGTAGGGTGTGAGACAAGTCTCAGTAGGATACCACCCAGAGGGGCGTACCTAATATAAGTGTTTTAGGAAGACATGCTTATATAAGAAAAACAGTAAACATTGCAATGCCCAAAAGTAAACAAAGACTTCACTGGTGCTCAGCAGCCACCAAGAAGTGTCACCTGCTTCGGCCAACGCCTGAAGGTATGATCTGTAGCTCGACACCTCATGCCACCTGACACCAGGTGTCTCAAGTACCTAAGTCCTGATGGCACGCCCAACCATCGTAACCCAGCTCGAATGCTCAACCTGCCCAGGGCACAACATCCATAGGAACAACGAAACCTGTCATCAAAAGATAACCGAAGGTACAGTGATGTCTGCCCTCAAATCACAGCGAGCCTCTTCCCCCAACCTGACTGCCTCAAAGCTATCTCCTGAAGGCTCATCACCTTCCACGTGGCTTCCCATGGAAAGCACCCCCAAACCAAATATACCTAACCACTTCTATCGGGGGCCTCTACCCAGCGAGTGGCCGTACCACCTCATATGAGAGTCTATCTGTGTGTACACTACTCAAAAGTACCTGGTGAGCGGTAATCACCTCAGTATGTCCCAAGGCACAACACCTCTGACACCTCATGTCCCTACGAACCTATCACTCAAGTCTGATGGTCTCGCCATCCAAGTAAACTGGGCCAAAGCTCAACCTGACAGTCCAACTGCTTCAACCGACATCCATGACGGCCAATCCCGTTGTAGAAACCACCCAAAGTATCCCAAGACAAAGCCCTAACCTGTGAACCTCATCAGTCAACAACATATTCGGGCCACGCCCAACACATCAAGTAGTTCAACATAGTAAATATCACACATTTCATATTCATACTTGGAAGCATCACTTTAAACAGGAAATTACTAAACAGTCAAATTGCACTAACCTGTGCTATCCCATACCAGCACCTAACTCATTCACGATTTAACAATTAAACTAAACAGTTTAACTCGAGGCATTCAATAAGCAGTATAAACACAACAGTTTAAACAATGGTCCAATTCACACGCATTTAGGCACCCCCGGCCGAATTTCCCAAACGAGCAACGACCTCTAACCTAGTCTTTATCAATTGAAACAGGGTTAGGGAATACCCAGAGGCATTCCACAATGCATATAATTAAATAAAAACAAATAAACATGGTATCTCTCAACACCCGATGTCGCACCTGAAGGTTGAAACCCCAAATTGTCTATGAAAACACAAAAAGGTATGCACCACCCACCTCATACTCGTACAATGACACTCCTTTGATTTCATCCTCTAAATCGGACTGAATCGTGGTAGATCTGCGTTTTCGTCAAATATGGGAATTTCGTTCTGATGGAATCTATAGAGAAATAGGCGAGGAATCAAGGAAGAAGAAGGGTGCATGAGGTTAGGCTTTCCGATGCGGTCCCACTGCCACTGACGGATCAAATAACGGAGGTTGTACGAAGATTCTGGAAGGGTTTGAGTTTTTCGGGAGTTCTCGGATGGACAATTCGTCCAAAGGGAAGGAAGAAGAGAAACCTGGGAATGAGACGCGATGACATCTCGATCCCTCAAATAAAAATAAAATTACACGGTGTGTATTTCCAAAGTACACGCCGTGTATATGTGTTTCTGTACTCCAACTTAAGCGTAGTCCAACACATGGCCTGGACCGTGTACACAGTCAACACACGGCCAGGGTCTCGGCCACTACACGAGGCAAGGGTACACGACATGTCAAGGAAGGCTACACGCCGTGTAGATGGAAATTTACACCTGGGCACCACACGACATGTACCTGGCCTCGCACGGTAAGGGATACACGGTGTGTCTATAAATACACGCCATGTAGTAGGAAATTTCTACACGGTCTTCACACGGCATGTCCTCGGAGAGCACACGGCCGATCACTCGGGTAACTCATACACTGCGTGTACTTAAAGTACACGGTGTGTAGTCTGGAAATTTCCAAAAACTTCCCAGATTTTCCAGACTTCTCAAAAACCATTCAAAAGTTTAAACAGGGCCGGGTTTTGACCCGTTTCTAAAAAATCGAGTTCTTACAAGCTCCCCACCTTAACGTAGCTCATCCCCAAGATACCAAATGAAACTAGGAGATGGCACCGAACACGCCCATCCTGGTTAAACAACCCAAACTACCCCGATCTCATGGTTCTAGCTAAATTCCTAAAAAAAGTCCCCCCACCTTAGGAATCGCCTACTCGGTCTCAACCCAAACAAAGCTCAAAGCAAACAAATAAACAAACAAGGCCCAACGTCCTATTTCCCGGACCCATGGTCCTCCCGTGACACATCGTCACCCCTGAACCTCCTCGGTGCTCACGTGTCGCTTCTGACACCCAACATAACTCTCACCGCATCAGCATATTCCTCCCTGAGGTCCTGCATCTAATAGATTCTCAATTCAAACCTGGTGACTTGCACCTCAAGTAGCCCGCATCCATGATTCCCCGATGCCCATGACACCTCAAGTAACCTGCATCCTTGATGCTCCTGATGCCACGCATCTCAAATATATAAATAAAACATAAAACACATCTGATATGATGCCAATACCACTAACTAGCATATAGTCAGTCCACAAGTATCCTGTGCAGTGTGTGCACTCAACAAGACATGCCTCAAGAGGCCATGCCAAAAGAAGGTAAAGAAACTCACAGCCACACCCGCAGTGTACCTGCCACCATCGTCGACTCTCCAGCTTGCTCAATCCCTGGCAGCTCCACAGCGTGCACCTGGCCTGAAACCCGACTACCTAATGTCTGACCTCCCTGCGGTGCTGCTCCAGTCACTGGCCACTAGCCCCTTAGTTGAATCCCTCTGTCCCGGTCATGTCCTCTGCTGGCAGCTGAAGCTCGACTACCCTCTCCTTGTTCCGAACCTGAACCAGCTCCCGACGCCACAGTCTATCCTGGTCCCTGCCTGCCGACTGTCTGATAAGGCTACCTGCAAAACCTCTCCAGATGACCGACCTATCCACAGGACCGACACTCCTTCGGGGGCCTATCGCACTGAGCCCGAACATGTCCAGGCTGTCTGCACTGAAAGCAAACCACCAAAAAACTGCCACGAGGTGGTCTAGCTGAGTCCTTGGCCTTCCCGCCCTGCTGTAACTCATCTCTCCCTCGCTTCCTACTGTCCGAACCATCACCTGGGGTTGTCACCCTGCCAGAACGAGATTTCTCTCTCTCGTTGCCCTCGGCTATGAGCGCCTGATTCACCGCCTCAGAGAAAGAACCCATCCTTATGATGTTCACCTGGACCCGAATGGCGTGTCGTAAGCCATCCTTGAAGCACCTCACCCTAGCTGCATCATCGCTCACCATACCAGGTGCAAAGTGATACAAATATATGAAAGTATCTGCGTAGCCCATGACAGACATATCTCCCTGCTGAAGACTCAAGAACTCCCGATCTCTCTCTGCCCTCAGCGTCTCCGGATAAAAGTGCTCGAAGAACCTGTCCTCGATGTCCTTCCACGCCAGTCCCTCGTGCCTACGAGCCTGTACCTGCACATGCCACCAATGCTTCCCTGGTCCTCTCAGCATGTATATCTCCAGTTTGACCCTCCGCCCTGGAGGCATCTCGAGCTGCTCGAAGATCATGTGCATACTCTCTATCCAGTTCTCTGCCGCCTGTGGACCACCCTCACAATAAAAAATCGGCGGGTGCTGCGACTAGAACTCCCATTTCAGATACGCCATAGAAGGATCTGTACCCTGCACGCCTCTGTCAATCCCCTGCAGGACGCGTACTAGGCTATCTCGGAGCTACTCGTCAAGACACGGTCCGAATGCTGCCAAACCTGGATGCTGCACTGCCTGCACTGGATCCTGAACCTGATCCAGTCATTGAGCCTGTACCTGCGGCTCATGCTCTGCCTGCAACGGATTCTGAACTTGATCCTGCGGTACCATATCCTCTCCTGCCTGTTGCTCCATCGTGTCATGAAGGAGTAACCCGTTTAATACCATAAATCGTCAGACATCCCACATAAATCTATATAAAAATATATTCTATGTAGATAAGGAAAGGAGTAAAAGGGAGTGCATAACAACTACCCTTACTCCCCCTCACTGCAACCCATGCCCCACGACATCCCGACCTCATGGCCTTCTTACCTACCCTCAACAGAGCCAAGTATCATAAGTACCTCGGGCCATGCCCATCCTGACAACCAACGTTGCCTCAATCCCTACGACTGAGTCGCCCAATCCTGACAGTTACACTACCTCAACCATAGTACATGTCTTCTCTCATAAGAGCCAGAACCTAATATCCTGCAACATGCAATTATACAAAAATACAAAGCATGGCATATACATTTCCATAAAAAAGAAATTCTATCAGGAGTTATACCTATCCACATTTCAGAGCATACATAGCATGGAAATTGATTTTATTCACATGGTATTATCACTTCCCAAAGAATACGGGCAGTTATGAAATTGAAATACCCTAAAATGTGCCAATCAAAAGCTAAGAAAGAAACCCTTTCCATACCGGCCATGTTTTACATATCATAATCAATAACATCGCACAACAAGTGAGCCACCAAGGTGGAAATCATATCAAATGTAATCTAAGAAAAAAGAAAATAGAAATTCCCACCCTCGGCAACTCAATCCATCCCTCATTTATGGGGCTGCAGGCACCCAAGAACAAGTTCAAAAATCCAGTCCCAACAACAAACTAACTCCAGTATACCATATCCCAAATAGTAAAAATAGAAGAAAATAAACAAGAGAAGTCTCAAACTCATTAGTTTCCAGCAAAGTAACGCTACTAAATCCTTGTCATGAAGACTCCATCTGATACCACTTTGTAAAGACCCGGGCCCAACCAGCAACCCGAACAGTGCTGAACGGGTCGAGTGTTACTACCTTAGGTTCACCTCCCCTGAATGCCAAAGGCTGCCGACTAGCAGTGAGGGTCTGAATAGGTATAGTGGGGAGGCTATACCCTCTCGAAGGAATTAAATGTGCTGGTCCAAGTAATAATCTAAATTATGCAGTGGAAATAAATGACTCAGCAGACTTGAGCCAGACCCACAGAGTAGAAGCATATTTAATAAAAATAAACAGTGGAAGCAATATAGAAACAACAATAGCAGAGAGTAAACAAAAAATCATGCTAGGAATCAACTGCAATAACTGCTAAAACAACCAACCATGCATCCAAGCAAGTCATACAAATCAATACATATATAATGGCACCAATGGATAACCAGTTGTAGATACAATATAAAGTAAACATGCCGCTGCAAGAAAAATAAAACTGACCAAGTAACTCCAGTACGACACGACCTCAAGGTCCATTCTAGTCTCCAAGTCAACGAAACTAAAGTCCCGCTCCTGAGGCTGACCCCTACCTGCACACAATTTCATAAAGTCTACACGCGTCCTGAAGGGCCCGTGTAGGGTGTGAGACAAGCCTTAGTAGGATACCACCCAGAGGTGCGTACCTAATATAAGTGTTTTAGGAAGACATGAGTATACAAGAAAAACAATAAATAGTGCAATGCCCAAAAGTAAACAAAGACTTCACTTGTGCTCAGCAGCCACCAGGAAGTGTCACCTGCTTCGGCCAATGCCGGAAGGTCTGATCTGCAGCCGGACACCTCGTTCCACCTGACACAAGGTGTCTCAAGTACCGACATCCCAATGGCACACCCAACCGTCATAACCCAGCTCGAAAGCTCAACCTGCACAGGGCACAACATCCGGAGGAACAACAAAACCTGTCCTCAAAAGATAACCGGAGGGAAAACGATGTCTGCCCTCAAATCACGGCGAGCAACTTCCCCCAACCAGACCGCCTCAAAGCTGTCTCCCGAAGGCTCCTCACCTTCCACGTGGATTCCCATGGCAGGCACCCCCAAACCAAATATACCTAACTACTTTTATCGGGGGACTCTACCTAGTGAGTGGCTGTACCACCTCATCTCGGAGTCTATCTATGTGCACAATACTTAAAAGTACCCGGTGAGCAATAATCACCTCAGTATGTCCCAAGACACAACACCTCTGACAACTTGTGTCCCTGCAAACCTGTCGCTCAATTCTGATGGTCTCCCCATCCAAGTAACTCGGGCCAAAGCCCAACCTGATAGTCCAACTGCCTCAACCGATGTCCATGACGCCCAATCCCGTGGTAGCAATCACCCAATGTATCCCGAGCCAAAGCCCCAACCTGTGAACCTCATCACTCAACAACATATCTGGGCCACTCCCAACACATCAAGCAGTTCAACACAGGCAATATCACAAATTGCATATTCATACTTGGAAGCATCACTTTAAACATGCAATTACTAAACAGTCAAATTGAACTAACCTGTGCTATCCCCTACTAGCACCTAACTAATTCATGATTTAACAATTAAACTAAAATGTTTAACTTGAGAAATTCAATAAGTAGTATAAAAATAGCAGTTTAAACAATGGTCCAATTCACACGCATTTCAGCACCACCGGCCGAATTGCCCCAAACGAGCAACGACCTCTAACCCGGTCTCGCTCAATCTAAATAGGGTTAGGGAATACCCAGAGGCATTCCACAATGCATATAATTAAATAAAAACAAATAAACAGGGTCTCGCTCGACACATGACGTCATGCCCGAAGGTCACAACCCCAAATTGTCTACGAAAACACGAAAGAAGGTATGCACCACCCACCTCGTACTCGTACGATGACACTCCTTTGATTTCAGCCTCTGAATCGGACTGAGTCCCGATAGATCTATGTTTTCATCAAATCTTGAAATTCCGTTCGGATGTAATCTGTGGAGAAATAGGTGAGGAATCAATGAAAAAGAAGGGTGCGAGGGGTTAGCCTTTCCGATGCGGTCCCGCTGCCACTGACAGATTGAAGAACAAAGGTCGTACGGAGATTCTGGAAGGTTTTGAGTTTTTCGGGAGTTCTCGAACGGACAGTTCATCCAAAGGGAAAGAAGAAGAGAAACCTGGGAATGAGACGCGACGACGTCTTGATCGCTCAATTAAAAATAAAAGTACACGACGTGTATTTCCAAAGTACACTCCGTGTATATGTGTTTTCGTACTCCGACTTAAGAGGAGTCCAGCACACATCCTGGACCATGTACAGGGTCAACATATGGCCAGGGTCTCGGCCGCTACACGGGGCATGGGTACACGGTGTGTGAAGGAAGGTTGAACGCCGTGTAGATGGAAATTTACACCTGGGAACCACACGACATGTACCTGGCCTCACATAGTATGGGATACACGACATGTCTATAAATACACACCGTGTACTAGGAAATTTCTACACGGTCTTAACACGACATGTACTCAGTGATCACACGGCCGGTCACTCGGGTAACTCATACACGGTGTGTACTTAAAGTACACAGCGTGTAGTCTGGAAATTTCCAGAAACTGCCCAGATTTTCTAGACATATCAAAAACCAGTCAAAAGTTTAAACAGGGCCGGGTTTTGACCCGTTTCTAAAAACTCAGGTTCTTACATATTTTTTATTGATCACTTGTTCTTTGTTCTTGTAGAAATATCTATTGAGTTATCATTCTTGAGAAGGAGAGAGATGCAGGAGTTGAAAGAGAATTTTTCGTGTGAAACAACTTTCACTTTTATATTGATTTGGGATGAAATATATAATAGACATAATGGTCTATTTATAGAGGTATGGTTTCGGCTAAAATAATAATTTAATTTCATGTCATCCATTAAATAATATTTAACCTTTAATGAAACCACATGAAATATAATAATAATAATATTTTGTGGTGCCTAACAACTTGAAAAAATTGATAAATAATATTTATTGTCATGTAAATAATTATTTATCATAAGAAATGGTGTTGGTCCATTAAAACTCTTTGATATTTATTGATTACATGAATAAATATTTCATTCACATGATGAAAAATAAATCTTTATTAAATATTTAATAAAATAAATAAGTACTTTTTATTCACATGTTGATGAATAAAAATTAATTTAATTTATGATATCAATAAAACATGAATTAAATTATTCCTCGGTCTTTAGAATAATATTTATTCCATGAATTAAATTTATGTAGAATTTAATTGAGATCAACGGAAACACTTAGTGTGTGACACTCTAGGATTCTTTCTTATTGGTATTATGTGACCTTGCCTAACATCCAAGATTACTATATTGCAAAGGGTGGAGGCACCCAAGATAAATATATTAGATTCATAATGATGAAAACCACATATGAACACTCACTATGTAATATGGTACCTTTTTCATAATATATAATCACTTAGGTTGCACGATAGTGTCATCAACATGTTTTCTCAGTACTTCTCTCTTTGAATATCTGAAATAAACATGTCGATACCACATTTCTAGGTAATTTAAGAAAATATTATATTTCAATAAAAGGTACAATATATGAACTCCTATAAATATGGAATAGAAAAACACTTCCTCAAGTTATTCATTAATGACAGTAGTTCACCGTCCATGAGAGGTGGTTGGAGAAGATTGAACAATCATCATTTCGTGAGGCCGTAGTTCACCGTCCACAGTAACAGCATGTTCTTTAGCCATTAGATGGAGGTGCGTGTAAGTGTAGTTTGAATACTTTTCATAACAAAAACCTAGTAAATTTAGGATACTAGATTTTTATAAAATAATTTAATAAAAAGAGTTTAGGGGTTTGGATGAGTAAAATAAAAGAAAATAACTTAAGAGAAGACGTTACCTTTAAATCAGGTAACTCCCTTTGGTTTGAAGAAAAAATATTTCTTTAAGTGCCTTCAGCCTAAGGTAACTCTTCTAGGTAGAAGAGAGGGATGTAGGGAGCTTAACTGGGTAGTGGTTGGAGGATTCAAGGGGCTTGAGAGGTGTGAGTAATGAGTTATAGGTGAGGGATTTTTATAAGGGGGAGGAGGGTCTCTTTAGAAATGTTTGAATTTTTTTTTATTATATAATGATATTCAGTTTCTAAAATTCCAAAACACATTAAAGTCAAAGAAACGATGACTCATGTTTGAAAAAAATAATACAATAATAATTGGGCAGGTTTTAGATATTGTTTTAATTTTTATAATATTATTTATTTAAATCATTCATTAATGAGGTAAACACTTCATCATTATTGTGTCATAAATAATTTTATTTATTTGATGTCTAAAAATTATAAAAAAATACCCTGATTTTGGAAATATTTTTTTATTTATAATTAATATTTATATTAAAATATATCAATTATATAACCCCACATTAAAATTGTTTTATCAAAACAATACAAGTTTAGGAAATTTTTGTTTTTACTTTAAATAAAAAGTTATTAATATCATTATCTTACCCAAGTAGCATTAAAAGGCCAAAAGTCTCACCAAAAGATTTTCTTGGTTGGAAATTACTCATCCAATAAGGTTAGGACAAGTGTTAAGGTAATTTTATATTAGTATAATATTTTTTTTATCTTGAATTACCCTATTTACCTTTAACCGCGACAAATAAAAGTTAAAAGTTACTATTCACAAAAAAATTATGTTCATCTTATTGAACCAAATTTTACTTAATAAAAACAACCATGTATGTATGATTTTAGAAATTCAGTTCATAGTGGCGGTAAAATTTCATTTAAATGAAAAAGTCAGTTTTTAACTACTACTTAGTGTTTTCACTATTCCTCAGAAATTGAAGTTTTTCAGAAAAATACAAAAAATTCAGCCTAAGATATATTTGATATTCAGAATTCAAAAATGATGTCTATTTTACATAATTAAAAACATAAAAGTTAGATTAATTAATTTAAAATTAATTCCCATTGTCAAAATAAAAAGACTGTTTTTAAGAAATAATAACTTTCAAAAGATTTACACTATTTTATGACCAGTTTCAAAGTGAAATTATTTCCAATGACCAAAATTATATTAAATGGTAAAAATATAATCTAATTAATATTTAAAACTATTTAAAAATACATCCTAACCATATAAATATATTATATTAAAATATAGTTTTGAATTAAAATGCAGTATTTTATAACATTCATTAAAAATGATCTTTATCAGAAAAATACAAATAATTTACCCAAAATAAATTTTAATGTCCTGATTCTAAATAATAATTTTATTTTTACAAACAAAACATATTAAAGTGACCAAAACTAGATTTAGAGAGGGTTCACCATCAAAAGGTGGCAAATCAACATTTTAAAGAATATTAGAGTATTTATGCTTAAAATTAGATTCATTCACATTTTAAGCCTATAAATTTTATTAGATAAATGTAAAAACATTTAACTAACATGTATAATCATATTGTAGTTAGTTCTGTTTATTCCCTCCATTACAATGGCTAGGAATTAACTACCATTTAAAATAATAATATATTAGTATTTTTCAGTATGACTCAGCACTGTGTGAAACATAACACTTCAGAGAAACCCATTGTTGCGTATCAGGTACGCCATAGAACATAGAATCCAATTTAAAATAAAATTAATATTTAATTTAAAAAAGTTAAAAATTTCCTGGAGTTTAGGAGATCAACATTAGATGATGTGCCCATAGTCCATGAGGTTTCGAAATAGTCATTGTGACATGATCACTATATTGTGTCCTAATGGTGAAATGGTTGGGATAAGTCTAGTTATGATGGATTAGAAATTAACGGGCATGATGAGGAGCTAAACACATGGAGCTAAGGTTACTATATCATGGCTGATCGCATGGTTTTGTAGAAAATTCCTTGTAAACAACACCCAAGGATAAAACAATCATAATAGTGACCGTTTTGTATGAAATATAGAAATCAATATGTTGTGTATGAACCTTTTTTAATATGATGTTTCTTGGAGTTGAGTTCATTTATAAAGACATCCAATTAAAAATAGAGAAATATAAGGAAGAGTGGGTTTCATATTTAATATATGAATTTGAAAATTCTCATGATGACACTTTGAACATTCCTATACATCACAGTGTGTCAAATTTTAGATTCATAGATAACATATTGTCTTTAATTTAGTAATAAGGAAGGGGATTAAATTGGGGTACCTTTGAATTTTACTAGATGAATTTGACTTAAGATTTAATTGATATGGAACATGGATGAATTTGATATTGGTTCTAGGTATAGCGGAAGCTTGCGGTGGTGGGTGATATATTAAAACTTATTTTAATAATTGTTTCCCAAAACCATGAGTAAGGATTTTTCACCTCAAATTTATAATTAATTTATTTAACATCTGAAGACATAAATACATAGTATTAGGAAATTATCTTTATTGATGAATTTTGATCGTCTTAAAGGACCCTTTCCGATTGCCTTCGTTGCACTTGTAAGGATCAAAATGTAGAATAAATCTAGCGATGGTCCACACATAATCTAATGATCTCCAAGAAATTCAATTTGATCTCCAAGTGCTGGAGTGGTGAATTGAATGCCTTGCATTATTTTTTCTTAATCACTCATTCTCATGTCTTGAATAAATACCTGTTTCATTCTCATTCTTGAGAGGGAGGGAGATAGAGGAGTCCAAAGAGAATTTGTTGTGCACAAAAATTCACTATTTTTTATTGATTTTGGAGAAATAGACAATATACATAAATGACTATTTATAGATCTATAGTTTAGGATAAAATAATACTTTAATTGAATGTCTAACATAAAATAATATTTAACCTTTAATTAAATACCATACCGCATAACAATGATAACATTATTTTTTGGAACACACCAACTTGAAGGACTTGATAAATAATATTTACCATCTTGTAAATAATTATTTATCACCGAATCCGGTCTTGGTTCATTCGAACTCCTCAATATTTATTGAATACCTAAATGAATATTTTATTCGTAAATAAAATTTTCATTCACATACTGGAGAATAAATATTTATTAAATATTAAATAAAATAATAAAATAATTATTTATTCACATGTTGTTGAATAAAAAATTATTTAGTTTTTGTGGTCAATAAAACATGAATTAAATTATTCCTCATTGTTGAGAATAATATTTATTCTATTAATTAAATTCAAATATAATTTAATCCAGATCCAAAGAAACACTTAGTGTGGGACCCTCTAGGATTCTTTCTCATTGGCATTAGGCGGGCCTACCTAAAGTCAAATATTAATATCCAGAAATTAGTTAAGGCACCCAGAAGAAAAAACTTAATGTCACAATGATGATAACCAAATAAGAATTATCATTGTGTATATAATCCTCTTTTCACAATATCTTATCAAGTAGGTTGCACAATAGTTTCATCAACATATTTGATCGATACATCTTTCCTTGAATATATGAAATAAACACATTGACACAATATACCCATGTCATTTAGGAAATGATTATATTCTAATCAAAGGGATGATATATAAACTCCCATAAATATAGAAGGGGAAATTCCTTCTTTGAATTATCCATTAATGACACGTCAATTGAGATGCAATTAACGTACCCTAATTCCCACAAATATATTGCGGGATAATTTTTATCAGTAAATCTATGTGTGTGAATAAATACTTGCATTAATGATAATATTAAACTCTAAGGACCATTACATATGCTCAAGATAAAATTATCTAATGACACTAAAAAATGTGTAATTTTTATTGGTGAGACTACTCTCATAATCATGTATCTTGGAGATTACCATGTGAAAAATTCAGGAGAAGAAGGCTCACCTGCTTACGAGTACTCACACCTAACATTCTAAATACTATATGTCCCATCATAGTATGTTACCCAACCACATAACTGTATTAGTAATATTTCCATAGGAATTCATGGTTATCATCATATATTTGAACTTCTTGGACATTATTAAAGTGACCAATAATCTTGGACATTATTAAATAAATCCAAATAGAATAATAAAAACTGTATAAAAATATGTTTTATTAATATTCAATACATCAAATATGAATTTAATCAAGGTAAAATTAGTTGGTCCTAGAATACCAACTCTTACAAACTCCCACTTTGACTATAGCCAAATACCTATGACATTAAGTGTGCTAAATATCACATGATAATCATGTTTTTGCTAAGTCGTGGCTTTATTCAATGGGTATGCCACATTTTCTTATATGGAAATACTTCTCACTGTAACCTCACCACTCTGAGAAAAAACACTCAAGGGATGATACATCCAAATTATCCGATTTATCCACTAATGTGACCTTGGAACCTTTTCAAAATCCATTGGTGTATTATTATCTCATTATAGTTTGATAAGATATTTAATTATAGGCACCACATAAATCTCTTGGTTGAATTTTTTCATCCATAATTATTTCTTAACAACCTTAAAAGATGCAACATACTCATATTCTACTATAAAATCTATGAAGATAGTTATCTTTGAGTTTTTACAGCTCACAACACCTCTATTCAAAGTGAAGATGTATTCTATTTGTAAATTCATGTCATCTTGATCAGTTTAGAAAATATCATCTACATATCCTCTGATGAATAGTTCCTCATCTTCTCTATAGACTAGGAACATATCCTTACTACGCTTAAGATACTTTAGGATAGTTTTGAATTCTATCTAATTGTGGCCAACTAGATCAACTTTATATCTTCCTACCACATTCAACAAATAGTAAAAAATTATAACAATACATATAATTACATACATGAATAACCCATTCACTGATTCATATGAAATCCTTTCTATTATATTTCTTTCATCGTGTATCTAAGGACACATTTTCCTAGAAAGATGAATGGCATGTGATGTTGGAACCAGTCCCCTCTTGTATTGTTCTATACTTAATATCTTAACTATCTTTTCAATGTATGTAATTTGACTTAGGAATAGAAACCTCTCGGATCTATTATGATGGATCTTAATCCCAAGAATATATGATGCATATTCCAAACCCATCATAGAGAATCATTTATTCAACCATTTTTTAAATAGGCTATAGTACTGGTATTTTATTTACAAGGAATAATATGTCATCAGCCTATACTATTAAGAAAATGTCCACACTCCCTCTAAGATTTTTATTGACATTAGGATCACATTTGTTCATTATGAAACCAAATTCTATTATGGACTCATCCAAATGAATGTTCCATGACCTAGATGCTTGATTTAACTCTTAAATGGATCTTTACAACATGCATACCTTGTTTGAATGATTTGGAGTCACAAACCCTTTGGGTTGTGTCATATAGAAATTTTACTAAAGGTTCCCATTATGGAAATCTATTTTGAAATCGATTTTCAAAATCTCATAATCACATAAGGATATAATGGAAAGTATAATTATGATAGATTTTAGTATTAAAACTAGTGAAAATATTTCATTGTAGTTAATTCCTTAACACTGTTTGAACTATTTTGTAACCTGTCACACCTTATAGCTACAAAGTGTTCCTTACATGCACATTTTCTTCTTTAATACCCATTTTAAACCAATAATATCTATATCTATTAGTGGGTCAACCAAAATACAAAATTGTGTTTTTTACATGGAATCAATTTCAAAATTCATGGCTTCTAGCCACTTAGCAATATCTATTCCACTTACAGATTCCTTTAGGTCAGAGGATCATTATTATCAATTAATAATGAGTCACCATCCTCGATTACTATAAAACCATAAAATTATGTTCTTAGAACATATTTTTCACTCATATATAGTACTTTTATCTCTGGAATAGTTTCTTATTCCATAGTTCTTTATTGAATCTTTTACTATACCTACTCTTGTGTTCCTTAAGCCTTGACATCATCAAAGTTTATCTCAATCCCACCATCTATTTTAGATATGTGCTCCCTCTCAAAAAATATGGAGTGTCTTTACACTATCATTTTTTTTCTAAGGTGTATTATTGGTAATATCACCTTGTTTCCCTGGGGTATCCTATGAAGGTACACTTTGTGCCTCGAGGTACGAGTTTGTTTCCTAAATAGGCCTTAAAAAATGATTCACTTCCCCATACATGTAAATTTGATAACATGGAGTTTTTTTTCATGCCAAAATTCTTATGGAATATCATTTATTGATTTAGTTATAACATGGTTTAATATATATGCTACTATTTGTAACACGTATCCCCAAAAGGATAATGGAAGACTCGCATGAATCATCCTTGATCTCACCATGCCCAACAAGATATAGTTCATCATTTCACTTACACCATTCCACCGAGGTGTGTAATGAGGAGTGATTTTGGATAGTATCCCAAACTCTCATAAGGAATCAATGAAATATTTATTAACATATTCTCCACCACAGTCTGAGCGGAGGCTTTTAATCTTATTACCAATCTAGTTCTCAACTTTATTCTTGTATTCCGAGAATTTATCAAAATAATATGACTTATACATCATTAATTAGAAATACCCATATATACTAAAATAATTATTAAAAGTTATGATGCATGTGTACCCACCCTTTTCTTTAACATGAAATTTTTCGGACACATTGGTATAAACTAATTCAAGAATCTCTTTATCCCTTTCACCTTTCCTAATAAATACTACTTTGATCATTTTTCATTGTAAATATGAATTACATAAACCATGTAGTTTTAGTTCAAAAGAATCAAAATATCCATCTAGATATAATTTAGTTAAAAAATTAACATTTATGTGACCTATCCGGTGATTCCAAAGTTGGGCATGGTATGGATCATGTAGAGTAACTTCATTATCAATTTCCATTTTATGGGTCGTGTAATCCAACACATAAATACCATTATTTTAATGTTCCTTACCATAAAAAATGATATATTTATAAAATAAGAAACATTTACTCCCAAATTTGAAAATGAATCCATATGTATTAGGTCAAGATATAAAAATATTTGTTTTTGGTAACAGATGAAACCAAATAACAACTATTCAAAACCTAGATCATTTCGGTCGGTAACATGAGGTGGTATTTCCCAATAGCTACAATTTTTTTTATCTCCATTGGCTACTAATAGATTTACCTATCCTTAGTAATTTTTTTTGAATCTACTTGGTTGCTATATTTTAATATATATGTTAGAACCACAAGTTATATTGAAGAAAAAATTTATAGAAATAGATACATTTAAATCGATAACAAATATACCGGAAGATTCCCCTTACTTATGTTTCTCAGTGTAGTTTTTCTTATAGTGGACCTTCCTTAAATATGATAAATTTGCATAATCCAATTCCCTTGATTTCCCATCGATCTTTCTCTTCTAGGAAGATAATGAAGAAGATGTGATCTTAAATATATTCAATTTCCCATTCTATTTGTTCACCATAAGGAAAAAAGTATTTTCAAGATTTATATCGTTATTTACATGGAAAGTGAGAGTAAGATAATTTGGGAGAGACTTATCAATTATGTTCATATTAAAATTTTCAATAAATAAAAAGAATCTATAAGGGAATGCGATCAATGCCTGCTTCTTTGGGGAGTTCAAACACTAGAACCTCTAATCTCTCAATGTATCCAATGAGTTTGACTATATGAGGCCTAACTGGGGAACCCTCTCCAATACTTCTATAAAGGATCACCTTGGAAATATCAAACCATTACTATCAATATTTTTCCTGATAAATACCATGGAGGTGAAGAAGAATGCTATATGAATCTATGTTTTCATGAGAAATCTTGAGTTCACTAGATATAGATGAAATCATCAAACATTTTAAACCAATCATTTCATTCATATGTTTCTCATATATGGGGAACTCTTCATCACTCACCTCTTTAGTTAGTGGACTACGAAATGAGGATTCTAGCATGTATGATTTCCATTCATGGCACAAAACAACCTATAGGCATCTGTACCATTCTTGGAATTTATATCTAGTTATGAGGTTTTCCTTATCAAATATTGATCATAGGGATAATGTGGATGGTGATAATTACATTTTTATTCTTCAATCAAAAGGGAATATTATTAGTAATTTTATTGATTATAAATTATTTTCAAAATAATAAATAAATTTAATTAATTAATTATCAAATCTTCCACTATTTTATCAAGTCCTAATAGCTATCACCGTTGAACCCAAAATTTATAGTTACTAGGACATTATAGTGGTATGAATCTATATCCCTATTTTCATAACACAAAAAAGGGTTGGTCAAGATACATGGAGGTATTTAGTTAGGAAATATTTTCTATCTAGTGGCTTCCAACTACCTTGACCATTTAGTGGACTCCCTTATCCTCAAATCCTGACTTGGTTTTCCTGAACCCTTGCCTCCATATTACACCATGTCTAGTAAGGACTACTCCTCTTGGTGTAAAATGGTTAAGTAAACCCAAAACATTCATAATATCGCACTATATAAGAGTAAGTGTCCTATAAAGGGTTGGTAAAACACTTAGTTCTATTTATTTTTATTCTTAATGAAGTAATAGAAGGCCCAATCTGACTTAATATTTAATTAAGGTATTTTAATTTATTATGCAAAAATTTCATCTGGTTGTATCTTTTACATTCCTTATTCATATTAAATGGATGTTACTTTAATTAATTAATCCATGATGAATAAAAAATATATGAATAATCCATTTATTTTTTCCAAATGGCCCGAAGGCCTTCTTTTTAATTTTATTATAGATAATCCCCCTTTTAAGGGTTGAAGGGGAACTCCTACATGACCCGTAGGCCCAAGGCACATGGCCCGACAAGACCCGCAATACATGAACCGAAGTCCCAGAGGCATACCATGCCCATTACATGACCCATAGGCCCAACCCACTAGAACTGCCCCTCCCTAGTGTCTTGCATCATTGATTGCCTTAGCTCCCCACCTTTCATTGCTGATTGGATAGCATTTCCCCGTACAATAGGAAGAATATTGAGTGTTTTTCATCTAATAATACATTTATTTAATTTCCATCTTTTCAAATTAATTAATATATTTATGTGATCATGGCATTGAATCCATAAAATAAATAATTTATAGATATAAAAAAATAAATTAATTAAATTACCTAATCATTAGCTTATTCAACCATAGATTTAATGAGAAGAAATAAAATTAACCTATGACCTAGGAGAATAAATCTATTTCTTGGCATTAAAATGAATTACAACATTCAACCTATACACCTTTGTATCACTGAGTTGGAATCATTAGGGTTCCATATTGAACCACCTCCACACTCCTTGGGATTCTCTATTTATTACATATATTTTTTATTCACACACATGTGAGGGGTACCAAAGTATTGGTAAAAGGGGATTACATAAATATCATTAGACATAAAGGTTCTACATAATATTGGAGGGATGGATGACTCACATTCAATCATTTAATTTAATAATAAATAATTTCAAACTAATTCAATAAATTAAATTAAGACATCCAACACATAAAAAAGTCTTGGTCAATCTCATGAATGGTCATATGTACAATGAATACACAAAAGTAGCTGGATAACATTCATTTCATTATTTTTTTATTTATCATTAAGATGAAATTTATTGAATTAACTAATTAGTTCCCTAACATCTTAATGATAATTCAAATATAATTGGAGATACCCATCATTTATGTCATCTATGTAAAATAAATGGAAAAAACAATAATGATATATTTATTAGAATAAATTAGTTGATCATTTAGCATTTTTAAAAAAAAATTATTAAATTGAAAAACAAAAAATGGTGTTAAAATCAACAAAAAAGGTATTATTGATATATTTTTTCAATTTAATGTAATTTTTAATTCTTTCCATTAATTGGAGACTACAGGATGTGTATATCTAGTTACATACCATGCATCTCGGTTGCCGTGTATCCTGGTCACACACATGGATCTGCGGTGTGTATGTCAACGAGACTACACAATATGTACAGACTAGTTACGCACCATGTGTTCCTATTTTTATGTTTCGAAGATATATGACTCTATCTTCTTTATGTGTCAAGGTGGAATACATTGTGTGTACAAGCCATATACATTCCGTGTATCTCTTTGAGCTATGTGTCCATTTTTTTCACCAAGTTGCTCAACATGTTCTTCGGATGAATGAATTAATGAACTACATGATATGTACACAACATAAATAGCGTGCATATCATAAATTATTCAGGTTTTCAGTTTCACATAGTTTTGACTATGTATGATGACAACATAGATTTCACGATTTACTATTCTAACCAATGTATACAACATGGTGTGTACACTGATATATGCCATGTAATTTGATAACCCACATGCCACCATGGCTAGTAAACATATGGTATACAACACATGAAATTACTATGTGGAGTTATGTGTATCCCAAGACACATTTAGATGCAGTTCATTAGGGAACACGAAATGTATTTCAGAGTACAAGTCATGTAACCTTATCTTTTCGGCCAAAAATCTAATAGTTCCCGATGGTATATCCTATCATTATTCCTTTGTTCTTAGACCTATAAGAAAATGAAATCACTTTAATAAAAATAATTAATATTTCAACTCATGTTAATTCAAATTGGATTAAAAAAATAACATGAAATAAAAATCAAACAAAAATTGCACATAGATCAACAATCAAATATAATTATAAATTTAAATGTAACCTGGATCTGATACCACTTTTTAGTTATAGGAATAGAGGAAGTATGTGGAAGTGGGAAATATATTAATATTCCTTTTAATAATCATTTTTTAAAACCATGAGCGAGGATCCTACACATAAAATTCATAAATAATTTCTTTAATATGTGAATAAGTAATTACATAAGATTAGGAACTTCTATTCAATGATGAATGTTTATCATCTTAATATAAACTCTTAGATTTCCTTTGTTTATATTGTGAGGATCTAAGATTAGAATCCCTATAAAGGTGTTATACACATTCTCCAATGATTTATGAGAAATTCCACTCAATCTATAGCTATTAACACGGTGAATTTAATGTCATGAGTTATTTTTTATTGATCACTTGTTCTTTGGTCTTGAAGAAATATATCTTGAGTTTTCATTCTTGATAAGGAGAGAGATGTAGGAGTTGGAAGAGAATTTTATGTGTGAAACAATTGTCAATTTTATATTGATTTGGGATGAAATATATAATAGACATAATGGTCTATTTATAGAGGTATGGTTTGAGATAATATAATAATTTAATTGCATATCATCCATTAAATAATATTTAACCTTTAATGAAACCCCTTGAAATATAATAATAATAATATCTTTTGGTGCGTGACAACATGAAAAAATTGATAAATAATATTTATTTTCATGTAAAAAATTATTTATCATTAGAAACAGTGTTGGTCCATTAAAACTCATTGATATTTATTGATTACATGAATAAATATTTTATTCATAAATAAATATTTCATTCACATGATGAAAAATAAATATTTATTAAATATTTAATAAAATAAATAAGTAATTTTTTTTCACATGTCGATGAATAAATATTAATTTAATTTATGAGATCAATAAAACATGAATTAAATTATTCCTCTGTATTTAGAATAATATTTATTCCATTAATTAAATTTACGTATAATTTAATTGAGATCAACAGAAACACTTAGTTTGTGACACTCTAGGATTCTTTCTTATTGACATTAGGTGAGCTTTTCTAACGTCTAAGATTACTATCTAGCAAAGGGTTAAGGCACACAAGAGAAATAACTTAACTTCATAATGATGCAAACCACATATGAAAACTCACTGTGTAATATAATCCATTTTTCATAATATATCATCACTTAGGTTGCAAGATGGTGTCATCAACATGTTTTCTCAATACTTCTCTCTTTGAATATCTGAAATAAACATGTCGATACCACATGTACATGGAAGTTAAGAAAATATTATATTTTAATAAAAGGTCAAAGATATCAACTCCCATAAAGATGGAATGGAAAAACCCTTCCTCAACTTATCCATTCATGACATATCAATTGTGACGCACCCAACACAACCTACTTCCCACCAATATATGGAACGATAGTTTTTGTTTATTAATAAAAGTGCATTATTCATGAAATTATTTATAGATAATCCTAAATTCTATGGACCATTATAGATACTCATAGATAGGAATATCCACTGACACAAAAACATACATAATTTTTACTGGCAGGGCTATTCTCAAGCTTTGGCCTCATCCACTTATTAATACTCACATCTGATGTTCTAAATAATATGTCTACCATCATAATATGTTATCCAACCACAAAAGTATATTAAGAATATTTTTATAGTGCTTCAAGGTTCTCAACAAAGTGGGGAAATTCTATGACCTTACCAATGTGATAAATTATCTATGGAATTATTAAATAAAATACATACAGAACAATAAAAAATATGTAAAAATATGTTTAATTAATATTAAATACATAAATTATTCATGTAATCAAAGTAAAACCATGTGAACCTAGGAAACCATCTCCAACAGTTATTGTTATTTGAGGCACATGGATCAATAAATATCATATATGAAGATATGGAAATATAAAATATCTCTATAAAAGAATCATTCATGATTTTATGAATCATGTAATCTTGTGGTGTTTTCATCTTATGAGGCCAAAGTGATGGGATACCTATTATGAGGTCATTAAAGGAGAGGGTCACCCATATGGGCCATTATTGATAGATTAACATTTCATAAAACAACCATTAAAATAGATGCAGTTGAAGAAGATGGAGGAAGGATAACACATGATAAAGAATTTATTATTACTAATATTTTACCATTTTAATTGCGTTTTAACTTATTTTAGGGGTTATGACCATCTTATTACCCCATCCATTGATTAATTCATCATTGATAATAAGATTCTAATGTGAACATTGGGATGATAACCACTACACACTATGTACGTAATGGATCTATAAAAAAAATCTTTTTAAACCTTTTGATTATTATTTCATGTACACTAATATATTATCACTTTTATCTCTAATAATTATCATAATTATTGTTTTTATCATCATCTGATCCTTTCACTAAATGACAATGTGGGTAAATAGTTTTGAAATGGAAAAAATGTTTATATCGTCTATCGAGCACTGATTCACCCCCTCTCAGTTGTTGAGCATCTCTCTTAAAGGTTAAAAAATTTGTACTAGATCCTGTATTCCCACATGGATTAAAAAACTAGGTATTATGTTGCCAAATAATTTATATCAAAATAGGTTCCCCCACATGGATCAAAAACTCTATTTCCAATATAATCTGATGATATCTCATAATTATAATCAAAACCAATATTTAAGGTGAAGGTTCTAGGTACACTTATATAGTTAATCAGTTTGTAAATAAAAATAGATAACATATATTGGATTTGGATATTTTTTATATCATTATATATTTTCATTGATATATTCTTTCACTTGAGGATTTTTTTTAATTTTTTTTTGAGTTTGGAGTTATATTTTATCTAGTAGTTTTGATTTGATATATTTATTTCTAGAGATATATTTTCTTTAATTTTATATTTCTTAAATTCTAATTTTTTTACTTACTCCCCTAAAAAATTAATTGAAACATTAATAAAATTTCCCTGAGAATTTTGGAGAATTATTTTAATGGAAATTGTAAGACATTCATTTTAAGACATCAAGGAATTGAAAAAAATAGAGTTAAATAAATTTAAATTGTTCATGAGTGCTTGAAAAGAGTCTTATGTGAATAAAAATAAAAATTACATAGATATTGAGAAATAAAATAAGAAGAATCAAGATTATATTTTAATTCATAAGTAGAGGCTTTATTTAGATTGAGGAGATGTTTATTTCATGAATAGGTACACCTCAGAAGTTGAAAATGAATTAGAATCCAACATATCTTATTGAATGATATATGAAGTTATCAATGAAGTAATATGGAATGAAATTAGGGATGAAAATATGTGTCTAATAAAAGTTAATTTTTTTTAAATAATTAGAGAACTAAAAGTCTATAGAAATCAATGATATTTATTATAATCTTTTGGGTTTATAGTATCTTGAAAATTTCATGTTAATATTGTAGCAATAGAAAGTTGATAAATCCAAAGTGAATAAAGTTTTTTTTAATTTATTTTAAAAATCAAGTGGTCCACTAAAAGAAATAAGAAAGATAGTTTTAATGGATAAATTTTTTATTAGACAATGAGAAATAAAAATGGTTAAAAATTTCATAAATAAAGTGGTAATGACTCGAATCTAAACACATCAACAAAGAAGAAACCAAAGGGTGAATGGGTTGAAAAGAAGGAGATATTATATTTAAAAAACTCATAAATTTCTATCATGATTATTGGAAGAACACAAAACATCATGGGAAACGCATCCTACCAATGTAAAATTGGAAAGAGTATTGGGGGATAATCACCCATTATAAGGGGATTCCATTGAATACCTCATTGAATATGGAAATTTTGACTAATGAGAATAAAAAAAGAATAAAAGTGAACCTTGGAATTTAATGGAAACACTTGATTCATAGAGGTACCAAAGACAAAAGGGTGTTACTCATGGTGTGGTTTCTTTGGATCCAAATTATTAATTTGTATTAAAAATTTATATTTTTTAAATCCAAGAAAAAAAGGGAGGCTCAATATTTTAAATAGAATAAAATTTTAGACAAATCTTAGCACACTCAAAGTGACATGAAGATGGTGAAAACAATTTGGACACACTACTAAAAATTATATCTTAAGGATATTGTAGAAATTAGATTCGGATGATGATTCCAATACTTATAAGAAGTAGAGGTATAATATATATTTAGAGATTTTTTTCAAGAAAATCAAGGTTGATCTAATCAAACATTTAGTGGGTCATTAGTAGAAAAAAGATCTTATCACTCAAAGAGTAGTTGAAACTTGTTTTATGGTTAAACACTCTCAATTAAATATGAAAAATAAATATATCCATTGAAAATGTATGCTTATATTAAAAATAAGAATGAAATTTTGATTATAATATATATATATAGATACAACCATGTGAAAAACTCAAAATTATAAAGGTATGAATGAGAAAATGGTAGTGGATAGAGCGATTAAAAGAGGATACTGAAATGATATTATTGTGAAAATAAAATAAAAAAGGGGCATTGATCGAAAAGATAAAAAATAATGGTGAAATGTATTTGAATTAAATCTTGAAATATTTTGGATCCAAGGTTTTTCTTAGTGGAATGACCACATATTTTAAAAAATGATGGTTTGAGTAGATAAAACCTTTTCCTTTATTTATTCATTAATTACCTGTTAATGTTTTTACATGAAAAGGGATGCTTATTTGTAAAATAAAAAAGGGGATTAAAAATGATTTTTTTTCTGGAGGATCACTTATAGAATACATGGACTTATTTATTGATTACTATGGTTCCCTAGAATTTTTCTCTCTCTCATAGACTTAGAGTTATTAATTGATATTTATTTCTCCACTTATACAGTGTTTTCCATTCTCTAATATAATATTGAGGATTTTTAAGAGTAATATTTTTTGAAGGATTATCATAACATGGATTACTACTAAAAATTATGAAGTTGATTCTCAATTTTTTTATCTATTTTATAATATTTAAAATTTATATAAAAGAAGGTGATAAAGGATTTGGTGTTTCACCATCAAAGTGGAAGTAAATCAATAGTGGGAAAAGATATTGAATCCCCATAATTATAGAAAACAAACCCTCATTTGGGGAGAGAAAATTATCAAAACCATCAAAAGGAGAGATTGAGTTGACATCTAAATCAATTAATATTTGGTTTTAATTTTGATTATATTATTAATTTGGGAGAAGAAATGTCACAAAAAAACTCCATGCCACCCATAAATTGGGCTCTCAAGATGGAATGTGACAAAAAGAAGGGTGTTCTCAATCCCTATGGGCTAAAATATGTTCCCATGCATCTAAAAAATACTATTTGGGAACTATTTGAACCAAATAATATTAATTAAATAATCAACTGAATTTATCTAGAAATTACAGCATGAATCGTCAGTAAGTCGAATATCCTTGCCAAAATAAAACAATTAATTCTAAATAAAAATTAAAATGAGAAGTATAATAAAATATATAAAAATAAAATATATCCTATAAGATAACCTCAAACCCTAACCATATTAATATCCTGTGAGATCCATAACCTAATCTCCACATATAAAATGAACCATTGATTTAAGAAAAGGAAAGAAAAAGGAATATTTTATCAATAAAACATAGAAAAATAAATAAATAAATAATGAAATTACCTCCAAGTGACATCCCATGTCACCATCCAATATAAAAAATACACTACATGAAAATTAAAAATATTAACCTAAAATTTTAATAGGAATGAGTAAGAAGGTCTATTATGAGTGAACATATAAACCATACCCCAAAAATAGTCATTAAATAAAATATCCTTTTTATGGTATTTAGAAATAAAAATTTAAAAATAGTTTTTATGAATAATAAAATAAAATCCAATATAATTTATATAATAATTTTATAGAATTTATTTTTTATTTTATTTCAATGAAAATAATCAATTTGAAAGCATTTATAGTCCAAATCCTATTTTATTAAAATACCCAATTGAAAACTACTTTTAGACAACCTTTTAAAGAATATTTTAAAATGGAATTTTGAAAACCGTTTTTACTAAGGAGAGTATAATGTTCAAGAAAGAATAAAAATTATATAAATCATGGGTAGTATAAAGTAAGGAAATAGAAAGAAAAATCCATTCATTTAATAATATAAATAAATAGCATGAGAGAACACTCTAAGGTCAATAAATCTTGGGGAACCTAAAAAAATCACTAACAAGGGTCACACACTAAATTAATGGAAAGAGTAGAATGTAATTACAAATAGAGATATTGGATTTAATTTACTATAACATATAGTGGATATGGAACTTATTCTTTCTAAATTTACCCACCCAAGTACCGAGGATTCCCATGAGGTTTGAATAATGACAAAAGGAAAAAAATATATAAACATCACTAAATGACTCTATGAATATCTTGAATATATAAAATCAATAAAAAAATAATAGGGGGTTCAGATCACACACCCACACTCTTTAATTATAAAATTCTAAGAGAAACCTAATCATTTCCCATTTAAAGCCTATTAAATGTTTAAAAACTTATTTGGAAATTTCTAACCATGCCTCATTTCCATTTTTTGAGAATCAAAAATTATAAAATTATTCTTAAAACCAATTACAATGACTCAAAAATGTCTCAAATGTTTTACTAGTTTTAAAAACCAATTTTAGAGCCAAAACACCCTTATAGCTCAAACCACACTATAAGAAATCAGTTTAAATGAAAAAACAAAATTAAATAATATAAAATCCTTTTATTAAAATCCTTTTTGTAATTATTATAATTCTTGATGTGTGAGGTTAATTAATTTTTTTTCCATGATTCAAATATACAAAACCCTTTCAATGAAATGAAAATATTGTGAAACTTAATTTTCCTATCAAATAATCCTTAAATAATTTTAATATAATTATTAAATAAACAAAACATGATTTTATCCATACAATAAATCTTGATTCAAAAATTTAAATACAAATACAAAGGGAGACTACCTCAAATGAAGCATATAGGGTGATAATATTCAAATACAAGACAAATGATACCTTAGAGAGACACCACAGACTTTGAAATTATGAAATAAAAAAATAATTAAAGCCTGACACCCTTGGATTTAACTAAGGTGATGTGAAGTGATGAAAGGAGAATAAAAAAAATTGAAAAGGAGAAAATAGGGAACATGAGCCTAAAAATTAGAGATCTAAACCTAAATTAGGAATAAATAACCATGTAATCACTAAGGAGGAGGAAGGATCAAAGGATGAGGTGTGATTGGGAACCCTTGTATGGTGTTTATTGAAGACATGACAGGGGAGGGGAGAGGGTAAAATTTTAGGTAAAACCAAGTGAGGGAATTTTGGGAAATTTTTCAAAATTTTATCGACATTTTTGTCTCACATGGTTTGACCAGACAGTTGGAAAACTGCACCCCAACCATATGAGCCCCACTACTAAACCAGGAGATTAGCGCACAAGAAGAATACAAAGTTATAATAATTTGGCACTGAACATGTAGTTGGATATGCTATAAACTATAGGCTTGTTTCATGGTTTACTCATGGTTAGCACTAATTGTTTTTTGATCATGTAACATGTAATGAAAACATAATAACTTCAAAATTTAGGGGAATTCCACCTTGGGTGATACATAAACCCTGTGTAAAACCCCCATACATTTTCGAAGATATGAAACCTTATAAATTTTATTTATCAAACTTTATTTTTCTTAATTATGAAGGTTTCAAGGTTCAAGAGTATCTTGGAAAGGGTTTTAGAGTGATTCATGGGGTGAAATACGGTTCATGACATGGTTCAGGTGGTGAAACATGTTGAAAATCATTTCATGGACTCTCATTGGGTGTTATGGTTAAGGTATATATCTGGAATACGGCATGATACTAGGATATAGATGTTCAGTCCTAGAGGATGGGTTATTTGTAAGAGACCCCTTGAGACACTTCTTAGGGAATAAAAGACCTTATAAGGGGAGTTTTTAGCACACCTTAAATTATTTAAGGTGCATTATGGTTGGGTCCTTGGGTCTAGTTGTGGGTAAACAACTTTGTTTTGGCTGATGGATGTGTTAAGGTGTTTTGGGAGTAAATTAGGGAGGAAAAGGATATAACTACAACTATATTAAGCTATATTAAGGATTTACAGTGTGACACACTTTGTAACGTCATGAAAAACCATGTTAATTTAAGGAGTGGTGCTGTCTTGACCTTTCAAAATGTGAAATCATGATTCACACTGTGACTTATTTCTAGAAATTTTTTTAAGTGATTTATAATTGGGGATTATCCCACAAACCACTTATTTTCATCATATTGGCCTCTTTTCTAATTATTGAAAAAATTTTCCTTCCCAGGGTTATTCTCCTTAAGTTCTTGGTGGATTAATGTTCCATTTCTTTCTATTGTTTCCAATCGGTAGGTATAAGCCTCTATATGTACATAATTTCTTATTTATTCTCAATTTTTTGTTCTCATTCTCATAAAACCTAATATGGGATCAATGGAATTTGATTTTGGGATACTGGTTCATTTTGTTTTGTTTGGACAGTGATTCTTGGTGACTAAGATTCACTACACTTGTGGTTGGTGGTTCTAATTATTTTACCTAAAATTTTCACCATTTCTATTGTCCGTATTACATGAAAGAATGCTGGTATTCCATGTGTTTGACATAAACAAATTATAAATAAATTTTTTGTACCTTAAGTAATGAAATTTAACCTCTCCATGGGTTACAACACTACTGGAAATGGAGTTTATCCCCATGCATCTATTCCCATGGTTCAAAGAACCATGGGGATAAATGGTTTTTAGTTATCTATACCCACAGTTTTATTAAAACCATGGGTATTCAACCCCTAACTATTGGGCTCCTCCTAAATCTTCCATCACACTCCCCCCACTTCAACCCTACCTCTCGGACCTCTGACTCTTGGCCTTGTCCTCCCCTCCCCGACCACCACCTCCCGACCATCAGACCTCTTCCTCCCAGCCCTCTCCTCCCCTCTCTGACCTCCGCCTCCTGACCATCCGACCTCCGCCTCCCAACCATCTCATCCCCCCCGGCCTCCGCCTCTCGACACTGCCTCCACTCCCGACCTCGACCTCTCGGCCTTCACCTCCGCCTCATCATCCCGGCCTTCGCCTCTTAAACAAGGTAATATTGTACATCTTACTACGAATCAGGATGTAATTTTTAAATGATTCAATATCTATTGTTATTTTCTAGTCTCCTGTTTATTTTATCCTTTTGAAAATAAGTTCTAGAATACACAAAAATTAGTCAATCAATTATCAAACTTTTAGGATTTTAGAAACTTAAAATTTATCCCCATGTGGTGTGGATACTTTCACATACCATTTTCTTCTCATGTGCTAAAGAAAAAGGCATGAGTAAGTGGATATATAGTGTTAATTATTGGAATAGTGTTCTTGTAAGAGTGGAATCACATATTTAATCTTGTTGAGGTGATGAACTCAAGGGCTTAGGTTTGTTTGAAAAGATTTGGTATTTATTATATTTTATGTCATTAAAAATATCTCTATGAAATTGATGATACTTTGGGTGTTCTCATTAAAATGGACCAAGAAACAGAGGAATCCATGTTTGACTTCTATGCTTGTATCTTGGTTGAAGTGAACCTAACCCCCCTTCACATTGAGAAGGTAGCATTCTGAAAGCTGGATAATGATTTTAGTTTGAGAATTGAATATGAGAATACCCCACTTTTATTTAAGGGTGTCAAGACATTGGGATTGTTAAGGATGAACGTCGTAATGATTTATCATGATAATTTTATTCTAATAAGAGGAATGATATAAAGTGCTTAGGACTACCCAGGTCTGGGGCATGAGATTTCCTTGAGGGACCAACCTTTCTGAATAGGGTTGGTTCAAGATACATCCGATGGTGATGACATGGTTAGGTTATGGGTATTTAGAAACTCTTCCATTTCAAGATGGGCATGTTTGTGGTGAGAAAGATGGTAAGTGAAACTGAAACTATAAGGATACCGTGGTCCTATATTCATAGGGAATGGATCAAAAAACATGGTATGAAGTAACATAAGGGGATTATAATGATGTATAGAGTCTTGATATAGTAATATTGTTAGTTTACTAAATTTTCAATTTCTCGAGTATTTTTAGGTTCTACTTAAGAAAATAATGATGTATGATTTGTTATCCTTAAAGTTCTCATACTTTGTACTTAATTTATTTGGTGTTTAATGATATTTTAGAGCTTCACTTATATTCTCTTCCTTGTATAAGATGAATGATATTGTTCTTAGTCACTTGAAATTGATGAATCTTCTTCACCAACATTTATACTCTCAACACCTTCATCTCAGCACTTGATTGTTATGATCAAGTCTCATTTCTTAATGTTCTTCTTGTAATTTGTCAAGGTAAAACCCCATTTATGAAACTTCACTCCCAAGAATAGATTACTGTGTTTAAAAAAATGTTATTTCTAACTAGTTGAGGCCATCATTTACCCATATATATAAATTATCTCTCATCATTACCTTTAATATGCACCAATTATAATTATCACATTCTAACAATTATATCTCTAATGTCTATAATGACCAATGATCATATTATGGACATGTAAAGTTCTAAATTTCTAATAATATTTTCTTTATTTTTTATGAAACATCACACATATAATTTATTCATTGGTAAATTCCCATATAAAAAGTAGGGGTCGTTACAACCATGATGTGGACTTGGAATTTGATGGATTTTATTTATTAATTTTTCATAAACTTATCTCGAATTCACTTATTACCCATAAATGAGTATGATTACAGTAAATAAAACACAAAAAATTCATTCAATATCCCCAAATGGATTTTACACATTAACAATTTCATAGTAATCAAACACTAAAAATGTTTTTTTAAACACTGTACTCTTCTAATGAATAATGGTTTTCCTAATTATCTGACCCTCAGAGTAAAGATCAACACTATACTGGAAATGTCTTAATTAAGATCTAATCACCACCCCCTTAATAGATTAACTTAATTAGGGATGTTATACTCTAAGGCATGTTAAATTTCCTGATCATTAAGGGCTCTTCAGTTTCCTCCTTTTTATTTTTCAGAATCATGGGGAACAACACATGAACTCTTCTCTAAGTTTCAACTGCTAACTCCCTAAGTATCCCCAATAAGGAACACTCTCTATATATTTTCTATTTATCATCTCATATAAAAATAAAAAGAGAGTCCATATATTTTTTAAAAAATATAACATTTATATTCTCCAATTCTCTGGTACTATAATTCATTATCTTCATTCATGCTAAGTTAAAATGAATTTTCAACATCACCAACTTGGAAAAAATTGCCTATAGTAATCTTATTCTATTTTATCCACTATTCCATCCTCAATGTTCTCAACCAATAACCCATAATTCCTAGAAAAAATATATTTCTTTTATCATGAAGTTGAGACACTAAATAGATTGTGTTTTAATCCATCAACATAAAGATTTTTTTTTGATTTAAGCTTCTCTTTCCCATTAACAACTAAACCAACTCCTTTAACCTTTAGTAACCCATCATTTATGAAGGTAACTAAGAATCCATTTCATTTTCAATAGATTTAAATGTTTTTAAATCTTTTATCATGTGAGAAGAACATCCACTATCCATGATCCATGGAATTTCCCCATTGGATACTTTGGGAGAAACTTTAACAACTAAATCTTTCTCCTTCACTTTTCTATTTTTATTTTGAGGATTTTGAGTATTAAAACTCAAATTTTTTCAGGATGGTATAATGATGAGGCATTCATTTTTATCATGAATAGGGTGGTCACACCTTCCATAGACTTATTCAAGTATATCAAACATGTTCTGTGATTTCTATATAGAATTTACAATACGTTTCTAACTTTTATTCCTTTAAAGGGGTTAAAAACCCAAAATATTGATTCTCAATACTCCCAAGTATATCATGATGTCTACTTTAAAAAACATTTATTTTCCATATGAACAAATATTCCAAAGTTCTAAAAGAATCCATAAAAAGTATATCTTTTAAACATCATGTTGTACAAAATTTGTAGGATACCTTGAAACATTTTTTCAATATTAATTCCAAAACATTAAAGTTATAACTAATATATTTTCATTGAATGTTTTATTCCCCATCAAATAACCCCTACCAAATAATCTATAAAATTATAAATTCATATTATTAAAATAAAATTTTCTTCCCATGTGTATAATCCCTCTATATATATAAAAAAGTATTTTACATTGAAATTTTCTTTTTTATTCTCCACCAATGACCACTTGGGAGTGTATTTTTTTAATTTTTCTTTAGTTTACATCACAAGGTAGAAAGTTTTTCCTTTTTTCCTACTTATTAAATTATATACTCCTCTTGTCATTAAATATGTTTTTCTAGCTACTAATATTCTTTGATTAATTTAATAATAAAATTGATTGTAATGAATTTTTTAAATATGATTTACATTGTTGATTGAATGATAATTTTTTTCATATTATAGAATGGATAGACACTGGATGTATCATACCAATCAGATTTCAACTGTGTTTCAAATTAATTTGGAGAATTTTTTAGATTTTTCATTTAACAGTGCGCCCGATGGAGGTTGTATATAGTGTCCCTGCTATAATTGTGTTAGAATACCATGGTTAAGATGAGAAGATTTTAGTTACCATTTAACAAAATTTGGATTTCAAGCAAACTATAATGTTTTGTTTCACCATGGAGAGATGAGTCAATCTTCGATTGTTCATAAAATAATTGAACGAAGTGACATGGAGAATTTGATATTTGATCGGTTTCCATATGTGCATCATTATGAGGGAGATAAAATGTCGGTGTAAGAAGACAATTATATCAGTATACATGAGTAAAATGCTGAAGATGATGATACTGAGAGAGTGAAAAATTTATTGGATGATTCCAGAACTCTAGTATATCAAGATTGTACTAAAATAACCAAGTTGGAATTTTTAATGCAATTATATCATGGGAAAACCTTGTATGGGATTTCTACTACTTCCATTGATTATATTCTTACATTTTTGAAGGAATTTCTTCATGATGGTGTATATATTTCCTCAAAACACTACATGGAATGGAAGTAAATTAAGAAACTTGGATTTTCTACTAATAAAGTCCATGCTTTTCCAAAAGGTTACAGTTTATTTTGAGACTAAATAGCTAACTGTAAAGACTATAAAGAATGTGGTACATCTCGATGGAAGACAAATGCAAATGGAACACTATATCATGTTCTACAAAAAGTCATGTGTCACTTTCCATTGATTCCCATACTTAAAAATAAATTCATGTCTCCAGAAATATCAGTCAATATGCGACGACACGATGTTGAGAGAATTAAAGGTAATGATGTGCTGGCCCATCCTGAAGATGGATTAGCATGGAGGACATTTGATTCACAACATCCTGATTTTGCAGCTGAGGTGCGTAATGTCATATTGGGCCTATAATGTGATGGTTTTAATCCATTTGGTCAGATGCTTACTGCTCATAGCATGTGGCCGGTTTTTATTCATGTTTATAATCTTCCTCCATGGATGTGTATGAAAAAACCTTTCAATTTTTTGATTATACTAATATCTGGAACATTGGATCCTGGTAATGATATAGATGTCTACTTGTAGACTTTAATAAAAGAATCGAAACAACTTTTGGATTTAGGTGTGCAGACATTTGATGCTTCTTCAAAGAATACGTTTCAGATGCGTGCTGCCCTTCTATGGACCTTAAATGATTTCCCTGCCTATGAAATGATTTCTAGCTGGATCATGAAGGTAAAACTATCATTTCCCGTTTGTATGAAGAATACACGATCGAGAAGTCTTAAATATCGTCGTAGTTTTAGATTCATGGGGCATCGCCGATTCTTGCCAATGGATCCTCAATATAGGAAAAATCTTCAGAGGTTTGCTAATAATGTTGACACTGAAGAACCACCTCAATGTATGTCAGGAAGTGATGTGCTTAATGAATTGAAAGATTTTATATTTTCATTAGGGAAGGGTCAGTTGAAATCTCGAAAGAGGAATAATTCTGATACTGATGTCACTTACAATTGGAAACAGAGAAGTATTTTTTTTGTTTCCATATTGGTCTACTAATTTTTTACGTCATTGTTTAAACATAATGCATATTGAGAAAAATATATGTGAAATGTTTCTTGCAATTCTTTTGAATATTAAGGGAATGACTAAATATGACTACCGATCTCTTCAGGATTTATTGGATTGGGGTATCCGACAAGAACAACATCCTATTTGTATCGGTGAAGACAAATGGAAAGTTCCCTGTGCTTCTTATGTGATGACACCGGTAGAGAAAGATCAATTTATGGCTATATTGAAGAATATTAAGGTTCCAAATGTATATTACATCAACATATCTAAATGAGTCAACAGAACACATTTGAAATTGAAATCCCTAAAAACTCATGATTATCACATCCTTCTTCATGAATTGATTCCAATAGAAATTCAACATTTTATATCCAATAATTTAACGGTGGAAGTGATTCGGTTGTGTCATTTTTTAGGGACCATTGTTCTAAAATGTTATCCAAATCATTATTGATAAAAATGCAGCAAGAGGCACTATTAATTCTGTGTGAGTTGGGAAAATTTTTTCCTCCATCCTTTTTCACTAGCATGCTGCATTTAATAGTTCATCTCCCAACTAAGACACTTCTTGGGGGATCAGTCACTTTTCAGTGGATGTATCCCACTAAAAGAAATATGTGCATAATGAAACCATATGTCCGAAATAAGAATTATCTTAAAGGTTCCATTATGAGGAGTTATCTGGCCCAAGAATGTATGGATTTTAATGTATTTTTCTGATGTGAGTAGAAGAAATAATCGACAAATGAGAAATGAAGATGAGTAGTATGAGTAAATTCAACCCTCATTTCAATCTCTTCCCGAAATAGGTAGAATTGTCAGGTCATATACATTGGTCACATTGAGCTTTGGAGAGTGGAATATGGCACATCGTACAATATTGTCTAATTATGGTTTGTTTTATTCCTATATCCAGTATGTAATTTGAATATATATATGTTATCTCATACGATATCATATCACATATACCTTATACTTCTATTGTGATTTTATGTAGAGAACATAAAAAAATTATAAGTAGAGTTCATCAGTCTTTTCCGTTTAGAAGAAGAGAGGTTATGCATAGCCAAGAGTTCCCAGCTTGGTTGAAATCAAAGGTATGACCATTACATTAAATACCTTAAAATATAGATATATATTTAATTATATTACTCATATGTATTCTAGGTATTGTGTTTACCTACTGACATCATTTCTCATGAATTAAGAGCGTTGGCATTTGGTCCCAATTCTTTGGTTCGTGACTGCAAATCTTTAATAATCAATGGATATAAATTTGTTACAACTGATAGAGAGATGAAAATGAGAACACAACATGATGACATTATGTTAACTACTAGAACAGATTGTTATGCCAGTGCATCAAATAGTCGACCTCGATATGAAGATGTGTATTATTATGGAATAGTTGAGAAAATATTGTTATTGGATTACTACTCTCAAGGTCGAGTCACTATGATGAAATGTAAATTTTTTTATTCAATTATGCGAAATGGTACATTTATTGATGATTGAAGATTTATAATTATTGACATTAGTTGATTCTTGCATACCGATGAACCATACATTTTGGCATTAATGGTACAACAAGTGTTTTATGTGAAAGATCATCTGGAACCTAATTACGGTGTCATTAATGAAGTAATCCCAAGAGATATTTTTCATGATGCTGGGGATGAAATTTTCACCATTTACACCCCCATCGGTGTTAGCCAAAATATTGTATTTGATGACACAAATTTTCCCATTATGAGAGATGATGTTGAACCCGAGGTAGTGGAGGGTAATATATAAAAGCAACCATATATATTCAGAGTTCATTCAGTGTACCTTGATGTTAGTTTCTTAGGTTGGTACTAACGTAATTACTTTAATTTAGTTTTAGTTTTGAATGATATGTCTATTTTAGTATTGTTTGTTTTTGTTTCATTTAATTATATTTATTTCAATTCAGAAAACTGGGTTTAAAACGTGGTTTTAAAAATTGTATAACTTAGTTGTAAATTATCATTACTGAAAGATGTCAGGAAGTTTTTTGTCTACGTTAGATTCTATGTTGAATGTATGATTTGTAAAAATTATTTCTAAAAAATATTTATTTCATTCTTATGCAGATTAGAAAGAAAAATACAGAAACTCGCAAGAAGAGATTATTTGATGTTGATCCTATTAGACATGAGTGTGAGTTCACTTCAGTGAGTATAATAATTCTAATATTTATCTTCTACATTACATATAATATCATGTTCATATTTTTGATCAATTTTTTTGGGATATATAACTCTAGAGTTTCATTTTCCATGTATGGGACCGAGCAGGGATCCTCCTAGACCTAGGTGAAGCTCCCGTCTTACCACTCCCCACATTGACCCATCAGTGGACATCCCATCTACCACACATGTCCACCCTCTGTTTGAGACCCCAGGGATGTTCCCATACATGCCGCCATCATCATCCAATTTACCCTGTTTTTCCCATTCTATGTCCACGCCGACTCGACCGATGTTCTCACCTGCACAATTTCCATATCCATTCATGTATCCCCAGACCAACTACACATATTCTGACATGTCTACACCACCTCCTTTTCCTACCATCCATCCTAAAAATATTGAGTATATTCCTTCAATTTTCACTCCTGTTCATGAAGATCAGATGGAGCATGCTGTGGAATAGATACTTCCTTCAAAGGATGCTGATCCAGCACAGTCCACGAATGCCTCATAGCCTATTCAGGAGCCTGCATCAGGTTTTTTATTATAAATGTTTCAAATTATATCAGTTCACTTTTGTCCTATTGTATTTTCACTTAACTCTTCTCTTTTTACCTCTTATCTTATTTAGTGGGATCTTCTAGTAGGCGATGTGGGCACACTCGAATGCAAGATGCTTGGAATCATGAAACTCAGATTATGGTGGATTACAATTCTCAAAATGAAATGGTAGGTAAAACTGCTAAGGAGTGTAGAAGTTTCATTACTACTTTATCCAAATATCTTGATATCATTCTGGTGGAATCGATCTCATGGAGACATATTAGTGCTGACATCAAGGATAGAGCATGGGCGCAGATATGGGTATGAAAATTTTATAAATTTATATTTATATTATTAATGTATTTATATGACTTAACATGTTCATTGCAGAGTCTATTTAACTTTATTAACAGTGAAGCTACCAAAACTGCTAGGTTGAGTGATCTTGGAGAGTATTGGATGTCATACAAGTATGAGTTACATATTGGTTGGAGGAGAAAATTTGGTACTGAGTTAGAGGGTGTACCCACAAACCCTGAATGTCCAAAAAGTCAATATCAAAAAATGACCGCACATTGGAAGACTGAACAGTATAAAGTACTACCCATCTTTAATGGTTTTTATATAAAATTTAATTCTTATTACTTTTATTGTTTTTTTGTTTCCTAGGAAGTTTCAGCGAAAAAAAAAGATGAAATGACATATCTACACACATTGGGGCACACTAAAATGCTTGAGCATGAGAAGCGGCTGGTACATTCATGTGAATTAAAATAATTTCCTTATTTATAACATGTCATCATAACTTATTCGTGACTGCCCTTGGTTAGTCCATGTATACTAGAAATCACATCTTATACTATGAGATGGCTTGTCTATTATTCCTAAACAAGTAGTATATTTCCTTGAAACCCACTTCAGAAAACCATTTCAGAGAACCACCAATCGGTTATGACTGTCATTTACCTCAATGTTTGTAGGTCTTTGTTGGAACTCACTTCAATCCAATTTTTTTGCATTTATCATATATGGTTATAATCCAAATTTGTTCATTTCTCATATGCAACAAGCTGCAATGGGCATTTAAGGTCTTTTACCTCGTGCCAAATTATTCTGCTTCAGTAGGAAAAAAAGATAGAACTGCAGTTAATTCAGAAAAACAAGATAAAATTGAAAGTTTTTTATTTATATTTCAAATATTTATACAAAATACACAATTTAATATGTTTATAATTTCAAAATTTTTCCTTGGAGACCATGGATGAGAAGGAAGCTAACAACTTTGGGCCAAATGATCATTTGAGTCAGGTGATAGGTGTGGAGCATCGAGGAAGAGTCTATTGTAGACCATGAAAAAACATTGTCCCCTCTAGGTATTAGTCATCAATAGACTCCTCTAAAGCCTCTAAGGCCTCTAAGTTGGAAAGTGAATGTGCTGAATTAGCTACGACCAAGAAAATAGTATTAGAGGAGTGTGAAAAAAGTAAGCTAATGAATTAACATTTCATGAAAGCTATGTTAGTTTTGAGTCAGTCACTACCATCAGAGGTTTCTGCCTCTTTTCATTCATGTATGGAATCAATGCGCTATTTAAATAATGCCTCGGGTGATTCCCATGAGGAAACTAGTGGCGATGACGGTGGTGGTGATAGAGCTGGAGAGGATGTTGCTGATGTTGTTGTTGGTGATGAGATTGCGGATGATGATGTTGATGGTGTGGTTGGTGATGATGTTGCTGATGATGTTGGTGTCGATGTTGCTGCTGCTACTGATTATGCTGGAGATAGGTATGATGATGATGGTGATGGGGGGATATTAATCCCCTCTATTTTGACTTACCAGAGATACTTGTGTTGGAGTTTTATTTTTTTTTTGTCTTGGTGGACTGCTTGTATGTGAATTTATTTATGCAATGAAATGCATTTTGGATTATGTTTTCATCAGGGGTTTTATTTGACAATTCTTTAGGTAATTTTCGCATGCCATATATTTTTTTATGGTTTGGTGTGTTTATTATTATCTCACCATCTAATATTTGCCTTAGCGGTGAAGGGGAGGCTTGGGATGGGGGGCTGCAGTGGAGGGCTAGTTGGGTTGCAGTGGAGGGTTGGGAGGGGAAGGATGGGGGGGAGGGGGGGTGCAGTGGAGGGATGGGAGGGGAGGGGGCTGCATTGACTTAATCTCTATTTCATATACTCGGCATGCATAGGATGTTCATCAGGAGAGTATGACCATGTCCTCCACTTTGAAGCAGAAGATCTCATCTATTGAAGGCATTGATAAGGTTTATTTACTTCTGATCTTTTGATTTAAATGTAAATGCACTTATTTGTAGTTCCTGGAGTGACTCATATTTTTTGTGTTTGGTTTCTTTCTAAATAGTGTCCTTACGAAGCTGTTGCAGTTGCTTTTGAGGAAATACCTCTAACCTTTGCACAAAATTGTGGTGTTAATGTGATCTGGACTATGAATTATCTACAAGTAAAGGCATGTAACATGTGATCATTTCTCCTTTCTCGTTTCCGTCATCGATTTATGATTATATTGTTACGCAGCTCAGTCATGACACCAAAAACTAAAACAATTTTCTTGTGCATTTTATTTTCCTAAAAAAACTATATGCCTTGGGATGTCAATGAATCTCATATTTGATTGGTATATAGTAAATATGGGGGAGGAGGAGGGGCTGGGTAGGGGGAGGGGGAGGGGGAGGGGCTAGGCAGGGGGGGAGCTGGGTATGAGGGAGGGGAGGGGGAGGGGCTGGGCAGGGGGGAGCTGGGCATGAGGGAGGAGGGAGAGAGGCTGGACATGAGGGGGGGGGGGGAGGGGGAGGGTCTAGGCATGAGGGGAAGCTGGACATGAGGGAGGAGGGGGAGGGGTTGGGTAGGGGTGGAGATGGGCATGAGGGAGGAGCTAGGCAGGGGGGAGCTGGGTATGAGGGAGGGGCTGGGTAGAGGGGAGCGGGAGGGGGAGGGGGAGGGGAATTTGTTGGGTAGGGCTGAGATGAGGAGTTTATTTTTTAATCATGATAACGTGAACACGCCTTTAATATTGATAACATTTTTTGTTTATGGTGGATAATTTGTATTTATATCAATTGTTGAATGACGTTGCGATATATGTTTGTGTATTTTATTTCATGTGTTTTTATCCAAAAAGTTCTCTAAATATGTCATTGTACTTGACTGATTGGTATGTGATCTGACAGTTATATGAATATTCTAAGTTGAATAACTGATTTAGATGTTTCATATGCTATTTTTGGTTTTCATCTTTCCTTTGTCTTATTTTTTAATGTGGTTTTTGTGTTTTAGGAAGACTCCAAACAGAAAAGAAAAAGCCTGTTCCGGGGAATCCTGATTCAGGTTTTACTACAGCATTTTAATTTTAATATTCAGCTGTAGATTTGTGTATGTTTTGGATACATTGAACTATCATCGCATTTGAAAAGGCTCAAGATGTTATTTAGAAATCATGGATCAAGGTGTACTTTTAAGAGGTATGCAACCTTATGATTTTCTTGTTTTTTTAATCTTTTAACACATGAATGTGTTGAAAATTGAGAACAGTTTCTGTTTATGGTGCATACTTTGTATATATATCAATTTTTGAATGACATTGCAAAACATGTTTTTGTATTTTATTTCATTTGTTTATTATCCAAAAGTTTCTCTAAATATGCCATTCTACTTGACTAATCAGGGGGCAGGGGATGGGCATGGGGGTGGGGGAGGGGGAGGGGGAGGGGGAGGGGCTGGGCAGTGGGGTGGGAGGGGGATGGGCTGAGCAGGTGAGGAGGGTGGGGGGGGGGGGGGGGGTTGGGCAGGGGGGAGGGGGAGGGGCTGGGGGAGGATCTTGGAAAGTGGGGAGGGAGGGGGAGGGGCTTTGCAGTGGGGAGGGAGGGGGGAGGGGCTGGGCACGGGGGAGGGGGAGGGGCTGGGGAGGAGCTGGGCGGTGGGGAGGGAGGGGGAGGGGCTGGGCAGGGGGGTGAGGGGCTGGGCAGTGGGGAGGGAGGGGGAGGGGGAGGGGGAGGGGGAGGGGGAGGGGGAGGAGCATGGCAGTGGGGAGGGAGGGGCTGGGCAGGGGGGAGGTGGAGGGGTTGGGGGAAGAGCTGGGTAGTGGGGAGGGAGGTTATTATCGAGTACCATTATACTACTCATGTGAGTCTAAGGGACTCTTGAGGATGCTATTGTTGGATAGTTTTTTATAATGTGATTAGTGGCTGTCATAAAAGGCTATTAATAATGCATGTATTTATGTTGGAGCTGAGGAAATAGAAGAAACATAATGAGTATATTTATTACATCAAAAGAACACTTTTTGGAAGATTCCAAAAGGGCATTACGTTATTATAAAGATAATCACTATGATGATGTTGAGCTAAACATTCAACTATAAATATTCAAAGAAGGAATACTCATGATTCAAGATGAGATTTTAGGATGAGTTAAATATATCCAATGCTGAATTTTGTCGGTGCATTGACAAAGTCAAATACCAATATCTTTGGAATATAGTAAATTAGTCAATTCTCAAGGTAGTTGTAATTTCAAATTAAATCCCATACATTCCCACATCTATAAGAGGAAAACTTCATATATAAAGGGGAGCATCACATGAGTTAAGTATATGAAAAAATAGGGAATATTGAGAATGAGATATTGAAAGGGATGAACCCACTTTCTCACCATCTTTGTAGTTTATATATAGATTTCATGATTTCGAACACTTTAAAATCCTTTTAACATGTTTTCATCCATCGAAAGGGATGAACCCACTTTCACACCATCTTTGTAGTTTATATACTCAACGATGAGAATATTCTATTGTTATACAGTAGTAATAGCCTCTTCCAATGTCCCCAATATTTGATTCTTTCAATTCCATACATGTTAGAAAACATCAAATGAAAGAAGATAATGAGGGGTAATTTCTCTTTAATTAGACCAAGAATGTTGATATATGTCGCTCTTATGAGATCTCCCATACTTCCGAACTTTATCATTGGGATAATCCTTAATCATGTTTTCCTAATTGTATAATCCTTTATCCTTTTAGACAACCTAATGTTCTCATTTTTCTCAATAGGCTTATTGTGTGGGACCTCTTTTATTGAATGTGTAAAAAAGTGAAATGCCACCATATGTTCTAGCATATTCTTCTTCATATATGCAATATGTCCATTAACCTTTTATCTCTGACATAGTTTCTCTTAAAACATTAGTTTTTCCTTGTTTCATTTCCTCATAAACGACATTTTGTTCTTTAATTAGATCTCTATTTTTTCTCCTGCAATTTGAACAGATTTTATACTTATTATTTGACTCTTCTAATGTTTAGAAATCATTGGATACTTATTTTATACATATCACTTGTATATTTCTACATTCTAGTATTATTACTATTCCTCACAGAATTTATTATTCTTTTTCTTAGATTTATCCCATAGATTTATTCTTGTTCTATGTTAATCATATGTTCTTATAACAATTAAATTATATATGCCAAAAAATCCCACAACACAAATAGTAACCCTTGAATCTTTGATCTTAGAACATATTGGTGACTATATACAAGAAATTACACTTTTTTTCTAGGAATCATGCAAACTTTATTTTGACTTATCCCAAGGGAGTATTCTTGGTTCTCTTTAACTTCAATTTTTTATTATGTTGGAGTAACCTTATCACATATTATTTTATCCCAAACACCTTTTTTTGTCATTAGAATCTATATTTTTAGAGAAAACACATTCAGTGTGATTTGAAACATTAAGAGTTTTGTACCTTTCTCTTTGGTATATTCTTCTTTGAAAACATCTTCCTTTATACCAAACACCATTTCATTTGTCTCCCTTTGGGCTATTCTTCTTTGAAAACATCTTCCTTTAGCCCAAACACCATTTTCTTTGTCTTCCTAGCTGTTACGAAATAAACTATTAATCTTATGTATCACTATGAGAATTCATTCAATGTTCTTAAGATCTTTTATTTTCTAGTAAATTATTATGAATGTTTTCAACGTTGTATCATTTAGCTTCCATTGATGCCACTACTTCCATTAATTTCTACTTTATCTTTTGTATAAACAATAGATTTTTTCTAGGAATCATCTTTTGAAAAAGTATATGTATTCTTTCTTAATTTCAATATATCTTCTAATTTTGCACCTTCCTTCATATATTATTAACTACAATGCTTCATCTATATAAATCCAGTTCAGGATGTCTATATTTTTTACAGATATATGGATCTAGCACTAGACAAAGTATATACTCTAGAATTTAATTCTAGTTATGTTTTGGTAAGACAATTTCCATTTGTAATGTAGGTTCATTTTTAGTTTTTATCACACTTTCTAGTTGTTTTTATTAGTAATGCAAGTTTAGTTTGGTTGTTTTGGTATTCTATTCTGGTTTGTTTTTATGGGTGCAAGATGGCTGGAAGCAGGAAGCTGGATGGCTGCGGGCAGAAGCTACTACATTTGGGAGAAGCATCTATGCCCACGGTTCAATGAACCCTGGGTATGTTAGTATTGTTTTGACAATTGATTCCCACGATTCTGAAAACCATAGTAAAAGATATATACTGTATAGGAAGCATCTATACCCACAGTTCTTTGAACCGTGGGTATGTTATATTGCTGTGAAAATCTATTCCTACAATTCTGAAAATCGTTGGAATAGATTTATACCCACGGTTTAAGTAAATCGTGGGTATTATGAAATTTTCGTGGGATATGCCCACGTCTTTGTAAAAACTATGGGTATAGAGCTATACTGACACCTATATATCCCACGGTTCATGAAACCATGGGTATAGACTATACCCACAGTTTCATGGGCTATACACACGGTTTAAAACTGTGGGTATAGGTGATATTTATAGTAGTGAAAGACCCCACTAGAAAGAAAACCAAAACTTTATCTACCCATGGGGTGGGCGTGACCATGATTGTAAAAGGAAAAAAAATTATTAATAGTGATAATGAGGGTTCTTAGACTTAAGTGATTAATTTTTAATAACATTTATGGATATCTAGAACATAAACTCTGATCTAAGGTAAATTTGGACTTTACAATACCTATTGAACATGAATTGTTGGGATTATTAAACCATTTTTGAGCACTAGAAATGTTACTTTTGATTTGGACCACCATGGACTTGGTCAATGGGGTTGGGATGAATACTGATTTGGGATTCCATGGGTTTGGATTTGAGATGAATACTGATTTATGTATCCATGGGATTATATCTAGGATTACTACAGATTTGGGATACCAAGGGTTTGATATAGGATGAATATTGATCTGGACTTCCACGGGTTTAGATCAAGGATGACTACTGATATAGTGCTGCCATGGATTAGATCTTGGATGACTAATAATTTGGGTTGCCTTAGACACATTCTCTGGACCCATTAGTGACTCTATGGATACTATGTATAGAGACATTCATATTGGGATAAAACATGTATGGTCAAACCTGGGTGCCACCTTAGAAGACGAAGGTCAACAATGGCTGTTTATTTATTTATCAATATCTCTGTCATTTTATTATGCACATCACCATGCCATAATTTACTATGATCAGATATGATTTATATATCATTCATGGTGGCTTATTAATTATCACTCAAACCTTACCCTAGACACCAATTGACACTTGAGAAGGATTCAAGATTGTAGGACAAGATTAGGGAAATATCCCGATGACCAATGCATAATTTGGTCCACTAGGTTGGATCATGGGAGGTATGGATTGGGCTAGGACCTAAGATTATTTGGGGAATATTTAAATTTTATATATTTTTCATGTTTGGATATTTACAAATGTGGCATGCCTCTTTAGAATTATTGACATATACAACGTTCATTTTTTATGATATGGGTTGTGTTTTTTTTATATTTTGGAACTTACGTAAATTTCAGTTACTATTTATTGTGAATTATTATAAGTTTTCCTTTATTTACACTACTATTTCACCTTTGTTAGAGGGTATAGTCTCTACAAAATAACGTTATAGATCATTACTACTATTTTTAATCCCCTAGAATATGGAGATACGTGCCTGAGGTATAGTGGAACTTTGGTCTGGGCACTACTTTGTGGGCCAAACAGCATGGGACATTAAAAAGAGGTATCAAATCATGTATTATTTTGTCTAAATATTTAGGTAAGGTAGGTAGGAGATAATGCATTATCAAAGCATGGTATGGATGTTTTGCATGAGAGTAGCCAAACCATGTATGAGATATGTTTAAGTTAACTATGATAGGATTGATGTTTGTGTTTTTTATTTTTACTATTGGTCTGTTTTCACATAGAGTGATGCACATGAGTTTTGGATTTATGATTTATGGGATTTTGTATCTCGTCTATAAAAACCAATAGAGCACACATTCATGCATCCTAGAAGGAACATAGGATTGGAATTTTATCTATAATATTATCATTATTTTTATTATTGATGTGATATGGTCCAGTTTTTAATGTGTTAAAAACTATTTATAAGAATATTTATATATAAATATATGGTGATATCTTACTTAACGGATCATTTAAATAGTTAAAATGGTATTTCACCATAAATTGTATAAATTATTATAAGAAATATAATACATGAAAAACTAATTATATCTTATAAAGTATATTCCCCTATATTTGTAAGAAAACTTATTTGATATATCCCATGTTATGAAATTATAGTTAATGTATAGAGGAAAAGTTGGACAATATGGATCCTATGTCTGTGGTGTAGACCTTATGTGATGTGATTACATTGTGTATGGATATAATGGGGATAGTGATCACACCTGTGTTATAGAGAGAGTGATTCCGCGACCCGTGGAGATGTTTTCTGAGTTAAATAGAGAGTTTTAGTTTCAAAACCCACCATTATATGCTGGAGAGGGTGGTCCCCTTGCAGTTGGGTTTTGGATTGAGTCTATTATGATGAATTTTTTTCATCCTAATACATGTAAACATAGGATTGTAAAATTGGGTGTTTTTATACTTTAGGGGATTAAAAAATTGTAGGATGTTCTAGTCTTGGCTTATTAGCACATAGGATTGACCAATAAAGACATTGAGGATCGTTTGTTTTACCACTTTTTTTTACAGAAAAATTGGGAGTTGAAAGGTAAAGGGAATTCATATATCTTACGTAGGGTAATATGCATGTCATGAAATATACTGATAATTTCACTAATATTTAAAATTATTCCAATACACTAGAAGGTGATGAGGTAGATCAAGTAAGTCATTTTAGGGATAACCTATGGTATGAGATCTGAGTTCTGGTGAATAAATTCCATATTAACTCTTTTTTATGAGGTTATAAATAAGGTGCTTATATCATAAAAAACATGAGTGAAGGTCGAAACTCTAGGTAGTTTTCTTCTTATTGGGGGTATTTACGTATAACAATGTGTATTTTGAATTTACACTCAATAGTTTTGGTGGGAATCACATAAAAGGTGACAAATCATCTTTTCTTCTTAATATTCCAACTTAGTAATGTGTCATTACTATGGAAAGCATGTCCAATTCAATTTTTATTATGACTAACCACCACTAGAGTGTCATGTTTGTGGTATAATGAGGTATCTACATTTGTTTTTCAGGAATACGTGACAAGTACCAAGAAATAGGGGGTCATGGAAGGTTCAAGATCAGTTACACTGTAGTAGGTCCATAATTATAATTTGATAGACTATTTGGGATGGGGTGGTGGATATAGTACTTAGGTATAATAGAAATTCCAGTAGGGTGGTACCATGTATGGAAGTCATACAAGAGTTTAGTACAGGGGTTTGAGCTAGCTTTATCCCATACACCCTACTACTACAATCCAAGATGCAAAGTACTCTATAGTTTGAGGTATGATCTTAATAGATTCTACCTCAAAATGCACCTTATTTTAAATAAGGGATTTACATTCCTTTATATCTGATTAGTTCATGAATAACCTAGGGTTAGATATAATGCATAAATTTAGGGTGATTTATATTAACACACTATTGGGTTTATGACAAGAGTGAATTCACCATTTTAGGTAATGTTCCTTATAGGTTATAGTTTAACACTTTTCATAGGACTTATTTATGTTAAAAACGACTAGATTTGGTCATATAATTGGGATTTATTGGTTAGTGTCGTATCTGGATTGCATCAACTGTTGCTATCAATGAGTGTTCTTAACAACTACTGAGGGTAGTGTGTATGTTCATGTTAGAGAATGGGAATTATAGGTAGGTCACATAGGACTAAACCATAGGAAACGAGATGATATTTCATCCTAAGATACCAATTTAATGATGTATATAGGGGTCACACCAAAGGATATTTTGTTATTATGTGGGGGAATAGTTTTGATATGTTTTACCCAAAGAGATCCTAGGTTTTCCACCAAAGAGAGATGTTGAGTTCACTATACAGCTCATTCCATGATATTAACCCTTTTCTATTAATCCTTATTGGATGGATTCAATAGAGATCTATGATATTAATTCTCAACTAGAGGACTTATAGGCCAAGGGGTTTATTCAGATTAGCACATCCCCTTGGGGATCTCTAGTCTTATTCTACAAGAAGGAGAATGGTTCATTGTTGTTGTGTGTTGACTATCCAAATTTGAATCAGATATAGGTTAAATAACAATACCATTTTCCATGTATTATTAAAATGTTTTATTAGTTTAGAGGAGCTTAAGTATTCTTTATGATTGAACTGACATTGGTGTATCACCAGACCAAGGTGAGGCCTTCATATATGCCACAAACTACATTTAAGAGTAGATAAGGACTATATGAGTATCTAGTGATGTCATTCTGTTTAAAGAACACATAAAAAATATTTATATCTTTTAGGAATAGGTATTTTATCTATATTTTAAAACCATTTTGGTTATCTTCATTGATGACATCCTTGTTTTCTCTAAGAGGAATTTAGAGCATCAGTAGCACTTGGAGATCTTTTTTGACACAATTCATGAACATTATCTCTATGCCTAGATCTTTAATTTCTTCTTTTAGATTGATAAGTTACAAATTTTAGTCCATGTTATTTTTGAGATCAGTATATCAATGAACCTAGAGAAGGTTTAATGAGTTATTTCATGGGAGAATCCAAAGAATTCATTTTATATATATAGATTATTTAGTTTTGTTGGGAATTACTATCGAATATCCTAGATTTTTCCCATTTGGAAATTCCAATGATGGGCTTAAACAAAATGGTTTAAAATTATTCCGTTATTATACTTATGGTGATGATTTTCAAAAACTAGGGGAAATGTTGATGATAAAACCGATCCTAACCCTACCCAAGGTAGTTAAAGAGTGAACTATTTATTGTGATGAATCATGATTTGGGCTGGGAGAGGTCTTAATATAGGTAATTCATGTGGTCACTTATTATTATAGGTTATTGAGACCTCTAGGGAATAATTATTCAACCCATGACTTGGAATTTGAAGTAGTAGTGCATGGACTGCGGTGTTGGAGGCACTACTTTTGGGGGGGGGGGGTGATTTTTGGTGTATATGACCCACTAAAGACATAAATATATCTTCTACCAATGAGACCTGAATATTAAATAGTGATGGTGGGTCAAGTAACTATAATAATTTGATTTTTAGAAACACTATTCCCCTGGTAAAGGAAATTTAGTCACAAATTCATTGAGATAAGAGACATTGGATCAAGTAGTTCTAGAGCCCATTAGTGAATAGTAGTTATTGACTCTTTTCACTGAGATGAATTTGGATGTTTTGACGAACCTAAATTGAGTGAACCTTAAATACTTTTCCATTTATTTCTTGTTACTAAAAAATATAAATAGGAGAAAAATATCTGATCTAGAGTGTTAATCCTGGAGGGATAACATATATGGTGTGGCGATTCCACCAGAATGGACCTTGTATGATGATGAAATTATTTATGTTCATGGTTCTAAAAAAAATATATTTTAAGAACTAATGTGATATATTTATGCCATGAAATGGTTGGTTCACCCAAGATTGAAATATATATACTGATACATTCATCAAAAGTATTATTTTTCAAAAATAATGTAGGATGACATGGGTTTTTTTACATGATGTTCCACTTGTCAGCAGGTGAAGGATAAGAATGGGTGGTATGATAGCCTCTTGAATTTGTTTTCAATCCATGAATAGAAATGGGATGATTTTTACATGGATTCCATAAAGGGGTTTCCTATAACAGCATTTGGAAATTGGTGTGTTTTTGGTGGTATTGGATTGGGTGAAAAAAGTTGGTCACTTTTTATCGATCATATAGACCTTGTCAATGGATGAGATTAGAAAGATATATTTTCAATATGTGGTAAAATTACATAGGGTCTATTAGACCATTGTATTAGATCTATTGTTTCAAATATAATTAGGTATATTGGTGAATTTTTGATCTTCATATCATCTATATACTGATAGATAGTCTGAGTGGGAAATATAGATTATAGAGGACATTCTGAGATCATATGTCCTAGATTTCGGTGTTTCTTATAGGAAACACTTGGAATGGATATAATTTTCCAAAAATAATATGTATCATAATTCCATATAGATGGAATATTATAAGGATTTATATTGTAGACCATTCCATTCACCCCTATGTTTTTTAGATGCTGGAGAGTCAACATTGATTTGGATGAGTCTCAGGCCAGAGATATCTGATCATGTGAAATTAATACAAAAGTAGTTGGATACCACTAAAAGAAGAATGTGATCTAATGATTAATGGTGATGTAAATTTATTCAATTTTATTTTATTGATCTACTATTCTTGAAAGTTTCATCGATTCTAAGTCATCATTGGATTTAAAGGCAGGATAATTTGGTTGCCAGGTTTGTGGCACCATTCGCTATAGTGAAAAAGATAGGTTAAGTGCTATAACCGTTAGTTATTCCATTGAAATTAATTTCCATGAATTATATTTTACATGTAACATAGTTGAGATTATACTATTTAGATCCTTATCACCTGATTGACACTGATGATATCAAGCTTTAGGTCAAAACATCTTTTGAGGAGATTCTGGTTTGTATAGTGGATTAGAGTGGAAAGGCCCACCATGGTAGGACAATTAATTTAGTGAGGGTGTAGTGGAATCATGAATGTAACCAAGAAGATACATAGGTTATGTAATTATATATTAGGGTTTATTTTATAGAGTTTTTTTAGGATTCATAGTGATGTTATAGAATATAGATTGAGGAAAAATGAGTATATAGTGGTGAGGCTTTAAAACCCCCTCGACTTATTCTAAGGCCCATACACTTTTAATTTCTACTAAACTGTAATTATTTTTATTTTTTATGTAATTTTAAATATTTTAAAGTTTATTACAATTGGTTATAAGATAATTCATGGGGTGAACCACAACTAATGACATGGTTTAGGTGGTGAACCATGATTTGTGACATGGTTCAAGGGGTGAACCATGTGGTGAATCATTGAACGACCCCTCATTGGGTGTTGTGATTATAGGAATGTCTTCTGGACATAGTATGATAGAAGGAGAGGTATTTTCAATCCAAGATGTTGGGTTGTTTTGAAGAGACCCATGAAGACACTTCTTAGGGATAATAATTCCTTAGAGGTGGATTTTTTGACACCCCTAAGAATATTTGATGTGCATTATAGTTGGGTATTTCGGTCTAGATATGGGAAATATAATTGCTTTTTGGATATTGGAGGTGTTAAGGAAATATAAGATGACTGAGGATGTTTTTTAAACTCTTTGAAAGTGATAGGAACAATTAATGTCTTGACATATTTATTCACATCATAGAAAACCATTCCATGTTATCAAGCGATACTATCTTGAACTTTCATTGTATAAAATCAGGATTATTACAATGAATTATTATTGAGAAACATTTATAATGGTTTTAAAATTAGGGACTCACCTATGAACCCCATATTTTCATCCGCTTAACCTACTCTCTCATTTTTGATGAATTTAATCTTCTAATGGATATTATCCTTTTCTTGGAAGATCGAAGTGTTGTTTATTGAGATTGATTCCTCTAAGCATGTCTAAGAATCTCCAAGGCCTTTATGTAATATTTCTTATTTATTTCTTTTATCATTATTATAAACCCTAATATGGTGTCAATGGAATCTAATTTAGGGATATTGGTTTGTTGGATTCATTTTGGTCAATGATTCCTAGTGAATAAGATTCATTATTTTTGAGGTTGGGGGTTTTAAGGATTTTACCTAAATTTCTCACAGTTTCTATTAGGAATAAGATGCATAGTCACATTTCTATGTAATGAGTTTTATCCAAAAAATTATAAATAATTTCCGAATACCTTAACTCATGGAATTGAACCTTTTCACAGGACACAAAAAACTTAATAGTGAGAAGACCAAAACATTATCCACTCATGTGGCGAAATAGATTGATTAAAAATGGGAATAATTTTTAAGGGAAACCATGGGGGTGTTGAGACTTAAGTGATTGACCATAAATAACTAGTAGGGAATCCTAGAACATACTCTAGGATCTTGTGTAAATGTTGACTATGTGATACCTATTTAACATGAAATTATTAAATGATTAAATTATTTATTGAACAATGGAACTATTACTTCTGATTTAGACAACTATTTATTTAGTCCCATGGGTTTGGATGACTACCAATTTAGGATGCTATGGTTTTGGAGTTTGGATGGCTTCTAATTTTAGCTACCATGGGTTTAGATCTAGGATGACTACTGATTTTGGTTTTCAAAGGTTAAAGTTTGGATGACTATTGATTTGGGATACCACGGGCTTGGAGATCAGATGAATACTAATTTGGGAATTCATGGGTTTGGAATTGGGATGAATACTAATTTTGGTATTCCATTGGTTTAAATTGAGTTCACTACCTATTTGGGATTCTTATGACATGTTCCATAGACATGGTTATGAATCTATGGATACTATGTATTGAGAAATCCATCTTGGTCCAAAGCAGCTGTGGTCAAACCTGAGTGTTATCTTAGAGAACAAAGGTTGATTGTGGTTATTTATTTATTTATCTACATTTATGTCATTTTATTATTCAAATGAATATGTAATTATTATTCATATTGTATATGGTTTTAAATTCATTTATAGTGTTTTATTGATTCATACTCACGCCATACTCGAGATATTTGTTAATACTTGAGTAGACTACATGATTGTAGGACAAGACAATGGAAAATTTCCAACGACTGAAGCATAATTTGGATTTCTAGGTTGCATCATGGGAATTCCATGCTAGGATGGGGCCTGAGATTATTTGAGGCATATTTTAGTTGAACGAATTTGTTTTTTGTGTGACATTTACTGATATAATCTACTTTTTCAGAATATTGACATATATACAGTTCATTTCACATGATATGAGTTGTGGTTTATTTTTTATTTCTTTTTGCCACTTTATTGGATGTCGATTACTCTTTATTATATATTATTATATGATTTTGTTATTTCCACTATTGTTTCACTCTAACTAGAAGGTATAACCTCCCCACTATACCATCATAGAACCTCGCTACTATTCAGTAGCCTCTAGAATATGACGACACATCCCTAGGATCTATTAGTTATCTTATATGGAAACTATTGAGTGGCCCATGAATTGGGGGATGTCAAAAGGTAGCATCATAACCTTGTTTATTTTTATAACTATTTGGGTAAGGTGGACAAGATATTTGATATTGTCAGGACTTGGAATGGAATTTGTCCCTAGTATTAGCAAAACCATGCATGAGGAATGTTCAAGTTACTAGGGATGGGATTAGTTTTCATGCTTTCTATTTTTACTATTGGGATATTTTAACATGGAGTGATACACATGATCTTGGAATTTATGATTTATGTGATTTTCCAATTGGAAATATTGAAAAAGGGAAAGCATTAATATATAATAATAGGAACATTGGATTAACATGTAATTTTCATATTTTTCTTTGGTTTATTTATTATGTCTATGATATGGGTTGATTGTTTAAAGTTTAAATAACCATTTATACAAATCATTCTGTATAAATATATGGATGTATCTTACTTAATCGATCATTTAAACAGTTAAAATTGTATGGCATGATCACTTGTTTAAATTATTCTGTGAAATCTACTAGATAAAATGAAAGTTAAAACTTATAATGTATTTTTATCTGTACTTGTAAAAAATATTATTTGAAATATCCCTTGTTATCAAATTTTGGTTAACGTATAGTAGAAAAGTGTGACAATATGGATCTTATGTGTGTGGTGTAGACCTTATGTACTATGATAAACCTATATATGAAATGATTGGGGATAGTGAGAAAGCCCATGTAATGAGTATTCTATGATATTATATATTGAGAATAGTATAATTTAATCCCTATTATCTTTCCTTGAAATATGTTTTCAAGAATATTTATAATGGTGTGTTATGTGGTGTGTGTTGGGAATTGTAGACAAATACCTCCACTAAGTCCTTTGGTAGAGATCCAGGAGTGTGGTGGAGAGAATACACATAAGATTATTAGTCCAGAACCTCATATGATACCGGGGTAGTTGATAGATGATTAAATCCAACTAATCATTATATGGATGATGAAAATAGTGGAGAGATATGCTCCTCAACTTATAGTTATGATGACTGAGTTGACTAGGGTTTTTTTTGTTTTATCACCCGCTATTTTATATTTTGGAGGGTGGTACCTAAGAAGTTAAGCATTATATTGATTTGGTTAAGATTATTTTTTATAATAATTATAAAACTCATGATAGAAGATTAAAATTGTTTGTTTATATTCATTAAGGGTCTGCAAAGTGATTGTGGGATATTATAGTCTAGAAAAATCAGCATGTAGAACTAACTTGGATAGACTTCAAGAACCATTTCTTTGAATACTTCATTATATAAAATCCGAGATTTGAAAGGGCTAGGTAATTCATGCATCTTACATAGGGAAATGTATTGGTTATAGATTATACAAATTTTTCACTAATTTAATTTTTCCCCTATACAAGTGGGGTATAAGGTATACTGAGTGAGAAATTTTGAGGATATCCTATGGTATGGGATTTATGTTCTGGTGAACATATACCACCTTACACATTTTTTTTGAAGTTGTGAATCAAGAACTTTTATGACAATAGATCTTGAATAAAGGTAGAGGATCAGAGTAGTCTGCTTCTAAAAGGGGATCTTTTCGTAGTAAGAACAACTTTTTGATAGTATATTCCAAAGTGGTGAGACAAATCATAGCTTAAGTGGAAGAGCATTTTGTACTTATTGAGATTCCAATTTAGTGATGTGTCAATAGTGTGATAAGATTGCATAGTTTTATTCTCAACGTGACTAACAGATACAAGTGTTTCATTCTTACAGTATGAAGGGGAACTTTTAGTAGTTTTTAAGAGTACCTGATAAATACCTAATGATAGGGGTTTAGGGTGGCCGCTGGATCAGGTACACAATTATAGGTGGGTAGTTAGAGTTCAACCACCCCTTTGGGTCAGGGTGTTGAACGTGATAATTAAGGAAATGAAAAATTTCAGTAGGGTGGTACTATTTAGGGAAGTCATGTGGTAGGTAAGGGATATGGTTTGAGCCATCTTCATTATATAAAAACCACTACTACCAGACATTATTTGAAGACCTCTACAGTTTAAGGTATGATTTAGTATCATATAACTTAGCACACACCATATTTAACATAGGGGCTTTGCATTACTTTATATCTTATTAGCTCATGAACATCCTAAGGTTTCATTTAAGGTATATATTTTAGATAATATTTATTGAAACACTATTGGGAGAGAGATTATTGTAAATTCACTACTATAGTGAATGTACTTAGGATATAAGAGTTTACTACTTTTTAGGGGACTTCATCATGTTAGAAATGGTTAGATTTGATTTGATCCTTAGGATGGACTGGTTAGTCTTGTACCATTATCTCATCTTCCATTACCATTGTAGAGTATTCTTCACATCTCTCAAGGGTAGAATGTGTGTTCATGTTGGCCGAATGGGAACTATGGGATGGTAATAAATGACCAAACCATAAGAAACTGGGTGGAATTTTGTCACAAACTAGCCCAGGTATCCTCGTAACCCGATAACTGAGCCGACCCTAACATAGCCTTAAGGGAATTCCCAATCCCCACGGGTCAGTGACTTATACCTAGCATCATACAAACTGTACGTGGGAATGATTTTACCATTAACAAAGAGGAAAATAAAATAAGAGAGTATGCATACCAAAAGAAAACTCCACTAGGAGTAATGTACCAGAAACAACAAGGCATATAGAAGCCCAAAGTACTACAACCCAAACACCAAAATAGAGAAAAAACCCAAGTCTCCAAGGAAAAAACTCACCATGCCAAGGTTCAATAGCTGGATCCACCACCAAGAGATCCTTTCCCCTTGCTTAAACATAGAAGGAAATAATCTAAAAACACCCAATGGCACAAGTAGGGTGTGAGATAAAAAGACCAGTAGGGTCTCACCACAGATTCCATAAAAATTTACAATAAAAGATTAACCCAAATAATGATTCCAATTTTAATGTAAATATGTTTTGAATTTTAAAATTAATCAAACAAATCATGTTATACAATTCAAATGATGGAAAAAATACTTTAAGAAATGGATTTACAAATGATAGAATATTAATAAAACAATGGCTTAAATAAAATAGTTACATAAAATAGTTTATGTAAATTCATAAGGCATGTAAACAAATGCATTTGAAATAAAATAATTGAAACTTAAATAAAGTAATTTGTGTTAATATAAATTAGGCATCATGACAGTACCACCTACTTCAAGGCTGTCGATTTCAGCGGCAAAGATAAACCACCCTGTGTGATTCAATACATCTCCTCAGGGCTCTATTATCATAAGCGTCGACACACCAAAGTTCGATGTTGATCAAGGGGTCCTAGAACCAATGACCATTATTTTATTTCGAAATAAAATTTCACATGTGATAATACATTATCTCTCCTAGATAATTTCCAATTTATCATTTAGGTCAAAGTATGTCATTTTATTATTCTCTTTCAAGAATAATTATATCTTGTAAAAAAATCTTACAAATCATCCAAAGATAACATTATATTATTAATTTATAATTATTCGTCTAATTATTTGAGTAATAATATTATAATAATTACTGTTTATAAATTATAATTTTTTTTCAATTTATCTAAAGATATTTTGATGTAATTATCACTTGATGGTTATTTACAATTATCATTTAAATTACACTATGATAATGTTACATTAAATAAAAGTATTCTTAATGAATTTATCAATATATATAGGTATTTGTATATATATATATTTACACATATACATATATATTCATATATATATATATACATATATACATATGTACATATATATATATATATCCTTAGATAATTAAAATAAAATTTATCATTTCATAAATTATATATTCTCATTATTATTATATATTGTTTTCCCTTTATTCAAGTACCTATTATTTTTTAATAATTATATAAAACATATAAGAATAGTGGAAAAAAATAAATAAAAAATAATAAAACAAACCCAAAGAAGAATGAGAATATAAGGGGGGTGCGTGCATCTACTGATGGAGGAAATACCAATCTAATTTTGATGTTTAGAACTCTATTAAGGTGTGCATGGAAGATCTACAACCTACTAGACTCATTTAGAACAAACAACACCAATGAACTGAATGAGATGGGGTATTTCAAAACCCCATAGCCACGAAACCGTCCACCATTTTGAAATGGCTAATTAAAGCCACAATTCAACCTAATATTGAATTAGGAGTCCGTGATTCTTCCATTTAAGGTGTTTACAATTTTTGAATGGTAAAAATGGGAAATAAATGGTGTTTTTTGAAGGTTATGTGCGTGATAAATGGTGGTGTGATAAAAAATAGAGAAGATGAATATTAACCCAATTTTTAGAATAAAATTGATAATTAAAAGAAATTAATAATGTAAATTATTTAATATAATTATTAAATAACAAAAAAATTATGAGCGACCAAACCAAATGCCCACTGCTCATGAATGTTATATGTCGCCTTAGGTAAACACCTCATTTTGAACCCAAACGCCATCTCATATTTCTCTTAGGATGCACCGTTTATGAGATATCAATGATTTATTATTTAAAAATTGGAATAAATAATTAATTAAGTAAAAGGGTTATTTTTGTGAGTGAGACAACCAAACGCTTGATGCTTACAAATTTTATACCCCAACTATGGTAAACCCCTAATGCTTTACCCATGCATGGTCTCATATTTCCCATACATCATACTATTTGGGATATACTTAATTATTTTTAATAAATAATATATTGAATGTTATTTAATAACGTTATCTCATGATTGTGGAATCCAAATATCCAGAAACATCAAAATTTTATAACCCTCCTATGGTAAGCACCTTATTTCAGACATAATAGTGATCTCAGATATCTCATATGACACAACGTTTTGGATTTATTCAATTATTTTGAATAAAAAGTGAGTGCTTAATATAATATAATTAATAGTTTTATTTAGTCTTTTTCCAGGATTTTCTGGCCTCAGAACATCACAATAACTTAGTGTTGAACTCCAAAAATATGTAATTGAACATTTCAGGATGTTAACTAGAATTTAAGGTCATTAACATATTTCTCAAAAATTCACTGATAAATCAATTTTTTTCAAATTAAGATATTAATTATTTTATATAAGAGGGTGTAGGAATACCTGAAACAGTAATGAGATGTTACATATTTACTCTTAGACTACAAATTTGATGATAAATTATGGGGTCACACCACTGGATATTTTTACTTCCATGATGGATTAGATTTAAGTTATTTTTTCCAACAAGTCCTCAGAGTTTCCACCTAAGAGATATGTTGAGTTCCTTATCACTATCATATCAAGAGATTGTCCTATTTTATTTAACCTTATCAGATATCTCTGATGAATATTTATGAGTTCAAGTCTCAGTTAAAGGACATAGAATATTTAGAATTCATTCAACTAATCACATCTACTTGGGGATCTATAGTCCTTTTATCTAAAAAGGTGAATGGTTCATTATGTTGATGTGTAGACTAATGAAAGTTGAATCAGATAATGATTAAAAAATAGTAATCTCTTCTATATATTAATAACCTATTCGATCCGTTGAGATACACCCAAGTATTCTCTAATATTGATATGATATTGAATTATCACCTAATGAGGGAGAGGAATTTAGACATTCTAGATACTGAATTTAGGAGTATATAAAAATAATAAGAGTATCTAGTTAGGATGTTGAGTTTGATGAACTCACCAATAATATTTATGGCTACGATGAATAGGAATTTTCACTAGTATTTAGACAACTTTGTGGTTGTCATCATGGATGAAATTCTTATATTCTCCAAGACAATGGAGGATCGTGAGCATCACTTAGAGATCATGTTGGGTACACTTCATTGAATATAATCTCTATACTAAGATCTCCAAATTCTACTTTTGGATCAATTAGTTGCACCTTTTTGGACATGTTATTTATATTGTTAGTATATCTATAGACCTAGAGATGGTATAGGTAGTTATTTCTTAGGGTCGGCCCACTAAATTTTTGATATATGTAGCTTCTTGGGTTTACCTTGGTATTATTATTAATTTATCAATGATTTTTCTTATTTGGAAGTTCTAATGACGCGCCTAACCAAAAATGGAGTGATGTTATTGTAATTTAAGGCTTATGAGGTTGATTTTCAAAAACTAGTGGAAATGATGAATAAAACACCAATCCTAACCTTTTCTGATGTTGGTAAAGAGTATAATAATTATTATGACACATCATAAATTAGTTTGGGATAAATCTTGATGAATGTAGGTGATGTGGTTGCTTATGGTTCTATGAAACTAAGATCTCATGAGTAGAATTATCTAACCCATGACATGGAGACAAAAACAATATTTCATTCCTTGAGGTGTTGGATTCACTTCTTGTTGGGGGAGAAATTTATGGTGCATAAGGACTAATAAATACTAGAATACACATTCTCTCAATAATACCAATAAATTTAGTAGTAAAGGTGGGTTGTGTATCTATAATATTTTAAATTTGAGCTAGTCCATACCCCTAGAAAGGGAAATGGAATAATACATACTTTGATCCAGAATATGTAGGTTTAGGTAGTCTGAGAATCCAAAAGTGAATGGTTGTTAATGTATCATTTCACTAAGATGTATTTGGATGTTCGAGATCACAATGGTCGAGTGAAACTTACATTATTAACCATTCCCACTTCATTAATTTTTAAGATAAAGAGAATAAAACTATCTAATTTAGTGTGTTTAGCCTAGAGGGACAACATATATGGTGGGGAGCCAGCTATAGATTTGACCTTGGATGATGATGAGATTATTTACATTCATGGTCATGTATTGGTTACCATGGATATATGTAAATAATTTATTTGAGAATATAATTCCTTGAAATGGGTGGATTGCCCAAGTTTGAAAAATATATACTAAGACATGTGCCAGTAATATTAATGGTTGATAATAGAAAAGGATTTCATGGGTTTTTTATCTGATGCTCCACCTATTAGTAGGTGAATTCCTAAAAACCTGTGGTATTTTATCCTTTTACAATTATTATCCATCCATGAGTGTAAATGGGATAGAGTTACCATAGATTTTATGATGGGGTTTATAATAACTATATGGGGAAGTGATATGGTTTGGATGACAGTGAATCAGTTAAAAAATGTGGCTCACTTTTTTTTATTAGAGTGACCTCCTCCATGGATGATCTTAGAAATATCTATATCAATGATATGGTAATCTTACGTTGGGTCCCTCAAAACATTTTTCTAGATTGATATTATTTTTTCAAATCATTCTTTTTAAAGGGTTTTAAAAAAGCATTATGTATGAAATTGAATTTCAGTATTTCATATTATTCATAGACTGATGGATATTATGAGTGGGATATACATATTTTGTAGGACATGTTCAGAGCATGTGTATTAGATTTTATTCTAGTTGGACTTGGAATAATTTTCCTATAACAATATTTATTAACATTATATCTAGATGATACCTTATAAGTATTTTAATGGTTGACCATAATTATTATCACTATATTTATTTGAGTTTGGTGAGTTGGTATTGATCAAGATGAGTCTTTTGAAGGAGATGTTAGATCACATATAGTTGATACAAAAGTGGTTGGATACTACTCAGAGGAGATAGAGATATTACGTGGACTAATATGACTGACCTATTTAGTTTGAGGTTGGTGAATGGGTATTCTTGTAAGTTTCACCATGCATAATACATTTTTGGATTCAACATCCATGGTAGTTGGAACCCATTATTTTTGGACTATTCATGATAGTGAGAGGATAGTTCTATTGGAATACTAGTTGGATCTTACACAATAAATCAGGGCTATGAATGATGTTTTACACACATAATAGTTGATATGATACAATAAATATCCATATCATGTGATTAACATTTATGTTATTGAAATTCATAATGATGCATCCATTGAGGAGCATCTTATTTTTTTATTAGATTAAAGTGAAATGGGTCGCCACATTATGAAAATTTCTTTGGTGATGGTACAATAGAATAACATCATTAACCAAGAAGATACATAAGATTTATAATTGTACATTAAATATTAGTGTATAGAGTTATTTGATGAGGAGGCTTAGTGAAATTATGGAATGTAAATTTACGTTCAATTTCTATATACTGGTTGGGAGGAGGTTGTAAACACCCCTATAAATTATCAAAGGTATAAACCCTTTTAAATTCCACCAAACCACATAACATTTTATTAGTTATTATGGTTTATAGGTTTAAGAGTTCCATAGAAAGGGTTTTGGGGTGATTTTTAGGGTGGACCACGATTTTTGACATGGTTCATTGGATGAATAACATTTCATGACATGGTTTAGGGGGTGAACCATGATTCATGACATGATTTAGGGGGTGAATCATGTGTTGAATCATTTAATGAACACTAATTGTGTGTTTTATTTATAGGGAGATCTCTAGGAAATAGTGTGAGACTAGGTGATGGATGTTTGGGCCTCAAGGTAAGGTTGTTTGGGAGAGAGTCCTCAATTCACTTATCTGGAAAGGAAAACCCTTAGAGGGGGAGTTTGTAACACCCCACCTGTAACACCCAAGACTGAATTTTAGTATTTGAACAATTTTAATTCATGAATATATAGTATAATACACATTTAAATATTTCATGGAATTTTTTTTAATTATATATCATGAATATAATTTTTTGATCTTACCATGTTAAAATAATCCTAAAATGGATTTTTGAATTTTTCCATAGAAATAAGATTCTATAAATTATTGAAAATGGAGTATTTAAATAAAATTATTTTACTTATAATTTTTATATAATATATATAATTAACCATGTTTTAATTATCAATTTTTTATAAATAAAGAAAAGATCATTTGGTGGTAAAAACAAATTTTTTTCTTCAGAAAATTGATTTGAAGTGAGTAATGTTTTTTCCATCTTAATTAATTAAAAAAATCTCCAATAATCAATAATTTAAATGAAATTTATATATAATTTATATAAATATATTAATTTAAATTCATATAATGTTTATTATTACTAATATAGTTAATTTAATATCACCATATGCTTAAAATGTTCATTTTCATGGAAACCTATTTATTATCATGTTTTATAGGAATATTTTGGAATTAATTTATGCCACATATAGATATTTAATTTAATAATATGGTTTCCATATTTGAAATAATCATTTTCAAATTTATTAAATAGGCCATTTCCATTTATGGTGAGTATGAATAGTAAAAATGGTAAAAATTTGTTACTATGGTTAAAGTTAAAACATGATTTCTAGGGGTTAATTTAAAAATATATGGGTGAAATGGAATTAAACTTGTATAAATACTATTATATAAAAATATTTAAACCTTATATTATATAAAATTCAAAATATACTCAATATGGAGCCACTTTGCAAAGAAATTAACTTAATAATATTTTAAAACCTTGAAGACCTACACGTATGCCACCCATATCACTTATAAAAGGGTACCTCCTCTCTACTATTTTTCACAAATCTTGATTTATTTAGATAATAAATCTCTACAAAAATATATAAATAACATCCATATACAATTTCTATAGGTTATAATATTCAGAAAATATTATCCCTAGGGCCCTAAAGTGGAGATTTAGATAATCTCTTTCAAAGAAGAGGTAATCATATTAACCGAACACTTTTATTTTTCTTGTTGTTATTTTATGAAATTAAATTATTTCCCCAATATTAAAATATAATAAATAAATTATCATATATATATATAATTTATTAAATAAATGGAATAATATATAACAATCTCCTTCTCTATCAAATGGGACGCAAAACAATCGCTCGTGTGTACGGTGGACTACTGCCTCACGAACCAATGTAATTTGTTTTCCACCCCACCTCACATGGATTTTAATAATAATGAATCTAATTAATATATATGATAAATATTAAATAATTATGATTCTTTAAATTTAATATATCATCCATTTACTAACCATTCCACCTGTTAAAAATGATAACGTCACTCGTGCGTACACGTGGTCTACTCGCACCACAAAGTGATGTGATTCATTTTTATTACATTATTTTTTTGGATGATTCTATATATATATATATATATAGAGATAGAGAGAGAATATTTATAATATTTACATTATTATGAATTTTTTTATATGATAGATCCATGATCAAGACACAAGGACTATAACTGCTAAATCAAGACATACATGGAAAACGAAGCAGTTAACACAAGAAATAATGATAATAGTGAATGATTGTTGAAAAATAGGTGATACGATTTTATAAGTGAATAATATATGATATTATATAAATTTATATAATTATTTTATATATGTATAATAAATTTAGATTTATTATATAGGTGGTTAAATCATGTTAAACTAAGTTGAAGCGTGAGGTAAGTAGTTTCTTAACTAAAATTCATTTCATTGGGTTATATTACTTTTTTCATTGTCTATGTTATGAATATATTTTGTGTATAATGATGTATAATTATTTTATGTGGTGTTTAAAGTTTCATAATTTGGATTTAATATTTTTTTAATAACAAATTCATTGATTTATTCTCACTTCAATGTTATGATCTTTGTAAAGTATTTCATCTTAACATATAGTCCATTGGAATAATATTTATCATTAGCACGTATTTTTTTTATGTGGTCTATATAATACCATTTTAATGTTTATAATATGAATCTATATTTATTATTAGTAATTATAGTTTCAATTCATGTTTAATATTTCATGGGGTAACAATTTAAAAGTTACCAAAGTGGTAATAATTTATTTTACAATCACATTTTTTTAGATTTCTTATATTTTATTTGAAGGAATATTATATTTTATCCTTCATAAACACCATCTATTTTCTTATAATTTGTATATTTAAGGATTTTAAATGTTTTATTACAAATTTTACCCTGTTTTTCACTTTAATCAAGCAAATAATTTTTTAAGAGAAAATATGATATAATTTCTCCTTTTAAGGAGATATATTTTTCTTTCCATGTCTATATTTTTCAAAATTAATCTAAAAAGTTCCATATTATTTACAAATTTTTTTTATTAATTAATTTTTATATTATCATTTAATTTTTACATGGTTTTAAATAAATAAATATATTTTTTCTGAAAGGGTCATTTTGACTTCATAAAATTTCACAATAAATGTTTCTTTTCACATATATGATGCTAACAAATTTTCTCTCTGCCATAAAAACATTATACTGTTAAATTTATTATGTATGTTTTTAATAGTTTTAAAATGAAAATTATTTAATGAAAATTTATTTTAAAATTTTAATTTTAATTTTATTCTATTCTCCAAAAGACTTTATTTCCCTACAAAATATATATTCATGATTAATTGATGATCATTTTTTATCTTCTATTAATTTTTTGGTCATTGAATTTCTCATAAAAATCACATTTTTATGATCATATTTCATTGGTAATAAATTTATCATCTATATCCAGATTACTTATTTTAGGGATACAACTATTTTCTAAACTGTATACCATTTATACATATGTTGATTTTCTATGAAAGTTATTTTATTGACTAGAGAATATGGATATTCCTTCTTATTTACTTAATATATATATTTTTTGATAAGAAATATTTTTTATAAATTAAATTTATTATTCAATATATGAGGAATTAATTTTAAATAGATATATATGTGGGTCTCAGTTATGGATTATACCTCAATGCATTGATATTTCTCATGAGACAGACTAGCTAGATAGCCTTATTAAATGGATTTTTGGTGTATATCTACCCATACATGAAAATATCTTGGCACAGTGACTTGATAAAGACATCTGACATTGTTCAATTTATTCATTTATAATTCTATTATTATTATCCATGAGATTATTACATTGGTATTATCCATGTATGTCTTTCATGCTCATGTTATTGATTAATTAGAATTTATTTTCAGCAATTTACCTTTCTATTTAGATTGTACCATATTTAATTTTGATAACATTCATTGTATGCATACTATAATGGAAATTTTATATCACACTTATTTTGTTTCCATTTATCCATGATATGAATTAGAAATTTATTAATGAGTTTCAAGGACATAAAATATTAACTTTTACAACATTTTATATTTTATTTCCAATGTAAACTAGGAATCATGCATGTATCTGTTTCTTTAAGAATACTAAAATTATTGATCCTTATTGATGTGATACCTTTTATATTATGATAATGTAACAAAGTGGAAACTGACTCTGGGTTACTAGATTTGGGGTTATTATATTTGGTAAAAAATAAAGTTTGGTAGAAACCTTAGGAACTATATTTAGGAAAAAATAAATTAGATAACATAACACTTTGATAGTTTTTATGTATAAGTATATATAAAGAATAATGTCACAAAGTTTTATTAAATTAGATATTTAGTGGTTTTACTAGAAATTAAATCCCTTTTTAGATACTTCATGTGGATATGGTTTTGGAAGAGATGTATTTGCGGGGAATAACCCCCAAAAGATTTGGTCAAATATATCTTGACCATCATTCTAGTGCTCGATGAATGGGCCCTTACCATACACCAGTTTGAAACTCAAAATGGATATTATTTGGTTAATTCAGATGCTCTTTAGGAACCATTATGAAAGATTTGGTTATTTTTATGATTTAAGGATATTTCCCAAGAAACAGACGTAATTATTCTAAGATTAGTTATGAATAATTTTTCAATTTATTTTAAGAGTTACACTGATTATATACTATGATTTAAAATTAAAAATTTTATGAGATAATTTACTTTATTCTGTTCTAAGAAATGGTCCATGTCAGAAATTATATTATCAATACTTGTGGCCAATATAAATATTTCGCTGTGGAGAAAACTAATCCAACTGATGTTGACGTTGAAAAGATTATAGCCATATTAGGGTATCTAACCCCTCTTATGACTAATAAACTTGTATATATGGATCATAATGATGTTCCAATACATGATACACCAATATTAGTCTATTTCATGCAATAAAAGCTTCTATCATTTAGTGGAACTACTATTCCAGTAGTAGATGAGTAGTGGTTTAAGTCCCTTGAAATGATATTTCTAACCTTGAGATATAATGAAAGGAAAAAGGATATTCTATTAGAATATTTTATAATGGTGATGCTGATGAATTATAGTCATTTATATAGAATAATTTAGAGGAATAAGAAATAGAACATATGGTATAAATAATTTTTAATGTAACATTCTTCGATAAATACCCCCCTCATGAGAAATAAATTGAAATAAAGAGAATATTCCTAAAATTAAATAAAAAATAAAAGGAAAGAGTTTTATAGTATTAGGAACTTTTAAATGACTATATAGGTATGATATAAACTACATACACAATCCATAATTAAAATTTAACCATTTCTTTAATGGGATTATGCCAAGTCTCTGAAGAGAACCTATTTCTAATACTTTTTTATCATATAATGAATTTTTTTTATGTTACATCAAAATAGGAAAATAATTTTCTAGATATTATATATTAAAAGGAAATAAAGATAATAAGATTCCATATGAACACTAAGAAAAAGGGAATTATTCAAATAAGAATAGTGGAATGAATCAATTTTTATCATATGAAAATTATAGAAAGAAACATCCTGGAAAATTATTGAAGGGAATGTGAGTTTTTTATAAGTGTGGAGATAAGGATCATATAGATAATTAATCAATAGTAAAGAAAGAAAATATATTCATCCAATTCATAAAAAATATATAAATGATGCATTATTAAAATTAATGTTCCATTGATCAAGGGAAACCACCACAGAATTGGCCAGGGGAGAAGACAAAGCTTATGTGATCACTATAATTGAGGTTCAAGTTCATAATTATAGAGTGGAAGATACTTTAATCATAAACTAAAAATTACTAAATTATTTATTTGATTATATATCTTAGAAATAGTTTATATCTTCCATGTTTTATTAGAAAAATTGATATTTTATAATCGCGTGAAGAAGGATTTTTTTAGTCAAGTCTACTAGTGGAAATATCATCGCAATAAGGATGTGTCAATTAGTTCCCATTTTGAAACATAGATGAACCCTATTTATATACATGTTTACTATACCTATGGTTTAATTTTATATATTACTTTTTATATATTGGATTTCAAAATATGCTGAAAAACATTATTTCCAAGAGAAGGAAGTTACCATTCAGGATGAAGATGTAGATTTCCTTGTATTTTGAGGGGTGAAATCATCATATGGGTCATACTAAGATCCAACTCCAATATATCTTCTAAATGAGATTCACGGGGAATAATAGTAGATTCAATCTATATATGGGAAATATAATTTTCAAATTGAGGATGTACCAATTGTACAAGAATTCATTAATGTATTTCCTAAGGAATTACCTAGACATCCACCAGATCATAAAGATTAGTTTTCCACTGATTTATTACCTAATGAGAGACCTATATCAAAGACTCCTTATATAATCACCACTATTAAATTAATGGACTTAAAGAAACAAATATAAGAATAATGTGATAAGGGATTTATATGCCCTAGAATTTCACATAGCGGATCACCTGTTCTTTTCCTTATGAAGAGATATAGATTTATGAGGTTGTGAATTGATTGTATGAAAATAAATACTATAACTACATTTGAAAGTATCATCTAGCTCACATTGATGAATTGTTCGATCAAATTCAAGGAGCTCAAAATTTTCAAATATTGACCTTGATTCTGGGTACCATGAATTATGAGTAAAGAAAGAAGGTATCCTAAAGTCAATATTTTGTATGAGGTATAAACATTATGAGTTTATAATAAATCTATTTGGATTGACAAATGAACCCTATATTTTATTGGTTTTGTGGAAAAATTATAAAAAGAATATATTAATATTTTTTGTGGTATTTATTGATGATATCTTATTGTAATCTAAAATCTATGAGGACCTTGAGAATCACTCATGGATTATTTTTCAGAATATTAGTGGAAATGATTTATTTGGAAAATTTATAAATACTGAAGTATTCCTTTTAAAATTTTCATTACATGGCCATATTTTCTCTAAGGATGGAATCTATGTTGATCCTGTAAAGATAAAGATAGTTAAAGAATATCCTACACTAAATAAAATAAATTCTATATATAGTTTACAAGGTTTGTTAGGATATTATTTTTAGTTTTTTTATCAAAATAATTTCTTATTAGATAACATATTAACCAAGACTACATGTATAAGGGTTAAGTTCACATGGAAAAAGGAAAACAAATAAAGTTTTGAATAATTGAAGAGGAGATTAGTCAGTTATCTGATATTGAATCTATCACTGGGAAAGAATGAATTTGTGATATATAGTGATGCATCAATGAAGAGAGTTTGTGTAATTATATATAATGATAAAGTTATTTCCAACACATTAAGTTAATTAAAAACTCATGGATAGAATTATCAAACATGTGATCTTGAGTTGAAGGCTATAATATTTAATTTAAAGATATAGATATATTATCTATATAGTGAAAGATATAATATATAAACAGATCATATGAGTCTGAAATACATATTTTCAATGAAATAACTCAACATGAGACAAAAGATATGTATAAGGATCCAAAAGTATTATTATTTCTCAATACACTACCTTTCAGGGAAGAAAAAAAAGGTTTTTGAATCATTAAGTAGTAAATATCATTGATTTCTAGTTAAAATTAAGATTAATAGTGATTTTATATTCCTAGATTTAGTAAGGATGGATATGTACATTATTAATTAATGGGAAGAATTAATCCTTTTCAGATTATTTCCAAACCATATTTATTAGAAAATATAGAAATTTCTCATCCAAATAATGAAAATTTTCAAAATAAAATTAAATTTGGGAATGATGAAAAATTGGAAAACTTTTTTTTTGAAGAAAATATTTATAAATTTTAAAATAGTATATGTGTTACATCAATAATTATGCTAAAAATAAAATTTTAAGATGATTCTCATAGCTTCGATTTCTCTATACACCTTGGTAGTACTATGATGTATAGGGATTTTAAGAAACATTTTTTATAGGATAATATGAAGTGGGAAATTGGTGATTATGTATCAAGATTCATAGTTTATCCACTGGTGAAGGTATATAGACAACATAATAAAATATTCACTCAACCAATACATATTAATATCTGGAAATGGAATGATATCACTATGGAACTTGTCAATATATTTCCAAGGACTACTTAAAAGAATAATTACATATGGGTTATTATTGATCGCCTTACCAAATATTCACATTTAATCACTATAAGAGAATATTTTCTTTTTGGTCACCTCACAGGACTCAATATTAATGAATTTTTAAGAATTCATTGTTCAATTATTTTTATTATATCTGATCATGATCCAAAATTTACATCAAAAGTCTAGAAAAGTTTTCAGAAGTAACTTGATTTAAGGAATAATTTGACCAATGCCTGTCATCCTGAAACTAAGGGATAGTATGAAAATAATGTTAAAACATTAAAAGGAATGTTTAAGTGAATATCACGTGACATTAAATGTATATGATATTATTATTTAACTTTGGTGTAATATTTTTATAATAATAGCTTCTATTAAAGTATTCAAATGTAAATGTATAAAGCATTATATGATAAGAGATTTCATACTCTAACTTTTTGGGATGAAGTCGATGTATTGAATATTATAGGCCCAGAACATTCTGAAGATAAAATGATGAAGGAAAAGACTATTTATACCTATATTAAAAAATATGAAAAAAGGAAAAAGATATATATTGATAATCCAAGTAAATATTTGGAGTTTTTAGTGGTATATCAGATTTTCATGAAGGTGGCTTCATAGAAGGGTGTTACAAGGTTTGTTAAGAAAGGAAAACTAAGCCCCATGTAATTGGACCTTTTTAAATCATTGAAATAATTTAATATATGGATTATCATTTAGAAATTACACTAATACTCTCTAAAGTACATGATGTGTTCTATATATCATTGTTAATGAAGTATAATCTTGACCCAACACATGTGCTCACCTTTGAATAAATATAATTGAAACATGATCTATCCTACCACGAAGATCCTATCAAAATTGTTGACCTTAAAGAACTAGTGTTTTGAAATAATAAAATTTTACTAGTAAAATTACTTTAGAGATATCAAAAAATAGTGTAAGAAACATTGGAAGCTAAGGATGTTATGAAGAAAAACAACCCTTATTTTTTTAGAAAGTAATTTCCAAATAAATTTCAAGGATAAAATTTTTGAAGGAGGGAATAATGTAACACCAAATATTAAATTATAGTAAGTGAAATTTTTATTTATATTAAACTATTTTAAAATTCACATTTTAATATTTTATTGAATAGAAATTCTAATTTTATTTCAATAATATCTATTTTGAGATTACTATGTCAAACTAAGATTAGAATTAATTTTTGAAATTTTCCATTAAAATAATATTTTATAAATAATTGAAAATGTATTATGTAAATAATAATACTATTATTTATAATAATGTGTTATAAAATATATAAATAAAATTTATTTATTATCAAATTTATATAAATAATGTAAATATCATTTATAGGTAAAAGGGTTATTTTTAGAAGCCTATTTTTATGTGCATAATGTTTTTCCATTTTAATTATTTATGATAATTTATAATAATCAATGATTTAAATTAAATTTATAGACTATATATATAAATATATGAATTTAAATTCTTATAATGGTGATTACTACTTATATAGTTAATGTAAGATCATCTCATTATTAAAAATTGCATTTTCAGGAAAAATTGTTTTTCATCACATTTTACTACATTATTTTTAAAATAATATCTTCCACTTATAGGAATGAAATTTGATAAAAAGTTTTTCATATTTTTTATGATAATTTACAAATTTATTAAATATCTAATCTTTATTTTTTGACATTATGAATAATAAAAATTGGTTATTATGGTTAAAGTCAAAATGAGTTTTACAGGGAGGGGGATTCTAAAAATATTAGGATAGAAAAGGTCTTAAAACGTGTCTAAATCACATTATATGAATATATTTATACCCTGTAACATCTGAACATCTAAATATACTCAATTTATAGCCCCTTTTCCAAGAAAATGACTTAATAACATTTTAAAACTTTAAAAAATCACAAGTGTGCCACCCACCTCACTTATAAAAAGGAACCTCGTAACCTCATTTATTCAAACCTCTTGAAACATTTAACTCAACTAAATTATAAAAAATATCTCTCCAACAACATAATTTATGTCCAAAATGTGATTGTATTCCTAATAGACCAACCCCAAGGACCTTAAGAGAAAATATAAGGGTCTCTTTCAAAGAAGAGGTAATCATCTTAACCAAAAACTTTTATTTTTTTTTACTTTTACCACATTTAATTATGTTATAACGATTAAAATATTATAAATATATGATATAAAATATACTTATATGTTATTATATCAATTTAATAATATTTATCCATCCTATTCTCCATAAAATGGAAACAAAACCATCACTTAAGTGTACGAAGTACTACCTCCTCACAAACCAATATAATTTGATTTATGTCACTGTATAACATAGATACTCATAATGATTTATCTAATGGAAATATATATTATAGTTATTAAATAATTTTTATTTTTACAATATAATATATCATCCACTTTCTTACCCTTCCACCAATTAAAAAAATGATAATGGTGCTTGTTCGTACGTGTGGTCTACCACCTCTACGAAGCAATGTGATTCATTTTTCATGTCCACTTTTCACATATTATTTTAAATATAAATAATAAAAAATTATAATTTTAATTTAATGATTAAAATATTTTATATGATATAAAAATTATAAATACAGAAGGACTATAACTTCTGAATCAAAACAAACATGGAAAACAAAACAGTTTATACTTGAAACAATGATAATAATGAAAGATTGTTAACAAACAGGTGATAAGATATTATGTGAAACATATATGATATTATAGATATGCATATGGTTCTAATATGTAAGCATAATTAATCCTGGTTTATTATATATGTGGTTATATAATTTTCAACTAAGTGGAAGCATGGTGTTAGGGGTTTCTTAACTCAATTTCTTTTGTTTATGTTTTATTAATTTTTCATTTTCTATGTTATGTGAAGATTATTTGTTTAATTAAATTTGATTATTTTATACTCTATTTACACATACATTTGGTGGATTTAAATTTATTATAAATAATAACTTCATTGATTTATTCTCACTTTAATGTTTCATCCTTTGTAAGGGATTTCGCCTCAACTTCTACTCTATTCAGACATATTTGGTATTAAAAAACTATTTTATTTTATGAGTTGTATATAATACTCCTTTGATGTGTATAAAATGAATATATATTTATTAATGGTGATTAATGCTTCAATAATTTTTTTTTATTCAAGGGATTAAAATTTAAATTATATATAAGAGGTAAGAATCAATTTTACAATTTCAATTTTTGGGATTAATTTTTTTTATTGAATGAATCTTATAATATATCACTAATAAAATACATATATTTTACTATAATATTTATATTTAATTTTTTTTATTTCATTACAACTCTTCATCAATTTTTTTACATGAACCAATCAAATAAAATTTTAAATGAAAAGCTGAACTTATTTCTCTTTTGAATCATGTATATTATTCTTCCATGTAGACATTTTTCAAAATAGTTTTAAGAAAGTAATTATTATTTTCTCAAATGATTAATTAAGGACATTAAATATTATTATTTAATTACTATAAGGTTTCCAAGTAATCTTTATAATGTTTTCTGGATGTTTCATTTTTAACTTTCTTTACAAAAATTCTAAAGAAATGTTTCTTTTTTAAGGTATACATAATTAACATATTTTCCCACTACCATAACCATTTTCTGCTATTTATCTTATTATAAATGTTTTCAATGATTTTAAAAATAAAATTATTTGATGAAAATTAATGTAAATTCTTCGCTTCCATTTTGTTCTATTCTCCAATAATACTTGGTTTTACTATAAAATCTATATTTATGACTAATGTATGTTCATATTATATGTATTATTAATTTTTTGGTCATTTAATTTCTCATGACGAATTCAAATTATTTTGAAAATATTTCACTGGATAATGCATTTATCTTCCAAATATATATTCTATGTATTATGGATATACTTAGTTTCTAAACCATATACAATTTATACATATGGTGTTTTTATATGAAAATTATTTGATTGACTAAGAAAATATTTATATTCCAAATTATTTTTTCAATAAATATTTGTTTTGATAAATTATATTGTTTATAAATTAAATTTATCATCAAATATATGAGTAATGCATTATACATAATGTTATGAGTGGGTCTTGATTCTATATATCTCCTTGATACATTGATGGGTCTCATGAGTCAAACCAATTGGCCAACATTATTAAATGGGTTTTATTATAAAAATAATGATATTTAAAAATATTTTGGAAAAATATCTTGATCTTAATATAAAAAATTATACATTTCCTTTGTTTAGAATTCAATTTTTTATTTTCCATGAGATTTTTAGTTTTATATTATCCATGGATATATTTTTTACTCAAGTTATTGATTAAATGTCATATATTTTTAATTATTTAACTTGCATTATTGATTATGAATTATTGACTCATGATAGATTCCACTGTAAAAAACCCTTACTAATTTTTTGAGATTACCCTTATTTTTTTTCCTTTCCCCAGGATATGAAGATGGAATCTATGAATTAGTTTCGTGGATGTAAAATATTTACTTTTACTATGATTTATATTTGTTTCCAAGGTAAACTGGTAATCATGTATATATCTAGTTCTTTAAGAATACTAAATTTATTAATCCTTGTTGATGTGATAACTTATATATTATTCAAATATAATAAAGTACACACCAAGAATGAGTTACTAGATTTGGGGTTGTTACACCACATATTTGTCGAGCTGCATTATGGTAGGGTATTTGAATCTAGATGTGGGTAATCGACTTGTTTTTGTAAGACATAGGTGCCAAAGTGGTTTGATATAAAGATTAGGAGGACCATATATGGACCCATATATCTAAGGAAGCTTTTGGAAAGATTCATGGTGTGACATAGGGATTCTCTCTATGAAAAATCATGGAATGTTTTAGAGTAGTGTTTCCCAAAACATTACTAATGTGAAAGTATAATTCACCCCATGGATTATTCCTAGGTAGTGTTTTTAAGTGTTTAAAATAGGGAACTCACCTGGTAAAACCTGTGTTCTTCAACACAGCCACCTATCTCATTTTTGATGAATTTTGGCATTCAATGGCTATTCTCATCCAATTCTTGGTGGATCAAACTGTATTTGAATACAATGGATTTTTATCGGTAAGTCAAAGAATCTATATTCTATTTATGTTTAATTTATTCTATATTTATTATTACTATTATCATAAAACCTTATTATAGCTACCCATACTTCTCATACATAAATATTACATCTTATTAAATGAATATTCAACATATAATATTATGACTACCCTGCTTTTTATTACACAGTTAAACCTTATTTATTACATAAAATTCAATTTATAAAACATATAATATAAAGTGTTCAAGTGTCTTTGGGGATTAGGAACATTAAATAACAACTTCTAACATAAAACACACAAAATATTTATTGAAAACATCCATTACATGACCACTAAATTTCCATATACTTAGCATTGCATGGGATAACCTGAGGACATACATAAGAAAATGGTGAGCTATAAAGCCCAATAAGAGAGTAAAGAAGGAATAACATGAAGAATACAATACATGTTATGCAATAGGCATATCAATGGGGAATAAAAGAACATGAAAATAAAGTCATGATATATAAGGATTATCATAACATAGAAATGTGGCAACAATACTTAACATGTAATTTTCATGTGCCAAGGCTCACTACACATGGAACATGAGTAAACCCTCATTGCACATGAAGAACGAGTAAACCCTCATTGAACTTGAATTATTATGAGTCAACACTCATTTCAAATGACATATCATGATACTATACTTTACCCAATGCATTGGAGAGATATCAGGGCACACCCTTCTTAAACATTTCATTTCATAAATTAGGGTGCCACATGGATCATAAAAAATGGATTCATTAAACATCATAATTTATTCCATGATAAAGAAAATGATGAATTCATACATGAAACTCTATAATCAATATGTAAAAGTGCATAAAGTTGAATACCCTTTATAGAGAAATGGGCATGGTATTCACTACACAATGACTTTGTCTTGGAAAAACGTGGTGCAATTTTTCCAACATAACGGTGTGACATAAAAATTTCTAAAAATGGTTGATGAGAGAGAAAGTGGTGTCTCATAATGTGTACATGAAATTTACAGTAATGGGTTCATATATATACCTATACCAACATAAGAAATGGAATTTGGATTCATAATAAAAAATAATTTCTTGAATGTAAATGACGAGGGAGAAATTTCTTATAGAATTTAATCATGGTAACAGGTGTACATGGGAGGCATTAATGAGAGATAAATAGGTCTATAAAAAACTAACAAATAAGGAGGGAATTATGGGGGAGGTTATAAATCAAACCCCAACATTTGAAATTGAAATAAAAAGGATATAACTTTATAAAGAAACTTGGACAATATTTAGAATGGAAGAAATTCCTTTCTTGGAAGTGTGATCCCAAAGGCTTGGGATAGGCTTGATAGAGGATTATTGGGATCTTGGGGTGTTTTGGGAGGATTATATATAGAGTAGGGAATAGTTTGGACAAACTCCAAAGGATTTTAGTGAAGAGGAAGTGGGAGCTCGGGTTGTTTTATATTGGAAAGTGGAGGGAATTCTTTATTATTTAGGTTTGGGACACCAAAAATTAAACTAATCAAAAACACAAACCAGACCATGGTTTTTGCCTATGGTTTTTTCCAAAGGGGAGTTAAAAACAATATTAAATAATAACAATGGATGAAATTATTAAAAAAAATATTTATTCTTATAAGGAGGTGAGTCACACTCTCAAAGAAATCAATTTAAAATGAAAAAATGTTTTATAAGTTTTGGAAGCTCCACTAAGGCTTTAGAAAATAAATCAAACAACCTAAAATCAAATTATTTTAATGGTAAAAAATTTATTGGCCGAAAATAATGTTTATTTTATTTTATTACCTCACTATTGGGTCATTATGATGTCATAAAAAAAATTATATAATTAAACAGTATTTTATTTTTACCGAAAAATTAGACTGTCTCAGATAATTATGAAAAATTCACTCTTGGATAATTTCAAAATCCTAATTGAAAAAAATATTCATTTTATCTAAATATTTTTCTATATATTTGAATTTTTTATTTTAAAATAAAAACTAACATTTATCAAAAAAAAACATGGGTTTTGACAAAAACATCTTTCAAACATTAATAAAAATTACAATTTCATTCCTAAAATTATACAATTATTTATATTTAATAAAAATTAATTTAATAATAAAATAATATTTATTTTAAACATAATTTAATTCAAAAATACATTAATTCATCAATATAGATTTCTTAGTTTAATATTAACTAAAAATACTATTTGCACTTTAAAAACTCTTTACAAAGTAACAATAATAAAACGATTGTAGAGTATTGATACAAAAAAGAATATATGTAGTCATAGTTCTGGGGACTTGTTACATAACCCATTAAAACACCCACATAAGACCTTAGGGTAAGGTGTGTGATGGTGAAAGACTCTTTTGGTGGCTCAGATAACATCGCTCGAGTGGTAATCTCTCTCAACTTCCACTTCTCTCATAGGCGGTTCCGCTCGAGATTAAAGTATTCAAGATCGGCTTGGGAATGATCCAGAGTGAAGCCGAATGAAACCACCTCCTTTCCGAACTCCCACAAATGGGCATCATAAGGGGCATGTATACTGAATGAGGACATCACTTCCTTTTTCAGAGTAAATTGGATTTGTTAATGCCCTATATTTATACAAATCATGTGATCATTGTTCAACAACTATATTAGCAATGGTCAAAATCATTACTGGTAATTTAAGATCCAAAAACATAAAATCATGTAATTGCATATGTTATATAACCATTTCCCATAATAATACATTTAATTAGATCAAGATGTATCTTTCGTTGATATAAGTTTGGGTCGTTACAATCTTCTCCCCCTTAAGAAATTTTTCCATGGAAATTTTCTATTCCCACACTAAAAAAATTCGGGTAACTCTGCTTCATCACTTCCTCCAGTTCCCATGTTGCCTCTTCAAAATTGTGGTTTCACCATAACACCTTGATGAGGGGAATTGTCATATTTTGTTGAAATTTTTCTCTACGATCTAAGATCTTCATTGGTTTCTATTCGTAAGAAAGATCATTATCTAACTTTACTACATCTGAAGAGAGTACATGTGAAGGGAATGGTATGTACTTTCTTAAGAGGTATACATAAAAGGAACCATTTACTTTGGCCATGGTGGGTGGAAGTACTAGTCTATAAGCCACAACCCTAAAATGATCAAGAATCTCGAAGGGGCCGATGTACGTAGGATATAACATCCCTTTTATTTTAAACCTCATGACCTTATTCCATGGAGATTTTCATAGAAATAACATATATCCAACATTTAACTCAAGGTCTCGTTGACGGTTATCTGCATAAATCTTATGTCGACTTTGGGCTGCCCTGATATGCTGCTGAATGGTTGTCACCTTCACCACCATTTCCTCGAGCATTTTAGGTCCTAGAAGCATACGCTCACCGAATTCATCCCAACACGCGGGTGTTCTGCTCCTTTTACCATAAAGGGCTTCACATGGTGCCATTCAGATGCTCGAGTGGAAGCTATTATTCATAGAGATTTCAACTAGTGGAAGATGTTGGTCTCATCCTCCTTCGAAGTCCATAGAATATTATCTTAACATATATTCCAATGTCTGAATAATTCGCTCATATTAGCAATCAGTTTGAGGATGATAGGTCATACTGAATTTCATTACAACACTTAGATCATGTTGAAGACTTTTCCCAAACATCAAGGTGAATCTCTGATCATGATCAGATTCAATAAATAGTGGTACTGTATGAAGCCTTACCTTTTCTTTGATGTAAATCTGTGAAAGTTAATCCAATGACAATTCCACTCGAATCGCAATAAAGTGATCTGTCTTTATTAGATGATCCACAAAAACCCATATAGAATTTTTTTACTCTTGATGTTTTTGGAATTCTAGTGACAAAGTCCATGGTAATATTGCCCCACTTCCATTTTGGTACATGTAGTGGTTGCATTATCCCCTTAGACTTTTTCCTCTCAGCCTTCACTTTCTAACATTCTAGGAACTTAGATTTATATTTAGCAATCCCCCTTTTCATATTGTCTCACCAGATGTTTTCTTTGTGATCCCAATATATCTTTGTGCTCCCTAGGTGAATAGAGAAGGTTTAGCTATGTGCATCCTTCAGAATCTCCTTTTTTATCCCTGGATTGGATGGTACACATAATCATGACCCAAATCTCACTATTCCATCCTTGTCGACCATGAACTCTAAGGATTTCCCATTTCTGAATGCTTTTAACATTTTCATAATTTCCACATCCTTTCTTTGAGCATCATTTATTATCTCCATGAGGGATAGTTGAGCAATCATTTGAGAAAGAATTGATGATGTTACTACCTTAATGATTCCCATGTCCATCCTCTGCAAATTCATGAATATTGTATCCTTTTCAATTCTCATCATTGATAAATATGTAGGATCATTTCAACTTAGAGAATCTTCCACCTTATTTTCCTTACCGGGATAGTTGAGAAATCATTTGAGAAATAATTGATGATGTTACTCCCTTAATGATTCCCATGTCCATCCTCTGAAAATCCATGAATATTGGATCCTTTTCAATTCTCATCATTGATAAAGATGCATGATCCTTTCAACTTAAATAATCTGCCACCTTGTTTGCCTTACCGGGATGGTAGTGGATTGAGAAGTCATATTCCTTGATGAGTTTTATCCATATAGTTTGGCACATATTAAGCTCTTTTTGTGTGAATATATATTTGAATCTCTTGTGATTGGTATATATCTCACACATCTCCCCATAAAGATAATGCTGCCAGATTTTCAATGAAAAGATCACAGTCACCAACTCTAGATCATGCGTGGGACAGTTTTACTCATGGATTTTCAGCTTCCTTGAGGTGTAGGCTATCACTTTATTATTCTACATAAAAAAAAACCCAGAATATTCTTCAAATCATCACTAAACACCATAACATATTCTCCAGTCGTGGGTAATGTGAGAACGTGCACAATGATAAGCCTTCTTTTCAACTTATTGAATCTTTCTTCGCATTCATCACTCCAGAAAAACATGAATCCTTTCTGAGTTATCTTGGTAAGAGGGTTTGAAAATTGTGAGAAATTTCTTACAAGTCGGAGATAATATCCAGATAACCCCAGGAAGCTATGGATATCCATTATCCATGTTGTCCTCATCCATCCCTCAATTGCAGTTGTCTTGGAGGGATCCACATATATCCCATCGCTTGGGATGATATGACCAATTAATGATACCTCCTTCAACCAGAACTCACACTTGTTGTACTTTGTATAGATATTATCCTTCCACAAGGTATTTAGTAGAGTTCTTAGATTCTCCTCACGATCCTCCTTGGTTTTGGAGTATATTTGAATATCATATATAAAGACAACCAAAAATTTTCAAGGTAATATTTGAAGTCTCTCTTCATCAAGTCCATGTAGATTGCTGGAGCATTAGTTAGTCCAAAATACATTACTACAAATTCATAGAGCCCATATCTTATACGAAAAGTAGTCTTGGGTATATCTTCCTTCTTCACCCCTACTTGATAATATCATGACCTTAAATCCACCTTGGATAAGTATTGTTCTCCACATAGCTGATCAAATAAGTCATCAATTCGTGGTATAAGATACTTTTTCTTTATCGTGATTTTTTTAAGCTCACGATAATCAATGCAAAGGTGTATTGAACCACCCTTCTTCTTGATGAAGAGGACTGGTTCACCCCGTAGTGAAAAACTTGGGGGTATAAACCCATTATTCAGATTCTCCTATAGTTATTTATTCATCTCCTCAAGCTCCAAAACAACCATTCTATACAGAGTCTTGAATATTGGAAATGCCCCAGGTATAAGATCAATTGAGAATTCAACATCACTTCTAGGAAGAAGACCAGACAATTCCTCAGAAAATACTTCAGCGAATTCCCTAACAATATGCGTGTCTTCAAGGATGGTTTCCTCCTTGGACTCGATCATTTGATCCGGATACACGTGCTCATAGGGCAGAAATATCCATGCATGAGATGATGGTGCTAAAGAAGTTTAATCTTCCACCTTGCACTTGTATTGAATCGGGGGTAAATTCTCTATATGGAGAGTGATTTCCCTCTCACAGCAATTTATGTTGGCTCTTTATAGGGAAAGACAATACATGCCAAGAATTGTAACAAATTCCACTAGAGGGAATATTATGAGATTCTCCGAGAAGTTCAATCCACCGATTATGACTAGGGGGAGTTAAATTCATGGTTTGCAATGATTTTCTCATTTTTCATACTCACCGACATCTTTACATACATGGTTTGTGGTGGTGTTGGAATTTTTATTCTAACGTTTTAGAATACAAAAGAATGCATAGAACCAGAATAAAAAAGTACGTTCACTATTCTTGAATGAATAATTAGCGTACCTCTCACCACTTAAATGTCGGGGTTCACTTTGGAAGTAGTGATGGAGAAACCTCACCCTTGCTTCCTTGTAAGTTGTTGGTTGCCTTCGAAAACCCTTGGCTTTGGGCACTAATTTTCAAGATGCCTTGGTTATTTGCAGTTGAAGCAATGAACAACATGTTGAGAGTCGAATTAAGCGTTCCTCTCCTTTGTCATAGTTATGGTTTTTTCTTGTCAGTAGTTAACAGCTAGTTGCCCCTTTCTTCCACACCTAAATCATTTCCTCATCCCCTCCAAAAAAATTTCGGGGTGCTTCTTTCTGCACCTTTGGAAACTCGGGTACTTTATTTTTTTATCACCGTTGGATTTATCAACCGGACAGCCAGAATTGAACTCTACCTTACACTTCTTATCCTCATGATACCCCTGAGATTCTCTGATCTCTATTTTGACCTTGAGGTCACATCAGATAATTTTCTCATAGTTGTCGAAGTCACAGATCTCTATGGATTTCCACAAGCTAGGTTTCAGCCCACTAATGAAGTGGTCAACCTTGCATTCGGGGGTAATGAAAAAGACCGAGGTGTATAGTGCAAGCCTTGTGAAGTTTTCCTCACACTCTCCAATGGATTCTTCTTCTTTTTTTTCGTTAGGACAAGGAAGTACCTTTCTGTCTTATGCTGGAGGGTTTATATAAAATATTTATCGAAAAACTTATTCTAGAAATCCTTCCACTCCAACACCTTGATCTCCTCCTCAAGTTTCATATTTTTGATCAATGTCCACCATTGATCTACATCACCCTTCATATGATAAGCAGCCAGAAGAACCTTCTCTTGTCCATAACATTAAAGGATGGAGAATATCTTTTCAATGGAGTTGATCCATTTTTCAGCGATAGTGGGATCAGATGATCCATTAAAAGTAGGAGGCCTTTGTCTCATGAAGCTCTTGATAGAGATTTTTTCTTTCTTAGGGGGGGGGGAGGGTTGAACGTTCCTCTTGAACCATGTTCCTATTCAAATCACGAGTTAACTGAGAGAGTATCATGGCAAATTTTTCTATTCCTTCTCCCATTGGATTGGGAATCTCATTAGAACAATCATCACATTGGTCTTCACATCATTTGTTAGCTTAATTCCTCCTATTACTGGCCATTGGATAGAATAAAAGGAATGTTAGTTGTAACACATAAAAGGTAATACAAGGACAAAAAATGTGACTTATAAATAACTTTTATTTCCTTAACTTATGAATCTATAGGCTTCAATCTATGTTATCCATGATATACTTTCTAACTTATGTTCTTAGGGGCATTTTTTTATTACCTTAATAATTGTTCATAATAATCTTGTGAATTGACCAAAGCATATCTCCTGGGAGTCTTGTAACCAAGAGTGCAGCAAGGCCCATTGTTGTATACCAGGATACCACGAGTGAAGCCCTAAACTCCTTGTCAGAGTTTTCACTCCTAGGTACATATGTTCTAGATCCGCCTCTACATGCTCGTATCTAGACAGAGATGTATTTTCTTGATAAACCACTTACTCAATACTCACCAAACCATAGGTATGTTTTTATTATACTTAGTCTAATCTCTAAGTATTCACATTGGTTTTATAATCCTAATCCCCAAAATAACTAAACCTATCCTCTGATACCAACTATGACAACCCTACTTTTTATTAAACACTTAAACCTGATTTATTACATAAAATTCACTTGATAAAACATAGAATATCGAGAGTTATAGTGTATTTGGGGATTAGGAACATTACATAACAACATATAACAAAAAATGCACAACATATTTATTGAAAAATTTCTTTACATGGACACTTCATCCCCTTGTACTTAGCATTGCATGGGATAACCTGAGGACATGCATAAGAAAAGGGTGTGCCATAAAGCTCAGTAAGGGAGTAAATAAGGCATAACAAGAAGAATACAATACATATTATGAAATAGGCATATCAATATAGAATAAAAGAACATGAACAAAAAGGCATGATATATCATGATTATCATAACATGGAAATGTGGCAACAACACCTAACGTGGAATTAGCATGATCCAAGGCTCATTACGCATGAGGCATGAGTAAAACCTCATTTTAAATGAAGCACGAGTAAAATCTCATTTCACTTTAGTTAGAATTATTCAACACTAATTTCACATGACATATCATGATACTATACTTTACCCAATGCATTAGAGCGCTATCAGGGCACAACCTTCTTAAACATTTCATTTTATGAATAGGTGTGCCACATGGATCATAAAACACTGATTCATTAAACATCATAATTTATTCCATGATAATGAAAATTTTTAATTGATACATGAAACTATATAATCAATAAACAAGTTTTCAAAAAGGTTAATACCCTCGATTGAGAAATTGACATGGAATTCACTGCACAATGACTTTGGCTTGAAAAAATGCGGTGCCATTTTGGCACCATAACGACGGGACATAAAAATTCATAAAAATGGTTGATGATATAGAAATGGGTGTATCATAATGTGTAAATGAAATGGATATTAAGGGGGTCTTATTGATATATATCTAAACATAATTAACAGAATTTTGATTCATAATACAAAAGAATTTCTTGAATGTAAATGAGGATAGTGAATTTTTTTACAGAATTTCGGCATAGTAACGGGTGTACATGGGAGGCATTATTGAGAGAGAAAAATGTATCACATCAATTAAAAAATAATGAGGGAAATATGAGGTGGGTGTGAAATCATACCCAAACATTTTTAATTGAAATAAAAACGATATAACAATATAATGAAACTTGGAAAAAATTTAGAAAGGAAGTAATCCCTTACTTGGATGTGTGATCCCAAAGTCTTGGGAGAGGCTTGAGAGAGGATTATTGGGAGCTAGTGGCGCCTTGGGAGGATTTTAGAGAGAGGAGTGGAGAGGTTGGACGAACTAAAAAAGATTTTAGTGAAGAGTAAGTGGGATCTTGGGTGGGTTTATATAGTTAAGGAGAGAGAATTCTTTATTATTTATGTTTGGGACACCACACTTTAAAATAATCAAAACCACAAACCAGCCCTTGGGGTTTTCCCAAGGTTTTCGCCAAAGGGGAGTTTAAAAAAATATTATATAAGTACAATGGCCTAAACTCTTAAAATAATAAGGTTTCTTATGTGGAGGTGAGTCACACTCTCAAATAAATCAATTTAAAAAGCTAAAATGTTTTATATGTTTTGGAGGCTCCACTAAAGCTTTGTAAAATAAATCAAACAAAAATAAAATCACATTATTTTAATACTAAAACATATATTGTCTGAAAATAATGTTTATAGTATTTTATTACATCACTATTTTCATTATTATGTCATAAAACACCTTATATAATTAAATAGTATTTAATTTTTACCACAAAAATCGACTATCTTAGAAAATTTTGAAAAATTAACCATTGAATAATTTCAGAATCATGATTCCAAAAATAATATTAATTTTATCTAAATTATTTTATAAATATGTGAATTATCACTTTTTAAATAAAAACTGACATTTATCGAAAAAAACATGGGTTTTGACAGAAACAGCTTTCAAACCTTAATAAAAATTACAATTGCATTCATAAAATTATATGATCATTTATATATAATAAAAAGAAATTTAATAATAAAATAATATTTTATTAAAATAATATTTAATTCAAAAATCCATTAATTCATCAAAATATATTTCTTATATGAATATTAAATAAAAATAATATTTGCACTTTAAATACTCTTTACATTGTAACAATAATAAAATGAATGTATAATATTTATACGAATAACAATGTACATAGTCATAGTGATAGGGTATTGTTACATAATCCTTTAAAACACCTGCATATTCCCAAAGAATAAGGTGTGTGATGTCGAAAAACTCTTGGAGTGGCTCGGATAATATCTCTCGAGCGGTAATATTTATCAACTTTCAGTTCTTTCATAGGTGGTTCTACTCGAGATTAACGTATTCAAGACCAGCTAGGGATTGGTCAAGAGAGAATCCTAATGACGCCAACTTCTTTTCGAGCTCTGTAAAATGGGATTCATATAGGGAAAGTCTACTGAATGAGGCCATCCCTTCCTTGGTCTGAGTAAATTGGATTTGTTAAAGCCCTATTTTTATATTAATCATGTGATCACTGTTCAATGACTATATTAGAAACAGTCACAATTCATAACAGCAATTTAAAATCCAAAAACATACAACCAAGGACGTTAATATGTTTTAAAACCATTTAACCAAATAATACATTTAATTATATTAAGAGGAATGTTTCATTGATATAAGTTTGGGTCCTTACAAATATAATCCTCAATCCAAAAATCATGTAGGTTTAGTGTCTTTGGAAGAATATATACATAAAAAACTTTTTTATAAGATATATAAATAATGTCACATTAATATCTTAAATAATATAATCCTTCTTAGAAATATCTTACTTAAAACCCTTCTTCATAACAAGGGTAAAAGAAACATAAGAAAGGATAAGATCAGATGCTCAATATGGCTAAACGAGGGAGATATTAATGATCACTTAATCATAACCTGAGCATAAGGGTATGATAACATAATTTTTACATTTTAAAATGACAATAAATATATTATAGATCATAAAAAAATAAATTTTGTAAATATTGGTAGTTAATAAGACCTAAATCATAATGTAATCAACGAACCTGAGCCATAACATTGATATGAGACATAAGTTTGTGGTATACACATAAATATATAAAATCATTTCATTAGTCAATGATCACTGCTATGACTGTCATAGTGGAAAGGGCTCACCATCCATTCCATTATATCCTTATTCAATGTTCACTCCAATGTATATCATAGTGGATTGAGCCCCTTACTAAACTAGGTTTACTCCCTATTCCATTCCTTATTATCACATGTGATATCAATCTTTACCCAATGCATTGGAGGGTTATATAATTAAGGTCCTACCAATTATATAATGAAAATATTACATATGTGTTTCAAATTATCATAAAAATTCATTATATAATAAACCATGGAAATAAAATAGGTTTTATAAACCTTTCATCGTTTCATCATAGCTTAACCTGTGGAAAAGAAATCGGTTTTATAAAAATTTCGTCAAAACATAATTAACCCATGAAAATGAAATGATTTTCATAGAATAATTATTAAATAATCATCATCATAAGCCATCAAATAAATTAAAGTCTATGGTATCATTGTATCATATCCCTAGTAAATCATATGTAACATCGAAGGATGTTATCATAGAATAAAAATATTTCAAAAGATCATTGAAACATTTATTGAGGAAAATATCCTTTTCAATTTGAAATCAATTATTTAAAATATAAAAATTTCCGAAATATTAATGAAAATATTTAATTTCAAAAGAAACTTGGAAACTTTTAAACAAATCTTCAAAGCATTAAGCGGTCATAAAATTTGGAAATTCTCTTCATGTTGTGCATGTTAAATTGAATATTCCTTTAACATTTTTGGTAAATAGTTAAAAGTTACTCATGCGGAAAATAAACGAAGAATCATTTTAATTATTTATTTAAAAATTTAATAATTGGGAAAATTACTTAAAATAGTAATAATAGAATATAAAAAAAATTGAAAACATTCTTAGAAAACATAAATATAGAAGAAAAATGATTTTTGACTGAAAAGAGAAATATAGTTGGTTTTATTAAAAAAATTATTTATATAACATGAGTTCTTAAAGATAGGAAGATGAATTGAAAAAAATTAATATTTACAAAAAATAAAACAATTCTTGAGTATCTTGAGAGGTTTGTTATAAAATTTCTTCTTCATAAACTTAGTTATGAAAAATATCAATAAATAATGAAATTATAACATAAACCCCTTTACTCATGTTATAATTGCTTGAAAAGTGATACAACACTTGTAAAATAAATTTAAATATATAATAATTCTATAAAAGAATCATTCAAATACTTATAATATCATATATGATCCACTTATAAAGTTTTAACACATATTTATTAGTAATTACTTATTAAAACCGTTGTTTCTGGGTGTCACTTGATTCATTTTTCATGAGAATTTTGGTTTAGAAGTTTTGGTCCTTACACTTTGATTATGGTTCCATAATATATATTATTTTAATCATTGTATAAATTTAATATAGTTTCATTATATATATATTTTTATTCATATACAAAGGTAGATAAAAAAAATTAATTACACCATCCATGTAGATAGTAGGTTGTACATACACATGGACATAGTTTTGAATTTTCAAAGGTTGGAAGGAAAGAAATGTAAATAATAATTCAACATTATAGAATATTTTTTATATATTATATATCATATATATCATATATGTCATATATATTAATTAAATTAGTCTTTAATAAAATTTATGTAAAGAATATATGAAAAATGAATCACATCACTTCTTAGAGTTGGAAGTCCACACGTACGAACAAGCGGAAATATTGTTTTCCAATAGATAAGAAGGAAAGAAGGAACATAAGATTTTATAATTACATAATCAGAATTATATCATATATTTCATACATAATCATTAAATCCATCCTAAAATCCATATATAAAATATGTTTATGGAAAATTAATTGTATCGCTTCGGGGAGGAAGTAGTCCACACATAGGCACAAGAGATATTGTCACTTAACATTTGATGAAAAAGAGGGTGAATAATGGTAGTTACATAATAATAATAATATTTCAGTATATTTATAATATTTAATTTTATATTTCATGATAATAACAATATATTAGTATTATTTATAAGTAGAAATAAATTGAAAATGTTGTGTGTTATGATTACATCTTCTTCAATATGCCTCCTTTTGATCCCTTATTAAGGACCCTTAGAAAGGTATTTTAAGTATAATAAAACCTATAATTATTTTAAGGGGAATTTTAAAATATAATTTGTTAGGTTTTGGTCTATTTATATGACTCAAAGTGGTGTAAATAAGATAAAGGATGAGTGTCCTTTTATAATTGTGGGATATGACACACTTGGAATTTCATAAAATATCAAAATATAATAATACCATACTCAAGAAAAATGCTTAAAAATGGAAATATATTATAATAAAGGATATTATTAGGTCTATATATGGTCATTAAATAGTATTTAGAAACTATTAATTTCCTAACTATCCATTATATCTTGGTTTGAACCTAATGCAAAACGCGTTTTAATCATAACCATGGTAATAATTTTTATTACAGTTTTTGCTACTAATTATGAACAAAATGAAAGATGAAAAATTAAAAAATTTGGAAATGAAGTTTAATAAATTGATTAAATTTTATAAAATTCAATTAAAATAAGTTTCATAATTTAACTTTAAACTAATCTCAAAGAACCCGACAAAAAGTAGTTTTCCAAAAAACTGTTTTCTTAAGTTTAAAATGTTTTTATAAAAAAATAAAAGATAAAATTAATTTTCATGATATTAATGGGATTATTAATAATATAAATATACTAATTTCACATAAAAACCCATTTTAAAAAAATTGTACATTGTAAATTCTTAGTGGTAAAAGAAAGTTTTCAATAAAAATTAGTATTTTTCACTATTCATTAAAAAAATCAACCTTTTCAGAAAATTATCTGAAATTAAATCTAATGTAATTTTATATGATGATTTCAAAAATGAAGTTAAAATTTTAAAATAAATTTTTTAAAAGTGTTTCAAATTAACTTTTTTATTTTATCACAAAAGAAATATAAAACATTTTTAGGAAAAAGTGTATTTTTAAAGCATATAAGGACTTTAATAAAAATTGAGTACTTATTTATCAATATATTTTTTTCATAGAGAACCCTTATGATTATTTTAGTTTTCAAAATTTTGTTATAACTATTCATTATAGTATCTTAATTATGTACTTATTCGGGAGAGATATATGGAAAACATTGTGAACTTGAGAGAGGTTAGGTGGAAGCCCCAAGTGATAAGAAACCATCCCTATTTGATCAAGAATTTAGAAGGGTCCCATATACATAGATATTAAATTTCCATTATTTTTTAATCTCATAAAATTATTCTATGGAGAAATTCATAGTAATAACTTGTCACCAAATTTAAATTCTATATTTCACCAATGATTATCAACAAAATATTTCTTTTGAATATGAGATTCCTTAATGTGCTATTGAATGAATTTAACATTTTATTCAATTTCATTAACCAACTTTGTTCCCAATGGACTTCATCATCCAAGTTTATCCCAAAACATTGTTGTTCTATAATTCCTTTCATATAAGTCCACATAACGATCCATATGAATACTCGATTGAATGCTATTATAGTAAGAAAACATGACCATAGGAAGGTATTTATCCCATCCACATTAAAAATTTATAGAGCTATAACTCATCAAATCCTCCAGGGATTAAATGGTTCTATTAGACTATAAATCTATCGAAGGAGTATAAAAAGTACCCATACTAAATGTAGAGATTACTGAAGACTTATCCAGAACATTAAGGTAAACATCAAATCCTAATAAGATGCACTAGAATGTAGTACTCCATGAAATCTTAACACTTCCTTATTGTATATTATTAAAAGATTATCATGAGAAAAATATTATATGATAGAAATAAGGTGTTATGAATTATTAAGTTATTATAATAAAACCAAAATAAAATTATAGAATTTACACATTTTTTGGAGTATAATGAAAACCCCATGGTGATGTTTTCATATTTCCATACTGGTATGGGTAATGGTTGTAACATCCCTTTAGCCTTTTGTCTCTCATCCTTAACTTACTAACATAACAAGAACCTGGATACATAATTTGAAATATATATTTTCATATAATGTCTATAAATAAATATAGGATAATAAAATTCATGGTATTCTTGTGAGATAGTTCATAAAATATTATCATTGAAAATTTCGTCATAAACAATACCAACAAATAATGAGATTGTAATGTAAATCTCTTATATAATGTTTGACTTTATTAGAATGTGATTTAACCTGCTGTATAATATTTTTTTTATAATTATATAATAGAACGAATTGTTTAATTATAATATCATATATTATCCACTTATAACATTTTAACAACTATTTACTAAAAATTCCTTATTAAAATCATCATTTTTCTGTGTTAAATGTTTCATTTTTCATGGGAATTTCAGTTTTGTAGTTCCGATACTTGTACTCTTATCATTGTCCCATAATATACAGAATTTTAATCATGATATAAATATCATATATATTAATAATATATATATATTTATATATATAATAATCAATAAAAGTTAGAGATAGAAAAAATGTATTACACCATTCATGGAGAATGTAGGTTGTACGTATGCGTGAACACTGTTTTCACTTTTCAATGGATAGAAAAAAGAAAAGGTAAATAATAATTAAACTTCATATAGTAATTATTATATCAAATATATTATATTTAATCATTGAATACATCTTTATTAACATCAATGTGAAAAAAATGAAGAACAAATCACATCACTTCGTGGAGGTGGTAGTCCACAGGTATGCACAGACATTGTTATCATTTTCCAAATGATGGGAAAGTAAGATGGTAGATTCAATGTTATAATTAAAAAATAATAATTGTATCATAAATATCATATATAAACATTAAAACCATCATAATAACCATATATGAAAGATGCTTATGGAATATGAATTTTATCTTCACATGGAGGCGGTAGTCCACACATATGCAAGAGCAATACGTTCACTTCCCATTTAATGGAAAAGATAATGAATAATGTTAGTTCCATAATAATAATAATAATATTTTAGTAAATTTTTTGTAATTAATTTTTTATTTTATGATGAATACCATAGAATTTGAAAATATATTAGAAGAAATAAATTGAAAGAGATCAGGTTGGATGATTACCTCTTCTTTAGTAGGCCTCCATTAAATCCATTATTAAAGACCCTTGAATAGTATTTTAAGAATAAATGAACCTATATTTCATGGATATGGAATATTAAAAGAGAATTTTTCATTTTTAGGTCAATATATATGGTTTAAAGTGGTGTAAAGAAGGGAAAGTTGGGTTGTCCTTTTATAAGAGGGGGAGAGGACACTGTAAGAATTTTATAAATGATTAAAATATAATAATATCATACTAAACACAAATGCTTACAAATGGAAATATATTAGAATTTTTGATATTATGATATTGATATATAGACATATAATATTATTTAATCAATTTTAATTAGAAAATGTAACCCTATAAGTTTGTTCAATCCTTGGAAAACCTATTTTAAGATTAATCACAGTGAGAAATTTTTACTTATTTTACTATTTAATAAAATAAAAAATTAAAGTGGACATGATAAAATTTTTAAAAATATTATACCAAATATGGAATCCAATTTATCAAATAGAATTTATATAATTTTTATAATTAAATTTAAAATTAAACCCACAAAACATTATGAATATAGATTTATAGAAAAAATGTTTTCTTAAGTATAAAACATTTTTATACCAAAATCCAATATACAATTACTTAAAATGAAATTAATTGAATTATTAATAATATAAATGAACTTATATAACTTTTTAAAATGTTTTGAAACAAAATATAACTTTTTAAAATCTTTAAATGAAAAGAAATTTTTCAATAAAAATAAGTATTTTTTGCTATTCTTTGAAAAAATCAATATTTTACGAAAATTCTCAAAAAATAACTCTAAGATATTTTTGAAATTATGATTTAAAAAATAATTTTCATTTTTTTAAAATAATTTTTTTAAAATTTTTAAAATTTTATTATATTATTTACTCAAAAAATGCAATAAAAACCATTTCAGAGCATATAATTACTTTATTAAAAATTGAGTACTTATTTATCAATATATATTTTTTATCTAAAAACATTATACATATTTTTTTAAAAGTGATTTTTCAAATTAAGTTTACTAATTTAACAACTATAATATAATGATATACTATTTTATAGTTCATTTTGACCTAGGGTTGAGTGTATCAAAAGATATTGAAATAAATAAATTTATTTGAATTGAAATATATCCTAAAACTTCAGGGTGTTACATTTTATAATCATAAAAAGAATATCACCATAAAAATGACATCAATTTAAAAAAAAAATAATGGGGATATATCTATTTTATCACTTCCTTGGGTTCCTATAAAGATTTTATGAATTAATTATTTCTCCAGAGAACTTTGACTTGGTGGGAAGTCTATTTTCGTAGCACTTTATATCTATGAACCATGACACCTATCAGTTTATCTTCAAAAGAAAGATCATGACCATGTGATACAACTGTTGAGCTAAATAAAAGTGAATGATTATGTTTTTAATTTCTCAAGAGTGATACATGTAACACATCGTGGATAGAATAGAGGCTTGGTTAAAGTTACAAGCGATAATATATCATCCATACTTGATCAAGAATTTCAAATTGGTTAATATACCTCAGACCCAACATTCCCTTAATTATAAATCTCATAACCTTTTTCTATGAATAAACATACATGAATAATTTCTCAGTAAATATAAATTCTATATCTCAAAAATTACTACATCCCAAGATTTTATTTTCCTCTAAAAATAATGCAATGTTCGAAGAGTCACACCACACACAATATCATTCTTAAACAAACAATGAAATACTATTATTTATATGTGACCATTGTAACCTATTTCTTGAGATGGTGGATATAACAAATAATAAATAAATTATATATTTATATAAAGTTACTACTAAATATAAATGTACTGATTAGTTCTTAGGAATTAAGGACTAAATTTCTAGTAAATACATTTTATGCTTCAAAGATATATTTTATTCTAAAATGATTTTTATTACTTTTTATGAGAAAAAATTATAATAAATATATACCCAATATATAATTTTTATTTTTAAAAAATAAATTCATTATTTAAATCAGCACATCAGAATTAGATGAGAATGAATTTTTTATAATTTTCTAAAAAATTTGATTTATTTTGAATAAATAGTGAAAAATACCGATTATTATTGAAAAGTATCATTTCATTTCAATGATTTAAAAATTTTAATTTTATTTTAAATTAGTTTAAAACTAAAATTATTTCAGTTATTTTATGAATAATCAAATTAAAGTCATTTTAAAAAAATTTATTTTTGGTATAATTTTTTTATACTTAAGAATACATTATCTTGGGAAATCACTTTTCATCAGGTTTTGCAGGTTTATTTTTAAATTAAATTCTTACACATATATAAATTTAATTTTATAAAAAGTCTTACATGTTTTTGATCGTCATAATTAATATAAGGTAATAAGTTCAGCCTACATTTTGGTTATAGTGAATAGTAAAAATAGTAAAAATCGATTACCATGGTTAATGTTAAAATAGGTTTATCGGGAGGTTAATATAAAAAGATTTGGGTTAAGATAACCAATAAAATTTTTTAAATAATATTTTGGAGTTTATTTATATAATAAATTTATTACCTTTTAATATGATTCATTTTGGATCATTTTTTTTAAAGAAAGTGACTTAATAATATTTTAAAACATGGAAAATTTATATGTGTGCCACTCATCTCAATAATAGAAGGGAACCCACTATCTTCACTTATTCAAAATTTTTGATACATTTATGTTGAACAAAACCTACAAAAATATATCCCAAAAATTATTATTCACGTTCTATAGCTTATTTTATTCCAAAAAGACCAACCCTGGGGTCTATAATAAGAGATCCAAATAAGGTTTCTGTAAGAGAAGGTAATCATCTTCTCCAAGATACATTTTTTAATATTCCTTTTATGTCATCAAATTATGTGATAAAAAAAAAAAAAATATTATCTACTATATACTGATATGGTATTATGTCGATGAAATAATACTTATACATCTTCTTCTCCAACAAATGGGAAACAAAACCATCGCTCATATATTTGGAAGAATACCACCTTATGAACCAATGTAATTCTTTCCATAACTACCCAACATGAATCGTTATAATCATGGAACTAATGAATATATATGACAATTATTACTTAATATTAATTCTATAAATTTAATATATCATCTACATCCTTACCCTTTCTCCCATTAAAAAAAGATGACGTCATTATTGCATATGTACAAGCTACCATATCCACGAAGCGACTCATTTTACATGTAAACAATTTAAGTATGATTATAAAAATGTATCTAATGAATAAATATTTTACTATATCCTATTAAAAATAATAATAACCCCTGAAAAAACATTCCTGAGAAAATAAAGCATTCGACACCCTAAATAATGATAATAATGAAATATTGTTAATGAATGGGTGATATAATGTTATATGGGGATCATATATGATATTATAAACATGTATACAGTTCTGTTATAAATTAAAATTTTATTTACACCATTATATAGGAGTTTTAGGCATATAAAACTAAGGGGAAGTGTGAGGTAACTGGTTTCATAACTCAATTTTTTTAATTGGGTTATGTTACTTCTTAATTATCTATATTATATGAAGATTATGTGTTTAATGACCTCAGTTTATTTTATATTTTATTTCCAATTTATTCTTATGAATTTACATTTTTTACACATAATAATATCATCAAATAATTATCATTTAAAATATATGAAATTTTAAAGGGATTTTATCTCAATTTCAACTCTATTGAGATATATTTTGAAATTTTAACCTATTTATTTTATGTTGTGTATATAATAAATCTTTGACGTATTTAGTATGAATCTATATTTATTCATGGTAATTAATTTTTCAATTAATATTTAATATTTTAATGGGTTACAATTTAAAATTTACTAAAGCTGTAGAATTTTATTTTAAAATCTCATTTTTAGGGTTTCTCTTATTATCAGTAAAGTAATATTATAACTTATCATTCTCAAAATCTATCAATTTTATTATATTCTTAATATTTAAAGAGTTTATATGTTTTATTAATTTTTTTTCTCCTTTTCATTTGAGTCAAGAAAATTAATGTATAAGAGAAAATTTGAACTTATTTATTCTTTTGATCATGTATTTTTTTTATTTCATGTCTATATATTTCAAAATTGGTTTAAAAAAGTCCTTTTTATTTAATCAAGTGATTTAATATGGAAATTTTAATATTATAATATAATTTTTACATGGTTTTAAAGTAATATTTATAATTATTTCCAAATGTTTCATTTCTGAAATTCTTTATAGAGAGTCAAAATGAATGATTCTTTTTAACGTATATGGAATCAATATACTTTCCCACCAATATAACCATTTTATGATATTTATCTTTTTATACAAGTCTTATATTATTTTAAAAATAAATACCTCAAATAGAAACTTATTTTAATTTTTTTTTCATTCAATTTAATTATATTCTTTAAAAATATTTATTTTACAATAAAATATATTTTTCAAATGAATTGATGACGAAATATTTTCTCTTAGTTAATTATGTTATAATTATCCTTCTCTTGAAACATTCAATTTCTTTTGATCCTCATTCACAGTACATTACATTTCTTTGAAATATCAATTTTTTTTATATCATGGATATTTTTATTTCTTAAACTATATAGCATTTCTACATATAGTGTTTTGTGATGAAAGTTATTTGATTGATTTGGGAAATCTAGATATTCCATAATATTTACTCAATAAATATATTTATTGATAAGGATTATTACTTTTGAATTAAATCTATTATTCATTATGTGAAAGATGAATTGGACATGCAGTGATGGGTGGGGCCTAGAATTATATATCTCCTTGAAGAATCAAAAAGTCTCATGTGACAAACTAGTTGGATAAAATTATTAATTGGGTTTTTTATGTATAACTACTCATAGTTTAAACAGTATTAGTGCATGGACTTGATGTTAAATATATCATGACATTGGAGATAATTTCATATAATATTATTTATTTTTTTCATTGAAAATTCAATTATTACTATCCATGAAAATACTTCATTGTTATTATCTATTCATGCATTTCATGCTCATGTTATTGATTAAATATCATGTGTTTTCCAATATATACCTTTCCATATTAATTATTCATTATTTAGTCATGACATATTCCACTGTATGTACCCCTTATTCAGTTTTGGAGATCTCCCTTATTTTCTCCTTTCCCTAGGATATGAAGAAGAAATCATTGAATGAGTTTCAAGGATGATGAACATTTTATTTGGTTAAATACTTCGTTTTATTTCCAATGTAAAATGGGAATCATGTAAGTATAAAGTCCTTAGAGACTAATAAACTAATTTATCCTTAGTGGCTGAATCCCATGAATTTTACAACAATGAAATAAATTATACATTGAATCTTGGTTAATTTATTTGGTGTTGTTAGATTGATGATTTAATCATAACTTTTCTATCAACTATGAGCCACTTTGATGTGTTGCTGAATTGATCTAACTTTATATTCCATTTACTCAAATATCTCAGGTCCCAATAGGTTTATTTTCCCATCCCCATCCTAGCACAATGGATTTATCCACTTATTTCCATAGAGGGATTCAGAAGGATCCATATGAATGCTCAGGTGAAAGATATTATTATAAGTAAACTACAAAAGAAGAGGGTGTTGATCCTAGACAACTTTTAGATACATAAAAAAGATCTTAATATATCATCCATGTTTTTAATGGGTCTCTCAAATTGACTATTTTATATGTTTGATATGTTGTACTAAAACAAAAATATGAATTTAGAGCTTGCTGAAGACTTCTATATAATTTTTAGGTAAACCTAGGATCCAAATTAGATATAATAGAATGAGTTACTACATGAAACCTTACCATTATGGTGATATTCATTCTTACAAGTTGATCAAAAGATAAATATTATCTGATTGTACTGAAGTGTGTTGAATTTAAAAGGAAATCAATTACAAACCAAATAACATTATTATTTTTGTAAGTTTCATAGAGTTTAATGAAAAAATCCATGGTGATTTTTTCCCATTTACATTTTGGTATTGGTAATGGTCATAATATCCCCTTAGAATTCTATCTCTTAGCCTTAAGTTGTTGACATACCAAGCTCCAAGATATATAATATCAAATATCTATTTTCATGTTATCCCACCAGAAATACTTTTTTATTTCTCTATACATCTTCATACTTATAGGATGATTAGATAATGATGTACTATGGAATTCATCTAAGAACACATTATTCCATTCTAGTTTGGATGGAACACATATATAGTTCATAAAAATCATCATTAAATCCCAAACAAGGTTGACCATAGGAACATTTCTCACCTTATTTTTTTAGTTATGCACCTTCCTTTTATGCATTTTTAATATTTCATTGGATGGATAATTGAAAAATTATTTGTGAAACAAAATATTTATCCCCTTACATCAAGATTTCTAGATCCATACTTTGAAAATCCAAAAATGTTATATATTTTTTGATCCTTATCATATATTATCTAGAATGATCATTTTGACTCATCTCATCTTCTACCTTATTATATTTTAATAGGTGGTAATATATTGAGAATTCATAGTCTTTAATAGACTCCAAACCTCTTCTATGTCACATATTCAACTTTTTCTAGGTGAATATATACATTAAAATTTTATGATTAGTATATCGGTAACACATTTATCCATAATGGTAATTAATCCATATATGTAATTCAAAAATTACTACAGGTAACTCTAAATCATGATTTGGGTAATTTTTATCATGAACATTTAAGTGTCGTGGGAAAAATCTAAAACTTTATCATTCTTCATGAGGATGCATCATAGTCCCTTTTTCGATGTATCACTACAGTTCATAAACCCTTATCCATTATAGTGTAGCGTAAGAATAGGTTCAATGACTAACCCTAACTTTAGTTCCATGAAAATTTTCTCATATTAATCTATCTAAAGTAACTTGGATCCCTTTTGATTTAACTTGGTGAGTGGATTAGATGACCATGAAAAATTATCCACAAAATACTGATAATATCCAACTAAACCTAGTAAACTATAGATCTCAGTCATAATGGATGGTTTGGGGAAATGGTTAATAAATTTTATCTTTGATTGATCTATCTATATACTCTCTATTCAGATTATATTTCCCAAAAATGAAACTTTATGTAGAAAAAACCCACACACGGTAAATGTTTCATAAAAATTATTTTTTTTAATAGTCTTTAGTACGATTATCAAGTTATCTTCATTATCTTACCTGATTTTATAATATATAAGAATATCATATATAAATACTACCTCAAACTTATCAAGGTAGTCTATAAAGACACTATTCATTAAATCCATAGAGATAAGAGGGGAATTAGTATGAACAAATGGAATACCTATAAATTCACAGTGTCCATTCCACAAATGAAAGGCTATCCTGGGTATGCCTTTACTTTTGACAGTCAATTTATATTATTGAAATCAAAGATGAATATTTGAAAAATATTAAGCTCCTTATAATTGATCGAATAAATCATCAGTATGGGGTATAAAATACTTATTCATGATTCTGATCTTGTCCAGTTCTTGATAATTAATAAAAATTCACATTGATACATCTTTTGACATAAAAAACAATAGGTGAACCCTATGGTGATTCATATGGAAAAATTAATCACTTATCAAGATTCCAAAAAAGTTATTCATTTATCATAAACCAATAAGTTTCATTCTATATGGATTCTTTTTAAAAAGGTATAATACCAAGTAAAATTTCTATTGAAATATCAACTTTATGATTTGGAGGAAGAGTAGGAAACACATTTAGAAAAAATAAAATTTTTTTCTTAAAATAGGAATATCTTCTATGTTTCTTTTCTCACCAAACATATGAGATAAAACTCCCATTTTATAACAATATTGAACCACACAATGGTAGTAATTTATATTGGAAGTTTATATTTATCATCATATTGGAAAATTATTATAGGCTGGTTTATAATATAAAAGGTGACTTCTCTTCCTCGAAAATTAGTGTGGTTTTTTTGTAAATAAAACCAATTCATTCATAAGAAAACATAAAAATCAATTAGAGGTAGTGTGACCAGATTTTATGGAAGCACATTCTCACAAAATTCAATGAGATAAGAATCATAGACTTGAGATGTGATCTTCATACCATTAAGTGTTTTAACACTAATTTAAAATATAAACATTGAGGATTGGAACTGACACTCATATATACTTTTCGTGATATAAAGGAATTTAAATGACTAATATAAAATAAGATACTTCAATATTTGATCATAACTATCACCACCTCAACATCACAATTATATTTTTATTCCATTACTAAAATAAAAATGGTTAGATTAAGCATCAAAAATCATTGTAATAAATCATATCATCATGAAAAACCATTCATATGATGTCTAAATCATGGAACAATTTATAAATATATTACACCCTAGGTTTAAACTATATTATTAATGGCCATCATCTTTTTAAATATTTTGTAATGGGTTATAAAAGAAAATAATTAAACTCAAGAATATTCTATGGGAGTGTTGAACAATGTTTATAATAAGGGAACATTCACCATTTACTTGAATGAAGGTTGAGATATAGTCACCCAACTATTTTTAGAGTTATTAACCCTAGATTCATTTGTGGTAAAACCACACCCACTTATAATATCTAGAAAGGGATGTTTTTTCTCAGAAAACCATGCTCCTTTATTTACCATAACATAGGATGTTCTCCTATACATAGATTTATCTTAAGGGTTATTACTAATGTTTTATCACCCTACTTTACAAAGGTGAAGAAATGTTACTCTGATACCAACTATAGTGATCCAAACTTTTCATACATAAATATTACATCTAGGTATATAAATATTCAATACATAACATAATAATCCATGCTAAAATTATATAGGTTTAAAGTCATTAATTTCTTGGAATCAAAAACAACCTATTCATAAGAGATATACATCATATCCCACTATGTTATTAAATAATACCACCATTGTTAGAAATATCAAACTCAAAACCTTTCTTCATAAACTATTGAATGTAAAAATAAAAAAGTGTGATCTCAGATGCTCAGTAAGGGTAAAAAAGGGATATATCAATGATCACTTAAGAATAAAATGAGCATAAGGTTATGATTACATGATATTAAAATTTTAAAACAATACCCATAATATCATATATCATAATCAAGAGTCTTAGAATAAATATTAGTAGTTCATAAGACCTGAATCATAATGGAATCAAATGAAATGATCCATTACCTTGGGAGAAGACATAAGTTTGTGGAATACAGATAAGCATATAAAATAATTTCCTTAGTCACTGGCCATTTCCAAGACCATAATAGTGGATTTGGTTCACTCTTCATTCCATCATATCCATAGTCAAGGTTCACACCCAAGATTATCATAGGGGATATAGTCCCTTATTGAACTAGGTTTAGTCCCCATTCTAGTCCTTACTATCTCATTAGATATTGATCTTTACCCAATTAATTGTAGGGATATATAATTATATGCCCACCCATATCATAATGAATATATTATATATGTGAGAAATAAGATCATAAAACATTAATAATATCATAAACTGTGGAATGGATATGGATTTCATAAAAATTTCACTATTTCATCATATCATAACCTGTTGAAAAGAAATGGGTTTCACAATGGTTTCATCATAACTTAATTTACTCATGGGAATGAAATGGATTTCATTGAATCATCCTTAAATTATCACCAACATAATACATATGAATAATTAAAGTTGATGGTATCATTATATCATGTCCATAATAAATCATAAGTGACATCAAATTATATTATTATAGATGAAAAACTCTTTTAAAATATTATTGAAAAATTTATTTATAAAAATAACCTTTTAACATTGAAACGACCTAGTTAAAATCTAAAATTTCCATGATATTAGGGAAAAAATTATATATTAAAATAAACTTATAAAATTTTAAAATAAGGATTTAAATAATTGAATGCTAATGATTGTGGGGAATTAAATTCATTCAGTATAAGTTAAAAGATAACATTCCTTACAAAGTTTAGTAAAAAAAGGTTAAAAGTACCTCATTCAGAAAAAATAAACACGATTACATTAAATTTTTTGTTTCAAATTAAATAATGGTTAAAAATTAATTTAAAAAATAATATTATAATAAAAAAATAATTTTTGTATAAAACTTGGATATGGAAAGAAAATGATTTTCGACCATAGAGAGAAATAATGTCAGGTTTCTTTAAAAACATCCTATCAATATCTTGAGTTCTTAAAGAGAGTTAAATGAAAGGAAAAAGAATGTAATATCCATAAATAATAATGTTTTAATAAAATTAATTATTTTATTGAGAGAAATATCATGATATTTCACCATTGGAAACATAGTCATAAACAATCCTGATAAACAATGAGATTGTAACATAAACCCCTTACCTGAAGTTCGACTTTCTTACAATGTTGAATAACCTCATGTGTAATAAATTTTAATTTATTATAATTTGATAAAAGATTCAAGTAAATTATTATAATATTATATATAAACCAATTATAAAATTTCAACACCCATTTCTTATTAATTCTTTATTAAAATCTTTACTTTTGTGTGTTAACTATTTTATTTTTCATGAGAATTCAGTACAATAGATCATGTCCTTATAATTTCATCATTGTTAAAAAATATCCATAATTTAAATTGTGATAAAAATATAATATATGTTAATTATTTACATATTTTGAATCAGTTAATAAATGAATAGATGAAAAAATTAATTACACCATTCATGGATACAGTAATCTGCACCTGTGTAAGAATGTTGTTTTTTACTTTCTGACAGAAGGAATAAAAGAAAGGTAAATAATAATTAAACTTTATAGAATAAATATTATATCATATATATAATATATATCATTTATATTCATTAAATTTATCCTTATTACAATACATTTATAGAAGAAATGAAAAAAAAATCACATCGCTTCACAGAGGTGGTAGTCTACACTTATGCACAAGCAATGTTATCATTTTTCAATGGATGATATGATAAGAAGAAAGATACAATATTATAATTATAGAATAATAATTATATCATAAATATAATATATAAATATTAATCCAATCATAATAACCATCCCATAAATTTTCTGATGGAAAATTAATTGTATTACTACCTGGTGGCGGCAGTCCACACAAACACATAAGAGATACTTTGACTTCCCATTTGATGGAATAGAGGGTGAATAATGGTGGTAAATAATAATATTAATAATATATAATCCTATTTAATATACTAAAGTTATTTTTTATTATAAATAATATATATTTAGATGATGTATAATAAGAAATATATTGAAAGAGGATAGGTATGATGATTACCTCTTCTTCGATAGGCCTCCCTTGGATCCTTTCTTAAGAACCATTAAAATGATATTTTAAGATAATAAAACCTATAATTCTTTGAAATTTAATTTAATAATAAAACTAGGTTGGGTATGGTCAATCTAGATTGCTCAAAGTGGTGTAAAGATGATAAAGGAGGGCTGTCCTTTTATAAGTTGGGGAGATGACACACATGAAATTTCTTAAAATTTTAAAATATAATATTATCACAATCAATAAAAATGATTCTAAATGTCCATATATTTTATGTTTTAATATTATTAGGTTGAAATATTTAGATGAAATAATATTTTTAAATGTTTAATTGGAAGTATTACCCTTATCTATTGGTTTAACCTTCATGGTAAACTCGTTTTAACCTTATAAGAAGATTTTTTATTGTTTTTAAAATTCACTATAGCCAAAATTAAAGTATAATATTTACCGAAATTTTAATTCAAATTAGAAATATGGAATATATTTTATAAAATTCAATTGATAGAAGTGGTATAATCTAATTTAAAATCAAGCCTATAAAACAAAATAGAAATCATTTTCCACAGAAATGTTTTTCTTATGTATAAAATGTTTTTATAAAAAATAAAAAATAAATTTATTTTTAATGAATTAAATTGGATTATTCATAATATAAATGAAATAATTTTACATTTAAAACCATTTAAAAAAAATATAACTTTAAATATTCTGGACATGAAAATACATTTTTCAATAAAAATATATATTATCACAATTCGTTGAAAAATAAATCTTTCCTAAAAACTATAAAAAAATTACCCTAAGATAATACTTACATGATTATTTTAATATTTAATTTAATTTTTCTAAATAAATTTTGTAAAAGTGGAAGAAATTAATTATATTATTTTCTAAAAAAGTAAATAAAAACTATTTTGAGGAAAAAATGTATTTTTAAGCCTATAATGAATTTACTAAAAATTGAGTATTATTTATAAATATATATTTTTATCAAAAACCATTATACATAATTTTTTTTAAAATATTGTTTTTCTTATTCACTCTACAACATAGAATATAGGTTATAATGACATATTATATTATGGTTCATTTAGACTTGGTGTTGCGTGTATCACTATATATGAAGGAAATTAAATTTATTTTAAGAGAAAGATAATATAAAATATTCGGGTGTTACACTGATATAACATTGATGGAATTTTATTTAGGAATCTCAGATTGTAGAGTTTAGTTAGGTTTTTAATACTTAGTGAATAATCTTGGTAACACTTAAATTTAAGTTTTTTATTGATTCTACCTAAAATTCAAAAATTTTATATTTTTCAAATAATGTGTAGTCACATCAGATTGTCATGAGTTCAGATGATTTTTTTAAATAAATGTATGAAACCCTAACTAATGATATTGAACCTCTCCACATGTTATAAAAACACATTTCCATGAAGAACAAAGATTTATACCCCCATGGGGTGTGCATCCCTTGATTATAAAAAACATATTAGTGGTACACATGGGGTGATCTGTCATAAGTGATTGTTTGTGAATAAAAGTTAAGGATTAATAGAACATACTTTTCATCTAGGGTCTATATTGACTATGTGATACCTATTTAACCTAAACTAATGGAATAATTACATTATTTATTAAGCACTAGGATTATTTTTTTTGAATTAGACCAATATAGATTTGGTTCATCGTGTTTTCATTACTAAAAATCTGGGATTCTTTGAATTTGGAGATGAAATGAATACTAGTTTAGGATAACATTGGTTTAGAGGTTAGATGAATACAAATTTGGACTTCTAGGGGTTGTACCTAAGATGACTACTGATGTGGGATTCAATGGGTTTAGATACAGGATGGCTATAACTATGGGATTCCATGGGTTTTAAGCAGGCATGTCTATTGATTTTGGGATATTCGGGGATAGAATTGGGATGAATACTGACTTGGGTTTCCCAAGGATCGTTCATTAGAACCCGTATGGTACTATAGAAAAATATATCTGTCTTGGAACTAAGTAGATATGGTTGACCCCAGGCTTTACCATGGAATGTAAAGGTCGACGATGTATATTTATTTATTTATCAATATTTCAATATTTTTATTAGAAGCATTAGTATACAATTATTTAATCATATTGGATATGTTTTAGACACCTTTTAGACTACTAGTACATACTCACACCCTCCTTGGGGCACCATATGGTACCCATGAAGACTTTATGATTATTGGATAGGACTAGGGAAAGCGCCTTGTTAATGATGCATGATTTGGACTACTAGGTTGGAGCATGGGAGGTTATGAAAAGGCCTAGAACCTTGATTATTTGTGGGGTATTTCAGTTTTATATTTTAGTTTTTTTATTTATTTGTATGGTTTTATTCTTTTATATAAGTAACAAACTTTTCATATATAAATATTAAATCTAATTAGATTGATATTCATTACATAACATAACAATCCTTAATAAAATCATGTAGGTTTAATATGTTTGGAAACTTGAAAATATAAATAACTTGTTAATAAGATATATAAATCATATAAATCTAAGTTATTCATAAATATAAACCTTAATAAAAATGTCTTACTCAACATTTTTTCATAACCGAGGAAAAAGAAACATAAGAAAGGGTGGGACCAAATGCTCAGTAAAGGTAAACAAGGGAGATATCAACGATCACTTAAGAAAAACTAGAGAATAAAGGTATGATAAAATGATCTGAACATTTGGAAAACATACACCTCCTATCATATATTATAAAAAATAGTCATGAAATAAATCATGGCAGTTCAGGAGACATGAATTATAAAGGAATCAAAGAACATGATCCATGAGAGGATAACATTGGATTAAGATACAAGTTTTTGCCAAAAATATAAGCATATAAAATCAATTCCTTAGTCAGAGATCACTTACAAGACTATCATAGTGTATTGGGTTCACTTATCATTCCATCGCATCCTTATTCATGGTTCACTCCTAAGACTAGCATGTAGATATAGTCTATTACTAAATTGAGTTTAATCTCCATTATAGTCCTTTCTATCCCTTGATATATAAATCATTACCCAATGAATTAGAGGAATATATAATTATGGGGAAATCCATATCATTATGAAAATATTACAAATTTGACCCAAAATATCATAAAATATTCATCATATAATAACCCATGGAAAGAAACATATAATAATTTCATCATAGCATAACACATGGAAAAGAAATGAGTTTCATAAAGAATTCATAATAACTTAATTAACTCATGGGAAAGAAATGGGTTTCATAAAACCATCTTTAAAAAATTATCATCATAATACATAAAAATAATTAATGTGGATCATATCATTGGATCATCTCCCCATTAAATAAAAAGTAACATCAAAGGATGTTGTCTTAGATAAAAATTCTTTTAAAAGATCTCTAGAATATTTCTTGAGGGAAATACCATTTTATTTTGAAACCAATTATTTCATATCTAAAAATTTTAAAAAATGTTTAGAATTTGTTTATAAAGCCCCATGGAAACTTTTATAGGATTCTTAAAAACATTGAGTAGTCATGATGGTGGAAAATTCTGTTCATAATGTGTATGTTAAAACAATGGACCATTTTAAATTTTTAGTAAACATTTAAAAGTAATCATTCATAAAATGACACTATGATTAACAATTTTTTTTAAAAAAACCTCAATAATGGGTAAAAATAAATTTTAAAAATAATAATAGAATACAGAAAACATTCCTAAAGACATTTTTATAAAACTTGGATATAGAAGTAAGAGGATTTTCGACCGAAGAGAGAAATAATGTTGATTTTCTTAAAATACATTATTTTGGTCTCTTGAGTTTATATAGAGGATAAAATAAAAGTAAAACACATAATCCAAAGAAATAAACATATTATAATAAAATTCATGGTATTATTTAGATATAGGTTATAAAATTCATCATCTAAAACTTAATCAAAAAAATCACAATAACTAATTATATTATAACATAAATCTCCCAAATCAAGTTTGAATTGATTCAAAGGGGATTTAAAATTTATTATAATAAATTAATTTTTCTTATAATTATAAAATTGAATCATTTATATAATTATAATATCATAAATTATCCAATTTTAAATCTCAACACCAATTTATTAATAATTCCTTATTAAAATCATCATCTTTGGTTGTTAACTATTTCATTTGTCATGGGAATTTTGGTTTGGTAGTTTCAGTCCTTGTACTTATATCGTGGTTCCATAATCACCATAGTGTTAATAATGATATAAATATCATATATATTCATTATATATATATATATGCTTATATATATATAATTATATTCATCCATAAAAAGTATAAATAGAAAAATTAATGACACCATTCATGGTGACTGTATGCCATTTGTACACCTGAACTCCGTTTTCAATTTTTGATAGATGAAAAAAAAGAATGTTAAATAATAATTCACATTTATAGAATCATTATTATATCTAAAATATCATATTTATTCACTAAATACATCTTCATTACCAACTATGTATATCCTAAATGAAAAATGAATCACATCACTTCATGAAGATGGTAGTCAACACATACACACAAGAGACGTTATCATTTTCCAATAGATGGGAATGTATGAAATTAGATATAATATTATAATTTAAAAAGAATAATTTTATCATAAATATCATATATAAAAATTATAATAATTCTCCATGAAATATGGTGATAGAAAATTAATTATATCGCCACGTGGAGGCCGTAGTCTACACATACGTATGAGCCATACTCTCACTTCTTATTGGATTGACAATTGGGTGAATAATCTTAGTTCCATAATCATAATAAGATTTAAGTATATTTTGGATAAATAAAATATTAATTTTTGATAAATTATATATAAATAGAGGATGTATAATAATAAATATATTGAATGATGTTGGGTTGGATTATTACCTCTTATTTGGTAGGTCTCAGTTATATCATTTCTTAAAGGCCCTTGGAATAGTATTTTAAGAAGAAAAGAACCTATAATTGTATGATATGGAAGTTTAAAGGATAATTTTTCGTGGGTTTTAGGATATATATGGCTCAAAGTTCTGTAAATAAGTGAATATAAGGTCTACTTTTATAAGAAGGGTAGATGATGCACTTGGAATTTCTTAAAGATTAAAATATAATAATGTCACACTCAATCCACATGATTCCAAATGGCCATAGATCAGATGTTTTGATATTATAATGTTAAAATATTAACATATAATTGTTTTTAGACAAGTTTAATTAGAAAAATTACACTTATCTATTAGTTTAACTTTCCAGGTAAACCGTTTGAACCTTAACAATGATGATAAATTTTTACCATTTTTACCATTTTAACTATTCATTATAAAAAAAATGAAATTTGGATTATTGAACAAAAATTTAAAAAAATATTAAAAATATGGAATAAATTTTGTTAAATTTAATTCATAAATTAAAGAGAATTTAATTTTAAATAAAACCACAAAAATAAGGAAAATCATTTTTTTAGAAAAAATATTTTCTTAAGTATAACTTGTTTTTATACCCAAATCCAACATAAAATTACTTCCAATGAAATTAATTGAATTACTAATAATATAAATGAACTAAATTTACTTTTAAAACCATTTTAAATAAATTAAATTTGTAAATGGTTTAAATGAAAAGACAATTTTCAATAAAAATCATTATTTTTCAGTATTCATCGAAAAATAAATCCTTTCATAAATTTATAAAATATTCAATCTAGGATAATTTTTATATGATGATTTAAAAAATTAATGTAATTTTTTAATATAAAAATTTCACAATTATGAGAATTTAATTATACAATTTTCTTAAAAGATACATAAAAACTAATTTTGAGCATATGATGATTTTTTTAAAAATTGGGTTCTAATTTATCAAAATATTTGTTTTTATCTAAATTCTTTATACATATTATTATTTAAAAATATTATCATTACTGTTTATTATGATAATTTAAAATATATTTTAAAACATTATTCTATAATGCGGTTTATTTAGACATGGGGTTAGGTGTATCACAAGTTATCAATGAAATTAAATTTATTTGAAAAGAAATATATCATTTACTTTTGGGATGTTATATTATTCCATATTAAAATTAATTTATCCCTAAAAATTCCAAAAAATTGATAAAATAAATGATTATATCACTATTTCATCACATCCTTAGGATCCCATGTAGCTTTTTCAAATTTACGATTCTTCCATATATCTTTAACCTATTTAGTGGTCTTGTTCCCCTACACTTTATCTCCATGATCCAAAAATTATACAAGTTTTTTTTCATAGGAAAGATCATGATATTGTGGTAAAACCTATGAGTTTAGTAAAGGTGAAGGATTGGTTATGTACCTTATCATGAGAGATATATTTAACACATCTGTGGAAGTGCCAAGTGATAATCTACTGCCCTTACTGTAATGACCTAAACTTTTATGAATGAAAATTCCTCTTGGACTAATTAAATATATTATTATGTAAAAAAGTTATATAACATATGAACATCCATGGTTTTACGTGTCTGGATTTTAAAATACCATTAAGAATTTTTACCATTTCTACTACAGCCATTGAACAATGATCAATTTATTAGTTTAAATATAGGGCTTTAACAAATCCAATTTCCTCATACAAAGGAAGTGATTTCCCCATCAAGTCAAATTTCTCCAAATGAAGCCCATTTGTCGGAGCTGAAAAAGGATTTTTTGTCATTTGTCTTCTCTCTTGACCAAGCCCAAGCCGAGATTCAATATGTTAAGCTCTAATAGAACTGCCTATGGTAGAAGTGGAAGTTGATAGAGATTACCATCCGAGCGATTTTATCTGACCCCCCCAATAGTTTGTCTCTATCACACACCTTACCCTTAGGTTATATGTGGTTGTTATAAGGGGTTATTTAAAAAGACCCTTTAAATATTATTATATGAATTATTTTTGTATAGGATAAAGAATATACATTCATTTTATTATTATTACTTTGAAAACAGTTTTAAAGCACAAATAGTGTTGTTTTAGTTAATATTCAATTAAGAAATCTATTTTGATGAATTGATGAATTTTTGAATTAAATAATATTTTAACAAAATTTTATTACTAAATTAATATTTATTAAATTTAAATTATTTTATTATTATTATGAATACAATTGTAATTTTTATTAAGGGTTGAAAGCTGTTTTTGTCAAAACCCATGAATTTTTGATTATGTCAGTTTTTATTTTCAAAGTAAAAATTTACATATTTAAAAAATTATTTAGATAAAATGAATATTTTTTTAGAATCAGGATTTAGAAATTATCCAATGGTGAATTTTTCATAATTTTCTGAGACAATCAAATTTTTGGGTAAAAATTAAACACCATTTAAATATATAATGTTTTTTATGACATCATAATGACCCAATAGTGATGTAATAAAATATTATGATTTTTTTTCGGCCAATATATGTTTTACCTTTAAAAAATGTGATTTTAGATTTGTTTGATTAATTTTATGATGCCATAGTGGACCCTCTAAGACCTATAAATCAATTTAACTTTTTAAAATGATTTCATAGAGAGTGTGACTCACCTCCACATAATAAAGCCTAATATTTTAATAAGTTAGGGAATTGAAAATATAAAATAATGTTTTAAAATACCATTTCTAAAAACCATTGGGAAAAAACCATGGGTTGGTTTTTGAATTTGATTAGTTTAATGTGTAGTGTCCAAAACCTAAATAATTAAGAATACCCACTCTTTTCCTATAGAAACCCAACCAAGATCCCACTTTTATTCAATAAAAATACTTGGAGAACGTCACTAAACTTGCCTAATCTATATAAAATCCTACCAAGGTGACCCAATATCCCATTAATCCTCTCTGAAGCCTCTCCCCAGTTTTTGGGATCACACTTCCCAGTAAGGGATTTATTCCTCTCTCATTTTTTTTCAAAGATTCTTTATGTTTCTATACCCTTGTATTTTCAATTCAATATGTTGGGGTATTATTTTTCACCTCCTTCATACTTTCCTCATTATTTTTTAATGACAAGATACCCCATTGTCTCTCATTAATTTCTCCTAGGTACACTCGTTACCATGATGAAATTTCGTAAGGGATTTCTCTCTCCTCATTTACATTAAAGAAATTATTTTGTTTTATGAATCGAAATTCCATTACATATACTGGTACGTGTGTCTATATGAACCACTTACTGTCTATTTAATGTATATATGATGAGACAACCCTTCCAATATCATCAACCATTTTTATGAATTCTTATGTCACGCTGTTATGCTGTCAAAATTGCACCACGATTTTCCAAGCCAAAGTTATTGTGTAGTGAATACCATACCCATTTTTCTATAAATAGAATTCACATTTATGAACATTTACTTATTGATTATAGAGTTTAATTTATTAATTCCACATTCTATTATAGTGGAATAAATTATTATGTTTAATGAATCCATGTTATGTGATCCATGTGGAACACTTATGCATGAAATAAAATGATTAAGAAGGGTGCGCTTTGATAGTGCTCCAATGAATTGGGTAAAGATTAGTATCATGATAAATTAAGTGCAAAGAGGGTTTACTAATGATAATTAAAGTCAAATGAGTGTTTACCCATACTCCATGTGTAATGAGACATGGCTGATGCTAATATCATGTTAAATGTTGTTGCCACATTTCCATGTTATGATAATCATGATGTATCATGCCTTTATGTTCATGTTTCTGTTATGATCCATTGATATTCATATTGCCTAACATATACTATATTATTCATTTTATTCCTTTTTTACTCCCCTACTGAGCTTTACAGATAACCCTTTTCCTATGAATTTCCTTAATTTATCCTGTGTAATGCTAAGTATGAAGGAATGTGTGTGGTCGTGTTAAAGAAGTTTTCAATAATGATGTATATTTCATGTTTTAAGTTGTTATGTAATGTTCCTAATTTCCCAAGACACAATACCACTCTATCCTTAGATTTTCCTTAATTTCAAGTTTATGTAATAAATATTGTTAAAGTGTGTAATAAAGAGAAGGGTTGTTATAGTTGGTATCAAAGTATAGTTTTAGTTATTTTTGGGATTTGGATTAGAAAACCCTAGTGAAAGACTTAGGGATAAGACTATGTATAATAGAAACAACACTATTTTTTTTTGATTATTGAGTAAGTGGTTTATCAAGAAAATAAATCATTGTCTGGATTCAATCATTTAGAGGCGGCTCTGGAATAGGTGTATGTAGGGGTAAAACCTGAATATACCACTTTTTTCTAGACTGGAATGAGACCTGTTGCATGACAATAGACCTTTTTTTCACTCTTGGTTACGACACTCCTAAGGGATATGATTTGATAAATTCATAAGCTTTGTATGAACTATTATTAAGAGAATTAAAAAAATCAGTCTAAGTATATATGTTGGGAAATGGATCATGGATAACATAGAAAACTTAAAGAAATAATTGTAATTTATATGTTATCCCTTTTTCATTGGATTCCCCTATATGTGTTTAATATTTTAAAGTACTCATCCTATGTCTATATCAGATAAGGTAGAACCAGAATCAAAAAGTTAAATGTAGGGTTATTACTCATGGTTCTATTCATTCTTTTATATCTCAAAATTTTAGTAGAACAATCCCAACACAAACACAAATCATTGAACCAAATATGTCGGTGAGAACGGAAAATGGGGAAATCATTGAAAGCAATGAATATAACTCCTCTCACATCCTAATTTATGGATTGAACTTCCCAAAAAACCACATCTTACTCCCTATGGTGGAATTTGATGAAATTCTTGGAATGGATTATCTTTCCATATATAGAGCCGACATAAATTTCCATGAGAGGGAAATCACTCTCCATATGGCAAATCAACCCCCGATTTTGTAAAAGTTCAAGGAGGAGGATGAATCTTCTTTAGAGAAAACATCTCAAGTATGTATATTACAGCCCTATGAGCACACAAATCTTGCTCAGATGATTGAGACAAAGGAAGCAACTATCTTCGAAGACATGCCTATTGTGAGGGAATTCACTAAAGTGTTTCCTGAGGAATTTCCTAGTCTTCCTCCTAGAAAAGATATTGAATTATCAGTTGATATTATACATGGGGTGTTGACAATATCTAAGACTCTATATAGAATGGCTGTTGTGGATATTGAGAAGATGAAGAAACAACTAAAGGAGAATATGGATGAAAGGTTTATATGACCAAGTGCTTCACCATGGGGTGTACCGGTCCTCTTCATCAAGAAGAAGGGTGGGTCAATGCGCCTTTGCATTGATTATCATGAGCACAAAAAAAACACTAAAAAGAACATGTATCCTCTATCCAGAATTGATGACTTGTTTGATCAGCTACATGGAGACCAATACTTATCCAAGGTGAATATGTGGTCAGGATATTATCTAGTAAGGGTGGAGGAGGATATACCCAAGAATACTTTTCATATAAGATATGAGAACAATGAATACATAATAATGCCTTTCAGACTCACTATTTATCTAGAAATCTTCATGGACTTGATGAATAGAGTCTTTAGAGTTTACCTCGACAAATTTGGGGTAGTCTTTATAGATGATATTTTAATATACTCCAAAACCAAGGAGGATCATGGGGAGCATCTAATCACTACACTAGAGACCTTATGAAAGGAGAAGTTCTATGAAAAGTACATGTGTGAGTTCTGGTTGAAAGAGATCTCATTATTGTTTCATATCATCACAAGCAATGAGATATATTTGGATCCCTCCAAGACAGTTGAAATTGAGGGATGAATGATACCAACATTAGGAATGAATATACATAGCTTCCTAGGGTTTTCTGGATATTATCGTCGATTTGTGAGAAATTTCTCACAATTGTCCAACCCTTTTACCACTCTAACTCAAAAGAGAGTAACGTTTTCTTAGAGTGATGAATGAAAAGAGACATTCAAGGAGATGAAAATGAGGCCTATCACTATGCATGTTATCACATTACCCATAATTGGAGAAATTTTTGCAGTATTCAGTGATGCTTCAAAGAAGGGCCTAGGCTATGTGTTAATGAAAAATGACAAAGTCATTGCCTATGCTTCGAGTAAATTGAATGTTCATGAGTAAAAATATCCATCACATGATCTTTAGTTGGATTCAATAATATTTACTTTTAAAAATTTGGCAACATTACCTCTTTGGGGAGAAGTGTGAAATATATATGGATCAAAAAATCCTTTAGTATATATTCACACAAGAAGAGTTGAACATGCACAGACGAAGACTGTTAGAGCTTATCAAAATCAATGACTGCTCAATCCATTACCACCCAGGGAAAGTGAACTAGGTGACATATTATCTTTGTATAAAGGACCCAACAATTATATCATTGAAGAGAATTTAAAAGGATCTAATATTCTTAGATTTGATGAAGATGAACATGATAATCATAAAGAATGAAACATCACCAATCCTTTCACAAATTATTTCTCAATTACCTCTTTTGGAAAGGATAAAGGATGCATAAAAGGATGATGTGGGAATTTAGAAAAAATTGGAAACTATTAGAAAAGGGAAATCCTCAGAGTTCAATGTTAATGAAGAAGGAATTATGGGATTTGAGACAAGACTATGTGTTCCATCAAATCCAGAGTTAATGGATGAACTTTTGGATGATGAACATAGTTTGAATTTCTCCATTCACCTAGGAAACATAAACATGTATCGAGATCTCCGAGAGATTTTTTGGTGGGATAACATAGAGAAGGATATCGTTGAGTATACATCAAAGTACCTGGTATGTCAGTAAGTAAAGGATAAGAGGCAGAAGCCTAAAGAGATGATGCAACCATTACCCATACCAACATGGAAATGAGAGAATATCACCATTGACTTTGTCATCATACTTCCAAAGACATTTAAAGGAAAAATTGATCTCTATGTTTTTGTGGATCAACTTACAAAGACTACACACTTCATTGTAATTCATGGGGATTTCTCATTGGATCAACTGGAAAGAATATACATTATAGATGTGGTAAGACTCCATGGATTACCACTATTGATTTTATCTGATTGAGATACAAGATTCACCTATATGTTTTTTAAGAGTCTTCAACATACTTTTAATACTTAGTTGAATATCAATACGGCTTATCATCCTCAAACTGATGGAAAATCTGAGCAGACTATCCAAACACTTGAGGACATTTTGAGAGTATGCTCAATGGACTTCATAGGAGGATGGGATCAACATCTTCTTCTAGTTGAGTTCTCTTACAACAATAATTTCCACTCAAGAATCCCAATGTATCCTTATTAAGCCCTTTATGGGAAGAGGTGTAGAACACTGACATGTTGGGATGGAGTTGGAGAGCGAAAAATCCTAGGTCTAAACACTGTCAAAGAAACGGTGGAGAAGGTCAAGACCATCCAGTAGCATAATAAAGCTACTCAGAGTCGATAGAAGAGCTATGCTAATAATTTTGTAAGATACCTAGAGTTTGATGTTGGAGACATGGTATTCCACCTCATATCACCGTGGAAGAGAGTTATGAGATTTGGGAATAAGGAAAAGCTTATTCCAAAGTATATTGGCCCTTTTGAGATCCTTGATCGCATTAGAGTAGTGGCCTATCGACTAGCACTCCCACCGAACCTATCTCAAGTACACGATGTATTATATATATCACACTTTAGGAAGTACATACCTAACCAATTGCATGTACTCAATACTAAGGTGGTACCATTGGAGAATGACCTCTCCTATGGAGCGAAGCCGGTAAAGATCTTAGATAATAGGGAAAAAGTTATATAAAATAAGACAATTCCCTTCATCAAGGTATTGTGGAAAAACAAAATGTTTTAATAGGAAACATGGGAATAATAGGAAGTGATTAAGGAGAGATTACTTCATCTGTTTTAGTACGGGAAAAGGAAATTTTGAGGGTGAAATTTCTGAAAGGGGGAAGATTGTAACGACCCAAAATTTTACTAATGAAAATTCCTATTAATCTAATTAAATATCTAATTATGTAAAATGGTTATATAACATATGAACTTCTTTGGTTTTATGTTTTTGGATTTTAAAATACCATTATGAATTGTTACCATTTCTAATATAGCTACTTAACAGTGATCAATTGATTAGTATAAATACAGAGATTTAACAAATCCAATTTACTCAAAAAAAGGAAGCGATGACCTCATCCAGTAGAATTTCTCCATACGAAGCCCATTTTTCTGAGATCATAAAGGAGGTGGCATCACTAGGCATCACTCTTGACCAAACCCAATTTGAGCTTCAACATGTTAATCTCAAGCAAAACCACCTATGGGAGAAGTGTAAGTTGATAGAGATTACCACATGAGAAATTTTATCCGAGCCACCCCAAGAGTCTGTCACCATCGCACACCTTACCCTAAGGTCATATGCAGGTGTAATAAGGGTCTATGTAACAATACCCTAACACTATTATTTTGTGCATTATTTTTCTATATAATAAATAACAAACATTCATTTTATTATTTTACTTTGTAAACAATTTTTAAAGAAAAATAGTATTTTTTAGTTAATATTCAATTTAGAAATCTATTTTGATGAATTAAAGAAATTTGGATTAAAAAATATTTTAATAAAATATTATTAATAACTTATTTTTTTAAATATAAATTATTGTATAATTATTATGAATAAAAATGTATTTTTTATTAAGGTTTGAAAGCCATTTTTGTCAAAACCCATGAATTATCGATAAATGAAAATATTTATTTTAAAAATATAATTTCATATAATTATAAAATTATTTAGATAAAATGAATAATATTTTTGGAATCAGGAAATAGAAATTATCTAATGGTAAATGTTTTATAATTTTCTGAGACAGTCAAATTTTTGAGTAAAAATTAAACACCGTTTAAATATATAATGTGTTTTATAACATCATAATTACCCAATAGTGATGTAATAAAATACTATAATTTTTTTTCGACCAATATATGTTTAAAATTTAAAAAATGTGATTTTATATTTGTTTTATTATTTTTATGGTTCCTTAGTGGACCTTCCAAGACTAATAAAACCTTTTATCCTTTTAAAATGGTTTCCTTGAGAGGTGACTCACCTCCACATAAGCAAGCCTAATATTTTAATAAGTTCTCCCATTGACCGTATAATATAACATTTTCCAAAACCATTTGGAAAAAAACATGGGCAAAAACCATGGGTTGGTTTGTGTTATTGATTGGTTTAATGTGTGGTGTCTAAAACCTAAATAATAAAGAACTCCAAGTCTTTTCCTATATAAACCCACCCAAGATCCCACTTATCTTCACTCAAAACCCTTAGATCACATAACTACCCTGACATAACGTCTCTAAAACCCTCCCAAGGCATCTAATGCTTTAAATAAGCCTCTCTATAGCCCCTCTCAAGCCTTTGATATCACACTTCCAAGTAAGGGATTTCTTCCTCTCTCATTTTTCCAAGTTTCTTTATGTTGCTAACCCTTTTCTTTTCGATTAAAAATGTTAGGGTATAATTTTCACCTCCACCATACTACCCTAATTATTTTTTAATGATGATATAACCCTTTACCTCTCATTAATTACTCCTATGTACACCAGTCACAATGCCAAAATTCCTTGAGGGATTTCTCTCTCCTCATTTACATTCAAGAAATTATTTTGTTTTATGAATCCAAATTCCATTACATATGATCAGACATGTATATATATGAACCATTTACTATCCATTTTATGTAAATATTATGATCCAATCATTCCACTCTCATCAACCATTTTTATGAATTCTAATGTAACGTCATTATGCTGTCGAAATTGGACTGCGATTTTCCAAGCCAAAGTCATTGTGTAGAGAATACCATTCCCATTTCTCTATAAAGGGTATTAAACTTTATAAAAAATTAATTATTGATTATAGAGTTTCATTTATGAATTCCAAATTCATTTATAGTGGAATAAATTACGATGTTTAATAAATCCATGTTATATGATCCATGTGGAACACTTATGCATGAAATGAAATGATTAAGAAGGGTTCCCCCTAATAACGCTCCAATGCATAGGGTAAAGATTAGTATCATGATACATCAAGTGAAGTTAGGTTTTAATCATGATAATTCAAGTGTAGTGAGGTTTTACTCTTACACCATGTTCAATGAGACTTGGATCATGCTAATATCATGTTAAATGTTGTTGACACATTTCCATGTTTTGATAACCATGCCTTATCATGCCTTTATGTTCATGTTTCTATTATGCTCCATTGATTTTCCTATTGACTAACAAGTACAATATTCTTCATTTTATTCCTTTTCTGCTCTCTTACTAGTCTTTATATCTCACCACTTTCTTATGCATGTTCTCAGGTTATCCCATGAAATTCTAAGTACGAAGGAATTTGTGTGGTCATGTAAAAGAACTTTTCAATAAAGATGTGTATTTCATGTTTTACGTTGTTATGTAATGTTCATAATTTACCAAGAAACTAGACATCTCGATCCTCAAAGTTTTGTTAAGTGAAATTTTATGTAATAAATCTTTTTAAAGGGTGTAATAAAGTGAAGGGTTTTTATACTTACTCGATCAAGAATGCCAAAGGGGCCAATATACTTAGGGATCAACTCTCTATACTTTCAAGATATCATAACCTTATTCTATGTAGAAACTTGTAGTAATACCTTATCCATATATCAAAATTCCATATTTTACTGACTATATAATCCCACAATTTTATTTTCCTCTAAAAATAATAATATGTTTGATGGTGTACACCCCTGCAATAATGAGAATAAATGGACAATTGAATAATAATATTTAAATTTGACTATTATAACATAGTCAATGAATTAGATGGTATGAATAAAAATATATGAATTATTAAATATATTTATAAAGTTACAACCTAATAAAAATTTATTGAATAATTATTTTGAAATAAGGACTCATTTTTTCGTAAATCGATTTTATGCTTCAAAGATATATTTTCTTTAAAAATGGGTTTTATTATTTTTGATGAGAAAATATTAGAATTAATTTATACCAAATTTAGAAAATTTATTTTAAAATATTAAGTTAATTTTTTAAACCATCATTACAAAATTATTTGAGATTGAATTTTTAAGAAATTTTTTACAAATATGATTTTTGAATGAATTGTTAAAAACATTATTTTTATTGAAAACCGTCTTTTTTGATAAAGAATTCAAAAATTTAAAATTAATTTCAAAATATTTTAAAATTAAAATTAGTTCATTTATGTTATGAATAATCCAATTAATTTTATTGTAATAAATTCGATGCTTGATTTTGGTATAAAATCTTTTTATACATAAAAAGATATTTTTTGGAAAAAATAGTGTAATCATGTTTTGTGGGTTTCTCATTAAATTATGATTATCCACATATATGAATTGAATTTTATAAAAAATATTAAATAATTTTATTCATAATTATTATTATTATTCAACACTTTAAACATAGTTTGTAGTCATAATTAATAGTAAATATAATAAAAATCAGTTACAACAGTTAAGGTTAAAATAAGTTTATTGGGGGGTTAATATAGAAAGATAAGGGTTAAAATAAATAAAAAAGTAGAAATTATATTTTTAGAGTTTATTTATGTCATAAACTTATACAATTTTAAAAAAGGAAATTTTGGATCCCTTTTCCCAAAAAAGTGACTTAATAATATACTAAAACCATGAAAAATTACAACCTCAACTATAAAAGGGAACCTCCGCCCTCACTTATTCACACATTTTGAGACATTTATCTCAACAAAAACCTGAAAAAAATCTCCCCAACGTTCTTATATACATTATATAGGTTTTGTTACTCAAAGAATAAAAACCCTAATGTCCTTAATAAGAGATCCAAAGGAGGTTTCTCTAAGACAAGGTAATCTTCTTCACCATGTTCTCTCTTTTTTACTTCTTATTTTAGGAAATTAAAATATATGATAAAATTTACAATATAATAACATAATTATATATTATATACTAATATGTTATTTTGTTGATGTAATAATATTTATCCAACTCCTTCTCCATCAAATGGTAGACAAAACCATTGCTCGTGTGTGCGGTGGACTACCGCCTCATGAACTGATGTATTTTTTTATACCACCTTCTAACATGGATAGTGATAATGATGGAAATAATTAATATATATGATTAGCATAACATAATATGAATTATTTCAATTTAATATATCATATATTCCTTATCATTTTACTCACTAAAAATTGATAACGTCGTTCCTGCATATGTATGGGATACCGTCTCCATGAAGCGATTCATTCTCAACATAAAAAATTTATGAAAAATTAAAAAAATGCATATAATGAGTAAAAATTAAATGATATAATATTAAAAATAATCATTACTTATGTGATAAATCTCACATGACAAAATGAAGAAGTTAACACCCAAAACTATGATAATAATAAAATAATGTTAATAAATGGTTGATAAGATGTTATAAAAGTATCATATATGATATTATAAATAAAAATATGGTTCTATTATAAATTAATAACATGTTTAAAACCATTATATAAGAGTTTAAGGAATATTAAACTAAGGGGAAGCATGAGGAAGGGTTTCATAACTCAATTTATTTTTATTGGGTTATATTACTTTTTCATTATTCATGTTATGAGAAGATTATATATGCAATAAGATATTATTATTTTATGTTATATTTAAATTTTTTTATGTGGATATTTATTTTTTACACATAATAACTTCATTTATTGATTCTTATTTCAATGATATGATCCTTTTAAGGAATTTTTATCTCAATTTCACCTCTATTGAGACATATTTGGTAATATGCACCTATTTTATTTTATGTGATGTAAATAATAACACTTTAACATATTTGACTTGAATATATATTTATTAATATTAAATAAAGTTTTAATTAATGTTTATTATTTCAAGTTCTTACAATATAAAAGTTACCAAATAGGTAAGAATTTATTTTACAATCTCATTTTTCAGATTTCGGTTATTATCATTAAAGGGATGTTATAATATATGATTAATAAAATTCATCTATTTATTATCATATAAATATTTTAGGAGTTTCCATATTTTTATATAAATTTTAATATATATGTTTCACTTGAATAAGGAAAATAAATGGTCAAAAAAATATAATCTTATTTCTCATTTTGATCGGGTATAGATTTATTCAATGTCTATATATTTCTAGATTGCTTTACAAAATTCCTTTTTATTTTCTAAAATTTTGTATTAATATCATGGTAAGATTATAATTTAATTTTTAAAAGGTTTTTAATGAATCTTTCAAATGTTTTACGAATGGTTTATTTTCTAATTGTTTTATAAAAAGTCAAAAGGAATGTTTTTTCAATGTATACAATGTTATCAGACCTTGCCACCGCTATAACTATTTTAATATATTTAGATTTTTAAAAAAATTTATTTTATTTTCCTAATAAAAATATTAAGTTGCAACTTATTTTATATGTTTTTCTTCTTTTTTCTTATATTCTACAAAATTATTTATTTTACTACAAAATCTAATTTTCTGATGAATTAATGACTATATATATTCTCTTGATTAATTTTGTGGTCATTAACTGTCTCTTGAAACATTCACTTTATTGTGATAATAATTCATTAGACATTATATCAATCTTAAATATCTGTATTCTTTGTATAATGGATATTATTATTTTCCAAATTGTATACCATTTCTACATACAATTTTTTACTATGAAAGTTATTTGGTTGATTGGGGAAATCTTGATATTCAGAATCATTTATTGAATATAGATATTTTTTTATAAGGAATATTATTTATGAATTAAATTGGACATTCAATATATGAAAAAGGAATTGGACATGAAATGATGGGTATGGACCATAATTACATATCCCCTCAATGCATCAAATATTATTAAATGGGTCTCAGTGTGTACCTACAAATAGTCTAAACTATCTTAGTGAAAGTCCTTGTGGTTATTGATAACATGATTTCTAAGATCATAACATCCAATGTTATTCATTTCTTTAATCAATAATTTAGATAATTTTATCCATGAGATTACTTCATTGTTATTATCCATAGATGTATTTCATTCTCAATTTATTGATTAAATGGTATGAATTTTTAGTTATCTACCTTCATATATTAATTATGTCTTATTTAATATTGATATCTTCTACTGCACCTAATTTGTTTTATGTTTTTTTTACCTCCCTTATTGTTTTTTCCTAGAATATGAATAAGAAATATGTGAATGAGTTTCAAGGATAAAGAACATTTTCTTTTGTTATTTTCTTTTTTTTATTTCTAATGTAAAAAAGAGAATCATGTTAGTATCACGTTCATCAATACTACCATATTGATTGATCATTAGTGATGTGATATCCATTATTTTATGCCAATTTATTAAAGTAAAAACTGACTCTAGGTTACCTGAGTTGGGGTTATTACCCTGATGATTGTCATCATAACATTTTAATCACCTTTGTGATTTCCTTATGTACTATCTAATGGATCTAAATTTCTCTTCCATTTCCTCACCTAGATTAGGTCCTAATATCTTTCGTTATCTAACATCATGCTAGTTCATTGTAGTTATACAGTTATTTAAATAGAGGGATTCCTACGGATACATCCAAATTCTTGAGTGAAATACACTATTATAAGAAAACTAAACTAGTGGAAGTTATTGATCCCAACCTCCTTTGAAAAGAATAGAAAAAGATATCAATATATCATTATAGGTTTGAAATGTTATCTCAGACTGTATATATTTATGTTGATGAAAATAAGTACTAAAACATGACTTTGATTCCATAACTTGGAGAAGTATTCTATAAAATTTTGAGGTTAACCTTATATCATGACAAGATATAATAGAATGTGATACTCAATGAAACCTTACCAATTTATTAATGTCTATTATGAGAGACTATTCAATACATAAATCTTATCTTATAACACTGAAGTGTGATGAATTCATAAGGTGATCAATTACAACTAAAATTACATTATAACCTTTAGATATTTTGGGGAGTCTTATGAAAAATTTGATGGATACATTTTCCCATTTCCATTATCGTATGGGTAATGGTAATAAAATCCCCTTAGACATATATATCTCGGTGTTAACTTCATTACATTACCATCACCAAGATATGTACTTTGAAAAATCAATTTTCATGTTTCCCTTCTAGAAATACTCTTTCAAATCTCTATTAATATTTATACATACTAGAGGAATAGAGAATAGTGAACTTTGAGATTAACTAAAATATCCATATTCAAATATGGCATGGATGAAAAACAAATATATTTCCTAAACCTTATCATTCCATTACAACAAATGTTGAAATCAGAAACATTTGTCACTTTCTTTTGTAGTTCTATATCTTAGTTTTGTGCATCATTAATATTTACTTTGATGGATAGATGAAAACTATTTTGAGCAAGATAAGATTTTATCCATTCCTTAAATACATCAAGATACTTGCTTTGAAAATATATACATATTGGATGTTTTTTTTGATCCTCATCATGGATAATCTTGAATTATCCTTTTGACTTATATCATTTCTTTATAAACCTTAAAAAACTCCAACTATATTCTATGGAACATATTCAACTCTTTCTTGGTGAATATATAATTTAAGCTTTTATGATTAATTTATATATCACAACTTTATCCATAAAGACAATTTCTCCATATCTTTAATGAAAAAATTTATGTAGCTATCCCTAAATAATGAATCAAGTAATTTTTTACATGAAACATCTATTTTCTTAAGGAATAATCTATAACTATATCATTATACATGGGGAAGAATCATTTTCCCTTATTTATTGCATCGATATGGATCAAAAACCATTATTCATTGTAGGGTAGTGTAAGTATAGGTTCATTAACTAACCCTATCTTAGGTTCCTTGAATTTTCTTAGATTCATTTTTCCAAAGTAAATTGGATTCCTTTTGAGTTTACATGGGGAGTGGATTAGATATCCATGAGAAATTATCCAAAAAGTTTCAATAATATATATCTAATCTAAGAAAAATACAGATCTGAGTGATAGTGTCTAGTCTCTTCCAATATTTGATAACTTTTGTCTTTGATGGATCCACCAATATACCCTCACTTGAGATTATATTACCCAATAATTAAACTTTTTGTAGCTAAAATTAATACTGTGTAAATTTTTCGTATAAATTATCCATTATTTGGGACTTCAGTACAATCCTCCAATGATATTCATGCTCTTATTTACTCTTGGAATATTCAATAATTCCATCTATATAGACTACCACAAATTTCTAAAGGTAATATCTAAAGACTTTATTCATTAAATACATAAATATATTAGGGGAATTATTAATAAAAAATGAAATCACAATAAATTCATACTTTCCATACTACTTATGGGGGATATCTTAGGCAGGCCTTCATTTTTGACCCTTAATTTCTTATATCCATATTGAAGATCAATCTTGGAAAAATATTGTTCTCCTAGTAATTGGTCAAACAAATCATAAATATGGGGTATAAAACACTTTTTTCTTGATTACAATCATGTTGAGTTCCTGAAAATCAATGGGGTTTCTCATTGATCCATATTTGTTATTAACAAAAAGAATTGGTTGCTCCTAAGGCGACACACTTGGATGAATGAATCATTTATCAATATTCGCATGGAGGTGTTTCTTATAATATTAAAACTCAATATGTTGGATTCTATATGGAGTCTCTAAAATAGATTTAGCACCAGGTATAAGTTTTATTAAAAACTAAACTTCACAATTTGGTGTAAGACTAGGAAATTATTCTAGATTAACATAAAAAACTCTCATAAAATAGACATATCTTATATTTTGAGTTTCTTCCCATCCATCTGAGATAAACTCCCCTTTGGAATAGAAGTCAAGACTCATATAGTGTATGTAATTTACATTAGAACTTTGTATTTATCATATCACTGATAGATGATCATAATTTGGTTTTAAATATCAAACATTTCTTACCTTCTTCAATAAGTTATTAATTATTAATTTAAAGAAATGAAATACATTCCTATGATATCATCAATTTAAACTAGGGGAGAATAAAAAAATTATAGTAATAAAATTCCCATAAAATTATACCAGATAAGATTCAAAGGCTTTAGATGAGATCATCATACCATTAGGGGTTTTCAACTATAATTAAATATCTAATCATTGAGGATATAAATGAGTATCCCAAGAGAGTTTTGGTAATATAAAAGAATTAATATGAATAATATCAATTATGATACATCATTATTCAAAAATTCCTATTACCACATCAAATTTATCATTATATATTTATTAGCTTACTCAAACCAAAATAGTTAACATGAGAATTAAACATCATAGTGAGTAATTATGTAATACTGATAAATCATTCATAGGATGTCTAAATCATTCAACCTTAATTTCTATATTTTAATCATTATTTTTAACCTAGGTTCTTTATGGTAATTATATTTTCATATCCTTCATAATGAGTTTAAAATAAAATGTAAGTTAACCCCTTCATATCCGTTAGGAGTGTCAAACCATGTGGACAATAATGGAATTGTCACTATGAACTAGAATAATGATTTAAATATGCTTGACTAACTCTTTTATGGGTTATTACCCTTATATTAATAAGTTATAAAACCAAATATACTTGTAGTAACCCAAAATAGATGTTTTTCCAGGAAAACCATACTCATTACTTTACCATAACAGATGTCATCCTTCTATACATAGGATTCTGCTAAGGATTTTCACTAATGTTTTCTCATCCTAGTTTCTAAAGGTATCTAAACCTTGATCCGATACCAACTATAGAGACCCATACTTTTCATATATATATATATATTACATCTTATTTGATGAATATTCATTACATAATATAATGATCCATTCCATATTTATATAGTTTTCATGTATTTGGAAACATGGGTATATAATTTTTTTAAAAAGATATCTACATCATCCTTAACTTAGTTCTTAATAATTGTATCCATTATTAGACATAGTATACTTAGATATATTTTTTATAACCAGAGGAATGGAAACATAAGAAAGGGTGAGAATAGATGCTTAGTAAAGGTAAAAAAGGGAGATATCAATGATCATCTAAGCATGAAATGAGCATAAGGGTATGATAACATGAGATTAAAAAATAAAAATCATACCTATCATATTAGGAATCGAAATATTTGTTCATGTATTAAATATTTTTAGTTTGTAAGAGATGAATCATAAATTATTCTATGAACATGATCCATGCACACATAAAATTTTTATAAGACACAAGTATCTGCCATACAAATAAGTATATATTATCATTTACTTAGTTATATATCCCTTACAAGACTGTCAAGTGGATTTTTTTCACCCCCATTCTATCATACCCTTAGTCATGGTTCACTCCTATGACTATCATAGTGGTCATAGTATCTTACCGAACTGGGTGGACTCCCCATTCGATTATTTATTATCTCATGAGATATCCATCATTACCCAATGAATTGGTGGGATATATAATTCAAAGACCACCCATATCATAATAATTATATTATATATGTGTGTTCCAAAATATTATAAAACATTCATCAAAACATATCCCATGGAAAAGAAACATGTTTTATAAACATTCCATCACAAAATCTTCTTATTTTACTAAATATATTTAACATATCCTATAAAGATCTTCCCATATTTAATTATTTACAGAAACACCCTACATTAAACCCTTATTCATAAGGTGGGGAAAATAAATATATGAAAGGACGAGCTCAGTTGCTCAATAAAGGTAAAATAGAGATATATACATGATCACTTAAGAATAATAAAAAAAAGGGTATGATAACATGGGATTAACATTTGAGAATTATACCTAGAATATCATAGATCATAATACTGAGTCATGGCATAAAGTTTGGAAGTTTGTAAGGAATGAATCATAAAGGAACCAAATAAAATGAGCCATGATAGAATGCCATTGGAATAAGACATAATTTTGTGGCATACACCTAAGCATAGAAAATCATTTCCTTAATAGTCATGGCTCACTACCAAGACTATCATAGTGGATAATATTCATTATCCAATCCATTATATTTTTTTGGGTTTACTTCCAAGACTACCATATTGGAAAGAGTCCCTTAATAAATAGGGTTCACATCCCATTATAGTATTGTTTATATCATGAGATATATATCTTTACGTAATGCATTAGGGGTATATATAATTCCGGTCCCATCCATCACATAATGAAAACCCTACATTTGTGTTAAAAAAGATCATAAAACATTGATCATAACATAACCCAAAGAAAAGAAATGAGTTTCATAAATATTTCATCATAGCATAACAGATGGGAATGAAATGGGTTTTTTAAACATTTTATCAAATCATTATAGCATAACCCATGGAAAAGAAATGAGTTTCATAAACATTTCATGAAACCATCATAGCATTACTCACAGAAAAGTAACAAATTTCATAAAAATAGTAAACCATCTAGAAAAGGAATAAGGATGGTATTATTAGATCTTATCACCAGTAGAGATTATGTAACATAAAATTATGTTATCTAATATAAAAAAATGTTATTAATATATCACAAGTAAGTTATCTCAGGGAAAATAACCATTTCACTTTGAACTCATTTATTTGAAATCTATGAATTTCCCTAATATTAATGAAAATATTTTATTTAAAAAGAATCTTGGAAAATTATAAAGTAATCCTCAAATTATTTAGTTTCCATGATGGTATTAAATTCTATTCATGCCGTATAAGTTAAAAGATAACTTTCCTTTTACACATTTATAAAAATAATTCAATAGTTACTCATTTGAAAACAGGAGATTTGTTTTAAAAAAAATCATGGGTAAAAATTAATTTAAAAAATAATAGGATAATATTAAAAAAATTATTGATTTTTTTTAAAACATAAAAATGGAAGAAATAGGATTTTTGACCAAAGAATGAAATAAATCCAGTTTTCCTTAAAAACATTATTTCATTATCTTGAGTTTTTAGATAGAGTAAAATGAAATTAATACATGTAATATATATAAATAAATAGTATAGAAAGAAATTGATGTTTTTCATTAGATATGGATCATGTAATTTCATTATCATAATCATAATGATAAATAATCCTGATAAATAATGAGATTATAACATAAAACCCTTATCGATTTGGTAGCTTGAATTATAAAACCCATTCAAGAATAACTTCAAATGAAACTTTAAATGTAATGATCATAATTAAATTCATGATATATCATGTCAATGGGTATGTTTAAATAGTACACAAAATAAACTATAGGTGAACATGTCTTTTGTCTCCCAAAAATAAAGTGAGACTATAAGTCTCATTCCTCATGTCATACTTACTTTGAAAGAGATTTAAAATCACATATAATAAAATAAAATAAAATTTAATTATATAAAAAATAATTTATATACTTATAATACCATATATTTTCATATTATAACATTTTAAAACCCATTTATAAATAAATCCTTATTAACTTCATCGTTTTGGGTGTTAATTGTTTCATTATTCATCAGAATTTTACTTCAATAGTTCCAGTAATTATACATTGATCAGAATTAAATAATCTAAATAAATTTAACAATGATATAAATATTTTATAAATATTTATTATATATATATATATATTTATTTATAGTTATCCATAAAGGATATATATAGAAAAAAGAATTACACCATTCATGGAGATAGTAGGCCGTACGCACGAATAAATTCTATTTTCAATTATTGACGGATGGAATGAAATAATGGTAAATAATAAATTAAAATTAAATTATAATTATTAAATAATATATATAATATATATTCCTTAAATATAAACTTATTACCATCCATTTAAAATGAAAATCAAAAATGAATCACATCACTTCGTGGAGGGGCTAGTCCCCACATATACACGAGCAACATTATTGTTTCCCAATGTGTAGGAAGATGATAAGGGATATTTGATAGTGTAATTCTAGGATCCTACTTATGTAATAAATATCATATATAAACTTTAAAACCATCATAATAACTATTCATAAATGATGGTGATGAAAAATGAATTGTATCACAGTGTGGGGGGGGGGGGGGGGTAGTCCACATTCACACATGAGTAATACCTTCACATTCAATTTGATAGAAAATAGGGTGGATAATGGTTATTTCATAATGATAACAAAATTTAATTATATTTTTATACTGATTTTTTTATTTTATGATTAAAACCATATATTTATTGAAGGTAGAAGAAGAAATAAATTGAAAGATGGTGTGTAAAATGATTACCACTTCTTTGGTATACCTACTTTAGATCCTTTCTTATGGACCCTTAGAATGGTATTTAAATAAGATAATAAAATATAATCTGTGTCTAGGGAAGTAGATAAAATTATTTTTTAGGTTTGGGGAAAGTTATATGGCTCAAAGTGGTGTAATGAAAAGAGAGAATGAGTTTCATTTTATAAATGAGCGAAAGGAAACCCATAGAATTAATAAAAACATAAAAAATAATAAAGGCATTATCATTCAAAATAACCCCAAATGGAAATTTATTTAAATAAAAATAGGATAAGGATACAATATTATCATAAAATTAAATTTATATTGTTTTGGGGTCATTTTAACCCTTTTATTTTTGATTAACCAATTCGTTAACTATTTTTAACTTTAACCTCGGTAAGGGAATTTAAACACTCAAAGAGTTAAAATATTACTTATAAATAGAAAACTGGATAAAAAAAGGAAAATATATGATATGGGAGGCCATATATTTTCCATCGTGTCTTGTTTCAATATTTTTATGATTTTTTAAATAATTCAATAAAATATTATTTTTATAAAATACTATTTATTTTATTTTTGAGACTTTTTATTTAATTTTACAAAAAATACCCCCAAAAAAGATGGAATTAAAATATAACCATAAAAAACTCTTAATATATTATATTTATCATAATACTTAATGGGAAACTTTAAATCATCCCAAAAATATTATTTTTTTTGGTTTTTTTAAAAATAATTTACTATATTTTTATACTGCTTGCACAAGCATTGTGTTCGTGTTGCATAGGAATCTGAGGTAAATATTTCCTATATAAAAATTAAAAATAAATTTACATAATAAAAATAAATTAATTTATTTTAATATAAAATTTTAAATTCATTAAATATGTGTATTTACTCAAATCTATATCATCTAAACTTATTTAATATTTTATTTTGACTTTTCGAGCCTTACATAAGAATTTGGATAATTCATTTGTTACATAACTAAAAAATTTATATATAAATCTAGAAATAGTCAGTAGTAATTAATATTCAACAACAAATTCAAGAAATGACTTCTTAATTCATAATATTATCCTTAAGAGAGTAAATTTGACTTTTCCACTCCTACAGAAGCTTTGTGTCGACACTAAAAATGATTTTCATATTTTTCATGAAATGCATTATAAATTATATGTTTTGAATTATTATTTTTGTATAATTAGTCTATTATTATAAATGAGTCTTTCAATAAGTTTAATAAATTTTTATATCATGTTTAAGTCTTGGTGATATTATAAAAGGTACCGTGTTTCATAAAAACTATATGTTTTTTACTATTTAAAATTTAACTTCATTAGAAAACATAAAAAATTCATAATATGATAAAGTTTAATTTATGAATCCATAAATAAATAATATTTAATAAAATTAAATTACTACATTTAAAATAAATTACTTTTAATATAAATTCATAAAAAACAACAATTGTTTTAAAAACCATTTTTATCCAAAAAGCAAACTTACACCAAAATTAAGTATAATGATGATGATTATTTAATTATTTATATTATTTATAAATAAAGGAATAATATGTTAAATTAATATAAAATTAAAATCATACTAGGACATTTAAATGAAAATAAATGAAATTTTTACCAAAAGCATAAAAACTGTATTTTCATTATTCACTAAAAAATCAATATTTTGGAAAAATTAATTTTTTTTCTAATATAATTTTAATATTATTATTTATATAATTATTTTCATTTTATCAAATAAATTTTTGAAAATTTTTAAAAAATAATTATATTGATTTCTCATAAAAACTAATAAAAATTATTTTTGAAGAAAAAATATTTTTGAATAATAAACTAACTTTACAAACATTTGAGTGATATTTTACTAAGAATTAATAAATGCATTTTTATTGAGTATATACATTACATATATTTGGTAATAATGATAATACAATTCAAACATGAAAATTTAGCATATAGTTTATAACTATAACATTTATATAATAATATTTTATGGTTTGTTTAAGATTAGTGTTGTTTGTTGTATATGATATAAAACAAAATTTTCTTTTAAAATATAGGGGTTTTAAATTCTCTCTCCCATTATAATAATTTTTTCCTCAAAATTTTATCTTGATCCTAAAAGTTTCAATATCTGAAAATACATATATTGAAATGCACATCGTTCAAATGGGTTAATAAAACATCCTTTAAAATTAGAAAGTGAAAAAAATGTTACATGAAATACCACATAATCAGTTTCCCAAATAAGGATAAAATTGTCAGGAAGTTAAAATTTATACTTGGAGGAGAAAACTATCCTCTAAGGACTAATATAGAGTTTTAGAAAATATGGTCAGGGGAAAGTTAATGACCACAAAACCAAAAATATGTTATGGGTGAAAGACCACAAATTTATTAGAAATAATGGTAAAGTGTAAATTTTTTATTTCAATATACATTTCCTAGAGTTTAGGGAATATTTTACTATCGATACATATAACAGTAGAAAAAAATTAATTGTTGATTTTATTTTTATTTCTTAAGAACAATTTCATTTTTTGGATGTGCTTCATTTAATTTACACATCAGATCTTATTCTAATAAATAATGATTAATTTTTCATTCCTAAAATAGTAAAATTAAAATTTAACAGATCATAAGATCCATAAGTCATTCATACTATATATATATATTTACCAAAACAAAAATGGTTATTACAAGTTATCCATTATGGATAAATCATATATTAATCTCTAAATCCTTAACAATTACACTAAGAGTTTAATTGAATATATTACATAAGTGGTTATCCTTAAGACCCTTTAAGAATATGTTTGAAAAAAAATTCAAAATCCAAAATTTTTGGAATAAAGATACTCAATTTCGAAAATCAAGTTAACATTAATCTCCCAAAAAGCATAAAGTGTCTCTTAATTTAATATACCAAACATGTGAATACCTTGATTTCTATTAAAACATTATAATAACATGAATCATCCTAAAACCACAATGAAAACAAATATGATTAAAAAAAGTAATTCAATCCTCATTCCTTAAATAAAAACATAGACTATTTAATCTATTCCAAAAATCCATAAATTATGTATACCCTATCAAAGATAACATAAGTCACATTGTCATCAAACAACTAATCAGTTCCAAGGTAATAAATATTATCTGACATACTTTATCGATACCAATAATATATTTATCCCTACTAAGCATTAATATCTAAACATTAGGAACATATTAGGGTTTCTTTTTTCCCTTAATAATGTGTTTTCCATAAAATATCACCTCACCATTAAATTAATATTCTAGGTTAACAACACCATTCAATATATGATTGAAAATACTTGTTGAAAAAATTATTTAGAACAATCATTTTGTGTTTCAGGATTCTTAAAACCAGAATACCAATGATAAAATTATTTTTCCAATATAATTCTCAAATCCAAATACATAAACACTTTAATCATTTAACCCACTTACTAAACTATTAAGTGTGATTCATCATCTTATTCCTCAATACTGCCTTCCTTTCATATGTCATTTTTAGTCTATTCATCATAAAAAACATTACTCATATAATCTTGCTAAAACTCTTCTTAAACCCCCTAGGACATAGATTTATATAATTTCTATACTCTTAACATTTAAAAAATTCAACCATTGATGATAGCTTATAGAAACCATTATTTTCATCTATTTCATTTACCAAATTTTTTATTTTTTCTCAATGATTACTTTCTATATGTCATTATTTTCCTAACCTAATTCATATTACCATTTATCTGAGGCATTAAATTGAGTGCTTCATCCCACATTGTTGACATGTAAGAAGCCACATCTTCTTTCCTCAATGAGATTCACAAAATTCCATTTTTCTCTCATTAGGTGTGTTAAGAATCAGACCCATTTTGAGGTTTTTAATCATATAAAGAGATATATGATGAGGTTTAATCATAAGGTTTCATAGTAAAACAACTATTTCACTTGGTTTATCATTATTAGAATCATTACATTAGCTTCCAAATTCATTTTCAAAACAATTCACTATGGTTCCAGCCATTAACTCAAACAAAAAAGTATTGTGTGAGAAATAAAAATTATAGTGGGGACCCATATGATCATTAAAAATCATTCATAGTATGAATAAATTATGGGACCTTATTTTCAATGTATGATACCTTAGGTTTGACCAAGGTCATACATGGTTAATATATTATTCAAATCCTTCATAATGGAACATAAATAAAAAGTGAATTAACCTAATAATATATTACAGGAGTTTCCAAATAGGTGCATTGTAAGGGTTAACCCACTATACACCCAAATAATGATCGATATATACCAGACATACTTTTTTTAGGTTATTAACCCTTGGTTAATATCTACCAAAACTATGTCCACTTTTAGTATCCAGATGAGGATGTATTATGAGGAATATCACATATTCTGTTATTTTCAAAAACTATTAGGATGTTATTCTATTAGTAGACCAATTCCCAATGTTTTCAACAAATTTATATAATATAAATATATAAAAATAGATTAAACCCTTCCTCTAATACCAACTATATCAACCGATAATTTTAATACAAAGATATTCAATTTAAATATATGAATATTCATTTCACAATACTATAACCCGCACAAGAACCGTAAAGGATTAGTTTATTTAGAGACTAGATACAGAATATTTTTATTTCATGAAATATATTCACCATCTCACATACAAATCATCTCACATAGTACTCTTCTTATTCATTCCCTACATAAAATACTTCTTCATAGCTCGGGGAAATGAAACATAAAAAAGGGTGAGGTTAGATGCCCAATAAAGGTAAATAAGGTAGATATGAATGATCACTTAATCATAACATGAAAATAAAGTTATGATAACATGATATTAACATCGGAAAACCATAAAAATAAAGTCAAAGATCACAATCTTGTGTCATGGCATAAATCTTAGTTGTTCATTAGACATGAATCCTATAGGAATCTAAGAAGTTGATCCATGAGAGCATAATATTGTCATAACACATAATTTTTTGGAATATCAAAAAGAATATACAATTATTTCCTTAAGATACAATGCTCACTACCAAGACTTGAAGGTTCCAGGGGTAGTGGAAGCACGATTGGACTATCACCCAACATTAATTTTTACCATGATCAATGATTATTCAGGGATGAATACAATAATTAATTCTATTTTCCATGGAATAGAATCAAAGATTTTGATAAATAAGTAAGATTCTTGAAACCATTAGAGGGGATCTTGAACATCATGTTTATAATTAATTTAATTAATTTCATAAAGAAAATAATACTTGGATCTTCGGTATTTTCTTTGTTGATGATGTTGATCGTCCGGAATGACCCTTCTGGATTATCTTGTTACACTTGCAAGGATCAAAACTATAATTCCTCTAGTAGGGATCCACACGTGCTCCGATGGTCTCTGATCGACACCACTCATTCTCCAGGTACTAGCATGGTGAAGCGAGTGTTTTGTGTCTGTCATTCTTGACCGCTTGTTCATTGGCCTTTAAGAACGTATCTTTTTCTTGAGAGGGGTGGGAAGATGACTCAAGAGAGAAGTTATTTAACTCAACAATTAGAAATTCACCAGGCGCATAGTTCGGTACGTGGAACAATAGACGTATGTGTTTATTTATAAACATGGGGATTCAGTTACAATATTAAATTTCCTAACCACAATTAAATACATTCCTAACCTTAGATAAAACCCATGCTTCTAATAATAATACCACATCATTATTTATGGTGTGTCAACTTGTGCAAAACAAAATTAGAAATGAAATTCCACGTCACAAAATAATAGAAGCTTTATTATTATTAATTTAATTTATTCTAACTAGTTAAATAAATATTTACAATCTTGAAAATAATTATTTTACTATCAGACTAGCCTTGGTCCACTTGAACTCCATTTCTATTTATTGAACACCGAAATAAATAAATAAATAATTTATTCTCTTAAATAAAATTTTTATTTAAAAACTAGAAAATAAATATTTATTAAATGTTCAATAAAATAAATAAATATATTTTACCCACAATCAGGTGAATAAATATTTATTTAACTTATTCTATCATTTTAACTTGAATAAAATTATTCCACTGTAATTAGAAAATATTCATTCCATTAATTAAATTTAAATATAATTTAACCAAGACCACCAGAAACACATAGTATATAACACTCTAGGATTCTTTATTCTTGGAATTTGAGAGGCTTTCTTAATGTCTAAGAGTACTTTCTAGAAATAGGTCAAGGAACCGAATAGAAATAATTGATAGTCACAAAAAATACTTCCACATACGAACACTCACTACATAATATAATATCTTTATCACAATATCTCATAAAGCATGTTTCATGATTGTTTCATCAACTTTTATGCCTGATACATCGTTCTTTGACTACCTGAAATAAACTCTTTGTTACACCATGACCATGGAATTTTGCATGAAGGTTCTATATCAACCAAAGGGCCGAGATATCAGCTTTCATAAATGGAAGGGACAAATCCTTCATCGACTTATCCATTAATAACAAGACACTTGTGACAAACCAAATGTACCCTACTTCCTGCCAACTTTCTGTGTGACAATTTTCGTTAGTAAATCAAAGTGCACGAGTCATGACACGTCTTAATGATAATATTAATGTCTGAGGATCCTTACACACACTCTTGGATAGAAATATCATATTACACCAAAACATGTGGAAGTACTACTAGTGGATTTATTATCATAAAATCTTATCTTAGAGATTACAAACTTCAAACTTCATGAGTGGAAGTCTCACCAACTTATGAGTACTCGAACCTAACGGTCTTCATGTTATATGCCCCATCATAGTATGTCATCCAACCGTAGAACTATATTTAGGAATATTATTATAGAATTTCAAGGTTCTCATCATAGTGGGAAACTTCCATGACCTTATGAATGAAATAAATACACACGGACATTATTACATCATAGTCATGAAGAATAATGAACAAAATGTAATAAGATTTTAAATTTTTGAATACATTAAATATCCATGTAATCAATGTACAACCAGTTGGTTCTAAGAAACCAACTCTTAAAAAACTACCACTTGGACTAGAGCCAACTCCATAAGACTTTCAATCCGCTAGACCTCTTAGGATGATCATGTTTCTGCTTAGTCAAGGCTTTAGTCAAGGGGCCCGCCATGTAGTCTTCCGTGGAAATACTGCTTAGTGAAACATCACCTCTCTGTGAAAAATCCCTCTAGAGATGATACTTCTGAATTATGTGCTTCTTCTACGGATGTGACCTTTTCTCTTTTGTGAGAGCTACCACTGCAGTATTATCACTGTACAATGTGCTAGGATCTTTACTTCTAGGTATCACATCCTGCTCCTAGATGAATCTTCGTATCAAAACTACTACATTAGATTCCTTAGAAGCTGTGATATACTCTAACTCTCCTATAGAATCTACGACCACACTCTACGTTGATCTCTTCAAGATCCCTGCACCTCTATTCAAAGTGAACATGTTTCCCATTTGTGACTTCATGTCATCTTGATCAGTCTGGAAACTAGCACATTCATATCCTCTGATGACAAGTTCCTAATCTCCTCCCTAAACTAGAAAAATATACTTAGTACCCCTCAGATACTTTTGGATAGTCTTGACTACCATCCAATGGTAGTCTCCAGGGTCATCTTGATATCATCCTACCACACTCAATGCATATGCGACATCCATCCTAGTACATAGCATATAATACATGAATGAACCAGTCGCTGATGCATTTGGAGTTATTACAATTATATTTCTTTTCTCATGTGATTGATGACACATTTTCTTGTAAATATGAATTCCATGTGATGTTGGAAACAATCCTCTCTTGGATTGTTTCATACTGAATCTCTTCAGTATCATATCCATGTATATACTTTGACATAGGCCCAAAACTCTCATGGATATATCATGATGGATCTTGATCCCAAGAATATATATTGAATTTCCCAATTACTTTATGGAGAAGGATTGATTCAACCATGTCTTAACAGAATGTAAGACTAGTATCTCTTCTCTAATAAGTAATATGGAATCAGCATATACTATTAAGAAAATGACTGCACTCCCACTAAACCATTTGTAGACACAATGATCACATTAATTCTTAATAAAACCACTTTTTTTATGACTTCATCAAAACAAATGTTCAAGGACCTGGATGATTTCTTTATTCAATAAATGGATTTATGCAAATTTCATATCTTATTGGCATCCTTTGGAGTCATAAACCCTTCAGGTTTTGTCATGCAGACATCTTCTTGAAGATTCCTGTTAAGGAAGGCTATTTTGACATCCATTTTCTAAATCTCAAAGTCATGGTAAGCGGTAAAGACCAAAAGAATTATGATGAATATCAGCATTTCAACTGGTGAAAAGGTTTCATCATAGTGAATGACATGACACTGTTTGAACGCTTTTGCAACCAATCATGACTTATAGGTGCAGACATGTCCTTCCATGTCCCATTTCTTCTTGAATACACATTTTCAACCAATAGGCTATACATTAACAGAGGATCTAACAATCCGGACATTTTTTTGGTACATGGAATCCATTTCAGAACTCATGGCTTCTTTCCACTTGGAAACATCTCTGCCACTTACTGATTCTTTATAGGTTAAAGGATCATTATTGTCAACTAATAATGAGTCGCCATCCCCAGTAACTAGAAAAATATACTGTTCGAGTTCTCTAACCTCCCTTATACTCTTATATAGTTCTTGTGTCTCTGAAATAGTACTTTCTTCCATAGGGCTTTGTGGAATCTGCTCATGTACCAACTCTTGTGTACCTTGAGCCTCTACTTTATCAAAGTCTATCTTGATCCCATTATCTATTTTGGATATGTGCTCACACTCATGGAATATAAAATGTCTGTCCACTATAATCTTTTTTATGAGGGGTTTTATAGGTAATATCCCCTTGATTCCTTGGGGTATCCTATAAAGGTACACTTTTTTCCTTGGGGTGCAGGTTTGTTACCAGGATAAGCCTTAACAAATGCATTGCTTACCCACACATGTAAGTTCAATAACATGGCTTTCTATACAATCCAAAACTCATATGGAATACAATTTATAGATTTAGTTATTACTTGGATTAGTTTGTGTGCCACTTTTTGTAACACATATCCCCAAAAGGATAATGGAATACTCGCATGACTCGTCATTGATCTCACCATGTCCAATAGGGTGTGGTTCATCCTTTCACTCACACCATTCCACTGGGGTGTGTAAGGAGGAGTGAGTTTGGATATGATCCCAAATCTCTATAAGTAATAAATTAAAGTCTGGATTAAGATGTTATCGACCTCGGTCTAAGAAGAGTTTCTTAATCTTATTTTCATGTTGGTTCTTAACTTATTCTTGTACTCTTTGAACTTATCCAAAGAATCCGACTTATACCTCATTAAGTAGATATATCTATATCTACTAAAATCATCAAAAAAAGTTATAAAGTATGAGTAACATCCCCTTAATTCAAATGGAAATGGTCCACAAACATGAGTATGAACCAATTAAAGATGTTATTTATCCCTTTCACCTTTCCCAATAAATGGGGCTTTGTTCATTTTGCCTTGTCAACATGCATGACATACGCCAAGTGGTTTTATTTTGAAATAATCTAAATATCCATCTTGATGTAACCTTTTCAAGATTTTCTAGTTTACATGACCTACCCAATGATGCCAAAGTTGGGTGTGGTATGAGTTATGTAAAGTATCTTTGTTATCGATTTCCATTACTTGGTTTTTGAAATCCAACACATAATGACCGTTCTATAAATGTTCCCTAAAAAACAAATGATATATTTGTAAATGAAGAAACATTCATTTCAAAACATGAAAAAATCCATTTCTATCTAATATGGATACATAAATAATGTTTTTAGAATCATACAACACATAATAACAACACTTTAAAACCAAGATCATCCCATTTGTCAATGTGAGGTGCTTTTCCCTGACAGCTACTGCAGTAATTATGGCTCTGTTGGATGCTTGTAGATCTACCTCCCCTCAGTCAATAATCCTAAATCAACATGGTTCCTATATTTCGATACATATGTGAGCACCAAAATCTATATATAATACCCAATTTGTAGAAACAGAAAGATTGTATTCAATAACAAACACACCTGAAGCTTCCCCTTTCTTCTTAGGCTGGGTGTAGTTCTTATTCCAGTGACCTTTCATTCCACATGCGAAACAAACTGAATCATATCCCCCCTTGATCTTAATTTTTTTGGAAGGTCGTGAAGAAGATTTGGGGTCAAATATCTTCACCTTCCCTTTCCTCTTATTCACCATAAGGAAAAAAGGCTTTTCGTGCTTTAAATCTCTATGCACTTGGATAATGAGGATAAGAAGATCAAATAAAAACTTCTCAATGTTTTTCATGTTGAAATTGACAACAAAGTTGGATAATATCTAAGGGAGTGATGTGAGAATGATATCGGTGCCCAGTACTTCAGGGGATTTTAAACCCATAGAACCTCCAGGTGCTCAATGTAGCCAATGAGCTTGACTACATGAGTCCCAGCTGGGGTACCCTCTCAAAGATTACTCTTAAAGAGTTCCTTAGAGATCTCAAACCTTTCCTATATTTCTCTCTACAGGTAAATACCACATAGGTGCTTGATAATGCTATAAGAATCCACATTTTCATGTGAATTCATGATCTCATTAGACATTGATAATAGCATCAAAAATTGAATGTTGACCACATTGTTCATATTTTTCTCATAGACCAAGAAATCCTCATCACTAACCTCTTTAGTGGGAGGATCTGGTAATGCTGACTCCAACATGAAAGACTTCCATTCATGGAATTGGATAACCCAGAGGCATCTCAATCATTCCTGAAAGTTACTACCATTGAGGATGTTTTCTTTATCCAGAATTGATCACAGGGATAGTGTGGCTGATGAGTTTTTCGTTTTTATTCATCAATTAAAAGAGAGGATCATTTGTACATTCTTGATTACATTTTTATGAGAAATAATAAATTAATTTTCGGAAGTATCCCACTATTTTATCAAGTCCTAATGGCCATCACCATTAAACTCAAGAATGTCTAGTTTTCAGGACATACTAGTGGAAATGATCTATATTTCCCTTTTCATAACTCCAACAAGGGTTGGTCAAGCTATTTGATGGTATTTAGTTAGGTAGGTCTTTGAAAACTGTAGGCTTGTAGCTTCTTGGTCTGTTGAGTGGACTCCCCAATCCTGGAATCCTAACTTTTGATTTCCTCAACTCTTGCCTCAAATATTACACCAAGTCTAGAAATGGATACTCCTTTTGATGTAATATGGTTAACTCAACCCAAAATCTTTCATAATAGATTCCTATATAAATGTAAGTGTCCCAACATGGGTGGGTCAAACACATAGTTTTATTTAGTTTTCCCCTTATTCATGTAACATAAGGCTTGATTTGACATAATATCTTATTTGAGGGATGTTTTTTCTCTTATGCATGAATTAATTATTATCATTATCACATGCTTGTTAATATTAAGTATAACTTACTAAAGTGATTAACCATGTCTTGATATTATTTACACATAAGCCTATTTTATTTTAGTTCCATCTTTCAATCTTGATCAATACATTAATTATTTGTTCGTGATAACACATCCATAACGATAAACCATGAAAAAGACAAAAACAAAACAAATAATAGGGAATAGTAATGAGATTTTCTAATGGTTAGTTTATCTATTAGTTGATAAACTAACACCGACCTAGGGTAGAAAAACCTTGAACCTTTTGGGTTTTGGTTTATAGATTTTCACCTATCCACATCGGTATCTCTGGGGATTGGTTTTTGTCTCGACTCTAGCTTAAACCACCTCCTCTAGCTTTAGAGTTCCATCAATTACTTATGCTTTTAAACTCACATATCAGTGAGGGGTAAAAGGGGTGTTTATATAAAAGAAACCATGGTAATGTAGGCCCTACGTATTAATGTGGAGATATGTCTTGTAGGACAACAATTAATTTAATAAATAAATTAAAAGGAAACTGATCACATATAAAGGTCTTGATCAAGCTCATGATCAGCCACTAACATGCAATGGGTTAACCATTTAATAAAACTAGTTTTAAATTATTTAATCATTATTATTAAGATAAATTTCACTCAAATAGATTAATTATTTTCTTTAATAAATCAATATTATTATCTTGATCCTTCTCTAAATTTCCTTAAAATTCTCATCCCTCATAATTTTAAACTAATAAATTCATTTAAAATTATCAATTTACATAACTTATACCTTGGAGGAAACCTGGTGAATTACCATTCATAATTACCCATTGAGTAGAAATGATCATTATGCATGTATTAAATTAAAAACATATATAAAAAACACCTATCACGTGTTGTGCCTCATCTTTATGCCTGCACCATAGTACACGTCTCAAAGGTTTGTATAATATAATAATAAATTTTAATAAATATGCGTAATTTGGATGAGTATACGAAATGTAGTTCCAACTACATGAAATGTACTATAATTGATCATCCATCTAAAGTACACACCCAGTGATACGACATATAAATGTACTTCAAAAATCGTCAGAGTACACGACATGTCCAGAGGGCCACACAACGGCTAGTATCCGTGTTACACGGTCTCCAGCTAGGAAGCTGTGTACAAGGTAAACAATCCAACCCTTACCTAAAGGGGCTACATGTCATGTCCAGTGGGACACATGGAGTCATTATGACTTAGAAAAACTCCAATAACATGGCTTGGTTTGGCATACCAGTCCTAGTGCATTAAATCTTGACTACATGGCGTGTACTACCGAATACATGTCGTGTATTCTGGTGTTGTATGGTCAGGAAACTTTGGAATCTCTAGATGAGATCCTCTATTTAATTTTATTCAAAATTAATTGAAAATATTGTTTCTATAAGGTGAATGAGAAATGAAAAGAGGGAGAACAGATCTCAAAATACAGATTACAATAACAATTAAACTTGAATTGACAAACTAAATTATTAATCATTAAATCATAAAAAATTATCTAAATAATTATAAACTATGATTTAACATCCCTATGATACCACTTGTAGGTTTTGGGCATAGTGGAAGCGCGGTTGGTCCAATACCCAAATTTAATTTTTTACATGATCAATGATTATTCTACGATCAATATGATGATGAACACCAGTATCCACAGAATAGAATCAAATATTTAGATAAAGAAGGAAGAGGACTGAAACCTTTAGAAGGGATGTTTAACATAATATTTATAATTAATTTAAATAATTTTATAATGAAAATAATACATGGATCTGTGTTATTTTCCTTATTGATGATGTTGATCATTTTGAATGGCCCTTCTAGAAAATCTCATTACGCTTGGGAGTATCCAAACTAGAATCCCTCAAGCGGTGACCCACACGTGCTCCGATGGTCTCCGATTGATGCCACTCATTCTCCAAGTGCTAGCATGAAGAAGCGAGTGTCTTGGGTCTTTTGTTCTTGATCTCGTGTTCATCATCCATAAATAACGTCTCCCATTCTTGAGAGGGGTGGGAAGGGGATTCGAGATAGAAATTTTTTCTCTCAATAATTCTCAATTCCCTGGGTGTGCCGTTCGGTACGTGGCACAATAGACGTATGTGTATATTTATTGGCATGGGGATTCAGTTAAAAAATTTAATTGCATAACAAAAATTAAATACATTAATAACCTTAGAGAAAAACCATGATTTTAATAATAATACAATTTCATTATTTATGGTGCACCAACATGCACAAAAAAGAATTATAAATGAAATTTGGTGTCACAAAATAATAACAGTGTTATTATTATTATTTTAATGTTTTCCAACTAGTTAAATAATTATTTACCATGTTGTAAATAATTATTTTACTACTGGGCCTACCTTGGTCTGCTCAAACTCCACTTCCATTTATTAAACACCCAAATAAATAAATAAATAATTTATTCTCTTAAATAAATATTTTATTTACAAACTAGTAAATAAATATTTTTTAAGGGTTCAAATAAATAAATAATTATATTTTACCCAAAATCTAGTTAATAAATATTTATTTAATTTATGAAATCATTTCAACTTGAATAAATTTATTCCACTTCCATGAGAATAATATATATTAAATTAATTAAATTCAAATATAATTTAATAGAGGCCAACAGAAACACATAGCGCGCGACCCTCTAATATTCATTCTCATTGGCCTTTTGTGGGATTGCCTAATGTCCAAAAGTACTGTCTCGTAATTAGTCAAGGCACCCAAGAGAAGGAACTTAATGTTTTAACAATGACATCCATATATGAATACTCACTGTATAATATAATCACTTTGTTGCAATATCTCATAAACATGGTTTCATGATAGTGTGACAAACTTTTATACTTGATACATCGTTCATTGAATACCTGAAAAAACTCATCATTACACTATTGCCCTAGAATTTCACGTGATAGTTCTTTTTCAAACAAAAGGATGAGATATAAACATACATAAATGGAAGGGAAAAATCCTTCCTCGATATATCCATTAATAACATGCCACTCATGACCCAGCCAACATACCCTACTACCCACCAACTCCCTGCGTGGCGATTTTCATTATTAAATCAAAGTGTGCGAGTTGTGACACATATTAATGATAATATTAAAGTCTAAGGATAATTTCAAATGCTCAAAGATAGGAATATCCAATGACACCAAAACATGTAGAATTCATACTGGCGGGTCTGTTCTCATAATCTCCTATCTTAGAGATTACGAAGTATGAAATTCACGAGAGGAAGTATCATCTTGTTATGAGTTCTCACACCTTACGGTCTAAATGCTATGTTTCCCATTATAGTATTTCATCGAACCATAGAACTATATTTAATAATATTTTTATAGAATTTCATGGTTCTCATCATAGGAGGGAACTGAAATGACCTTATCAATGCAACAAATACTCTTTGACATTATTACATCCTAGTCAAGAAGAATAATGAACAATATGTAATAAGATATTTAATATTTAAATACATTAAATATCTATGTAATAAAATTACAACCAGTTGGTTCTAGGACAAAAAATCTTAGAGACCCCCACTTGGACTAGAGCTAACTTCCTAGAAATTTTAGTTCGGTAGACCTCAAATGATGATCATGTTTTTGCTAATTCAAGGATTTAATTAAGGGCACCACTACACTGTATTCCATGGAAATATTACTTACTACAAGTTAACCTCTCTGATAAAAATCCCTCCAGAGATGATACATATGAAGTATGTTATTTGTCCGCTGATGTGACCTTGACTCTTTTGGGAGATCCACCATTGCAGTATTATCACAATACAATGTGATGGGATCTTTACTAATATGTAACACATCTAGCTCCTAGACGAATCTTCGCTTCCAACCTACTTCTTTATATGCCTCATAAGCTGTGATATACTCAGACTCTGCTATAGAATCTGCGACCACACTCCCCTTTAAGCAGTTCCAGCTCACTACACTTCCATTAAAAGTGAATATGTATCCCATTTGCGAATTCATGTCATCTTGATCAGTCTGGAAAATATCATATGCATATCTTCTTATGACTAGTTCCTTATCTACTCCATAAACCATGAATATATCCTTAGTACACCTCAGATACTTTAGAATAGTCTTGAATACCAACCAATGGCAGTCACTTGGGTCAACTTGATATCTACCTACTGCACTCAAAACGTAGGCGACATTCAGCCTAGTACATAGCATGACATACATGAATGAACCAATCACTGATGCGCATGGATTCATTGCTATTATCTTTATTTCCTCACGTGTCTGGGGAAAATTTTTATTAGAAAGATGAATTCCATGTGACACTGGTAATAATCCCCTCTTGGATTGTTCTATACTGAATCACTTTAGTATCTTATCAATGTATGTTCTTTGACTTAGGCCCTGAAATATCTTGGATCTATCATGATGGATCTTGTTCCCATGAATTTATGCTACCTCGGTCAAGTCCTTCATGGAGAAGAATTCATTCATCCATGCCTTAACAGACTGTAGGAATGGTATCTTATTTACAATAAGTAATATGTCATCAACATATACTATTTAGAAAATTACTGCACTCCCACTATACCAATTGTAGACATAAGGCTCATATTCATTCTTAATAAAACAATATTTCATCATGGATTCTTCAAAATGAATGTTCCATGACATTGATGCTTTATTTAATCCATAAATGGATTTATATAACTTTCCTAACTTTTTGGAATCCTTTGGAGTCAAAAACCCTTCAGGTTGGGTCATGTAGACATATTTGTGAAGGTTCCCATTAAGGAAGGCTGTTTCAAAATAAATTTTCCAAATATCATAGTCATGGTAAGTGACAATGGATAATAAAATTTTCATGGATTTCAGCCTTTAAAATAGTGAAAAGGTTTCATCAAAGTCAATTCCTTGACTTTGTTTGAACAATTTTGCTACCAATCGTGTCATATAGGTACTAACTTATCCTTCCATGTCTAGTTTCTTCTTGAATACCTATTTTGAACCAACATGATTTACATCAACTGGAGGATCTACAAAAATCCATAATTGGTTTTGGAATATGGAATACATTTTATAATTCATGGATTTTTCCACTTGGCAACATCTATGCCACTTACTGCTTCATTGTATGTTAGAGTATCATTATTTTTAACTATTACTGAGTCACCATCCTCAATAACTAGAAAACCATACCGTTCCGTTACTCTAACCTCTCATGTACTCCTACGCAATTCTTGTGTCTCTAGAACAGTTCTTTCTTCCATGGGGCTTTGTGGAATCTTTTCATATACCAACTCTTGTGTACCTTGAGCCTCAACTTCATCGATGTCCACCTCACTCCCACTATCTCTTTTGGAGATGTGCTCCCTCTAAAGGAATATGCTGTGTCTTGCTACTATAACCTTTTTTCTATGGGTTTTTATAGGTAATATCCCATTGTTTCCTCGGGGTAACCTATAAAGGTACACATTGTGCCTCAGGGTGCAAGATTGTTACCTAAAGAGGCTTTAACTGCGATAATGACTTTTACACTCTTAAAGAGTTGCAATTTTACTTATAAATTGAAAATTGGATAAAAAATGGACAATATATGATATTATAGACCATATATTTTCCACAGTTCTATATTTCAATATTTGTAATCTATTTTAAACAATTAAATAAAAAATTATTTTAATAAAATATTATTTATGCCATTTTTGACACTTTTTATTTAATTTTACACTAAGGATCCAAAAAATATGGAATTAAAATATAACCAATTAAAAAATTCCAAATATATTATATTTATCATAAAAATTCATGGAAAAATTTAAATCATCTTGAAAATTTTATTTTTTAATTTTTTTAAAAATAATTTACTATATTTTCCTAATGCTTGTTTAAGAACTATGTCCATGTTGCGTAAGGATTTCAGGTAATTATTTCTGAACTAAAAATTAAAAATAAATTAACATATTAAAAATAAATTAATTTATTTTAATATAAAATTCAATATTCATTAAATATGTGTATTTACTCAAATATATATCATGTAAACATATTTAATTTGCTATTTTGACTTTTCCATCCTTACAAAAGTATTTGAATAATTCAATTTTTATATAACTCTAAAATTTTTATATATCTTTTAACATAGTCAGTAATAATTTATATTTAATAACCAATTCAAGAAATGACTTCTTAATTATAAAATATTACACTCAGGACACTAAATTTTACATTACCACTGTTATAGAAGCACTATGTCAGCACTAAAAATGATTTTCATATTGGTTATGAAATAAATTATAAATTATACGTTTTGAATTATTTTTTTATCAGAATTATATTATCAAAAATATTTCTTTCAATATGTTTAATAAATTTTTATATCATGTTTATGTCTTGGTGATATTATGAAAGATACCGTATTTCATAAAAACTGTATGTTTTTTACTATTCCTTTAAAATTTAACTTCATCAAAAAAATATAAACAATTCATAATATGATAGAGTTTACATTATGAATCCATAAATAAATACCAATTAATAAGTTTCAATTCCAAAATTTGACATAAATTACTTTTAATATAATTGCATTAAAAAGAACGAAAACTAATTTTTTAAAAGGCATTTTTATCCAAAAAATGAACTTACACCAAAATTAAGTATAATGATTATTGCTATTTAATTATTAATATTTTTTATAAATAAAGGAATAATATTTTAGTTTTAATATAATTAAAATCATAGTGGGAAATTTAAATGAAAATAAATAACATTTTTACAAAAAAGCGTAAAAAATTTTATTTTCATTATTTACTAAAAAATCAATCTTTTGGAAAAATTCAATTTTTTTCTAATATAATTTTAATATTATTATTTATAAAATTAGTTTAAATATATAAAATTTTTTTCTAAATTTGTTTTGAAAATAATTATATATTTTTCTCATTATAACAAATACAAATCATTTTTGAAGAAAACATATTTTTGAAGAATACATAGACTTTACTAAAATATGAGTGATTTTTTACTAATAATTAATAAATAAATTTTTATTGAGTATTAAAATTAAATATATTTAATAATTTTGATAATTTAATTCATACATGTAAATTTGACATCTAGTTTATAACTACAACATTTAATTAATAATATTTTATGGTTCATTTAAGATCAGTGTAGTGTGTTTTATATGCTATCAAACATAATATTATTTTAAAATATTGAGGTTTTATATTCTCTCTCCCTTTAATAAATTTTTTCCTCAATATTTTATCTTGGTAATAAAATTATCCACATCTGAAAATACATCTATTGAAACGCAAATCGTACAAAGGGGTCAATAAAAATTCCTTTAAAATAGGAATGTAGTAAACATTAATGTTACCTAAAATGCCAAATAATCAGGTTCCCAAATAAGGATAAAATTGTTGGATGTTAAAATTTTTACATGGAGGAGAAAACTAGCCTCGAAGGACTAATATAATGTTTTTGAAAATATGGTCAGGTGAAATTTAATGACCAAAAAACCATAAATATGTTATGGGTGAAAGACCACTAATTAATAAGAAATTAAGGTATAGTATATTTTATTATTTCAAAATCATATTCCTATTATTGATAGATTATTTTACTATCTATTTATATAATAGTATAAAAAACACATACTTGATTAATTTTCGTTTCATAAGATTAATTTCATTTTTTGGTTGCGATTCATTTAATTTCCACATCTACTCTTATTCTAATAATAATGATGAATTTTTCATGCCTAAAACACTAAAATTAACTTTAAATGGATCATAAGATCCATAATCCATTCATACTTTATCAGTATATTTAACAAAGCCAAAATTATGACAACCCTGCTTTTTTATTTCACAATTAAAGATAATTTATTACATCAACATAATTTGATAAAACATAGAAGATCAAGAGGTCTAGTGTATTTGGGGATTAGGATCATTACATAACAACTTAAAACATGAAAAAAAATCTTTATTGAAAACATTCCTTACATGACCACTATATTCCCTCATACTTATCATTGCCTCGGATAACCTGAGGATATGCATAAAAAAGGGTGAGCAATAAAGACCAGTAAGGGATTAATCATGGAATAACATGAGGAATACAATACATATTAGACAATAGGAATATCAATAGAGCAAAAGAAAAGCATAAACATAAAGTCATGATAAATCATGATAATAATAACATGGAAATGTGGCAGCAACACTTAACATGGAATTAACATGATCCAGGGCTCATTGCACATGGAGAATGAGTAAATCCTAATTACACATGAAGCATGAGTAAACCCTTGTTGAACTTGAATAATCATGAGTAAACACCAATTTCACATGACATATCATGATACTATACTTTACCCAATGTATTAGAGCGCTATCAAGGAACACCATTTTTAAAACATTTCACTTCATGCATAAGTGTGCCACATGGATCATAAAAAATAAAATAATTCAACATAATCATTTATTCCACGATAAACGAATGTGGAATACATACATGAAACTATTTAAACAATAAGTAAATATGAATAAAGTTGAATACCCTAGATAAAGAAATGGGCATGGTATTCACTACAGAATGACTTTGGCTTTGAAAAGCGCGGTGCAATTTTGGCAGCATAACGGTGTGACATAAGAACTCATAAAAATGGATGATGAGAGAGAAATGGGTGTCTCATTATATTTACATGACATGGAAAGTAAGGGGTTCATATAGATACATGTCCCAAAAAATGTAATAAAACTTAGATTCATGATAAAAAAGAATTTCTTGAAAGTAAATGAGGAGAGAGAAATTCCTTTCGGAATTTCGGCATAGTAACAGGTGGACATGGGAGGAATTTAATGAGAGATAAATGGGTCTCCCATCATTAAAACATAAATAGGAATGTATGGGGGAGGTGAAAAACCATACCTCAATATTTACAATTGAAATTAAAATGGTATAACAACTTAAAGAATATTGGACAAAAATGAGAATGGAAGAAAAAACCCTTAGTTGGAAGTGTGATTCCAAAGGCTTGAGACAGGCTTGAGAGAGGATTCTTGGGATATTGGGGCACCTTATAAGGATTCTAGAGAGAGAAGGGAAGAGGTTGGACGAACTCCAAAGGATTTGAGTGAGGAGGAAGTTGAAGCTTGGGTGGGTTTATATAGGAAAGGTGAGGGGATTCATTATTATTTAGGTTTGGGACACATCACATTAAACTAATCGAAACCACAAACCAACCCATAAATGTTGCCCATGGTTTTGAGAAAAGGGAAGTGAAAAACAATATTTTATAAGGACAAAGTCTTAAATTCTTAAAATAATGGGGTTTCTTATGTGGATGTGAGTCACACTCCCAAGGAAAACAATTGAAAAAGACAAAATGTTTAATAAGTCTTGAAGGGTCCACTAAAGTTTTGTAAAATAAATAAAAAAACCCAAAATCAAATTATTTTAATGGGAAAAAAATGTAGGAAGAAAAGAAAGTTTATAGTATTTTATTACATCACTATTGGGTCATTATGATGTCACAAAACACATTATATATTTAAACGGTATTTAATATTTACCAAAAAATTTTACTCTCAGAAAATTATGAAAAAATCAGCATTGGATAATTTTGATGTACTGATTCAAGAAATAAAATTCATTTTATCTAAATAATTTTCTAAATATGTTAATTTTAACTTTTAAAATAAAAACCGACATTTATCGAAAATTCATGGGTTTTGGCAAGAAATTGCTTTCAAACCTTAATAAAAATTACAATTGCATTCAAAAAATTATACGATCATTTATATTTAATAAAAATTAATTTAATAAAAATAATAATATTTTATTAAAATATTATTTGATCCAAAAATTAATTAATTCATCAAAATAGATTTCTTAGTTGAACATTCACTAAAAATACTATTTGTGCTTTAAAAACTATTTACAAGGTAAGAATAAAAAAATGAAAGTATATTCATTATTAGATACAAAAATAATCTACATAACCATAGTGCTAAGGTCTTGTTACATAACCCATTATAAATCCTGCATAAGACTGAAGAGTAAGGTGTACAATGGTGACATACTTTTGGGTTGGGTCGGATAACATTGCTTGAGTGGTAATCTCTATCAACTTACACTTCTCTCGTGGGATGTCCTGCTCAAGCTTAACATATTCAAGCTCGGCCTAGGCTTGGTCAAGAGAGAATCCCAAAGACAAAGCCTCATTTCCAAGATCTAACAAATGGGCTTCGTATGGGGCACACCTACCGGATGAGGCCATCACTTCATTTGTCTGAGTAACCTGGATTTGTTAAAAACCTATACTTATACTAATCATGTGATCACTGTTCAATAGAAATATTAGAAAAAGTCACACTTCTTAACATAAAACCAAATAACTTGACATTTTATATAAACATTTTACATAAAGAGACATTTAATTAGATCAAGAGGTATTTCCAATAATGAATGTTTGGGTCCTTACAATATTCCCCCCTTAAGAAATTTCGCCCTCAAAATTTCCTTTTCCCACACTAAAACAGATGTGGGTAAATCTAATTCATCATTTCCTCCAATTCCCACATCGCTTCTTAAAACTTGTGGTTTCTCCACAAAAACATGATGAGGGGAATTGTCTTATTTCGTAGAACTTTTTCTCTACAATCCTAGATCTTCACTGGTTGCTCCTTATAAGAATGATCATACTCTAATTGTACAAACTCTGAAGAGAGTACATGTGAAGGGTCCAGTATGTACTTATTTAAGAGGGATACATAAAATAAATCATGTTTATTAGCCATGGTAGGTTAAAGTGCTAGTCGATAAGCCACACCCCCGACACGATCAAGAATCTTGAAGGGGATGATGTACCTTGGACTTAACTTCTCTTTCTTTCCAAACCTCATGACATTCTTCCACGAGGATATGTGTAGAAATACCATGTATCCAAATTTAAACTCAAGTTCTTGTCAACGGTTATCTGCATAACTCTTCTATCAAATCTAGGCTACCTTGATATGCTGTTAAATGGTTTTCACCTTCTCCACCACTTCTTCGACCATTTCTATTCCAAGTATCTTATGCTCACTAACCTCATCCCAACATGCCAGATTTCTGCACCTTTTCTCATAAAGGGATTCATATGGTGCCATTTGGATGCTCGAGTGGAAACTGTTATTATAGGAGAACTCAACCAAAGGAATATATCAATCTCATCCACCTTTAAATTCCATTAAGCAAGCTCTCAACATGTCCTCAAGTTTTTTGATTATCTGCTCGGATTAGCCAATAGTTTGAGGATGATAGGCCATACATAAGTTCAGTTCAGTATTCAGAGCATGTTGAAGAATCTTCCAAAACGTAGATTTGAATCTTGGATCTCGATCAGACCCAATAGATAGCGGTACTCGATGAAGACTTACCACTTCCCTGATATATATCTGTGCAAGTTGATCCAATGATAAATCCTCCCAAATAACAATGAAGTGTGAAACATTTGTATGATGATCTATAATAGCCCATATTACATTATTTCCTTTGGATATCTTTAGAAGTCCCGTGACAAATTCCATGTTGATGTTCCCCCATTTCCATTCTGTTATGGGAAATGGTTTCATCATCCCCTTACACTTATGCCTCTTTGCCTTCACTTGATGACACACCAGGCACTTTGATGTATATTCAGTTATCTCCTTCATATTATCCCACCAATAATGCTCTCATAGATCTCAATACATCTTTGTGTTTCCTGGGTGAATAGAGACATTTAAACTATGTACATCAAATAAAATTTCTTTCTTCACCTACAGAATTGATGGAACACATTGTCTTTTCCCAAATCTCACAATTCCTTCTTCATTAACATTAATCTCTGAGGATTTCCCTTTTCTGATAGCTTCCAATTTTTCCTGAATTCCCACATCATCCTTTTGAGCATCCTTTAACCTTTCCAAAAGTGATGGTTGAGCAATCATTTGTGAAAGGATTTATGATTCTCCCTTATTTATGATATCCATGTCTATCTTAATCAAATATAAGAACATTGGATCCTTTTCAATTCTCATCAATGATGGAATCGCTGGGTCCTTTTTACGTGGGGCATCTGCCACCTTGTTCAATTTCCCAGGGTGGTAATGGATTGAGCAGTAATAGTATTTGATCAGCTCTAACCATCTTTGTTGGCACTTGTTCCACTTTTTCTACGTGAATATATATTTGAGGATTTTGTGGTTTGTATATATTTCACACTTCTCCCTAAATAGATAATGCACCAAATTTTCAAATCAAAGATCACTACAGCCAACTCGAGTTCATGTGTTAGATAGTTCTGTTCATGAACTTTTAATAGCCTTGAAGAAGTGGCAATGACTTTGTCATTTTTCATCAACATACATCCCATTCCCTTATTCGAAGCATCACTGAATACCACAAAAAGTTCTCCACTTGTGGGTAAAGTGAGAATGGGTGCAATGATAAGCCTCCTTTTCAACTCCGTGAAGCTTTCTTTGCATTCATCACTCCCAGAAAACTTTACAGCCTTCCGATTTATCATGGTTAGAGGGTTGGACAATCATGAGAAATTTCTCACAAATCATCGATAATATCCAGCTAACCCCAAGATGCTACGAATATCTATTACCGATGTTGGCCTCAGCCATCTCTCAATTGCATCTGTTTTGGAGGGATCCACATATATCCCATTGCTTGTGATGATATCTCCCACTAATGAGACCTCCTTCAACCATAACTCATACTTTATGTAATTTTCATAGAGATTCTCCTTCCGTAAGGTCTCTAGTACAGTTATTAGATTCTCCTCATGATCCTCCTTGGTTTTGGAGTATATCAGAATATTATTTATAAAGACTACCACAAATTTGTTGAGGTAATCTCTAAAGAATCTATTCATCAAGTCCATGAAGATTACAAGAGAATTAGTGAGTCTAAAAGGAATTATTATGAATTCCTAGTGCCCTTATCTTGTACGAAAAGTAGTTTTGGGGATATCTTCCTTCTTCACCCTTACTTGATAATATCCCGATCGCAAATACACCTTAGAGAATTATTGTTCTCCACACAGCTAATAGAACAAGTCATCAATTCATCAAAGAGGATACTTGTTCTTTATCGTGATTTTGTTAAGCTCAAGATAATCGATGCAAAGGTGCGTTGACCCATCCTTCTTATTGATGAAGAGGACCGGTGCACCCCATGGTGAAGCACTTGGGAGTATAAACCCTTTATCTAGATTCTTCTGTAGTTGTTTCTTCAGCTCATCATTATCTACAACAGCCATTCAATACAGAGTCTTGGATATTGGAAATTCCCTAGGTATAAGGTCAATTGAGAATTCAACATCTCTTATAGGAGGAAGACCAAGAAATTCATCAGTAAACACTTAAGAAAATTCCGTCACATTAGGCATTTCTTTATGGATGGATGCATCCTTGGACTCAATCATCTCATCTAGATACGTGTGCTCATAGGGCATTAATATCCATGCTTTAGATGATAGAGCTAAAGAAGATTCATCTTCCTTCTTGCACTTGTAAAGAATCGGGGGCCGATTCTCCACATGGAGAGTGATTTCCCTCTCACGACAATTTATGTTAGATCTATATAAGGAAATCCAATCCATGCCAATAATCGCATCAAATTCCACTAGAGGGAGTAAGACGAGGTTATCTAGGAAATGTAATCCACATATTATGATAGGGTAGGAGTTATATTCATGGGATGCAATTATTGTGCCATTTGTTCTACTCACTGACATCTTTACTTCCATGATTTGTGGTGGTGCTGGGACTGTTCTACTAAATTTTTGAGATATACAAGAATGCATAGAACCTGAATCAAATATTATGTTCACTATTATTGAATGAATAACTAGAGTACCTATCACCACTTCATTGTTAGGGTTCACTTTGGCAGTAGTGATGGAAAAATCTCACCCTTACTGCCTTGGAGGTTGTTGGATTCCTCAAAAAACCCTTAGATTAGGGCACTGATTTGTAAGATGCCCTGGTTCTTTGTAGTTGTAGCAATCAACCACCCATTGAGGTTCAAATGGAGCATTCCTCTCCTCTGTCGTATCTATGGTTATTTCTTACCAACCGTTAATAGTAAGGTTCCCTTCTATTCTACACGTAAATTATTTTCTCATACCCTTCAGGAAATTTCCAGGGTGATTATTTCCACGCCTTTGGCATGTGGGGTGCTAGATCTTCTTAGCACTGTTGGATTTATCCATTGGACCACCAGTATTGAATTCCACCTTACACTTCTTATCCACATGATACCCCTGAGATTCTCTGATCTCCATTTCAACCTTGAGGGCACATTATACAATTTCCTTATAGGCGTCGAAGTCACAGATCGCCAGCGCTTTCTGCAGGCTAGGTTTTATCCCACCAAAGAAGCAGTCAACATTGCATTTGTGGGTAACGACAAATACAGATTCATATCATGAAATCCTTGTGAAGTTTTCCTCGTACGTTCCAATAGATTGGTCATCTTTTTTGCTTGAGGGAAATGAAGTCCCTTTCCATCTTAAGTTGGAGGGTGTACTGAAAATATTAATCGAAAAACATCTTATGGAAATCCTTCCATTCCAATGCCACGATCTCCTCCTCTGGATTTGTATTTTTTATCAACGTCCACCATTGATCAGCTTCACCCTTCATACAATAAGCATCCATGAGAACCTTCTCTTGTTCAGAACATTGAAGGATGGAGAAGATTTTTTCAATAGAGTTGATCCATTGTTTAGCGATTGAGGGATCCGATGATCCATTAAATGTAGGAGGCCTTTGTCTCATGAAGCTCTGGATAGCAACTTGTTCATTCTTAGGGGGGGGGGGGGTTGAAAATTTCTCTTGACCCATGTTTCTATTCAAATCATGAGTTATATGAGAGAGAAGCATGACCAAGTTTGTGATTCCCACTCCTATTAGATTGGGCATCTCATTAGTACAATCATCGTATTGATCTTCATATCGGTTGTTAGCCCGAATACTCCTATTACCAGCCATTTGATGGAGTAAAAGGAAAGTTAGGGTAACACATAAAGGGTAATCCTAGGAAAATACTGATGAATTATAAATAAAATTTATTTCTTTAATATATGAATCTATTGGATTCAGTCTATGTTATCCATGATCTACTTTAAAACATATATTTTTAGGGCATTTTTTGTCTCTTAATAATGGTTCATACTAAGATTGTGAATTTACCAAATCATATTCCTCAGGAGTGTCATAACCAAGAGTGCAGAAAGGCCCGTTGTCGTGCACCAGTTCCCAATGGAGTCTAGCTTAAAGCAGTGTTTTCACGTTTTACCCCTAGGATACATCTGTGCTAGAGCCGCCTATACCTTCTCTTATCCAGACAGGGATGTATTTACTTGATAAACCACTTAATCAATAATAACCAAAACTTTGGGATGTTTTTATTATACTTAGTCTTGTCTCTAAGGATTTACTAGGGTTTTATAATTCAAATCTTAAAAATAACTAAACCTATCCTCTAATACCAACTGTAATAACCCTGATTTTTTTCAAAATTAAACACAATTTATTACTTAAACTTCATCTGTTACAACATTGAAGATTGAGAGTTATAGTGTTTTTGGGGATTATGATCATTACATAACAACTTAAAATATGAAAAATAAAATCTTTATTAAAAAGTATCTTTACATGACCACTACATTCTCTCGTACGTAGCATTGCATGGGATAACCTGAGGACATGCATAAAAAAAGGGTGAGCTATAAAGCCCAATAAAGGATTAATCATGGAATAACATGAGGAATACATTACATGTTAGAAAATAGGAATATCAATAGATAAAAAGAGAATCATAAACATAAATTCATGATAAATCATGATAATCATAACATGGAAATGTGGCAACAACACTTAACGTGGAATTATCATGAGCCAAGGCTTATTGCACATGGAGATTGAGTAAATACTCATTGCACATGAAGCATGAGTAAACCATCATTGAAATTTAATTAGAAATATTAATCACCCATTTCACATGAGATATCATGATACTATACTTTACGAAATGCATTGGAGTGCGATTAGGGCGCACCCTTCTAAAAACATTTCACTTCAAGCATAAGTGTGCCACATGGATCATAAAACATTGAATCATTCATCATAATCATATATTCCATGATAAATGAATGTGGAATACATACATGAAAATATTTAAACAATAAGTAATTGTGCATAAAGGTGAAAACCCTTGATAGAAAAATGGGCATGGTATTCACTACACAATGACTTTGGCTTGGAAAAGCACGGTGCAATTTCGGCAGCATAAGATCGTGACATAAGAACTAATAAAAATGGTTGATGAGAGAGAAAGGGGTGTCTCATAATATTTAAATGTCATGGAAAGTAAAAGGGTCATATAGATACATGTCCTAAAAAATTAATGGAATTTAGAATCATGATACAAAATAATTTCTTGAATGTAAATGAGGAGAGAGAAATTCCGTTCGGAATTTCACCACAGTAACGGGTGTACATTGGAGGCATTTAATGAGGGAGAAAGGGGTATCCCATGATTCTAAAATAAATAGGGATGTATGGGGGAGGTTTTTAACCATACCCCAACATTTATTATTGAAATTAAAATGGTATAAAAACTTATAGAATATTAGACAAAAATGAGAAAGGAAGAAAAAACCCATACTTGGAAGTGTGCTTCCAAAGGCTTGGGAGAGGCTTGAGAGAAGATTCGTGGGAGCTTGGAGTTCCTTTGTAGGATTATAGAGAGAGTAGGTAATAGGTTGGATGATCTCAAAGGCATTGAGTGAGGAGGAAGTGGTATCATGGGTGGGTTTATATAGGAATGGTGAGAGAATTCATTATTATTTGGGTTTGGGACACCTCACATTAAACTAATCCAAAACACAAACCAGTCCATGGTTTTTTCCAATGGTTTTTAATAAAGGGATTTATAAAAAAATATTTTATATGGCCAATGTCCGAACTTATTAAAATAATGGGGTTGCTTATGTTGAGGTGAGTCACACTCCCAAGGAAAACAATTTACAAAGACAAAATGTTTAATAATTCTTGAAGGGTCCACTAAAGCTTTGTAAAATAAATATAAAATTCCTAAAATCAAATTATTTTAATGGTAAAACATATATTGGCCTAAAAATAAGCTTATAGTATTTTATTACATCACTATTGGGTCATTATGATGTCATAAAACACATTATATATTTAAACGGTATTTATTTTTTACCCAAAAATTTGACTATCTCAGAAAATTATGAAACATTCACTGTTGGATAATATTGATGTCCTGATTCTAGAAATAATATTAATTTTATCTAAATAATTTTATAAATATGTTAATTTTTAGTTTTAAAATAAAAACCCACATTTATAAAAAATTCATGGGTTTTGAAAAAAATTGTTTTCAGACCTTAATAAAAATTACAACTGCATTCATAAAATTTTACGATAATTTATATTTAATAAAAATTAATTTAATATAAATAATAATATTTTATTAAAATATTATTTAATTCAAAAATACATTAATTCATCAAAATATATTTCTTACTTGAACATTAACTAAAAATACTATTTGGGCTTCAAAAACTATTTACAAGGTAACAATAATAAAATGAAAGTATATTCATTATTATATAAAAAAATAATGTACATAATCATAGTGCTAAGGTCTTGTTACATTACCCCTTATAACACCCACATAAGACTAAAGAGTAAGGTGTACGATGATGACAGACTCTTAGGGTGGCTCAGATAACATTACTTGGGTGGTAATCTCTCTCAACTTCCACTTCTCTCATAGGTGGTCTGGCTTGAGCTTAACATATTCAATCACGGCATGATATTGGTCGAGAGTAAAGCCCAAATACACAGCCTCCTTTCCAAGCTCTGACAAATGAGCTTTGTATGGGGCACGCCAACTGGATGAGGCCATCGCTTCCTTTTTCTGAGTAAATTGGATTTGATAAAACCCTATATTTATACTAATAATGTGATCACTGTTCAACATCTATATTATAAACGGTCACAATTCATAACATAAAACCAAAGAAGTTGACATTTTTTCTAAACATTTTATATAAAGAGGGATTTAATTAGATCAAAAGGGATTTCCATTACTAAAAGTTTGGGTCGTTACAAAAATGGTTAGTATAAGTTATCTACTATGGATAAATCATAAATTAATCTCTAAATCTCTAACAATAACACCAAGAGTTTAGCATAATCCATTCTATAAGTGGTTATCATTAATACCCATTTAAGAATATGTTGGACTAAATTTGAAATCCAAATATTTAAGAAGAAGGATACTTAATTTCAATAATCATGTTAACATTAATCTGCCAAAAGACATAAAGTAGCTCTTAATTTAATATACCAAACATGTGAATACCTTGATTTCCATTAAAACATGCTAATAACATGAATCACCCTAAAACCACAATGAAAACAAATATTATTCAAAAAACTAACTCAATCCTGATTCCTGAAATAAAAACATAGATTATTGAATATATTCCATAAATCCAAAAATTTTGTATACTCTATCAAATATAACATAATCCATTTTGTCATCAAATAAATAATCAGTTCCAAGGTCATAAATATTATCTCACAAACCTTATTAATACCAATAATATATTTATCCTATGTAAACATAACTAACTTAACATTGGGAACATGTTAAGGTTTATTTTTCCCTTAAAATGTGTTTTCCATAAAATATCACCTCACTATTAAAATAATTTTCTAGGTTATCAGCACCATTTAAATATATAATTGAAAATACTTAGTCAAAAAAATCTATAGAAAAATCATTTTGTGTTTCATGATTCTTAAAACTATAATACAAATGATAAAATTATTTTTTCAATATAATTCTCTAATCTAAATACATAAAAACTTTAGTCATTGAACCCACTTCCAAACTATTAAGTGGGATTCATCATCTTATTTATTAATACTTCCTTCATTTCATATATCATTTATAATCTATTCATCATAAGAAACCTTTACTCATATAAAATTGATAATCATCTTCTTGAACCCCCCACAGGACATAGAATTATATAATTCCCATACTCCCATCCTTAAAAAAAATCAACCATCAATGATACCTTAGAGAAACCATTATTTTAATCTATTTTATTTACTAAAATTTTCATTTTTTCTTAGTGATTACTTGCTATATGTTCTTATTTTATTCACCTAAAACATATCACCATTTATCGGAGAAATTACATTGAATGATTAATCCCACATTGTAGACATGTAGGAAGACAAATCATCTTTCCTCGATAGTATTCACGAAACTCCATTTTTCTCTCATTAGGTGTGTCAATAATCTCACCCATTTTGCAGTTTTAGTCATATAATGAGATATATGATGAGGTATAACCATAAGGTTTCACACTAAAACTCCTATTTCAATTGGTTTATAACAATTAGAATCATTCCATCAGCTACCACATTTAGTTTCAAAACAATTCACTATGGTTCCAGCCATTAAATCACATTAAAAAATATTGTGTGAGAAATAATAATTATTGTGGGGAACCACATGATCATGAAAAATCATTCATAGGACGACTAAATCATGGAACCTTGCATTAAATGTATGAAACATTATGTTTAACCAATGTCATATATGATTAATATATTATTCAAATCCATCATAATGACACTTAAATAAAATGTGAATTAACCTAATAATATATTCTAGGAGTGTCCAAATAGGTGTGTAGTAAGGGTAAACCCACTATAAAAACAAATTATGATCTATATATAGTATAGATACTCTTTTTAGGTTATTTCCCCTTTTTGAATCACTTCCAAAATAATGACCATATTTAGTATCCAGATCAGGATGTATTACTTGGAAAATTACATATTCTTTTATTTTCTAAAACTATTAGGATGTTATCCTATTGGTAGACTTATCCCCATGGTTTTCACCAAATTTATATAATACCAATATCTAAAAATAGATTATAACTTTCCTCTAATACCAACTATATCACCCATAATTTTAATACATTGATATAAAATTTTAATAGATGAATATTCATTTCACAATATTACAACCCACACAAGAACCATAAAGGCTTTGTGTATTTGGAGACTAAATACTAAATTTTTTTATTTTATGAAATATATTCAACATCTTGCTTAAAAATATTTCCACATAGTACTCTTTTTAGACATACCATACATAAAATAACACTTTATAACGTGATAAAATGAATCATAAGAAAGGGTTAGGACCAATGCCTCATAAGGGAAAATAAGAGAGATATAAATGATCACTTAATCTTAACATGAAAACAAGTTTATGAAAACATGATCTTAACATTTTAAAACCATAACTTGCATATAAAAGATCAAAATCACGAGTCATGGCATAAATCATTGATGTTCATTGGACATGAATCCTATAGGAATAAAATAACATGATCCATGAGAGCATAACATTAGCATAATACATAATTCTTTGGAATATAAAAAAGAAAAGAAAATTATTTCCTTAAAAGTCAAGGCTCACTTCCAAGACTATCAGAGTTAATTTGGTTCACTCCCCATTCCATCGTATTAGTCATGGTTCAATCCCAATACTATCATTGTGGAAAAATCACCTTATAAAACAAGGTTAACTCCCCATTCCATTCATATTTATCTTTTGATATATCCATATTTACCCAATCCATTAAAGTGATATATAATTTTTGAACCACCTATCACATAATGAAAACCATACTTTCGTGTTCCACAAGATCATAAAAAAGTTAAAGATATTATATCCCATGAAAAAAAATTGGGTTTCATAAAAATTTATCCTAGAAAACCCGTATAAAAGAAATGGGTTTCATAAATATTTCACCAATTCAACATACCATAACCCATTGAAATAATATTGGTTTAAAAAAAAATTCATCAAATAATAATAGCATAACCCATGGAAAATAAATGATTTTCATAAAAATGTTGTCATTATAATCATAAACTATATAGAGAAATAAAAAGGTTGGTATAATTATATCATATCCCCAGTAGGTCTTATATATCATTTAAGGATTTATTTTTAGATAGAAAATGCCTTTAAAATAGCACAGGAACCATTTCTTGTGGAAAATACTGTAGATACCCGAAGCTTGACGTACATAGATATTACATTAATTTTTCGGAATACATAATACATAACAAAAATAGACTCACAAGGACCGTAATAGTTTAGTGTCTTTGGAAACTTGGAACGTAATCTTCTAATCGTGGTGAAAGATCATCAACATCTCCCATAAAGATCTTCCAATTTTTTTTCCTTACCTAAAACCTTTATTTTAATCCTGGGGGAAAATAAAACATAAAAAGGGTGAGCTCAAATGCTCCGTAAGGGTATGTATGGATAAAATAAAACATACTATATACATTTGAACTTAAAAACACAAACATAATGTTTAATCATCAAAATCTTGAGCAACGACATAAAACATGGAAGTACATAAGGCATAGATCATAATGGTACATAAATCATGATAAAATATCATGGGAATAAAACATGTAATTGTGGCATCTATTAAGCACATGTAATGATTTCGATAGTAGCCAAGACATTGCTGTCAAGACCATCTTTGTGGACAAAGTCCCTTTCTGAATTGAGTTCACTCCTCGTTCCAGTCCTGTAATACTGAATCGGATTAACTTACCATTCTAGCCATGTCTATATCATGAGATATAAATCTTTACCCAATGCATTGGAGGGATATATAGGTCCCACCCATCTCATAATGAAAAATCATTCTTACTTGTGCCACAAAATAAACATACATCATTCAAAAAAACCCAATAAATAAAATGGGTTTCATAAACATCATCCCATCATCACATAATCCATATAAAAGAAACGGATATCATTTCATAATAAGATAAGTGAAACCATGTAAATCATAGAGACATTATACTTGAAACATACACATATGAAATAATGTCATCTTAGATGAAAAATGGTTTTGATAAAACACATGAAATGAACTCTTGAGAAAAATATCCTTTTTTCTTCAAAATCATTTTCTTTTCAAAAAATGTCATGAAATTTTAAAAGAAAAATATTTTGTTGAAAATAGTCATGAAATATTTTGGAGGAAGCTTCATGAAAATAAGGCTTTATAAAACCGTAAAAAATCCTTTTATGACGTATAAGTTAAAAAAAACATTCTTCTCGTACTTTTGCCGGAAAAGTCAAAAAGTACCTCGTAACGTAAAAAAAAGAAAGATTCCTTACAACACATGTAGTAAAATTAAAAAATGGGTAAAAAGAAATTTAAACATACAGGAAAAAACTTTTATAAGACATGGACATGGGTGATAGAAATAACCCCAGTAAATACTTATGAATAAGAAATCTTGGATAAAAATGAGAATTGCAAAATTATCCCTTACCTTATGACCGATATGCTTCATACGTATCTAAACCTCCTGTATGATGATTTAAATAATGTGATTGACTTATTACAGAATCATATTCATTGTTATGATATCATATATGGTTCACTTATGACTTTATATTACCCGTTCTTTTGTAAATTCCGTGTTAAAGAGCGTTTTGGGTAAAATCGTTTCATTTTTCATCCGTGTTTTGACTTGTAATTATTCATATGATTACATAGATCATGATTATTCAATTCCAGAATATTAAACATGATTTATATATAATATATATTCAGAATATACATATATATAATAGATCGATAAATGGAATGAAATACACCGTTCATGGAGACGGTAGGCCGTACGTACGCATGAACATTGTTTTCATTTCCTCATTAAATTGAATGGAATTAATTGGATGAAATACATATATATATACCTAAATACAGTATCATTATTATGTCATATATTTCATTATTACTTATTATATATACTTTATAATCATTTATGAATGGTTAATCATTGAGAATGAATCTCATCGCGTCGTGGAGACGGTATTCCGTACGTACGCACGAACGATGATATCGTTCCCATGATCGTGGAATTTTATTATAGTGTATGTATACTATAACAGAATCAATATCACTTCACAATAATCATATATAGTTATTATTTTCACCATTATACCCATCCAAGTAAGGTGGTGGTGGAAAATAGTTTACACCACGGCGTGGAGACGGTATTCCGTACGTACGCACGCGCGGTGATTTCGTTTTCCGTAGGATGGATTGATGGTGAAATAGGGTTGTTTCATACTTATAATAAAATATCATTATATGAGTGATACTGATGTTATTACTTCATAATGAAACAACCTAATAAGAAGAAGTGGAAGAAGAAATAAAGTTGAAAGAATCGGTAACGGACATTACCTCATCTTTGAAGCACCTCTTTGAGACCTCCTCTTAGGGCAGTAAAATTGGTCTTTGAAGAAGAGAAGGACCTCTAGGTTGTTTCTAGGGAAGTGGATAAGAGAATTTTTCATGGTTTGGCCGAGCTTCAAGGCTCAAAATTGTGTGAGGAAGAGAGGGACGAGGTTCCCTTTTATAAGGGAGGAGAGGGGCACCTTAGGAAAAACTAAAAATATTATTTTATTATAAAGTCATATTCGATTTTTAATAGCTCCAAATTGAGTTATTTAAAAGATAAGGTGGGGATGGGTCAAAATCCAATCATCCAATATAATTTAGACAAGTTTAGGTTTCTATTTTAACCTTATCATTTAGATTTAACTTTAAGTTAAATAAATATTCTTTTACCATGTCTTCTTGTTTTCTTACACTATAATGTTAATAAAATTACTATAACAAGCCAAAAGAACCCCAAGTTGTTTATTATTAATATATATAACCTTATTTAAGTCATTTGGTTGAACCTTAGATTTTTAGGAATAAAATAACAATTAATAATATAATATTTTTTTTAAAAACTATTTGATGTCAATTTTGACACTATTTGGAAATTGATTTTTTTGAAAATCATAATAGAATGATTAGTTCTAAAAATGTTAACTAAATCAATAATAACATGTCATAGTAACCTATAAAATTATTTTAATTCGTAAAAAGTCTCAAATTACATTTATTTGGGTATTTATAACATCAATTTTGTCAGTATTTCATTACTAAGATAATTATTGCATCATCATTGTGTCATAAATAAATTAAATTATTTTAAGTTTAAAAATTATAAATAAAATACCATTATTTAGGAAATATTTTTAGCTTTATAATGAATATTTATAGTAGAATTTATCTTATGTATAACCCTATATTAAAAATGATTCAGTTATTAAACTTTGATTTTAACTATTTTAACCCTTCTTTAAATAAATTAATAATAGATGTCCTAATCTAATCCAAGTGGGCCTAAATGGTCATATTTTAATCCTAAGGTTGTTTTGGACGAAATACACTTATCCAATAGAATTAGAACATGTGTTAGGGTAATAATAATATCATTTTTACCCTTAATTACCCTATTTACTTTTAACCGTGGTAAAAAAAGTAAAAAGTTACTATTCACCAAAAATTATTTTCATCTCATTGAACCACATTTTAGTCCTTGATATTAACCGTGTCTCTCGGATTTTCGAAATTCCACTCACATAAGCGGTAAAAATATGTTTTATGAAAAATTCAGTTTTTTAACTACCACTTAGTGGTTTCACTATTCACCAAAAAAATGAAAGTTTCCAGAAAAATACCAAAAATTAGGACTAAGCTATATTTGATATTATGAATTAAAAAATGATGTATATTTTACCAAATTCAAAACATGTCATTTACATTAATTAATTTAAAAATTAAATCCCATCGTTAAAACAAATAGCGTGTTCTTAAGAGATAATAACTATCAAAAGATTGAAACTTGTTTATGTCTGGTTTAAATGTGAAATTACATCCAATGACCAACATTGTATTAAATTATAAAAATATATTCAAAAAATACTTTAAAACCACTCAAATTAATAATTTATCACTATTAATTATTTCGATTAAAAAAATTGTTTTTAATTAAAATTTAGTAATTTTCACTATTCATTAGAATATGAAATTTCTCCGAAAAGTACCAAAATTTCACCCTAATCTAATTTAGATATTCCAAATCCAAAAATGAAGTCCATTTTGAAAGATAAAATTTATAAAATTTCAAAAAGTGGGTATTACTATTCATAACAGCTAGTTCATAATAATATTATAATAATATCTCATTTAGTGAAACTCGGTATTGCGTACTACACACGCTATCGAGAAAGGTCGCGATTGTGTATAATGCAAGGAAAGTCAGGGATGCTTGTTTTTCAAGCTCCTTTTGGTGTAGCGTACAACACAAGAGATTAATTAAAAAGAATATTTTTCATAAAATCTCGGGGTGTTACATTCTACCCCCCTTAAAATGAATTTCACCATCGAAATTCATCGGGGTTATAAATGGTTTACTACTCGAAAGTTTCTTTAATAGAAACCCACACCATAAAAAGGAATACCAAAACTTGGATTTAAAAAATTAATGTATGAAACGTAACAGTTACCCAAATTAACTAATGACTGGGTTTTCACGTAGGAGAACATAGGTGAAAATATGGATATGGAAGAAAAATATAACCATCAAGTTCTGATGGAGAGTGGTAGAGAACATGGCTATGAAAAAGCCAACAATCACAAAGCCATAAATTTGTGATGATCTAGGGTACCATCTGATTCATCGGATATAAGAGCACTAGGAAAACATTTTTTTTTCAAGATCATTTTCCTAAAGTTGAAGAATTTGAATTAGAATAAATACTTACTTTATTTTGGTACAATCTCACTGTTGTTCATGCCTTGAGAAATTTCTACTTCATCTCTTAAAGAGATGAAGTTGAATTTGTTATTCGTGATGTGTTAGCAGATCATGTGATAGAATGACGGGTCATTCCATCTGTCTCAAACAAAAGGTTAGCAAAAGATATTAAATATACATAAGTCGATCTATAGTGAGATTAATTATATATGGTTCCTAAAATGGACTTATAATTCATATATCATTTTTCTTAATATAATAGAACTTGTTTCTACTAAACAGGGACTTCCTATAGGCTAGTGGTAGGCGATAAAGGCCAGTCGCACTTCTGTTGTGGGGTCGATTCCCACAACCTTGTCTGACGCGATGGGCTGTCGGTCATCCTGCAGGTTGTCCTTTTTCTAAAACTACATTATTATAACATTCCAAAAATAATATTGAAAAAAGTTCTATCCTTAAAAAATACTAACTTATGTCCAACATAATCCTTTCCAATCTTTAGGCTTATCAAAAATACTGATGTCCAATCTCATATTATAGTGAAAACGATTACCAAAGAGTTCATATAACAAGAATATTAATACCATCGTTTATCCCCATATATCATGAGATATGTCTTTTTGGTCACATTCCAAACATTCGAAGGCCTTAATCATGTATTCTCTTGAAAAATCAATACCCATTGAATCTTAGTGAAAACATGAGTGCTGTCAAAAGTTAACTCTTTTCACATACCAAAACCTCAATCCATGATATAACTATTTCCTTATATCAGTCATGAGCTCATGAATACTGTCAAACATTTCATTTTCTTCTTATCCCTTCATTATGCGCATATCATATTTTTTCCAAAAATATCTCAATCACTTTCCATGGTTACCGGTACCATAAAATTTTTGAAAACCACAATAGACCAATACATAAATATTCCAATATTCCACGATACTATATACAACATTATTTTGGAATCCCATTATATAAACACTTAATCATTCCACCACATTGTTTTCATATTCAACATCACCAATGGTGATCGCATGTGACTTCCCTTTGTACTTTTCCTTAAGTGGAAGCTCATGTCGATCATCACTAACCTTTGGATTAGGGCATTTATTAGCATAATGCCCCATTATCTTGCACTTGAAGCATTGAAGTGTTGTTGGTGCGTTCTCTGCAGTCTTTTCTTTATTCACATCATTAGACACCCTTTTTCCATTACTTCGACACTCAGCTGCTCGATGACCTTCTTTTCCACACTTAAAACATTTTCTATTCCCTTTAAGACAATATCCACCATGCTTCTTTCCAAACTTTGAGCATAAGGAAACATTCATCTTCTTTTCACCATTATTCTGAGATTTCTCCTTGAACTCCATATTTCATTTCTTGTCAAAACTATGAGATGGGTAAGTAACACCAACTTCCATTTCTACATTGATAGCACAACACAAAATTTCTTTATAGCTACTGAAGTCTCTTATAGCTAATGCCCTTCGAAGATTTGGTTTTAATCCACTGAAGAATCAATCAGCTTTACTTTCAGGTTGGATGATAAATCCAGATGCATACCTTGCAATCCTTGTAAAATTCGCTTCGTATACACCAACAGATTCATCATCCTTTTGCTTTAGATCAAGAAACTCCTTCTCCATCTTTGTTCTAAGAATAAGAGGGAAGTACTTATTGAAAAATAAGTTCTTTAACTCATCCCATTCCATGGACTCAATTTCATCTCTTGGCCTCGTATTCTTGATAAGATTCCACCATTGATCAGCTTCACCTTCCAAACGATATACTGCTAAGATGACTTTATCATGTTCAGAACATTGAAGAACTGAAAATATCTTTTCAGTGGTACTGATCCATTGTTCATAAACAAGTGGATCAGAATAAACACTGAAAGAAGGTGGACGTTGCCTCACGAAGGACTCAATAGATTATTGTTCCTTTCTCTGCTCATTTGGATGTCCAGAATGATTCATAGCTTGTGTAAGTATAACAATAAGATTTTTCACTCCATCTCCCATAATATTTGTTTGTTCTTGAGGACAATCATTGCATTGTCCATTGCATTTATCAACACGGTTCCTTCGGGTTCCATCCATCGTCTAAAACCCAAAAAGAATAGTGTGAGAGGAAAAAATCATGCGAGGGAAAACAACATAATAAAGGGGGATTTCCTTCAATATCTAACATATTAGGTTTAATTCTAAGATCGTTACCGTAATTCTAGGACTATAACCTATACTTATACTTAACTTTAGGGACATCCCTAGACATACCTTAGAAATATCTCTAGGGCTCTCACTAAAGTTCTCGCATCCTAGTTTCCAAAGGATGACTAAACCTTTCCTCTGATAACAACTGTAGAGACCCGAAGCTTGACATAAATAGATATTACATTACTTTTGAGGAATACATAATACATTACAAAAACAGACACACAAGGACCGTAATAGTTTAGTATCTTTGGAAACTTGGAACGTAATCTCCTAATCGCGGTGAAAGATCTTCAACATCTCCCATAATGATCTTCCACTTTTTGTTTCCTTACCTAAAACCATTCTTTTAATCATGGGGGAAAATAAAACATAAAAAGGGTGAACTCAAATGCTCAGTAAGGGTAAGCATGGATAGAATAAACCATACCATATACATTTGAACTTAAAAACATGAACATAATGTTTAAACATCAAAATCTCAAGCAACGACATAAAACATGGAAGTATATAAGGCATAGATCATAATGGTACATAAATCATGATAAAATAGAATGGGAATAAAATATGTAATTGTGGCATCCATTAAGCACATGTAATGATTTCCATAGTAGCCAAGGCATTGCTGCCAAGACCATCTTAGTGGACAAAGTCCCTTTCTGAATCGATTTCACTCCTCGTTCCAGTCCTGTAATACTGAACCAGATTAACTTACCGTTCCATCCATGTCTATCTCATGAGATATAAATCTTTACACAATGCATTGGAGGGAGATATAGGTCCCACCCATCTCATAATGAAATCATTCTTAGCCGTGCCACAAAATAAACATACATCATTCATAAAAACCCAATAAATAAAATGGGTTTCATAAACATCATCCCATCATCACATAATCCATATAAGAGAAATGGATACCATTTCACAATAAGAGAAGTGAAACCATGTAAATCATAGAGACATTACACCAGAAACATACACATATGAAATAATGTCATCTTAGATGAAAAATGGTTTTGATAAAATACTTGAAATGAATTCTTGAGGAAAATATCCTTTTTTCTTCAAAATCATTTTCTTTTCACAAAATGTCATGCAATTTTAAAAGAAAAGGATTTTGTTGAAAATAGTCATGAAATATTTTGGAGGAAGCTTCATGAAAATAAGGCTTTATAAAACCGTAAAAAATCCTTTCATGATGTATAAGTTAAAAAATCATTCTTCTCGTACTTTTGTCGGAAAAGTCAAAAATTACCTCGTAACGTAAAAAAAAGAAACATTCCTTACATACCATGTAGTAAAAGTAAAAAAATGGGTAAAAAGGACTTTAAACATACATGAAAACACTTTTATAAAACATGGACATGGATGATAGAAATAACCCCTGTAAATACTTATGAATAAGCAATCTCCGATAAAAATGAGAATTTAAAAATTATCCCTTACCTTAGGTCTGATATACTTCGTATGTATATGAACCTCCTATATAATGATTTAAATAATATCATTGACTTATTATAGAATCATATTCATTTTTGTGATATCATATATGGTTCAATTATGACTTTATATTACCCATTCATTTGTAAATTCCATGTTAAAGAGCGTTTTGGGTAAAATCGTTTCATTTGTCGTCCGTGTTTTGACTTGCAATTATTCATATGATTTCTTATATCATTATTTCTTAATTCCATAATATAAAACATGATTTATATATAATATATATTCATAATATACATATATATAATAGATCGATAAATGGAAATAAATACACCGTTCATGGAGACGGTAGGCCGTACGTACGCATGAACGTTGTTTTCGTTTCCTCATTTAATTGAATGGAATTAATTGGATGACATACATATATATATACATAAATCCAGTATCATTATTATGTCATATATTTCATGATTACTTATTATATATACATTATAATCATTTATGAATGGTTAATCATTGAGAATGAATCTCATCGCGTCGTGGAGATGGTATTCCGTACGTACGTACGAGCGATGATATCGTTCTCATGATCGTGGAATTTTATTGTGGTGTATGTATACTATAACATAATCAATATAAATTTACAATAATCATATATATTTATTATTTACACCATTATACCCATACAATTAAGGTGGTGGTGGAAAATAGATTACACCACAGCGTGGAGACGGTATTCCGTACGTATGCACGCGCGGTGATTTCATTTTCCATAGGATGGATAGATGGTGAAATAGGGTTGTTTCATAATTATAATAACATATCAGTAGATGAGTGATACTGATGTTATTACTTAATAATGAAACAACCTAAGAAGAAGAAGTGGAAGAAGAAATAAAGTTGAAAGAATCGGTAACAGACATTACCTCTTCTTTGAAGCGCCTCTTTGAGACCTCATTTTAGGGCACTAAAATTGGTCTTTGAAGAAGACCAGGACCTCTAGGATGTTTCTAGGGAAGTGGAGAAGAGAATTTGGCAGGGGTTGTACGAGCTTAAAGGCTCCAAATGGTGTGAGGAAGAGAGGGAGGAGGTGCCCTTTTATAAGGGAGGAGAGGGACACCTTAGGAAAAACTAAAAATATTATTTTATTATAAAGTCATATTCGGTTTTTAATAGCTCCAAATTAATTTATTTCGAAGATAATGTGGGGATGGGTAGAAATAATATAATCCAATATAATTTAGACAAGTTTAGGTTTCTATTTTAACCTTATCATTTAGATTTAACTTGAAGTTAAATAATTTTTCTTTTACCGTGTCTTCTTGTTTTCTTACACTATAAGGTTAATAAACTTACTATAACAAGACAAACGAACCCCAAGTTGTTTATTATTAATATATATAACCTTATATAAGTCATTTGGCCTAACCTTATATTTTTTGGAAAAAAATAACAGTTAATAATATATTATTTGTTTTAAAAATTATTTGATGTCAATTTTCACACTATTTGGTAATTGATTTTTTTGAAAATCATAACAGAATGATTAGTTAGAAAAAAGTTAACTAAATCAATCCTAACATGTAATATTAACCTAGAAAATTAGTTTAATTCATAAAAAGTCTCAAATTACATTTATTTGGGTATTTATAACATCAATTATGTCAATATTTCATTAATAAGGTAATTACTGCATCATCATTGTGTCATAAATAAATTAAATTATTTTTAGTCTAAAATTTACAAATAAAACACCATTATGTATTAAATAATTTTAGATTTCTAATGAATATTTATAGTCGAATTTATCTTATGTATAAACCTATATTAAAAATTATTTAGTTATTAAACATTGATTTTAACTATTTTATCCATTCTTTAAATAAATTAATAATAAATTTCCTAATGTAACGACCCGAAATTTTGAATAAATATTGTTTCCTAATTTTATGTGTTATTTTATTTATTTTTATACTCAACAAAAATGTTTCATTTGATAACATGATTATAATTAAAATGAGACCGTTGGGTTTAGACGGTTATATGACCGTTGGTCAATATGACCGCTGGAAACTAAAAGTTTTGATTATTGTCTCTAAATACAAGTAATCTTGGTTAATTATTATAGAAAGAAGATTTTATGGCCTCACCCAGAAGTAGTCTTGGACCGATCGAAGCCCATCTAACAGAACTTGGGAAGGAGGTAGCACCACTGGGCTTTGCTCTGGACCAAACCCAAACCGAACATCATCGTGTGAAGCTAGAACAGAATTGCCTCTGCGAGAAGTTCAAACTGATAGAAATTACTACTCGTGCAATGTTAGCCGAGCCTCCCTCAGATTCTCTCACCTTAGCACACCTTACACATAGGTCCTATGCTGGTGTGATAAGGGGCTATGTAAGGGACCGTAACTGCCTTGTGTAATCCTTTATTTTAAATAAAAATTGGGATTTCTTATTATGATGAAGTTTATGAATTTTTAAATGACCCGATAAATATAGTATGCATATTTTTGATAAATTTTAGAAAAAAGATATTTTAAAAATATTTATGTAAACCTTAAATAATTAAAAATGTGTAATGATTTTCAAAAAATGGTCTGCTACAATTATGTTCAGTACAAAATTTAGAGTCTAATAAGATCAACTTGATTTTTGATGAATAGTAAATTATGAATAATGATTTTATGATTAGGATTAGTAATGTGTCCAAATGGATTAGTAATCTCACTTAAAGAAAGTATTAATATAATCTAGGCACCTTGATTAAGTAATGTGATTCAATAAAATGGTTAAATAACGGTTTCATAAATTATTATTCAAGTATTAGTTTTTTTAGGGTGAATAGTGTTTTTAATTCAAAATTTAATTAAAAATATTTAGAAAATTATTTTTATAAAATGGATTTCATTTTTGAACTCAGAGCATCGATATTATGTTATGGTAATTTTTGGGGATTTTTCTGAAAAAATGAATTTTCGGTGAATAGTGTATTTATTTAAAAATTAAATTAAAAATATTTAAAAAATTATTTTTATAAAATGGAGTTCATTCTTGAAATCAGAGCATTGATATTTGGTCAAGGTGAAATTTTGGGATTTTTCTGAGAAAGTTGAATTTTCAGTGAATAGTAAAAATACAGTTTTTGGGTTTCGGTATGTTTAATGATCTCATAACTGTGTCATGATGATGTCATGAGATATTTTAAGGGATGGCCGACCAATGGTGAGGAATTATTGTATTGGGGGCCCCATGTGGCCTAACTCCATGGGAAGTACCATGGGAGGGCCCATGCTTTTGAGAAAACCACTTTTGAGGTGTCCCTTGGCCATTAATGCCTTGTCCCCTCACTTCCCTATAAATACCAAGAAATCCTCTCATCCTTTCGACTCCCCACTCTCCCCCAACGAATTTCTGGTCTAATTACCTCCCAAGGAGTCCTCCCAAGGTGCCCCCAAGCCCTCAAGGTCCCAACCTTTGAGTTTTAAGAGTTACGTTTTAAGGTAAGGGATCCGACCTCTCTCTTTCATTTCAAGTAATCTATTTTATGTCATTCCTTTTATGCTCCATGTTCTTATGTTAGAGGATGTTATTTTATACTCCTATTACTGCCATTTTCATGTTCATATAATGAGTGATCCCCTCTTACTCTCATTATTACTTTTTATGAAGTTTTAAGTGGCGCCGTTAGGCTACCGAAATTTTTGTAACAGATTCTTTCTCCCTTCTCATTTTCAAGATTTATTTTCATGTAAAGTATTTCAAGTTCATTTTTATTATGTTGGGGTATGATCTATAAATTTATCATACTGACCTTTTATGTTCATATGATGAGAGACCCCATTTGATCTCTTCAATTCAGTATTTTGATGTTTTAAGTGGCGTCCTTAGGCTGCCGAATTTTTAAGTGGTTCTTTACCCTTCTCGTTTTGAAGTTCTACATTCATGTCAAGTCTTTAAAGTTCCTTTTTAATTATTTTGGGGAATTATCTCTATATATATCACACTGAACTCTTATTTTCACATGATTAGAGACCCTATTTGATCTTTTCAAATCATTTTTGTTGAAGTTTAAGTAACACCATTAGGCTGTCGAACTTTCATAAGAGAAATCTAATTTTTGTCTTCCTTCCATGTTTTTCATTTCAAATGGTATGTCCTTGAAATTTCATTACCATGATCATTTATCCTTCTTATTCTGTCCATATACTGTTTTATGGGTCATTTATGAATGTTTTACCCATTTTCCTTCTCTTTTTAATGTCTTCTAAAACCTCGTAACATAGCCATTATGCTACAGAATTTCCGTCTCAAAATGTCTCTCTCTTTTTCTAAAGTTATTTTATATTATTAAGTGAATGCTCAAAGCTCTTTCTTATAAAGGGGTATTCAAATATATACCAAAATGTTCTATTTTAAATTCTGGTATTTACATACATGAGACCCACCTTCCTTTTCTATGGGTTTTAAAGTGACGTAAAGATCATGTCTTTAAAGCAGTTTTTAAAACGTTATGATTACGAAATGAAACCAATTTATTTTATGCAATATGGGTTATTTATGAAATGATTGATGATGATATATGTGGCTCACATGATAATAAAGGAAAATTTAAGGGTGCGCCCTCATAGCGCTCCAATGCATTGGGTAATGATGTAACCACTATAGATTACAATTTTCACGATACCTTGGTGAATAACATTGGTAATTTTCAAATGACACCTTGGGGATGGACCTTGGTGATATGTTCATGATTGTCTATGTTAAATGATGTAGCCACATATTAAAGTCATGAAAAATGATATTTTTATTATGATATGCCATATGATTTTTTTTATCATGCCTTAAAGTTCTTGATCATGAAATAGTTGATGTATCTCAAGTTCACATGTTAAATGTTTCCTTTGTTTCACTTACTGGGCCTTCTTCTCACCCTTTCATTTGATGTATGTCCCCAGGTTATGAGATGCAGTAATGAACCTAGTATGAACATGAGGAGAAGCCTTTCAAGTGTTTAAGAAGAATTTTTTATGTTTTCATGTTTTAAGTTCCTGGTTTCTAAGTCACTAAACCTTAAAGGTCCTCAGTTTTGTATAATGTAATGAAAGTTTATGTGTTAAAAAGGCGGGATGTTATAGTTGGTATCAAAGGATGGTTTAGTTATTTGTGGAAATTAGGATATGAAAACTTTATGAATAATCCTTTAGAAAAGTTTATATACAGGAAATCTTCCTGGTATTTTGGTGAGTATTGAGTAATGGGTTTCCAAGCAAATACATCCCTGTCTGGATACGAGTAGGTAGAGGTGGCTCTGGCACAGATGTACATAGGGTTAAAACCCGAAAACACCGCTTTGAGCTAGACTCAAACGAGAACTGGTACACGACAACGGTCCTTACTGCACTCTTGGTTACGACACTCCCGGGGGATATGCTTTGGTAAATTCATAAGCTTAGTATGAACCATTGTTAAAGGAACAAAGATAAAATAAAATAAAGATTCACATAAGAATATATGATCATGGATAACCTATATGAGAACCTAGGGGATCACAAGTTAGGGTATACCTTTCTTCTACAAGTTATCCTTATATGCTTTAAGTTATTTTTCAGGATTATTAGCTAAGTATTTAAACCCCTAATTATACTTTCTATTCCTAGTTAATGGTGGGAAATGGAAGAACATGTCCCAACAACCAATGTGATAGGAAATGCGACGATTGCCGTATTAATATGAAAGAGATGATTAGGGAATTAAAAGATGATTATTATTTTGGAATATGTTCACTATTTTGGGGACCCTATATGATCGAGGTAAATATATTACTACGGTATTTTCATTGAGGAGTAAGGTTGACTTATATTTTTAAGAATCGATGAATTTAAGGTGGACTTATAGTAATTTAGGTTACTTATGGGAATGATTAACCTATCTTGGGTAAAATATGTTTAGGTTAGCTACTTTTGTTATAAGATGTTAGGAGTGGTTGATGTTGTTTGGAGATGAACAATGAAGTTTATTTTGGAAGACTATGTTATCAAATCCTTCTTGTATTTGGGTTTTAATCTTAGTTTGGATTATTTTGAGGAATCTTATGGACCGTTATTTATGGAATGGTCTATGATGAACTTTGGTTAGTACCATGGAACTTTCAAGATTTAAAAGTAGTTTCCATTTCTATGGGATTCTTTATTTGTTTTTTGAAGAGTTGTTTTACCTTACCTTTCTATTTTTGGGATAATGTTTAAAGATATAAGAAATAGATAGTTAATCTTTTGTGGATTATGAAGATGATTCTTGTGTTTTGATGAGACCAAGTAGTTTTGAATGCTCATAGCTTGGAGAAAAGATTAGTTTTGGGTAGAAACTTATTAAAGGATGAAACTCTACATGAAGATAGGTATATTTTCTTATGTTTTTCTTTTATGTTGTAAATGAATTCCTCAAAATTATGAAAAGGAACGTAAAACAAAAACGTTGTTGGTTTACATTTCCTACTAGGTAATCAAAGACCGTTTACACACATCATAAGTTTGGGATTTTCTTATGGTTAACATTCCCATAACCATGTTCTCTATCACTCCCCCCCCCCAGAACTTGACCCTTTGATTTTCTTCCATGTCCATGTCTTCTTACCTGGAATCCTAATGTGGGTTAACTCGGGTGACCTTTGTACATCCCTTTCTTTCTTTTAAAGTAATAATTTTACTGACTCCTTTTCTGATGTTGGACTTTCAATGAAATTTCAAAACCCAATTTTAAAAATTGAGAGGACACAATTTCTTATGGGGGGAAGAATGTAACGACCCAAAATTTTGAATAAATCTTGTTTCGTAATTTTATGTGTTATTTTATTTATTTTTATACTCAACAAAAATGTTTCATTTGATAACATGATTATAATTAAAATGAGACTGTTGGGTTTAGACGGTTATATGACCATTGGTCAATATGACCGCTGGAAACTAAACATTTTGATTATTGTCTCTAAATACAAGTAATCTTGGTTAATTATTATAGAAAGAAGATTCGATGGCCTCACCCAGTAGTCTTGGACCGATCGAAGAACAACTAACAGAACTTGGGAAGGAGTTAGCACCACTGGGCTTTTCTCTGGACCAAACCCAAGCCGAACTTCATCGTGTGAAGCTAGAACCGAATCGCCTCTACGAGAAGTTCAAACTGATAGAAATTTCTACTCGTGCGATGTTAGCCGAGCCTCCCTCAGATTCTCTCACCTTAGCACACCTTACACATAGGTCCTATGCTGGTGTGATAAGGGGCTATGTAAGGAGACCGTAACTGCCTTGTGTAATCCTTTGTTTTAAATAAAAATTGGGATTTCTTCTTATGATGAAGTTTATGAATTTTTAAATGATCGGATAAATATAGTATGCATATTTTTGATAAATTTTAGAAAAACGATATTTTAAAAATGTTTATGTAAACTTTAAATAATTAAAAATGTGTAATTATTTTAAAAAAATGGTCTTCTACAATTATGTTCAGAACGAAATTTAGAGTCTAATAAGATCAACTTGATTTTTGATGAATAGTAAATTATGAATAGTGATTTTATGATTAGGATTAGTAATGTGTCCAAATGGATTAGTAATCTCACTTAAAGAAAGTATTAATATAATCTAGGCACCTTGATTAAGTAATGTGATTCAATCAAATGGTTAAATAACGGTTTCATAAATTATTATTCAAGTATTAGTTTTTGCAGGTGAATAGTATTTTTTAATTAAAAATCTAATTAATAATATTTAGAAAATTATTTTTATAAAATGGATTTCATTTTTGAACTTAGAGCGTCGATATTATGTTATGGTAATTTTTGGGGATTTTTCTGAAAAAATGAATTTTCAGTGAATAGTGTATTTATTTAAAAATTAAATTAAAAATATTTAAAAAATTATTTTTATAAAACGGAGTTCATTTTTGAAATAAGAGCATTGATATTTGGTTAAGGTGAAATTTTGGGATTTTTCTGAGAAAGTTGAATTTTCAGTGAATAGTAAAAATACAGTTTTAGGGTTTCGGTATGTTTAATGATCTCATAACTGTGTCATGATGATGTCATGAGATATTTTAAGGGATGGCCAGACAAAGGTGATGAATTATTGTATTGGGGGCCCCATGTGGCCTAACTCCATGGGAAGTACCATGGGAGGGCCCATGCTTTTGAGAAAACCACTTTTGAGGTGTCCCTTGGCCATTAATGCCTTGTCCCCTCACTTTCCCTATAAATACCAAGAAATCCTCTCATCCTTTAGACTCCCCACTCCCCACCAAAGAAGTTCTGGTCTGATTACCTCCCAAGGAGTCCTCCCAAGGTGCCCCCAAGCCCTCAAGGTCCCAACCTTTGAGTTTTAAGAGTTACATTTTAAGGTAAGGGATCCACCCTCTCTCTTTCATTTCAAGTAATCTCTTTTATGTCATTCCTTTTATGATCCATGTTCTTATGTTGGAGGATGTTTTTTTATACTCCTATTACTGCCCTTTTCATGTTCATATTATGAGAGATCCCCTATTACTCTCATTATTTTGTTTTATGACGTTTTAAGTGGCGCCGTTAGGCTGCCGAAATTTTTGTAACAGATTCTTTCTCCCTTCTCATTTTTCAAGATCTATTTTCATGTAAAGTATTTCAAGTTACTTTTTATTATGTTGGGGTATGATCTCTAAATTTATCATACTGATATTTTATGTTCATATGATGAGAGACCCCATTTTATCTCTTCAATTCAGTATTTTGATGTTTTAAGTGGCGCCGTTAGGCTGCCGAATTTTTAAGTGGTTCTTCACCCTTCTCGTTTTGAAGTTCTACTTTCATGTCAAGTCTTTCAAGTTACTTTTTAATTATGTTGGGTCATTATCTATATATCTATCATACTGAACTCTTATGTTAACATTATGAGAGACCCTATTTTATCTTTTCAAATAATTTTTGTTGAAGTTTAAGTAACGCCGTTAGGCTGCCAAACTTTCATAAGAGAAATCCAATTTTTGTCTTCCTTCCTTGTTTTTCATTTCAAATGGTTTGTCCTTGAACTTTAATTACCATGATCATGTATCCTTCTTATTCTATCCATCTACTATTTTATGGGTCATTTATGAATGTTTGACCCATTTTCCCTATCTTTTTAATGTCTTCTAAAACCTCATAACATAGCCGTTATGCTGCAGAATTTCCATCTCAAAATGTCTCTCTCTTTTTCTAAAGTTCTTTTATATTATTAAGTGAATACTCAAAGCTCTTTATTCTAAAGGGGTATTCACATATATACCAAAATTTTCTATTTTAAATTCTTGGATTTACATACATGAGACCCACCTTCCTTTTCTGTGGGTTTTAAAGTGATGTAAAGATCATGTCTTTAAAGCAGTTTTTAAAACATTATGATTATGAAATGAAACCCGTTTATTTTATTCTATATGGGTTATTTATGAAATTTTTGATGATGATATATGTGGCTCACATGATAATAAAGGCAAATTTAAGGGTGCGCCCTGATATCGCTCCAATGCATTGGGTAATGATGTAACCACTAGAGATTACAATTTTCACGATACCTTGGTGAATAACCTTGGTAATTTTCAAATGACACCTTGGGGATGGACCTTGGTGATATGTTCATGATTGTCTATGTTAAATGATGTAGCCACATCATAAAGTTATGAAAAATGTTATTTTTATTATGATATTCCAAATGATTTTTTTATCATGCCTTAAAGTTCTTGTTCATGACATAGTTGATGTATCTCAAGTTAACATGTTAAATGTTTCCCTTGTTTCCCTTATTGGGCCTTCTGCTCACCCTTTCATTTGATGTATGTCCCCAGGTTATGAGATGCAGTAATGAACCTAGGATGAACATGAGGAGAATCATTTCAAGTGTTTATGAAGAATGTTTTATGTTTTCATGTTTTAAGTTCCTGGTTTCCAAGACACTAAACCTTAAAGATCCTCAGTTTTATATAATGTAATGAAAGTTTATGTGATAAAAAGGTGGGTGTTATACCTAATCTAATCCATGTGGGCCTAAATGGTCATATTTTATTCCTAAGGATTTTTTTTGGACGAATTACACTTATCAAATAGAATTAGGACATGTGTTAGGGTAATAATAATATCATTGTTACCCTTAATTACCCTATTTACTTTTAACCGTGATAAAAAAAGTAAAAAGTTACTATTCACTAAAAATTATTTTCATCTCATTGAATCATATTTTAGTCCTTGATATTAACAGTGTCTCTCGGATTTTTAAAATTCCACTCACAGAAGCGGTAAAATTAAGTTTTATGAAAAATTCAATTTTTAAACTACCACTTAGTGGTTTCACTATTCATCAAAAAAATGAAAGTTTCCAAAAAAATACCAAAAACTAGGCCTAAGCTATATTTGATATTATGAATTCAAAAATGATGTCTATTTTACCAAATTAAAAACATATCAGTTACATTAATTAATTTAAAAATTAATTACCGCCGTCAAAACAAATAGCGGGTTCTTAAGAGATAATAATTATCAAAAGATTGACACTTGTTTATGTCTGGTTTAAATGTGAAATTATATCCAATGACCAAAATTGTATTAAATTTTAAAAATATATTCTAAATATACTTTAAAACCACTCAAATTAATAATCTATCACTATTAATTATTTCGATTAAAAAAGTTGTTTTTAATTAAAATTTAGTAATTTTCACTATTCATCAGAATATGAAAGTTATCCGAAAAGTTTCAAAATTTCATTCTAGGCTAATTTCGATATTCCAAATCCAAAAACGAAGTCCATTTTGAATGATAAAATTTATAAAATTTCAAAAAGTGGGTATTACTATTCATAATGGCTAGTTCATAATAATATTATAATAATATCTCGTTTAGTGAAACTCGGTATTGCGTACTACACACGCTATCGAGGAAGGTCGTGATTGCGTATAATTCAGGGCAAGTCATGGATGCGTGTTGTGCAAGCTCCTTTTGGTGTAGCGTACAACACAAGACATTAATTAAAAAGAATATTTTTCATTAAATCTTGGGGTGTTACAAATACCCTTTTCAATTTGAAATCATTTAGTTTAAATATAATAATTTTCCAAATATGAGAAAATGTTTGCTTATAAAAGAAACTCAAATTCTTTTAAAGGAATAATAAAATATTTTAGTGGTCATGAATATGGGAAATTATGTTCTTGTTGTATAAGTTAAAAGATAACATTAATTTCGAAATTTTGTAAAAATAGACCAAAGTACCTTGTTTGAAAAAAGCATGAAGATTTTTTTAATATATTTTTAAAAATTAAATCATGGGTAAAAATAACATTAAAAATTTATAGGAGAATATTAAAAATATTTTTGATAACATTTTTATATAACATGGATGTGATAAAAAGTATTTTCAACTAAAGATAGAAATAAAGTCGGGTATCCTTAAAAAAAATTATTTCTGTCTCCTGATTTTTTAAAGAGAGGAAAATTAAATAAAAACATGTAATATTCAAAAATAAATAGAGGATAATAAATTTAATGATTTTATTTAGAGGTAGATAATTGAATTTCATCATCAAAAATGTAATCATAAATAATCTTGTTAAACAACGAGATCATAACATTAAACCTTTACCATTTGGTAAATTTTGAATCATAAAACCCATGAAAGAATAATTTGAAATGAAAATTTAAATTTCATTATCATAAGAATATTCATGATATTATAAGTCAAATTTGGTGTATAAACACAACACAATCTAAATAGGTGGTGAATATGGAATATATCTTCCAAAAATAAAAGTGAGAGTAGAAATCCCTAACCTAAAATATATATTTCTTCAAAATAACTTTGACATCATGTATAATAAATTTAAATTTATTTTAATTATATTCAAAAAATAATTACATAATTATATTATCATATATTTTCCACTTATAACATTTTTTCACCCATTCATAAATAATTCCTTATTCAAATCATTGTTTCTACATGTTAAGTGTTTCAGTTTTCATTAGAATTTCAGTTCGATAGTTCAGGTACTTTTACATTGATAATTCTACCATCATAATTTTTTTAATCACTATATAAATATTATATATATTCATTATATATATATATAGATTTATCCATAAATTATAGTGATATAAAAATGAATTAAAACATTCATCGATACCGTTGGCCATATGTATGGATGAACAATGTTTTCAATGGAAAATGGATATAATTAAAGAAAGGTAAATAATAATTTAACTTTACATATATATCAAATATATTAATTAAAATAAATACTTATTACAATATAAGTAAAAAATAATTGAAAAATGAATCACTTTGATTTATGGAGGTCATAGTCCATACATATGAACGAGTGACAATATCATTATCAAGTGGATTGGAAGGTAAAATGAAGATATAATTGCAACTTACCGACCCAAATCACCACTAAGATGATGGCTAGACTGGTCGCCAAATGGACTCAAGCGCACCTCCCCATATACCAGTGGTTTCTAACTAGAAGCGAGGGTCTTGGGAGATGTTAGTGGGGGTACTATACCCTCATATAAGATATTTCACAGTGGTATAACAGTATATAAATAAGAGACAACAATAGAAGTAGTAAATAAATTGATAATAGAGTAGCGGAAGAATCATATATTCAATTTAATAAAAGTTTCTAACACTGGATTACAAATCATATTAATGCATGACATGGTAATGATACAAATATGAAAGTAGTAAATAGTAAAAAATTATTTTCAGTACAATACAAAATAACGAGGAAAATACAACAATTTTCAATGGGTGATCTCATTGAGTATCATGATCTTCAGCTCAGTCCCTTTCTCCTTACTCTACATATAAGAATCACAACAACAAAAAACTAGGTCCGGTAATTATAAGGTCTACTCATGTACCAGGGGTACTCGAGTATGGTCTGAGATGAAATATTAGTAAGACGACACCCATGGTGTCAATCCCATTCCAGATAGTTCAATATAAATTAAAAAGTGTACAGGAATAGATAATTATAATAGATGAAATAAATTAACACCACCCATCTAGTATCCTATGGGACACATGACAGCTATACCTACTTCTGCCCTTGGATGGTGTTTGATCATTTGACCAGTTCATTAATTAAGTAATTTCCAATTTATATTGATAGGTCACATGAGGAATATCTAGAATTGACATCACCACATGATTGTATAAATAGTGAAGGTTCCAAGATGTAAGAAGGAAACCCTGATTGAAAATATTTAATAATTAAGTTCCTAGGTAATGACCAAGGCAATGTAAACCTCAAGGGCTGCTAACTCAATAGTATCTGAGTAAAGTTAATGGGTAAGAGTGTAATCCAAGGATCATATTACAAGGCTTTCCACATAAGATGCATACCTAATCCAAGGGGATCATCCATGGTAAAATAAGGCTAAGCAGTGACAGGGTCCTATGGACTGTAACCATGGCACATATTTTTCCATGTTGGATCCAAGGAGTATATCCAAGGCATCCTTTAATGTTACATGAGGGATCCTATGGTGTCATAACAGGAATCGAAGAATAGATAAGGATCATGATCTACGTGGGTATCAATCTAAGAAAGTCATATCCTTGAATCAGAATGGGTTTACCGAGTGCTCAAGGCCTTCCCCAATAAGAATCCAAGGCGAGCTCAAGCACTCCATTCCTATTTGATAATGAGTCATATAATATTTTATTTGGTTCAAGCCATTCCTTTCATTAGTGTGATAATTCCATGTAGCATTGAACCCTTTAATAAATCCCAAATTAATTGAAAAGTCTATTTCGTTCAAGCCTCACCTTTCAATAGTTTGACAAGGTCAAGTATCTTTCAACCATTCATTTAATCCATTAAAGACATATTCAATAATTAAGGTTCACTTCACTACCTTCCATTAACAAGGTAAGTTGTGCTATGGACATGAAAACTATTATTCAATTATAAACATGAGTCAGTCTATGGAATTTCTACATGGGAATCAATGTATCACCTGAGGTATAAGTATTATAAACCATTGAGTCCATCCGTGGAATTCTTACTTGGGAATCCATGTATCATCCAAGGTGTTAATAAAATTAAATTTATTTGAAATAATTTAATAGTATCATTTTAAGGTTAATGAACATGCATTAACCGTTTCAATTAATTTAACTCATTCAATTTAACAAATCATGTCAATTGTAATCATAAGTTTCAATGGGTCACATAGGAGGTGTCAATGGAAAAGGGAAATCACCTACATAGGTAATTCCAATATTAAAACTGGAAAATAATTTAAATGGTGCCATGGTTCTTTAATCATTTAATAAGAGAAACTATGTCGTTATAATTCCACTAGGGGAAATGTCCTAAGCATTCCATTTATAAAACATAACATTGAGAAATAAAGAAAACAACAATGTAATAAGGCATGCAACATCAAAGTCGATCACAATATTTTTAGCTTGAAGGCAATGTACCTCTAATGGAGGAGGCTTATTATAAAAAAATGACTTTATAAAACAAAAATTCATTTAACACCCTAAAGAACTGAATCAAGATATGCCGTTCCATTAAACTAGGAAACTCATAAAACTACTTTCTTAAAGAAGAAACTAAAGAATTCATAAGTAAAGAGTCGAGGAAAGAGATCCTACCTCAAACAGACCAAGCCAATGCTTGGCATTTTACACTTTCAAACTCAAGAAGCCGTCCACTCTAATACTCATACTTCCACACACACACACAGATATATATATATCCTATAACCAATGCATGTATCCCCCGCCCCATGAGGGAACATGCCCATGGAATATATATATATATATATATATATATATTTGTACCTAATTATATGCATGAAAACCCTTTGAATTGATCACAAATACCTACAATAATTCCTGAAGACTCATAAGCAGCATAATAAACTCAAATAGGAGGTGCGAAGTAAACAACAAGTTTTGAAGCATACCACACATTGATGTTGGTGGAGCGAATTGACTGCAACTGCCTTGCCTTCGGTGATGGTTGCCGAAACACAAACCAAAACACCCTAGGAGTCCCTTTTCACAACCCAAGATTAGAAGTGTCAAAGAAAAATACATCAAACCCTATGTTATGGTTTCAGTCACACAATGTAGAGTGAAATATAGTTTGAGAAATCACCAGAAATAGAGGGATGAATGAAGGGGGGTTATACCGAGGAGAATCAGACCAAAATTAGATGGATATCTTGTTGAAATCAATGTCAGAGAGGGTGTTCCAGAGGAGGGGGTGCATTGTGCCCTAAAGGGGAGGGGGTTTTCACGTCACACCTGTTAGGGAGAAAGGGGATTACCACATTCTATTTTTTCCTTAAAACTATGTTAATAAAAATAATAATAATTACTATTATTATAATTATAATAATAAAACTAATATCATAATAATAATTAGAGTCTTATCATTATTATTAAAAAAAATTATTATTATTTTTCCCATTTAATTTTCATTTAACTTATTTTACATTTAATTTTTATTTTAATTAATTTCCTAATGCAGAACAAACTGCATGGTTTGTTTCGCATGGTTTTCCAAACTGTGTACAAACCATGAAGCGTATAGTGTTTAGGTACTGCCAACAAACACCAACCGTGTGGGCTAGGTGCACGGTTTAGAAAACTGTGCACAACCCATGTGAAACACCTATGCCTTACATGATTAAGGCCACACATTCACTCATGTGGTTTGTACAGTTTCAAACAAACCGAGCACCCTCTGCAACCCCTTTAAAACATGTGTTTCCAAGTTTAGTTCTCCCAAAACCCCTCGAACCTCACAAGAAACTCTTTGATCCTCAACCAAAGCCGGATAACATCCGTTTAAAAAGGGTTTAACACTAGTAACATCACTCCAATGATTAGTTTTAAATTTGACCCATTAAATAAATGAAATGTTTTAAAAACCATTTCAATTTAGTCCTGCATAAAAACATGAGACTCTAAAATCTTCCCACCTTAAAAATTCTCATCCATGATAAGCCTTTAGAAATAAAGAAAACATCACATGACCTATAAGGGTTATGATGTTTCATTAATATTGTTTAATTTTGTTTACAACACACAACAAACCATTAATAACTTCCTAAACATATGGATCTTAACCCTTTACAACCATCCAATTCTCATTTTCCAAATAGAACACAAAAACAGAGCTTAACTAAGCTTGTTAAGATAGATACACGATCATGTAGTTGTCATAATAAACAGTTGACCGATGGTTCTCCCCACCATAGGTCTTGACTTACAAAAGGGACAATTTCAAGACACAATACCTCCACCATCATAATTTTCATACCATGCATACCTTTAATCATATTAACGATGCTCCTATAACTACTACATTGAGAAGGAATAGTCATATCCTGATCAACCTAGCATAAATAAGGCAGGAAATATTTCTCAGAAGTCACTACTGACCTTGAAACCACACTTTCCTTCACCTAGAAACATTATTTAAAATAGTTACTTATAACCCTGAACATTGAACAAGAGAGAGAGAATGAGTCGAGCCACTTAGACCACTTATCTCAAAGGTGTCTCGATTAAGAGATCAGTGCAATTCAAAAGAAGCGGCTCGAGTCAATGATTCTAGCCATGTAGTTCCTACTTAGGAACCCATGATTTACTTTGGACTCATCAAGGCTTGATAAGAACCATGCATCAGTGTGTAACACTTATAAATACCACCCAACAAGATCAAAATATTTATGCTTTAGCGTGACGTAAGACTAATGCTCTCTTAGTGAATCTAGGAAGATATCAAGATAGGGTACGTGATCATCTCTTAGTAAAATCACACTAAGAGGGTTGAAACTATTTAAAGCCAATCACACACAACTAGTTGAATAAAAAATAGTGGAACAACAACTGGTCAACTTTAAATAGGATTATTCGCTTCACCTACCGATGCACCTACTCTTAACTGAATACATGCCTTTACTACCCAAGGCATTCATTGACCTATCTAGATTTAACAAATTATGTCTTCCAAGACCAACTGTGTTTTACCAAGGTAATATACCCAATAAAAATCATTGTTTTCAAGATGTTGAGAAACCACCGACATGTAATTAAAATAGGAATATGTCAATGGCATTCAAGTAAGATAGACTAATTACAAATGGTCTTCCTTAGGTTGCGATACTTCTACATGGAAGGATCCATTTACAAGGTTCAACATGACACTAACCACCTTAGGAGTGTCATAACCACAAAAGAGGGAAAACTAAAAACTTATAAGTATTATAGATCAATAAAACGTAAAAAAATGCATGTCTCTACTCTGAGTCACGATCACAACGTTAAAGCATACCAAGATAGCCAAACTAATGGGACTGACATGTCAAAACACCTAAGTCATTAGAAACTCCATCCCAAAAATTGGGATGAACTTGATTCTGCATCACTTAGGTATCTCTAATAAGATATGACCCAATACTGTACTCAACACCACAAGGGATTTATTTCAGTGTCGCATTCCCTTATACGACTATTAACCTGAACGACACCATGACCAATCTACCATTACTGTGAAGAATAAAGGTTTAAATGCCCTACAAATGAGCCGACCATCCCCGAGGCATGTCTAACTTACTGAAAATATCATAAACAGATGATCAAGCCCCTAACAAAGGCCAAATAAAGACATGACCACCTATCTGAATAAGGATGTCATTTTAAAACAAAAAGTCATACTTGGGACAACAACACATGAAGGACACGAAACGTCAGGAAAGATCATGTCACTAGCACGAAATTTAAATTTTTAGGGTTCTACCTACCATGGGATAACCCCTTATGAAGTATAGGCATAGATCCTAACACTGGGTCACAACAAACAAAAGTCACTAGAATCAAAAGATGATCATCTAATCTAGTACTAAAGGTTCCATTCCAAGGTAAATCAAAGAAGATTTAACTCACCTTACATGAGTGTTTTAAACATGTGACACTGCTACATGTTCTATTTCCATTACCTTTTTGTTTATTCACATTTCAACCATTTACAGGGTTTAAAACATACATCATGTACCGATTTTAAAACAAGTTAGGAAATTTGTAACACAATTCCTTGTTAAAACATTTAATATGTTTTGACATTTCATCATTAATTAGAAAATTTATCATAATAAACACATTTTAACTGTTAAAAAGAAATATGAGGGTCCCATTGTGCCAACATGGGTTCTCTTGAAATCAACCCAATACCCGTTTCTCAATTTATTAATGTTCAAGCACCCAAGTGGATCATGTCAAAATAACATCACCCAACTGAACTACTTGGGTCTAGTTATGCCTCTAGAATTTTTCAATTTGATTTCAGATTAAAACAATACATATCTTACATTTATAACCATTTCAAATAGGACATAGTCATGGAATTTAAAATGGGTTTCCATTTCCCAATCCATGAAGCGCCCATACACTCCATAAATTGAGAATTGGCACCCATTTATCAAAATAAAATATTTTTCAGAATTTAACATAACCAAACATAATGGTCTAATTAATATGGTTGTCCATTTACCAATCTATAAAATTCACATATACATTATAGTTTTTCATTTGTCTTACTTTATTCGAAAAAAAATTACTTTATCATTTTAATTATCACAACATTTTACAGTGGTTTGAACACATGGGTTACCTTTTTTCTCGCTATATGGTGCCCATACACCTTATAACTGAAAAATGGATGCAATTGTTACCTAAACCAATAAACCTAGCCCATGGAACCATTTACATATATCAAAAACATGTCACTACAATAATAAAACATAGTGAAACACGATGAAATCGCAGAAGCGTGCAATAACGAACAGTAAACACTGGGGGAATTCTAATGAATTTCCTCAATATGTTTAAATTGAAGCATGTAATAGCACTCAAGGCTGAAAATACAATCATAAGGTAAAATAAAATGCAACCACAAGGCATGTCACTATACATGGCATGCGAATATCCTATTTTCCTACATGACACATAGAATGCATCTTCCTTTCCATATCAGGCCATGGAAAAAATTACATAATGTCCATAAATAATAAGCAACAGAAAGTAAAAAAATCACTCGAGGAGAAATCAAATCAAATGTAATAGTAAACAACATAAGAAACAATCCTATCCCTGGCCACTTGGTCATTTCCCATATGTGGGATGATTAGTACAAAACATAGCTATTAAAAAAGCACCGACACATTAATATTCTCCTATTTACCAACCCAAAATAGTATGAAAAATGAAAAATTACCCAATTATACAACTTTGTAACATCCTAACCTGAATCACCACTAAGATGGTGGTCGGACCATTTTCCTCATAACCTCAAGTGCATCTCCATGTATGCCAGCAGCTACCGACTAGCAGCTAGGGTCTCATGAGTTGATAGTGGGGAGACTATACCCTCATATAAAATATTTCACAATGGTATAATAGTATATAAATAGGAGACAACAACGAAAGAATTAAATAAATAGATAACATAGTAGTAGAAGAATCATATATAATTTTTTTAAAAGTGGCCAATGCCAGTTTAAAAATCATATGAGTGCACGACATCATAATGATACATATATGAAAGACGTAAATAATATAAAATGCCTTTAAATACAATAAAAATACAAGGAAAAGAAAAACTTCCCCACAGGCGATCTCCTTGAGAATCCCAAGCTCTAGCTCGGTCCTTTGCTCTGAACTCCAGGTATAAGAAACAAAACAAACAATATAATCCCTACAAATATAAGGTCTACCAAGGTACCAAGGGTACCCAAGAAGGGTATGAGATGAAATCTCAGTAGGTAGGCACCCACGGTGTCAAGCCCAATCTAGACAGTGAAATATAAATTAAATAGTGTGTAGGTATAATGAATTATAACAGACTGAATAAATTAACAACACCCATATAGGTTCCTATGAGACACCTGAATACTATACCTACTTCATCTCTTGGATGGTGTCTTAACAAGTAACTAGTTCCTTAATTATGTAATTTTCAATTTGTATTTATAGGTCACGTGAGACATATCCATCAATGAAAACACCTCGTGAATTTCTAAATAGTGAAGTTTCTAAGAAATAACAAAGAAAATGTGATTGATGATATTTAATAATGAAGTTCCAAGGTAATGACCAAGAAAACATCATCTTTAAGGGATGTTAACTCAGTTGTATCGTAGTCTAGTTAAGGGGTAAGATTGTAATCCATGGAGCGTATTACAATGAATTCTACAATAATATGCCTATAGAATCCAAGTTGATCATACAAGGTAAAATGGGGATATGTAGTGGTAGGGCCCTATAGACTATAACCATGGAACATACTTTTCAATATTGGAACCAAGGATTGTATCCAAGGCATCCATTAATGCTATATGAGGAGACCTATGGTGTCATACCGAGCATCCATGAATAGACATGGATCCGAATCTAGGATGGATCTCAAACTAAGAAAGTTGTATCCTTGAATCAGAATGGGGTTCTCGAGTGATCAAGTCATTCCCTGAAAAGTGTCCTAGGCAAGCTCAAGTCAGGACACTCATTTTGATAATTATTCATATAATATTTCATTTGGTTCAAGCCTCTCCTTTCATTAGTGTGATAAGGCCAAGTCGCATGTGACCTTTTAATCAGTCCAAAATTAATCGATAACTCCATTTGGTTGTAGCCTTTTCTTTCATTAGTTTGACAAGGTCAAGTAGCTTTCAACCATTCATTTAATTTATTTAAGACAAATTAAACAATTAAGGTTCACTCATATACCATCCATTAACATGGTAAGGGGTGATACGAACATGCATCCTATTATTCATTTATAATCTTGACTATGCCAATTGAATTCTTACGTGGGAATACATTTATCACCCAAGGTATAAGTATGATAACCCATTGAGTCCATCCAAGGAATTCCTACTTGGTTATCCATGTATCACTCTAGGTGTTAATAACATTCAATTCATTTGAAATAATTCAACAATATCATTTGAAGGTTAATCATAATGCATTAACAATTTCACTTAATTATACTCATTAAATTAAACAATACATGTCAATTATAACCATAAGTACCCTTGGGTCACTTAGGAGGTTTCAATGGAAAAAGTAAATACCCTACAAAAGTAATCCCAATCTAAAAACTGGCCAAGCACTATGATAGTGTCTCGGTTCTTAAATTATTTAATAAGAGAAACTCTATCTTTGTAAATACATTTGGGGCCATGTCCTAAGCATACTATATATCAAACATAACATTGAGGAATAAAAAAATAGCAGAGAAATAAAGAGGGTATCATCAAATTCTATCACTACATTTTTAGCTTGAAGGCAACACACCTCTGAAGCAGTGTTTTTAATATAAAAACATGAATTTATAAAACAATGATAATTTATCACCCTGAATAATTTATCAAAGATATGCATTTCCATTAAACTAGGTAACTCATAAAAAACGTACTTAACAAAGCCATTAATGCATTCTTAAATAAAGAGGTGATGATAGGGATTCTACCTCAAGCAGACCAAGACAACGCTTGACATTTGACTCTTTCTAACCCAAGTATCTACCAGTCACACAAATGAAATTACATATATGTGTATATATATATATCCTTAAACCAATGCATTTGTTCACCATTACATGATGGAACACACACATTAAAGATATATATATATATATATATTCATGCCTGAGTATGTGCATTTACATCCTTGGAATTGATCACAACTCCCTAAAATAATTCCTTGGGACTCATAAAAACCATAAAATACTCAAATAGGAGGTGTAAAGAAAACAATGGGTTAAGAGATTACCCCAAATCAATGGAGGAATAAATAATCAACTGCAACCACCGCACATTCGGTAGTAGGTGCTAAAACACGGACCAACACACCCTATAAGGACCTTTACACAACCTTAGATGAGAATAATCAATGAAAAACTCATAAAAACCTAAGCTAGGGTTTTGTACACACACTGTTTGGCGATAGATAATCCAATAAATTGATGGAAATTGGGAGATTAAGGAAGGAGGGGTCATACCTAGAAGAATCAGACCAAAATATGACAAAAATATGGTTGGAATCAGTGTTATAGAGGGTGTGCTAGAGGAGGGGGTGCATTTACCACTCAAAGGGGAGGGGGATTGTAAAGACCCATAAATTTCAAGGAATTTTTTTTCTTAAATTCTTTCGAATTTTAAGAGTACGCAGTTTCTGACAGCACCTGATTTTGAGGCCCGGTGTGCCTGGAATAATTTTTTGATGTTTTGTTAAGCTTAAAGTAATGCACGTAAGCAGTTTTCCTGAAAAAGTGGAATAACTCTTAAATGGTTACTCGAATCTGAAATCCGAGGACATAGTTGTTCTCAGGATGGCGGGTTTACCCTAGTTGTGGCTTATGTTTAGTCGGCACAAGCCTCCTGTGAGAAAACCTGAAAATGACATAATCATAAATAAAATAATTAAATAAAGTTATTTTATTTTTCAAATTCTTATAACTCACAAACGGTAACTCAGATTAAAAATCTGAGACCACTATTGAACTCGTGAGGGTATTATTCCTTTAATCAGATATTAACTTTGGCCGGTGCGAGCCACCTGAGAAAGTGATTTTTTGGCCGTAAATAAAATAATTAAGTGACAATTATTTTATTGTAAAATTCATAACTTCTAAACGGTAACTCGAATTGAAAATCTGAGAGTACCGTTGAGTACGTTGGGGTGTGTTTCTTATAGGCAGAGCCTAACATTGACCGCAGTGGGTCGAGGGTGACTGATTATAATTTTCCGAACTTTTTTTCGGGTACGTTCAGTAAACATACGAGCGGCATTTTATAACCTTTGAACCGGTGCTCAGAATCGAATTCCAAGGGCACCATTGAACTAACAGTGCCAATATTCTCTTAAGAAGACTTTCACCTCAACCGCAGACGATTGGGTATGAAAGTTAGTTTTTGGGATTTTACGTGGGTTAATAAAATAAAATAAGTGAATAATTTATTTTATTTTGTTAAACACATGCAGTTCGGATAAAGTGGTTAGAAGCTCCACTTGGGAGTTGGTAGTAGAACCACCACACCCTAACCTGCCATTTAATGCAGAGGGAGAGGAAACCTCTCAAACCCCCCATCAATTAATTTTATTTGTTTACGTAAAATTAATTGCACTCAATTAATTTTATGGGTCGACCTAAAATTAATTGTTTTCCGTAAATTTTATGTGTCGACGTAAAATTAATTGCTCTCAATTAATTTTATGAGTTAACGTAAAATTAATTGTTGTCTGTTAATTTTATGGGTCGACGTAAAAATTAATTTCTTTGAATTAATTTTATGTGTCGAGGTGAAATTAATTGCTGTCAATTAATTTTAGGTATCAACATCAAATTAATTTGTGTCATATGTTTTGACGCAGGCTATGTGGGGAAATATTCTTGGCATCCTCCACTCTTAAGTTGTGCCAACACACCACTTAAATTGCGCCAACACAATTTAATTCGCCCAACCCCCTTTTTAAATTATGTAACCGCATCGTTGGAATTTAGGAAGGTTCCAAATAAATGAACCATTATAAATTCCATGATGGTTACATACCTCTCCCCCTCTCCTATATATAAGGAGTTTGGGAGAAGGTTTTGGGATGACTTCACCAAGCGACGAAGAGATGGTAAACTGTTGCGACACCCAACACATGGGGGAAATCTTATCCTCTCCAACGAAGAATGTGAAGAACGCCAACTACGATATTCCACACGATTCTTCTTTGACCTTCCTTCCCCAGAAACCTATCCTCCACAACATCGTCAATGAACTGACGCAACTCGAAATTGGGGACGTGTGGCGGACGCGACGAACGACGGTCTTCATCGTCTTCCTTCCGCGACTCCGCCAATGAGCGACGAACAAGAGGTAGGGGTTATATTTTTATTTAAAGTATGAACCTTTCCCATGTTCTTCCTTTCTCTCAAAACGAAGAACATTGGTTGTTGTGCTTCATACTTGCGAGAACCTATTGCTACCACCCTAAACACAGAGGGTCTGGGCCAAACCAACATGGCCTGACCACTTCGTTGTTCTTTTGTAATGACTCTACGACGGCATGGAAATGGGGCGATGTCGACGAAGGCAATGAACAAAGGTCGCGCTACCCGCGACCTCCGTGAACTATGTGGCCCCCGTGGCCCCCTGGCACGCACCTGGTGCCCCGCGGCACCCTGCCAGCGCACCTTCCGCACCCGCCGGCGCGCCCCCGGTGCCCCGCCGGCGCGCCCCCGGCGCCCTGCCGGCGCACACCCGGCGCCCTGCCGGTGTAGCCCGGTGCCCCTGCCAGCGGCCTTCCCGACGCACCCCGGCGCCCCCGCGGAGCCCTGTTGCGCTACCCGGCGCGTCCCCATGCGCTGCCCGGTGTTCGGAACACTGCCTGACGCACCCGCGCCCTGCCCGGTGCACCCGCAGCCAGCCGGAGCCCAGCCGGCCCGCCCTCACCCCGCGCGGTCTGCCCGCTAGCCTCCTGGTCACCGTCCAGATGAATAGGCCCGCGACACCCCCACGGTGTAGTTGGTCGAACCAGCCCGGTCTCCCGGGTCGAGTTACCGAGCCGCCTACATGGCGACTATCCGGCTGAATAGCCCTCGCGGTCCGCTCGGTCGGGCCCAGGGGACCGGGTCAAAACATAGCGGGATGACTCGCCCAATGGGCCGGGTCAGACCCAGTGAGTCTGACCGGGTCTACCCAGACCTGGTCGGCCCATTTTGGGTTTGGCTGAGTTGGTCTGACCCGGTCGGACCGGACCTGGGCTCATTACTGACCCATTACCTTCTTGGACCATATCTTTGGCACCTAACGTCCGTTTGACGAACCGTCAGCGGTGCCGGTACTCTTCGAGAATTTCCGTCCCTTTGAGTATACCCCATGGGAGTTCGAGGTATAGCTGAGATACAGCTGGGTTGGTTCATATACGAAAACAACCGGGCCCCCGGAACAAAGAGGCTAATAACTCACGAACCGGGCATCCGATTGACGCGCCATCTGTTGCGTTAAGACCCCTATGACGAGGCGGTCCTTTGTAATACTTATTCATGGGACTTTGTGATACTTGGAGTATCGACTAGTGGCTTATGGATCAGATCCTCCCAGAGGCGAGCATACAGAGTACGGTGACCTTGTAGCTGGCAGAGACCTGATGACTACTTGTCCGATTTGATTCAGAGTGACTTGCATAGCCCAGTGGGGAGCACAACTTTGTGAGGTGGAAGACCCATGGCGGAGGAGCACTACTTTGTGAGGTGGCAGACCCACAATACTCAACAGAAGGAGTATCTCTGTAGGCTATGAGGGGGAGCGCTACTGTGTGAGGTGGCAGACCCATGGCAGAGGAGCACTACTTTGTGATGTGGCAGACCCGCGGTACTCAACAAGAGAAGTACCTCAGTAGTCTAAGGTTAGTGAGTGACACCTCAGAGTCGTGACATGACTACTGCACTCGATAGAGGAGGAGTTCTCCAACAACCGTGTTTTTCTTCATCGTGAATATCAATCCTGGTTTGAGCCAAGTCAATGATATTTGTGTTTTCCTCATGATTGAGATGGGTTACATGAAAACTTTGGTATATGTATGGGAATATACCTAAGTAAAGGTTATTTGTTGATATATTTCTTTGTGGTTTATCCTTGTTGGATTTAGTGAGACCTTAAGGGTCTCAGGGCCCCTATTGAGTATCGTTATACTCACCCATGCACGAGCTATGCCCACACCTTGTTGTGTTGGATGCAGACGACGGAAAGCACTGATCGTGGTTGAGGCTTGTAGAAATAGACGGTACCCGGAGGTGGAATTCATGACAAGACGATACCCGGAGGTTGAATTCACGACGAGACGGTACCCGGAGGTGGACTTCATGATGAGATGGTACCCAGAGGTGGACTTCATGATGAGACGGTACCCGGAGGTGACAGACGGACGTGGAGAGCTGAGGTGGCCATCTGTGCCTACCCTTCAGGTAGGAACTCCAGAGGACGATCCCGGAGCAGCTTGACACCTTCCTCATATTTTGTCTTTTCCTTGCACTTCACTGTTGGGATTGTATTTCCGGCCCCCTTTGTACTTTTATCACACTTGTCTTATTGCTTTACTTAGTGTTTTCTTCCGCTTGTACTCTAGTTGTGTGTTTGTTTGCGTTTCATAAAGGCAATGCCTTCCCTTTTTATCGGGATTTACGCCTTTGGTGCTAGTTGCTAGCCCCTGGCCTATGGAAGGCGGGCATGGTGTAGTCACGACATAGGCCCCAAGGACGGGTCGTGACAGGGATGGTGCATCATGCTAGGTAGGGAGAAAGGGGAAAAACTACCTTTAGGTTTTCTATAAAACCTATGTTAAAACTATTATTAATAATAAAAATAATAGTAATAATATCATAATAATAATTATATTTTTATCATTATTTTGATAAAATATCATTGTTATTATTTTCCCATTAAATTGTCATTTATCTTATTTTCCATTTAATTTTTAATTTAATTAATTAATTTATTAAATCAGAACAAATTACATGGTTTGTTCTGTATGGTTTTCCAAACCGTTTATAAAACATGTGGCGTAAAATGTTTAGGTACTACCAACTAATACCAACCATGTGGGCTAGGTGCACAGTTTAGAAAACTATGCATAACCCTTGCGAAAAACCTGTACCTTAATTGCTTAAGGCCGCACAGTCACTACTATGGGATGTATAGTTTCAAAAAAATTGAGCACCCTATGCAACCCCTTTAAAACAGGAGTTTCCATGTTGAATTCTCTTGAAACCCCTCGAGCCTCAGGGGAAACACTTCGAACGTTTACCATGTTCTGATAACATTAGTTTAAAAAGGGTCTTACGCTAGTAAAATCACTGTAAAGGTCAGTTTTAAATTCAAACAATTCACTAAATGAAAAAGTTCAAAAACCTTTGCAATTTAGTCTAGTATAAAAACACGACTCTAAAATCTCTCCACCTTAAAACTTATCATTCATGAGAAGCCTTTGGAAATAAAGAGAACATCACCTGACCTGTAATGGATATGATGTTTCTTCCAAATTTTTTAGTTGGGTTTCCAATACACAAAAAACCTTTATGAACTTCCTACGCATATAGATATTAACCATTAACAAACATCCAATGCTCATTGTACTGTTAGAACACAAAAACAGAGCTTAACTATGCTTATTAGGATAGATACACAATCATTTCATTGTCGTAATAAACTTTTGACTGATGGTGATCTCCACCATAGGTCTTAACTTATGAAAGGTACAATTTCAAGCCACGGTACCTCCTCCATCATAATTTTCTTACCATGCATACCTTTAAGAATATTAATGATTCTCCTGACATTACTACATTGAGAAGTAATGGTCATATCCCGATCAACCTAGAATAAATTAGTCATGAAATATTTCTCAAAAGGGACTACTGGCCTTGAAACCACACTTTCCTTCACCTAGAAACGTTCTTTGAAATAGTTAATTACAACGCTAAACATTGAACAAGAGAGAGAGAATGAGTTGATCCACTCAGACATCTTATCACAATGGTGTCTGGATTAGGATACCGATGCAATTCACAAGAAACGACTCGATTCAATGAGTGTAACCAAGTTTTTAGTACTTAGGAACCCATGAATCACTTAGGAATCATCAAGGCTTGATAAGAAACATACGTCAGTTTGTAACACTTATAAATAGCACCCAACAATATCAATATCATTACGCTTTAGCGCGACGTAATACTGATACTCTCTTAGTGAATCTAGGATTATGTCAAGATAGAGTACATGCTCATCTCTTAAGAAAAGCACAGTAAGGGGGTTAGAAACTATTTCCAGTCAAACACACCAAACTAGTTGAAGGAAAAATAGTCGATCTACAATTGGTCAACTTCAAATAAGAATCTTAGATTCACCTGTCGATGCACCAACTCTTATCTGAATACATGAATTTACTACCCAAGGCATTCCATGATCTCTCTATATTTTAATACTGAAGTCTTCCAAGACCAACAATGTTTTCCCAAGTTCTCATACACAATAAAAATCATCATTGTCGTGCTGTTGAGAAAGCACCGACACATAATTAAAACTTAAATGTCTCAAGGGCATTAAAGTAAGACCGACCATTCACAAATGGTCTCCCTTAGGTTGTGATACATCAACATTGAAGCATCTATTTACCAGGTTCAACATGACACAGCCCACCTTAGGAGTGTCTTAACCACAATGGAGATAAAACTACCCACTTATAAGAACACTAGATCAAAACAAATTAAACAAATGCATGCCGCTCCTATGAGTCATGATCACATCGTTAAAGTATACCAAGAAAGACAAAATAATGAGATTGACATGTAGAAACACCTGAGTCTTTAGAAACTCCATCCCAAAAATTTTGACGAACTTGATTCCGTATCACTTAGATCACTCTACGTAGAGATGACCCAATACCGTACTCAACACCACAAGGGATTTACTTCAGTCTCGCATTGCCTTATACGACTATTAACCTAGATGACTCCATGACCAGTACTCCATTACTATGAAGAATAATGGGTTAAATGTCCTACAAAGGAACTGACCATCCCTAAGGCATGTTTAACCTACCGAAAATATCATTACCCAATGCTCAAGACCATAAGCAAGGCCAAATAAAGACATGACCACCAGTCTGAACAAGGATGTCATTTTAAAATAAAAGTCCTACTTGGGACAACCGCACCTGAATGACTCAAAACTTCAGGAAAGATCATGGCACAAGAAAGACATTTAAACTCCGAGGGTTCTCCCTACCTTGGGATATCCCCTTATGAAGTATAGGCATAGATCCTAACATAGGGTCACAACAAACAAAAGTCACTAGACTCAAAAGATGGTCATCTAAGCCATTACTAAAGGTTCCATTCCAAGGAAACTCAAAGAAGATTTAAATACCCATACATGAGGGTTTTAAACATGGGACAATAATACATGTTCCATTTACTTGCCCTTTACGATTATTCACATTTCAACCATTTATAGGTCTTACAACACACATCATGTGCTGATTTTAATACAATATAGGAAAGTAGTAAAAAAATTCCTTGTTAAAACTTTTAATAGCTTTTGACATTTCATCATTAATAAGGAAATTTATCATAATAAATTCATTTTAATAGTTAAAAAAATTATGAGGGTCTTATTGATCTAACATGGGGTCTCTAGAAATCAACCCAATATCCATTTCTCAAATTATTAAAGTTCAAACACACTTGAGGTTCATCTGAAAATAACAAACCCCAAATGACCTACTTGGGTCGAGTTATGCCTCTAGAATTTTACCATTTGATTTTAGATTAAAATAATACATCTCTAATCTTTATAACCATTTCAAACCGGACATGGTCATGGAATTTAAAATGGGGTTCCATTAATCAATCCATGAAGCTCCCATAAATTCCATAAATTGAGAATTGGCACATATTTATCAAAATAAAATAAGTTTCATAATTTTACATAACCAAACATAAAAGTACAATTTATATCAGTGTCTATTTACCAATCTATAAAGTGAACATACACTTTATAGTTCGTCATTTGTCTTACTTTAGTCAAAACCAATGTACATTTTCATTTTAACTCTCACAACATTTTATAGTGGTTCAAACACATGGTTTACCATTTTCTAGCTATAAGGTTCCCATACACCTTATAACTAATAAATGGATCCCACCGTAAGCGACACCAATAAATATAGCCCATGGAACCATTTACATATATAAAAAACATGCCACTATAGTGATCTAACATAGAGAAACATGATGAAATCACAGAAGAACGCTATGACGAATAGTAAACACATAGGTCATACTAATGAATTACCTCAGTATGTATAAATCTAAGCATGGAATATCACTCAAGGCACACAATCCAATCAATAGGAAAAATAAAATGCAACCACATGGCATTTCACTATCCATGGCATGCGAATCTTCTATGTTCCTACAAGATGCGTAAAATACAACTTCCTTTCCATATCAGTGCTTGGAAAAAATTACATAATGTCTATAAATCATAATCAGTGGAAAGTACACCAATCACTCGAGGAGAAATCAAATAAAATGTAATAGTAAAAAACATAAGAAACAATCTCAGCCCTGGACACTTGGTCATTTACCATATGTGGGGGGGTCAGCCCCAAATATTTCTATTAACCAAGAACCGACACATTCATATTCTCTTTTTTACCAACCCAAAATAGTAATAAAAATGAAAAACTACCCTCTTATATCACTTTGTAACATCCTGACCCAACGCACCACTCAGATGGTGGCCGGACCGTTCGCCACATGGCCTCAAGCACGCCCCCTATATTCCAGCGGCTACCAACTAGCATCCAGGGTCTCAAGAGGTGATAGTGGGGAGACTATACCCTCATATCAGATATTTCATTGTGGTATAATAGAATATAAATAGGAGACAACAATGAAAGAATTAAATAAATAGATAATAGTGTAGTAGAAGAATCCTATATAAAATTCAATAAAATCGGCCAATGCCAGTTTATAAATCATATTAATGAACGACATGGTAATGATATATATATGAAATTAGTAAATTGTATAACATGCCTTTAAATAAAATAAAAACATAGGGAAAAGAAAAAATTCATCACGAGCGTTCTCCTTGAGCATCTCGAGCTCTAGATCAGTCCTTTGCTTCTAACTCAAGGTATAAGAAACAAAACAAACAACATAGGTCTTACAAATATAATTCCTACTCAGGTACCAAGGGTACCCAGGTAGGGTATGAGATGAAATATCAGTATGCTGGTAGACACGGTGTCAATCCCAATCTAGACAGTGAAGTATAAATTAAATATTGTGTAAGTATAGAGAATTATAACAGACTATATTAATTAACATCACCCATATAGGTTTCTATGAGACACATAATAACAATACCTACTTTAGGTCTTGGATGGTGTCTTAACATGTTACCAGTTCCTTAATTAAGTAATTTTAAATTTATATTCATATGTCACATGAGACATATCCATCAATGAAATCATCTCATGAATGTATAAATAGTATTGTTTCCAAGATGTATCAAAGAAAATGCAATTGATGATATTTAATAAAGAAGTTACAAGGTAATGACCAAGACAACATAAACATCAAGGGATGATAAATTAGTTGAATTGTAGTCTAGTTTAGTGGTAATAGTGTAATCCATGGTGCATATTACAAGGCATTCAACAATAAGATGCCAAATGAATACAAGGTTATCATCCATGTCAAAATGGGGCTATGTAGTAGTAAGGCCCTTTGGGCTGTAACCATTGCACATACTTTTTAATTTTGGATCCAATGAGTGTATCCAAGGCATCCATTTATTCTACATGAGGGATCCTATGGTGTCATACTGGGCATCCATGAATAGGCATGGATCAGAATCTTGGTGGGTCTCAACCTAAGAAATTTGTATACTTGAATCAGAATGGGGTTCTCGAGTGATCAAGGCATTCCCTGAAAAGAGTCCAATGAGGCCTCAAGTGAGGATACATTTATTTAATAATTATTCATATAATATTTCATTTGGATCAAGCCTCTACTTTCATTAGTGTGATAAGGCCATATAGCATGCAACCATTTAATCAATCAAAAATTAATAGATAATCCCATTTGGTTCAAGACTTTCCTTTCATTAGACTCACAAGGTCAAGAAGCTTTCAACCTTTCATTTAATCCATTTAAGACATATTCAATAATTAAGGTTCACTTACATACCTTCCATTAACATGGTAAGGGGTGCTACAGACATTAATCTTATTATTCATTTATGAATTTGAGTCTGTCCATTGAATTCCTACATGGGAATCCATGTATCACCCAAGGTATATATATGATAAAACATTGAGTCCATCCATGTAATTCCAACATGGTAATCCATGTATCACTCTAGGTGTTAATAGCCTTAAATTCATTTAAAATAATTCAATAATATAATCTGATGGTTAATCATAGTGAATGATCAATTTCACTTAATTCAACTCATTTAATTAACCAAAGCAAGTAAATTCTAATCATAAGGCGCCATGGGTCACTTAAGAGGTGTCAATGGAAAAAGGAAATAACATACAAAAGCAATTCCAATCTAAAAACTGGCCAAGCACTATGGCAGTGTCTTGGTTCATAACTTATTTAATAAGATAAACTCTATCTTTCTAATTCCATTAGGGGAAATGTCTTAAACATACCATATATCAAACATAACATTGAGGAATAAAAAAATAGCTGGGAAATAACAAGGGTATCATCAAATTCTGTCACTACATTTTTATCTTAAAGGTAGAGCATCTCTGATGTAGGGTTTTTATTATAAAAACATGAATTTATCAAACAATGATCATTATCACCCTTATAAATTTATTAAATATATGAAGTTCCATTAATCTAAGTAACTCATAAAAAACATACTTAATGAAGCAACTAATGCATTCTTAAATAAACAGTCGATGATAGGGATTCTACCTCTACCAGACCAAGACAATGCTTGACATTTTACTCTTTCTAACTCCAGTATCTACCCACTTGCACACACGAAATTCCATATATATATATATATATATATCCTTAAACCAATGCACATTTTCCTTATTCCCTGATGGGACACACACATGATATATATATATATATATATATATATATATATATATATATTATTTCATGAGTATATGCATGCACATCCTTGGAATTGATAACAACTGCCTAAAATATTTCCCCAGCACTCATAAAAAGCTTACAATACTCAAATAGAAGGTGTAAAGAAAGAAATGGGTTTAGGAGATCACCCCAAATCAATAGAGGTACATATAATCAACCTAAACTGCCATGCATTTAGCAGTATTTTCTAAAACACGAACCAACACACCCAATAAGGAACTTTACACAACCTTAAATGAGAAAAATCAATGAAAAACTCATAAAACCTAATTTAGGGCTTCGACCGCACACTATTGGGCGACAGATAAGCCTTGAAATTGCTAGAAATAGAGATATTAAGGAAAGAGGGGTTATACCTAGGAGAATCAGACAAAAATCTGACGAAAATATGGTTGGAATCGGTGTTATAGAGGGTTTTCCGGAGGAGGGGGTGCATTATGCCTCAAAGGGGTGGGGGATGGTGCACCACACTTGGTAGGGAGAAAGGAGAAGACCTACATTTAGGTTTTTTATAAAACCTATGTTAAAATAACTAATAATAACAAAATAATAGTAATAATATCATAATAATAATTATATTTTTAGTAGTATTTTTATAAAATTTCTTTATTATTATTTTCCCATTTAATTTTCATTTAACTTATTTTCCATTTAATTTCTAATTTAATTACTTAATTTTCTAAAGCAGAAAAAATTGTATGGTTTGTTCCACATGGTTTTCAAAACTTTGTACAAACCATGTGGCGTACAATTTTTAGGTACTCCCAATAAACACCAATCGTGTGGGATAGGTGCATAGTTTAGAAAACTATGCACAAACCGAGAGAGACACTTATGCCTTACATTCTTAAGGCCTCACAGTTGCTCATATGGGATGTATAGTTTCAAACAAACTGAGAAGCCTCTAAAACCCCTTGAAAACATGAGTTTTCAAGTTCAGTTCTCCCGAAACCCCTCGAGCCTCATGGGAAACTCTTCGAGCCTTTACCAAAGCCTGATAATATCAGTTTAAAAAGTGTCTAACACTAGTAACATATCTCAAAAGCTCAGTTTTAAATTTTACCCATTCAATAGATGAAAAATCTAAAAAAAACTTTTGTAATTTAGTCTGGTATAAAAACACGTGACTCTAAAATCTCCCCAACTTAAAACTTCTCATCGATGATAATCCTTTGGAAATAAAAACAAATATCACCTGACCTATAAGGGTTATGATGTTTCATTGAAATGGTTTAATTGTGTTTCCGACACACAATAAACCATTAAGAACATCCTAAGCATATGGATCTTAACCCTTTACAACCATCCAATGCTCATTTTCTAATTAGAACCCAAAAACAGTGATTAACTAAGCTTGTTAGGATAGATACATGATCATGTCACTGTCGCAAAAAACATTTGACCGATGGTGCTCCCCACCATAGGTATTAAATTATGAAAGGGACAATTTCCAGCCATGGTACCTCTAACATTGTAATTCTTATACCAAGAATACCATAATTCATATAAAAGATTCTCCAGCCATTACTACATTGAGAAGGAATAGTCAGATCGCGATCAACCTAGCATAAATTTGTTATGAAATATTTCTCAGAACGAACTACTGACCTTGAAACCACACTTTCCTTCACCATGAAATGTTATTTAAAATAGTTACTTACAACCCTGAACATTGAACAAGATAGAAAGAGAGAGAGAATGAGTTGAGACACTCATACGACTTATCTCAAAGGTTTCTAGATTAGGAGACCCATGCAACATAAAATAAACGTCTTGAGTGAATGAGTCTAACCAAGTAGTTCCTACTTAGGAACCCAAGAATCACTTATGACTCATCAAGGCTCGATAAGAACCATTATTCAGTGTGTAACACTTATAAATATCAGCCAAAAAGATCAAAAACTTTACACTTCAGTGCAACGTAAGACTGATGCTCTATTAGTGCATCTAGGAAGACTTCAAGATAGGGGGCATGCTCATGTCTTGAGAAAATCACACTAAGAGGGTTGAAACTATTTCTGATAAAACACACCCAACTAGTTAAAGGAAAAATATTCGAACCACAAATGGTCAAATTTAATGAAGCATCTTGGCTTCACCAGCTGATGCACCAACTCTTAACTGAACACTTGCCTTTATACCCATGGCATTCTGTGATCACTATAGATTTAACTACTGAAGTCTTCCAATACCAATGATGTTTTCCCAATCTCTCATAAACAATAAAAATAATCATTTTCATGATGTTGTGAAAGCACTGATACGTAATTAAAAACATAAATGTCTCGAGGGAATTCATGTAAGATTGACCATTTACAAATGGTCTTCATTAGGTTGTGATACTTCTACATGGAAGGACCCGTTTACCAGGTTCAACATAACACTTCCCACCATAGGAGTTTCATAACCACAAAGGAGATAAAAATACCCACTTATAAGCATTCTAGATAAAAAACATAAAAAATAATGTCTCACCTCTATGTCACGATCACAAAGTTAAAGCATACCGAGAAAGCCAAACTAATGAGACTAACATGTCAAAACACCCGAGTCTTTAGAAAATCGATCCAAAATATTGGGACGAACTTGATTTTGTATCACTTAGGTCACTTTATTTAGGGATGACCCAATACTATACTCAACACCATACGGGATTTATTTCATTTTCACATTTCCTTATACAACTATTAACCTGGATGACACCATGACCAGTCCTTCATTACTATGAAGAATAAAGGGCTAAATGTCCTACAAAAGATCCAACTACTCCCATAGAATGTCTAACCTACTGAAAATATCATTACCCGATTATCATGCCCATAAAAAAGGACAAATAAAAACATGACCACCTTTCTGAACAAGGATTTCATTTTAGAAAAAATTCCTACATGGGACAATAACACCCGAATGATACAAAACTTCAGGAAAGCTCATGGAACTAGAAAGACATTTAAAATTTGAGGTTTCTACCTACCATGGGATATCCCCTTATGAAGTATACGCATAGATCCTAGCACTGGGTCAAAAAAAAAGTCACTAGACTCAGAAGATGATCATCTAATACATTACTAAAGGTTCCATTCCAAGGAAACTCAATGAAGTTTTAACTACCCTTACATTAGGGTTTTAAACAAGGGACACTACTACATGATCCATTTCCATGCCCTTTATTTTTATTCACATTTCAACCATTTACAAGGTTTAAAACAAACATCAAGTACTGATTTTAAAACAATATAGGAAAGTTGTAACAAAATTCCTTCATAAAACATTTAATTGCTTTTGAAATTTCATCAATAATTTGGAAATTTATCATAATAAATTCCTTTTAATAGTTATAAAGAAATATGATGGCCCTAATGATCCAACATGAGTTCTCCTAAAATCATCCCAATATCTATTTCTGAAATTATTAAAGATCAATCACCCAAGAGGTTCATCTCAAAATAACATACCCCAACTGATCTACTGGGGTCTAGTTATGCCTCTAGAATTTTACCATTTGATTTAAGATTAAAACTATACATCTTTTACATTAAAATCCACTTCAAATAGGACATGGTCATGGAATTTAAAATGGGTTTCCATTTCCAAATCTACGAAGCTCCCATACACTCTATAAATTGAGAATTGGCACCCATTTAGCAAAATAAAATATTTTTTCTGAATTTAGAATAACCAAACATAATGGCCCAATTTATATGGGTGTCCATTTTCCAATATATAAAGTGAACATACACTTTATAGTTTGTCATCTGTCTTGCTTTAGTCAAAACCAATTTAATTTACCATTTTAATTCTCACAACCGTTTACAGTGGTTTGAACACATGGGTTATCTTTTTCAAGATTAAAGGTTCCCATACACCTTATAACCAAAAAATGCCTCCCATCATAACTGAAACTAATAAAATTAGCCCATGGAACAATTTACATATATCAAAAATATGTCACTACAATCATATAACATAGATCAACATGATGAAATCACAGAAGCATGCTCTAATAAATAGTAAACACAGAGGGAATACAAATGAATTACCTCAATAGGTATAAATCTAAGCATGGAATAACACTCAAGGCACAAAATCCAATTAGGATGAAAAATAAAACGCAACCACATGTCATGTCACTATGCCAGGCATGTGACTCTCCTATGTGCCTACATGATGTTTAGAATGAAAATTCTTTTCTAAATTAGTCCAGGGAATAAATTACATAAATTCCATAAATAATAAGTAGCAGAAAGTATACCAATCACTTGAGGAGAAATCAAATCAAATGTAATAGTAAACAACATAAGAAACAATGCCAGCCCTAGACACTGGGTCATTTCCCATATGTGTGGTGATCAGTCCCAAACATAGCTATTAACCAAGCACCAAAAAATTTATAGTCTTCTATTTACCAACCCAAAATAGTAAGAAAAAGTTAAAATTACCCTCTTATACCACTTTGTAACATTCCGACCTGGCTCACCACTAAGATGGTGGCCAGACCGTTCGACACATGACATCAAGCGCATCTCCATGTATTCCAGCGACTATCGACTAGTAGCCTGGGTCTCATGGATTGATAGTGGGGAGACTATACCCTCATATCATATATTTCACAGTGGTATAATAGTATATAAATAGGAGAAAACAATGAAATAATTAAATAAATAGATTATAGAGTAGTAGAAGAATCATATATAGAATTTTATAAAAGTATCCAACGCACATTTAAAAATCATATGAATGAACCACATGATAATGATACATATATTAAAGTAGTAAATAGTATAACATGCCTTTAAATACAATAAAAATACAAGGAAAAGATAAAATTCCCCACGAGCGATCTCTTAGAGAATCCTGAGCTCTAGCTCAGTTCTTTTCTCCTAACTCTAGGTATAAGAAACAAAAAAAACAAAATAGGTACTACAAATATAAGTTCTACTCAGATACCAAGGGTACCCATGTAGGGTATGAGATGAAATCTTAGTAGGCCGACACCCACGGTGTCAATCCCAATCTATACAGTGAAATATAAATTAAATAGTGTATAGGTATAGAGAATTATAACAGACTGAATAAATTAACACCGCCCATATAGGTTCCTATGAGACACTTGAAAACTATACCTAATTCAGATCTTGGATGGTTTCTTAACATGTAACCATTTCCTTAATTAAAAAATTTCCAATTCATATAAATAGGTATCATGATACATATCCATCAATGACATCACCTCATAAATATATAAATAGTAAAGTTTCCAAGATGTAACAAAGGAAATGCGATTGATGTTATTTAATAATGAAGTTACAAGGTTATGACCAAGACAAAATAGACCTCAAGGGCCGCTAACTCAGTGTATCGTAGTCTAGTTAAGGAATAAGAGTGTAATCCATGGAGAATATCACAAGGCATTCCATAATAAGATGCCAACTAAATCCAAGGTGATCATTCAAGGTAAAATGGGGCTAAGTAGTGGTAGGGCCCTATGGGTTGTAACCATGGAACACACTTTTAAATGATGGATCCAAGGAGTGTATCCAAGGTATCCATTAATTCTACATGATAAATCCTATGGTGTCTTACTAGGCATCCCTGAATAGACATGTATCAGGATCTAGGTGGGTCTTTAACCTAAGAAAGATGTATCCTTGAATCAGAATGGGGTTCGCGAGTGATCAAGGAATTCCCTGATAAGATTCCAAGGCGAGTTCATGTCCGGACACTATTTTTTGGTAGTTATTCATATAATATTTCATTTGGTTCAAGCTTATCCATTCATTAGTGTGATAAGGCCAAGTAGCATGCAACCATTTAATCAATCCAAAATTAATCGATAATTCTATTTGGTTCAACCCTTTGATTTAATTAGTTTGACAAGGTCAAGTGGATTTCAACCATTCATTTAATCCATTTAAGACATATTCAATAATTAAGGATCACTCATATACCTTCTATTAACTTGGTATGGAGTTCTATGGACATGCATCCAATTATTTATTTATGAACATGAGACTGTCCATGGAATTCCTACATGGGAATACATGTATCACCGAAGGTATAAGTATGATAAACCATTTAGTCCATCCAGGGAATTCCTACATGGTAATCCATGTATCACACTAGGTGTTAATAGCATTCAATACATTTTAAATAATTCAATAATCTCATTTGAAGGTTTGTCATAATGCATTAAATATTTCACTTAATTCAACTCAATCAATTAACCAAATCATGTCAATTCTAATCATAAGGATCCATGGGTCACTTTGGAGGTGTCAATGGAAAAAGGTAATAACCTACACAAGTAATTCCAATCTAAAAATTGGCCAAGCACTGTGGCAGTGTCTTGGTTCTTATCTTATTTAATAAGAGAAACCTCATCTTTCTAATTCCATTAGGGGCCATGTCCTAAGCATACCATATATAAAACAAAACTTTGAGGAGTAAAAAAATAGCAGAGAAATAAAGAGGGTATCATGAAATTCTATCACTACATTTTTAGCTTGAAGGTAGCGCAGCTCCGATGATGGGTTTTTATTATAAAAACATGAATTTATCAAGAAATGATCATTTATCACCCGTAAGAATTTATTGAAGACATGTAGTTCCATTTAACTAGGTAACAAAAAAAACTTAACGAAGCAAATAATGCATTATTAAATAAATATTTGATGAGAGGGATTCTAAATCAAGTAGACCAAGACAATTCTTGACATTTGACTCTTTCTAACTCACGTATCTACCCACTCACACACATGAACTTCCACACACACACACACACACATATCCTTAAACCAATGCACGTGTTCTCCATTCCATGATAGAACATGAACATGATATATATATATATATATATTCTTACCTGAGTATATGAATGCACATCTTGGGAATTGATCACAACTCCCTAAAAAATTCTCTATGTCTCATAAAAACCTTACAGTACTCAAATAAGAGGTGTAAAGAAAACAATAGGTTTATGAGCTTACCCTAAATCAATGGAGGCACATATAATCGACCTCAACTTCCTCACATTCAGTAGTTGTTGCTAAAACACAGAATAAAACAACCTAGAAGGACCTTTACACAACCTTAGATGAGAAGAATCAATGAAAAACTAATCAAAACCTAATCTAGGGTTTCATCCGCACACTGTTGGGTGACATATAGGCCAAGAAATTGCTGGAAATAGGGAGATTAAGGAAGGAGGGGTCATGCCATGGAGAATCAAACCAAAATATGACAGAAATATGGTTAGAATCGGTGTTATAGAGGGTGTGACAGAGGAGGGGGTGTGTTACACCTCAAATGGGAGCGGGTGGTGCATCACGCTTTGTAGGGAGAAAGGGGAAGACCTACCTTTTTGTTTTTTATAAATCCTAAGTTAAAACTATTAAAAATAATAGAAATAATAGAAATAATATCATAATAATAATTGTATTTTTATCATTTTTTATAAAATTTCTTTATTATTATCTTTCTATTTAATTTTCATTTATCTTATTTTCTTTTATTTTATCATTTTGTTAATTACTTAATGAAGAATAAACTGCACAGTTTTCCAAACCATGGAAAAACCATGCGATATATAGTGTTTAGGTGATTGCAACAAACACCAACCATGAAAGTTAGGTGCAAAATTTAGTAAACTATTTGAAATACATGTGAAAAAACACTTCCCTACCTGCTTAAGGCTGCAAAATAAATGCTATGGGCCACATAGTTTTAGAGAAACCATGCACCCTCTACAACCCATTTAAAAAATAAATTTCTAGGTCCGGTTCTCCCGAAACTCCTCGATTCACCCAAGAAAATCATTGAGCCTTTACAAACGCCTGATAAAAAAAAATTAAAAAGGTTCTAAACCTCAAAACATAGTTATAAGGATTTGTTTTATATTCTACCCATCTTGTAAATGAAAATGTTAAAAAAGACTTCACATTTTAGTCCAATTCCAAAACATGGGACTCTATAAAGATATTATAATTAAAAAATAATAATAATTTCTTATTTAACTTATATAAAATTCTAAATCATTATAATAAACATCAATGAATGATGGTAATGACAAATGAATTGTTTCACTACCTGGAGTTGGTAGTCCATATGTACGCACAAGCGATACCTTTACTTCCCATTTCATGGAAAAAGGGGGATAAAGGTACATATATAATCATAATATAATTTATGTACATTGAGTATACTTAAATTATTATTTTACAATGAATACCATATATTTATTAGAGGTAGAAGAAAAAATAAATTGCTAGATGTTGGGTAAGATGACCCCATCTTCTTTAGGAGACCTTATTTTTATCATTTTTAAGGACCATTGGAATGGTATTTCAAGAAAAAATAAAACTATAATTTTTTTATGGTGAACTATAGAATATAATTTCTTAGGGGTTGGTTAATCTAGATTTATCAAATTAGTGTAACAAAAATAGAGAATGAGTGCCCTTTTATAAGTGAGATAAATGACACACTTGGAATTACTAAAACAATTAAGATATATTTAATTCATTATCAATACAAAGGTTTCCAAATTGATAGATATAAAAAAAAATAGTATAAATTTTAAATATTATCCTCAAAATTAATTTAGACTATTTTTCACATCATTTTAAACCTTATCTTTTTTTTCCACCCCTTGGTTAACTATTTTTAACCTTAACCACGATAACGACCTTTTCACTCTTAAAGGGATACAATATTAGTTATAAATAAAAAATTGGATCATAAATGGAAAATGGATGATATTTTTGAAGATATATTATCATGAATTACCTATTTAAATATTTTAAATTTTTAAAATAATTTGATAAAACATCACTTTCATAAAATATCAGTATTTTAATTTTTGATACGGTTAATTTATTTTTCCAATAAAGGAACAAAGACAATGTTTTAATTTATATATAAAACTTTAAAATATCCCTAAAATGTTTTATGTGTCTTAAAAATTTATTGGAAACATCAAATAAACCATATAATTAATGTTTTATAATTTTTTTAAAATAATGTACAATATTCTTCTACTACTTAAACACGAATTGTTTCTACTTTGCGTACGAATATAAAGTTATTATTTGAATACTAAAAATTAAAAAAAAAACACAATAATAAAACTAAATAAATTAAATTTAATATAAAATTTAATATTCATTATATATGTATATTTACTCAAATATATGTTATGAAAACTTATTTAATATTTTATTTTGACTTTTCTAACTTTGCAAAAGCCATGCACGTAAATTTGGATAGGTCAATTGTTATATTACTAAAAAATAAATAAATAATTATATATATAAATAATAAATAATAAATAATTTAAAATAAAAATTTGATTAACGACTTCTTACTTCTAAAAAGTTATCTTTCAGACACTAGATTTTACTTTTCCAGTGCAGTGCACAAACTACGCCATCATTGAAAATTATTTTAATATTTATGATGAAATAAATTAGAATTTATATGTTTTAAATTATTTTTGTAATATATTTTTATCATATTATCATATATTAGTCTTTCACTAAGTTTAATAAATTTTCATATCATGTTTATGTCTTGGACATATCATAAATGATACCTTATTTTGTAAAAATTGTATTTTTTTACTATTCAAAAAACATTTAACTTCATCTAAAAAATATCAAAAATTAATCCCAAGGTAAAATTATCATGATAAATCCATATATAAATATCATTTTCTCAAATTAAAATCCTATAAGTGACATAAACTACTTTTATTATAAATGCGTAAAGCATAATGAAAAAAAATTGTTAGAAAAAAGCATTTTGAAACCCAAAAAAAATTTATGTCAAAATAAAGTATAATACTTACCCTTTTGTAATTAATTATTTTATTTCTAAATAAAGGAATAATATGTTAATTTATGATCAAATTTATAACATAATGGTATATTTAAAAGAAGATAAATGATAATTTTACAAAAACATTAAAAAGATATTTCCAAAACAATTCCAAATTTTCCCACATGATAATTTCTATATAATGATATAATAAATAAAGTAAATTTTATAAAATAAAAACTATAAAAGTTATATAAAATAATTATAATATTTCATCACTAATGTTAATAAATTTAATTTTTGAAGAAAACATATTATGAAGAATAAATTGAATTTTAAAAAAGCTGAGTGATTATTTCCTAAGACTAAATCAATAATTTTTTATCAAGTAAGTAATTTTTATATATTTCATAATTTTACAAATAATATTAATGATATCTAATTTAATTTCATAGTTAGAAATATAACATTTAAATAATAACGTTTCATTATTTGTTTAAGCTTGATGTTGTGTGTTATACATGTTATCAAACATATTGTTATTTTAAAATATTGGGGTGTTACACAGAAAAAGTAAAAATGTGGTTGGAATAATTTGATCATATACCTAGAAAATAATAAGTAAAATCAAGGGATTTAATCTTTATATAAATTACATTAAAAGATATCTGAAATATTTCTTTAAAAAAACACCCTTTTCATTTGAAATCACTTCTTTAAAATAAAAAATTTCAAAGTATTATAGAAAAAAATTTATTTTAAAAGATATATGTAAAATTGTATGGAAATATAACAAATATTGATTATTAATTATGAAAGTAAATTCCATTCATGTCATATATGCTAAAATGAAGTTTTCATTCACATATTTAATAAAAAGTCAAAAGTACCTCATCTGTAAAAGGGAAAAATTAATTTTAATAGATTTAATAAAAATTAAATCACGGGTAAAAATAAATTTAGAAATAATAGTATAATATTATAATTATTCTATAATTTTTTATGAAAATATGGATATAGAAGAAAAAGGAATTTCGACCAAAGAGAGAAATAAAGACAATTTTCCTTTCAAAAATTAATTGTGCCTCTTGATTTATTAATGAGAGGAAATTGAAAATAAGACATGTAATCACTAAAAATTACTTGTAAATAAACCATTCATGATATTATTGAGGTATAGGGAATAATATTTCGATATAAAAAACTTAATCATAAACAATCTTGAAAACAATGAGATCGTAACATAAATCATTTACCTTAGGTTTGAATTTCATCAAAATTGATTTATATTATTTTATAATATATTTAAATTAATTATAATTATATAAAAAATACTTTATATACTTATAATATTATATATTATCCACTTATGACATTTAAACACCCATTTATTAATAATTCCTTATTAAAATCATCGTTTCTGGGTGTTAACCATTTCATTTTTCATGAGAATTTTGGTTGATAGTTTTAGTCCTTATACTTTGAAGATGATTAAATAATCTCTATAATTTTAATATTGATATAAATATCATATATATTCATTATATATATATATATATATATCTATAAAATATAGAAATAGAAAAATGAATTACACCATTCGTGAAGACTGTAGGTCATTCGTACCCATAAACATTGTTTTCACTTTTCGATTGATGGAAAGAAACAAAAGGTAGATTATAATTCAATTTTGTATAATAATTAATATATCGTATATATATATATATTTATAATATCCTTATTACCATCCATTTAAAGTAGTTATGAAAAAAGGATCACTACACTTTGTGGAGGTGGCAGTCTACATGTACGCATGAGCAGAGTTACCATTTTACAATAGATCAGAAGGTAATAAGGTTGATATGAAATTATTATTCTTAAATAATAAATATATAATAAATATAATATATAAACATTAAATACATCATAATAACTATTCATTAATTATTGTGATGAAAAATTAATTGTATCGCCACATGGGGGTGTTAGTCCACACATATGCACAAGTGATACATTCACTTCCCATTTGATGGAGAAGGGGGTGAGTAATGTTGATTACATAATATTAATAAAATTTACATATATTGAGTAAATTGAATTTATTATTTTATGATTAATACCATGAAATTATAGGAGTTATAAAAAGAAATATATTGAATGAATTCTGGTATGATGAATACATCATCTTAGGTAGGCCACATTTAGATCCTTTCTTAACAACCATTGGAATGGTCTTTTAAGTATACCATAACCTATAATTCCTGGATATAGAAGTCGATAAGATATGTTTTTAGGGTTTTTTCATGATATATGGCTCAATTTTTTGAAAATAATAGAATGAATGGGTTTCCTTTTATAAGTGGGGAAGAGTACACCCTTGTAATTTCTTTACAGAGTAATGTATAATAATGTCATGCTTAAGAAAAATGATTCCAAAGGGTGAGATATTAGAAGGAAGGATTATATAATTTATGAATATGGAAATAAAATAGTATTTAGATAGGTTTAATTCTTGAAATTATAATTATGTATTGGTTTAACCCCAGATGAACCCATTTTTCTCTAATTGCGATGATTTTTTTACCATTTTTACTATTCATTATGACAAATAATGAAAGTAGAATTTTTAACTAATTTAGAAATTATGATTAAAAATATGGAGTCTATTTTATCAAATTTAATTTATATAATATTTAGAATTTAATATAAATTTAAACCTAAAGAATGCGATGAAAATCATTTTCCTAGAAATAAGTTTTCTTAAGTATAAATGTTTCATATGAAAATCTATAATAAAATTAAAACCCATGAAATTAATTAAATTATTAATAATATTGAGGAACTAATGTTACTTTTCAAATAATTTTAAAATGAAGTTTTACTTTATAAATACTTTAAATTAAGATACACTTTTCAATTTCATTCATTATTTTTCACACTTCATTGAAAAAATCATTGTTTTCAATAAATTATCAGAAATTCACTATAATATAATTTTGACCAGATTATTTCAAAAACAAATGTCATTTTTTCAAATAAATTTTCTCAAAGTGGCATAAATTAATTATATTATATTCTCACAAAATGAAATGAAATCCATTTTTTAACATATATTGACTTTGAAAAAAATGATTATTTATTTATAAATATATTTTTTTATCTAAAAACCTTATAAATATATTTTTTCAATATTTTATTATTTTTATTCATTTCAAAAATTTAAGAAAAATGTTATAATCGTATACTATATTATCATTCATTTAGACTATGAATTTTATGAATATTAAGTTATTAAAGGAATTATATTTATTTGAAAATAAATATATCATAATATCTTAGGGTGTCACATTTATAGTTTTTTATATATATAAAGTTCATTAGATATAACATGGTTTTTTATTTCTTTTGAATTTATTTTTGGTTTTTATTTAGATTTCAGTTAATGTTTTTTGTGGATTCTTAAATGATTTCCTTTATTTTTACTATTTTTTCATTTTGAATATGTGGTATAGTCTCCCCAGCATACCATCATAGACCCTCACTACTAGTTGAAAATCTATAAAATGTATAGAGGTACACCTAAGGTTCAGTGGCTATCTAGTATGTGAAATATTGAGTGGGACACAAACTAGATAATTTCACACGAATAATAATAAAAAATAAATATTAATAAAATAAAATAAAAGAGGAAATTTTTTGTTAGGGTGTGATAATATTATCCACTGCCATTCTGTCCACCAATATAAATTATTTAATAAAAGGTTTGGTTCAAAATAAATCGGTTCAACCCTCATACTAAGGACACAATCTTGGAAAGATGAAGATCGATAGAAATTACTTCCAAGAATTAATGAAATCATCACTTGTATGGAAATGGGACCCAACATTATTTTCAAATTTCCTAAATATAAAAAACTATAAATGACTATAAGTAAATGAATGGTATCTCAAAGAAAGAGAAAGTGTGACTCCAAAATTTATAACCTTAAGTTCCAAAGAACACACATACTAAAAATGGCCATGATGGGAAGGGTAAAATGATTTTAGAAAACCAAACCTAATGAAAATTCTAAAATCACATGGAGAACTATGAATTAAAACTCTTACTTTATGTGGGGGTGGCTGGACATGTATCCAAATGGGTTCCCAACCAAACACCAAAAATTCCTCATAAAAGAATAAACACATATCCGATAAAATAACTAAAACCCAAAAAAAACAATCATTGATGGTGGTCTCCCCACCATGTTAGATATACATAGAAATAATAACACACCAAAACATCTAAAAGACAAAACATATATATCACAATAAAAGAAGAAAGAAACTCACCAAGAAAAGAAAATTCTTACAAGTTACATTAAAAAAAATTATAAATACTATAAAAAGACACTATCTCCAAATATTAGGACTAACATCACCTTGAAAATGAAAATTATTAATAAACTAAGTAGGAAAGGAAAATTCATAACTAGAATACTTGAAAAAAAACATGCCTCAAGAAGAACAGCATCGTTCTAGTCTTGGGTTAAGAGAGAGAGAGAGAGAGTAGATTGAAACATTGATTGCATATCACCAACTATTGGTGATCCCTACTGAACATATATATCATATAATTCATCCCAGTCCCTCAAACACTCAACCAAATATTCCAATTCACATCCTCCCTTAAAGTAGAAACCTCACACAAATCTAAAATCATATAGAAGAAAAGAATGTATTAACTATTCACTATGGAAGAGGCACAAGACAAAAAAAGGCTAAAACTCTCGCCTATTTCCTAAAATTAAAAACTAGACGTTGAAATAAGAACATCTATACGGTGAGAAATTTTTTTGAGTAAAATCAAGGTAAAACCCATTAATCTCACCAATTAAGAATCACCCATGAAACATCATCTACTATAGGCTCGAAAACAACTAATCCTAAAGAGAAAACCATAACTATTCTAAAATGGGACTATACCTAAGAGATAGAAAGAAAATACCCTATAAAGAAGTCACATGTCGAGTACATCTAAACCATTCTCGGAGTCAAAATTAAATTATCCCAAAATATAAAATCAACCAAGGCATATGTCTCAACTAATGTCCAATTGATTAAAATTAATTCAAGGGTCATTCCCAAAAATACACTTATTATGTTTCAATAATTTTTTTTTCAAAAACACAATTTTCCCAATTAAATATAATTTATTTTGAGTAAAAAAATAAATACTTGTTTTATAAAATAATGTACACCATAAATACATGACCCCATTAAAATGTAAAAAACCATTCAGAACATTTTGAAAACCAAAAAAAATTTATTTCTAAAACTCCACTTTATCCCTAAATCAATTTATAATTTTTTTTATAAAACCATTTTCACATAAAACCCCTGATGAAGATAAAAACCATTTACAACATAGGATATGTTACATTAAAAAGTATTCAAACATCACCATTACTGAAATAATTGAAATTATGAAAAATTAAAGAAAATACAATATTAATTATAAAACCTCTCAAAAATGATTTAAAAAATTTAAGATATTTTTTTAAAAAATTTTAAAACATTTTGAATCCAAAATAAATTTTCCTGATGACTAAATCTATTTTTTTCAAAACTATTTAATTAAAAATACAAAAAACTAAGTTTGTTTTGATTTTTTTTAAATCACTTAATTATTTAAAAGTTAATAATCTTAATATTCTAAAACAAAATTTTTTAAATACAAAAAATAAATATTTACTCGAACAACACAACATGTCACAATAAAAATGAATTAAATTAAAATATTGTATACGCAAAAATCAAACTAGAAAAAGTGTCTGTGTTAATCATAGCCACATATCTTGGTAGGCAATGTTCCAACAACAGAAATGCTACTGGGATTCATAAAGAACCATGTAAACAATGTCCAAATGACTTGATTCGCCCTACGAGATCATTGGGTACCATTAGTTCACTCCCCTTTTCATTCCCTAACAAAAATACCAAATAGATCACATAATATAAGTAAAAAAATAACAGAACCCAAGACTCAAGCCTTACATCCCATGGAAACTCAAGAATCCAAATGTGAAACATCTAGCCAAAATATTATCACTTGTACCTAAGAATTCTGGATTGATCTTTCTTAAATCTACTATTTATCCCCAAAAAGAAAAGCGAATTATGAGACCTAGGACCCATAAAAACAATGTATATGATACAATTTTTCACAAACTGGATTTGTGACACCCGTGAACCTGGAACACAGACTAGACTATGAAAAAATAGAAAAGTTTTCTTGATTCCCATGGCCAGGAAAAAGTACTAGGGAATCATGGAAATTCTATTTGGGAATGGTTTCTTCCAAATAAAAGTAATCAAATAAGAAGTATAAATTCCCCAAAAATTATGGATTGACTCATCTGTAATTTTTCTACCCTTGTCAAACTAAAATAAGTATTTTTAAATAATATTTAAACAGATAATATGAATGAAATAGATAAAAATATATAAAATCTCTCATATCACCTATATCCCCTACCACAATACAACCCTCAAGATCCATCACTGAGTCTTCACATATACAACGTACCATAAATTTAATGTATGTAAAGTAGAAAATACCTATTTATATTATTGGATAAGGTAATCTAAATAAGAAAACACAACCAATATACCTCCATGTGACTTCACAAGTCATCATACAACCTCAAACCAAACATGATTCATGAGTAATTAAAATCGAAAATAGAAATGATAATAATCATGATCATGAAGAACCAGTAATTGTTCCAAGGGAAACCACACCCAAAATATACTCTTGAAATAAAATATATTTTTCATGCTAGTTTAAATTACATGATTAAAAATATATTTTTTTCATGCAAAAGAAAATAAAATACAATATAATTTTCATAATATTTTTTAAATAATTATTTTTATTTTATTTAACTATCAATAATGACATGGTAATAATTTCCTTGCCAAAACTACTTTATTAAAGCATCCATTTGAAAAATAATTTTAAACCACTTTTTAAATGAATTAGTTCCTATTCAATTTATAAAACCATTTTTATCGATGAGAATTAATCCTTAATGAAGGGATAAAATAGATATAAATCATGGTCTACATGAAGTAAGAAATTAATAAGAGAAATCCATATATTCAATAATATAAAATAAAAATAATGGGAGAGAAACGTAAGTCCACTAAGGATAGGGGAACCCAAAAATACATCATTAAAGAGGGTAAAACCCTCAATTAGTGTAAATAGTAACACAACATCGACTAGTAGAGAAATCACATTTACTTTATTAGTATAAATAGTGGAAAGGTAACTCATCCTGTTTTAGTTCACCTACCTATGTACCTGATATTCCCATAGGGTTTAAATAATAACAACAAGAAAAAATAAATAATTGAAAACCTTACTCTGTGATTATATGAACAACTGAAAAATAGAAAATCAATAAACAAGTATGAGTGGGTTTAAACCACACACCCACACTCATTAAGAATATAATTCTAAGAAAAGACAAATAAGATTCCATTTAAACCTATTTAAATTTAGTAACATTTATTTTGAAATTCCAATCTAGGACTCATTATCATTATTTAAGAATCATAAATTATAAAACTATTTTGAATACTAATTACAAAGACTCACAATTTTATTAAATATTTTATTAGTTTTAAACACCTGCTTTTGGATCCAAAAAAACTCTTAAAACTAAAACAAAACTTAAGTAAATCATTTTAAAGATCAAAACACTTTTAAATAATTTAAAATACCATTATTAAAATCATTAGGTTAATTTATCAAACACCTGATGAGCGAGGTTAATTAATAAATATTTTTAACAAGATTTCAACTTAAAAAATAATTTTTCATTGAAATGAAAATAAAATAAAACTTGATTTTTCTTTCAATCAATACTTAAATATATTTAATATAATCATTAAATGCCTAAATTATGATGTTATCCAGGCAAGAAATGTTGGTTATAAAATTTAACAACAAATATGAAGGGAAACGAACCTGAAAAAAGCATAGATAAAGAGAAGGTTTTAATATAGAATAAACAAGACTCGGGAGAGACATCACACACCCTATAAATCAAGATATCACAAAAATTTGTGAAGACCAACACTATAGGGTTTTTCCAAGGTGATGTATAGTGACTTAATGAGAAAAAAATAAAAGCAAAAGAATAAAATAAGGAAGATGGGCCCTAAATTTTGATATCCGACCATAAATCATGAAGAAATGACCTTGGAATATACAAAGTGGTGGAATGATTGTATACATAGGCATGATCAGGCTCCCTTGGGTGATTCATAATGAATACATGAGGGTGGGTATTGGGTGTGATTTTATATAAAAAAGAGAGAGTTCATTTTATGATTTTTTCAAGATATTTTGGAAGTGGGTATCTTTCCTGGTTTGGCCAAATGGTTTGTCAAACCATGTTCCAATTATGTGAGCCTTATTAAAGAACCAAGAGCATGGAACATGGGAAGGATACAAGGATAAACTAACCATTTTATAACCATGGGGATATATCTTCTAAAAACTATAGGCATATCTTATCGTTTCCACAAAATAATAAATAATTTTGAACTGACCATTCAAAACAAACTATATTACCAAAAATAGTAAAATTTAAGGGAATTACACCAAGGTGAAGATATAAAATAATGATATTAAAAAAAATTAAAAGTTAAAAAATGTGGTGAGGGTGTGACAAGAAACTTATAAGTCCAAATAGAGTTTAAAATTAATTTAAAAGAGGGGTTCGATGATAAAATTAGATTGATTTATATATATTACTATTATAGATTTAAAGGAATCAATGAAATCTCATAAGGTAATAAAGGTTATGGTGATAATTATTTATGATGAAAATATCACAAAAATATCTATAGGGGTGATTGATGTTCTTATGAATGTCATGATGATGAATGTTTTGTTATGTCAAGTCTGATTAGATATCAATGTGCTATGCATTGTAAAAGACTAAGGATAATTCAAAATCTATCATGATAAATTTATATGACATTGAAGAGATTTATATAATTAGGGAGAATTTTATGTTTTATTATACCATAAAGAAACAAATTTCATGTTAGGCAAGATAATGAAGGTGTAGATTAGAGGAGATCATCATGAGCTGAATTGGAGTTAGGTAGAGTGAGGCGTTTCCTTGGTAGAAGGGTAATGGAAATTCTAGAATAATCCTAATGACGACTACAGAAGGAGATTATAAGTTATACAATAAGAATAAAGAAGATATTACAATTTACCATATCCCTTGGATGCCTTATGGAGGATACTCATAAAGGGGTGCATGGACCTATTTTGGAAACAATACAAAGAAAGAACACATGGCTTGATTAGATCATAAATAACTCCTTGAGGATTAAGAATTACATAGAGTATAAATAAAATTAATTATGTTCAAATACATTATATTGATTGAGAATGTATCTATTATTAATAAGATTAATTGACCACTAATATGGAGATCTCTCACTAACACTATTCAAATCAATGCTGCAATGGTACATGCTACAGAATAGAGTAGGTTATGGAATATACCTATGATGTGGAGTTTATGAAATAATAATATATTTCATATATATATATAAATATATATTTTATGGATTTGTTATATTTAATAATGATAATACATCCTTGTGATGGAACTGGATCCTGATATATCTCTTTCTTTATCACTTGAAAAATTGAAAAAAGAGAATGAATAATAATTACAAATAATAAATAACATATTCAGGTGATCCAGTAACATTATAAGGGGGATTGAAGGAAATTATAGATTCTAGATGTGAAATAAAGAAGACTAGAGACTCAAATTTGAGTGTAAGGATTGTGTTTTCAAAGTAGAACCACATTATATTATAGAACTCAGCTAAAAACAAGATTGTGTTATCAAGGATGCAAATCAAATGTGACCATTGAATTATAAATCATAGAGTAAGGATTAAAATGACCATGGTAAATAAAGATATGGTTAGGAGAACCGAGAAGGATTATTTGAGATCTATACTAATACAATGAATATAATAATGGGATTGTTGGATCCTATGGTGAGCTCCCCAAAATAGCTTGTGAGGATGTGTTGAAAAAACAACAGTTTTAGTGAAGGTGATGAATTGATTTTGTATAATTAGTTATGGGTTTCATATAGATTTATGACATATTAAACAGAGTAAAATAAAAAAATTAAAACACCATTTATCTAAATATATATATTTAATGAGTAATAAATTGAATAAAAATGTGTACCTTTCAACATGATGATATGGAATATCTTGACTTCAAATTATAATTTTATTGGGATCACTAAGGATAAACTGAAGTGTTTCTCCCACTTAGGTTATACAAATGTCTTGGGAATCACTCAAAACCTGGGTATGAACATCCTTCAATCGAAGGTTTTCTAAAAAATTTAGTTTAAAGGATAAGGAGAATGATAACTAAGAATGATATCGGTTTCAAGGAATATTTTAGGATCATTTACTATCATGATCATGAAAACCCCCATGAGGATATAAATAGATTTATATAGGTCTCTAAGAATATAAATGGTTGTACTGCATTCATGGGATGTTTAATAAATGTGTATTAATATTAAAAACACTTTTTATTTCTAAACATTACCCTATATAAATTCTTTTAAAATTAAAATGAATATGTTTAATGATAATACCATACACTGTCCATGACATAATAATACCTTACACTACGGCCTGGAAAACACAAGGTTATATCATGATGTATTTCAAACAAACATTTTATAGTGGTTCCTTTTTTTCATAATTTAAATATTCTACCATTTATACTAAATCCAAATAAACTTAGTAAAATTTCACCTTATGTCACATCATATACTATAACCTCTGAATGAATATCTAAAACGGCATTAAAATATGTTCAAAACACATTTTAGGAAATTCTATATTATATTTTCAATGTATGTCACATCATGTGTATCAACTTGTGAAAATATATACATATCTTATTTTAAATATCTCCAAAATACTTTTATAGTATCTCTCAATGTTTTATAAATTTGATTCTCATTTATACAACCATGAGGTGTGACAATGAAATCTTTTATAGCATTGAAAAAAATTATGTATTCCCAAATATATAAAATTAATCATAGAGTAGACTCTTATAATGCATCAATGCTGCTCAAGCTATAAAGGGATCCGGTGTGATCTCTATAAAACATATATATCGTCATATCTGTATCCACCACATTTATGATATAAAATTTTTCATTATAACATTATTTATTTTACCAAGAAATCGAATAAACACATGACATGAAGTATTTAAATACGATATAGTCAGTTATACATTCTTGATTCACCATGTATATAATAACAAGATTGAAGAATACACCCCATTCAACTAATCTTAAGAAGACAAGAACATCATAATCTCTTTTTCTAAATAGATAAGCACATGAAATGTACCATATATAGGTATTAAAATACACATACTTTGTTTATATTAATCAAGGGCTCATATTTCATACTCATCCTATGAGAGGAAAAATCCTATCTTGCTAAAACTTTAACTGATCACCTGAACTACAATATACCCAACCACACTTTGATTATCTAATCCTAAATTATTATATAATAATTGTATTAATGATTTATGTTTTACACAATAAGTATCATCCCAACCTTAGGGAAATGGATTCAATTTGAAACATTCATCCCTAGAATACCAGATACATATTTTATATCACTCCATGCGGTATATATAGTGGGTTATTAATTATATAAAACTCCTTTTGTGACTCATTAGATGTAATGACCCGGATTTTCGAAGTAATTTTTTTTAAATTATATAGGATTATTGTGAGTCTGTGAAAATTGACGGCGCATGATTATGTGGCTCGGTGTGCCCGGAATGAATTTCTGAACTTTTATTTCAGGTACATTTAGTAAACTTGCAAGAGGATTTTTTGTAACTTTTGAATCGGTGATCAGAATTGAAATCTGAGGGCACTGTTGTACATGCAACATTGATATTCGCTTAATGAGACCTCCACCTTGACCACATTTGGTCATGGGTGAAAGTTAGTTTTTTGTGATTTTTGTGGGAGAAAATAAAATAAAGTAAGTATATTTTATTTATTGAATTTAATCCTTCCAATTTGATTTTTGGGTGTAGGGACCACCCGAGCATGAGAACTCCCAATTTTAATTCTATGGTGGGGAACACCCGACCCTTGAACCCCCCTTTAATGTGAGGTAACTCTTGGTTTCTCCTCTCATTGATGTTCCAACTCAATTAGTTTAATTAATAAACTTAAATTTATTAATTTGGCATTTCACCTCTTGGTTGGAGGATTTGTTGGAAAAGGAGAGTTTTGTAGAATTTTGGGGAAACAATCTCTCAAACGAAGACCACTTTCTCCAACGAAGAACTCCATTGAAGGATCCCCAATGAGGAACATCTTCAACGACGACAAAACTATTTCCATCCTTTCCTCTCCTCACCAACATCAATGAGAAATTGTGGTAGGGAATGTTGGGTCGAATCTCCCTTATCATGTTCTTGTTAGTTTTCTTGATTTAAGAACAATTATGCCGCTTGCAACTGTTCTAATGTGGAGGGTACGAGTCAAATGAACACAGCCCGGCCTCTCTGCAACCATTGTGGTTTATGATGGTCTTGAATCGATGGAGACATTCCGATTTGAGTTAGAGGGTCTTCGGAATGAAGAATGGGCCACCGGGGTGCGCCCAGTGACCCGAGCAACGTCACCGGAAACTCATGCCAGCAACCGGCACCGGTGGGGCTTGGCAGCGGCAGCCGGTGCGACCACGTTGCCAGAGAAAGGTCATGGCCGACGCATGGACGACTGTACTAAGGGGGGCAGCGGTGCAAAACCGCACCACAGGGCGTGCAGGAGCCACAGAATGAGGCTGTGATGGAAAAGGAGGGTGGTCGGCTTAGTGTTGGCCGCCAGTGGTGGCACGACGCGTGACTGCGCCTCAGAGGAGTGTTGGCCGTCCAGCTAGACGAGGAGCCGAGTGGGACATAGGGTCCCGCGTGCTAGTAGTTGGTGCCACTTGGCCCCTTCCGGTCTGCTACCCAACTCGAATGGCCCAGCCGTTCTGTGTACCCAAGGGGTGCATCCCCTTGGGTGTTGGCTAGGGCGGACCCCACCATAGGGGCACCTAGCCGCGGGCCTGCCGTGGGCCAGCCACGGGCCGCTCAGCGCAGGCCCTACTGGCTGGCCGATCCGAACCCAACAGACTGGGTCGGACCCAGTTCTGGACCCAGTTGACCGAAACTAGGTCGGGTCGACACAGGCTGGGTCGGACAGGACCCAAACTAGTTTCTACCCCTTTTCACTCTTTTGGCTATAACTTGACCTACGAGTGTTCGTTTGACAAACTGCCGATGGAACCAGAAACCTTAGGTTGAGATGGTCCTTTTGGTATGCCCCACTAGAGTTTTAGATATAGTCAGGGTATGAATGGGTTGGATTGAACATGAATCCAACCAGGCCCTTGGGACATAGAGGCTGATAACTTACAGACTGGGTGTCCAATTAACGCACCATCTATTGTGTTGAGAACCTTATTATATGGAGGTCCTTTAGGATAATTTTTCATGGTACTTCATGGTAGTTGGATTATCAACCTGTTTCTTGAGGAGCAGACCCTCCGGAAATCAAGCGAGCTAAGTGCGGGAACCCTGTGGATGGCTATAACATGGGAAAAGTATCCTATGTGGGTTTGTGATTTGGGATTCTACACGGGTCTGTGTTTCATGGTCCCACATGGATCTGCTCTAGGAATCCACATGGAACTACTCTAGGAACCTATGTGGGTCTTCTGTACTAGGATCCTATGTCGTTCTGATGATTTAGGATCCTACGTGGGTCTGCCTCACAATAATGTAAGATGATTTAGTAGTAACATCTAATCATCATTACTATTGTACCTAAGTTATACCTGGTGTGAGGTGATTCCTTATCTTTGTGGTACACTTTTTTGTGATGATTCCTTTGTGGTATTTTTCTATGTGGCATTACCTATGTGGTACTACCTTTGTGGTACTCACATTCATGGTATTCCTTCCTTCGTGGAACAATGGAGCTTTGGGATTTGAGTTGGGCCCTGTGTTTCCTCATGTTTGAGATGGGTATACTCGACAACAAAGGTATATGTATGGTAATATATCTAATTTGGGTATTCAGTTGTTTTTTTTCTTTTTGATTTATCCTTTGTGGATTTTTTTTGACCTTAAAGGGTCTCAGGATCCCTGCTGAGTATTATTATACTCACCCCTAAATGAGCTATGACCACAACTTGTTGTGTCTGGTGCAGACGACAGGCAGTGCTGACTGAGTACGAGAGTACCTGGACTAGAGGTAGCTAGGTTTTGGACATTAAACAAGGTATACCATAGATACTAATATTAGAGAGATGTACCTACCATTCAGGTAGGATCCTTAGAGGGTGTTCACATGAGTTGTTTTTAGTTATAGTTGCACATTTCAGTTTACTTTTACTTTTAGGTTTTACTTGATCTTTTTAGTTGGGCTTGTATTATGGCCCCCTTTAATTGTTGTACACACCTTGTTTACATTATAGGTTACTTTGTGATTGTATCCTACTTTTTGCTTAGTTTTTTGAATTTATAGGTTAAAAAGGAAACACCTTCATGTTTTTTAGGAAATACGCATTTTGGTGCTAGTCTCCAGCCCCTGGCCAATAGAAGGCCGGCTTGGGGTTGTCACAGCATAGGCCCAGGGGGATGGGTTGTGACAAATTGGTTTCAAAGGAGTCATTTATACCATATAACATTGGACTCTAATCTTTTAATGGAAATAGTGTTAGGTGTTATGAGTGTGGTTATCGGTTTAGGGAATCCAGTTTTGGTGCGGCGGCCAACGTATCCATACACACAGACCCTAAATTCTGATTTCTGACTCACTGCACAAAAACACTGATTGTGTGTGTATTTTGAAAAGCTTTATTTGTGATCTCTTTGAGTCAGCTCACGAGGTATAACTTATTGACCATGGAACAACTGTTTCTTTTCAGGATGCCACCACGTAGATAGCCAGCTAGGGTTCTAGGAAGAGTATGTGATGATATCCCACTGAGCAATGTGGCCTCAATGTAGGGCCCTTTATTAGTAGAGGCACAAGCAGTGACACCAGCGGTACCATTACCCATTGGTACACTGATTCCACCAGCCCCAGCAGCGGAGAGTGCACGCCGCCTAAGTATGTTGTAGGAGTTCTAGCACTAGAGGCCACCCAGGTTCAGGGGTGGGACGAACACACAGGCAGCTAAGGATTGGTTGGAGGGCATGGTGAGATTTTTCCGACTGGTAGGGACACCAACTGATCTCATGGTGATACTTACTGCCAGTATACTACAATAAGTAGCAGGCATATGGTGGTGCTTGATGCTTCATGTTCACAATGAGGTGACACTTCACTTGGCAGACATTGAGAGCCTGTTTCATGCAGAGTTTTCCCAGAAACTCTTCACGTAGTGCGCATACAAGAGCTTATTCATCGGTAGTAGAGAAGCATTACTATGGCTTAGTACTCAGTGAGGTTCACCAACCTGTCGCACTGTAACGACCCAAAGTTTTTCAATGGAAAATTACCTTATTATACTTATGTCATAAAAACACAAAATAATGAACTACTAAGTGATAAGTGACATTTAAACATAATTTTGTCACCCCTATGTTTGGAATTTTGAAAATCCGACATACATGGTTTTGTTCAATATGGCTCAGTACTCAGTGAGGTTCACCGACCTGTCACACTGTAACGACCCAAAGTTTTTCAATGGAAAGTTACCTTCTTATATTTATGTCATAAAAACACAAAATAATGAACTACTAAGTGATAAGTGACCTTTAAACATAATTTTATCACCCCCTATGTTTGGAATTTTGAAAATCCGACATACACAGTTGTGTTCAATATGGTTTTTGGAGTCTAATGAAACAAAAATAATTTTTGGTGAATAGTAACCTACCCTTATGAATATTAATATGACCCTTATGAATAGTAAATAATAGTAACATTACCTATGAATAATAAAATAAAATTTAGACTTCTTAGAAAGTGACAATTTGACCTTAGTAAATGTTTTGGTATTTTGTAAGTCATAAATAATTAATTATAATTAATTAATTAATTTAAAAGGATATTTATTTCCCTAAAATGTACTCATAAATTATTCAATCAATTTCATATAGTTTTTAGATAATTTTATAAGACCCTATGTAATTTTTGAAAGCACCATAAAATCAGTTTTAATATTAAAAACTGTTTTTTAGGTAAATAATGATTTTAATTAAATATTAAATTAATAATATTTAGAAAATTATTTTTGAAAAATGGACTTCATTTTTGGATTCTACACATAGAAAATGGTTGGGGTAAATTTTTGGGATTTTTCTGAGATACATGGATTTTTGATGAATAGTGAAATATCGTAATTTACAAAATAATCGAAATAAGCTAATTATAGGGTCATGTGTGATGTCCTGCTGATGTAAGCCCACTTGGTTTGGGATTACATTATTAAATTACTATTATTGGTCATTCAAGACTCACTATTCCTTGTCTTTTGGGGAAATAATAAACTAATTAATTTTATATTAAGGAAACCCCTCTCCCCTCCACTATAAAAGCTACCCTTCACTCCCTCGTTTCCTCACACCTCTCAAGCTCAAAGCTTTCTCTAAGCTCTTCTCAAACACCTTACCTAGGCCCTCCCCCATGTCCAAAAGCTACTGGTATCATCAAAAGACCAAGACTATCTTCCTTAAAGAGGATCTCAAGAGGAAGATTCTAGAGGTAATTTCTCTCCCTCTTCTACTTTAATTTCCTTTCATGTTCAAGTTCCTTTCTTGATCTTTCCCCACCTATATTCATCAAAATTGCCTTTAACTCCATTATTATACATATAATGTAATTTTATGATTCTAGTGGGATATTATATCACCCCACACCCTTTTTTTCTTCCTTTAATTGAATTAAATAGAACGTTGTTCATGAGGTGTTAATTTTTCACCTTCAAAAATAAAATGATCTCCTCTTCCATTTCTACCTTCAGATCTGGTCATGAAACCATTTTTATGGTTAAACCAGAATATTCTATATGTATAATGTTCTATTTTATGTTCTTTAAATAACCTATGTCCATATTACTAAGTGATAAGTTAAAAACATGTTCGTTGTGATCCAAAAACAGCTCAAATTAACCCAAATAACCATCATTAAATTCTTATCTAATGATTCGTCCACATAGATATAATATAATTCATTATAAGATCATTAAATATCCTGTAATATCATTAATAAAATGTAATATCTGTTCTGGATGTTTACCCATGATCTACGCAAACATCAATTTAAGAATACAAATGAACCACTCAAGAAAACCATGAAAACGAACATCCCCGAACAATGTTTTTAAACTCTATAAGTCATCCAAAGGAACATAATATGAAATAATGAAACCATAATGAACCCTATTAATGTATATAAGTTTTTTTAATTTCTAATAAATGAATATAATGTCATTATACATGACATTAAAGAGAAGTAGGCATTCGAGTACAAGGTGAGGGGAAATTCTCGAACCCAACTTTCATCCTTCGGGGTTTACCTCTTTCACTCCATTTTTGATATGGTCACTCCTTAAAGATAATTTTCTAATCATTTTATTTCCTTTTCTAGGATATAAATGTTTTATAACTATGTTTATGTCAATCAAAATGTTTTCCAAAATAACTCTTCTTTTAAGAACACCCCCTTTACTTCTCACTCAAAGTGAACGGTTCTTGTAACATGTTTGATATTCTGCCTTTCTTTTGGGAACCCAAAGATTATGAATATGTTATTATGAGATGAAAACCAATCCTTTTCATGGGGTTATTATGTTAATTTATGTTATATGTTCATTTTGACAAGCATGATAAATGATAAAGTTATGATGTGACGGGTGCGCCCAGAATTATATAGCGCAATATGAATGTTTAAATGTGACGGGTGTGCCCGGAATTATACAGCTCTCCAATGCATTGGGTAAAGTGATGAATCTCATGAGTAAATGTGAAGTGACGTGTGAACAATATTCTAGATTGGTACACAATTATGTGTGGTAGTTAACCACTAAGACATGATGTTTCATTTTTTTGAATTGCCACATTTCAAGTCTTTTATTTATGCTCCTCTCATGTTCATGATCTTTTTACTATGTCATGATTATGCTCACCCCATGCTATATTATTCTTATCTATCCTTTTACTGGGCTTCTAGATCACCCATTTTTATGTATATCCTCAGGTGGCTACATGTACTAATGAGAGGACAAGTTCCACTAAGAATCTAGTGAAGAAGAAATTAAATAAATGTTTATGGTTGATGTTGTATTTGTTATGTGTGGTCCTAGTTTTCCCAAGACACTAAACCTTTGGATCCTTTATGTGTAATACTATTATGTTTCTTATCTTTGAAATGATGTAATATTAATGAAAGAAAAGGATGGGTCTCTATAGTTGGTATCAGAGGAAAGGTTTAGTTAATTTGAGAATTAGGATTAGTGAACCCTAAAGAAAACCTCTAGCATGAGACTAAGTACAAAAATGCACACAAGAATATTTACCTAGGGATCCCATATGTTATGTTTTTGGTATAATTTTTTAAATGAATAAGTTATTCCAGACTTGTTTACTTATGATTTTTTCTAACCTTATCGATTTTAGAAAATGCTGGGAACTAGGAGAAATCAGGCCAACAACTCTTGCGAGGGCCAATGCAATGATTTCCCAAACAACATCACTAATTATTTTGGAGGTGGAGTTAAAAACTTCATAGAAATGCTTAACCAATTATCTCAGGTTATGAACAATGACCATAATAATGGGGAACGTCCTCTTTCACCAAAGAGGGAGCAACTGGAAATCGAAAGTTTTATGCGGCAACGACCACCGACGTTTTGTGGATCTTCCGATCCAGTAGTTGCAGAATAGGGGGTCAACTCCATGGAGAAGATCTTTTCTGTACATCACTGTTCTGAGACGGAGAAGGTGACTCTAGCCATTTATCATCTAGATGGAGAAGCCGATCAATGTTGGGATTTGATTAAAAACACCAAGCCAAGGGACGAAATTGAAGATATGGAATGGGAAGACTTTAAGATAATGTTTCTTAATAAGTACGTCCCATGAACTCTTCACATGAAGATGGAGAGAGAATTCATAGAGCTCAAGTGAAAATAAGGAGAATCTGTCAAAACCTATGAAGTGAATTTCACAAGGCTTGAAAGGTACACTTTGGGTTTTTTATCAACAATGATAGAAAATTTGATAGATTATTTAGTGGATTAAAACCACACCTTCAAAAGGCTCTTGCATTTCGAGACTTTAGGAGCTATGAAGAAGTTTTTTGCTGTGCTCTCAAAGTAGAGATGGAGTTTAGAGAATGGTCCCATGGATATGGTGATAAGAAAAGAAATATGGAGTTTCAAGCTGGTGGATCTAATGATAATGGTGGGAAGAAAAATCAACGACCCACATGCCAAAAATGTGGGAAGTTGCACCATGGGAACTGCATCAAAGGGACGGGGAAATGCTTCAAGTGTGGGAAAGAAGGACACCATGCTCAAGAGTGTCGAAAAGATATGAAAAGGAAGGATAATGTAGCCGATGAAAGGAGGGAACCACTCGTGGTTCAATGCTACAACTATAGGGAGCTAGGGAACTATGAAAACCAGGGCACTAAACCTCAAGCTCTCGAGGGTAATCAGCGTCAGCAGCCACCAAAGCCAAAGGAACAAGGGAAGGCTTATGCCATCACTACTGCAGAGGTTGATCATGATAATGAAGTCGTACAAGGTACAGTTCCTATTCACTCAAGAATGGAAAAAGTCTTATTTGATTCTGGTTCTACGCATTCCTTTATATCTTTCAAGGTTGCTAGAACTATAGAATCGAAGCCCCAAAACCTTTAAGTAGAGATATCTATAAAAACACCAAGTGGTGCAATCATTGCAACCCAAGTGTTGGACTCTTATCCTGTTGGCGTATGTGGTAAGATTCTTCCAGAAAATCTTGTAATACTTCCCTTAGTGGAATCCAACGCTACAATGGGAATGGATTGGTTCTCGTTATGTAGAGAACATATCAAATGTCGGGAAAAGGAAATATCTTTTCATATTCCTAACCATCCCATGCTCCTCTACAAATTCAAGGAAGATCATGAATCTCCTTTGAAAAATGATTCAATGGTGTGGATGTTGATTCCCTATGAATAAGCATACCTTTCCCAAATGGTTGAGTCAAAGAAAAGTTCCAACCTTGAGGAAATTCCCATCGTGAGGGAATACGACGACGTATTTCCCGAAGAGTTACCCGGAATTCCCCCGGATCGTGAGGTAGAGTTCTCAATTGAACTCATACCCAAAGCTACCCCTCTCTTAAAGTGCCCCTATAGGATGGCTCCTATCGAACTGGAGGAGTTAATGAAGAAGCTGCAAGAGCATTTGGACAAAGGGTTCATACGCCCTAGTGCATCACCTTGGGGTGCACCAGTGCTCTTTGTGAAGAAGGATGGAACAATGTGGCGGTGTATCTATTATCGGGAACTCAACAAGATCACCATAAAGAACAAGTATCCTCTCCCAAGGATTGATGACATGTTCAACCAGTTAAGAGGAGATCAATACTTCTCAAAGGTGGATCTTCGTTCTGGATATCATCAGGTAAAGGTGAAGAATGAAGATATTCAGAATACTGCCTTCCGTACAAGGTATGGGAACTATGAGTTTTGGAGATGCCCTTCGGACTTTCTAATGCCCCTGAAATCTTCGTGGATTTTATGAATATAGTCTTTAGACATTACCTCGACAATTTTTTGGTAGTGTTTATCGACGATATTCTCATCTACTCCAAGAGAAAGGAGGAACATGAAGAACATCTAAGACTTGTGTTGGCGACATTGATAAAGGATAAGTTGTACGCCAAGTTCAGCAAGTGTGACTTTTGGATGAATCAAGTCACTTTATTGGGACATGTGATCACAAGTGAGGGAATTTTTGTGGATCTTTCAAAGATAAAGGCGATTGAGGAATGGCCTAGGCCCTCTAGAGTCACAGAAATCCGTAGTTTTCTTGGATTAGCTGGGTACTACCGACGTTTTGTGATAAACTTATCACGATTGTCAAGCCCTCTAACTAAGTTAACAAGGAAAGGGGTAAAGTATGTATGGACGGAAGCATGTGAGGGAAGCTTCAAAGAGATAAAGAGAAGGCTGATCACTTCACCTGTAATCACACTACCGAAAAGTGGAGATAGTTTTGTAATATACAGTGATGCTTCAAAGAAAGGCTTGGGTTGTGTACTCATAAAAAATGATAATGTTATATCCTATGCCCCACGAAAGTTGAAGATCCATGAGCAGAACTACCCGACGCATGATCTAGAGCTGGCGGCCGTGAGTTGTGCCTTGAAAAACTGACGACACTACCTTTATGGTGAGAAGTGTGACATATACACCGACCACAAGAGCCTAAAGTATATATTCACACAAAAGGAGCTTAACATGCGTCAAAGGAGATGGTTAGAGATAATCAAGGATTACAATTTCTCTATTCATTATCATCCTGGAAAGGCGAAAAAGGTAGCAAATGCTCTAAGCAGAAAAGAACCTGCTACTCTATCCATGTTGCAGATTGAGAAAGACCCTATCTTCTTTGATATGCAACGGATGGATTTGGGAACCGTAATGGCAGGGGATACATCATACCTTTCCCAAATGATTGCACAACCATCCATCCAAGAGAAGATTAAGGAAGTAGAAAGGGATGATGTGGAGATACAAAAGAGGGTGAATGCAGTAAAGGAAGGAAAGATACAAGAGTTCCATATCGATGATGATGGTGTGACTCAGTTTGGAAAGTGGCTTTGTGTGCCTTCATCACCTGGGATAAAGAAGGAGATATTGGATAATGCACATAGCTCATATTTCTCTATCCATCTTGGGAGTACCAAAATGTACCGTGATCTCTAAGAACACTTCTGGTGGGAAAACATAAAGAAGGAGTTTGCTGAAAATATATCAAGGTGCTTGGTATGTCAGCAAGTTAAAGATGAGCGACAAAAGTCCAAAGGTATGATGCAGCCATTGCCTATACCCATGTGAAAATGGAAAAATGTTATTATGGACTTTGTCACAGGCCTCCCGAAGATGTCAAAGGGAAATAATGCGATATGGGTTGTGGTTGACCGACTTTCCAAGACTGCCCATTTTATCACTATTCAGGAAGACCTCTCCCTTGAACAACTTGCAAAGATATATGTGAAGGAAGTGGTGAGACTATATGCTGTTCCACTCTCTACTGTCTCTGACCATGATCTAAGGTTCACATCTATATTCTGGTAGAGCCTTCAACATGATTTGAGTACTGAATTAAATTTCATCACGACCTATCACCCCCAAACTGATGGCCAGTCTGAAAGGACTATTCAGACGCTTGAAGATATGCTAAGAGCCTTCTCTCTTGAATTAAAAGGTGGTTGGGATCAACATCTCCCATTGGTTGAGTTCTCATACAACAATAGCTTCCACTCGAGTATTCAGATGGCTCTTTATGAAGCTCTTTATGGGAAGCGGTCCAACCTGTTGGGATGAAGTTGGAGAATGAAAGCTGCATGGACCCGATCTTGTTCAAGAGATAACAGAAAAGGTTCAAGTCATCCAGAAACACATCAAAGATGCTCAAAGTCAGAAAAAGAGCTATGATGACAACTGTCAAAGGGTCTTGGAGTTCGACGTTGGAGATAAATTCATCCTTCGAATATCTCCATGGAAGAGAGTCATGCGATTTAGGAAGAAAGGGAAGCTAAGCTCAAGGTATATTGGCCCCTTTGAGATCCTTGATCGCATAGGAGATGTGGCCTATCGTCTAGCACTTCCACCAAATATGGATCATGTTCTTGATGTGTTTCATGTATCACTACTGAGAAAGTACATACCAGCCACTCACATGTACTAAACTCAGAGGTGGTGTAGCTGGAAGATGATCTCTCCTATGAGGAGAAGCCAGTAAAAATTCTGGACTGAAGTGATAATGTTATATGAAAAAATAAAACCCATCTAGTCAAAGTGTTTTGGAGGAACCATAAGTTTGAGGAAGAAACATGGGAACTAGAAGAGGCAATGAAGGAGAAGTACCCTCAGCTTTTTGTGTAAAGTGAAATTTCAGGGGCGAAATTCCTTAAGGGGGGAAGAATGTAACGACCCAAAGTTTTTCAATGGAAAATTCCCTTCTTATATTTATGTCATCAAAACACAAAATAATGAACTACTAAGTGATAAGTGACCTTTAAACATAATTTTTCACCCCTATGTTTGGAATTTTGAAAATCTGACACACACGGTTGTGTTCAAGATGGTTTTTGGAGTCTAATAAAACAAAAATAATTTTTGGTGAATAGTAACCTACCCTTATGAATATTAACATACCCTTATGAATAGTAAAATGACCCTTATTAATAGTAAATAATAGTAACATTACCTATGAATAATAAAATAAAATTTAGTCTTCTTAGAAAGTGACAATTTGACCTTAGTAAATGTTTTTGTATTTTTTGAGTCATAAAGAAATAATTATAATTAATTAATTAATTTAAAAGGATATTTATTTCCCTAAAATTTACTCATAAATTATTGAATCAATGTATTATAGTTTTTAGATAATTTTATAAGACCCTACGTAATTTTTGAAAGCACCATAAAATCAGTTTTAATTTTAAAAACTGTTTTTAGGTAAATTATGATTTTAATTAAATATTAAATTAATAATATTTAGAAAATTATTTTTGATAAATGGACATCATTTTGGGATTCTACATGTCGAAAAATGGTTGGGGTAAATTTTTGGGATTTTTCTGAGATACTTGAATTTTTGATGAATAGTGAAATATCGTAATTTACAAAATAAGCTAAATAAGCTAATTATAGGGTCATGTGTGATGTCCTGCTTATGTAATCCCACTTGGTTAAGGATTAAATTATTAAATTACTATTCTTGGTCGTTCAAGACTAACTATTCCTTGTCTTGTGGGGAAATTATAATCAAATTAATTTTATATTAAGGAAACCCCTCTCCCCTCCACTATAAAAGCCACCCTTCACTCCCTCATTTCCTCACACCTCTCAAGCTCCAAGTATAACGCCCCGACCCCAGTTACCCAGAGTCGGTGCATTATTACATAACATTTTCATGATCATAAGAATGATCAAGTCTCGAAAGACCGTTTAGTTTAGTAGCCTTGGAATAACTAGGTACATTAATAAAGTTTAACATTACATCATAAAAATGAAAACTATAACAACATATTCTCCATAGTCCACACTCTTATCCCCTCATACTATCCCTGAAGGTTATTCATAAATTACTTCATCACATCTTGGGAAAAATAATAAATAGAAAAGGGGTGAGCTCAAATTCCTGGTAAGGATAACAATATAGCGGAAACTTTCATAAATAAGAATAAACATTTAAGGCAATGTATAACTAAAAAAAATGCCTTTTAAACTTGAACTTCAACATATTATGACAAAAATAAAATAAAATAATTCCATTTACTTATTCACATGGATATTCTACTACTCGAATAATCACATGAAATTTCAATAATCACTTTCATAATGATGGAATGCATAATTCCAGACTATCATAACCACATAGCCAAGGCCTCGTGCCAAGACTACAAATAAGATTTTGTCAAGGCCTTATGCCAAGACACTAGTTTTTCTCATGATACCTACCGATGCATCGAGGAGATATAGCGGGCTCCACCCGTCACATATTAAGTCTAATGTATTCCCATATGAAAAGGTTTAAAAATAACATAAACATTCGTATTAAAACTAGCATAAGAAATGTAAATACTTCATCCATAAACCATGAATGGTATAAAAATAACACATACATAGTCAAACATATCACAAAACCTTCAATACAATATAGATGTTTTGTATCATAATAAATCAACTTCAAATAAGCGTAAAACCCATCAAAGGATGTTGACATAGATGAAATCAAAACTCTTTTTAGAGAAATATCTCTCTCTATTTTGAAATCATTTAAGAGTCATATATTTATAAAATAAAACATTTTATTCGAAAATATTCTTATAAGCTTGTAAGGGAAGATTCAACGATTTTATAACGGCAGAAAATATCTGCACCCGCCATATATGTTAAAAAAACATTCTTACCTAAGTTCTGTCGAAAAGGTTAAAAAGGACCTTATTTGGAAAACCACGGAAAGATTCCTTTATAAACCGCTTATAAAAGTCAACAAGGGTATAAATGACATTAACCCATATTCTAGTAATTAGTAAAAATGTTTTAAAATACAATTTTATGAAACATGGATGTGGATGATAAAGAAATCCCAGTAGATTATTACGTATAAACAACATCCGATAATGAAGATATTGCGAAATAAACCCTTACCTTGTACTTTTCCTTGGTTGAGGGTAGGTTAACCTCCTGTATAATGGTGAAATAATTGTTATTAAATTATAAAAGAATCATATATATTAATATGATTACATATATCAAAAGAACATTCTGTATATATGATATACCATCCAATTACATATTATTTTAATATAAAAAAAAATGATATTGTCGCTCGTGCGTACGTACGGACTACCGTCTCCACGAACATGATGAGATTCATTCTCCATCGTATCCATTAAAGTATAATTATCATTTGATGACTTAAAAATATTGTTTAAGGACTTGATATCATTCTGGATATGAATAAGATACATCCTATCCATGAAAAACATGGCTTACGTAACAAAACATATCAAAGAAAATGAGTAAGTTAACACCCGAAACGACGATAATACTAAGATATTATTAACAAAGCAATGTTAAAAGATCATATATGATATCATATTAATATATATGATTCTTGTATAATTTAATAACAATTATTTCACCATTATATAGAAGGTTAACCTACCCTCAACCAAGGAAAAGTACAAGGTAAGGGTTTATTTCGCAATCTCTTCATCATCAGAGGTTGTTTATACGTAATAATCTACTGGGATTTCTTTATAATCCACATCCAGGTTTCTTAAAAAAATTGTATTTCAAAACATTTTTACTAATTACTAGAATATGGGTTAAAGTCATTTATACCCTTGTTGAATTTTATATGTGGTTTTAATGGAATCTTTCCGTCATTTTCCAAACAAGGTCCTTTTTAACCTTTTCAACAGAATTAAGGTAAGAATGTTTTTTAACTTATACGGCGGGTGCAGCTATTTTTTTCCATTATAAAATCATCTAAGACTCCCTTACAATCTTATAAGAATATTTTCAGAGAAAATGTATTATTTTATAAATATATGACTCTTAAATTATTTCAAAATAGAAAGAGATATTTCTCTAAAAAGGGTTTTGATTTCATCTATGTCAACATCCTTTGATGAATTTTACGCTTATTTGAAGTTGATTTATTATGATACAAAACTTCTATATTGTATTGAAGGTTTTATGATATGTTTGACTGTGGATGTGTTATTTTTATACCATTCATGTTTTATGGATGAAGTATTTAAATTTCATATACTAGTTTTAATACGAATGTTTATGTTATGTTTAAACCTTTTCATATGGGAATGCATTGGACTTAATATGTGACGGGTGGAGCCCACTATAGCTCCTCAATGCATCGGTAGGTCTCATGAGACAAACTAGTGTCTTGGCATAATGCCTTGACAAAATATTATTTGTAGTCTTGGAACGAGGCCTTGGCTATGTGGTTATGATAGTCTGGCATTATGCATTACATCATTATGAAAGTAGTTATTGATATTTCATGTGATTATTCGATTAGTAGAATATCCATGTGAATAAGTAAATGTAATTATTTCATTTTATTTTTGCCATACTATGTTGATGTTCAAGTTTAAAAGGATTTTTTAGTTATACATTGACTTAAATGTTTATTCTTATTTATGAAAGTCTCCGCTATATTGTTATCCTTACTGGGCATTTGACCTCACACCTTTTCTATGTTTTATTTTTCCTCAGGATGTGAAGAAGTAATTTATGAATGACCTGCAGGGAAAGTATGAGAGGATAAGAGTGTGGACTATGGAGACTATGTTTTTGTAGTTTTCATTTTTATGATGTAATTTTCAAATTTATTAATGTATCTAGTTATTCCAAGGCTACTAAACTAATCGGTCTTTCGAGACTTGATCTTTCTTGTGATCATGCCAATGTTATGTAATAATGCACCGACTCTGGGTAACTAGGGTCGGGGCGTTACACCAAGCCTTCTCTAAACTCTACCCAAAAACCTTCCCTAGCCCCTCCCCCACGTCCAAAAGCTGCTGGTCTCAACAAAAGACCAAGACTAGCTTCTTTAATGAGGATCTCAAGAGGAAGATTCTAGAGGTAATTTCTCTCCCTCTTCTCCTTTAATTTCTGTTCAAGTTCAAGTTCCTTTATTGATCTCTCCCCACCTATATTCATCCAAATTGTTTTTTAACTCTAGTATTATACATATAATATAATTTTATGATTCTAATGGGATATTATATCACCCCACACCCTTTCTTTCTTCCTTTTATTTTATTAAAGTGAACGTTGTTCATGAGGTGTTAATTTATCACCTTCAAAAACGACATGCTCTCTTCTTCCATTTCTACATTCAGATCTGGTCATGAAACCATTTTTTGGTTGAACCAGAATATTTTATATGTATTATGTTATATTTTAAGTTTTGTAAATAAACTATGGCCATATTAGTATGTGAAAAGCTAAAACAAGTTCGTTGTGATCCAAAAACTGCTCAAATTAACCCAAATAACCATCATTAAATTCTTATCTACTGATTCGTACACATGGATATAATATAATTAATTATAAAATCATTAAATATCCTATAATATCATTAATAACATGTAATATCAGTTCTGGATGTTTACCCATGATCTACCCAAACATCAATTTAAGAATACAAGTGAACCACTCAAGAAAACCATGAAAACGAACATCCCTGAACAATGTTTTTAAACTCTATAAGTTATCCAAAGGAACATATTATGAAATAATGAAACCATAATGAAACCTGTTAATGTATAAAAGGTTATTTAATTTCTAATTAATGAATATAATGTCATTATATAGGACATTAAAGAGAAGGAGTCATTCAAGTACAAGGTAAGGGGAAATTCTCGAACCCAACTTTCATCCTTCGGGTTCTACCTCTTTCACTCCATTTTTGATATGGTCACACCATAAAGATCATTTATCCATCATTTTCTTTCCTTTCTGGGATATAAATGTTTTCTAACTAAGTTTATGTCAATCCAAATGTTTTCCAAAAGAACTCTTCTTTTAAGAACACCCCTTTTACTTCTCACTCAAATTGAACGGTTCTTGGAACATGTTTGATATTCCCTCTTTATTTTGGGAACCCAAAGCTTATGAATATGTTATTATGAGATGAAACACATTCCTTTTCATGGGTTCATTATGTTAATTTATGTTATATGTTCATTGTGGCAAGCATGATAAATGATAATGTTATGATGTGACGGGTGCGCCCGGAATTATATAGCGCAATATGAATGTTTAAATGTGACAGGTGCACCTAGAATTATACAGCACTCCAATGAATTGGGTAAAGTGATTAATCTCATGAGTAAATGTGAAATGATGTGTGAACACGATTCTAGCTTGGTTCACAATTATGTGTGGTAGTTAACCACTAAGACATGATGTTTCATTTTTATGCATTGCCACATTTCAAGTCTTAAATTTATGCTCCTCTCATGTTCATGATCTTTTTACTATGTCATGATTATGCTCACCCCATGCTATATAGTTCTTATCTATCCTCTTACTGGGATTCTAGGTCACCGCTTTTGATGTATATCCTCAGGTGGCTACATGTACTAAGGAGAGGACAAGTGCCACTAAGAAGCTAGTAAAGAAGAAATTAAATAAATGTTTATGGTTGATGTTGTATTAGTTACGCGTGGTCATAGTTTTCCCAAGAAACTAATCCTTTGGATCCTCTATGTGTAATACTATTATGTTGTTTATCTTTGAAATGATGTAATAGTAATGAAAGAAAAGTCTGGGTCGCTATACGCACTACTCCACTGATATGGTGTGGGACCCATTCTTCAGGGCCCTGACCTTTGAGCAGGGACTCAAGTGGGAGATCAAGGCTTTGATGATTTCTCTCAGCATCCTGACACAGTAGGGGGTGTTAGAGGGAGCCCTCTTAGTGGAGAGTTATCTTGACGAGCAGTCACTAGTAGCAAGACCCACCACCAGGAGTCATGTATTGGAGTATTCTGCAGCTGGCAGAAGATAGATGTCACAGAGATCCAAGAGGACCGGACTTATAGGTGGAAGACTACAGGATTCAGGGTCTGTTGTGCGGGGCACCTCATACAGAGCCAGTCATGCGAGGAGTAGGCACTGTTACACATGCGGTGGGAGGGTCACATGGCTCATGACTGCCCGACCCACCATACAGATGATCAGCAGAAGGTCAAAGGACCGACGAGGAAGAGATAGAGGTTTGACTAGGGAGGTCTACATGGAGTAGGCGGACGTGGCAGAGTAGATGGTCCTGCATCTAGCAGTGGGTGATGACTCGAGGTGTTACCACCACCACCCCTAGGTTGTCCCCCTCGACTATAGGGAGTAGGTGGATAGGGGCGAGCTCAGCTCTCAGAAGATGAGGCCTACGACCACGGTACTTTGGAGATGATACAAGGTACGATATGTGTCTACTCCACCTTAGTTGTAGTACTTATAGACACATGCGCCAGTCATTATTTTATTTCCACTACCCTCGTTCAGTGCTCAGAGATTCTGGTGGAGCCTTTGGCTCGATCCTTATGGATAGAGACTCTTAGGGAAGAGGACTCGATGATTACATACTGGTGTTGGCAGTGTGAGCTTACTCTAGGATGCGAGAGCTTCATCATAGATCTTCTATTAGCGGCATCGAGGCTTTACAACGTCATCTTGGGTATGGATTGGTTTTCTATAGTCAGTGCCTAGATCGACTGCATTTGGCACAAAGTGTGGTGTGTCCGCACGGATTGGACTAGGTTTACCTTCATCGGCAATAAGGGAGCCTTTGCAGCACATGATGGACTTAACCAGAAGAGAGTGCATCCTAATACTCATCAGTTGGATAGCCTTACCCTCAGAGTGGTTGATATGGAGAGTCCGAGCTATCTTGTACTGGTGGACCAATACAAATATGTCTTCCCTAATGATGTTCTCGGTCTATCTCCTCGAAGAGAGGTGTAATTTTACATTGACTTGTTCCCCGAGACGACAACGATATCTACACCAGCGTATCATATGGCACCCGTGGAGCTTCTTGAGCTACGAGTATATATGGAGGACTTACCAGGGAGGGGGTTCATCCGGCCTAGTGTTTCTCCTTAGGAAGCCCTGATTTTTTTGACCAGGATGGAGAATGGGAGCTTGAGACATTGTGTTGACTATTGACGCCTGAACCTGGTGACCGTGAAAGAACAAGTACCCACTCCCGAGGATTGATGACCTCTTTGATCAGTTGATGGGAGCATGATGGTTCTCGAAGATATATCTTAGATCCAGCTATCATCAGATCAGAGTATGAGTTGAGGATGTGAAGTAGGTGACTTTAAGATGTCGGTATAACCCCCATGAGTTCTTGGTTATGCCATTCGGTGTGACCAATGATTCAATAGTGTTCATGGGACTCATGAAAATGATATTTCAGCTATATCTTGATCTCTTTGTGGTGGTTTTAATTGATGAAATTTTGACCTACTCGGCTACTGAGGAGGAGCATGCTTATCATTTGCAGATAGTTCTGGACACACTCTGAGAGCACCATCTTTATGGTAAGCTCTCAAAGTGACAGTTCTGTATCTGAGAAGTTCACTTTCTAGGACATGTAATTTTGGAGGCTAGAGTTTCAGTGGTTCCAGCAAGGATTGAGGTGGTACTTTCATGGGATCCACCCAAGAGTGTGACAGAGGTACAAAGTTTCCTAGGATTAGATAGATATTACAAGAGATTTGCGCCATATTTCTCCTTAGTTACAACACCTTTATCATCATTGAAAAAGAAGGGGAAAATATTCATGTGGTCAAAGTTATTTCAGTGGAGTTTTCAGGATATGAGGTAGAGGCGGACTAGTGCCCTCATCTTGAGGCTTCTGGGGAAGGGCGTTGGGTACGTAGTCTACTGCGACACATTAGGGACCATGCACATCTGTGTGATGATGCATGAGCGAGTAGTTATTGCATATGGTTCTCGATATCTGAGATAACATGAGAAGAACTATGCTACCCATGAACTTGAGTTAGAAGCAGTGGTATTTGATTTGAAGATGCGGAAACAGTACCTAATGAGCGAGCATTTTATGGTCTACTATGATCACCAGAGTCTCAGGTATATCTTTTCCTAGAAGGACCTGAACCTAAGACAAGGATGTTTTCTTGAGTTCTTCCAGAACTATGAATTCGATATAGTCTATACTACCGAGAAGGGGAACATTGATGTAGATGCACTCAAAAGGAGACCTGATATACAACTTTTGTGTGAGGCGATGAAACAACTAGCCTCTTTGCATATATCCTTTGTGGATCAAGATGGAGCAGCTTCTATTCATTCTTTGACAATCACTCCCCCACTCCATCAGCGAGTCAGGGAGGCGTATCATGGGGACACTGATAGTGAGGCTCGACATGCTCAGATATCAATAGGACATGCACCTGATAGATTTTCTAAAGGTGGGGGGAACATCATTTTTTTCAGAGTACGTACCATGGTACCAGTGTCACTTTGGGAGGATGTGTTGAGGGAGTTTCACACATCTCCTCTAGTGGTACATCCAAGAGTGGTGAATATGTACTAGGACCTCCAACGATAGCACTGGTGACTGGGAATGAAGAAAGCAGTAGCGTTGTTTTTCACTCGATGCCTCACTTGTTAGCAAGTGATGGCGGAGAATTAGGTACCAGTAGGCTTAGTTCAGCCTTTAGAGGTCCCAGAGTGGAAGTGGGATGGAATTTCCATGGACTTCGTGATAGGATTTCCATGTATATCTAGGGGTTATGATTCTATCTAGGTTATCGTCGACCGACTCACCAAGTCGTCCCACTTACTACCGATCAGAGAGTAGGGTTTAGTAGAGAGCTTTGGATGCCTCTATGTGCAAGATATTGCGCAGAAACATGGATTACCTTCGACGATTGTATCCGATCTTGATGCATGTTTGACTTACTGGATATGGAAGGGGTTGCAAGAGGTTTTTGGGATGCATATTTAATTGAGCACCACATTCCATCCTCAGATGGATTTCCAGACTGAGCAAACCATTCAGACCCTCGAGGACGTGCTGTTTTCTTGCACCCTCGAATTCGGTCGCAGCTGGGAGGATCACTTTCCATTGGTGGAGTTTTCATACAACAACTTATATCACTACACAATTAGGATGGCACCATTCGAGGATCCGTTTGGTCGACCTTGAAGATCACTTATGTGTTGGAATGACCTAGGGGAGTCAACACTCATGGGACCAAAGATGGTATGGGAAACCATGGAGAAGGTGCAGATCACCCAGGAGCAGATGAAGACTGCACAGAGCAGGCATATGTCTTATGCCAAATGGAGATGGTGACATCTTGAGTTCGAGGATGGTGACCATGTCTTTCTACGGGTCTCACCTTGACGAGTTTTGAAGTGATTTGGCAAGGGAGAGAAGTTTTCTACGAGGTTCATCAGACCCTTTCTGGTCCTCGATAAAGATGGTGAGGTGGCTTACCACTTATCTCTTCCACCTTATTTTCAATGGGTGTAGGGAATTTTCCACGTATCCAAGTTGAGGAGGTACGTGTATGACCCTTCACACATCGTTGACTGGGGTGATCTTGACATCAATGATGGGGAAACGTTTTCGGTGGTTTCAGTGGAGATTGAGGATCGACAGGAGAGAGTACTTCGTGGGTGACTGATACCTTTAGTGGGTGTATACTGGCATCATAGGAACCTCCAGGAGATCACATGGGAGAGGGAGGGTCAGATTCATGCTCAGTACCCCCACTTGTTTTCCATGTTTTTGTGATGTGGCTTTTGAGGATACAAAGCCCTAAGGTTGGGAGAATGTAATGACTCGGATTTTCCATGTAATTTTTTTTAAAATTATATGGGATTATTGAGAGTCAGAAAAAATTGATGGCATGTGATTCTGAGGCCCGATGTGCCAGAAATGAATTTCTGAACCTTTTTTTGGGTACGTTCAGTAAATGTGCGAGTGGGTTTTTGTAACTTTTGAACCGGTGATTGGAATTGAAATCTGAGGGCACCATTGAACTCACAACACTGCTATTCGCTTAAGGAGACCTTCACCTTGAACGCGATACGTCAAGGGTGAAAGTTATTTTTTGCGCTTTTCATGGGAGAAAATAAAATAAAGTAGTTTTACATTATTTATGGAATTTTATCCTCCAAATTTGATTTTTGTTGGTGGGGACCACCTGAGCTTGAGAAATCCCAATTTGATTTCAATGCTGGGGACCACCCGACCCTTGAACTCCCCCTTTAATGGGAGGTAACTCTTGGTTTCCCCTCAAATTGATGTGCCAACTCAATTAGTTTAATTAATAAACATAAATTTATTAATTATGAATTTCACCTCTTGGTTGGAGGACTTGTTGGAAAATGAGAGCTTGGGAGAAATGTGGAGAAACAATCTCTCTAACGAAGAACACTATCTCCAATGAAGAATTGAATTGAAGGATTCCCAGTGAGGAACATCTCCATAAAAGAATAACCGACGTCTATCATTTCCTCTCCTCACCGACATCAATGAGAAATCGCGGTCGGGAATGTTTTTTGAATATCCCTTACACTGTACTTGTCAATCTTCTTGATTTAAGAACAATTATGCCACTTGCTACCATTCTAATGAGGTGAGTGTCGTCCAAATGAACATGGATTGAACTCTCCACAACCTTTGTAGTTTATGTTGGTCTTGAATCGATGGAAACATCTGATTTGAGTGTGGGGGTCTTCGGAATGAATAATGGGCCACCAGGGCACGCCCGATGACCCGAGGAATGTTGATGGCAACCCGTGCCGGAGACCGGCACCAGTGGGTCTCGGGAGTAGCGGACGAAACATCGTATGGATGTGAAAATGTCGTCGGGGTGACCGCACCAATGGAGAAGGTTCGTGGACCATCGTTCATGGTGGAGCAAGGGCGACAGCCAGTGCACGACTGGCCGCGCGAAGTGGCGGCGGTGACACGAGACAGTGCCACTTGGCGTGCAAGAGCTGCGACACGAGGCCGTTGTGGTGAAAAAGGGTAGACATCTCACTGCCGGACACCTGTGGGGGCACTATGTGTGACCGCTCAATGGAAGAGGGTTGTCTATCTGGCCAGCTAGGGAGCCGAGCAGGACTCGGGGTACCACGTTCCAACTGCCGGCGCCACATGGTGCCGGCCAGTCGACTACCCAACACGAATGGACCAACCGTTCAGGGTACCCAGGGGGTGCCTCCCCTTGGGTGGCGGTTAGGGAGGACCCCACCACAGGGCCACCCAACCATGGGCCATCTGCGGGCCGATTCAAACCTAGGGCTAGACCCAGACCAATTTCAACCCCTTTTCACTCATACTGCTATAATTTGACCTACAGACGTTCGTTTGACGAATCGTCAACGACGCCAGAAACCTTGAGTCGAGATGGTCCCTTTGGTTTATCCGAAATGAGTTTTGGATAAAGTTGGGGTATGGGTGGGTTGGATCGAACACGAATCCAACTGGGCCCTATGGACTTAAAGGCCAATAAATTACAGACCGGGTGTCCAATTGACTCACCGTCTGTTGCGTTGAGACCCCTATTATTTGGAGGTCCTTTGGGATACATTTTCATGGGACTTCATGGAAGTTGGAGTATCAACGTGTGGCTTGAGGAGTGGTCTCTCTTGGAATTAAGCAGGCTTAGTGCAGAAACCCTGTGGCTAGCTGTAACATGAGAAAGGGATCCAATGTGGGTCTGTGATTTGGGATCCTACGTGGGTATGTGTTTCAGGGTCCCACATGGATCTGCTCTAGGAATCCACTTGGGACTACTCTAGGATGCTAAGTGGGTCTGATATACTAGTATCTGATGTGGGTATGATGATTTAGGATCCTACGTGGGTCCGCCTCTCAACAGACTAAGATGATTCAGTAGTTATATCTAATCATCATTACTACTATACCTAAGTTTAACCTGGGGTGAGATGAGTCCTTATCTTTGTGGTACACTTCTATGTGATGATTCCCATGTGGTATTTTTCTGTGGGGTGTCATCTATATGGTACTACCTTTGTGGTACTCACCTTCGTGGTATTTCATCCTTCATGGAATAGTTGAGCTTTGGGATTTGAGTTGGGCCATATGTTTTAGCATGTTTGAGATGGGTATACTCGAAAACTTAGGTACATTTATGGGAATATTCCTAAGTAGGGTTTTCAGTTGTTTTCATGCTTTATGGTATATCCTTTTTGGGTTTTGGGAGAACTTCATGGGTCTCAGGGTCCCTGCTAAGTATTGTTATACGCACCCCTGTATGGGCTATACCGGAACCTTTTTGTGTCTAGGGCAGGCGACAGACAATGCTGACTGGGGTCGAGAGTACCAGGACTGGAGGTAGCTTGGAGGTTGAAATTAGATGCGGCGTACTGTAGAGACGACTGTTTGAGTGCTGTACGTACCCTTCAGGTAGGATCCTTGGTGGATGTTAATAGGATTTGTTTTCAGTTATACTTGTACTTTTTAGTTTACTTGTACTTTCCATTTTTACTTGTTATTTTCAGTTGGGCTTGTATTCTGGCCCCCATTAATTTATATACACACCTTGTTTACATTACATGTTACTTTGTTCTTGTATCCTACTTTGTACTTAGTTGTGTGAGTTTACAGGTTAAGAAGGCAATGCCTTCCCGGTTTTTGGGGAATACGCCTTTCGGTGCTAGTCTCCAGCCTCTGGCCTATGTAAGGCGAGCTTGGGGTAGTCACGACATGGGCCTTGGGGGATGGTTCGTGACATGATAATATTCCATATCTATATATTAAATCATACCCATTAAAATAATCTATATCATAATAACCTATATTACTCCATTATAAACATCAGTTAGAGATAACTCAAAGTCATACATTGAGAAGTCAATTATCATTTCACATAACAAAATATATGTAGATAATATAAAATAATGAAAAATAAGTAACTAATTTTTGTTTGACATGATATATTTTATATTTTAATACTTACATAAAAACACTTAAAAAACTGTACATAAATATCCATATAAACATATCACAAATGATAGACTTCCAGAGAGGCCTTATGTGTGTTCCACTTTTAGTTTTTTATTAAATTCATAATATTATTGGAAAAATTATGTTGTTTTAACGTATATCAATAATTGATATATTTTTATGACTCAAAAAAATACCTATTTATAATTTAATGAGTTTATCTGGAGTGTTTTAGATTTTATATCTTCTTCTTTTTAAAAGTTGTGATATATTTAGTGAATATATTTCAATGGTATTTATCATACACTGAAAAGTTATATAATTTTTAACATAGTTATCCTATAGTGTAAACTTATTATCTTCACTATAATTTCATTATACACCAATATAAATTATATTATGGAGCTCGGTTTTGAAATATTATCTTACTATATAAGAATATTTTCTTACAAAGATGGTGAATTATCTTCCACATGTTCAAAGTCATAAATGTCAGTTAAAAGGAAATTATGAGAAGTATTTTATCTTATAAAAATAACATTCATAAATAGATTACCTTTTGAATAATAGATGAAGATATATAATTTTATTATCATACGTCAATAAGATATTATCTTATGAATAATAATTATCATGCACTATAGTAAATTCATTTTACACAAAACAATGAAATCAATGATCTATAGTGTTTTATGTGATGAAGGTACTCTATAAGTCATCTTATGAGAACAGTTCCATCATATATTTTTCTTATGAAGAATAATATATATTTAAGATCCTAAATATTATACTTATAAAATTGGTTTAATCTATGGAAAATACTATTAATGATTTTAAGTGTGTCATAAAAAGAGCTTTCTAAATAAGGAAGGATTAATTTCAATAAGGCTTATTTTTTACAATAATGGAAATATTCTATTAAGAATGTTTTTGACATATAAAATATTGATGTTTATTCAATATTTTGAAAAGGACACATTCCATTAATAACCTATATAAACAAATTTTCAAAAGGATTATTCAGTCGATTGTTTGGATAATAAAGTGTTATTAAGTTCAAATTGAAAAGATAAGATATAAATAGTACCATTTTACACTAAATGAGGTACGGATGTCTGCATGTGATAAATAGAACACATGAATCTATGTAAATAAGAAATATATGAAATGATACATGCTTCAAATATATTAATAATACAACACTTTAAATCTATTTTATAGTTTTTGGGATTACTAGATCATCCCTTGAAATCAAAAAAATTCTCAAGCTAAATATATGAGAATATCATCTTCTCTAGTTGTATCTTCAACTACTATTAGTTGTTTCTTGCAACGGTGTGCTTAACTATTATTCCAAACCTTTTTTTATATTTGTTTCTATCTGTATTCATTATGACTGAGTGTGTTAAAGCCATAGATAGGTCATGTGAATATAGTTATTAGTCAAAATCTCTTATACCCTTCTAGCTAGTATCAATTGATTTCACTCTGTTGTGAGCCCCTATAAAAAAGGATTATATAATGAAAATAACCAACCTCAAGGATTAATGTGTTGATGGATTGAACTAGTGGATTTATATTCCCCAAAAAACTATAAATCTTTTGTTTTCAATATTTTTACTATGTGATTATGTTTTTCACTACCTATTTTTGTTAAGGAAAATATAGAAACTCATATACCTTAATGTAGGTGGTTTTAAAGTAACAAATGTTTTTAATAACTCAATTAAACCCCTCTTGAGTATTTGTATATCCATTATATGGGACAAAAATTAGTATCATTACTTGTGTCTCTTGATTTCTCAACTATCAAAGGTTTTTTTCAAAAGATATCCTTTTAAATGGATGATATAAATGATTTCAGTGAAGTGATGCCAATGGTTAGAGATAACTATTTTAATGGTGAGAATTATGGTTAATAGAAGGCATGAATAAACATCTATTTGATGAAACTTTTTCTAATGGTTTATCTCAAATTCGTGAAAACATATAAATTCCATATGCACAACTAAGTATAAGCTATGCTGACACTGATGTGAGTTATGATATGAATTCCAAGGCTATGAACACTATTATATGTGGACTAGGTCCAGATAAGATTAACCATGTTTCTGAATGTAAAACATCCCATGAAATATGGAATACTATATCAATCACCTATGAAGGTATATATAATGTGTCATTTCTCAAATATAATACCACCAAGATAAAGTTTGATAATTTTATAATTATTGAAGGAGAGAGCATCACATAATTGAATGGAAGTCTTGTAGAAATTTTGAATAATGTTTCTTATTTTGGAGAACATTTTTTTGAGCTAGATTAAGTGTAATATCCCAATATTTAAAAAATATGGACATTATGTTTGATAATGTGTATGACATGAAACACCAATCTTAAACGAATAAAAAATAGTATTATTTAAATATGACCGCTATAACCTAGCCGTTAAATTGGATAATTTGAAAAGGATTAAATTATTTTTAAAAAATATATATAAATATTCTAATCAATAATTTTTTTGATTAATTCTCAAAACATAATCACACTAGTTTTAGAAAAACCATTTTATTCTTCATAGTTAGGTTTTCATCAAAAATGTGTTTTGATTAATTTTCATAAGCGAAAATATAATAAAATTTTAAAACTTTTAGAAATTTTATTTAATAAAATAAATACCATTTTTGAAACCAATATATCCTAATTATCCAATGTTGATGTTTTGATATTTTTATGAAAAAATTGTTTGTTTCAATGAATAGTGGAAAGTACTGATTATTATTGCAAAATGTGTTTTATTTTAAATTTTTTTAAAGTCATATTTTATTTTGGATTAGTTTTAAAATTTAAATCATTAATTTTTATTTGAAATAAATAAATTATGGGTTTTAAAATTAATTTTATACATGAATTTATTTAAAAAATATTTTATACTTAACAAATCCATTTTTCGGAAAAAAATGTTTTCATTGTATTTTTCTAGTTTTATTTTATACTAAATTATTAAAGTTACATGTTTTTTAATTTTTAAAAATTAATAACATATTTAGAATAATTAGGTCTAAAATTGGTAAATATGACCCTGTATTTTTGGACAATATGATTGAAAACCATCGTAAATTGTGTTACCGTAGTGAAGGGTACATCAGGTAGTTAGAGTTAAAAATAAAATGATAAGGACTATCAAATTACCATAAAAATTATATTAATTTTAGTATATGATTAAATTTCATCCATAATAATCCAATATTTTGTTATATGACCTTTTTGGGCAATTTGGATGTGATTATGACCTTCAAAATATTTTATTTAATGAAAAGTAAAAAATGTCACAATATTTTTTTAATAAATATAATTTTTTAACATGAGGATAAAATGAGAATACGTTCTATTATAAATATTAATTTTAAAATTAGTATATTATTATTCATCATTAAAATTTATTTGTAATTTTCAGTAAATAAATAATTTCTTTAAATGGTTACACAATGTTAAAACAATAATTTTTCAAATAATGGGAAAATCAAATAAGTGATATTAAAAATATGAAATGTAGTATAATTAGAGATAATTAATGAAATATATGAATTTTATAGATAAAAATGAAATTCTAGGGATATATTAAAATATTTTTTTTCAATTTTTTTTCATGATGCTATTAAATTCCACATAATGAACATTTATAAAAATTGACATTAATGATATTTTATAGTAAATAATATTTTACTAAATGATATAAAATCACTAAAAATATTAAATTTGGCCGAGAGAATATGAAATGGTTTAAAATATAAACCATTGTTTATTTATGTGTAGTTATTTTATTTATAGTAAACATATTGACCCTAAAAGTGTAAGAAACATTGTTGTAGCGATAATTGTGAAAAGTGTTAATGAGGGGTTAAAACCAAATGATAAGGGTAAAAAATACAAAAAATTGTATAATTTTTATTTTATGAAATTATTTATAAACATAATAATATTATATTATAAATAAATAATTTTGGATCTATTTTAAATTGAAAATTAATTTATATTAATTTAAGTTTTTATAAAATTCCAATAGTTCCCCTCCCCTCTCTAATAAATAGGAATCTATTATCATCCTTACTTTAAACATAAAATTCCATTTTTTTCATCCAATATATACTAAAATAACTTCTTAAAATCCCTTACAACTTTCTAGTGGCCTTATTTTTGGAATAATTCTATATTATAGGTGTTAAGGAGTTAAGAAAAAGATATTTCCTAAAGAAGAGGTATGGTTTTTAACCACATGTTTTTAGTTTTATTTATTATTCCACAACCCTAAAATATTCTAAAAACATGATGGAAGAATAAAAAAATATCCTACATATATTAATATTTTATTTTCTTAATTTAATAATATATATCTATATCCTATTCCATCAAATAGAAAAGGAAACCATTGCTTGTGTGTACGATAGACTACCACATCACGAACCGATGTAATATTTTTTCTATCACTGTCTCTAAATGATAGATTATAATGATGAAATTTATGTTTATATATGATATTAATGAAATATTTGTCATTTATAAATATAATATATCAATTACCTTCTTACCTTTCCATTCAATGAAAAATGATAATGTCATTCGTGCGTATGTGTGGACTAACACCTCCACGAAGTGATGTGATTCATTTTTCATCACCACATAAAATAGATGATATATATAAGTATATTTAATTAATTATTATTATTTTTATGAAATTATTATAAATTTTTAGTGATAAAATAATACTTAACTTATTTTCATAATGATCGTTGAGAAATGGAAATGTTACTCACGAGTATATACGACCTATTTTCTCTTTAATTGTAACACAGTTCATTTTTCATAAACATATTTAATGGATGGATTTAAAAATATAATTTATATATAAAAATAATAATTAAGTCTTGATTATTATTCTATAGATTATTGAATAATGAACGTTTTGACCATATTCAACCAACCAAATTCATTTTCAACTTTTGAATCAAATATCACTAAAACATCCGATGAGAACATAAATGACTAAGTAATTTTTATAATATCATAAAAAGTGATATAAAAGGATTAATAAACTTGAAAAATATTTTCTATAATGGAAATAATTAACATTATTTTGTTATTTTTTGAGATAAATAATATAAATGATGAGTCAAACTCAAGGTAGTATACTTTCTTTTTAAAAATACACTTTTAATGTTTCCTTTATAACTATACATTTCATTCATATCATTATTTTTGAAAATTAATTTGTGGATATATTTATAAGGATAAAAGTGAATTGTGAAGGAAAATTTATGTTTCTGTTCAATTTATTTATAATTGTTTCAAAATTATTTTTTAGGTAATGTTTTATTGTACTTTACAAAAAGGAAAAAAATATTCTATTTTAACATATATGGCGACAGATTTTCATGCTTCCATAACTTTTATATTATTTTTAGATTACTTTACAAGACTGAATGATTTATTAAAATAAAAATTCACATTCCTGATATTCTTATTATTTTCCTATTGGGTTTCTAAATGGAATGGATATATCAACATATAAAAATATTATATTAACGGTGAAAATAAAATTTTTATGATGCAAGTATTAAAATATTTATTTATGGTTCATGGGAATTATTTATGGGGTAAAGTTATTCTATTATAATCTAAGGGTGGGTGAGGTAGTTATAGATATCCAATTACTTGGGTAAAGCGATGGAGTTAACCAATTAGGTTTCTCCAAAAAGTTTTGGGAATATACTTTGATTGTTATTCCAAGTACATCTGTGATGGTTATTTCAAGTGAAACTATTGTGTTTACTCTAAATATAACCATGATGGCTATTTCATGTGTAATTATGAAGATTAATCTATAAGTAAGAGTGACCTAAAAATGATTCCTCAAGATACCGATATGATATATCTATTCATTATATGACATTTTATGTAAATCTTGTTATTTCCCAAGGTAAAAGAAAAGTGTATCTTACTTCATAAGGTTGAAAAGAATGACTTTGTGAGAATGTTATTATTATTTTTTCAGGATTTAAAAGAAACCTTTATGAGTTTTATTTTTTCCTCTATGATTTCTTATAAAAATTTTTATGAAAATATTTTAAAACAGAAGTTTTTTTCTTGGGGAAATAAAATGTTTATTTTGAGCCCAAATATTATTTTGAAAAAGAAATCATTTTTAAAATTATTCATGTAATACCAGTTCATTTCGTTCTTTATTATGTACCGTGCTATGTTTTCTATACTCATCCCATGTTTTAATATGCTTTTCATAGGTTTTTAATATGGGTAATGGAAATGAAAAATTCATGTTGAATTTCATGAATAATTTTAGTGAATTGAAATCAAGTTTTACATTAAAAGTTTTATATTATAAAAAATGGATACTAAGTAGAAGTGTACTCTTTTCAATATATAGTATTATTATGTATGTTTTATGAAAAAAATCCATAAAAATATAATCCTAATATATATTTTTTAATTAAATTAAATTAAATCTAGTCTAAATACACTAGATTAAGTAATGTTTAACATCGGGTCCTTACAGTTTGAACGAGTGTAGGATTTAAATAACTTTAGTGGTTAGGATGTTACTTGAGCATAAGTTAAATTTTTTTTATAAAACAATATTTTTATGTTATGGATATTGTTATGGGGTATTGGATATAACTAAATTAAAATGATACACAAAGGTGATGAAGGATTAGAGTATTATAAAAATTATTTGGTATTATTTCCCTTATAAATCTGTTTTATTTTTAATAATTCATTTCATGTTTAAAGGATTTTATTTTCAACAGATTAAGGATAATTTAGCAAGATATAATTAAAGTGATACTTCACAACCTTATTATCCATTCCATATGATTTATTCATAAATATCATGGAAAATATTATTCAAATGTTTCTAAAAGATTTTTGAGTAACCAAATCAAATGTAGGAAACTATTTTTTATCCAAATTCTTTTCATTTCACCAAACTTTTTATGGATAATGGTGTCTCATTTATATGATTTCAAAATATCAATTTAACCAAATCATTTGGAAAGGAAAATCCCACCATTTACTTAACTATTTATTCTCTAGAAATAGAAATTTCAAGATGGATGATAGATGTGATATAAAAATCATCAAAGAAGACCCTCATGTCATGATTTAAGGTATGAATTGTTTATTGTGTATTATTTATGAAAAATTATTGAGTTTAAATATAAAAATTATAAGTAAATATTTCATATATTTGATTTATAGGAATAAATTATAGTGGAATAATAAAATTAAGCATGGTTAATGTTTTAAGGATATATTTATATATAGAGTTTTTAAAATTATGATATAGGGTTATTTTATCAATCATGAAACACCTAAGGATTATTATATAGTAGGTTTTATTTCAAAAATATTGAAACATGTATTAAATAGAATCGATACCTTTGAAAAATGGTTTAGTTAAAATTTGATAATTTTTGGGAGACCTTTTTTGAGTTGGTGGTATAGTTAACCCTTAATTTTAATATATAAAAAAATTTCTTTTTGGAAGAATATATAAACTTTTTGTGGAAATAAGTTTAAAGGTATAAATAACCATTAGGGTTTCTGTGGTCTTTGATATTCATGGAATTATGGGTTATTAAAATTTTGGGTACATATGTTTTATCGTTGCGATAAACATGAAATTTAAAAGCGAATTGGTGATTTGGTGATTAATGTTATTTTGGAAGAAGTTCACTACTTTGACAACATTATACGATTAAGGTAAACTGAACATCATGAAATTTTATTTAGGAATTAAGGGTTTAATTATCTTTTAGACTAATATATGAGTTTCATCTGGATTAATGGTAATTAATGCCATTTTGGAAACTTATTTTCATATATTTGAGATTATAAGATTATAGAATATACATTTTTGTTATGAATCATTAAAATTGATTAATGTTATATAATGATAAATGTTAAATTAATTTCACATGTATGTGTAATCAAATCCTTCTGATTTTTATGTTTTGAACATGGTTAATAATATATTATTAAATTTTATATAAATTTTTTATTAGATGATCTCAGTTGTACTTTGGAAGTTATTTTTGGGATTTAAAGATTAATATTGTTTGATGTTTTATTAATTAAAGGTAATTTATTATCTGATATAAACAATTTTTTTATTATATGTAAGGATATACATAATATATTTTGGACCTTTTGTGGAATTATTTGATCATATAGAATTTTATTTTAGTGATTCAAGTAATAAAGATTCTTCTTGAATACTAATCTTTTGGATAAAAACATGAGATTATAGAGGAAATTGATTGTGGATGAAATTATACATGTCTAGTAAGTATATTTCATTATTGTTTGAGTATAAATGATAATGGTATTCTTCAACTCTTGTAATAGGGTCTGGAAATAAAAATGTTATCCATTTATTTTTCATATCAAGAAATCAACGGTCTTTTAACAAGTCACAAATTTATAGTTTCTTGATAGATAGATTTCTCATGACCATATTCTCTACCACTCTATATCACTCCTTGGGTGTAAGTTTTTTTAATCAAAATATATATTTTAAATTACCACCAATGTTTTCCTACAGTGGAAACTAGTTTATGTGTTATTCTAGATAACGTTTGTACTTTTATGTTATCTATTTTCATGTGAAATTTTATTAACCCTTTATATGATGTGGGATTTCAACAAAGGTATATTAAAAATCAAACCCTTGGTTTCCTAGCATGAATTCAAATTTCAAATAAAAAAGTTTAGGGTAGGGGATTTAATATCCTTTGATTTTAAAAACTAGTACACTATGTTCAATAACATGCACGAAATCCAACGTCATTATTAAATTAACCAAAAAATATTATTATTTAAATATGAACATTAAAACCTAGAAATTAAATTGGTGGGTATGAATAAAATTAAATTTTTAAATATATATATAAATACTATAATAAATAAAAAATTACTGATTAATTCTTAGTAAATAAGCACTCATGTTTTATAAAACCCATTTTATTCTTCAAATTTATGTTTTCATCAAAAATGGGTTTTGATTTATTTTTGTAAGTGAATAATATAATTAATTTCTAGAACAATTAGAAATTGTATTTTTTAAAAATAAATATGTTTTTTAAAATCAGAATACAAAAAAAATACTATGGATTAATTTTAATGTTTTTCTAGAAAATTTGTTTTTCAATGAATATTGAAGAATACTGATTATTATATAAAACTGTGTTTCATTTTAATGTTTTTTGAAGTAAAATTTTATTTTGGAATATTTTTAAATTTTAATTCATTAATTTTTATTTAAAATAATTCAATTATATTTTTTATATTAATTATATATAATAATTTAGTATAAATACATTTTATATTTTCAAAGGGAATTTTTCTGAAAAATCATTTTTCATCTTGTTTTTCTATTTTAATTTTAAATTAAATCATTCCACCTATGTGTCTTTAATTTTGAAAAAATTATTTTATAATTTTAATTAGGAGGTAAAAATCTATTAAATGGATCCCTTTTATTTTTGTTTAACATGAATAGTAACCTTAGTAAATTTTGTTACCATAGTGAAGGGTGAATCAGGTAATTAAAGTTAAAAATAAAATAAAAGGACTGAAAAATGACCCTAACAATTGAAATGATTTTATTATTTAACTTAATTTCATCCAAAATCATCCAATTTTAGTTATATGGTCTTCTGTTCCCATTTTTATGTGATTATGACCTTTAAAAATTTTTATTTGAAGAAAAGTAAAAAAACATCACTCTCTTATTTTTAATAATTATAATATTTTTCACATGCGGTTAACCAAATGATATGTTTAGTTATAAAAATTAATTTGAAATATTAATGATATTGATTCATCTTGATAATTTTTTTTAAATTTTATTGAATAAATAATTTCCTTAAATTCATACACAACAACGACACAATTATTATTCAATTAATGAAAAAATAAAATAAATGATATTAAAAATATGTAAAGTAATATAATTTTAGATAATTGAGGTGATAAATGAATTTTATAGATGAAAATTAAATTTTTTTGAAGTATAAAAATATTTAATATCTTGATGTTATTAAATTCCATGTTTTGAATAGCTTTAAAAATTTACATTAATGATTCTTTATAGTAAATAATATTTTATTAAATGATTTAAAAATCAATGAAAATATTATATTATCCCAAGTGATTAGTATATGGTTCAGAATATAAAAAATGGTTCTGTTATGGGTTATGTAACCATTTATAGTAAATATATTGACCCTCAAGTAGTAATAAACATTGTTGTCGCACTAAGTGTGAAAAAGGGTAATGAAGGTATAAAACCAAATAAAAAGTTTAAAAACCTAATAAAAACTTATATATTTTTTAATTTAATGAGAATATTTAGATCTATAATAAATCTATATTAATAATAAATAAATTTTTATCCATTTTGAATTGAAAATTAATTTATATTAATTTAACATTGTATGAAATTGCAATAGTGCCCCTCCCCACTCATATAAAAGGGAAAATATTCTCCTCTTTAATTTATACATAAAAACCCATTTTTTATCGAAAATATTCTAAAATACCTTCCTATCATTCAATACCAAATTTTATAGTCCTTAATCTTGTAATAAGACCAATGTTATAAGTGTTAAGGTTCTAAGAAAAGGTGTTTTTTCAATGAAGATGTATAGTTTTGAACCGAATGCTTTTGTTTTATTTCTCCATCAACCCCTATAAAATATTCTCCAGCCATTATAAAATAATAATATAAGTATACTATATATACTTAGATGTTATTATTTTAATGTAATAACCTATATTCATCCCCTATTTCATAAAATGTAAAAAGAAATCATCATTCGTGTGTATGACAGACTACCACCACACGAGTTGATTTAATATGTTTTCCATCACCATATATCACGTCTGAATTATAATGACGAAATTATAATTTTTATATGATATTAATGAAATATTTTTAATTCTAAATATTTTATATATCATTTAAATTCTTACCTTTATATTCATTAAAATATTATAACATCGTTCGTGTGTGCATGTGGACTACCACCTCTACTAAGTGATGCGATTCGTTTTTGATTTCTATATCACATGGATGATATATATAAATATATTTAAAGAAATAATATTAAATTTATGATATTTTTTTAGTTTTTTATATATAAAACAATACTTACCTCATTTATATAATTATTTTTTAAAAATTGAAATCATTACTCATGTGTACGTACGACCTACTAACTCCATGAATGTAGCAATGTTCATTTTTTATAATCATATTTAATTGTTGGATTTAAAAGTATAATATATTTATAAAAAATATAATTGTATAATTATTATTATTTATGAAATGATGGAATAACAACCACTTTGTTCATACTCAACATACCAAAGTAAATTTGGACTTATGAACCGAATATCATCAAAACATCCAATGTTAACATAAATGATTAAGTAATTTTTATAAAATGGTAAAAACTGAGATAAAAGGAACAAGAAAATTAATTTTTTTCACAAAAAAAAATAATTAACATAATTTTATTATTTAAGATGTTATATAATTTATTTTATGAGTTATAATCTAGTGAAAGGAATTTATTTTTCTAAATCCTATTTTAATGTTTCCCTTAAGACAATCATTTTAATCCATTTAATTTTTTTTAAAATTATATTACATATTTAATTTTATTTATATAATTTAATTATAAATGAAAATTTACATTTTTTGACTTCATTTAAAAGTTTTTAAATAGTGTTTTTTGTGGAATGTTTTAATGTCCTTTACAAAAAGAAAAAACTGAATATTCTATTTTAACGTATACGGTGATAAAATATTTTCTGCCCCCATAACCCTTATTTTTTTTGAATTAATTTACAATATTTATTGTTTTATTAAAAGAAATGAAATCCTTCCCTATGTTCTAGTTATTTTAGATTGGTTTTTAAAATGGAATATATATATTAATATATAAAAATGTTCTCTTATGGTTACAAATAAGATTTTTTGTGATGAATTTTTTTTTTCTATTATGGTTCATGGGAATTCATTATGAGGTTAGGAGGTTTTGTTATAAACCAAGGATAAGTGAACATGTTATATCACTATAATTCATTGGATAAAGTGGTGTATTTAACCAATTTGGTTTCACCTAAAAGAATATGGGAATATATAACAATAGTTATTCTGAATATAAATTTGATGATTATTTCAAGATTAAATGTGATGGTTACTCTAAATATAACCATGATGGTTATTCCATTTGTTAGCATGAAGGTTAATCCATATGTAATAGTGACATGGAAATGAGTCCTCAAGTTAAGTACAAGATTTATCTATGCCTTCTATGAGTTTTTATGGAAAACATATTATTTCACAATGTAAAATAATATATATGATACTTCATAAGGTTGGAAATATAATATTTTGAGAAAATTATTTTGAATCTTTCATGATTTCAAAGAAACCTTTATGGGTTTTATTTTGAATTTATGATTTCTTATAAATGGTATTATGAAAATATTTTTCCAGAGAAGTTGATTTATTAGTATATGAATTTTTTTGATCCAAAAGTTTATTTTGAAAAAGGAAAGTTTTATATGTATTAATTGAATAAAAAATTATTTCATTATTTTTATATCCATTACTATTTTTTTGATCATACCCCATTTTAAAATAATTTTATAGGGTTTAAGTATGGGTATAGGAAAGAAATAATTCAAGTTTAAAGTCATGATGATTTTTCATGTAAACAAATCTTATTTTACTACAAAATTTTTATATTGTGAAAATTGAAACTAAGTAGTTTTGTCCTCTTTAGAATATATGATATTTCCATGTAATAATTTTTATCTAAATATCTAAAACTGTAAACCAAAAATATCTTATGTCATGAATGAAAACGAAATATAATCTAAAGACACTATATTAAGTAATGATTAAGGCTGAGTACTTGTATAAAGTCTTTAAAATTATAAGAATTCCACAACCTATATGGAGTGAGATCTCAAAAGTAGTTAGAAAATCAACATAGGTCATGATTTTCCAAATAAAATATTTTATTGGAACTGTAATAATTAATGCAAATAAAATAGAATTTATGTTGGAGAGAATAAAATGGTTAAGAAGGAAAATAGCACTTTGAAGGTGTTTTGTTATAAGGATGACAAAAATTAAAAGGGTATAAAAATATTTGAATCATCTAAAGAATAAGACACCTCAAAAAATTTTGGATCAAATGACAAACTTTCATATTTTCCATATAAGTTCAATAAGTTCTATAATAAGATAAGTTGTTTTAAAATAACCTTCAACAAGTATAATTAATTTTGTAAACTCAAAATAAGTAATATTATATGAAATAAATAATGATTGGGAACATCAATAGAAACATCCCTCAACTATAAGAAAATAAAAGTTCATAAAAAAGTTTTTCAAGAAGGTTGGTTTTAAGATTAAATAAAAGAAATCCATAAATTCCATTTGTAGAGGATTTGAAGATTCCAATAATAATAATTCTTCAGAATCAGAAGATTAAGTATCTAATAATAAGAAAATATGTGTTTTATTGAACATTCAGCTAAAGTACAATCCTATTATTTATATGAGCATGAGTCCGAGTCTAAAAATTAAAATTTATAATATGAAGAATTAAATGACTATTATAACATGTTGGAAACTAAGTATGAAATATTAAAAAATGAATCAAATCCCCAATAAATTATTAATATGATATTTTTAATGAATAATAGAACATAAATAAACATATTTTCTATTTGATAGCATAGTTGGAAAATTTTACAACATCATGTATTGAATAGAGTAAAAAAATTAATCTTTTCAAAAAAAATATAATGTTCATATAGATGATGCAAGAAATTTTACTATGGAGGAGGATTATTTTAATAAAATAATAGGTAAAACTGAACCCAAAAGAGAAAAGTATGATATAATACTCAAGGTTTAAAACCCAAGGTTTATAAAAAATAATTTACAATAAGTTCTAAAAATAACACCGTGCCTAGTATTACTTTCTTTCATTGTGGAATAAATGATAGTTTTGAAAAAGATTTTTTTAAGAAATACTAACAATTGTGACCTAAATAAATTTATTTTTTATGAACAATTACCCATTTATAGTTTTAATTTTTTCAAAATAAGAAATATATTTGTGTTCTCAAATGTTTAGTAGTTAGACTTCCTAGAATCAAGAGTGTTTCGGTACCATAAAATTTTGTTGTATTATTTTTCATTTTATTGAACTATCCACACAAAAAAGTCAAAATAGTTTATAGAAATTGACTTTTCAAGGAACATGAGTGGATATTTTATAAAATTTCACTCACTACATAAAGATTATTGAGACTATGTCAGATTTTATTACGATACAAAATGACAGATAGTTGGCATAAGATCTGTTGAAAATCCCCCATCCATCATCATTAAAAAATTAAATTATTCTAAAGGCTTAAAGCACAACATGATAAGTGTTTCTAAACATTATGATGATGGTTATTTTTTATATTTTTCTAAAAATTATTTCTTAGTATTTAAAGAAAAATCCCTTAAGTTTAGATCACCAAGAACAAAATAAGGTCTATAATATAGATATTCATTGTTTATGTAGACATAATTTATAATATTTTAATGCTGATGTAAATGAATATTTAATTAGACATAGAATTATTTTACACTATAATTTTTAATAAATGAAAAAATTATCCAAAAGAAATTTTATTTCTGATTTTCCAAACCTTCATTTTGAAAAATTGGAACATTATGATGTTAAAAAGGGAAGGCAACATATGTCATATTTTAAACTAGTTAAAGAGGATTCAACTTATATAACCATATAAATTATCTATATGGGTCTATTTAGACCTTTTAGAATTTAAATAAATACTAAGATCTCAGTTTTTATGTTTTAATTGATGATTTTTAAAGATTTACTTTGGATTAATTTTTGAGACTTAAAAGTGAATCTTTTCTGTTTTCATTAATTTTGGAAATTTATTAAAAAATTAAAAAGATGTAAAAATTGTGTATTTAATAATTATTCATGGATGGGTATTTTAGAATAATTAATTTAATTAATTTTATTCAAATTATAGTATTAAACACATGTTTTCTTCCCCATAAACACCTCAACAAAATGGTGTTGTTGAAATACAAAATTATACCTTGAAATAAATTTCTAGAAAAATGTTGTATGAATATAATGTGGCCACTCATTTTTTGGATGATGCTATGAAAAAAAATTTATTTCATTAAAAGAGCTCTAATAAGTCATATCTTGAAGAAAATATCCTATGTGTTATGTAATAATAGAGAAAAGGTAGGATACTTTTACTTTTTTGGATCTATGGTTTATATATTGAAAACCAAGGATAATATTTTTAAATTTTATCCAAAACATGCTTAAGTAATATTCTTAGGTTATTATACTACTTCCAAAGCTTATCATGTTTTCAAAAAAGGTCCAGTATTGTTGAAGTTTCAACTCATGGGAAATTTTATAAGGGTGATTATTTTGATTTAAAAATGACAAAAGATGATGATTTAATTGAATATATTAAAAAGAAGATACCTGAGTAATTTTTTAGTAATAAAAAGTAAGATGATTTAGAAATTTTTTATTGTGAACCAAATATTGAATCCATTGATACTGTTGAACCAAAATGTGTGTAACCTATAAAACCATGAATGATTAAGGACCCTCCTCTATAAATAGTTATATTAAAGTTAAATGAAGGAGTTAGGACCCAAAGAAATTTAGGAAATACTGTATAATTTTCTAATTTTTTTTATCTTACCTAGAAACTAAAACTTTAGAAGAATAATTAGTTTATGAGATTTGGGATTTTTCAATGGAAGAAGAGTTAAAATAGTTCATGAGGAAAAAAGTATGGGAATTAGTTGGTATACCCTATCAATATACTTTTTTGAACTCAATGGGTATCTTGGAGAAAACAGGATGAAAAAGGCATGATCACTATAAATAAAAAAGGTTAGTTGCAAAAGGTTATATTTAAAATAAGGAATATATTGTGAATAAACCTTTTCCTTAGTATATCAGTTAGAATATTTATTGAATATAGATACCATAAGAATTTTAAATTCTATTATATTGATGTCAGATGTGCATTTATAAATGGATTTTAATGGAGGAAGTTTATATTTAACTGCCACCTAATTTTAAAGTCCCACATTATCTAAATTCTATTTTTAAACATACCAAAACTCTCTATAGACTTAAACATGAACCTAGATCATGATATGAAAGTTTGATTTATTTTATTTTATAAAAAAATTTAATATGGTATTACAAGACCCCACTATTTTCAACAAATCTTGATCAAAAGGTACTTTAATTTTGAAAATATATGTTGATGATTTTTTTTGGGTCAACAAACCAAAAATATTATAACAATTTCTCAAAAATCTTTCAAAAGAAAATTTAAATTAGTATGATGGGTGTGTAAAACTATTTCATTTGATTTCAAATTCATTAAAAAGACTTTGGAAATGTTTTAAACCAAATAAAATGAAAACATAATATAATTAAAAAATATAGACATGAAAATAGTAAGAAAAATTACACTCTTATGAGTTCCAATATTATACATGACTTTAATGAGGCTGGAAAACTATCTGACAACAAGTGATATAGAGGAAATATTGTAAGATTACTTTATCATAATATAAGTATACTAGTAATATTGTTTTTATTATGGATTTTTATTATCTTTCAATCCAATCCAAAATAATTTCATTTTAATTATATTAAAATAATCCTAAGGGATTTAAATGGAACTATTTCTATTTATACACCTTTTTCCAAAAGCCCTTATTTTAGTTTAATTTCATACATATATGCCAACTTTGGATGGTGTTGGTTGGATAGAAGATGTATCATACGAAACATTCTTTTTTTGGGCTCATCATTAGTATAATAATATATAAAGAAATAATAATTTGTAGAATGATAAATTTTTGAATCTAAATATATTATAATTGGATGTTTTTATGCACTTGTGATGTGGATAAAACACACCTTGATAGACTTTAGATTTTCTTTTAATTTTTACCCAATTAAATATTATAACAAAGGTGCTATACATATTTAAAATAATCTATTAAACCATTTTAGAATAATGAAAATCAATCTAAGGACTCATTTTATAATAGATCATAAAAAGGTGATATCACTTTAGATTTTTTTGTAACAAAAATAAATTTGAATAAATTTTTAAAAAACATTTTGCTAATGACGGATTTGATTTCATTAAATTTTAATTAGGACTGTTAATTTTTTTTTAATTCTGTTTGACTTCTTTCAAAGTCTTGTGAGTGTAAATCTATAATTAGTAAATTTATATTAACTTTACTTCATTATATATTTAGCACCACTTTTTGGAGTACTAGTCACCCCATAATGTGTAACATAGGATAGTTTTTTCATGATTACTCAACACATCAAACCAAAACCCTTCATTCATTGTAAAAAAATAGTCTTGCACAAGAATACATTTAAAACATTAGATTCCTAATAAATGTGTTAAGAATAAGAAATACTTATTTTATCAGGTTGGATAGAACCAACATGTTTCTCAAGAAATTTATCAATCATTAATTATGAGTGTATATGTTAAATGAGAAATGAATAGATTTATTCTTTGAGAAATAAGAAAGTGAGTTTTATGACATTTGTTTTTTTTACTTCGGTGATTTTTAGGACTAAATAACGGTGACCATAAATCAATAAGATCTTTTCATTTCTTATACAGTAATGGATGAAGTCTTTCAATAGCCTCATAAAGGCCATTCTGATTTCAAAACTAATTTAGTACCCATCAATTATGTGAGTCCTCAATAGATAATGAAGTCTCTATTTGGAATTCTTGATCTAGAGAAAAATCCCATGAAATACATAGAACTAGAAAGAATAGATCTTATGAAGTTTATTCAAACTATAATTTTCTAGTGGAATAGTTAGTTTCAAAATAAATTATTTCATGATGTTAAATTATTTTACATTTTTATTATTGAGAAACATGTAAAATTATAATGATACGTAATGTTTTACATGTTCTATATATAGAATAAATTGGTATAGTATTATACCTTTAGAAGACTATTAATATCATTTTTTTGTTAAATCTTGTGTCTATTTGTATGAGACTACATCCACTTGTTGTCATGGTGTAAAAAATTAATGTGATATTGTTTTAATGCGTAGTTATTTTAATTGGAAGTATTCTATATGAAAATTATTTCTATTTTGTATAGAATTTGAGGTAGAATTAGACCCAACTAATGTTCATGGGGAGTGTTCTCATCCGGTGGTTGATACTAAAGTTCCATCCCAAACTCTTACAAGTATACCTTTACCTTTGGAAGAACATGTTTGGAGTATGGATGTGAGAAAACATTTGGAAAATTAAACTCTTTATAATAGATTTAGAAAATATCTATTTTTCATTTTCGAATAAAATTAAACCTAGGAATACGATTTTCCTCAAAAAATTTCAGGAACAAATCAGGGGATTGACACCCCTCATATTGAAATTATTCAAACATCAATTTTTACAATTTCTACTATAAGGGATGATTTGAGTTTAGACATTATGATATTAGTCAGTTTTATTAAATATAATACCATCTCTAATACATTGTTAGAAATTAATTTTTTGAAATATTTCTATATGGGGAGGCTAGTAAAAGAAATAGTATTGAATTTGTTAGTTTTATTTGTAGGAGTGCTGTTAGGAATGAGGAAGAATAAGAAGAATAATTAGAAGATGAAGAAGAAGAAGCTGACAAAGAAAATCTTATCATTGTGAAAATAAAAGAAAGAATGGAATCACGTGATCCCTCTTGTGCCGAGGAAGTAATTCAAGTATATAAAAATTAATAATTTAATTAAAATTATATTCCATATGAAGATTATTGTGAAAAATCTCAGTAATATTTTTTTTCATTGGTTCGTTCACAACATACCAGTTTTGAGATTCCAATAACTTATCTTGATGATACTAATGAATGAGATTATATAAGTTAATATAATATGATAAATGAATTAAATATGTTAAAAACTAGTTGATCAAGTACTAAGAATATTTTAGGACTCTTCATGATCAAATAGTCTCAAAAAATGATTTTGATGAGTTAAAGGTATTGATTAAATTGGTCATAGAGAAAGTTTCATCTAGGTAATCTTAAAACTGGAGTTATTGGGATTAGACTACCATAAAATAAAATCTTAAAGGTATGTCCAATGTTATAGACTTGTTTACTATTGGAATATCCCTTATGTGGGGTGAAATATTATCTATTTATATACTTCAAGATCCTTACCATATCTTGATTTATGAAATTGGAATTATTCTTATAATTTCAATGATTGAAATTGAATCTATTTATAAACATAATAGGGAAATAAGTTATTTTAATAAATATAGAGTACTAGTAATTCAAGATAATTCATTTGAAGGGCACACAGATATGAGTTTTATTTTTACTATTTTGAGAAAAATGGATGTATCGTTAGACTATAACTTTTTAGTGTTGGATGAAAAGTTTGGAAATATGTCTCATCTAGATATGAATAATAGATATCAATAAATGATTCTCATTTAGATAAAGATTCTTTTTTTGAACCTCAATAATGATGGATTACTTATAAAATTAATGAAACTAAGGTTGCACTATCAATTTCTAATCCTTTTATTGGGTTAGTTGGTCAGTTTTATAATAAATTTGAAGTAATAAAAAAGTTTTTTCATAATTGTTCCATGAAAAGAGATGTGTAATTTTATTGGGAATCTTTTTCCAAAGATGTGGAATGGTGTCAAAACTCTATTATATTTCCTAAAAATTACATGATCAATATAATTGACACGTGAATGGATGTACTATATCATCTACAATGGAAACATTAATTAGGATGTACTATTTATGATCGACATGCCACCACATCTAAACATTTTAATGATATTATTTATATAACATATATTTATTCTCAGTGAAATATAATATTTTTTATATAAATTTCATTACCTTTACCATACCCTTCTAGTAAGATACCATTCATCCCTATATATATCTTTGATTTGGCCTGATCTCAAGAAGTTGATCTGAAATACAATTTAGTTTTACAAGGATAACTCAAAGATGTAAAGCTAAACTTGAAGGATATTTTTATTCCTCTGGATATATCATTGGAAAAAGTGATAATTCTTATCTACCTAACTCCTCCATTATAGTCATCCAACACCATTCCTTTAAAATACCACCTTAAAAACACCATCTTTCACCACATAACTTATATGTTTTCTTAGTTGGGATGTTTAACTAATCATGGTCTCTCAAAAACATTTTAATGCTTTCTTATTTATATTCTTTTTGAATGTGTCTAATTTTTATAAATATTTTTTTAAATTTATTATTATAGTGTTTCTATATATATTTACTAATGATTATTTCTATTATTATTTTATGAATATTTATAATTCTATTTTTAATAAAAATCAACGCAAAATTCTATTCATATTTTTCATGTATTTTTCATGACATTTATATTTGATCATGTAAAAAATTAATTATATTCCTTTTCATTATCCTTATTATTTTTGATGTCACAAGAGGGGTAGAAGATAAAGAGGTTACAAAAATTTAATCCCTTGGATCAGTTTTTTTAAACTATTTTCTTCAAATTTGTTTTTATTATTAAATGGGTTTTTTGATCATCAAAATGGGGGATATTTTTGGACACACTTATGTTGTTTTTATTAATACTAATACATTATATGTTTTAATGAGTTAAAAAATTCCTATTATTATTCTAATGAGTTTATATTAAGTGTTTTATATTTTTTCTCTACCTTCTCTTATAAGTAATGAGATATTTATTGAATAAATTTCAAAGGAATTTATCTTATACTAAAAGTTTATCTTACATAAAACTTAATTATCTTTTGGAGTAAACTTAGTATCTAAACTAGAATTTTACTCTTCACCAAACTAATTTATCTTATGGAATCCAAATTTGGAATGTTTATCTTACTATATAAGAAGACTAAATTGTGAAGAAAAAAAATTATCTTATGCATGGTCCAAATTATAAGGATCAGTCAGAGAAAAATTATGAGATAACTTTTATCTTAGGAAAGGGGAATTCATAAAAGGATTATCATATAAACATCATGTGAAAAAATGGAAGTATATTATCATACTTCAACTTGATATTATCTTATGAGGAATAATTATCCTACATAATAGTAAATTTAGTTTGTTCTATGAAACACATAATTAAATGATCTGTAGTATTTTATCATATGAAGATTCTCTATATATCATCTTACAATAATAGTGCTATCATACATTTATCTAATGAATAATAAAAAATATTTTTAATCATCATGATTATACTTTTAACATAGGTATATTCTATCGATAAATAAAATAATGATTTTAAGTGTGTCAGAAAAAGTGATTCAAAAATAAGGAATGTTTGATTAAGACATGGTGTCTTTTTTCTTTCAATTGAAAGATCTGATGAAGATGTTTTTTGAAATATTCACTATATATGTTTATTCCATATTTGGAAAACAAGGACACATGTCATTAATAACCTACGTCATTATATTTTCAAAAGGAATTTTCACTCAACTGTTTTGATTATAGAGTGTGTTTAATTTCAAATTAAAAATAGAAGACATAAATATAAGTGTTTTCACTACATTAATTATGGATGTATGCATATGAAAAGAGAACATATAAAGCTGTGTATATAATAAATATAACAAAAAATATTCACTTCAAATACATGGATAATATATAAATTGAAGTTATTATGTAGTTATTTTTCTTACAAGATCATCCTATGTATTCTATGAACTTCTTGATATAAACACAGATGAATTTCATCTTTTATGGATGTATATTCAACTACTCTTAGTTTATTCTTATAAATGTGCGGTACACCATTATTCCAAAACATATTTATGTATTTTTAAATATACATTTATTGTGATTGGGTATATTAAGTCCATAGATAGGTCTTATAAAGGTAGATCCTGGTTGAAATCTCTTTGACCTTTTCAATTAGTAATAGCTAATTTCACTCAGCTAGGAACCCCTTGAAAAAGCTATGATATTATTAAAATCTCCAAAATCATGGATTTCACTGTTAGTGGAGTGGATTAGGGGATTTATATTCACCTAACCACTCTAAATCTATTAGCTTCAATATTTTTCTTTTGTTCTTCTATTTTCACTTCCTATTTTTATTATAGAAATGATTAAGACTCACATATATTTAAGAGGGTGGTTTTAAAGGAAAGAAAATTTTCAAGAACTCAATTCTTCTTCCTCTATAGTCTTTGTATATCTTTTCTATTGGACAAAAACAATCTTTAACTAATCATTTCACATATCTATGTGACCATCAAAAAACACATCCCACCAAACATTCTCAGTGAGTTCCATTTATGAAGAATATTTTTTAAATAATTATGAGACATTGGTATTATATTCCCGATGTATAACTCTTTGAACAAATAATTTAAACTCATTTAATATATAAAATACAATGTTATGATGTTAGTAGCCTTCATTTTCCACTTAAATCTATTAGAATCATGGTTATACGAGCTAGCATTTAATAATGGGTTGTGTTTGTTATCAAAACATTTTGGGTTGTTTGAATAATTTTAACTTTAAGGGAGGTTTTTGGTGAAGTATAGAATCCTAGAATTTGTTTTTAAATAGCATTGTTTTTATAGTGTTGTCTAATTTTTTGGAAATTAAAACTAGAGGTTTTAGAGATGATGCATAAAGGATTTGAGGAAAACGGAGGAAACCTGCATGATCCATCACATGGACTATATGGCTAAGCTCACATATCACACATGTGAGAATGAAACCTTGATTGGGTGTATGTAGTTAACAAAGAAATCAAATAGTTGTAAGGAGATAGTTTTTATTCACTGTGAGGTTGGATTATATGGTCAAGGTGTTGTTTTTTAATGATCATGAAGTTAAGCATGTGGATAGAAAATGGAGTTCATGTTATGAAATAGTAAGCATGTGAAATTGAAGAATAGGTAAGTACATGATATTAGAGTAGACAGGAGTATACAATCTCTATAGGATTATTTAGATATTTTTTACTGAAGAATTATCATGATTTTTTTTTGATTAGTGAGATCATGTGGGATTTTTCAATAAATCCATGACTAACCCATTCTTTAAAAATCAATTTTATATTAATTAAATATAGAGAGTACTCTGAAGGTTGATGAAGGGAAGAATAATCTGTAGTATTTGACTCTATATGGAGTATGAGTTCAGAGAGGCTGTGTACATGGTCCACAAAGAATGTACATAGTGGAGTAAGGAGGCTTAAAGAGGGGTCTACCTAGTTTGTTTTACTGTTCACTTCGAGAGTATATAGTCTACTGATGTAATGTCTAGACCTAGATTCCACTAAATCGGTGATCTGATCTAGTTCACCACAAGGCCTTAAGAGTATATTCCTGTATGGTAGAGGATAATGAAGAGAAGTTAGTTCCAATGGTGTGATAGTGGAGAAACTATGACCACATATCAGAGTAGAAAATAGAAAATATAATTAGACAACATCCAAATTAGTAAATAAACAGAGTGCAGAAGCTGTGAATAAATGAAATAGAATTATGCTATAATAAAAAATTAAGTTCAATAAAATACCAAACAACCATTTCATATATACAATGTTAATCACCTTCTAGGATGACGATACATGTATGAGTACATTAAATAAACTGAAATAAATGTAAAATGATCAACTATTAACTCTAATCTAGACCTCATTAATAGACTCCAAGACACTACAAATCTTCTCCAGCCTGATCAAAAGAATCCACACGAGTGGCCCCACTCGATCATGCAACACTGAGCCTCATCCCTATCCATAATGAAATCTATTATCAATCTAAAAAAGTAGACATAAGGTCTACAAACACAATGAGGTGCACATACATGGGTGAAAATATAATCTCAATTGGCTACCCCAATGATGAAACTATAAATATGCTATCATAAGTGCATTCTCATGAAATATTCTCATTCTATCTGAGACACACAAAAAATACTAAATAATACAAACAACGTGAAACCATAGTCGATCACTAGGTACATGATCCCTGTCAACTAGGAAATGTGACATCATGTATATATATATATATTTATATGTGTACATATATGTTTCCATATATATATATATATTTACTTAAAAAATAATACATGATTAAGGTGAAAGGAATAACATAAACAATAAACATTCGATCCTTGTGTCTGTAATCCCGATCGTCTGGACATATTTTGAAAAGGGACTCGATCTGGATTTCATTTACTAAAGACATGTATAATTGATTTGATATATGTTTCTATTATACCAATAAAAAATACCTTCTTCTGCTAGAACTGAAAATGTCTATGAGCATGCTATGTCACAACAGGGGGATACATGTGCAAACCATAGGATCACCCATACTCACCTCCAATAAATATAATGAAGGATTCTGTACACTGATGGAAAATTTTATTAATAGTAACTAAGTTGGATGATATTCCACTCAATCCTTGTGAATCCAGTTTGATGTCTAAACCCAAGGTCCCTATCTGTAAGAGTTCATGACATTACGACTTAGATAAACCCTAAGGATCTGATACTTAGAAGATGTATAAGGAGAACTCACTATTGAGATTCCACGACCAACCCTTTTGGTATATGATCAGTAATAACATAATCATCCCGATAAAATTTGATAGTGTAATCATCCATTAGTATATACCAATGATGTGGAACACCAAGTAACACACTGCGATCTTTTAATTTATCAGAGAGAGTGTAATAATCCCCATCATTTTAGAGAGTGTAATCATCCATGAGTATAATCATTAGGGACACCATGATTTTATATCATAATTAAATAATACCATTACCAACATCACAAACATATGGACGCAATTGAAAACTTCATAACAAAATGTACACCATTCCCAAATATCATAAACATAGGCTGAGAATCTGAACACCGAGATATATGAATGGGAATTACATTATATAATAAAAATGGATCAGATGTTGGATCCTAGAAAATAAATATATAAATCCTAATCAGTAAGGATCAACATCCATATCTGAGGAGGTACATCTATGATCCAAAAAGAAGAAGTTTTATCGTGTAAGGCTCACAAGACACAAACCTCGAAGCAGCTTTGGTAGCGAATTTTGCATCATTAGTAAATGTGGGAAAGATTAAATAGAAGAGTGAGAGTTTCTGAATGCCTAAAAACACAACTAATTACATATACTCTTAGGATTATAATTTCAGCATGGGTTTTAAGGTGACAGCTACTTCCACCACTACCCAAATTTGATATACTAGCTTAGGGTTGGTCAAACTCTAGGGCACCCATTGAGCCCCTAATGTCAAAATGCAGGAAAAGAATCCAAATCTAGATCTTATATGATGATACACATAGGAAAATGAATAATAATTGGGATCATTGACCATGATGGTAAAAGGAGGAACCCTATATGAGATCCTAGATTATAAGTAAACTGATTCATCCAACAAGGGATCCTCAGAACGGTACATCAAAAAGGAGTCTTACATGGGACCTTCAATAACAATGTATGTAGGTAGAGAGATCCTACATGGGTATCCTATAAAAGAGTAAAATGGGGAATAGATCCTACAAAGGATTCCCTAGGTAGGACTATTAGTGATTGAATCCTATTGGGGACCCTAATTATTGAAAAAGGATAAAGGCATCCAACAGGGTATCCTCTAGAGAGAAACATTAGCAGAGCCATCCTATAGGGGATCCTAGGAATCAACTAACCTCACATCCTCCTAGGATATAAGGAAACATCTCACAAGATATATATCCTAAAGGTGAAATAAAAAAAATAACTTTTTAAGAGATATGTCTCCTAGTACATCGCGAATCAAAGGATCTCACCATCAAGAGATAATTGAATTTAATTACAAGAGGAAGAACCTGTCCATTTAGGAAAAAATCCTCAAAACTCCACTTAGAAGTCCTCAAAACACCTCAAGGGTTTCACCTTCTTGAAATTTGTAGAAATATACTAAAAATGGATTACTCATGTGTCCTATTATGACTCCTGGACATCAAGATACAACAAACCCTAAAAAGGGTAGTAAGGGGGTAGTACGTGATGTGTATATATAGTACACAGAGTGTACCCCCAAATCCCCTCTTGGTCAAATACTCAATCCATACATGGAATTTAAAAAAAATTACATGGCGTGTACCCTAGATGGGGTAACTTCTTGTGTACCTCACATGGTTTTTCCATGCACTTAACATGGTTGTGTACTTCAATATAGAGTGAGACACACATGGTGTATGGCCATGTACACTACATAATTGTGTGACACTACATTGGATATCTAGATTGGTACTCAGTTATAAGTCCGAGTCCTTGTACATGACATGTATACACCATAAATGGAGTGTACTTCTAAAATGTTCATCCTCCTAGAATAGAAATAACCCATGATGTCTGTTCCAGAACTATACACTTTGTGATTGGCATTTCCATAATAAAAAACCCTTAAATCACCATAAATTACCCATTTCTCCTCAAAAGGTATAGATCGTCCAACAAGGGTTCCCAAGTAGTCATAATAGGGAATTAAAACATGAAAATAAAAAATATATGGGGATTTAAAACAAATAATAAAAATGAACTACCATTGGGAAGAATCCACTAAATCTTATCCGATTTTCATGATCCACAGTTTCCCCACAATGGTCAAACTCCACCTGAGCTCCACAAAGGTACCTATCTTCTCTCTCTCTATCTCACTGTATCTCTTGATCATGCAACTCAAGCCCATGTGGGGGGGGGGGGTATGCGAGAAGACAACAAAAGAAGAATGAAAATAAAAATAAAAATAAAAATGGAAAGTAATAAAAAGAAAAATATAAAGTGGTCTGATCCGGCCCCAACATCCGACATGAGTTTATGTCTCACTAAAGAAAAAATACCCATTACAGACTCAATAGTGGAGGTGTAAACTTAATATAATGCAAAGTTATTAAGAAATATATGTATGAACATTGGTGAATAAACTAATATTTAATTAATTAAATATTAAATTTTAATTATTCCATGAAAATTTAAACGGTTTAGAATTCCACCGAACTCCTATCTTAGGTAAAAAAACCTATTCCAAGACAAATTTAGTGGTCAAAAAATTTAACTGAGATTATCTTCTTGGGGAAAATGACCATTTTATCCCTTACAATAATCTAAGATTAAAAATAAAAATTTCTTCTAATGTTTATAGTCTGGAAATTATGAGTCCTTACAGTCTCCCAACTAAAAAAATTATTGTCCTGGATAACCCTTGGGGGTCAAACAAAACCATGCACTCAACTTGAGAATTTGCACATACATTCTATCTTGACTATCTATTGACCAGTATCATAGCTTCTATAGTTGTCTGTTACATGGAAGAAACTTAGCTGTGACCAATCTATTACTTCCCACCATTTAAATACTGTTATTCTCATATAATAACACCTCCCATTCCCAATTATTGAGAGTGATTTCCTTGGGAAATGGTGGATTTAAACTAAAAATGAGGTTCTACACCCTCAAATGACTAATAGGGCACTCCCCACCAAATATATTACCTTATATCAATCCTCAAGTGCAACCTCAATATGTTCCATCACCAACCAAGAAAGATATTTAATTGAAAATAAGCTCACCATAGAGATTAAACTCTCTCAGTATACTAAGGATGATGTCAAGATGGGTCATGATCATCTCTAACTACGAGTACACTAAGATCCCATAAAAAGGCATGTATATATCTCTATGATCCACAGTTATATCAAACATGCTATCATACCTTTAAATATCTTTTGAAACCACATCTCTCAACAATGAGTGTCCATGTCCAACCATAGGTCAACAATCTTATGGTACCAAATTTATTCCTCAATGTCTCCTCTACCATAGAGGGGAATTCTCATTTAAAAATATCTTCATTGAAAAAATAACTAAGAAATGTATTTGAAACCACCATTCCTTGACTCACACACGACCACTCACCAACCTATGATTTAAATGGTACCATGTGCAACCTATGTGTACCTTTATAAACTGAATTATACTCTATAGAATTGTTTTCTATTAAAACCCAGCTGATCAAATACGTTGAATCTCAGTACAAATAAGAAAAAAGATACCTTAAAAATACTGTTAAAAATCATAAACCTCAACTGTACCATAATTTATTTTATGACCACCTATCACTTGGATTCATTATTGTATTGAGAGTCTACCCATGCTCTGAATACATATACAATAATGGAAACACTATTCAACCAGTCTAAGAACCCGAATAGTCATTCTCATCAACATTTTCTTGATGCCAAAGAACCCTAGTTGCTTTGTCAAAATCAAAAGGCATCAACATGTGTATGTTTAAAAACCTAATGACATTCCATGAATATGTCACAAATGATTTTATAAAAAAGATCACAAACTAATAATGTATTCATAAACTATACAGAAACCATCACTCAAATTTATATTAATGAAATTAAACATCATCCTATTAGGGTCTGAGTGAAAACTAAGGTCCTTTAGGTTTCCCATATAGACATTATGATCAAGTATCAGAACTCGGTCAAAATATATAACCACCTAACCCATACAGTCATACCCCTATAAGGTAGGAAAGGATATAATTGACCAATGAGGTCCAAAAATGTCAATATCATCCTACTGGGGCCTTGATCCTCTATGAGAATCCTTATAAGTAATTTATTTTTAGAGTATCGTGATACCTATATAAAATATATATTGGACTAAAACTCAATGAGAATCCATATATTGTAGCAACCCCTCTAGTTTTAGTGCACGAGAAACATCCTATTACCTATCGACATCACACTCAAAGATCTGACAAGATAACCTCAAATAAAATTGGTTATGTAAAATTTCATTCCATGATATGCATGAAAACATTGTATAGATTATTTATGAAAAATTAAATATCCAAACCTATGAAAAAAACCTTTTTAAATTTTCATCACATGAAAATAATATTCCCCATAAACCTAATAGGGTCCCTACACCTCCCATGTATGGGGAATGATTCATCATTTTCACCATAAAACATTTCAATTTAGATCCACATCACTTGATATTAGAATGAAACATATATTTTCAAGTCGACCCAATTGAGTATAATTGCACGAAAAACCTATATGGTAAAACACCATTTAGGTTTTTTGACATTTAAATTAATTGACCTCTGCCGTTAGTAAAATCACACACTAGTAAACCTATTTTATGTTAATCCCACAAGAAAAATATGATGTGTGAGACACCTATTTACTTTCATAAATAAGAATAAAAATAAACCCCTTTCCTATTTCAAATGATCCCTGAGAAATAAATCCATAACAAACTATAACATCCATACCAAATGTACATCAATCAAAGAGGAAATCATACACAACTATAACTTCATAAACTAGAAAACAATCCCATAACCCTAGAAGGTAGGACTTCTTCCTGGAACAAGTGTTATTGATGCACCAGTCCAATATCCATCATATGATTCAACAAATTCCTAATAATCCTATCTAAAATATCTCAAATAGTAATATAATAGAAAAATAAATATGTTTGATACCAATTTTTACTATCCTGACCTAGATTCCACTAAATCGATGCTCCGAGTTGGTTCTCCATAAGTCCTCAAGCGTGCCTACCAATATGCCAGAGGCTGCCGACTAGTTGTAAGAGCTTATGTTGTGATAGTGGGGATAATATTAAATCAAATAAAAGAAGAAAACAATGTAGATAAATTGATATAATCCAAATTAGTAAATAAATATAGCGATAAAGTAGTAAATAACTGAAATAAAATCTTGTAGTAATAAGAAATGAACTGTTATAAAATCCCAAACAACCATGTCATATATACAACACTGGTTACCCACAGGGCCAACCAGACATATAGGAGTACATAAAAGAAACCAATTTTTTTTACAAGGATCTGATATTAACTTCAACTCAGGCCACATAACCAATCTCTAAGACATTTTCATGCTACTCCAGCATAAACACAAGAATCTACTCTTGTGGCTTCACTCGAGCATGTAACACTGGGCCTCAACACTATTCATCACACAATTAGTGCTCAACCTAAAAAGTATATATAATGTATGAAAAAAGTATGAGGTGAATGTATATGTGTGATAATATAATATTAGTAGGTCATCCCAATGAAGAACTTATAAATATTCTGGCATAAGTTCAAGCTTATGCAACATGCTCAGCCTAGTCGAGATACAACATAAATAATAAGTAAAAAATTAACATGAAACCACACATGATTCCTAGGACTATGATTCTAGTAAAATGGAAAACATTACATAATGTATATATATATATATTCCCATATAAATATATACATAAATAATTATATACACGAGTAAGGTGAAAAAAAAAAATAAATCCACAACAGTCTATCCTTGGGAACTTAATATTGATCATATAGACATCATTTAAAAAGATCCATGTGTTGGATATTTTTTCACTCAAGCCATGTATAATTATGTCTATATCTAGGTATTTAATCCCAATAAAATATACCTCATTCATTCTGCAACAGAAATATCTCTGAGTAATATAGTCATTATAGGTGGATACATGTCCTAACCCTGGGTTCACCTGTACTCGCATCCAATCACTATACTGAATGATAAAGTATATTGATAGAAAATCCTGTAAATGTTATGTAAGAGGGTTTAGATACTAATAAATCCATATGAATCCAGTCTAATGTATAAACCCTTGGTCCTAGTCCCTATGAGATCAGTACACTGCAACTTGGATAATACCTAAGGGTCTTAGGCGATGTTTAAGGAGATCTCACTAGTGAGACATCATGCCCACTCCTTGAGGTCTTGGATCAGGGAGAGAATAATCATCTCCAACCCTTGAGAGATCATAATAATCCATTATTATATATCAATGATGTGTAACCCCAGGTCCAACACAATGATCTAGTAATATATTAGGGAGAGCATAATCATCCATGTCGGTTAGGAGAGTGTAATCATCCATGATTATAATCATTAGGGATTCCATGCCTATATATCATAATTAAAGGACTCCATAACCAACACCAAAAACATAGGGATGCCCTTAAAAACTTCATAACGTAGGGAAGACATGCCCAAATATCAAAAATAAAGGATAAAAATCCAGACCCTAGGAAATATTTCTGGGATCACAAAAATATAAGAGAAAAGGATAATAATACAATTCCTAGGTAATGTGTCTAGAAATTATCAATATTGAGGCTCAATAACCGGATCCTAGGAGGTACATCTAGCAATCCTAAAAGAAGATTTCCCATCTCATCCATCTCATCATCCAAAAACCAAGAATCACCCATGGTAGCCAACACTGCATTAATAATAAATAGGTTAAAGCATATATAAAACAGTGATGGTATCTGCACACTTAAACCCATAACCACTATCATATAATCTTGAGATTACAAGTTTGGAAAGAGTTTTAAGGTGAAACCCACTACCATCTATACCCAAACCTTATATATTATCTTAGGTTCAGTCAATCATTGGGGAACCCACAAGGTCACTTATTCCAAAACAGAGGAAAGTCATCTTACTTAGGATCCTCTATAATGATACACAAAAGATAAGGAATCCTACTTGGGATGCTTAGTTGGGAAAGTAAAAGGAGAAATACTACCTGGGATCCTTGATGATAAGTAAAACAAATCATCCTATATTTGATCTTCAAAATTGTATATATGAAAACATGTTCTACATGAGACCCTAAATAATAGTTTACAGAGGCAGAGACATCCTACATATGAATCCTCAAAAATAGTAAACAGGTGAAGCTATCATATAAGGGATCCCTAATTCATCCTAAAAGTGAAGTCATACAATAGGGGTCCCTCAATACAATAAAATATAGAGACATCCTATAAGGAATCGACTAGTTCAAAATATAAGCAGAGGAATCCTATTGGGGATACTCATAAAAAATAACCTCATAACCTCCTCAAAAACAATGTAACATCTATAATGGTAGCTATCACCTAGGGGAAATCGACAAAATCATTTTTCAATAGAGGCATCTCATGGAAAATCTCAGTTTAAAGGATCACACTCTCAAGAGATAATTGAATTTTATTACAGGAGGAAGAACCTATATATTGAAGAAAAATTCCCAAAAATTACACATAGGAGTCCTCTAATCACCTAAAGGGATTCCCCAAAACAAAGTATGATGAAATTTACTAAAAATGGACTACCCATGTGTCCAATTCCAACTCTTGGGCATCAAGATAGAAAAAACCTAAAAAGGGTAGCAAGGGTAAAATACACTGTGTATATACCTAGTACACATCGTGTACCTCTAAATCCCCACCTAAGAGAATTGGCATGTAAAACCCCATGTAGATGAAATCATGATCATGAAAAAAATTTGTACCCTATACTGATACCTTCCCATGTACTTCACCTTTTTGTGGACTTCTATATGGTGTGCGGACTACACAGGGTCTCGCCATGTACTCTACATGGCACGGTTACCCTAAAAGGGCTAGATAGTCATGTAATTGGATACATAGATGAGTCCTAATACATGGAGTGCATACCCAATAAAAAATGTGTACTTATAAAAATATTATCTTCCCCAAACAAGAATAACACATGGTGTGTGTTCTTGAACTACACACTGTGTGATCAGGATTTCAGAATGAAAATTCCACAAATGACCATAAATCCCATATTTTATCCACATAAGGTATAAAAATATATAAATCAGTACTAATAAGTTATAATAGGTCATTAAAACAGTCAATTGGTAAATCTATATGTATTTATGGAAAAACATAGAGACGAACTACCCTTGGGTAGAATCAACCAAAGATTCACCCTTTTTTGTGATCCATTGTTGTCGCAAAACATCATGAATCCTACTGACCTCTATGATGGTACCTCTATTATCTTATATATCTTTTTTGATCCCTCTCCCACTTTCTCTCTAAATGACATGAAACAAGCCCATAGAGGATGGGGGTACGTGGGGAATCAAAAGAAGGTGAAAGAAAAGAAAAGAAAAGAAAAGAATAAAAGAATAAAAGAAAAAAAAGAAAAAAAGAAAAAAACTAGAGTTGAACAAGCCATCCCTATCATATGACATGAGTTTATTCCTTGAATACGAAAATATCCCTATTCTATACTCAATGAAGGTGATGGAATCTGGATCTGATAGTTCTCACAGACGATATATCTGAATGAACACATGTGAATACATTAATATATATTTAATTTAAAACTCTATTATTAGACTAATAGATTGGTTAGAAAATGTATCTGAGATAATATTCTAGATTAAAACAATAATTTTATCCCTTATAGGAGTCTAAGAGAAAAAATACAAAATTCTTATCAAATTTACAGTCAGAAAAAGCAATGTCCTTACAACTGAGTTTTATATGTATTGTAATGTAGCCTATGTTGGATGTCCATGGGGTGAAGTATATGGTCCAAAAAGTGGAGACCATAGTGTATTGGGTGAGTTCATGGTTTACTTTATTTTTTTTGTTACTTAACATAAAGAAGATTCATGATTCCATTTTCACACGAAGGTTACAAGTAGGTATTTTTAGAGACTATGATGTTGAGTAGAGCATCAAATTTAGGCAAAAATGATGTAAAACAAAGAATAAACATGTGAAAAAATAAATATGACCATCAAGAAATTTAAAAAAAAAGGAATACTTTAACAAACATAGTTGGAAATTAGGAGTAAATAATGGTGGTACAAATAGGTAATTTGTGTTATCCTTGAATAAATTGTAAAGGAAGTGCATATGGAACAAAGTGAATACCAACAAACACCTATAATACATATAATCTAATAAAGCTTAATGAATTTTGGTATGACCAAAAACTATTTATGTATACTCACAATACTATACCTTTGTGATGAAGTAAGTAAAATCATTGTTTTCTATTTTAATTCTAATTTTGTTTTTTAGGGAATGAAAAATACAATTACAAAGATTTAATAAGTTCCTACCAATTTGGATACAAGATCCATCTATGTAGAAAGAAAACACTAACACCCTATTTCACCAATTCCCTATGATGGTGTTCCAGGGTACATCATGTTGTATCAAGGTGTTTCTTTTAGGTGTTAAATGATTGATAAGAATTTATTTGACACGGAAAATTCAATAAAAGCTAAATATGTTCCACTATTTTATGGAATAAATAACTATATTTGAATGAAAAATGATATAAAATATTTTATATCTTGGTATTGTCGTTATTTCTAATACTTTTCAAGGAATTAAAGTTAGTAATGGGATAGGGTAGTCAATGATTGAATCTGAAAGGAAATGGTTTGATATTTACACCAAGGTGAAAAATGATTTATTTCGATCTTTATTATATCATATCTATAAGAAAGTGATAAGATGAACAAGTGGAAATTCCATGTGGTAGAAATTTTCCAATAGATACAAAGGTGATAATAAATTAAGGATCTTAAGCTATAGTTATTTGATAGTAGATTTTATTATTTGAAAATGCTTCCCAATAAGAATATTGACATCTTCTCGAACTGAATCACTGATGTTATTGGAGCCATTTTAGGACTTGGGGAAACTATATTGGATATTTATATTGTTTCTAAGATATTTAAATGGTTTCAAACTCTATAAAATACAAAATTTTCATCTCTATAAGCGATTGATTTCTCCAATCTCTCTCTAGATAATTTGGTAAGTAGTTTAGTGGAATAGAAAATGTGATTTAATCCAAACCGTACATCAATTTTTCTATGTAATGATATTTTGTATAAGTAAATGTAAAATTTTTAAATCTTTAAAGAAATTAATGGTGAATATAATGTAGATAATGAACTTATCTCTCTTTTGGATTGAAAAATCAAGTGAAGAAAGATTATATCTATCGAAAAAAACTTTTGGATTGTTTTTGGTGTGGTAAAGTTGTCCATATTTCATCAAAGAAACCAAGAATATTTTATGATGAATAAAGTAAATAAAAAGTCACATTGAATACCTGAAGAAGATTCCCTCCTAGAATAGTCTGTAAAATTGGGAGTTAATATGGAAATGAATTTTAGTGGACAATATTTGTGAGGAAAGAAGAAAATAATAATGAAGACAGTTTGGTGGAAGTTGATACTGGATTCAAATCAAACATATAAGATTCCCTAATGGATAATATTTAAAATGTATACTCCATAATGTAAAAAGGAAATGAATCAGAGGGTGATGTCAATCTCAAAGTAAAACATGATGGAACCCTTTAATAACATAACATTCAGAGTAAAAAAATACAAATATAAATAGATTTCTAAAATAATCCTCATAAAATGTTATTTAGTTTAAATAAAATTTTTACCACTATAAAAATAATTGTAATAAAATATTATCCATTGGGTGCGATCAAATGAAATAGTGAAACTCAAACATAAAATTGAAAAATAGACTAAAGTGATGGATGGCCTTATTTCAAATTTAGAATGAGGATCTAAGAAGGTTGTGTGCCATGAATAGGAGGTTGTTCAATTGAGAACCAAACTTTAATTGGTATAAAAATCCTATCATTCATAGAATAATATTATTTTATCATTTTCAAGAATATAAAATTGATATAAACAGTTATGTTATTCTTTTAACGTGTCAATAACTTGTGTAATGAACATATAACTTGATTTAGTCAAAAAAATTAGGTTTAATTGAGATATAAAGACATAAAAAGAAACAAAAGTAATCGATCTGATAAAATTAAAATATAAGTTTGGTGATTTTGGAATCAAACCTAAGTCCATAGAATATTGAATAATTATCAACCTAAATGGATGAAATTAGAGGGCATAGAATAATACTCAATCCTAAAATAATTTTAATTTTCCGAGTAATTATATGAAGGATAAGGAAACAAGTAATAATTAAGATGAAATGTTTTTTCCTATTATAAAGTGTCAATTTTATGGATACCTTGGATACACTATATCATACTATGAAAAGTAAATATGATACTTAAATATAGAAACACATGGATGTCAGTAAAAGAAAATGTATCTACATTCATTAGCATATAAAATAAATACAATCCATTGTTATTATTATCAAAGTAATGTTTTTTCATAAATATATTTATTGTAACACACTAATAAATTAATCCTACCCCAAAGGAAGTAAGAGAATAATAGATTCTAGTCAACCAGATGAGATTGAATTGAAAAATAAACACTATATTTTACATGAAGATGTAATGTTTTATTTTACTTCTAGTTTCAAAAAGAAAAATTTGAGGACTTAATTTACTTCAACCTAACCAAATATAACATAGAATTAAAAGTAGAAGATTTTTAAGGTGAATCTAGAATAAATTTATCTTTAAGTAATAAATCACTCCATCACATAGATTACTGATAGCGTGTGTTCATCTTACATGTTAGGAAATATAAATATTTTGAAAAATGTTAAAGGTAGAGTTGATATAACCCTTTTTTTAATTTATGGTTCTTCAGAGATCAAGGGGAGTGGAAATACTCATTTGGGTGATGATTATATAATTAAGCCTATAGTTATCGTTGTTGATGGGTTATGAAACAACCATGAAAGTTAGAGATAACTTTATGTCTCTTTATATTATGTTGAATTAATAAGAAATGGAGTCTTATGTATGGATGATCTAGATATTATCTTATGATTGGAAAGAGAACTAATGATAATCTCTACTGGGTAGAAAATCATAAAAATTCAATTCATCTTACCATGGATAAAGAAAAAAACTTATACCATCAGAGGTCAGGTCACATACATAATCAAAACATAAAAAACATATCCAAGATAAAATCTTTATGAAAATACCATATATAAAGATATACAATGAAAATATATATGATTATGATATATGAGGGAAAATTTGGTGGAATCCTTATTAGTGAATGAACAAGAGGGCATCAAATTTGGGTGATTTAGTCCATTCAGATGTATGGGGTCTGAATAATATATTTGTAACAAATATATAAATATATTTTATTCTTTTTATCAATGAATATAATAAAATATCCTACTCCATGTTTAAATAAATCACGATAATGGTCATAGGATGCATGAAGATGTATTTTAGAAGAATATAAAATGCGATTAGACATGAAATTAATATATTTAGGTTTGAAATGGAACAAATTATACCTCTATTGAGTTTGAAAACTATCATAATAAAAATTTCATTATTTATAATGTTTCATCTATGATAAATCCATAGAAAAATTTAGTTTTTTATTGAGAAAATTAGACAGTAAACAATATATCCAAAACATTAATCAAAGAAGGTGAAATACTGTTACTACTAAAAATAGGAAGTAGAAGTTATAATATAAAGTTATAATCTGAAATTTCTAAGAGCTGGGAATCAGATTACTTCATATGAAATGTGATATGGAAGGAATCCATCATTAAAACACTTTCATGTCTTTGTAATTCAATGCTACATCGAAAAAACAGCAAGGAAATTGGGGAATCTATTAAGGTACTACAAATGAAGTATAATTTATAGGATACTCAAAAAATAGCAAGGTCCAAAATTGAAACAATAATGTGTATATTAAAATTTTAGAGAGAAGGGATGTAAAATTCATTAAGGGGAAATATGAATAACTCTAGAGGCATAATTTTTTATGTCTAATATAAAGTAGAAGAAGAAGAAGATGAAGTCCTTTAAAATCCAAGATCTATAAAGATTTGTGAAAATGATGAAGGCTCTAAGGATGATTCATAAGGGAAATATGAATCTAAAGAAGAAATTTTATTACCTTAGAAAATTGATAGGACAAAAAATGTTGATCCTTCTAATATAATGGAATCTATAACAGTAAAAACATGGAAAATGAGAATGAGAATTTTTGATCATGTAGCTATAATGTCAACAATGGATCCAACAACATTTAAAAAAGTAGTTAATGATAAATAATGGATTAAATAAATTAATTATGAATTGAATAATTTTTATAAAAACCAGACTTGGGAACTTTTTAAAAGTCCATAAGGTCACAATGTGATAGAAAAAGTGGATCTTCAAGAATTAATTTTATGATAATGGAAATTCAGTCATAAATAATGAAAACTTGGATTTTTAACGATATTAGAAGATTAAATTCATTGATATTTAAGATGTATTATCTCTAGTGTCATGATATGAGTCATTTATAATTTTTTGGCTATGCAATTCAAATCAAATATAAATTTCATCAGAAGGATGTCAAAATAAAATTATTGAATGTATTTCCCAAAGAAGAACTATATATTGAAGAAAAACTGGACTTTTAAATTGTAAATGATGATAATAAGGTTTTCAAATTGAAATAGGATCTATATAGTCTAAATCAACTACCATGAGTTTGGTATGCTTGGACGAATTAATATTTTAAGATGATTCAATTCCAAGATAGTGGTTTCAATCATAAATTTTATGTGAAGGCATCCAAGTAAAAACAATTTATAGTTCTCACATATGTGGATTATATTATCTTATATTTAATTAAGAAGAAATATGTTGATGATTTTACAAAGCACACAAAATTATAATTTGAAATGTCTATAATTGGTGAACTCACATACAATATTAGGAATTATGTTACACAAAATAAGAAATATACATTAATCTATTAGGAAGAGTATCAATTTAAGATACAAAATAAGATAAAAATTCAGGATTCCAAACCTATGATAAAAAAATATGAGATCAGAATGAATCTTCGGAAGTACAAGGATTGGAAATTTAATGATCCCACCTTGTATATGATGAAAATTCGATGTCTTTTATAATTTACTATTACGAAAACAGATACAATACACGTCACATGTTTAGTAGCTCATTTACACAATAATATGAAGAAATAACATATTTTATTGGAAATAGAATCATGAGGTGCATCCGAATTACTTTAAATTATGGATTTTTATTTGACTTAAACAATGATGAGGAAATATATAGCTTTTCTAACAAGGATTGGGTTGAAGGTGTTGTAGAAATTATTTTTACAAGACATTGTGTATTAATTACAACAATTCAATGAACTGGTTGGATAATTAGTTAGTAGGAAAAATATAACTAAGTATAGAAGACTCATAATATATCTTAGTGACTAAGTAACACACTCAAATATTACAGATGAATAAACATTTGAAAGATATTAGGGAAGAATTAAAGAAATCAATAGTGATATATAGTGATAAAAAGATTGTGATTTAAATAACAAATATTTCTATAAAGCACTCTCATACCAAACATATCACAATATTATACTACTTTATCAACGAAAATGTGGAAGGAGGAATGGTCAAGCTAGAGTATGTTGGCACTAATGTGCAAGTCACATATTTTATGACTAATCATTTAGCCACTCCTTTGTTTGAGAATAATTAATTGATATTTACATTCAAAAACCTCTATCAAATCGAGAAGGTTTTGAATTTCCCTACACCCTTTCTATCAATTATTTTTAATTGTGTGTAAAGTGATGTATGGTTAAGAGTGAGAAACATTTCAAGGGGTTTGTCATGATAAAAAATAAAATATCCAAGACCATTTATCCTTAGGTTTATTATTGAAGTTATATAACTAATGGTGCAATTAAATGAAAACTTTGGGTTATGTATGTGAGTAGATTCTCTAATCGAGGGCTAGTAGATTATATTGAGACATATGTAGTTTTGTAATGTCATACATCACAAGATACTATCTTGATCTCTTATTTTATATATAGATCATTGCTCACATATACATAGAGTTATGTATGTGTTACTATGGTGTTTATGACGCTTTTGCATCTTTCAATTTCACATTATATTTCCCAAAAACCTAAATGAGAATAATTTTGGAACCAAGGTGATTTGAACTTGTATTTGGTAGTGGACTATGTTTTTTGTCAATAGTTTATAGGTTATTCAAGGAGTTTGATCTTTAAGGGAGGTTTGTAAAAAAATATAGAATCCTAGAATTCATTTATAAATGGCATTATTTTCTAGTTTTTCCAAATTTTTGGGCTTAAATACTAGAGGTTTTGTAAAAAATGTATGATAGATTTAAGGAAAATTGAGGTAGCTCATGTGGTTAACTAGGAAACCAATATGGTCAAGAATAAAATATTCATTATCAATATTGCAGACCATGTAGTCAATTATTTATCCTAAATTTGATGTATGTGGTTCATCGAAGAAGCGTGAGGTATTAAGAAAGTACTTTTTTGGTCCATAATGTGGTTGGAGTGTGTGGTGAAGAAGAATTGGTTTTAGAATGGCCATTAAGTCAAGTACACAATCATAGAGTCATGGTTTATTTATGGAAGGTTAAGAAAATGACATCAGAGTGTAAGTGAGTATGTTATTTTTAATAGGAGGTGAGTACTAGTTCTTTATGGTAGTATATTGAGTGTTTTTAAGGGTTAAAATGTATATCTTGTGATTAGTGAGTTTCAAAAAGGTATATTCCTGTAAATACTCAACTAATATAATATTTATGCATGAGAAAAAGATTAATAAATCCATTGATGTTTTAAAATTTTGTGGAAGGAAAAATCATTTGTGTAGTTGTACCATTTGTGGAGTACCCATTCCATATTGTTGTGTTCATGGTCTATAAGATGGATATGCAGTGGATTAATGCAGCATGTGGCAGGGGTCTACCAAGTGGGGTACATGGTCTACTAGAGGAGTATGTGGTCTATTATGTTTTATAGTGGAAGGAGGAAGTTAGACTATGCAGGAGGTCTTCTTGGTAGAGTATGTTATATCTGAAGTGGAGTGTGTGGCCCAAAAGGGGGGGTACCCAATGTATAATTTCTCACATGGTTACTTCTAGTATGGAATATTCCTGGTGGTATTTTTAATCGAAGGTCATATGAAGTTATTTTTAGATACCATTAAGGTTATTGGAGCATAAAATTTTGGTTTTAATGATGAAAATATAAGAATAAAAACATTATAACATAGAGGGGGACCTTCGAGTCATTAAACTGTGGAAGACTTCTTCCAATACAGTGAGAAAAGAGGAGTTTATGGAGGTGGTCTAAGGGATGTATTTAACTATCCTTGAATACATTGTAAATTAAATTAACCCAATACAAAGTGACCTTGGATAGACACTTAAAATTCATATAATAGTTTTTATTTGTGACCTGAAGGTCGATATGAAGATTGGTTACCACTAGTGGTATCCTGGTACTAAAGATAAAAAGTGGAAAATGAAGTTTAATATAGGAGGATCATAAGAAAAAATATTGTGGAGGAAAGAAAACCCAACATACCACATATCAAAAGTGTTGGAAAATAATCCCATAAACTCTCTTAAGGGAATATAGAGATGTTTCAAATGTGGAAGAGATGGGCATCCGACTAATCAAAAAATAAAGGAAATGACCAAATCCACTGATGTGGAAGAAGAAAAGAAGGTCGGATCTATTCTCATCCTGAATTATATTGTTTTAATTATAATGAATACATTTATTATATGATCCAATTCTCCAAGACAATGGTTTTAAAATTCAATCAATGAAAACAACATGTATGTCCTTGAGAGAAGGGAAGGAAATATTCTATCACTACAATTATGGTGGATCCTAAAAATGATGTGTTAAAAGGTACACTGGTTATTCATTAAAAGATAGTGAACAAACCTTTTGATACTATTTATATCCATTATTTAATATCTTCCATCTTTATTAGAACTATTTAAACACCATCTAAAAATATAATGGTTTATTAATACATGAGCCGAGAAATTTTGGAAATAATTTCATCTCAAGTATATAACAACATCTTAATCAAATTTTACAGACTTAAACTCTATGAAAACATATTTACACTTCCTCTAGTGGAGTTTGATGTTATATTGGGAATTAATTGTATATATTTATATAAATATTACGTTAACAATAATGATAAGGAGACCACTCTTCATATACCAAGTCGTCCTATGATTCTATACCAGTGCAGAGATGGTGATGAATATACTTTGGAATAATTATCAAAAATATGGATATTATTGACTTATGATTAAGAATATCTCTCTTAAATTACTAAGATAAAGGAATTGATCATGCTTAATGATATTCCCATTGTGAGAGAAAACCCTGATGTGTTCCCAAAATAAATTCTCAGTAATCCTCATAAGTGATATGCTAAGTTATCAATATAACTTATATTTGGATCTATTCCCATATAGAAGAATCCATATAGAATGGCTAAAATTTATTTATAAGAATCAAAGATGTAGTAACAAGGGAATATGAATAAGATTTTTATATGCACAAGTGTTTCACCATGGGGTGATAAAATGATCATTATAAAGAATATGGATGCATCAATGTGCTTATTGTTTGATTATCACGAGCTCATGAAAATCATGATTAAGAATAAGCATCCCCTTCCACAGAATGATGGATTGTTTGACCTACTATGTGGGGCCTAGTATTTATTTAAGGTTGACCTTATGTCTGGATATGAGAAATTGAAGGCTAAGAATGAAGATATTACCAAAACTGCCTTTAGAAAAAGGTATGGACACTTTGTGTATGGAGTGATTTGTTTAAGACTCACTAAGGCTCCACCAATATTTAGGGAAATAATGTATAGTGTATTTAGAGATTACATTGACTTTTTTTATAGTATTAATATATGATATTATGATATACTCCAAAATCAAGTAGGATCTTGTGATTAATTTGAATAATATACTAAATAAATTTCTAAAGAAGAATATATATGAAAGGTATGATAAATGTGATTTCTATACAGAATAAGTATATTTCTTTATGTATGTTATCACCAACAAAGGGATATCTTTGGACCTATCTAAGACAATGAAAATTGACTAGTGACTGAGAAAAACATTTGTAATGGATATGTATAGTTTCCTTTGACTATTTGGGTTTTACTGAAAGTTTATGAGAAACATCACTTGATTGTCAAACCTTCTAACCAAGATAAATCAGAAGGATGTAATGGTTTTATAGACCAATAAATATAAAGAGAGATTAAAGGATTTAAAAAAGTTTTATCCCTATATTTGTACTTACACTACCCAAAAGTGTGGAACACTTTATGGTATACAATGATGCATCAAAGATGGGATTTGTTGCTGTATTAATACAGAATGATAAAGTGATTCCATATTCTTCAGGGAAGTTGAAATTTCAAGAGAATAATTATCCAACAATTGATATGGAGTTGCTGGCAGTAATATTAAAATTAAAAATCTTGTGGCATGATATCTATGTGGATAAGTTTAAGATATACACAGATCATAAGATCATAAAATATATATCCACATAAAAAGATATTAATATTTCTCAAAAAATATGGTTATATTTGATTAATAATTGTGTCCTCTCAGTCTAATACCATCTTGGGAAAGAAAATTAAGCGGAACATTCTCTATGTAAAAATGATAATGTAAACTTATCAATGACGATAATTAAGAGGGATCCAATATTCTTAGACTTGAAAAGGTGGTAAATTTGAATATAAAGAGAGGAAAAACATCTATTCTATATAAAATTATTTCTCAACCATCCATAATGAAAATTATAACAAATTATCAAAGAGATGATGTGGAAATTATGAATAAGGTGGATGCTATAAGAAATATGACATCCTTAGTGTTCAACATGGAAGAAGAATAAGTTGCAATATTTGGTTCATGACTATTATTATTATGAAATACCTAGATAAAGAATTATTTTTTGAATGATTCACATAGCTCGAACTTCTCTACCAACCTACGGATCATAAAGATGTATTGAGATCTCTGAGAGTACTACTAGTGGGACTATATAAAGAAAGAGATCATAAGGTATGCATTTATATTCCTAGTATGTCAGTTTGTGAAGTATTAAAGGAAATATTCTAAGGGGATGATGTAACCATTACCCATACCTATTTGGAAATAAGAAAACATCAACATGAACTTTTTCACTTTTATTCAGAAAAAATCTAAAGGAAATAATGATACATGGGTTGTCATGGATCACCATAAAAAGATTTCTCACTTAATTTCAATTTGAGTGGACTTATCATTCAATAAACGTAAAAAAATATACATTGGATAAGTGGTTAGACTTCATATAGTACCATTATTGATTGTAACCTTTCGTCTTAAAAGAGTATACTCTAAGTTCTATAATATTTAAAAACATACCATAAACACTAAGTTGAACTCTAGTATGACTTATCACCCCAAAATTGATTGCCAACCTGCTTAGAAAATCTGAACATTAGAAGAAATGCATATGTAATTATTGATGCACTTTGAAGGAGTATAGGACAAATATCTTAATCTTTCTGAGCTATATAAACAAAAAAAGCTTCCACTCAAACTTACAAATGCCTCCATATGAATCTATTTTATGGAAAACAGATTAATAAAACTATATTTCAAGGATTAAGATGGAAAACTCAAGAAGATGGGACCTGAAATGGTTTAGGAAAGGGTAGAAAAGGTCAAGACTATTCCGAGGAAAATTAGGGCTTACCAAAGACAATAAAAGAGTTACAATGTCAATAATTGAGGTGGCCTGAAGTTTGAGGTTATAGATAATGTATTTCTCTATATATATCTACCTAATAAAGTCATGAGATTCGGAATGAAGGGAAATATAATTCCTAGGTTCGACGACACCTTTGATATTCTTGATCACATCAATTCTATGATATATCAATTTGAACTTCCACCGACCATATCTCAAGTAAATGATGTATTAAACGTCTCCCTTATGAGAAACTAGATACCCAATAACTCACATGTAAATAATTAAGAGTTTTTATAGATATAAAATGATCTATATTATGAGGATTGGTCGTTAAAGATATATAACATAGAGATAATGTTCTATGAAACAGGAAAACTCACCTAGTAAAAGTATTCTAAGAAAACCATAAGTACGAGGAGGTGACATGGGAACTGGAGGAAGTGATGAAGGAGAAGCACCCTAATATATTTTCACCTCAATATATAAAAAAATGTAAAGGGTGTGATTTATTAATGTGGGTAATGGCATTAAATTTTATCAATATAATTTTCCTTATGAAAATATAATTGTGTTCCATTTTGTAATATAATATTATATAATTTAGATGTACCGCATGATGAAACCAAAAACAATATAATAATTTGGAAAATTAATTTTGATAGAAAATATGTCTATAATAATTGAGAGTATTAAAATGGGAAAATAAATAGAAAATATGTCAATAAGAGTATGGAAATTTGGGTCGACTCGATCCCCTAGAATAATCACACCCACAAACAACATTATAAAAAAGATGGAGAATATTTGTGAGGAAATAGATATTTTGAAAAAAATGATATATATAACAATGAGAGATAATAAAAGTGGTATAATAACGAATGAAATGATTTGTATTTATAAAAACTAGAGAACCCATATGAATTTTACAAATCATACCATTTGAATAGTAATCAGACCATTGGACTAGTAACAAGACCATTAGAATTGTAATATGATCATTAGAAAACGTAACATGACGATTATAATATTATTATCACATATTTATATATAAAATAATTTTTAGGTATCTTATAAAAGGAAAATATGTCTTATTTACATCATAATACAGGTAAATACATGTTTTAAAAATTCTTTTAAAAATTCTAAAATAAGTGTTTCTATTTTTGAAAACATATATGTTTTATTTTCATTTCTATAATTAATATAATTATTTAAAAGAAATTTTCTTCTCATAATATGATTTTATAAATATATATTTTGTTTTTTAAAATTTATAAGATAATTTTATGAGAACATAAGTAATTTTTCAATGGTTTAAAAAATTAATCATAATGTTAAAATTCCTAATTTTCAAATAAATGAGGATTTTATTTAAAATTTAAATTTCTCATAATTAGAGAATCATATTAATGAAATGTATTTCATTTTTGGAATATATATTAGAAAATATTTATGGTTTTTATGGTATATTTCTAAATCAGTTGAATTTTTGGTGAATAGTAAAATATGGTAAATTAATGCATTTAGAATTATAAACTAAATACATGAATTTTTGTGTAATAGATGATGTAGGCACACATAATTTCAAACTCATATTCAATTTTTACTGTATTCAATCAAAAAATTAAAACTATTGATATTATTGATCCCAAATAATAAACTAATGAATATAGAATAAAAAAACCTGCTTCACCTCCCCATATAAATACCACCCGTAACCACCCCTTCTCCTCTCACCTTATAAGTGTAAGATATTTCCAAAATTCTACCCCAAACTATTTTCAAACCTATAAAAAACTTCCTAGTAATTAATTTCTCTATAAATGACCCATTTTATGTTCTTTATGGAGTATTTCAAGGAGGCGTTATATAAGAGGTAACATTCTCGCTTTACCTATTCTAAATTATTTTAATATTATAAATTCCCATAACATCCCTCATATAACATGAATTAATGAATATATTATTTTATATATAATATAATTTTATATTTATAATGGAATATCTAAAATATATCCACTTAGTTCGTCCTTTTATTTTAAAAAAGAAACCATTGTCCATATAATATCGGTTAAACATCTCAATGGATAATTAGTTTTCGTTTTCCATTACCTCCTTCGTGGATAGTAATAATTTTATTATAGATTAATAAAATATTAATAACTATATTATAACTTTTTTTTTCAGATTCTGGAACTAATAAATGGACTTAATATTAAATTAAATGTAACTTGTTCACGATGGTTGATAAAACCGCTTAAATGAACTAATTGTAAGACAATAAACTTTTTACTAAAGAATCATCCTTATTTTGGAACACATATGGGTATTTGTGAAAATTATAATATTTATAATTATGTGAATATTGTTTCAATTAATTCTTTAGTTTTAGTCCCATTTTACATCAACATAAATAATTATCCACAAATGATTCAATATTCAAACCATGAAATGAATGCTCTCAAAATAACAAAATTAAACATTATATATAATCCAAATGTCCATAAATGAACATAATAAAATTATATTATATAAAATAAAAGTATAAAATATTCTGAATTTTGTAATTAATGAATCTAATTTCATTATTCATGACATTATGGTCTAGTGAAGAACAATTCTGGAACATAAGTTAAGGGATATTTCTGAACATCCATACTCTCTTTGGGGTTATACTTTTTCTCTCTTACCACACTTTATCACTCTAATTTTATTATTTACTTCATATATATATATATATGTTACAAATATATATATATATATATATATTTATTCATATTTCTTTTATAGGAAAATACATGTTATAAATGGTTTCATTATTGATTCCTCTCAACAAGAAACCCAATTAAAGGGAACTTCCCTATTTGATATCCCATTTCATATAAACCTTTTAAAATATTGGAAGCCACCCATGTTTTCTAAAATCCCAAATTTTATCATGGAAATCCATTTTAGATCCTTTTATAGATTTTTTAAATTATTATTTCATTACCCATTTTAAAGATGCATTACCCATTTTCATAAAGCTTTTCTTAAGTTGTAATTTTCAAAATGGATTTCTGCACACTTTTGATATATTAAATTTAGTTGGGAATAATTTATCAGGAACAATGATTATTTTTTTTATTAATTTATAATAAAAATTAAATTATTTTTCTCTAAAAACCATTATGATCTACCCTTTGGTTATAATAAACGACATGATTATGAAATCCATTTCATTTATGGGTAATCTTGATGTTTATGCCTTTTGTTTGATTTCATTATAAGAAACAAATATTACTGTACATGTTATAATTGATACACCTATAAAGTGATCTAATATATTTGGTAATGTTTTAGTATTATTAGGTGTCATGTATGTGATTAGGAAGTAAAATTAATCCATTACGGGACTATTTCCACCATGTGAAATCATCTTGGAAGTTAGCCTTGACTCGTGTTTATGCCATGTTATATGTTCTCACCACATTCATATCATTACATGATCATTTGATTATATTTTTTTATGTTATTCCTATATATGATTATTCAATATAAATTCCTTTTATGTTATCTTTTTTTACATTTTCACTCATATGTTATACATAATTTCCTTGTTTATCACCCTAATTGGTTTTTTAGGTCACCCATTTTGCCTATGTATTCCCAAGTTGTCCAATGCAGTTTTGTGAGATCATGGGATGTTATGAAATCATTATATATTTTAAAATAAATAAGTTTCATTTTAATTTCACATTTAATAATTATATTCCTAGTCTTCAAAAGACAGTAGGATTTTCAATCCCTAGGCTTTATTGAATGTATATTTTTGTTCAAAATCTTGTAATTATGTAGAAAAGGATTGAGTTTCTATATAAAGTGGATTAAATTCGGAGGAAAATATTAATTTTCTGTTAAATTTAACCAAAGGGTGATATTTGTGCTTAGATTGGGAGGAATGGTACTATTTTTTCAAGTACTTGGGAGAATTACATGTGACGACACATAGGTGAGTTCCATGTGATAACACATTAGAAAATGAAACACATTCCTCTATAAATGACATGGGAACATCCCTAATTTAATGTACTCATATTACAAAATAAATCCATAAATTTTCATGCTCCTTATTCACTAAAGTATATCTTTTAACCCAAAGTAAGCATGGTATCCTTCATGATTCACTATACTCTTGGTGTTATGGTGTTGGGTGTGTGCGATCTTCACGTAATTCCTCTACCTGGGTGAAGTAACATAAGAGAAGGTAGTTGGTGAAATTGAATGTACCGTTGAAAGATTATGGGACAATGATTTACACTTTTTCATTATTGATTGACATAAAAAATCATATATCGGGGAGAACAACACTATTATAAAATCTGGGATTCCACATGATGAATTTTATACAGAAAAACATTAAATAAAAATACCCCATTCAATCTGAAGACATGGTTGACATCCACTCATCCCCGGTGATTAATGCTCCAAGGGTCTAGAGGAAATATATCTTGTTCATAAACAAGAACTTTGAAATTTCATAAGAACATCTATCATTGGATTCTAAGTGCTAGCCTAGAGATTTTATGACACCTTTAACATCCCAACGATCACCGTTGAGACAATCCACCAATCCAAGAAGAATAAATTTGAAATGGTGCACAAATTTTCTCCTTCTCTCTTTAATAGGTAGGAGAGTAGATAGAGTCTCCCATAAAAATGTATTGAATACTAATCCATGTGATATCATACTACTTCTATATGTAGTAATAAAATTTTTGATAAAGGCTCCCCAACCCTTGGATATTTATTAACAACTAAATAAATTATGAATGACATTTCATGACAATATGACTGAGTCATAAATATAATTTATATTTTTATCAAATAAATATAAAAGAAAAAATATATTACAAGATAAAAATGATTCATAAACATGACTTGATATCCCTAAAAATGTTAAACGATCCTTGAACATTGAAAAAAATTTCATTCGTATAATATTTTCCATGTAATTACTTTAAAACATGTAAATAAATTTAATAAAAAAATTCAATGAAAATTATTTTAAACTCGAATAATATGAATTTAATTATTCCATGGTGACTATATATCCTCAGACATATCTCAGAACATGTGGTGGGTCCCACCATGTCTGAATTCCTATTCATCAGAATAAGGAGGAATTTTAAATACATATAGTGTGTGACTCTATATGACTGTATCTCAGTATAATTGATTAATATTAATAGAAATGTAGAAAATTATAAAAACCCACCAAGGTCCCTAATGAGATATGGGGCACTCATAGTAATGAAAACCATCCTACAAACACATTCCATGAAATATAATATCTTTAACTCTTGATATCTTATAAACTAGGACACTTACCTTGTGTCATCATCCTTTATTAATTTATTATTTATTGACTAAACTAGATGGACATAGATTTTTGTACCATGGACATGGATTTAGTTAAGGTACTACCATCCTAATAAAATAGTCCCAAGATATATCTTCCTAATGGAAGTGACAAATTAATTTTTTATTATTCAACCATTTTTATACCACCAATGAATCCCCCAAGACAAGCTTCCTCACTATGACTTTAATGCCAATTTTTTTTACTGCATATACTTATGAGATCAAATGGTATTGATTTATAATAATCTAAATTTAGTAGAATATTACACATTTTTGTAGATAGGAACTACCAATGACACCTGAATCCTGTGTTGTTCCTATTAGAGAGACAGTGCCCATGATCTCATATACTCAATACCATCAAGTTTGAAATTCATGAGAATATTCCATAATTCTTATGATCCCCCAAAACATTATATCCATAAATCATCTATATCTAGTCATTATGATGTATCTAGACAATATTACATAAATTAATGATTAATGTAAAAGTATATCAAGGTTCTCATTATTTCATGGGAACTTTTATATCTTTTTGATATGACAAATAGTATATGGAAATTTCTCTTTAAATAATGGATGTTGAAATTTAAACACTATTATGGTAATTTTAAATCATGCATATCTCACTGGATACAAAATATGTTAATAAAAATGTATTATTAATGTGTGGTTTAGGTAACTCACTATTACAGTACAACCACATTCATTGGATCCAATTTAATAATTATTTTTATTATCTATCACATGGTGAGATCATGTTTTTGATCCATTGTGGATTTAGTCTTGGTTCTTCAACGTGTTTTCTACATGGTTATTATACTATATGTTACTTCAAAACATTGAGTAATACTTTTAAAGATATGACATCCCTTGGAATTTTTTTCCTCTATCAAAACAAGAATTCCTAGTCTTGGGCCTTCTTAGTATATATACTTTTCTCAAGGTATAAGAAACTATTAGATCAATATCAATATACCATATTCCCTAAAACTCATGTTGTTACTTTAAGTCAATCTCAATAGAGTTTATTTCATTATGGTATTATATTACTATAATTAAAATAATTTTTTCCATATGTTATTAAACTTATTTTACTTTTAAAATAGTGGTGTTATTATTAACCTCCTATTTACATATGGGAAAAATTCATACCAAATGATTATTTATTGATATTTTTTATTAATTTAATAATAAAATGGACATTATTAAGATACAAACCTTATTGCAATTTTTTGATGTCACTAACCATTTTTGTATATGTTTTATAGACGACTTCAAAGATTTTTGTTATTGAAATCCAATGACCAATTTAATGATCCTAGAATGTATATACGACAAATAAAATTATAATCGATTTATGCATGTCGACTTTTTATAAGCAATAGAACCTTATTGGTACTGTTCTTATACCACCCATGTATAGTGTCACTTGAATACCTAGTGTATAATTCAATATAATAATCCCATGTACTTTGATAGATGGAATCAATTATTGATTTTTAATTATTCTTATAATTTTTAAATTATTTACATTTTATGCATACTTGTAGGAGTCATTAATCTCAATAAATAAGGTATCACCCACTATAATGAATAAAAACCATTATGATGGATTTATCCTTCCTATGATATTTTGGGATCTAGAATAATCCTTTTCCACAACCTCTTTTGAGAATTATTCTCATGCCAAATACTTGTGATTATATGCCATTGACTAGATCCAAGTCAATCTTTCTCCCACTATCTACAATAGACATGTGGACCCTTTTATGAAAATATTGTCTAGCACATGAATATATAATTTTTATCTCCGAGATTTATATTATATCATTGAGAACATTTAGGATAACTAAATTAAATGAACATTTTAATTTTATTAATGAATTTTTTTTATTTTCTAAAAAACACTTTGCATCTAAACACAAATTAATATAAAATACTGTTTTTTACCATGATAAAACTCATATGATATAAATTTTTCATCATGGTTGGCATACTAATATGGGATAACACCGTTATTTGTTAATAATGTCTTAAACAATAATGGATGTTTCTGCAAACAAAATGAGTCTCAACATTATTGCTCTTTATACACACATCATGACTCTGATGTGAAAAATAAAATGTGTGTTTAGGAATTACTCCTTGCTACATTTTTCTTAATCTATGTTTTCATATAATACTCATCATCAATCCTCCTTAAAAATATCATATCTTTGATGTAGATAAGGTAATTTTCCTTTAGGAATTACTCCATGTTACATTGTGAGGATCAATGAATGATTGGTTAAGACATTATTTGGAACATAGGCCTAAAGAAACTCATATCTTATGATCCTGCATATACCATACTTCACTTTAATATTACTTATTATAATTAAAATAATCTCATGAAGTTTATGAATTTACCTATAGATTCTATTTTGAATAGTTTATGTTCTCTATCTGAACTAATTCCTAAAGGGTTATGAATAACTTTTATTTCCAAAGGTTCCTTGATCCAAAACTAAAAATGTCAATAATTCAAAAGGTATTTAACTCCAAATAGTATTAATACTATACTAGGTATATCCTTTAAATCCACCTTTAGTGTTTCTTAAAAATGTATTTTCTTGCCACCACTAGTTTTTAGAGTGTTATATTTTTATATTCATTATCTATTTACAGTGATTCATGTAATATTGAACCCTTAATTCAGTAGTAGACACCACAAAAATATTTATTCCATAATGTAATAATGTGAACTTTTGTTTGAGGGACTTGTTAGATAAATGTTTTGGTGATACTAAATAGAATTTCAACTAGAATGATTAAACTTTACAATTATATGTTTTGTAATTCTCACTACTGACACAGGAATCACCATTTCTTAGCCGCTTTGAGAATACACCTTACTTATTATAATGATTCCTTTCTTACCTGGTAATTGTATTTTTGTTCATATACATTATTGGAATATTGTATGTAATATAAAGAAATTATGATAAACCTATCATATACATTGATGAATGTGCATAAAGAGTAAGTGACTACTTCTTTCTTCAATTTAGTTTATGTTTTTTAAAATTATATATAATTATATTAATACATGTGATGAAAATATAATCCAGTATGAAATTATTCCTCATATCATTAATGTATGTTGTGAAGGTTATTTTGGAATCACACTTACCATTGGGATTTTCATCATGTCTTTCAACTTGTTCACCATAAGTACTAAATATTAATCTTTCTTTATGTTCTTACCAACATGGAAACACTTATCTCCTTAAGGTAGTGAGGCCTTTTCTCTATATTGATCATTTAGTAACATTATAAGAAAATAGAGTAATTGGGTGTACATGATAAAATAATTGGATATATTTAATGATCATGATCCATCTTTCAATTTACATGTATTCAATGTAATCATAACTTATTCATATCTCGTTACAATTTCTACTTACAAGCTTCTCAGAGATGATACAACATGTGAAATCCATATAGGTAATATTTTTGAATCCCCAAATCACATCAGACATTGATGATTGAATTAAGATGTAAACATCAAACTCACCAGATATGGGTCTCCTGAAAAATCATTTCCACCCTAGATTCTTTAGGTATCTCAATAGGTATTTGGGATACTAGCAACATGAATTTATGAAATTGTAGTAATTTTTACAAGATATTATATTACTATTTAATAAATCATACTAATTAGGAAATGTTTTTCTTTAAATAGTAATCAGGGTATATATATGGTATTACTAGAAATTTTTTTACAAAATAAAACTAGAATATTTTTACATTCATCTTGATTACCTTTTAGATATTGTTGGCTAAAAAATACATTAGATATCTCCCACTATTTTATTTAACTGTAATATCCCTAACAAATATACAAAGAATACTAAGTCACTAGATTTTCCTAGTGGAAGGGATCCATACAACCTCATCATATTCCAAGATCTGGCTACACCACTACTCAGAGAGTTTCAAGATAGGTATTTAACTGGACAACCACAATTACTCATAGCCCCTTGATTGTTTTAGTGAATTCCAAGATTCTAAAATCATAAACATGATTTAATCAACAATTTTAATGTAAATAAGAAACAAGATATATTTAGATAATTATTTTTTCAATTTTTATTTAATTTTACCCATCTCTCTCATAATAACTCCCTTGTATTATGAGGCACCCTCAATTAGGGATTAAGATCACCCTTGTACACCAGATTATATTCAAATTAAAACAAAAGAAACCATTTACGACCTGATATTTATTTTGAGTTTTTATTATTTATATATGAATGAATTAATTTTCTATTTAATTTGAACATTTTATGTGATCACGCTCACAACTGACTATGAAAGAAACAGAAAAAATTCATCACAACATAAATTGAATTAATCTAGAAATTTTTTAGGTTTATTGTTTTATGTGATTGTGTAATATTGCATATCTATAAAAGCAATAAACAATACAAAAATTAAATAAACTATGTGACTAAACTTGATAATTAGATATTGGTTGATACAATTATACTTAATATATAATCCATTATCTAAGGGGTATAATACCCAAGTTAGGTCTTTACTCATACGTCTGCTCGAACCATGATCCAACATGTCATAGTATTATATAGAAAACCACCTCAGCTCAGAGTGTTCTATGTATCAATTTATATTCATTATAATACAAAAATACTCACACACATGTGAGGAGGTATTTAGAGTGCGTAATACAAATAAATAACTTTTATCTATGTGTGCATGCCCTTATATACATAATGAAGAATACTGGAAATGAGAAAATAATATAAAAAAATAATTAATTGGAAAAATCTCATGTAATTTTTATTAATAATTAAATAAAATAAATCCAAACATAAATTGGACATTATTTTCTAATGAAGAGTCAACAAAAAATTAAATTTAAAATTAAATTTTCAATTAAATTATGTTAAATATGTTATTTTAATTAAAGTACTTATTTTAAAGTTTAAAATAAAATAAAATTCACTCAACCTACATTTATGATTTTAATTAAAAAACTCGTAAATAAATTTATAAATTTTTATTTAAAAACATTTAAATTAATTTTGATATATATATATATATAACCATTTGTTTCGAGCCTCCATGTTGCCTAGAATATCTTCGATTGGGATAATGGATCTCAATTGGACTAGTATTATGCCAAAATGGTTGGGAAAATACCTTCCTAGTCTATTATGGGTCTAAAAAATCCCACCTAACCTATTCTACGTTGGATCACCTGGATCTAGCCGAGAGGGATGCGTGGGAGGAGATGTCTGATGTGAGAGAGTTTTTTCAGTGTTTCTAAATTTTTTAATCCCTCCTAGGTAAAAAATGTTTTGAATTTTTTATTAGAAAGGTGATTGGTTGTGTTAAGGATTTTCCTATCATGGACCCCGATCGCTAAAATGGACTAGGATGGTGGGGCCCTACCTCCTTTAACCAAAAATAAAATGAATGGGGGATCGAGATTGGCCGCCTTTCACCTAACATAAAGGAAAAAGGCAGAACCCCCTATCTCCTTTCCCTTAAGTCCCTATAAAATGGAACCATCCCCCTTTATTCTCACTTAAAAAATTCCTCCTGTCTTTAAATTATACACCATATATCTCAAAAAGAACCCTTATTTTTGTATAGTGGTACTGGTGGCATAAAAGAAGAGAATATTTTTTGTAAAATAATCATTTAAAAGTATTTTTTCTTATTGAATTTATTATTATTTATTTATGTAATTAATTTTTTTTTCTTTGTTCTACATATGTTATTTATTTAGTAGTTTAGTTTTTTATACATATTTTTGAAATAATAGTTATTATTAGTAATGTTTAAACAAAGAATAAATAATGAATAAATTAGGATTAAAGAATGATTGCATATAATGACTACCCAATAATAATTAACTAATGAATATAATATGATTAAATAATTATTAAGGAATACATAATTAATAATTAAGTTAGGTATAACTAATTATTAGGTAATGAATAAAGAATGATTAAAAAATGATTAAATAATGATTAAATAATGATAAATTAATGAATATAGATTGGCATGATTTAACTAATTCAACTAAAAAGGATCTCACACATGCAGTTGAGTTTCCTAGAGTTGTAGTAGATAGGATTAGTGAGTTGGAAAACATTATATGTTGGAAGGGATTTTCCACGTGAAGATGACATGAAAAAAATTCAAAAAAAATTTCATATAGAGAGGCATAATAGATATTTAGTCTAGGAATCAGGCCCTAAAAATACATCATATGATGTGATAAATATGAGGATGATTGTAGATTCCTCTTGAGGGTGATTTTAGACATTTTATTTTGAGGTTGGAGATTTTCAAATATTGAGGCAGCACATACTTGTCTTTAGCCAAACCTGACACAAGATCTTACCTCATTGGATGATGAATTTTTGTCTTCTATTATCACTGAGCTGATTAGAACATACCAAGACATTCATATATCCCTTGTTAAAGAGAATATATGTTGTAATTTTTCTTGTAATTTTTCTTATAATAAGGAGTGTATGGATAAATTGATGTCAATTGCGAAGGACTATGGTGATTGTGATGACTCGTATAAGGTGTTGCCACAATTTCTATCCATATGGAGACACAAGGACCAAGTTTTCTTTCATATTCATATGAATTAACATGTGTCTCAATATAGGTAAATTTATCCATTTATTTTTTTTGTTTTATTTGTTTTTCTAGGAATTCCTCCATTGTATTTCCACATTTCATTTTATTAACTAGTTGATACATATTAATGGAAAGTTCCAATATGGAAAATACAAGGTTATATTGTTGTTTTTGGAAACCCATGATGGAAACCATTTACCTCTCATATTTAATTTTCCATTGCGGAGATGGAAAATTATTTATCATGGAGTTGGTTTTTGGGATGTATCAATAAAACATTTACCCATATTTGGGGTGTTTGTTGGATATCTGATAAACCACAGACAATAAATGAGGCAATCAATACAAATCATGATACATGGAGACCCAAAAATGCACATCAGCGGTACTACATTGGACACATTATTATCAATGTGTAAAAAAATTTGATAATGAACCTATGAAGAAGGAAATAACGAGTCTTGGTATGTAATGCCTTTGTTAATTTTTACTATTTCAATAAAAAGATAAAATTAATTTATGTGAAACATGATCAGTTATGTGTAGCATATGAGCTAGATCAGTGAAGGATTGAAAAATAAATCGAAAAAATATGAAAATATAATCAAGAAGTGTATGATTATATGAAGTGGATTCTAAAAAATGGATATTTGAATATAAATAGGGAAGAGGTATGGACACATGATCAAAAACATTGTTGAGAGCATCAATGGTTTTTTCAATGGGAATAAAAAGTTACATATAACTTCTCTAGTCCAAGAGACATTTTATCATTATGTTAAGTACTTCACTATTATACAAAAACTATCCTCGGATGGTATTTAAGTGGGGCTAAGGTATAGAATAAAATTTAAATGAGATATTGAAAATAAAATGGAAAATGTTTCTGGTTATAAAGTTCTTCTTTTCCACCAAAAAGACTCTTGATTCAAAGTTTAAGGGTGTTTAGACCTCATTAGAAGTAGAAGTGGAGAAAAAATTATGGAATTACTCGATGAGAGGAAATTTCAATGTAGACACTTCCACGAATTATATTTCCATGTACACATGCCATCATTGCATGTGCATCAATAAAAATATCTTGCGAAGCATATGTTAATCAGGTGTACCAGCTGGACATCATTGATAACTATTATATTTCATCATGGATGCCAATTGGGGAGTATCGATATTTCCTAATGCCTGAAGACCAATCAATATTGATACCTAATATCAACAGGTTTCATTAGTGAGGGAGACTGAAGTTTAGTAGGATAAAGAATGAGATGGATTGACCTCAAGATCAATGTAACAACCCTTGATTTTATGAGAATTATTCTTTTTAATTTCATTGATGTCATGTGTTGTATGCTACACAAAATTATCTTGCAGTATACGCAACACCGTATTAGCTTGCAGTATACACAACACTATTCTTGGCTCGTGTTACACACAATTTCAAGTTCTTTTTGTGGAAATTATTTTACACCACATTAATTATAGATTTTGTTTAATGCATAAATCTAATATATTTTGATAATGTTATACGCAACACCAAACAGAGCTTTCACTACACATATCCCTGCCTTGGCTTGCATTACATGCAATCAAGACCTTCCTCGATAGCCTGTGTAGTACGCAATACCGAGTTTCACTAAACGATATATTATTATAATATTATTATGAACTAGCAGTTATGAATAGTAATACCCAATTTTTAAAATTTTATAATTTTTTTTTCAAAATGGACTTCATTTGTGGATTCAAAATATCGAAATTATCCTAGGGTGAATTTTTGGTATTTTTCTGAAAACATTCAATTTTTGATGAATAGTGAAAACATTATGTTACTATTTAAAAACTGACTTTTTATTTAAATAATTATTTATTTTATTTAAATTTATTTTAGGTCAAAATTTATACATAATACCTATATATGTTCAATGTAATTCATTGGATTAATTTTATATGAAATTTAGATATATAAAAATTTTATTGAACTTTTCGCCGTCTTTTACCTACCTCCTAGGAGCGTTTGCAATTGTACATAAAACTTAACTTTACCACTTCTGTGAATTGAATTTCAAAAATCTGAGAGACATGGTTAATATCAAGGGGTAAAATGTGGTTCAATAAGATAAAGATAATTTTTGGTGAATAGTAACTTTTTACTTTTTTGTACCACGGTTATAAGTAAATAGGGTAATTAATGGTAAAAATGATATTATTATAACCCTAACACAAGTACTAATTCTATTGTATAAGTATAATTATACCAAAAACAACCTTAGGAATATAATATTATCATTTAGGTCCACATGGATTAGATTAGGACATTTATTATTATTTAATTCAAAGAATAGTTAAAAGAGTTAAAATCAATGTTTAATAACTAAACCATTTTTTATATATGGATATACATATGATAAATTTGACTATAAATATTAATTATAAATTTAAAAATATTTCCTACATAATGGTAATTTATTTAAAATTTTTAGACATTAAATAATGTAATTTATTTATGACTCAATGATGATATATTAATTACCTTATTAATGCAATATTAACATAATTGATGTAATAAATACCCAAATAAATGTAATTTGAGTCTTTTTATGAATTAAAACAAATTTATAGGTTAATATGACATGTTATTATTTATTTAATTAAATTTTTTCAAACTAATCATGTTGTTATAATTTTCACAAAAATAAATTACCAAATAATCTCAAGATAGACATAAAATACTTCTTAAAACAAATATTATATTTTTAATTGTTATTCTATTCCTAAAAATCTAAGGTTAGTCCAAATGACTTAGATAAGATTATATATATTAATAATAAACCACTTAGGGTTCTTTTGGCTTTGTATAGTAAGTTTATTAACCATATAGTGTAAGAAAACAAGAAGACATGGTAAAAGATAAATTATTTAACTTAGAGTTAAATCTAAATGATAAGGTTTAAATAGTAACCTAAACTTGTCTAAATACTATTGGTTGAAATTATTTCGACTCATCCCCACCTTATATTCTAAATAAATCAATTTGGAGCTATTAAAAACCGAATATGACTTTATTATAAAATAATATTTTAATTTTTTCCTAAGGTGCTCCTCTCCTCCCTTATAAGAGGGCTCCTCCTCCCTCTCCTCTTCACAACACTTTGAGCCTTCAAGATCAGCCAAACCCTGCCCATTTCTCTTCTCCACATCCCTAGAAACATTCTGAAGGTTATGGTTTTCTCAAAAGACCAAATCTAGTCCCTTAAGAGCAAACTTAAAAAAGGTGCATCGAAGAAGAGGTAAACTCTTCTATCGATTCTTTCATGTTTCTTTCTTCTTCTACTTCATCTTCATTAGTTGCTTAATTATAAATTATTAACATCAGTAATAATTATGTACTAATATTATATTATAAATATAAAAAAACCCTATTTCACCTTCTATCCATCCTACAGAAATGAAATCATCACACGTGCCTACGTATAGAATACCGTCTCCACGTCGTGGTGTAATCTGTTTTCGACCACCACCTTACATGGATGAGTATAATGGTATAAATAAATAACTATATATGATTATTTTAAATTTATATTGATTCTGAAATATTATACATGCACTTAAATACAATTCCATGATCATGGGAAGGATATCATAGCTCGTGCGTACGTACAGACTACCATCTCCACGACGCGATGAGATTCATTCTCCATGTTAACCATTAATGAATAATTATAAAGTTTATATAATGAATAATAATGAAATATATGACATAATAATTATACTATATTTATATATATATATATATATATTTATTTCATCTACTTAATTCCATTCAATTCAATAAGGAAACGAAAACAGCGTTCATGCGTACGTACGGCCTACCGTCTCCATGAACGTTGTATTTCAATCCATTTGTTGATCTATCATATATATTTGTATTTGTTGAATATATATTATATATATAAATCATATTTTACATTCTTTAATTATGTAAATCAGTATATACGTAATAATATCAAGAATAACAAGTCGAAACACGTACGATAAATGAAAGGATTTTACCCAAAACGCTACTTTAACATGGAATTTACAAATGAATGGGTAATATAAAGTCATAAGTGAACCATATATGATATAATAACAATGAATATGATTCTGTAAAAAGTCAATGAAATTATTTAAATCATTATATAGAAGGTTCGGATACATACGAAGCATATCAGACCTAAGGTAAGGGATAATCATTCCAATCTCATTCTTAACCGAGATTGTTTATTCGTAAGTATTTACTGGGGTTATATTTTTTATCCATGTCCATAAAAATGTTTTTAATAAAGTGTTTAATATTATTCCATGTGTTTTTGAAGTCATATTTACCCCTCTTTGACTTTTACATTGTGTTATGGGAAGAATCTTTCTTTTGTTTACCCTATGATGAACTTTTTGACTTTTCCGACAAAATTACAAGGAGAATGTTTTTTAACTTATACGGGACGAACAGATTTTTACGGTTTCATATCACCTTATTTTCATGATTCTTACTCTACAAGATTTCATGGTTATTTTCAACAAAATCATTTTCTTTAAATATTTTGTGGCATTTTGTGAAAAGAAAATGATTTTGAAAAGAAAGGATATTGTCCTCAATAATTCATTTCAAGTGTTTTGTCAAAACTATTTTCCATCTAAGATGAAATTATTTAGTATGACTATGTTTCAAGTATAATGTATCTATTATTTACATGATTTGATTCTTCTTATGTTGAAATGATATCCATTTGTTTTATATGGATTACGTTAAGAAGGGATGATGTTTATGAAACCCATTTTACTCTTTGGGTTATGATGAATGATTTATTTTTATGTTGTGGAACACGTAAGAATGATTTCATATGAGATGGGTGAGACCTATATCTCTCTAAAATGAATTGGGTAATGATTTATATCTCATGAGATAGACATGGCTGGAACGGTAAGTTAATCCGGTTTAGTGATACAGGACTGGAATGAGGTGTGAACTCGATTCAGAAAGGGACATTGTCCACTAAGATAGTCTTGGCAGCAATGCCCTGACTACTATGGAAATCATAACATGTGCATATTGATTGCCAGAATTACAAGCTTTATTCCCATGCTATTTTATCATGATTGATGATCCATTATGATCTATGCCTTACGTACTGCCATGTTTTATGTCATTGCTCAAGATTTTGATGTTTAAATATTCTGTTCGTGTTCTGAAGTTCAAATGCATATGGTTTGTTTTATTTTCTCCTTGATTACCCTTACTGAGAATTTGGGCTCAACCATTGTATGTTTCCTTTTCCCCAGGATATAAAGAAAGGTTTTAGGTAAGAAAACAAAAGGGGAAGATCTTTATGGAAGATGTTGAAGATCTTTCACCACGATTAGAATATTATGTTCCAAGTTTCCAAAGACACTAAACTATTACGGTCCTTTGGTGTCTGTTTCTTTATGTATTAGGTATTCCGCAAAAGTAATGTAATTCCCATGTATGTCAATATTTGGTCTCTATAGTTGGTATCAGAGGAAGGGTTTAGTTAACCTTTGGAAATTAGGATGTGAAAAATTTAGTGAAATACCTAGAGATTTTTCTAATGTATGTCTAGGGATGTCCCTATGGATAAGTATACGTATATATTATAGTCCTAGAATTATGGAAACGATCTTAGAATTTAACCTAAGATGTTAGATATTGATGGTACTCCCCCTTGATTATGATTTCTTCCTCTCACACTATTTTTTTTGGGTTTTATAAAATGGCGGGAAATTGGAAGATTCACGATAATGGAGGATATGATGGAAAATGGAATGATATTCTTCATGAGCAACCAAATGAAATTGGATATAGAAGCCTACAAATCGTTATTATGCCTAATCAGAAATATCATAATATGATCAACAATCTCAACTTTGGTATGTTTCCTGACTCAGGTAATAAGAGAAAGATGGAGTTTCATGATAATCATAGAGGAAAGAAAGTTCAAATTCCCTCATGTAAATTGTGTGGGAAGAGGCATTAAGGAGAATGATTCAAAGGAACTGGAAGATGCTTTGGGTGCGAAAAAGAAGGACACAAATCCAGTAAGTGCAAAGGAAAATGTTCAGTTAACACCATGGAGAAGGATAATGGTATTGGTACGACATCAACAATTATTAGATGTTTTAAATGTGGAATGTATGGGAATTATGCAAACCAATTCCCTAAGGGAAATCTCATGAAGAGAATAAGCATGGTCATATGGGTAGTATTTATGTGGATGATGATGAGGAAACTATAAATGATATATGAGATTAAAGAAGTGTTGAATCTTGGTCAGTGGTTTAAGAAGGTAGTGGGATGCTTGTATGTTTCTCAAGGGTTATGTTGTATAGGTAATTTAATGGTAATATGGAATAAAGAAACATCTAAGGATTGTTACAATATTGTTTTTCCTAAATTATTTGAAAGTATATTTTGAATGGTACCGGTAACCATGAATGGTTATTAAGATATTTTTAGAAAGAAGATGATATGCGCATAATGAAGGGATAAAGAGAAAATAATATATTTGATAGTATTCATGAGCTCATGGCTAATAAAAGGAAAAAGTGATACCATGATTTGAGTATATAGATTTCATTTTGGATTTTGGTATGTGGAAAGAGTTAATTTTTGATAGAATTCATGTTTTCACTAATGTTCTATGGTAATTTATGTTTCAAGAGTATACATGATTAAGGTATTCACATGTTTGTAATGAGACCAACAAGATATATCTTATGATATATGGGGGATAAATGATAGTATTCATGCCATTGTTATGTGACCTTTCAAGTAACCATTTTCATTATACTATGAGATTGAACATATGTATTTTGGATAAGTCTAAAAATTAGAATGGATTATGTTGGACATAAGATAGTGTTATTTAGGGATAGAACTTGTTTTTCGATATTATTTCTGGAATGTTATAATAGTATAGTTTTAGAAAAAGGACAACCCATAGGACGAGCGGCAACCCGTCGCGTCGGACAAGGCTATGGGAATCGAACCCACAACTGAAGTATGACATGCCTTTATCACATACCACTGGCCAACAGAAAGTCCCTAGTTAGTAGAAACTATTTTTATTTTATTAAGTGCTATGATATATTAAGTATAAGTCCATTTTAGTAACCATATATGAATAATTTCAAGGTATATAGACTTATGTATATTTAATAAATTGTACTAAACTTTTTGAGATAGAAAAAAATGGAATGACCTATCATTCTATTGCATTATCTACTAACACTTCACGAATGAAAAATTCAACTTAATTTATTTAATAGATGAAGTGGAAATTGTTCAAGGAAATAACAACGGTGAGATTTTACCAAAATCAAGTAAGTATTTATTTTAATTCAATATTTTTTCAACATTACAGAAATGATCTTGAAAACCAAAAATGTTGTCCTATTGCCCTCATATCTGTTGAATAAGATGTTACCTTAGATCATCACAAATTTATGTATTTGTGACTGTTGGATTTTTCATATCCATGTTCTCTACCACTCTCAATCTGAACATGATGGTTAGATCTCTCTCCCATGTCCATATTTTCACCTATGTTCTCCTATGTGGAAACCCAGTGATGAGTTAATTTAGGTAACCGTTAAGTTTCATCATTTAGTTTTCAAAGATCAGTTTTGGTATTCCTTTTTACGATGTGGGTTTCTAGGAAAGAAACTTTCAAGTAGTAAACCATTTATAACCCAGATGAATTTCGAGGGCAAAATTCATTTTAAGTGGGGTAGAATTTAACAACTCGAGATTATATGAGAATTATTCTTTTTAATTTCATTGATGTCTTGTGTTGTACGCTAAAACAAAATTATCTTGCACTATATGGAACATCATATTAGCTTGCAGTATATGAAACACTATTCTTGGCTCGTGTTACACACAATTTCAAGTTCGTTTTGTGGAAATTATTTTACGCAACATTAAGTATGGATTTTGTTTAATGTATAAATGAAATATGTTTTGATTATGTTGTACACAACACCAAATAGAGATTTTACTACACACATCCATGACTTGGCTTTCATTACACGCAATCAAGACCTTCCTCGATTGCCGATGTAGTACACAATACCAAGTTTCACTAAACGATATATTATTATAATATTATTAGGAACTAGCCGGTATGAATAGTAATACCCACTTTTTAAAATTTTATAAATTTTATTTTTCAAAATGGACTTCATTTGTGGATTCGAAATATCGAAATTAGCCTAGGGTGAATTTTTGGTATTTTTCTGAAAACATTCAATTTTTGATGAATAGTGAAAGCCCTAGGTTACTGTTTAAAAACCGAATTTGTATTTAAATAATTATTTATTTTATTTAAATTTATTTTAGGTCAAAATTAATACAGAATACCAATATAAGTTCAATGTAATTCATTGGAGTAATTTTATAATAAATATAGATATATAAAAATTTTATTGAACTTTTCACCGTCTTTTACCTACCTCCTAGGAGAATTTGCAATTGTACATAAAACTTAATTTTACCACTTCTGTGAATTGAATTTCTAAAATCTGAGAGACATTGTTAATATCAAGGAGTAAAATGTGGTTCAATAGGATAAATATAATTTTTGGTGAATGGTAACTTTTTACTTTTTTTTACCACGGTTAAAAGTTAATACGGTAATTAATGGTAAAAATGATATTATTATAACCCTAACACAAGTAATAATTCTATTGGATAAGTATAATTAGACCAAAAAAAACCTTAGGAATAAAATATTATCATTTAGGTCAACTTGGATTAGATTAGGACATTTATTATTATTTAATTCAAAGAATTGTTAAAAAAGTTAAAATCAAAGTTTAATAAATAAAACATTTTTAATACAGGGTTATACATAAGATAAATTAGACTATAAATATTCATTATAAAGTTAAATATATTTCGTACATAATGGTATTTTATTTATAATTTTTAGACATTAAATAATGTAATTTATTTATGACACAATGATGATGCATTAATTACCTTATTAATGAAATATTAACATAATTGATGTAATAAATACCAAAATAAATTTAATTTGAGACTTTTTATGAATTAAACTAAATTTATAGGTTAAAATAACATTTTAGTATTTATTTAATTAACTTTTTTCGAACTAATCATGCTTTTATGAGTTTCACAAAAATAAATTACCAAATAATCTCAAAATAGACATAAAATACTTCTTAAAACAAATATTATATTTTTAATTGTTATTCTATTCCTAAAAATCTAAGGATAGTCCAAATGACTTAGATAAGATTATATATATTAATAATAAACCACTTAGGGTACTTTTGGCTTTTTATAGTAAGTTTATTAACCATATAGTGTAAGAAAACAAGAAGACATGGTAAAAGTTAAATTATTTAACTTAGAGTTAAATCTAAATGATAAGGTTTAAATAGTAACCTAAACTTGTCTAAATACTATTGGTTGAAATTATTTCGACTCATCCCCACCTTATATTCTAAATAAATCAATTTGGAGCTATTAAAAACCGAATATGACTTTATTATAAAATAATATTTTAATTTTTTCCTAAGGTGCTCCTCTCCTCCCTTATAAGAGGGCTCCTCCTCCCTCTCCTCTTCACAACACTTTGAGCCTTCAAGATCAGCCAACCCCTGCCCATTTCTCTTCTCCACTTTCCTAGAAACATTCTGAAGGTTATGGTTTTCTCAAAAGACCAAATCTAGCCCCTTAAGAGAAAACTTAAAAAAGGTGCATCGAAGAAGAGGTAAACTCTTCTATCGATTCTTTCATGTTTCTTTCTTCTTCTACTTCATCTTCATTAGTTGCTTCATTATAAATTATTAACATCAGTATTAATTATACACTAATATTATATTATAAATATAAAAAAACCCTATTTCACCTTCTATCCATCCTACAGATAACGAAATCATCACACGTGCCTACGTACGGAATACCGTCTCCACGTCGTGGTGTAATCTGTTTTCAACCACCACCTTACATGGATGAGTATAATGGTATAAATAAATAACTGTATATGATTATTGTAAATTTATATTGATTCTGAAATATTATACATGCACTTAAATACAATTCCATGATCATGGGAAGGATATCATAGCTCGTGCGTACGTACAGACTACCGTCTCCACGATGCGATGAGATTCATTCTCCATGTTAACCATTAATGAATAATTATAAAGTATATATAATGAATAATAATGAAATATATGACATAATAATTATACTATATTTATATATATATATATATATATGTATGTCATCTACTTAATTCCATTCAATTCAATAAGGAAATGAAAACAGCGTTCATGCGTACGTACGACCTACCGTCTCCATGAACGGTGTATTTCATTCCATTTATCGATCTATCATATATATTTGTATATGATGAATATATACTATATATATAAATCTTGTTTTACATTATTCAATTATGTAAATAAATATATACATAAAAATATCAAGAACAACAAGTCGAAACACGTACGATAAATGAAACGATTTTACCAAAAACGCGGCTTTAACATGGAATTTACAAATGAATGGGTAATATAAAGTCATAAGTGAACCATATATGATATAATTACAATGAATATGATTCTGTAAAAAGTCAATTAAATTATTTAAATCATTATACAGAAGGTTCAGATACGTATGAAGCATATCAGACCTAAGGTAAGGGATAATTATTCCAATCTCATTCTTAACCAAGATTGTTTATTCGTATGTATTTACTGGGGTTATATTTTTTATCCATGTCTATAAAAATGTTTTTCATAAAGTGTTTAATATTATTCCATGTATGTTTAAAGTCATATTTACCCCTATATGACTTTTACATTGTGTTATGGAAATAATGTTTCTTTTGTTTACCCTACGAAGAACTTTTTGACTTTTCTGACAAAATTACAAGGAGAATGTTTTTATCTTATACGGGATCAGAAGATTTTTACGGTTTCATATCACCATATTTTCATGATTCTTACTCTACAATATTTCATGGTTATTTTAAAAAAAATCCTTTTCTTTAAAAATTTTGTGTCATTTTGTGAAAAGAAAATGATTTTGAAAAGAAAGGATATTGTCCTCAATAATTCATTTCAAGTGTTTTGTCAAAACTATTTTCCATCTAAGATGAAATTATTTAGTATGACTATGTTTCAAGTATAATGTATCTATTATTTACATGATTTTATTCTTCTTATGTTGAAATGATATCCATTTGTTTTATATGGATTACGTTAATATGGGATGATGTTTATGAAACCCATTTTATTCTTTGGGTTATGATGAATGATTTATTTTTATGTTGTGGAACACGTAAGAATGATTTCATTATGAGATGGGTGATACCTATATATCTCTACAATGCATTGGGTAAAGATTTATATCTCATGAGATAGACATGGCCGGAACGGTAAGTAAATCTGGTTTAGTGATACAGGACTAGAACGAGGTGTGAACTCGATTCAGAAAGGGACTTTGTCCACTAAGATGGTCTTGGAAGCAATGCCCTGACTACTATGGAAATCAAAACATGTGCATAATGATTGCCAGAATTACATGCTTTATTCCCATGATATTTTATCATGATTGATGATCCATTATGATCTATGCCTTACATACTGCCATGTTTTATTTCATTGCTCAAGATTTTGATGTTTAAATTTTCTGTTCGTGTCCTGAAATTCAAATGTATATGGTTTGTTTTATTTTCTCCATGATTAACCTTACTGAGAATTTGGGCTCATCCTTTGTATGTTTCGTTTTCCACAGGATATAAAGAAAGGTTTTAGGTAAGAAAACAAAAGGGGAAGATCTTTATGGGAGATGTTGAAGATCTTTCACCATGATTAGAAGATTATGTTCCAAGTTTCGAAAGACACTAAACTATTACGGTCCTTTGGTGTCTGTTTTTGTTATGTATTAGGTATTCCACAAAAGTAATGTAATTCCCATGTATGTCAAGATTGGGTCTCTATAGTTGGTATCAGAGGAAGGGTTTAGTTAACCTTTGGAAATTAGGATGTGAAAAATTTAGTGAAATACCTAGAGATTTTTCTAATGTATGTCTAGGGATGTCCCTATGGATAAGTATACGTACATATTATAGTCCTAGAATTATGGAAACGATCTTAGAATTTATCCTAAGATGTTAGATATTGATGGTACTCCTCCTTGATTATGATTTTTTCCTCTCACACTATTTTTTTGGGTTTTAGAAAATGGATGGAAATTGGAAGATTCGCGAAAATGGAGGATATGATGGACAATGGAATGATATTCTTCATGAGAAACCAAATGAAATTGGATCTGGAAGCCTACATATCGTTATTATTCCTAATCAGCAATATCATAATATGATCAAAAATCTAAACTTTGGTATGTTTCCCAACTCATCTAATAAGAGAATGATGGAGTTTCATGATGATCATAGAGGAAAGAAAGTTCAAATTCCCTCATGTAAATCATGTGGGAAGAGGAATTAAAGAGAATGTTTCAGAGGAACTGGAAGATTCTTTGGGTGCGAAAAAGAAGGACACAAAACCCAGTAAGTGCAATGGAAAATGTTCAGTTAACACCATGGAGAAGGATAATGGTATTGGTACGACATCAAAAATGATTATATGTTTTAAATGTGGAATGTATGGGAATTATGCAAACCAATTCCCTAAGGTAAAATCTCATGAAGAGAATCAGCATGGTCATATGGGTAGTATTTATGTGGATGATGATGAGGAAACTATAAATGACATATGATATTAAAGAAGTGTTGATGCTTGGTCAGTTGTTTAATAAGGTAGTGGAATGCTTGTATGTTTATCAAGGGTTATGTTGTATAGGTAATTTAATGGTACTATGGAATAAAGAAACATCTAAGGATTGTTACAATATTGTTTTTCCTAAATTATTTGAAATTATATTTTGAATGGTACCGGTAACCCAAACATGTTATTAAGATATTTTTGGAAGGAAGATGATATGCGCATAATGAAGGGATAAAGAGAAAATAATATATTTGATAGTATTCATGAGCTCATGGCCGATAAAAGGACAAAGTGATATCATGATTTGAGTAAATAGATTTTTTTTGGAATTTTGGTATGTGGAAAGAGTTTATTTTTGATAGAATTCATGTTTTCACTAAGGTTCTATGGTAATTTATGTTTCAAGAGTATACATGATTAAGGTATTCACATTTTTGGAATGAGATCAACAAGATATATCTTATGATATATGGGGGATAAATGATGGTATTGATGTGCTTGTTATGTGACCTTTCAAGTAACCATTTTCATTATACTATGAGATTGAACAGATGTATTTTGGATAAGCCAAAATATTAGAATGGATTATGTTGGAAATAAGATAGTGTTATTTAGGGATAGAACATGTTTTTCGATATTATTTCTGGAATGTTATAACAGTATAGTTTTAGAAAAAGGACAACCCATAGGACGAGCGGCAACCCGTCGCGTCGGACAAGGCTGTGGGAATCGAACCCACAACTGAAGTATGACATGCCTTTATCACATACCACTGGCCTACAGAATGTCCCTAGTTAGTAGAAACTAGTTTTATTTTATTAAGTGCTGTGATATTTTAAGTATAAGTCCACTTTAGCAACCATATATGATTAATTTCAAGGTAGATAGACTTATTTATATTTAATAAATTGTTCTAAACTTTTTGAGATAGAAACAAATGGAATGACCTATCATTATATCGCATTATCTACTATCACTTCATGAATGACTAATTCAACTTCATTTCTTTAATAGATGAAGTGGAAATTGTTCAAGGAAATAACAACGGTGAGATTTTATCAAAATTAAGTATGTATTTCTTTTAATTCAAAAATTCTTCAACATTACGGAAATGATCTTGAAAACAAAAAATGTTGGCCTATTGCCCTCATATCTAATGAATCAGATGTTACCTTAGATCATAAAAAATTTATGGATTTGTGATTGATGGCTTTTTTATATCCATGTTCTCTACCACTCTCCATCTGAACATGATGGTTAGATCTCCCTTCCATTTCCATATTTTCACCTATGTTCTCCTATGTGGAAACCCAGTGATGAGTTAATATGGGTAACCGTTACGTTTCATCATTTAGTTTTCAAAGATCAGTTTTGGTATTATTTTTTACGATGTTGGTTTCTATGAAAGAAAGTTTCAAGTAGTAAACCATTTATAACCCGAACGAATTTCGAGGGAAAAATTCATTTTAAGTGGGGTAGAATTTAACAACTCGAGATTATATGAGAATTATTCTTTTTAATTTCATTGATTTCTTGTGTTATACGCTACACCAAAATTATCTTTCACTATATGGAACATCATATTAGCTTGCAGTATATGAAACACTATTCTTGGCTTCGTGTTACACACAATTTCAAGTTCGTTTTGTGGAAATTATTTTACGTAACATTAAGTATGGATTTTGATTAATGTATAAATGAAATATGTTTTGATTATGTTATACACAACACCAAATAGAGCTTTCACTACACACATCCATGACTTGGCTTGCATTACACGCAATCAAGACCTTCCTCGATAGTTGGTGTAGTACGCAATACCAAGTTTCACTAAACAATATATTATTATAATATTATTAGGAACTAGCCGGTATAAATAGTAATACCCACTTTTTAAAATTTTATAAATTTTATTTTTCAAAATTGAATTCATTTGTGGCTTCGAAATATCGAAATTATCCCAGAGTGAATTTTTGGTATTTTTCTGAAAACATTCAATTTTTGATGAATAGTGAAAACAATAGGTTACTATTTAAAAACCGACTTTTAATTTAATTAATTATTTATTTTAGTTAAATTTATTTTAGGTCAAAATTAATACATAATACCTATATAAGTTCAATGTAATTAATTGGAGTAATTTTATAATAAATTTAGATATATAAAAATTTTATTAAACTTTTCACCGTCTTTTACCTACCTCCTAGGAGCATTTGCAATTGTACATAAAAAATAATTTTACCACTTCTGTGAATTTAATTTCAAAAATCCGAGAGACACGGTTAATATCAAGGAGTAACATGTGGTTCAATAAGATAAAAATAATTTTTGGTGAATAGTAACTTTTCACTTTTATTTACCACGGTTAAAAGTAAATAGGGTAATTAAGGGTAAAAATGATATTATTATAACCCTAACACATGTAATAATTCTATTGGATAAGTATAATTCGACCAAAAACAACCTTATGAATATAATATTATCATTTAGGTCCACTTAGGTTAGATTAGGAAATTTATTATTATTTAATTCAAAGAAGAGTTAAAAGAGTTAAAATCAAAGTTTAATAACTAAAATATTTTTAATGCAGGGTTATAAATAAGATAAATTAGACTATAAATATTAATTAAAAAGATAAAAATATTTCCTTCATAATGGTATTTATTTATATCTTTTAGACATTAAATAATTTAATTTATAAATGACACAATGATGATGCAGTAATTGCCTTATTAATGAAATATTAACATAATTGATGTAATAAATACCCAAATAAAAGTAATTTGAGACTTTTTATGAATTCCAATAATTTTATCGTTTAATATCACATGTTATTATTGATTTAATTAAATTTTTTTGAACAAATCATGCTGTTATGATTTTCAGAAAAATCAATTACAATATAGTGTCAAAATTGACATAAAATACTTTTTAAAAAAAATTATATTATTAATTGTTATTATATTCCTAGAAATATAAGGATAGCCCAAATGACTTAGATAAGGTTATATATATTAGTAATGAACCACTTAGGATTCGTTTGGCTTATTATAGTATGTTTGTTAACCATATAGTGTTAGAAAACAAGAAGACACATTTAAAGTTAAATTATTTAACATAGAGTTAATTCTAAATGATAAGGTTAAAATAGTAACCTAAACTTGTCTAAAACATATTTTTTGAGAGTATTTCGACCCATACCCGCCTTATCTTTGAAATAAATCAATTTGGAGCTATTAAAAACCGAATATGACTTTATTATAAAATAATATTTTATGTTTTTCCTAAGGTGCCTCTCTCCTCCCTTATAAAAGGGATCCTCCCCCCTCTCCTCTTCACAAAAATTTGAGCCTCAAGATCGGTCAACCCCTGCCCATTTCTGTTTCCACTTCCCTATAAAAATTCTGGAAGTTCTGGTCTTCTCAAAAGACCAACTCTAGTCCTTTAAGAGCAAGCTTAAAGAAGGTGCATCGAAGAAGAGGTAATCTCTTCTATCGATTCTTTCAAGTTTCTTTCTTCTTATACTTTCTGTTCTTTAGTTGTTTCATTATAAAGTAATAACATAAGTATTAATTATATACTGATATTTTATTATAATTATGAAACAACCCTATTTCACATTCTATACATCCTACGAAAAAGAAATCACCACCCGTGCGTACGTACGGAATATGGTCTCCACGCCGTGGTGTAATCTATTTTCGACCACCACCTTACTTGGATGGGTATAATGGTATAAATAAATAACTATATATGATTATTTTAAAGTGATATTTATTTTAAAAATTATACATACACTTCAATACAATTCCACGATCATTGGAATGATATCATCGCCAATGCATACGTACGGACTACCGTCTCCACGACGCGATGAGATTCATTCTCCATGTTAAACATTTATGAATAATTATAAAGTATATATAATGAATAATAATGAAATATATGAAATAATAATTACACTGGATTTATGTATATATATATGTATTTCATCTACTTAATTCCATTCAATTCAATAAGGAAATGAAAACACCATTCATGCGTACATACGGCCTACCGTCTCCAAGAACGGTGTATTTCATTCCATTTATCAATCTATCATATATATATGTATATGGTGAATATATATTATATATATAAATCATGTTTTACATTCTGGAAATATGTAAATCAGGATATAATCAATAATATCAAGAACAACAAGTCGAAACACGTACGATAAATGAAATGATTTTACCCAAAATGCTGCTTTAACATTGAATTTAGAAACGAATGGGTAATATAAAGTCATAAGTGAACCATATATGATATCATAACAATTAATATGATTCACTAATAAGTCAATGACATTATTTAAATCATTATAAATGAGGTTAGGATACGTACGAAGCATATCAGACCTAAGGTAAGGGATAATTATTCCAATCTCATTCTTAACCAAGATTGTTTATTCATAAGTATTTACTGGTGATATATTTTTTATCCATGTCCATAAAAATGTTTTTAATAAAATTTTCACTATTCTTAAATGTATTTTTAAAGTCATATTTACCCCTATTTGACTTTTACATTGTGTTATGGAAAGAATCTTTCTTTTGTTTACCCTACGAGGAACTTTTTGACTTTTCCGACAAAAGTACGAGGATAATATTTTTTTAACTTATACGAAATAAATGGATTTTTATGGTTTTATATCACCTTATTTTTATGAAGCTTACTCTACAAGATTTCATGGTTATTTTCAACAAAATCATTTTCTTTTAAAAATGTGCGGCATTTTGTGAAAAGAAAATGATTTTGAAAAGAAATGATATTTTCCTCAATAATTCATTTCAAGTGTTTTGTCAAAACTATTTTCCATCTAAGATGAAATTATTTAGTATGATTATGTTTCATGTATAATGTCTCTATTATTTAAATTATTTTATTCTTCTTATGGTGAAATGATATCCATTTTTTTATATGGATTACGTTAAGATGGGATGATATTTATGAAACCCATTTTATTCTTTGGGTTATGTTGAATGATTTTTGTTTATGTTGTGGCACATGTAAGAATGATTTCATTATGAGATGGGTGGGACCTATATCTCCCCCCAATTCATTGTGTAAAGATTTTTATCTCATGAGATAGACATGGCTGGAATGGTAAGTTAATCCAGTTCAGTGATATAGGACTGGAACGAGGAGTGAAATCAATTCAGAAAGGGACTTTGTCCACTAAGATGGTCTTGGCAGCAATTCCTTGACTACTATGGAAATAATAACATATGCTTAATGACTTCCACAATTACATTCTTTATTACCATTCTATTTTATCATGATTGATGATCCATTATGATCTATGCCTTACCTACTACCATGTTTTATGTCATTGCTCAAGATTTTGATGTTTAAATATTATGTTCATGTTTTGAAGTTAAAATGTATATGGTTTGTTTTATTTTATCCATGCTTACCCTTCCTGAGCATTTGAGCTCACCCATTGTATGTTTCCTTTTCCCCAGAATATAAATAATGGATTTAGGTAAGAAAACAAAAGGGGAAGATTTTTATGGGAGATGTTGAAGATCTTTCACCATGATTAGAAGATTATGTTCCAAGTTTCCAAAGACACTAAAATATTATGGTCCTTTGGTGTCCGTTTTCTTATTTATTAGGTATTACCCAAAATTAATGTAATGCCCATGTATGTCAAGATTGGGTCTCTACAATCAAAGAATAATTTTGAGATACAATATATGCCATGAAGAAGTTCATAACTAGAAATGGTGACCTAACATTACTAGATCGAGTTCACACTCCCACCAATAATGATATATTATATTCAATGTGATCTTCTTCTATTGTTAATTATATGATGTTAATATAATATCCTTCATTTTATATAATTGGATGACAATTCCAAAGACTTTTGCATTAAAATAATAATGATCCTTTCATATTCATATTAAAAGGAATATAAAAAGTACATGTGAGGTGACATGAAAGCATAATCAAAATATCTGTGGATAAAATAAAAATCAATCATGTGATTAAATAATAATTAAATCATGTGATAAATCCTAAATTTTTTTCAAAACACACCATTTTTTCATAAAAAATGGGAATTAACATGTCACATGTTACATTCTACTATTCAAAACATTTTGATGACCATAATGTTATATTTACATTTTACACTTATGACTAATTTAAAATTTTCACATACAGATGGACTATACCATACTAATCAGTGATCAGGAGAGAAATGCTTCTCAATCCATGATAGATGGCCATCTAGTGCAACAAATCAGAGTTCCCCATCATCATCACATGCTACCTCCATCTGCTGTTATACTATACCTACAATATGCTAGGTTTTGAAACATTAAAATATCTAATTTCCCATTAGTTGATCATCACCTTCTTACTACCCTCCTTGAGAGATGGAGACCAGAGACACACACATTAAAGTTGGACAAGAGAGATATGACCATCACCCTTGTGGATGTTTCAGTATTTCTCGATCTTCTTATCCAGGTAAATGCAGTTATTGGACCCACCATGTGGACTGGACTGAACTTGTACAATGATTTCTAGGCATCATCATTTGGGATGATGATGATACTACACATGGAGGGTCAATATTTATGTGGTTTCCTCATATGCTCTTTGCACATGTACATGATGACACTGATAAGAATACCATCACACATCATTCCTGTGACTATATCATACACATCATTGTAGGGACACTATGCACTGATCACTAAGGTATGCATGTGCACATGGTGTATCTTGGGAAATTATAGGATTTTGATCTATAGGCTTGGGATCCATCTATATTTGTAGGAAATCTATTTTTTTCTCAGGTGCAAATTATTCGAGATTCTATCAAGTTTATTTTCTCATGCCTCCGACATTCGTGCTAGATCATTCAGCATATATGGTTCCCCAAGTGATGATGGATGGTCCTTCAATACGCATTTTGGGAGAAGGATCAGGTGCATATGACATCATCCTATTGATACATCCACCCCTGAGGCATAGGTAGAGTATCCAAAAATCAACATTCTAGTGACTGAGGATCATCGCTCTCTAGTTTAGCACAGTCTACTTGAGCACAGAGGTTGACGATCTTGATATGGGTGTCCCATTCACACACCACCATTTGAGATGAGACCTCACCATAGGTAGTGATTGTACTATTTCATGCATATGATTTTTTTCTATTAAAATGATTAAATTTATTTTACAATCAACCATTTTTACATGTTTAACAACTATTACAATTTTTATTTATATCTTAGTTTCAATTAATATTTTATAATCTTTCCATGTCAACTTCATGAAACATATGAAAGAATATTAAATTTCATATAGGAAAATTTTAAAAGCTTTTAAAATAAAAACTATAAAAACATTCTATTTAAAACATAAAACATAGACTAAGCATCTAAAAAGATATTGAATATAAAAAGAATTTCATAAATAAAATAATGAATAGAAAATGAAAGGAATGTAAAAAATATTATAAATAAAATTTTAATGGATCAAAAGAATAAAATATTATTCTACTAAACTTACTTTCATTAATTGTGTTTAATATTTTTTATTATGAATTATTTTCCATATATTTAGTATGTTTGTAAAATATCATTTAGATTGTATTTACATTTTATAAGTTATATAATTTCAAATCCACCATCTTCAAACGTTATTATGTTTCATTTAAGTGAATGTGAAAGGATATAACCTTAAATATATAATTAAAATCTAAAGATATTTGAAAATAATAATCAAAATATAAAACATAATTGGAAATAAAAAAATAATAAAAATAATCAGTAAAATATAATTTCACTATCGCCAAATTTATTTCATAAAAACATAAAATTTTCACCTTCAAATATTAATGACAAAATTCTAAAAAAATTATTAAAAACAATATATATATATATATATATATCATAATATACATACATATATATTTTTAAATATACAAAAATATTGTTTTAAAATATTTTTTTTATTTTTGATAAAAGGATCCAGAGGCACTACCACCATTCAGCCTTAATTTTCAAAAAAAATTGACATATGTTTAATTAAATATTTGTTTTCAAAAAACAAAGAAAAAAACTCAATGTGAACAATCAAGGTGTAGATAGGGTTGGCGAGACATGTCATTGTGGTGAGTGACAGGTGGGAAGCCTAAGTCGAGGCTGATGACATGAGTGGGTTTGAATGGTTGGCGTAGAATAACTTAGTAGAGGGAACCAGTGGGGTATGGATGTTGAGTGGGATATCACTATAATGATGGTGTGATAGAAGTTGGTGGATAACTATAACTATGTTTGGGAGACCCATGGTAAGGTGGGTGCTGTGGTGTCGGCCTAGGAAGCCTACTGCAAAATGGGGAGTATCCTTGTGGGGGGGGGGGTAAGGAGGAAATATAGGTGTGTTAGTATTGCACATGCATTAGTGGGGTGGGGGGGACAGTGGAGAGACAATCCATAGGGAAAAGTGGGTGTCCTGATCTTGGTGGTGTCACATAGGGAGAGGAGGATATGGTGCACCCAAAAGCATTTTTTGTTGTTTTTTCCTTTTAAAAGAAGATGAACACCACCCTAAAATGATTTTCTATTTTCTTGTTATTATAAAATGACCATGGGACAACACCGCGATAGTAATTTAATATTTAATAATATATTTTATTTGGTTTGATTGTCTACAAACATTTTTTAACATTATTTTTATATCTTCAGTCCAAAACTTCCTAACCCACTCATCTAAATTAATTATAAAGGCTATCCATAGGAATTTGAAAATTGTTATTTCCAATTTTTCTATAATTCAAAAACTCCATGGAATCACTTTTAAACTAGTAAAATTTATTCTAGAAACTAGAATCTTGCTGGAATACCTAGGTTCACTAGAATATGAAACAATATAGGTTCACCATGTTAAAACAACACAAAAAAAACACACACACACACAAATTTCCTTGAAATTCAAATATATAAAATTATTTATTTCAATCTATATTAAAAAATTCGAATGACTGCAACATGGAAATCTGATGTAAGAATGAAACATTGCCTACGATTTTGGGACCATAACAATTCCCATCTTCAAAATAAAATTATTTTTTTATTACAACTTCACTGATACCAATTAAAGTACCAGGGTGTGCAGTGGAAGATGATGTTCTATGGATTTAAAATTTTATCACTTCTGATTTGTGTAACTACTACATAACCAGTGAAGTGAATACCTAATAAAATCTCATGGATTTTATGTGATGAATTTTAAGCACGAAAACATAATCTAAATAATACCTCATTAAATTGAAGATTGATTCATTATAATCTCATCACTGATGATATCTCCTTGATGGATCCAAAGCTTAATCCCTCAATATATTCCACACTCACATTGAAAGTCCATGGGAGCATCAATCATTGAATTCTACGAGCTATCATAGATATCAGACACCACCTTTAACATCTCATTGATCAATGTAGTGACAATCAACTGATCCATAAAAAAGAACTTTGATCAAGTTATCATATCATCAGATACATTCTATAGGATGTGGTTGAGGATAGATTAGATATCATAAACATACATTGAATAGTTCTCCATTTTAGAGCATCCTCCTTTGTTTATATTGAGTTTATAAAATACCTCATAAAGGCTCTTCAACTGATGGATATTTAATACACACTAAATAAACTATAAAAAATATCTAATTACTTGTTTACTAAGTCATAATGTATCATTTATTCATTTATCTCATAATTTTAATATAATAAATAAATTACATGATAAAAATGAATAATTAGCTCAACTCAAATAATCCCTAAATCATTAAACAAACAATGAATATAAAAATAATATATATTCATATAATATTTTTCATGTGTATACTTTAAAACCTGTAAATAAATTTAAAAAATAAATTTATTACCAATTATTCTAAACTCAAATGATATAAATGTATTTATTCATTGAAAATCTTATATCCTCATACATAACCCGAGCCCTATGTTGGGGCCCACATTTTCATAAAAAAATTTCATCAGAATTGTGATGAATTTTGATTACACTTAGGGAGTGACCCTTTAGGCCCTTATCCCAATAGTAGTGAATAATATCCACTCCCCAAGAGTGGAGTTTAGAAATCTATCAAGGCCCCTAGATAGTTAAAGACTAGTTATAAAAATGATAACCCTACTATGAAGGCACACTTTTTAATATAATCTATTTGTATCATGATATCTCATAAATCATTAATCTTTAGACCAATCCCAAAAAATATGGTGGGTCCCACTATGTCATAAACTCTCATTCATCAGAATTGGGAATACTTTTGATTACTCTTAGGGTGTGACTCTTTAGGCCCTTATCTCGATAGGAGTGAATAATATCAACTGACAAAGAGTGGATTCTAAGAACCCATTAAGGTACATAGAGGATGGAGGTAGAGGGGAGAGCCTATCAATAAGGAAAAGGGGGCAGCAGGTGATGGGTGGTGTCATATAGAGGAAGGCTATAGCTGTGGCCCCATAATTGTTTTTTAGGTGTCTTTTATCTTCTAAAAGAAGATGTCTGCTACCCTAAAAAACTTATCCAATTTGTTTTTGTTTTAGGAGGACAATGGGACAACACCGCCATCCTCATTTTATATTTATTAATATATTTCTTTTATGTTTGATTGTCTGCAAACATTTTTTTAACATTACTTTTCTATCTTCGGTCCAACACCTCTAAACCTCAACTTCTAAATAAATTCGAATGGCTTTCCATATGAATTTTAAAAGTATTATTTTTTACTTCATCTCTAATTCCAAAATTACATTGAATCACTTCAAAATCTATAAATAGTATTATGACCATGAGAATCTGGCTGGAATATTTGGGTACACTAGAAACCATTATGATATGCCCTTTGGTTATAATTTTTGACATGATGATGATGTCAATTTAATTCATGGGTAATCCTTAGGATTATGCCTTATGTTTGATTTATTTATAAGGGACACATATTCTAATACATGTTATAATGGATTCACCTATAAAGTAATTTAATATATTGTGTAATGATTTAGTCTTATTTGGTGACATGTATATGATTAAGAAGTAAAATTAATCCATTATGGGACTCTTTCCACCATGTGATATCATCTTGGAAGTTAGCCTTAAGTTATGTTTATTTCATGTTATATGTTCTCACCACAATCCTATCATTACATGATAGTTGGATTATATATTTTTTTATTTTATGCCTCTATATGATTATTAATTATACATTACTTTTATGTTATCTTTTTATACATTCTCACTCATATGTTTTACAATATATCCTTATTTATCACCATAATGGATTTTTTTGTTCACCCAATTTTCCTATGTATTCCCAGGTTGTCCTTTGTAGGTTTGTTAGATCATTGGATGTTATGATATTATAATGAATTTTTAAATAAAAATGTATCATTTTAAATTAACATTTAATAATTATGTACCTAGTCTTCTAATGCCACTAGGATTTTCATTCCCTAGTTTTTATTTAATAGATTGTTTTGTTCAAAATCATGTAATTATGTAGAAAAGGATTGGGTTTATATATGAAGTGGATTAAATTCTGAGGTAAAAATTAATTTTGTGTTAAATTGAACCAAAGGGTGATATTTGCACTTATATTTGGGGGAATGGAAAAAAAAATTCTACTACTTCGGAGAATTACTTGTGCTGAATCATATGTGACTTTTATGTGCTAACACATTGGAAAATGAAACACACTCCTCTATAAATGACAGGAGACCATCCATACATTTATGAACTCTTCTTAAAAAATAAAACCCTAAATTTTCATTCAATTTATTCAGTTTACTATTTATTTTAACCCAAGGTAAGAATTATATTCTCCATGATTCACTATACTCTAGGTGATTTAGTGTTGGGTGAGTGCAAGCTTCATGGAATTCCTTTACCTGGGTGAAGTAACTAAAGAGAAGGAAGTAGGTGAAAATGAAGGTATCATGTAAAGCTGAGGGGCCAATAATTTAAAATTTATCATCAGTGATTGACGTAATGACATAATATCTACATAATAACATCCCTAGTATAAAATCAAGGATTCCACCTGATGAATTTTATACAAAAAAACATTAACTAAAAAAATCTCATTTGATCTCAAGACACGGTTGGCATATACTCATCATCGGTGATCAATGATACAAGGGTTTAGAGGAAAATCCATCTTATTCATATACATGTACATTGAAAGCTCACAGGAACATATATCATTGAATTCTAGGTGCTAGCATATATATTTTATGACACGTTTGACAACCCAATGATCACTGTAGAGACAATCCACCAATCCAAGAAGAATAAATTTTAAATGGTGCTAAACTTTTCTCCTTCGATCTTTAGGAGGTGGTAGAGTAGGGAGAGTCTCTCATAAATTTGTAGGGTATATTTCTCCATGTGATATCCTATTCCTTTTATAGTGAAGTAATAAATTTCCTAATAAAGGCTCCCCAACCCTTGGAAATTTATTAACAAATAAATAAATAATGAATTATATTTCATGAGTATAAATGTGAGTCATAAATATAATTTTTATTCTTATCACATAATTTTAAAATAATAAATATATTACAAGATAAAACGGTTCATTAACATGAATTGGTATCCCTAAAAATGTTAAATTATCCTTGAATATTGAAATGATTTTCATTTGAATAATATTTTCCGTGTAATTACAATAAAACTTGTAAATAAATTTAATAAAAAAATTCAATGAAAATTATTCTAAACTCAAATAATTTGAATTTAATTATTATGTGGTGACTGTATATCCCCCGATATATCTCGGACCCTATGGTGGGGCCCACTATGTCTAAACTCATATTCATCGGAATATGGGGGAATTTTAAATACACTTAATGTGTGACTCTGTAAGACTATATCTTAGTATAATTGAATAATATTAATAGAACATGAGAAAATTATAACAACCCACCAAGTTCCCTAAAGAAATAAGGAGTACTCACAGCAATGAAAACCATCCTACAAACACATTTTGTGAAATATAATATCTTTATCTCTTGATCTCTAATAAAGTTGGACACTAACCATATATCATTATCCTTTCTTGATTTATTATTTATTGACCTAACTAGATGGACTTTCCATTCTATACCATGTACATGGATCTAGTTAAGGTACTACCATCCTAATAAAATAGTCCCATGATATATCTTCTTAATAGAAGTGAAAAATTCATTATTGATTTTTCAACCATTTTTATACCACCAATGATGCACCCAAGACATGCTACCTCACTATGACTTTAAAGTCATAATATTTTAACTGCATTAAATTATGTGATCGAATGGTATAGAATTATAATAATATAAATTTAGTAGAACATTACACATTTTCATAGATATGAACTACCAATGACACCCGAATCATGTGTTGTTCTTATTAGACGGACAATCCTAATGATCTCATACACTCAATATCATCAAGTGTGAAATTTATGAGAAGATTCCACAATTCTTGTAACCCCCAAACACGATATCCATAAATTATTTATATATAGTCATTATGATGTATCTAGAAAATATATCATAAATTAAAGATTAATGTCAAAGTATCTCAATGTTCTCATTATTTTATGAGAACTATTCTAACCTTTTTATATGAAAATTAATATATGGAAATTAAAATTTAAATAATGGATGTAGAAATATAAACACTATTATGGTAATTTTACAATGTGCATTTCTCACTATAAACCCGATATGGTAATCAAAATATACTATTAAAGTTGGGTCTAAGGAAATCACTATTACAACACTCCCACTTTAACTGGATCCAATTTAATAATTATCTTTCTTATCTCTCACATGGTAAGATCATGTTTTTTCTCAGTTGTGGATTTATTCTTGGGACTTCTATGTGTCTGCTACATGGATATTATACCATTTGTGACTTTACAACTTTGAGTAATACTCTTAAAGAGATTACATCCCTGAGTATTCTCTTTTTTTCCTCTGTCAAAACATGGAATCATATATAGTACTAGTAATATAATTATCTTTATTTATACTATGATAAAATTTTACTTACCTGGTAAAATTACAAGAACAAGAACACATCATTTCATATTATACATCACTTCTAAAACAACATTAGAATCCATAACACACTTATCCTATATAGATTTGGGTACCACTAGATTGAATGAAATTATCTTTAGCATTACCTTACTAGAATGTGATATAAGATCATTATGATATAATAAATAATAACTTTAAACCCTTTAAACAAGTTTCCATTCCATTATAAGTACTAAGAACATATCCCTTATTCTTCGTCAAGTACAATTAGATAGTTATAGTTGCATCACATGTATTTCGATTAGATCAAATTTATATTTTCATAAAATAAAATATATTTTGAAAATATAATATCTAGTATATATCATGGAATTTGTGATTGATCCATGTCTCAAATAGGCCTTCTTGTGGAGATTTATTTGATGTGAAATTGGAAAAATTTCTCTTCGAAATTTTCCTAAATTATTTTTATCAATACCTTTTTAGTATATATAATTTTTACTTGGTATAAGAAACTATTAGATCTATGTCATTAGACCATGTTCCGTAAAACTTAGGTTTCTACTTTAAGTCAATCTCTAATGATTTTATTTCATTCTGCTGTTATCTTACTATAATTCCAATATTTGTTTTCCATATGTTATCAAACGTATTTTACTTTTAAAATTGTGGTGTTCTTATCTACCTCTTGTTTACATATGGGAAAAAATCTTACCAAATGATTGTATATTTATCTTTTTCCATAATTTAATACTAAATCAGACTTTATTAAGATACACCCCTTATTGTAATTTAATTATGTCACCAACCCTTTATAGTTGCATTTTGTAGATTCCTTCCAAGATTGGTGGTCTTGAAATCTAATGCACAAATTAATAATCATAGAAAGTATCTATTACAAGTAAAAATTATAATGTATTTATGCATGTTGACTTAGTATAACCAATACAGCCTTATTGGTATTGTACTTATACCACCCATGTATAGTATCACTTGAATTCCTATTATATAATTAAATATAATAATCCTATGTACTTAGATAAATGGAATAAATTATTGAATTTTAGTTGTCCTTGTTGATTTTAAATTATTCACATTTTATGCATACTTTTAGGAGTAATTAATCTCAGTGAATATGGTATCACCAACTACAATGAATACCAAAACATTATGGTGGATTTATCCTTCCTATGATGTTGGTGGATCTAGAATAATTATTTTCCACAAGCTCTTTTAGGAATTGTTCTTATGCCAATTACTTGTGATTCTAAGGAATTGACTTGATCCATGTAAAACATTCTCCCACAATCTCAAATATATATGTGAACCCTTTTATGAAAATATTGCATAGCACTTGAATATATCTTTTTTACCTCATGGATTTATATAATATCATTGAAAACATTTAAGATAATTAAATGAGATGAACATTGTAATTTTATCGATTAATGTTTTTTATTTATTAAAAAACAATTTGCATACAAACACAAATTATTATGAAAAAATGTTTTTTATCATGATAAAACTCATATGATATCCATTTTTCATCATGGTTGGAATATGGATATGGGATAACACTATTATTTGTGAAGTATGTCTCAAACGATAATAGATGTTCTTGCAATGCATATGAGTCTCAAAATTATTTCTCCGTATATATACATCATGACTCTGATGTGAAATAAAATGTGTACTTAGAAATTACTCCTTGATAAAATTTTCTTAATCTATGTTTGCATATAATACTCATCCAAAATCCTCCTTAAAAATATCGAATCTTTATGTGGATAAGGTAATGTGCATTTAGGAATTACTCCATGTACCATTATGATGATCAATAAATTATTGGTTAATACATTCTTTGGTACATAGGCCTGAAGAAACTCATATCTTATGATCGTGCATATACCATACTTCAATTTAACATTTATTTTTATAATTAAAATAATCTCTTGAATTAAATGAATATAGCTCTAGATTCTGTTTGTAATAGTTTATTTTCTCTATCTGAACTAATTCATAAAGAATTATGAATAACTTTTATTTATAAACGTTCCTTTATCCAAAACTTAGAATTTCGATAATACCAAAGGTATTTAACTCCCAATATTTTTAATACCATACTAGGTATATCCTAGAAATCCACTTTTAGTATTGCTATAAATTTTTTTCTGCTGCCACAACTAGTTGTTAAAGTGTTATATTTTTATATTCATCATCTATTTACAATGATTCATGTAATACTGCCATTGAGCATGTACCGTAGTTGTATAGGCTCCTTCTTGGCATCCAAATGACCCAGGATCGAATCCGAGAAGGGGAGAATTTCCCAGGTACTGTAGCAGTACTGTAGTGGGCAATGTTGCAGCGATGACACTGTAGCAGCGGCAGCACTGTAGTGGCGGAGGACTGTAGCAGATACTGTAGCGGGGGAGGTACTGTAGCAGTTATGGTAGAAACACGTGTATTGTAGCAGTACTGTTCACCGAGGGGTCCTTTGGGCCAAAAAATGGGCTTTCAAGCCTTGTATTCAGGATACATGGCCTTGAGACTTCGGGCTATGTAATGGGTCTCCCTCTACCCAGTCTAAAAAGTGGTCTTTGATTTCAAATAATAAATTGAGGCTTCGGCCCCAACCTTTTAAAAATTAAAAAAACAATGATTCATGTAATACAAAACACATAATTCAGTATTAAACACAAAAATAAATATTCATTCGATAATGTAATAATGTGATATTGGTTCTGATGGACTTGTTAGATAAATGTTTTGGAAATACTAAATAAAATTTCAACTAGAACGTCTAAACATTACAATTATATGTTGTGCAATTCTCACTGCTGACATTGGAATCAACCTTTCTTAGCCGCATGGGGAATACACCTTTCTTATTATAATGATCCCTTTCTTACTTAGTCACTGTATTTTAGTGCATATACATTATAATACTATTGTATGTAATTTAAAAAATTTATGATAAACACATCATAAAAATTGATGAATTTACATAAAGAATAAGTGACTACTTCCTTCTTCCATTTAGTTCATTTAATTTAAACTTATATATAATTATCTCACTACATGTGATGAAAATATATTCCTTTATGAAAATAGTCCTCATATCTTTTATGTATGTTGTAAAGGTGATTTTGGAATCACAAGTACCATTGGACTTTTCATCGTGTCTTTCAACTTGTTCACCATAAGTACTAAATATTAATAACTCTTTAATTTCTTACCCACATGGAGAACCTTATCACATAAAGGCAGTGATGCCTTTTCTATATACTATTCATTTAGTAATATTACAAGAAACAAGGGTAATTAGGTGTACATGATATAATAATGGGATGTATTTAATGATCATGATCCATCTTTCAATTTACATGAATTCAATGTAATCATTAGTTATTCATATCTCGCTACAATTTCTCCTTAGAAGCTTCTCAGATATTAGACCACATGTGAAATCCATACATGTCCAAATTTTTAATCCACAAATCACATCAAAAATTGATGATTGAATTATGATGTGAACATCAATCTCACCAGATATGGGTCTCTTATAAAAATAATTTTCCCCTTCACTTCTTTAGGAAACTCAATAGGTATTTGGGATACTAGCAACTTGAATTTATGTTATTTTAGTAATTTGTCCATGATCCAATATTACTCTTTAAAAAATCATACTTATTAGGACATGTTCTTTGTCAAATAGTAATCATGTTATATATATGGTACTACTTGACATTTTTATAAAAAATAAATTTTAGTATATTATTACATTCATCTTGATTACCTTCTAGACATTGTTGACTAAAAAATACATTTGATATCTCCCACTATTTTATTGAACCCTAGTACCCCTAACTTCTATAAACGGAATACTCAGTCACTAGAGTTTCCTAGTGGAAGGTATCTATAAAACCTCTCATCATATTCCATAATCTGGATATACCACAACTCAGAGAGTTTCAAGATACGTATTTGACTGGACAACCACATTAACTCATAGATCCTTGATTTTTTGAGTCAAGTCCAAGATTCTAAAATCATAAACAAGATTTACTCAACACTTTTAATCTAAATATGAATCAATATAGATTGGATAATTATTATTTTTTCAATATTTATTTAATTTTATCCATCTCTCTCATAATAACTCCACTGTATTTGGAGGCACCCTCTACCAGGGATAACAAGCACCCCTATACACTAGATTCTATTAAAATTAAAACAAAAGAAACCATTTATGACTTGATATTTATTTAAGGTTTTTATTATATATAGATGAATAAAATAATTTTCTATTTAATATGAAAATTAAATGTAATCACGCTCACAACTGATTATGAAAAAATAGAAAAAATTCATCAAAGCATAAATTGATTTAACCTTGGAAATTTTTATTTTTATTATTTTACGTGATCGCATAATCATGAATATTTGTAAAAATAATAAACAATACATAAATTAAATAAACTATGCGGCTAAACTCGATCATTTTATATTGGTTGATACAATTATACTTAATAGATCATCCATGATCTAAGGTGTATAATACCTAAGTTAGGTCTTGACTCGTATTACTACTCGAATCATGATCCAATGTGTCAAAGTCTTATCTATAATACCACCTCATCTCAAAGTGTTCTATGTATCAATTTCTATTAATTATAATACAAAAATACCCACACACTTGTGAGGGGATCTTAGGAGTGCGTAATACAAATAAATATCTTTTATCTATTTGTGGATGGCCTTTTATACATAATGAAGAATACTAGAAATGAGAAAATAATATAAATAAATAATTAATTACAAACATCTCATTTAATTTTAATTAATAATTAAATAAATTAAATCCAAATATACATTGGAAAATATTTTCTAAATACTAGTCAAAAAACCATTTAAATAAAAATTAAATTTTCAGTAAATTTTTGATAAAGATTTTATTTTAATTAAAGTAATTATTGTAAAATATTAATTCTAATAAATTTTTTTTGGCCTATATATATAATTTTAATTAAAAAAAGTAAATTTATTTATAAATTTTTATTATAAAACATGTAAAATAATTTAGATATATATATATATAACCATTGGTTTTGAGCCACCACATAGCCTGGAATATCCTCGATAGGGATATTGGATCTCAATTAGACCCGTATTAGGCTAAAAGGGTTGGGAATATCCCTTCATGGTCTAATTTGGGTCTAAAAAATCCCACCTAACCTATTCTACATCAGATCACCTCAATCTTACCGACATGGATTTACGGGAAGAGATGCCTGATGTGTGAGAGTTTTTTCAATGTTTCTTAATTTTTTAAACCCTCCTAGGTAAAAAATGTTATATATTTTTTATTAGAAAGGTGATAGTTTGTGTTCTAGATTTTCTTATCATTGACCCCGATCGATGAAATGGAATAGGATGGTGGGGTCCTGCATTCCTTCACCTAAAATAAAATGAATGGGTGCTCAATATTGGCCTCCTTTCAACAAACATAAAAGGAAAAAGGTTGAACCCCCCTATAACTTTTCCCTTAAGTCTCCATAAAATGGAACCATCCCCCCTTATTCTCACTTCAGAATGCCCTCCTCTCTCTAAATTCCACACCATCTCTCTAAAAAAGAATCCTACATTTTGTACGGTGGTTATGATGGCCTAAAAGAAGAGCATATTTTTTGCAAAGAAACATTTAAAGGTTTTTTTCTAATTGAATTTAATGTTATTTATTTATCAAATTAACTGTTTTTTAGTTCTAAAATATGTTATTTATTTAGTTTTTTAGTTATTTATAAATATTTTTGAAATAATATTTATTATTAGTAATTATTATGAATAGAATAAATAATGAATAAATTAGGATTAAATAATGACTACATATAATTACTACCGAATAATAATTAACTAAGGAATATAATATGATTAAATAATTATTATGGCATACATAATTAATAATTAAGTTATGTTTAAATAATTATTAGGTAACGAATACAGAATGATTAAAAAATGATTAACTAATGATTAAAGAATGATCAAGTAATGATTATAGAATATAATGTTTTCATTAATTCAACTAAAAATGTTCTCACACTTTCTATTGAGATTCTAGGAGTTGTAACGGATAGGTTTAGTGTGTTGAAAAAATATTATATGTTGGAATGGGGTTTCCAAGTAATGATTAAATGAAAAAAATTCAAAAAAGATTTCATATATATAGGCTTAAAAGATATTTAGATTTGGAATAAGGACCTAAAGAATACATCATAGGATGTGATAAATATAATGATGATTGTAGATTTCCCTTGAGAGAGATTCCATATATTTTATTTGGAGGTTGGAGAATTATGAATATTGAGGAAACTCATACTTGTGTTTATCCAAACTTGACACAAGATCATACCTCATTGGATTGTGAATTTATGTCATCTATTATAATTGAGCTGATTAGGACCTACCAATATATTCCTATAGACCTTGTGAAGGAGAAGAAATGTTGAACTTTTGTTATAATATTTCTTATAATAAGGTGTGGATGGATAAATTCAAGGCAATTGTGAAGGTCTATGGTGATCGTGATTACTTGTATCAGGTGTTGCCATAATTTCTAGACATATTGAGACACAAGGACAATGTTGTCTTCCATGTTCATATAAATGAAGTTCTGTCTCAAGATAACTAAATTTATCCATTTAGTTTTCAGTTTCATCAATTTTTATGGGAATTCTTCGATTTTATTTCCACATTTTGTTTTATCAAACAATTGATACAGATTAATGGAATGTTTCAATATGGAAAATACAAGGGTTTATTATTGATTATGGAAAACCAATATGAAAAACTTTTTCCTCTTCTTCTTTCATTTTCCATTGCGGAGAAAGAAAATTATGAATCATGGAGTTGGTTTTTGGCATGTATTAGTAAAAAATTTACCCACATTAAGGGTTTCTGTTTGATATTTGATAGACACCAGACAATCAATGAATCAATCAATGAAGATATTGATACATGGAGACCCAAAAATTCACATCATTGGTACTACATCAAACACAATATTTTCAACGATCAAAATAAATTTCATAATGAACCTATGAAGAAGGAAATCATGAGTCTTGGTATGTAATTCTTTTGTTAATTTTTACTATTTCAATATATAAAAAAATTAATTTATGTGAAAAATTATCACTTATGTGTAGAATATGAGCTTGATCATTGAAGGTTTGAAAAAAAAATCAAACAAATCTGAACATATAATAAAGAAGTGTATGATTATATGATGTGGATTCTAAAATAATGGATATTTGAATATAAAGGGGGAAGAGGTATAGACAAATGAGAACAAAAATTACTGGGAGCATCAATGGTTTTTTCAAGGGGATTTAAAAGTTACTTATAAATTCCCTAGTCCAGGATATCGTTTATCATTGTGTGAAGTACTTCTTTGTTATACAAAAACTAGATTCAGATGGGATTCAATTTGGGATAAGGTATAGAATACAATTTAAATGAGATATTGAAAATAAAATTAAAAATGTTTCGGGTTATAATGTTATTTTTTTCCAATGAGAAGTCTCTTGATTCATTGTTTCAGAGTGTTTAGACCTCATAAGAAGTAGAAGTTGTGAAAAAGGGGGTATTAATGGAAGAAAGGAAATTTCACTGTGGAAACTTCCAAGAATTACATTTCAATTTTCACATTCCATCATAGAATGTGCATCAATAAAAATATCTTGGGTAGAAAATATTGATCAGGTGTACCGGCTGAACAACATTTCTAACTGTTATACTGCACGAAGGATTCTAATTGGGGGGGGGGGTTCAATACATCCAAATGACCAAATACCTATCAATATTGATACCTAATATCAACAGGTTGCATTAATGAGGGAGAATGAAGTCCAATAGGATGAGGAATAATATGGATTGACCTCAAGATCAAAGAAAACTTTTGAGATGCTATATATGTCATCAAGATGTTCATAACTATTAATGATGGCCTAACAATGTTGGATCAAGTCCACACTCTCACCCACAATGATATGTTATATCCATTTTGATCTACTCATATTTTTAATTAAATGATTTTAATATTAGATCCTTCATTTTATATAATTTCATGACATTTTCAAATACTTTTACTATAAAAAAACAACAATCCTGTAATATTCATTTTAAAAATAATATGAAAAGTACATGTGGGGTGACATGAAAGCATAATAAAAATATCCATAGATAAAACATTAAGTAATCATGTGATTAAATAATCTTTAAACATTCCATCATGTGATAAATCATAAATAAATTACAAAACACACCATTTTTTGATAAAACAATGGGAATAAAAATGTCATGTCTTACATTCTACTAGTCATAACATTTTTATGACCATACAGTTATATTTACATCTTACACATAAGACATATTTAATTTTTTACATATAGATGGAGGATACCATACTATTCACTGATCAGGATTGGAATGTTTCTCATTATATGATAGATGGTCATCTAGTGCAATGAATCAGAGCACACCATCATTGTCACATGCTACCTCCATTAGCTATTATATTGTACCTACAATGTGCTAGGTTTTACAACATTACAGTATCTGATTTCACATTCGTTGATCATCACTTGCTTGATACCCTCTTCGAGAGTTTGAGACAAGATACACACACATTCAAATTTCAAGATAGAGAGAGATAACCATCACCCTTGAGGACGTGGCGGTCTTTCTCAGTCTTCTTATCTTGGGATATGCAGTTATTGGACCCCCCATGCAGACTAAATGGAGCTACTACGATGATTTCTAGGCATCAACATTTTGGTCGATGATACTACTACAGATGGAGGGTGGATATCTACGTGGTGTCCTGAGATGAACTTTTCATATTTACTTGACGAAACTAATGAGAATACCATCACACATCATTCTTATGCCCATATAATACCTATCTTTGTTGGGACACTATGCCCTGATCAATCAGGTATGTATGTGCACATGGTGTATCTGGGGCTATTGGAAGGTTTTGATCTATATGCATGGGATCCATCTATATTAGTAGGAAATCAATATTTTTTCCCAGGTATAGATTATTTGAGATTCTATCAATTTTAATTTCATACGCCTTTGAATTTCGTGTTAAATCCTTAAGCATATATGGTTCTCCAAACAATGATGGCAAGTCCTTCTACTTTCCTATTGGGAGAAGGATCAAGTGCACAAGACGTCATCCAATAGAAACATCCTCCCTCGGAGACATAGGTAGAGCATCCAAAAATCCACATTCCAGTAACTGAGTATCATCCATCTCCAATTAAGAATAGTCTACCCATTGCACAGAGGTCGATGATCTCGATATTGGCATCCCTTTCACACACCACCATTTAGGATTAGACCTTACCATAGGCAGTAATTGTACTATTTCATGCATATGATTTCTATCTATTAAAATGATTCAATTAATTTTACTATCAACCATTTTTACATATTTAGAAATTATTTCAATTTTTATATATATTTTAGTCTCAATTTTTATTTTATAATCTTTGAAATCCAACATCACGAAACATATGAAAGCTTATTAAATTTCACGTTGGAAAATTTAAAAGCTTATAAAATAAATAATATAAAAAAATTCTAAGTAAAACATAAGTCATAGCCTAAGCATCTAAAAATTTGTTGAAAATAAAAAGAATTTCATAAATATAATAATGAATAGAAAATGAACAGAATGTAAAAAAATATTATAAATAAAATATTAATGGATCAAAAGAATAATATATTATCCTATTAGAATTACTTTCATTAATTGTTTTTTATATTTTTTTATTTTGAATTATTTTTCATATACTCAGTGTGTTTTTAAAATATCATTTAGATTGTATTTATTTTATATATGTTCTAGAATTTCAAGGCCAACAACTTGAACTCTTATTATGATTCATATAGGTGAATTTGAAAGAATATAACCTTCAAAAAATAATTAAAATCTAAGAGATATTTGAAAAAATGAATCAAAATATAAAACATAATTAGAAATAAAAAAATTAATTAAAAAATAAGTAAAATATAATTTTCATGTCCCGAAATTTATTCCGTAAAAACATAAAAATTTCATTTTCAAATATTAATGAAAAAATTAAAGAAAAACTATTTAAAACAATATATATAACATAATATACATACATATATATTTTTAAATATAATAACATATATATTTAATTTTTTTTAATTTTTGATAAAAGGATCCATAGGCCTAAACACCTTTCAGCATTAATTTTCAAAACAAATTAACCTATGTTTAATTAATTTTTTTTTTCAAAAACCAATAAAAAATCACAATGTGCCCCATCATGGTAGAGATAGCATTAGCGGGAAATGTTATTGTGGTGAGTCACAGGTGGGAATCCTAAGTTGAGGTTGATGACACGAGTGGGTCTAAATGGAAGGCGAAGAATGATTTAGTAGAGGGAGCCAGTGGGGTATGGATGTTGAGTGGGATATCACTATGATTATGGTGTGATAGAAGTGGGTGGATGGCTCAAACTATGGTAGGGAGACCGATGGTAAGGTGGGTGATGTGGTGTCGGCTTGGGAAATTCTACTGCAAAATGGAGAGTAGCCTTGTGTGTGTGTGTGTGGGGGGGGGGTCAGGAGGCAACAAAGGTGTGTTAGTAGCACTCATGCATTAGTGGGGGGTGGGGCAGAGGAGAGAATATCTATAAGGAAATGTGGGTGGCTTGATCTAGGTAGTGTCACATTTGGGGAGGAGGTGGTGGTGGTCCCAAAAGCATTTGTTGTTGTTGTTTTCCTTCTGAAAGAAGATAAACACCAGTCTATAATGATTTTCTATTTTATAGTTATTTTAAAATGACCATGGGAATACACCCCAATACTGATTTGATATTTAATAATATATTTTTTTGGTTTTATTTTCCACCAACATTTTTTAACTTTATTTTTCAATCTTTAGTCCAGCACCTCCTAACCCCGTACTCTCAATTAATTATAAAGGCTATCTATAGGAATATGAAATTTTTTATTTTAAATTTTTCTACAATTAAAAAATTATATGGAATCACTTCGAAACCATTAAACTGTATTCTAGACACTAGAATCATGATAGAATATGTGGGTTTAGTGGAATCTACCACAAGACAAGTTCATCATGTTAAAAAAACAACAACACAGACACACAAATTTCCTTCAAATATAAACAAATAAAAATATTTATTTAAATATATATTAAAAAAATAAAATGACCCAAAACTTGGCCATATGATGTCATAATGAAACACTATCTATGATGTTGGGACCATAACAAGTCCCTCTTCAAAATCAAATAATTTTTGTTCTTTCAACCACACTGATACCATTTGAAGGTACCGAGGTGCGTAGTGAAAGATGATGTTCTAGGGATTTAAAATTTTATCACTTGTGATTTGCGTATCTACTCCATCTCCAGTGAAGTGAATTCCTGATAAAATATCAGGGATTTTATGGGATGAATTTTAATCATGAAAACATAATCCTAAGAATACCACATTCAATCTGTAGCATCAGTAGTTATATTCTCATCACTGATGATATCTACTCGATGGATCCAAAGATTAATACCTCACGATATTACACACTCACATTGAAATTCCATGGGTTCATCAATCTTTTAATTAAAAGAGATATCACATAGATCAGACAACACCTTAAACATCTGAATGATAAATTTAGTGACAATCCACTGATCTTTAAAAAAGTACTTCGATCTGGTTATCATATCTTTACATTCTTCCTCTAGGATATGGGAGAGGATTGATTAGATATCATAATCATACATTGAATATTTCTCCATTTTAGAGCCTCCTCCTCCATTTATATCTAGTTTATAAAAAACCTAATAATGTCTCTTCAACCGTTGGATATTTATTACCCACTGAATAAACTATAAACAATATTTAATGACTTGTTTACTAAGTCATAAAGTATCATTTACACATTTATCACTTAATGTTAATATAATAAATATATTACATGATAAAATAAATAATTAACTCGACTCAATAATCTATAGACTATTAAATAACCATGAATTTTAAAATCATATGTATTCATATTATATTTTTCATGTGTATACTTTAAAACATGTAAATAAATTTAAAAATTAAATTCAGTACCAATTACTCTAAACTCAAATAATATAAATGAATTTATTCATTAGAAAAATTATATCCTTGGCCATAACCCAAGACCTATAGTGGGGCCCACAATTTCATAAACTCTTATTCCTCATAATTTTGAAGAATTATGATTACACTTAGTCTATAACCCTTTAGGCACTTATCTCGATAGTAGTGAATAATATCCACTCACCAAGAGTGGAGTCTGAAACCTATTGAGGCCCCTAAATAGATAAAGAGTTGTCATAAAAATGATAACCATACTACGAAGGTACACCATTTAATATAATCTATTTGTATCATGATATATCATAAATAATAGATCTTCAGATATATCCTAAATCCTTTGGTGGGGCCCACCATGTCATAAACTCCCACTCATTAGAATTTGAAATAATTTTGATTATGCTTAGGGTGTGACCCTCTAGTCCCTTTATCTCGATATGAGTTAATAATATCTACAAAAAAAAGAGTGGATTCTAGGAACCCATAAAGGGACACAGAGGAGGGAGGCAGAGGGGAGAGACTATCCATAAGGAAAAGGGGGCAGCGGGAGCTAGGTGGTGTCACATAGGGGAAGGCGGTAGAAGTGGCTCCAGAAGTGATTTTTGTGTGTTTTTTGTCTTCTGAAAGAAGATACCTTCTACCCTAAAACACGTTTCCATTTTTTACTATTTTAAGAGGGCTGTGGGATAACATCCCATCCTCATTTTATATTTAATAACATATTTCTTTTATTGTTTGATTACCTGCCAATCTTTTTTTAACATTATTCAGTTATCTTCAGTAAAACACCAATCAACCTCATCTTAAATAAATTTGAAAGGATATCCGTAGGAATTTTAAAATTATTATTTTTAATTCTTCTCCAATTCCAAAATTACTTGGAATCACATCCAAATCTGTTAATGGTATTCTAACCACTAGAATCTGGATGGAATATTTGGGTTCACTGGAATCTGCGACATGACAGATTCTTCATGCTAAAAATATAACACACACACAAAAAAAAACACACACACAAAAATATATATAAATTTTCTTCAAATATAAACATGAAAAAATATTGGTTTCAATCTATATTTAAAACATCGAATGATTACAACCTTCCTATATGATGTCAGAATGAAATACCATCTATGACATTGGGACCATAACGATTTCCTCCTTAAAAATTAATTAAAATATAATTTCTCTTCATCTAAAATTTTCATGCAGCCACAATGATTCTAATTGAATGTTCCAAGGTTTTAAAAAGAGTCTAATGTTACAGGGTTTACAATTTTGTCACTGGTTAATGGAATAACTACTTCATCTCCGATGAAGTGCATCCCGAAAAAAAGATCTTGGATTTTTGATGATGACTTTTAATCACAAAAACCTAAACTGAAAACTACCTCATTCGATCTAAAGATGTGGTCTTTATCTTCTTATCACTGAAAATCGCTATTTGAAGGATACATAGAAGAATCTATCTAGATCTTTCACACTCAAATTGAATGCCCATTAGAGAATTGATCATCAAATTATAGGTGATAAACAGAGATCAGATGACACCTTAAACATTCCAACAATGTCCATAGTTCTGATATAATGATCTATGGTGAAGAACTTCGATCAAATTCTCAGATCGTATGATTATTTATTTAGGATGCAGAATATGGGAGATACACTCTCATAAACTCACTATGAATAGTTCTCCATTTGAGATCCTCCTACTCGTTTTATATGGCATTCATGAAGTACCTGATAAAGGTTTTGTGACCCATGGATATTTATTACACACTAAATAAACTATAAATGAAATTTCATGACTTATTTACTTAGTCATAAAGTATCATTTATAGTTTTATAACTTAATTGTAATATAATAAATATATTATGTGATAAAAATGAGTCATTAAATAGACTTAGTATTCCAAAAAATATTAAATGAACCATGAATATTAAAAGAATATTCATTTTTATAATATTTTTCAAGAGTTTTCTTTAAAACATGTAAATGCATTTTATAATTATATTTAATACTATTTATTCTAAACATAACTAATATAAATATACTTATTTTTTAGAAATCATATATCTTCAGTCAAATCCTAGAAAATTTGGTGGGCCCCACCATGTCAAAACATCATATTAATCAATATTATGAAGACTTTTGAATACACATAGGGTGTAACCCTCTAAGACCTTATCTCGATAGTAGTGAATAATGTTCACTCACCAAGAGTAGAGTCTAGAAACCCATAGAGGCCCCTAAAGTGACAAAGTGTAGTCATAAAAATGATAAGAATCAAACGAACACACACAATATAATATAATCTATTTTTATAATGATATCTCATAAATCAGATATCCTAATACATATCCCGAACATAGTTGTGGGGGCCACTATGTTATAAAATTACATTCATCAGAATTGAAAAGACATTTGATTACGCTGTGGTGTTATGCTCTTGGCCCTTATCTCAATAACAGGGAATAATATTCATTGAACTAGAGTGTAGTATTTGAACCCATCAAGGGAGACATAGGTGAAACAAGCCATTGGGAAAAGGGGGTGGCCAGATCCAGGCATTGTCATGTTGGGGAAGGCGGCATCGGTGGCCCCCAATTCTTTTTTCGATGTTTTTATCTTTTTAAAGATGATGCACGCCACACTAAAATACTTTTCCATTTTTTGTGGTTTTAAAAGTACCATGGGATATCACACCCATCTCCATTTTATATTTAATAATATATTCGTTTTTTTATTATAAGACAATGTTTTTAAACTTTATTTTTATATCTTTAGTCGAAGGGATTCAAACCTTGTCTCCTAAAAAAATTCTAAAGGTTTTCTATAGGAATTCTAAATTATTATTTTTATTTTTTCTGCAATTCAAAAATTACATAGAACTAATTCCAAACTAGTAATCCATATTCTGGACACTAGAATACAGCCAAAATAATCTTGTTCACCTAAATTCTCCACATGATTGATTCTTCATGCTAAAAAAACAATACACACACACACAAATTTTCTTCAGATATAAACATACAAAAATATTGATTTCTATCTATATTAAAAACTGAAAATCACTAAAACTTGTAGATCCGTTATCGGAGTTAAATGAAATCTATGATGTTGGGAAAATTGCAATTCCATATTTAAAATTAAATAAAAATAAAATTTTTCTTTGATTAATGTTTTCTTGTGACCACACTAATACAAATTAAAGGTAACCAAGTGCATAACAGAAGCCTTTGTTCTAGGGATTTAAAATTTTATCATAGGTTATTTGGGTAAAAACACATATTTGTTGAATTTAATCCCTGATAAAATCTCAAGGATTACATCTAATTAATTTTAAGCAAAAAAACATAAACATAAGAATACAATATTCGATCTGATGTTGCGGTCGTTATTTTCTCACCCCCAATAATCATTGATGGAAGGATCTAGAGATGAATCTCTTTGGATATTCATCACTCACATAGAAATTCCATAAGGTAATCTATTAACAAATTCTAGGTCCTAGCATAGAGATCATACAACACTTTCAACATCCTAATGATCACCGTAGTGACAATCCACCGATCCATGATGATGAATTTCGATCAGGTGCTCAGAACACCTGATTCTCTCTCTAGGATATAGGAGAGGAGAGATATTCTATCAAACAAATATAGTGAATATTTATCCATTTTATAACCTCCATCTCCTTTTATATTTTATTTATGAAATACCAGTTAAAGTTTCTTCAACTAATGGATATTTTTTACGCACTATAAAAACTATAAATGATATTTCACGACTTCTTTAATAAGTCATAAAATATAATTTATAATTCTATACCTTAATTGTAAAATTATATATATATTACACGATAAAAATGATTCATTAAATTTACTTTTTATTCCAAAAATATTAAACGAACTAATAATATGCAAATAATATTCCTTGGTATACTATTTTTCAAGTGTTAAATTTAAAACATGTAAATAAATCTATAAATAAATTCATTACCAATTATTATGAACTCAAATAATATAAATTTATTTATTCATTATAAATCAATATCCTTATATGTATCTTGGACCCTCTAGTAGGGTCCCCATGTCATGAACTTCTACTCATCAAAATTTGGAAGACATTTGATCACTCTTAGGGTGTCACCCTCAAGGACCTTACCTTGATAGTAGTGAATAATATTCACTCAATAAGAGTGGATTATAGAAACCCATCATGACCCCTAAATAGATATAGATTGGCATACAAATGATAAACATCCTACAAAATGACACCGTGTGATATAATCTCTTTATATCGTGATATCTTGTAAAGTAGGACACACACTTAGTCTCAACATCCATTCTTTCTATGCTATTCATCGACCAAACCAGATAGATATACCTTATTCTACTATATATATGGATTTAGTGAAGTTATTACCATCTTGGTCAGTTAGTCCTAAGATATCTGTTCCGATAAGTAGTGAAAAAATATTTATTAATTATTTAATCAATTTCATACCACCAATGGCACACCCATAACAAGCTACCTTTCTATGAATTCAATGCCATAGTTATTAAGTTCATACAAGTACGTGATGAAATGGAATTACTGATTAAGATCTCAAGTCATGAGACCAATACATATGTTTGTAGATAGTAACTACTAATGTCCCCTGAAACATTTGGTGTTCTTATTGGCATGTCAATCCTCATAATTTCATCTAGTTGATATTACCAAGTGTGAAATTAATGAGAAGATTTATCAATGGATATGATCCACCATCACTAAATTTTCATTAATCACATGTGTCCTATTAGTATGATGTATCTAGACTATATTAAATATGTTTAAGATTAATTTTTTAGTATCTTTTGGTTCACATTATAGGCTAAGAACTTATATAACCCTTTTCTACGACAAATAAGATAAAAAAATTCTATTTAAATAATGGATGCATAAATATTAACACTATTATGATATGTTTACATCATATATACATCACTGTATACATGAAATGGTAATTGAAAAGTGATTTTAATGGAGGATATATAGAACCCCCTATTATAAGAGAAGCTACATTTTTAGGGCACTTGAGCGATGAAGCCTTGGGTGAAGCTACATGGGTGATTTTTTTACTTTATTGGATTTTTCTCAGTTGTGTTGGTGTTAGGTTTAATTTTATTCAATGTTTTACATATATGATCCCTATTTAATTTATTGATCATTTTTAGTTATATCTTAAAGAAACATGATTTATTAAACATTAAACTCTACTATAGATATTACTAATTTTTTCTTGTATTGACCTTCCAATATGTGGTTTTAGGAAATGATATTTCTAATAATAGGAACCACATGTGTCAGATATCAAACATGTTATATGGGAGTACCACTTGAAATACCATATGTTAGAATTTCTACTCTTGTATGATCACGTCCTTCTAATGCTTGTAGTAATTCCAATGACTTATTATAACCTTACAAGGTCATGTTTTATAGATTATAATGTAATAGATCTATCTTTTCTGGATTGGTACACTATTGGATTTGGGTGTTGGAATTGAGCTGGAGGATTCATGAGGGTGTTCTATGGTGGTTGGATGTGTAACAGAGTTTAAATGGGAAATTGACATAGTTAAAGGGGTATACAATGCAAATTGGTTGTTCATGGTATATGTTTCTAACTAGTTTCATGACTTGCATGAAGTTGAGGGAGAAACCAAGAAACAAATTCATTTCATGGAAGAAATTCTTGATGTGTAATTAAATAAAGGCCAAAGTGATGTGAATTTCCTAAAAAGATGATTTTTTGGAAATTTTGTGTATTTCATTTCGTGAATGGAATAAAAGATGTGAAACTAGTAGGATACATGTTATTTTATAACCCTTTTGGATGATTTAATTTCATTTGGATGGACATATCTCTCTCTCATTACAAATGAACTCTAGGATCCCCAAGGATAACTACTATCCTTCTTCCTCCTACTTTGATTCGTTGGTTTTTTGGATGCCTTTTCTAAATCCATGTTGAGTTATCCTCTCTTTTCTATGGATTCTGTTCTTTTTTATTCATAGATATGCTACATTTCTGTGGTTTTGGTTTTGGTTGTGAGTTGGGCAATGTTTTGATAACCCTTGATGTAATGTAGGTTGATACATGGTTTTTACATGTCATTGTGATCTTTAGGCATTTCTATATCACTCTATAGTGGAAAGCGAGTTGAAAAATCCTATTTATCGTAGAGAATCCATCATTAATGAATTTTATGTACCACGATGTAGGGTTTTACTATTTTTTATTTATCGGAGATGATTTTCATTGGCCTAATAAATATATAATAATAGTTTAATTAAAATTTATTGGGATGGAGAATGATTCACATGGTTTTAAAAATTTGATGTTATTGTAATGGTTTATTAGTACTATCCGAAGGCTCTAATTAAAATTGTGGTCAATGGGAGTATTTTATTTTACTGAAGTTGTTGTGATATGGAATCCTTATTTTTTTGTGAAATCACATAATAATATAAAGTGTATAACCCCATATATTTGGGTAATAAAATCATTTCAATTGGATTTATGGATTATGTGATAATTACCCAAAGTTATATTGAAATGTGATAAAATATCCTTTGTTAAATATATAAAATGATATTTTATTTGCAGGGAAGTTTGTATATGTTGTGGGGTGATGATGTGTGTTTACAATGTGGGGTGGGTTTACGTATGATTTTTTTGTAGTGATTTTTGGGTGGTGAGGAGATGGTTATTTGGATTTGATTTTGGGGAGGTGATGTGATGGGTTTTTAGCTGTGATTTGGGGTATTGAGGTGATGGTTTGTTTGGATATGCTTTTGGGTAAGCAAGGTGATGTTTCGATGTGAATGATATGCTTCTTGTGATGCGTGGATGCATTATTCTAGATGCTTAGGAAGAAATAAAATAATTATTTAATAACGATTGAAATAGATGGGATTTGGCTTGGTTAATGGGATAAAACTGAATAATGAACAAAAAAATGATGGGACGTATGGTTAAATGTGGTTGATTCTTAATAATGAAATGAATGATCTAGAAAATGGGATTGGTTGGAAATGAAAATTGTGGCTTGTGTTTTGTCTGGTGTTATGAATTTAGAGGTGGAAGTGAAAGTGGGGATGTTGTGAGTTTGTTAGTATTTTTTTTGTGAACCGATAGGTTGGGATTGTGTGTTGCTATATTAATATACTTATATATTCCATATGACTTCTATACGCACCTCAGATGCGTCGATATCTATGTTCCTACACCCATATGCTCATATGAAGAGTTTTACCAGTATATCAGTGATAATGATGGATCGATGGCTACCCGATATTCCCCACTCTCTCTTCTAGGTGGGTATATATTCATATTTTATGATGGAAATATATCTCTTAGTGAACTAGGTGACGACCCAGGTATTTTCCATCGAGGCGTGATATGACCATGTTTTTGGGTGGTGGACTAGGCATTTTTGAGTGAGATGTGATATGTCTATGATGTATCACGGATTATGGTTGGGGTTGTGCATGGTAGGAGGAGATAAAATGATTGATTTACTTCATGTGCATGATACCCTAAAACTATGGTTATTGTTGTGATGTGATGGACCCGATGTCTATAGGTGAGATGATATATGACCATGCTATGGGGTAGTGGCCAAGGTGTCTACAGGAATGATGAGATGTGACTATGTTGTGGGGTGGTGTTCTAGGTGTCCGCAGTCAGGATGTGATTTGACCATGTTGTGGGGTGATGTTATATGTTATTTAGAAGATATGGGAGTTCTAGGACATTCATCGTTGGGTTGTGAGAGAGGAAAATTAGTGGGAATGCATTTTGGGATATCCTTTGTCAATATGATTCTTATTATGTTGGTATACATGGAATGTGGTTTTGGTGGTGCATGCCTTAGTGAGGTTTGGATGGATTGTTAACCTATTTAGGTGGCTTTTGTTCTATTTTTTACTCATGGGGGGATTCGTATGCTTCTTTCACAAGTAAATGAGATACATTTATTTTCCTATTGAGTATACTTGTTTGCTCAACCTATGTATATAAACTGATTTTCATGTATTTAGGAGGATTACGTAGATCATGCTGCACAGTACTAGATCAAACCTTATTGGGTAGTTTCTATGTTTTTTTTGTTTTTATTTTTGGAATTTAATTTTGGTAACTTTTATTTGTATTTGTTTTATTTATACAAGCATTTTGGTATGGGTTTGGGTACTTTTTATATTATTTTATGGAGTTTCTTGTGGATAATTCATCTTATCTACCGATACTATTTTATAATATAAGGTAATGCCTCCCATTTCATGATATTTTTATTCCATTTGTTCTAGTAACTGACCTGGGGCCTACTGGAGGTAGGACTCAGGGGTCACTATATCTATCCCCTCATTGCATTATCTTTAGTGGGTGGGGGTTGAGACATATAATCACCAGGGGAGTGCCAAATTATCTTCTAAGGGAGTGTTTATCAATGAGGTGGATTCCAATTTAGTATAAATAATACTTCACTCCAATGATACCTTGGATAACCATGCCTCTCTATCAAAGCCTAATACACACTATTACTCTTCATTTTTTCTTGAATCATCCATAAGATAGATCAATGTCTTGGTAGAGGATGGATACCTATGTCCCAAAGTTATCGCTAATCCTGAGTGGATGTGGGAATACTGGGCCTGTTGGACATGTTCTGAGTTCATGAAACAACTGTAGGATAAATTAATCTATAAATCCATCTTGATATAATAGAAACATGTCTATAAGAACCCTGACTAGGGTTTACAGTTTCTTAGAAACTAGAGCCCATGAAAATATATGTTCCACCCAATGCATGAAGAAGTTGGAATCAATTTTTGGGTTATATAAAAGGTATTTATGACATCCATTAATGGATCCATGTGTGATGATTTTAACCAATTAAATTCATTTTGAGGTGATCAATGATAAACACCGCCATTGGTTTAATAACCATTTAGATAAGTCATCACCTTCATAAGGATTGAACCCCATCCATAAACAAACATTGGCTTCGGTAGTTTGATTAATATTTTCTTATTTTCATAAGGTGATAATAAAACCCACAATTCCCAACACTATATGGATTTATGGATAAATTGGGATGCTAAGGAACATACTAGCTTTAGTTTGAGTATTCCCGATACAAATAATGAGGCTATAATGTGCATCCCAATATCCCTCATTAAATAAAAATTTCCAGTTTCATTGTTATGTGGTTGAGTTACTACCTTCTCTCAGTTTGTGACTCACATAATTAAGTATAACCAAGTACAGTCATGGTAGTGAACCAGTTGGAATATGAAACTCCCTTTAGTGTTATTGTATCCATGTTGTAAAGGACACACAATTTCATATTGTATATCTACAAAAAAGAAGTACCTGTAAAACATCATATGTTTTTTCCAAGCTTTATAGGAATGGATATAGGTTTACTTCAAGGACTATGAGGTCCTAATTGAAATATAGATAATGAAGTATAGTTTAATCCAATTCATCTAATCAGTCTTTGGATTCATGTTTCTATCACTAAAGGGTTTGAAATCATTGAAACTCTTAAGATTTAATTCCATGTTCATATTTTTTTCTTATGAAGACCCTCCGATTAGATCAATCATGGATAATTACAATAGAAAATATAGGGCATGAATATACAAGATCACTATGATTGACTAAATTTTTGTGGACTACATTGACTATCATATCATCAATTAATCTTATACACTTCTATATCACACATCAATTTTACTGCATTAAGAATCATTAAATTGTGATTCTAGTTGATTTTAGAAGAAAGCATCATCCAATAGTAGAAAAATAATTAAGGGTTACAATGGACCAAAAGAAATATCCGGTCATTATCTACCTAACCTCCCTAAATGATTTCATCATAATAATACTAAAATATTCCTAACTCTATATATCATCATACACAATGGAATATTGGTGACTAGAATCCCTTAAAGTACAAATCCCTCATCCATGAAAAGTGGAAAAAGGGAAACTGGGAAACTCCTCCAAAGGGGTACTTGGAGATACCTTTAAGACACTTGAGAAACCCCACCAATAGGATTCCTAATAAATATTAATCGGTGGCCCAACAAAACATTAGTCTAAGCTGAGGAGGATGACATGTTAAAAATGAATCAGTTCCTTAACTTGGGATGAGAGACTGGGAAAATAACTAAAATTAATTGCCACAGGTCTTCTTCAAGACCCAAATAAGAGTCTAATAATTCCTTGTTAGAAAATTTATGTCTTGAGGCTACTCACATCAAGGAAAACTAGGACATAGACATATACCTCATGGACTCATAGATTTCCATTCAAGGTAGAATCAATCCACCTTAGTATATAAATATAATGGAACCTCAAGACATAAACTTTATGACCAATCTTGTTGAGTCTAAATAATTTATTTGAGATTTGTATATAATCATTTAAAAATTTACAACTGAGTCCCTATCAAAAAATTGGTGTTGTACTTGGAAAATCTGGACAGCATTGAAGGGGATATTGATAGATCCCTTGATAAGAAATAATTCTTATTTGTTATCCAGAAAGATGTTTTCTTGTGGTTTGACTTTTATATTTTTACCATTAGTTTTCAAATGATTTATGAAGATATTGTCTTTTCCATTATTATAGAGAAAAAGGGTGAGGAATTTACATTAATAATATATATAGTACAGTATAGGTATCAACATAATAGTTCCTGCATGATTAAGAACCCCAAAATAAGTTGGGATGTCATTCAGCTATAGGGAAATACATAAATTGGAGGGGATAATTCTTTTTCACTATTCTCACATATGAGAACCTCTCCTTTATATATGATTCCAAATAACCCTTCAATCATAATTTAGTATTGGGAAAATTATAACATTGTTTCCAAACATATTATCACCAGTGAGAGAGGTTAGTCTTTAAGTGCAAACCCCACTTTCACATTGTGTGTGTATATATATATATGAGTATTGACATCCTAATTATGTTATAAAAATGTTGATTCTTATATATATATATTCATTTTAGGAGAACCCATAGGATATCTGAGTAAAATACTGGGATGAGGTTCCACCTACCGCAGTAGATGTAGATGAAGAAATTGTGAAGGGATAATCTATAACATTCACTATAACCATCCCTACGGTTAGAGGGGTGAATGAATCATTTATAATCATTAATTTTTATGATTTCATTTTATGTAAACCTACGGACTTTGATTCCCTGTTAGAGTTTATTTCTCTCCTTGATACCATGAATAAAATGTATGATATCTCCTTAGTGACATATTTACACTCCAATTAGGTAGAGTTCAGAGATTTTACCAAATATATGGTTAGATTTATGTCTTACTCAATTGTAATGGCCTAAACATTCATAAATGAAACTCCATTTTGAATGAATAAATTTCATGTCAAGAAATGTAGTTATAGAAAACATATGCACTAATTTAGTTATTTTGTACTTTTATAAGTTATATCCTATCAGATTTAAAATACCGTTAATAATCATAACCATTGATAATATAGCCACTTTATCGTGATAGTTAATATTATTATATATTAATGGTTTTTATAAACTCTAATTAACAAAGATCGAAGTGGAGATAACCTAAACCATTAGTATCACATCCAATATAGCCCATTTATCAGCACTTTTGAAGGAGATCGAATAACTTAATTTTTACCTTGGCTAATCCCATGCCCATATTAAATAATAAAGTAACGAGAGAGTCTATTTAGGAAAGAAGGTCAAGCTTATCGAGATCATGAACCAATCCATTTTCGATGAACCACCCTTGAAATGTGTCACCATCGCACACCTTGCCCTTAGGCAACACACTAGTGTAATAAGGCGTCATAAATCTAGCCCATAGTAATGATAATTTTTATATTTTATTTTAAATAAAATAATAATAATATTTATCCATTTTAATTATTACTTTATAAATAATTAACGAGTTAGATAAAAATTAGATTTTGACATGAGGAAATAAAAAATGTGTTTTTGGAAAACATATATAGAGTTTCAATGAAGACACAATTTTTGATCAATTCAAAAATTTTAAAATTAAATGTAATTTTAATAAAATTATCTTCTTCAAAAATATTTGTTTTAATATAGAGGATAATATGATAAAATTAAATCAAATTTAATTTTTATAATGAGCCAAAAGTGGTTATTGTTTTAAATACTAGTATTTTATGGTAAATAATGATTTTTATTTAAAATGATTAATTATTATATTTGTAAAAATATTTTGTTAAATAAATATGTTTTTTAAATCTGTAATTCATAATTTTTCAATGGTTAATTTTTCATAATTTTTGGAGTTAATTTTTTTTTGTAAAAATTACATACAATATAAATATACTGTATGAATTATAAAACCTTAAAAGCCCAAAAGTAATGTAATAGATACTATAAATATTATCAATAATGAAAATTATGTTTCCCCATTATAATAATGTGTTTTTGAAGTTATTTTATTAATTTTTTAATTATTTAAAAAATCATCCAAAACCTATATTATATTTTAAGGTTTTAAAATAAATTCAATATAAACATGGCTCACAAGCACATAACATGAGGTATTATTTTTATGTGTTTAGTTATCATCCATATAAATATTTAAACCCACTACTATTTGGAAGAAACCTTGATAAAAACCAAGGGAATATTTTTGGGTTTAATTATTTTTATTTAGAGTGTCCAAAACCTATATATAGAGATTAATAATGAATTTACATATCTTTTTCTATAAATACTCACCCAAAATTTCATTCATATTCCCCAAATACACATTTATCACATAGTTAACATTTATTTCTTTTTTCTCTCTCTCTATAAATACCTCCCATTGTATTTCTATTCTCTTAAGAAGCTTCTCACAATATTTTAGAATTTCTCTCTCAAGGTAAGGGATCCTCTCCCATTCCCAATTATTTAAACACTTTATCTATATTATTCCATTTGATTTTCAATTTTTCAAGTTAAAATATATTTTTAAACATCTGTTATTATGGACTTATGATTTAAAATTAGTGATATAACACCTTTCACTTTCAATAACCCATCTATGAATCTTTATGTACACCCATTATGATGCTAAAATAATCAAGTGATTTTCCATGACAAACATTTATATATTGAATAAACATCCCCATTTCCAGAAAATGGTATTTATATAGATGTAAATATTCATAATCAATTGGGTAATGTCGTGTATGTAACCCATATTCCTTAATTATAGGGTTAAAAGTGATGAAAATGTTCATATGTTTTATGATCTATGTGAAAAAGAAATCATGTACGTGATATGAATGTGATGGGTTGGCCCTAAAAAATATATCCCTCCAATAAAAAGGGAAATATTTTTTTTCTCATGGGATACAATGTAAGGATCATGGGTGTTTATCCTAAGAACACTATGTTATGATATCTTGGGGGTTAGACCTGAATTGTTCTTATAATGTCATGTTTTATGTTGTTTCCACATTTCTAGGTTTCCTTGATGTTATCATCTTATATCATTATTTAATTTTATTATGTATGATTCTCAGACCTTTAATTTCACCATGATATGTCTCTTTCTTAACATAAATTAATTTCATCATGATATGTATTTATTATTCCCTTACTGGGCTGTATGACTTACCTAATTCTTATGAGTGTCCCTAGGTTATCCAATACAATATTAGAAGATCAATGGATTTTAGGGGTATAATGTGGAGTTTTTAAATAATTTACTTGAATCCTTATATTATCTAAATTTCTTATGTATCTAATTTACCTATGATACTAGGAATCTCAATATCCTAGGAATGTATTATGTGTATTTTATGTGATAAATAATGAAATTAAGTGCATAAATGACTACGGTTGTCATATGACTTGTATGATTATTTCCTTAGATAATATAATGATATGAACTTTTATATTATAAAACATTGTGTAAAAAATATAGCTATTTTGATCTACTAATGAGATATTATGACTATATCACCACTTTCTATAGAGAAATCAATAGCCTAAGAACAAGAAAGGGAGGGTCACTTTGACCTGAGAAAAATAAGTTTTAATGTCTTAGATTTTTCATGTTTTATTTTTATAGTATGTGGGAATTATTTCGAGACTAGGCTTCGAGACCTCATGCAGTTCTGAGGCCTGGTGAGCCCGGAACAAATGTTTAAATTTAATTAAAAAATTAAATTTGCAAGCACGTCTGGATTTCCCGAGAAAGTGGATTAAATCCTGAATGGGTGCTCGGATCGGGAATCTGAGGGAACCATTGCGTCCAGAGCAGCAGGTTTACCCTAGAAGAGACCTAATGTTGGATGGCATAGGTGATTGTTGAGATCTTTTTTTCTGGACGTAACTGTAATAAAATATTTAATAAAAATATTTTTTTAAATCTTGTGGCGGAAAATATCTCTTCTCTTTTTAAATAGAGATTTTTTCGGGGATCAGGGTTACAATTCCCATAACCCTGAATCTCCCTGGAAGCTCCGGAGAAAACCTCCAAATGCGGCGATGGTGTTCTTGACGAGCATCACCGATGATGACAACTCGACAACCGGATCTTCATCAACAAACTCCATGAATCCAGGTAGGATGTTTTATTTGTGATTTCTTCCCTGTTCTTCATTTCTACGACGAACGCCGACTAATCCACAAACAGATTATTCCACGGATCGATCATTCTTGCGGGATGGGGTTTTGTGGGGATTTTGGGGGATTGAATCCATGTTGATCTATTGTTGCTGATTTTTCTGGTCCGTTTAACCATATTAACGGGAGCAGATCAATACCGCGATGAATGACAAAGGAGGTTCGTTCCTCAAACTTGTTTCATTGGATTTCTCCCCTTTTTCATCCACACGTTTATTGCGTTCTTCATGGGGCGATGAACAAGGGATTGTTGCGCGTTCGTTCTGCGACGCAATGATCCCGAATTAAAGAATCGACACAACGACGATCTCGCGGATGTGGGCCGACAGTTTCGACGGTGGATTCGGAGAAGATCGGGAGATATTTTGTTTTTGGGAATTTTTCATCGGATGGATCGTTGGAGGTTTATGACATGATCGAAGGACCGAAAACACTCGATTCTTTGTTCGTGTGATGGGACGAACCAATCCCCGAAGCATCGGGATGAACGAATGAGTGATTAAGGATCCGGAAGATTGGCCTAAGCGCGAGGAAGAAGAAGGCGTTCTGAAAAAACCCCGAATACCCGACATGTAGTATGGGCTACGTGGTGTGTGTTCGTCGGTGGACTACCTGGCATGTACTCCGGGAGTACATAGACATAGGTTGGGTACACGGCCAAGGACAAGTCATGTATACCCTTCCCCGGCCAGACACGACTAGATATAAAAGACACCCCGTGTACTAGTACACGGGCATGTGACACGGATGAACACCATGTATGGGCATACAGTCGGGGTACATAGGTGTTTCCCCAGTTGACAGAACACGGCGTGTGCTTCAACTTACACACCGCGTATATGCTTTCCTACACGACTCTGACTTCTGGAATGGGTCGTTTATATGGGCCGCACCCGGAGTCAAGGGACACGGCGTGTAACCCTACTACACGCTGTGTAGTTGAGTTTTACACAGCTTGGACGGATGACACGGGCTGTTACACGGGCAGTACCCAGGGTCAAGGAACATGGAGTGTAACCATACTACACACCATCTAACCTGTTTTACATGGCTTGAGCTAGTTTCCTTCTATGACTTGGACTAGTTTCCTTAGGGTTCGTCCCCTTGGTCTTACTCCTAAAGGATTCCAGTATCATTTCCTACATACAGGAATATGATCCCTTCAGTAGGACTTCCTAAATAGAGTTGTTGGAATCCACTTAGTGAGACTTGGAGCCGGATCCTCTATTCCTTCCTGGTACCCTAGGTAGAGGTCTTGGTATCGACGTGACAAACTTTACCCGGGTGCCGATCCTTTACTTAGCGGATTAGTTCAGACTGAGTTGTTGGAATCACCCCATGGCTATTGGTTGTGATCCTCATCTGAGCATCATGTTCTCAAGTACCTGTGGAGTGTGTTCTCCCAGAATGATTACTTCATGTCTCTCTCTTCATACCTAGGAGTGTGTTCTCCCTGTTATGTAGTTATTGGAATCTTCGAGCTGGATCCTAGTGGTGGAATCACGATAGTCAATCTTGTATGAGTATATCTGGATATAATTGTTGTATTTTCTGAAGACATATACTGTGTAGAGCTAAATGTATCTTTCCTTTGTGGAATTTTCCTTGTTGTATTTCCTTTGGGGTTTCGGGGTGTCGTACTGGGTATTATTATACTCACCACTACATGGGAATTTTCCCGCACGTGTCGTGTCTTTTTCAGATGAGCAAGCCTTTGACATGATTCTATGTGGACTAGGACTGGACGGTGCTCAGTGAGATCAGACGGGCCGAGTTGTCTTTCTACAGCTACAGATTGCAGTCTCACTACCTTTCTTTACAGGTTGGACATCTTGCAGACTTTCTTTTAGTGGGCTTGTATTTTTGGCCCGAGGTTTTACATTACTTTACATTACTTTCCTGGTGTAATCTGTCGGTTAGGATTTTTTTAGTATCTGCATGCATTTCCCTTTTTAGTAGTTTTTTTACTTTTCAGCGTTTTGGGCTTGGAGATGTGTGTGTGTGTGTGTACAGGTTTATAGGCAATGCCTCCCATGTTAGTGATATGCCTACTTGGTGCTAGTAACCATCCCCTAGCCTATTGGAGGTGGGTTGGGGAGTTGCAGCTCGGGCCCCACTGGGATGGGTCATGACAGAGTGGTATTAGAGTTGGTCAGTTCTACCTTAGAAACAAGATTTTGTGAGTTGGTTTGGGGCAATAGTATTAAGTGTTTCGAGTTCGGCTTTCAGGCCAGGGACCCCAGTGTGGGTGTGGGCGGCAGACATATCCATACACTATTACTCTGATAACTTTCTTTTCAACTCGGAACATGAGAACACTAGTTGAAGGGGAAAAATAATGGTACATGAATCATATAAGAATGGGTTCTGGTTTCCATGTCCTTCTTGAGTCAGCTCTCCAGATATACTAACTAACTGAGATACATCATGTTTCTATATAGGATTCCTTTGTGACCCGCACCCGCTAGGATAGACCAGCTCGATCACAAGGGTGACCCCCTCAGTAATAAAGATTCGATTCAGGGACCAGATCCCCCAGTTTTACCTTCGGGAGGTGTTCCAGTTATTCCACCACCTGTGGGGAAGTGTTTAGTGCCTGCTATACCAGTGGAGGAGGAGTGCAGGTTGAGCGCACTCCACAAGTTTCAGAGATAGAGACCCCTCAGGTTTTGAGGTGAGCCTGACCCTTATGCAGCTGATGAATGGATTGAGGCATTGACTAGAGTCTTCTCTTTGGTCAGGACACCAGCAGACCAGATGGTGATCCTGGCAGCGAGCCTTTTGCAAGGCTCGGTAGGGCGATGGTGGAGTTTGGTTTTCCAGACCCACGACGAGACGACTCTTGCATGGTCAAAGTTTGAGCGTCTCTTCAGAGAGGAGTTTTCACTGGTTTCCCTGAGAGATGTACGTATACAGGAGCTTCTTCAGCTCTAGTATGGAACTATGACAGTGGTTGACTATTCACCGAGGTTTACTGACCTCTCACGGTACTCGATGGATATGGTCAGGGATCAGTACTTCAGAGCTCGGACTTTTGACCGAGGCTTGTGCAGAGACATCTGAGCTAGCATCCTCCCTATGAGAATTCCTACTTATGCTGGGGTGCTCGAGCGAGCTTTGGTGGTCGAGAGCTTCTTGGAAAAGCAAAGATAGCCGGCTGTTGTCAGCAGTGAATGAGGTGGAGCAGAGACCTAGGAAGTAGGGAGCCGACGTCAGGGACCCAAGCATGGGGGACGTTTATAGAGGAGATCCCCGGACAGGGGATCTTCCGTGCAGGGTTCATAGGGTGCATCCAGCAAGCCTCGAGAGAGGCGATGCTACTCATATGATGGCAGGGTACATCTCGCTCGAGATTACCCGACCCTCCATACTACTGACACGGGAGTAGTGGATGGACCACCGAGGCAGATGCAACGTGTGGAGAAGACAGATCCGCGGGGCGGCGAACGTGGTAGAGGAGCTGGGAGAGCAGCTGGAGGTGGTCGTTTTTTTGACCTTTTGCCACCACCACCCCCAGGAGGTCCCCCAGGCTCAGGGAGCTGGTGGAAAGAGGCAGGTACAACTGTAGGCAGCAGATGCTTATGACCCAGGTACTCCCAGGATGATTAGAGGTACAATCTGTTTCTTTTATACATTGGTTTCCGTACTAATAGACATAGGTTCTAGTCATTATTTTTTGTATTCTTATCTTTTTCAAGACCATTATATTCCTTTTGAGCCGTTGACTCGACCCTTACGCTTAAAAACACCGACTAGAGAAGATTCAGAGATCACACATCTTTGCAGACAGTCTGACCTGACCCTTGGAGGAGAGAGTTTAGGTTGGAAGCTCTTTGTGGTAGCGTCGATTCCTTATGATATCATTCTTCGTATGGATTTTCTATCCACAGTTCATTACCAGATTGACGATTTTAGGAAAAGGGTGCGGTGTGTCTTCAGTGATGGAACGAGGTTCTCCTTCATCGGTGAAAAAGAGACCTAGGCCGCGCAGGATGGACTCGTGCGTAGGAAGGTAAATCTGATTTCATATCAGTTGGCTGCCCTAGCCCTTGGCGTAATGGATGTTATGGGTTTCCAGTTTCCATTAGTAGTGGCTGATTATGAGGATGTCTTTCTGGAGGATGTCTCCGGACTACCTCCTCGTCGGGAGACAGATTTCTGCATTTAGTTGCAACCCGGGATGACACCGATATAGGCATCAACATATCAGATGGCTCTGACAGAGCTTTGTGCGCTGAGGGTGCAGCTAGAAGACTTGCAGAAGAAGGGCTTTGTGAGACCTAGTGTTTCACCATGGGCGGCCCCCGTGTTGTTTTCCAAAAATGTGGGTGGATGCTTGAGGTTGTGTGTGGATTACAAGAGCTTGAATCAGGTGACTGTGAAGAACAGATATCCACTACTGAGAATCGATGACCTCTTCGACTAGTTAAGAAGGGAATGATGGTTCTTGAAGGTTGATCTATGATCAGGCTATCACCAGTTGCGTGTACGGGATGAGGATATTCCGAAAACGGCTTTCAGATGTTGTTAAGGTCACTATGAGTACTTGGTGATGTACTTCGGCGTGACAAATGCCCCGGAAGTGTTTATGGGACTCATGAACTGGATCTTTCAGCCCTATCTAGACCGGTTCGGGGTGGTCTTCATCGATGATATCCTTGTGTACTCTGCATATGAGGAGGAGCACGCGAGGCACCTAAGGATGGTTCTGGACACACTCTGAGAGCATCAGTTGTACGAGAAACTCTCGAAGTGTCAGTTCTGGATATATGATGTCCACTTTCTGGGACATGTTATCTCAGCAGATGGTGTAGCAGTGGACCCAGCCAACGTAGAGTCAATGTTATCATGGGAGCCACCCCAGAGCGTGATGGAGGTACGGAGTTTCCTTGGGTTGGCAGGCTACTATCGGAGATTCATTCTTGATTTCTCCAGTATTTCAGCACCCATGATAGCTTTGACCCGAATGGGGAATCCTTTCATATATTCCGATATATGCGAGCAGGATTTTCAGAAGTTGAGACTGAGTCTGACGAGTGCTCCAATCTCGAGATTACCGAAGGAGGGTGTTTAGAATGTGGTGTTCTGTGACACATCAGGAACAGCGATTGGTTGTGTCCTAATGCAGAGGCAAGTAGTGATTGCCTATGGCTTACTGTAGAGACCCAAATCTTGACCTACATGGACATTACATTACATTTTCAGAATACTTAATACATAACAAAAACCAACACTCAAGAATCATAATAGTTTACTGTCTTTAGAAACTCAGAAAAAAGTCTTCTAATCGTTGTGAATGATCTTCAACATCTCCCATAAAGATATTACCCTTTGGTTTTCTTACCTAAAAATTTTCTTTATATCCCGGGGAAAAGAAAACATATAATGGGTGAGCTCAAATGCTCAGTAAGGGTAAGCATGGAGAGAATAAAACAAACCATATACATTTGAAATTAAAAACATGAACATAATGTTTAAACATAAAAATCTTGAGCAATGACATAAAACATAGCAGTACATAAGGAATAGATACATCAATCCTGATAAAATAACATGGGAATAAAACATGTAATTGTGGAAACCATTAAGCACATGATATGATTTCCATAGTATCCAAAGCATTGCTGCCAAGACCATCTTAGTGGACAATGTCCCTTTCTTAATTGAGTTCACTCCTCATTCCAGTCTTCTAACACTGAACCGGATAAACTTACCATTCCAGCCAAGTCTATATCATGAGATATAAATATTTACCCAATGCGTTGGAGGGAGATATAGGTCCCACCCATCTCATAATGAAACCATTCTTATGTGTGCCACAAAATCATAAATCATAGCATAACCCATTTAATAAAAATGGGATTCTTAAACATCATGCCATCATAAGATAATACATATAAGATAAAAGGACATCATAAAAATAATTCCATCATAACATAATAAAATCAATGTAAAAATATGGATAGAAACAGAACTCTATATTATCTTAGATGGAAAATGATTTTGATAAAACAATTGAACTACATTCTTGAGGAAAATATCCTTTCTACTTCAAAATCATTTTTCCTTTCTTAATATGTCATGAAATTTTAAACTAAAAGAAGTTGATTAAGAATAAACTTGAAAACTTATAAAGGAAGCTTCATGGAAATAATTTTCTAAAAATCCATTCATGGAATATAAGTTAAAGAAAAACATTCTTCTCATACTTTGGCCAGAAAAGTCAAAAAAGTGCCTCATACTAAAAACAACAAAAGATTCCTTTCATATCTTTTACTAAAAACTCACCGAAGGGTAAAATTGGTTTTAAAAAATTGTAGGAGGATAGAAATAATATTACATATTGATGAAACATCGATGTGGATGATAAATATTCCCTAGTAAATTCTGAAGTATAAACAATCTTAGATAAAAATGAGATTGTGAGATTTTCCTTTACCTTAGATCCGATTTGCTTCGTACGGGTCCGAAACTCTTGTATAATGATTTAAATAATGTTATTGACTTATTCCAAAGTCGTACTCATTGTTATGATATCATATATGGTCATATTCTTATCTTCTTATTAGTAATATTTCATTGCTACTTGTTATTCGGATGTTTATTGCTCTTTGTTCTTATGCATGTTTTGTCGAATACCTTCTTATTCATATTTTTAGGTTATAGATACCTCATTTCCAGAATGGTATTAGTGTAATATATATCATATTTATTCATTCAATTAATTTATATAATCATTATTCATTTAATATCATGTAGAATGAGTCGCATCACATCATGGAGATGATAGGCCGTACGTATGCACGAGGGATGAAATTGTTCCCATGATCGTGGAATTGTATTGAAGTGTATGTATACTATTTCAGAATCAATATCACTTTACAATAATCAAATATAGTTATTATTTACACCATTATACCCATCCATGTAAGGTGGTAGTGGAAAACAGATTACACCACAGCGTGGAGACGGTATTCTGTACGTACGCATGCGCGGTGATTTCATTTTATGTAGGATGGATAGAAGGTGAAAAAGGTTTGTAACATATCCATATATGAGTCATAATGATGTTTTTACTTCATAATGAAACAACTAAATATAAGAAAGTATAATAAGAAAGAAAGATGAAAGAATCGGTAACAGACATTACCTCTTCTTTGAAGCGCCTCTTCTTAACCTCTTCTTAGGGCACTAAAGATGGTATTTGAAGAAGACCAAGACCTCTAAGATGTTTCTAGGGAAGTGGAGAAGAGAACCCGGTAGGGTTTTGTAGAGCTTGAAGGCTCAAAGTGGTGTGAGGAGGAGAGGGAGGAGGTGCCCTTTTATAAGGGAGGAGAGGGGCACCTTAGAAAAAACTTAAAATATTATTTTATAATAAAGACATATTCGGTTTTTAATAGCTCCAAAATGATTTATTTCAGATCTAAGGTGGAGATGGGTCCAAATCCTATCAACCAATATATTTTAGAAATGTTTAGTTTACTATTTTAACCTTATCATTTAGATTTAACTCTAAGGGAAATAATTTAACGTTTACAATGTCTTCTTGTTTTCTTACACTATATGGTTAATAAACTTACTATAACAAGCCAAACGAACCCCAAGTGGTTAATTATTAATATATATAACCTTATATAAGTTATTTGACCTAACCTTAGATTCTTTTCAATAAAATAACAAATAATAATATAATATTTTTTTTAAAAAACTATTTTATGTCAATTTTGACACTATTTGGTAATTGATTTTTTCAAAAATTATAACAACATGATTAATTAAAACAAAGTTAATTAAATAAATACTAATATGTCATATTAACCTATAAAACTAGTTTAATTCATTAAAAATCTCAAATTACATTTATTTGGGTATTTATAATATCAATTATGTAAATATTTCCTTAGTAAGGTAATAACTGCATCATCATTGTGTCATAAATAAATTAAATTATTTAAAGTCTAAAAATAATAAATAAAAGACCATTATGTAAAAATCGTTTTATATTTCTAATGAATATTTATAGTCGAATATATCTTATTTATAACGCAGTATTAAAATTGTTTTAGTTATTAAACTTTGATTTTAACTATTTTAACTCTTCTTTAAATAAAATAATATTAAATGTCCTAATCTAATCCAAGTGTACCTAAATGGTCATATTTTATTCCTAAGGTTGTTTTTGGTCGAATTACACTTATACAATAGAATTAGGACATGTGTTCGGGTAATAATAATACCTTTTTAACCCTTAGTTACCCTATTTACTTTTAACTGTGGTAAATAAAAGTAAAAAGTTACTATTCACCAAAAAATATTTTTATCTTATTGAACCACATTTTACTCCTTGATATTAACCGCATATCTCGGATTTTTGAAATTACACTCACAAAAGCTGTAAAATTATGATTTATGTAAATTTTCAAACTCTCCTAGGAGGTGGGTAAAAGATAGTGAAAAGTTCAATAAAATTTTTATATATCTAAAATTATTATAAAATGATTCGAATGAATTAAATTGAACTTATATAGGTATTATGTATCAATTTTGACCTAAAATAAAAAATTATTTAAATAAAAAGTCAGTTTTTAAATAGTATCCCAGTGTTTTCACTATTCAACAAAAATTGACAGTTTTCAGAAAAATACCAAAAATTCACTCTAGTCTAATTTCGATATTCCGAATCCAAAAATGAAGTCCGTTTTGAAATATAGAATTTATAAAATTTAAAAAATTAGGTATTACTATTCATAACAGATAGTTTTAATAATATTTTAACAGCATATCGTTGTTTAGTGAAAGTCGGTATTGCGTACTACACACGCTGTTGAGGAAGGTCTTGATTGCGTGTAATGAAAGCTAAGTCAGGGATGCGTGTAGTGAAAGCTCCGTTTTGTGTTACATATAAAATAATCAAAACATATTTCATTTATACATTAAAAAAAATCTATACTTAATGTTGCGTAAAATAGTTTCCACAAAACGAACTTGAAGTTGTGTGTAACACGAGGCAAGAATAGTGTTGCGTATACTGCAAACTAATACGGTGTTGCATATAGTGGAAGCTAATTTTGGTGTAGCATACAAAAAAAGACAAAAAATGAATTTAAAATGAATAATTATCATAAAATCTCAGGTTGTTACATTCTACCACCCTTAAAATGAATTTCTCCCTCAAAATTTGTCCGGGTTATAAATGGTTTACTACATGAAAGTTTCTTTCATAGAAACCCACATCGTAAAAAGGAATACCAAAACTGAACATTAAAAACTAAATTATGAAACGTAACGATTACCTAAATTAACTAATAACTGGGTTTCCATATAGGAGAACATCGGTGAAAATATGGATATGGAAGAAAAATCTAACCATCATGTTCTGATGAAGAGTGGTAGAGGACATGGATATGAAAAATCCAACAATCACAAAGCCATTAAATTGTGATGATCTAAGGTACCATCTGATTCATCGGATATAAGAGAACTAGGAAAACATTTTTTGTTCTCAAGATGATTTCCCTAAAGTTAAAGAATTTTAATTAGAATAAATACTTACTTTATTTCATTATAATCTCACCGTTGTTCGTGCCTTGAACAATTTCCACTTCATCTCTTAAAGAAATGAAGTTGATTTTTTCATTCATGAAGTGTTAGCAGATCATGTGATAGAATCATGTGTCATTTTATATGTCTCAAACAAAAAGTTAGCAAAAGTTATCAAATATACATAAGTCCATCTTTGGAGAGGTTAATTGTATATGATTCCAAAAATGGACTTATACTTTATCTATCATACTGCTTAATAAAACTAGTTTCTACTAACCAGTGACTTCTTGTAGGCCAGTGGTAGGAAATAAAGGCATGTCGCATTTCGGTTGTGGGTTTGATTCCCACAGCCTTATCCGATGTGACATGTTGTCGCCCGTCCTGCAGGTTGTCCCTTTTTCTAAAACAACATTATAATAACATTCCTGCAATAAAATAGAAAAAAGTTCTTGCCTTAAACAATACTATCTTTTCGCTAACTTAATTCATTTCAATCTTTAGGCTTATCCAATATACTTCTGTCGAAACTCATAGTATAATGAAAACAATTAATATAAATTTCATCTACCGAGCATGTGAATACCATCATTTATCCCCCATATATCATACGATATATCTTGTTGGTCACATTCCAATCATTTGAATACCTTAATCATGTATTCTCTTGAACCATAGTGAAAACATGAATGTTTTCACAAGGAAAATCTTTCCATATACCAAAATCCCAAAAATTCTATATACTCAAACAATGATATCACTTTTTTCTTATATTAGTCATGAGCTCATTAATACTATCAAACATTTGATTATCTCTTTATCCTTTATTTATGCACATATTAGGTGCTTTCCAAAAATATCTGACGAACCTTTCATGGTTACCGGTACCATTCAACATATACTTTCAAAAAAATAAGGAAAAACAATAGTGTAACAATCCTTAGATGTCTCATTATTCCATAGTACCATGATATTACTTATACAACATTACTCTTGATAAACATGTAATCATTCCACTACCCTCTTAAACCATTGACCGATTTTGAACAATTCTTTCATCTCACATATCATTTGTAGTATCTTCATCATCATCATCATAAATACTACCCATAGGACCATGCTGATTCTCTTCATGATATTTTCCCTTAGGGAATTGGTATTCATAATGCCCATAAATTCCACAATTAAAACAATTAATCATTGTTGATGTCGTAACAATACCATTATCCTTTTCCATGGTGTTAACTGAACCATTTCCTTTGCACTTACTGGATTTGTGTTCTTCTTTTCCACACCCAAAGCATCTTCCAGTTCCTTTGAAACATTCTCCCTGATGCGTCTTACCACATGATTTACATGAGGTAAATTGAACTTTCTTTCCTCTATGATCGTCATGAAACTCCACCTTTCTCTTATTAGCTGAGTCAGGAAACATACCAATGTTGAGATTATTGATCATATTATGAGATTTCTGATTAGGAATAATAACGATATGTGGACTTCCAGATCCAATTTTATTTGGTTGCTCATGAAGAATATCATTTCATTGTCCATCATATCCTCCGTTATCATGGATCTTCCTGTTTCCATCTATTTTCTAAATCCCAAAAAGAATAGTGTGAGAGGAAAAATCATAATCAAGAGGTAATACCATCAATATCTAACATCTTAGGTTAAATTCTAAGATCGTTACCATAATTCTAGGACTATAACCTATACGTATACTTATCCTTAGGGAAATTCCTAGACATAACATAGAAATATCTCTAGGGATTTCACTAAAGTTTTCGCATCCTAGTTTCCAATGGTTAACTAAACCTTTCATCTGATACCAACTGTAGAGACCCATACTTTACATACATGGTTATTACTTCAGAATTGAAGCATACTTGTTAAAACATATAAAAAACCATGAAAGGAACATATAGGTATAGTGTCTTTAGAAACTGGGAAACATAAACAACTGGTTTATAAATCATCTACATTGTCTCTCGTTTATTTCATCATATCTAGAGTCCCTTTTGGCATATCCTACTTAATACCCTTCTTCCTGACCAGGGGAAAAGAAAACATATAAAGGGTGAGTTCAAATGCTCAATAAGGGTAAGAATGGAGAGAATAAAACAAACCATATACATTTGAAATTAAATACATGAACATAATGTTTAAACATCAAACTCTTGAGCAATGACATAAAACATAGCAGTACATAAGAAATAGATACATAAATCATGATAAAATAGCATGGGAATAAAACATGTAATTGTGGAAACCATTAATCACATGATATGATTTCCATAGTAGCCAAGGGATTGCTGCCAATATAATCTTAGTGGACAAAGTCCATTTCTGAATCGAGTTCACTCCTCATTCCAGTCCTGTAACACTGAACCAAATTAACTTACCATTCCAGAAATGTCTATCTCATGAGATATAAATCATTAACCAATGCATTGGGGGGAGATATAGGTCCCACCCATCTCATAAAGAAACCATTCTTATGTGTGCCAAAAAATCATAAATCATAGGATAACCCATGTAATAAAAATGTTATTATTAAACATCATGCCATCATAACATAATCCATATAATATAAAAGGACATAATAAAAATAATTCCATCATAACATAATAAAATCAATGTAAAAATAGGGATTGAAACAGAACCCTATATTATCTTAGATGGAAAATAATTTTGATAAAACACTTGACCTTTATTCATGAGGAAAATATCATTTCTACTTCAAAAACATTTTTCCTTTCTTAACATGTCATGCAATTTTAAACTAAAAGAAGTTGATTAAAAATAATCTTGAAAACTTTTAAAGGAATATTCATGGAAATAATGTTCTAAAAATCCATTCATGGTGTATAAGTTAAAGAAAAACAGTATTCTCGTACTTTGGATGGAAAAGTCAAAAAAGTACCTCGTACTAAAAATGAAAAAAGATTCCTTTCATATCATTTACTAAAAAATCAACAAAGGGTAAAATTGTATTTAAAAAATTGTAGGATGACAGAAATAACATTACATATTGAGGAAACATGGATGTGGATGATAAATATTCCCTAGTAAATTCTGAAGTATAAACAATCTCGGATAAAAATGAGATTGCGAGATTTGCCCTTACCTTAGGTCCTATTTGCATCGTACATGTCTGAACCTATTGTATAATTATTTAAATAATGTTATTGACTTATTCTATAATCGTACTCGTTGTTATGATATCATATATGGTCCTAATCTTAGCTTTGTATTAGTAATATTTCATTGCTACTTGTTATTCGAGTGTTTATTGATTTTTGTTCTTATGTGTGTTTTTTCGAATAAATTATTATTATTATTTTTTTGGTAATAGATACATAATTTACAGAATGGTATTAGTGTAATATATATCATATTTATTCATTCAATTCATTTATATAATCATTATGCATTGAAGATCATGTAGAACGAGTCGCATCACATCGTGGAGACGGTAGGCCGTACATACGCACGAGCGATGATATCATTACCATGATCGTGGAATTGTATTGAAGTGTATGTATACTATTTCAGAATCAGTATCACTTTACAATAATCATATATAGTTATTATTTACACCATTATAACCATCCAAGTAAGGTGGTGGTGGAAAACAGATTACACCACGTCGTGGAGACGGTATTCCGTACGTACGCACGTGTGGTGATCTCGTTTTCTATAGAATGGATAGAAGGTGAAATAGGGTTGTAACATATCAGTATATGACTGATACTGATGTTATTACTTCATAATTAAACAACTAAATAAGAGAAATTAGAAGAAGAAATAAAGTTGAAAGAATCGATAACAGACATTACCTCTTCTTTGAAGCGCCTCTTCTTAACCTCCTCTTTGGGAACTAAAGATGGTCTTTGAAGAAGACCGGGACCTCTAGGATGTTTATAGGAAAGTGGATAAGATAAATTGGAAGGGTTTGTCTAAGATTGATGGATCAATGTGGTGTGAGGTGGAGAGGGAGGAGGTTCCCTTCTATAAGGGAGGAGAGGGGCACCTTAGAAAAAACTTAAAATATTATTTTATAATAAAGTCATATTTGGTTTTTAATAGCTCCAAACTGATTTATTTAGAATCTAAGGTGGGTATGGGACGAAATCCTCTCAAACAATAGATTTTATACAAGTTTAGGTTACTATTTTAACCTTATCATTTGGATTTAACTCTAAGTCAAATAATTTATGTTTTACCGTGTCTTCTTGTTTTCTTACCCTATATGGTTAATAAACTTACAATACCAAGCCAAACGAATCCCAAGTGGTTAATTATTAATATACATAACCTTATCTAAATTTTTTGGCTGATTGTTAGATTTTTAGGAATAAAATAACAATTAATAATATAATATTTGTTTTAAAATCTATTTTATTTCAATTTTGACACTATTTCGTAATTGATTTTTGTGAAAATAATAAAAGTATGATTAGTTCGAAAAAAGTTAATTAAATCAATAATAATATATCATATTAACCTATAAAATTAGTTTAATTAATGAAAAGTCTCAAATTACATTTATTTGGGTATTTATAATATCAATTATGTTAATATTTCTTTAAAAAGGTAATTTCTGCATCATCATTGTGTCATAAATAAATTAAATTATTTAATGTCTAAAAATTATAAACAAATAACCATTATGTAGGAAATATTTTTATCATTCTAATGAATATTTATAGTCGAATTTATCTTATTTATATCCTTGTATTACAAATGTTTTTGTTATTAAACATTGATTTTAACTATTTTAACTCTTCTTTAAATAAAATAATATTAAATGTCCTAATCTAATCCAAGTGGACCTAAATGGTCATATTTTATTCCTAAGGTTGTTTTTGGTCAAATTACACTTATACAATAGAATTAAGACATGTGTTAGGATAATAATAATATCATTTTTACCCTTAATTACCCTATTTACTTTTAACCGTGGTAAATAAAAGTAAAAAGTTACTATTCACCAAAAATTATTTTTATCTTATTGAACCACATTTTACTCCTTGATATTAAACATGACTCTCAAATTTTCAAAATTCCACTCACAAAAGCGGTAAAATTATGTTTTATGTAAATTTTCAAACTCTCCTAGGATGTGGGTAAAAGACGGTGAAAAGATCAATAAAATTTTTATATATCTAAAATTATTTTGAAATGAATCCAATTAATTACTTTGAACATATATACATATTATTTATCAATTTTGACCTAAAATAAATTTAAATAAAATAAATAATTATTTAAATAAAAAGTTGGTTTTTAAATAGTAACCCAGTGTTTTCACTATTCATCAAAAATTGTAAGTTTTCAGAAAAATATCAAAAATTCTCCCTAGGATAATTTTGATATTACGAATCAAAAAATGAAGTTTGTTTTGAATGATAAAATTTATAAAATTTTAAAAAGTGGGTATTACTATTCATAATGACTAGTTTTAATAATATTTTAATAGCATATCGTTGTTTAGTGAAAGTCGGTATTGCGTACTACACACACTATCGAGGAAGGTCTTGACTGCGTGTAATGCAGGCCATGTCAAGGATGTGTGCAGTGAAATCTCCATTTGGTGTTGCGTATAACATAATCAAAACATATTTCATTTATACATTAAACAAAAACTATACTTAATGTTGCGTAAAATAATTTCCACAAAACGAACTTGAGGTTGTGTGTAACACGAGCCAATAATAGTGTTGCGTATACTGCAAGCTAATACGATGTTGCGTATAGTGCATGCTAATTTTGGGGCAGCGTACAACACAAGAAATCAATGAAATTAAAAATAATAATTCTCATAAAATCTCGGGTTGTTACACTCACGACAGTTGAGGTCACACGAGCAGAACTACGCGACCCATGGTCTTGGGTTGGTAGCGGTAGTCTTCGCATTAAAGATGTGGCGGCACTACCTGATGGGCGAGCAGTTTACCATCTACTCTGATCACAAGTGTATCAGATTTATCTTTTCTCAGAAGGATCTGAATTTGAGACAGAGGCGATGACTTGAGTTCCTCCAGGAGTATGACTTTGAGATCGTTTATACTCCTGGGAAGGGTAACGTTGTTGTAGATGCTCTCAGCAGGAAATTCAGTTCGTAGTTGCTGGATGAGGCGACGAGATAGTGTGCCTCTTTACTTTTATCCCTCGTGGATAGAGATGAGGGAGCCTACCTTCAGTCTGTGGTTGTCACCCCTCCACTCTTACAACGAGTCCGGGAAGCACATCACGAGGATTATTGCTGTGAGACTCTACATGCTCATATATACACAGGTGATGCTACCGATGGATATTCAAAAGTTGGGGAGCATGTTTTTATTTTCAGAGGGTGCACAGTAGTCCCAGGGATGTTTCGAGAGGAGGTTCTGAGGGAGTTTCATACATCTCCTTTGGCGGTGCATCCAGGTGTGGAAAAGATGTACCAGGACCTTCGACGTCAGTTCTGGTGGCTAGGAATGAAAAAGAGTGTCGCAGAGTATGTTTCTTGGTGCCTTACATGTCAGCAAGTAAAGGCTAAGCACCAGGTGCTAGCGGGATTGACTCGTCCCCTTGAGGTGCCTGAGTGGATGTGGGACGAGATATCCATGGACTTCATGACGAGTTTACCATATACGTCTAGGGGACACGATTCCACATGGGTAATCGTTGATCAACTCACCAAGTCAGCCCACTTCCTAGCCATACAAGATCAGAGTTTGGTAGAGAGCTTGGGACGCCTCTATATGCAGGAGATAGTTCGACTTCATGGAGTTCCATCCACGATCATCTGATATCGTGATGCTCATTTCACATCCCTGTTGTGGAAGGGATTACAGGAAGCTTTTGGGACTCAGTTACACTTGAGCACAGTGTTTTAACCTCAGACTAATGGTCAGAAGGAGCAGACCATCCAGGTTCTGGAGGATATTCTATGAGCTTGCATACTTGACTTCGTTGGTAGCTGGTAGGATCACCTACCACTAGTGGAATTTGTTTATAACAATAGTTATCATTCCACTATTGGTATGTCACCATTCGAGGCTTTGTATGGCTGACCTTGCAGGTCACCACATTGCTTGACTGGCCCTAGAGAGTCAGCACCCATGGGCCCAGAGATGGTGATAGCAACTACAGAGAAGGTGCAAGTCATCCAGGAGAGGATGAAGACTGCGCAGAGTTGGCAGAAGTCTTATGCTGATAGGAGACAGAGGCCCTTGGTGTTTATGGACGGAGACCATATGTTCCTTCGGGTCTCGCCTCGACGGGTATTACAGAGATTTGGCCGAGACGACAAGCTATCTCTGTGGTTTATCGTCCCTTTTCTGATTCTGAGTAGAGTTGGCAAGGTGGCGTACTCCTTGGCCTTACCTCCTCAGAAGGACCAAGTACACAACGTCTTCCATGTGTCGCAGCTGCGGAAGTACGTGCATGATCCATCAAACTTTATCGACTGGGGCGAGATGGACATCAATGATGGATAAAACATTGCTGAGTACCCAGTGGAGATTGAGGATCGGTAGGAGAAGATCCTTCGTGGGCGGGCTATTCCCTTGGTGCATTTCTGGTGGCAGTACAGAAATCTCCAGAGGAGCACGTGGGAGCGGGAGGCTCAGATTAATGTGCAGTACCCACATCTTTTTGAGTAGCCTTTGTTTTGGATTTTCGGGGATGTAAAATACCGAAGGTGGGTGTGATGTAATGTCTCAGATTTTTCCATGTTTTATTTTAATAATATGTGGGAATTATTTCGAGACCAGGCTTTGAGACGGCGTGCAGTTCCGAGGCCCGGTGAGCCCGAGACAAATGTTTAAATTTTATTAAATAATTAAATTTGTATGTGTGTCTGGTTTTCCTGAGAAAGTGGAGTAACTCCTGAAAGGGTGCTCAGATCAGAAATATGAGGGCACTGTTGCGTCCATAGCAGTGGGTTTACCCTATAAGAGACATAACATTGGATGGGATAGGTCGGTGGTGAGATCTAGTTTTTGGACGTAACTGTAATAAAATATTTAATAAAAATATTTTATTAAATCTTATGGCGGTGAATATCTCTTATCTTTTTAAATAGATATTTCGCAGGGGATCAAGGTTAAAATTCCCATAACCTTGAATCTCCCTCGAAGATCTGTTGAAAACCTACCAACACGGTGACGATGTTCTTGACGATCTTCACCGGGGACGACGACGAGGCGACCGTATCTTCATCAACGAACGTCGTGAATCCAGGTAGGATGTTTGATTTGTGATTTATTCCCTGTTCTTGATTTATATGATGAATGGGGACTAATCCGTGAACATATTAGTCCGCGGATTGATCGTACTTGTAGGATGGTATTTTGCAGGGATTTTCGGGGATTGAATCAAGATTGATCTGTTGTTGCTAATTTTTCTTCTTCATTTAAGCCTATTAACGGGAGTGGATCAACGCCCTGATGAATGACGGCGGAGGTTCGTTCCTAAAACATTTTTCATTGGATTTCTACCCTTTTTAATCCACGTGTTCTTTACGTTCTTCACGGGGCGATGAACAACAGATCGTTGCACATAAATTCTGCGACACAACGATCCCGAATTAAAGAATCGGCACCATGGCATTCTCGCGGAGGTGCGACGATGGTTTTAGAGGATGATACGGAGTTGATCGGGAGATATTTCGTTTTTTGGGTGTTTTTCATCATACAAATCATTGGAGTTTTATGACCCGATAGAAGGACCGAAAACACCCGATTCAGTGTTCGTGTGATGGGACGAACCATGCCCCAAAGCATCGGGACGAATGAATAAGTGATTACAGATCCGGAAGATCGACCGAAGTGTGAGGAAGAAGACGACGTTCTGGAAAAATCCAGACTACATGACGTGTAGTATGGGATACATGGCGTGTGTTCGTCGGTGGACTACCTGGTGTGTACTCCGGGAGATCATGGACATGGGTTGGTTATATGTAAGAGGACACGCCATGTATACCCTTCCACAGCTAGACAGGGCTAGATACGTCGGACACCCCGTGTACTGGTACACGGGAAAGCGACACGAACAGACACTGTGTACGGGAATACGGCCAGGGTACATGGGTGTTTCCCCAATTGACAGGACACGGTGTGTGCTTAGACTTACATGCCGTGTATATTCTTTCCTACATGACTTCATCTTCTGGCACAGGCCATTTATAGGGGCAGTACCCGGAGTCAAGGGACATAGTGTGTAACCCTACTACACGATGTGTAGTTGAGTTTTACAAAGCTTGGACGGATGACACGGGCCATTACCCAGGCAGTACCCGGGGTCAAGGAACATGGCGTGTAACCATACTACACACCGTGTAACCTGTTTTACATGGCTTGAGCCAGTTTCCTTATGTGACTTGGACTAGTTTTCTTATGGTTCGTCCCCTTGGTCTTTATCCTGAAGGTTTCCGGTATCATTTCCTACGTACAGGAGTATGATCCCTTCAGCAGGATTTCTTGAATAGAGTTGTTGGAATCCTCTTTGTGAGACTTGGAGCCAGATCCTCTATTCATTCCTAGTACCCTAGGTAGAGTTCATGGTATCGACATGACCAACTTTACCCGGGCGTCGATCCTCTTCTTAGCGGATTATTTCAGACTGAGTTGTTGGAATCACCTCATGGATATTGGTTGTGATCCTCATCTGAGTGTCACGTTCTCAAGTACTTATGGAGTGTGTTCTCCTGGAATGATTACTTCGTGTTTTTCTCTTCATACCTAGGAGGGTGTTCTCCTTATTTCGTGCTTTCTTGAATCTTCAAGCTGGATCTTAGTGGTGGTATCGCGATAGTCGATCTCGTATGAGTATATCTAGATATTCTTGTTGTATGTTCTGTAGACATATTCTGTGTGGAGCCAACTCTATATTTTCTTTGTGGTATTTCCCTTGATGTATTTCCTTTGTGTTTTCGAGGTGTCCAACTGGGTATTGTTATACTCACCCCTGCACGGGATTTTCCCACACTTGTCGTGTCTTGTGTAGACGAGCGAACCTTTGACAGGATTCTAGGCGGACCAGGACCGGACGGTGCTCAGTGAGATCAGACAGGCCGAGGTGTGTTCCTACAGCTACAAATTGTAGTCCCAGTACCTTTCTTTACAGGTTGGACTTGTTGCATACTTTCTTTTGGTGGGCTTGTACTTTTGGCCCAGGGTTTTACAATAAATTAATTTACTTTCCTGGCGTACTCTGTTGGTTGGGATTTTTTTATTATATGCATGAATTTCCATTTTTAGTAATTTTTTTACTTTTCAGCTTTGTGGGCCTGGAGATGTGTGTGCATGTGTATAGGTTTATAGTCAATGCCTCCCATTTTAGTGATATTCCTATTCGGTGCCAGTCACCAACCCTTGGCCTATTGGAGGCAGGCTTTGGGAGTTGCGTCTTGGGCCCCATTAGGACGGGTCATGATACAAGTATTGGGATTCCACCAATTGGTTTACCTCATGAGAAAATCCCCCATCAAATGATGAAGATATTATTGTAAAAGGGGCGAAAAATCCATCAGTTAAACAAGACATGACAAGAGGTGATGATTCTCCCATGGTGCTGCTTGATCAGATAAAATCATTGAGTGATTTTTTTATCATAATAGATATGGAAACTACCACTAGAGGTGATTCTTATATGAATCAATTATAGGAATCAACACAAATTGGGGATTCTAGTTCTCTAGTAGAGATACGTGAGTATATTTAATGGATTTTGCCTACATCATTATCCATTGTCTTATATATGTACTGTTTATGCCACCCATTATATTTCCACCTAAAATAGAGGAGGGAAAATATAGACACCCAAGATTATCATACATGGATATTAAATATTTTTAGTGGAATATTCATTGAATCACACAATCACACACTTGAAGACTATAATATTTCAGTGCTTTTCGAAACTGATAAGGCAATATTATTAATTCATGAATGATCTTTAATCTCTCCTATAAAGATATTCACCTTTAGTAATACCACTTAAAAACATATCTATATAATATATGGAAAGGAAATATAAAAAATGGGTATCTCAGATGCTTCATAAGGGTAAACAGGGGAGATATTAACCATAACATGATCATAAGGGTATGAAAACATGAGCATAACATTTGAAAACCGTATATTTCATATAAAATATCATAATTTTGAGTCAAAGAATAAATATTGGATATTAATACGTCATGAATCATAATATAATCAAATAACATGAAGAATAAGATCATGTAATTTGAATACGACAAATAATTGTTTCATATATGAAACCATGTAAAATCTTATGTCATGTCCACCCACCAAGACATTCATAACATGTTAGGCTTGGGATAACCACTCATGTACTTACTTCGATCGTGGGATAACCACCAGTGTGCCCTATTTTTTAGTCCTAGTATGTCCACCAATGTACATACCTTTTTGGACATGGGAAATCCACCTATGTACCATCTAATCTCATAGAACATTTTTCATTTCCCTTTGTATTGGAGAGAGATATAACACCCATCCCTCGCATAAATAAAATCATACACATGTGTTCCACAGGATCATAAAAAATCATCATATAATATCCCATGAAATGATATAGGTTTTATAAACATTTTATCTTATAAAAAAATATGGAAAATATGTAGGTTTAAAAATCATTTCATCATAGCATAACCAGTGGACTAGGTAGAAAGTTTCATAATAATTCTATCATGGTATAACTTTTAAAAAAAGTAATGGGTTTCATAAACACCGTGTCATCATAAAAATAAACCATTTAAAGAAATAATATGAATATTATCCCTAGATTATATCCTCAATAAAGTATTAGTAACCTCAAAGTATATCATGTTATATGGATATTTATTTTAAAATAACAATCAATTGGAATATTTTTTGATGAAAATGAATTTTATTTGAAAATAACCTTTTAAAACAAAACTATATTAAATATCATGGAAACAAATTTCTTGGATAATAAACTTTTAAAACTTATAAATGTATTTTTATAAATAACTTATAACAGTTCTTGAGAAAAAAACCTATCCACTTTGAAAAACACTTATGAAAACATAAAAAATTTCAAAATCCATTCCATGATGAAATATTTATTTAAAATCTAAAAATTTACCAAATATTAAGGGAGAAAATTTTATTTGAAAATAAATTTGAAAACATGTAAAGGAAGATTAAAATCATTAATTATTTGTGATAATGGGAAATATTTTTATTATCATGCATGATAAAAACATTGATTATTTTAAAATTTTAGGTTAAATCCCAACACTATTTTTTAGAAAAAATCCAGAAAATTTCTTTCAAAACATATTATAAAAAATAAAATATGGATAAAAATGTATTAAATAAATTATTTGAAAATAATGTGTTATTTCGTAAAATTTTATTAGAAAACATGGCTTTGGAAGAAAAATGGGTTTCAACTAAAAATAGATATAAAGACAATTTTATTAAAAACATTATTTTTAACTCTTGTGTAAATTGAGAGAGGAAAATTATATGGAAAATTATATTTTCATGAAATAACTATAGGATAAAAAATTAATTTAAATATTTAGATATAGATCATAATATTTTATCCTCATAAAAATAATAATAAACAATCCTAATAAATGATGAGATTGTAACATAAAATATTTACCACTTTGGTAACTTTGAAATGTAAACCCCATGAAATAATATCATTAAATTAAAATTAAAATTTAATGTGAATAATTAAATTCATGATATTATGTGTAAAAGGATATTTATATAAACCTTGTAATTGAATATACGTGCTTAACATAACATATATCTTATAGAAGGAAAGTTGCTATAAAAATACCCTACCACTTTGGTAAATTTTGAATCATAAATCCAATGAAAGAGAGATACATAAATGGATATGCTGATCCAAATAATTTTAATGATATGAATCATTAAATTCATTCATGGTTATTATATACACCACATAAAAGAAATATGTGGTGAATATGACATGTGTCTTAAAAAAGTAAAAAGAAAGACAAAAATCCCTTACTACTTTGCTAATATCTTCAATCAAAATAAAAATTAAATAGTAGAATAAAATTTAACTCTAAATATATTTAATTTATGTATATTCATGATATAAAATTTTAAAGGGTTAATATATACACCACATAAAATAAATGAGTGGTGAATTTGTATATGTCTCCCAGAAATAAAAGGGAGACTTGAAATTTGTTATTGTAAGTCTTGAATAACTTTGTACAAATTAAAGACTCATATATATGAAAATAAGTTTATTATAAATATATTATAGAACCATTTATATATATAATATGGTTTACATATAACATTTTTTAAACTCTATTTTAACAATTCCATGTTAAAGTTACATTAAGAGTAATAATCAATTTGTTTTTCTTATTTGTTTTTATTTGTTATTTTTCGTACTGTTAATTAGATCATGATTTCATCATATCATAAATTTAAACCATTATATAAATATAATATATATATATATTAATAATTTATATATTTATATTAATCCATAAAATTTAGTAATAGAAAATGAAATACATTGTTCATAGAGACAGTAGGCCGTATATACGCCTGCCCTCTATTTCCATTTACTATTCAGATTGACAGAAACAATGGTAAATTATATATTATAATTATAGAAAATATTTTATTTTATATATGTCACATAGTTTTATTAAAACCATCTTTATTACCATCCATGTAAATCATGTGTGAATCACATTGCTTTACGAGATGATACTCTGCCTTATATACGAGCAACATAATCGTATTCCCACAAAATTGACGTTATGATGGTATGCATTATATAATAATTAAATTTGTGTTATAATATCATAAATATAATATATAAATATTAAATCCATCATTATATCTTTCCTTTATATGTGGTAATGGAAACAATTATTGACATTAGTTCGCAAGGTGGTAGTTCATCGTACACATGAATGATAATTTTGTAACCAATTTAATGGAAGTGGAGATTGTTCTAGTTTATGAGTTTAAAAATATATAAATATATTTCATAAAATAAAGATATTATATCATCTTGTTAATATATAATTTAAGGATTTTGAGGAAGAAATAAAACAAAAACCCTCATTGATTAGCGTTGCCTCTTATTTAGGTTTCCTCATTATGTTTGCACCAAAATATTTCCTTGGTCATATTTATGTACAAAATAAACATTCTTGGGTTATAATAGGGATGTTTTAAATTGATTTAGGGAGGTATTGGAAGAACCAAAATGTTTTAAATGTGTCATGGTGATAGAGGATAGGGTGTGACCTTTCATAAGTGAGGTGAGAGGCACACTTGTAAAATTTGAAAGGGGTGAATTCCAACCATGTTTTTTCATGTCCAAAAGAATAGATAATGCACCATTATTAATAAAATAAGGCATAAGGTCTAAATATTTAATGAAAATTGGTTATTTATAATTTTATAGGTCCTTTTACCAATTATCATTTCTGATTAACTCCCGATAAACCCATTTTTATCTTAACTATAAAAATAATTTCTACTATTTTTACAATTATTTTTGGTCAATAATTAAGTTGAACATATTATAAAATATAAATTATTATGATTCCAAATATTTAATATAACTTTCAAAATTTTATTCATATAAGTGGAAAATTTTAATTTAAAATTAATCTGACATAGGTTATGATAATACAAGTTTTAAATAGGAAATGTTCAAGAGTACAATGATTTTATATGAAAATTCAATATGAAAATTATTATAATGACCTAAATTGGATTAATAAATGTGTAACTGAAAAAATAATAATTTAAAAACAATTAAATATAATTTAACTTTAAAAAAAATTAAACAAAAAGGAAATTTTAATTAAAATTTAGTATTTTTCACTCTTCATCAAAAAATGAAAATTTTCAGAAAAATACCAAAAATTCACCCTTAGATAATTTCAAAATGATGATTTTAAAAATTAAATTTATTTTATAAATTATTTAATAATTAATTTTATCAATGTTCAAAAAAATACATAAAAATCATTTTTTGATAAAATAGTATTTTCAAAACTTATAAATACTTCAAAAAATACCTAATTTTATCAATATGTTTTATTTAAATAAAAACAATATAATTAATATTTAAGAATCAGTTTTTAATATTCATGTAACTATATTTAATGGTTAGATTATAATGGTCTCATTTAAAATACTATAATATATTTTGGTTTTGTTAATACTTTGTGTCGTGTATAATGGAAGCTAATGAAATTTTACGTGCAACACAAGATTAACTTATCATTCCACTTAATGAAATAAAAACTCAATTTTAGATGTAATGAAAAATAAAATCAATATTGTGTGTAATTACAAACTTCTAAAAGTTTAAATTTATTTGAAAAAGAAATTAACAAAATCATGAGGTGTTACATTCTACCAAACATAAAAACAATTTCACTCCCAAAATTTGTTAATTTGGAACAAAAAAATGAGTATAATTATAAGTCATTTCATCTCTAGGTTTCCACATGGCTTCATCAAGATGGTAGTTTTTCCAAAAACCACTAACCAAGTAAGTGGTCTTGTTTCATGAAACATTCTTAGTTCAATCCAAAATCTCTACTAGTTATTCTTCAAAAGGAATATCATGCTCTAATGGTACAACCTCTGAGTTTAGTACATGTGATGAATTTGGTATGTAATTACTTAATAGTGATACATGGAACACATCATGAACCTGATAAAAATTCAATGGATGATCAAAATAATAATCTATTATCACGATATGATTAAGTATATTAATTTTACCGATATACCTAGGGATTAATTTTTCCCTATTTGTTCCATAAATAAATTATTAAAAATATACTCTTATTGGCTTTAAATTATAAATTTCATCAATGATTATTAGCATAAAATTTCTATCAACATTGAGTAGTTATTAAATCTTTCTGAATTGATCTATCCTTCTCTATTGTCTCATCAGCTTATTCAGGTCCCAATAGCTTTCATTATACAACTTCATTCCACTATGTTAGAGTTCTAAACTAGAATCATTAAATATATTCATAAGGATCAATATGAATAATCATGTGAAATCTATCATTGTGAGAAAAATAAACTTGAGTAAGTTTTTGATCTCAAACACCATTGAAATTTATTAGAAACATCTTAGATTATCTTTTAAGGTTTGATTTATTCTCTAAAATTGGCCATCTTTTTACGGATGATACATAGTGATGAAACGAAACTCTATATCAAGAGCTTGTGAAAACATTGAAAAAAAGAATAAAGAAAACTACATGTTATGGTAAAATACAATTTAATGTGCTAATCAATGAAACCTTACCACTTCCTTGATTTATATTTTGGAAAGAATACCAAAAAAAAATATACTCTGATATCAATGATGTGTGTTAAATTTATAAGGTGGTATACTATAACCTATACTTTTCTTGACATAAAATATAAGATAAAACCTAAATATTACCAATAATAGTTATCATATTTTAGAAAATTTTAATGTTATTCCATCTCAAATAACTGTGTCCCTACATATAAAACCAAATGGTTTAAATTTATTAAATGTCTCTTAAAATATCATTAATATTGATAAAATTCCTTCACATAAAACCTCAAAATGGGTGTTAATGACATTGTACTTAGGAAAAAAGATAAAATTAGAAAACTCTAATTGTATGCATATATATTAAGCTAATATTACCTAGAGACATATATACATACAAAAGATAATTCCCCCTCAACTCCTTAAATAATATCTTTTCTTATATAAAAACATTACCATTGGAATCATGGGTTAAAAATTATACTGATAGAATGTCAAATATATTTTGATTATTCCATATTTCATGTAGAGAGATATAATCACATTAAATTTCAATAATGTATTAATAATAATGTTTTTATAGAACTCATTTATACAAAAACAAACATGAAATTCCCAACTAAGCAGGGGAGGATTAGTGAGCCCTAATTATCACGATTCACTTGAACTATCATGATCACATAGATTTACCATTTTTCCTTTGTCTTAAAAGGTCGTCGTAATTGTTCATTTTTATTAACCCTCAAATTTGGGAACATGTTAACATAATTACCAAACTTATTGTAATTGAAACAATGAAATGTGGGAGGTTCATTCTATAGAGGATTCTCATCATTTGACAACAGATTCCAATCACTTTAACATTCAGTCGATCAATGAAATTTCTTTACAAACATAAAAATCATCTAATTTTTTTCTTAATAAAATTTCCACCATGATTATTCCTACACATTGAGCATGAAGGAATTCTCTACTTCTTCTATCCATGGTTCATAGATTTTCCTTTTAATTCCATTTTTCTATTCCAATAAAAACCATGATATTGATAAATAATCTAACCTCCATCTCCACCTTGATAGAACATCAAAAATTTATTCATAGATATTAAAGTTTCTTATTGATTATATCCTTCGGGGATTTGGTTTTAATCTTTTAATGAAATGATCAACCTTAATTTTAGGTTGGGTGATAATACCTTTAGTGTACCTCACAAGAATTGATTTTTTTTAATAATATGTACCTAAATATTCATTTTCATTTTGATTTTTCCCAAGTAACTCCTTCTCCATATATGTTTGATGAATATGACTAAATTACTAGTTGAAATATATATTTTTGAACTAATCCCAGTAAATGGACTCAATTGCATCCTTATTCCAAATATTCTTAATAAATGACCACCATTAATCAACTTAAACTTTGAAACAGTAGTCAAAAGATGAATTTATCATGATCTGAACATTATATAATGGAAAATATATTTTTACTGGTGTTAATACATTTTTTAGAAACTAGTGGATCAGATGAACCACTAAAAGATGGTGGACGTTTCCTCATGAAGGGATCAACAAAAATTTATTCTGCCATTTGTTTGTTTGGATGTCCAGCATGATTCCAAGCTTGTTAATGTTGTGTGATCATAGCATTCATATTTTTCATTCTAACTCCCATAAATTTTGGATTCTTATAAGGAAAATCATTTCCTTATCCATCATAGTTAGAATTAACATAATTCTTTCCAGTACCATCCATTTCCATGAAACCAAAAAACATAGTGTAATAGATAATAATCATGAGACCGAACATCATAATCCTAAAAAATCACATATATTATTTCTAAATAATGAAATAGTTTTTAATATATAACAGCATATATTTATCAAAGTTCATTCATGTTCATAATCTATTTAAATCTTTCATTATGGTTTGTAAATAATATTTTAATTTCTAAAGCATACCCCTAATAGTTACAAAATGGTTTTGTATCAAGGAATGTTTTCATGCACTAGGTGATTATAGTTAATATCAATTTTCCATTTTTATAGTTTTTATCCATAGGTACCTTTTATATAGATCAACATCCAATTTTAGTATCCATACAGGGACGTAATATTTTTGAAACCACTCACTCTATCATTTACCAAAATTTTAATACATTTTCCAATACGTTGACTCATCATTAGTCTTATCCTTAGATACATACCAAGTTGTATCCTTATAAAAATTCCTTGGAATATATATAATGTTTCATCATCATAGTTTCCAATATTGAACCAATCATTTACCCTGATGCCAAATATAGTGACCCGAGATTCTCATATGTAGATATTATATATTTTTAGAGGAATATTCATTACATTATAAAAACACCTACTTTAGAACAATATTATTTTAGTGAATTTGGAAACACGGAACAAGATATTATTTATTCATTAAAGATATTGAATTTATCCAATAAATATATTCCCATTTATTACTCATACTTAAAAATCGTTCTTTATAACCTAGGATAGGAAAAATAAAAAATAATGAGCATAGATTCTCCATAATGGTAAACAAAGGAGATACATAAGAACATCGTGAGAAAAAGTGTATGAGAACATGATAATAACATTTTAAAACCATACACTTCATATAAAATATCATAACATTGAAAATATTATATAAAGGTTATCCACCTAGACATTCATAACATGTTGGGTTTGGGATAACCACCCATGTACATACATATGGATTGGGATATCAACCTGTATACCATATTTTTTTTGTGCTTGGGATAACCACCAGTGCACCCTCTATTCTGGATTAGGCTAGCCAATTGTCTACCCTATGATATCATATAACATTTTTCAATACCCAATGTATTGGAGGGAGATATAGGTCCCAACCATCACATATTTAATATTATACACATGTGTTCCACAAGATCATAAAAAACACATCATTTCATAACCTATGAAATGAAATGGGTTTAAAAATAATTTCATCTTATCATAACCTATGGAAAAGAATCAAATTTCAAAATCATTTAATCATTTCTTCAATTATTAGCCTGTTGAAAAAGAAGTGGATTTCATTATAATCATATCATGGTATAAATCATGGAAAAAGAAACATGTTTAATAAAAATCTTGTCCTCGTAAATACAAATCATTCAAAGAAATAACAAGAATGATATCCTTGGATAATTTCCATAGTAAATCATAAGTAAAATCAAATTATTTCTCTTATATGGAGAATTATTTTGAAATAATAGTCACTTGGAATCATTCCTAATGAAAATTTCCTTTATTTGAAAATAAAATTTTAAAACAAAAATTTATAAAATATTTTAGAAATAAATTTTATGGATAATAAACATTGAAAACCTATAAATGAAGCTTTAAAAAGAATTTTAAACATTTATTGAATAAAACAGTCATTGAACATTGATTTCTTTAAATAAAATATTTTCAAAATACTTTTCATTTTGAGATCATTTATTTAAAATCTAAAAATTTTCAAATTTTTTTTATTGAAAATAAATTTAGAAACCTGTAAGGAAAGCATGAAATAATAGAGTGGAAATGGTAATGGGAAATACTTCTCATGTAATTCATGTCAAAAACAAACATTCCATTCAAATTATTGATAAAATACATACATGATTGTTTTGAAAAAAAAACATGAAGATTCATTTTAGAATATTTTATAAGAAGTCAACCATGTTTAAAAAAATATTTACTAAATATTTTAATAGAATATTTCATAATTTTTAGGATAAATCTTTAGAAAAAAATTTTCTAGAAGAAAAAGTATTTTTGATTGAAAAGAGAAATAAAGTAAATTTTATTAGAAATAGTATTTTGTACTCTTGGATACATAAAGATAAAAAAATTAAGGAAAAGTATATATTCTCATGAAATAAACACAACATAATAATATTCATGAGTTTATTGGGAGATGTATCAAAATATTTAATGTTTGGTAACATAATCATAAATAATCCCATTAAATGATGATATTTTAACATAAAATATTTTCCACTTTCGTAACATTGAAAGTTAATCCTCATGAAGGAATATAATTAATTGAAACTCATAATATAATGAGGATAAATATATCCTTAATATTAAATATCAACAGGAATTTATATACACCATAGAAAATAATATAGGTTCTTAACATAACATATATCTCAAAGAATAAAAATTGAAACACAAATCCATTGCCGGTTTTCTAACTTTTGAACCATAAACCCCATAAAAGGGAGATACTGAAATTCATATATAAATGACTATAATTTTTAGGATAATAATAATTAAATATGTTCATTGGATGTATATACACTGCATAAAAGAAATTGGTGGTGAATATTGTACGTGTTTTTCTAAAGTAAAAAGGGAGATGAAAATCCTTTAATGCTCTATTAATATATGGAATCATTTGAACCATTAAAAATAGAAAAAAAATTAATCTTTAAATTTCATGAAATTAATTATATTCAAGATATAACATGTTAATGGGTTATTATATACACCACACAATTGAAACAAGTGGTGAATTTGTATATCTCTCCCAGAAATAAAAGAGAGACTAGAAATCCCTTATGTTATGTTGTGAATTCTTTCGTACATATTCAAACCTTATGTATAATAAATATATATATTTTAGAAATATATTATTTTAAAATTTATTTATATTCAATACCATATATTACTTAATTATGAAATTTTATTACCCGTTTATTAACAATTCCATGTTAAAGTCACATTTCCGGTAATAACAACTTCGTTTTTTTATTTGTTTTGATTTTTACCTATTAAATTGATCATGATTTAATCATACCATGAATATTATAAACTATGTAAATATCATATATATTCCTTAAATATATATATATATATATATATTAATCTATAAAATATAGTGATAGAAAATGAAATACACTATTCATAGAGATGGTAGTTTATACGTATGCATGAACGCTGTTTCTATTTTCTTATCATTTTGATAGAAAGAAATTTTGATGATATATTATAATTAAATAATATTTTTATTTCATATACATCACATATTTTAAATAAACCCATACCTATTAACTTCAATGTAAAGTGTGAATGAATCACATCGCTTCACATGGTGGTAGTCTGCCATACACACGTGCGACGTTATTGTATTTCCACAAAATGGTGAGTAAGAAGATAAGTGTCATATAATTATTAAAAAATTATAATAATATCATAAATATAATATATAAATAATAAATTTATCATTATTAATAACCTCAAAAGGTGGTAATAGAATAAAAAATGGCATTGGTTTGTGTTGCTGTAGTTTGTAGTAGTCATGAATGGTAATTTTGTAACATATTTCATGGAAGTGTAGATGGTGTAGGTCATAAACATAACCTAAAAAAATATAAGTATATGTGATATACTGATGTTATTAGATAATCATAGTATAATAATAATCTAGGAGGCAGAGAGAGGGAAAAACAAAAAATGTTCGCTGATGGATATTACCTCTTCTTTGGGTATACTACTTATATTTTAACCAAAGACTTACTTGGTTAGTTATATTTCCAAAATAAAGATTATATGATTATTGGAGGGGATTTGGTATGTTATTTTGGTATTTATTGGATGAATAATGGGTTTTATAGTTTAAATAATAGAGGAGAGTGCACAACCTTTTTATAAGTGAGGTGAGTGGCATATTTGTAATATTTTGAAAATGGAGAATTCCACCCATGTATTTTTCATTCTAAAGGAACCAATAAAACAATTGTAGATAATAAAAGGTATAAGGTATAAATATATCTATCTAATGTGTTATGGAAAATATTATTGGTCATTTTCACCTTATCACCCAATTTTATCTCCTAGTAAACCCATTTTTACATTAACTGCTGTAAATAAATTTATTCTTTTTACTATTTTTTTTGTAAAAAATTAAATTGAATTTATTAGATAATATAAATTATTATGATTCCAAATATAGAATACATTTTTCTTAATTCAATTCATATAATTTTAAAATTTTAACTAAAAATTAATCCCTCAGACATAATAAGAAAGGTCGTTTTTATAGAAGAAATGTTAAAAAGTTTATAATGTTTTATATCAAAAGTCAGTATGATATTAATTTAAATTACCCAAATAGGATTAATTTATATATAATTGAACTAATTTTAATTTAAAAATAATTTAAAATATAATTTTCATTTATGAATAAATTAAATTATAAATTATTTTTCAATTAAAATTCAGTAATTTTTACTATTCCTTAAAAAATTAAACTTTTTTGAAAAATACCAAAAAATCACCCTAATATAATTTTGACATGATGATTTTAAATTAAAATTTATTTTATCAAACTAATTCTCTAAAACTAATAAAAATTAATGTTTTTAACATTCAAAAAATACATAAAAATCAATTTTTGAGAAAATAGTATTTTTGAAACATAAAATGTCTTTACAAAAAATTAAGAGATTTATTTATAAATATTTTTTAATTATATAAAAAAATATACATAACATTTTAAATGTAATTATTACAATTCATATCACTATGTTTAATATCTATGTTTTAGGAGTAACATTTAAATAACAATAATATATCTTGGATTTGTTAAAACTTTATGTCATATGTAATGAAAAACAACCCAATGTTGTGTGTATAACAATATTAAATTGATGTTTTATATAATTAATGACAAAATAAGTGTGTTGTGTAATGAAAAATAAAAATTATATTTAATGGAATGAAAAAATTGATAATATTAAAATTATTTGAAAAAAATTCACAAAATATTTGTTAGTTTCATTCAACCCTTATCAAAATTAATTTACCCCATATAATTCATCACATTGGTATGAAAATGAGGGAAATTCTACCTTATTATGTCCCTAGGTTCCAATATAGCTTCTACAAACTAGTGGTTTCTCAAAAAAAACACTAAATAGGTAAATGGTCTTATTTCACTGAAATGGATATATTCGATCTAAAATCCTTATTTGCTGTTCCTCATAAGGGACATCATTCTCTAGTTGTATAACCTGTGATTTTAGTACATGTGATAGATCAATTATTTAATTTATTATGAGTGATATATGGAACACATCGTAAACCAGAGATAGGTTCTGTGGACGTTCGAAAGGACAAGTTTTTATCTTGATACAATAAAGTATTTTAATGGGACCAATTTAATTATTGATTAATTTTAATTTCTTTATTCTGGGAAGAAATTAGTATAAATATATTCATGAAAACATCAAATTATAGACCACATCCACTATTTTCCATCTCATCAGCTTTATCACGTCCTAATAGATTTCATTATATAACTTCATTCCCGTGGGTTTTAGTTATACACTTACTTCAACAAAGGTATTCCAAAGTAGCCATCTGAATTCTGAAGTGAAATTTATCCTTGTAAAAAAATCAACTTGAGGAAGGTGTTGATCCCAACCACATTTAAAAACCAGTGGAAAATATCATTGATTATCCTTTAGGTTTTGAATTATTCTGTTAAACCAAACATCTTTATGAAGATGATACATAGTGATGAAGATTAACTCCATATATATATATATATATTTATGAATAATTCTAAAAAAAATCAATGTAAAATCCAGAGTATAAAAAACTAAAATTTAATGTGATACTCCAAAAAACCTTAACACTTTGTTAATTTATATTCTTGGAATAATATCCAATGATAAACCTTCTCTGATTGCAATTAAGTGTGATGAATTTTTAAGGCTGTCAAAGGTAACACAAAATTATATCAACATCAAAGATAAGATAAATGCTAAAAGTTAACATTACCTTTGATCATAAGTATTCAAAGATTAAATTAATTCATCCTCAAATAACTTTGTCACCTCATATAAAACCAAATGTTTCAGTGTAATAAATGTCTCTTAAAATATCATCAGTCATAATAAACTCCCACCACATGAAACCTCAAAAGGGGTGTAAATGAATTTTATCTTAGGATAAAACATAAACTCATAAACCCTTGATGGTATCCATAAATCTTAACTTAAAATTATCTTGAGACTTTTATGCTTCCAAAATATCATTCAACCTTTATTCCTTCAAAAATAACTTATCTAATACAAAAACATTTCATTTGGAAGACTGGGTTAAACATTGTACCAATAGTTTGTAAAATGTTATTTAATTATTCTAGAATTAACATAGAGGGAGATAATCAATGATATTTCCCTAAAGTATTAACATAATATTTTCACAGGGATAATTCATATAAAATCAAACTTGACATTACAAACTAAGTAATGGAGGATTAGTGTTCCTTAATTATCATGATTGACTTTAACTCTCATGATCACATAAGCATTCCCTTTTTTACATTGTCTTCAGAGGTTTTTGGTGTTTATCATCATTATGAACCCTCATACTTGGGAACTTGTGAGAATAATTCCTAGACTATTTTTAATTCAACCGATGAAGTGTGGGAGGTGCATACTGTAAAAAGTCCTCATCATTATCTAACATCTTCCCATCACATGAAAATTAACTCACTCTATTATATTCCTTTCCACACTCAGAACATATAGTAATCCTTTTAATACAATTTACTCTATGATTATCCACAAAAATTGATCACAAAGAAAATTTCTTATTCTTTTCCCCATGGTTCTTATATTAATTTAATTCTATTTTTATATTACAATCAAAACCATGTGATTTAAATGTAATTACAACCTATATATACAATTTGATAGAACATTGAATAATCACTTCATATATATTGAATTATATTATGAAAAACCCCTTTTGAGATTTTGTTTTAATCCACTAAATAAATGATCAGCCATAATTTTAGGCTGGATGATAATACAAGAAGTGTACCACACAAGTCTTGTAAAATTTGACTCATTAGTACCAAAAGATTAATTTTCCTTTTTATTTATCTCAAGGAACTCCTTCTACATCTTATTATGAAGAATATATGGAATGTTATTATTTAAAAATAATCTCTTGAACTCATCCCAATCCATATAGTAAATTTCATCTTGTTTCCTTCTATTCTTTTAAAGAGTCCACCAGTGATCCACTTCATCTTACAAATAGAACACGTCTAAAATGACATTTTAATTTTATGAACACTGGAGAAAAGAAAATATATTTTCAGTATTGATAATACACTAATATCAAACTATTATATTAGATTACCAACTCAATGAATGTGGACGTTTCTTCATAAAGGACTCAACATAATTTTTTCTCTACTTTCTTGTTTGGATGTCCAGCATAATTTATATCTTGAGAATGTTTTGTTAGAATAAAAATGATTTTGATCATTCCAAAAAATATAATGTTGTGACGACCAGAAGGAAAATTATTTCATTGTCTAGTACACTCAAAATTAACATGGTCCCTTTGGGTACCAACCATTGACTTGAAACCAAAAATAAGAGTGTAAGATATAATAATCATGATAGGGAACCACATAATCATAAAAAATAACTTGTTATATGTATAAATAATGAAACCTTATTTAATATATGACAACTTATGTTTAGCCTTGGAAATTAATGGTCATTATATATTTAAATCCGTCCTGAATATTCATAAAGAGTTTATGAATTTCCAAAGAGTATCCCTTGTGTGTGTCAAACTAGGTGTGTAGAAAGACCAATTTTCATGCACCAGGTGATGATCGAGTCCAGATAAATGAATAGTTTTCTATGTTATTACCCCAAGTTACCTCGGTGAAAGTTATTCATCCACTTTTAGTATGGAGACAAGTATTTAATTTCTTAGAAACCACTTTCTCTATCCTTTACCAAAATTCTAGAAAATTTTATTATACTTCAACTCAACCTTAGGCTTATCCTTAGAGACATTCCAATACATAGCCTTAGAAATAATTAAAGGTATTTCTATAAAGTTTTATCATCATAATCTCCAATGGTCAACTATACATTTCATTTTATTTTAACTATAGCTACCCAAGATTATCATTCATTTATGTTACAAATTTTAAATGAATATTCATTACATTACTCAAACAAAAACTTGAGGATTATAATATTTTAGTGAATTTGGAATCATGTAACATAATCTTATTAATTCATGAAATATATTAATTTTATTTCATAAATATCTACCCCTTTATTACTTATACTTAGAAACCATTCTTCATAATGAAGGGAAATGAAACACAAAAAATGGGGATATAAGATTCTCAGTATGGGTAAAAAAGGGTTATATGAGTTTATAAATTGAGAACAAGGGTATAAGAACATGATAATATCATTAAAAACATACCCTTTATATCAAAGATCATATTCTTGAGTAATGGAATAAATATTAGATGTTTATAAGACATGAATCAAATGAGAATCAAAGAAAATGATCTATGAGAGCATAAAATTTGTATAACACATAGAATTTTTGAATATATATAATCATATAAAAACTTATATCAGGGATACCCACCAATTCATTCATAACATGTTAGGCTTAAGATAACCACTTGTGTACCTACTTTAAGATTGGTTTAACCACTAATGTACCATATTTTTTAGGCTTGGGCTAGCCACCCTTGTTCCCCCACTTTTAGGTTTGGCTAGCTACTCTTTTATCATTATTAGCTCAAAGAACATTTATCATTAACTAATAACTTAAAGGGATATATATGCCTCACCCATTACTTAAAGAAAATTATACACATGTGTTCCAAAAACCATAAAGCATTTAATATATCAAAAAATATGTAATTAAATGGGGTTTATAAACATTTCATCTTATTATAACCAGTAGAAAATGGCCAGTTTTTCTAATAATTTTCTCATTTCATCATAACATAACCCATGAAAAATGCAGGTTTCATAAAAACTTTATCATGGTATAACCTTTGGAAAAGAAACTGGTTTTTGAAAATTCAAATTATCATAAAAATAAACTAATCATAGAAATAATAAGAATGACATCCTTGGATCATATACCTAGAAAATAATAAGTAACTTAAAATTATGTCATCTTATATGGAGAATGATTTAGAATGAATATTCAATTTAAAAGTATTTTCATGAAAATAAACTTTCATTGAATGTTATTTTTTAAATGTTACCTTTATAATTTTTTGGGAAATAAATATAGTGGAAAATAAACTTTTAAAACTTATAAAGAAATATTTTAATATTATTTAAAACCATTATTAATTTAAATAATCTTTCTACATTGATTTTTTTTCAAAACAGAATACATTTTCAAAATAATTTTTTTATTGAATTTAAAAATTTAAAAATTCTAAAATATTAAGGAAAAATTTTTCTTTAAATTTTTTTTGAAAACATTTAAGTTAGTATTGAAATCATTTATAGGTTATAATAGTGGGAAATTATGTTCATTACATGTATGTAAAAAACAAATACTATTTTTAATTTTCTTGATAAAAGGAAAAAATGATTTTTTTTGGAATAAAACATGAAGATTCCATTACTTTTTTTAAAAAAATATGTATATACATGTCTTTAAAAAATAATTTAAAAGAAACTTAAAAATAATTTTAAAAATATTTCTATAAAACTCTATTTTTGATGAAAAATTTGGTTCCACTAAAAATAGAAATAAAGATAATTTTCTTAAAAACATGATTTTCAACTTTTAGGTACATATAGAGAGGGATATTAAGGGAACACATATATTTTCATAAAATAACTATAGGATAAAAAATCATGAGTTTCTTGCAATATGGATCATATTATTTTATTATTAGAAACCTAATCATAATCATTTCTAATATATGATGAGATTCTGAAACAAAATATTTACCAATTTGGTAAATTTAAAATATAAGTCTAATGAAGGAATTTATTTAAATTTAACATAAAATATAAAAATTATAAATAAATTCATGATATTACATGTCATAGGGGAGGTATATACTTTTCATAAAATAATATTGGTTATTAACATAACATTTGTGTCAAAGACGAAAAATTGAGAAAAACCCCTTACCACTTTGTTAACTATTGAATCAAAATAAACATGAAAGAGATATAATAATTTTTTTATGTAAATCCAAATAATTTTATGGAGAATAAATTTTTATTACATTCATGTGTTTTATAGACACCACATAAAAAATCGTTTGAGAATATAGAATGTGTCTCATAGAAGAAAAAAGTGAGATTGAAATTACTTAATACTTTCCTAATCTCTTGAATAGTAAGACACATTTAATAATAGAAACAAAGTAAAATTTAAATATCATGAAAATAAGAAGATTACTTATATAAAATATCAATGATTTTTTATACACACCACACAAAAGAAACGAGTGGGGAATTTTCATTTGTCTCCCACAAATAAAAGAGAGATTAGAAATTCTTACCTTAAGTCTTGAATTCATTTATACACATTCCAAGATCCTATATAAGATATTTATGTTTATTATAAATATATTAAATAAATAAATATATTTATATATATACCATACCATATAAAATTTACTTATGACTATTTTTACCCATTTATTAACAATTGCATGTGAAATTCACATTTCGGGTAATAATCGCTTTATATTTCATATATGTTTTGATTTTTTATTTTTAGATGTATTAATTTTATCATGAAATAGTCATATAAATAATTTTAACCATCATATAAATATCATATATATTTAGTATATATATATATATATATTTTAATCAATTCAATTTAGTGATAGAAAATTAAATACACCGGTCATAGAGATGGAAAGCCACACTTACTGACCATTATTGTTTACATTTTTTGTAGGATTGAAATAATGAAAGGTAAATGATTTATTATCACTAAAAAATAATTTTTATTTCATATATATATAAAATATTTTCATTAAAACCATCTTTATTACCTTCCTTGTCAAGAGTGAATGAATCAAAACATTTCATGAGGTGGGAGTCTACTGTACACATTATTGACGTTATCATATTCCCAAAAATTAGAGAGTATGAAGTTATATTTGATATAATAATTAAAAAAGTATAATGGTAACTTAAATATCATATATAAATAATAAATAAATCATTATTTATATCCTTTATTGGTGGTAATGGAAAAAAATGACATCAGTTCAGGAGGGTAGTTCACGATACACAAGAATAATGATTTTGTAACCCATTTGATAGAAGTAGAGATGGTTGCAGGTAATTACATTAAAATCAAAATGTTAATTATATGTAGTATAATTTCATTATTTTATCATATTATTATAATAATTATTTATGTATGTAGAGGAAGAAATTAAACAAAATCACTCATTGATGAATGTTACATCTTCTCCAGGTATCCTCTATAGGTTTGCAAAAAAATAATGTATTAGTTGGATTTATGTAAAAAATAATGATTCAAGGATTATGGTAGGAAACTTTTAAGTGATTTGAGTAAGCCATTAATGATCCAAAAATATTTTAAGGTGTGAAGGATATAGGAGAAGGGGTGGCCTTTTATAAGAGAAGTGAGTGGTATAGTTGTAATATATGGAAAAGGGAGAATTAGACCAACATTTTTTCCATTTAAAAAGGAACAAATAATGGAATATTATCGATAAAAGATCTTATAAGGTTGAAATATATCCATAAAATGGGTTTTATGAAATTTTTATAGGTTATTTTACCCCATATCCTTTAAGTTTAACCCTTAGTAAACCCATTTTTACCATAATTGGGTTAAACAATTTTTACTATTTTTTATAATTCATTTTATTCAACATTTATGTTGACCATATTATATAACATAAATTATTCTAACTCTAAATATACTATAATTTTTTCCGAATTACATTTATAGAAGTTGTAAAACCTAATTGATATTTAATCCTATATACGTGATGAGAAAGAATGTTTTTAAAGAAGAAATATTCAAATGTTTACATTGTTTTTATTTCAAAAATCAATAATAAATTTATTAAAATTATTTAAATTGGACTAATAGATGTATAATTGAACTAATTTTACTTTATAACTAATTTAAAATATAATTTGGAATTATAAATAAATTAAAAGAAATTGAGGTTTTCAATTAAAATTTAGTATTTTTCACCATTCATCAATAATGAAACTTTTAAGAAAAATACCAAAAATTCACCCAAATATAATTTTCACACCATTATTTTAAAATTAAATTTTACTTTATCAAATTAATTTTCTATAATTTTGAAAATTCATTTTTATTTATGTTTACAGAATCACATAAAGTTCATTGTTTTGAGAAAATTTTATTTTCAAAATATATAAATACCTTACCAAATATTAATTAATTTTTTATCAATATGTTTTGTTTATATAAAAAAAATTATACCTATTATTGAAAAGGTAGTCATTACTATTCATATCTCTATGATTAATGACTATGTTATAATATTCATGTTTAAATAACTATAATATATTGTGGTTTATTGAAAACTCAGTGTCGCGTGTATCCGAAGATAACATACTATTGTGTGTTGGACAAGTCTAACATAGTGTTTTTTACCATGTAAGAAATACTTAGTGTTGAGTGTAATTTAAAATAAACATAATATTACTCGTAATGGAATATATAGAAAATGATTATTTTATTTTATTTGTTTTCCCAAAATCTTAGGATGTTGAAACATTGAGATGACCATAATTCTGACACGTCCAACCCTAGAGTACATTGAAACTAAGATTATTATGGTATTTAATGACTAAAAGTTAAATTTATAGTTTTCCTAATTACTGAGTTATTCCTAGATTTTATTTTAGTCATCATAAAAAACTATGCATCAGAACATGAATCCCTCGATGTCTGATATGATTCTAGATATCATATAGGGAATGGAATTTGGAAACTGATTTATAGAATCCCTAATGTAATGGTTGAATATGAAACTACAAAAACTAAGACATATGTTCATACACATGGGATGCAACAAGTTTTATTATTGGTTTATTCACACTATAATGAATGTGATAATTTCAACTTAGGAGTAAATGAGTACATGAAATTCAAATATATATGCTACTGAAATTAAAGATAATTTTTAAAGATAATAACATAAGTACTGAATAAATATTCCTCGCTTGTTGGAGTTGTAGTAGAGAGATAAGTAGGTCCATGTAGAAGTGGGTTTTGGTGAAAAAAATAGGACATGAGTTAGCTACTAATGAAAAAGTGGTTGAGGAGGAGCAATGTCTGGTTGAGGAAGATCCAAGAGAAGGGAAGGATACTATTTTATTTATAAAGGTGTTATATCCTAACATAGAATTATAAAAAACCCATTCTAGTATCACTATAATAAGTAGTTTACAACTCGAAGCAATCACCATTCCGACTGCATGAGTCATTTGAGAGTGCTTTGTAGTATCATTCCTATTTATACATCACATTGTAAATAATGAGAGATATTATAGTCTATATATGTAATTATATTATTATATTGATTAAAAACTAACAAAATATATCTTTTCCTTGATTTTTATCTATATTTTTTTTGATTATTATCTTTAAACCATGATAGTTCATGAAAATTATGAAGAGTAATAACTAGAATGACAGAATTAAATTAATAAAATATTGAAAAATAAACTATGCGAACAATAATCATGACATTACTGAATCAATGATGAGATATGTATAGATATAATATCACATGGACATATTCCCTTAGGTAGATATAGCTGGTCTAAATATGGTGTCATATATACCATCATCATAACTGGGGGAGTCAATGAGAATAATTACTGTAGAATTGGGTATCCTACAAATCATATACACTTAGATGGATATAGTAATTTAAAGATAAGGAATAATATTCAAAATCAATAAAATAAAATTTTAGCTCACATATATACAATATGTTATTTTCCCCTAGACATGTAATCTTTAATGGGTATAGGTGGGATGAATATGGAAACATATGTACCATCACCATACACAAGACTTAGCTAATTCAGATACGAGAGTTGAATGAATCAGTCTAATAAAAAACATAAAGTGGGAATTTGGAATGAGTATTCAAAGGATTGAGAGGGATCAAGTTCTCTGAAACTCCAACTTCATGCATTATTCATGGGTCATCTAAACCAATATATGGGTGAAAAAGTGTTTTCCAAATTCTTACCTAGGACCGAGGACCTAGTGAGAATGACATAAATTTTTACAATTAAATATGGTAGACACTATAAGGTTTTCATCTTTTTGTTTTCCATTATTTTTACCATCCCTCATATATAGGGGATGAATGGGAAGGAACTTGAATTTTTCACTAGTAATCATTTTTCGTTTTCAATATGGAATGTTTTGTACCTATTAAATTTTATTTTTTTGAGTTTTCATAGTATATTCAAGGTTTATTCCAAGTAAAAAAATACTTTAATTTAATTATGTATTAATTTTATAGGTTTTTAACTGGAATGTACTATGTATATTTCCTAAGGTAGTTTAAGGTCATATAAGTGGGTTTAACATAGCTGAAGTTTATGGAAACATAGAATGGAGAAATAATTTATCTAGTTTACCAAATATCAAGGTTGAGATAAACCATATGTGAATAGATAACCCAATTCCATAAAAAAATATATCCTTGAGGTCCAGGTTAATATATTTTAGGTTTGGGGTCCTTTGACCAAATGTTTCTGATGTTTTTGGTCAATAAAAATTGATAAAAATAATATATAGACTATTTAGAATGTGTAATGAAAAACCACATATGAATGTGGTACACAATTATAGTAAAAACCATCTCATGGTGGATTCACATAGTTTAAATCCATGTTTTGTGGACCATTATGTTGTGAGGTTTAGTGATATTCCTCAAGGAATGATAAAGGTTCAGAAATATGATGTGATATTCTTTTCTTGAAGATGAGGATGATGTATGAGGTGTAAATTGGAGGGTATTTGAATCCACAGGAATATTTATATTGTGGGATGTTTAAATCATAACTCAAACTATTTAAATCTAGAAAATGAGGAATGAAACAAGTATTCTAAGAATTAAAACTGAACAATATTTAAATGATGTGTTCCATTGTAATTTTTACACAAAGAATAGAGATTAATGAACTTTTTTATTTGTATGAAATGCTCATATGGTTGGAATTGAAGAAAATGTTGGCATAAAGATCATTAACAGTAATAGTTTTCCCTTGGATCTAAATTCACTTATTACTAATACCCATGATAGGTTACAAAAGATTTAAATACTTGAAGAATAAATTATTATTATAAGGTAAAGGGTACCCAATAAATGTACAATCACCCGAAAGGCTATACCACCATTTATTAAACACATTATTTGGATGAAGTTACATGAAGTGAAATTCCCTGAACATGAAAACATAGAGAGAGGTTAAATGGTTTTCTATAAATTTTTATGAGATTGATGATTCAAATGAGTATGACTTAGCTTTTCCTTGTTATATATGATGAACCCTATAAGATTTGATCCATTTTTTCTCTAACTATTTTCTAAACCATAATGGAGGATGAATTAGAAAGAAAGGTATGAATTTTTGTCATGATAACCTTTATGGGTTTTGAGGTAACGGGCCTTTATATCTCTTATATTGGCAGTTTAAGGGTCTTTCAATTTTGACCAAGGATGTATTGATTTTATATCCATACATATTTTACCAGAAATTATTGGGGTTTAAGTTCAAATAATGTTTCCTTGTAAGGGGTAATATTCTATCTAATGAGAGAGATTCCTAACCCAACATGAATAAAATATCCCGATGTTATTACATGCTATATGAGATGGGAATTAACATAGTTTATGGTTAGAATTATTGGAACGTAGGTTGAGATAATCAATATGGAAAAGGTGAAAGTAAAACCAAATGTGAATAAATGATCCAATTCTACTATAGACTGCCTCATGGGGAGGTTATCACAGTTTGATTTCATTATGCATTGGACCTAAAAATTTGGAAATACTATATAGAAAGTGTAATGAAAAACTCAATATGAAATCCAAAATCTAATACAAATAACCATAGATAAGGGTACACATAATTTAAGGTTTTTTTGCTCATACCATTGATAGAGTGTTTTATATGAAAACTCATATGGGGATAAAGAGGTTAAATCTTCCATACACCTTTGAATATGTATGATGATGATTTAAATCATGAATTAATGAATTTTAATCAAGAATATGAGATAGAAAAAAATGATGAGGATAATAACTATAACCATCTTAGTGATGGGTTTTACAAAATTATTATTGGTGAATATTGGGGTTAGAGGATCATTTCCTTAAGATGAAGGATGCATATAGATGGATGTGATAAATATGGTGGTATAAAGATCATTACCAAGATTAGGTGTGCTTTGTAGATAAATTTGGGAATTTTTTTATGGTCATGAATGGTTTATGGTTATTCAAAATGACAAAGGCATAAAGAGTATCATGTTGAAGGAAACATTTAGAAGAGGGTTAGAGTATTCCAATCCTAAACTAACCATAGTTATGTTGTTTAGGGACAATGAAGGGGAATGATAGTGGAAGATTATTTGAGGTCAGGTATAAAATATATCATTTATACGTAACTATGTATCATACAATGACAAGAACCAAGATACACATAGTTCTTAAAAAAGATATATCATCCCAATATAGATCCTAATGTAGAAAGACTCGATATTAACGAGAATATAATACACTAGGAGGGGCTTGATTATTATGAAATTTGTGACAGGGTATGACATATATATTTCAGAAATCACCACATATTCTGAATCAATAGGAATTAGTTCACATGTAGTTATTATTAAGTATCCCCTCTATATATCTAGTTAGTATGTAGGGGGGGGGATTTTTTGTCTTCGTATTAGATCAAAACTATAAGAATAGTTGAATATTATGGAAAAGAAATGAGACATGGTATTTACTTATGAATGGGGGAATGTTATCATAGTGTCGGTTTTTGGGTTGAGATCACATGCAAGGTACCCTTATATATTATTGGATCTCATGTAGAGAAGTTGGTTAATATAGGAAAGGATACTATATGTAGTATAAGGTCATTCAAGATATAATGTGTGTGATGAAGTTTACTATTATGTTATAAAGATTCCAGTGATATGTAGTTTATGGTCCTAAGATAAGGACCTATCCTAATATAGATCTCATAAAAAAACCCCACGTGAATGTGGGGGTCCAAATACCTGGGCTAAGTGGGGATTTATTATAATTTATTACTAAGAATAATCTAATCGTCTCTATGTATCTTGAATTAATAGGACTCAATCAACACATAGTTACTATCAATGATTGAGTGTATGTGATGTTGTAGGAAAACCTATATGAAGGGAGAAGACTGCGCTAGGATAAAGTGGTGTTGAAATACATGATAGTTGGGGCCCAGAAGAGGATAAGTGAATTGAGAAACACCACATATCTTATTGTAACATGAGTCAATCCCCACATAGTTCTTATATATATACAACCACACTATATTAATCTAGATCAGGTACAATAGAGGATGTTTTCAATGTATTGTTTCTCATGTGAGGTAAAGATTAAAAGTTAATGTGAATTGTGTAGGGTGTCATAGAAAAAGATAAAATGAAAACAAAACATATATATAAGACTAGGATGAGGAATCCCTGAATAACTTTATATCCTAATTAATCAGTAATAAAGCCACGCATAGTTTTTTTTAACTTTGAGGGAATCATTTTGGTTATGGGCCAGGTGAACCACAAAACCAGGATATGTAAATATAACCATATTAATATATTCTTTAAATAAAAACATCTATTAAATGGGGTATGCTCTTAGACATGGAAGAATTTTTTATTATATTGATCTTGATATTATGTAAGGGGAGTTTTCAAAACATGGGTTCACATAGGGTATATTTCTCAATATAGTTTGATGTCTTTTATGGTGGAATATTGGTCACGAAGTTTAATATAATGTGATAAGGACTCAAGATACATAGAGTTTAGGTTCATATAGTGAGGTACTTTATATGGAGGATTTTGTATAGATCTAGTTCATGAAAAAAATGAGATAACATTTTCATAGTACTAACTAAATGAATAAAGGCTTACACACCCTGAAAAATTGGTGTTCTTGATTAGAATTTGCAGTGGGACCTATGATATGATATCTAGGAATCACTATATATCCCATCATAATAGGAATCAATACACCTATAATTTTGTTAAGGTCCCATTGTAGGGTATATTGAAGAAAACCTAATGTGAATAGAGAGGCACAAACTCAATGATGTGAAGCAGTGGTTTTGGTGATAGTTTAATTGAAGAATAATAATAGGGTCAGATAGTATAACAGTAACCACTGAATCACCGTGGTAAAGAAAAGGAAAACCCATACTGATTAGTATCCTAAATAGTTGAGGGCCGTTTTTTCCTTAAAATGGTCTTTGGAAAAATAACCATATACAAGGGGTTACTAAACAAATTTATATCATATGTATGGAAAGTATGTCCCGTGATACAAACCTCTCTATGTAGTTTAATTTCATGTTTGGTGAGATATATATAATTTAATTTAACATCACATGAAAAAGACTCAGATGTCATATTGTTTAAGTTCATACAAATAGAACCATCACACCATGCAATTTAGAATTTTATACAACGAGGAATTCATGCCATGTAGTTTAGCATCATGTAATGAGGGAATATAGACCCCATTTGAAATTATATAAAATATTTCTTGAGAAAGTTTTCATTGGTGGTGGGTATGATGCTCTCTCCATCCATTGTGATCCAATTTTAAGCTCCATTAGAATAGAAATTCTCTATGGTGTAAGGACCTTCCTAGTATAAATCTACCTTAAGTGTCTTATTCCTTGGGATCATAGGAGTTCTCTGATCCAATAGTCATACTCATTGGATGAATTAGTAGTGGTGAAATATCTTGTTTAATGGTAATGTGGGTTGATTATGAAGGATATTATAGTTTTATAGTGTGCAAAACCTTCAATCATTAAATTATTCAGAATCATCAAGTCATATATGGGACTATTCGTCTTTTTAAAGTTGATTGTAGTTATAGATGCGAAGTGAGGTTTACTAAAACATAATATAAAATGATTTCTCTATCCTATACAATAAAAAATATTGGGTCACTCATGTGGAATCACAAGTTATGGTCCAATAATCCCAAAAAACACTCTAGAGTCTATCTCGAAAAAAATTATTGTATTTTAATAATACATTCTAAATGATATAAGAAAATGTTAAAAACCTATATATATATCCATTTTACAATACACAATAATGAGAAGAGTGGTTATACTGAATACTATAATTTTAATAAAACCCAATTAACTTAGAATCATAGAAAATGGAGCCCATGTCCATAAATATTATGTGGGGGACACCAAATCTAGTAATGATGTTGGTTTTTTCAAGATTAGTGATGAAATTTATTTTATCCCTATTTGGGGATATAGCCTCATCCCACTTAGAGAAGGGGTTAGTGGTAATAAATATGTAATTGAAGTTATTCGATGTAATAAGAGGATATAGCCTCTTGACATCAATCCCTTATATGGAAAATTATCAACAATATTTGGAGATGTGCAAGAACTCTAGGAGTTGTTGAATTAAATAGTAATTCATATGAAAAGAATGAAATTTATTTGTGAAATATATACAATCTTATATTATAAAATAACAATAATACCCAAGTCTCTTGAAATGGTAGAAGAGTTTATAACCATAATGACGATCACTACAGGAACCAACATGGTCTTCCTGCATGATAATGAGAGTGTCTTTTACTTAAAACTACTACAAAAACGAGAAAGGGAAGTGCTACCCCTTTAACAGTGCTAAAAAAAGAACTGATAAATGGGGGCCTTTATCAGCGCAAAAAAAAACACTGACAAAGGGCACTTTTAATATAACTAAAAAGTGCTATTAAAAGTGACCCTTTCTCAGTGATTTTTTTGCGCTGAAAAAGGCCCCCCCATTTATCAGCGCTTGTTTTAGCACTGTTAAAGGGGCCCCTTTATCAGTGCTTTTTTTAGTACCGCTGATAAAGGGGGGTTTTATCAGCACGCATTTTCCTAGCACAGATAAATGTGTTTATTTTAAATCAAATGCATAAAAAATAATATATTAATATAAAAAAATATTTATTTTGATATAAGTATAATAAATATTTTTTAAAATATGTTTTATATCGATTTGATATGTCGTAGACCCAAAATGGATAGACCGGAGTAGAAATTAGGGCAATTTTTATGGATGAAGAACCTTTTAGTATTTTGAAGAGTATGAGAAGGTTCTACAATGGTCACTGTATTGTAGGTCTTGTTGCAAGATTCGATTTGATATGTGGTTGAGGCAAAAAAGGACACCCAAAGCAGAAGTTATGGAAAAACAGATTCCCAGAGCCAATCTAATGACCGTTCAGATGGTTTTTGGTCCTTTTTGAACCAAAAATAATTGGATAAGGGATTTCGGTGATCATAGAAGTGTGTAACTTTTATCTATCTTCGATTTGATATGTTTTAGAGCCAAAATGGACACTAGGAGTAGAAGTTATTGTAATTTGAAAATTTTCAACTCTCCTATATCCTAAAAACCTAAGAAACCAACAACTCTCGAAAATGAACTTAAGTTGTGCTCTGGTTGTCCTTTTGAGTGCCTCTACTAATCAAATCAAATATCATGAAATGATTGACGACCACATCCAATCGAAACAGTTATAAGATCAGAGGAACGAAAGATATATCAGTTACAACACTCCAAGAAAAAGTCCAATTTCAAACGGTTATTACTTTCATTCCGAGTGTCTGTTTAGGCTCTACCACATATAAAATAGAAGGATGTGAAGGGATCTATGCATCTGTTTGACTCAGACATAGTCTCAGTCATGTTTTGGACCCAAAAATCCCAAAATACCACTAGAAGGCCTCAAAAACTCAGTTTCCGTGTCCGGACCCCTGTCAATTTTTTTATTAAAATGGTAATAACATCTGATATATTTGTCTATTCGGCCTCCGAATCCTATTTTATTGTAGTTCATTCCATGGGATTCCGTTTTACTATTCACGGAGCTGAAATGGACACCTAGAGAAGAAGTTATGTCTTTTTCAATGACTCTGTGATTTGTTTGGTTTTTCAAGACCCCATTTCTAGCACTTTTGTATATACATAAAAATATATAATATTTGTAAATATGTAGAAATATGAATAATTATACCTAAAAACATACATACATATAATATATATATATATGTGTGTGTGTTGTATATTTGTATGTATGTATGTATGTATGTATTTATTTGTTTATAAAAACACACATAAGAAAACATATTTTATAAATGTATTTAAAAAATATCTTAAAAATATATATAAATATATTTTAATATACAAAAAAATATATGGATAAAAAATTATAAATGTATATATATAAATAGATATAAATATATATTAATATACAGATATATATATACATTAATATAATTAAATATATGTATATATTTATATGACTAAATATATACGTAAGTATTAATATGACTATATATATATGTTAAAATAAGGATATATATATATATATATTAATATAAATAAATAAAAATATATATTAATATATGAGTAAATATAACAAAATATAACAAAATATAACAAAATATAACTTAATATAACAAAACAAATATAAACAAATTGATATATTAACAAATGAAAAGAAAAGCAATATGGTGGAATGGTAAATGCTTAGTCAAGCTTGCAAGAGGTCTCATGTTTGAATCCTGTGGGAGGCAGATCGCGTGTGTAGGTGTGGGGAATTACCTAGTGCTGTTAAAGGGGGGTGGGAGCGCAGTTAAAGGGGATAGGGTTGGGTGGAGCTAGCTGGGGAGTTCGCGGAAGGTCGGTGGGTGCTGTTAAAGGGGGGCTTCATGAACTGTTGAAGCCCCCAATAATTTCAAATATTTTTTTTATTTTTTTTAATATTTTTTCAACTTTTATCAGCGCTAAAAAAGTGCTGATTAGAGGGACCCCCCTTTATCTTTGCCTCGATTAACAATGATTTTTTAGCTCTCTTAATCGACTTTTCTAGCACTAATAATGGCCATATTTGTTTTAGTGTCAATGTATATGAGGATGAATCCATATAACCATTTCTTATTGGGGTATTTATAGGAATTAAGTCCATCAGAAAGTTTGATTTTTTGTTCCCAACACTGAATATGTTCATTCGTCGATATACATAGTAGTATAGTTTAATATTGGCGATAGTCGATTATATGAGGCACGCATCTAATTTTTCTATCATTTGAAGGATATATGGGCTCTCCTTACTCAGGGGTAGTGTTAATTTAATTGATATACTTTATACCAAGGATGATAAATAGTGAGATCAACCATTAGTGTGAGATGTGAATTACCACATCATCTTGGTTTGGATCATCCAAGGCTATATCTACATTTTATAATGAATCGGTTTGAGTGATATATAAACCCATGATGCGGGATAGTGTACAATCTAAGGAGAATCTATCCATTATCCCTTGTATATAATTGAGAAAGGGGGTCAAATATTCTTTCTTGATGGAATATTCCACATTAATCATCTTTATTACTAACCCTAATTGATATTTCAACCTTATTTAAGCCTCTAATATCTATAGGGACAACCCTATATTGGTAATGATGTATAGGTTATCATAATCATTATTAATGATACCTTCAAATAGTAGGAAATAATATATAAGAATTACCTTAGTATGGGAGATATACATAATTCCCATGAAAAAATGGTTATTATACTATCCTTCCATTATCATCCCCATTGGGATTCTGAAGGCATCCTAAATGTATATATCCCATATATAGGGAGTTTTATAGTTGGAGAAAACATCTTCATTAGGGAGTTCTATGTTAATCAAATATTTTTTTGGATAGAGTAGGCTGTGAGGATATCTTCTACTACCTATCCACTAGACACCTTCTAAGACATGAATTTGATAAAACATTTTAATATAATGGCCACCCATAATCCAAAACTCCCTGATAGAATCCAATAACAGAGAATATACTTAACTAGGTTAACATGCGATAATATATGACAGTCATGATGCTATATGTAATGAATCAACTTCTGAATTATTAAAATCCAAGTAATGTCATTCCTTTTGATATCAGAATATCAATCCTTGGAATCCATCATAGTTTAGATGAGGATACAAAGATAGTTTTATATTCCTATATCATTCTTATGAGTGAGTTTTTCACTAAGAAATTTCTCTATGGTTTCCACATAAAGGATGGAAGATTCCCATATATGGGTGGGATCAGTACTAGTGGGTGTAGAAGTTACATTTGAGATAATCAAAATATATCTTATAATCTTAATCATCTAATAAATGTGTCCCTTACTTATAAATTTTTTTTAAAGGAAATCATTTACTAGTGAATTTTTTATGAACCATTTGATATAGGCAAGACACCATTGGAGTCCCATATTGTTAATATTTTTAGGTGGTGAAATATATACGATCACCCTAGTATTTTTGATGAAAACACTGATACTATGATGGAATACCATAATGAAAAGAAATTTACTTGATTTTACCCTAAAATAATATTTCAACGGGTTCATCTTCAATTTGTGTTGAAGAAGTTTTTTAAAAACTATATCAAGATCAAAAATATGATCACCAAATTATTGAGACATGATCAAAAAATCATCCCGAAAGAATTCAATGATCTTCAAATGCCAGGGAATTACTATTCTATCAATGGCCTATTGATATGCTTCCCCAATATTATTCAAACACAAGAGAATTACTCAATAATAATATATCCCTTCGGGATCCCTAAAGGTTGTTTACTAGTCCTTATAATGAGCTAACTAGATATAGTTATAGTAAAAATATATATCCATGAATGAGAGGGCCTAGAAATAAATCATTGAATCAATGCATATGTCTATGATAAGGTTCTAAAAATTTTGATTTAGGATGTTCTAGTTGAGATCACTAAAGTAGATGAAAATTTTCATATTCATGTTCTTATTCATAATAATGATAATGGAAGTAATCCATTTATTAAATAAAATTTTCCTTTATGATATTACAAACAATATCTTATTCCTTGTAAATATGGGTTAAATGAATTATCCTAGATACCTTCTTAAAGCCATTGTTGTCATTAGGAGAACTCAAATTATGGGTATCCATATTAGGATCCAACCCAGTACTTTTAATATAGTTCCATGATAATACATCTCAATGTAATTTTAGAAATGATTTTTACTTATATTATAATTTTGGATCCATGGAAAACCTAATAATTGTAGGATATATATATTTTTATAGACCGTGGATAACTAATCAGTGTTCATTGATAATGGTTGAGATACATTATTTGAAGTCCAAAGGGACTTCCCTGATATCTTCTTTTTCATATTATACAACCTTCTTATTGTTCAGAGTGGAATATGCGATAACATTATAGGATATGGTGGATGATATAGGTATATATTTTTATTATAAATTAGATATAGAGACATATTTTGATTTTGAAGATGATGTAGGGGAATAATTAAAATTCCAATTACAATGAAATCCTTTTTCATAAAGGGAATAAGTATCTAATTACACAAATAACATCAGGGCAAAGGAAAATATTCGTTAACACCATGCCCTTATTCATAGTTTTATTCTGCCTATAGGATTCATATCTAGTGGAAAAAATAGCATCGTTTTTTTATATTTATGATCATTTATACCCACAAAGTTATAAATAAGCTTAGGGCCAATTTGATATGCATGAATGATGTTTCTATCGTTCCCTTTATTAGTGGTTCGTGCTTCATGAGGATATATTATTAAATTGAATATGAATGGAATGTTATTGGACGATTTTATTATTATTAGTTGAATCTCTTGTGACATGATGATAATCTATACCAGGTGTTGTATATTTAATTTGGTTAATGGGAGACACGTAGTCCACACTAAATTTTCTCTATAGACTAGCAGAGTTGACTTCTAGAATGTTGGTGTAATTTATCTTGATAGTGTTATCCACCATTATCTACTTACCCTCCCACTTTTAGAACCTTATTTATATATATCAATATTCATAGGATAAAAATGGGGAATTATCTCTATAAAGAACCTTAAATTTTATATTATCATAGTACTTAAGGCATTTTCGGTATAAGAACGACACTAGAACATGAATTGAAATCCATTCCCTTTACAATAATATTTATAATACCATATCAGGGAGAAAAACTATGAATTCAAAGTAAAATATCTGATCATTGAATATAGGTCTTTATTTTATCATTCCAATTAGATTCTACTAACTCTAATCATACCATTGGATGTTCAGTTTGGAAGGAGTCAAATTAGGTTCACTATATCACAAGTGGTGTAGGGTTGATATCAAGATAAGGTTGTTCCTAAAAAAATATCAATTAAATAAAAATGTATTTCAATATTATATAGCTTTATAGAAATATGAAATGAACTAATGTGACATTTAATTGAAGATTCATGGTTCTATTTAATAATGGAAATGGCCACATGGAATTCATTAGGATCCATCTATACACGATATACCTTATCTTCAATGGATTTATTATAAAACAATAATGGGATTAAAAAGTCCTTAATGAGTGGTTCCATGAGTTTCATGGAGAGGTTAAGAGCATCCAGAATTGATATATTTTCTCAAATAATGGGGATCTATTTCATGATATAATATTTTTGGGCCAACGGTCCAGACTTCCTTTCTTTATTTTTTAATCTATTGAGGTTTAGAGACCACTACAGATAGATCTAGAAAATCCACATCCTCAATAAAATTGGGTGAAATTTTTTTATATGTGTGTTGTGTTGGTATAACCTTTCCACAATCCAATATTGACATTAAAATTACATATCCATAAGTAATTCTTCTAGTATAATAAGATCTATCCATGTTTTGGATGATTATGCGTAAGATCAATGGTCTTGTTGAGCTCATTACAATGTCTGAGTCTGGGGTTCGATAGTCTTGATGGACTTTTTAGAAATATTTATTTTGCATATGATTATACTTCGACCTCACATACCTGATACATCTCATACTCTATGACTTTATATTCTATTAGGGTGAGGTTTAGGTTTATAAATATCTTCATTTTCATCTGTGAAGGGGTCAGTTAGTGGATTTCATTGACTGAACTATTATGTGATTAATTTTTATAGGGTGTTTATATTTTGTTGGGTGGTACCAATTATCTCATTTAGTGGGAAGGTTTCTATCCTCTCTGATATAGGGTAAGGAATCCTGAGAGAGTTTGGACTAGTATGGGTATCAATATGAACTCTACTAACCATGACTTTTTTTGATAGAAATTACTATGTTAGAATTTAGATGAGTAAGGTGATGAAAGTGTCACCTCTAGTTTCATTTGACGAATTGGGATTAAAACTAAATAGTTATTTTGTATCCTAATTGGGGTGTGTGTCGATATGAATGATTTCCTAGTCATCCAATCATTGAATTTATTTGGACATCTATTAGTAGAATATTTTTTAAAGTGGAAACAAAGTATCTAATAACATTTTCTCTCTATAATTAGTAAGAATTATTATTTAAATAATAAAAAATAGGCTAACTTGGTTTCTTTAACCACTCATTATTAGGGTACTACTTCCATCATTATCATTTTGTAGGAGGCAACAAATGATATTGAGTGGGCATAGGGGTTGGAGATAACTATAACATTGATTTAATCCTAACACTTTCTATTTCAATTTTACTCACCCTTTTTCCCTGAGTCATTAGTGTTGGATGATATTTAGCCTTGTATCGTTGGATAACATCCTAAAAAAATTGTGAAACTAAATTAAAATCCAAAAATCCACTTCGATACTTCAATATAAGAAGATTATTTTGACACCTATAACAAATATTTTCTACACATATTTTTAGAACCTTCACTTGTGGGTGTTTTATGTCTAGGGACTAATTCAGGTTCTTCCATCTAGTAATGAAATTTGAGAACCTCTCATTTATTTATACTTATTATTTTAAAGGTCTAGGATTTTGATCTTTATTAGTGTGGATCTAAATAGGTAGATAATTTTCCAAAAAATATATTCTTATTTTTCATAAATCCAATAAGTATGTTTTAATACTAGAAGCAAAATATCCCATAAAGAGTCTACAAAAATCATATTTTCTTTCCCACCTGTTTTTATTCTAGTGTACCTTTAAGATGGATATATAGAGACAAAATGGGAAAAATTATATTTTGGTTCTTCCATGTCATTAAAGGTAAGAAAGGTTGGATTCCCAAAGTTGGTTAGATGACGAGTCACATCCCCCCACTTAGGGTATGGATTTACTTTTGGATACAATGGTATACATCACCCCTACATAGATTTCATCATATTAATAAGGGATTGGAAATATCTAAGGAGCCTTAGTGGTTCTACAAGATAGGTAGGCACTCAGGAAAAAGATGCAGGCGGAGCCTGATGTGGTTGAATTTCATGCACATACTATTTATATCCATCTCTATTATTTCTAGGATATCATTCTAGAATATATTATGACTAATTCCCTAGTAGATGTATATCTTGATAATCAATGGTCATTGGGGTAAGGTAAAAGGACTTCCTAGAACAAGAGTTGACTAGGTGGATAAACTATAGTTTTTTAGGGTTTTTAGATCAATATTTTAAAAGGTTGTTTTTTAGAGGATTAAAATTAGCCTCTCTAAAAGAGTTATAACTAACAAGAATATTTACATTTAGTTATTTGGAATTTATTCACTTTAGATCCACTACCTCAACATTATATTGGGAATACCATTCCTCGATGGAAAGAGATATAAGATCCTTATGTGGTAGGTGGTCCATGGATATATCCATACCATTCTATTTATCATTTATTGAATATACCCATATCGGAAACTCAAAGTATTTAGAGGATATCTTAAATCACGAGTCTTACACTAATATTAATTACACATGCATTCTTCAATATTCTTTTATCCGAACCACATTTGAAACATTTATATCTTCATCACATCCATCCACACTAGGGTTATTCTCTAGGTTATCCATGATGTTGACACCAATGAAATTTATTTATGTGAAACATAAAACAAGAATCACATAACCATATAATTTATCATGGGTTTCATCATCCTCTTAATATCCATTGAGAGTTTCATAATGATCGTACATGATATTTTACTTATTATAGGACCATTTTTTATTATATATCTTATGAGGATTAATATTACCTCTATGATGGATAATGATCCCAAGAGAGTCTCTAGTGTCTTTCAGTGATCACACTCCTAATAAAAGAGATGGATCATTTAGTGGTAGAAACTGTTAGGGAGCTTCATATGAAGATTACCCTAATATAGAGAAGATAAATTTCTATGGCAGAAGAGGGGGTAATAATTCCCCTAGATATGTGAGATAGGTATGATTTTTTCCTTCAATATCACATCCTAGAACCGATGTGACTTTGATGATCTATGGAGTAGTGGTAGAGTAAAAAATTCCCCTTTCCCTACGTGATGGGGTTCTTCCTAAAATGTTGGTGATGCAACTTAAATTATAGAATTATTGAATATTTCGGCCTCAATTTAGGAATTAACCAAATGAAACACATTTTTAAGGAAACATATTGTTTCTTTTGAAAGATTCTATATAGTTATATACCTTACTCACATCAGATGGGATGTCTGTTTGTCTTTTTTTGAATCTCTATGTAGGAGTCTAGTAATTGTTTTCTCCCTTAGAGTATGTGTTTTATAGGATTTAGTAATGGTAGAGATTCACTCAACATACCAACTATAACATGTAGAAAAAAAGTATAAGGTAATGAAATTTTAGGTTTCCATCCTCGATGAACTCTACTAGACATTTAATACACTGATGTGAAGCGCTTCATATTCTCCCCGCTATCTGATGTGAACATCAGATGAAACATATAAGATCATTTGGTGGTGTTTCTTCATGCTACCGAGTAATAGAAAATGGAGTTAATTTCAATGATTTTCCACATTGGGGGTTTGAGCCACTAATATAGAAGTGAAATCAACTTGAAGGTAGATTTTTATCACCACCTTGTTATGGTTAGTGTACACCCTGTAAGATTTTATTTCTTTATATGAAAGAGAGACCCCTAGAGGTTTTGGTATAGATATGGTACACATTTGTATTTTAATGAATTTTTAATATCATAATGGGGAGTGGATATAGGCTAGAACATGATGAAAATATTTCCATTGACCAACTCTCTCCACATTCCCATGTAATTTTACACATCCTTAGAGAGGGATTCAACAATTTTATCCAACCGTAGTAGTCCTTTCCCCATTCCTTTTTCTATGTGAAAAAAGTTGTTAAGAATATCATCTATTTCATTAAAGTGTAAGATATATGAAGTAAGCGTAGATGATTAATTTTTTCATTTGACCTTTTTTGATTGGGTTGATATTTTTCTAATAATTTACTTGGCACCTAGTGTAGGACGAATTGAAATCTGCAGTTACACTCAATATAAAGAAATCATGGAGTGGTTTTAACATGGGGATGACCTTCATTACAAGAAAAGATGTCATTGTAGAGAGTTACTTCATAAGGATCACCATGGAGAGGGCCTCTATTGTTGTTTTTCATGGATTCTGTGGGGAGGAACTTCAGGGTTACCTATTATTGATTTTTAGTTAAATAGTGGAACTTATTTCATATTGATCTTAAATATGTGGGGAGGATCCCCACGTATTTCACCATGTGGAGGAACTCCATGGTAAATATTTATGTTTCCATGTGAAGTACCTCTTTAGTGGGTATCCTAGTTAGGATATCAAGATTTTTTGATATCTACACCAAATGAATGACCATTGAAGCTGCAACATTGAAAAAGGGTAGGTTGATTCTTGGTAAAAAATCAAAATATGAGAAATGTAATGCCTAAAATCTGATATCACTCCACTATTTTTTGTTAATGGATTTTATATCATCTATTATATTTTTAATACACACTATTCCTGTATTTTTTGGATTTTATGAATACATGATATCGAAAAGAGGGGGTTTATAGTACTTTAATAGTGACACTTATGAATTGGAAAATAGGATGAGTGGTTAGGCTAATATAATCATTTTTAAAGGAAATTATTTCATACTATAGATCTCTCTTAAATAATTAATAAATCTTTATGAGTCCTTCACAAATCCTAGTGTGGCCCTGGTTATCTCTTTGGAATATAATAATAAAAACCATGTCTTATTGTGATTTTTTATATATATAAAGGGTTCTTAATATTTCTCCTAGTATGAAATTATTCTTTGTTTTAAATCCACAATGTTGGGTGATCTAGAATTTATCCCCATCCGGGAAGGTGATAAGTGTTATGGAATTAGGATCAGGCCTATGAAACCGGATTTCTATGTATCTTTATAAAGGTAATTAGAAACTATATAGCTCAACACTTATTACCATGACACGTACAATATTTTAAAATTATGAAAATGAACTATAGTGGTCTTTTAATGTCCTAAAACCATAAATAAATTATGTTCCTTTTATGGACTTGTATCAAAGACTTTTGGGGTGTTGGTATTGAACCTCCATGAAGTGTCATGTGTATCCTACAGAATAGAAATCAAATCCATCATATTTCCAGTTGTAAAACATGATGTTTTTTATAGGAAAAGTCTATATTGGGTAATAAAATGAGGCCATGAAATATTCTATATCGTTACAACAAGTGAAACTAGGACTACTATGTGACTGGTTTTTTTGAAATGGTTAGAATGTGAATTATTAATGAGATACTACTCTAAATTTATCCTATTTATTGGTAAAAAAAATAAGTGAAGAAGTGGTTTCTTATATGTAATTTGTCTCATTGAGGTAGTATTTTCTTATAGGGAATATTTTCTACTTATATTGGGTTTCACAGGGGATATAGCCTTATGAGGATGGGTTGGGGATTATGAAGGGGATTCCTATATATGTGTGGATAAGTAATGGATCATAGGGTAAAGATCATTAATAAGGGAAATATTGGAGAATACCCCTAGTAGGAGGTGCACACATGCATTCATGTCCCACTAATTGATGGTTATAAAAAGAATTATTACTTCAAACATGGACTATATGGCCATATAATAAAGTAGTTAGTGATTATGCATGATCTTCCAAGATTGTGCTTAGCAATGAAGGCATGAATTTCATTTGAATATTTTTGAACTAGTGGATGAGTAACGAGAATGTAAGACTTTGGTGATTATATCCAATAGGATTCAAATGTAATATCCATAGTTATTTAAAAGGAAAAAAGTCATAGTTGGTGTTTTTTCCGATAAACTATCAGATATCGGTCCTCTATATTGGAAAACATGAGCTAGTGGAGGTATATCTAGTATTATAATTATAATAATCCTCAGTATTATGGGATTTCATGTCTGTAACCACACGAATGATTCTATTGGTTATGGAATATTTCTCCAATGAATAATTCTTCAAGGAAATACTTGATTTATGGTGCTCACTCTAGTGTGAATGTCTTGGGTATAAATTTTAGGAGCCTGTGGAGGGGGTCTAGGATTGTGGGAACTCATGTAGAAGACTTGAGTGAAAGTGATTCCCATATAAATGGTTGAGGTAAATATGACACCATGGTTGGTGACACAAGCATAAGAGGTTCTTATATTTGACATCCTGGGTGAATTGGAGTTATAATGATGTACCATGGAAAATTGGCACTCTAGAATGTGGGGTAAGGAAAATATCACGACCTATTGATAAGATCGAGGTGATGGTTCACCCTAGTTATAGGGTAGGGCAAAGGTTATCCATAGCACAGAGTTCTGGGAAATGTTTCACTCTAGTATAGAGGGTAGGGTGAGGTCTAACCCTATTATAGAGACTTGGGATGTAGTTTGTTTCAGTTTGTAGACCTATGAGTATGAAATGATCTCATTGGAACCCTAGTACAACACACCCAGGTGAAATATGGATGTGTTTCCATGGTATATTATATTTATGATGGTTTCATTCACCCAAGACTTGGATAAAAATGGGATAAATGGTCTCTACAATGGTTTCCATGTATTAAACCTTTAGGTAACCAAATCACCTCGATTTTTGGTAATTTCCATGGGATTATTTGACCTCATAAGTAACCATAATGAGATAAATGAACTAGGGTGAAGGAATATGATTCTTGGATTATTTAGGTCATTATCTTTATGGAATTTGTGTCCAAATGTAGATTATATGGGGGTTATTTATATGAAAATATAGAGAAAATGGTACAAGAAGGTTAGTCATGGAAGATGGTTAACGTAAGCTCACTCACACAAGAGAGTTGTGTGAAGAATGTGCATACGTTTCTGTACTTGGACAAGTGATCATGCATGTGGTAATTAGGGCATATTGAGAGATATCTTAAAATTTAGTTGGGTACATTCCTCGGGACTTTTGTGTATTTTTAGGGACCTATGCGAAGTGATAGTTCTATTCTATAAACTTTTTTCACTATTTTAAGGTTTCTATAATGTAGAAAAAATGAGCATAAATAGATTTAGTGCTCTTTAGAGTTGAGTTCAATAAAGAAAAAAAGCCAAAAAAAACTAGAGAGATAAGGAAGAGTGGCCTATAGATTTTGGATATGGATTTAACCATGCTCAACACACCATACTAAACTTCCCAACTTACTTTGGTGTCTGAAATTTTTGAATTTATATATTACATTTTTCCTCTCTATTAGGTATGAAAAATTGAGTGAAATTGAGACATCATGGTATTTTAATAAATTATTTTTACTCATGTATTAATATATATTTATCTTCAAAAGGATTATAAATCACTATAGAAGTTATGGGCCAATTGGTACTGTTGAAGTGGATAAAATACATGAAAGAACTCTATAAAAGGATATTCCATGCTATCATGCATTGTGTACTCGTATTCATTACTTATCTAATAAGGAATAAGTGATGAGAATCTTGTCATGAGAACATTCTAGGATTGGAAACCCATCTAGGTCTTGATTGAGTGAATAAGAGTTCATATAAAATCCATTATCATGAAGGGACCTAAGGATAATAGAGGAAGGATAACACACATTAAAGATTTTCTTTGCTATTGATATTTTTTCATTATAATTTCCATTAATATTGTTTTAATAGTTTAGAACAATATTATTTCTCCAACTATTGATATATTCATCATAGATAACATAACGTAGAAGTGAATAGGGAAATGACAAAAAATGAACACCAAAGATGTTACCACATTACAATTAGATTATTTTTAAACATGAAATCCTTATGTCATGTGATTTACATCCACATCTCTCAAATCTATCATCCTCATTGGAATAATTTAATTGATCAGCATATTATTATAGTATTAACTAAACATGTGGTTAAATGGTTTTGGAAGGGATACATATTTTATATTATTCATAACCCATTGATTTACCCCTATCAGTGGTTAGGAATTACACTTTTAGTATGGGAAATGATTGCCCTATGATAGGTGAACTGACACATTTGTTACCTTTATCTATGGGAAGGAAGTATATATGTATTTATTATACTTGTTAAGGGAGATTGTAGATGATGAGATGTTACTTAGAATATTGGTGAGTTGAGTAAGTTCGAAGAGTAACAATGTGACTTGATTATTTTCATTAATATGTGTTATTACTTTTAAGTGCATCCTTACCAATTTATTTATAGTTTGATAATTATCAATTCCTTTCAACTTTTTTATTCTTTGTTTAATATTTTTTATCTATTTAATATTTAATATTTATTATTATCATAATTTTATTATTATTATCATAATTCATGTTGGATGGAATTCAAGATTATTTTTATTGATTTCACTCCATAAAAAATAAAATAAAGGTTTTATTCTTTATTTATATTACATTATTTATTTTCTCTACTAATCACTCTCATTATTAATCATTATTTTCCGTCATTATATATTGGAAATTTTTTTCTACGTGTTGGAATTTTACGTATTGTAATGATTACTCATACATTCATTATTTTGGGGAAGAAAACAAATACTTTTATATATTGGAATTCGATTAAGTATATAACCATGAAACATTATAATATTTCATGGTATTGAATCTTATATATGAGATTTATTGGAGATTTATCTAAGTGTTGGTTATAAGGAAGTTGGAAGTTACTTATTTTTATCAAAAAAATTCATAGTTGTTGTTTTTTAAGTTAAGGACTTTTACATATTCAGTAGATATTGGTTTTTACACTTTTTTTGGGGAATAATATATTTTATATCCTGACAATTTGGATGAAAACTATAATCATGGTTTAAAAACCCTAAATTTAAATATTTTTATAAGGGAAATATAATACAGATCATCAAGATATGGAAATCATCATATATATAGATAAATTTTGGTATAGTGAAATATATTATGTTCTTGAAATGATATTACACATCTAGAATATTTTTTAAATTTTTTACATAATAAGAATTCATACAAGGATAAAAAATTAATAATATCAGTGGATTTTGGAAAATATCTTACACATTTCTTTGGATTAATATTTTTTTATGTACTAATCATAATATAATATTTTCATAAGTTGAGATTCAAAGAATTAAAAAATTATAACTTCTATTTTTACATATTCTGTGAAGATATTTTGTAAGATAAAATCAAAAGTATTAAGAAGATCCTCACATCATATAAAATTCCATTATGTTTTGATGGAACATATATAATTTTAATTCGGAGCATAGAATATTCGATGATACAACCCATGATATAAAAAGATATGATAATAAGTTTACAAAAGGATTTATATTAAAAAAATTATTTTTATGTATTATCATCAATTAAATATTAAAATATCATGTCCCATGCTATAGTATAATCTATGGTGGTTATACAATGTGGAGGAGTCTAGTGCACACAAATGAAAATTGTATATTCTTATTTATAATTAACGGTGTGTCATTGTTTAGGATTGATATTTTAGTTTTAAATATTCATATTTAAATGGTTGTAAATTTGAAGGATCTATTCTACCTGAATTCAAGGATTTTTTATGTCATTTATATTAATTATTGTAATATTATTTAATGATTATGTTTTCTAATAAATTTAAATAAGCAAATTACAGATAGTTATGTTAATTTAGTAGGATCTATATAATAATTATCATCAATAATTAAAGAAAGAATATTTTATAGGTTGTTTGATAGGAAAATATACTTTATTATTTTATCAATAAATTCCAATAATTCCACTATTATGATATATAACATGGAAACAACATGTTACACTATTATGATGTAATGCAAATTTTAATTGAGTTTTCAATGAACTCTTAAATACTTAATATGCATCATTTAATTACATAAAAATTGATGATCAACTATCAACACCATCATATCATCAATGACTATCGGTAATTTCCTTATTCTTGTTTAATTTTCTAGATGTTTTCCCTATAACACATCACATAAACAAGTTACACAACCTTTAAATGTTACCGAGTTTGTTCTTACCACCTGACTAAAAGAGAGTTTCAATTATTATCTCTAATCACGTTAAAAGGCACTATGTTAGGTATACTCAATAGAAATTATGGGTTCTATATAAACCTGTATAAAATATTATGCTAGATTTTGGTATAATCATTAGAAATAATAGATCTGCGTTTGATCCTATGAAAAAAATTTAAGTTTGGTATATAATCTTTGTAGAAGACTGGGTTTGGTCTATACCCATTGTTAAAGATATATCAACAATAGATATCCATGATATTTGGTTGATAGGTTGAATAATAGACACGGTATAATTTATATATAAACAAATATAAATCCATTATGTTATATTTTTTTCTATACTTCTCACGATCTTCACAGTCATATCAAATTTTTTGCATAATTTTTATTCCCTTATTCTATCAATTTATAAATTAAAGAGCAAGATACATGGATTATTATTTTGTATAATAAAATTCACTCACATATATTTTTCATCCCAAGGTTGGGTCCTAAAATTTTTATCATAAAATTCCCTTGTAAATATAATTTTTTTCTTTTACCATGATACATTAAGAGTTAGTATCATAACATTGGATCTTTTAGATTTATTTCTATTTATATTACATATCATTGAATTAATAGTCTTAGATAAATATCTATTTTTTAGTTATGGAATGTCTCTATAACAACCAAAATTCATAGGAAATGAGTATAGTCATTTTAAGGAAATGATTGAATTGTTTTTGAAGATATAGATATTGGGAACTAAGATACCATGGTAAGACCATAAAATATTAATAAATATGATCTTGATACATTGGCCGATAAAGATGATACTAAATACATTTTGAATTACAAATTTATGGATTTTCATTATTATTTTGTTAGAATAAGTGTTTATACCCATTATTTTTCTCCAAAAACTTATTATGATATTTGATGAAGTTTAAAAGACAGTCGTAAAGGAACAGTCAAACAAAAAAGAACTAATTTTGGTTTTCAGAGGGTAACATTTTAATAAAATAAGAGGTTTTTTACAAAAAATGGTTATTGAGATTTATTATAGGATTACTAATATTAAAAAAATCCATGAGTGATCTTCATGTGATCATGAAAAAATAAGTGAAAATTAAAATAATTATTTGAGAACTATATAAGAAGTGACATTCTAGAATGGTTTATATTGATGAAAGAAAATATTTTTTGATTATAACATGGATTGTATTGTTAGATAATTATTATTTAATGATATTTACTTAAAGAACATTGATAATGAAATTAGTGAAAAAAGGAATAAAATTTCATTCAAATCAACTAAAAATGTTTTTTATGATTCTTCTGAAAATAGAGTATGTTCGTTTATTTTTGAGAATTGAGATAAGGTAAGAAACATTGCGACATGTATAAAAGGACTAATGATGAAAATAAAAGGTTCCAAGAATAAATTGTATAATGAGTAAAATAATTATTTTAAAAAGAATTTTCTAAAAGTTACCAATAATTATGATGTCAAATGTTTAGAATGCAAGACGATGAGACATATAAATTAATAGTGTCCAAGGTTAAAAAAATTACATAGAATAAAATAAGGATACAAAAAAACAAAGAAGCGATAATTGGATGTAATATGGTGGTGCGTTGAAGATTCAAAATCATGTGAATAATCCAGAAGTGAGAAGGGAACCCAAAATAATTGTATCATGGAACACAAGAGTATGGTTAGTAATATTTATTTTGATTCAGTTTATTATTTATATACTAGTTACTATTGTAAAAAACCTTATATTCTGGAGTTAAATGATATTTTTAATAAGTATCATGAAAAAAAAGAAAATGTTAAAATAATATAAAAAAGATGACTAAATATCAAAAAAAGGATTTTATGGAATATAATAATCTCAACATATAAAAATAAAAGTTGAATGATTAAACATATAATAATGATGAATAGGTGAAATTTAAATTCAATGATATAATGCATGAAATATCTAACCTAAAAAAGGAGACTGATAGTTTGAAAAATTATTCATCAAGTACTAAATATAATTTTTTTAATGATTTAGATACTACAAAAAAAGAATTTTAAATATAAGGATATGTTAGAATGTACGAAATAATATTTGAAAAAGTTAATTGTTAGAAAAAAAAATATTGGATGAACATAGAATATTAGAATATATGTCCTAAACAAGGAAGAATAAGATCTATCTTGGTTATAATGTTCTATTACCAAATATGTACATAAAGAACTTTATTAAATTTAAAAATTGTGATATTTCATATGTTAAAAGTTTTATCCGAGGATTATATAGACATTATGAGAGTGAATATTCCTTATATTTTGTTCAATATCGTGGTTATAAAAAGGAATTTATTTTAAAATATTTTCTCAGAGTTAAACTTTTTAAATCTCATAAAGCATGGGTTCCAAAAACTTTTTTTAGATTCCAATTAGACCTAAGATTATATACATGACCCGATATATTATTTTAGTTTCCTCCATTACAAATACCCATTATTTTTTTATTAAATAGTTTGTTGGTATGATCTTTGTGAATCATGATTGTTATTGTGGACACTTATTTACAATAAAAACTCTAACATGTGATCACATTATGCTCGATTTGAGTTGGTATGGACCTGCTTTCAAAAGTTAGGTGGCCATTATAAATTTTCCAATGAAAACATAGAATGCATATTGGTCAAGATGGTGGGAGATGAGGAACATTAAAATCTTTTGGGGAATTCTTTAATAATGTTGTAATATCTTATATATTTAAGATGTTATCATGAGTCAATCCAATATCTCAGTGCATGATTGGTTACCTCAGTTCCAATGATCTGATAAAAAACATGGGTTCATGTGAACACATCTGTGTGTTATATGTTCTCTATATTTATCTTGTTTGTCTAGGAATCAATGACTTAAATCCATATTTGGTACCTTAAAATATTATAGTTTCATAGGGTGCTGTTGATGTTGTGAAATTTGGATTGGTCCCATGATATAGCTTCCCTCATATCCCTATATAGGGAATCAGAACCCACTTAGTTTGTTTCGACCTTATTGGGAACCTCATACCCTTTACGGTCATGTAAAAATCACCAATACATGTATTTTAACATCATATGTTAAGGAATAATATTTAGAAGGGTGTCTAATAATGGATGGTTTGGGATTTATTCCTGAGAGACCCTTTATATTTAATCATAATTTTAAATGGTTGAACAAGAGAAGCTATAGTTAGAGATGATGCCAAGTATAATTGCTAGATATGGTGATGTTAAGAAGATTATTTAAACCAAAATAATATAAGGAAACCGAGATAAGTATCTCAAGATATGGTTTATTTGAAGAGTGGGTTATTTTATTCTCATCACATTAGATACAATATACCTTTAGAGATGTTAGGGTTGAACCTCAAAGAAGAATCCCATGTATCTTGATTGGCATGAATCAAATACTATATAGTTCAATTGACACAATTTAAGGTTATATTTTAGGATTGTTCCATGCAGTTTAATGTTGTGTGCTATGTACTCTTGCTATAAAATTTAGAGTAATGTTGATAGGACTTGAAGGTGATTCCTGAATGGTTTCAAACGAGTCTAATAATGACTGTCAGATGTAGTGGAAGAAACATAAATCCTTTTATATGGATCAAACATGAAAAAATATGAAATTAAATATAAAATTTAAATGAATAAATTATAAAAATTGAATTCCATATATCAAAAAGAATATACATCATCTCTAAACAACACCAAATGTGTTTGAGAGATATCACTAAGAGAACCCAAAATGTTTCATCTCTCTGAAGGTATCAACATTTTTCATATGAATCACCCATCATATAAATGGTATTTTTTGTTACTCATGATTAAACCATAAGACTTTGGAATATTCATAAGAATATTTACATGGTTAGGTGATGATTCAGCATGAGAAGAGCCTCAACACGGTGATTTTAAAAATATTAATAATATTTTTTCACACACAGAGTTTGTATTGAACCATGAAATAACTTCTGAGTGGAGTCATGGATCATATTTATAAGGTTTTTTCTGAGTTCAAAAGGTCATGTTTACCCTTGGCACAATATATAGTTGTCTGTGCCATGAGTTTTGTTCGGAGTATATTTAGAAGGGAGTTATGAAGTAGAATTATTAATTAAATGAAAATTTAATTATTTTTTTAACCTAATCCCTCCCCCTTCCTCGCGTTTTGTGATCATAACCAAGGGAGAGGTAGACCTATCCACTACTCCTTCGATGATGAATGAAAAAGAGGCTGAATAGAAGTGACACAGTGCTGCTGATCTCTATTCTTGGTGCTGATATTCATCAGATCAAGGAGTAGCATGATCCACGAATCATTCTACACCCGAAGCTTTGGAATTTCACCCTCAAGATTGGTGGTATTGAGTTTTGGTCTTGATCCAATAGTATTTGGAACATTTTATGTTTTTTAGTTCCCCATTATGATTGCTAGAAATCACTCCTAGGTTTATCTATAGCTTTATAGGTAAACTAAAGTGAATCAGGAGAAGTAGACCGTAATCCACAACTTGAATTACAATATACATGGCGTGTAGTCTAGTGTAAACATGGTGTATGCCTTCTTGTTTGTTAAAAAAGAACTTCTGGGGTATACATGCCATGTACCGGAGTTACACCACATGTAATGGCCCAGGTCATGTGGCCATAGGTCATGTCCAGGATAGCCATTTAAATGTACATAGACATGTGAAGCTACAATGACAAAGTAAACAAACATGAGGTTCTAGACACAGGCATAGGAAAACCAGATGGATGGGTTGTAAAGACCCCAAGTTTTCTATGTGATATTTTTCATTGTATGGAAATATTATGAGTTTGTGAAAATTTATGGTGCATGATTCTGAGACTTGGTGTGCTCGGAATGATTTTTTAAAATTTTTTAGGTACGTTCAGTAAACACGCAAGAGGCATTTTCTAACTATTATACCAGTGCTAAGAATTGAAATCCGTTGATACCGCTGAACTAGAAGTTCCGATATTCGCTTAAGGATACCGTCACCTCGATCGTTGTAGGTCGAGGTTGGGAATTAGTTTTCGGACTTTTTTTGGATAAAATAAAAGAAACATTCTTTATTTTATTTTTGAAATTGAAACCTCCCATTTTGAATTTAGTGGTAGGGACCACATGAACTCTCTCCATTAATGGGAGGTGACTGTTGGTATATTCCCCCTAGTTAATGTGCTAATATTAAATTAAATAAAGTTTAAACATTGATTAATTAATAAAAATAATTTATTATGTTGGAATCTTACATTGCTTGAGGTTGAAAAAAATGATTGGTAAAAGAGGAGAGCCTTAGAGAGAGATTTTGGAGGATCATCTTCCAATGGAGAACGTCCCCGGATCCATAATGAGGATGACGAGCGAGCTCAGATCGAGAGCATGGTAGGAGAATAACAAACACTGACATCACAAAAATCATCTCATTTCTCACGACATCTTCAAAAAACATCATGGTAGGGGTTTGATTATGTTTTCTTCGTGGTTTTATGTTAATTTGTTTCTCTTGAACCCTCTCTTACCGATTTAATGTGGAGAGTGTGGGCTGCATGAACATGGACCAATCCCTCAGCAAATATTTTGAAGTGTTCTTCATGGATAGAGGTCGACATACCGACCGACTACAATGATGGCAGTAGCGTAACCACACCACCAAAGGAGACCAAAACACGATAGTTGCGGAAGAGGAAGGGAGCAGCCAACACCCCGCTGGCTGCGTGGAATCGGGGCGGCGCCCGTCTGCGCTGTAGGTAACAAAGGAGGCCACGGACCATCGGTCGCGGCGATGGAAGGATGGTGGCTGATAATTGGCCGGCCGCATGAAGGTGGGGCAACACGTATCTGCGAAGCCAGTATGGGATTAGGACGTGGCTTGTTGGCCTTAGTGTCACACCAAGGTGGCCGATAATCGGTCGGCCGCGGGAGAAGTGGCACCCGTATGCACCATTGGAAGGAGGACCGAATGGGTCTCTGGCCAGCTGAGATGAACCAAGAAGGACCACTCCGGCGGGTCCCACTTCCAAAGACCGAATGGATCTTTGGCTATTTTGGTGACCTGGGGGGTGCCTCCCATCCCGGGAGTCAGCTAGGGCTGACCTCGCCATGGTGGTCCCCCAAACGGAGGCCCGCGCCACTGGACCACGCTGGACCATGGTCCAATGGGCCGGACTCGGACTGAATTGGGTTGACCCAAACTGGGTCGGGTTATCCTATTCTGGGTCGGTCCGGGTTGGAATGGACTCGGGCCTCTCGAGACCCCGTTTCACCTTTTTGCCCATGACATGTGATCCAGGAATTCATTTGAGGAACCATCAATGGTGCCAGAATCCATGGATTGAGGCGGTCATTTTGGAATACTCCACTTGAGTTTTGGGATAAATTTTTATTATGAATGGGTTGGGTAAATCCTGAATCCAACCAGGCCCTCGGAATGGAAACAATTCTATCTTACAGATCGAGCGTCCGATTGGCACGCAGTCTATTGCGTTGGGTACCTTATGACATGTCAAACCTCTGGGATAATTCTTCATGGATCTTCCTAGAAGTTGGGGTTTTACTGATGGGTTAAGGAGCATTTCTCCCTAACATGATATTAGTGGGAATCCAGTGGCTGGCAGTGAGGTAGAGGTTGGAGACAGATCATAAGGGGGTTAGTACCGAGCGATCATGTATGGGTCAGCAACGATCTTGTGTGGGTTAGATCCTCTGAGGGATCACACTCAGCGGCCCTCTGTGGGTCTGTGCATACCGATCCTATGATGGTCAGATCCTGTGTGAGTCAGCGCTCAGTGATCCTATGTCGGTTAGTGCATATCGATCCTGTATGGATCAGATACTATGTGGGTCATTGTAGGGGTTAGTACCTATCGATCATCTACGGGTTAGACTCTTTATAATCAACAATAAAACCTCTTGATAGAATAAGATGATATAGATTCACGATTGATCATCTGTACTTCTATACTTTACTTATACCTTGTGTGAGTTGAGTCATTACCTTTGTAGTATTTTTCTATATGGAATACCTTTGTGATACTTACCTTTGTGGTGTTACCTTCGTGGTATTCTTTCCTTTGTGGAATAGTTTAGATTTGGGTTAATGAGTTGGGCATTATGTTTCCTCATGGATGAGATGGGTATACTTGATAACTTAGGTATATGTATGGGAATAATCCTAACTAGGGTTGACTTTTGTTTCCATGCTTTGTGGTTTATCCTTTGTGCATATTTAGAGACCTTCGAGGGTCTCGGGGTCCCTACTAAGTAATTTTATACTCATCCCTACATGGGCTACACCCGCACATTGTTGTGCCTTGTACAGACAACAAAAAACATTTACTAAGGATGGGGGTACCAGGACTTGAGGCTGCTCAGAGGTGGATCTTAGATGAGGCGTATCGTTGAGATGACTATTCAAGAGTTGTACCTACACTTCAAGTAGGATCCCTGGCGGGTGTTCTCTAGAGCTTTTTTTCAGTTTTACTTGTACATTCTAGTTTTACTTGTACTTTCCAGTCGGGATTGTATTCCAGTCCCCTTTACATATTGTACTCACACTATTTACTATATAGTTTACTTTGTGCTTATATCTTGCTGAGTGCTAGGTTGTGTGAGATTACAGGTTATAATGGAAATTCCTTCTCAGTATTAGGGATATTCCTTTCCGGTGCTAGTTAGCATCCCCTAGCCTATGGAATGCTAGCTTGGGGTAGTCACGGAATGGGCCCCGGGGGATGGGTCGTGAAAAATTGGTATCAGAAGAGTGCAGTTCTACCGATGAACTAAAACTATGATCTTTGGAATCAACAATAGTGTTAAGTGTAATGAGTATGGTTTTCATTTCCGAGAGTCTAGTATTGGTGTGGTGGCTGACGTATCAATATACCAGGACCCTGAGTTGTGATTTCTGACTCAATGCATGAAAACAATGATTGTGAGTTTTTCTTTGAAATTTTTTCTTTGTGAAATCTTTGATCCAACTCACTAGGTATAACTTATATACCTTGGCACAACTGTTTTTTTTTTCAGGATTCCTCTACGCAGACAGCCATCCAAGGTTCTAGGTAGAGCACTTGATGACAGCCCACCGAGCGACAAGGCTTCAGTGTTGGGCCCCCTTACGACAGTTGTAACATCGGGTGGTGTACTAGATGCACCACTACCTGTTGGGTAGCCGATGCCACTAGCCACAATAGCAGAGGGTGCACACCGCTTGAGTGCATTGCATGAGTTCTAGCGCCATATGTCACTAAGGATTTGGGGTGAGATGGATCCACAAGTGTTTGAGGATTGGATGAAGTCTGTGGTTAGAGTTTTATGACTGGTAGGTACACCAGCTAATCTCATGGTGATTCTTTCCCCATGTCTTCTTCAAGAAGTAGCAGGCAAATGGTGGATCTTGATGCTCCAGGTTCACGAAGAGGTGGCTCTCAGTTGGGTAGACTTCGAGATAATTTGCAGGGAAGAGTTTATACCAGTGACACTACACTCAGGGCTTATACATGATCTTCTCCACTTGAATCCAGGTAGCCTGACTGTAGCTAAGTATTCATCGAGGATCACTAACCTCTTGCACTACTCCATTGAAAAAGTGTGTGACTATCTCTTTCAGGACCAAACCTTCGAGCAGGGGCTCATATGAGATATTATATCTTTGATTGTTTCTCTTATCATCCCGACACGGGAGGGGGTGTTAGAGAGAGCATTATTAGTGGATATCTTCCTTGTTGAGCAGTCAATGGCAGCGAGACCCACCACCAGACAACACATAGTAGAGTCATCGGTATCTGGCATCAGAAAAATGACATAGAGGTCTAAGAGGACCAGACCTATAGGTAGATGACTGTAGGATATAGGGTTGGTGGGGCAGGGATCTCGAGATAGAGTAAGACAGGAAAGAGATACATAGTGTTACTCGTCTGGTGGGCAAGGTCACATGGCTCATGACTACCCTACCCGCCATACAGACGACCAGAAGACGGTCGAAGGACCACCTGGTAAGAGACAAAGATTCAATCGAGGAGGTCCGTAGGTATGAGACGGACATGGAAGAGAATCAAGCAGTGGGTGGTGATTCGAGGTTCTGCCACCACCACCTCTAGGTGGTCTACCCTGACCAAAGGGATCATCTAGACATGGGCGAGCATAGCTCCATGCAGCTATGGCATATAACCAAGGTACTTCTAAGATGATTCGAGGTATGATATATGTCTACTCTACCTTAGTTGTAGTACTTATAGACACAGGTTCTAGTTATTCTGTAATTCCCACAACCCCTGTTTGGATCTCAGAGATACTAGTGGAGCTGTTGGCTCAATCCTTATGGCTAGAGACTCCTACAGGAGCAGATTTGATGATTACACACTGGTGCTTACATTGTGAGCTTACTCTAGGAGGTGAGAGCTTCGACTGGGATCTTCTAGTAGCAGCATCGAGACCTTACAGTGTCATCTTGGGTAGGGACTGGTTATCAATAGTCCATTCTCAGATCGACTATATTAGGTTTATAGTATGTTTGTTCCACATGGATGAGACCAGGTTTTCCTTCACCGGTGAGAATGGAACCTTTACAGAACAAGATGGACTTACATAGAGGAGGGTGCAGAAAATCACACATAAATTGGCTAGCCTTACCCATGGAGAAGTTTATGTTGAGATTCTCAGCCATCCTATAGGGGTAGACCGGTACACATATGTTTTTATAGATGATGTTATAGGTATACATCCTCATAGATAAGGGGAATTTTACATCGACTTTTACCTCGATATGACACCGATATCTACTCTAGCATATCAGATGGATCCTGCGGAGCTTCTAGAGAAGCGAGTAAAACTAGAGGGCTTGTAGAGCAAGAGGTTTATAGGCCTAGGGTTTCCCCTTAGGCAGCACCAATTTTTCTCTCCAAGAAGGAAGATGAGAGTTTGAGACTCTGTGGGTACTATCAGCACCTGAAATAGGTGACCATGAAGAACATATACCCACTCTTAAGGATTGATGATCTCTTTGATTAGTTGAAGGAAGCATGTTGGTTTTTTAAGAGAGACATCAGATCAGGATATCACCAGCCCAGGGTATGGGATGAGGATGTGCAGTAGATGACCTTCAGATGTTGGTATGGCCACTATAAGTTCTTGGTCATTCCATTCGGTGTGACCAACACCCCCATTAACATTCATTGGACTCATGAACAGGATCTTCCATCCATAACTCGATCACATTGTAGTAGTCTTCATCGATGACATCTTGATTTACTCATGGACGGAGGAGGGTCATATCTATCATCTACAGATAGTTCTGGACCCACTCTGCGAGAACTAGATTTATGGTAAGCTCTCGAAGTGCTAGTTCAGGATCCAATAGGTTCACTTATTGGGACACTTCATCTCGAAGGCTACAGTTGTGGTGGATCTACCGGAGATTGAGGTTATACTTTCTTGGGAGCCACCCAAGAGTGTGACGAAAGTATAGAGTTTCCTAGGTTTGTCTAGCTACTATCAGAGGATTGTTCCTGAATTTTCCAGAGTTTCTTCACCCTTTTCTGTATTGAAGATGAAGGGGAAACCCTTCATGTGGTAGGATAGATGACAACGGAGTTTCCAGGAGCTAAGGCAGAGACTGTTGAGTGTCCCCATCATGAGGCTACCTGGGGAGGGTGTTGGGTATGTAGTCTAATATGACAGGTCAGGGAATGGACTTGTATGTGTCCTGATGTAGGAGAGAGTAGTTATCACGTATAGTTCTCGATAGCTGAGGGAACATGAGCAGAACTACGCTAAACATGACCTGGAGTTAGTATTAGTGGTCTTCTCCTTGAAGACAGGGCGACATTACTTTATGGGTGAACATTTTATAGTTTACTCTGATCACAAGAGTCTCTGGTATATCTTCCCTTAGAAGGACCTGAACCTGAGACATCAATGTTGGTTTCAGTTCCTCAAGGACTATGACTTCGAGATAGTCTATACTCTTGGGAAGGGGAACATAGTAGAAGATTCATTCAGCTGGAGTTCTGGTATACAGTTGTGGAGTGATGTGATAGAATAATTTTCCGCTTTTTGGATTTCCTATGTGTATCGAGATGGTGCAGCTTATCTTTAGTCTCTGATAGTCACCCCCACTCCTTTAGTGAGCCAAGGAGGCGTATCATGGGGACACTGACAGTGAGGCTCGACGTGCTCAGATATCGACATGACAAGAACCTGATGGATTTTCTGAAGCTGGGGAGCACACCATCCTTTTTAGAGGACGTACTATGGTACCAATGGAACTACAAGAGGAAGTGATTAGGGAGTTCTATACACCCCCTCTAGGGGTACATCCTAGAGTGGAAATGATGTACCAGGACCTTTGGCATTAGCACTGCTAGCTAGGAATGGAGAAAGAAGTGGCAAAGTTTGTCTCACGGTGCTTCACTTATCTACAAGTGAAGGAAGAGCATCAGGTACCAGTAGGATTTGTTCAGCCACTAGAGGTTCCAGAGTGGAAGTGGGATGGAATTTACATGGACTTCATAGCAGGACTTCCACGCATGTCCTGGAGTCATGATTCCATATGGGTTATCATGGATCGACTCACCAAGTTGGCCCACTTTCTACATATCATAGAGCAGGGTTCGGTAGAGGTCTTGGGATGCCTCTACATACATGAGATTGTACAGCTTAAAGGGGTTCCATATACGATTTTCATCGATCATGATTGAAATTTTACTTGTCAACTATGGAAGTGGTTGTGGGAGGCATTCAGGACAAAACTTCGATTGAGCACCGCATTCCATCCTTAGACGGATGGTCAGATTGAGCGGACCATCCAGACCCTTGAGGAAAAACTTCATGCATGCATCCTAGATTTTGGCTATATTTGGGAGGATCATTTTCCCTTAGTAGATTTTTTATAAAACAACAGATATCACTCCACCATCGGTATGGAACCATTGGAGGCATTTTATGGTCGACCTTGTAGATCAGCTCTGTGCTGGACTGACCCAGGGGAGTCAGCACTCATGGGGCCGGGGATGGTGTGAGCTACCTCGGAGAAGGTGCAGATCATACAGGAGAGGATGAAGACTTCATAGGGCAGGCAGAAGTCATATGCTGACAGGAGACGGAGACCTCTGGAGTTCGAGGATAGGGACCATATCTTTCTATGGGTCTCACCTCGATGTTGTTCGCAGATATTTGGCTGGGGAAAAAAGTTATCATTGAGGTTCATTGGACCCTTTCAGGTCCTTAACAGAGTGGGTGAGGTGGGGTGCTGCCTATCCCTTCCACCGTAGTTGGAGAAGGTGCACGACGTTTCCACATATCCCTACTGTGGAGATATGTGTACTATCATTTTCACATCATAGACTAGGGAGTGCTAGACATCGACAATGTGGAAATGTTTTCAGAGGTTCCAGTAGATATTGAGGATCGAGAAGAGAGAGTCCTACATGGGTGATAGATACCTCTGGTGCACATATGTTGGTAGCACGGGAACCTCCAGGAGATTAAGTGGGAGCAGGAGGCTCAGATTCATGACCAGTACCCAAACTTGTTTATCTAGTTGTGTTGAGGATTTCAGGGATGCAAATCCCTGAGGTGGGGAAAATGTAAAGACCCAGATTTTTCCATGTAATTTTTTTAATTATATGAAAATATTACGAGTCCGTGAAAATTTACCGCATGTGATTTCGAGACTCGATGTGCCCGGAATGAATTTCTGAACTTTTTTAGATACGAATAGTAAATGTGCCAGCAACATTTTTTACTTTTGAACCAGTGCACGAAATTGAAATCTGAGGACACATTTGAACTCGCATCGCTAATATTCTCTTAAGTATACCATCACCTAGACCGTAGTAGGTTGAGGGTGGAAATTAGTTTTTGGGTTTTTTGTGGGAGAAAATAAAATAAACATGATTAATTTTATTTTTGAAATTGAAACCTCCCATTTTGAATTTAATGGTAGGGACCACCTGAACTCTCTTCATTGATGGGAGATGACTCTTGGTTTCTTCCCCCAAGTTAATGTCCTAACATTAACTTAATTAAAGTGCCAACTTTGATTAATTAAGAAACATAATTTATTACGTTGGCTTCTCACATTTCTTGAGGTTGAAAAAAATTGTTGGAAAAAGAGGAGAGCCTTGGAGAGAGATTTTGGGGGATCATCTTCCGTCGAATAAAAATCCCCAGATCAAGAACGAGGACAATGCACAAGCTCAGATTGGGAGAGTGGTGCGGGAGCAACAAACACCAACGTCACCAACATCATCTACTTTCTCGGAACATCTTCAACAAACATCAAGGCAGTGGTTTTCTTATATTTTCTTCCGGGTTTTAATTTAATTTTATTCTCCTAAACCACATCCTACTGATTTAACATGGAGGGTGTCCGCCACATGAACATGGCCTGATCCCTCTGAAAATATTTTGACATGTTCTTTGCGGGTGACAGCAGGTTTACTGACCAGCCACGATAATAGATGAAGTGCAACTGCGCTGCCGAAAGAGGCTGCGAAATGACATCCGCAGAAGAGGAAGGTAGTGGCTAGCAAGCGGCCAGACGCAAGGAACTGAGGTAGTGCACATCCACGACGTCGGTAGCAACTAAGGTCGCGGAGTGTCGGTAGCGGTGGTGGGAGGAAGAAATCTAGAAACCGGCCGGCCACATAAAGGTGGGGCGACGCGTGTCCATGTCCCCGGTATGGGAGAAGGTTGCGGCATATTGGCAGCAGCGGCTCACCAAGGTGGCTGGCCACGGGAGGAGTGGCGCGGAAGTGCGCCGTTGGAAGATGGACCGGCCGACCAAGACATGCCAAGAGGGACCGCTTCGGCGGGTCCTACTTCCAAAGACCGAACGAACCTTTGCCTGTTCGGGTGACCTGGGAGGTGACTCCCCTCCTAGGCATCATCCAAGGATGACCCTACCATGATGTTCCTCCCGACTGTGGGCCGCACCGTGGGCTGCGCCATCAGACCGTGCCTAGCTGGCTGTGCCTAGCAGGCTAGGTCGGGTCGCACCCTTCTCGGCCTAGGCCCAACCACGGCCTAGCGGGACATGCCTGCTGTAGCCCAGGCTAATCGAGTCATACCAAGATCAGTTTGGGTTGACCGAAATCGGGTCGGGATAGCCCAGGTGTGGTCGGGCTGGGTAAGACCGGACCCTGGGCCATCTGGACCAAGTTTCACCTTTTTGGAAATAACTTTTGATCTGGGCGTCCGTTTGATGAATCGTCTACAGCCCCAAAATCCTTGGATTGAGGTAGTCCTTTTTGTATACTCCACATGAGTTTTGGGATAAAGTTAGAGTACGACCAGGTTGGATCCAACCCGAATCCAACCGGGACCTCGAAACAAAAACACTATTAACTTATAGACAGAGCATCGGATTGATGCGTCGAATATTTCTTTGGGTCCCTTATGACGTGATTGTCCTTTTGGATACTTCATTGTGGAACATACTAGTAGTTGTGGTTCGACCGATGTCTTGAGGAACGGTTCTACCAAATGTGCTATTAGCCAGAATCCAGTGGGTGGCACTAAGGCTGAGGTTGGAGACAGATAATACGGAGGTTGGTACTGAGAGATCCTGTGTGGTTCAGCACCGATCCTGTGTGGGTCAGATCCTCTTTGGGTCAGCACTCAGTGATCTTGTGTGGGTTAGCACACAACAATCCTATGTGGGTAAGATCTTATGTGGGTCAACAATCAGCAATCCTTTGTGGATCATCACATATCATTCCTCTGTGGGTCATATCCTGTGTGGATCATTGCGCGGGTTAGTACCTATCAATCCTATCTTGTCCAGACTCTGTATAAATTGCAGTAGTACCTCTTGACAGAATAAGATGATTTAGCTTCACAATTGATCATTTGTACTTCTGTACTTCACTTATACCTGCTATGATCTAAGTCTTTACCTTTGTGGTATTCTTCTGTGTGGTGTACCTTTGGGGTAATTACCTTTGTGGGGTTACCTTCACGGTATTCTTTCCTTCATGGAACATTTGACCTTTGGTTTAATGAGTTGAGCATTGTGTTTCTTCATGGATGAGATGGATATACTTGATAACTTTGGTATATGTACTGGCATATACCTAAGTAGGATTGACTGTTGTTTCCATGATTTTGTTTTATCCTTTGTGAATTTTGAGAGACCTTAGGGGGTCTTGGTGTCCCTATTGAGTATTTTTTATACTCACCCCTACATGGGATATTCCCATACCTTGTTGTGCATTGTGCAGACGACTGACAACGTTGATTGGGGATGGGGGTACCAGGACTGGAGGCTGCTCAGAGGTGGACCTTAGATGAGGTGTATCACAGAGACGACCATTCATGATCTGTACCTACCCGTCAGGTAGGATCCTTGGTGGGTGTCCTATAAAGCCATTTTCCGTTTTACTTGTACATTCTAGTTTTACTTGTACTTTCTAGTTGGGATAGTATTCTGGCCCCTTTACTTAATATACTCACTCTATGTACTATATAGATTACATTGTTCTTATATCATGTTGAGTTCTTGGTTGTGTGAGATTACAGGTTGCAGAGGCAATGCCTTCATAGTTTTAGGGATAAGCCTTTCTGGCGCTAGTCGCTAGCCCCTGGCCTAAGGAAGGCGGGCTTGGGGTATTCATGGCACGAGCCCTGGGGATGGTTCATGACACAGGTGGCCAGGTATCTTGAACACACTATATTGTATGGGATGCATAGCATGTAAGGGACACAGATGGTCGGACCACATGGAAGAAGGATACGACTTGGGGGAGAGGGAATAAGATATTGCCATATATGTGATATACATGTTGTGTACCCTAAATGGGTTGAAAAAACATGTATACATGTTACAAAACTAGGTGTCCAGGAGAGTTTAAACATCATGTGGACCCTAGTTCACATCATATACTCCTTTTAGATCTTCTCGAGATGTTATTCCTTCCGTGTATCCTTCTATGAAACTGGGATTTTGGATTTTCAGTAACCTATATTGAATATTTTTCAATATAGAATGAGATGGGGGCCTCCATTATGTCCTATAAGATACTATGTGGTACGTTTGGAGCAAGATGATTGTGTATTGGTTCTTAACATTGGACAATGATTGAGGTGAATCATTGGGTTGACATCGGTGTCAGTACCCTTCCCATTTAGTTTAGGATGTGGGTCCCCTAGACTCTTTGGTGTAGTATAGTGGTGTTCCCATATCATATCAAGGTTTTGGAACCCTACCCATGGTAGTGTGGTTGTGTTATGTACGATAAGCATGACACTCTTTTCAATGATGCTTGATTGATGATTTAGATTGATGTGGTTGTTAAGAGAGATGATGGAGTCGGTAATATCCTATGGGACCAGGGCATGGGTTCCCTATATCATATTTATTGTTGGAGTTATCACACTCCTACCATGTTAGGGTGAGTTCATGCCATACATTTTGGATAGATAGATATGTTACTCGTCAGTTTTACTAGGGAGAATGTTGTCTATCCATGGAGTTAGTATTCCACTACCGTGTCAGGGAGTGGTTCATCCAGATGTGATATATAAGAAAAGTTGGTACTCCCCTATTAGGTTGGGGGTGTTTTTCCTTTATCTATTGAGTCAGAAAAACCCTATTGTTCTTTGTTGTGGGTCCTACATATGTTTTGTTATGGAAGAATTGGTACTCCCCTAATGTAAAAGAGAGTAGGTCCTCTAGTTTGAGGTCAGTACCCCCATATAGTGTCAGTGTGAGGGTCCCCCCATAGTTTTTAACAAGACATATTGGTACACCCCTGACATACTAGGGTGTGGTTCCATTATCTTTTTAGTAGTAATCCCCTATCATAGAAGGGAGAGGGTCCTCACATATTGATTGGTACACCCCCTTGTTCCATTATTAATGGTAACATATCCTCTATTGAAGCTAGTTCCCCCTCTTATGTTGAGTACAGTTATGAGGAGAGGGCCTCTCCAATAGTTACATGTGATTCCTAGTTAGGAGTTAGTTCTACTTCAATGGAATGAGTTTTGGACACTCAATATAGGGGTGAATTAGATTTTGTTGGTTAGTTAGAATCTATTAATCCCTTGACTATAGGGAAGTGGTGAGGTGTGTGTCCATATGTTCTCTCTTGTAAGAGAAGATGCACATGATGAAATTTTCAGTGGAGTTCTCCATCAACAATATTTAGTGGTGTGGGGTGGCCCTCTCAATTTGGGTTTCTTTCGGTCTTTTGTATGGTGATGGTTAGTGATGGAAGGACCTTTGGTTCTAGGCACTAGAGCTAGACATAGTGAGTTGTTCTTAATGGATTGTATTTCTTAGAAGGGTTCCAACTAGGATGGCTGAGCTTATAGAGTGTGTTATTCTAGTTTTGTGTAACCATTAGATTCTAAAGTATAATAGTATCACTATCTATGAGGCCAAAACCTCATGGGACTAGGATTCTGAGTCAAGTATATATGGATTTATTTCTTGGATTCCTCATAGTGTTTTCACCCACATTGGTTTCCACTCCATGAGTTATGAGAAAACCAGTCTTCTATAAATGAGGATGGTATGAGATGGAATTTATCATTCATTAGGGTTCCCTATAGCTTGGTCGAGTGGACTATTTCCTTTTAGTTTCCATGTTTTTCATTTTTGGGTTTTTTGTGTTCTTATTGATTATTTTTATACTCAACCATGCATGAGATTTTCATGCACGACTTGTGTCTTGTGAGGACAACATGCCTTTAAATGGCGTCTTTGAAGGACCCAAGCATGTAGAGCTAGTGATATAGATTGACTGAGGTATTTACTAGAGATGGGCTGTGGAGATTTCCAATAATTTCATTTGATAGGGATTTCCTCATTCTGGGTGTGATGGATGCTTTTAAAATTTTCTTTTAGTGGGCACATGTTTTTACCTTTTTACACTTTTTGTGCTTCTATTGTACTTCTGTTTGGTAAAGTTATTTGCATGAATTTTATTTTCCATATTTTTATAAACATACACTATTGAATCGAAACGTTTTTGGAAGTTTGTGTTCATGTACCTTAGAAAATGGACTCCCAAATGTGTGATATTCCAACTCAACACTAGTCTCCATCCCCTAGACTATTGGAGGTGGGTTTGGGGATTTGTGGCCCAGACATGTGACAAAACCCCAAGGAATCTGAAAAAATGACCCAGATATTCTCATATCAGACTCCAAGTCTCATGAGTTTCTAACCTCATAGCTAGAAACATGATCCTAATCATGTCTATAAAAGTAAAAAACAAATAGAACACACTCCAAGGGTTCAAATATAACATTCCTAATGGTATGTTAGAGAGAAAATGCTCCATCAGGAATAAGCAACTGGGTCTAGCTCTAGTTCCCAGCATAATAGGTGTATCCATTTCTAACATTCTCTATGCACAAGGTTTTAAGACCCTAAGTGGATAGTCTAGACCTCACCACTAAAAAAAATTGATATAGCACTACTCCAGACCATGAACCACGTACATCCTATCTAACAAGAGGGAAAAGAGGGAACTGTACCTCACCACTGCCCTGCATTCAATGGAGTAATGTCTCCTAACTAACGTAAAAAACATCTATCACTCTTTAATGGTGTATCCCACACCTCATTCCATCAAGGGAGAACTAGATGCTAACTGGGAATCTCTCATATCTAGTGGAGTGGACCACTCCTCATAATTGTACTCAACATTCGAGGGAGCTCCAACTCCAAAAGAGGACCCACTATCCACTGCTACTTAGAGAAAGGGGAGTGCTACTCCATAGGTGAGGAACTATACCTTGGTCCAACATGAGAGAACAACACAAAGGATAGAAGACCTGATCCAACAACATATGGATTACCACTCTATGGATAGAAAACCCATACCCTTGTATAATCGGGGAGTAGCACTCTACCAACACATTTAATATGCGAGACCCACATCGTGACACAAATGGGGAGTACCGACCCCAGACTAGAGGAAATGCTCCCCGGTACAATAAGGGAGTAAAAAATATACTAGAAGAACATGCATGGAGGACCTAAAACCTAGAACGACAGGGGAGTTATGACTGCAATGATATATGACACACACAATGAAATGATAGCGGAGTACACAATCTATCTAGACATCATATATAGAGGAAACACACCCTAGTATGACAATAGAGTACCAACACCATAGATATAGGACTCACACCCTAGTCAAATAGGGGTGTAACTACTCTATCGGGTTAATGAGTATACATGGCCCACACCTAGTCATGACAGGGGATCACTATCTCCAACTACCAGAATGATATGGGAAACTTACACCCAGATCCATCATAAGATTACTAACCCGGAAATAACAACCTAGAGCCATAGAACCTACATTTGTAACACATTGTGTCTAGTGTCTTCCAAAGTAGATAGTTAAGGGAAAATTGCACCCTAATGCCATATTTGAGTACCTATCACAAAGCCTCTCTTTATGAATCACACCAATGTACAACATCAGTCAATTTCTGTTGAAAGGAGAATCACACTTATCATACAACATATCGCAACACTTCCATTGGTAGGGTACCAACACACTGACACCATAGGGGATCTCCACTCTACCTACCTAAAGAGTCTAGGAGACCTACAACCCAATAAAAAAGGGAAGGGTGCCAACCCCAATGTCATCCCCATGATCCACCCTAATCCCTCCTAAGGTTTAAACAACACTACACAATCATCATGCTCGAACCACTCCACCTCATATCACATAGGGAAAAATGGAGTCTAACATCATTTTCTATGTGGAAAACTCCTCAGGATAGACTAATCATAATCCTAAATCTATGTTTTATATAAGGAGATACATATGGTGGATGATCTCAATAATATTTCAAATGAGTAAACCTTGTTCGTTGCGGTCCACACAACTTTTGGGCCCACCCGATAACCTAGTCATTTATCTTATCTAAATTGTTTACCAACCCATCTAGTGGTAAATGGAATGTATAGTCTGTACATGGTGTGCCACTCTTCATTTGACCCCAGGATGTGTTCCTCTTCCACATGGCTGGCCAAATATGTCCCCCACACGCCATGTATCCCATACTATAGAGTGTGTTCTAGATAAATGGCCACTTTTCCATGTGGTTTTCCCTTTTCCATGTATAAAACCCCATGTTTGTGAACTTTTACAAGGCCATATACTATTACATGGCTATCTCTGGACATGTCCTTTTTCCACATTGTTTGGGTAACTACATGGCGCGTAACCCCGGTACAGGGAGTGTAACCCCAGTACAGAATGTTTAGTCCTTAGAAATGTTATTCCCCAAAAAAAGTAATGGATAAATAGTGTTTATCTCAAGACTATATGTCATGTATATGGTAAATAAATCTAGAAAGTTCCTTAAAAAATGCTCAATTTTCCATGTTTTACCCCGAAACCTACAAATCAAATTAGGTGGGATATCTAGCATTCATAATAGGGATATAAGACCTTAAAATGTTGCATAATTAAAGGGACCAGAACTAAAACTCAAAAAATCCTACCTTTTTGTTGAAACACTGAATATTTTTCTGTAGAACAATGCTTTAATAGTGTTGCTTCGAAATCTGACCATGATCCACAAAAAATTGAGATTAGTAACACCTAATTGCATTGATTTGGCTTGGTGTTGTCATAAAAAATGGGTTGGAGGAGAGGAAAAAATCCTATTTTTATTTTTTACACAAAATGACGGGAATTGGAAGGTTTAGGTTATAAAACTTATTAAATTATTTTTTAACCAATAATATTACATCTAAATGCCTCACCAACTTTCCTCCGAGCAAAAATCCCAGTATATAAAACCTTAGTTCTTTCTTAGGGTATGAATGAAATTCTGAACTCAACTATGGCCTCATATTTTTTATCCAAGACTCCACTTAGGAGCTATTCCACTTTAAAAAAAACTACATGTGCATGAAAAAATACATTTAATATTTTCTAAATCACCTTGTCGAGGCACTCTGAGACCCGAAATCCTGCACTGAATTAGTTTCTAGCTTCAAAAATATTATTAGGAATATATTGAAGTCATATAGGTCAAACATGAGTCAATTAATTATCCAACCTTTTGATATTTTAGTCCATCAAAAGGGAAATTCTACACACAAGGGAAGAAATTGAGCTCTCCACTAGAACTCCCGCGCTAATGATCTCACACTGGGTCCCCACACTACTTCCCATCACCCACTCAGGTGAAACACCAAGTTTAAAACACACTCATGTCCAATTCTAACTGGGTAAAAATCATACAAAAAAGTGGTACATGTCTCCTCAGTTATGAAAGGTGGAAAAGAACCATGCACCCCAGTCCATCTGAAGCAATATGGTTTAGCGGTACACAACCTCTCTAACCTGACGTCGATTCCAATGTAACCCCCAGTTCACATTCACCCCTGGATAAACTGCACCTCAACCATTTAAAGAATCTCTCATTCAAGATTTACATCGAGAAGGTGATGGTACTAATGAATGAAATTGGGTTCCCCATGTGTAAACACTATGTCTTACCAGGACCCTCATATGTGAACCTCCGTCTATAATAGATATCACCAAAACAGAAAAACCACCACACCCACTAGTAGAATCCTAACTAAGTATGGACATTAGGCAACCAATTCACACCGTGGAAATTTAATAGGGTCTAATTATGACACTATAGAGTAGTTCTAGGAGAGGATTTCCCTCTACCTAAACTCCCAATAGAAAAGGTCCAATCATAAAAAAAAATCCAATAGCAATGTTAGGACCTTATCCAAGATTCCATCCCACAACCTGGCCATGAACACAAAATTACATAGAAATCATCCACCACACCTTAATATAGTCTAATTTAGGTAGTGTTGAATCTCCTACATAGTTTTGATCACATAAAAAACACATCTCGAAGGGGAAAATGTCCCTCTTCCTCATGAGTCCAAATCTACTGAAAATTGTGCCACATCCCCCTCAATTGTATCAGAACATAGTTGAATCCAAGTGCATGATGGTACCAAAAGATAGAAATTCACTACCCAAATTCTCACACATGGTCTTACCAGGACATATGTATGTAAACCACCAACATAAGGTTCTATCTGTGCCCTATATCACCATGGTTAAACCATGAGGAAGAACTAGAAAGAAAAATTGTACCACATAACAGTGTTTAAAAATTGAAACTGCAGAAGTAGAAATGACACATTTCATACCTCTATAAAACATCATACCTTATGGGATAATGTTCTCTATAACCTGTAGATATCCTCGCTCGTATCCTCTAACTCCCAGATCCTAGCATGGAAAACATTAGGGTGGTGGTAAAAATATCTCAAACCACCTTCCACCAACTCCTTCTCTCATGGATTCTCTACCACAACCACCATCTTATAGAACTCCCTAATCCAAATGAAACCTCTTCCAAGGTATCCTATTGATGGCTCCCCCTCATCATCATGATTAGTCGAAAAATCTATAGAAAAATGTCTCTGGCCATCACAAGCATACACTACCTCTCTAGTGGATGACATATTCCTTGGAGTGGATCATGGGATACCTGCCCATGTATTTGAGACTAGGAATGTGTTTGATTTCTACTCCATGATATTTTCATCTTATATATCCCAACTATTTCAGAATAATCATCCTCGTGACTGCCACTACTAGCCACATCCACCTATCCCTCCGCCAGTAAGCTTTATATTCCCATATCTTACTCCAGTAACCCTAGATAAGAAGGATGAAACAAAGAGACTACACCCTCATGTATGTCTCTATAGAGTCCCTTATCAAAGGTTTGAGCTTTGAAAAAATGGGCCTTTAACCATATCTAGAGAGAAATGTGAATGTTTTGTAAATCTCACTAAGTACTCTGCCACTGTCAAGCTACCCTTTCGATGATGTTGAATCTCCTATATACACACTAATATCAAATGGTTGGGTAAAAATCTTCCTTTAAGAGTCAATAATATTTCTTCCCAAGTTACAATCACCTCATCAGGGTAATACATCACTATACCCCACTGTCTCCCAAAGAAACAGTGCAGAAGGATCACCACTATGACCACCAACTTATTGGGAGGTGTCCTTACTAGGTTGATGACATGCATGACTGCCTCAATCCAGTCATCAACTGACTCAGGTTTTGGATCACCATAGTACCACAGAGGTCTATGACTCTAGAAATCCTATGACTCAATCATCCTAGAGGCATCCTTGACTTGAACAACGAGTACAACAAGATGATCAATGGGTGGTGGCTCAACTATCTGTCCACCTGGAGGTTTCACATTCGAAACAGTGCCCTGTAATAAAGCCTCATTATTGGGTGGATCTTCACCAAAAACCCACCCTAAAATACTATTTGGATGTTATCGTTGTGGCATACTAAAATACAATTCCATACATTCCATGGTCAAATATTATCTCTATGGAGCTGACTGAAAAAGGAAAAGGGAAAAACACAAAACCCTATATGATTCATGTACCATTATTTCCCTCCAAATAGTGTCCTAATAAATCGTGTCTAAAAGCTGGTTATTACTGTATTGGTGAATGGTTTAAAAAGACTTTACACCAACAGTGGAACATATGAACTAATTTACGAACATGAAACATCATAACACTATCGTTGTGCAAAAAAAACAAATCTCATGAAACAACAGTCCCAAAGTGGAAACGACCTTTGATACCACTCTATCATGAACCGACCTGAAGGGGTCTAGGACACAAGTCCCCAAGAGCACCTCTAATAAAAATGGGGTTGAAAACTAGCACTAAGTAGGCATATCACACATATTGAAGGACTTTTCCTAAGGTAGATACATGCATGAACCCACAAACACCTTGATGCAATAATGTATAGATATAAGAACATGGTAACTAAAATGCATTGATACATCTATCCGAAACTAGTGCAGAACAAAAGTAATGAAATAATAAAAGGTAAAAAACAATCAAACCAAGAGAAATCTATAAAATCATCCCACATGCTCAAAAGGAGGTGATCAGTATCAGATGAAACTACCAAAAATCTCATCAGACCAGCTCTGGTAAACACCTCTGTTGGTCTAGCTCACTAAAGTCCACACACCTCAGGTCCTATGTGGACTTCAATTAAAGTGCCATGGTCCTCATGAGACACAACATGTGTGGTAAAAACCCATACATAGGTGAGTGTATCAATACACAATAGGCACCCCAAAACCTCAAAATAAAAGGCAGAAATTGAAAATAAAAAGTTTGCTCGACCTAGCCAGAGAGAACCCAATGGAGAGAGAAACTCCATGTCGAACCATCATTGTCTATGCACGACATGTCATCTTAGATAAAAATGGATATCAACCCAGAAATGTGTAAACACCATAAAAAATCTATGAAAACCACCCAGATATACTCATCTTAGTATCCAAGTCTCATGAGGTTCCGACCTCATTGCCAACAAAAAGATTCTATTCTAGGGTCTAAAAGTCACAAAAAACCAGGAGAAAACACTCAACGGGTTCAACTATACCATTCATAACGGTATGTTTTGGAGAACACGATCCATCTGAAAAAATATTCCAGGTCTAGATCTAGTGCATAGAACTAAAGGTACTTCCATAACTACCCTATTCCCTTTGAAAGTTCGTAAGACCCAAATTGGAGAGGCCCAACCCTCACCACTGTAAACTATTGATGGAGAACTACTCTATAAAATGATCTATGTGAATCCACTATAATGAGAGAGAATAGAGGGACCCAAACCTTTCCACTACCTCAAAGTCAAGGGATTACTTTAACTTAACTAACTCATGAATCCTATATCACTCATGAATGGAGTTTCCTGAACCACTATCCATCGAGGGAGAATTAGCTCCAAACCAAGAATCACTAATATCTAGTCAAGGGGATCGATCCTCGTAACTATACTCAATATTCTTGGGAGCTCCAACTCCAATGGAGGACCCACTCCTAGTTTCTACATAGATATGGGGGAGTACTACAAGGTTGGTGATGGCCCACACCCTAGTCTTATAGGGGAGTACAACTGAAATGATAGAGGACCTGCGCCCACGATGTGGTCAGTATAGCTTTATGCCTAGAGGACCTGCACCCAAGTACAATTGAAAATGACCACTCTACCAACTCATTTACTATGGGGGACCCACACACTATTATGATATGGGAGTATCGACCCCATGCTAGAGGACCCAATCACTAGTATGATAGGGGAGTACCAACTCTACTAAAAGAACATGCATAGAGGACCTTCACCCTTGAATGAAAGGGGAGTTCCAAATCAAATGATATACGACTCATACCCTAATAAAATATGATAGTAACTACTCTATCTATATGTCATATATAGAGGAACCATTCCCTGGTATTATTGGAGTGTATTGAATCCATGTATAGAGGAACTGCACACTGGTCCAATAGGGGAGTACCAATTCTCTCCAACTAATGGGTATGGAGTACCCATATGCTAGAATGATAGGTGAGTGATATCTCCATCTACATAACTGATGTGGGGAACCAACAAATTGGTCCATTTGGGATGTACCAGCCCAAGAAGAACTACCCATAGGTGTAAAACCCACTTCTATAATGTGGGGAGTCCCATCTCAACCAATGTAGAACGGTATGGAAAACTCGCACCCTGACGCCACCAGGGAGAACCCATCCCAACGTCTCCCTTTATGAACCAAAATGATCTACCTCATTTTCCATGCACCATGGAAAGTATCATAAGGGTTATCATACCTCATCTCAAAACACCTCCATAGGTTGGGGACCCACACAGTAGCTGTAAGTAGGTATATCCCAATAATGAGAGGCATTATCCTATGGTAATGGTACAAACAGACACATATATAACCCCACACAATTCTTAAATGTAAAAAAACTAAAACAAGTAAAGAATACATTTATAATCCCACTATGGAGTATAAATGTAACGTACTGAAAGTAGAAAAATCGTCTAAATACAAGACAAATGATGAACTGTAAAGTGTCCAAACTAATCCAAGGGAGAGGCCTAAGTTATGTACAAGATCCTGGTAACCACCTCGGTCTAACAAGATCTAGCTATGATCCACCCTATCCCTATCCCTCCAAGATACTATCAAATGGGATGTTGTTTTCATAATACATGATGCATGTGGAAAAACCCTTTTTAGGGGGAGTATAACAATACTAAGTAGGAAAACATGAAAGCACTAAACATGTAGAACTGAGAATAGTCAGATAAATATAAGATATATCAACCAATGTATAATATAAACACCCATATATACTCAAGAAATAAATCACTCCACTATGTGATCATATCCAAATGTTAGACACAATATTATACTTGAAGCGATGCTCATTCTGCGAGAACCCACTCCACGATCCATGCTATTATCGTAGAGACTCAATGAAGTCGTATATCTCCTTGGGATCCACCCAATGAAAGATTACTGGTCTAAGAAGAATATGATACATAGCTTGGGGGTAACACCTAGAACTTTTGGTGGAAACCACAATCCCAATTTGGATCAAGCTTTTATGTAGGGGATCATTTGATAATGATTCCACAAACTCTAACGATACATCCTAGTATATGAAGGATTATTTAATTTCATAGGGATGTCATGTTTATTTCAAAAACTGCACCCCAGTAACAAATGTAATAGAGGATAGAACTCCAGTCCCTCAGAGTGATTCCACAACTCTATCACAGACTTGACCTCTAATGGGGATCACAATCTTGTGATACAAATTTGAAGTCACACTGTACCCTCGACGGAAAGGATCAATGGAATTTAATTAAACTATAATGGTCCTAAATCAGAAAACATTGAGCAAAACGTACTTTTGAAGGGAGTACAAGGAATGTACTAGTGTATAAAAATCATGTCCAACTATCCCTATGCCGTCTCATGCAGAAAATTCTCACACAACATGTAGTCCACATATACACAACATGTAGACGAAGTACACAATGTGTAGAGACACATAGTTTGCCTCCCATGTCATCTAACCATGTTTGTGTACCGATTCTTTGTTTGTGTAATGAATTGTTTATTCAAAGACATATTAGTCTACAATAACAAAACATTACATCTAGCCATGTAATTTTTCCTATGTATGTGTACTTACTAAAGTACACGATGAGTCACATAGAAGGGGTCACACATACTGTAACATGGTTCACACATACTATGACATGAGTCACACATCGTGTGATCCTTAACTCTATCCGAAAACCAAGTTCAATAACCAGGGGTCCCAAATGGTTGTTATATTCATCTTACATGTTGTGTGATATAGTTTTTTAGAAATCCAGACCTTCTTCCATGCTTATAAACTATTCTTTTATCCTTCAATCCATCAATCATTTAATAGAATGATCATAGATCAAGCCTCATTGAGACATGAAATCACCAAATAAATTATATCTAGGAATTTCATCCATTATAAAAACATGATTGTTCATTTTCCATAGTTGTGCGATGAAGAACACAAAAATCGTATGCCTACATAATACAATTCACCGCTATCTCCATTGTCGCCCCACTATCATGTTGTGACAATCCCAAATCTACGATATCAGATCATTCCACCAAGAAACAGAATCAAATTTATTTATTGATTGGGATATATCAAACCATGGGCCAAACTATTAATTCCCATGGTAAACTAAGAATTAAGGAAGAAAATCACAAGAAAAATCAAGAGGAACGAAACTCAATTGATGTTCATGTCAATCTCAATCTATTTCCATGAGAATAAAAATGAGGATATCAATAATTAAAAAATAATTCTACCGGAACTATGTGGTATTCATGTTCGAATGTCCATTATACCATTTCCTTGTATTTGGCTATGTAGGTTTACACGTCTCTGTACGTTTACACAGGTATCCTGGCCATGCCCTCTAGACTCCCGACATGGGGTCAGTACACAATGTATATCTCAGGTACATAGTATGTAGACCCCAAAAGGACTTCTACCCTAAATAGAAAGGTATATATAGCTGGGTTCTCAGGTGGGTTCACACACCATGTTAACCCTAGTGCATATCATGTACCTCTTGGAGATCTTCTAGAGATATTTTGACTTCTTTATCTCCTTGTATGGAACATAGATTCAGGTTTGTGACTAGCCTATTCAGAGTAGATTACCACCTAGAAGATAATGGTGGAATCTGTTTTATCATAGTAGATATGAAGTATCATTTCTAGAGAATGAAGATTATGTAGCAGTGATTAACCTAAAATAGTGATTAGGGTGAATCAATAGGATGACATCAGGGTCAATACCTTTCCCTTTCTCTTTTGGCTGTGAGTTCAATGTATCATTCTTATGGTTGGAGTTAGATATCCCTTTCCATTCTAGGGTGTAGTACCTCAATAATTTCTAGATAGATAGTGTTCTTACTCTCATGTTTGAGTAAGGAATGGGTCCTCTATTAGTGAAGTTGGTACTCCCCATCTGTGTATGGGAACAGGTCCTCTAGACGTGACATATATGTTGAGTTGGTAAAACCCTACCATCTTAGGGTGTGATTCCTCTATCATTGGATTCAGAACTCCAAATTAATTATTAGTTGTGGGTCCTCCACATGTTTTGTTTCACTAGGGTTGGTACTCTGATAACATATTAGGGAGAGAGTGATCTAGCCCATGGTCGGTACTACCCAGTTGTGTTAGGGTGTGGGTCCACCATAATTTTTGACCTAACATATTGGTACTCCCCTGATGTACCCAGGTGAAGGTCCTCTATCTTCTTATATATACTCCACTATCATACCATGGTGTGCATCCTCACCAACAACGTGTTACTCCTCCATATCTAATTTGTAGGAGGGTTTTTTCCCTCTACTGAAGTTTGTTCTCCCTTGTCTATTGAGTACAGTTTCAAGGAGAGGGCCCCTACACAATTTACCTATGATACCTATCATGGAGTTAGTTCTCCCATGACTAACTAAGGTCTGGTTTACTCTATGTAGGAGTGATAAAGGATTCAATGGTTAGTCAGAAGCTAGTACTCTCTCAACTGTATAGAAGTGGTGAGGTTTGGATCCCTCGATTCTCTCTGATTAGAGATGATTCACGTGGATAATAGTTTGAATAAGTTATCTTGGACTAATGTTTTATGGTGTGGGGTAGGCCTCTCAACTTTGATTTCTTTCAGCCTTGTGTAGGTTGCAGGTCAGCAAAGGAAAGTCCTCTGTTGTTTGGCACTAGAGCTGGACTTTGTGAGTTGTTCTTGATGATGTGTATCTCTAGGACGGGTTCCATATGGGATGGATAATCTTGTGGAGTATGTTTTATTTGTTTTTTGATACCATTAATTCTTTGATTAGAATCCTATCACAGGTTAGGAGGTCCGGAAGTCATGAGACTTGGAGTATGAGAAGAGTATATATGTGTATGTTTCTAAGTTTCCTTATGGTTTTTCAATTCCCTAGGTTAAAACTCAATGTGTTATGAGAATACTAGTCATTTATAGCTGAGTATGGTTTGATATGTAGTTTCTATTTCATTTGGGTTCCCTCTAGATAGGTTGAGCAAACTATTTCTTTTTAGTTCTTCCATTTTTCATTTTTTTGGGTTTTTGGAGAACCTACTAAGTATTTCTATACTCATCCCTATATGGGTTTTGTATGCACATTTCATGTATTTAACAGACCATAGGCCCATTTATGGAGTCTCTGGAGGACCCATGTTAAGTGAAGCTTAGTGAGCTATACTGTCCGATGTATTTATCAGATTTGGGATGAGGTGGTTAGTGAAATTTCATTTGTTACTGATCCCCTCCTATTAATTAGTTTCGATGTTTTAAAATTTTCCTTTGGAGGGCATGTGTTTTTTCCATTTAATTATTTTATTACTTATACTATAATTCTATTTGGTATAGTTTTATTCATTAATTTTAGTGTTTGGATTTCAATATATTTTCACTCTTTCATCGGGGTGTTTGTAGGTTCATATGTACACATTCCTTTGGAAACAACCCCCATTGGTGTGATATTATTACTCAGTTGTAGTTTCCATCCACTAGACCATTAGTGGTGAGAATGGGGTGCTTTTTCTTATAACCCATTATGTTGAGTCATAATAGTGTGGTATCATATGTGGTATCCACTTTGGGACGACAGTTTTGTGAGCATGGTTTGGGTTGTATAGTGATAGTGTTAGGGTGTTCCAAGTTCATATCATAGGCCATATGTTCCAGTGTTGGTGTGGTGGCCAATGTATCTATTCACTAGGACTCTGAAACCATCTTTTGAACTCAGTACATTATAAAAACAGTCATATAGAGTAAATGATACATGAATCATATAGTACTATGTTTGGTTTTTCCTTGTCCTTCTTGAGTCAGCTCCCAAGATATACTCTTTGAATTTGGAATGTCTTGATTTTTGTTTCAATATTACACCACAATCATAGCCATATAGGGTTCTATGAAAGGATTATTGTGGCTATATTAGCAACAGAGTGGCTATAGTATAGGGAACTATATTTGATGTGTTAACTTTGGGTGGTCATCTAATTGAGCCCCTACCTATTTTTTAAGCAGGTTGTGCCGGAAGTGCATGATTAGGATGCATGAAGGATGAGTTATCTCTATGAGTTTCATAGGTTGTTACCTATGAGGTTTCTTGGTGATCTAGACCCCCTAGAAAACTGATATCCAGCTCAAGGTAGTCACATGTTTTTCTACCTTGTGAGGAAACCTTCCGATCAGATGGTGGTCCTAGCGGTAAGCCTTATGAAAAGTAAGTCCCAGAGATAGTAGAGTTTAATGACCCAGTCCCTTGATGAAGTGATTCTTACAAGGGTAGAGTTTTATTTATGCATCAAGTAAAATTTTTAACTAGAAAAAATGAGTTCGGTGTGTATCTTGGAGATTCTTCACCTTCAGAAGGGGAGCATGATATTAGAAGAGTACTATGAAATGTTCATAGACCTATCACATTACTCCAAAGATGGGGTTCAAGAATTGTTCTTTAGAGCTCTGACCATTAATAAAGGCCTCAAAAGATATGTATGACTTGGTGTGGTATCCTTGTTTCATCCATCTTATTTGTGGGTTACTAGAGTGAGTTCTAGTCGTACATATATTTTTGGCGGAGGGATAGGTATATGTGGCTCGTAGTATTGTTCATGAGCCTGAGGAATCATTAGTAGCTGGAAGATAGAATATGAGATGATTATGGAGTATGTGGCATACCCATGCCATGACTCAGGCACATGGGCTTGTAGAGAAGGAGTAGCTTCCAGGATCATCTCATTCATAAGAGATTAAGAGATACCCTTGAGATGACTAGGAAAATATTTCAAGAGATTGTATGACCAGCTCTGTTGGAGAGAGTGAGATGTTCGATGGGGATGATGTGTTACAGTTGGAGATTCGCATATGAAGAGCAAGGTAAGACCCCATTTTTACACTTAGGGATTCTAATTTTTTTGTTAGAACCCTCATTTGTTCAGTATTAAGCATGATCACAACACTCTTGAGGTGGTTCCTGTGTATTTATTCTAGGGGTGGATGTGATCCATGGGGATTTTTAGTATCTGCAGTAAGATAGAGAGGGGGTGTACTACCATATTCGATGAATCCAAATGTACTATGGTGTTTGGTTCTTTTCTACCTTCAATAGATAAGGAGAAAAATGTTACCCTAATGCACAAATTTTTCATGGTTGGAGTTGGGTGTGATAGTGGTTTGTCATTAGTGGTTCCCCTACGTGTGTTATTTGGAGTATCATTGGAACCCCTAGTGAGCTCGCTATCATGGAAGTTCTAGTGGAGAGCTCAGTTTCATCCATCATTCCAAGGAATTTTAATTTTTTGGGGATGATAATCCTTGAAGGTTGGGAGAATTTAGTGAATTGAGATTGAACTAGAAGCCTTTTGATTATTCTTATGAATATTTATGAAGCCAGGAGTTGGGTTGGCATGGGATTCGGAGGCCCAGAGAGTCTCAAAATGGTGAGTTTTAAAATATTATATATATCTCTTCACACACACAATTTCCATTTAAATTTGAAATAACTATTGAGTTCAATCTCAGATCATAATTCTAAGGCCACAGTTGAGTTTAGAACATCATGTTTACCCTAGGCATGATGTAAAGTTGTCCACACCATGAGTTTTGGTCAGAGGCGAGTTGGCTAGGAATTATGAAGTAGAGTTATTAATGAAATAAAATTTAATCAAATTTTCTAAAAAAATTCCATGTATTAAGGTTTGGTACACACAACCAATGGAGAGTCACACCTATCTTATCCTCTATAGGCAATGGATGAAAATAAGGCATAATCAAAGATAATAAGTGCTTCTGATCCCCATTATTGGCACCAATCATTATTTGATCAAGGAGAAGCATGATCTAGGTGTTTTTCTACACTTGATGCATTTTAATTTCTCTCTTAAGGTATGAGGTTTTGTATTTTTGGCTAGATCCTCTTAATTTTTCATCTTTTTAAGGTTTCAGGACCCTATTATGAATTCTAGAGATCCATACAAGGTTGATATATAGGTTTTGGGGAAAATCGTAGAAAATTGGGTGAAATTGATAGTAATTCCAAATTGGAATTAACATCTACATGTAATTTTGTACAATGGACATGAAATGTATACCTTACTATTCAGGGAACAATAACTATTCAGTTTTAAACGACATGTATTGATGTTACACGCTATGCAGTGACACCATGTCATGTGGCATGAGGGTATGGTCAGGCTAGTTGTGTAAAATTACACAACTATGTAAAAATATAGGAAAAACATACGCATACATGAGGTTATGGACATGTTAATGGGAAAACCACATGTCAAGGTTTCCATTTATCCTTAACAAACCTTGTATTTTGGGATACAAAATCTGTAAGGGACACGATTGGATGATCCATGTAGAAGAAGCTCATGAAGAGGGCATGAGTCAACTACCCATGGCAGTGTGGTGGTGTGAGGTACAATAAGCGTGATACTTTTTATATAAACACTTGACCAATAATGTAGATAAGTGTGGGTTTTAAGGGAGTTGATGGAGTTAGTACTCCCATGTGAGAACAATTATTGGGTTCCCTGGATCATTGTTATGGTTAGAGTTATCACTGCCCTACAATGCTAGGGTGAATTCCCTCTATAATTGTTTTCCAGATAGAGTAGTCACTCCCCTATTTGACTAGAGTACGAGTCCTCTATCTATGGAGTCGGTACCACCCATAGGTGTCAGGGTCCAGGACCTCCACACAAGAAATTTTGGCATAGTTGGTATATCCCAATCATGTTTGGGTTAGGGTAATCTATCCTTGGAGTTAGAAATACCATATCTTTCTAGGGTTCAGGTCCTCCATAAATTTTATTCCGACAGAGTTTGTACTTGCCTGACATACCAAGGAGTAGGTCCTCTAGACCGGGGTTAGTATACTCTTATTGTGTTAGGGTGAGGGTCCCCAATAGTTGTTTACCCAACAGAGTGGTACACCCTAGAAGTACCAGGGAGAAGGTCCTCTATCTTTTGAGTAGTACTCTTCTGTTATACTAGGGTTCAAGTTCTCACCTAGAGAGTGGTACTCCCCCATCTCTGGGTAGATACTAGGAGTGGGTCCTCTATTGGAGTTATTTCTCCCTCGTCTACTGAGTATAGTTGTGAGTATAGGTCCCATAAAAGAGTTACATGTGATACCTGGTTAGTAGTTAGTGATCCTTAACAGACTGAGGTGTGGGAAACTCTATATTGGAGCGACATAGGTTTTTTCTCTTTAGTTAGAAGATAGTAGTGCCACAACTTCTTGGCTATGGTTAGGTGTAGGTCCATTTATTCTATATCATTATAGAATATTTACATGTTGCATAGTCTAGAGGAGTGATCCCTCAACTGTGTTCAGTGGTGTGGGGAATGTATTTCCACTAGGATTTTTTTCATCCTTATGCTGGGCATGAGTTAGAGATGGTAGGAACATTGGTTCTAGAAGCTAGAGCTATACTTAGTAAGTTATTCTTGATGGAGTGAATCTCTTAGGAAGGTTCCATATGGGATTTCTATGCTCGTGGAGTGTGGTCTCTTGATTTTTTGGTTACTATTATCTCCTTGAGTAAAATCATATCACTAGATACATGGTTGGAACCTCATGAGACTTGAAATCAAAGATTAGTATATCTGGGAGTATTTCTAGATTTCCTTGTGGAGTTTTAACCAAATTGGGTTACCAATCCATGTGGTATGATATGAATAGTCATGTATAGCAGAGGGTGGTTCAAGATGGAGTTTCTACTCATTATGGTTCCTAATGGGTAGGTCGAGTAGATTATTTCCTTTCAATTTCTCAATTTTTATTTTTATAGGTTTTTGGAGAACCTAATGCATATTTTTATACTCACCCCAACACGAGCTTTGAACAAACATATTATGTCTTGTGAAAACCAAATACCTTTTGATGGAGCTTCTGGAGGACCCGAGGTAGGCAGAGTTTAGTGAGATAGACTAACTGAGGCATTTACTGGAGCTGATTCAAGGAGCTATTTAGCAGTTTAATTTGACAGTGATACCATCCATATAATGAGGTTGGTTAAATTTATATTTTCTATTGGTTGGTGATTATATTTCCCTTTTAATGCTTTAAATACTTCTACAGTACTCTGGTTTGGGAAATTTGTATGCATGCATTTTAGTTTTTGGATTTTTAAATATCTTAACTATTCAAGTGAGGTGTTTATGGGTGTGTGCATATATACGACTTAGGATAAGGCCTCCCATATATATGATATTCCTACTTGGCACTAGTATCCATACCTTGGTCTATTGGAGGTGGGATTTGGGAGTTGTGTCTCAGTCCCCATTGGGTAGGGTCATGATAGGTTTATGTTACATCCATGGCTTGTAAGAATCTATATTGCAAAGGATGAGTATAGTGTAAGTATTTTGGGTACCAGGGTGTTTCAACAATGTATCATAGAATCACTCACCACACTACCAGCACATGGAATTTATAATATAATACAATAAGAAACTCATTGGATTTTCACATTAATAATTCATTCATAACAGGTGATTATGTTCCATGTATGGTTCATGTATTGTAGAAATGAATTAAATTTCTCCAAATTATCCCATCAAATAAAATATTCTATTAAAGGATAGTCATGTGGATGATTGAACTGATCAAACAATAACTATTATCATAGGAATTATAACTGATATATCTATAATGAATGAAACACACAAAAACAAACACAAACACACACACACACACATACTTATAAAATATAAACATCAATCTATAACTTTCACTAATGCCTTATAGTCTGTGAACAATTTCATCATTTATTGTATTATATATAATAACATGTGAAATCATACAAAACGCCCTTTTTATATCTTTTAAAACATTTGTGAAGTTACAATTATATTAACCTAGTATTAAATCATATAATTAACATGTAAATACCAATCCAAATTTTTTGGATTGACTCTAAAAACATTTATAATATCTCTCATAGTCATACTAAATATCTATTTAGTCAAACAAAGGCATGAAAATAAAGGAATTTATAGATTTGACCACAAATAAAAATCTCTATATTCGTATATATAAGTAAAAAAGTGAACTATATAAAAGAATTAATGTTACCCATTCAATAAAGGGATATGGTGTGATATCTATTAAAAATGGGTGTCTCGATACATATTTCCACTCATTAGTATCATATAAAAAAAATCTTATTCAAATATTTTCTATTTATCCAAGGAATTGAGTGACTATGTGACAAGGAGTTTGTCAATCCCATATATCTGAATCATATATTATGGATTCCCAAAGTGTAGACAGATCAAATCAGTGAATACATTACTTTTTATTCATCCTTCTTGACATTCACATCACATGTCCTTAAAATAGATATATATACAATATATAGGCATAGTTTCACACTCCCACAATGTATCTCAATCAAGGGTCTATATTTTATACTCATCATATGATATGATAAATCCAATCTCGGTTATGCTCAACGCGATGAATTGATCAAAAACATTCCTAACCACCCTTGTATTAACTCATTAAACATGTATACATTCATAATTATGGTTTAAAAGTATAAAGGTTCTCCTGCTATGTATCTCACCAACCATAGGTAAGGAGGAACCATATAAGATCCATTTAACCCCAGTATACAAAATTCATCTATTTTACACTCCATGTGTTATAAGTAGTTGATCATGAATCACATAACAAGAATTATATTCTTTGTTTTGTACCACATTAGTATATTTTTTTATCTCAACACAAGAATCCTACTCACGGTAGTCTAAAAATTTCATCATAACCTATAATAATAAAAGAAGAACATCAGTTAGAGAATTCTAATTTTTTTAAAATGAGAGGTAATTTATCATTATAGATAATGAAATATATATATATATATATATATATATATATTTTCTGCCGATGTGAATGAATGATAAATTGGATATTTCATCAAATACAATAGATTTTAATATTCTTGAACTCATTATGAATATTTATGAAAACCAACATAAAAATTGGTGTATCATATCTTATATTATATACTACTAGATCAACTGTATGTTTTTAATACATTATGTGTTTCAATAAAAAAATTAAATCATATGTAATTACTAGTCACATATCAATATGGAAATCTAATAAAACCCTCCCACTAAACTCATTAGTGAGAAACATCTATTATGAAATCTTGATTGAATAACTGTGAAACATAGGAATTAAATTCCTAAATTTTAACCCACTTAACCATATTCAATCATTTTAACTTTACAAAATTAAATCTTATAATGTTAACTTCTTTTGTTTATATAAAACTCCTTCAAAGTGAATCATTATCATCCTTGGAACACCATTCCATAAAAATTTATCCTCAAAATAATGTAATGACATGCATTATTATTCAGCAGTACTCCTAAACACTTTTTAAATAACATGAAAAATACTTTAATATGGTAACTAAATTTAAATCTTAAATTTCCCTTTAGCACCTTCCACTAAAATATTTTAGGATATGATGTTTAATTTAGTTTTCATTTTTACTGTTATAATCATTCAATAAATATTTTCTTTCAATTTTCACATTAACTAAATATAACTATTTTAATTTTTTATTTATCGTCACATATCCTTTACACTTTTAGAATAGTTTGTGAAAAAACATTAAACATTCACTGGTATATTTCTTTAATAAATGGGGATATTAACTTTCTAAATGGTAACTAATTGAAACACTACTTATTTTTATTTTTCATCACATATACTATATTTTTTCTGGATATTATGTTGAAATCACATTAATATTTTTGTAATCCTTTATTTTTTAACTCTAAACTTCTGTTGGACCAAACATACCCCCACTTTCCTCTTATAAACTATATTCTCTTTTGAACATTTTTATAATATAAAGAAATGAATTTCTATTTAGGAAATGAAATTTATTTCCTTTTTATAAAGAAAATTTAAAAATTACACTATTTTTCTATATCTTACATGGAATTTTTCATGTTTTTATCATTTTCTTATTGAGAAGAAAACATTGTTAAATAATACCATGGATGGTTAGTGGGAGAACATTCTCTGATTTTTTAAAAACAACTAGATAAACACATTATACAAGATAAAAATATTTTATCTATTTCTTTATAGAAAATTTTAATAATATATTCTTCCCAACCAATAGAATATAAATTTATAAATCATAAACCATTTATATATAATTAATTATCTCGTAATTTTTCATAATAACTCTTTATAATTGAACAAATTATATTATCATATAAGAAAAATGAAATTAAAATACACATCATTTACTTATATTTATTTGATATTGTTAAAATTAATTACATCCAAATATTCAATGTTGTAACTATATATTTCATCACATGAATATAAGATAAATTATCAATGAATTATTAAATTTATTTTAAACTCTTGTATATTTAAAATAAATTGTAAAATATATATTTAGTATCAAATTCCTTTTAAAATCTAAAAATTATTTTCTATAACATTTATACCTGACATTTCAAGGAGTTTCATAAAATATTTTATGTATATTATAGAAAATCTAATCATATTGAAATATTATGCATCCTTAATAAACACCATAGGTTTTAATATCCTTGACTGACTTCTTGACGAAACATTATTGATATTTTGAAACAACTTTTCTTCTTATAGTTTGAAATTTTCCCACCTATACTATTTATATAGTACTTTGTAACCGAGAAATAATATTCATAGTTCATGTATATTAATAACAATTAAATTATATTAGGGAAACATTTATTGAAATAAATCATTTTTTATAACATTCCAATAAATGAAAATATAATGAATTACCTAACTATTATATTTAATTTTAGGCTCCCTTAAAACATGTTATTCAATTAAATATATAATCACATTCTTTATCAAAGAATCCCATCTCATTTTACTAAACAAAATTTGTCTAAATTCTCTTATCATGTGTAAAAAGATATAAAAATAAAAATACTATGACTTTTTTATCCAATATTGAATCATCCAAGTTGTAAAGTCCGAAATAAGTTTTCTTTATTAGTTGAAAAAATAGCTTCAAACTATAAACATAAATTTATATGTATTTTCATACTATTATGTATATTTAAATTTTTTGTAAAACATAAAATTGATATAATATATCTTTAATATTAATAAAATTGAATTATATAAAAAATAATTATTTAATGAAATCTATTGTCACAGTAGATATATTCCAGCATATTGATAAAAATTTGGAATACCCAATAATAATGAGGATATAATACTAAAATTCCTTAAATCACTAATACAACTAATCATATTGAGTACATAAGTGGATAATAAGTTTCCTTTAGGGATTTAACATATAATTACTGAAACATTAAACGAATAACTTAGTGATTCAATAAGAATCTATATTCACCTATGGAATAATTTTATCACTTAGATATACAGGAACAATTATGACACATTGAAACTTTCATTAAGAACTTTTCTTGTATCACTTATATTTCTTAATAAATTTTCTTAAGTTACCAATCTTAGGAGTAACATGCAATAAAATTTTCATTATTAATGATAAATAAATTTTTTTGGCTTTATGATTATGATGATATTATCAACAAAAAATGTTTTTACCAGATGGGTGTCATGTATCATTAGCTATTTAATTAAGATTTTTATTAAAAGGAATCCCATTAAATGACATCCCATTTTGTTCATCATATCTATTAGTAGGAAAATATTTATATTTCACTATGAAATGAGTCATCTATAGAGTTTCTCTCACCAATTAGTTATTTGGGTAGGGTATCATAACAACAATATCATATATAAGTACTAGATAGTCGATCAAACAAATACTTTATAAATCCATTGTGTGATAATCTAAACTATATCATATCTGTAACATCATCCTATTAAGGGGTCTTAAGTAGTTTATCGAAGAAAAATTACATTAATAAGGTAAAAAAGGATCATGCAAAAACACCAAATATATTGAATTCCCTACCAAATAATGTTCTTGTTTCACATATACATACTTATTGTACATAAGATAATCCATAGACATCCATTTTTCATATGACCTATGATAGAGAAAATATTTTCAATTAATTTATATTTATTATCATTGTTTTAAAACCACAAAAGCGTTCCTCTAAGATTAATTGTTTCATTTTTATGAAATTTGTGTTATTTTGAGATAAATAGCAAAAATTGTCCATTTTCGATTTTTAACAGTTTTATATTATTTCTGTATTTTGGCCATAACATTATCTACACTGATCCAAATTGAAACATTATTTATTTTCAAGATTATACACATCCAGGGCTTAATTTACTATTTCTGGACTAAAAGCTGAATCGGACATATGGAATATCAAAGGAAGCTCACAATTGGGAAAAAGAAACATGTTTTCATTTCTTCCTCGTTTTGGTGTGGGCTCCATAACTCATCCATGGTGGGACCAAATGTTTTACAATTCAGTGGGTAGACACGCAAGGTGTTTTGGAGCATATTTTATGGAAGAAGGACCGCGTGAAGTGGCCGTATATGGGGTCATTAAATCACCCTAAACTGGAGGATTTCATTTTGGAGAGTCTGACTGGAAAAAATAAATTATCAGAGTAAAACGACAATAACTCTCGGAATACTTGTCCAAATCCTCTGGGATTTTCAGGGTACACGTCCAATGGAATTATGAACAACATTAAATAAGGTTTCAATGCGTGAAGATATCATTTAATGGGGATACAATGCATCAACATCCGGGGGAAAATTCTGGCTATAAAAGGAGGAGAGCTCCACCCTCTCAAAGCATCCCATTGTCCACCCCATTCCTTCTGGGACACCAAGAAGGAGAAATTTTCGTATTTCTCTTTTATTTCTTTTCTTTTTCATAGTTTTTTAATGCCTTATTCTTCCCCACTAAGCTCTATTACCCTTACCATGGTGGGGTAATCATTTGGAGTGATTGCCGAAGGGTTGGTTTTCTACATTGTAATGTTTGAGTTCTTGGACGCAATTGAATAATTTTCCCTCATCATCAAAGTTGTTTTCAATTTTTTATAGCAGATTTTATTATCATGTGCGATATTTCTTGAATATTAATTCCATTATTTATTTTTTTACTTGGTAAAATAATCATATTCTCCCTCCAATAATTTCTTGTTTATATAAGGCGAAATAAATCAGGAATTAGTGGTGAAGTACTCGCCGATCGTCAATACGTGAAAAAGGTGTATTAAATGATCTTGATTGTTTGGGATAAACAAAACCCAATCGGGTATTGTCCATTTCAATTAAGTATATTCAATACAATTATTCTACACCTGGAAGGAGAGTTGTCCAAACTGAGATCTTGGTAAGGTTTTCTCTCACCATCATAATTTCACCAAGGAAGTGAGAGGAAACGATTGTGTAAACTCACTTTAATCAAGTAATAAGAAGAGGTTTGAATTAAATTGAACAAGGATAGCTCTAAAATTGGGAAACCGACCCCGACATAATCACCCTTTTAATTTCATAGTTTTCCAGTCATTTGAATTTCAAATTTCCTTTAAAAAACACAACATTTTTACCCCCATTTTAAAGTGACAGCCCGTTTTGTGTGCACTCCTCTTAGAGAGAAATACTAGGTCAAACACATTACAACATTTTAACTTAGGAAATAATTGGTTTGCCACGCCCTACGATAGGAGTGTGTCAAACTTGGCATCATTTTCGGGGAGGTTGTGCCACAAACTAATTGTAAATATTTTACATTTTTCAAAAAAAAAATTAATTTTTTTTAAATATTATTTTTTCATGTTGTTTTCAAATGATTATTTATTTAATTCATGGAACAATTACCCATCAGTGCGAGAACCGATTATTGAATCAGATTGGTCTATAGTGTATAAAGTTTCTTTATTGGCTAAACAAATTCGGGGAGCTTGAATCCAAATCATAACAAATGATGAATTCAAGGATCTCATTGAAAACCTTAAAAAGAACCTCGAATACCTAGTGTTGGAGGGTTTGGAAAGAGAATTAATTGAACTTCAAGATTATTTTCCAGAATTTTTTCAAGAAATGATTAAATTACAACACCAAGAAGAAGAAGTTCACAAGGATATTGAAGCCCATTTTGAAAGAATTAGTCAAACAATTCAAAACCTAGAGACCTCAATACAGTGGATAGCGGAACAAGTACATGCATCCCATGATCTACAACTGGAGCCAGAACAAGAACCAGAACCATAAAAATTGATGGAAGAAGTAGCCCCAAAAATCCTTCGGTTTGAAGAACCCATGGAGGCCATGATGAAATTAAAAGAAGATCCATTGAGCCTATCTCAATAAATGTTGTAGGAGATTGATGAAGAATATTTAGAAATTGAAATACATATGGGAGACCAAAAAGATATGGATAACTTCTTGAATGAGTGTGAGGAACTTATTGATCCAACTATTCATCATAATTTAGATGATTCAACATAATTTAAGGAAGAATCCAACCAAGAAGTGGAATTTTAAGAGAAGATAGAGGAGTCTGACTGCCTACTTTTATCTAGGGAAATTCAACTCCAAGAAGCACCTCCCATTGAAGAATCAATTGAAGCCAAATAAGATCAGGGAGTCAATATTTTTATAAACTCATTATCTTTAGATTTTTTTGAAACTAAATTGAGTATTACCTCCCTTTATTTTAATTTTTCATATTCATCCAACACATTTATTTCCTTGTGGTAAGATGATGAAAAAGGATATTCAACCATGGAGGAACATCTAGATCTCCCAAAAGCTGTTGAACATTTAATGGAGGGAGTACAAGAGAAGATCAAATTGTATTTTCTTGAGGAAAATGAGACATAAGATAATTACTTTGAAAGGGAAGAATTTGATAATGATTCTTCATGATTTAATTTTTTTCAAATAGAATTAAACTTTGACATTCCCTTTGATTTTTCTATAGATGTATCATACCTTCAGCAATCACTAGAGAATAAATAAGATGTTGTTTGTGAGGAACCCAAGAAAGAGGAGGATTCATTTATTGTCCTAAACCCACCATGCACGTTGTTTCTCATTACAGTAGGGGTGGACTTGGTATGATATATCAAAGGAGTCCTCAACAATAAGGAAGAAGTTCATCCTAGAAAGAATAATTTTTGTTGGTTCATGAGCAAGAAACCTTACCCACCATCAGATTGGGGATAACCAATTAGAACTGCACCTCTGGAGGCAGTCAAAACCCAGGGAACACTTGGGGGATTAAACAAAGTTTTATCCTTCTATTCTCATCATATTTCTATTTTTCTTTCATTCAATAAATATATGATGTTTTATTTTGTTCATTTATTTGTAGGTTTTTAGAGTGAAACACTTAGGATGTTAAATTAATGTTGCACTACGAATAAATCAGGTTGTACCTGTCCTTCACACTTTCTTGATGTTTTGATTCATTTGAAAATTCGCATATATGTTAAATCCACTTGAATGATTTGAGGAAACTACATAATTTATGTGTGGGGGATGGAACCTTTGTAGTATAGGATTTTCATTTGATGTTTTTTTTTTCACAAAAAAAAATTAAAAAATTCCATGTTTTCAAATTTTTGTGTGTTTATTTTTCAATTTTTGGTGTGTTTTTTAAACTTTAGAGCTGAAATGATTATCATTTACATTTTTTAAACCCATGTCAATGAGTAAAACAATATATTCCATGAAACTGAGCTTAAATGAATGCTGAAATTACTTTTGTTTCAAGTTCAAATCTTTTGGAATTTCTTGAAATGTACACTGATTTTTGAAACCCATGACATATTTCACTGTCTATATCTTTGAAATCACTTTCTTGTGGGGATTCTGAACCATTTTTGTCATATTCTTTTCATTCACCTCATTTCTTGAGAGAACCATACCATGCTTTCTTTAACCAGAATTTGATTTATTCCTTTCAAAACTTGAGGGTTTGGGGTACGTGTGTTTTAAATGATTGAGGAATTTATTTGGTTTGAAGACCCCTTTTCAAAATAATTCTTTTCGTTATGTTCCAGCTTTACATTTATCCTTCCTTGTATCCCCTAGTAGCCATGAATTTCCTGTTAGGTTATCCACATTAGAAGCCAATTTTCTCTATCCTACCCGCTCTTGAAGTGAAATTGCACGATCTAGTTGAACTTAAGTGTGGGGGAATATGTCTTGTGGTGTACTAAATCATTTTGTGATACATTTGGTGGAATATAAAATGTTGAAAAGTTGATGTTCCTACTGAATATTTCATTTTGTTAAAAGCTGTGCCTTTTTGGAGCTTTCATGATAAGAGAAGCTGTGCCTTTCTGGAGCTTCTAATGTAAAAAAATGAAAGTTGTGACTATCTGGAGCATTAATGAAAAATCATGTTTGAAATGTTTGAAATTTTTGCTGCTGAAATACTGAGCTAATTGAATGATGATGGAGCTGATTTTCTACAAAGGGGAAGATAAGGAGACCATATTTGAGTGAAAATTAGAATCTTGTAATTTTTCTTCAATAAGAGCCAAGCCCTCCTTTTCGGCCTCAGAATTTTTAACATCTAAATCCTACCAACCAGAAGCCACAGAACAACCCTGAAAATTCCTCATGAGAAAAACTTGTCCTTGACTCACATCAGGTGGAGAAGTAGGAATTTATCAAGCCTATGGTGACTCTTGTGTGAGTTTGGATGAGAAAAGCCTTGTTCAACATTTACATTTGTGAGATGAGAGAAAATTCATTGAGGTAGGTGTTTTGTGTTCATGGGATAAGAAATGAAGTAGAAATATATTAAAATCTAAAATGTATAACTTGAAATAATTGTTTTTGATGAGGTATGATATCTTTTTTGTTTCTTAGAATTGATCTAGTAGATCTCATTGATATGTGTTTTGGATTTGATTTGATTTGATTTTTACTTGTCCAGGATTCCAAGGGATAAGTGTGGGGGAATTGATAGAGAAAATATTTTCAATTAATTTATATTGAATATAATTGTTTTAAACCCACAAAATTGTTCCTCTAAGATGAATTGTTTCATTTTTATGATATTGGTGTTATTTTGAGCAGAATAGTAAAAATTGGCCAATTTGGATTTTTTAACAGTTCTAAATTATTTATGTATTTTATCCATAACATTAATTAAACTGATCAAAATTTCAACATTTTTTCTTTTCCAGATTCTACACATCCCAGGCTTAATTTTCTATTTTTGGACTAAAAGCTGAATCAGCCATATGGAAGATCAGAGGAAGCTCACAGGTGGGAGAAAGAAAACTGTTTGCAGTTCTACCTAGTTTTGGTGTGAGATCCATAACTCATCCATCGTGGGCCCAAATGTTGTGACATTCAGTGGGTGGACGCGCAAGGAGTTTTAGAGAATATTTTATGAAGGAAGGACCACGTTAATTGGACGTATATGGGTTCATTAAATCACCCAAAACAAGAGGATTGGGTTTTGGAGAGTCTGACTGGACAAAAAAAATTCTCAGAGTAAAACGTCCATAACTCTCTGCATACTTGTCCAAATTCGCTGAGAGTTTGAGGGGACACGACCAAGAGAATTACGAACAACATTAAAGAAGGTAAAAACATGTGAAGATTTCATTTAATGAGGATACAACCCGTCAACATCCGAGGGAAAAGTTCTGGCTATAAAAGGAGGAGATCTCCACCCTCTCAAAGCATCTCATTCTCCACCCCATTCCTTTCAGGACACCAAAAAGGAGAACTTTTCGGGTTTCTCTTTTATTTTCTTTCTTTTTCATAGTTGTGTAATTCCTTATTCTTCCCCATTCATCTCAATTACCCTTACCATGGTGGGGTAATCATTTGGAGTGATTGCGGAAGGGTTGGTTTTCTATATTGTAATGCTTGAGTTTTTTGACGCAATTGAATAAATTTCTTTCTTCTACAAAGTTGTTTTCAATTTCGTATAGAGGATTTTGTTATCAAGTACGATCGTTCTTGAATATTAATTCCGTTGTTGATTTTTTCCATAGTAAAATAATCATAATCTCCCTCCAATAATTTCTGGTTTATATACGATGGAATAAATCAGGAATTAGTAGTGAAGTACCCGACGATCGTCAGTACGTGTAAAAGGTGTATTAAATGTTCTTGATTTTTTGGGATAAAAAAACCCGATCGGGTATTTCCCATTTCAATTAAGTATATTCAATACAATTATTTTACACATGTAAGGAGAGTTGACCAAACCAAGTTCTTGGTAAGGTTTTCTCTCATCATCATAATTTTACCAAGAAATTGAGAGGAAACAATTGTGGAAACTCACTTTAATCAACTAAGAAGAAGAGGTTTTAATTAAACAGAACAAGGATATAATTACAATTAGGAAATCGACCCCGAATTAATCACCCTTTTAATTTCATATTTTTTCAATCATTTGATTTTCAAATTTCTTTTAAAAAACACAACATTTTAAACCCTGTTTTAAGGTGACTGCCCGTTTTGTGTGTACTCCTCTTCGGAAAACATCCTAGGTCAACCACATTACTACATTTTAACTTAAGAGATAATTATTTTTCGAGCCCTGTGACAGGCATGTGTCAATCTTGGAGTCATTGCTGGGGAGGTTGTGCCACAAACTAATTATTAATATTTGACTTTTTTCAATTTTTTAAAATTTCTTTTTAAATAATCTTTTTCCATGTCATTTTCAAATGATCATGTCTTTAATTCATTGAACAATTACCCACCCGTGCGAGAACGAATTATTGAATCACGTTGGTCTATAGAGTATAAATTTTCCTTCTTGGCTAAATAAATTTGGGGAGCTCGAATCCAAATCATAACAGAGGATGAATTCAAGGATCTCATTGAAAACCTTAAAGAGAACCTTGAATACCCAGTGTTAGAGGGTTTGACAAGAGAATTAATTGAACTTCAATAGTATTTTCCATAATTTTATCAAGTAATGATTAAATTACAACACCATGAAGAAGAAGATCACAAGGATATTGAAGCCCAATTTGAAAGAATTAGTCAAATAGTTGAAAACCTAGATACCTCAATACAGTGGGTAGGGGAACAAGTACATGCATCCCAAGATCTACAATTGGAGCTAGAACAATAACCAGAACCAGAAAAATTGATGGAAGAATTATCCCCACAAATCCTTTGGGTTGAAGAACCCATAGAGGCCATTATGAAATTAAAAGAAGATCCATTTATCCCATATCAATCAATGTTGGAGGAGATTGATGAAGAATATTTAGCAAATGAAATACATATGAGAGATCAAAATGATCTGGATAACTTCTGGAATGAGTGTGAAAAACTTCTTGAGCCTTCTATTCCCCATAATGTAGATGATTCAACAACATTGAATGATGAATCCAACGAAGCAGTGTAATTTGATGAGAAGATAGAGGAGTCTGTCTTCCTACTTTTATATAGGGAAATTCAACTCCAAGAAGCACTTCCCATTAAAGAAGCAATTGAATCCAAACAAGATCAGTGAGTCAATATTTTCATAAAATCATTATCATTTTATTTTGTTGAAACTAAATTGAGTATTACCTAACCTTCTTTTAATTTTTCAGATTCATCCAAAACATGTATTTCTTTGGAGGAAGAGGATGAAAAAAGATATTCAACAATGTAGGAACATCTAGAGCTCCTCAAACCCGTTGAACATTTAATGGAGGGAGTACAAGAGAAGATCAAAGTAGATTTTCTGGAGGAAAATGAGACACAAGATACTTAATTTTAAAGGGAATAATTTGATATTGATTCTTCTGTCTTTAATTTTTTTAAAATAGAATTAAACTGTGACATTCCCTTTTATTTTTCCATAGATGTATCATAACTTCAGCAACCACTGGAGAATAAAGAAGATGTTGTTCATGAGGAACCAAAGAAAGATGATGATTCATTTATTGTCCTAACCCCACCATGTATGTTTTTTCCTATTACAGTAGGGGTGGAATTGGTATTCTATATCAAAGTAGTCCTCAACAATAAGGAAGAAGTTCATCCTCGAAAGAAGAATTTGTATTGGTTCATGAGCAAGAAACCTCACCAACCATTCGATTGGGGATAACCAATTAGAACTGCCCCTCTGGAGGCAGTCAAAACACAGGGCCCACTTGGGGGATTAAACCAAGTTTTATCCATATATTTTCATCTGATTTCTAATTTTATTTCTTTTAATAAATATCTAATGTTTTATTTTGTTGTTTTATTTACAGGTTTTCAGATTGCAACACTTAGGAGGTTAAATTAATGTTGCACTATGAAGAAATCAGGTTGTACCTCTCCTTCAAACTTGCTTGATGTTGTGATTCATTTGAAAATTTTCTTACTTGTTAAATCCACTTGAATGCATTGAGGACACCACATCATTTATGTGTGGGGGTGGGAACCTTTGTAGTATATGATTTTTATTTGATATTTGTTTTCAAAAAAAATAAAAAATTCAGTGTTTTAAATTTTATTTGTCTTTATTTTTCAATTGTTGGTTTGTTTTTGAAACTTTTGAGATGAAATTATTATCATTTACATTTTTGAGACCCATGTCAATGAGTGAACCAATAAATTCCATGAAACTGAGCTTAAATGAATGCTGACATTACTTTTGTTTCAAGTTCAAATCTTTTGGAATTTCATGAAAAGTACACTGATTTTTGAAACCCATGACATATTTCACTGTCTATATCTTTGAAATCACTTTCCTGTGAGGATTCTGAACCATTTTTGTCATATTATTATCATTAACCTCATTTCATGAGAGAACCAGACCATGCTTTCTTTAACCAGAATTTGTTTTATTCCTTTCAAAACTTGAGGGTTTGGGGTACATGTGTTTGAAATGATTGAAGCATTAATTTGGTTTGAATCCCCCTTTTCAAAATAATTCTTTTCACTATGTACCATATTTACATTTATCCTTCATTGTATCCCCTAGTAGCCATGAATTGCATATTAGGTTAGCCACATTACTTGACAATTTTCCCTATTATACCCACTCTTGAAGTGAAATTGCATGATCTAGTTGATCTTAAGTGTGGGGGAAGATGTATTGTGGTGTACTAATTCATTTGGTGATACTTTTGGTGGAATATAAAATGTTGAAAATTTGGTGTTCCTACTGAATATTTCATTTTGTTAAAAGTTATGCCTTTCTAGAACATTCATGATATGAGAAGTTGTGCCTTTCTGGAGCTTCGAATGTAAAAAAAACGTTGTGCCTATCTGAAGCTTTAAAGAAAAATTATGTTTGAAAAGATTGAAATTTTTGCTGCTGAAATCCTGAGCTAATTGAATGATGATGGAGCTGAGTTTCTACAAAGGGGAAGATATGGAAAACATATTTGAGTGAAAATTAGAATCTTGAAATTTTTCTTCAATAAGAGCCAAGCCCTCCTTTTCGGCCTCAGAATTTTTACATTTGTGAGATCAGAGAAAATTCATGTGAGGTAGGTGTTTTGTGTGCATGGGATAAGAAATGAAGTGGAAATATATTAAAATCTTAAATGGAGAACTTGAAATAATTGTTTTTGATGAGGCATGATATCTTTTTTGTTTCTTATAATTGATTTGGTAGATCTCATTGATATGCGTTTTGGATTTGATTTGACTTGATTTTTACTTTTCCAGGAGTCCAAGTGCTAAGTGTGGGGGAATTGTTAGAGAAAATATTATCAATTAATTTATATTGAATATCATTTTTTAAGCCCACAAAAGTGTTCCTCTAAGATGAATTGTTTCATATTTATGATATTGGTGTTATTTTGAGCTAAATAGTAAAAATAGGCCATTTTGGATTTTTTAATAGTTTTAAATTATTTCTGTATTTTGGCCATAAAATTATCTACAGTGATCCAAATTGCAGCATTCTTTCTTTTCCTGTTTCTAAACATCTAAGAATTAATTTATTATTTTTGGACTAAAAGCTAAATCGGCCATATGGAAGATCAAAGGAAGCTCACAATTGGGAGAAAGAAAACTGTTTGTAGTTTTTTCTAGTTTTGGTGTGGGCTCCATAACTCATCCATGGTGAGCCCAAATGTTGTTAGATTTGGTGGGTGGATGCGCAAAGAGTTTTTTTCTTCTTTTATGAAGGAAGGACCACGTTAATTTGCCTTATATTGGGTCCTTAAATCACCCTAAACCGGAGGATTTCGTTTTGGAGAGTCTTACTTAACAGAATAAATTCTCAGAGTAAAACGACAATAACGGTCGGAATACATGTCCAAATCCGCTGAGATTTTGAGGGGACACGTAAAAGGGAATTGTAAACAACATTTAAGAAGGTATAAACGCATTAAGATGTCATTTAATGGGGATAAAATACGTCCAAATCCGGGGGACAATTTATGGCTATAAAAGGGGGAGAGATCCACCCTGTAAATGCATACTATTCTCCACCCCATTCCTTCCGGGACACCAAGAATGAGAACATTATAAGATTTATTTTTTATTTCTTTTCTTTTTCATAGTTTTTTAATGCCTTCTTCTTCACAATTCACTTCTATTACCCTTACCATGGTGGGTTAAACATTTGGAGTGATTGCGGATGGGTTTGTTTTCTACATTCTAATGCTTGAGTTCTTGGACGCAATTGAATAAATTTCTTTCTAATTAAAGGTTGTTTTCAATTTCTTATAGAGGATTTTATTATCATGTTCGATCATTCTTGAATATTAATTCCGTTAGTGATTTTTTCCTTGGTAAAATAATCATAATCTCCCTCCAATAATTTCTGGTTTATATACGATGGAATAAATCATGAATTAGTGGTGAAGTACTCGACGATCGTCAGTACGTGTAAAAAGTGTATTAAATGTTCTTGATTGTTTGGGATAAACAAAACGCGATCGAGTATTTCCCATTTCAATTAATTATATTCAATAAAATTATATTACACATGGAAGGAGAGTTGACCAAACCGAGATCTTGGTAAGGTTTTCTCTCTCCATCATAATTTCACCAAGGAAGTGAGAGGAAATGATTGTGGAAACTCACTTCATTCAACTAAGAAGAAGTGGTTTGAATTAAATTGAACAAGGACAACATTAAAATTACGAAACCGACCCCGACTTAATCACCCTTTTAATTTCATAGTTTTACAATCATTTGAATTTCAAATTTCCTTTAAAAAACACAACATTTTTACCCCCGTTTTAAAGTGATAGCCCGTTTTGTGTACAATCTCTTTGGGAGAAATCCAAGTTCAACCACATTAATACATTTTAAATTAGGAAATAATTGTTTTTCCATGCCCTGTGACAGGCATTCGTCAAACATTCCTTCATTTTCAGGGAGGTTGTGCCACATACTAATTGTAAATATTTGTCTTTTTTCAATTTTTTTAATTTTTCTTTTAAAATAATCCTTTTTCGATGTTTTTTTCCAATGATTATTTCTTTAATTCATGGAACAATTACCCACCAGTGTGAGAACCAATTATTGAATCACTATGGTCTGTAGAGTATAAAGTTTCTTTCTTGGCTAAACAAATTCGAGAAGCTCAAATCCAAATCATAATAGAGGATGAATTCAAGGATCTAATTGAAAACCTTAAATGGAACCTCAAATACCCTATGTTTGAGGGTTTAACAAGAGAATTAATTGAACATCAAGAGTATTTTCCAGAATTTTATCAAGAAATGATTAATGTACAACACCAAGAAGAAGAAGTTCACAAGGATATTGAAGCCCAATTTGAAATAATTAGTCAAATAGTTCAAAACCTAGAGACCTCAATATAGTGGACAATAGAAGAAGTACATGAATCCTAAGATCTACATCTGGAGCTAGAACAAGAACCAGAACAAAAAAAATTGATGGAAGAAGTAGCCCCACAAATCCTTCAGTTTGAAGAATCCATGTAGGACATGATGAAATTAAAAGAAGATCCATTGATCCCATCTCAATCAATGTCGGAGGAGATTGATTAAGAATATTTATAAATTGAAATACATATGGGAGATTAAAAATATCTGGATAACTTATGTAATGAGTTTGAGGAACATCCTGAGCCAACTATTCCTCATAATGGAGACGATTAATCAAAATTGAAGGAAGAATCCAACCAAGTAGTGGAATTTGAAGAGAAGATAGAGGAGTCTGAATTCATACTATTATCTAGGGAAATTCAACTCCAAGAAGCCCCTCCCATTGAAGAATCAATTGAAGCCAAACAAGATCAGGGAGTCAATATTTTCATAAACTCGCTATATTTTGAATTTTTTGAAATTAATTGAGTATTACCTCCCCTTATTTTAATTTTTCAGATTAATCCATCACATGTATTTCCTTGGAGGAAGATGATGAAAAAGTATATTCAACCATGTAAGAACATCTAGAGCTCCCCAAACCTGTTGAACATTTAATTGAGGGAGTACAAGAGAAGATCAAAGTGGATTTTCTGGAGGAAAATGAGACAAAAGATATTTAATTTGAAAGGTAAGAATTTGATATTGATTCTTCATGATTTAATTTTTTTCAAATAGAATTAAACATTGACATTACCTTTGGTTTTTCCACAGATGTATCATACCTTCAGCAACCACTGGAGAATAAAGAAGATGTTGTTCATAAAGAACCCAAGAAAGAGGAGGATTCAGTTATTGTCCTAACCCCACCATGCATGTTGTTTCTCATTATAATAGGGGTGGAATTGGTATTCCATATCAAAGGAGTCCTCATCAATAAATAAGAAGTTCATCATAGAAAGAAGAATTTTTGTTGGTTCATGAGTAAGAAACCTCACCCACCATCAGATTGTAGATAACCGATTGGAACTGCCCCTCTGGTGGCAGCCAAATCCCAGGGCCCACTTGGGAGATTAAACCAAGCTTTATCCTTATATTCTCATCCTATTTCTATTTTTATTTCTTTCAATAAATATTTGATGATTTCTTTTGTTCTTTTATTTGTAGGTTTTCAGAGTGCAACACTTAGGAGGTTAAATTATTGTTGCACTACGAATAAATCAGGTTGTACCTCTTTATCACACTTGCTTGATGTTTTGATTCATTTGAAAATTGGCTTACATGTTAAATCCACTTGAATGCATTGAGTAAACTACATCATTTAAGTGTGGGAGAGGGAACCTTTTTAGTTTAGGATGTTCATTTGATGTTTTTTTTCACAAATAAATAAAAAATTCCATGTTTTCAATTTTTTGTGTGTTTATTTTTCAATTTTTGGTGTGTTTTTGAAACTTTTGAGCTGAAATGATTATAATTTAAATTTTTGAAACCCATGTCAATGATTAAACCAATATATTCCATGAAACTGAGCTTAAATGAATGCTGAAATTACTTTTGTTTCATGTTTAAATCTTTTAGAATTTCATGAAAAATACACTGATTTTTGAAACCCGTGACATATTTCACTATCTATATCTTTAAAATCACTTTCCCGTGAGGATTTTGAACCATTTTTTTCATATTGATTTCATTCACCTCATTTCTTGAGAGACCTAGACCATGCTTGCATTAATCAGAATTTGATTTATTCATTTCAAAACGTGAGGGTTTGGGGAACGTGTGTTTCAAATGATTGAGGAATTTATCTGGTTTAAAGACCCCTTTTCAAAATAATTCTTTTCATTATGTCCCATCTTTACATTTATGTTTCATTGTATCCCCTAGTAGCCATGAATTTCCTCTTAGGTTTTCCACATTACAAGCCAATTTTCCCTATCCTACTCGCTCTTGATGTGAAATTGCATGATCTAGTTGATCTTAAGTGTGGGGGTAGATGTCTTGTGGTGTACTAAGAAATTTGTTGATACTTTTGGTAGAATATAAAATGTTGAAAATTTGATGTTCCTACTGAATATTTCATTTTGTTAAAAGTTGTTCCTTTCTGGAGCTTTCATGATAAGAGAAGTTGTGCCTTTCTGGAGCTTCTAATATAAAAAATAAAGCTGTGCCTATCTAGAGCTTTAAAGAAAAATTACGTTTGAAAAGATTGAAATTCTTTCTGCTAAAATCCTGAGCTAAATAAATGATGATGGAGCTGTTTTTCTACAAAGGGGAAGATAAGGAGACCATATTTGAGTGAAAATTAGAATGTTGCAATTTTGCTTCAATAAGAGCCAAACCCTCCTTTTCGGCCTCAGAATTTTTAACATCTAAATCCTACCAACCGGAAGCCACAAAATATCCCTGAAAATTCCTCATGAGAAACACATGTCCTTTACACACATATGGTGGAGAAGTAGGAATTTATCAAGCCTATGGTGACTCTTGTGTGAGTTTGGATGAAAAAATCTTTGTCCAGCATTTGCATTTTTGAGATGAGAGAAAATTAATGTGAAGTAGGTGTTTTTGGTGAATGGGATAAGAAATGAAGTGGAAATATATTAAAATCTAAAATGGAGAACTTGAAATAATTTTTTTAATGAGGCATGATATATTTTTTGTTTCTTGGAATTGATTTGGTAGATCTCATTGATATGTGATTTGGATTTGATTTGATTTGATTTTTACTTGTCCAGTAGTCCAAGTGCTAAGTGTGGGGGAATTTATAGAGAAAATATTTTCAATTAATTTATATTTAATATCATTTTTTTAAACTCAAAAAAGTTTTCCTCTAAGATTAATTGTTTCATTTTTATGATATTGGTGTTATTATGAGCTAAATAGTAAAAATTTTCCATTTTGGATTTTTTAACAGTTTTAAATTATTTCTGTATTTTTTCCATAACATTATCTACACTGATACAAGTTCTAACATTATTTCTTTTACAGATTCTACACATCCAGGGCTTAATTTACTATTTTTGGACTAAAAGCTTAATCGGACATATGGAATATCAAAGGAAGCTCACAAGTGGGAGAAAGAAATTTGTTTGCAGTTCTGCCTAGTTTTGGTGTGGGCCCCATAACTCATCCATGGTGGACACAAATGTTGTGAAATTAGGTGGGAGGACGCGCAAGGGGTTTTGGAGCATCTTTTATGAAGGAAGGACCGCGTGAATTGGCCATATATGAGGTCATTAAATCACCCTAAACCGGAGGATTGTGTTTTGGAGAGTCTGAATGGATAGAATAAATTCTCAGAGTAAAACGAACATAACATTCAGAATAAATGTCAAAATCATCTGAGATTTTGAGGGGACATGTACAGGGGAGTTCTGAACAATATTAAAGGAGTGATCAATGCGCGGAGATGTCATTTATTGGGGCTAAAACATGTCAACATCTGGGAGAAAAATTCTGGCTATAAAAGGAGGAGAGCTCCACCCTCTCAAAGCATCCCATTCTCCATCCCATTCCTTCCGGGACACCAAGAAGGAGAACTTTTCGGATTTCTCTTTTATTTATTTTCTTTTTCATAGTTTTTTAATGCCTTCTTCTTCCCCATTCATCTTTATTACCCTTACCATGGTGGGGTAAACATTTGGAGTGATTGTGGAAGGGTTGGTTTTCTACATAGTAATGCTTGAGTTCTTGGAAGCAATTGAATAAATTTCTTTCTTCTTCAAAGTTGTATTCAATTAATTATAGCGTATTTTATTATCAAGTGTGATTGTTCTTGAATATTAATTCTGTTATTGATTTTTTCCTTTGTAAAATAATTATAATCTCCCTCTAATAATTTCTGGTTTATATATAATGGAATAAATCAGTAATTAGTGGTGAAGTAATCCACGATCATCAATGCATGTAAAAGGTGTATTAAATGTTCTTGATTATTTCGGATAAACAAAACCCGGTCAGGTATTTCCTATTTCAATTAAGTATATTCAATACAATTATTTTACACATGGAAGGAGAGTTGACCAAACCGAGATCTTGGTAAGGTTTTCTCTCACCATCATAATTTCACCAAGAAAGTGAGAGGAAACGATTGTGGAAACTCACTTTAATAAACTAATAAGAAGAGGTTTGAATTAAATTGAAAAAGTATCTAATTAAAATTAGTAAATCGACCCCAACTTAATCACCCTTTTAATTTCATAGTTTTTCAATCATTTGAAATTCAAATTTCCTTTAAAAAACACAACGTTTTCCCCCTGTTTTAACGTGACAGCCCGTTTTGTGTGCACTCCTCTTCGGAAGACATCCTAGGTAAACCACATTACTACATTTTAACTTAGTAAATAATTGTTTTTCCATGACCTGTGACAGGAGTGCGTTAACCTGCCTGATTCGATGGTATACGTCTTGAAATGTATCGCTTTGGAAGGAATATAACATTTTGATTTTTAAGGGGATTTTAATTTCACCATATATCATCATGTTATTATATATTGTATGAATGTTTATAGTGATTATGCTTGGAATCCTATTCTCTTTACCAAACAAATATGTTCAAACTAGATTAATGTGTAACTCTTTACAAAAGCAACCGGTTTATTACTACTCTCACAAAATTTGAAATCATGTATTTTCATACATATCCAAATGCATCATATGAATATGTTAAATGAACATTTAATGCAAACATTTAGAGTAATATAACATTAAAAATTTTCACTTGAGTAATCTGAGAAACGATAGAAATATAAACCAATTCACTAGACTAGAGAAGGAATAATCCTCCGGGTAGGTTGGTAGTATAACCCCAAGTCCCCCTACCCGAGGATACATTAATCAATATAGAATTACATTCATCATAACTCTAAAAACTAATATGAATATAATATATATAATAAATAAATTCATTTTAATAACTTTATTTACAAATTGAGTTCAATGTTGATGAACAAATAAATTCATTATCATATATATATTTTTGTGATGGAGTCTGTCTTCAATTAATTTAACATTTTAAACTAATGAATAAAATATTCATCATATAAACATTTTATAACCAAAAATATAATAAGGAAGAAAATTTAAAACAATGAATTATTCAAATATTTAAACACGGGAAAAATATTTATGAACAATTCATATTTAATATCTAACATGAAAACCATTTATAATTTTAGTTATAATATTCGGTACATTACATATTTTTGAATATTAGATTTTTATATAAATTTGAATATGACAACGTTCATATTTATAATTATATAGAACTTTTATTTTAAATATATGATATTATATAAATTATTAACTATTTATAATCAAATTTTTATTATGTAATGAAATTACAAAATTAGATTCTTTACCAAATTTAATCCATGATAATATCATTCATCAATTTTTTTTTGATGTGGCTTAAATAATATCCAAATGAGGACAGATTTTTTTGATCAATTTAAAAAAAATATATAAAAATTTCCAAAATTAAATAAAATAATGTTATATTTTGGCCATATTTCGATATTTAAAACCCTTTATATATTATAACATACGATTTCAAAATAAAAACCTTATTTTTCTAGATCATAAGTAATGTCATATAATTTTTATAAATGGTATTTAAAATATTATTATTTAATATTCGAAAAAATTTCATAAATATTTATTTATTTATAAAATTTTTATAATTAATTAATTAATTTATATGTTCCTTAAAATGAAATACTCTCAAAATGAATTTTATATGGTTTAAAAACACTTCCAAAACCATTAAAACAAGTAAATAATTTAAAAACAATATTTGTTTTTCTTCTATTTAGCCTTATGTTAAAATCATATTATACATAAATTTATACTATATCCACCCTTATAAAAACCATATATGTAAGAGTAGGTATACATGAACCTTGCATAACATATATTATGTACGGTTATAAAAGTTATTACCTTAATATCGAATAAAAACAAGATGTTTTTCTAAAGGTAATTTAGATACGACGTTTATGTGAGATATCACAAATAGGAAACACCTCAGTTACCTTTACATGGAACAATTGCATAAAGGTATCACCTTGATAACATTTGTATAATCATAAAATCCCTCATTTATTTTGGGTAGCTCATAGTAACCCTTAAACAATATTTAAAACTAATGCATGACATTTATGCCGAAACCTTTATGCTACCTTAGGAAATCCATGTTTAACCTTATATCGACCTCTTCATATTAAGGTATGTTGAAGTTACCCTTGTATAGATAGATCTATATATGTTCAAGGAAATATGACCCTTCACAGAGACCAATATGCATAAGGGTAAAGCATTGGTTACCTTTACACATCAATATTTCTTAAATGTAATTCCATATTTACCATTATGTATCCCAACTACACAATGGTAAACCATTAAAAAAAGTCATAGAAACCAAAAAAAAGAATTTTTTTTGTTATACAGTTCAGTGAACAAGTTCATAAATCTAAATCATGGGTTACTCAGATACTAGGAATGTGTTTTGAACAAGCATAATAATTTTTATCAAATTAATTAGAAGTGATTTAAACATTTCTATAAGGATCATCCATTAATGAAAAACTTAATTGATTATAAAAATGAAATCAATAAATACTATACATGGCATACCCTAAACTAAATATCATCTGTAACATCTCTAAACAACATCACATGTGCTTGAGATAGAATTCCAAGTGTTGTGAAAAGAAATAATTTATTTGAATTAATCCATATGTTGTTCTTCAATCTTCCATCATATGGATGAGATTTATTCTTATTTTTCATCCTTCTAGAACCACTAATGAAAATGAGAAGGATAAAGCGTGTATTAAGGAAATAGGGAATTTTGACCATGTTTCATAGAATCACCCACCACATTTAAATCACATGGTTGTTCTTATATAATGAACAAGGATTCTCCATGGGATATTTCATTTACTCATGGGTTTATAGTACATGATTAATTTCCACAATCAGTTCAGGTATCATATACATGAAGAATGTACTATAAAAAATATCTTTAAATGAAACTCTGTTGAATTACATTAACATGGATAGTCAAACTGCCAAAAATAATAATTATTGTAGGTAGTATAAATTTTATACCCACACTTCATACAAATAGTGTATATATATCATGTATATATAAGTATTTTGGGAATATATCTATAAATTCAATCGATAAATCCTATGTTTTCTGACAAAAAGATCAATTAAACCAATATTCAAATGTGATTAATGCTCTATGTAAGAAAAAAAGGGAAGATAATAGACAATCCATATTGTATATGATAACATTAAAGGGGATTGAATAGGGAATTCCACATTGGGTTTCCCTGATATTCCTATCCCAATGAGTGACTCAGGTGAAGGATGGAAATATTGAGGCTTTCACCTAGTAGGAGTCTTTGATACGGTGAATCTAGTAGGAGTATCTCAACTCAAAGAACATAATAATAAAATGTGGATTATCTCAGCTAGATGAATTTAGGAAAGAAAAAGGAATATAATCTTGACTCTAGGTATTATAAGAGAACCAATAGTAGTATCTAAATAAGATCTTGTGTGGGGATTACCTACAAGGGTTTCAATATTATGTGAATAGATTACTAATAAATCATTTTGATGAGAATATTAGTAAGTGAATAGCTGGGGATTATACTTATGAGGATACCCATATGTAATAAACAAGTGGTTTTTCTCAATACATGGTATTTTAAAGACTAAGGGGAGAGTCTCAGCTCATGGTACGTATGGTTGGGTTGGGTGTTAAAGTAGACGGACTGGTTGAATTGGGTATCTATGTAAAACATAGATGATTTCAAACCCCAGTTATGGAAATAAGGGGAAATGGATCCATAATATGTGATTAGGGAAAATATTTTTTCCCTATTTAAGGACATATGTGAAAATGTTCTCCTAGTATAGGATTCTATGTGAATTATCGGGGTAGAGTAGTTCAACCAAGCATAGGAACGTAGGTGAAAGACGCAGGAGGAGGAGTTCACCCAAGTATGGTACCTAGGTGAAGGAACTAGGAGAATGAGTTTTATATAATATGAAACCCATTTATATGACTTAGGTGAAAGGGTTCACCATAGTATAAGAACCAAGTTGAATGACCAAGGTAAAGGAGTTCAGCCTAATATAAGTACCCAAGTAATGGAAATGGGTGAATTATTTCACCCCAGTATGGATTCCTAGGAATAAGACATGGGAAAATAAGTTATGACATGTTTGGGAACCTAGAGTGAAGGTTCAATTAAGATATAGAGGTGGTTTAAAGGATTCCCTAGTGGGGGACATGACATGGATAACCTTTAGAGAATCCTAGACCCCTAAGTTTTCTGTCCTAGTTGGGGAAGTGGTGAAGGATATCGAATGTATTTTTCACAACTGAAGGACTATGTATAACTAAACATGAAATGATCCTAGGATTCCATGTGTTTCAACCAATTTAGATGAATATGAGTATGATTAGGGTGCATGTCACCCCAGTTCATGATCCTCAAAATGACTTGGACACTTAGAAACCTAGTGATGGTGATCTAGAATTATTTGAGTGGAGAAACATCTCACCTTTCTTAATCTTATAAGAATATATCAATGTGTGTAATAATGTATAGGTGATATGGCCCATTTAAAATATTTGGGGTTCTAGGAGGATGGTTATAGCAGTAAATCATGTTTACGTAGGTGATCTGAGTTCATATCTTGAGCATGATAACTTGGGTGATTGACATGGGTTCATGACCTATATAATCAAACATGGATAGGTATATGTGATGTGATAACAAACTGGGTGAGGGAACTAGGTTATGGAATTGATTGAGATCTCATATTTCGTCATGGAAAATTTCAATCTTTGTACAACCAATTGTTTTTATTTCTATGTTCATTTATTCTACTTAAGAAATCAAATCAAATCATGTGAAATAAAATACTCTGCTAGATATGGTAAATTCTTCCTAGAAGGTATTTTCCAAGGTCAAATTATACATAGAAGACACTCAATAATATATTTTTGGTCTTAAATTATTTTTATCGACATCAAAAAAAATTAATGGAACACTCTTGAAAATAGGATGTTACTACCACGTTATCTGAGTGGGATATGTTTTAGTGGAATATCTATAACATTGTGTGTGAAAAACTGGGAGAAATATAGAGATTAATTTTATTTTTCATCAATCATAAAGATATTATTCTACTAAAATTCAACTCATGTTATCTGAGAGAGGATAACTTCATGGGTTCCCTATAAAAGTTCACAACACACACTTTTTGGGGAAAACCCCCGATAAATAGAATTGTTTATAATGAAAAGAATCTAATTATAATTTAGATGTAGGAAAATTTTATTTATTTATGATTATAAATTTGGCTTATGTGGATAAATCACCATTGAGGGATTTATTCCAATACAAATGTATCATTTAAACTATTTTTAACACCATGATTAGAATATTTAAAAAATGTATTTTGGTTTTCAAGAGGAATATGTCGACTAATGGAATTAATATCCTAAATTTTTAAACCTCCAAATTCTTGGACAATAAGGAGAATGAATTGAAATTTTTTATCTAGGTTTGAGATATTATATTTGGATGTCCCTACATATCTTGTGAAAATAATAATCAACTCACATGTAGTTTTTATTAAATGTTCCTCTGTATAAATCACAATCTTTCATTATGGGGGAGTATTTTTAGTATAGAGTCCTGGGTTGAACATATCTATAAGTAATGATCCTACAAAGACATGTATCATTTATAAGAGAGGGGAAATTTTCTTTTTACCATGATCATTGATAACAATCCATGTGATGGTGATAATTTCTCATGAATTTGGTTATGTCAAGAAAATATTAATCCATATAATTTTGTTTTATTTATGTTGTTTATGATCATATAGAATGGAATGTATGTTTCATTATTTAAGGTCATTCGGTTAACATTATACCATTTTAATATAATGGTTCTCTAAAATTCTCCATAGTTAATTGACTTGGAGATCATAGAAAAAAATCTATACCTATAAATGGTGGTCCCTAAGATATTCAAATCATTTGTTTTTAACATTAAAATTTTTTCCATTCTCATTGAGGAATTTTTTTAGTAGGTAGGAACTCACCCATTTTCCATTCCTCCATTTCAATGTTTTCAACCTATATTTTTATGACTTTTTTCTTTTTTGGTGAAACTAAATTCTTTTGTATCTATATGGGGTGCACCCAGAGAGAACTGTGAGCCAATTTTTTCTTTGGTCTCCCATTGTGGGGTTTCAACCTTTTGAATACAATATCTCATTATATGGGTAGATTAAATTCCATAAATTCAGATTCAAACCAATGTAGTTGTTGCTTATGGTTGGAAAAGGTTGGAATATTAAATTTGTTTAAAGTCATAGTGATTTAACCAATTTATAACATGTTTAATGTTGAGAAAATTTGATAATATAGTGATGAAATATACATGGTCACCATGGTGAAGAAAACCTAACCAGAAGAAGGGTGGTGCATACAGTTGGACATTATAGTTCTTAGACTGATGTGTCATGTGGTTTAGGGTCATGTGATAAGGAATAATTACCCAATATAAAATTTCAAATAGGGTAATCTCTAGTCAAGGATTCAAGATTTCTTAGAGGAATAATCAACTCATGGAGTTTGGGTCTTCACAGTAGATGCACCACCATATTTGAACGGGAATAAGAATAGGATTTCATAATCATTCTTTAAAAGTTGGTACATATATCACATTAAGGGTATTAAAATTGAAAAGAATAATTTTGTTATGGAAAAGGTAAATCATAAACTAATAATATCTAATTAATTGTGAAATAGAGACTGTTGGGAGTTGGTTGACCCTTTGTTATGGTAGAAAACAGTGCCCCAACAACACAAAAAATCTCAGGGGGATAAGGAGGAACTTTAATTTGAGACCAAAACATCCTCTAGGGGTCACATAGGAATAAAAGAAACTATTTAATTTACAATAAATTATCAGTGGGTTCCTTTTAGATTGATTAATCACTGTTACCAAAATTGTTATAAAGGGAGAACTGGGAGGAATAGTTAACTGAAAGTCATGGGATTCCAAAAGTAGTATTTCTAATTAAGAAAATGGTTGGAATCGACATATATATCAATGAAATGAAGTAGTTTCATGGATCATAGAAATATTCAAGGTGGTTTGGAGTACCATAAAGGGTTTTCTATAGTGTATTGAATGTATTATTTAGGAAAAGATATTTAAAATGAAATTATTTTGCACCCAATCACTTAAATGGGATATCTACAGAACATAAGTTCCTCATGTCATGCAGTTAATTTTTTTGATAAAGACCCCGATTTACTCATTGTTTATGCTCAATTAATGAGGACCTGAAGTCATATATTTTAACATCATGTTACTTGGTATAAAAAACACTTATCTAGGCCTATGTTAGGAGAGCCTATAATCACTCTTTCCCCCATGGTATAAAAATCAAGAAACAAATAACTCTTAAATATAGTTGATTCATAGATCTATCTCATATTAAAAAAAGAATATTTTCAACAATTTCGTACATATTGATTGATAGATAAAATCATGCATTGAGAGTTATTACATGGATCTATCCTTTAGGAAAGATGCAGATCCTAATCAACCAGATTCTATACTCTATGAAATTTAAGGCCATGTAATATAAAATATATGTTTTATTGTTTAACATCCTTTAATATGAGATATGATGTTTCTAGTTTAGGGTCTTGTGATGAGGACTAAAAGTTAAGTTGTTTTATATCATGAATCTAGGATAATTTTTGTATCGTTTATCATCATTTGACTAAGATGTTGTTAGGTAATGTGTATATTATATAAACTATCTTTGGTGAAATATTACATTGGTGGGTAGTTTTAAAATTTTGGGGAAATTTCGATACCTATATAAATTTTTTGAATGTGAACCATTTTCTAGGGCTTATTATGTAGAACATACTTATATATAAAGAATGTCAGTCTCATTGTATGTACCACCCTATATAGTTTAGGGTTATGCAGGGTGGACATCATTTCATTTAGATTGAATTAATGTGATAAAGGTTTAGAGGATATATAAATTAGGGTCATTTTAAGAGGACCCTCAGGGGGATTATCTACATATCATTGGATATGAGATCCTGAATTTTGGGACCCATGACTTGAACCCAAATTTATTACATAAAATTTCACATAGATTTCCAATAATTACAAACCAATAATTTTGTGGTATAGTGTCTTTGTGTTTTTATACATATAAATACATAATATTAAATAAAAAACTTTTTTTTATTTAAAACTCTACATAGTGATCCTAATACAATTTGACCTTCTAAAATTTCATTAGATACCATGGGGAAAATAAATAAGGAAAAGGGGGATTTATAAATCTTAGAAAGGGAATAAATATAGAAATAAATCATAACATGTGAGTTAATAGGTACAAAATGACATTAAAAATATAATGATTATAATATTATTTACATATAATTAGGAAATAAAATTATAAGATCATGGAATCGTGGAATATAAGGTAATATAGATATCTAGACATCATAAACAGAAATCAAGGGTGACTCCTAAAGCCATCATCATAATGTGAGAATGTGAGATGATGTATTGTGTTCACTACCCAATCCTATAAACATAGTAGACAATGCCCCATTATAGATTTAACTTACTCTATATTTCCATAAATATTGTGGATGATGTTCGATTGAGGATTGATTTCAATCCCCATTCCCATAAATAACATCTCACGAGATATGAAGATTCACCCAATGAAATGAAGGGCTATATAATTCTATTCCCACCCATAAAATAATTAATATCATAATATGTACATGAATACATATTTCATTTGAGAGTAAAAAATAATACATTAACAATAAAAATGATAAAACCCTTGAGAAGGAAATAAGTTTCATAATTTAGATTTAAGGAAGAATCAAAGGATAAATCCAAAGGATTTAATAGAGAAAAGGGTACTAAATAATTTTAATCATTAATAATTGAAAAATGGAAATATTTTTGAAAATTGAGTTCCCTTGTAGAAAATTTATGATTAATTTTTGAAGAATATGAATAAAAATGAAGAACATGGGAGAAGATTTTATGAAATACATAAAAGATATTTTTATAATGAAATAACCTTATTGTTATATATGAAACCCTAATTTAACCATGATGGCTATATAAAAATTTATTATAGTTTTATAATAAATACATTATTTAAAAATATTTTATGTGGTTTATTTCTTGATATGAGACAATAAATAGGAATTTTTTATTAAAATTGAGTTTTATTGAAAGTGGGAATTTCAAATGGAACAACAAAATATATAACCCTAGAATTGAAAATGATATTTAAATAGGTAAATATATAAGGGAGATATTAAAAATATAATAATTTTATGAGAATAATATTTTCTATAATAGATGAAAAGAAAGAAAGCATGTAATCAAAATGTAACAAGGGTGGTATGGAATATCCCATACATCATGTCTGAATGCTCTCTCCACCTTTGATTAACTTAAAAAATAATTAATTTTTTTTGCATAAAATATATAAAAAATATTATTATTCCTATATTTTTAAATATTTATGTTCTATTTAGTATATTTTGTTTTTATTTTCAATACAGTTTCCACTTACATTGGTAAAATATGGTATATTAATTAATTTATTTGTAATACTTTCAGTTTTTGACCACGAACAAATTTTTTTGTAACATAAATTCAGGATATATAGAGTTTATGAGTTTTCGTTTTTATATTATTCCATTTTATTAATCCCTTTAAAATTTCAATGTTTATCCCAAAATGGAGACAAATTAAGAATGGTAATTTGATAAGTCCATTTAATGTTGTTAAATTTACTATGCTAATTTATCATTAATCACACATATAGAATGCCCAATATTATTCTTCTAGAATATAAATAGAGTTTAAAGTATAATTTTTTCATAATAAATAAAATTTTAAAGAATCCATGATAGTTGGTCATGGAGAACAAATCATATCATTCATGGAGGTGGTGGTCTACACACACACACACCTGATGCTGTTTTTGTTATTCTCAATTATTTTTTAGGATGATATAAAATAGATACTTTATTAGTATAAAAACACTTATGCATAAACAAATCTGGTGTTATAATGAATTCAGGGATATAGGGTACTGGAGTGGCGCATAAGACAAAAAATATCTTACAAAAGTTGAGTTGGGAGTATTACTTTTCCCAAGGAAGTTCTCCTGTGGGTTACTCCTTTAGGATCCCTAGCTTGATCATTCGGTGAGACCAAGGATTCAAGGGAATATGGATTGTGATTATGATATACTAGGTCATAGTTTTGTTTGATAAAATTATTTTTAATGGGTAGAGAAATGGATAGGAGGTGATCTATTTTTATAAGTAATGTTAGTTGAATTTTTTTCACGTACCTTTAATTTTCAATAATTTCACCCCATTATTTAAATAAAAATTATTAAAAAATGTCCAATAATTGTGTTGGGAAATATTAAATGTGTAGAGTAACTCAAAAATCCAAAATCATACATGTTTTTCACATGATATATCAATTTTCCCTAGGTTAAACCACGTTTCTACTAATTTACCATTACCATGGTAACTCAACATTTACCATCTGTAACTAATTTTAAGGGACAAAATTTATATTTATATTATTTAATAGTTTTGTCATGATTATTTTAAATATATAAATAATTTTTTAAAATATAATTTTATGTGGTAGAAAAACTAATTTTAATATTAGCACACATTATGCGTAGATACCATTTTCTTAAAAAAAGGCAATTTTTAACTGAAACTTAATTGTATGATAAATTTATATATGTTTTTTTATTATCACGAAATAAATCGGTTAATTAAAAAATATATTTTAAGAGGCTTTCAAATAAAAAAACATAATTTCACTCAATATAAAGTTTAATTAAATTGAAATTCCAAAACTAGTTTTTTTTTTGAATTTAAATGTCACTTTTAATTTATAAGGTCAAACATAGGTTTTATAAATTTTTAAAAATACATTTAAATTGTGTAAAATTATTCCTTAAATAAAAATTTCTTCACCGAAAATATTTTATAAAACTATATGTTTCTCTTCTATAATGGGAGAGTAAAAAATTCACCTTTTTTTGGTAAAAATGGCATTTTTCACTATTAATCTAAAACCGTTTTTTTTAAAACAAAAAGATAATTTGTTTATATTTAAATTAAAAATCATAAAATGAAGTTATTTTTGTTTCAAGTTTACATGCAATATTTTATAAATATTTTTTTTAAAATATAGAAATATATTGAAATGATGGTTTTGTAGGAAAATGACTTTTAGTATATTAACTATTATTTTTCCTATAAATTAGTAATTAATAACATTTTACATAATTATTTATAAAATAAATATATGTTATTATATTAAGTGATAATAATTATCATTCATTAAAATAATAAACAAATTCCTAGAATTTTTTTTTAGGAATAAAGTTAATTGAGAAAAAAATGACATTTTGAAGTGTATAAAAATTCATGATATATCTATAAATAAAAATATTTTATTACATACTAATATAATATTAATTTATACTTAAATAAAGCTTTATGACCCCTCTATAATACCTAATCATAACAAAATCTATTCTTATATTTTCATATGGCTGTTAATATTATAAGGATCTTTTGGAAATCTCAACATGCTTGAGCTTATATCATATATGGTTTTACTCAAATAGTAATTGATTGATTCCAACTGGGGGTTGGTCTAGGTAAAATCCATTAAATGATATCTCCCTTATGAGACTAGTCCAATGGGATTCATAAGGATGTCTTTTTCTTATTTATTACTTTACTTCCTACTTTCTTTATTGATTTTTTAATATGGTTAGATCAATTTTATACCAGCTACTTTGATGACATTGTTTTAATGGTGATATATAATATGAAAAATATATCATGGTTATTCATTTTAGTTTTGTTTAGTGTGTGAATCACACTATATATTATATTATTTATTTAAGGATAATATATATTAAAACATCATGTTTTTATATTATCCCCCAAAAATAAATTACATACAATTTTTTTATTAATTATTTCTTACTGGCGATGTTAGCAAGGTGTATTTATAATATTACTCAATATTTAATTTTATAATGAGGTATTAATCAAATCAATTCACTTATAATAATAATAATCTCTATATTTTTCTTCTTCTTAACCACTTCATTAAAATTCTTCTCATGGTTTTGTGTTGTAACCTATTTTATTTTTACTTGAGTTCATAGTCATACTTTTACTGGAATATTATCATAAATTTCGATGAGTGATGAAATTTTACATCATATTTTTATTATAGATACGCCATAAAAACTTATCACTCATCACTAATGGTAATAAAACATTAAATTTATGATTTAATGTTGATATTAATCAATAATGTCAAATAAATATTCTCATCCTCTTCATAATTCTCATTGAGATCCATATTTAAGCCCCTACAGGCCCTATCTTGAGTAGCCACCTCCACTTTACTTGGCTTTTCTATTTATACCTTACCCCATCCTTTTATAATTATCGTGCTTATATTTTCAAAAAAGTTATATGTATTTAAATTATTTATATCCTTATAATTTATTAATATGAGCTTATTTTCTTCATTTTTGGATTTATGGTGTGTTTTAGGATAAAATTTGTAAATTGCGTCATTATAGAATTTTAGCAGATTGTTTTTATTTTGGTTTTTTGATCATAAATTTTAAAATATAAATCTAATTTATGTGATTCATTTTTATGGATTTACTAGTTTTTGAGATTAATTTTTACCTTCCGGACTGAAAGAAAATTCAAATATATATGGAACTGAAGAAATCAATCAATTTGAAAAAATTTCTGGAGGATAGAGTGGGACCCACATTCTTAATTGAGACATAAATATGGACACACAACTTGAATTAAGGGGATTCCATTTTTATTGGAAAAATAACTATTTTTTTCATTTATCTATTAAATTTCAATTTATTATTCGCTCATTAATGTGGATGTTGGATTCTAAAAATTTAATGTTTATTTTGAAAACATTCGGGTACAATTAAATTTCTAATTAAGTTGGATATAAAATTTTTTACATGTGGAGGGTGAAAATGAAATTTTGAGGTCAAATGGATAACATATTTTTGAAATACTTTATAGAAAACCACATTCTATGATTTGGAAAAAACTCGGGGGTACCCAACACAATCTTTTGAAGAAACATTTGGGAGGAAATTTTTCCACCGTTGATGAACCATTATGACCCGAAAAACATTTATGGAAAATTAAGATTCCCCAAATCCTATTCCATTTATATAAATTATTAGATAGTGGTATATTTAAGATATATATATTAGTGAGGGAGGTGGTGGATGATGGGATCATATCGAATAATTTACCTACTTTCTTCTTTATTTATTTTCATTAATCTACAGAGTCTCTCCCCACCCACATCAACTCAACATCCTCATCCAGGGACGGGTAGTTTCATTAAGTGATCGAGAAAGGGGGATGCTAGAACTATGTGATTTTATTGAGTTTTCAAATTCAATTTATAAATATTCTTTCTTCTTTCTTCTTCTGGTTTCAATTCTCAAATTATTTTAAAATTCAAAAGTGGATATGTTTGGCTCTAATTCTTTAAATTTAATTTCTTTGGTCGATGATCCATATCTTCCTCCAACCTATTATTTTTTTTATATAGTGAAATATATTAGGTTTCTTTGGTGATTTCTCGATGGTAGTCGATATTTGCGTAATATTTTACATTGCAATATATGTTTATTAGGGAACAACAATACCGGTCCAGGGTTTTCCTAATTAATCAAGAAAATCTACTACAATGACATTCACAGAGGAAGGAGGGTGGACCAACCCAAGGATTAAGTTTTGAATATTCTCATCATAAACATTTGGAAAAGGGTAAGATATGACTTAGTTGTTAAATATATCTCTAACTAGTTACTATAAGAAAACATGTAAAAACATAGAAACCATGACAGTGCGACACTAGGTCAAGCCAAAACTGATCTGGTCAGTATCCTCATTTTATAAAACCTCTCAAATGAAACTAATTAGTTCAATAACATTATCAATATTATTTAAAAACAATTTTTTTTATAAAACCAATAAAAAGTGAAAACCTTGTTTTTTGTGAAGTGGTCTTCATGAGACTACATTCAGTTAACTATTCTATTATACTTAGGTAATTAAAAATTTTTGTTTTACCACACCCCATGATAGTAGTGCATCAGCTTCGAACCTTTTTTGGGGAGGTGGGGTATCAAAAAAAACAAATTTTTTGAATAAAAGTTAGTTTAGACAACCCTTAAGTAGAATTTAATCATGAAATTGATCAAACGATAACTCAATTTAGAAAACCAAATATGCAATTAGAGTTTGTGTAAATAAACCTCATAGATTTAGGTGACACATACAATTATCAATCAAAAAAATAATGGTTTGAAACCCAAACCAAACCTTGCATGATATCAGCACAACTCAATTTTCTAATCAAAATAACAAACTCGTTGTCCCTTCCAATGAATATTATTTGGAAATGTGAATTAACATGATCCATGCGCTACCTAAATTTCATGGTCTTATCAGAGAATATGCAAAACCACACATCCAAGATTTCACCTATGTATACTCCAGTTTCAAATCCTGAGGAGTCATGTAAGATAAAGTAAAGTGGAGTGAATTACCCTTCTCATTTGAGGGATAAAAAATTAGTGGTTAAAAAGTCTAAAAAAGGGGAGATTATTGATAGGAAGGATCTAAAAAGAAGGTTCTTTCTGAGATTATTCCCCACATCCTTGAGAACAATAATAAAAAAAGAGCTTCAGGTTATATATCAATCAACTAAAGAAACTCTCTTTGAATATTGGGAACATTTCAAGAAACTATGTACAAGCTTCCCGCTCTATGAAATGAAAGAAAACCAACTAATTTTTCCCTTCAATCAGGGATTGCTAAAAAATGATAGAAATATACTAGACACATCATCTATATGATTGTTTATTTACCGTTCAACTAGAGAAATATGATTTTTGATATAGAATATTGCACAAAATTCACAACAATTTGGAACAAGAGGTTTGGGAATAAATAGAATCCATGAGGTGAGAACATTTGATTAAAAATATTTAATCAAAATTGAAATGGGTGAAATCATCAGGTTAGTGAGACAAATAGTTGTGAAACAAGTGAATAAAAAACAAGGATTAACTCAGGTATTTGGTTTATGATCTTCTACTTATCATTATACTAACTGGTTTCAAGAAGTGCGGGGGTAAAAAAGTTGAATTACAACCTATCAGCAAAAGAAATTCCAACCGAATCATCCATGAAATCCAAGTCATCCCCAAAACCAACAAGGATATAATTTACATCCAAACAAGTATATAAATCATTTTAAACAATAACACCATAACCCCCTCCATTCCAAAAGTCCTATAAACAAACCTTTCAGTAATAACAAGCTTTCCATCCACCACATTTCCAATGAAAGACTTATGATCATCCTTCCACAAGTGCACTAGAAACAAAAGAGAAACAAATAAGAACCAAAGTTATAGGGTTGGAAAAAAATATTGTTTATTTAACTGTTCATTTCATATGTTTTATCGACATTATGATCATGAATCAAGAAAAACTACTAGCATAATTATTTATAAATCCCATGGGAAATATGAGTGTCATTATAAAATGAAGTTGAAAAGATCTCATGCCAAAAATAATAATAATGGATGATGATTTTGAGAAATCTTATAAAGATAAAACCATCTATAAATAAGTTGGAGACCAAAGAAACAAAGGAGAAAGAACCGGGTTTCAAAAGGAAATTCTAGGAACTCATTTTCAAAACCAATAATGGGTGAAAAAGTATATCCATGCACCATTCCCATAATAATTAGTTTAGATAAATATTTGTGACTAAGTATGAATTCAATGGAAAATTCATGAAACCTTTCATAATGTTGAGATAAATATACAAATTCTAGTGGAATTATTAAAAATACCTAATAATTCGAAATTTATGAAGAGTTGTACACTGAAAGTAGGCGGCTACATGGAAACGAGAGAATAATATTTGGAAGAAGTACCTCATCACTGATCATTCCATTGATATAGCAAAATTATCAAGATATATGGACATTTTCTATTCCCTCTTGCATTGGGTATTTAAATTTTATTAATGTACAATGTGATATAGTATCTTAAGTAAATGTTATGCCCCACTCAGTAATTCCATCCTTTCATATAGAAAAACATAAACCAACATGAGTGGTTTCACAATTAGAAAATATATCCACCATTTTCCCAGCTATAGTTGTAGAAGATATACTCATTAGAGTAAGGTGATTGATCTTTTCAACAGACTTTTATGTCCAAACTATAGAAGAATACCGAGCACCGGGATAATCTCGCATCATCATGGGGAGACCCTTCCAGAAAACAGTAAGTAATATCATCAATGTTCATGATTGGACACTCACAAAGGATATTAGAGTTATTATAACACACTTCATCATTATTGATATGATGAAACAACCATTCAGTAATCACTCACTTTATGTGATCTCCCATGAAGAAGGTATATAATCAATTGAATATTTAGGATACTTTCATGTACCGATCACAGAAGGAGACAAGGAGAAGAAAACCTTTAACTATCATTTTTGAACATTTACCTACAAAAGGATTCTTTTTGGGCTATGAAATGCCCCAGGTAAATTTCAGTGATGTATAGTGATTATTTTCTCAAACCACATGGAGGACTGGTTGGAGGTATTTCCTAATAATTTCATTGTTTTTGATAATTCACTATATCATTGATTAGGAAATTTTGATGAAGTTTTCAAAAAATTAAATGAAAAGTGTCTTGTATTAAATTTTAAAAAAAAATCATTTCATGGTTTAAAAGGGAATAGTGTTGGGGAAAATAATTACACAAAAAAGTATTGAGGTTTATAAATCAAATGTTGAAGTTATAAATTCCATTCCATATCTAACATGTATAAAACATGTTAGATACTTTTTAAGACATGAAATATTTTAAAAAATATTTTTCAAGGATTTTTGTAATATTTTTCTCCCAGTATTAATAATACAACAAAATGATGTTAATTTTATTGTTTATTGTGCATGCATGGAATCATTTTTAAATTGAGGAAAAGTATGATCACACCTCCAATAATTTAACCCCCTAACAAGGATTACCCTTTTGAGTTACTTTGTGACGAATCAAACCAAGCGGTGGGAGATGATATATCACAAAGAATTGATAGAGGGACTCATGTAATATCCTATGAAACAAGAACCTTGGATGACAGAAAAATAAATTAAAAACCCACCATGAATGAGTACCTTTCAAAACCCTTTCACTAGATATATTCTGATCATATCATTTTTCCAATAAAGTTCTTATTTTTTATGATCACACGACAATCATGTATTTAATGAAAAAGGATGATGCTAATATAAGGATAATGAAATGAATAATACTTTTATGAAAGTTCAATTTGGAAATTAAAGATAAAAAGGGAACTAAAAATTAGGTGGCTACTCATATAAGTCGACAACCCACACCACTGAAGTAGGAATTCCAAAAAAGAACCTACTTAATGATGACCTTCTTGGAGACCAAATCTATATCACCACTAGTGATGTACTATGGTATTCTGACATTATAAATTACTTTTTTACATCTCACATACCATCTAATATAAACCCACATAAAAAAATACACATAAATATGAATAAAAATTTTATATTTGGGAAGATATTTTTTTTGTGGAAAAATAGTAATGACCAAATTATAAGATGATTCTTACTAGAAAGTGAAATTGATTCAGTTTTTGAATTATGTCATAAATTATCCCATTGAGGGAATTTTTTACCTTATAGGAAAACATATTTTTTATTTGGATTTTATTTCCCCAGCTTATTCAAAGATTCATATGAATTTTGTAAAAGATTTGGAAAATGTTAGTTTTATGGTAATCTCTCAAAATGACATAAAATTCCTCGAAAAACAATTATTTTTTATAGATTATTTTAATTATGGGGAATAGAAATCATGGGAACATTCTTAGTGTCATATTTAAATTCATATATTCTTTTAGCTGTAGACTATGTTTCATAATTGGTGGAAGAAAAAGAGATCCGGAGTAATGATGTTAAAGTTATTTGTGATTTTTTTAGAGATAATATATTCTATAGGATTGGAATGACATGAAAAACCATCAGTAACTAGGTATCTCATTTCTATAATAGTAGAACAAAGATATTTTCGAAAATTTATTGTGTAAATCATTAAATTTAATAACCATATAATCCATAAACAAATGGATAGAAAAAAGTCTCTAATAGAGAAATCAAAGGAATTCTAGAAAAGACTGTTAAATATAACTTAAAGGAATAGTGAAAAGGTTATATGATACATTATAGGTGTATATAAAATCCCGCAATAAACCCATAAATATGATCTCACTATAGATTTATTTATGGAAAGAGTTTCCACCTTCCAATGGAATTGGAACACAAATCCTACATGGTGGTAAGGGAGATGAATTTGTACCTTGATAAAGTTGGAAAAGAGAGGAGATTGTAGTTTTAAGAGATTGAATAAATCCTGATAGAAAGTTTAGAAAAATCAATGATATATAAATAAATAACAATGATGGACCATGAAATGATGATTTAACCATGATCATTCAATCCTAGAGATCAAATGCTATTATAAAAATACCGACTTAAACTAATTATAGGTATACTTTATTCCAGATGGGAAGGTATATTTTCTACTAATCACATATAACCTGTTGGAACTATTTATATTTATAAATAAAAAAGGATAAAACCCATTAACTATAAATTGGAAGAGGTTGATGAAGTTCCATTGGAACATACATCATTAAATAGTGGATGAGATCACACTACTTCACCCTGATTATCAATAAAGACCTACTTGGTTTCATTATTCATTTAAACATGTTTAAAATTAGTAATTAAATTTTTTATATACTTACATGAAAAAATAAATTTAAATTCATTGAAGGAATCATAATTTAATTTTTGGGGAGATAATCTTATTGTCTATTATTTTTAAAAAAAATTAAAATGTTGAGTCAATCCGATGGCATTAAACAAAAGTACTTCCAAGAGGCAGCCCATGTTATTTCCTTTAGTATGATCTTACCCTAGAACATATTCTATCATGATTTAACAATCATGAAATATAATTTTATATTTTTACTTTTTAGATCCATCAATAAAGATGATTCTAGGCTTAAAAATTGAGATATGTACTAGATTACACATCTTGAAAGTGCTGCAGAACAGAATTGAAGGAACATGGCATGAAACACCTGACTGAAGATTCATTTCAAAAGGGAGTTCAATTTAACTATATATTTTTAAACTCCAAGAAATATATTTTCTAAAAACATGTATTGAAATTTGAACTGAAAATTTCACGCCCTTGCTTGAACAATTATTTACTTGACCTATCTAGAAGACACGAGTTTCATAGGAATCCAATGAGGCTATGTTTTAGATTTAAATTTTAATGAGATTAAATAAATTAAATTTAGAAAAACATTGTTAAATTGAAGCATGGATATTAAAATTTGGAATCTTGAATTTTGGTAATTAATTGATTTATTTAAATAAAATTTTTTAAACATTTTCCAGGCATTAATTTTTGAAATTTATGTGAATTGATTTTTTATTTTTAATTCATGATTAAATGATTGTACAATGTAATATGTCCCATTCATGAGAGGGCTTCTAGACCAGGTACTTCTAATTTATTATTGATCATATTTCCTGAGTGTTGTAGGGACATTCCGGCTACTAGAAATTGAATTTAAAATTTGGAATGCTATAACTATGAAAAAACATTTAAAATGATTGAGACATATTTTAAAAACCAATTATCCTTAAAAAACACCTTTACACCAATCCTTCTTTATCCCATAGTGATTATGAATGAAATTTATAGGAATGATACAATTTTCTAACTTTTTTTATCCATTCCAACCCTAATCTTGGCATTTGAATAGAATTTTAATGTTAAAGTGTGGGGGTAAAGGGTGTTATGGTGGAAGGGATTGAATAAATTTTAAGGAAGAGGTGTGGGGGTAACATTTTGGGAATAATTAAAAGTTCATGATTCATTCAATTTACTTAATTGTTTTCTATTCTTGAAAAAAATGAAAAAAGGAATTGTTTCCGACTTAGAAGAAAAAAAATCACCATCATTAGACCAATGGTTTATGTCATATGTGGTTAGGTGGTGGATGTGAGGATTATTATAACAATAAATTTCAAAAAATAAACCTGAAAATAAAAAAATCCACTTAGAAAATAGTTAAAAACTCAATAAGGTGCACATTATTCATTACGCCTTCATTATTCATGAGGTCTACATTGAGTTTTTCAGAAATGGGAGTTGCTAATTTCAATGGGACAATTTCATTACATATTTACTTTTGATATAATCCATTTTAATTTAAAGATAAACATTCTCCTTGAGCCTTATTTTTCTAACATAAATTCCAACCAACCTTAAGCATCTGAGTAATTTCAAACTTTAATGAAAGCCCTCATGATTTTATGTGACTTTTTTCTTCACAAAGTTGAGAAACTAGTTAATTCAAAATAATATGGATAAAGAGATTGTTCTCATGATATGAAAACATCTTTACATATATTTTATCCAGAGTGATGAGAGAAAATATTAAAAATATAGGTTGATCACGTTTTGACATGGTTAATAATAATGAATTAAGGAACATGAGTGAATAAAAGTAGAAGTTCCATCATTTCTCAAGGGGTAAAAGTAAAATACCTGAATTTATTATTTCATTGAAAATGATACATTTGATTTATATTTTATGTTACATTTGATAATTTTATTTTATATTAATGATTGTTTAATTTAATTTCCTTGAAATTTAATGTTTCATAACATTGGTGCTCTCTGATTTTTCATGTTGAGATTTTATGTTATAGGAAAAGTACAATATATGTGTGGGTGAAATTATAGAGATAATATTTTCATCATTTATTATAGGTGTTATAAATATTTATGTCTTCATAATTTATAAATTTGATATTATTTTCATTAGTTTTCGATTTATTGGGTATTTTGAGCTAAAATTTTAAAATAGCATAATTATGAAATTTTAACAGATTTTATTCACTTTGGAATTTTAATAAAAAAATTAAAACATTGATACAATTTGGGTGATTTATTAAGGATTTTATTTTTTTAGCCTAAACTTTCTATTCTAGTCCTATATATAATTCAAACATATAGAGGCCTAACAAATCCCTCAATTTGAAAAAATTTCTCGTAGATAGAGTGGAAACCACCTCTGTAAATGAGACATAAATTTGGATAAAACCCTCTAATTAAAGTGATTATATTTTTATTAGAAGGGGAATTTATTTACACATTTTCTGTTAAATTTGAAGGATTTTGTTAACTCGTGAAGGAATCTATTGGATGATAAATATTGAATGATGTTTTTGTAAACATTAAAGAAGAATAAAATTTTTGATTAATTGGGAAATGTATTTTCCTACATTTTTATAATGATGATGAAATAATGAGGTCAAATTTACAACATATTTTAAGAAAATTTTATTGAAAACTGCATTCGATGATTAGGCCAAAAAGAGGAGGTACCATGTGAATATTATTTAAGAAACATTATAGAGCCAAATTTTCAACCATTAACATTCTATTATGATATTAAACCCTTTAATGGACCATTATTAATCCATGAATACTCTTCCATTACAATATTTAAGTGGTTATGGGTGGACATAAGAGAGATCTATTGGTGAGGGAAGTAGTGGATGATGATATTGTACATATTAGTTTCCCTACTTTCTTCTACTTTGATTTTCATTAATCTACAATGACACCCATCTCTCACAACAACTCCACTTACTCATCAATGGAGAGGTAGTATAATTAAGTTATCAAGAAAGGGGGAGGCTAGACCTATGTGATTTTATCAATTTTTTAATTCAATCTAATACTATTCCTTATTCATAATACATCTAGTTTCAATTCTTAAATTATTTTTAAATTTCAAATGTGGTTGTGTTAGGTTTTAATTCTGTTTAATTTTATTACTTTCGATGATGATCCATATCATCCTCCATCCAATTCCTTTCAATGTAGTGTAAAACATCTTTGGGTTGGGTAGAGATTGATCAATGTTTTTCAAAAAATATGTAATATTCTATGTTAGAATATTGGTTTACTAGGGAAAAAATCCCCAGTCATGGATTTCCAATTAATCAATAAAACCTACTCTATTGCTACACACGCATGAAAGAGGGTCAACCAACATGAGGTTTTAGGTATTTATATTCTTATCATAACCATCTAGACAAGGGGGATATATGACTCCATACATAATTCTCTCTCATAACATTCATCATAAGAAAAAGTTGTAAAATAATGAAACCATTATTGCACGACACTTAGTCTAGCCAAAACCTCTCTAGTAACCATGTTTATCATTTGTTTAAACACAATAAAATAAAACTACATCTTTATATACCTTTATTTGAAATTAATTTAATATAATTGTTCTAAAAAAACAAATAAAAAGTGACAAACTTGTTTTGTGTTCAATCCCCTTAAAGACACTAACTTGAGTTAACTACTATAGAATACTTAGGTAATTTAATATATTGTTTTTCTATACCCCAGTATAGGTGAGTGCCACATAATCTTCCTCAACATTTAACCACATACTACCTAACATTTTTATTGCACATGTAACTTTGGTGACAACACTGTAAAGCCCTCCCATGTAATGGTTTTAAGGGGACCACCACCCCACCATATCCACTCTAATAGGATCTCCATGTTCCCAACACATTTTAACTTGGATCATGTTTTCTCGGACATCAAACCTAATTCATGAAATTATCCCAACCCCTGGATCACTAAAAATCCTCCCCTTTTACCAAATAACCATTTTTTATTTCACTATAGGCATCTATGATGGATTGTATTCTATATCCACCATTGGCATGGCACTTTAAACTTCTCTAGAAACAATATGGTCTTCATGTGGTAGGGGTGAATCTATTGGATTATGATGAAGATGATCCATTAATGTTTTATATCATTATATTGAAGTTATGATCTATCCACAGTTATTTCTAGTTATTATATTTATCCCCATTAATTATTCCAATAATGATGATGTTTTGTGTAATCTAACCATGATTTGTGAATACAGGGTCTATATTGAAATAGTTAATGCATTTCTAAAATGCAATGAAGTCCATCTAAAAGACCTATAAAAATATTTAGATTCCCATAAAACAAAATTCTTAAATAGACCCATAATAATAATATATATTTTATTTTGTCATCCATACATCTATGTGGTACACATAGAAATGTGTAGGAAACTTAGAGAGGATATAATAAAGATCCCATATTAATAATTCTAAAGTGAAGGATTTAGTTATAAAAATACACCTCATCAGTAGTCATTGAACATGATCCAACTTGTTTTCTTATTTTTGATCTCTTTTCATGCATGTCATTCTTATAATCCTAGGATTTTTTAAACTAACTTGGTTAATATCCATTTTTCTTTCTTTAGTCACTGGACCACTACTAGTGATTGTTTATATATGTTTTCCTATCATATCATGATATCTTACCTATTTACTTTCATATGAAAGTTTTATGCTAAATGTATCCCTCTTTCACAATTAAATCCTATTATAGTCCTCTTCAAGCAATTACCTTAGCATTTGATAAAAAATTAGTGATATATAGGTGGTTGAGTATTCCTTTTTTCATCATATTAATTTCTTAAAATTTCATGAATCTACACCCCTCTCTTCTTTAATGCGCCCAGGTTTCGAACAATGGTTATATTGTTAACCATACTTCATGATAGTTTATTTTCCAAAATTACATGGTTTATAACTCCATATCTCATTCTGATGTATTTTTAATTGAGGTAATCCTTACAGTTTTCCTCACACCCATGGTTCATTTTAGTTCATTTCACCAATACAAATAAGTGGTTCATCATGAGTGATGAACATTTAACATATTAGGGGGATTATCATGATAAATAACATAAAAGGGAATCATCCTTAAATCCTATTTCAATTATACATCATCACATCATACCATAATTCCTTTATTCCAACCTATACTAGTATTTTTTTAAACTAGGTTGATTTAAGTTAGGTTATCTTATAATTCTCAACCTAGAACCTCAACATAACTAAGATATCAATCCTTCATAGACCTTATTAATGAGAATATGATCAAAAGAATAAGATTCCATTAGAGTTTATAGAGAATTATGATGTATTAGGCCAGCTAATAATCTTCATAGTAATGATCGAATCATTACTCAAATAATGTTTTCTGGGTGTTTACACCTAGGAGAATCAATGAGACAACCACCACAACTTTCTAGTTTCCAATATAATATTTAATTCATATTAAAACTACATAATCAATACATTTTCTAAAATTTTAGTATGTTATCCTATACTTAGTCTTATCCCCTATGGTTTTGGGTAATTCTCTTTTATCCTAAACTCCAAAAATATTTAGAATTTTATATTTTACTAACTATAGTGAGTCAATATTTAAAATTATTTAATTAATTTTAAAATTGATTTCTGAAAATTAAAAACCCATAAATTGTAAGTCTAATGTATTTTAATGACTAGACATATAAATACATTATATTAAATGAAATAAACATAAAATTTATTTAAAACTCAACAATTTTATATAAACTCACATTTTCTTCTAAAACATCATAGGATACCCAAGGGAAAATAGACAAGGAAAAAGGTGAGATATAAATCCTAGTAAGTGAATGAACATCTCAATAAAGCATAATATGTGGGTCAATAAGAAATAAATTATATCATAAAGACAATGATCATAATCATGGAAACATAGAATAAAGAACGTAAATCATAATATCATGGAATTATGGAATAAGTGGAAACAATATAATATATGACATCTGAAACATAAAAGGGCCACTCTTAAGGCCCTAAATATATTGTGGAATATTTCCCATGGTTCATTTTTGTGTACTAGGTTCACTCCCATGACCATTAATATAGTATGAAAAGTCCAATGTTGGATTGAGTTCATTCCCTATTACCATAAACAATGTGTACAAATTCATATAATGGATTGGGTTCACTCCTCACTCCCCTAAATAGAATATCAATAGATTTAAATCAATAAAAAATTTATTAGAGGGATCTATAATTTTGGATAGAACAATTACATATTGAAAATCATAATATGTAAATGCATATGTGTTCGACTTGTTTAATAGAAACCATACATAAAAAATAAACATGGTAAAACCCCTAAGTAGGGGAAAAGTTTCTTAATTATGATTCAAGTCATAATTGAAGGCTAAATAATAAGTATTTTTTTGGAGATGGAGAAATTTAAAAAAATTAAACATTCATAATTGAAAACAAAAAATATTATTGAATATGGAGTTTCATTATAGAAAATTCTTAAGAAATATTATCATAATAACTGAAAAATGTACGACATGGTTAGAGTATTTACGTAATAATTAAAAAATATTTTTAAATAGGACAATATATTATTATTCTTCATCAAACCATAATTTTACCAAGAGGGTTATACATAAAATAATTACAGTTCCTAATATCATGTCCTGGTTTAAAAACATTTTATGGGGGTGGTTCTTGGCATGAGAAACGATATATGTATGTTCCTTTAAACCACATTTAATTTATTTTGGAAATTTAAAATGGAAATAATAACATTTATAGCTATAGAAATTAAAAAGTATATTAAATATGTATATAAATAACAGAAAAATATAAAAATATAAAATAATTTCATGAGAATAATATTTCATATAATTGAGAAAAAGAAAGTGAACATGTAAACAATAAATAACGATTGTGGAATAAAAGATCCATTACCTCATATATGAATGTGATCTACCCTTATGCTTAACATTTTGAATAATTAAATTAACTATATTAAATATATTCCCAATAAAATTATTCAGATATATTTAATTTTATATGGTCCATTTATTATTATTATTATTATTTATTTTCAATATATTTTTTTGTTACATCAGTTACATGGGATTGTTAGGTAAATTTCTATAAACATAACTTTTGTTTTTTAACATGGTCAATGATGCTGAAAAATAAAATCATTATATCCATAATTTCTTAGGTTTATATCAATTATTATTCAATTATTAAAATAATTTTATTGTTCAAATATTTTCCCAAAATAGACTGAAATTAAGAAAGGTTTCATGATAAGTCTATTTAATGTGGTTAAAGTTAGTATGATTGTTCCTTATTAATCATCCACACAGAATGAAAAATATTATTCTTATATAATATTAATGGTTCTTGAAATATAATTTATATATAATAAATATATTTTTAAAGTCATCCATGTTATGTGGTCATGGAAAATAAAACATTTCATTTATGATGGTGGTAGTCCGCACACTTTCATGCCAATGTTTTTATTGTACTCAGTGATTTTGGAGGCTGGTATAAAATGGATATTACATTATTATAATAACACTTAAATTTTTTTAAAGTTACACGATTATCAAATATTCAAGGATATATGGGACTTTATGAGTGGATAATAATGAAAGAACATTGAAAAGTTTGGTTTAGTGTATTACTTTTCCCACAGAAATTATCCCTTGGGATACTCTTTAGGGTTCCATAGCTAGGTATTTTGGTGTTAAAAAGGATTAAAGGGTGTTGGGAGGGTCTTGAGGAGATAATAGAGTAGATTTTTGGTATATCCAAAATCTTTGGGATGATTGTATAAATGGAGAGGAGGGAAGATACTTTTATAAGTAAAGAGAGTGGCATTGTTTTGTAAATTAATTTTATTTTGAAAAATACCACTCCATTTTTCACTGAAAATAGATCAAAAAATGGACCATAATGGCTTTAGGAATGATATACGGACTGTAAATCTTCCCAAATCCAATAGAATATATATTTATAAAATGGATTATCCTTTTACACTAAGTTAAACCAATTTTCCCTAACTAACCCTTACTTTGGTAACTCCACTATCACCTGCGATAACTATTTTAAGGGCTGTAATTATAATTGATATTATTTAATTTTGTTAAATTTATACTTAAAGTGTGGAAATAATATTAAAAAATAAAATTTTTAAAGATATAGAAATTAATTTTAGTATTAACATGCATAACACGTAAAAACCATATTCATTGAAAAAGATCATTTTATGCTTAAAATTTATGTGTTGAATAATATTTTAAATGTTTTTGACTCTTAATACTTAAATTGGTTTGTTATAAAAAAACTAATCATTTTTGGATTTATAATCTATCGAAAACTAAATTTTACCAAAATAATGTTTTATTAAATTAATTTACCAAAATACTTTTAATATAATTTAAATATTACTTTTGTTTTATAAGGTTTAACATATTTTTCTTAAATTTTAAAAAATATATTAAAAATAAATAAAATTATTCATTAAATATTTATTTTATTAATAATTTTTTATGAAATATGATGTCTCTCTTATATAATGATGAATTAATAATTTTCACAATTTTGGACAAATCATCATATTTTTTACTTTTTATAAAAACAATTATTTTAGAAAAATTAATAAAGTTAAAAATAAGTGAAAATTATGTTGATAAATCAAATGATAATTTTTTTCAAATTCACATCCTAATTTATTGAATTTTTTTTAATTAAAAATATAATCATATTGAAAAATCTAATTTTATTTGAAAATGAATGTTTATATGTTAACTATATGTTTTCCTATAAATTATTATCTAGTTTAGTGTCAAATTTTTATCAATTAAATCAATATATATTATTATTATTCAATCATAATAAATATACTTCCGTGAGATTAAATTATAATTCCTATAAAATAATTTTTTTGGCATAAAGTTGATTGAGAAAAAATGACTTTTTAAAAAGTACTAAAATTAATGATAAATATATAAGTAATTATTCTATAAAATTTTGTTAGAATACTAATTTATATGTACATAACCCCTTATTATATATATATAATACATAAGAATTAGATAATATTTGATTTTTGTTTGGGGAAGTGGTTCAGCCTGCATAGATCTTTGGTCAATATCTGTAATCTTAAACTTCTCCTATATATGGTTTCACTCAAACTAAATTTTCATAAGTTGAACTGGGTATTGTTTCATGGTAAACCATAGTGATGTTAAATACCTTTGATCATAGGTTAATGGGCTTCATTAGGATAAATTCTGATTCTAGGATCTATTCCTTCCTACTTTTATATTGATCTTATAAAGTGGTTACTTTAATTTTTTATTAGCTACTTTAACAATTATGTTTTCTTGGGAATACATAATATTAAAAATATATCCATGTTATTTATTTTATTTACATATTGTTCTTGAAAAATTATATTTAATATATAATTTATTTGAATATAATTTAAATTTAATTATCATGTTGTTACACTAATGTAACTATATATCCTAGAATGATATGAATCAAGCCACATGGTGTTCTTAAAAGAGGGCATCGATATATATTTGGATCAAATGAGATATATAAGGGGGAATTTATCAAATTTCAATTCTAGTGAAAAAGAAATGATTTTTTACTAAGAGTTATCACAATACTGTCCCTTGATTATGTGGATGATTAGGCTCAATATGGCGGGCAACCATATGCAGTTTTTAGGTCATATAGGGTGGACTGAGGATTCATGTAGTTTATGTTTAACAACTTCGACCAATTCCATGATGTTTAATGTCATTTGTTTAGTATGTTTTACATTATGTTTAATTTCACAATATAATGTATTTTTTCATTCAATGAGGGTGAACATTATATATAATTTAATCTCATATAACGTGGACCTAGGTGATATGTGGTTTAAGGTCATATGATTAGGACCTTATATGGTTTAGTTTAATGTAAGGAGATAAATAATTATATTTCATGTTGTTGAAGGAAATATGAGTAGGACTAATTTAAATGTATCTTCATAGATCCTTCTATTGTTTAATTGAAACATGTTGCCTCGTCTTAATGAAGATTTGTCAAGGAACCCTGGGTTGATGTGGGTGAAAAAAAGTTGAATTTAAAATTTTCTTATAGGGAATCTCAATATATAATTTTCATTCTGGAGTCTATTGTGGGAAGACCCACCAATAAGGATAATGGAAAAATATAGGGACCCAATATATTATAATTAAATATCCTATCTTTTTTATGAATATTCAATACATTTAGTAAACTAACTTATACTTACCATAACATTTCAGTGTCTTTAGAGACCAAAAACACAATCTTCTTATTTCATGAAATATTTTCAAAATATCTAATAAAGAACTTCTTAAATAGTACTCCTATTATGAATAAACTACCCAAACCTTTATTCATAACTCTTGGAAGGAAACATAAGAAAGGGTTAGCTTAGATTATTTTCAAGTTGAAATATAAGAAATAATAATCTACAATCATATTAAATCATAAAATAATTATATAGTTATGTGATCATAAAAAAAACAAAAGATGTTTATACCAAACCTATCATAGATAATAAATATGAGTTATGGAAAAAAATTATCATTTCATAAAACATGGATCAAAAGCATGATAAATCGTCCTAAATAAATCATTAAACATACACTCATTTAATTAAAGTGTGGAAGCATAAAAAATATTTCTATATGTCAAGGTTAACTACCAATAGCATCAATATTGTGTACCATGAATAATCACATATTTCCCATTAGGAACCCAGATGTACCATCATCCCATATTAGACTGAGCCCATTGACTTATTTCCCATTATTATATCATGAAATATAAATATTTACCCAATTAATTGGAGGTAGATATAGGGTCCACCCATATCATTATGAAAAACATATTCATGTGTACCACATTGTTATAAAACATTCATCATATCAGCACATCATAACAGGTGTGAAGAAAACATGTTTGACTAACACTTCATCAATTCACTATTACATAAACCAAAAAAAATAAATAGGTTTCTTAAAAATTTCATCAATATAAATAATAACATTCCTGATAAATAATAATTATGGAATCATTTAATATTATCCCAAATAAATTATATGTAACCTAAAAGGATTCCATATAATATGGAAAATTATTTTGAAAGATAAATTGGAACATTTCTTGAGGAATGTAGCCATTCCACTTTTAAAAACACTTTTTAAAACATAAAAAATTGTAAAAATTATTTTTCTTTAAAAATAAACTTTGAATTATATAATGAAATCTTTAAAAATTATTTAATACACTTCTTGAATAAACTATCCTTTCTATTTTGAAAATATCTTTTTAAAACTAAAAAATTCATAAAACATTTATTAAATCAAATTAATTGAATATAGTATTTGAAACATATAAATTAATATTTAAACCAATAATTTGGTCATAATGATTGAAAATATCATTCATGTTGTATACATTATAACAAAGATTCCTTTCACTTTTTCTGTAAATCCAAATACATATTATTTATAAAAGTACGTTAACATTACTTTAATGAAAATTGTAAAAAGATAATAAATGTGTAATTTTTTATTAATAAATACTTTTAATGATTTTAAAAAAATTCAGAACATATTTAGAAAACATCAATTTTGAAGAGAGATGATTTTCTTCCAAACAGTTAAATTATGTCATTTATCCTTTATAATTTTTTTTGAACTATTGAATAAATAAATTGAGAAAAATTAAGGTAAACCAAGTATTATCATGAAAAAATTATATGATAATTAATTTCATGAGTTTCTCGGGAGATGGATCATAATATTTCATCATTGGAAACATAAATATAAACCATCCTGATAATTGTTGAAATTGTATCATAAAAACCTTACCACTGTGGTAAAGTTTACACCATAAAACCCATGAAAGAGAGATCCTAAAAGGGATATTTATTTCAAAATAATTTTTTATATAATCATCATTATATAAATTCAAGTTAAGTATATACACCACATAGAAGAAATACTGAATATGCCATGTGTCTCACAGAAAATAAAAATGACACATAAATCTCTTACCATAAGTATCTACTTCTATTTTTCAAATTTAGACCTCCTATATAATAAATATATGTTTATTATACGTATATTAAGGATTGAAAATAATATTTATAAAACAATATATGATTTATATATTACATTTTATTACATTTTCAATAACAAATCTATGTTATAGTCACATTTCGGGCAGTGTTAGCTTTGTATTTTGTGTATGTTTTGATTTTTTATTTTTTGGTACTATTACTTTGATCATGGTTCCATAATCGCCATTAATATAAAAATTTTATAAATAAAATATATATTAATTATATATTTGTTTATTGTGATCTGTAAAATTTAGACATAGAAAATGAAATACACCGTTCATGGAGACTATAGGCCATACATTAACATGATAGCTGTTTCCATTTTCCAAATGGAAAGGAAAAAAATTAAGTTAAATAGTATATTACAATAAAATAATTATTATTCTCTAATATAAATCACACATTTTCAGTAAAACTATTTGTATTACCTACAATGTAAAAAGTAATGAAATCACATCGCTTCACGAGGTGGTTGTCCGCCGTACACATGAATTATGTTATCATATTACCATAAAATGGAAGGTATAAAGGAAAATGTAATATGATGATTCCATAAGAATAATTATGTAGTAAATATAATATATAAAAAATTAATGAATGTTTATATACCTTAGTGGTGGGTGGATAAGGAAAAATAATAACATTTGTTTATGATATGGTAGCCCACCGTACACACAAATAATGATTTTGTAACCCATTTGATGGAAGAGAAGAAGGATTTTGGTAATTAATTTAACATAATAACATATAATTATATGTTATATACTTATTCTATTATATAATCTTGTCTTAATAATAATTCAAGTCGGTGGTGGTAGAAATAAAACAAATGCTTGGTTAGTGATGTCCCCTCTTCTTCATACAACTACATTTGGTTTACACAAAAATGATTTTTAGGTTGGATATATGAACAAAATAAGGACTATAGGATGATAGTAAAGATTTAATTAAGTAATTTGCATTTTTCTTGGCTAAAAAAGGGGTTTTCAAGTGTTAATAATAGAGGAGAGGGGTGGCCTTTTATAAGTAAGGTGAGTGGCACAATTGTAATATTTGAAAAGAAAAACGTGTACTAATGTTTTTTAAATGAAAAAGGATGAAAAATTTTCCATTACTGAATTTATAATATATAACTTCAAAATATTAACATTAAATGGTTTTTGGAATTGTTTTGGATCATTTTTAACCCTTATCATTTTAGTTTAAAACCTATTAAATCCATTTTTACATTAATTATAGTTAATAATTTTTGTTTTTTAATTATTAATTAGGGTAAAAAATTTAATTTTACCATATAATATAATATAAACTATTCTTATTCAAAATATGGAATCCATTTTTTCGAATTACATTCACATAAGTGTAAAAAGTATAATTTAAAATTAATATCACAAACATGATGAGAAAGCTGGTTTCCCAAAAAAAAGGTTCAAAAATTAAAATCTGTTTTATATAAAAATTAAATATTAAATTGATCGAAATTACATAAAATAGATTCATATATATATATATATATAATTCAAAACATTTAAAATTTAAAACCAACTTAAAGTCATTTTAATTTTCTTAAATTCCTTAAAATTAATGACAAATCTTAGTTGAAAACATTATTTTTCTATATTCGTTGAAAAATTTATATTCTTAGAGAATTTTTAAAAATTCCTCTAAGATAATTTTGAAATGATGATTAAAAAATAAATTTCAGTTTTTAAAATAATTTCTTTACAGATTTTTAATATTAATTTTAAAATAAGTGCAAAAAAGGGGACAAAATTGTTTTTTTGAAAAAAATAGTTCTGAGCATAAAATTAGATTTATTCATATATATTATCTTGAAAACAAAAAATTCAAATTTTAAAATATTTGACATTTATAATATATAAATTTAATTAAAATAATATACCAACGTTTTTTGAAAATTTATTGAGGGAAAAAAGTTTCCGTGCATAAAAATTGTTTTTTAGAAAAATATTACCTTTATTTTCAAATATTTTTTCATTTTAATTTCCATCTAACTGGACACTAATTAATTAGTTTTATATATATGTGTAAACTATATATTTTCATTATTTAGTAAATCAAATTCATACCCACCATTCAAATGGATAGGTTATTACTATCATATTAAATAATAATATGTTAATTTTATGTCATGTTTTGTCAAAACTCACTGTTCCATGTAACTAAAACTAAACTCAGTATAACATGTAACACATAATATAGAATTTGTTAAATTCCTTTGAAAGAAAATATTTCAAAAAATATCATGGTGTTACACTTAATACCTATATTTTATTCTTGAAAAGGGGAAATGTTCTAGTGAAATGACCAGGAACAATGAAATTTATACCAAAGGGCCCTTACATACATTAGAATCATTGATTATGGGAGGAGATGGTGAAATGGTTTCTTATAGCATTGAGTCATGTGATGAGAACCCTTACATTACTAAATTAGTTAAATATTAAAATAATTTTCATATTTTCTTATGGGATTTCAAGTGATAACCATGTATTATTAGGGATCATAGATAGATCTTGATATAGTGTAAGGAAACTAGGCTTTCAAATGTATCCAATTCTAAGAAGTTTACCATATTAAATGATAGAATATATGTTCTTATACAATTTATAATCATATAAATATGGAAAAATGTTTGATATTTTAACTTTATACTACAATGATGTTACACCATACAATTTAATATCACATGATAAATTCATTATGCCATGATGTTTATAGTTTTACAGCATGGAATAGGGTTTTCCTACTTTTAGGTATGATGTTTCATAGTCATTATAAATTAACTTATAAAAAAACCAATAATATCATGTCATTCATGCTTGGTGCGAGAAAAAATGGGAATATAGGAGACTACTTGTATCATGTGAGATCATATTATAGGGATTTATATTAAATTTGAAATTTATGATCCCCTAATGGGGAATTTTTTTGTAAAATTTATAATGATGTAATAAGGAAATGTGATTAGTTTTTCATGGATTAAATTAAATAATTAATATATAAAACTCATCTCAGTTCTATGTAGGGAATGGAATCGATATGATGGAGTAGAGGGTTAAACACCTAGACAAGGAGGGGATAGTTTAATTTTTACTGCTGGACCTAGTTTAAGAAGTAAGATAATTAGTAAATATCATATACAAATATGAATTAATAAATATATTGTTTTAAAAAAAATATCCCCAAATATATGTAGCATATATTTAGGGATGATTAATTTTCTAAATTTTATAGATGACCAAAACAAGGGAGGACGCTATAGTGGTATCTTGGCCGAAGCATTGAGATACACCAAAAAGTTGTGTATGAGTCTAGCATATGTTGTTGAAACAAAAATATATATCACATATGTAAAAATTTAATCCATATATATATTCTTTAAAATGTAATGGAAAATTATCAAACTTGTTTTAGTGTAAATAATGAAATAGAATACATCATGAATAGGAGAAGGGTCTATCAATAAGATAGAGTGAGGGGAATATTTGTGATTGAGTTTGTGGCTAATTCCTTGTATTGAGATTTCACTATATATTATATAATAACATGAATAAATCCATGTATTATTCATGACACGTTCACTATTAATATCATACTATTATACAGGAATACGTTCATTCCATTTTCTACCCAGATCTGTTTAATGTGTAGTTAATTTACAATGATGATTTTTGATGACTAGGAATGAGAAACAGGGAAACCTGATGTGGATGTGGTTTCATTTTTAGGATTAAAATAGATAAATATATCATAGTAAAAGACTTTTAAAGAACACAGAATATGATATGGTAAAGTCGTACACCAGAAACATTTTATGTGGACATTATATGGAAGTTAGGTCCCTTAAAATGAATATATGTTATAGCATTTAATATCATATGAAAATGATTAAACTCTTTTAGATTAGAGTCAGAAAGAATAAAATTGGGAGGTTTAGTTTTACATTGTGCTTCTAAGATGGTTTTCTATGTAGTATAATGTAATGAGGTTTGGACTATGATGTTATACAATTTAACCTCATGTGACATGGGTGTTAGTTCTGACATAACTTTTCAGGATGAATGCTTTTCATTTTCTGTGAGAATTATCATGATTCATGAAATTTGAGACTCATGATTATATATCTTTTTAAGCCTTCATCTATTCTATTTTAGAGAGATATTTAAAGATAAATAATCTTAAAATAAATTTCTCAAGAGTTGACGAGATAGAAAAATGAAATGGATGATCATTCATAATAACCACCTTAGCTTTCTTGAATTTCTAAATCATGAGATGCTTATTCATTAAGGAATGTTAAACACATGTAATGACATATATAAGATTTAATAAATACGTATTGTATCATCTATCGCTAATATATTTGATTCCCTGACTCTTTACCACACTTAGTGTGTTCTCCTTTGGGTATTCATATAGTTTATTAGGGGTTTGAATGCTATTAAATCCATTATCCATTCTTCAATATTCTAATAAGTCCAATATTTATAGAATATTCTTATCCTAATTGTGTGTCCTAATAATTTCTGATATGGGTAGTAATTGGGATGGTCTCTCAAATTCTACTAAATTTTTTTCATCTTTGGAAAATCAATAAAATAATTTTTCATGGAATTGAAAAAATACTCATAGACATTTTTTGGGTGGAATGAATATTCATTGATTCACCTATACTTGAGAAACAGATGAAAATATTTCTTCCCATGTGTGTCACACATAATTTTTTGGAAGGAGGACATGGTTTAATTTATATCTAGGGGTAATGACTCAGGGTTTATTAGTAATATTTATCTCTCAAAAAAATGTTTTTTACACTATAATATATAGTTTTATAAACATAAGAAAACTAACAAAACTTTATTTCAGTAATTAATATTCTTACATTAATTTTTAATGAAATAGATCAAAATTCAAAAAATAAAAAATTCACAAAAATATAAAATAGGAAAACTAAAATGGGAAAATTTTGATTACCATGTCTACTAGAATCATCTCCCCAAAATCCAACACTATTGAAAAGAAAAAAAATAATGGTTATCAATAATATATCTTAGTAGATGTAAATATAGAGTTTTGAGATGAGTTGAGTTGAATATTAAGTGAAATAATTAAGTTTTATTTATAGGTGGTAATGTTATTGTTGGAATAGTAACACGACTTTTGGAATAGTACCCTGACAATAACGAATTGTAACATGACTACTGAGACATGTAACATTACTTTTGGAATAGTATTTTTACCCAAAAATAATAAATTATGATATAAATAACATTTATCAAGATTAATTTATTTAAATAAATATATTATAATTCCAAAAAAATAAATATAATTATTAAACAGCTCAAAGAAAATATAACCACATTTTAAAAAAACCGTATTTTAAATAATTCTATAGATATCATTATTTTTATATTAAAAATTAAAATTAACTATTTTTGAAATTTATTTTCATAAAATTAATATAATTTTTTAAATCATCATGTAAATTATTTAGGGGTTCTTTTTTTCTAATTTTACGAAATACATCATTTTTTGATTAAATTGTAAAAATATAGTTTTTTCACAAAACTTGTGTATCACAAATTAAATAATTCATGATGTAATAAGGAAATAATCATTTACATAACTTGAGCTTAATCAATGATATATTTTATTTCATAAATTATTCATTAAAATATGATAAACATAATTTCCATTCCTAAAATGAACTTTACAAAACCTAAATTCAAAAGCAATTCTTTAAAATAACAATATTTTATTCTTTCCACATTTTTTTTAAAACTAATGAAATTTAATTATAAAGGGGGATTTAATGTATTAAAAAAATTATTTTATATTTATATATGTTCTATACTGTAAAAAATTCACAGTTATAAGTATTACATTGGAAACATTATTTTATTGAATATTATATTCTAAAAATACCCCTCTCCCCAATTATAAATAACCCCTCTCCATTCCTTTGGAAAACTAGTCCTCTCAACCATTCCAAATACTAATATCTTCCCAAATAATCTATTTCATCCCACTTATAATATTTAGTTACATTCTGGTGTAATCCAACTATAATCACCACAGGAGTTATAGTTCTATACAAGTGAAGCTACACTAAGGAGATAGTAATTGTCTATTAAATCATCCATTTTTTCCAGTTAATTTCTTATTTTTCCAAATTATATTGAAAATATATACTATAATATTATTTATGTAGTAATTTAACTTTATATTAATTATTTTAACATACTGTAACGGTCATATTTACGACAAATATAAATGTCACACTTCACTTTCCTGTTATTTTGAAAACATCCCATTAAATGTTGGTTAACCACCTACAGAGATGTTACCAAGACAATTCATATAACCAACTTTATGGATGGACAAAATTTATTATATATAATATATAAATAATTAATTAAATTTATTATATTATTCTATAGTTAATCATACATTTCTATAAATATACAATGAATGAAAATAAAGAAATCCTAGGGAACCATGAAATTTTTAAGAAAAACCTGATATGAAAATTATCCAATTTCATCAAAAGAAATTATGAAATACAATAAAATTAAAATAATTGTTAAATATTTTTATAAATGACTAATTTTAACTTTGGGATATATTTTTTGATTAATCTAAGTTTATTATACATGATGCGAAAAGGCCACTAAATAAAGTAGGAATTAAGGTGAGGAGATTCTTAAACTCAGCTCCTTCTTTTGGGTGATCCCTATTTCACAAAATATTTGGTATGAATGCTCCCATAATGTACCTTAAATATCACTTCATTATTCTTCCCTTTTATTTTAATGTATATACATTTTTCATAGTTAATTTTCTGCAAAAACAAATATTTTCCAAAATAAATATTCTTTCCAAAATAAATCTTGATTATTTCAGTTGTTTCTTCTTCACTCAAAGGGGATGAAGACTATATCAAAATGTTTTCCCTTTTTCATTTGGGAATCCCAAGCTTATTCATGAAATTATAATTGATAAAATTTTAGGGAATCCACTTCTTTCCACAGATAATTTCACGACTATGATTGTTATATATTTTATGTGGCATGCATTATTATATAAATATACTAGTGTGATGAGTGAGGCTGAAATTATATATTCTAATAATTAATTGGACCAGGTGATGTATCTCATGAGATGATGTGTATTATTTAAGAAAATGATTAAATATTTTTTCACAAGATGATTATATGATGATTCACATATGTTATGTGTGAACATAAAACATGATTATTTTACAACAATGTGTGGTATTTGACCAATGTGATATGATGTTTCATTTTTATAAAATTCCAAATTCCATTTCTTTATAACATGTTTCCTTCATGATGTTTATGTTGATCCTAAATTTAGGATATGATGAGGATTATGCTCACCCATGTAATATTGATTGAAGTTCATAATTCATCTTCTTATTAAGATTAAGCTAACTCATTTCATTTATGTATATCCTGAGTTTATTACTTTTAAGTATGAGAATAGTAGGACCCCTAAGAATATAGAGAATCGTGAATTAAATATTGTTGCTGTTTTTTATCCACAAGTTATGTAATATCTTAATGTTTCCATGAAAATAAACCTTTGGATCTCAGAATTTGTATGGATATTATGTTTTTTACCATTAGAATGATGTAATAGTCATGTAATAAAAATTAGGGTCTCTCTAGTTGGTATTAGATAATGGTTTTTCTAATTAAGGAATTAGTATTAGAGAATGATAGTGACAAAACATTGGATAAGACTAAGTATATATAAGCATCCAAGATGCTTTGTTTTAGAAAAATGATAAACATAGGGATACCATAGGATATGAATTTAGAGTTAATTTCATGAATGAATAAATTATTTATTATTACTTTGTTAACCTATGATTTTTCAAACCTTTTCTATTTCAGAAAATTTTGGGAATGAGGAGAAACCAGGACAACATCCTATTTGAGGGATTATACAGTGATTCTATGAATGAAATTCAAAATTATATGGGAGGCAGAGCTAACAACCTCATTTAAATACATACCCAGTTGTCTCAAGATATGAATAATAACCTATACCAAGTAGAAAACCCACCATCACCCCAGATGGATCAAGTAGTCAATGAATCCTTTATTTTAAAATGACCATCGACATTTAGTGTAACTTCCAATCCACTTGTCAGGTAATATTGGGGTTACTTAAGGGACAAGATCATTTCTATGATCCATCATTCTAAGAAGGAGACGGTGACTCTAGACATTTATTGTTTAAATGGATAATATGATCAATTTTGGGTATTGATAATGAACACCACTATGAAGGATGAAATGGAGGATATAGAGTGGGAATAATTTAAGAAGATATTTCTTACTATGAATTTCCCTCAAACTCTTTGAAAAAATATAGTTATAGAATTAAATGATTTGAATCAAAAGGAAGGTGAATAGGTCACAAATTATGAGTAAAACATTGTAATTATTCCATGATATGACTCTTGATTTTATTTAAAAAATTATTGAAAAACTAATATATTCTATAGTAGTTTAAAACCAAACCTTTAAAATGATATATCTATTGGAGAATCTGAGAGTTGTAAAGAAGTTGTTCAATGTGCTATCAAAATAGATATGGCGTTCATAGAATAGTCCCATGGTTATATTTATAAAAAGAGAATAATGGTGTTTCATGTTATTGGGTCAAATGACATTAGAGGAAAGAGAATCCAACTACCCACATGTCCAAAATGTTAGAAGAATCATCTTGACAATTACCTCAAAGGGAAAATGAAATGATTTAAGTGTAGGGGAGAAGGAAATCAGGATCATAAATATCAAATATACATGAAGAATTTTACCAACACGATAGAGTAAAGGAAGGAACCTCCTAATGAATCACCCATTGTTCAATTCATCTACTATAGGGAGAAAAGAAACTATGTCGGCCAGTGCACTAAACCACATGAATTTGATTGAAATTGGCATAAAAATAACCAAGACAAATGGAGGAATATAATGTTTATTCCACCACTACTACTGAAGTGGAGTGTTAAAATAATATCATACAAGGTATGCTTCCCATTTACGCAAAAATTGTAACGCCCCGACCCCAGTTACCCAAAGTCGGTTCATTATTGTGTAACATTGGCATGATCAAAAAAGATAAAATCTCAAAAGGCTGATTAGTTTAGTAACCTTGTAAACACTAGATACATTCATAAATGTTACATTACATCATAAAGTGAAAAATCACAATAACATAGTCCCCATAGTCCACACTTCTATCCCCTTCAGACTATCCCTTTAGGTCAGTCATAAAATATTTCTTCACATCCTAGGAAAAATAAAACATTGAAAGGTGTGAGCTCAGATGCTCAGTAAGGATAACAATATAGGTGAAGCTTTCAAAAATAAACATAAACATTTAAGGCAATGTATGATTAAAACAAAAGACTTTTAAAATTGAACTTCAACATAATATGGCCAAAGTAAAAAGAGATAATTCCATTTACTTATTCACATGGATATTCTACTGGTCGAATAATCACATGAAATATCAATAACCACTTTCATAATGATGGAATTCATAATTCCAGACTATAATAACCACGTAGCCAAGGCCTCGTGCCAAGACTACAAATAAGAATTTGTCAATGACTTGTGCCAAGACACTAGTTTGACTCATGAGACCTGCCGATGAATCGAGGAGCTATAGCGGGCTCCACCCATCACTTATTAAGTCCAATGCATTCCTCATATGAACAGGTTTAAACATATCATAAACCATAACATAATTGTATCATATAAAACATTCATAAAGGAAACATAACATTTCCACATTTCAATCACAAGATATCAATACAACACATTGATATAATAAAAAACACTTTCAAAACCATTTTCAATACCAAAATAAAAGAAAATTAAAACATGGTATTTATTTTTCATTTAAAAAATGTTATGGCTTGTAGGGGAAGACGAAACTCAAATAATGGTCATGGCGGTAGAGAAGTCGTTGTTGTTGCATACATACGACAAAAAAAACATTCCATTTTTTCATTTAGTAAAATGCTTCGTATAAAAAATATTTCTTTTGAATAAATGTAAAAGTAAAAGGGGTTTATACACTGTATAAATGAAATTTTTGTAGAAAACAAATTATGCCTCAATAAATGGAGATTGAGACAAAGTACCTTACAAAGTCAATTTTTTAAATAAAATAGATCTATTATGTGTATTCACTATAAGTACACATAATGAAATTACAAATACAAGATAGGATATAATAATATCATGACATTATTTGAAAGTAGGAGATTAACCCAAAGAATGGAAATTGTGTTAAGAAGATCCCTTACCTTGTGTCCGACTTGGCTCGACCGTTCTTTAACCTCCATAAAATAGGGTAACTCTTTTTTATTTGAGCCAAAGGATTCCTTGGGAAGACTTCTTCCCAAAGTGAGGCATGTAGGAGTAAGAGAGGGAAGTTGAGAGAGTATTTGGGAAGAGGTTGGCCAAGCCAAAAGGCTTTGAAGGTGTGAATAAGTCGGTAGTGGTGGGGGCCTTTTATAAGAGGAGAGGAGGGGCACTCTTGGAAAGTAATAAAATGTTACTTTATTATATAATGAGTTTCAGATTTTAAAGGTCCCACACTTATATATTTCGAGTCTAAGGTGATAAGGGTTCTAAATCCACCCATCCAATAGGTTTTTGACATGTGTAGGTCTTGGATTTTACATTATCTTTTCATTTTATTTAAATCATTAAATAATGAGGTAATCACTACATCATCATGGTGTCATAAATAATTTAATTTATTTAGTGTATAAAAATTATAAAAAAATATCATGATTTAGGAAATATTTTTAGGTTTCTAATGAATATTTATTGTAAAAAATATGACTTTTATAACCCCATTTAAAAATTGTTTTAGTAAAACAACTCATGTTTGTGACATTTTTATTTTAACATTAAATAAAATGTTTTTAGTGTCATTTTCCTACCAAAGTGGCTCCATGGGGTCCCCAAGTTGACCCCTGGATTTTCTTGGTCGTCCATGACTCATCCAATAGGGGTATGACCAATGTAAGGGTATTTTCATATTTTTATAATACCATTTTTACCATAAATTTCACTAATTACCTTTAATCGCGATTAATTAAACTTAAAAGTTACTATTCACCAAAAATTATTTTTATCCCATTGAACCACATTTTACTTTATAATGAAAACCATGTATGTCGGATTTTTGAAAATCAAATCACAGAAGTGGTAATGTTTCATTTAAACGAAAAATCAGTTTTTTTAATTATCACTTAGTGGTTTCACTATTCATTAAGAATTGAAGTTTTTCAGAACAATGCCAAAATTTCACCCTAAGCTATAATTGATATTCCGAATTCAAAAATGATGTCTTTTTTTAAAAAATTCAAAACATATAAGTTGCATTAATTAATTTTATAATTAATTCCCGTTGTCACAACAAATAGCATGTTTTTAAGAAACAATATATATCAAAAGATTGACAACTGTTTATATCCAATTTCAAAGTGAAATTAATTCTAATGAACACCCTTGGATAAAATGGTAAAAATATATTCTAATTATACTTTAAAACCACTCAATATTATAATTTATCAATATAAATTTTTTTTATTAAAAACGTTGTTTTCAAGTATTTTTCATTATTGATAGAAAATTGGAAGTTCTCAGAAAATTACAAAAAAATCAACTTAGGATAATTTCAATATTCCGAATACAAAAATGAAGTCAATTTTGAAATATAGAATATATATAATTTCAAAAGGTGGGTATTACTATTCATAATTCCTATTTTGATTGATCGCGGTGTGTTAGAATCTCAAACTTGCGTACAATGCAAGCTATCAAATTATTGAAAGAGAAGCATATTGTGGAAGCTCGGGGTGTTACATTCTCCCCTCCTTCAATAAATTGAACCCTCGCAATTTGAAATTTTTCTTTGAAAATAAAAGGATGAAAATAGAAAATACCTTTGTGGACGACCCACATCAGAAATAAGGTTAATAAAATTTAGCCTTAATAAGTGGGAAAGGGAAATGAAAAAGTCACCACCAAATTATGATATCGATAAGGAGATCATTGGTGGAAATTAGAAACATATAATTGGAAAAAAAACTTAAATATTTGTAGGGAGTGATTGATGTCATCAATCAAACAAAAATGTAAAATTGATGCCCCCAAAGCCTTCAATCTATGTTGATTTAAAATATTATCAGTTCAACAAGACATGAGGTATTAGGATAATACATTTTTTTGTTTTAATATTCCTTTACTAATGTTTAAGAATTAATTTATTCATAGAATAATAGATAGTTATATATATATTTATGCTTGACAAGTAGAGTTTCAACCTTCGACTAATTTCTACCACAAACTCATCTTTCACTCGAAAAGACAATAGAGCTCAAAAATATTATATTTATCCTAATCGTACAAGGTTCAAAATATTAATACATACTATTTAGATTAGGAAAACTATTTTTTAATAACTAGGGACTTCTTATAGGCGAGTGGTAGGTAATAAAGGTTTTTTCCACTATGGTTGTGGGTTCGATTCCTATAGCTTTGTCTGACGCGACGAGTTATCCCCCAACCTACAGGTTGTCCTTTTTCCTAAAACTATAGTATTATAATATTCCAAAAATAATATTCAGAAATGTTTTAACCTTGAACAATACTATCCAAGGTTCAAATTAATCCATTCCAACCTTTATAGTTATCCAAAATACTTCTATCCAACTCATTGTCAAAATTTTATAAGGAAGGTAAACATAATGAAGATCCTTTTTCTGCACAACAACATGTGAACACCTTCATCGTGTATTCTTTTAAAACACTACAACATCCTGAATTACCATAAATCCTTATTGATTACATTAATGATCCCTTATTCCTTATAGAATACAAGATATACTCCTTCTATCCAAAAAATGTATACAAATCATTAATCAGTTTCTAGGAAGTTAAGAATATCCAAAATAATTTATCCAAATCAATAATGTATTATTCCAAAATCACTATCTCGGTATCATAACCATATTATGGTTTATCTTTCTCTCAACCATATATTTTCCAAAAAATTAACCTACTGTGGAGTCACTTTTCTTGGTTCCACACAATCTCAAGTCCTTGATGAAATAGTATTACATTACAATCCTTATATACTCCATAATTATTATAACAAGTACATCATTGATACAACACTCAAATGACAAAATTATTTAATAAAAACACAAGAACTCAAATAATTCATCATCATCTGTGGTAGTATCATAACTTTATTATTATCCAATAACATCATTTGGGGAATACTATGATGATTTGGACATTGTTTTGCGTAGTGTCCCCACTTCTTGCAGATGAAGCATTGTATATTTGAAACCTTTTTCTTACCCTCATAGTCACACACTTGGTGTCCTTTTTCTCCACACTTATAACAAACTCTCATTCCATTCAGGCAAGATCCATGGTGTTTCTTCCCACAGTTGTCACATATTAGAAAATTTTTCTTTCCCCTCTTCCCTTTATCCATCATTCTCATTTCCATCCTTTTCTTATCTTTCTTCACTTCAAAGACATAGGACTCAGAGAATTATTTACTTATCTTATTAACAGATGATACTATTTCATCATATGTTGAGAACACATGGGAGACTATTTCACTTCTGAATGTTGGCTTAATACCGTGAAAGATATGATCCTTCTTACTCTTTGGGTCATACGTATTGATGGAGTTCACATTACTTCTACTGGGTGCCATTTCTAAACAATGGCATAAACTAGGTTAGTTTATGAATTGCAGTGAATAACTCTAAACTTGTAAAATACTTAATGTAAATTGAATGTTTTATGGATATAATCCATAATCATAAAAAAAAATTATTTGAGGAAGTATATACTCATAAACCCTTCATAATGGTTTTTTAAAAAATAAGAATTATCCTAATCATATCCCCTGGGAGTGTCGTAACCAAGAGTGCAGTAAGGCCCGTTGTCGTGCACCAGTTCCTATTTGAGTCTAGATCAAAGCGGTGTTTTCGGGTTTTACCCCTAGGTACATCTATGCCAGAACAACCTCTACCTGCTCATATCTAGACAGGGATGTATTACTCGGAAAACTCACAAAATCTCTATAATACCAAAATTCTAGGAAGTTCTTCTATACTAATAATCAAAGTTTATCTTTGGGATATGTGCTCCAATCAGAGTTTATCTAAATCTAGCTTCCAAGGTTAGTACTAAACTTCCTCTGATACCAACTGTAAAGCCCCGACCCATGTTACCCAAAGTCGGTGCATTATTGTGTAACATTTTCATGATCACAATAGAAAAAATCTCAAAAGACCGATTAGTTTAGTAGCCTTGGAAACACTAGATACATTCATAAATGTTACATTACATCAAAAAGTGAAAAATTAAAATAACATAGTCTCCATAGTCCACACTTCTACCCCCTTCAAACTATCCTTGTAGGTCAGTCATAAAATATTTCTTCACATCCTTGAAAAAATAAAACATTGAAAGGGGTGAGCTCAGATGCTCAGTAAGGATAACAATATAGCGGAAGCCTTCAAAAATAAACATAAACATTTAAGGAAATGTATGACTAAAACAAAAGCCTTTTAAGCATGAACTTCAACATAATATGGCCAAGGTAAAATGAGATAATTCCGTTTACATATTCACATGGATATTCTACTGGACAAATAATCACATGCAATATCAATAACCACTTTCATAATGATGGAATGCATAATCCCAGACTATCAAAACCATGTACCCAAGGCCTCGTGCCAAGACTACAAATAAGATTGTGTCAAGGCCTCGTGCCAAGACACTAGTTTTTCTCTTGAGACCTGCCGATGCAACGAGGAGCTATAGAGGGCTCCACCCGTCACTTTTTAAGTCCAATGCATTCCTCATATTAATAGGTTTAAGCATATCATAAATCATATCATAATCGTATCACATAAATCATGCATAAAGAAAACATAACATTTCCACATTTCAATCACAAGATATCAATACAACACATTGATATAATAAAAAACACTTTCAAAACCATTTTCAATACCAAAATAAAAGAAAATTAAAACATGGTATTTATTTTTCATTTAAAAAATGTTATGGCTTGTAGAGGAAGCCGAAACTCAAATAATGGTCACGGCGGCAGAGAAGTCGTTGTCGCCGCATACGTATGACAAAAAAACATTCCATTTTGTCATTTAGTAAAATGTTTCGTATAAAAAAGATTCATTTTGAATAAATGTAAATGTCAAAGGGGTTTATACACTGTATAAAAGAAATTTGTGTATAAAACAAATTATGCCTCAATGAATGGAGATTGAGACAAAGTACCTTACAAAGATCATTTTTTAAATAAAATAGATATATTATATGTATTCAATATAGATACAAATAATGAAATTAAAAATACAAGATAGGATATAATAATATCATGACATAATTTTAAAGTAGGAGATTAACTCAAAGAACGGAAATTGGGTTAAGAAGTTCCCTTACCTTGTGTCCGACTTGACTCGATCGTTCTTTAACCTCCTTAAAATCAGGTAACTCTTTTTGATTTGAGCCAAAGGCATACTTGGGAAGACTTATTCCCAATGTGTGGCTTCTAGGAGTAAGAGAGGAAAGTTTAGAGAGTATTTGGTCAGAGTTTGGCCGAGCCAAAAGGCTTTGAAGGTGCGAATAAGGTGGTAGTGGTGGGGGCCTTTTATAAGAGGGGAGGAGGGGCAGTATTGGAAAGTAATAAAATGTTACTTTATTATATAATGTGTTTCGGATTTTAAAGGACCCACACTTATATATTTCTAGGATAATCTGATAAGGGTTCTAAATCCACCCATCTAATAGGTTTTTGACATGTGTAGGTCTTAGATTTTACATTATATTTTCATTTTATTTAAATCGTTAAATAATGAGGTAATCGCTGGATCATCATGGTGTCATAAATAATTTAATTTATTTAATGTCTAAAAATTATAAAAAAATATCATGATGTAGGAAATCTTTGTATCTTTATAATGAATATTTATAGTAAAAAATATGACTTTTATAACCCCATTTAAAAATTGTTTAAGTAAAACAACTCATGTTTGTGACATTTTTATTTTAACATTAAATAAAAACTTTTTAATGCCATTTTCCTACCAAAGTGGCTCCTTGGGGTCCCCATGTTGACCCATGGATTTTCGTGGTCGGACATGACTCATCTAATAGGGTTAGGATAAGTTTGAGGGTATTTTCATATTTTTATATAACAATTTTTACCTTAAATTTCACTAATTACCTTTAATCGCGATTAATTAAACTTAAAAGTTACTATTCACCAAAAATTATTTTTATCCCATTGAACCACATTTTACTTCCTACTGAAAACCATGTATGTTGGATTTTTTAAAATCAAATCATAGAAGTGGAAATGTTTCATTTAAAAGAAAAATCAGTTTTTTAACTATCACTTAGTGGTTTCACTATTCATCAAAAATTGACGTTTTTGAGAAAAATGCCAAAATTTCACCCTAATCTATAATTGATATTACGAATTCAAAAATGATGACTTTTTTACAAAATTACAAACATATATGTTTCATTAATTAATTTGATATCTAATTCCCGCCGTCACAACAAATAGCGTGTTTTTAAGAATCAATATATATCAAAAGATTGACAATTGTTTATGTCCAATTTCAAAGTGAAATTATTTATAATGAACACCATGGTATAAAACGGTAAAAATATATTCTAATTATACTTTAAAACTACTCAATAGTATAATTTATCACTATAAATTATTTTGATTAAAAAAGTTGTTTTTATGTATTTTTCGTTATTCATAGAAAATTGGAAGTTCTCAGAAAATTAAAAAAAATTCAACTTAGGATAATTTCAACATTCCGAAAACAAAAATGAAGTCCATTTTGAAATATAAAATATATATAATTTAAAAAAGTGGGTATTACTATTCATAATGGCTATTTTGATTGGTCGCGGTGTGTTAGAATCTCGAACTTGCGTACAATGCAGGCTATTGCATTGTTGAAAGAGAAGCGTATCCTGGAAGCTCGGGGTGTTACAAAAATGGAGAATGTTTTATTTCGTTCTAGTTTTATGCATTCCATTATGTCTTATAAGTTTTCTAGAACATTTCAATCAAATCATAGATAACATGGAGTAGTGATATCTATAAAACAAATAGTGGTGAAATCATTAATGAAAATTTGTTAAATCTTCTCTTATTAGGTTCTATGGGAACATTCTTTAAGAAAATATTATAATACTACCCTTCTTGAAATTAAACATAATACTGGGCATGGATTTTATCTCATTATATTAGGAACAAATCAAATATCAAGAAAGAAAAGATATATACTTTTATCCGGAATCATACCATGATCATATAAAAATTCAAGGAAGATCATGAATCAATTTCGGAAAATGCATCAACGGTGTGGTTTTTGATACCCTATGAAGGAGCACACCTTTCCCAAGTTCTTGTTTCAATGTATGGTATCAACCAAGATTAAATTCCCATTTTTAAGGAATATATTGATTTATTTCATAATGATTTATCAGTACTTCACCTATATTGTGAGGTTGAGTTATCAATAGAGAACATACTCAGAGTTACTTGTATCTCAAAATTCCCCTACCTAATGTCCCACTTGAAATGGAGGATATAAAAAATCATCTCTAAGATCATTTGAAAAAAGGCTTCATAAACCCTAGTGAATCACCTTGGGGTGCACTAGTTCTCATTGTCAAAATAAGGATAGATAAATGTGGATGTGCACCGATTAATGGGAGATCAACAAGACCACTAAGAATAGAAATTTTACTTTTATAAGGATTCATGACATGGTAAATTAACTATGAGGATCATAGTACATTCAAAGGTGGATCTTCGTTCTGGTTATTATCAACTTAAGGTGAAGAAGTAAGATATACATTTGACTACTTTGCATACAAGGTAAGGGCACTATATGTTCATAGATTGTATCACCCCAGGTAAATAAAGAATATGACATTTTTATATTTATCCCTATTTGTGACTAAAATGTTATTATTAATTTAAAGGGAATGCTATGCTCAATGGCTTACCCAATACGCAACAACGAGTTCCTTTGAAATCTTACATTGCACACTAATAATAAAATAATTTTATTTTAAATGGTAGTTAACACCTAATCGTTGTAATGATGGGAATGAACAGAACTAACTACAAAATGATTATATATGTTTGTCAAATATTTTTACTTTTTACAATAAATGTTAGAGGATTAAAAGCGAATGAATCCAATTTTAAGCATAAACATTCTAATATTCATTAAAAGGTCGATCAACCGCCTTTTGATGGAGAACCTCTTTTAAATACACTTTTTTAAAATTTTATGTGTTATATTTGACAAAATAAAATTCTTCTTTAGAATCGGGACATCAAAATTTACTTTGTGTAAATTTTTGGTATTTTTCCGATAAAGTTCATTTTTTAATGAATAGTGAAAATGTTGTATTTTAATTCAAAACCTATTTTTAATATAATTTATATATATTATTTTATTATCTTTTTAATTTGTTTTAAAGTTAAATTAGAATATATATTTACTATTTAATCCAATAGTGGTCATTGGAATTAATTTCACTTTGAAATTGGACTTAAACTAGTGTCAATCTTTTGATATATATTGTTTCATAAAAACACGCTATTTGTTCTGACAACAGAAATTAATTATTAAATTAATTAATGTAAATTAAATGTTTTGATTTTTTTTAAAATAGACATAATTTTTTGAATTCGGAATATCAAATATAACTTAGGGTGAATTTTTGGTATTTTTCTGAAAAACTTCAATTTTTGATGAATAGTGAAACCACTAAGTGGTACTTAAAAAAAATTGATTTTTCGTTTAAATGAAATTTTACCACCTTTGTGTTTTGAATTTAAAAAATCCTACATACATGGTTTTCATTATAACGTAAAATGTGGTTAAATGGGATTAAAATAATTTTTTGGTTAATAGTAACTTTTAAGTTTTTAATCGCGATTAGAGGTAATTAGTGTAATTTTAGGTAAAAATAATGTTTTAATAATATAAAATGAACTTGACACATGTAATACCCTTATTGGATGTATCATGGCCGACCAAGACAATCCTTGGGTCAGCTTGGGGACCCCATGGATCCACTTTTGTAGGAAAATGACATTAAAAACTTTTTATTTAATGTTAAAATAAAAATGTCACAAACATGTGTTGTTTTACTAAAACAATTTGTAAATGGGGTTATACAAGTCATATTTTTTACTATAAATATTAATTAGAAATATAAAAATATTTCCTACATCATGATAGTTTTTTTATAATCTTTAGACATTAAATAAATTAAATTATTTATGACACCATGATGATGTAGTGATTACCTCATTATTTAACGATTTAAATAAAATTAAAATATAATGTAAAATCTAAGACCTACACTTGTCAAAACCCTATTGGATTTGTGTATTTAGAAATATTATAACATTAAACTAGAAATATATAATTGTGGGCTCTTTAAAATCCGAAAATCATTTTATAATAATGTTACTTTTCAAGACTTTTTCAAGAGTGCCCCTCCTCTCCTCTTATAAAAGGCCCCCACCTCTACCACCTTACCCACACCTCTCAAACCTTTGGCTCAGAAAACCCCTACCCATTTTGTCTCTCCAAACACCTCTATTACACCTAGAAGCCTCACATTGGGCATAAGTCTTTTCAAGGAAGCCTTTGAGCTCAAATCAAAAAGAGTTACCCGATTTAAGGATAGTGTCTTCTCTTGTGTTCTTATGTTTTATTTTGATTCTCTAACACCCCAAACTCTTTTTATTCCTTTATTTTGTAACAAAACCAGTATATTCAAAATAATGGGATGTTTTAATGATAATTATTAGAGTTAAACCTACACACACCTTCTTCTAATGGTTAAAGAACATACTGTTTCTACGGTTGGCAACTTTCTGCCTCACGAAACGATGATTGTTCAATATTATTTTAACACCTTTAAAGGTGGCCATTATGATGTAAATTTATTTTATATATGATATATATGGTATTTATGTTTACTATATGCTACTGTATTTTATATTTAAAACATACCTTTATTCTTTGCATGTTGTGCAAATGCGATAATATCATATGAGGAAGTGTGGACTACCTCCCCCTCAAGTGATGTAACTCGTTCATGCAATACATGGAATGTATAAAGAATGAAATTAATGAACATATGTGACCTATATAACATACATATTATACTGGAATTATAATATATATATATCTCTCATTTATTTTTAATTCCATTAATCTGACAAAAAAAATGAAAGTAGCGTTCATGCGTACGTACGACCTACCGTCTCCATGAACGGTGCTTTTCATTTTTTATCTCAAAATGTTATGTAATAGTATAAAATGAATATTTACTGGATATATATGATATTTTAATAATTAATACTATTCTGGAAATTATTTACTTATAACTACATGGGGAATCATTTTCAAACAAGTTCATTTTTACTCAGGTACCAAACATCGGCAAAAACTTCTGATATAAACTAACATTATTAAACAATTATTAGAACATTATATTATGTGATATGAACTGAATAAAAGTATTTAAAAGAGTTACTTAAGCAATTATAAATTTACCAAAGTTTAGTATTCAAAAATATAAAGAAACGAACAATAAAAGTCGGACTTGAGGTATGGGAACCTACTCCTCTGTATCTTTTTAAGTACACTCTTTTTTGTCATTCCTTTTAAGATCATATTTAGTATGATTGGGATGTTATTTTATTTTAAAAATACAGTACCTTTTATGTTCATATGATGAGAGAACCTACTTTCTCTCATCAATCCATTTTGGAAGTTTTGATTGGCGCCGTTAGGCCGCCGAATTTTCATAAGAGATCCAACCTCCATCTTTCTTTTTAAGTACTCTCATTTATGTCACTTATTTTAAGCTCATCTTTGTTATGTTTGGGGATGTTCTTTTATATTCCTCTTGATTTAAATTTTATGTTAATATTATGAGAGACCCTATTTTATCTCATCAATCCATTTTTGGAAGTTTTAAGTGGCGACATTAGTCTGCCGAGTTTTCATAAGGGATTTTTCATCTCACCTTTATTCCTGTGAGATTGATGCTAAATTTGCCACCATTTCCTTTGAGTGGTATATGTAATTCCCATTGTTATATTATTTGTGTAATATAATTTCATTTATGAGTATTTACATCAATGTTCTATTGTCCTTATTTCATGGGGTGTATGTTTCGAAAGATACCCAAGTCGGTAAGGGAACTTTTAACCCTCTTATTTTTTAAAAGACTTATTTTGTTGGGTCTTTTAATTTACATATTGTAATGTTGCGATATGTTCTTCTATATCCTTATTAATTTAAAATTTATGTCCAAGTGATGAGATACCCTTTTTATCTTTCATCAACTCATTTTCTAAAGTTTGAAGTGATGCCGTTAGGCTGTCGAATTTTTGAAAGGGAACTTCTTAACCCAATTTTGATTCTTTGGGATAAACTTGTACTCCTAGAATATGTCGTTCTATGAATATGTGTGAATGAAATATGATTGTTTTACACTTCATATCCACTTATATTTGGTGTATTCTTTTGTCACACATAATTATGTAATTGATTTATCCTTAATCCAAGGATACCATCTTTGTAAGGGACTTCGTCTCAATATCCTTTCATTGAGGAATATTTTGTTTATACACAACCTTCATTTATACGGTGTATAAAACCCTTTGACTTTTACATTTATCCAAAAGGAATCATTTTTATACGAAGTGTTTTACTAAATGAAAAAGGGAATGTTTAATTCGTACGTATGCGACAACAACGACTTCTCTGCCGCCATGACCATTATCTGAGTTTCGTCTACCTCTACAAGCCATACCTTTTTTTTAATGAAAAATAAATACCATGTTTTACTTTTCTTTTATTTTGGTATTGAAAATGGTTTTCATAATGTTTTTATTATATCAATGTGTTTTATTGATATCTTGTTATTGAAATGTGGAAATGTTATGTTTCCTTTATGCATGTTTTATCTGATACGATTATGTTATGGTTCTTGGGCATTGTTATGAAGATGGGTGGTTCCGTGATAATCTAAGGGCGGGTGAGCCCGATATAGCTCTCCAATGTATTGGGTAACTCGAAGGAGTTAAACATTAAGGATTCTCCGAAGAGATTTATGGAATATACTGTGATGGGTATTCCAAACGTAGCCAAGAGGGTTACTCCCTACGTAAGAATGTTATGAATACCTCAAGTTACATTTATGTCTTAGGATTTCTATAATTTATTCATGATTTTATGAGGTATGTTAAAGTGATTATGTTTTATGAGTATAGTATGATTTCATACATGGAATAATGTCCTCATTTCTTACTTTTATATCCCTTACTGAGCTTTTTATGCTCAACCCAAGTTTTTGAAATGTTTTTCACAGGTCAAGGGAAAGGTACATGATGTGATGATAGGGTCAAGTAAGTGTCATGAAAGAATCCATGTTTTGTTTTAAATATGTTTCCGTCGATGGAAAAAAAATGAATACTATCTTTTATGTAGCCACTTTGTTTAAATGTGGAATGTAATGCATGATTTATGATCTAATTCTCTAAAACTCCAAACCTGAAAAAATCCTCTATGTGAATTATTTATTTAATTCAATAGTAAGTAATTTTTAAGGATGGGTTCTTATAGTTGGTATTAGGGGTCAGTTTAAACAACTCTAGGGATTAAGAGTTTTTGTTAGACACATGGTTAGTCCCTATATCTATTATTTCAATAAAATCCTTGTTTTATATCTTTTTTCAGGTCAAGTAAAGTCAGTTACGAATGGAAGGAGGAGGATCTCAAATGACATTACTATCTCTTCCTGATGACATACTTGCAATAATTATTGCAAAGAAATGTTCGGATGATTATGAAACTTTTTCTAGCATACAACTCACTTGCAAGCAGTGGTTTGAGATATCAAACACCACCACTATAACTCATTATCATTGTGGATCATGGGTTGTATTTAGACAAATACTATTTTCACAATATTCTCATATTTTAAAGAAAGGTAAATATTATCAAGGTATTTTCAAATATTTTACCATATCACAAGAATTTGAAGTATATTATGATTTTAAAAATGGTGCTGAGGAAGGAGACCCTTGCGCAACCTATTTATATTTTCTTTTAAAATATAGTCTCTCAGAACATAATTATGGTATTTTTAAAGGACCAATAATAGAAAGTTTCAACTCATTTCTGTCCGAATAGTTTATAGAAATCATGTTTTATCAGATGTTTTGGAATTATATGTCATACATGATTATTTTCCAAAACTGTTTTTCTGTGAACACCCATATGACCCATGTTGTACAAGGTGTATTTGGATGGAGGATGAAAATTATTTTGAAGGATCTATAAATCATTGTTGTGATGCATGGTACTTTTACCTATGTGAACAAGATGATGATGAAACCGAGTGGACACCATGATAAAGGTTTGTTGTTATTCATTTTGGGAATCTTTTTATTTTATAGTGGTGAAATAAGACTTCATGAATTAAGAAGTTGAGATCATAATGAATTTGGATGAAAATTATAGGTATAAGGAAACTATTGAGGTTAAAACATGTTAGGGTTATTTTTGGAGTTTTATAAAAAGGAAAATACGTAGACCGTGTGACAACCCGTCGCGTCGGAAAAAGCTGCGGGAATCGAACCCACAACCAAAGTGCGACTGGTATTTATCACCCACCACTGGACTACATGAAGTCCCTAGTTAGTATGACTTATTCTTTTTAGTTATATGATTTTATGAATTAAGAGTAAGTTGATTTTGGGTTATCTATGGAAATTATTGTCCTATCATGGAGGATATGTGATTAGGTTAATTACTTTTCATTATTAGACTTTTATAGCAACTGATGTTATTTGGAGATAAGTGTTAATTTGTACCTTGGAAGACTATGTGACTAAATACTTCAAATATTTGGGTTTCAATCATAGTTTGGTTTACTTTGAAAAATTTTATGGACAAATTTTTTATCGAATGGTCCTTGTTGAACATTGGGTTTTGTTGGACAAATTTTGGAGATTAAGAATAGATTTTCTTTTTATAAAGGGTTATCCTTTTCTGGATTATCTGACCTTGTTCAAACAAATTTGGTTTTGGTAAGGGTCTAAAAACATGGGAAATACATAGTTCTCTTTTCTGGATTAGGTGATTCTCAGGATGTTGATTATAGTACTCTTAATGTGAAAATGTCTTCCTAAATACTCATCATTTGGGGAAGTATGAGTTTGTGTAAGAAATCTAGTAAAAGTTGAAAGTCAACATGACAAGTAAGTATGGTTCCTAAGATCAAAAATAAATTCCTCAATGAAAATTAACTTAAAAAATGTTTTCTATTATCTTTTCCTACTGGGGAATCGAATACCGTTTAACCCACCACAAGTTTGTGATTTTCTTGTGGTTAACGTTATCCTAAACCTGTTTTCTATCACTCTCCCTTAGAACATGACCCTTTTCTTTTTCTTCCATATCCATGTTTTCCTACATGGAATCCTAGTTTGGGTTAACTCGAGTGACCAATGTAATTCTCTTTCTTTATTTTAAAGTGATTTTTTACCGACTCTTGTTCGGATGTGGGAAATTCAATGATGTTTCTGAGCCCAATTTTAAAATTGCGAGGACGCAATTACCAAAAGGGGGGAAGGATGTAACACCCCAGGTAAATAAATAATATGACATTATTATATTTATCCCTATTTGTAACTAAAATGTTAATATTAATTTAAAGGTAATGCTATGCTCGATGGCTTGCCCAATACGCAACAACGAGTTCCTTTGAAATCTTATGTTGCACTCTAATAATAAAATAATTTTATTTTAAGTGGTAGTTAACACCTAACCATTGAAATGACGGGAATGAACAGAAATAAATAAAAACTGATTATATATGTTTGTCAAATATTTTTACCTTTTACAATAAATGTTAGAGGATAAAAAATGCGAATGAATCCAATTTTAAGCGTAAACATTCTAATATTCTTTATAAGGTTGATTAACCGCCTTTTGATGGCGAACCACTTTTAAATCCACTTTTTGACAATTTTATGTGTTATATTTTACAAAATAAAATTATTATTTAGAATCGGGACATCAAATTTTACTTTGTGTAAATTTTTGGTATTTTTCCGATAAAGTTCATTTTTTAATGAATAGTGAAAAATGTTGTATTTTAATTCAAAACCTATTTTTAATCTAATTTATATATATGATTATATTATCTTATTAATTTGTTTTAAAGTTAAATTAGAATATATTTTTACCATTTAATCCAATAGTGGTCATTGGAATTAATTTCACATTGAAATTGGACTTAAACTAGTGTCAATCTTTTGAAATATATTATTTCATAAAAACACGCTATTTGTTATGACAGCAGGAATTAATTATTAAATTAATTAATGTAACTTATATGTTTTGAATTTTTTAAAATAGACATCATTTTTTAATTCAGAATATCAAATATTTCTTAGGGTGAATTTTTGGTATTTTTCTGAAAAACATCAATTTTTGATGAATAGTGAAACCACTAAGTGGTACTTAAAAAAATTGATTTTTCGTTTAAATGAAAATTTTCCTCCTCTGTGTTTTGAATTTCAAAAATCCGACATACATGGTTTTCATTAGAAAGTAAAATGTGGTTCAATGGGATTAAAATAATTTTATGGTGAATAGTAACATTTATGTTTTTAATCGCGATTATAGGTAATTATTCTAATTTAAGGTAAAAATAATGTTTTAATAATATGAAATGACCTTGAAACATGTACTAACCATATTGGATGTGTCATGGCCGACCAAGACAATCCATGGGTCATCTTGGGGATCCCATGGAGCCACTTTGGTAGGAAAATGACATTAAAAACATTTTATTTAATGTTAAAATAAAAATGTCACAAATATGTGTTGTTTTAGTAAAATGATTTTTAAATGGGGTTATATAAATAATATTTTTTACTATAAATATTATTTAGAAATATAAAAATATTTCCTACATCATGATAGTTTTTTTATAATTTTTATACATTAAATAAATTAAATTATTTATGACACCATGATGATGCAGTGATTACCTCATTATTTAATGATTTAAATAAAATGAAAAGATAATGTAAAATATAAGACCTAAACTTGTCAAAAACCTATTGTATGTGTGGATTTAGAACTATTATAACCTTATCATCGAAATATATAATTGTGGACCCTTTAAAATCTGATAAGCATTTTATAATAATGTTACTTTTCAAGATATTCCAAGAGTGCCCCTCCTCTCCTCTTATAAAAGGCCCCCACTTCTACCACTATACCCACACCTCTCAAGCCTTTGGCTCAGACCACCCATGCCCATTTTGTCTCTAAACATCCCTATATTACTCCTAGAAGCCTCACTTTTGGTAGAAGTCTTTCTAGGGAATCCTTTGAGCTCAAATCCAAAAGAGTTACCCGATTTAAAGGTAGTGTCTTCTCTTGTGTTCTTATGTTTCATTTTGCTTCTCCAAACCCCTAAAATCTTTTTATTCATTTATTTTGTAACAAAACCAGTATATTCAAAATACTAGGATGTTTTTATGAGAAGGATTAGAGCTACACATACACACACCTTCGTCTAATGGTTAAAGAACATACTGTTTCTGTGGTTGGCGATTTTCTACATCACGAAACGATGATTGTTCAATATTCTTTTAACACCATTAAAGGTGTCCATTATGATGTCACTTTATTTTATATATGATATATATGGTATTTATGTGTACTATATTCTTCTGTATTTTATATTTAAAACATACCTTTATTATTTGCATGTTGTGCAAATGCGATAATTTCATATGGGGAAGTGTGGACTACCACCCCCTCAAGTGATGTGACTCATTCATGCAATACATGGAATGTATAAAGAATAAAATTAATGAAAATATGTGACCTATATAACATATATATTATACTGTAATTATAATAGATATATATCTCTCATTTATTTTTTAATTCCATTAATATGACAAAAAAATGAAAGTAGCGTTCATGCGTACGTACGACCTACCATCTCCATAAATGGTGCTTTTCATTTTTTGTCTCCAAATGTTATGGAATATTATAAAATGAATATGTACTGGATATATATGATATTTTAATCATTAATACTATTCTGGAAATGATTTAATTATAACTACATGGGCAATCATTTTCAAACAAGTTCATTTTTTACTCAGGTACCAAACATCGACAAAAACGTCTGATATGAACTAACATTATCAAAAAATTATTATAAAATTATAATATGTGATATGAACTGAATAATAATCTTTAAGGGAAGTCCTTAAGAAATTATAAATTGACCAAAGTTTATTATTCATGAATATAAAGAAACGAACAAGACAAGTCAGACTTGAGGTAAGGGAACCTACCCCTCTCTTTCTTTTTAAGTACACTCTTTTATATCATTAGTTTTAAGCTCATATTTATTATGATTGGGGTGTTCTTTTATATTAAAATTACTGTAATTTTTATGTTAATATAATGAGAGACCCTATTTTCTCTCATCAGTCCATTTTGGAAGTTTTGATTGGCGTCGTTATGCTGCCGAATTTTTATAAGAGATCCAACCCCTCTCTTTCTTTTTATGTACTCTCCTTTATGTCACTACTTTTAAGCCCCTCTTTGTTATGTTGGGGGATTTTATTTTATATTCATCCTTCTGAAAATTTTATGTTAATATGATGAGAGACCCTATTTGATCTCATCAATCCATTTTTGGAAGTTTTAAGTGGCGTTGTTAGTCTGCTGTGTTTTCGTAAGGGATTTTTCATCTCACTTTTATTCCCGTGAGATTTATGATACATTTGAAACCATTTCCTTTGAGTGTTATATGTACTTCCCATTATTATACTCTTTCTGTAATATAATTTCATTTATGAGTAATTAAATCAATGTTGTATTTTCCTTATTTCATGGGGTGTATGTTTTGAAAGATACCCAAGTCGGTATGGGAACTTTTCACCCTCCTTTTTTTTAAAAGACATCCTTTGTTGGGTCTTTTAATTTACAAATTGTAATGTTGTGATATGGTCTTCTATATCCTTATAAATGTAAATTTTATGTCTAAGTGATGAGATACCCTTTTATCTCTCATCAACTCATTTTCTGAAGTTTGAAGTGATGCCGTTAGGCTGTCGAAATTTTGCAAGGGAACTTCTTAACCCAATTTTGATTCTTTGGGATAAACTTGTACTCCTTGAATATGTCATTATATGAATATGTGTGAATGACCTCTGATTGTTTTACACTTCATATCCACTTATATTTGGTGTATTTGTTTGTCACACATAATTATGTAATTGATTTATCCTTAATCTAAGGATATCATATTTGTAAGGGACTTCGTCTCAATCTCCTTTCATTGAGGCATATTTGGTTTTTACACAACCTTATTTTATACGGTGTATAAACCCCTTTGACTTTTACATTTTTCCAAAAGGAATCTTTTTTATACGAAGCATTTTACTAAACGAGAAAAGGGAATTTTTTTGTCGTACGTATGCGGCGACAACGAATTCTCCGCCGCCGTGACCATTATTTGAGTTTCGGCTTCCTCTACAAGACATACGTTTTTTAAAATGAAAAATAAATACCATGTTTTACTTTTCATTTATTTTTGTATTGAAAATGGTTTTCATAATGTTTTTATTATATCAATGTGTTGTATTGATATCTTGTGATTGAAATGTGGAAATGTTATGTTTCCTTTATGCATGTTTTATGTGATACAATTATGTTATGGTTCTTGGGAATTGTTTTGAATATGGGTGGTTCCGTGATAAACTAAGGGTGGTTGAGCCCTATATAGCTCCCCAATGCATTGGGTAACGTGAAGAAGTTAAACGTTAAGGTTTCTCCAAATAGATTTAGGGAATATACTATGATGGGTATTCCAAATGTAGCCAAGAGGGTTACTCCCTACGTATGAATGTTATGAATGCCTCAAGTTTCTTTTCTATCTTATGGTTTCTATGATTTATTCATGATTTGATGAGGTATGTTAATGTGATTATGTTTTATGAGTAAAGTATGATTTCATACATGGAATAATGTCTTCATTTCGTACTTTTATATCCCTTACTGAGCTTTTTATGATCATCCCAAGTTTTGGAAATGTTTTTCACAGGTCAAGGGAAAGGTACATGATGTGATGATAGGGTCAAGGAAGTGTAATGAAAGAATCCATTTTTTGTTTTAAATATGTTTTCGTCGATGGGAAAAAAATGAATGCTATCTTTTATGTAACCACTTTGTTTAAATGTGGAATGTAATGCATGATTTATGATCTAATTATCTAAAACTCTAAACCTGAAAAGATCCTCTATGCAAATGATTCATTTAATTCAATAATAAGTAATGTTTAAGGTCGGGTCCTTATATAGATATTCCCTTTGGACTTAGTAATTCCCCTAAAATATTTACAAATTTGATGAATTTATAATTTATAGACTACATTGACAATGTTTTGGTAGTTTTTTTTACCAAATATATTATAATATACCCCATGATCAGAGAGGAAGATGAAGAGAATATAATGACTACGATGCTAACATTATGTACTGAGAAAATTTATGCTAGGTTCTTCAAGTCTAACTTTTTGATAAAACAAGCCTCATTCTAGGGGAACGTGATCACAAGTGATGGAATTTACGGGGACACTTAAATGAAAGTGGTAATTGAGGAATGGCCTAGAACCACTAGTGTCCTAGAAATTCATAGCATTCTTGTATTAACTTGGTGAAAATAATGTTTTTGTGAGAAATTTATCATTATTTTATTTCCTTATAACTAAGTTAACATAGAGGGGAGTAAATTGTTACTAGACTAAAGAATGTAAGGAATGATTTATGGAGCTAAAAAGGCTAATCATTGTTCCTGTAATCACACTACCAAAACATAGAGAATGTTTTTGATATAAAATGATGATTTTAAGAAAGGATTTGGTTATTTACTTAAGAATAATGATAATGTGATAGCCTATGACTCACAACAGTTGAAGATCGTTGTGCAGAACTACAAGATGCATGATCTAGAGTTAGTGTCTATGAAATTCACTAAACATTCATGGTGAAACTATCTCTAGGATGAATATTATGATATATATAAACTCACAATAAGAGTATAAAGTATATATTCCCAAAATATAATCTTAATATACATAAAAAAAGATAGTTAGAGCTAATCGTAGACTATAATTTCTCTATTCACTACCATCCAGGAAAGGCGAACAATGTATCTAATGCTCTTAGTAGAATTGAAATTGATACAATATATGTGATGTGTATTGAGAAAGATAATATATTCTTGGATAGGAAAATGATGGATTTGGAAATCATAATGGAATGTAATATATCCTACCTTTAATAAATTTTTATTGGAATGTATTTCCACAAGAATATCACAAAGGTACAAAGGGATTATATGGATCTAGAAAAGAAGGTGAAATTACTAAAGTATGGGAAGAGAAATGAGTTCCACATGAATGATGGTGGTGTTATTTGGTTTGGGACAAGGCTTTGTGTGGCTTCATCACATGATATAATGAAGGAGATATGGGATAATTCACACATCTCACCCTAATATATATATCTTATATTTTTTAATATGTGTTGTGATATTTGAGAACACTTATTAGGGTAAAACCTGAAGAAGGATATTAGAAATTATATATCAAGTTATTTGGTATGTTATCAAGTTAAATTATAGTGGGAAATTTCCAATGGGTAGATGAGACCATTTCCTATAACCATGTGAAAATGGGAGAATTTCCCCATTTAAATTGTCAATGGTCTTCTGAAAAAATCCAAAGGAAACAATGTGATATGGGTCATGGTGTATTGACTCACCAAGACTTCCCACTTTATCTCTCTTTTGTAAAATGTATCTCTTGAATAACATGAAATGATATATGTAAAGGATGTAGTGAGGCATCATGGGATTCCACTTTTGATCATCCATGTTCATGATCGAAGGTTCACCACTAAATTTTGGAGAAGTATTACACATGATTTGTATACTGAATAGAATTTTTGTATGAAATACCACCCCCATACTAATAGAAAATCTAAAAAATTACTTAGAAACATAAGAACAGCATCAGAGAAAAATGGATAGAATTTAATGGTGGACAAGATCAAAATATTTCATTGTTCAAGTTCTCATATATTAATAGCTTCAAATCGAGTATTCAAATGGTTCTAGATGAATCTATGTATGGGAAACAATGTAGAACTCTAATTTTATTATGAAGTTAGTGAGTGATGGCTACATGGACTTGAACTTTTCCAAGATACTATAGATATGGTTCAATCCATTTAACAACATATAAGAGTTACTCGTTGTTAAAAAAAAGATCAATAATGTGAACTGTCAAAGGGACTTGGAGTTTAATGTTATAGACAATTTTTTCCTTGAATATTATAATATCCTAGAATACACACTTCTAGATATAGTAATAATGAAATAAACATTAAAATTTCATCATATTTTTCCTTCAAAACATACAATATAAAAAATAAATAATATTGTATTTACATTCCCAAGAACCTTTTAGGTTTATTGTTTTATAAAATTACTAGAAACTCTTAAAATATTGGTTTATTAAAAAAATTGTTCATAAAAAATATTGACAACTATGTCCACCTTTTCTTATTTCACATTAGGTCTTAAACACTATCCATTTGATATCCTTTTAGAAATAAATCAGTTAACATATTTCTTTATAACATGGGGGAAAATATGAAAAGGGGTGAAATTAAATGATCATTAAGGGTAAAAAAAGGAGATATGAAACATAAAATAAATATAAGGGTATAAGGATTTGATAACTATACCCTGTCCATCAAATATCATAAAAACAAATCATGGCATAAATATTGGAAGTTCATAGGACATATATCAAAATAAAATAATGAACATAATCCATTGAATAAAAATATATGAATAAGATATGGAATACGTGATAGAGACTTAAGCATATAATATGATTTTCTTAGTAGTCATGAATTTATTACAATACCATCTTAATAGTATGGGTTGACTCCACATACTATCCACGTACTCATGGTTCACCCCATGGCCATCCTAGTAGTCAATGTTCACTCTAAAGATCATCTTTTTCTATATCATGAGATGTTAATCATTACAAAATGTATTGGAAGGATATATAGGTCCCAACCATCTCATAATTAAATTATACATGTATGTTCTATAGTACCATAAATCATTCATCAAATCATAGTACATAGAACAAAATGGGAGTAATAAGCATTATAATGTATCCCATGGGAATGAAATGGGTTTCATAAAACACTTTATCATAGCATAACTCATGTAAAGGAAAACAAATTCGTATGTACCAATCCATAATAAACTTTAAAAATTCATGGAAATAATAATAATGAAAAAATAGTTTGGTTTCCCTAAATATAACATAATTAACATCAAAGAAAATTTTCTTATATGGATAATAATTTTTGAAGAACCCTTAAAAATAGTTTGAAAGAAAAATTATCTTTTTCATTGAAAAATGGTTCTTAGAAACTAAAAAATTTAAATAACCTTTTTAATTGAAAATTTAATTTATATGTTGTAAATTAATATTTGAAAAAAAATTATAACTTGAAAAATCAATTTAAAATCATTTTTCTTGAAAATTACCTTAAGGGATCTTTTAAAAATATTTTTGAGGAAAATAACCTTAACATATTTCGATGTGTCCCTTACAGCTTTGACACATTTTAATCATAATACCAATGAAATAATAAAAATAAAATAAATAAAAAATATCATTAAAAGAATGATTTTATAGATATAACAATTCAAATGGTAGAATATATACCTTGAAAAAAATACAGGTTCATAACAAAATATGTGTCTCAAAGAAGGAAATTTGAGACAAAAATATCATACTCATTTGGAATATATTGAACCATAAAACACCATAAAATTAAGATCATAAAATGGATATTGAAATTACCATAAATTAAATTGTATACAATCAAAACTTCATTGAATACATTCATGTCCAGCATGTACACAACATAAAAGGTATGATTGGTGAATAAGGAATGTATCTCATGGAAATGACAAGTAAGATGAAATTACATTACCTTAGATTTTATCCCATTAGTATGTATCTAAAATACATGTATAATATTTTAAACAATGTTATTAACTAATTATAATATCATATTAATGTTTATGATGTCACATATGATCATATTATCACCCATTTAATAGTATTTCATTATTACTCTTCTTTTGGGTGTTAATCACTTCATTTTATTATGCATTTTTTTCATATAAGCCTAAGATATTTTTTATATGTTATATTTATATCATTTATATAATTTAGTTAATAAATTATATATCATATTTATTCCTTAAATAAATTTATATAATCATTTTTTAGTAGTGAAAAAGGAAAATGAATCTCATCACGTTATGGAGATAATAGTCCTTACGTATGCACAGACAATGCTATCATTCCATTAATATTAATGATTATAGAAGTGAATGGTATATATATTGTTTATATAAATTAATATGATGTCATAATTATTATATATTTCTATTAAATCCATCATTATACCCATCCAAATAAAGTATCAATGAAAAAAATTACACCACGGCTTGGAGATGGTTGGCCATATATACACACGCGTGGGGATTTAATTTTTAGTTGGATTGATAGAAAGAGTAATATGATTTTTAAATGACCTAAATAACATATCAGAATACAGTTCACACTGTAATTATTATATTATAATGGAAAGTAAATAATAATAGTCAGTTGAAGATGAAATTATTTTTAAAGAGTCGGTAAGGAAATTACCTCTTTTTTGATGATAACCATTTAGATATCCTCTTAGAGAACCAAGAGTTAGTATTCTGAGAAGAATAAAACCTATATAACGTGTCTAGAGATTTTTATATGTGAAATGTGCTGAGTATGGTCTAGATTCAATGATAAATGTGATGTGAAGAAGTGGGGGAGGATGTTTCTTTCTATAATTGATGTAAGGTAAACTTTTGGAAATTCTCAAAAGATTAATTTATAATAAAGTACTAATATATAAAAATACCACCAAAAGTATATGAATCCAAATATTAGATGAGATATGGTTTTAATATCATCATCTAATAAAAATTAGACATTTTTTTGTTTTTATTTTAGTCATTATAATTTTGATTAATCCATAGTAAATCTATTTTAATTTTAATTGTCATAATAAATATTTAAATATTAAATTGTTGTAATTATTTACATATATTGTATAAATTGTCATTAAATGGAATAAATAATATATTTTAGACCATAAAAATAAATTTTTTAAAAGGGGTTTTATCCATAATAAAAAAAGGCCTTCGGGCCATTCGAAGTATAATAATATATTTTCATAAAATATGAACAGTGTCAATCTTAACACTACTCATTACTTTGAGTTTTAATAAATTTCAAATAGAAATATAATTTAGAAAAAAATTAATTAATACAACGAAAACACGTCACAATAAGCTATAAAATTAGTTCAATACCATAATTAGTTAAATTTATAATTATTTTAATATTTTCAATATCATTAATTTGATATTTATATTAATTAAATAATTATGGAATCACTATTCTTCCACCCTTAAAGGTAATTATTTTTCCCCTAAAAATTATAAATAAATTACCATGATATATATAATTACCTTATATTTCAAGAAACTATTTAAGATTGATGATATATCATGTTTATCCAAATATAAAAATTATTATACCTATAAGAATTATGATTGTGATATTTTGTCACATTATTTGGTTTTGTTAATATCTATGTCATTTTCATAGACAAGTGACCATTAAATGACTCCATTTGAAACCTTATGTTTTAAGGGTTTAATTATATCCATCCAAAAAATATTTTTAATTTTCTAGAGTCATTTTATAATCTATATAATAAAATTTGAAACCAAAAATAACTAATTTAACTTTTTCCATGGTAAATTTTTTTTCCACAGTTACTTTTCATATTGGAAAAAAATAAGATATAACTACTTAATAATTTTGGACCTCTAGAATTGAAATTTGACATCCATTTTAAAAAATTAAAAACACATAATTTTTAGTAAATAATTTAAAATTATACGCATTTTTTGAACGAGAAAATTGGTTTTAAAAGTTAAAACATGGAAACGATTAAAAGGTTTTTATATCTAAATTCAATGTAAAATTAAAAGAAAATACCTTAAATATATTGAATGATAAAAATATAAAATATGTATTTTTTAAAACAATTTTTTGATATAACATAACAATATAAATTATATAGATGCAAAAATTTGTTTTCAATTTAAATTTAGAATATTTTTACTATTTATCATAACATGAAAGTTTTCATAAAAATATAAAAAATTTCTCAAAGGTAAATTTTTTAATAAATATTAAAAAGAATAATTTTATTTTTTTCAAATAGAATATAATTTTTTATAACTTGATTGAAATTGGGTGCGTCATCGATAAGAGGAAAAACTGTATTTTTTATTGAGAAATAATTATTTTATCTGAGAAAATAAAATTATTCTTATATAATGTCTATAAAACATATAAGATGAATTTTAAACATTATATTGAATATATATAATATATATTTCATTAATAAAATTTACAATGAGTCATTTTTTTATGAACTCACTTATTTTCATTAAAATAGTTTTTCATAAAAACATTTCCTTTTATTTAAAAAGGGTTTTATTTTAATTTATAATTAATTTCCCTAAAAAATAATTAAAAGCATATACATATGTAATGAATATTTTCATAATTAAATCATCACTGTTCATAACCACCATTATAATTGCTGGGTTATAAGGTTACATAATAATATTTTGTTGTTCACTTATACTTACTCTTGCATGAAATGAATTATATAAAATGAACTTGAAATTGTGTTTAATACAATACAACCATATTGTTTTGTATATCACATGATAGGATGGTGTTTCCTATATCATAAGATTATCCTTGTGTTATTAAAACACAATACATCAAAGAAAGAAAAAATAAATAAACAAATAAACAAATAAAATAAATAAACTATCTCATAAAAGTATCGGGGTGTTACATTATACACCCATTTAAATAAATTTCATTCTCTAAATTCATCTGGTTTTTAAAAGGAATAGTAATTAAAAATTTCTTTTATAGAAACCCACATGAGAAAAACAAATAATAAAACTACCTTTTAAAATGGGATGCGAGAAACATAATAGTTATGAAAAGTCACTCATTACTATATTTACACCTAGGAAAACATAGGTGGAAACTGAAAAAATAGATTTGGAAGAGAATAATAACATTAAAAGTTATGATAAAGTGTGATAATGAACCATTTTAGGACAAAGGTAACAATCAAAAATTCATAAATCTCGGATGATATAGGGAACAATTTTATTCATTGTAAAAGTAGGTATTATGATAACATTTTTTGTTTCAAGATCCATTACTATAGTGAAGGAATAATTTTACAACCTATATTTATGATGATGAGGAAATATACAAACTTGTAATATAGAGTGTTATTCGTTAAAAAATATCAACCACAAAATCATCATTTTCTCCAATGATGAGTATTAAAGATGAATTATTAAATCCCTAAGCTTCAATATCCACAAAATATTATAAAAATATATTATCCATATCTTTATGAATTTATAAACACAAATATAGTTAGTACAAGATAATACAATTCTCTAAAATGAATAATCCTTTATATAAGTAATTCCAAAATTTAAACATTAATCATTCTATAAATATTCACCCTCTAAATTAATCAAGATTATTAATATTAAATCCCCAAAATTCATAAGAATTTAATCCCATAAACTTACATGAAAATTTTCAAATATACCTCCAAACAAATTAATCACTATTGTTGTCTCGTACAAAAAATTAATTACCCAAATAATCTTCAAGATATGCTGACCATTTCATTATGTAACTTAAATGGTCATAAATCTGTAATAAAATCATATATGTCTCAAAAATAACATTCAACTTTGATTCCCCAAATAATATAACACATTATCATATAAGGTTCTCCAAAATCAAAATCTTCTCTCAAAATCAACAAATAAATAAGTATATAAACCCATTGAAAAAGTATATATTCCCCAAAAATCAACTTATTATTCATTCATCAAATTTTATAACTATAAAAAATTAAACTAATCGGGACCTCATGTAGGCTATTGGTAGATGATTTTCCCTTGTCACCCTTCGGTTGTGGGCTAGATTCCTAAGGCCTTGCAGGATGCGATGTGTTGTAACCCATCCCGTAGTTTTCATTATTCAAAAAATATATAATTGTTATAACATTTAATAAATATGATTGATTCCTAAAAAATAACCATGTCATGGTTTAACCTCAAATTTTATCTCATGCCTTTTGTTTTTCATTACAAAAAATTATAAATAATTGTTACCTCAAAAACAAATGTATCCAAAATACCATTAATCACCTCAAAATATCACAACCTAAAGCATTAAATGGGTATCATCCTTAAATGTATAAACACTTTAGGATATCCATACCTCTTAAGAAATAATCATAATCTCTAAAGTTGTCTAAACCTACTCTGATACCAAATGTAATAGCCCATAATCCATGTTTCCAAATCCAGTACTAATGAAATAATTTATTTTCAATGTGACTCGATTTTTTCTATCAAAACATACAACATAAAAACAAAATAATGGGTCAGTTACATTCCCAAGGAAATTTAAGGTTTATGGATTTAGAGAATTATGTAAATATCCTAACTCATTGGGTTCATATACATAGTTTCATAAAAAACACACTACCTACCACTATGTCCAGCTTTACATATTTCACATTAAGTTGTCAACATCATCCATGTGAAATAATTCTATACATAACAGAGTTAATAATTTTCCTTATAACCAGGGGAAAAGAAACATAAGAATAGGGGTGATCCCAAATGCTCTGTAAGGGTTAAAAAGGGAGATATGAATCATAAAATAATTATAAGGGTATATGGATATGATAATTATACCCTAGTCCTCAACGATCAAAAACAAAAATCATGGAATAAATAAAATTAGTTCATAAGACATACATCATAATAAAAAAAAGAAAATAATCCATGAAATCATTACATATGAATAAATCATGGAATTTGTGGCAGGTAGTTAAGAATATAATATGATTTCCATAATAGTCAACTAATTTCTGCCAGGACCATCTTGGTAGTATGGGTTCATCCCCTGTACCATCTAGGTAGTAATGGTTTACTCCCTTGTCCATCTTAGTAGTCATGGTTCACTCCCAAGACAATCTTATTCTATCTCATTAGATACAAATATTTATGCAATTCATTTGAGGGATATATAGGTCTCATCCATCACATAATGAAATAATACATGCATGTTCCACAAGATCATATATAATTCATCATATATTAACTCATTTAATAAAATAGTTATATTAAGAATCATAACATAACCCATGGAAATGAAAGGTTTTTCCTAAAAACATTATTGTAGCACAACTCATGCTAAAAAACAAAATTCATAAGTACCAATCCATAATGAAAATAAAAGATCCAAAGAAAGAATAATAATGATATCACTAGTTCATATTACCAAATAAAACATAAATAACATTAAATAACGTTTTATTATGTAGAAAATTATTTTAAATGAAATATTGAAAACAGTTCTTTAGAAAAATATTCCTTTTGATTGAAAAATTCTTCTCAGAACATAAATTTTTTTTCAAAAATATTTTTATTTGAAAAATAATTCAAAAAGTATAAATAAGGATTTGAAAAACACTTTTGAACATGAAACATTTATTTAAAATATTTTTTATCTTGAAAATGAGTCGAAGATATCTTTTAAAAACATTTCTTAAGAAAAATATTCATCAAACATTTCAAAGTGTCCTATACCAGTTTCAAAAATTTGAATCATAATCCCCATGAAATAATTATAATAAAAGAAGAAAAAAATATCATTAAATTAAGGATATTCTAGATATAAAATTTCAAATTTAATTATATACAACTCATAAAAGAAAATAGGTACATAAAAAACCTTTTTCCCAAACATGGAAAATTAACACAAAAATACCTTACTCATTTGGAAAATTTTGATCCATAAAACCCTATAAAATATAGATCATAAAATGGATATTTAAATACCTATAAATTAAATTTGTAATAAATAAAACATCATTTAATACATTCATGGCCAATATGTACACCACAAAGAAGAAATGAATGGTTAATATGGCATGTATCTCATGGAAATAATAAGTGAGTTGAAATTTCTTTTCCTTGGATCCGATCCCATTTGTATGAATGTAAAATTTTTATATAATGTTTTAAATAATTTTATAACTTATTATAATACCATATTTATATTTATGATATCATATATCATCATATTACTAATATTTTAATAATATTTTATTATTATTTTTCTTTCAGGTGGTAATCACTTCATTTTCTTGTGCATGTTTTTTCATATAAGTCCAACATATTGTTCGTAGGTTATAGTTACGTCATTTAAAGAATGACATTATGGTATTATATATCATATTTTTTCCTTATATACATTTATTTCATCCTTATTTAATGGTGAATAAGTAAAATTATTCTCATCATGTCGTGGAGTCAGTAGTCCGTATATAAACACAAACGATTATATCAAATCCTTAATAGTAAAGATTATGGAAGTGAATTATATATATATAATATTTCCAAGATTTAAAAACATGTAACAATCATGATATAATTCTATTAATTCCATCATTATACCCATTCAAATAAAGTAGAAACAAATAAATTACACGACGGCGTGGAGACGGTTGGTCATACATACGCATGTGTGGGGATTTAATTTTTCATTCGATGGATAGAAGGTGTAATATGGTTGTTACATAAAAATAATTACATCTTATGATATGGTTAATTTTGGATTTATTATATTATAATTTAAAAAACATAATAAGAAGAAGTAGAAGAAGAAATTATTTTTAAAGAGTCGGTAAGGAAGTTACCTCTTCTTCGAAGATCACCCTCTAGATCTCCACTTAGGGACCATAGAGTTGGTATTTTGAGAACACCAAAACCTATAAAATGTGTCTAGGGATGGTTACAATGGAAATGTGCAGCGATGATTCCATCTTCAATTCTCTAAGATAAGTGAATAGGTGTGGTATGATGTTCCCTATTATAATTGATGTAAGGTAAATTTTTGAAATTATCAAAAGATTAGTTTATAATAAATGATTATTAAATAAAAATACCACCAAAAGGTCGTGGATTCAAATATTCTCTAAGATAAGGTTGTAATATCATCAATCAATAATATTTATATAACTTTTGGTTTTACTTTAAACATATCATTTTTATGATCCCATAGTAAATCTATTTTAATTATAATTACAGTATTAAATATTTAAATATTAAATGGTTGCAATTATTTACTTTTATGGTTTCAATTGTCCTTAAATGATAAATTTACGATATTTTTGAACATATATTTTATTGTAATTTTTTAATATTTTTAATTATGTTTAAATAACTATTTAATATATTATTTTCATAAAATATCATTAGTGTCAATTTTGACACTATTAATTACTTGGACTTTTTTTAATAAAATACAAACATTAAGATGACTTAAAAAAATATTTAATACACTTATCACATGTCATAGTGACATATACAATTCTTTTATCACATTAATTAACTCAAATTTTATTTATTTTAATTTAATTAATACCATTTATTTGATATTTCTGTTAATAAAATAATTGATGCATCACTATTGTGTCACCATTTAAAGATAAATATTTTTTCCTAAAAGGTATAAAAAAATTACCAAGATAAATATAATTAATTTTTTATTTCTAGAGACTATTTAATTTTAAATCTATCTTTTAAATATCCCAATATAATATTTTTATACTTATAAGAAATATGAGTGTGGCATTTTGTCACGTTGTTTAGTTTTATTAATATCTATGTCATTTTCATAGAAAAGTGACCATTAAATTACTCTATTTAGAACTTTATATGTTATGGGTCGAATTATATTCATCCAATAAATATTTTTAAATTTGTAAGGACATTTTATATTCTTCATAATTTTATTTTTAACTAAAATTTCAGAATTTACCTTTTAGTATGGTAACAACATTTACCATGTTTACTATTCTTTTTAGAAAAAAATAAAAGGAAACTACATTCAAAATTTGGAACTCTTGAATAAAAATTTGACATCATTTTTTGAAATTCAAAACAGAGAAGTTGATGTAATTAATTTGAAATTAATCCCGTTGTCCTAAGAAGAAAACATGTTTTAAAAGTTTAAACATTCATAAGATCGAAATGTTTTTATATATAAATTCAATGTAATATTAATACCAATGACCTTAAATATGTTAAATTATATAAATATTATATATATATATATTATAAAAACATTCTTTAATATAACTTAAACATATAAGTTATTTCAATGAAAAAATCTATTTCCAATTAAAATTTATTATATTTTTACTATTCATTAAAACTTATAAGTTATTAGAGAAAATAAAAATTCTAAAAAGTTAAATTTTATATCCTAATTCTAATTAATAACTTTATTTTTTCAAATAAAATATAAAAAATTTGTTAAAATTTGATTTAAATTGGTTGCACCATCAAAAGGCGAAAAACATCATTATTTTAAAAAACATCTTTTATCCAAAAAATGGATTTTTTGTTATATCATGTCTATAAGTCATGTAAGATGAATTTTAAACATTATAATTAATATATAGCACATAATATATATATTTCATTACTAAAATCCAAGAAGAGTGATTTTTTTTATAAACACGCTTGTTTTCATTTAAATAGTTTTTCATAAAAACATTTACTTTTATTTAAAAAGGCTTTTATTTTAATTTAAAATTAATTTCCCACAAAATAATTAATTATATATACATGCATAAATCATATTTTCTTAATTCAATTAATACTATTTATACCCTCTACTATAATAGCTATGTTATAAGATAATATAATAATATTTATTTGTTTGCTTATACTCAGTCTTACATGAAATGAATTATATCAAAAGAATATGATATTGTGTGTAGAAAAAGATGAACATAGTATTGTGTATATAGAAAGATATGTTTTTGTTTCCTTTAGTGAAATATTTTCTCGGTGTTCTGTACAACACAAGAAATCAATGGAATTTCAAAAAACATAAATAAATAAATAAAAGGAAATAAAAATTATATCATATAGAAATCATGGGGTGTTACAAATATCATTATGAAAGAGAGTAATGTGGTTAGGTAGGAAATTGATGCTTAAACCAAGGTACAATGACTCCTTTCAGATCCTTGAGCACATCAGAACCCTGTCTTATCGGCTTACACTTTTACTAAATATGCCTCAAGTCTATTACATGTTCCATGTATCACTCTAGAGGAAGTACATACCAGATCCATCTCATGTACTGAATCCATAGGTGGCAAAAATAGATAATGAACTATATTATATAAAGAATCTTGTGAAGAAATTGAAACATAATGAAAATGTTCTATGCAACAAGGCAACTCACGTTGTCAAAGTATTGTGGATGGACCATTAGTAGAAAGAGGTGAAATGGTAACTAGAGGAAACAATGAAACATAAGTACCCTCAACTATTCTCAAATAAGAATTTGTGTGAAAAATTTGAAAATAAAATTTTTAAATGGGAATGAATGTACTGACCAATTTTTTATTAGTAATATTTTTATACTAAAATAAATTTGTGTTATAATATACTGTAAATTATTATGCACATAAAGAAACCCAAAAAAATATTTCATTAATAAGTAATATTTCATTAATTAGTAATGAAACTAATTTTAATTCAAAATATTACAATTGTACAAAAAATATAATATAGATAAGATAAATTGTGGAAATATGGATCTCTCCAATCTAATATAATCATCACCCCCACTACTAGAACTATAGAAAAGAAAAGAAATAGTAGTAAACCAAAAAACACATTAAGAAATGGAAGTACTGAAACTTGAGAAGATTTTATTTGAATTTTGGGAGAAATAATGAAGTGGTATATAGAGAAGTTAATGTGTCCATTGGAACAGTAATATGGGCATTGAAATGAAAATATGACAATTGAGAATAGTTACACGACCGTTAGAAATGGTAACATGACCATCAGAATAGTAATTTAACCAAAAAATAATTAATTTTTATATAAATAACATTTATCATGAATATATTAAGTAAATAAATGTAATTTAATTTCAAAAAATAAATATCCTGATTAAAACTCATTGAAAATATAACCGCATTTTTAATAAAATTTATTCTAATGTTTTTATAAAAATAATATTTTTTATTTTAAAAATTTAAATAAACTATTTTAGAAATTAATATATATAAATTGAATATAAGTTTTTAAATCTGCATGTTGAAATTGTCCAAGGGTGGTTTTTAGTAATTTTATGAAATACTTCAATTTTCACGTAAATAGTAAAAATATATTTTTTTCACATAACAATTGTATCTTATATTACATAATTTATGATGTAATAAGGAAATTATAATTTCTAGAACTAGAGGTTCTACAATGTTATATTTTATTTCATAAATGAGTCATTAAAATATGATTAACATAATTAAAAATCCAAAAATAACATTCCAAAACCTATAGTCAAAAGTGTTTCCTTAAAAAAAATCATTTTTCTTTATTTCGACTCTTATTTTAAATAAACTAACGAATTAAAATTATAAAATAGATTTAAATTCAAAAAACCATTATATTATATTTATATATGATTTATATTGTTAAAAATTCATTATTACATGTTTTTTATTTAAAATATTATTTTATTCAATATTTTATTTTAAAAACACCCATCTCCCAAAGTATAAATTACCCATATCCCTTCCGTTGAAAAACCATTCCTCCCACACAATCCAAATCCCATGGACTACCCAAATCCTCCCTCTATAAACCATTAAAATACTAAGGGAAACTTTAGATAAATCCAACCGCAATCATCAAGGTAGATATAGTGTCATAAAAGAGAAGCTACACCGATGATATAATATGTCTCTATTCACTCTTCTCACCTTTCACCTTATCTTTTTTATTTTTCAAAATTCCTTTCAATACCATATATTTTTAAATTAATTATGAATTAAGTTAAAATTATATTAATTATGCTTAAACTATTGTAACTTCCATATTCCTGAAAAATATAAATGTCATACTTCTATTTCTCTCTTTTTTGACAATGTCCCATTAAAGGTTAGTTAAACTTCTACGGAGACATTGATAAGAAAATTAATATAACCAAATTCATGTAATTATTGTACTAACTATATATATTAAATAAATAACTAATAAAATTTATTATATGGTTTTGGATTTAATCATACTTTTCTATAAATAACATTGAACTGAAAGAGTGAAATAAATGAAAAATGATATATTTTTAAGAAAAACATGATATAAAAATGCTTAGATTTTATCAATGAAAAGTAAGAAATATAATCCAATGAAAAAACTTGATAAATAATTTTATAAATTACTCTAATTCACTTAGGTATCACTCATTTTATTTGGGTTACTCCTCTTTTATGAAATATTTGGTATAAATAATCCTCAAATGTTTCTTTAATAAACTGATTATTTTATACTGACATCTAGTTTTTTACTGTATAGAAATTTTGATTTGTGGTATCATCAAGTTTTATGATTACATCATTAGAGGTAAATGAGGTATCATGAATCCCTTCTTCATAATTACTAGGAGTAGAGTATACGATAACCTATTGAGGCTTAGGCGATTTCAAAAGTACGAGACCATGTCTATCAGGATATAACTCCTAAGAATTGGGAGAAAATTATTTAGATCTAGTTAATCCCATATTGATTTAAATATAAGAAAAATATTTTCACCATCAATAAATTATCCCATTTGGTTAGTCAATGCCCAAGGACATGGTTGGTGTTATGGTTCCACGTCACTCGTTTGGTGGGTTCGTTCTGATTCTTCCTCTTTTTCTTGGAGAATGCAACACACATATGCTAAAGTCACCTATATATTTTTTGATTTAAATTGACCATTATCCACCATATTTATCCACAAATTCCTAAATAAAAGTCATTCTTATAATGTGTGACCTATAATATGATGAAAAGATTAGAAATTAACATGGCTATCCTTCCCAAATTCATCTAGATTATTGATTTCTAGCTATTTTAGCATGTTATTATTCAAAGAAGAGTTGATGTTTAATTAAACCAGATTTTTATGGAACGAATAAAGTTTATTATACCTACATTGAAGTTCATTCCACCTTAATGATTTTGTCTTGAGGGTGATGGTAATTTCATTTAATTTTAACGATATCCTCAAATTTGATAATAGTTTTGGATGAAATATTTTCTTTTCTATTATAATAATATCCATTAGATTTGTACTAGTGTTAATAAAATTTCAAAATACATTGAGATACATTATGGGGATGAGTATAGTTGATAAATAATCATTCATTTTTTCCAAACAAATATATAGTAATTATTCATAGGGAAATTGTATATCCATAGAGTATATTAAACCCTTCAAGCATGGAATAAAATCCACAACCCTCTCATTCTTTTTTTTTTGTTATTAGAGAGATCAAGGATAGTCATTTTCCCCAACATAAATATAAATTTTAAAAGGCATTGATGATGAAAATCCACCCAAATTTAAATAGATAAAAATATATTGTTATTATAATGAGAAAAAGAGGTACCATTAAGGGCTTGTAGAAAGAATCCAAGATTATGCAACTCTTATTAGCATTTTTTTTCAACATCATTCAAAACTAGGAAAAACGGATGATTCGTTTCCATATATTCCATATTAAATCAAATTCTGAGAAGCTGGTGCATGAAAATCTGGGTGGCGGTGGATTCAATTCTACCCACCTCCAATATGGATTCCTATTTAGTTATATCATAAAATGTTCACTATCAATGAAATCTATCCATGTAACAATGAAATCTTTTATGTATTGGGTTATTTCCTTTTCAGTTAGCCAAGGGTGACTTTATTGAACTAGAAGATGATGTCTCCTTAGTGGCATGGAATCTTGATAATGAATCTATTCTATAATCATGTGAGTAGGTTTCTATGATCTAAAGTTTATGATGAAATTTGATTATGCTTTTTTGGGCCAATAAATATCCTCCAATTAAAATATGTAACATAATGGAGACATGGTGGATTCAGATTATAGACCATAATCAGTGGGATTAATTCTTTTGAGAAACTCCACATTGATATGATGAAGTTTTTCTATTCTAGATTCATACTAAGAAATATTTTATTATATTGTTATAGATTCAATATTTTTGGGTGGTGGGTGGGTGGTGAATTTGTACATACCTATTTATTCCTCAAAAAAATCATGGTACACGACATAATTTATGTAAAAAATGATGCAAATTATTAATGCAAAACAAGTGGTAGGAAACACAGATTCCCCAAGAGAATTTACATCCTTAAGAAAGGTATGTTTTTATTTTAACAAAGATACTAGATGTTAAAAATATGCTAAAAATGATAAAAAAATTTAAAAATTCTCCTAGTATTGTGGGAATTTGTTTCTCCTATAATGATGTATTCATCATGTCGAGTCATGATTAATTCTAATGTTTTAGACTATTGGTGATCTAGGATTTTTCTAGGGAAACTACCAGGATACACTTATGAGCCTCATGAATATGGGTAGAATCCGAGATTTGGTCATTCTCTAGATATATTATGGTTCCCTATACATAGTAGGACATCATTTGTTATTTCATAGTCTAGATGAACAAGACATGCACACCTTCCTTGGTTTATTTATATGGAGGCAAAGGCATATGTCAATGATGGTAACCATGATGAATATGTCCCCTCTTTGGAATTTCCTAGGATGTTTTCTTGACATAATGGGTTTCCCCATCTACCTTCCACTTTAAATTATTATAATAGGGATGGTGTGTGTTATTGAGCTCCAGGGATAGCCTTTGAAGTTGTTTGATGTGGAAGTAAGGGCCACATTCTTCTATATGGTCTTTCATTGAAAGGACTACATATTGGGACTTATCCTTTAAATTATCTCATGTGATACCTCTAAAATTTGGAGGATGTAATTGAGATGATATTCCCATACCAAGGTGTTACCCATATAACACTAGAGGCACTGGATTAGTCATAGTTTATTTTGGTTCCATGATTCCATGGTCTCCATGGTAGTTGGGATGTTTAATTGGATCATCAGCTGGTTGTGTAAAACATCTTAAGGTGTCTTTATAACACTAAATACCTTTCCAAGGAGTTTATAATTAATTGGTTATTTTAGTAATTCCATTTGGATTTTTGTTTATTTCTGAAATTCATAAAAAGGAATAAAAACAAGAATCATGTCAATGCAGCATCACATATAAGAGTCATGGTCAATCAATTTCTTTCACATTTGGTTCCCCATTATATTTCTAATATAAATTCATTTAGATTATTAAACCAACATCAAATGAAAAATATATCCTTTTTCATATGTGAATGACTTTGAATTGTTGAATGATTCATATGAAGATCACCATTACATTTGTGATACAAAATCAAATGTGTGATCAAACCAAACTAATTTTGAGATGAGGCACACTACATTTATGAAATGAATAGGTCATTGAGACATTGATATTGACAATATAGAATACATGTTAGTTGAGATGGTGGGAGTTTAGGATCATCACCCAATTTATAGGATACTATTTCCTACTCTTATACTCTCTTATATATTTAATATTTTTTCACAAATCTATCCCAAATATCTGTGTAAAACTAGTTACACCAATTCTAACGGTCTTATTTAACCCTAGAGTTGATGTGAACACCTAATTATGTTGTAGGTTCTCCAAATTTCTCTTATTAGTTATGTATTCTTTTTAATCTATATTTGGGAGATCTAGAGATTATAACTTTCAGGAGAGGTGATTGGTTTTGTGGAGTTGGGATTAGGTACATAAGAAAGCTTCTTATGCATCTCAATAAATGGAATCATAAATAATTTGGTACCATCTAACTTGACACATCTTAATTGTTAAGGTATTGTGAAAAGGACCAATCCTTAATTTTTAATATCATATGGTATGGTAAACTTGATCTAAAAGTGTGCTCCTTATAAAACAATTGAGTAGTATACTTCAATTACCTTAAAAAGTATACAAATTTTCATATAAGATGTATTCTTACAATATTAGTGTTAATAATTCAACATATAATATTTACATTCTAACATAAGATGATTATTTTATATGTCAAATGGTTATAGTAGTTCCAACTATAATGAGAACCTCAAGACAAAATTGAAACAATTTTAAATATATGTTCTATAGAATTAATGCATAACAATGATTATGCATGTATGATGTAAGGCAATTGTGGTCAAGGGGATCATAAGTATTAAAAATTATTCACATGAAGTTTACACTTGGTGATTTTAGAGTAAAAAAGATAATGAGGTTGGACCCACCAGTAAAGAACACCAATTTTTGGGTGTTATTAGTTTTTTATATTATTGATCACATTCATTATTCTCATGAAATGAATTCATTATAAGTGTGCAATAATATATATCATACATAGAAGAAAGATAAAAACAATGATATTTATGTTATGGTGAGGTAGATTTTATTGGATGAAAAATTAGTTGTGTGACATTTATTGAAATATCAATATTGGATTTTTCACTTCCAATTGAATGAGATATATTAGTATAAGATGCCCAGGATGGTATAACCATTATAAAATCCATGCACCTGGTTGAATAAATCTCCTATATCCAGAAATTTCATATTTTTAATAAATTCATAAATGATAATGACATTAAGTGTGCATCCTCATTTATGAGTTATTGTGAGAAAAAGATATTACATTACATGATATGGGTGGATTATAGGTTTTCATAATTATGAATAAACATTATATCCATAAGGTAATTGATCAGTTGCTATAATCATCTCTTGGTTTGTAAATATCACACACTACAATTGAGATAAGGTCGTAGAGGGAAAAAACAAAGAGAATCCAAATGTTTAGAAAATTATAATGAATTGGAGCTTAGTACACGGTGAACCTGTGGAGAGGGACCATATATGTATTAGATTTATTGATCCTAATAAATAAAAATTTAATATTATTAGAGTTTGGAATAATATTAATTCAAATAATTTACTCACAATATTCTCAAGTTTTATGTAAATATAATAAAATATATATTACAAATGAATAATATTTTATTCAAGGTACATTAATATATTTATGGTAGAAGTGAGTTCAGTTAATGTATCTAATTTTATTATTTAAATTATTTTGTATTTTATAAGAATGTGTTAAAATATATGTTATATTTATTGAATAATTACTTAGTTATTAATGCAATTTAGTTCTTATTTTCTAATTTAATTATATTTAGGGGTACAAAGTTAAAATATTGAGACATAATCCTACCTATATAAGAAAAAAGGTACCCAAATTATATATAATTATTCACATACCTAATTTTAGCGCTTATATTTCTTATATTTTTTATGTTCTAGAGAGAGGGTATCCCAATCTTGGAACTCCCTCCTAGATCAATGAATCGAGGACCCCAAGATCATGTTAATGGTGAAAACATCTTCATCTCTCTATTAGAACCTAGATTTAGAATTTTGGAATTTTAGAAATATTTTTGAATATGGGTGGATTATTTAAAAGGTTCATAGTCTTGTTCCTTCAAGTGATTGTTTATAAAAATAATAAAAGACATTTCTAATCAGAATTAGAATGGTATGATTTGAATTTAATTTTTCTGTTATAAATTTAAATTCACATGGGATCATCTGGTTGATAAATGGGTGTTGTGTAATATCTAGTTATTTTTTGAAATATTTTTTTCAATCAAATTTAATATTTTTTTATATTTTCCATCACACAACACATTGATTTTATCTTTTATTACATGCAACAAAATGTTTTAACAAACCAAAAAAACTATAAATATTATTTTTTAAATAAAACTATTATTACAAATATGTTAAACATAAAGTATTAGATAAGATACAACACATATTAAATATGATTTAAAGTTTTTTAGATGAAGAAATCATATTGTTAAAAAGTAATTATTTTTAATAAAGGCCGTATATTTTTAAAAAATACTATTTTATAAAAAAAATGTTTTTTATTTGTTTTTCTGAACAAAAATAAATTAATTTTTGTAACTTTTATAAAAATATGTTAAAAAACTAAACCTCATTTCTGAATTAAAAATATCAAAATTATCATAGGTTTATTTTTTATTTTTCTGAAAAGATTAAATTTTCAATAAATACTTTAAAATACTAGTTTTTATTGAAATTTTCAATTTTTTAAATAATTTGTTATGATTTTTTCTGTTTTTAAATGGGTATAAAATTTAAATTATTTATATTATATATAAATTAATCCAATTTAGGTATTTTGAATCAAAATAAATTTAGTTTTTATATAACAACATTTTAAACTTTTGAACATTTTCTCTTTCAAAAAGAGCTTTCAAATCTCTTCTATGAGTTTAATTTTAAATTATTTTTTTACACTTACATGAATAGAATTTAGAAAAATGATTTAAATATTTAGATTTATTAAATTTTATATGATCTATTATGGTAAACGTAAATTTTTACCATTATTAATATTATAACTAATAAAAATTATTTACTATGTTTAAGGTAAAAATGGATTTACCTGGAGGTTAATCTATAATGATATGGATTAAAAATGACCAAGAACTGTTAAAAACAGATTTTATAGAAATATATTGATATTATATATTCTTTTATTTTTATGGTTCATTTTAGTGCGTTTTTACTTGAGAAAAATGTTGGAACCCATTTTTCTTTTCAAATATTACAAGTGCACCACTCACCTATCTTATAAAAGGCTACAAACTCTCCTCTCTTATTCACAATTCTAAAACATGTTTGTTTGGCCAGGAAAATCCATAATCACTTCCTTAAATACATCCTATCATTCAATAATATTTATTTTCTTCATAAATTAAACCTATTAATCCTTTTGGTGAAAACCAAAAGGAGTTGTACGGGAAAGTGGTAATGTCCCGAGTTGTGTGTTTTACTTTATTTCACCTATAACTACTTATTTCCATATTAAAACTTGGTGATATAATAAAATAAATATATTAAATATAATTTTATGTTTTTATGTTATTTTTATTACCTATTTTCATATCCTCTTCCATTAAATGGGTTACAAAATCCTCATTTGCGGGTATCACAAACTATTATCTCACAAACTCATGTTACTTTTTTTCTATCACCACCACTAATGAATATATATAATGAGGGATTTGATATTTTAATATGATATTTATGATATTATAATACATATATATTTATAATTCAACATATTCTTTCTTACCTCCATGGTTATTGGGAAACAATTATGCCACTCATATGTATAACATACTACCGCCTTGATAACTTTTGGGATGTATTTTTCTTTTCCATTTTAATTAGAAGGTAATAAAAATATATTACATAAATATATATGATATTGGTAAAATATTTATACTTATTTAATTATTATATGACATATTACTCCTTACTTTCCATTCTGTTGGAATATAATAAGGTCGCTCATGTGTAAAGTGGACCACCTTCTCTCGAAGTAAAGTGATTCGCTCTTCACATACGCTTTACATTGGAGGTACTATAGATTGGTTTAAATAAAAATGTGTGATATATATATATATATATATTTGAAATAAATATTATTATATAATTTTAATTTATTAGTTACTTTTCTCACTTTCCATCCATTGAGAAAATGGAAAAATCATTCATGCGTACATATGACCTACCGTCTCAATGAATAGTGTACTTCATTTTATTTACAAAATTTATATGTATTAATCAAAATAAATGTAAACATAATATCTATAATATTTATATAATGGATAAAATTTTATATATTGTTTAATTATCATCAAAGTAATGTGACCAAAAATAACAAATCAAAACATAAACAAAATACAATGTAGCAATTACCTTAAACAAGAAAATAACAAAAAATTATCAGTAAATGGGTAATAAAAGGTCATTTGTAAATAATATATGGTATTATATATATATATGAGTATGTTTATGTATTATATTTATAATAAACTTATATTAAAATTATAAGAGCTTTTAACATGTTTTAAGGTAGTTGAGACTTAAGTTATGCACATATATTATTTTATGAGGTGCATATAAAAATCCATTGATGTGTAATAATTGGAATTTACTAATTCACATGTTATTTTATTTTTCATTTCATGTTATTTTTTCATTGGTATTATGATTTAATGTTACCAAAGTGGTAATGGTTCTAAGGTTAAATCTCATCATTTATAAGGATTGTTTATGATCATTATTCTAATGATGATATATTATTATATATCTCTAAATAAACTCATTTATTTTCTCATAATATGGTTATTTCATGATAATACATTTTTTACATTCATTTTACTCGTTTATATACTCCAGAGTTAAAAATAATATTTTTCAGATAATTGTTTTTATTTATCCATTCTTTCAAAAAACGCTTTTCATTAAAATCCATGTTTTATAAAAATGAATAAATTTTTTAATTATAAAAAAGATTTATTATAGAATTATTTACACATATATAACTTTTAAGGGCTATTTTAAAAGTAATAAATATGTCATTTTCTATAAAACAATTATAATTTGTATTTTATAATAAATGTTAAAGGAATATTTGTTTTAACATGTAAATCATGAATTGCATTTTGTGATGTCATGAAAAACTCAATAGTTTAAATATTAAAATATTGGTTTCAAATTTTCTCTTCAAATAATATAATTTCTATATTTTATTATGAGTTTTCACTTTAAGAAAATATATTTTCAAAATGGATGTATATTTTCCTCATGAATATTTTTAAATGATTTATAATGTTTAATTTATATGTCTACAAGGTTGTTTTTAATGGAAATTAGTTTGAAAAATTTTTATGTTTAAAAACTGATTTTCAAATCAGAAAAGCGATTTTCCTCAAGAAATTCTCCACATTATATTTCAAAAAAAATTCCTTCTAAGATGGAATCTATTGATGTTACTTATTTTTAAAGAGGATATAATCTAAGGATACCATTATTATTTTTACTCTAAATGGTTTATGTGTATAATGAAAATATGTTTTTGAAACCCATTTAAATTATGCGAGATATACTATAATAAAATCCATATAAATTCAGCTTTTTTTAACATGAGTTAATATTTTATATAAAGATGAAATGATAATTAAATTATTATTTTTTCATAGGTTATGTTATGATGAAATTTTTATGAAACCTATTTACTTTTATATGTTTTGATATGATGAGTATTTTATGATTTTGTGGAACACAATCATGTGATTTTTCTTTATGTGGTGGTTGGTTAAATTATTATCATGTCTGTTGGTTACGCTATAAATAATATGGGTGGGACCTATATATCTCTCCAATAAATTGGGTAATAATTGGTATATAATAATATTAATATGAATAGAACAATGTTTGAAACCAGTTCAATAAGGGACTCTATCCAATATGGTTGTCTTGGGAGAGAACCTTGACTACTATGATGGTTTGGGGTGTGAACCCATTCTACTATGATAGTCTTGTTAATGATCCATAAACTACTAAGGAACTGATTTTCTAAGTTTATGTATATTCCACCTGGTTAGACTCTCTCAGGAAATATTCTTTTGAAATTTAAAAACTCATTATGAACTAGCATAAAAGATTTAAATAGATGAAGACTATAAATATAATTGGATAAACATATGGTTTTATAGTCGAAAAAAAGTTTTCCTAATTCAGACAACCCATATGTAATTTTTCATTATTATGTGGTTCCTTAATTTTATTATTATTTCTTACACTCTTATTTTTTTATTTCATTCAATGGATATAACCTAAAGGAAATGTGTTAAGTCCAAGTGCGACGTACAATGTTATGATTTTCATCATAAGAATCCAAATTTTATGTGGGATATAATGTAGATAAATATTACTACGATACCAAAAAATTATCTAGATATGAATCATGGTGAACCTTCAATTGAATAAATGATTGAATAAAATTCTATTAATTTATTCATGATGAAACATCCACCATCTTTTTTGGTTTTTCTGATATAGTAGTTACAATGTAATGGACCTATACAATTGAAAAAACATTTTACAATATCTAGTGTTATATAATGAAACTTAATTTTGGATATCTATAATTTAGAATATGAATTATATCAATTGGAAAATATCACCATGAATACAAGGAAAAATAATGAAATTGACTCCATGGAGTGGGATGAGTTTGAAAATATTTTTTTTCAATAAGTAATTTATTAAAATTATTTGAATGAAAGTAAATAATAAGCTCATTGAGCTAGAGAAATATGTTGAAGAATCCATTTGTACCATTGATTAAATTTTTACAAGACTTGTGAGGTATGATTTAGGTATTATCATCCATCATGAATGTAAGGTTGATCAATTCATTAGTGGATTTACACCATGTCTCTAAAGGGTGTTGTATATATGGGACATCAGAAATAATGAAGAAATTGTTCTTTTTAATATTAAGGTAGAAATTGATATTTGGGTTACCCATCAATCACCTAATTTTTATAAGAAAATAAATATTTAATTTAAATTAAACATTAAAAACCATGGAAAAAGAAATATAATATTTCTATCAATCACAATTTGTTGAAGGAAAAAATGGTAAAATTATATTAAGTGCACCATTAAATGTTTAATGTCTGTGAAGGATTTTAATTGGGAAATTTGATGACAATATTGTGATAAGAAGTTATCTAATGATTAAATAGGGAGAAAGCCACATAGAATTCCCCAACCACACTATGGTGTCTCAAATAAAAGGATTATCGTAATTATCTGAATTTATGCCCCAATATAATGGGTAATTAGGATGAGAAGCCCTAATAAACACTAAATAACACCGAAAAATATAAAATGATGCAATCAAAATAGTTTTATTGAATAATGATAATTAGAGAACACAAATCCTTTTATACCTATTTGTAAATTTCATGTTTTATTTTTTGTGAATGAGCCCTATAAAAATAATATTTATTACCCTTTAGTGATATTTCATGTTATTTTAAGCATTGATTATCACCCTCTACATGTATTGTGGAATAATTAAAATATTTCTCATATTCTATTGGTACATGTTTTAATGGAAATGTTTTGGTATAAGATAAGAGTTCATTTAATGAATAAATGGAAAATTATATATTGTAAGCATATTTGTATCTAGCTAAAATAAAATTAAGATTTATGGATACCTTAATGGGTTTGTGAGTTTAAGGTTGATCATAAGTTTAAAATCATCGGTAACCCTTTTTAGGTTTTTCTTGATGATATATTACCACGATTTAGGATATTTTATATAAAAAACATTTGTTTTGAAAAACTTTCACCAAAAAAATTATTTTAGGATAAATTAATTAACACTTTATAGACAAATGATTAATGGTACTAGTAATCTTTGGGGTTTATTTTATCTTCAAATTTGAGGTAATTATATGTTTTATTCGATCACCACATGAATTCAACACACTTTATTACTATCATAGAATATTTATTTATATATTATAATTCTATACTATACAATAAATATGTGGTAAGTTTTCATCATGTACCACATTCAATTGTATCTGATCAATATACAATGTTTACCACAAATATTTTTTGACGTCTTCAGTGGTATCTTGATAAAAATTTGAGTTTGTGCACTATCTATAATCATTACACATATGGTTTTTCCAAGATAAATATTCACGAAACACCCTAATATTTTTTAATATTTCACCTTTGGAATTTAGTCTCTTTGATAACATACATTACAGACAACACCCAACTTTAACAAAAAAAATTAAATATTATTATGTGATCATTATAATATAGCCATTAAATTCGAACGAATTAATAATATTCACCATATTATGAAATATATAATTTTTCCAAATCAATTTTATTTTAGAAATTAATGTATTGTGAACCTAATTTTATTTTTTAATAAAATCATTTTTTCATCAAAAAATACATTATCATTAAAAATGGTTGAATATATATATAAGAAAATAATAAACTCAATTTTTGGAACTTCTATAAATTTTATTATATAAAATTAATAACATTTTTGAAATCGTTATATTAATATAAATGTATGCAGAATTTGGGTAATTTTCTGAAAAGATTGATTTTCTAGTAAGTAGTGAAAATACTGATTTTTATAAAACAGGTAATTAGTTTATAAGTAACATATGATTTTAATTTTATATCAAGGTCAATTAATTAATATTTAGATATAAATAATCTAATTTATTTAATTTCAATCATCCTTATTCCTTTTTTTGGAATAGGTGCATTTTTTGGTTTAAAAATGCCTTTAGATGTAAACTGTTACTCATTGCATTTTGTGGGATTAATTTTAAGTTAAATTCAAGAAGATTATGTGATTTTTATTCAAAAAAATGGATCAATATTTAAATTAATAATTTCAAAATTTATTAAATTTTCCCCTTTTAATTTTAGGCAATATGAACAGTAATATTTGTAATTTTAGTTACCGCTTTGAAGGGTAAATTAGGAAATATAGGTTAGAAATAAAATTATAATGACTATAAAATGACACTAATGTTTTCCTTAATTTTATTTTATGTTCAATATAAATCTATAATAATTAAATTTTGTTATATATGACCATTTTATTTCCATTAATAAGTGATTATGACCCTTAAAATATTTTTTGGAAATAAAAGTTAAAGATGTCACATTCATGATATTAAGAATTATCAAATTTTTAATACAGGTAAATCTAGAGGATATCTTTAACTATAAATATTACATTTAATATAAAAGATTTATCTTCATTATTTTGTTTTATTTTAATATTTTATCGAAGAAATAATTACCCTAAAATATTTCCAAATGCAAATTAAATAATTATTTAATTAACGGAAAAATAAAATATTGGATACAAAAAATATTAAAATAAATATAATGTGAGATAAATAAAATTTTAAAATAATTTTATAGAATATATTGACATGTTAGGTATATAATAAAATAGTTTTTCATAATTATAAGGGTTATATTGTTACTATTAAATTCAATGTAATGAATAGTTCTTAAAATTGACATTATTAATTTGTTATCATCAATAATATTTTATAAAATGATATGAAATTCCAATAAAAATAATAAATTCTGCCAACTAATTGAGATATGGTTTAAAATTTCATCCATTATCCATTTATGGGTTGTTTGGCAATTTGTAGTAACTATATTGACCCTCATACTGTAAAAATCCATGTTTTCATGGTAAGAATTAAAAAGGTTAAATTAGTATTAAAACCAAAATATAAGGGTGTAAATTTAGTCAAAACTAATATAAATTTTATTTTATGAGGGTATTTAGACTCATAATCATATTATATTCTAAATTAATAATTTATTAGTCATTTTCAATTGAAGGTTAATTTATATTAATCTAATATTTTATGTAATTCTTAAAGTTCCCTTGTAATGGCGTAGACCTCTCCAGTCAATTACATTGTGAAAATGGAGTGTTAGAGGTGTTATAGAAGGTCAATGTCACTTGGGGTGCATTTGGGTAGACTTTTAAGGAAGTCTAAAGGGCAGTAGCTTTCGCACGAGCTGCACATAGTTTGACTAAATCATGCGGCCAAACCGTGCGAGTTTGGTGTTAGAGGTAGTGGCTATTTCATGGTTAGCGCACGGTTTGGCTAACCATGCGGACTAAATGTCTGAGGAGTGTTTTGAGAGGCAGTAGCTAACACACGGTTAGTGCATGGTTTGTCAAACCGTGCGGACTAACCATACGAGCACTTAATCTTAGATCCTAAAATTGTGTATCTGTTTTTTTCCCCTAAATGGTTTGTTTAAGCTTTTAAACAGCCATAAATCGGTATTACCCTTACTTGAAGATAGGAGAACCCCTCCCAAGAGTTTTTTAGGCGATATAATGTCTTCTCTTAGCGAATCGAAGCCGGTTTCTTGAGGTATGTGATCATTCTTGGTTGGTTTCTTAGATCTACTTAGATCTACTCCTCCTCGTCTCTCGGTTAGTTAGATCAATGCCCGTTATGGGTAGATCTATTTGTGTGGATGTCAAATTTGTTGATCATTGGTCTTGATATTGCTCGATGGAGAGATATAAGGTGGGTTTTTTGAGAATCAACCCGGCTTTCTTATGCGTTCTTCGTTGTTGGGGTTTTCGTCAAAAACCTTGAGGTGGGGGATTCATTGCTTCCCTTTATTTTAAGTGCAATTGTATTGTTAGCATGTTTAATCCCCCTGGATGAAAAATGGAATTAACATAATAAATATTTTAACCATATAAATAAATTGATATCGATTGTATTTTATTGCCTCATGTTTTGTTAGATAGTGTGATATCTATTCTTGCTTTGATTTGAGGTTCGTTCTTGATGGAAATTGGTAAAGAATGTAAATTAGGATTAATTGATAATTGTATTGCTAGGGATAAAGAGGCACAAAAACAAATCCGTTTTTTTTTTCAATTTGATGTTAATCAAATTGGCGTAGTAAGCGTGTTTAATCTTTTTTGATAGCTTACTGGATAGGTTTCCCGATGTTGGAACCAACTAATTATAAACCTGTTTATTCAATATGGTTTAAAGATTTGATTGTTTAATAATTCTTTGAAGGGTTTTTAGTTACCCTCTTGATTGTTAAAGGGCCAAGAGCCGAATTGATATCACTGTTTTTTTCTTGTTTCTTGTGTTGCGATGTGATCCTAGATGATTGTTGTGATATGTGGGGGTATAGAGGCCTTTTGGTTTTGGCAGCAGATGAAGCCTAGGGTGTCGAGATGCATTGGTTTATGCATGTGGGTGTTGGGGAGGACACCGGGGTTGATGGAATGGGATGGATGTGATTGTTGGTTGCTTGCTGGTTCGTTGGTTGTTTAATTTCTTTACTTTTCTCCACTACTCAAGGAAGCTGGTCATGCTTACCCTTTTCCCGAAAGGGACGAAGACGCGTGGGGTATGCAACGTGCTTTCCATGTCTTGCTTCTCAAGGGAGGATGGGTCTACTCTCTTGCTATAGGTGACAAAGAATTGACGAGTAGTACATCTACTCACCGTGTTGAGCCCCATTGTGTTTAGTATCATGGAATGCTTTTCTATAATACCTGGGAATATGGGAATGTAATTCTATAATGAATAATTGAATAAATGTTGTTAACCCATGGGGTTGGAGTTGCCAGAACTTAATGTTGAGGTTGAAAACTGTTGAAAGAAATAGTTGACTTTTGGTGTGTTTCTAATGAAATTTAATGTGGATTGGTTCATTATAAATTAATGTTTAAAGAATTAATTAATGTACAGTGGAATCGATAAAAAGGGAATAAAGTATTCTAATAATGCTCCTTAAATGGTTGTGTGCTTATAGGATACCTAGTCATAGAAGTGGAAGACCGGAGTCAGAGAGACGTTAGCTGCAGTTGTGTCTAAGACTAGGTTATGCCCATAGTGTGGTTGTGAGATATAGTATATTTTTGTACTTTTTGTGTTTCTATATGCTACTCCACCCTGTCAGTAAGGGAAACTGACACCCTAGGGATTCTGAGCCCTGGGGGGTGTTTTCCCCAACATTTCGGTGGGAGTATGAATGGCAGACTACACTCTTTGGCCTCGCTCTCTTCTCTTGGTAGATACTTCATCCATTAAGAACAACGGTTAGTTTTCCAACTTTTATTTATGTAGAGGGCTGTAATGGATTGTGGTTATTCACACACATATATTTGGGATATAGTATCCTATGGACTACTATAGGTGTAATGTGTATAGGTTGTGATGGCTTGAGGATCCTTACTCATTGTATGGGTTGTAATGTCTTGAGGTATAATACCCGATGTATGATACATGTTATGAGAGATATGCTGTCTCCTGGAAACTACCTAGTAACTTTTGGTTGTGAGGATGGTGTGGTGCTTCGCCCAGGTGTTTGCAGGCAAGCCTTTATGGTGCACGAGGTGCATATTTTTGTGCTTCGCCCAGGTGTCTGCGGGAAAGCATTTTTGGAGAGAGATTCTTAGGACGTGCGACGTTGGGACAAAGCAGCAAACCAGTGGGTAAGTAGTAGTGGGGTAACCTTGATATTCTTTGTTATATGATATATTCTTGTATGCGTTACTTGGTTAGAGTAGCCATGGTTAGGTTGGGAACATAGTATACCTGTTAGGTGATGAGTTAGTTCAACTTGTTGTTAATTGTTCTTTAGCATGCTTTCTTTATTTTTGAACAAGAGGATTTGGGGAGGATCCTAATGAGTATACTGTTATACTCACCCTACATATATATAAACTATTTTTCTTGTTACTTGGAGAAGGTTGGAGATCAAGCTGGTTTCTACTAGCTTGGGGTTGTAGGAGCTGTTCGGGCTTGTGGTTGCAGCTGTTTTACTTTTTTTTGGGTACTTGCAGTTTTTCCCTTTTTGGGTTGTATTAATTTTTCTTGACATTCCATTTGTACCCATGGGTTTCTCTTATATTTCTAGTGCTGAGTTGGAGTTTATTGCTGTATATCATATCTCTCTCTTCCGCATGTGTTCTCTTAGAGGGTAATGCCTCTCATTTGTCTGTTACTATACCCTCGATGCTAGTCGCAAACCCGGGGCCTACTGGAGGTGGAACCCTGGGGTCATTATCTCCCTTCTCACATTACCAGCCTAGGAGGGGTACACTTTATGGGGAGGGGGTTGTGACAAAGTGGTGTCAAAGGGAGGTTGAGGGATAGGATGGAGTTTGGAGTTAGGCACATGTGAGGTTGCATGGGTTGGTAGGGAAACAATGTCATTCATGTTTAGCAATTGAGGTAAACACTAGAGATCGGCTGAGAAAAATGCATTTAGGGCCTCCTATGATATGATGTATGGACCATTAAGTTTACAATGGCTACTAAACAAGGTGATACTAGATTTAGGGTACAGACCTAGGAAAGGATCATGCATCATTTTTCTTTGTGTCTGTGTTGGACTGGGTAGAACTTGGGATAGGTTAACCTAAAATGAATGAAAGAAAACAATAAATTAATTAATGTTGAGTCTTCTATATTCCATTTTTAGGAGCTCTAATGGTTTGTTATTTTACAGGTATGGCTCCAAGTCGATGTCCTCGTCAGGTTTCTGCCGAAAATTTCCAGTAGGATGTTCCAACAGATCGCTGGAGGGTAGAGGTTGGAAATGATGACACTTGGAAGAAGACACACTGAGAGTTTCAATTCCAGAGTCTAAAGAAGTACGAGGGATCCGTTTCAGATGCATTCACGGAAGACTGGTTAGACGAGGTTGATATAGGCTTCAGTTCGATCCGTTCACGGAAAGAGCACTGGGTGTCCTTAGATCTGACGATGTTGCGTGGAGTATCAAGGTGGTGGTGGTTCTTGTTCCTCAGGGATCATGAGGAGTCACCGATCTAATGGGTGGAGTTCCGAGACAAGGTTTCAGTTTAGTTCCTTTATTCGACTGCGAAGCCATCCAGTCTCCAGGAGCTTCTTACCCTTCGACAGGGGAGCTTTACTGTTCGAGTGATTGAAATCCATTTCAGGAACCTTTTACGATATTCTTTGGACCTGTTACCAGATGAGGAGGTCAGGGCGAGGAATTTCGATGAGGCTTTACGTCCAGAGATCTAGCTCCAGGTCACCCCATTTATGCTGAAGACATATCTTGAGGTGCTGGTGATGGAAGAGGTTGTCGAGAGGACTCTGGACAGGACAATATCATCACGAGAGGGGGATCATCATGATCCCTCATGAAGCAAGGTTGTGGTCCGAGGTTCCCTGTTTTCAGGGCAGATGATTTTTTGTTCAGCAGGGGGCAGGTCCCAGCCCTTCACATCTCGTTTCTCTAGAGGCAGCAACACTCATGCCTATGCCAAGGGACCATGCGCTAGTTTTTCTTGTTGTTGTCGTGGCCATTAGCAGTGGGAGTGCCTGACCATTCAGAGTAGTCATCGTGCATCAGGCACTATGCTCTAGGTTCCTCTGTTGGGGCAGTTCCAGCCGAGGCAGCAGTAGCCAGTTGCACCAGCTTCAGATCAGCAGAGGGAGGATGGGGCAGGTTGAGGACCACCCATGACGCTCCCTGTCCTCATAGAGCAGAGCATGGCCATGTTGGTGGTCATCTTCAGGGTCATAGATTCCGTGGAGGAGGTCGTGGTTAGCTTCATGCTCTAGCATTGCAAGCACTAGACGAGCCAGATGTCGTTCGAGGTTCCCTTTGCTTGTTTTCTACCTTGGTGTATGCCTTGTTTGATTTAAGAGCGACACACTCCTTCATATCACATACCCGTGTCCATGCTTTGGGACTTGAGGTAGAGAGCCTTCCAGTGCCCTTGTCATTGACTACACCAGTTGGAGGTCGAGAAGACTTGTTTGAAGTATGTAGAGACTATGAGCTTGTGTTGGGGAAACACATCTCTTGGGGAGATTTCCTATGTTTACAAATAAAACCATATTATGTCATCCTCGGCATGGATTAGTTGTATTCAGTGAAGGAAATCGAGGATTGCTTCAGGAAGACGGTCATTTTCTTTGGTGCGGATGGAGAGAAAGTGGTGTTTGTTGGTGATTGAGATCCTCAGATGGGTCATAGGTGAATATCATCTTTATCATCCATGATGGCCGAGATGCTGCTGAGTTCTTCAAAGGTTCAACATTTGGCGTTTCCTCAGGTCATAGAGGAGTACCCTGATGTCTTTCCAGATGAGGTTTTAGCCTTCCCCCCTTGATGGGAGATCAAATTCAGGATTGAGATATATCCAGAAGAGTCTCCTATCTCTATTTCTCTATATAGGATGTCCCCTAATGATTTGTGAGAGCTACGTATACAAATTGATGTTCTGTTGCAGTGTGACTTTGTTCGGCCTAGTGTGTCACCATGGGGTGCACTAGTTTTTTTTGTGAAGAAGGCCGATGGAATTTTGTGGTTATGTGTCGATTATCGTTGTTTAAACAAAGTGAAAATAAATAACCGCTATCCTATTCTACGGACTGATGACTTATTCAATCAAATAAAGGGTGAAAGTTGGTTCTCAAAGATCGACTTGCAGTTAAGATATCATCATATTCATGTGAAGGATGAGGATATTACGAAGACTTCTTTTTGTTGTCATCATGGGAATTACGAGTTCGTTGAAATGCCGTTTGGTGTGACGAATGCTCCAGCTCTGTTCATGGGATTGATGAATTATATGTTTCGTGAGTTCCTAGAGAAGTTCGTGGTAGTTTTCATTGAAGACATCCCTGTGTACTCCACATCTGAAGAAGATCATGTAGAGAATCTATGGGCAGTTTTGGGAGTTCTTCGCCAACATCAGCTATTCGGGAATTTATCAAAGTGTGAGTTTTGGGCTCGAGAAGTCCGTTTCTTGGGGCATGTTGTGTCCCAGAAGGGAGTAGTTGTGGATCCATCAAAGACAGAAGCAGTTGTGTCTTGGGAAGCCCCAAAGACAGTTCCAGATGTGTGAAGTTTCCTTGGCCTCGCAGGATACTAGAGGAGGTTCGTAACCAATTTTTCATGAGTTGTAACTCTTATGACATCTTTGACCAGGAATGATCAAGAATTCATATGGACTGATCCATGTCAGGAAGCTGTCGAGTATCTCAAAGAGATGTTATTAAGTGCTCCAGTCCTTTTTCTTCAAGATGAGGGATTCAGTTTGATGTTTTCTACGATGCTTCGCATATGAAGTTAGGTTGTGTTCTCATGCAGTAGAGGATAGTTTTTTCGTATGGGTCTCGATATTTTCATCCCCATGAACACAACTATGCCACCCATGATCTTGAGTTGACAGCCGTGGTGTTTCTCTAAAGTTGTGGAGACATTACCTCATTAGTGAGCACTTCGTGGTTTTCACCGATCATAAGAGTTTGAGTTATGTCTTCTCCCAGTCTGACTTGAACGTGCAACAGTTTCAGTGGATGGAGTTCATACATGAATAAAACTTCGAAATATCATATACACCTGGAAAGGGGATTTTTGTATCTAATGCGCTGAGTCTAAAGTCACGTAGTGATGCTGTGTGTGAATCCAGTGATTCCTAGAGAGTAATGGAATAATCTTCAGCATTACATCTTGATATTATAGAAGTTGGGGGTAGAGGATGTCTTTTTCAAATGATGGTACATTCATCCCTGATGCAGAATGTGGAAGAGTCCCAGTTGGGAGATCTAGAGGTGGAAGTCTGGATAGACCGAGTTGTTTGTGGGGAGGCCCCTGATGGTTAGACTGAGGATAAACAACACCGAGTGTTGTATCATGGAATGACTTTTTTCCCTTTAATGATGTGTGATACATTTCTTAGAGCGTTTCATAGTTCACCTTTAGCAGTAAATCCAAGTGTTACAAAGATGTATAGATCCTTGAGGATCCAGTTTTTCTTTCCTAGGCTGAAGCGTGTGGTTGCAGAGTTTGTGTCTCAATGTTTAGACTTATAGAAGGTGAAGCCCGAACACTATGTTCCTGGTGGTCTTCTCCAGCCATTAGAGATTACTCAGTGGAAGTGGGAGGAAATCTCAATGGACTTCATTACTGGTTTACCCCGAGATCTGAGAGGACATGATTCTATTTGGGTGGTAGTGGATCGTTTAACATAATATGCCCACTTTATAGAAATCAAGGAGTCATGCTTAGTGGAAGTTTTGTACAGGCAGTATCTAGAGGAGGTGTTGAGACTTCCTGGAGTCCCTAAGAAGATAATGTTTTATCGAGATTCTCATTTTACCTCCAGAGTGTGGAGAGTTCTCCAACATGCTTTTGGTTCTCAACTATACCTTAGCACTTCTTTTCATCCTCAAATAGATGGTAAGACAGAGTGAACAATCTAGACTCTTGAAGACATGTTAGGCTCTTGTGTTCTTGATTTCGGAGGTTCATGGATGGGGCCCTTAACCTTGGTGGAGTTCGCTTACAATAATAGTTTACAATCCACCATCGGTATGGAACTGTTTGAATCCTTTTATGGCCAGCCTTTCCGTTCTCCGTTGTGGTGGACTAGGGTTAGAGAGTCAGCAATTCTCAGACTGGAACAAGTGAAGAATACAACAGAGATGGTTCGGGTGATATTTGATAGGATGAAGACAGTGTAAGATCGTCAGAAATCATATGCTGATCAAAGAAGGATGCCCTTAGAGTTTAATGTTGGGGATCATGTCTTTCTGAAGGTGACTCCCCGTCGTGGGCAGCGAAGGCTTGGTCGTGGAAGTAAGCTTTCTCCCAGGTTTGTTGGGCCTTTCGAGGTGCTATCTCGTTTTTGAGTTGTGGCGTATCGAGTAGCACTTCCCCCTCATATGAGTCAGATACATGATGTTTTCCATGTATCAAAACTCCATTGTTATCTTCACGATGACCCTCACATCATCAATTGGGGAGAGATCGATGTTGATGATGATGCAACCTTTGTGGAGCGACCTGTGGAGATCCAAGACCGCAAAGATAAGGTGTTGTGTAGGCATTATATCCCTTTAGTTCGTGTCTTGTGGAGACACGGTGGCTTGGAGGAGAGTACCTGGGAATGTGAGTCATAGATGCGTGTCTAGTACCCAGAGTTGTTTGATGTTTGACTCTCTTCATGTATCATTATTAAATTTGTGGTTATTAAACTTTCAAGTGTATGTGATGGCTCCCTTTGTTGCTTTTGTGGCTTGTTCTCTTTTGAGAGGTATCTCGAGGGGTGGTTGTTCAGACCCTGTTTCGTTTGCACTTTAGGTGGGTTTTGGATTCTCGAGGACGAGAATGTTTTGAGACGTATCTAATGTAATGACCCATACCTCTCTAGTCCATTACATTGTGAAAATGCGGTGTTATAGGTGTTATAGAAGTTCAAGGTGACATGTGTGTGCGTTTGGGTAGTCTTTTAAGGAAGACAAAAGGGCAGTAGATTTCACACGGGCTGCACACGGTTTGTCTAAACTGTGTGGCCAAACCGTGCGAGGTTGGTGTTAGAGGCAATGGCTAATGCATAGTTAGCACACAGTTTGTCTAACCGTGTGGACTAATCGTGTTAGGAGTGTTTGGACATGTAGTAATTAACGCATGGTTAGTACACGGTTTGTCAAAACGTGAGGACTAACTATGTGGGCACTTAGTCATAAATCCTAAAATTGTTGAACTAACTTGTTTTGCCTCTAAATTATTATTTTAAGCTCCTAAGAGGCCATAACTCGGGATTACCATTCCTTGGAGGTAGGAGAACCTCTCCCAAGCGTTTTGGAGGTGATCTGAAGGCTTCTCTTGGTGAATCGAATCCAGTTTGTTGAGGTATGTGACCGTTCGTGGTTGGTTTCTTAGATCTACTTAGATCTACTCCTCTTCTCTTAGTTTCGTAGATCTACGCCTATTATGGGTAGATATATGTGTGTGGATGTCTAATATGTTCAGCTTTGGTCATGATATTTTCTAGGAGGAGAGATCTAAGGTAGGTTTTTGGAGAATCGACCCGGATTTCTGGTGTGTTCTTCATTGTTGGAGTTTTCTTCAAAAGCCTTAAGGAAGGGGATTCGTTGCTTCTCTTTCTTTTACATGCAATTGTATTGTTAGCATGTTTAATCCCCTTGGATAAAAAAAGGAATTTACATAATAAATATTTTATCTAGATACAGAAATTGATACCGATTTTATGTTATTGCCCCATGTTTTTCTAGATAGTGCGATATTTATGCTTGCTTTGATTTTCTGTTCATTCTTGATGGAAATTGGTAAATAACGTAAAATGGGATTAATTGATAATTTTTTGGATAAGGATACAAAGGCACGAAAATGAATCCAGTTCTTTTTGCAATTTGATGTTAATAAAATTCGAGTAGTAATCATGTTTAATCTTTTGTGATAGCTTACTGGTTAGGTTTCCCGATGTTGGAACCAACGAATTATAAACCTGTTAATTCAAGATGGTTTAAAGATTTGATTGTTTGATAATTCTTTGAAGGGTTCTGAGTTACCCTCTTGATTGTTAAAGGGCCAAGATCCCAATTGACGTGATTGTTGCTTTCCTGCTTCTTGTGCTGTGATGTGATCCTGGATGGTTGTTGTGATATGTGGGGCATAGAGTCCTTTTTGTTGTGGCAGCAGATGACGCCTAGGGTGGCGAGATGCATTGGTGTATGTATGTGGGTGTCAGGGAGGACACCAGGGTTAATGGAATGGGATGGATGTGATTGTTGGTTGCTTGCTGGTTCTTTGGTTGTTTATTTTCTTTACTTCTCCCCACTGCTCAAGGAAGCTGGTCTTGCTTATCCATCTCCCGAAAGGGGTGAAGACGTGCGAGGTATGCCACGTGCCTTCTGTGTCTAAATTCTCAAGGGAGGATGGGTCTATGCTCTTGATATAGGCGGAAAAGACTTGAAGGGTAGTAAATACACTCACCGTGTTGATCCCCCTTGTGTTTGGTAGCATAGAATGGTTTTCTAGAATTCTTGAGAATATGAGAAAGTTATTCTGTAATGAATAATTGAATAAATGATGTTAACCTATGGGGTTGGAGTTTCTGGAACATAATGATGAGGTTGAAAACTGTTGAAGGAAATAGTTGACTTTGGGTGTGTTGCTAATGAAATTTAATGTGGATTGGTTCATGGTAAATTATGTTCAATGAATTAATTAACATAAAATAGAGTCGATAAAAAGGGAATTAATTAATCTAATAAATCTCTTTAAATGGTTGTGTGTTTATAGGATTCCCAGTATTAGATGTGGCAGCCTAGAGTTTGAGAGACATTAGCTGTAGTTGTGTCTAAGACTAGGTTATGCACATAGTGTGGTTGTGAGATATAGTATATTTTTTTACTTGTTGTGTTTCTATATGCTACTCTACCCTATCAGTAAGGGAAAATGACACCCCGGGGATTTTGAGTCGTGGGGGGAGGTGTTTTCCCCAACATTCAGGTGGGAGGATGAATGGCTAACTACCCCCTTTGGCCCCGCTATCTTCTCTTAGTAGATACGTGTGCCATTAGGCACAACAGTTGGTTTTCCATCTTATATGTGTGTAGAGGGCTGTAATGTCTTGTGGTTATTCACAGACATATACTGTGGAAATAGTAACTTATGGACTACTATAAGTGTAATGTGTGTAGGCTGTGATGGCATGATGATCCTTACTTGGTGTATGGATTGAAATTGATTGATGTATAATACTCGACATATGATACACGTTATGTGAGTTTTGGTGGCTCCTGGAAACTACCTGGTTACTTTTGGCTGTGTGGATGGTGTGGTGCTTCTCCCAGGTGTTTGCGGGCAAGCCATTGTGGTGCACGAGGTGCAGATTGTGGTGCTTCGCCCAGGTGTCTATGAGAATTCCTTTTTGAAGAGAGATGCTTAGGATGTGTGATGTTGGGGAAAAGCGGCAAACCAGTGGGGAAGTAGTAGTGGTGTAACCTTGATATTATTTATTATATGATATATTATTGTATGCGTTACTTGGTGAGAGTAGAAATAGTGAGGTTGGGAACATAGTATACCGGTTAGGTGACAAGTAAGTTCCACTTTTTGTTCAATGTGATTTAGCATGATTTCTTTATTTTTTCATGAGAGGCTTCAGGGAGGATCCTACTGAGTGTACTATTATACTCACCCTATGTATATATAAACTGTTTTTTAGGTTACATGGAGGATGTTGGAGATCAAGATGGTTTCTACTAACTTGGGGTTGTAGGAGCTGTTCGGGCTTGTATTTGCAGTTGTTTTACTTTTATTTGGCTACCTGTAGTTTTCCCCCTTTTTGGGTTGTAGTACATTTCCATGACATTCCATTTTTGCACTTAGGATTCTTTTATATTTCCAGTTCAGAGTTGGAGTTGATTGGTGTCTATCTTATCGCTCTCTTCCTCATGTGTGTCTTTTATAGGGAAATGCCTCCCATTTGTGTGTTAATATACCCTCAGTGCTAGTCGCCAACCCATGGCCTACTGAAGGAGGGACATGGGGTTCATTATCTCCCTTCTCACATTGCCAGCCCCGAAGGGGTACACTTTTTGGGGAGGGGGTCGTGACATCCCCTCACCATAATTATAATGGGTCATACACCACTTTGAACCATTTAAATCATCCATGTACTAGCCATGTAACTTTTTAAAGATACGAATAAAAGTATGAAAGTTTTATAATATTCAAAATTCCAAACCCTAATTCTATTTAGAATAGATTTAAATGACGTTAAGCAAAGAAGACGTAATCATTTTTCTCAACTCTTTCAAGTTTATTTATTATTCTACTTCTTCTCCATGTTTTGTTTCAATGATATAAATATAAATAAAGCATCATATATACTGATATGTTATTTTTATTATGAAACAACTATATTCCACCATTTATCCATCCTATGAAAAATGAAAGCACCACACATGCGTAAATATGACTTACCATCTCTATGTAGTAGTGTAAATCATTTTTCATCAACACATTAAAAGGAAGGTTATAATTTCAAATATAATGATATATATAGAACTTATGACCTGATATTCATTCATTAAAATTAATATTTCAAAAAATTACTTTCCATTTTACCATTAATGGAATGATATCATGGCTCATGTATATATACGGGCCACCACCACCACAACACCTAATGATTCATTTTCCATGTTTAACATTAAAGATTAATTCCAAAAAATATACATAATTAATTAATATGACAAATATGAACATAATATCAGTATTAACATTATGTAACCATATCTTCTTCATAATAACTAAGACATACATTTAAAATATTCATAGGAAGATTAAATAATTAACACCCGAAAAAAGGGTAATAACAAAATATTACTAACAAATGGGTGACATAATGATACAAGGGATCATATGTTATTTTATAAATATGAATATGGTTCAATTATAAATTTTAATTATAATGTAAGTTTTTATACTAGAGGTTAAATCAAATTCAATTAATCGAATGAGGAAGTTAGGGTTTTCTCATGTAACCTTTACTTCTGTCGGATATATGATATATTCACCAATTTTTTCCATTATGTGGTGTATATAATAGATCTTTGATATGTAAGATCCTGACTTAGTTTAACTTCATGTTAATTAATGTTTAATTTAATTTTATTTATTTCATGGGTCTTATGATTCAAAAGTTACCAAATTGGTAAGAGTTTATTTCACAATTTCATCATTATTCCGGATTGTTTATTTTTACCTCTCTTTTGGGATATTATTTGATATTATTATCTTGAAATAAAACCATTTTCTTATCCTATGGTTATTCCTAGAACTTTTCATATAATACTATCATTTTCCCACTATTTTATACTTAAAATATGGAGAACTGTTTTTTTAATAAAATCTGACTTTATTCCACTATTCGATCAGAAATATGTTTTAATCAAAACCCTTGTTTTCTAAAACGGGTTTTTGAAATAAATTTTTTGTTTCCAAAATTATATATTAATATTTTTCTATTTTTACATAAATGTTTTGTAAATAATCTTCATACCACTTTCAAAAAAAATTCTATTTGGATTTTACCAAAAAATATGAAAAGAATGACTTCCATAATTTGTGCAAAATTTATAGAATCTTCTACCATCAAGACCAAACAACATTTTAAAGATTATTTTACAATTTTTGAAATAATATTTTCAATGAAATATATTTTCAATTATTTTGTGAACTTTTATCTGATAAGAATTATTTTAAAAATGAAAGGTGTATTTTCCCTAAAGATTGTTTTAAAGATTTTTTTATTCATTAATGACATCAACTCCATAATTTACTTAGGATCCACAATAGATATGTTGTATTGATGTCATCTATATTTTTTATTTTGATGTTTTGTGATCATTTTATATGTGGAATAGAAAATTTTAAGCAAATTTCTGTATTACTCTTGATGGTTTATGATTATGTTTATTGATTGGGGAAAGTATTCAAATTTCATATGATAGTTTTTTACATTAATTTTTATTTTTATTATGTATCAATCATTTAATATGATGAATTAATTAAACATTATAAGTGATTGGAATGACCCTTTATATCCCCTTAATTCATCTGTATGTCTGATGAGAAATTTTTTGGGTATTTAATAAATAATTACCAGTTTATATATGATGTCTGGGAAAAATTTTGTGACGGTATGTTTACGATATCCCATAATATACATTACATCATTATGAATTCTGTTGTTGATATTCCATATGATTATGTGATTCATAGAATCTCCATATTTATTATTCAATATAATTTTATTATTTATATAGGAATATTAAATCCCCATTTATTTTATCCATATTATGATCAACTTATTGATTATATGGTATATGTTTCAGTTATTTTCCTAATAACATAGTTTATTCCATAATTATTGATATCTTTTGTTGTACTCCTACCCTTACTAAAAATTTGATCTCACTTTTCTTATGATTCATTTTTCACTAGGATATTAGAAAGTGTTTTGGGATTGATATACTGAGATACACTAAGGGTAATAATGGAATTCTGAAATAAATTATTTGTGTATATTTTGTAATGTGAATTTCAAATAACCATCTAGTTTACTATGACTACATAACTATTTGTTCATTTGGTATGTGACTCCCTGGATCTTATACTTGTGTAATAACATCACCACCAACTCTAGGATATCGAGGTAAGGGTCTTTATAGTTGGTGTTAGAGAAAGTTTAGAAGAAACCTTGGTAACTAGATTTAACAAAACATACATTTGAAATGAAACCCAAGGAAAAAATTTGGAAATATACCCAAATAAACTAAGCACATGATTTAGAGATTAGTATAACATAAAAATTCAATTTACATTATGTTTATCCCTAATTTTTGTATAATATACTATTTTTCCTAATTTTATAATCTAATCTAATGTGTTCCATTTTTTAAATTGAACCTAGTGGAAGGAATAGAAACTTCCCTAATGCAAATAATAAAAAGATTAATAATGATCATTTCATTGATGGGTTGATGATAATATTTGAAAGGGAACTATTCTCACAAATATTATCATCATATGAGGACATATTATCATGTGAGAATAAGATAGAATAAAAATTCTTCATACCTTATGAATTTGAAGGGATAAAAGAGAAGAATAGGATGATAGAGAAAAGGATGGATAAAGTGAAGATGAGAAAGAATTATTTTTAAACTTGAAATACTTATAGAAGGAAAGAGAAAGGTTTTTTCATAAAAGAAAAAAAACTTGTTTTTAAGTGTGGGTGAAAAAGACACCATGCTCATGATTTCAAGGGTAAGAAATAATTTTACAATGTGGAATGATTCTATTATAAGCACATAGGGAACTAAACAAATAAATACCACAAGCATTAAAGAAATATACCTTAGAAGAAGCAAAGGGATCACGGTCAATATTATGATATTTAAATAGTTAAAGTGGAATGACTAAAATGATAGTGTATTTGAATTGAATAATTATATTGTAATTTTGAATCATGCGAAATTGAATGATTGTACATAAATAATTATACTTTATGTATTTAGAAGCATGTGATGAATAATACTGATAACAAAGAAAAGTGATTCTACAGATTGTTTATATTTTATATGACATGTAATTTGGGAAATATATACCTAAATTTGAGATTGATATTGTGATAATAATGACAAAGATATGTTTATGGAATAATAATGGTGGCCATAAAGGTGGTTAGTGATATTTTTGTTATGTTATATTTACTCAGATTATTAGATGTTTGTATTTAAGGAATATATTAAAAAACCTGATATTTTATTATTGGAAGCAGGAATTTTTTTTATTTTGGTTTAAAGGTAATAATGGTATTAATATATTTATTATGTGATAATAAGAGATGAATTATTTTTCTATGGGAAATGTATTATTAATTTTAATTTTTAAATTTTGTCACCTTCCATTAAATGTTTTTGTCTTTAAATTTGGGGATACATATTTCAGACATGTCTTAATATTATCTACTTATTGAATGGATTAATATAATCATTATATATTATTGTTTTTGATAAAATGTGATAACAATTTATGTTTCAGTAAATAATTAATGTTTAAAGGAATGACTTCTGGTTCTTATGATTCATTAATGTGATTCATGTATGAATCATTTATCGTAAACATTCATTTATTATCAAAAGAGATAGAGAGAAAATAAATCGAATCATAACTAAAAGATGATATTATGTTTTTGAAATTAAAATAAATCATGAATTTTTATTTTTTGATATTATTATATGGATAGTAAAATAATCCATCAACATTAAGAAAATCATTTTAGTTAAAAAATAATATATGTTATGTTCTCTTACTGAGGAATCAATGGTCTTTTAACCCATTAAAAATTTATGGATTTGAGATGGTGAACCCTATATTGACCATGTTATCTATCACTATCCAACAAAAATTTATAGTATTAATTATTTAATGAGTACATATTTTAATATTCAACTAATTTTCTCATATTATAAAGGCTGATTTTGGGGTGACCTTCACATTTACCTGTATATATTATTAAGATGACACTTTATTAACCTTATTTAAGATTTGAGTTCCCCAGAAAAGAAATTTAAAGTATCAAAATTTAATTTTCAAAGTGAAATTTCGAATTGATATGAAAAAATTTATTTATTTAGGGGATAATGTAACACCCAATGATTTAATGGTATGTATCTATTTTAATTTAGCCTCTTCGATGTATTATGTTGCACGCAACACCCATCTCCAACGAACAATGAAATTTGATTATGTGATCATTATAACATAGTTGTTAAATATATGAGAATGAATATTATTATGAAAATTATTTAATATATAATTTTCTCAATCTTTGTAAATGTATTAATTAATTCATTGTGTATTAGTGCTTAATTTTTAGTAATATCATTTATTCATTCAAAAATATGTTTTCTTCAAAAATGGTTGTCTTATTTATTATGAGTAAATATTATAATCAATTTATGGAAGTTATATAAATTTTATATTATATAAATAATTATTTTTTAAATAATTATATTAAAATTAAGTTAAGGATAATATTTGGGAATTTTATGAAAAGATTGTTTTTCAATTGAGTAGTGAAAAATAAAGATATTTAAAAACTCTCAATTTCATTATAATTATATTTATGATTTTAATATGAAATTTTTTTATGATATATAATATTTAGTTATAAAAAATATAATTTAGTTCATTTCAACATTCCTTATACATTTTTTTAGTATAAGTACATTTTTTGGTTTAAAAAAGCATTTTTCATGAAACCTATTTTTATTTCTCTTTCCAGGACTAATTTTAAATAAAATTATAAAAATTATATGTTTTTAATTTTGATAAATGGATTAAATATTTGGATTCATAATATTAGTATTTATTAAATAGGTTCCTTTTAATTTTCATCCAATATGAATAGTAACATTGGTAATTTTTATTACCTCGGTTAACGGTTAATTGGGTAATATAGGGTAAAAATAAAATTATAGGGGCTAGAAAATGACTCTAAAACTTACCCCAATTTTATTTTATGACTAATTTATATTTTTAATCATTTAATTTTAAGATATATGACCATTTTTCATTAATATGTTGTTATGAACATTATAATATTTTATTTAAAGAAAAGTCAATGATGCCACCTTCATGATTTTAATAAAAATTATATATATAATATAGAGTTATAAAGAGGATAAATTAGACTATAAATAGTAATAGGAAATATAAAATAAATATATTAATCATTGAATTTATTTAGGGAATAAATAATTACCTTAAAATATTTCACAATTACAGTGCAGTAATAATATAAATAATCTAGAAATCAAATAAATTATAAAAAAAAGTTTAAAATAAATCATATTTTAGAGAATTAATTCTATTAATAAATGATATAGATTATATTTACAAGTTAGGGATGTAATAAAATATTTTCTTCTAATTATAATTGTTTTATTAATATTAAAAAAGGCAATTTAGTTAATAGTTATTAAAATTTATATTAAAAAAATTTTAAAGTAAATAATATTTTATTTAATGATATAAAATTCCAAAAAATCATAAAATTTTCCAACATAATTTAATAAGGCTTAATATTTAATCTGTTATCCATTTATGGGACTTGTGTTATATTTTTGTAACTATATTAACCCTCAAATACTAAAAATTAGTTTTTCATTTTAAGAGTTAAATATGATAAATAAGGGTTAAAACCAATAGATAAGGGTATAAATTTTGTAAAAACAAATATAATTTTTATTGTAAAGGGGTATTTAAACCAATAATCATCTTATATTCAAAATTAATATTTTTTTTATTTTTAATTGAAAATTAATTTATATTAAATTAATATTTTTAGTAATTCCTAATGTTCCCCTCACATCAAATATAAAAGGAAACTCCCTCCTTTATTTATTACACCATATTTTGCCATATATCTCGACTAATTGATGAAAATTACTTTTCTAAACATCGTTATACATGTTATGGATGTGATGGTATCCTCAAAAGACTAACCGTAAGTCCCTTAAAGAAGATGTCTAAAGGAATTCCACCAAAGAAGATGTAATCATTTTGATCCACAATTTGATGCATATTTCATCTTATACTTACTCTTAATGTGTTTTTTACATCAAAAAATAATAATCCCAAATATATACATAATTAGATATTATTATGATTCTAAAACAATTATATTATAACTTTTATCTGTCCTATGAAAAACAAAATCCCCACACATGCGTACATATGACTTACTGTCTACACGTAACAGTGTAACTTATTATTCATCACCATTGTATAAGGGTGGTTATATTATTGTAAATAATGTTTATATATGGTACTTATTACATGATTATGATTATTTATAATTTATATTTCACCCACTTACTTTCCATTTTACCATTAATGGAATGATGTTGTTACTCGTTCCGACGAATAGTCTACGATTTCCACGATGCGATGCAATTCATTTTACTTGTTCATTAATCATGATTACTTCCAAAAAATAAATATATAAATAATAAATATGACCTATATGACCTAAATATAATTAAGAAAATGATGTGATTATATATTATTCATAATAATCGGGACTTTCATGAAAAAACAAGCATTTGAAAATGAAGGAGTTAATAATCCAAATAAGGGTAATAACAAAATATGATAAAAAATGGACGATCCTATGATATAAGATGATTATATATTATTTCATAAATAAAAATATATTTTTTATGAAAATTAATAAAATGCGTTAAATAATTATATTGGGGGTTAAATGATTTTTAATTAAAGGAATGTTCAAGGTAAGGGTTTCTCGTATAACATTCACTGCGGTGAGGTATATGCCATATCCACCACTTATTTCCTTTATGTGGTGCATATAAAGAACCATTGATATGTCATATCCTGAATTAATTTATATTCTTGGCATTTGAATATATTTCTTTTATGGGTCTTATGCTTCAAAATTTAACAATCTGGTAAGAGTTTATATCATAATCTCATCATTATTCAGGATTAATAATTTTTTTGTTTCCCATGGAGGGATTGTTTCATATTTATATATTGAAATGATTTTATTTTTTTATCCTATATACATTCATGGGATTTTTCAAGTAATAATAACAATTTTACACTCTTTGGTACTTAATATTAACAAGAATATATTTTTTGGGAAACCATCATTTATTTCCCTTTCCAGTCAGAAACCAATTTTAATAAAAAAACATTTTATTCTTAAATTGTTTTAAAAAATTATTTTTAAATTTTAAAAATGATTTATTAAATATATTTTTTTTTGTCATTTTTTACAAAATTTTTAGAAAATAATTTTCTTATACTTTTTAAAAGAATTCTTATTTGTATTTTACGAAGAGAGTGAAAGGAAACATTTAGTTAACATGTACTGAATGTTAAAAATTTCCTAACATCATGACCACAAAATTTTTGAATGATTATTTTATAAAAATTCAATGGATATCTTAAAATAAAACTATTTTCAATAATATTTTGTGAATATTTTTATTTAAAAATTTGATCAAAAAATAAAAAGTATATTTTCCTAAAAAAACATTTAAAATATTTTTTTATTCATAAATTAAATCAACACATTAATGTACATATGATTCCCTAGGGATATAATGTACTGATATTTTCCTTATTATTTCTCTTGGCGGTTTATGACCAGTTTTACTATGGATGTACTATTTTGATACCAATGACCATAATAATCTATATTCGTTGTGTTTATGTTTATTGATTGGGGAAATTATTCACATCTCTTATGATAATTTCTCAATATGAATATTTATTACGTATCTCTCCATTCATATAAGAAATGAATTGAAATTAGTAAGTGCTGGGAAGATATCACTATATCCCCACAATACATCGGAAGGTCTCATAAGGCAAACTAGTTTGGGAATTTGCTGAGGCCTTACCATTTACGTACAATGTATTTTCAAAATCAGTGATGGTATGTTTAGGATATCCCACATTATTCATTACATCATTATGAATACAATTATTGATATTATATGTGATTATTCAATTTGTATAGTTTTCATTGATAATATTCATTATAATGTGATTATTTATATAGAAATATTTGATCAACTTTTTTAACATCAATATTATTCTCAATTTATTGATTAAATGGAATGTATTTTAGTTATTTTCCATGTTATATTGTTTATTTCTTACTTATTCATTGATTTAACAACATTCAAAACCTACCATGAATTTGAGATCAACTATTTATTAAGATTAACTTTTTCCCTAGATACAATGAAGTGTTTTGTGATCGATAAAAAGGTATAGAATAAGGGAAATAATGGATTTATGAAATAAATTATTCATTTATTTTAAATAATGTAAATTCCAAGTATATTTCTAGTTTACTAATACTATAAAACTATTCTGTCAGTTCGGATGTGATTTCCTGTATATTATTTAATGTAATAAAGTAACCATATAATTGGGGCTATTGCAGTTGGGGTCTTGATAATTAAAAAACTAAAGGATATTCTATGATATTTTTTCTGTATTTTAATGGAAGTTTTGATCAATACATTAATCTAGTTGAGTGTTCATAAAATAATTTCATTCACTCGAGCATTCATATGGATCATTATGAAGACCCTTATTGAAATAAGTTTAGAACACCAACATAAAATAATGATTTTATAAATTTATTTCTATTGGGAGCAGATCTAGATGATTAAATTTTAGAGAAGGTTAAATCTATTCAATAATATTTAAGGGTCACATAATGTTTATAGAAATGTAATATTGATAACTGTCGATGAAATATAGAATTTGAAGTTACTGAGAAGGTGTTCCTATGAATTTATACGTAAAATAAGAAGTGGAAAATTATCCATAGGAATATCAAACCCTTTAACATTATAAATTATATTGGCACCATTTTTATCACTTTATGCTTCCACCAAAAATCTCTCATGTTCATGATGAGTTTCATCTATCTATGGTGAGGATGTACAAACTTGATCCATCTCATGTAGTGAAATCATAGGTCATATAATAAGAGAATAATATTTATTTTAAGTAAAACCAAATGGAGACTTTGTATAATAAATAAAAAGTTATATTAAACAATACCACATAACTGGTGAATGTTTTATGGTGAGACCACTAACATAAGAAGTTATGTGGGTACTCGAGTATGTAATGAGGCATAAATATCCTTACTATTGACACAAAAGGAAGAAAATTTAGAGGGATAAATTAATTTTAAGTGGGTTTAATGTAACACGACGAGAATTTTGAAATATATATATTTTTAAAAAATAATATTTTCATTGTTTTTTTACACACAACACTAAGTTTGGCTTGTGTTACAAGAAACACTAAGTATTAATAAACCATAAAAAGTATTAATATTATTATTTAAACATGAAAATTACTACCTAGTAGTTTAAAATGAAAAAAAAAATTAAAACATTTTAAATTTTAAGTATAATGGTTATATATGAAAAAAATATTGTTAAAAATGTTCTTAAATTTCAGTAAATCATTTTTATTTTTGAAAAACCTTTCTCCTCAAGAAAATTGTATTTTATTTATTTTAGTAAACAATAATAAATTAATTTCATAAACTCTTTGGAAATTAATTTTAAAAAGTTAATTTTATTTTTTTATTCTTCATATCAAAATTATCATAGGGTCAATTTTTTGGATTTTTTGAAAAAGGACAATTTTTTTATGAATAACAAAAAAAAATTATTGAAAAAATATTATATGTTTAATGAATTCGTAAAGATAAGTTTTGTTTTCAAATGGTTATAAAAGTAAAATTAGATTAATAATATATCTATTAATATAATTTAGGTCAATTTAGTAAATTAATTTTTAATTCTGATATGAAAAAAATTTAAACTTTTAAACATTCTATATTTGAAAAACAACTTTCTTGTCCCTTCTAGGGGTTTAATTTTAAATTAAAAATTTCCATGGATGTCAATGTAATTTTGAAAAATTAATCACATATATGGAATAATCATAATTTTTATTATCTAATATGTTGAAGTTAGTTTTTTCCCATAATGAATTTTAAGAATAGTTAAAATTATTTATTGCTTTTTTGTTAGAAATGCGTTCAGAAAGGTTGAACTAAGAAGATAAGGGTCAAAAATGAGAAAAAATTTTAAATTTTTTTATGAAAATATTTACACCTAACAAATTATATTATAAAAAATAATTTATTTTTGATTCTTGTGGAATGAGAAAAACCTGGGTACCCCTTTTTTATTTAAAAAATTACAAGTGTCCACTCAACTCACTTATAAAAGGACACTACATTTGAAATTAACATGACACTTACGAGAATTGTTTTTCAGAAAATACCTACCCAAACCAATTAATTAATTCCCTATAATCATCATATAATCCTTATTTTATTATTTAATGAATCCTATGAAGCATTTTTGTGCAAACCAAAAAAAGTTTGGGAAAGGGGTTACATCCCAAACTTAGCATTTTATTTTATTTCTTCACCAACTCCATAAATAATTATTAAAATATTATGATATATAATAATAAGTTTCTGACATATAGTAATATGTTTTTTATGTTTATTTTAGGGCTTATTTCTTTCTCTTATTTTATCAAATAATATATGAAATCATCATTCATGTGGGACTAACATCTCTCGAACTAATGTTATTCATTTTCCATCACTACCTATCACAGATGGATAAAATTATGAATTTTATGTTTATATATGATATTTATGATATTATTATACCATTAAAATTATAATACATTATCTAAATACTTACCTCCAAACTTGTGGGTTAAATAAAAACATCACACATGCGTTCAACAGACAGCTGCCACACAAACCATTATGATGTGTTTTCAATTATACTTTAATTTATTTTTAATAAAGATTTATTAAATAAATATATATGATATTGGTAACATATTTATTCTTTTTAAACTATGAAATCACATATATCTCCTTAATTTACATTATGTGGGAATATGATAATGTCGCTCATGTGCATAGAAGAATACCATTTCATGAGGCGGTGAAATTCATTCATCACATATTATTTTCATTGAACATAAAAAATATATGTTTAAAAATAAATTTTGATATATATATATATGAAATTATTATTATTATGGAATGGTATTATATTGTTTAACTTTTATTCTTTCAGTCTACAGTGAAAATGGAAACAACACTCATGTGTACGTATGACCAATTGTCTATATGAATAATGTATTTTATTTTAAATCTATATCAATTATGGGTTACTCTTAGTATATATTGTAGTTTCCCATGATTTTATAATGCATTAAATTCCAAGGAAATTTGAGTTTGGCCATTTAGTGGTCAACTCTTTCTTTGAACCGAGTATCATAATGTAATTTCGAGAGTTAGAGTACATCAAAGTATTTCTTTTGGACTTGGGTAAAGGCTCAAGAGTCCCCTCAGAAGATTAGTTTATTTTCAAGAGCACCAATCCCAAAAAATATTTACTTTGGGTGGTCTGAGAAGGGTGACAGTTTGTATGAAACTGTGGGTCTTCCAATAATAAACTGCATGACTGCTATAGGTGACCAATTGTGAAGGGAGCGAGATAAAAACTATTGACCAAAACAATGCCCTTAACTCACATGGTTAGTGCCATATATTAAGTAACCCGATACTATTCATTGCACTATTTGTGTATGGTTTGGAAAAAGCAAGTGGTCAAACTGTGCAGCCGATTTTTATGGGTAAAATTGTCTTATTTCCCACAATGAAATCTTTAAACATTATTTTTCTTCTTCATCATCTCCTCTATCAGAATTATCCGCTTTCCACCAAGAATGAGCTATCTTTTCCCTCAAGATAGGGATATTAAATGAACCTCGTTTTCATCTAAATCATCCATCATCAGAAGTAAGTAAAACCCATTGGAAATCCCTTTGATCCGCATTCTTCTATATCATGGTTCCTCTCCCATCCATTATACTATTGTGGTGGGATGGTGTTTTCCCTATTATAGGGGGGCATGAAAAATCCATTAATTTCTACTATTATATGTCAATTTGACCTTTAATAACAGATGTGTGGAGAAGTACTACATTTAGGTAGGTGTTATAGGCTATTTCCCATTAGTTTGTTAATTTTTAAATGTTACGTCATTATGTCGCACATAGGATCATTCTAGAAACTCTTTGTTCATACATAATGAATTAATTAAAATGGTTTTGTATTTATTATTTGACCTATACCTATGTAAAAACCCAGTCATGGGTTGTTATCTTGGTCGTTGTCCAACCCTTTCGGTGTTCCCACCATTAATTGCCATTTTTGAAGCCTGAAATGATTAAGTTAACACGTGGGAGTTTCATTTTTGTTAAATGAAATAATGATTTAAATTAAATTAAGATAAATGGGTTGATATGATATTGTCCCTTGATCTTTATGCCTCACACTTTATAATTTAAATTATTATGCTTAGTGCTTCACCTTAGAATCCAAAATTCACTTCGTATCGATATCTCAAATTTCCCTTGAGGGGTATTTCCTCTTATATTATGAATTGAGTGATTGCGATTTGAATTAGGTGATGAACCATTTATTAAAACCTCTACCCATTCATTATATTAATTAGTTAAATTAATTAAATAGGATAAGTTTTTAATAAATATGCCTCATTCCTTGGATGAACCTTAAAAAATGGTAATTTCTTGACCAAAATGGCCTTTATGTTGTAAATGGTAGAAATTTTAAATTATCACCTCTATCATGGATTATTATAAATACATTTCCTGTGTAATGGTTTTATCTTAGTTTTTGGGTGATAAGAGGGGTTATGACTGAAGGAACCCTTGGGAAAACTGTCATCGCATCTTTTATAATTGGAAATGGTTAGTAGAGACATTGGGAACGACACCAGCTATGCTTGTGATAGGTTTTCTGAGAATTATTTATATAAATCTCAAGACGAGTGATGTCAATTACCTTGGGGAGGCACATTAGACAATATTAAAGACACGATTGGTTGAACCATGCCCCAAGAGAGACTTGATCCCCTACATGCGATTTCATGAATAGAATTAGAGGATAATACTTGACTTCCCACACTGTTCATAGATTGAAACATGGGACCAAGTTCATGGTTCAACATGTATGGACTCCATGGATTTGGTCATATATGGACCCCCTAAGTGATACTTAGAATGTCTTATAGGTTTTTCATAGCCGAGCTCAAGGTGTCTCACAATATTTTAAAGGTGGTTTCAAATTAAATTAATGATAATGAAAATGATTTTTTTCAAAATTAGAATTGATTTGTTTGTTTTTAAATAATAGGGATGTTTCCTCCAAGACCAATCATAAGATATTGGATAATCCACCTTCTTACATATTATCTTAACAAATTTACAATTGTAGAATATTCTATTTCAGAATCACCGGCTTAAGACAAAGTATCTAATTGGATGGGTGTCTATGTGAAACATAAGATAATGTTTTTATATTATTTATTTCATTATATATTTCATATAATTATTATGGAACACTACTTATTTTAATTGCACAAAAGGGAATGGAATAGAGAATATTGGTGTCAGCCTACTAAAATGGGATCTCACACCCTACTCGAGCACCATTGGTACCTAGTTAGAGTTTATTTCTAAAAGTAATGATAAAGGTAAGAATACAACTTCTTATGCTTGATTTTAATTACTAGGATGACAATGGGGTAGATGAATGAGCTAGTACTCCGGATTCTCACGGAGGTAGTTGTTGGGCTGTAAGTCTTTTATTTCATTATATTGTTTATTGAAATTCTTTATTACTAGTACCAGTAGAATCATCTATCACACATGCTTATTGTAAGTTTATGTTTTCATCATTTGTATGCTTATTTGAAGTTACATTTATCTTATGCTTCTTTTTCATTTCATTATACTAATTCCACTACTGTATATTTTTTTATTAACTATTATAATGTTTTTCCACTCTGTCCACGAGTGTGTAGTCTCATCATCATTCCACCATTAGAACCTCGATGCTAGTCATTAGAATTTAACATTCCCATATTCGGAATTGAAGTCAGGTGGTAAACATTCTGGCTAATATTTCAAAATTTAGGCTAGCCAGGATGTAACAAATGGGTATTATAGATTTTTTTCATGACTTACTATTTGGGGTCAGTAGATATGAGACTAGGAAATGTCATCGCTTGGTAAATATATTTTATTGTGAGTGATCAACCCACATACATGGAAAAGTACAAGTGTCTAGGGTTGGGTTTTTTATTTAAGTTGTTGTTTTTATAGATAATTACAGATACACATTATGTAATTAGAATACATTCTGTTTCATAATAATTTATGAGATTTATAAAATCCCCTTAGTCTGGTATGGAACGTAAGTAACATTACAAGAATCATTATAGGAAAATATAAATTCACATTTCATGCATATTCAATGCCATGCATATTTCATTTCTATTTTGTTTGAAGTCTTTTACTATTCCTTGCATGTTTTGCCAACTTGTTGTTTTATTTTCTTTCTTAAATAGTTTCTAGACATCCTTTATTGTTATGAACATTGATTGTTTTATCATTTCTGAATGATCACCATGTTTAGGTAACTTATTAGTGTGTTTATTTTCGATATGTCTTTCTTATAAGATTTTTTAGCATGATATGAACATATAAGTTGTGATTAAATGGGAACCAAGTTTCAATTTGTATGGTGTGTGGGTACCTTATAAACTAGAATGTGACGTCCCATATAACCAAACTATTTTGGATGAGTTTTTTTTACATTATGTCTTTTTTTATTTTTAGTTCTTTTAAAATTTACTTTTCATCCAAAATAGTTTATATGAGGTTAAATGGGGACCAATTTCCAATTGGTAGAGTGTATATGTGCATTGTGAATTTGAACAGGGTAATCCATATAATCAAACCACTTTATATGCATTTTATATACCTAAATTATATTAGGTACATGTTAAGGATGTTTAATTTTCTATTATTGTGTATAAAAAATGTTTCAGTTGGATGGGGTATGCCTAAAACTTGTAATGTGTTTAGGTGATTTATAATTTGAATGGTGATAACCCATAAAACCAAACCTTTTGTTATGATAATCTTAGTTAGAAATTTTTGTAAATGTAAATGTTTCTCAATAATGAGCTTAAATGTTTTGGTTTCCATTATAATTGATATTTATCTTTTATTTGTGAATAATGAACCCTAAAACTACATTTTAAAATGAAAAACTAACCAAGTAGCTCAATTGGTGCATGTTGTTAATAATGTGAATCCACCAAGGCTGTCATTTAAAATCATAGTGTTCAAAATGTTTTAGTTTCTTTTTTTTGACCCAAAAATAGCTAAATTGGAACCTTATAGGTCTCTATTTTCATTTGGTATTCCATAGTACTTAACCCTATTCTGGTGTTCTTATTCTTTGTGAAGAGGGACGTTTAAATGTGCACATATCTAACTTTAGGGCTTCCCAATTATACCTATGGTGGTTTCCATTTACTAGTACCTCTTTAATTAATATCAGACCTTTTAATATTCTTTGAGATGTTTTTGTATGAGGAATTATAATTTAATAAATATTGTTTAAAATGGGGTTAATTTTAAAACATTGCGTAATTATAACAGGATATCATGAAATAATATCACATAAAATGGATGTTTAATAGAACTTCCCTGTTTTTTCTTGTAGTCATAATTAGTTAAGGCTCATTTTGGATAGTATTAGTATTTCATTAAAAACATACCTTCAAATCGCTAAAGAATTAATTAGGATTTTTTAATGGTTTAAAAATGGATTCTTAAGTGGTGCTCATATCCTTAACCCCTGTGTAAGGGTAGTTGTAATCCTTCTTGAGATTTTCCTTAAAATAGAATGCAAGTGTTTCCAAAAGACTCTTCCTTCATAAGTATGAATTTAAATGATAATACTTTAATCATAATGACCTATCATAGGTGTGACGTCAATTGGGTTCTACACTTTTAGCATTGGTATGGGGATATCCCATTTTAGGTAGCTTCGTCGTATATTTTAAACCCTTTCTTGGTTCTTGTGAGAAATATCATTTAAGTGTTACTATTCGGGGGACATAGTCCCACCTAGGACTCTATGTCTCAATAAAAAACACCATTGTTTTTATAGGTGGGAATGTGTTGTTTTACAGTTTCACTAAGTGGTAGTATTCTAAAAATCTCAATTCAAGTAAGCTAGACAAGTAATGTTCATGGTAAACTGCATAGTATGTTTGTGACCCTTATTTATTTCCCTTTTAGTTTTATAAAACTAATGAGGTCATCATCCTATTTTACAATCATATAGAGTAATGTGGCTCATAGTTAGTTCTTGACACATGACATGAGATACAATAATGCATAGAGATAAAAATCCTATGGATATTATTAGGGATGTTCCATTGGATCCTATAATTTCATGGTAGTAAGCTTCAATATATGTGATCCCCATTTTATTTTTAATTGTAAAATGAACCATTTAAATTCAATGTAACTAACAAAAAACATGATATATTATACTTTGACCATCATTTATCTACGAAATAGGGTGACCTGAGTGTTTCTAAAGGTCCATGATCTTTCCAATGTTCTAGATGATGCTTTAAAGAGAATCAGGTGTTTGACATGTTGGTTTGTTGTTTTGGGTTTTATACCTAAATCTTTGACATGTGGGAACATGACTGAGAGAATCATCACATGTAATTATTGTTTTGAATCTATTCTTGATCACTTAAGTGGGTGGGTATCTCTATCTATTCTATAATGAACTTGTTTAAGCGTGAGGACCACCTCTAGGACTAGCAGCCAGTGGTTCTTGGAGTGTGTGCCATGGGATGAGATCTTATTCCCAGTTAAATCCAATTTTAATGACACACCTATAGTGGAGAGAGTCGCATATAATATAGTTAAATGTGTCATTCTAGGTATAATGAAAAAAACCTAGAAGCTCGTTTCAAACTAGTTGGAATGCATATAATTCCTTATGACCAGAAATCTCTCCCATTGAATTTAGTGGATTCATGAGAGAACAAAGATGTTGTTCTATTTGTAAGAACAAACTACAAAGATTTCATTGGCCATGGATATAAATTAGTGATTAGTTTAGAGTGATCATGGGGTTCCACACAAGGTATGTTCATAGAGATCAGGTTGATGGTGATACATCATTAGTTTTCGCTGATCTCTCCTAATGAAATCGACTTTTGGTGGTCTGTATGACGTTTTTCTTTCATCATTGGTTATAAAAGGCTCAGAGACGTACCAAGTTCTTCGTATTTAATGTGTTGAAGTGTCTCAATTCCTTTTTTTGGTATTGTTTTAATCCTTTTAGAGTAATATCTATTTAAAGATAAAAATGTCTTGTATCATGGCATTATCCATGTATACTGGTGGAGTGTTGGTCTTACACAACACTAGTTTTTTAAATTCTTTCAGGTTAGTTTGGGTTGTTTGATTAGTGTTGCACTCAATAAGAATGTTTTTCAAAAGTAATGGTTAGTCTCAAGTGACATAAGTAATCCCATGTTCGAATTCCTTTGATTGACTCATGGACACCGACTATTTTCCTTTTGAATTGAATACTAGGTGGTTGCCTCTTTGGTTCTAGTCAATGATTTTGATGTAGGATGTTTGACATTGTGCCACCGTACCTTTTGTAAATACCTGATGTTGTCTCCCCTGGATGAGCTCCTTGGACTCTAGTTGTTAAATCCAGGGATACTGGGTTTCTAGACAGGCTCATAATGGGTGTTTTACCCTAACAATAAAAATTTGTTGGATTGAATAAAGTTTCTATGATCGTGCTGAGGCCTGATAGATATGATGGATGTTTGGATATAGATGTCACTTGAAACCTGTTACATGATTTGGTGAGAATTATAAAATAATAGTTTATATTCTTTCTTATAGAATCATCAGGTCTATCTTTGGAAATGCAACAACCTTCTAAGAAAGGTGACTTGAGGGTAGTCGACCAGTGATGTTTCAACATGATATCCCTCTCTTTCCATGAGAAGTCAGTGAGGAAGAACTAAAATAAATTTTATCATGTAAGATAAGTGAAATTTAAGGGTCGACTACAAATTTTACTAGAAGAGTTGGAACATCTAGTTCAAATGAGGTTGGATTGGAATCAATCATTTATTCAAATCATGTCACATTCCATGAGAATCATTAGTGTGTTATAGGCACATCCAGAAAGGTAACTGAAATGTGAAGGGAACTGTGATTTTGAATTAGTTTTTAGTTCATGAACTTGGTTGTAGGGTATGATGATGTTATCATTCCTCTAGTAGTGTGTTCTCAAGTGAGCGTTGTCTCAATGTTTTGGTTTTGAAGGAAAAGTGTTCGCATGAACTTCCTTGGCTTGTGTACATTGTGTTAAGGTAATACTCAGAGGTGAATTGGGAATATGTATATACAACACAACCATTTTAGTATGAATTATTGATCCTAGTTTGTTAAGTGTTTTCCTCTTCTTTAAAAAAGGATTATTAGGGATGTGATGTCCTATGATAGAGATATGTTAGTGTTCCATGCTTTTCGACCAGATGAAATTCCCAGGAAATTTTTGTTTTTGGTATTTATTGGTCATGTTTTTCTTTAAACCAAGAATCAGAATGTAATTCTGATAGTTGTAACTCTTCAATGATTTTTTGGACATGGGTAAAGGCGTGAGCATTCCCTTATAAATTTTATTAAGTTTCAGGAGCACAAAGCCGCATAAATCTTTAGGTTTTTTGGTCTGATTAGGGTCCACAGTTTTTATAAAAATCTAAATCCCCCAATAGAAAACTATTATACTATAGAAGGTGACTTGTTGTGAGGTTCTTGGGCTATGCACAGTTTACCCAAACTGTGTGACCCTATGTGAGGGAAAAATCACATTTTACTCTTACTGAAATCTTTATATATTCCTTTTCATTTTTCCTCCTCTCATTTAACAAGATTGTCATCCTCTGCAATGCATGATATATCTTTTCCCTAAAGCTAGGTATCTTGACTTCCCCATCATTCATTATCTAAATCCTTTATAATTTGATGCAATTGAAAGTCCAAGGTATGCTCTTCGATATGTACTCTAATATTTCTAGGTTCCACTTACATCCATTTTATGATTTTTATGTGATGTATCATACCATATTTTTGGTGAATTTGAAAATTAATTCAATTTATTATATTCTATGTTAAATCAATCCTCAATAATGGAATAGTGGAGCTCTACCACATCGAGGTAGGTGTCCTAGGATCTTTACCATTAGCTCCGTACTTTTTAAATGATGTGTCATAGTGACATGTGAAAGAACATTCCGATGACACTTAATTATGGATTAATAAATTACATAAAATTGGTTTCAAATTTTTTATATAACATCTACATATGGAGATACCCTTCAGTGGGATATTTTATTGGTTGTTACCCACCCATTTGGTTGTGAAAACCATTAATGGTCATCTTCTATGCCTTAAATTTTTTAGCAACTACATGAGTGTATAATTTTTTTTAAATGACTTAATATTTTAAATAGAATTAATATAAATGTATGGACATGATATTGGCCATTGCTTCTCATGAATCACATTGTATAATTTAATTACTTATGGTAGTTGTTTCACCATTGAAGTCAAAATGTCCTTTTTATTGATTTCTCAAATTCCCCGTCAGGGGTATTACCTCTTATAGTATGCCTTGAGTGATTGGGATTTGAATTTGGCAATGAACCATGTATTAAACCCTCTAACACGACTTAGATGAAATGGTTGTATTAAAACAATGAGCCAAGTGCTTAATACTTACGCCTCATGTATTGGATGGGCAATTAAAATGGTAATGTCTTGATTAAAATGACCTTTATATTTTAAATCTGTTGACTTGTGAATTTTCCGCTCTTTCATTGATTATAAAAAAATCATTGCTTATATAATTGTTTTATCTCAATGATAGGGTGATACGAGGGGCTCCAACCTAAGGACCCTCGGAAGAAATATCATGCCTTCTCTTGTAATTATTATTGGTTAGTGGTTATGATGGGAATGACACCAACTATTTTTGGGATAGGTTCACCGAGTGTTATTAATATTTACCACCAAACAAGTGAAAAATATTCCCTAGAGAAGACTCTATAGAAAAGGTTGTAGGAATGATTGGTTGATCTTTTCAATGAGAGATAATTGGTCCCCTGTATTTGATACAAGGTATGGACTTGGAGGCTAGTAGTTGACTTTTCACACAATGCTTGGAGTGACACACGAGTCATCATTATTGGGTCATGATGGATGGGTTATTTTTATTTGGTCATATGTGTAGTCCCTCAAGGGATACAAGAAATTTCCTACTATGTTTTCCTTGTTAGGATCAGGGTGTATCATTGTATTTTGAAACTGGTTTCAAATTGAATTAAATATTAGGAATATAAATTCTTTCAAAATGAGAAGTGATCCATTGGGGTTTAAACCATGAGGAAATGTTCTCTATGACCAATCACAAGATTAGGGGTTGTCCACCTTCTTACATATAATGCCACACAATTTACCACCAATGGATCTTTTGTTTCAGACTCCATAACATAAGCCGAAGTTGGTAATTGGAATGGTGTCCTATTGGAACTCTATACAATGATTTTATTTCGTTTATTTATTTCTATCATAAATATAATTACTATTGAATAAAAATTATTTATATTGAATGAAATGGAATGGTCTAGATACTATGGGTGCTAGAATATTGAGATTGTATATCACACCCTGTTTGGGAACCATTGGTACCTGAGTAGACTCTATATTTGTAGGTAATGATAAAAGGAATAAGCCAACTTCTTATGAATGATTTAAATTACTAGGATGGTTCTATGATAGAAGACCGAGCCAGTACTCATGATGATCATTTAGTTGTTAGGATTTCATTATTTTATAACATTGTATTGTTTATTGAAATTATTAGTGCTTGTACCTATATCATCATATGAAACACATTAATTGATGTAAGTTGATGCTGGCCATCTTTTATATGTTCGGTTAATATTACATTTTTCTTCAGATGGCTTTTCATTTATTTATACATATTTTGATACTTTCTATTGTTTTTTATATATATTATTCCACTTTGATACTTTGAACATGAGGGTATAGTATCCCCACCATACCACCTTTTAACCCTCATTGGTAGTCGACAGCCTGTGGCATACGGGGAGGTGCGCTTGAGGTCATGTAGGGACTAGTCCGACAACTGTTTCTATAGGCCGTCATGTTATGATGTTACAAATATAATATATATATATATATATATTATTTGTATCATAGTAAAATTTTTGGTGATGATCCAACCGTGATCAAATTAAGAGTTCCAAAATAAAAAATCATGATGGATATGGAAAATAAAGAAGTTATATCCCAAACTGTGACTTTAATAAGGAATTAATAATAAATGGACAACAAAATTTCAAAATTAAATCAAATATGGTATGATATATATATAAATAAATATAGTTCTATAATATATTTATAATAAAATCATATTTATTATACATGAGTTTTTAATGTGTATGAAGGATATTGAGACATAATGTAAGATATTTTTGTCTAACTTTTTACTTTTATGAGACATGCCATATTCACCAAAACATTATTTTTTATGGTGTATATATTAAACTTGAATGTATTTTAAAAAAATTTATGTAAAAAGTTTTGGGAGATATATATACATTTTAGGAACTATCTTTAATGGGTTTTATGGTTCAAAAGCTACCAAAGAGGTAAGATATTTTTCTCTCAATTTTAAATATTAATGAAATTTGTTATGTTATGCACCAATATTATTTTATTAGGTGTATATAAATTCCCTTTGTCATGTAATATCATGAATTTATTTATTTTAACTATATATTAACTTTGATTTAATATTATTCTTTCATGGGAAAAATGATTTAATGTTAGCAAGGTGGTAATCGTTTTGTGGTACAATCACATTTTTTCTCAAGATCATTTATGTTTATCCCTACAATGGTAAAATATTAGGATATTTATCTCAATAAACTAATGTATTTATTCTAGATTCATTTTAATCTATTTGAAACCTCAATATTTCAAAATAATATTTTCAAAATAAATTTTCATCATTTCTATCTTAGGTCGAGAACCATTTTTCTTCCAAAAGAATATCTTATAATGAAAATTCATAATTTTTTTAACATTATCATAAATATTTATAAAATAAATTTTCACCATTTTTTGAATTTTTTAAAAATTGAGTATTAATTTCATTCTTGAAAAAAATAATATTTTTTTCGGATTTTACTAGAAATGTGAAAGGAATATTTGTTTAATGTGTTCGACAAGAACAATATTTTCCACTATAATGATCACATCAATTTTTTAAAGATTAATTTATAAGATTCAATGTTTATTTTTGATGAAAAATATTTCCAATGTGTCTGATGAATTTTTATTTTTAAAAATGTGTTTTTCAAAATGGGTATTATATTTTTATCCAGAAATATTTTAAATAATTATTAAAGATTCCTATATAATGTTTTGTGTTTATTTCTAATGAAATCGATTTTGAAAATTTATTATATTTTAAAATGATGTTTTCATTGTGGAAAGGTTATTTTACTCTTAAAATTACCCACTTTATCAATCAAAATCATTTTCCATCTAATATGACATCCATTGATGTTACTTATTCTTTACTAGGGATATGATCCATTGATTCCATTCCTATTATTTCAATTGATGGATTATATTTATAAAGATATTATGTTTATGAAACATGTTTCTCTTACAAGGGTAATACCATGATTAAATTCTTATGAAAACATATTATTTTTCAATAGGTTTTTTAATCATGAAATGAAAAAATAATTATCAACCCCTTTTTTCCATAGGCTGTGTCAAAATGGAATGTTTATGAAACCCATTTCTTATGGGTTAAAATATGATGAATATTTTATGATATTGTGGCACAAATATATATTATTCTCAATATATTATTATGGTTAAATTATAACTATGGATGATGGTTATGTTATAACCAAGATGGGTGGGAGATATATATATCTAAAATGCATTGGGTAAAGATTGATATAACATGAGATGAAATGGTATGGAATTAGGATTGAGCCTAATTATGTATTGGATTATATCCAGTATGATAGTCCAAGGAGTGAATCTTGAATACTATGATGTTTTGGGGAGTCAACCCTTTCAACTAAGATAGTCTTTGAAATGACCCTTAAACTACTATGGAAATGATTTTCTATACTTACGTGTATTCCAAAAATCAATATCTAATGCCAATGTTATGTTCTCATTGTTCGTGTTATTTTATTCTATTACGATTAATGCATCATGATCTGCCCTGATTTATGATGTGACTCATGTTTATGATCTATGATATACATGGCATGGATTTAAAATGTCATTCTCAGGTTCTCATAACTTTATTATCATTATATGTTTATATATCCCAGGTTTACCCTTATTGAGAATATGATATTACCATTTTTATGTTTAATTTCTCTAGATTATGATGAAATGTAAATTTAAGGATATGTATACGAAGGTTTCTACTTGTGAATAACACTTGGGGAGATGATGTTTCTCACTTATGGACTAGTTATTTATGTGTCCATGTTTCCAAAGGCATTATACCATTACAACCCTCATGAGTGTGTTTGTGTAATGAAAGGAATATTTATTTTATAATATATAATAATAATTTACTATAAGTCAGGGTATTTACAAGGTGTCTCACTAGTGATGAAGTTTCGACGTCAATCATAGTGAATTTTTTTAAAATCTAATTATTCCAAGCTTCTGTTTCACACATTTTAGTAATATTTTGTATTAGAGTAATCATTTAATTTCATATGTTGAATAAGAATCACATTTTCATGAATTTAAATAGAGGTCAAAAATAAGGTCCCAAATCAATTTACAAGGATGTGATCTAAGGTAGAATGGATGGGTTTTAATAATCCAAGGATAAAAGAAATTTTTTAGCTAAAAATTAATTAAATAAATATGTTAATCTTCATAAAAAAAATTCAATGGTACGTCTTCAATTAATATACATCAATGCATTTGATATATATATATATATATATATATATATCAAAACACACACACTCTCACACACACACATATCCACATGAATAGGCACCTGTTGGGTAAATAGTAACATGCGAACAATAACCCAGGAATAGTAGATGCAGAGAGTACCATGTGGATTACAACACATGAATAGTACTTAAAACACCTAAGGGGTGTTATATACTTTTGAATCCCTATAAATTCAATAAAAAATTAAAAAAAAATATATTTTTTAATTTTATAATTATTTAAATATTGTGGGATTAAAAATTTCGAAATTAAAATTATATAAATTTCTTTTAATTCATATTAGATTCCCTAATGTAGAATAAAATGAACATTTAATTTTTTCACATGTGTTTCATGCATAAAAATCATTCATTATCCTTTAATTTCCAATTAATGTATCATTTTCATTGATTGCTTTATTTAATTTTTCTAAAATTTTTATTTTGAATAAATATTTAATAAATAATAATCTTTACGTAATCACCTTCCATATTATATTTATATGGGTATATGCGCCAAGATAAAATTATTTATCTTTATTACCTATTCTGGAGATCACATTATGTATGTGTGAATATTATAGTACAATGACGTGTAATGATTGTTGATATAGATCACATTGAGATGTGGTGATGTACCAGATGGGAGGTTAACACATTAGACATCATGAGTGCTGCAACTCGAGTCAGATATGATGTAACTAAAAGAGTTATACCTTAGGTCTAGGTCATTCCATTGTTTTCAATTTATTATCCATTATATTCCTATTATGATCACGTAATTTATTTTTATCAATGAATGGTTTATTATATTTTATATCATGAATTTACACATGAGCACATAGAGTAATAAAGAGTCATGAATAGATAAAATAATTGCATTCAGTGAATGTATTCATTTTCATCTTGGTTTAGTTATGATTGTAATACCATATTTTCGGAATGATAAAAAAATATATTTAATTCATTGATAAAACTATAAAAACTATGAAAGTAAATATTAGTTCATGAAATTCCTATTATCAAATGAATTTAGGAAAATTTTAGTACAATCTGCTCCTCGACCCTAGTTGAGGATACGACATCTTATTGGATGTTTTAGTAAGAGTGGAAGGTCAAATTAACTAAAATTGGAATCAATGTAATCAACATGATATCTTGGTAAAATACAAGAGGGAATGTATCGTGTAAATTAAGGATATACTTTCACAATATGAGACTCCCCTTAATAGATTTAGGAGTTTGGAGTTAATCTCCAGGTATGAAAAAATCCCTCTATAATATTCATTGAGCATTAATGTATCAATATCATTTACTACTAGGTGAGGTTATGGGGATACATTCCCCTATAATATCCAATAAAGAGAGTATTCTGAATATAGTAGTTGGGCGATATTTAGATTTTATTATATATTAGGAGACATTTAATTTTAATAAATATATGTTGTCTAATAATCAATAATCAAGATGAATGTTCTAATATACTAAAGATAATTTTTTTAGAAAAAATAGGAATTAAATCCATAATAAAAATTTGATCAATTGTGTGTAATAAAATGTTTATAACTAGAATAAGATTGAGGACCATTATAGGCTCTTTCACATTTCATTAAGAGATAAAATAAAATTGTTTACACTGGAGTATCTAATTAATATTAAGCCTTCTCAAGAAGAATGTGTGGGTGTAAAAGGATCATACAAGAGACCAGTGTATGGAAAATTTTCTATCTACATAAAAATGGAATCATGAATATATAGTGATTTTTGAGGGAGACATCAAGGAAAGGGTGTTTATAATATACTTTCATATATTCTTGATGTTTGTGAGCCTAAATTGAAGTGATAAAAAAAGAGATTATTATTAAACCAGACATGTTTACATTGAATGAATGAATCATGGATGGTTGTCTTAAACACAAGATGATATATTACATTGATTACAACAATATTGATTCATGTTAGATAATGATATTGTAAAAAATTTTATTGTCTTATCCTTATCACCCAATTAATTTAGTTTTTCTTACGAAAATGAATTAAAATATATAGAAAGACAACTTCAATATCTTTTGGGTGAGGTATTCCAAGAGGATAACATCTTGAAGAAAGAAAATTTAATAATTTTTATAGTTAACAAGAATAAATAAATGGTGAAATGGAAAATGGTATGTGAATAGGAAAAGGAACCTTCACAATGCTGTTATATGAATTCAAAAATCCAAGGAGGGAGAGCATAAAACACTAGTATATTTCAATTTCATGTTTCAAGATAATCTTCAAAAGGTAAAATGTAATGGATTTATGTAAAATAAAGTGAATTATTTTACATCATGTATATTCATCATTTTCTTGATGTGTCTCTTTTAATTTATTGGTATTTGATAATGAATGTGTGTTACATGTTTTTAGAAAAATACAACAACCATATATGTTTAGCAAAATTACAATAAATAAGGTGATTTTTCTAAACCATTTATAAAGGACCATTCCAATGTTATCAATGATAATAACATATATTAAAATTTCTTTGTGCATTGATTCTAGTTGACCTATTTTGAGTACTACAAATTTTTTGACAATATATATATATATATCCATTAAAATATGGGCATATTATTTTCTCTTCGAATGTATATTGTTTATTGTGTTTCATACTCAAAAAAATGGTTAATAGTACTTGAATAATCAAAAATAATTGATGAATATAAAATTTTAAGACCCAATAAGCCCAATTCAGGGCATGATAATTCCTTTTCAAGTAAAAGTAAAATTATCTTTAAAAAACATAATCAGTGCGATGTTTTGAAACTTTAGAGCTAAAAAAAGTTTTACCAATATAATTGTTGTGTTTTATAAAAATTATGGGGTTTAAAATTAAAGGTGATCCAAAAATATTTCGTATATAGTTTGTCTTGGTCACATTAACTATTCCATAGAGAATGTAGAGGTATATTTAAATAATACATAAGATTCTTTTATGATTTAAGGATCATAAAAGTGATGTAATAGAAATGGATGGTTATAAAATATGAGTCATTTTTGGGCCAGTGAAAACAAAATAACTTAATCAAGCATTAGTTGATCATGAAAATTTAGAGTTTATTTATTCTCAAACTCACATTTACTTGTGCATTAGATCTATGAGCTTCGTTAAAGGAGGACCATTGATGAGTTTTACAAGAATTTATTGATCATTAAAATGTTGAATGATGTAATTTATAAACTCATGTTTTCTTATACACATAATACTAATGATATTAGTAAAATGGGGGTCAATGATGAATCTCATATTATATTAAAAGTACATCATTATCATTTTGATGCATGTTTTCCAAATAATAGAGTAATTTCATTATCATTTTCCAACTACAATTAAAAATGGGTACCATATAAGTTAAAATATGATGTAAATCCATTATTTTCAAATATCATGTGTTCATATTAAAATAGTATGATAAGGATAATTAAATAATGGAACATGATTCAAAAAAATAGTAATTTAATATAAGGTAATTATCCTATAGGTTTCTAAGATTATTACATAAATATATATGATACAAATTTAATCGTCAAGTGATAGACTTTATTTCTATAAGATATTTGAAATATCTACATTAGATAGTGGGAGATAGATTTACATGGATAAATTAAAATCATAAGAGGTAATATTTTTGGCATTGGAACATGTTCTATAATAGATCATAAAAAAGAAATTTTATACATACACATACTACATAGAAAAGATAAAACCAAAGTGATATGGTTTTATGATCATTATTAAAGTTGATATATTATTAATAGAGTGTAATAACTCTTTATCCTGCATAGAGTAGTAAGTGTCAACTAGATATGATTGAAAAGTTAATTTGAATTTTGAAAATTGATTCCGTATAATAAAGTCAATTCTATATTTTTGTAGATTCTCTAATTGATGTAAATCCTTTGGTTGTTATTGAAGAGAATCTATATATAGTTGGTACAATCCTGGTAAAAATAAGGATTTATTGGTTATACCATGTATTCATTCTTAAATATATTAAATTCTACTTTTTATAGAAACATTATATCTTCATAATATTTTTCATTGGAAGCATAGAGTACCTTTCTTGAAATCTATTTATATGACATATCCTAGAAAGGATGGTGACACCAAATAATTTATATGAAGAATGAAAGTTATAGAGATCCACTTAGAGAGTAATTCATGAATAATGATAATTGAATATTTGTTTGGAATTAAATTATTCTCTATTTCATAAAGAGGTTAGTGGAAGTGCAACAATTTTCTATGTGAAATATATTAAAAACATGTGAAAATCTTATTGAGTATTTTAGTTTGATAATATTATTATAAAGTATCTCCAAAAATATTGAATTAAATTAATAATGAATGTTTTAGGGAACCTATTTTATTGAATTAGATATATGGTTTTTAGACCAATTCAATGTATTTTTAAAGGAATGGTATTGAAAAACAAAAGTTGTAGAACTTAAATAGGGGAAAATTTATTTTATAAAAATGATGAAATATCACCAAGAATAAATGTTTAATACATGTTATGAGATTAATTGAAGTGTTTAACTCCACATGATTATATGGAAGATCTACCACATATTTTATGTTATGTACTAGATATAATATTTACAATACATATATAATGGTTGGAAAATATATGTTAAATCTAGGATAATTTCTCATGAAGTAGTAAAAACTATCCAATAGTTCTTGAAATGTGTAGGGGATATATACATCATATTTTAAGATACTAGAAAACTAATTATCAATTAATCACAGACTAGTTTTTCTATATATATGTTGATCTTATATTATAGTTAGGCATAAAAATGAGCTAGAGAAGACCATTGAATCTTATGGTTGGCATATCTAATAACACCATGTATGTTGTGACTTTTTATATATCTAATGAATTACTATGGTATTTATAATGACTTTTTAAAGATCTTATATTTAAACATATTCTACTAGCCAATATGTAATGATTCTAATAGAGGAAAAAGGGATATACATGTGGATGTCATATCTTAAGTTTTTTTACTCAAATGGGTGAATTTATAAATAATATAGTAGCCAAGTAAGTAAATGTGATAGTAATATTGATTAACACCATAACTCAATAGAAGCATGGTCTTATCATGTGAGTTCTTAGAAGTTTATTGCTAGAAAATTATCCAGTTCAAGTGGGATTTTTGTAAAAGTGTGTTTCCTAAACCCAAAATACGGAGTAATTCTTGATTACCGTATTATTTTTAAAGAGTCATGAATGAAATATTTTTTACATAATATTTTTGGAACTTTTTTGTCACTCTTTTTATTTTTATATACTTATATTATTTATCATATTAATAGGTTATAATATTTTGTAAATTTTAGGAGAATCTAAATATATGTTGAACATAATCTTACATATATGTCATATGGTTTAGATACATCATACTTATAGAAAAGAAATGTTGTATGACTATCAGATGTCGATTGATTATAAGCATTAGGACTTATTCTCATTATTTTCACCCTTAGTATTTTTTTAGTAAAGAATATCAAAAGGAATGCCCCACCAAAGAGAACACTAAATGATTCATGGGTCATTTATTATTCCTATTCTCAATAACATGCACTGGCCTAATGGATAGGGATAATTAATAATGTGTACCAATTGATCATGTACATTGGCATAATGGAAAATATGATATTTTTCTTATGGAAGGGTTTCATGTTTTGAGAGTGTCATTGGTGGTATTAAAATGATTTAATTATTAACGAATAATTTTTTTCTTCCAAAAAAAAGTGATATCTCAGCCCGAGTAGACTAGGTTGGTAGAACCTTTATTTAATCCATGGATATGGGTAAATAAGGCATGTTTTTCTAGAAAGGTTAATTTTTTAATAATTCAAGAATCTACGTTGATTAATTAAGTGTGTCATTATTTTGTATATTACAAAATATAGAGATATTATGATACATGACATGTGTTCATAGAGGGTTTCCATAGATTTAAATAAAAATTATCTCAATAGTGTCTTTATGACTCCCAATTTCCCTCGAAGGCTTGTTTTCACTAGTCGAATCCATATGAGGTTCTTGATCACCATTTGAAATTTCATATGAGCTTGGATGAAGAAGTGGATGAATAGGTTCTATCACTTATTGCTAATAAAGAAGAATACTCATAATTAGTGGGGAGGTCATTGAGTGTGAATAAGAATGAGGAGCAGTATTCATAGATATACAAGAAGAACCTGATTCTCATTGGGTAATTCCAAAATGGGGGGATCATCCTTGAGTACTACATCCAGTCTTGGGACAAACTGGAATTTCAGCTTTAAGATCACATATTTGATGAACAAGACACCCAAGTAAACACTCTATCATGGAAGTTACTTAGTGATATTAAATATAGTAAACTTAAAATGTGTTTCAATGGATCTATGCTTTTGTTTTATGGTTAAATTTTCTGTCCCTAATTTTTTTCCTTAAAAGTGTTTGAATAATTAAAATTTAATTTTCATTAAATCCCAAATGTCTTTAATAGGATATAAATATATACTACATAACTATGATTATCATTCACTTCTACTAAGATAAGGGATTATAGGGTCACGCAGAATTTATATTCAAATTCATAAAAATTTCTATTGAATTGGATTTTAGGACATGGGGGTCCCCTAGAAAGGGCTCAGATATGTTTATGTTTTATTGATCATAATAAATAAAAAAAATTCAATTATATAATATTTTAAAATAATATGTGTTGAATTTATTTTCTAAAGTAATTCAAACGTGTTAAGTGAACATGAAGAACAAATATATCAGAAATGAATAATATTTTATTCATATATTGATAATATATTTACCAAATATTGGAGTCATGTTAGTGGATCAAATTTAATTATATAACACTTATGTGGCCTATTTTTGATGCACTTTATACATGAATTTTTAAGGAATTAATGGAGTATTCAATGATGATTTTTTTAATATTATTAATTTTAAATATCTAATATTTTTTCCTTTAAATAATACTCCCTCAAATATCTTGATAAAATTAAAAATATTTGGAGTATTAGAAATCGATTATTCAGTTCATGAATATTCATATAATTTTGGAAAAATAATTTTTGTTCATAGTGAATAAAAATTGAACATAATTTTTAATTACATTTTAGGAGTTCAAAATGTTGTATTAATTATTTTATTTTCAATGTATATATTTTGAACCTTCAATTTTTTGATCCTTTTTTCCCTAGAAGTACGTTTTGTCTTTTCAATTCATTTTTCTTTATTAATTTGGAAATTTGTGCCTCAAACTAATTTTTTTAAAACTATTTTCTTAGGATATAATTAATATGGGTTGGATTTAAAAATTCATTCCCCAATAATTCCATGGATTAATTATAACATTTTTTAGGAATTAAATATTTTCGAAAAGTGAGGAATTTCATAAATTTTTATTTTCATTGCATTATTAATTTTCATTAACTAATGTTTTTATTTTATGTATTTTGATACTCTACTTGTTTTGAGTGTGACTATAGAACCATAAAAACTATTTGAGTGGTCCTATTTTTTTGAAATGGACAAAATCTGTGACCATGAATGTTTAGCCATGCCATCTTCTATTGTAATGTAGAAAACTATGAAGTGTTATACCATGAGGTATTCAACCATGAATTTTTATACCGTGAGGTGAAACCATTCTATATTAAGGAATGGATAAACTGTAAATATTCCAATAGAGGGGACCTTCTACTGCGCCCTACCTTAATCCATTACATTATATTAATAAGATAATATTATTCACCCATATACGACCATGTTACCATCTACTACCATGAAATCCTATGACAGTTCATGTATCCACATCCAAGAATCTACCATCCACCATCCATCCTTCACAGATCCACCTTTTGTAGATCTTATATATGCAAAACCCTTCGTCCATGCTAACTAGGTGATGTATGAAGCTAAGGTCGACGAACTAAAGCCCGAGTGACACAATGAATTGAAGATGACCTAAAGTTATAAATCAAACGAAGATGCAATATAATAGTTCATGTTTGGTTGAAGTAGTGATGAACGAAATTATTAAAGGTGATAATTCTAGAAGATGATGAATCATGGGCTCAACAAGGTGATGAAAATAAATTTTTATTGTTTGTGGAAAATAATGAAGATCATATTATTAGACCAAAAAACTAGTTTCGATTACAAAGAAGTTGGAAATTTTTTCGGAATTTTATAGATTAGTAAGAATCATTTAGAATGAGAACCACTTTTTGTAGGGAATAATTTGTGTCAGAGAAGGAAAAATCTAAGATAACTATGTCAATCTATGTTTTTGAAGAATTTTATCTATGTATTAGTAATCCTTATATGATCCTTAAATCAATCACCATTAAGGGGATTTATTTTTGTAATTTTTTAAACAGAAGAAAAATCAATGATTATGGAAGGTACTCATGGTCATGAATATTGCGGTTATGGGTTTTCATTTATTATATCCCCAACAACACTATATAATACATATGATTTGTTTGTTATGTGATATTAAAAAAAGAGGTATTGGTTTCATTTCCTGGTTTTAATTTATATATTTATATGAGGTTTTAGTAATTTAAATCCACAGTTTATAGAAATAATATCCATTTAAAAAATATAAAATTAACCAATGTGGGTTTTTGAATGTGAAAACATAGATTGGCTGGGAAATTAATGCATGTTTTCTTAATTGAGTAGGGAGGAATAGTGGAATTTTGGATTGTGATTTAAACATTAATAATTTCAATTTGGATGCTTGGAAGCCACTCTGAATGGTTCACTATGGATCATACACAATGTATTTGACATATTCCTTTTCAACTAAACTTCAAAAACTCATTCCAAATTCCATGCCCCTTCAAATTATTGATTAATAAACCCACAATCCCATCAAATTTCATGTTCCCTAAATTCTGAAACATATAAATAAAGAATTTAATGTCAATTTTTGCAAGTGAATGAGATCATCCTTACACAAAGATACCATAGATATGAATAGTAATCTTTTAAAGATTTTTTTGAGGATTGAGAACATGAACACACATAGATGAGTGAATTATATTATGGTGGATTTTCTAGTGTCACTAGAAAAGAAGATGGCCTATAGTGAATATTACACATAGAATCAAGAGGGAAAAAGTGGATTTTGGAATATGAGTTGAAAGTAAGAGTTGGTTTTGAAATTGTTATTTATATGAAAACATTTATCTATTAAAAGGGTAAATATTCACCAAAAAATGAAATAAAATTATCATATATATTCACCCTCAATAAGGGATAATTAATGGGGATGAAATGAGGTAATTATTGAAGAGATGAAACATAGAATTTGGAGCATATGGGGAATGAATCAATGATGATCATTAAAGAAGATCTTCATCCTTTATCACTTTTTCATGATTCATTATTTGACCAAATATTTGGTTATGATATTTTAGAATATCAATTTTACAAAAATTATTAGTTAAACACTCAATGGAGAATGAGATTATGCTTGTTACTGATATTACTTCATTCATTAAACATAATTTGGAGGTTTCTCTCTCAATAATTTTCTATCCAATAAATTTTCCAGAATATCAAGTGTTAATGAAAATTTGTCTCAATAAAATTTAATATGACCTGTATTTTCAATTTGGAGATCAATATTGACAGAGATACACTGAATAAAATGAAAAATTCAACATATCGAAAAATAATTTATAATTTTATGGTAGAGTGGGTCCTATATTTTAAGAATAATTGTATTCATTTGATCATTGGTTGACTTATCGAGAATCTCATGAACCTATTTGAATCATTTCTAGTACAATTATACGAGTCTGTTAATGTTGGGAAATTTATTTAAAACCATACAATCTCTTCATCATATATCATTAACTATTATTATTATGATTATTCCATTATTTTATTTCTCTCTTTTGATTATTCACCTATCTCAAAACTATCTATTCAGTTTTATCACTTGAAGTACAACAAATATGCCACCATAATCACTCAATTCCATCACTCTTTCATTTTTACAGTTTTTTTGAAATTTATTTTTGTCATCTTGGTCACAAAAATACTGTTATTTCCTTCCCTATGAATCAAAACATTTTCACCGCTGAACTATTCTTAATTAGGATTATAAATAATTAACATCATCCTATCATATTTAATGACCTAAACAAGTTCTTATCAGATATTAATATCACTAACAAGGAAGAAACCTGTGGTCATGTAGATTCAAAAAATATTTTTCATTCATATTTCGATAAAATAAAATATAGGAAATATATATATATATATTAAAATATATCTAATGAAATATTTTTTGAAATTAATTGTTTGTGAGAACAAGTTTTACATATAAAAAACTATAATTATTTATTCCTATTATAAAAATTTACTAACATTCTCATAGAAATAACAAAAAAATTAAAGAAAATAGGATATGGAGAATCAAAATAATAATCAAAATCAAAATTTCAATTTATTAAAACATGAAAATGGGATGATTAAGAGGCATAATATTATTGAAATTTAATTTTCCACAGTTTCAGGAAACCCATAATTTATTAGGATCACACATTGGTTATGGAACAACGATGTTCAATAGTTAATGTTCTTGATGCTTACATAAATAAATGAAATTGACAATTAATAATTCTTTAACTTCATTAGGAACATCTAATATATGTTGTTGGTGTTTCCACTAAAGGGACTAAGTATAGGAGAACATAAATATAGATTATTCCCATTTTTCATAAGGGGAAATGATGAAACATGGTTTCATTTTCATGGGGAGGATATGCTTTACACATAGGAAACCATATATAATGGTTTGGTAATGAAATTACATTCCATGAGTTTAATTAATAAAATAAGGAACAAAATCACTAGTTTCATTCAATATGAGTGTAAAAAATTCCATGAAACTGGGGATATATTCAAGGATTTTCATTAGTTGTGTCTAAAATACCTATGAACTCCCCCAAATCTCATAGACACATTCTTTAATATTCTCACCCTATATCATGAAAGATAGGGAATCTGTATTCTAGTTGAAATTATAGTGGTAAAAATACTGAGGAATTGAAATATATTTCAAACAAACTGGCTCAAAATTCACAATATAAGTGTTCAAGAAGAAGGATAATTTTTATGAATGAAACCAGTTATATTCTAAAAGATGAGGTTCATGTTTTTTTCTTTTATCATTAAAATAATCTTAATTATCTTACGGATGATTTTCACCACTTTGTTATGTTTGGTGATTCAAAATCTGACTCTCTAAATGTTGATATAGCATAACATGATCTTAAAAATGAATATGGTTTAGAAAATATGCTTTGGATGAAACCTAAGGGTATCCCATTATTAAAATTATAGATTAGTGTCATAGAAATCATCGAATTATTATTATAGAGATCATGGAGTTCAACAACATGCTACTCCCCCTTGATATTCAAAAACCTCTGGAAAATAATTCAAAACACAACAACGATAAGAATCTTCACAATGGAATTTACTAAACTTATTTCTTATATGTTGGATTTAATTTAGATTAGAATACGATCTCAAGAGAAAATATATATGGATAAATTAGATAAATAAAAATCCAAATATGATTTTGATAGGGCCTAAATGGATGATAGGATGAAAAACCTAAATCAAAACTGAGACAGATAACAAGTGGAATGTACTAATATGAAGAAGGAAATTTTCCAAGAACCAATGAGGCTAAAACATGGGGTAATAACATGGTTATAATTTCTAAGAGTGGTCGTTAAACTCACCAAGAAGATATATAGGATCCAAAACCTTCCCAACAAAAAAATATTGAATAAAATGAGAACTCAAATATGGAAACTCAAGAATTTTTAAATCTGAAAGGCCCTAATGTATAACCTATAAAAAAATATGTCCCTAATTAGAATCACAAGGGAAAATAGAGAAAAAAATATAAAAATAAAGGGAAAAAGAAACATGAATAATAGGTCAAATTAATTTTAACCGTATTTAATAAATCATTTTCCAAGAATTAACATATAGGAAAGAATATAGAAAAAGAAATTTGAAAAAGAATATCTTGTATTCCCAATTCCTTACAAGAAAGATCATATACTCATTCCTGTCATTAAATCCTTTGTTCAAAATAAATATAATATCAAATAACTAATGAAGATTTTTTTCAACAAGAATACTTTATGATAATTTTCCACATATAATATCATATAGGATTCCAGTTTTTTTTATAAAAATCATGATATGCTGTAGAATTTACAATCAAGGATGAATTTTAAAATAATTCACTATAGGAGGAAGATTCTTATACAACAATTTGAATAACCTCTATCAATAAATAAATTTGATTAAAATTAAATTATTCTACCAATTGGGATTAGGAATATCATGACCCAATACTATTATATTATACTATGAAGAATCATCTATTTCCCACCAATTTGGAAGAGTTTATGATTTATGAATTGGGTTAGGAATGTTGAACCTCCCTCCTAACATTCTCATACTAGATATAGAGTGTGAAATGTGTGTTCCAATAAATTAAGGTAGAATTTTCCTTTCCAAAATAGGAGTTGAAATTAATGTGTGAAAGTGTAAATCGATATTCAATCAGGTAAAAAAGTGGAATTCCATGTCATAAATGAACCCAATATCCTTCAGCATGTTAAATATATTCTAGAGGCATGTCGTTAGAGTTAAAAGAAAATTTTGATAAAAATGGAAGAATTTTTTAATAATGGTAAATGAAATCAATAATGTTACAAAAATACCTAAAGAAACATTAATGGGTATTTTATCAACCATGTAGGAAAGGATAACTAATTAATTTTCGGAAAATGTTTATAGAACAATTTGATGTGTTTTATGTTGAAAATATTTTGATCCCAATTATAAAATCTAGATAAGATGAATAATTTTTTTGGTAATAACAGTGATTAAGGGAATTATTTCAAAAATATAATTCTATTAGAGATATTTTAAATATTTTGGACCACCTATTCTGATGTTTCTTCCCTTGATTAAAAAACTACACAATATGGAGCTCAAACCTGCACCAATATTTTTTTAGTATTAATTTTTAAGAGAGACCTCATAACATACTACTATAACTCATCAAAGGTGTATTAAATAAAAGAGGGAATTAATTTTTTTTAAGGAAGTAATGATTTTTTTATATCAATAATATTTATGATATTAGGTTAATTATTCTATATTTATGCGTGTATAAGATACTCATGGAACCAAACCATAAACCAATGATTAAATAGAATAGAATATTAAATAACAACATGGTAGATATTTTTAGAGAAGTTGTAATGAGATTTATTGATACTAGAATAATTTTTCAAATTCTATACAGCCCATGGGTCAGTCCAATTCTAGTGGTCCCTAATAAGAGTAGTGTTAAAAAATCAAATGAAAATTTCAACAACCCAATATTTGTATGAGTTAGATTCCTTTTATTTTGTTTATTTATGTTTTTTTAATTTCTATAATGTATTTTTTTTGTATAAAACCCTAATATAATCATTAACTACATGAATCTCTGGCTTAACATTTCGTATATGAATCACTATGCTTAGCTTGTGTTACACACAATTTCAAGTTCTTTTGATAGAATTAATTTCTTATAAGAATGAGTATAAGGGAACAAATAAATATTAATATATTACATTATGAACTATAAATTAGTATTGTGGGTATGGATAGTATTAACTGAATTATGAAAATATTATTTACACATGTTTATATAGTTAATTATAAGGTGAAGAAATAATTATAAATAAAAATAAAACACTTTTTAAATAAAAAGAAATTTTTCATTAAAAACTATTTTAATGAAAATAAGTGAGTTTATAAACCAATAAAATCACTATGGATAGATTTTATTATTGAAATATATATTGGTGTTTCTTTTTTACACCAGTTTAGGCTCCTTACATTATGATTGTATTTGTTTTTCTAAAGGTGATGTGCTATGTTATCATCATTTTTATCCCCCGAAGGTAGTGCTTTATAATTTTCATGATTTCAATAAAAAAGTTAACCTTAATTTAGTTTGTGTTTGGGATTTTGAAAAAATAGATGTAAAATTTGTATTTAGGATGTCAAAATTTGGTAGGTAGGTCCCTTTTTTCCAATATGAATAGTAACAATGGAATATTTTGTTACCACGTTGAAAGGTAAATTAGGCAATTCAGGTTAAAAATAAATTTACAAACAAATAAAATGACCTTAAAAATTAAAAATATTTATTGGATAAAAATTATTCGACCAAAAACACATAAGGTTTGAAATTGAGTCATTTAATGTCCACTTTTCCTGGAAAATGACAGTTATATTAATAAAACCCAAGAAAGTAACAGAATGTGCCAATAATATTTCTTACCAGTATAATAACTTTTATATTGGAATGACTATGAGATATCTTAAGAATTAAATATTTTCTTGAAAGAAAAATTAATCATCTATACAATGGTAATTTATTTATAATTTTTCAGGTACAAAATAATCACTTTTAATGGCGACATAATAGTGATGCACATATTATTTTATTTATAGAAATATTTAATAAATTATATTGAAAATTGAAAAATAAATATAATTTGAATTAACTAAGGAGATAAATGAATTTTATAGCTTATTAAGACATGTTAAGAGTGTATTTAATAATTTTTTTCAACATTATATTGAGTTTTAGATTTTGTTAAAATTTAATGTATTGAATTTTGTAAAAATTTACAATAATTATATTTTATGAAGCGAATATATTATTAAATAATTTATATATACTTAAAATCATTAAAATTTATAATATTATTTTTATATGGTCTAAAATATCATTAACATTCTATTAAATTACAATTTAAACCATATAATTAAATAATTACAACCATTTAATATTTAACGAGTTATTAACATAATTATAATTAAAATAGATTTAATATGGGTAAAAAAGATGATATGTATTAAATAAAACCAAAAAATAAATAAATTTTATTATATGATGAGATTAAAAAATTTTTATCATTTAATATTCCAACCTAGAGACTTTTGGGGGTATTTTCCAATATTATTAATTATTTATTAATTAATATTTTGAGAATTTCCAAAAATGCCCTTACATTAATTATAAAAGGGATCCTCCACCCTCACTTACTTACATCCATAAAATAATTTAAAATAAACCAAACTCTACAAATGTTCCTTATAAACAACCATTTACACATTATATAGTTGTTTTTCTTCAAGAAGAATAACCTCTGGGGTCCATAAGAGGAGATCTAGTGGGTGATCGTTGAAGAACATGTAACTTCTGTACCGAATCTTTAAAAATAATTTATTCTTCTACTTCCTATTATAATGTTTTTTAAATTATAATATAATAACTCTGGTATTACATATATTATTATATTTTATTATGTTTATGAAACTTCTATATCCCACCATTTATCCACACAATGAAAAATGAAATCCCCACATGTGCATACATAGGACTTGTCATCTCCATGTCGTGGTATACTTTTTTCATTTACAATTTATTTGGATTGTTATAATGATGTAATTTATAAACATATATAATAATAATAACCTGATATTAATTGTTTAGATAATATAAATACCATTAACTTTAATAATTTTTACTATTATGGAAATGATACCATCGTTCCTGCGTATGTACGGACTACCGTCTCCATGACGTGATAAGATTACTTTTCCATATTCACCATTAAATAATGATGATATAAATTTATATAATGAATAAATATGATATATACTACCATAATTATATTTTATAAATGTTATAACTATAACCTATGAATAATATGTTGGACTTATATGAAAAAACATGCATAAGAAAATGAAGCGAATAACAACGAAAAGATGAGTACTAAGGAAATATTACTAAACAGGTGATAATATGATCATACATGATATTGTAAATATAAATATGGAACCAGTATAATTTAATAACAAGATTTAAAACATTATACATTATTTTCAGATATATTTCAATGGTATAAAATCAATGGTTTTGGAATTTCATCTCACTTATTATTTCTATGAGATACATGCCTTATTCACCACTCATTTGTTTTTGTGGTGTAAATTCTAGACATGAAGTTATTTGATGATGTTAGGTTTATAAAAAATTAATACATGGTTATTTAAATATCCATTATATTATCTCTATTTCATGTGATTTTACGGTTAAAAATATTCCAAATGAGTAATGTAGTTTTTTCTTAATTTTCCTTCTTTGAGACACATGTTTTATTATTAACCTATATACTTTTACTATGTGTATATACTTCCATTTTAATTGGTATATATGGTAGATCCTTCATTTAATGTTATTATATGATTATTTTATTTTTATTATTTCATTGGTATTATGATTCAAATGCTTCAATGTGGAATAGAGCACTTAAATATGCTTGAATATTATTTTCATCATGAAATGTTTTTAAAAGATCTCTTCCGATCAATTTCACATAAAATAAATTTAATGAAATAATTCAAATCAATTTTTTTCAAATATTCCATTATTATTTTTCAATGTTATTTTCATATAAATTATTTTCATTTTTTATTTGTTATGATAATATTTTTCAAAGAAAAAGTAATATTTTTTTAAAGAAAATTTTTCCAGAGTTATCTCAAAATTATTTTCCATATATGAAAATGTTATTTGATGTTACTTATGTCTTTTTTGGGTATGAATCAATGATTTTATTATTATTATTATTTGATTGAATGGTTTACGCTTATTATGGATTGGTACATATGAATTTTGTCTTCATTCCTTGAGTTATTCTATATTGAAGTTTTTTAAGAAACACATTTATTTTCTATGGGTTATTTTAGGATGATTATGATACCCTATTAATTCCATGGTTTATGAAATCATGATTGATTTATGTTCTTATGCAACCTGCCTGTATGATTTAATTATGTTATGGGTGGTAAATATATCTCCTTCAAATTTATTGGTTATAGATTTATATCTCATGAGATAGGATAAGATGGTAATGGGAGTGAACCTTCAATACATGGATGGTCATGGTAGTGAACCATGAGTACCAAGATGGTAAGGGGAGTTAATCCATATTGCCAATATTATCTTGGAATAAATTCATTTTATACTATGGAAATCATATTATATTCTTATGTGTTAGCAAAAAATTCCTTGTCTTGCTCATAAGTTATGATTTCATGGATTATGTTCTTTATTTTATAATGATATATGCCTTATGAACTGCCATGATTTATACAATGATTTATATTTATGATCATTGACGTGAAGTCTATAATTCTCATATATTTATTCCCTTATTTTTATTTTATGTTTCATATCTCCCTTGGTTACTGTTATTAAGCATTTGAGATCACCCTTTTCTTATGTTTCATTACACTATGTTATATGGAATGATTTTAAATTAGTTATATCAAGAAGGATTTCACAGGGATTTTTTGAATATCTAATGTGAAATAAGAAAATATGGACATAGTGGTAGATAGTGAGTTTTTTTAAGAACCAAATATGTTATGATTTTTTCCTAATTCTCTAAAACTCTAAACCAAAACGGTCCTTGGGAATATAAGGGATCCATGATTTTTTTTGATGTTGTAGGTTTTGATTGAAAACAAATTGGGCCCCACACATAATTTTTATGTCATTAGTAATGGATCTAAAAGTGTATATTTTGGGATATTATAATAATAATAAACATTTTCAAGTTTGGAAAAAACAATTATATAGTGATTCAAAATTTATTTCATGAAAATAAATGTTTCCACAATGAAAGAATAGTTAATGATTATATTTATGGATTTGGTGATTTATAGGTTTTATATTAGTGATTACTAATACATCTTTATAGATATTTTGGTTACAAAAAAATTTAAATAGCTCCTGAGGATTGGTAGAATAAAACTTTCACTTTTCTATTTAGGACATTTTCCTACCAATGAATAACCTGTGTCTTATGTGGATCTACAAATACTTTTTAATGATGTATAATGTAAATTTTATAGAATATTATTTAGAGGATAATTAATTGTTTTATGGGTGAATTATAAACTATTTAATGTTTTTTTACAGCTATACTAGTAATATACATGTAGCTACAATAAGGTTCTACGAAACATATCTAGTTTTAAACTCATAAAAGTGAAAATTCATGGTAACTAAAGGAGTTATCTTATTTCAAAAGGTTTATAACATATAAATTTAGTTTTATTATTCTAAAATATAATTGATCTATAATCTTATACCACATTAAAATATCAATGTAGTTTGCGATTTTTTTTGTTCATGCTGGTTTATATAAGAGATTCATTAAGGAATCTTCCAAAATCAATAGGCATTAATAACCATGACTAGTCATGGAAACACCATTTGTGTTTGGTGATAAGAGTCAGGATACATTTTAAAATTATTAAATAGAAAATATCAACCCCCCACCCATTATCACCATACTTGACTAGAAACTACCTTTTGAGGATTTGCGTGATGCTAGAGATGTTTCTCTAGGTTTTATTTTGGAGAAGAAGAAGTAATAGAGACTCCATGTAGTTTATTTTTCTACTAAACCTATAGATGGTTCATTGGAGAATTATTTTACTATAGATAAGGAGTTGGATATTGTTATGTTTTTTCTGGAAATGTTTAGATAATATATGAATAGGTATATGGTCATCATTTTCATAGATTATTCTTATCCCAAATATCTTATTTCCAAGAAAGAATAAATACCATGGATTATGGTATGGAAACTTCAGTTATAAGAGTTTTATTTCTAATCAGGGATAACAGAGAACATGATAATGTTATTGTTGACTACTTTCCTAGATTACTCAATTCCCAAGCTAAAGAACACAATGAGATAAACACTTCATTACCAGATGAGAAACTATTTTTTCATTAGTTAGGAAATAATACAGTTTTATTAATGTGGTTAATTTTTTAAAAACAAGTTTCAAGCACACATAATTTTCATATAACCAAATAATGATATTCATTTATTTTATATAATATTATTTCTGGGATAGACCTTTACTATTTAATGTATTAACATATAGTTCACTAAGGATATATGTTTTTAAATAGGATATGCTTCCCATTATTGAGATATTTCAATGCTTATCAATGGGTGAACAGCATGGGGGTGAGAGAACAAACTAAAAATTATTTCACGTAAGATTCTACTATAAAACTCTATTGAAGGATTATAGGATTTTTGTGAGATTTTGTGATATGTGTCAAATATTATGATTTTTTTAGGAAATAGGAGTTACCACAAATAAGAATTTTATATGTAAATTTATTAAGGGTTAGGGTTACAACTTCATTGGATCATTTTCATCACATTATAGAAATAAATATATAGTTATGGTTATTGATTATGTGTCTATATGGGTTAAGGGAGTTGATCTTCCCAAAAATATTCCTTTTTTTGTAATCAATTTCTTTAAAAATATTTTATTTTAGTATTAGAATTTCCCCTGGAATTTATCACAAACAATTTAATTCATATTAATAATTACAAATTTAAGAATTTAATGGAGAAATATCGGTGTAAAAATATAATTGAAATAGGGAACCACCCATAATATACTATTCAAATTTTAATTTATATAGTATAAGTTGAAAAAATCTATGAAAAGACGATTTATATTTCTAGGAAACACTTTTCAATCATGTTTGATGAATATTTTTGGGACTATAGGATAGCTTAACAAAATCCTAAAATAATTTGTCATTACATGTTTCTCATTGGGAAATCATTTCATTTTTCTGTGGAACTTCAACACAAAGCATTTTATGAATTTAATTCTATAATCTATGATTTAATGTACTCTAGAGAGAGAAATATTCTAGAGTTGATTGATATGAAAGAAATTAAGAGTGAATTTTATGAGAATGCCCATATTTATAAAGTGACAATTAAATCCTTTCATGGATTAATTTTTAGGATCGATGATTTCAAGGTTGGTTGGTGAGTATTTTAGTTCTATTCTAGGATGAAGTTGTTTCTTAGATAACTAAAAAATAAATGGTTTATACACATAAATATTAATTGAGTTCATGTAAATTGGAATGTTGAGATAATTAGAGATAAAATTGACCATTTATGGTCAATGGTTAGAGAATAAAACAATTATTTGTGGGGATGATGATGTGATTGTAAACCATCACCTTTCATCATAGTTTAATCCCTCACTAAGTCTAATTTAGCAATATTAACTCAGTGTTTCATGGAAACTAACCCTTGGTCATATTCAAATTTTATTTTAATTAATTTTTTTTAAAACAAATCCTACCCTTAATCTATATATTCTGTCTAGGACCATCAACTATTAGAAGAAACTAGAAATTCACCCATGTTATGGAGTGATTATAAGAAGAATCTCTATCCTAGAAAATTATGGATAAATATTTTGAAAAACTCAAAAGTTACTTTCTATTCTATTTGAGATTTCATATTGCTACATATTAATGTTAATATGTTTCATTTATACATGCACTTAAATATAAAAACATGAGAGACTTATCATTGATAGAGAGAAGAATACATCTAGATGAACTCTAATGATAAAATATTCCACATTCAGTGGAATATTGTTATTAAATTTCCATTTAAATATATTATTATGTTTTGTTAGGGATCAAGTGTGAATAAATCCCCATTTCTATGTATAATTGAAAAGGATAATTTGGTTTTCTGGAGATGGGCTCTTAGCTTGGTGGTATCAAACTTATTGAAAATCATTTGGAACAAAATTTCAAAATTAGCCACACCCACTAAAACAAATTGAAATTAACATCTAGTTTATATAATTTTCAAGATACCACATTTAAAGACAACTTGTAATTTTTTTGGATTGTTCATAAAATTAAAATTGTGGAATTTTTGACATCGATTCTCACTATTCTGGTTGATTAGGGAATATGTTTTTGAATATTTTTTACCCATTAAAATATACATGGAACTAATTAATTAAAACTTTATCATGATTAAAAATTTCATTAAAATGATCTTTTACTTAACAATTTAACATTGGGGAAAATTATTGGGTTTAAGTGTGGGGATATAGGTCATTAAATGTGTTGTAGTGTGGATTAATCTTTTATTCATATAAAAATTGACTCAATTTTTTTCCAAATTGTTAATTTTTTTTTAAAAAGTAATCATAATTTGGGATTCTTTATGAACATTAACATTGTATTTCTACATGGGTAATTTCATTCTTTATAAAAAGGATTATAATTAAATAGAAATTATTTTATTGGAATTATTTTTGAGTAATTTTATGCACTTATTTTATGTATGTTAGATTTTTGAACTAGTAGTGATAGTGTGACAAGATAAATATTTATAGAATTTGAATTATAATATGAGGGAAGTAAATATTTGAACATGAACCTCGGGGAATTATCCTTTTGAAACAAAAATAAAACTAATTTTTATAACTAAAAATATAAATATATATGTCCTTTTACATTGGAGTAAAATGGTAAATTGATATCTCACATAGAATCTCTAAAATATCAACAAAAATACACTTGTATATTAAATAATTCCTTTCAATATCCATTTATTAAAAAACAATAAAGGGAGTAATTATCACAAATATTTTCAATAAGGTGAGATGAATATTTAAACCAAATGAATTAGGGTAAAATTTTCTTATGTAGAAATATTTTGAGTTGTATCGAAAAATATGAAAATAGATTTTTTTTATTTTTGGAACCTAGGGGAGAGTGGTACTTGAATGTTACTCTTACTATGGAATTAATTACACGAAATTATGAAATGACTTTACATTAAAAACAAGAACATTAATTAGAAATGAATTAGATAAGTGAAATATTTTCATATAGGAAGTATGTCATGTTCAATAAGGTATAAATCCTTTCTTCCTCAATTTATGGTGTTAATTTGAACCGATGAAGGAACCAATTGTATGATTTTTTTTAAAATTCATTAAGAAGCCCATCCAATTTCAATATCTTATTCCACTAAAAACCAATTTATGAGCATGATACACAATGAGTTAATAGTGATATCTTTTTTTCCATTATGCAATGAAAACACATTTATTACATTTGGACATGGAAATTTTCATATGTGGGGGAGTTAGATGTGGCTTGTGTTTTGATGCACATTTTCACATCAAATTGTTAGGTAACTCATGAATTATTTAATACCGAATAAAGATTTAAATGAGTACTGTTGAATACAAGGTTTATTTGTTGAGATTTTAACTCTTTGTATATCATTAGAAAATTTCTATTCATTGGTGTATTAATACTCAATAATTCAATTCGTGAATTTTCATAAAAAATTAAAACAAAAAATTTCTTGATCATAATTAATAATTTTGAACATAATTTTGAATTGATTTTTATGAGGATGAGACCATGTATTAATTATCTCATTTTCCATGATCTCATTTTGAACATTCTATTATTGGAATATTCAAATCCTTGGATTCATGTTTTTCTATTATAATTTTTTTATTAGTTTTTAAAATCATTTATTCTATTATTAATTATTGAAAATATTTTTTGGGATAAAATTTAAGTGTATCTGATAATGAAATTCATCATCAATAAAATCCAAGCCTAATTATAATTTCTTTAGTAATTAAATATTTTTTCTGGAGTTAGAAATTTCATTGTCTTTTTTATATTACTAATAAATTTTACTCAATACATTATATGTTTTAGGTACACTATGAAAAAACACTATGTCACTAGGAATGTGTGTCCATGCTTAATGTTCAAACGTTGTCAATACATTTTTAACAAATGATCAACTTCCATGATTGTGAATTTTCAACCATGCCATATACTAACCTGATTTGTAACCTGACCATATACTACTATGAGACCACCTTTACCATGACAATAATGGAGACCTAATACCCTAAACTACATGTGAATGTGCCCTTCTGACATTATGATGGTACCATTTATAATCATGCACCCACCAACTATTATTTAATCATATGATGACATTTGTATCCTCCTTCACATATCCACCAAACACTATTAATCATCCATGAATCCACCTTCCATATATCTACCATGGGATGATCCCTCAATCCATGCTCACTAGGTGATGATAAAATCCATGGTTGAAATACCAAAACCCAAGTGACACTAGGAATCGAAGATGACCCATAAGTAGTAAATCAAACAAAGATAAAATTTATTATATAAAACTCGTTTCATAGAGTTCTAAACCAAATTGTTGAAGTTGTCCCTTCAAGAAAAAGTGGAATAAATGGATCAATGAGGTGAAGAATATATCATGTTATAAGTTATAGAAAACAATGATGCTCATGTTCTTATCTAAATGAAATAGATTTAATTCCATGAAATTTGATGAACATTTAAACATTTCGAATCTTGTACAGATTCATTTGGATGGAGAACCTACTATAGTGAAATCAGATTTGATCGATGACTAGAGATATATTAGATGATCATGTTTGAAAATTTTTAGAGGAATTCCACTAGAGAATTATTGAGAATTTGATATTCCAAATACAAATATACTTTGAGTGGTTTTTGTACATCATTCTTTTCTCCTTGTATAAGAGGAATCAATAATGATTAATGGGCTTCACACTCTTGAAGGATGAGATTATGAGGTCGAATTTCGATGTTCACCACCAAATCAATGAAATGTATATGGGTTTATGGTTAAAGTGCTATTAAAATAAGAGGTATTGGTCTCATCTGTAAGAACACAGTTCTTATTCTTTAGGTACGGGTATCTTCTTTTCCTTTTTTCCCTAAGGGTTTTTGAGAAAATAAGGAAAATGAGGAAAAATCCCAAAATTATTGGGTACACACCGTTTACTTTTCCACATGTCGTGTACTTTAGTCATGTGAGATGAGTATACAGGGTGTGTAGTCCTGTTAGTGATGAAGGGTGTAAAAACATACTACACGCCATGTACTTAGTATATACAGGATGAGGAATTAGTCAGCAGGTGAATAGTAAGGTGGTCGGAGTAGCTGTCAGCGGAACGATAGTACCCGTGTACTCAGAAATACATTCCGTGTAATCAAGTCGATAGATGAACAGTGAGGCTGTGAAAAGTATCCACCAAAGTAATAGTAAAAAAATGGAAAGTGCACGACATGTAGTTGTGTTTTTTTTTGTTATAAACCGGCAGTAGCCTCCTCTTTCGACAGAGGAAGCATAGAATGTCGGGAAGCTATGGGAAAGATAGTCAAACCTTGGAAGTGTTCTCGACCAAACATCGGGACTCTGATTCCTTCGCCAACAATCACGTTTGGACCGCACATATATTCCCATCCGTCTCCTTGTGTTTTTCTTTCCAATTATTTCTCAAGGGGATGTTATTTGAGTTTTAATGGGTGAACTTTTATCCTAGATCTACGTCATTCACGAATGATTCAGGAGGTGTCGTTCACTCATATCTATTAGTGGAAATCGAGGTAGGTGGTCTGGTGTTTATTTTCCAACTGTTGAGTGATTTTTTTTACCATTGTGTTATGCACCCATGATTGGGGTCCCGTATGGATGATGCCTTAGATATTTAGATATATAGAACTACATAGATAATCTAATGATAAATATAAAATGTTGCTTGGGATTATTGCCTTGATCCAGGGCCACCCCGTGGGTGCATTTCCCTTGTTTAGCCATTTGGCCACGATAACCATGGGTATGATAGGATTATACTATGCATTGTGTTTCCTTGAGAGGAATTGTATATAAATTGCTTGATTATGTGTTGGGCTCGGCCCGGTCACTTGCTTAGCCTGAGGACAGTGTTTTCTTAGCCTGAGGGTAGTGTTTCTTTTAGCCAGAGGGAACGGTTTCTCATGCACATGGGTAGTAGCTTATGTGCCTGTGGGCGACACCACGTTTGCCTGAGGGAATTACTCATTATGCATGTGGGAAGTCACTTTCTTGTTTTAATTCTGATTACCCGAGGGTAATGATTTTCATGTCTTCGGACAACATTTACTTTGTATATTCACTGTGGTGATTTGTTATGTTGTACCTTCCAAGCTAAAGAACAAGCTTGGAAATGGCAAATAATTAATAAATGGAAATGTAACTAGTAGATATTTTTTCGTTTGAGTATTGCCTAGTTTATAACTTTTTATTATTGCACACTGTTATTGCGCATTTTCACCAATAGTTTTTCCATGGTCCTTTGGTGGTTGCCTACTGAGATTTATTTCTCACACCATGTTGGGGTCATGTCTTGAGCCCAAACATATTATATTGCTGCAGTTGTTGATAAGGGAAAGAGTCCTTATATAGGCACTTGATTATTTTAGAGGAGTGGGAGATCATGAGACTGAGCTTAGGCTTGCGATGTTGCCGAGTTCCTGCTGTACTATTTTAGTTTTGTCTTGTTGTAATTATACTTTGTACTATAATGTATTTGACTGAAGTGTATCATATTTTGACTAATTTCTTATAAATAGGGCATATATCATCATCATATATATATGATTGTTGGTTATCCATTACTTCAATACCGTTTCCATTCAGCTTTGTATTTTTTATAGCTTACACATTTTATGTTTATATCCACATCTGCTGTGATACACTTTGAAAAATGATGGAATAGTTTCCCCACTTTCAGACCTAGGCCCTCACTGCTAGTCGGCAGCCTCTGGTGTTTGGGGGAAATGTGCTTGAGGTCATGTGACCAACCAGGTTCGGGGCACCAATTGTGTGGAACCTGGATCTGGGATGTTATAAAGTCATCTCAAAGTATTTCTTTTAATATTTCTGTTTAGATCCTATAGCCAGGGATTGGAAAGAATAGGTACATGGTAATAAACTATGCCTCAGGGTAGCTAATGTATGTATAGTGAAAACCCAATTTACCTCGTGTTGCAATTTTTCTGATTTTTCAATTTTACAATTGATTTGATTTTCACTGATGGGTGATGCACTTGTGGTGTGCTGTTATATTTTAATACTTGGGTTATATTTAGTTGTAACCTGATGAGATGAGGGTATTCCATCACATGCATCATTTAGGCATATGTTAGAATCGCATTCCATGTATAGTTTCCATGCTATGTAGGTGCATTAGAAATTTCATGTTGTTGTGATAGATGTTGTGATAGTAAATGCATGATGTTTTGATATTTTCTTGGAAAAAAATACCTACTATTTGATAAGGTATTGTTGTTTGAGGTTTTGTAGAATGAACGCCAAACTTTGGTTCTCGAGGAGTATGGGCCCTCATTGACTAGAATTTAGTAGATCATTGATATGGTTACTTTGTTTATAACACATATAAGATGCCAAGATTCGATTTGCGGGGATTATCGGCCCTCACGGATCCGAAATTAGAACTTAGGTGTTAGTTTAAGTGTTTTATGGGCTCTAGAGTAGTTTCTAAGGCTTACTGTCTGGAGAAACCCAGAATACACACCGTGTAGTTTTTACTACACTCCATGTACTCTTCTATTCCGGAAGAAATGAAAAATTTGTAAGTACATGCCGTGTACCATATATACACATCGTCTAGTTTCTACCCATGTCATAGGCTGTGTGGGTAGGAACACAGGATTGTGAAAATTTGAGGGAACATTCCATGTACCGATTGTACAAGCCGTGTTGTGTTGACCATGTTTTCACCATGTAACTAACAACATGGGTGGAGAAATATGAGATTATACACATTGTGTCAATGATTAACACGTCGTTTAGTTTAACCTGGGGATCTGGCCATGTAACTAACAAACCCGGGTCAGTGTTAGCTCTTCTTGGACACGCCCTGTACCTATGGGACACGTCGTGTAGTCTTGACCGGTGAGAGACCGTGTGAACTCGGTCATGTGGCTGAGGAAATAGGGTGGTGTACATGACATGTTCATGTGAACATGCCGTGTAGTTTTATCCGAGTAGACAGCCGTGTCGCTAACAATAGAGGTAGTTGGAATCTATGCCACACACGCCGTGTCCATCTGGAACACGACGTGTAGTGTGAGATGTGTACCCAGTCATGTCACAAACAACACAGGTCAGTGAAGCTCGTCTAGTATATGCCATGTAGACCTTATACACTCCATGTAGTCTCGTTCAAAAGAGAGCTGTGTAGAAGGAATTAGGCATGAGAAGAGAATTCAAGTACAAGCCGTGTGTGTGGACAACACGCTGTGTGTTCTGGGTGTTACATGACCAGCTCTGGAAGAGGTACACACCCATGTGAAAGGCTTATGGGAACATGTCGTGTAGTTATCATACATGTCGTTTAGTCTTGTTTTATCAAACTTCATTTTTTTCATTCTCATGTTCCCTTCTTAAGATTCCAATTATTAGTCTTTGATGATCATAATCTAAGGTGTATGTTTGAACTTGTAGAGTAATTCCGCCGAGATGAGCACGAGTTGTTCTCTAATAGAGTGGCAACAATTATACTCCATAAATGGTAGGCCATGGGCTACCGATGGATCCTCCAGCAGAGACTGATGTGGCACCAACCATTATACCAGACACATGCGCTAAGGTGTAGTTTTATGAAGTCATCATGCAATTCATGAAGATATTTCAAGGAGCACCATTGGCTACCACATCTATGGCAGAGATGACATGAATATTCCAGCAGTAGCATCTACCAACGTTTTCAGAGGATGGAGGACCGTAGGCTATGGAGTCTTGGATGGATTCTATGCAGAGTATTTTCAAGCATCTGGAGATGCCTCCTAGGTGGAGGTTTAAACTTGCTACGTACATGATGTGTGATTCATCCAAGAGATGGTGGGATGTTACCACCCAGACCGGGAGACACCAAGACATGGCGTGGGAAGCTTTTCAGGCAGTATTCTATGAATTTTTATTTCCGGAGATGCTAAGGGAAGATCGAGCTTGAGAGGTCATGAATCTATAGTAGGGTGCCATGTTAGTGATGGATTATTCTGCCCGCTTCACCGAGAGATAGTGTTTTTCACCTGTTCTGGTGGGTGACGAGACCTTGAGGGCTAGACGCTTTGAGTATGGTCTTCGATATGACATCTGAACACTGGGGAATGTTTTCATGTTACCAATAGTGCATGATATTTTGAACCAGGCACTGATTTCTGAGCGGAACCTATGGGAACCCAGTGGTGTAGGACATGGAGGTTCAACACCAGTTTCTTGTACTATTTCTACCAACAAGAGGTAGAGGTAGATGAATTTCCCTCACGGTGGTAGTACTATCTAGAATAATTCTTCAGGTGGCAAGGTAATGCGATACCAGTGTGGTAAAGAGGGGAATAAGAGACCTCAATGTCCACGTGACCGAGTGGAGTACCGAGATTTCAGCATGATGGGTCATATCTAGCGTTTTTGTAGGGTGATTCCACTAGTAACTAGTGAGAGGGGTTTTGTGCAGACTGCGCATGCTGGAACAGGGCCAACAGCTTCTTACCAGTTAGGGAATTGGAATACGTCGGAATGTTCTGGTCAAGGTGGTGTTCATGGCCATGGTAGCCAAACACCGGGATCTCAGAGACAGCAGGGTAGGTCAGCTCAGGGTAGCCAGGCTCTATCGCAAGGCCACGACATTGGGCAGGCATATGTAGTGCAACAATACCAACAGGTGCAGGATCCCGGACCTTCCACTATCAGATGTACTATTCTAGTTGCTTCTATTTTATCTTCAGTACTTTTCAATACCGGGGCTAGGCATAACATTATATATATGCCTGTTGTGGAGAGCCATGGGCTATGTATTTCATCTTCTTCTGATATCATGATGCTAGACACTCCGTTGGAAATTAGAACGGCTAGTGTGCATTAGTGCAAGGACTGCCCCTAGAGGTTCTTAAGTGTCACCTTCTTTGTGACCTCTAAGTCTTAGAGATGATGAACTATGACATCATTATCGAGATGTATTGGTTGGTATCCTTTACAACATTTGTAGATTTCTATCATCGTAGGGTGAGTTTCACATCACTAGAGGGTGGAGAGTTTCTATACAAGGGATAATGGGATGTTCTGGTGAGTTGATATGGACCTGAGCATCGTGGGCGAGGTGGAGTGACAACCCAGATTGAAAGTTTATATCTGGATGACCAGAGAATATTTCAGATGGATTTACCTCTAGTGGTTGAGATCCGAATATCATTTGTTTCATGTTAAACCATTAAAAATACTGCTTACAGCCTTTCATAGCAGATATGGTCTATACGAGTACATAGTCATGCCGTTCAAAAACATGAATGCGCCCGAAGTATTCATGGATCTAATGAATTGTGTGCTCCACCCATATCTGGATTCTTTCATGGTAGTCTTCTTGGATGATATCTTGGTGCACACTCACACTCGACACGACCATTCCACTCATCTTCATATCATACTAAGTAAACTGAGGGAGCATCAGTTATATGATAATCTCTCAAAGTACAACTTTTGGATGGACCAGATTCACTTCCTGGGTTATATTAACTCAGTGGAAGGAGTTGCGGTAGACCCAGAGAAAGTGAGAGTTGTAGTTTCCTAGGATAATCCTAATAACATGTTTGAAATTCAGAGTTTCTTGGGGTCGGCTAGTTTCTAAAGGTGATTTATATAGAACTTCTCTCACTTAGAAGCACCGTTGACTAGTCTGACTAAGAAGGGTGTGAAGTTTATTTAGTTAGAAGCTTGTGAGATAGCCTTTTAGGAGATAAAGGGAAGGTTGACATCCACACCAGTCCTGATACTTCCAAAGAAAGAGAAGAGCTATACTATTTAATGTGATAAATCAGGTATTATGATGAGAGCAGTGTTGATGCAGGGTGATTGAGTAGTTGCGTACGGGTCTCGGCAGTAGAGGCCAGATGAGAGGAATTACCCGACACAAGATCTCAAGTTGGTTGTAGTTTTTCATGTGTTACACTGTGGGAGACATTATCTCTTGGGAGAACATTTTTTGTTGTTTACAGACCACAAAAGTCTTAAATAAACCGTTACCCAGTGTGACATGAATTTGAGACAGTGAAGGTGGGTGGAATACCTTCAGTACTTCGACTTTGAGCTTGACTATACACCTGTTAAGGGTAACACAGTAGCTGATGCACTAAGTAGGAGGAATCAGATACAGGTAGTGCAGGATGCCAGTTGTGAGTGGAATATTATGGATTTATTCTCTAAGATGCATTTGGAGGTATACGATAGTCATGGACAAGACTATCTTTCTTCCTTAGCTGTGACTTCTACCCTCCTGGATAGAGTGAGGATGAGACAACTATATGATTCCGAAGAATAAGTTCTATGGGAGTCGGTGGAAAGTGTGGACCCTCTACCTATTTAGACGATAGGTGATGATGTGGTACTGTGTATCTATGGACGGGTGTGGGTTCTAGGGGTTATACTCAAGGGGTTGATGCAGGAGTTTCATGCTTCAGCTTTGGAAGAGTACATGGGAGTTACTAAAATCTACTGTGACCTAAGATGTCAGTACTACTGGCCAAGAATTAAAAGAGAGGTAGCTGGTTTTGTTATGAGATGTTCCACTTATCCGCAGGTGAAGGCGGATCATCAGAGGCCAGCCTGACTGTTACAACACTTACCCATTCTGGAGTGGAAATGGGATGATGTCGCGATGGACTTCGTGATTGGGTTGTTGAGGTCAACTTTAGGCAGTGATGCCATGTGGGTTGTTGTGGATAGAATTATGAAGGTTGATCTATTTTTTCTGATCAAGGAGACCTTTGGTGTTGACAATATCGGATGGTTGTATATCTGAGACGTAGTACGTCTTCATGGGGTCCCTTGCTCTATCGTTTCAGATAGGGACTCCCATTTTACATCTCGTTTCATGTAGAGTTTTCAGTGGGAACCAGGTACATAGGTGCTTATGAGAAAAGTTTTCCACCCTTAGACCGATGGCCAGTCAGAGCATACCATGCAGGTGCTTTAGGACAAGCTTCATGCATGCGTCATGGACTTTGGGGGATCTTGGGAGAAGCACATACCACTGGTTGGGTTTTCCTAAAATAATAGTTTTTAAAAAAATTGAGATAGAACCTTATGAGGCTTTATATTGTAAGCCTTTCTGATCACCTTTGTGCTTGTTGGAGGCAGGTTAGGTAGCTTTACTAAGACCATGACTCGTGTAGAAGACTTTAGAGCAGGTCCAGTTGATTTAGAAGAAGATGGATATGGCACAGCCTCATCCGAAATCTTATGCTAATCGTCGTAGATGACCCTTGGAGTTATAGGTCGGGGATCAGGTTTTCTTGCATGTTTCATAGAGGTTGGGACACAGATGGATTAGGAAACAGGGTAAACATTCACCGAGGTGTGTGGGGACATTTGAGATTCTGGAGAGAGTCGGGATGGTTGCCTATCAACTGCAGTTACCATAGAGGATCGGGCCATGCACGACATTTTCCACGTGTCTTAGCTATACTATTATCACTCAAACCCATATCATGTTTTTTAGCCCGATGAGGTCGAAATTAAGGTAGATTCATCCTTTGAAATGAATCCAATTTGTATTGTTGATATGAGAAAGAAGGTTCTCTGAGGCCGATCAGTTCTTCTCGAACAGGTTCTATGGCATCATGGCCGAGTGCAGCATGAAACCTGGGAGTGGGAGACTGACGTACGTGATTAGTGTCCTGATTTGTTCTCATATTTATCTTGACCACCCTTGGAAGGGAAATTCAGGGACGAATTTCTTTAAAGGGGGATGTTTATAAGAACCTGGTTCGTATTCATGATGTATGAGTTTCTTCTTTTGCTTTTTTATTAAGTGTTTTTGAGAAAATAAGGAAAATGAGGAAAATCCCAAAATTCGTGGGTACACACCATTTACTTTTCCACACACCGTGTACATTGGCCATGTGAGATGTGTATACAGGGCGTGTAGGCCTGTCGGCGATGAAGGGTATAAAAATTGACTACATGTCGTGTACTTAGTATATACACCTCATGAAATCAGCCGGGAGGTGAACATTAAGGCGGTGGGAGTAGCCACCAGTGGAGTGATAGTACATGCTATGTACTCAGAAATACACACTGTGTAATCAAGTCGACATATGAACATTGAGGCGGTGAAAAGTAGCTGCTAGAGGGAAAGTTAAAAAAGGAAATTACATGATGTGTACTTGACAGTACATGCCGTGTAGTTGTGTTTTTTTGTTATAAAGTATTAGTATCCTCCTCTTTCAGCAGAGGAAGCTTAGAATGCTGGGAAGCAGCAGGAGAGATGGCCAAACCATGGAAGAGTTCCCGACTGAACACCAGGACTCTGATTCCCTCACCGACGATCACGTTTGGACAACATGGGTAGGCCCTTCCCTCTCGTTTTTTGTTTCTTTCCAATTCCTTCCTGAGGGGAATTTATTTGAGTTTGAATTGGTAAACGTTTATCCAAGATCTACATTGTTCACGGATGATTCAGGAGGCATTGTTCACATATATTGATCAGTGGAAATCGAGGTAGGTTTTCTGGTGTTTATTTTCCAATTGTTGAGTGGTTTTGTGTACCATTGTGCTACACACCCATGTTTGGGGTGTCTTATGGATGATTTCTTAGTTGTTTAGATACCTAGAACTTCATATATAATCTAATGATAAATATAAAATGTTGTTTCGGATCGCTGTCTTGATCCAGGGACACCACATGGGTGTGTTTCCCTTGTTTAGCCATTTGGCCAGGATACCTATGGGTATTCCATGATTATAGTATTCATTGAGTTTCCATGAGAGGAATTGTATATAAATTGCTTTCTTTTGTGTTGGGATCGGCCCAGTCACTTGCTTAGCCTGAGGACAGTGTTTTATTAGCCCGAGGGAAGTGTTTCTTTTAGCCTGAGAGAAACGTTTCTCATGCCCGTGGGGAGTAGCTTATGTGCCTGTGGGCGACACCTCGTATGCTTGAGGGAAATACTCATTATTCATGTGGGAAGTCACTTGCTTGTTTTGATTCTGATTACCCGAGGGTAAGGATTTGCATGTCTGCGGACAACATTTACTTTGTATATTCACTGTGGTGATTTGTTATGTTGTACATGCCAAGCTAAAGCACAAGCTTGGAAATGAAAAATAATTAATAAAACAGAAATGTAACTGGTAGAGATAGTTAGTTTTGATTACTAAATAGTTTACATCATTTTATTATTGCACACTGTTGTTGCACATTTTCACCGAAATATGGGCACGAGCCTTTGGTGGTTGCCTATTAAGATTTATTGCTCACACCCTGTTTTGTTTATATCTTGGGCCCAAACATATTAAATTTATACAAGTGTTGATAAGTTCAAGAGTCTCTATACAGGTACTTGATTGTTATAGAGGAGTGAGAGAGCATGGGACCGAGCTTAGGCTTGCGATGCTGCTGAGTTCCTGCTGTACTGTTTTAGTTTTGTCTTGTTGTACTTGTACTTTGTACTGTATTGTATTTGATTATTGTGTGTCTTTTTTTGACTACTTTCTTAGAAATATGGCATATTACATCATCCTATATATATTATAGTTGGTTATCCTTTGGTTCAGTACCATTGTCCATTCATCTTTGTATTGTTTACTGCTTCTGCTTTTATATGTTTATATCTATTTTCACTGCACTACACTTTGAAAAATGAGGTCATAGTTTCCCCACTATCAGTCCTTGGCCCTCGCTGCTAGTCGGCAGCCTTTGGTGTTTGGGGAAATGCTCTTGAGGTCATGTGACCAACCAGGTTCGGGGCACCCATTGTGAGGCACCCGGATCTGGGATGTTACATCATCGCATGGGTTTCATGTATACAGAGAAGTGTGAGCTATGAAACAAACATTTTAAAGTTACCAAATAGAAGATCTTCAATAATGTATGAAATGAACAATTTTGGTCCTATAGTAATACAATAGAGGTCGGGGATTGGAATTAATTATTGATTCATTAACTGAGTTGTTCATACTTGTGGATGAGATGATAATTCTGATAGATTTATATTGATATCACTCCTGGGTGAAACATTGAAAGAAAAAAAGTATATCATCAATGAATGTTTAAATCCATTAATAAATTAAAATTACTAATAAATATTATAGGATGTGTATAATTTTGAATACCTATGTTGAGAAAGATTTTTTTTAAGATCAGTGGAAATTTTGATGGAGATTTGAATATTTCAACATGACATTTTAGAGATTTTAAGCTACTATAAATGGTTTACAAGGGTTTATGCATGAAATATTTGAATCATTCTGGTACCTCCATATTTCATTGACACATTCCTCTTTCTGAGTGTAGAACCAATATTGAAAATATAATGCATCATCCCATAAAATTAGATGATGTTTGAATTATAAAATTCCTAAATACAGAATTTGAATCCAATCGATGTTGGGGAAGGAGATCACCCTTTATCATATTTACCTCGGATATGTACATGAATATTCTGGAGATTAATAAATGACCAGGAACCTGCCCACGCATAGAGGAGTGTATTTGAATATGAGGGATTTTCTTGTGTCACTAAAATAGAATATCTTTTATAGAAAAGAATCTACATGAAATAATGAGGTAAAGTCACGAGGTTGTGATTGTGAGATAAAGGTAATAATTAGTGTGGAAATTTTTATTTATAGGTAAAAAATAATATTGAATTTTGGGAGATATTTACTATAAAAGCTAAAAGAATTATCTGATATATTAACCATGAGGAGGTGATAATTGTTAATGAAGGTAGCATAACATTCTTGAAGATCTGGGGGACATGACATGGATAATTGAGAGTATCAAACAATTTTTCTCAATATGGAATATATTCTTCATTTCTCACTTCTTATGGATTTATTATTTAATATATTCATTCAAATTAAGTTTCAGAATATTAATTTTACAATCATGATCTTCTAAACACTTTTTGGAGAATGCTATTGCACTGGTAAATGTTATTACTTCATTCATTCAAGTTATGTTGGATGTTACTCAATCAATAATTGTCTATCTAACTCATTTTCCAAAACAATGACAGTTAATGAATATTAGACTCCATGAAATTTAATAATAATTATATTTAAAATATTGGAATAAATCTGGATATTAGCACACTAAATCCAATAACAAATTGGACTCAATGAAAGTTGATTTATCATAGTATGGTAGGATGGGTTATACAGTCGAATAAATCTAGTATTCATTTATTAGGATTTATCCTATCAATAATCTTGTTGAATTATTTTATACAGTTCACTTGTGCTTACTTAAATGTAATAATGGATGAAGATTTATTTAAAACACCCAATAAAATACCCATATATTATTAAAATCATTTTCCTTTCTTATTCCTTGATCTTTTTTCTATGTTTTTATCATTCATCTAACTCAGTATTGTCTATTCATTACAATCACATGCACTCTCACAACATCATCACCACCAACACATTCTTTCATCACTGCTTTTTTGTTACTATATTATTGGAATTTATTTTATCCTTCTTAGCCACATAATCAAACTTCATTATTCCCCATTTGGATCGACCCCTACACACCACTAATGTTTTATCTTGTTGGGTTATAAATAATAAATCTATCTCTTTCCCAATCAAAGTACTTGGTTTTTTTTTCAAACATAATTTGGATTTTATAATAAAATGAGAAAATGTAAATGACAATTTTGGAATAATTAATTATATATTTTACTAAGAGCTTAATTCTCCCTATTCTCATGTTATAAAAAGTGAAAATAGATATTTTAGTACTCTGATCCAATAAATCCATCTCGGGTAAAGTAATATGTGCCACCCTGATTGTATCATTATCAAATGTGACTTTATAAATCATTTATAGGACTAGAAGATCATATATTTACATTTGAAAAGAACTTAATATACTTTTGGATGATCTAGATGGTTCCTAGTTTGGTAATTTAAGTGATGTTTTTCAATGATTAAAGGAACACATTTCTGATCAAAATCGACAGGGTACATTATTTAGTCATTTTTAAATGATTAATTTAAATTCGCATAATATTCGTATATTGATAACTAGTTTTTTCTTAAATGGTGATGATTTTTTGGAATCAATAATGATGAAATTTTTTAAAATCTACAATTTTTTAACTTCAACTATGCACCCAGTATGAGTAATTCTATGATGAATGGTGTTTAGAAATGGATAGTGTTAGACATACACATAATAACCTTTTTTAGTTCATCTTGTTTGTTAATGACTAAATAAGAGAAGTTATAGTTGTGGATTTCACATAGTAGTTGGGTTACAAATAATGAAACCCTAAAAAATATATCAAATAAATGCATTCAATGGAAATAAGAGGTTATCTATATTAAATTTATTTTAGAAGAGTGGGTCATCTTATTCTTATCACATAAGTAACAATTTACTTTTGAGGATGTTGGGATTTAACCTCAAAGAGTAATTTTATAGCCCAGTTGAAATAAATTAAATCCCATTTATAATGAGTGAAAAAATTTAAAATCATATGTGAGGGGTGATAGAGGATGATTATTTTCATGTGGTAAGGACTTATGATATACAAATTAAAGACATTCATCTATAACATAGAAGAGATTCCTAAGATGTATCTCAATTATACCAATAGAATTATCCACAAAAACACTAAACCAATGTCAATAATTATTTATGTGGGAAGAAAAATATGATAATATATCAATCATATTACATAAGTGATGAAAACATGAGATTGAATAAGAACTTATGCATTGGGATTCATTGAAATACCTAACCCAATAAGTGACTCTGGTGAAGGAAGGAAGGATGGGGGTTTACACCAAGTATGAATCCTATATATGGTGAATTGAAAAAAATTATCTCAAATCAAGGAACATAACAAAACCAAGAGCGGTATCTTGACTCAATTTATTTAGAAATTAAACATGGAAAGCATCTGGATTCATGTAATGATGAAAAAAACAAGAAGTATCTCAACTTCAGGGGATTGTGTAGAGATTATGAATGAGGGACACCCTCAGAAGTGAATGGATCGTTGGGATGAGATCATTAATGATGGAATGATAAGGTATTATACCTAATAGGATTAAGACATGTAGAAATGAAAATTATTTTATCAATAGATGTAATTTCAGAGACAAAGAGGGGTATCTCAACTCAAGGTATATATCGTTGGGTAAGGTTCTCTAGTAGAGGGATTAATTTAATTGGTTTCTTAGGTAAGAGTCATAATAATTCCATTATAAAATTTATGGAACAAGGGTGAAGTGGTATCCAATTATTGGATAAGGTAAAAAAGTGTTTCCCTTGTGAAGGTGTTGAGTTAAGAAGTTGGCCCATATTTGGTCAAAAAGTTGAAGAACCTGGGTGAAGGAATTAATTCTAGTATGGGAACATAGGAGAGGAACCTAGGTAAAGGCGTTCTTCATTGTATAGGGACCTAGGTAAAAGAACTTTTCAAATGAGTCCTCCCTAGTATGGGAACTAAGGTGAAGGACCTTGTAGAAGGAGTTCACATTATTAATGACACCAAGGTGAAAGAGTTACGTGAAAGAGTTCTCTATAGTTTGGGTACCCAAGTAAAGGAAGTGGGAGAAGAAGTTCATCCTAGCATGATATCACAGTTATGAGACCTGAAATAATATATGTTCCCTATTATGGTCACATTGGGAGAAGGTTCACTCAAGTAGTAGATCTGGGTGAAGGGTTACCCTAATGGATCGTAGTGTGGAACTCAACTAGAGAGGAGCCTAGGAACCTATGTATTTCACAATAGTTGGAGGGATCTAAAGATGAATAGGGCACATTGATAAAAGTAATTATTTTATTCCATTTTTATTGATGTCCAACAGAGGTGATCATTACTATTATTGAGAAATGATTTTAGAGTTTCTTGATTTCATTTCTATTTTTGAAGTGTGAGTCTCTCGATAGGCTTGATCTCTTCCCTTCTTGTTGTAACATTTTATCCCTCCATGGTGTTGTGCGAATTGTTTTTTTTGGGGTTTTAGTTGCATTCAATAGTCTGTATACTATGGATGAATGTGTTTTTTTAGTTTATGTTTGTAAATCAATATTTCGTGAATCTTTCTCTTTCCCCCAATATTTATAATTTCACGTTGTATCTCTTTATAATATTTGGCTATGTTTTGAGGTGAATTTGTTTTCCAAGGATCCAACACATTTATTTATTTTTGAAAAATTGATCCCTCGCATTGAATAATGGTTATTTTATGGGTTCTCTATAATGGAAATCCTGATTCATTGTATATGGGGTTCCCTCAACCTTAAACGTTGATTTTTAAAATAAAATAAAATAATATTAAATTGTGACATTTTATTTATTTATTTTCATCATTAGTTTATCTCATTATTATTCATTATTTTATAACATTACTTATTTATTAATATGATGTAATTAGAAGAATTTTACGAAGTGATATGTAAGCTCATGAATTTTATAATTTTATGGAATTTTAAATTTTTTATTATTATTTCAATAAAGGTTTTTCATATATGGAAACAAATTGTATTGTGTTTTTTGTAAATATATGTTGGGATGGTCAAAGAGTTTCAAGATATGTTTTATTATGGTGAATGCGACATTAATATTTATAGTTGTTCCATTTCCCATCGTTATCCAAATTTTTGGGTCTCAAAATCTTGAGGAAGGAGAAATCCTAAAAAAATAAGTATTTTTAGGGATTACTCTTTGAAAAAATAGAAACAGAATTGGTTTTATGAAGGTTTTAGTTTCATAAAAATGTGGGCTATCAAGAAGGCATCTGGTGTCAGGATGTATTGATGGTTCGTGAATGATATTTTTCTAAGAATGGATGAGGTGTGAGGAAATGGTTGTGAGGTACATGACTATGAGAATCGTGGAAAATGTACAAATTTTTTGTGAAGCTTCATGAGGAAAAAGAGTTTCATAAATATAAATGATGAGGTTTGTGAGGAATCCATGGTGAGCCTGGGAGCTTCATGAAATAGGTATTTCTTATAAATTGGGAATCACACATCATTTTAGATACAAAAATAATTTAGAAAACGGTTAAATAACATTAATTTCTTGAAGGATGGAATATTCATGAATCTATAACTGTTCTTGATATGAAGAATCAATAAAATAATGCTTAAGAACTGATTTATCATATTGAATTTAATGAAAATGAGTTTTGCGAATAATGAGAACATTGTGAAAATTTGGCGATCTATGATGTCTGTGAGCTTCGCAAAGGATAGGAATTCCAGTATGGATGGGATATTCATTTTGGAAGTGAGATTTATAAAATTATGCAGGTTAGAGATGGCTAAAACAGGTTTAAAACTATAAGGGGGTTTCATGAAGGAGGGATCTTCATGAAATATACTTACCCAAATAGCTATTTTTGAATATCTAGTTTGATTCACCATGTATTCAAGTGCATTAATTTAGATCCATAATATTAGAAAAGTGTTGTAATAATCATGGATAATGAATTATATAACTAATCCATTGAGGTGACTTTGAATTCCATAAACAGAAAAAGTTTCACCAATGTTAGTGAGAAAGGGTGAGTTGATAGAAGTGATCATAGTGAGTTAGTGTGTTGTCCTAAAAATTAATTTGTAAGCAGTGAGCCTATAATGGAGTCATATTATCTAATATTTTTTAATCCAAAATCAGTAGTGAATTTTAGTTTATTCAATTATGATTTAAAAATTATGGTCATATTCCCATTGGTCGATCCCTTAGTGGAATGTAAAATTGATATTTCGTGTTTCTATATATGAAAAAGGGAGTTTAATATTTCCATGATTCCATGAAACCAGTTCAACATGTTCCTACCAACATGGGGACCGAATCAATCTCAATGAAAGAAAAAATATGAAATCCTAATTCACCCCTCCACTATCAGGGTGTTCTAGGGTCCTATAAGTTATATCAGAGTATAAAGGTTATAGGTGTTTAATCAGTCCTCTATTACTATTTTGATGGAGATTCTGATGAATGTTTGGGGAGTTCGTGATTAATATGGAGGAAAGTCCCCCTTTAATTTTTTTGATTTAATAATAAACCACTTTATGGTAAATTTAGATCTATATAAGGTAAAAAGGATGGTACAACACACCCTAGGGGATCCACCATTGTAGGCACATGCCAAAACGACCTCCAAACAACAAAAAGTCGCTTAATAATGGAAAAACCCTTCTCTGAAAAAGAAAATACAATATCATAGATGAATAGTCATGGTCACCGACTGGCTCTAACCTTCAAAAAACCCACAACACCCATACGATCACTCTTCAGGACATCACACCATCACACTACCTCAATTAATGACAATGAAAAAACCACTGACGCCAGTGTATCCTCCCCATTAGAAATAGAACCACCAGATATTTGTGATAATCACTCTTCATGGTGTTTCAATAAGAACACTAATGAGATACCATAAACAATTCCACCATGGAGTTCCATGATAGATCAACCCCATTGATGCTTCTAACATAGTCCAAATTGTCATGGAATCTGTCACACAAAGATAATAATGTTTCATGCATGTAGGTGCATGAAAAAATAGAAGAGTAAAATAAGGGGATGAAGATCCATAAGAAATAATAGTAATCAACAGAGCTATAAAAATCAATACTTGAATGCAATCAGTAGTGGAGATTGAAAAACACTGCTCATTGAAAAATATTCGTAGCACGTAAATGAAGGACTAAGTGTTGGAGGAAACCCTTGTAGAACGTAAAAAAACACCATATCAGAACCATATGGATGAATAAAATAGGTAAACTAGAAACTAGAACCACTAGATTTTAGGATTCATGAATCTCCATCCACGAACACATATTGAACCATGAAGATGATGACATCTATGCCGCATTTCGGCTCCAATGATCCCAATTGGGCTAGAAACCAACAACAGCCCCTATGAATAACAGGGGCCACATCCGTTGAAATATCAAAATAGAGGGAGAAAAACTTATTGGAATCTAGGAGGAGGAGATAGAGAGGGAAGTAGAATACTATTGAGAAATAAGATCCTTTACCAATAAGAAGAATAGAAAACCCTAGAGTGAGAACATGGAAGAGGTGTGAGAGATCACTCTTACCTGCCCATCCATGGAAGAAACATCTATTTTAAGAAGAATAGAATGTGATACCATCTTCAATATCTTGCGATGGAAGTTCTCTATGCCATAATTCAAGGTATTCCGGTTACTAAACCAAAATTTCATTCTATGATTGAAATAGATTGAAAATTTCATGATAATGATGTTTAACCTCAAAATAATCTTATTGAAGTACTGTACGATCAAATATATTTGAAGGTGATGATCTTCACTATGTCTTGGTACTTGAGGGAGACACATGAAAACATTTAAGAAGGTGATTAAAACTGTGGTTGGGCAAAATGAATGTTTTTTTATAATTACTTCATTGATCTCAAAATTCCTCCTCATGAAAATGCAGATAGTTTCTTTAATCCCATTACTAATTTTTTAGTTCTATTCAAGGACATGGGGAAGAAATCAAGGATATTGATATTATATTGAATATATTAATAATGATCCCACCTCTATAATATCCAAAAGTGTCAGCTGTAGAAGAAAGAGATCGGGCTACACCTTCTCTTAATGAAATTATAAGTAGTATTTTGGATTATTAATTGAAATTCAAACTAGAAGATACAATGATTTATGTAACAAATTAAAAGGAATTTGAATCCATGAAAAAACATGGCATTTGACATTTTTTTATAAAGATATATTATATACATAGTGAAATTATTTCTCTTTCATCAAAAAAAAATATGATAAGAAAAGGTTGATCTAAATGAAATATTCCATTAGTTTGTTTTTTTGGTAGATCAGGTCACATTTCTACTCGATGCTCGAAGATATTCGATGATTCTAAAAGTGAAGAAGATATCATATAGAGGCCTGAGTGGAAGTTGAAAAAAATGAGGACATCAAATCGAGAAATAAATTACACATAAAGATATTCATCTTCAAAGAGTATCAAGAAAATAATCACTTTATAGAGGATGTTGAGCTAGATTTTAAATATATATCGAAGAATATATAATGGTTACAATAGAAAAGGTATAAACTACCAAAGATAAGCACAATCAATCGAATGATATTTTTTATCACAAGGTGGATCTGGAGGGTGATCCTAATGCTCATGAAATTAAAAAAAACCTTAATTTGGGATCCATTTTGAAGGATTCTATATAATATGTCGACTGGATTGAATCAAATATTTATTGAATATATAGAGAGGAAAAATAACATTTGAAAAATACTAAATTCTTAGGAGAGGTTGTGGATATTAAAATTAGGATCAAAGATAAAGACAAAAATCATCAATGAACATACATAGAGACTATTGGAAAATAATATGATTGTTTGGGTCCATGAATAATAAGTTTTTTATTTAATGAGTAAATTTGAAACAGAATAAAAAATAAGGGAAATAATGAGAAAAATATAGTTTAAAAGCTATTTTTGATGAATATTTTCCAAAATAGTAAAACAAGGTTCTGAAGGATTATAGAATCCCTTGAATGATTAAGGATCCAAATTTATGGGAAACAGTATAATTGGATGTGATATTGAAACACCAATTTCATGAAATAGGATGAGCCAAAATAGATGGAAGAATAAAGTTGGTCATATCACAAAGGTTCTTAATGTCCTAATTGATATAGATTCCAACCAAAACATAAAAGAGTTTAAAATAATCCTAAATTTTTTAGAAATGATTTCCGATCAAATTTCCAAATAAAATAAATGGGCATGTGGAGTAATAGAGGTAGGAAGAAATTTATTCATATGAAATTTAAATTATTTGTTGATTGAGGTAATACCATTTCATACTATGAAGAGGCAAGGAGCTATCTAGATGGAGAAGAACATAGAATTAATCAAAAGATAATGAGACCACATCCTTCATCCTATAGAATAAATAATTTCTATGGATATTGTTTTCACTATTCTAAAATTGTCTACAAATTTATTCATTATAGGAAGAGGAAATGTGAGATCAACAATAATATAACTCCAAGACAAATCAATAACAATCATCTAAGTATAAACAACCTAAAAAATATTTATTCTCATATAAAAGATGAATATTAGAATGATTCAAAAAAGCATGTTGAAAAGAATTTCAAATAACCATCTTTTTCCTCAACTCAATCAGATATCTCAAAGAAGGAAAAGAAGATGATTGAGAAAGACAACCTAGAAGAAATTACTCTCAATGATAAAGAGAAGAGAATCACCTGGATTCATGAAAATGGATTCCCATCCCTCAAGACATGAAATGTAAATTTGTTGAATAATTTTAAGAAAATGTTAGTGGAATTGTTATATTATGTAACGATGGTTCCTCAAAGTTCAAAGGCATTGGATATAAAAAATTTAGAATATTATGAGCTAATGAAATTAGAAGTTATCTATGTGGATGGATTACACCACAATCTCCTCAGTCTAAGTAAACTATTTGAATCTAGAATAGTATTGACATTTAATCAAAAGGGTTTCTCCATCCAAGGGGGATTGAAAATTTAATATGGAAAAGATGTAAGAAAAGTGTTAATTTATAATAGGTATAAAGTAAGAAAATTTGTTTCTTGATGATTGAAGAGGAAAAAAGCATATGGAAGTAGTGTTTAAGTCAAATTAATTAAAAAATTATGGAAAACATAATAAATATAAAGGATTTTATCAACATTACCTATATGAATCGTGATAGAGTAAACCCATGTGATGATTGCATTCATAGAAATATGGTTAGGAATTTCTATCAACCAAGAATCAAAACTAAATAAAATATTCTTAATCTTTTAGCATAGATGTGTGTGGTATAATAAATGTGTCCAGCACATATGGATACAAATACTTCAATATTTTTATTGATTATTATTTTATAATGGCATGGGTGATGTTTATGCAGTAAAAATTTCATGTGATTGAATGCATGATGGAATATCTTTGAATAGTTGATAATGAAATATGCTGCATAATCAATATATTAAGATCTGATAATGGAATGAAAGTTCCATCATTTTGATTTTAAAATTACCTAAAAAACATAGGATCAAGCATGAGGTGTCTTCCTTAAGAACACCTAAAAAATGGGTTCGTTAAATGAATAAAACAATTGGTAAATAATTTGGTCAGAACAATTATGATTTATTGTTTTCTTTATCATCATTAATGGGAAGATTCTGTTCATGTTGTAGTGTATACTAAAAAAATAGATATTGATAGGAGAGTACTGGACTCTATATGACATATGGCATTGAAAAAATACCACAGTAATTTTTTTTCATGTTTTTCGAATGAAATGTTTTTTTTAAACAAATAAGGATATAAAGGAAGGTTTAGTTATGTTTTAGATGAGGGAATTTTCCTTTGATTCCAAATTAATTTTAAATCATAAAAAATTTATAATTATCATCTTAAAAATATTTTGGAAAGTAATGATGTAATTATCATTGAGGATAAAACTATGAATAACTCAAGGAGCTTATATGGTTATATGATTGAAGATTTATAGTAAAGTGGAAGAGGGAAAGATTCAAGTACAGAATTTGTGGAAGGATTTCATGACATTTAGGTTTCACAAAATTTTTTGGATTCATAAATATAATCAAAAAAGGAAACCATTTATCAAGATACTCTATCAATATCTCATGTGATAAATATAAGAGTAGAATTTGACCTATCCAACATCTTTGCATATTTGACCGGACCTTCCCAGAAAAGGAGAATTGGGAATGAATCACATTTTTCTCTGCTATAAATTGGTGTACCAGAATATTTTGAATAAGTAGAGAAGAATGAATCATGGTTTAAGGACATGAATGAATAACTAGATTATGTTGATAAAAAAAAGGCACGAGATCTTATCAAGAGACTATAAAATAAAAATGTGATTAGAATAAAGTGAATATTCCAAAACAAATTAGATGAATTGGGAAATGTTATTAGAAACATAAAAAAATTAGGTTTTAATGGATTTTCATAGATTGAAGGAATTTATATTGAATAGTGTTTTTATCTAGAAGCTGAACTATAGTGGATTAGGCTCTTCCTAGTCATGTCAATTCAAAGAGGGTACACATATTATCATATGAATGAAAAACTGAATTCTAAAATGCATTTCTTAAAGAAGATTTATAAATTTAACAACCATTGGTAATTATAATTTTAATTGATGAAAACGGGTTTTTATATTAAATAATGATCTTTATGATCCAGAAAAGGAACCAGGATCTTGGTATTCTTGATTGGATGCCTATTTAAAGAATCCATTGTTTAAAAGTGAAGGTTTCAATCATAATCCCTTTGTGGATACTTCCCAAGGAGATCAATTTATGATTCTTGTGTATTTGGATGATATTATATTTGGAGAATGTAGGCATGGATCAGTTGAAGAATATGTTAATCAGAGGAAATCCGAATATTAAATTTTTATTATTAGTAAACTCACATTGTTTTTGGGGCTGTAGGTGATTCCATAGAAGGAATACATTTCCATTTATTTGTATAAGTATGCAAGATGGATTTTTAATAAATTCAAGATGCATGACTCCAAACCATCGTCAACTCTGATTATGGTTGGGGAAAACAGGGAAATCATGAGAATCAAAAATATATGGATCACACAGTGTACCTGATGATTATTGGAATCTTAATATACATTAAAAAACATGGAGATATATCATCTTTGAAACAAGTTTTGGATATATCTTCTAAACATATCCTAAGTATAAGAAATTTTTTTATTTAAAATAGTCATGAGATATATTAAATCTACTCTAAAATTGGGATTATTCATTTCCCTATGATGATATAATGAATTATCATCATTTTATGATGCTTTCTAGGCTGGATAAATTGTACATCGATGTATTGTATGTGGGGGTAAATTATTCATTGGGAATATGGTGTGGGTTGGTTGAACAAGAATCAAGAATGAATTTATCCTAGTATAGCTTAATCATATTTTATATATATGAAAAAGGTATGAAATTATCTATTTTGGATAATAAATAATTTTTTTGATACTTTTGATGAGATGACATATTCAATGGTGATTCACTTTGACAACAAGAGCATGAATATTCTTACAAAAAATGTTTAGAAAGGAGAGATTAAAATAGTGAATGTTGGAACTAATTATCAATTGGATTCCATCCCTAATAAGATTTGGTATGAACCAATGTTGGATAAATATTGATAGGACATCAATGTTATGCCACTTCTCAGTTCTTGAGGAGGATAGAATTTATCCTCTCTCACAATTATTATTAACTATTTTAATCTATTTTTGGATATAATACCGCTCTACAAGATTGATACGATCCATGGGATGTTTTTTTTCATAATAAGGTCCTAATATGGGTTGTTTTGGATTATTAAGAATTCTGCATAATGAATTTCACTATATATTAGTCTTGTGGGATAGGTGGATTAGTAAGTTGTCATTGTCTCTCTATAACATCCCAGCTTAATAAATAATATTACATTCTCATGTTTATCAATATTTGTGAATAAAATGTTTATATTACTTTAAATGGAATGCTATGCTCGATGGCGTACCCAGTACGCAATAATGAGTTTCTTTGAAATCTTACGTTGCACATTAATAATATAATAATATTATTTTAAATAGTTAATGCCTATCCGTTGTAATGGCGGGAATTAAAATAACTAATTAAAAAATGATTACATATGTTTTTAAATATTTTTACATTTATCCAATAAATGTTATAGGCTTAAAATGCAAATGAATCCAATTTTAAGAATAAATACTCTAATATTTTTAAAAGATTGTTTTAGCTCCTATTGATGGAGAACCTTTTTAAAATATAACTTTTGACAATTTTATAATCTCTATTTTTTAAAATAAACTTATTCTTTAGAATTGGGACATTGAAATTTACTTTGGATAAATGTTATGTTTTTTCTGACAATGTTCGTTTTTAATGAATAGTGAAAAATATTGCATTTTACTTCAAAACTGCTTTTTCATCTATTTAATTATATGGTTAGATTATCTTTATAATTATTTTAAAGTGTAATTAGAATATATTTCTACCATTTAATAAAATGGTGGTCATTAGAATTAATTTTACTTTGAAATTGGACATAAACAAGTGTTAACCTTTTGATAGATATTATTTCTTAAAAACGCGCTTTTTGTTTTGACAGCGGTAATTAACTATATTATTTATTAATGAAAATTATATGTTTATAATTTGGTAAAATGGACATAATTTCTGAATTTGGAATATCAAATATAGATTAGGTTTAATTTTTGGTATTTTTCTGATAATGTCTTTTTTTAATGAATTGTGAAAAATGCAGTTTTTAAATTCACAATTGCCTTTTCATCCAATTTATTTATATATTTCTAATTTCATTTTAATTGTTTTTAAAGTATAATTGAATTATTTTTTTATCACTTAATAAAATTTTTTCATTATAAGTAATTTCACTTTTCAATTGGATGTAAAAACAAGTCAATATTTTGATAAAGTTTACTTCTTAAAAACCCATCTTTTGTTTTGACAACGGGATTTACTTTCAAATTAATTAATACAATTTATGTGTTTTTAATTTGATAAAATTGATTCCATATTTTGAATTATAAGGTCAAAATTATGTAATTAAGACTCTTTTGTTTTTTTACATTATGAATAGTAACGACGGTAATTATCTTTAATTATCGTCTTTAATTAGTAATTGGGTAATTAAGGGTAAGAAAATAATATCATAAAAATATAAAATGATCCCAACATGTGTCCTAATACTATTGGTGGTGTCATGTCCGACCATGGTATGCCTTGTTGAAACCTTGAGACCCCATGGAATCACATTAGTGTGATAGTGACCTTTTATCATATTTTTTTAAAGAAAGGAAAAAGTATCCAAAGTATGTAACATCTAAGTAAAACAATTTTAATATTGTGTAAATAAACTATATATTATAGTATAAATTTTAATTGAAAATATAAAAATATTTCCTACATCATAGTATTTTTTTACAATTTTTAGACATTATATTAATTAATTAATTTATGAAACCATGATGATGCAGCGATTACCTCATTAATGAATGATTTAAATAAAATTAAAAGGTAAGGTAACATCTAAGACTTACACTTGGCCAAAACCTATTTAATGGGTGGATTTATAACCCTTATCACCTTAGACTCGAAATATATCTTTTTGGGACCTTTAATATCCGAAAAATAATTTTATAATAAAGTAACTTTTCTTGAGGTTCTAAGAGTGCCCCTCCTCCCTCTTATAAAAGGCCCCACCACTACCTCCTTACCCACACCTCTCAAGACATTGGATTGGCCAAACTCTTCTCATTTTATCTCTGCACATACCTCTCTTCATCATAGAAGCCTTACATTAGGTAGAACGCTCTTTAAGAAACCCTTTTGGTCCAAACCAAGCGGAGTTACTCAATTTAAAGGTAAAGTCTTCTCTAAAGTTATATTGATTTATTTTGCTTCTCCAACCCACTAAACACTTTTTATTCCTTTATTTTGTGAAAAAAATAGTATCTTAAATATACTAGTACGTTTTTATGAGAAGGATTCGAGCTACACTTACACACATCTCTTTCTAATGGTTAAAGAACATACTATTTCCGTGGATTGCAAATGACGGCCTCACGAAATGATGATTGTTCTATCTTCTCCTACCACCTTTCAAGGTGGACAATATGATGAAGCTATATTAATTTATGATATATATTATATTTATTTACCCTCTAATATTCGGTATTTTACATTTTAAACATACCTTTATTCTTTTCATGTTGTACAAATGTGATAATTTCATTTGAGGAAATGTAGACTACCGCCCCCTCAAATGGTGTGACTCATTCATACAATACATGGAATGTATAAAGAATTAAATTAATTAATATATGTGAAATATATAACATATATGTTATACTAGAATTATAATATATATATCTCATTTAGTTTTAATCCCATTAAATACGAAATAGAAATGAAAGTAGCGTTCATGTGTACGTACGGCTTACCATCTCCATGAACGATGCATTTCATTTCATAACATTAAATTTTATGTAATATTATAAATAAAATTATATACTGGATATATATGATATATATGATATCTAAATAATGAATATAATTCTGGATATTATGGATATTTTACCACATGAACAACTTGTAATTATAACAAGTTTATTTTTGACTCAAGTACCAATGATCGACAAAACGACCGTTATTAACTTAAAAAATTACATAATGTTAATAACATGGTAATAAGTGATAAAAATGTATAACGAACTTGAAAAAGGTTCTTATGAAAGTAGAAATTAACTCTAGTTATTATTCAGGAATATAAAGGAATGAACAAGACAAGTCGGACTTGAGGTAAGGGATCCTACCTCTCTCTTTCTTTTTAAGTACTCTCCTTTATGTAATTTCATTTAAGCACATATTTATTATGTTTGGGGATGTTATTTTACATTCCCCATTCTGTATTTTTATGTTCATATTTATGAGAGACCCTATTTGATCTCATAAATCCATTTTTGGACGTTTTAAGTGGCGTCGTTAGGCTACCGAGTTTTCATAAGGGATTTTTCATCTCACTTTTATTCCTGTGAGATTTATGCGACATTTTTCAACATTTCCTTTGAGTGGTATATGTACTAACCATTATTATACTCTTTGTGTAATATAATTTCTTTTATGGGTATTTACATCAAAATTTTATAGTAATTCTTTCATGGGGTGTACGTTTCGAATGTTACCCAAGTCGGTAAGGGAATCTTTCACCCTCCTCTTTTTTAAAAAGACTTATTTTTATATGTCTTTTAATTAACATCTTGGTATGTTGGTATATGTTATTATATATCCTTATTTCTACAAATATTATGTCCATGTGATGAGATACCCTTTTCTCTCTCATCAACTAATTTTCTGAATTTTAATGTGATGTTGTTAGGCTTTCGAATTTATGTAAGGGAACTTCTTAACCCAATTTCAATTCTTTGGGTCAAACCTATACTTCTTGATTATGTCATACTATGAATATGTGTGGATGACCTCCAGTTGTTTTTCACTAAATATCCTCTTATGTTATGTGTATTTATATTTTCCACACATAATCATGTAATTGATTTATCCTTAATCTAAGGATACTGACTTTGTAAGGGACTTTGTCTTAATCTCTTTTCATTGAGGAATATTTTGTATTATACACAACATTATTTTATATGGTGTATAATCCCCTTTGACTTTTAATTTTATTCAAAAGGAGTCTTTTCTCTACGAAGCATTTTACTAAACGACAAAAAGTATGTTTTTTTAATGTACGCGGTAACAATGACCTTTCCACCACCGCAAGTATTAGTTGATATTTGGATTTCTTAACAGGCCACAATGTTCTCTAAAGGAAAATAAATACCATATAAAATTTTATGTATTTTGGTATTGAAAATGTTTTTGATATTTTTTTATTATATCAATGTGTTATATTGATATCTTGTGATTGAAATGTGGAAATCTTATGTTTCCTTTATGCATGTTTTATGTGATACGATTATGTTATGGTTCTTGGGAATTTTTTATGAAGACAGGTGGTTTGATGATAAACTATGGCCAGGTGAGCCGGTATAGAACTCCAATGCATTCTGTAACACGAAGGGGTTAAACTCTAAGTTTTCTCTGAAGAGATTTAGGGAATATATTGTGATGGGTATTCCAAACATAACCATGAAGGTTACTCCCTATGTAAGAATGTTATGAATACCTCATGTTAGATTTACGTCTTATGATTTCTATGAGTTATTCCTAGATCTTATGATTTAATGAGGTATTTTAAAGTTCTTATGTTTTATGAGTAAGGTATGATTTCATTGATTCTTATGTATATATGGACTAATGTTTTCTATCCATATTTTTATAACTCTTACTGAGCTTTTTATGCTCATCCCATGTTTTTGAAATGTTTTCCACATGACTTAAAGTGGAATACGGTCAAGGATGGGATCAAGGAAATGTCATTTTGTCTAAAACATGGAACTAGAAATGACTTTTTTGTTCAAGAGTTTATATTTTGTGAAAAAATGGAAACTGAGTAGATGTTTCTACCTTGTAATCATTGATATGTAATAGTTATGTCCTAATTCTCTAAAACTCTAAACTGGAAAAGATCCTCAATGTTAATTAATCATTTAGTTCAAGAATATGTATTGTCTATGTCCGGGTCCTTATACTCTCTGGGAATGAAAATATCTTCTTCCACTATTTTATTCTACACTAATATTTTTTCTTGTAAAATTAGAGTTATGGATTTTCTATTTTACACTTATCAGGTTTCTGATTGAGGATGGTGCTAAATAGAATTTATCTATAGATTTCCCATAATCCCAAAGGGAGATATTTTTTGTAACAATTGTTTTTTCACAGTATGAAATAAATTATTTTTTATTTATTTCCTAAAAAACTGGGTTGATCAAGGAGTTTTCAAGATAAATATGGTTCATGTGGATTTAGTGTTTATGGTTTCATCATTTCATAGTGTTTGGAAATTTAATAGATCTCAAAATCAAGAGGAAGGAGCAAGATTCACAAAATATGGATTCCCAATACTGAATCATTGAAAATAAAAAAAATTATGGATTTCATAAAGGTTATAGTTATTTTTGAATACATGGACAATAAAAAAGGCATCTGATATCAAGAAGGTTTTATGGTTCATGAATGAGGTTTCATGATGAATGGATGAAATTATATGAAATGATGGTAAGGTACGCGACTATGTAAAGCTTCATGATCATTGAAATTTCAGCGATTCTTCCTGGTTAAAAGAGGATTCATGAAAAAAATCAATAGGTTTTGAAAAAACTAGTGGTGAGAATGAGAGGTTTAAAAAAAGGTGTTTTTTATAAATAAGTGATCACACATCATTTGTGTTGTAAATTAAATTTCAATAATTGGGAATTAATATGATTCAATGATGGTCAAATTCATCACTAATCAAAAATTATTCATGAGATGAATAATTTTTAAAATAATTTTTAATAACTAAATTACCCTAATGAGTTTCAAAAAACCTGTTTTCCAAATTATTGAGAGATTCATATTAATTTTAGGTTCCATGAATTTTGTGAGCATGATAAAGGTTTGGAGTTTCATGAATATTTGGAGCTTCAAGAAGGTTTTCATCATTTAAGAATTATGTGTGTTTATGAAGGATGAAACATATTTTAAACAAAAAATGGGTTTTTAAAAGTAGAGATCTTCAAAAAACATACATTCCAAAACTAATTGTTTTGAACATATTGTTTGATTGAATAGTGAATTTGAGTTCATAAATTATAAACTATGGTGTTAAAAGAATCTTGTATTAATCTGTGAAAAAAAATTATTTCCCCAATGTATTGAGGTGACCTTCAAGTTGATAAAACGAGTAAGACTTCACCCAAGGCTATGATCAAGGGGGTCAAAAAAGCACTATCAATGTATTCTCCTTGGACTATCCATTAGTGGTGGTCAACGTAAAACTATTTTTTCAAGTTTTTATTTAGACATATGGGTGTTTAATATTTATTATGAATTTAATATACATGTTTAACTGGTTCCTACGAATGTGGGGAAAAGATCCATCTCAATGAAAAAAAATATTTTAAAAACTGATTCACCCATACCCTCTCGTGTAGTTCTAGGGTCCCAAATTTATGTATTTTTATTGGACTAATTACATGACATTTACAAAGTAAAATATTTCTTACTTCTAACTCTTTTTTATGATTTGTAGAAATATTTCTTTATGTTTTTGTTTTTGGAAAGATGGAGAGTACTTTTATATATTATCAATAGATTGAAAAATTATGATGTTTTAAATTTAATTTTTTTACATTTTCAATAAAGATTAGTTATACCCATATGTTCATGACAAATATATTACATATCCTAAAGTTCTTGAATAAAACCTTATACATGGGTGAAAAACATATGTTATGATATTTTTCTTTATATAAGATATAACCTATCATCTGAATATAGAATATATCATACATATATATGATTTTTTATTGAGTATATTATATTACTCGTGGAAGGAATTATATTACATAATGATAATTATTTTTTTAATCGATAAGTGGTTTTTAATTTATCATATATTGAAAATATAATTATGAAGAGAAAATTACCCAACCTCAATGGTGTTTGGAACATATCTTACAAAACTCTTGGGATAAATAGATTTATTACTTACTATTTAGAAGATCATATTTTATGATGTTTATAACTATATAATTTAAAAAAATACTAATATTAATTTATGCATGAATCAGATGTAAATTTTTTTACTTGTAGAAATTTAGTAAAAATATGTGGAATGTTAAGATTCAAAGGATTTATATGATATACATGGATATGGGAGAGAAATGGGGAGTCGAGAGCTCGAGTGCCCTGTGAAAATGCCATAGTGTTGGTGACGGCTGCGGTGGCCCCTCCTCTACCGAGGGAGGGGTCTATTCCTCACGATGCTCCTCAATTGGGGTCTTAGGATATAGGTAGGGTCCCTGTATCATTATCTTTAGCAAAAAACCACTCATTCTTTCTTATAATTTTTGTCTACCCAAAGGTTCCAGTGGTCCTTCATAGACAACCCATGGTTCAAATTTCTCCATAGGAGTTCAATGCAGCCTCTTCGCTTTTCTCTTCATCTCTGGTGGCTCTTTTAATTCGGCGATAACCCCGGATTGATTTTTTTGATAAGATTCTGAATGAAGAAGGGCGTTTAGCTCAACATGCAGTTTTCAAGTTCCTAGGGCTATGATAAATGTTTCTCAGCTTCTTGAGTGATGATGATCTTATGTTGGTGTGGTCTACATCTTGAACATGTATTAGAGGCTTTGATTTTTATCTGGTTCTCGGGTCATTCAATATCCACATGTAGTGGGACCCTTAAACTATAGCGATTTCGATTCAAATTCCCAGCCCCTCGCTACCTTTCACGAATCCAACGTTACTTCCTTCTATAGGTAAGTACATTTGACGTTTTTATGTGTTGATTGGGGGAATTCCTCTATGAAGCACCTGATTTTGGCATGGTTTTGTGTAGAAATAGATCTCTCTTGGCTCCCTCCTGAAGTTGTGTGGATTATGATTTAGGGGGATTATTTTCATTGTCAACTAATAGTTTACAAAACATAGACAAATCTTTTCTTCTACTATAATAGATAGGTCGATAGTCTTATTTAATGGAGGAAGAATGATCCATTTTTTAAGGAGGTCGACCCCATTGGTTTGTCTGTTGGGACCGAATCTTAGGCAGATTCTTTGATGGATGCATGCATGAAAGAATTTATGGATATCCACTATAATAGAGACCAAATCTACATTATTGAGGACATATCCAAGCATGATCTATTGGGTGTAGGTTGGGGTGCTCTTCAGCTGTAGTTAAGAAAGCTTGTCAAGAGATTTCAGGGCCACTTGATTCAGAGGTTTTTGATTCTCTGTGTCATGATCTGGGTGCAAGAAGCTCGAGTGAGGACTTGCAGGTGTGCGAGGTTTGGCATGAAGAGTGGCCCTTTCTTGCAGATGTAGATTAGACAATTCAATTGGCTAGGTAGGAAGCTAGTTAGGTCTAATGGGATTATCCATAGGTATCTCAGGAGGTTTCTCCAATAATAACCAATGATGTTGTCTTGACGGTAGAATGTAAGGGTCATGTTTCCAATGAGGCTAAACATCGCCTGATTTTGGAAGAAAACCCAATCATTTCCAATTTTTGGGTCGTGGTATTGAGAGGATAGGAGTTACATCTAAGCCAAAGCAGACCCCACATACCTCCTCTTATTCTGAGAAGCTTATAGTAAGGGGCCAATTGGGACCTCTCAAAACTAGTTTGCAGTATTGGGTGAAGAACACTGCCTTAAAAATTAGGAAACTACCAGGGTGGATCATGATCAGGACCCATTGGTTGATGTAGAACCATCCTAAGAAGAAATGGTTGAGGACTCGGACCATGATGAGTACAAGGAAATGGATATAGTGTGGGACTACTTTAGATCCTCTATGTGGAAGGGAAAGAACCAAATCATGGATTCGGATGGATTCATTTTGAAGAATTGGAGGGTGCATAGAAGGAAGGATTACTAGAACCTCCATAGGCCTACTATTACAAAATCTTCTTATAAGGTAATGTTGTCCCTGAAGGCTTCTACTAAGGCTATAAGCTCATCCCTGAACAGGTCCAAAGACCGTGGCCAACAGGAGTCAACCACCAGCACCAAGGAACTAGTTGTGGAAGGATGTGAGGATGCTTCCCCATCTTCTTCTGCAGGTGGTGGGGAGCTGAGTGTGTTGGACGGAGAAAACGGGAAGGATGGCAAGAGGGGGGGGGGGGGGTGAATTGCCTTTTAAAAAATGATTAACAAATTAAAATCAAAGTAAAGAATGCATCGGAAATAAAAGAGGCAAGACACGCAATTGATAACGGAGTTCGGCCAAAAACCCAGCCTACGTCTCCACTCCCAACTCAACCGTTGAGAGATTCTACCACTTGCTTTTCAATGGTTTTAGCAAGAAACCCACTACGCTTTGAGGTAGCACTAGAACCTATTACAGCTTGCTTTTGAATTGGTTTAGCAAGAGCCCACTTGCTTTTAATGGTTGATCAAGAACCCACTAGCCTTCTTATAGGTGAAGGCTAGCTCACCTATGACACAAGCCTTTTAAAAGGAAAGGCTTGAAGAAACCTCTTCACACCTTAATGGTGATGTGTAACCCAAAAGAAAGAGGGATGAAGAAAGAGTTTGGGGTTTGTAGGCACAAACCCAAATTTAAAGCTCAAAATAAATAAAACAATAAAACCCGTATGTTGAGAAGCCTTGGGCGCCTTTGATTGATTGGAGATGTTGAAGGCCGCTTCCAAGCTTCTTTGGAGGAGCTCCTTGGATGTGGAAGTTGTTGGAGCAAGGTGGGTTCCTTGAAGGAAGTCCGCCGGAGGTACGCCAAATGATGAACAACGTGTCCGTGGGCTTTGTATATCATCCGGTAAGTGTCCGGGGCTTCCTTGGCCTTTATTTATAGGCATGGAACCCTTGGGGAGTCTTCGGAGCCGTTGTAAAGGGCCTCGGAGCCGTTGGAGGCCAAAAGGGAGTTGACTGGTCAAAGCCAACGGCTAGTTTGACTGGGCTACCGGCTGGCCGGTGTAGGGCCACCGGCTAGCCGGTGCCTTGGATGTTGAGAAGGCCTTCTGCCTAGGCAGCACCGGCTGACTGGTGACAGAGCCACCGGCTGGCCGGTGGTGTGGCAGTAGCCATCATTGTTGCATCAGGTTGCCACCGGCTGGCCGGTGACAAAGCCACCGGCTGACCGGTGGAACCTGGCAGTGGGCAATGCCTCTGCCAGGTCCACCGGCTGGCCGGTTCTATCACACCGGTTGGCCGGTGGACTGAATTTCAGTCCACTTCTTGTTCATTCTTGGGCCAACTTCTTGGCAACCTTGTGCCTATCATTCAAAAACACTTCAAACAAAATTAGACAAATAATAAGGTGATTGTGATCATGAAAATCAAACAACGAGGGGAACGAGAGGTACAACAATCTCCCCCTATTTTGATGATCACAATCACCAAAACAATTAAAGTAAAAACAAAAATTAAAGGCATGCTTTTAATGAATAAATTGAAAATAAATGCTAAGCATGATCAAAAGGTTTCTCCCCCAATCAATCAAGAAATTCTCCCCCTTTGTGATTATCAAAATAGCTCGGGGCATAAAACTTGATTGAGGGAAAGGGTTTGAAAAACTAGATATGAGAATTGAAAAATCAATTGAGATTTTTGAAATTGAAATGAAAATTTGAATAAAAGTTTGAATTGAAAGTTTTGAATCAAAAACCAATTGAAATTTGAAATTTGAAACCAAATGAAATTTTTGAAATTGAGAGTTTTGAATCAAAAATGAATTTAAATTGAAAAATGAATCGAAAGAGATTTTTGAATTTAAGAAAATTTATCCCCCTAAATAAAACAAAAGATCATCGGGGAAACAAAACTATTTTTGGCCCGGAGAGACTCTCCAAAAGGGATTTTTCAATCCAAATTTGTTTCATGGCGGGTCTTCTCCTATAAAACTCGTCCGAATAAAAAATAGATTTGGGTTGACCGTACCGGGCATTTTTGCAATCACACTCGTAAATGAGGAGCCCAGGTTTCTTACAATAATTACAAAATTTAAAACTAGAGCTCCCCCTTACAAAAACAGTTGTAGCATGGGAGGAGGAAGCTATATTGGTGTAGCCAAGTCCATTGGTGGTTCTAGAAACCCTTTGAGAACCCAATAATTTGGTCAAATTTTGTTCACCTTGGGTGAACTTGGCTAAGGATTCTCTAAGGTCCTTGATGGTTGATTCCAAAGAATCAACATTTGGGAAATTTTGGATTTTTAGGGAGAGTTCCTCCTTCTCTTTGAGAAGTTGTTCTTTTTCGGAGGAAAGCTTTTTGAAATTCTTTTTTAAAGCAACAAATTTTGAAGAGAGTTCATGAAAACCATTTTCAAGTTGGTCTCGCACATGTTGGAGTTCTTCGTATGACAAATGATTAAAAGAATTAGAAGAACTAGAGGAGGAAGAAGAGGAAGAGGATGATGATACCTCATGTTTTTCCATTAGGCATTTTGTACCTTGGTCTCTTGAGGAGGAGGAGGAGGAGGATGATGAGGTGTCACTCCATGTCGCCTTAAGGACCTTTTTCTTTCCTTTTTCCTTTTGCGTGGCCCGTTTCTTGTTGAGTGGGCAATCGGGCTTGTAATGGCCCTTTTCGCCGCACCCGTAGCATTTCACCTTGGGCTCGGATTTTTCGGTGGGTTCTTGCTTTCGGTGCTTGCGTGATTTCTTCTTCTTGTGCTTTTTCATAAACTTGTGCATTTGGCAGGCGAGATTCTCCATTTCCGAATCTCCGCTTGAAGATGAAGAAGATGAAGAGGATGACGAGGAGGAGCTTTCTTCCTTTTGTACCTTGAGGGCGATGTTATTTGGAGTTTTGATATGGGTGCCCTCCTTTTGTGCTTGCCTCCTCATTGTGATCTCGTACGTCATGAGAGATCCGATGAGTTCTTCGACCGGCATGTTTTTGACATCCTTAGCTTCTTGGATTGCCGTCACTTTAGGTGCCCATGAGCTCGGAAGGACCCATAGAATCTTCGTGACCATTGCTTCAGCTGAAACATCATCACCAAGAGATTTTCTACCATTGCAAACATCAGTGAAGCGTGTAAACATTTCGGAAATAGACTCATTTGGATGAATTGAAAAAGATTCAAAGTCTTGTCTATACATATCTAATCTAGTATCTTTGACTTTATTAGTGCCTTCATGGGTCACTTCTAAAAGCTTCCAAATTTCATGTGAAGTGGTGCAAGTGGATACACGATTAAATTCATTCCTATCTAACCCACAATGAAGAGCATTCATGGCTTTGCCATCAAGCTCAAAATTCTTAATATCGGTGGGGGTCCAATTGGATTCGTCGGGGGAAGACAAAGAATAACCTTGCATGACAATTTTGTAAATAGGATATCCTATGCTTCTTAAAAAAGTGGTCATGCGGGTTTTCCAATAATTATAGTCGGTCCCATCAAAAAATGGAGCCCGACCCAATGAGTAGCCCTCGGGGGCGAAAGAGGTAGATGCCATCAAAAAAGGATCTTTAATTTGAAACCGGTTAGGGTATTACTCAAATTTCCCCTCTGATACCAATTGTTGGACGGAGAAAAACGGGAAGGATGGCAAGAGGGGGGGGGGTGAATTTCCTTTTAAAAAATGATTAACAAATTAAAATCAAAGTAAAGAATGCAGCGGAAATAAAAGAGGCAAGACACGCAATTGATAACGGAGTTCGTCCAAAAACCCGGCCAACGTCTCCGCTCCCAACTCAACCGTTGAGAGATTCTACCACTTGCTTTTCAATGGTTTTAGCAAGAAACCCACTAGGATTTGAGGTAGCACTAGAACCTATTACAGCTTGCTTTTGAATTGGTTTAGCAAGAGCCCACTTGCTTTTAATGGTTGAGCAAGAACCCACTAGCCGTCATACAGGTGAAGGCTAGCTCACCTATGACACAAGCCTTTTAAAAGGAAAGGCTTGAAGAAACCTCTTCACACCTTAATGGTGATGTGTAACCCAAAAGAAAGAGGGATGAAGAAAGAGTTTGGGGTTTGTAGGCACAAACCCAAATTTAAAGCTCAAAATAAATAAAACAATAAAACTCGTATGTTGAGAAGCCTTGGGCGCCTTTGATTGATTGGAGATGTTGAAGGCCGCTTCCAAGCTTCTTTGGAGGAGCTCCTTGGATGTGGAAGTTGTTGGAGCAAGGTGGGTTCCTTGAAGGAAGTCCGCCAGAGGTACGCCAAATGATGAACAACGTGTCCGTGGGCTTTGTATATCATCCGGTAATTGTCCGGGGCTTCCTTGGCCTTTATTTATAGGCATGGAACCCTTGGGGAGTCTTCGGAGCCATTGTAAAGGGCCTCGGAGCCGTTGGAGGCCAAAAGGGAGTTGACTGGTCAAAGCCAACGGCTAGTTTGACTGGGCTACCGGCTGGCCGGTGCCTTGGATGTTGAGAAGGCCTTCTGCCCAGGCAGCACCGGCTGACCGGTGACAGAGCCACCGGCTGGCCGGTGGTGAGGCAGTAGCCATCACTGTTGCATCAGGTTGCCACCGGCTGGCCGGTGACAGAGCCACCGGCTGACCGGTGGAACCTGGCAGTGGGCAATGCCTCTGCCAGGTCCACCGGCCGGCCGGTGCTATCACACAGGTTGGCCGGTGGACTGAATTTCAGTCCACTTCTTGTTCATTCTTGGGCCAACTTCTTGGCAACCTTGTGCCTATCATTCAAAAACACTTCAAACAAAATTAGACAAATAATAAGGTGATTGTGATCATGAAAATCAAACAACGAGGGGAACGAGAGGTACAACAGAGTGGTCATGGTAAATAGCACGAAGCAGGTTCCAAAGCTAATTCTCACTGCCAGATGGCCTATTTTCCAAAACATAGGGATCTAATCATGCATTTAGATGAGGAAATGGTTAAGGATACATTCAATATTAAGGATTTGAATAATATGAGACCAATCCATGTGGCCACTACAATGGAGCAAGGTGAGTGGGCTGATAAGCAGGCGCACATTCATCTTAGAGGCATCAACATGGGGAATATTATAAAGGATGAATACAAGACATCTTGTGACAACTTGGAACTTTATTTTGAGGGAACCTTGAACAATTTCCCCAGCACTAAGGTAAACGCTACTCCCTGGGTTTTGTTCTGGAAAAGGGATTCTAAAAAAATCACTATTTTCTTTAACAGATCTATCATATCATTTGCTACTGAAACAATTTAGTTGTGAGGGTTACCATTTTCCCATTAAAAGTGATTGCTTTAATAAAAATTTATCATTGGATGGATATAATCTTCACATAGAGACATCGTTAATTATTATATAATGAAACTTAAATTATTCACAATTTATGTAAAAAAAATATTGGAGGATACATCTCGTGACATAGAAATTTATGATAATGGGTTTATAAAAGACTATGATTTCCAAATAATACTTTTACATATTATTTGTCATGTGAGATCAAAATAGAGAGTCACACAATATTATTGCAGTAGTGGTGGTTGTAAAATGGTTATATGTCTACTGCAATCCCTAGAGAATTATCTATTGGTATTTATGATTGATAATTTTCCCTGTTTATAAATGATATTTTAGATTTCAGTATTAAATCTTAATTGTTTAAATATTTATCGGATGAGTTCCACATGATTTTAGGGGGTTTTATCAAGTCATTAATATTAATTATTATATTATTATTTAGTGAATATGTTTACTGAAATTATTTTAACCATATTCATTATAGGACAGTTTATTAATTTTAGAGAATTAAAAATAGATTGTCATTGAATATTAAATACAGAATATTGAAGAGACTATTCAAGTACAAAAAAACTATTATTTTTTTGTCTAAAAACACAATTCATAGAGGTAGTGTAATATATGAACAAGACATAACATGTTATGTTAATTTAAAGTACTTGAAATGTATAAATGAATGGATGAGGCACTGCTAGAATTATAAGGATTCATCATTAATTTACATGAAGGCCTTAGGTTCACTACTAAACATTAGAATCTCAACAATGATTTTTACTTATTTTAGTATATTTTTTTCCATATTTTTTTATTATAATGTATCACTTAAATTTATTATACCACTATAAAGGCACTGATTTGGTTCTTCCCACCTGAAAAAATAATAATAGAATAATAATTGTCTAATCATGATATATAACATGGTTTGGGCTACTCATTAAAACTCATAGCTTAGTTATTCACCCACAAAAAATGTTTCATTAGTTATGGTGATTCTCCTTAAAATGTTTTGGGTTACTTTTGATCTTATATAAAAGATTCAGTTTGTTCTATAACCATTGTAAAAGGTGGGTTTGGTCTGAACCTATTGTAAAAGGATATACCCATAGTGTATATCCATGATATTGGTACCATATTTTTAATAATAGAAATAAGATCATTTTTATCAGAACTACTATAATTTTTTTTACAATATTATTTATCTTTATTCTTTACACTCCTCACACTCACAACAGATTTGTTTCATTAAATTTTAAGTAAATTATTCTGATGAAACCCATATTATACAATACGTTATTATGATTATTTTATAGAATAAAAATTACTCCTATTATGTTTCCCATATTTTAGTTCAGTCACAAAAATATCATGTGAGAATAAACAAAAAAAGTGGTTATCATAGGAATGCAGATTCCATTAGTTAGGTAAATTATTGGGTAAATATATTATGGATAAAATCAATAAATATGTAATGTGTGATTATGAGGATAGTACCAATATACAAGACTTCATGGGAATATGTGGGTATGAGAGAATTAATAGTGTTATTCATGTCTTGTCTCTAACATGTAATTAGGTGTGGTCTGTGGATTAGGTGTGTGAGCTTACGATTGATAAGATATGAATCCTAGTAATTTAATATAAGATTTATAGTGGGTAAATAGTAGAGTTTTTGAATTCTCTTGATTTGGGATATTAATGGAAATGATGGTATTTTGGAATCATTACAAGTGAGGTTCTATGGATACTCTATTACATTGGAAAGAAACATGTGAGTGTTTACTTGAAATACATGGTATGTGGGTAGTTATGACCTATATTCTACCTTAAGAAAATGAATTTAGTAATAAATTTGATGTGATAATACTTATATTGAGTGTAGGATATAACAAATGGAAGAATATGAAGAGTGTTACGATATAGAGATCATGATAGAGTCATAGAATATCCATATTTTTTCAGACTATTTGGAAACTATTCATATTATATTAGCTGGAATCATTGAATGATATCACATAAGACGTTATCAAGTATGAGAATACCATTGGGAAGGTCTAATAAAAATTTTCAAGATTAAGAAATGGTTGGTTGTGTTAGACCATTAATGCGATTTCATGAGTATGAAAGAGAAGAATATTCATTAAGGATGGTTGAGTGTGGACCAACTATCCATGATATTACATTTTCAGAAGATTTGATCTTTGAGGTTTTCTTATAAAATTTATAAATATCGATAAAAATATAGTTATCCTATGTTGATCATCTATGTAGGGTTTAGAAACCATCTTTTGATAAATATTTAATGAGTTTAGGAAATTAATAGGTACTATGATTTTATGAGGACTCGGGTGGCTCGATGTCATATTAGGGTATTATGAGAGTGCCTCAATAGTGGGAGTGGGAAACTAGTGAGATTTTATTGTATCTAGCTAGATGGTGGGGAGTCTATAAAGATTTAAAATGTGAGATTCATGTTCTAGTGAGTGAGGTTTCTAAATCCAGGGTATATATGTTGAGATTCAAGGGTTTTAGTGATAAATCATCGATGATATTATACTTTGGTGGTGATATAATAAATAATTTAATATACCATTTAGTTAGTATCATATAATGAGTTTATTAAGATTTAAATAGAAGGGATCCTGATGATAAATTTTAGACTGATGAAGTAATCTGATTTGGTAGGTTCTCTTGCATTGATAATAGGAGAAATCATATAGTGGGGAGTAAACAATAAATTATTTATAGGTGAAATACATTTTCTTGTAATGTAATGGTAAATAATTGATGTGTTGTGTATAAAGGAACCAAAATCATGGTTATTGAGGTTTGTGTCATTGATAGGATTCAATTTTCCTTGATGTACTGTGTTAGTAATAAATACATGAATGTTAGCATTTAATTTTGAGGTCCTAGTAGTGTAATGTATTTATTAACTTATAAATGTGATACATAAGCTATGAACCAACATGTGGATTAAATTCCATAAATATTGGTCCCCATATTGGATTTTTATGATTAGTATAATCGAGAGAGGCTTTATGTGACAGATTGAGCCTTGAGGGGAGATGTCAAAATATGAGTATGTATAATTTTAGAAGATATTGAGTGTTGTGATAAGTGGTAGATAGTATGGTTTATTATAGAAACTTAAACAATAGGATTACAAGATTTACGGTTAGAAATTTAATGATTTTCCTTAGGATTAAAAAACACTATAGATTTACTAGATTTAGTCAAAGCGATTGTGCAATGGTTGTCGTGTTTTCAGAGGGAGTCAATATTGTGTGGTCTCAACTAACGTGTTTTCTATTATATGGATTATAGAAAATTTATAATTAATTAACTAATTATTTTTATGAATGGTTAATATATTAAATGTACTAGAATGAGAGGTGTCCATATTGTAGACAATTTTAATAGTTCATGTTTGGTATCAACACGAATAAAACCAAAAGTAGTTTGAGGACAAGGAAGGTTAATGTGATCATGGTGAATGGAATTATATAATGGAGATACATTAGGGAACATATTGAGGTTGATATATTACAAAATGTTTAAATATTAATGACTCACACAATTAGTGCTTGAAATAATCAATGAAAATTCGAGATCTAATGAAATTAGAATCAATTTGAATGATAATATTTATATATTAACTAAATATTTAGTGGTTTCATATTGATTATAGGGTGTTTTTATATGATTTTATTGGTTAAGTATTGAATTAAAATTTATATGTGAATAAATGGGAGATGGTGGTATTTCTACTAAATGAAGTAGATACCATTGGGAACACAGTGGTGGTGTATTAGGTGCATATTGTATCCTAGTGGTGTGATGAAATTATGTAAAATATAACTAGATAATTAATGGTATTGTGATGGGTATGAGGTAGGGTGTCCAAAAGGTTATTTATTACCAAGATGGTTATTAACAACCTTTAGAAATATTCTTCTTCTTAAAGTAGAGGGGGGTGATTAAATTTTCACTTTCATCACCCCCATATGGTCTAGAAACAAGGTGGGATTGGAAATAATATTTAACTAGATACACTCTTATATTCATTATACATTAATCCCCCCTATCTGTGGACGATTTTGGTGTCAATATTTATAATTATTTGATTCAAATCATCTCCCATCACTCCCTATTACCACTTTTTCATCACATTTCACTAATTTCAATGGAATAGACCAAAAAGTTTCATCATGATTCCACCAAAATATGGTGGAGTCATTTCCAAAACATGGGGAATTTTTTTGTAGTGGATGAAGGATTCTAACAAAAAATGAAACCAACTTTTTTTGCCAAAGGATCTATAGAAATTTTATATTCTAGGTTGTTTTGGATTTCATAAATTATTTATATAATTGGATATATAATTAATATAGTACATTTTATCTTTTTTTGTGTAGGTGGTCTTGATTCATGATATAAATGGTGGGCCTCTTGTAGATCGAGGTTATGACATCATTTTTCCATTCAGAGAGGATAGCTTATGTATTGATAAAAAAATTAATTATCTATCAATCATGTTAGTTAATTATAATTTTCTTACAATAAACTAAAGCCAACCCATGATAGAGATAAAGCCTTGTAGATATGGTGATGGATGATAAAACATATGATGGGTGATTGAGATTTGTTAAAGAGTGTGTATATTTAGTAAAATATAAGAGAACCATAATTATATTAGAATGATATGTATGTTCCCAAATTTATTATAATATATTTATGGGAAAGTAAGTGTTTTCAACCCAAGTGAAATTTAGGGAGGATAATGCAGTTATGGGAGGCCAAGATTGATTAAGTAGGGTTATAGTTGTAATCTTACTTGCATTCCCTTGTATTTTTAATTTCGTTATGTCCAATATTGGGGTGATGAGTTTTAGTTATACAGTGGGGGGAACCATCAGGGGTTATGGGCCATGGATAAAGGCCTAACATCCTAGTTAGTCAATGTATGTGGTGAGGTGAGGTTATGATAAAATAATTAGTCTATGTGTGAGATCTATAAAGGGACACTTAAAGATAATTTTGGAATATTTTTTATGTAAGGTAAAAATAATTATTTTATATTGATATTGTTTAGATAATGGCATGTTAATATTTGACTAAATTATAAAGGATGTTTCACATAGGGTGTTATTGTGAGATAATAGTCAATGATCATTTAACATTTGTGTTAGGATATGTTATGAGTATGTGGTAAGGTGTGTGACCCAGTCCAAATTTGTTTGTGTAACTCAAGATACATGAATGATATAATGGAAAAAACGAAGGGGGGTTGTGAGAGATATGGTGAATTTCCTTCCAATGGAAGGAGATCAAGTGATTAATTGAAAATGGGTCCTCTTTTGAGAACATGGAATTAGAATTGTGAGGTACAACCTAAGGGATTATTTGAAATGAATGTTAGTATGTTAGATGAATGGGTTGTGGTGAAAAATAAATGGGCTAGATTTGGGTAGGTAATAACCCAAAAATATTATTATCATAATACTTTCTAGTGTTTATATGGATATTATGATGGATGGACCATAGGGATAAATGAGAACCCCATGATTATATTTACGATTTCATAAAAAGATATAGATATTAGTGTAACTTGTGAAAAGAATATAACATTTCTGAGTCTGGATGCTTTGTTAATCAGTGGAATGATATTAGATTCCTTAGACATAATGGTATTCTAGATATTGGGTCGATATAGGATTCCATGTACTGTGAGGATTTCTTAAAATTGAATAAATATTTGATTACATGGATTAGACACTTTTATAGTACGTTTAAAATAAAATAATTTTCTGGTCTGGTTGATCTTTTAGCCAGTGTCTGAATATATGATTCACTAGACTATATGATTTTCTATTTTTGGGTAATTATATTATTCCCTATACTATACTCTTTCTTTAATATTTTGTAGATACATGGCTCCTTAGACCAAATTTTTTATTACTTGTGAGAGATACATGTATATAGATACTTGGTGTTTTTATAGCTAAAGGATAGAATATTATTAGAATATATGATTTGGATGATCTATCAACTTACTATATAATATGTTTATTTATGAATATGTTGTAAAATATTTAGACCTAATCTAATGTGTTGGATATTAATTGGGGGATGATGAGTAGTGACCCACCAGTTATACAATGTATGATGAACCATGGGAAATCCATGCTCATATTCCTACACATGGTAAAGTCGGTATGAGTCGACTATTCGGGTGTATTTATGAGAACATGATGGTATGAATCATTAATGAATATATGATGTTCACTAATTTCAACTCTATTTGAGCATGTTTACATATATATTTTGTTTATAATAGGGTCACCATTGGTGGTGTGCTTCTGAGTATTATACTTGCACCCAACACATGAAATTCAATGGATGTATAGATCTCATGATTATTATACAGGCTGGAAAATGGGCTCTATATGTAAGTGAAAAAGAGACAGGAGATTAGAAAATATGTAGAGAAAAGTTTAAGTCAGGGTTGAGGAATTCTTTTCATGTATCCAATGTTTTTTTTTTGATTTTTCTTTTTAAATGTATTATATAATCCTATCCTAGGGTCTCTTTATCAATGTGTGATTGTATGATATACATGGGTTTCATTTTTTATAGCATGAGATTGTGTTTGTTTATATGGAATTACTTCTATAAAAAATATATTATTTCAAATCCATATTTACATAAATATTATGTATTTTTATGTTTGTGATTTTATATCTTATGTAATGATACCAAAGGTATTGTCTAACTATATGGTATTATTTTCCCATTTCTTCTAGTGGAAAACCCTTGGTGTAAGGGGTGGAAATCCATATGTCTATAAAATTCCATATTAGGCTATATGGACAGTCACTAGGTTCGGGACATTAAAGAGCTGTTATTTTTTATACAATTTTTTGAATTATATTTATGACTCTTATTATAGTAAATGATTTCAATTAAAAATAGGATTATAGTTTTTGGTAAATATTTAGTTTTGAAGGTTATTATTTCATTGAATTAGTTATTATTTATATATTTTTTTAATTTATTGCAGTATTTTTATAAGGATATGAATTATAGAACATATGATAATTCCATAAGATTAATTGAGTGGTTTATTTATATTTCATATTTAAAACATGTGTTTCTATGATATTAAATACTTTTATGGGAAAATAAATTTTTATATAGTATCGTACTCATTGTAGTTTTACAATTTATTTATTTATTTTATTTCATTATCACAGAACACATGTTTTTGTTACAATAAGTTTAAAATATAAGCTATTTAAAGTTGAATTTATTTTAAATAATATTATTTAAAAAATTTGATAAAACATTATGATAGAAACATGGTTCTATCCGTAAAAATCATGGATATTTCTTATAGATAGTATCAAGGAATATATTTCCCCTATTTTGATGGTGAAAAAAGTGCATAGAGTGAGACCATTTATCCATGGGCTTAAATCATGGTACTAGATGTATATCCATAGTAAATATCTACGGCTTAATTGATATAGTCTTGGGTGTGTCCCATATATATAGATTAGACACCTAGGGAATAGCCCATTGCTATATAAATAGTCCCTTGATATAATACCATGTATATCTTCTAGCTATATTTCAGAAAAAACTAATACCCTATTTTTTTATTCACAAAAAACATATAATTTGGGAAGAAAAAAACCAATAAATTACTAAAACATAAAAAAATACATAACAAAATAAAATAAAATCATCATAAATAAAAAAATATATTTTACATAAAAAATTATTCCCATAATCAATATATGTATTATCAGAACCCTCCCAACAATCACAACCACCCCTAATCAAAATATCATGTCTAAATGCTAATATCATCATTACCATCACCATCACCAACACTGACATTTCCAATATCATCATTGCTAGAGGGATCACTATCATCATCAATACCTAAATTAGAAATTCAATTAGATTAACACTCATAAAATGAACTCATCATCATCAAATAGGCAACAATCACTACCATGATTTCTAGTGAAAGTGAAGAAGAAATATCAGACATAGAATTCCCAACTTGATGAATTATCATATTTTGAAACATATTATATTCCTTGGATAGTTGTATCCCTTAATTGAAAGAAAAATCTATTTTTTACTCTATAATTATAGCAAAAAAATTCTCGAACAAAAAATTATTGAAAATTATTTATATGAAATAATATTCTTCCCAATTTAGAAATTCTTCCAACCTCATTTCGTTAAAAATAACTTATAATGTAGATGATATTTTATACCCAAAATGTATTGTAGTTTTTTTCAGTTCCTCAAGAGAATATTATATAATAACATATAAAAATTGTGAAAATGATAAAAAATTTATGGATTGAAATTTGTTCAAAGTTTTAGAAATTGAAAAAATGATTGTAATTATTTTTCGGGGAAGGATGTCTAGAAGACACCTTTTTCCCCACATGTATATGAAAATTTCGAGATGGGAAAATGAACCATAATATTTAATTGATTTTTCTAGAAATCTAATAAATAAATAATAAATAAATAATTTATCTTGATAAACCAAAACAAGTAGGTTTCATATCATATTATTCCATGTAATATTAAGCATAAATGTAATTTAGATAAACTAAAATATTTGAATTTTTTTTGGAAATAAATAACCCAAAAATAATGTCTAAAAATAAATTAAATTCCAAAAAAATATGAAATTGAAAAAAATCACAGCAGCATATAATAATATAAAACATTGAAAATAAAAAAAAAACTTATCTAAAGAATACATATATATATTTCATGTTTATATTAATAATTGAAATGCTATTATTAAATGAAAGTGTATGACTTTATCTTGATGAAATATGATGTATATTTATGAAAAATGGATTCATACATGAAATATAATGGGTTTTTATTGAAACAATATTATGAATTTTTTATTAAATGGCTAAAATTTAATGATTTGTTTAGTTTTGTGGAATTTATTCCAAAATGGTGTTTTGGGAAGTTGGAAAATTTTAGTGTTTGAATATTTTAATGAAAGTTTATTTATTAATAATTTTCAAATAATGGGATTTAACATGTTCACTATAGATAATATTTAAAATAAATAGTTATAATGTATTGAGTAATAAATTTTAAGTAACCATTTTGTGATGAAAAAAATGTTTTGAAAAAAAATATAAAAATGAAAATTTTTATATTTTTGTGGTTTTTGAAAATATAATAACATTAAATGTTTTTCACTAACTTAAATAAAAATTATTTCTAAAAAATGGTATTTGAATTAACTGATTTAGACATGTTTGATAATTATTTTTGGGAAGGTCATGTGTTTTGACATTATAAAATGGGTTCCACTTATGGTTTGTATTCTTATAAGTGTGTTAAATTGTGTGTATTTTGGTTTGTGTTTGTATTTTTGGAAAATTTTATATCATCTAGTAAATTATTTTCTGGTATTATGGTACCATAAAATTGAATGAACCGATGTTAATTTAATATTCAGGGTTATAATAACATAATATTAGTTAAATATTTATTTTTATAAATATATTATTATAAAGATGTTAAAAGATAATTTAATTGATTAATATAATTTATATATATTTTTATTCAACAAAATTATTTTTAAGAATTTTTTTGGATTAATAATATATTTTTTCTTAAGATTTAATTCATATTTGGGGGTTTCATATTTAATATATATTTTATTTAAAACCATTTGAATAGTAAAATTATTGAATAATATGAATGAAATTGGGTTTTTGAATCCATGGTATTTTAAATCACATTTAAAATGTTTTTAACTTATTTTATATGTTATTTTAAAATAATACACGATTTAAAGGAGTAATTCTGGTTTTTGGTCATCATTTTTGCGTTCAAATTTTAAAATATGTGATTAATATTTTTTGAGTTATATGTATATTAAAATAAAAAATCTCATATTTTTTTGTTATAATGTTGAACAAAACCCCAAAAATTTAATTTCTTGTCTTTAGTATTTCATTTATATGCCTTCAAATAGGCTGAAATGGTAATATTATATAACATTTTATGTTATAAAATGTCCCATATAATTTTATGAATGTTGTTCCATGAGAGAATAAATTCGTGTTTTGGTGTATTATAAGGATTCGGCCTTAAAACATTACATAATATTGAATGAAATGAATAATTCACATTGAGGATCTTTTCTGGTTTAGTGTTTTTGAGAATTAGGCTATAACATATACATTACGACTTGAATGATACATGTAGACACATCTACTCAGTTTCAATTTTTTTCACAAAATAAAAACTATTGAAAAAAAGAGTCAAGTATAGTTCCATGTTTTAGACAACATGAAATTTCCTTGATCCTATTCTTAACCTTATTCCACTTTATGCCTTGTGAAAAACATTTCAAAAACATGGGATGATCATAAAAATCTCAGTAGGGGATACACAAGGAAGGAAAAATGTTAGATTTTCAAAACAAAAAGTAAACCATGAATACTTTATCATAAGTAATACTTTTCACCTTTAGGAATTAGTAAATACTCTTCATTGAATAAAATATCAATATATACCATTTTTTAACCAAAATATTACCATAAAATCCATATAAAGAACACATAACATATAAAGGTAACTTGGAACATAAACATACTCAAATGGCATAACCATACAGTGGACTTCCACACATGTCAATAAATGGAATAGCCATATGGCCAACATCCATACCCAATGAATTGGAGGTTATAACATAACCAACCATCCTGGTTTATCACAACACCACCCATCATTTGGTTTATCACATAACCACCCATCAAATTTCCAAGTACCATTATAAAATCATAACATATAAATTATTGAAAATATATAAAATTTCACTAATAACAATTAATTTGAAATCATGAGATATAATTTCAAGATATTGAAAAAATAAATCAATTTCATAAACCATTTTCAATACCAAAACACCCAAAAATATAATAACTGATTTCCTTTTCATTTTAGAAAACATCAAGGTTTATAGAGGAAGCCAAAAAACGATTACGGCAACATAGAGGTCATTGTCACCGCAAATGTTAAAAACATTTCATTTTTTGTTTATTAAAATGATTCATAGAAAAAATATTCCCTTTGAATGTGTAGAGACCCGTATCTTGACGTACATGGACATTACATTACATTTGCGGAATACTTAGTACAAAACAAAAACACACACACATGGACCGTAATAGTTTAGTGTCTTTGGAAACTCAGAATATAATCTTCTAATCGTGGTGAAAGATCTTCAACATCTCCCATAAAGATCTTCTTTTTTTTTATACCTAAAACCTTTCTTTATATCCTGGGGAAAAGAAAACATAAAAGGGTGAGCTCAAATGCTCAGTAAGGGTAAACAAAAGAAATATCAATCACATCATAGACATAAGCACATAACTTTTGGAAATCTTAACCTGCAAAAGAGATCATAATTTCATAACATGGGGTAAATCATGGCAGTGAAATTTAATCACAATAATCGTAACATAAAACATGAAACTTTGTGGCATTCACACATAATCATAGAGAGTCATTTCTTGTTAGTCAAGACTCATTGCCAAGACTATCTTAGTGGACAAAGTCCCTTTCTGAATCGAGTAACCCTCGTTTCAGTCCTGTTTCACTGAACCGGTATAACCTACCATTCCAGCCATGTCTATCTCATGAGATATAAAATCATTACCCAATGCATTGGAGGGAGATATAGGTCCCAACCATCTCATAATGAATCCTTTCTTATGTGTGCCACAAAATCATAAATCATACATCATTTCATAACCCATGTAATAAAAATGGGATTCTTAAACAACATGACATCATAAAACAATTCATATACGATAAAGGGATTCATAAAAATAATTCCATCACAACATAATCAAATCAATGTAATAATAGGGATAAAAACAGAACCCTATGTTATCTTAGATGGAAAATAATTTTGATAAAACACTTGAAATGAATTCTTGATGAAAATATCCTTTCTTCTTCAAAATAAATTTCTTTTCACAAAACGTCATGAAATTTTAAAAGAAAGATATTTTATTGAAAATAGTCATGAAATCTTTTGGAGGAAGCTTCATGAAAATAAGGCTTTATAAAACAGTAGAAATCTGTTCGTGCCGTATATGTTAAAAAAAACATTCTTCGTACTTTTGTCGGAAAAGTCAAAAAGTACCTCGTACGAAAAACGACAAAAGATTCCTTTCATACTTATTACTAAAAACTCACCGAAGGGTAAAAATGGATTTAAACAATTTTAGGTGGATGGAAATAATATTACATATTGAGTAAACATGGATGTGGATGATAAAATACACCCCAGTAAATACTTACGAATAAACAATCACGGATAAAAATGAGATTGTGATATTTCCCTTACCTTAGGTCCGATTTGCTTTGTTCGTGTCCGAAGCTCCTGTATAATGGTTTAAATAATGTTATTGACTTATTACAGAATCATACATATTGATATGATATCATATATGGTCATATTATTAGCTTCTTGTTAGTAATATTTCATTGTTACTTGTTACTCGGGTCTTTATAACTTTTTGTTCTTATGCGTGTTTTGTCGAATAAATTCTTATTCTTATCTTTAGGTTATAGATAATTCATTTAAAGAATGGTATTAGTGTAGTATATACCATATTCATTCATTCAATTTATTTATATAATCATTATGAAATGAAGATCATGTAGAACGAGTCGCATCACATCGTGGAGACGGTATTCCGTACGTACGCACGAGTGATGATATCGTTCCTATGATCGTGGAATTGTATTGGAGTATATATATATATTATTTAAGAATCAATATTAATTCATAATAATCATATATAGTTACTCATTACACCATTATACCCATCCTTGTAAGGTGATGGTGGAAAAATAGATTACACCACGGCGTGGAGACGGTATTCCGTACGTACGCACGCGCGGTGATTTCATTTTTCCGTAGGATGGATAGAAGGTGAATTAGGGTTGTTTCATATTTTATAATAACATATCAGTATGTAAGTAATACTGATGTTATTACTTTATCATAAAACAACTAAATAAGAAGAAGTTGAAGAAGAAAGAAATTGAAAAGATCGGTAATGGATATTACCTCTTCTTTGGAACGCCTCTTTGAATCCTCCACTTAAGGAACTAAGATTGGTCTTTGGAGAAGACCAGGACCTCTAGGATTATTATAGGGAAGTGGAGAGTAGAAAATGCCAGGGGTTGGCCGAGCTTGGGTGCTCAAATTGGTGTGAGGAGGAGGGGGAGGATGTGCCCTTTTATAAGGGAGGAGAGGGGCACCTTAGGAATATCTCAAAATATTATTTTATATTAAAGTAAAAATCGGTTTATAATGGTTCCAAAGGGTCTTATTTAGAAGCTAAAGTGGGGATGGGTCGAAATACTATCAAACAATAGGATTTTGACAAGTTTAGGGTATTATTTTAACCTTATCAATTAGATTTAACTCTAAGTTAATTAATTTAACTTTTACTGTGTCTTTTTGTTTTCTTTCACTATATGGTTAATACACTTACTATAACATGCCAAACGAACCCCAAATTGTTTATTATTAATATATATATCCTTATCTAAGTCATTTGGCCGAACCGTAGATTTTTAGGAATACAATAACAATTAATAATATAATATTTGATTTAAAAACTATTTTGTGTCAATTTTGACACTATTTGATATATGATTTTTTTGAAAGTCATAACAGAATTATATGTTCGAACCAAGTTGATTAAATCAACATTAATATATCATAGTAACCTAGAAAATTAGTGGAATTCATAAAAAGTCTCAAATTACATTCATTTGAGCATTTATAACATCAATTATGTTAATATTTCCTTAAAAGGGTAATTACTGCATCATCGTTGTGTCATAAATAAATTAATTTATTTAAAGTCTAAAAATTATAAATAAAATATAATTATGTATTAAATCTTTTTAGCTTTCTAATGAATATTTATAGTCGAATTTATCTTATGTATAACCCCATATTAAAAATGTTTTAGTTATTAAACTTTGATTTTAACTATTTTAACTATTCATTAAATAATATAATATTAAATGTCATAATCTAATCCAAGTGGACCTAAATGGTCATATTATTTTCATAAGGTTATTTTTGGTCGAATTACACTTATCCAATAGAATTAGGACATGTGTTAGGGTAATAGTAATATCATATTTACCCTTAGTTACCCTATTTACTATTAACCGTGGTAAAAAAAAGTAAAAAGTTACTATTCACCAAAAATTACTTTCATCTCATTGAACCACATTTTACTTACTGACATCAACCGTATCTCTCGGATTTTTGAAATTCCTTTCACAGAAGTGGTAAAATTAAGTTTTATGCAAAATTCAGTTTTTAACCTACCACTTAGTAGTTTCAGTATTCATCAAAAATTGATGTTTTTCAGAACAATGCCAAAATTTCATCCTAAGATATATTTCATATTCCGAATTCAAAAATGAAGTCTATTTTACCAAATTCATAACATAGAAGTTGCATTAATTAATTTTATAATTAAATCCCGCTGTTAAAACAAATAGCGTGTTTTTAAGAAACAATATCTATCAAAAGACTGACACTTGTTTATGTCTGGTTTAAATGTGCAATTACATCCAATGACCAACATTGTATTAAATTGTAAAAATATATTCTAAATATACTTTAAAACTACTCCAATTAATAATTTATCACTATTAATTATTTCGATTAAAAAATTTGTTTTTTAGTAATATTCACTATTCATCAGAATATGAAAGTTATCCGAAATGTACCAAAATTTCACCTTAGGCTAAATTCGATACTCCGAATCCAAAAATGAAGTTCATTTTGAAAAATAAGATTTACAGAATTTTAAAAAGTGGTTATTACTATTCATACCGGCTAGTTTTAATAATATTTTAATAGCATATCGTTGTTTAGTGAAACTCGGTATTGCGTATTACACACGCTATCGAGGAAGGTCGCGATTGCGTGTAATGCAAGGCAAGTCAAGGATGCGTGTTGTGCAAGCTCCCTTTGGTGTAGCGTACAACACAAGACATTAATAAAATTAAAAAGAATATTTTTTATAAAATCTTGGGCTGTTACATTCTACCCCCCTTAAAATGAATTTCGCCCTCGAAATTCGTCGGGGTTATAAATGGTTTACTATTTGAAAGTTTCTTTAATAGAAACCCACATCGTAAAAAGGAATATCAAAACCAATCTTTAAAAACAAATGTATGAAACGTAACGGTTACCCAAAAAAACTAATCATTGGGTTTCCACATAGGTGAAAATATGGATATGGAAGAGAAATCTAACCATCATGTTCTGATGGAGAGTGTTAGAGAACATGGCTATGGAAAAGCCAATAATCACAAATCCATAAATTTTTGACGATCTAAGGTACCATCTGATTCATCAGGTATATGATCACTAGGACAACATTTTTGGTTTTCAAGATCATTTCCCTAAAGTTGAAAATTTGAATTGGAATAAATACTTTCTTTATTTTGGTACAATCTCACTATTGTTCGTGCCTAGAACAATTTCCACTTCATCTCTTAAATAAATGAAGTTGAATTTGTTATTCGTGAAGTGTTAGCAGATCATGTGATAGAATGACGGGTCATTCCATCTGTCTCAAACAAAAGGTTAGCAAAAATTATATACATAAGTCGATCTATAGTGAGATTAATCATATATAGTTCCTAAAATGGACTTATACTTCATATATCATACTGCTTAATATAATAAAACTAGTTTCTACTAAACAGGGACTTCCTGTAGGCCAGTGGTAGGCGATAAAGGCCAGTCGCACTTCGGTTTTGGGTTTGATTCCCACATCCTTGTCCGACGCGATGGGCTGTCGCCCGTCCTGCAGGTTGTCCTTTTTCTAAAACTATATTACTATAACATCCCATCAATAATATTGAGAAAAAACTTCTATCCTAAAACAATACTCACTTATGTCCAACATAATCCATTTCAATCTTTAGGCTTATCCATAATACTGCAGTCCACTCTCATAACATAGTGAAAACGATTACGAGAGATTTAATACCATCGTTGATCCCCATATATCATAAGATATGTTTTGTTGGTCACATTCCAAACATTCAAAGTCCTTAATCATGTATTCTCTTGAATACCTTAGTGAAAACATGAATGCAGTTTAAAGTTAAGACTTTCCACATACCAAAATCCTCAAAATTCTATATACTCAAACCATGATATCACTTAGTCCTTATATCAATCATGAGCTCATGAATACTATCAAACATTTAATTTTCTCCTTATCCCTTCATTATGCGCATATCATCTATATACCAAAAATATCTGAATAACCTTTCATGGATACTGGTAACATTAATCAGACAATAGTGTAACAATCCTTACATGTCTCTTTATTCTACAATACCATGAGATTACTTATACAACATTACACATGATAAACATGTAATCATTCCACTATATTCTTAAACCATTGACCGAGCTTCAACAATTCTTTCATCTCACATATCATTTGTAGTCTATTCATCATCATCCACATAAATACTTCCCATACGACCATACTGATTATCTTCATGAGACTTTCCCTTAGGGTATTGGTTTGCATAATGCCCGCACATTCCACATTTAAAACATTTAACCATTGTTGATGTCGTAGCAATACCATTATCCTCATCCATGTTGTTAACTGAACCTTTTCCTTTGCATTTACTTGCTTTGTGTCCTTCTTTTCCACACCCAAAGCATCTTCCAGTTCCTTTGAAACATTCTCCTTGATGCCTCTTCCCACATGATTTACATAGGGGAAATTGAACTTTCTTTCCTCTATGATCATCAGGAAACTCCATCTTTATCTTATTAGCCGAGTCAGGAAACTTACCAAATTTTAATTTATTGATCATATTATGAGATTGCTGATTCGGCATAATAATGATCTTTGGACTTCCAAATCCCATTTCATTTGGTTTCTCATGAAGAATATCATTCCATTGTCCATCATATCCTCCATTATCGTGAATCATCTTGTTTCCAGCCATTTTCTAAAACCCAAAATGAATAGTGTGAGAGGCAAAAATCATGCTAGGGAAAACAACATAATAAAGGGGGAGTACCTTCAATATCTAGAATCTTAGGTTTAATTCTATGATCGTTAGAGAAATTCTAGGACTATAAACTATACGTATACTTAACCTTAGAGACATCCCTAGACATACCTTAGAAATATCTCTAGGGATCTCACTAACGTTTTCGCATCCTAGTTTCCAAAGGTTGACTAAACCTTTCCTCTGATACCAACTGTAGAGACCAGTATCTTGACGTACATGGACATTACATTACATTTGCGGAATACTTAGTACATAACAAAAACACACACACAAGGACCGTAATAGTTTAGTGTCTTTGGAAACTCGGAATATAATCTTCTAATCGTGGTGAAAGATCTTCAACATATCCCATAAAGATCTTCTTTTTTTTATACCTAAAACCTTTCTTTATATCATGGGGAAACGAAAACATAAAAGGGTGAGCTCAAATGCTCAGTAAGGGTAAACAAAAGAAATATCAATCACATCATATACATAAGCACATAACTTTTTGAAATCTTAACCTGCAAAAGAGATCATAATTTCATAACATGGGGTAAATCATGGCAGTGAAATGTAATCACAATAATCATAACATAAAACATGAAACTTTGTGGCATTCACACATAATCATAGAGAATCATTTCTTGTTAGTCAAGACTCATTTCCAAGACTATCTTAGTGGACAAAGTCCCTTTCTGAATCCAGTAACCCTCGTTTCAGTCCTGTTTCACTGAACCGGTATAACCTTCCATTCCAGACATGTCTATCTCATGAGATATAAAATCTTTACCCAATGCATTGGAGGGAGATATAGGTCCCACCCATCTCATAATGAATCCTTTCTTATGTGTGCCACAAAATCATAAATCATACATCATTTCATAACCCACGTAATAAAAATGGGATTCTTAAACAACATTACATCATAAAACAATTCATATACGATAAAGGGATTCATAAAAATAATTCCATCACAACATAATCAAATCAATGTAATAATAGGGATAAAAACAGAACCCTATGTTATCTTAGATGGAAAATAATTTTGATAAAACACTTGAAATGAATTCTTGATGAAAATATCCTTTCTTCTTCAAAATAAATTTCTTTTCACAAAACGTCATGAAATTTTAAAAGAAAGATATTTTATTGAAAATAGTCATGAAATATTTTGGAGGAAGCTTCATTAAAATAAGGCTTTATAAAACAGTAGAAATCCGTTCGTGCCGTATAAGTTAAAAAAAACATTCTTCGTACTTTTGTCTGAAAAGTCAAAAAGTACCTCGTACGAAAAACGACAAAAGATTCCTTTCATACGTATTACTAAAAACTCACCGAAGGGTAAAAATGGATTTAAACAATTTTAGGTGGATGGAAATAATATTACATATTGAGTAAACATGGATGTGGATGATAAAATACACCCCAGTAAATACTTACGAATAAACAATCTCGGATAAAAATGAGATTGTGATATTTCCCTTACCATAGGTCCGATTTGATTTGTTCGTGTCCGAAGCTCCTGTATAATGCTTTAAATAATGTTATTGACTTCTTCCAGAATCATACATATTGATATGATATCATATATGGTCATATTATTAGCTTCTTGTTAGTAATATTTCATTGTTACTTGTTACTCGGATCTTTATAACTTTTTGTTCTTATGCGTGTTTTGTCGAATAAATTCTTATTATTATCTTTAGGTTATAGATAATTCATTTACAGAATGGTATTAGTGTAGTATATACCATATTAATTCATTCAATTCATTTATATAATCATTATGAAATAAAGATCATGTAGAACGAGTCGCATCACATCGTGGAGACGGTATTCCGTACGTACGCACGAGTGATGATATCGTTCCTATGATCGTGGAATTGTATTGGAGTATATATATATATTATTTCAGTATCAATATTACTTCATAATAATCATATATAGTTACTAATTACACCATTATACCCATCCTTGTAAGGTGATGGTGGAAAAATAGATTACACCACGGCATGGAGACGGTATTCCGTACGTACGCACGCGCGGTGATTTCATTTTTCCGTAGGATGGATAGAAGGTGAATTAGTGTTGTTTCATATTTTATAATAACATATCAGTATGTAAGTAATACTGATGTTATTACTTTATCATGAAACAACTAAAGAAGAAGAAGTTGAAGAAGAAAGAAATTGAAAAGATCGGTAATGGATATTACCTCTTCTTTGGAACGCCTCTTTGAATCCTCCACTTAAGGAACTAAGATTGGTCTTTGGAGAAGACCAGGACCTCTAGGATTATTCTAGTGAAGTGGAGAGGAGAAAATGGCAGGGGTTGGCCGAGCTTGAGTGCTCAAATTGGTGTGAGGAGGAGGGGGAGGAGGTGCCCTTTTATAAGGGAGGAGAGGGGCACCTTAGGAATATCTCAAAATATTATTTTATATTAAAGTCAAAATCGGTTTATAATGGTTCCAAAGGGTCTTATTTCGAAGCTAAAGTGGGGATGGGTCGAAATCCTATCAACCAATAGGATTTAGACAAGTTTAGGGTATTATTTTAACCTTATCAATTAGATTTAACTCTAAGTTAATTAATTTAACTTTTACCGTGTCGTTTTGTTTTCTTTCACTATATGGTTAATACACTTACTATAACATGCCAAACGAACCCCAAATTGTCTATTATTAATATATATATCCTTATATAAGTCATTTGGCCGAACCTTAGATTTTTAGGAATACAATAACAATTAATAATATAATATTTTATTTAAAAACTATTTTGTGTCAATTTTGACACTATTTGATATATTATTTTTGTGAAAGTCATAACAGAATTATATGTTCGAACCAAGTTGATTAAACCAACATTAATATATCATAGTAACCTATAAAATTAGTGGAATTCATAAAAAGTCTCAAATGACATTCATTTGAGCATTTATAACATCAATTATGTTAATATTTCCTTAAAAGGGTAATTACTGCATCATCGTTGTGTCATAAATAAATTAATTTATTTAAAGTCTAAAAATTATAAATAAAATATCATTATGTATTAAAGCTTTTTATATTTCTAATGAATATTTATAGTCGAATTTTTCTTATGTATAACCCCATATTAAAAATGTTTTAGTTATTAAACTTTGATTTTAACTATTTTAACTATTCATTAAATAATATAATATTAAATGTCATAATCTAATCCAAGTGGACCTAAATGGTCATATTATATTCATAATGTTATTTTTGGTCGAATTACACTTATCCAATAGAATTATGACATGTGTTAGGGTAATAGTAATATCATATTTACCCTTAGTTACCCTATTTACTATTAACCGTGGTAAAAAAAAGTAAAAAGTTATTATTCACCAAAAATTATTTTCATCTCATTGAACCACATTTTACTTACTGACATCAACCGTGTCTCTCGGATTTTTGAAATTTAATTCACAGAAGTGGTAAAATTAAGTTTTATGCAAAATTCAGTTTTTAACCTACCACTTAGTAGTTTCACTATTCATCAAAAATTGATGTTTTTCAGAACAATGCCAAAATTTCATCCTAAGATATATTTCATATTCCGAATTCAAAAATGAAGTCTATTTTACCAAATTCATAACATATAAGTTGCATTAATTAATTTTATAATTAAATCCCGCTGTTAAAACAAATAGCGTGGTTTTAAGAAACAATATCTATCAAAAGACTGACACTTGTTTATGTCTGGTTTAAATGTGCAATTACATCCAATGACCAACATTGTTTTAAATTGTAAAAATATATTCTAAATATACTTTAAAACTACTCCAATTAATAATTTATCACTATTAATTATTTCGATTAAAAAAGTTGTTTTTTAGTAATTTTCACTATTCATCAGAATATGAAAGTTATCTGAAATGTACCAAAATTTCACCTTAGGCTAAATTCGATACTCCGAATCCAAAAATGAAGTTCATTTTGAAAAATAAGATTTACAGAATTTTAAAAAGTGGATATTACTATTCATACCGGCTAGTTTTAATAATATTTTAATAGCATATCGTTGTTTACTGAAACTCGGTATTGCGTATTACACACGCTATCGAGGAAGGTCGCGATTGCGTGTAATGCAAGGAAAGTCAAGGATGCGTGTTGTGCAAGCTCCCTTTGGTGTAGCGTACAACACAAGACATTAATAAAATTAAAAAGAATATTTTTTATAAAATCTTGGGCTGTTACATTCTACCCCCCTTAAAATGAATTTCGCCCTCGAAATTCGTCGGGGTTATAAATGGTTTACTATTTGAAAGTTTCTTTAATAGAAACCCACATCGTAAAAAGGAATATCAAAACCAATCTTTAAAAACAAAAGTATGAAACGTAACGGTTACCCAAATAAACTAATCATTGGGTTTCCACATAGGTGAAAATATGGATTTGGAAGAGAAATCTAACCATCATGTTCTGATGGAGAGTGGTAGAGAACATGGCTATGGAAAAGCCAATAATCACAAATCCATAAATTTGTGACGATCTAAGGTACCATCCAATTCATCAGGTATAAGATCACCAGGACAACATTTTTGGTTTTCAATATCATTTCCCTAAAGTTGAAAATTTGAATTTGAATAAATACTTTCTTTATTTTGGTACAATCTCACTATTTTTCGTGCCTAGAACAATTTCCACTTCATCTCTTAAATAAATGAAGTTGAATTTGTTATTCGTGAAGTGCTAGCAGATCATGTGATAGAATGACGGGTCATTCCATCTGTCTCAAACAAAAGGTTAGCAAAAATTATATACATAAGTCGATCTATAGTGAGATTAATCATATATAGTTCCTAAAATGGACTTATACTTCATATATCATACTGCTTAATATAATAAAACCAGTTTCTACTAAATAGGGACTTCCTGTAGGCCAGTGGTAGGCGATAAAGGCCAGTCACACTTCGGTTTTGGGTTTGATTCCCACATCCTTGTCCGACGCGATGGGCTGTCGCCCGTCCTGCAGGTTGTCCTTTTTCTAAAACTATATTACTATAACATCCCATCAATAATATCAAAAAAAAACTTCTATCCTTAAACAATACTCACTTATGTCCAACATAATCCATTTCAATCTTTAGGCTTATCCATAATACTGCAGTCCACTCTCATAACATAGTGAAAACGATTACGAGAGATTTAATACCATCGTTGATCCCCATATATCATAAGATATGTTTTTTTGGTCACATTCCAAACATTCAAAGTCCTTAATCATGTATTCTCTTGAATACCTTAGTGAAAACATGAATGCAGTTTAAAGTTAACACTTTCCACATACCAAAATCCTCAAAATTCTATATACTCAAACCATGATATCACTTAGTCCTTATATCAATCATGAGCTCATGAATACTATCACACATTTAATTTTCTCCTTGTCCCTTCATTATGCGTATATCATCTATATTCCAAAAATATCTGAATAACCTTTCATGGATACTGGTAACATTAATCAGACAACAGTGTAACAATCCTTACATGTCTCTTTATTCTACAATACCATGAGATTACTTATACAACATTACACATGATAAACATGTAATCATTCCACTACATTCTTAAACCATTGACCGAGCTTCAACAATTCTTTCATCTCACATATCATTTGTAGTCTATTCATCATCATCCACATAAATACTTCCCATACGACCATACTGATTATCTTCATGAGACTTTCCCTTAGGGCATTGGTTTGCATAATGCCCGCACATTCCACATTTAAAACATTTAACCATTGTTGATGTCGTAGAAATACCATTATCCTCATCCATGTTGTTAACTGAACCTTTTCCTTTGCATTTACTTTCTTTGTGTCCTTCTTTTCCACACCCAAAGAATCTTCCAGTTCCTTTGAAACATTCTCCTTGATGCCTCTTCCCACATGATTTACATAGGGGAAATTTAACTTTCTTTCCTCTATGATCATCATGAAACTCCATCTTTCTCTTATTAGCCGAGTCAGGAAACTTACCAAATTTTACTTTATTGATCATATTATGAGATTGCTGATTCGGCATAATAATGATCTTTGGACTTCCAAATCCCTTTTCATTTGGTTGCTCATGAAGAATATCATTCCATTGTCCATCATATCCTCCATTATCGTGAATCATCTTGTTTCCAGCCATTTTCTAAAACCCAAAATGAATAGTGTGAGAGGCAAAAATCATGCTAGGGAAAACAACATAATAAAGGGGGAGTACCTTCAATATCTAACATCTTAGGTTTAATTCTATGATCGTTAGAGCAATTCTAGGACTATAACCTATACGTATACTTAACCTTAGAGACATCCCTAGACATACCTTAGAAATATCTCTAGGGATCTCACTAACGTTTTCACATCCTAGTTTCCAAAGGTTGACTAAACCTTTCCTCTGATACCAACTGTAGAGACCCGTATCTTGACGTACATGGACATTACATTAAATTTTCGGAATACTTAGTACATAACAAAAACACACACACAAGGACCGTAATAGTTTAGTGTCTTTGGAAACTCGGAATATAATCTTCTAATCGTGGTGAAAGATCTTCAACATCTCCCATAAAGATCTTCTTTTTTTTATACCTAAAACCTTTATTTATATCCTGGGGAAAAGAAAACATAAAAGGGTGAGCTCAAATGCTCAGTAAGGGTAAACAAAAGAAATATCAATCACATCATATACATAAGCACATAACTTTTGGAAATCTTAACCTGCAAAAGAGATCATAATTTCATAACATGGGGTAAATCATGGCAGTGAAATGTAATCACAATAATCATAACATAAAACATGAAACTTTGTGTCATTCACACATAATCATAGAGAATCATTTCTTGTTAGTCAAGACTCATTGCCAAGACTATCTTAGTGGACAAAGTCCCTTTCTGAATCGAGTAACCCTCGTTTCAGTCCTATTTCACTGAACCGGTATAACCTACCATTCCAGCCATGTCTATCTCATGAGATATAAAATCTGTACCCAATGCATTGGAGGGAGATATAGGTCCCACCCATCTCATAATGAATCCTTTCTTATGTGTGCCACAAAATCATAAATCATACATCATTTCATAACCCATGTAATAAAAATGGGATTCTTAAACAACATGACATCATAAAACAATTCATATACGATAAAGGGATTCATAAAAATAATTCCATCACAACATAATCAAATCAATGTAATAATAGGGATAAAAACAGAACCCTATGTTATCTTAGATGGAAAATAATTTTGATAAAACACTTGAAATGAATTCTTGATGAAAATATCCTTTCTTCTTCAAAATAAATTTCTTTTCACAAAACGTCATGAAATTTTAAAAGAAAGATATTTTATTGAAAATAGTCATGAAATCTTTTGGAGGAAGCTTCATGAAAATAAGGCTTTATAAAACAGTAGAAATCCGTTCGTGCCGTATAAGTTAAAAAAAACATTCTTCGTACTTTTGTCGGAAAAGTCAAAAAGTACCTCGTACGAAAAACGACAAAAGATTCCTTTCATACGTATTACTAAAAAATCACCGAAGGGTAAAAATGGATTTAAACAATTTTAGGTGGATGGAAATAATATTACATATTGAGTAAACATGGATGTGGATGATAAAATACACCCCAGTAAATACTTACGAATAAACAATATCGGATAAAAATGAGATTGTGATATTTCCCTTACCTTAGGTCCGATTTGCTTTGTTCGTGTACGAAGCTCCTGTATAATGGTTTAAATAATGTTATTGACTTATTCCAGAATCATACATATTGATATGATATCATATATGGTCTTATTATTAGCTTCTTGTTAGTAATATTTCATTGTTACTTGTTACTCAGGTCTTTATAACTTTTTGTTCTTATGCGTGTTTTGTCGAATAAATTCTTATTCTTATCTTTAGGTTATAGATAATTCATTTACAGAATGGTATTAGTGTAGTATATACCATATTCATTCATTCAATTCATTTATATAATCATTATGAAATGAAGATCATGTAGAACGAGTCGCATCACATCGTGGAGACGGTATTCCGTACGTACGCACGAGTGATGATATCGTTCCAATGATCATGGAATTGTATTGGAGTATATATATATATTATTTCAGTATCAATATTACTTCATAATAATCATATATAGTTACTCATTACACCATTATACCCATCCTTGTAAGGTGATGGTGGAAAAATAGATTACACCACGGCGTGGAGACGGTATTCCGTACGTACGCACGCGCGGTGATTTCATTTTTCCGTAGGATGGATAGAAGGTGAATTAGGGTTGTTTCATATTTTATAATAACATATCAGTATGTAAGTAATACTGATGTTATTACTTTATCATGAAACAACTAAAGAAGAAGAAGTTGAAGAAGAAAGAAATTGAAAAGATCGGTAATGGATATTACCTCTTCTTTGGAACGCCTCTTTGAATCCTCCACTTAAGGAACTAAGATTGGTCTTTGGAGAAGACCAGGACCTCTAGGATTATTCTAGGGAAGTGGAGAGGAGAAAATGGCAGGGGTTGGCCGAGCTTGAGTGCTCAAATTGGTGTGAGGAGGAGGGGGAGGAGGTGCCCTTTTATAAGGGAGGAGAGGGGCACCTTAGGAATATCTCAAAATATTATTTTATATTAAAGTCAAAATCGGTTTATAATGGCTCCAAAGGGTCTTATTTCGAAGCTAAAGTGGGGATGGGTCGAAATCCTATCAACCAATAGGATTTAGACAAGTTTAGGGTATTATTTTAACCTTATCAATTAGATTTAACTCTAAGTTAATTAATTTAACTTTTACCGTGTCTTTTTGTTTTCTTTCACTATATGGTTAATACACTTACTATAACATGCCAAACGAACCCCAAATTGTATATTATTAATATATATATCCTTATCTAAGTCATTTGTCCGAACCTTAGATTTTTAGGAATACAATAACAATTAATAATATAATATTTTATTTAAAAACTATTTTGTGTCAATTTTGACACTATTTGATATATGATTTTTGTGAAAGTCATAAAAGAATTATATGTTCGAAAAAAGTTGATTAAATCAACATTAATATATCATAGTAACCTAGAAAATTAGTGGAATTCATAAAATGTCTCAAATTACATTCATTTGAGCATTTATAACATCAATTATGTTAATATTTCCTTAAAAGGGTAATTACTGCATCATCGTTGTGTCATAAATAAATTAATTTATTTAAAGTCTAAAAATTATAAATAAAATATCATTATGTATTAAAGCTTTTTAGATTTCTAATGAATATTTATAGTCGAATTTATCTTATGTATAACCCCATATTAAAAATGTTTTAGTTATTAAACTTTGATTTTAACTATTTTAACTATTCATTAAATAATATAATATTAAATGTCATAATCTAATCCAAGTGGACCTAAATGGTCATATTATATTCATAAGGTTGTTTTTGGTCGAATTACACTTATCCAATAGAATTAGGACATTTGTTAGGGTAATAGTAATATCATATTTACCCTTAGTTACCCTATTTACTATTAACCGTGGTAAAAAAAAGTAAAAAGTTACTATTCACCAAAAATTATTTTCATCTCATTGAACCACATTTTACTTACTGACATCAACCGTGTCTCTCGGATTTTTGAAATTCCATTCACAGAAGTGGTAAAATTAAGTTTTATGCAAAATTCAGTTTTTAACCTACCACTTAGTAGTTTCACTATTCATCAAAAATTGATGTTTTTCATAACAATGCCAAAATTTCATCCTAAGCTATATTTCATATTCCGAATTCAAAAATGAAGTCTATTTTACCAAATTCATAACATAGAAGTTGCATTAATTAATTTTATAATTAAATCCCGCTGTTAAAACAAATAGCGTGTTTTTAAGAAACAATATCTATCAAAAGATTGACAGTTGTTTATGTCTGGTTTAAATGTGCAATTACATCCAATGACCAACATTGTATTAAATTGTAAAAATATATTCTAAATATACATTAAAACTACTCCAATTAATAATTTATCACTATTAATTATTTCGATTAAAAAAGTTGTTTTTTAGTAATTTTCACTATTCATCAGAATATGAAAGTTATCCGAAATGTACCAAAATTTCAACTTAGGCTAAATTCGATACTCCGAATCCAAAAATGAAGTTCATTTTGAAAAATAAGATTTACAGAATTTTAAAAAGTGGTTATTACTATTCATACCGGCTAGTTTTAATAATATTTTAATAGCATATCGTTGTTTAGTGAAACTCGGTATTGTGTATTACACACGCTATCGAGGAAGGTCGTGATTGCGTGTAATGCAAGGCAAGTCAAGGATGCGTGTTGTGCAAGATCCTTTTGGTGTAGCGTACAACACAAGACATTAATAAAATTAAAAAGAATATTTTTTATAAAATCTTGGGCTGTTACATTCTACCCCCCTTAAAATGAATTTCGCCCTCGAAATTCGTTGGGGTTATAAATGGTTTACTATTTCAAAGTTTCTTTAATAGAAACCCACATCGTAAAAAGGAATATCAAAACCAATCTTTAAAAACAAAAGTATGAAACGTAACGGTTACCCAAATAAACTAATCATTGGGTTTCCACATAGGTGAAAATATGGATATGGAAGAGAAATCTAACCATCATGTTCTGATGGAGAGTGGTAGATAACATGGCTATGGAAAAGCCAATAATCACAAATCCTTAAATTTGTGATGATCTAAGGTACCATCCGATTCATCAGGTATAAGATCACTAGGACAACATTTTTGGTTTTCAAGATCATTTCCCTAAAGTTGAAAATTTGAATTGGAATAAATACTTTCTTTATTTTGGTACAATCTCACTATTGTTCGTGCCTAGAACAATTTCCACTTCATCTCTTAAATAAATGAAGTTGAATTTGTTATTCGTGAAGTGTTAGCAGATCATGTGATAGAATGACGGGTCATTCCATCTGTCTCAAACAAAAGGTTAGCAAAAATTATATACATAAGTCGATCTATAGTGAGATTAATCATATATAGTTCCTAAAATGGACTTATACTTCATATATCATACTGCTTAATATAATAAAACTAGTTTCTACTAAATAGGGACTTCCTGTAGGCCAGTGGTAGGTGATAAAGGCCAGTCGCACTTCGGTTTTGGGTTTGATTCCCACATCCTTGTCCGACGCGATGGGCTGTCGCCCGTCCTGCAGGTTGTCCTTTTTCTAAAACTATATTACTATAACATCCCATCAATAATATCGAAAAAAAACTTCTATCCTTAAACAATACTCACTTATGTCCATCATAATCCATTTCAATCTTTAGGCTTATCCATAATACTGCAGTCCACTCTCATAACATAGTGAAAACGATTACGAGAGATTTAATACCATCGTTGATCCCCATATATCATAAGATATGTTTTGTTGTTCACATTCCAAACATTCAAAGTCCTTAATCATGTATTCTCTTGAATACCTTAGTGAAAACATGAATGCAGTTTAAAGTTAACACTTTCCACATACCAAAATCCTCAAAATTTTATATACTCAAACCATGATATCACTTAGTCCATATATCAATCATGAGCTCATGAATACTATCAAACATTTAATTTTCTCCTTATCCCTTCATTATGCGCATATCATCTATATTCCAAAAATATCTGAATAACCTTTCATGGATACTGGTAACATTAATCAAACAACAGTGTAACAATCCTTACATGTCTCTTTATTCTACAATACCATGAGATTACTTATACAACATTACACATGATAAACATGTAATCATTCCACTACATTCTTAAACCATTGACCGAGCTTCAACAATTCTTTCATCTCACATATCATTTGTAGTCTATTCATCATCATCCACATAAATACTTCCCATACGACCATACTGATTATCTTTATGAGACTTTCCCTTAGGGCATTGGTTTGCATAATGCCCGCACATTCCACATTTAAAACATTTAACCATTGTTGATGTCGTAGCAATACCATTATCCTCATCCATGTTGTTAACTGAACCTTTTCCTTTGCATTTACTTGCTTTGTGTCCTTCTTTTCCACACCCAAAGCATCTTCCAGTTCCTTTGAAACATTCTCCTTGATGCCTCTTCCCACATGATTTACATAGGGGAAATTGAACTTTCTTTCCTCTATGAACATCATGAAACTCCATCTTTCTCTTATTAGCCGAGTCAGGAAACTTACCAAATTTTACTTTATTGATCATATTATGAGATTGCTGATTCTGCATAATAATGATATTTGGACTTCCAAATCCCATTTCATTTGGTTTCTCATGAAGAATATCATTCCATTGTCCATCATATCCTCCATTATCGTGAATCATCTTGTTTCCAGCCATTTTCTAAAACCCAAAATGAATAGCGTGAGAGGCAAAAATCATGCTAGGGAAAACAACATAATAAAGGGGGAGTACCTTCAATATCTAACATCTTAGGTTTAATTCTACGATCGTTAGAGCAATTCTAGGACTATAACCTATACGTATACTTAACCTTAGAGACATCCCTAGACATACCTTAGAAATATCTCTAGGGATCTCACTAACGTTTTCACATCCTAGTTTCCAAAGGATGACTAAACCTTTCCTCTGATGCCAACTGTAGAGACCCGTATCTTGACGTACATGGACATTACATTACATTTGCGGAATACTTAGTACATAACAAAAACACACACACAAGGACCGTAATAGTTTAGTGTCTTTGGAAACTCGGAATATAATCTTCTAATCGTGGTGAAAGATCTTCAACATCTCCCATAAAGATCTTCTTTTTTTTTATACCTAAAACCTTTCTTTATATCCTGGGGAAAAGAAAACATAAAAGGGTGAGCTCAAATGCTCAGTAAGGGTAAACAAAAGAAATATCAATCACATCATATACATAAGCACATAACTTTTGGAAATCTTAACCTGCAAAAGAGATCATAATTTCATAACATGGGGTAAATCATGGCAGTGAAATGTAATCACAATAATCTTAACATAAAACATGAAACTTTGTGGCATTCACACATAATCATAGAGAATCATTTCTTGTTAGTCAAGACTCATTTCCAAGACTATCTTAGTGGACAAAGTCCCTTTCTGAATCGAGTAACCCTCGTTTTAGTCCTGTTTCACTGAACCGGTATAACCTACCATTCCAGCCATGTCTATCTCATGAGATATAAAATCTTTACCCAATGCATTGGAGGGAGATATAGGTCCCACCCATCTCATAATGAATCCTTTCTTATGTGTGCCACAAAATCATAAATCATACATCATTTCATAACCCATGTAATAAAAATGGGATTCTTAAACAACATGACATCATAAAACAATTCATATACGATAAAGGGATACATAAAAATAATTCCATCACAACATAATCAAATCAATGTAATAATAGGGATAAAAACAGAACCCTATGTTATCTTAGATGGAAAATAATTTTGATAAAACACTTGAAATGAATTCTTGATGAAAATATCCTTTCTTCTTCAAAATAAATTTCTTTTCACAAAATGTCATGAAATTTTAAAAGAAAGGTATTTTTTTGAAAATAGTCATGAAATTTTTTGGAGGATGCTTCATGAAAATAAGGCTTTATAAAACAGTAGAAATCCGTTCGTGCCGTATAAGTTAAAAAAAACATTCTTCGTACTTTTGCCGGAAAAGTCAAAAAGTACCTCGTACGAAAAACGACAAAAGATTCCTTTCATACGTATTACTAAAAACTCACCGAAGGGTAAAAATGGATTTAAACAATTTTAGGTGGATGGAAATAATATTACATATTGAGTAAACATGGATGTGGATGATAAAATACACCCCAGTAAATACTTACGAAAAAACAATCTCGGATAAAAATGAGATTGTGATATTTCCCTTACCTTAGGTCCGATTTTCTTTGTTCGTGTCCGAAGCTCCTGTATAATGGTTTAAATAATGTTATTGACTTATTCCAGAATCATAAATATTGATATGATATCATATATGGTCATATTATTAGCTTCTTGTTAGTAATATTTCATTGTTACTTGTTACTCGGGTCTTTATAACTTTTTGTTCTTATGCGTGTTTTGTCGAATAAATTCTTATTCTTATCTTTAGGTTATAGATAATTCATTTACAGAATGGTATTAGTGTAGTATATACCATATTCATTCATTCAATTCATTTATATAATCATTATTAAATGAAGATCATGTAGAACGAGTCGCATCACATCGTGGAGACGGTATTCCGTACGTACGCACGAGTGATGATATCGTTCCTATGATCATGGAATTGTATTGGAGTATATATATATATTATTTCAGTATCAATATTACTTCATAATAATCATATATAGTTACTCATTACACCATTATACCCATCCTTGTAAGGTGATGGTGGAAAAATAGATTACACCACGGCGTGGAGACGGTATTCCGTACGTACGCACGCGCGGTGATTTCATTTTTCCGTAGGATGGATAGAAGGTGAATTAGGGTTGTTTCATATTTTATAATAACATATCAGTATGTAAGTAATACTTATGTTATTACTTTATCATGAAACAACTAAAGAAGAAGAAGTTGAAGAAGAAAGAAATTGAAATGATCGGTAATGGATATTACCTCTTCTTTGGAACGCCTCTTTGAATCCTCCACTTAAGGAACTAAGATTGGTCTTTGGAGAATACCAGGACCTCTAGGATTATTCTAGGGAAGTGGAGAGGAGAAAATGGCAGGGGTTGGCCGAGCTTGAGTGCTCAAATTGGTGTGAGGAGGAGGGGGAGGAGGTGCCCTTTTATAAGGGAGGAGAGGGGCACCTTAGGAATATCTCAAAATATTATTTTATATTAAAGTCAAAATCGGTTTATAATGGCTCCAAAGGGTCTTATTTCGAAGCTAAAGTGGGTATGGGTCGAAATCCTATCAACCAATAGGATTTAGACAAGTTTAGGGTATTATTTTAACCTTATCAATTAGATTTAACTCTAAGTTAATTAATTTAACTTTTACCGTGTCTTTTTGTTTTCTTTCACTATATGGTTAATACACTTACTATAACATGCCAAACGAACCCCAAATTGTATATTATTAACATATATATCCTTATCTAAGTCATTTGTCCGAACCTTAGATTTTTAGGAATACAATAACAATTAATAATATAATATTTTATTTAAAAACTATTTTGTGTCAATTTTGACACTATTTGATATATGATTTTTGTGAAAGTCATAAAAGAATTATATGTTCGAACAAAGTTGATTAAATCAACATTAATATATCATAGTAACCTAGAAAATTAGTGGAATTCATAAAAAGTCTCAAATTACATTCATTTGAGCATTTATAACATCAATTATATTAATATTTCCTTAAAAGGGTAATTACTGCATCACCGTTGTGTCATAAATAAATTAATTTATTTAAAGTCTAAAAATTATAAATAAAATATCATTATGTATTAAAGCTTTTTATCTTTCTAATGAATATTTATAGTCGAATTTATCTTATGTATAACCCCATATTAAAAATGTTTTAGTTATTAAACTTTGATTTTAACTATTTTAACTATTCATTAAATAATATAATATTAAATGTCATAATCTAATCCAAGTGGACCTAAATGGTCATATTATATTCATAAGGTTGTTTTTGGTCGAATTACACTTATCCAATAGAATTAGGACATTTGTTAGGGTAATAGTAATATCATATTTACCCTTAGTTACCCTATTTACTATTAACCGTGGTAAAAAAAAGTAAAAAGTTACTATTCACCAAAAATTATTTTCATCTCATTGAACCACATTTTACTTACTGACATCAACCGTGTCTCTCGGATTTTTGAAATTCCATTCACAGAAGTGGTAAAATTAAGTTTTATGCAAAATTCAGTTTTTAACCTACCACTTAGTAGTTTCACTATTCATCAAAAATTGATGTTTTTCAGAACAATGCCAAAATTTCATCCTAAGCTATATTTCATATTCCAAATTCAAAAATGAAGTCTATTTTACCAAATTCATAACATAGAAGTTGCATTAATTAATTTTATAATTAAATCCCGCTGTTAAAACAAATAGCGTGTTTTTAAGAAACAATATCTATCAAAAGATTGACACTTGTTTATGTCTGGTTTAAATGTGCAATTACATCCAATGACCAACATTGTATTAAATTGTAAAAATATATTCTAAATATACTTTAAAACTACTCCAATTAATAATTTATCACTATTAATTATTTCGATTAAAAAAGTTGTTTTTAGTAATTTTCACTATTCATCAGAATATGAAAGTTATCCGAAATGTACCAAAATTTCACCTTAGGCTAAATTCGATACTCCGAATCCAAAAATGAAGTTAATTTTGAAAAATAAGATTTACAGAATTTTAAAAAGTGGTTATTACTATTCATACCGGCTAGTTTTAATAATATTTTAATAGCATATCGTTGTTTAGTGAAACTCGGTATTGCGTATTACACACGCTATCGAGGAAGGTCGCGATTGCGTGTAATGCAAGGCAAGTCAAGGATGCGTGTTGTGCAAGCTCCTTTTGGTGTAGCGTACAACACAAGATATTAATAAAATTAAAAAGAATATTTTTTATAAAGTCTTGGGCTGTTACAGAATGAATGTAAAAGTCAATGGGTTTTATAAAATACAATTTAAAAGAAGAATATATATATTATCGAAATATGCATCAATTAAAGGAGATTGAGATGATGTCCCTTACCTTGTATCCGACATGACCCGTTCGTTCTTTAATTTCCTGAAAAATATACTAAATTAAATTTCTACTTGGTTAAGAACATTTTTTCAAGTTCATTATACCTTTTATATCACTTATTACAATGTTATAAACATTACTTAATCATTTAAGTTAATAATCGTCGTTTTGTTGATATTTGGTACTTGAGTCCTAAATGAACTTCTTATATTTACAAGTCGTTCATGTGGTCAATAGTTCATTATATCCAGAGATATATTGAGGATTTAGATATCATATATAATATATATATTCAGTATATATTTGTATTTATAACAGTATATAACATTTAGAGATAAGAAATGAAATGCACCGTTAATGGAGACGGTAAACCGTACATACCCATGAGCGCTACATTCATTTCTATTTCACATTTTATGGAGTGAAAACATAATGATACATTGATATATTATAATTCCACTATATAATCATATATAATATCATTAACTTCTTCCTTTATACGTACCACATATGGTATGAATGAGTCATATCACTTTAGGGGGCGGTAGTCCGCACTTCCTCAAATGAAATTATCACGTTTACCCATAATGGAAACCATAAAGGTATGATATAAATGGGAAATACAGAAGAATAAAGAAAAAATAAACACAATATATTTAATATTTAAATACAGTTCCATCATAATGGCCACCATGATAGGATGTGGGAGATAATCGAATAATCATTGTTTCGTGAGGCGTTAGTTTTCCATCCACATAAGCAGTATCTTTTTCACCCATTAGATAGAGGTGAGTGTAAGTGTAGTTCAAATACTTCTCCTAAAAGCATACTAGTATATTGAGGATACTTCTGTTGTTATAAAAGAATGTAATAAAAAGATTTTAGGGGTTAGAAAAGTAAAATAAAAGAAAAGAAGTTTAGAGAAATTGTTTCCTTTAATTTCGGAAACTCCCTTTGGTTTGAAGAAAAAGGACATCATGAAGTGCCTTCTGCATAAAATAAGGCTTCTAAGTGGAGGATAGGGATGTAGAGAGATTACTTAAGGAGATATTGGACAAGAAAAGTGGCTCGAGAGGTATGAAGAATGGGTTAGAAATGGTGTCCTTTTATAAGGGGGAGGAGGGGCTCTTTATGAACTTTTGAAACAATTATTTTATTATAAACATATTATCGGTTTCAAAAGGCCCAAAAATAATTAATGTTAATGATAATATGACTCATGGTCGAAATAAAATCATCCAATAATAATTGGATATGTTTTGGATACTGTTTTAATTTTTATAATATTATTTATTTAAATCATTTATTAATGAGGTAAATACTGCATCATTATTGTGTAACAAATAATTTAATTTATTTGATGTCTAAAAATTATAAAAAAAATACTATGATGTATGAAATCTTTTTTATATTTCTAATGAATAATTATAGTCGAAAATATAACTTATATAACACCATGTAAAAATTAATTTACTAAAATATTTTTGTTTATGTCATTTTTGTCATTGCTTTAAGTTAATTAAAATAAAGTGTCATTATCACTCTTAAGTGGCTCTATGGGGTCCCAAAATCGACCTAAGGATGCCCATGGTCAGCCATGACTCATCCAATAAGGTTCAGATAAGTGTTATGGTAATTGTATACTAATTTAATATTATTTTTACCTTAAATTATACTATTTACCTTTAATTGTGGTAAAAAATGTCAAAAGATACTGTTGACCAAAAATTATTTTCATCTTATTGAACCAAATTTTACATATTAATAACAACCTTTTATGTCAGATTTTCAAAATTTTATTTACATAAGTGGAAAATGTTCATTTAAATGAAAACTTTAGTTTTTGAACTACTACTAAGTGGTTTCACTATTTATCAAAAATTGATGTTTTTCAGAAAAATACCAAAAAATCACCCTAAGCTATATTTGATATTTAGAATTAAAAAATGATATCTATTTTAAAAAATTCATAACACGGAAGTGGAATAAATTAATTTAATATTAATTCCCACTGTTAAAACAAAAGTAGTGTTTTTAAGAAATAATAACTATCAAAATATTGATAGTTGTTTTTGTCCAATTTTAAAGTGAAATTGCTTCCAATGACCAACATTGGATTAATTGGTAAAAATATAATCTAATTAAAATTTAAAACCAATTAAAATGTTAATCTATCCATATAAATATATTTTATTAAAAGGAAGTTTTGAATTAAAATACAACATTTATACTTTTTCATTAAAAATTGAGTTTTATTAAAAAAATTCCAAAAATTTACCCAAAGTGAATTTTGATGTATCGATTCAAAATAATAATTTATTTTGGTCAAATAAAATTTATAAAAGTGACTAAAACTATATTTAAAGAATGTTCTCCATTAAATGGTGGTAAATCGACCTTTTAAAGTAAATTACTCTTAAAATTAGATTCATTCACATTTTAAGCCTCTAACATTGATTGGATAAATGTAAATACTTCAACAAACATGTATAATCATATTGTAGTTAGTTTTATTCATTCCCACCAATACAAAAGCAAGGATTTAACTACCATTTAAAATAATAATATTATATTGTTAGCATGAAACGTAAGATTTCAAATAAACCCATTGTTGCGTATCAGGTACGCCATCAAAAATATAAATCCATTTAAAGTAAAATTAATATTTAATTTACAAAATATTAACAAAAAAGAGAATTTATTATTTATTTATTTACCTAGGATGTTACATCCATCCCCCTTTTTAGAAATTGTGTCCTCACAATTTTATTCACTTATCAAATAAGTTGGAGTATTTATACCTCAAAGCATTTTCATATTACCAAATTGCCTCATCAACCATATGGTTTTTCCACAAAACCATTTCCTGATGAATTACCTTATTCCACAACACCTGATCACTATGGTCAAGAATTTGGACTGGTTTATCCTCATATGAGATATTCTCAAAAAATTAAACTACCTTTGGTCTTAAAACATGAAATGGATCTGCCATATACATTCTCAACTTTGAATCATGAAAAACAATGTGTACCTAGGATAAACATGGAGGTAAATCCACTCTGTAGGAAACTGATCCAACTTTTTCCAGGATTTCATAAGGTTCAATGAACCCCGAACTCAACTTTACCTTCTTTCCAAAATGCATCACACTTTTCCATGGAGAAAATTTTAGAAATACATGATCACCTACCTCAAAAGAATGATCCTTTCTCCGATTATCCGCATAACTTTTCAGCCTACTCCGAGCTATTCCCATGTTCTTCTGAATCAACGGAACTTTTTCTCCCATCTCTTCTACCAATTCTGGTCCCATCAGTTTCCTTCCACTTACTTCATCCCAAAAAATTTGAGTTCAACACCACTTTCCATATAATATCTCAAACTGAGCCATCTGTATAATGGGAAGAGAAATGTTATTATATGAAAATTCAACCAAAGAATGATGTTGGTCCCAACTTCCATGGTAATCCATTGAGCAAGAACATCGCATATCCTCTAAGTTCTGAATTCTTCATTCTGATGTCCCATCTGATTGTGGAAGAAATGTTGTAATAAAATTTAATTCACTACCGAATGACTTCTAAAGGCCTTTCCAAAAGTTAGAAGTAAACCTGGGATCACGATTACACACAATGGATAGGGTAACACCATGTAACCTGAATATCTATTTAACATACAACTGAAAATGTTGATCCGGAGACTAAGTATCTCAAATATGAAGGAAATGAGCAGATTTAGTCAATCGAAGTACAAAACCCCAGATTTCATTATTACATCGAGATGTCTTTGGTAATCCCACAACAATGTCCATAAATATATTTTCCCAAATCTAATATGGCATCGGTAATGACTGAAACATCGCTTTCGGTAACTGCCTCTCTTCTTTAACCTGCTGACAAGTCAAACGCTTCACAGTAAAATCAGTAATATCACTTTTCATTCCATCCCACCAGTAATACACATAATGATCTACGTACATCTTAGAACTGCCTAGATGAACTGAAAATGAATAACTATGAGATTCACATAACAACTCATTCTTCAACTGTGAATCATAAGGCACACATAATCTTTTCCCAAACCTTAAAAAAAATCATTATCAACGCTAAATTCTGGCAGCCTACCATTCTGAACTAACTCTTCCTTTTTCTGTAACTCACTGTCTTTCTTCTGTACTTGATTAATTCTATTTAATAGAGATGATTTCATTGACACCTGAAACAAAACAGAATAATTTCCTACACCAAAAACTTCTATACCAAATTTCATCAAATCAAAAACCAAAGGATCTTGTTCGAAACATATCATGGTTAATGAAACATTAATTTTTTGACTTAAGGCATCAACCACTTTATTTTCATTTCCTGGATGGTAATGGATCGTTCAATAATAATCGATGATCAATTCCAGCCATCTCCTCCTTCTCAGGTTCAATTATTTTTGAGTGAGTATAAACATTAAACTTTTTTGATCAGTATATATTTAAAACATTAATCCATATAAATGGTGCCTCCATATTTTTATAACAAAAACAACTTCAGCTAATTCCAAATCATGTGTAGGGTAATTTAACTCATGAGGAATCAACTAAAGAAAAGCATAATAAATTACCTGATCATTCTACATAAGGACACAAATAAGTCTGTTCCACTAAGCATCACTATCAATAACAAATTGACCATATTTTGAAAGTAAAACCAAAACTGGAGGATTTAGCAATATTGTTTTCAATTCCTGAAAACAATCAACACATTCTTTTTCCCAGATAAACAAAAAAAAATTTCAAGTTAACATAGATATTGGACTAGATAACTGGGAAAAAATCTCAAAAAAACACTGGTAATAACCTACCAAACCAAGAAAACTATGAATCTCGGTAATATTTGTGGGTCTTGGCCATTTTTCAACAACTTTTTTTAGTAGGATCCATATTTATGCAATTATTTGAAACAATGTGACCAAGGAAAGAAATTTCTTGTAACCAAAACTCACAATTGCAGAATTTTCCATACGGTTTCTATTCTTTTAAGGTTTTAAATACAACCCTTATATTATGTTAATTCTCTTATTTACTTTTTGAATAAACCAAAATATCATCAATGAACACAACAATAAAATTATCCAGGAACTCACCACTATTGCAGAAAACATTTTTTACGTCGGTTATTTTTCATTATTTACGTCGGTTTTTTGGCGACGTTAATACGGACGACGTTATAAATAACGTTTTTTTACGTCAGTTATTTAAAACCCGACGTAACATCCCTAACATCACGGTGTTTATCACGTCGGTTCATATAATAACTGATGTGATAAATATGCGCGGGGGGGGGGGGGGGCGTTTATCACGTCGGTTATCTTCTAAAACGACGTGATAAAACGCCTGGGATATTGTTTATCACGTCGGTTATGACATAACCGACGTGATTAACCCTTCCCCAGGCCTATTATCACGTCGGTTTCTTAAATAACCGACGTGATAAAAGGCCCGGGAACGGTTTAGCACGTCGGTTCTCGATAAAACCAACGTGATAAACCCCTACCGATTTATTTACCACGTCGGTTATAAAATAACCGACGTGAAAGCGATATATATATATATTTAAAATAATTGCACTGCTCTCACCAAAAAGCAACCAGAAACCAAACAACAAAAATAACCATGCCAGCCCTCCCCCAAGCCCCAACTGAACCCCACCCTCATCTATACCCACCTAACAACCTGGCCAGCCCTCCCCCACCACATTGGAGCCCCACCACAAACCTTGGACACCCCCACCCCTTGGACAGCCCCCCACCCTCATTTACACCCCGATGACCCCAAGTACAGCCTCAAACACCCATTGGACACCCCTCCCATATCCCTTGGACACCCCCACCCCTTGGACAGCCCCCCACCCTCATTTACACCCCCAAGACCCCTAGTATAGCCTCAAACACCCATTGGACACCCCCCACACCTTGACAGCCCTCCCAGACCCCTTGGACACCCCCCCGACCCCTGGACACCCCCCGACCCCTGGACACCCCCCCCCCCCCCCCGAGCCCTTGGACAGCCCCAAACACCCCTTGGACACCCCTCACATATCCCTTGGACACCCCCCACCCCTTGGACACCCCCCACCCCTTGGACAGCCCCCCCACCCTCATTTACACCCAACCGGCCCCTTGGACAGAACTCCCAGACACCTTGGACACCACTCCCATATCCCTTGGACACCCCCCACCCCTTGGACACCCCCACCCCTTCGACAGCCCCCCACCCTCATTTACACCCCCCGAACACTAGGACAGCCCCAAACACCCCTTGGAAACCCCTCCCATACCCCTTGGACACCCCCCACCCCTTGGACACCCCCACCCCTTGGACATCCCCCCACCCCCTGGACACCCCCCCAACCCCTTGGAACCCCCCCCCCCCCCCCCGACCCCTTGGAAACCCCCCCATCCCCTTGGACATCCCCAAACACCCCTTGGACACCCCTCCTATATCCCTTGGACACCCCCCACCACTTGGACACCCCACCCCTTGGACAGCCCCCCCCCCCACCCTCATTTACACCCAACCGACCCCTTGGACAGCCCCAAACACACCTTGGACACCCCCTCCCATATCCCTTGGAAACCCCCCACCCCTTGGACACCCCCACCCTCATTTACACCCCCCCGACCCCTAGGACAGCCCCAAACACACCTTGGACACCCCTCCCATATCCCTTGGACACCCCCCAAACACCCACCCACCCCCTTGGAACCTCTCCCCCCATACCAAAATCCAGACCAGAAAAACCATCAACAGTAGACCAAAACAAGAAGTAGAGAAAAATTAAACATTCACTTATATAACATTCAAAACTTACACTGTCAACTTCAAAAAAAACTAAATCCAACCTAAAAGACTACGAAATACACAATTACATTGACAATATTCAAAATTACATTTTACATTACAAACAACTAAAAGTCAATAAAACCTGTAAAATAATTTGACCACTCCACTTGTAAGTGTTTGATATCTTCAGCAGTAAAGGGTTGAGGGTCATCAAAAAGCTACAAAGGAAAAGGATAGTAGTCAACGTGTATAATGAATAAATCAAATTGAAATATTATGAGAAAGAGGAAATCTTACCAGGTCAAAACTCAGAACTGTCCCAGTTGATATTATTTCATACATAAATCTTAACATGTAATATCCGCATTCGATGATGACTTGTTGCTCATGACATTTCTGTTTGAATGAGTGTAAATTAAATATATTATTTTTATGTAATAAATCAAAATGTACAAATTATAAATGGATATTTACCTTCGCATGTACATATTTGATCTTGAAATTCCTTTTCTTTGCGCTTTTTCAAAAGTGGACCCATGCCCTGTTAGAAAATAATACAAATGGGGTAAATTTAAAATTCAGTATAATATATACAACTATTGTGAAATTGAAACTTACGTTTCCAATATATTCTTAAAACTTTCTCGCACATCATCATGGAGAGAGCATATCCAATAAAGTGCTTTCTCCCTAGGGAAAAAAACCCCTAACATCCAATGATCCCTGATAAAAGGAAATTTAACATTAGTGGTTTTTTATGTTAAAAGATAATTAACTCTTTGAGAGGGATGTGTTTCATACCTCTCACAAAAAGGCATCATCCAACACTGTGTGATTACATTCTTTTCAAATCTATCAGCAATATAAATCATTCTTTGTTCCTCATCCAATGCACATGCTTCAGGGGAAATCAATTGTGGGTCCACGAATCCATATACATCTGTCAGCTCATTCCTCTCACAAATTTTATACAGATACCTAATACAAAGCAGACATAAGTATACATTTTTAATAATTATAACGCAAGGAAAAGGTGTTAAGACTTACATGATAAAAATTTGCACCACGTTGATGCCCAACTTATCTCCAGTGACAAACACCATGATATCGGTTTTCATAATCCCCACACTTAGTTCACATCCACAGACATGAGCTTCCATTGTAATGTCATAATGATCCGCCCACAAATTTGAATATCTTGACAATTTGTCAAGACTGCTAGTATCTGCATCTGATGTCATAGCTATCTGTCTTTGTTGTTGTCTATACAATATTTCTTTACCTTTGGAGTATTACTATAAAAATAAATTGAAAAATATATTAGTTTTCAAATGATAAAACATTAATAAAAATATAAAATAAAAGATATAACATCCATACCTCTATGGTAATGAGTCAAAGAAGTCTGGATGGCCAAAGTAAAAAATGGCCGATACTATGTCCAACTGTCGTCACCTCATCTGTAGGTAATGGTATCCGAGCTGATCTATCTATAATATCATGTACAGTGACCCTCTGATTCTCTACCTCTAACTGTTGATGATGAACTGTATCTCCTATACAATATACCATCCCATATGCAACTATATGATGTTGAGGATCATCAACATACAACTCACAATAAGTATGTAGCTGCGGCGGAGGAGGAGGATCAAAAATGGGGTCCGCAGGCTGAGGTGGGGGAGTGGGAGCTACTGGGAGAGGTGGAGTGGGAGCTGCACCCTGAAATTGTCTTTGAAAATCTGCAAACATAAACTGCACCGATGCTCTAATCTTGTCCTCCATTGTCGCATTAATATTATGGACTTCAGCCTCCAAGGATTCTATTTTTTTATAAACTCCCTCAACGTTAGAAGTTGAGGAACGTGGCAACACTTTTCTTACCGATACACCTGCCAGATATCCTCTTACACGGCCAGGATGTTCGGGCTTTCCCAATGCCACAGATAAAATATCTTCCCTCCCAGATGGTGTAAATGTCCCCTGTGAACTCTGCTCCTCAAGAGAGTCCTGTAATAATTAATTGAACATTTCTATAATGATTGGAAATATATGACGAAAATAGTAAACTTAAATAAATAAAATAGATATCTTACAATCCTCTCAACTATGAGTCTCGATTCTTCCGAAAGATATTGTCCTTTTTTGCCCTTCCGAGCTCTTTTCCATTTCTCATGTCTAGATGGAGGGGATGGAGGGGCCACCTCTCCAGAGCTTCAAGACTCAGCTCTTAGTTGTTGAAATTTTTCTGCCATCATTTGTTCTTCCAATAATGCATACCCTCCCTGAGATAAACTATGAGGGTATTCATTTTTAGATTGGATCTCTTGATGAGCTTTCCTTGTTTTCTGTAAATTAAGAATAAGTAATCATTAACAAAACAATAATAAGGTCATTTATATAAGAAAGCTTATAAAAGTTTACATTGCCCTTACCAAAAATGATTCTTTTCTTCTACTTTCAAAAAATTGTCTCCATGTGTCTTCATCTATAAAAGGATATATACGACATGGATTCTCACGACTCCTATGACCATAAATGAAATCAGATGAGAGGGTTGATTTGAAATCCCTCCATCTCCTAGCAGCCAACGATAAGTATTTCTTCCTGACTCCTCCAGTGTCAGGAATATCAAATGTCATTTGATAAAAAAGAGGTTAAAAATATTATATATACTAGAAACATTTAAAGAACAGTCAAACAATAAAAAAATATATTACCAAAATGGTCTCCCACAGCTGAGAAATTATCGCCTTATCCACACTTCTCCAATCATCATAGAGAATGCTTACTTTGCTCTTAGCCTGAGTTGCTACAAAACCCTTAAAATCATTAGCATTTGGACCTCTAGGAAGATCATCATCATCAAACTCCACGACTATCCTCTCCTCCTTCGTACGGGAAAGTGATAATTTTGGTAAACGTGTGCACCCATGCTTACCAACCTTTGAACTCTTTTTCGTAATAGGATCATGTGAATGTTCCTCCCCAGATGTATGACCAATATGCTCATCTCCAGAATCATGTGGCTGATCAACTGATTGATCTGTCATTTTCCTTCAAATCAATAAAACAAACATTAGTTCACAAATATACAAATTCAAATATTGTAATACTACTTAATCAGAAAATAGAAACGTGTACTAAATTACATAATAGTAAACATTGGTAATATGGTAAGCATGTTAAACAATGATAAACATGGTAAACACTGTCTGTTGTACCCCTATCTCTTGGATTTTAATGATCACAATCACTCTTATTATTTTCTAACTTGTTTTCAAGTGTTTTTTTTGATAGGCAAAAGGTTGCCAAGGAGTTGGCCCAAGAAAGATGAATAGTGGACTCACTGAGTCCACCGGTCCGCCGGTGTGAGCTCACCGGCCAGCCAGAGGACCCAGGCAGTAGACTTTCCCACTTCCTGGTGTCACCGGCCGGCCGCTGGATCACCACCGGCCAGCCGGTGGACCAGACAGCCTTGCTCTGTCTGGACCACCGGCCGGCCGGTGCGCCCAGGACTTCTCCTCTTTACGGTTTTTATTGTTTTATCATTTTGGTTTGATACATGTTTTAATAAGTAAAAAATTTACAATATCTACCATTATATGAAAAAACTAAATGTAAACAAGAAATAAACATGTGTTACCTGTAATTTTAGGAATGTACAGTTGGATTGTTTTCCCAAATTCCTTCGTCGTGATCATTCCTTATGGAACAAACCATGTCTTCAACATACTCATCATTATGTTCTATTAATCTTTCCATGGAAGTAGGGATCTCACATAAATCAGCATCTTCATCAAATTCATCCTCACCAACATATTGTTTTTTCCCTTGTAAAACAACAGCCCACTGCATATTTGATTGATCTAATACATAGAAAATTGTTTTGGCATGTGTTTCCATTATAAAAGAATCAGCTGTGTCTTCCAATCTATTCAGATTAACAAGTGTCATTCCAAATTCATCGTGCCTGACACTGTTGTTAGCGATAAACCATTTACAGTTAAAAACAGGAACTTTAATTTTAAAGTAATCAGCCTCCCATATGTCTTCAATCACTCCATAATATGCACTTGATGCCGAAATTGGGTTTCTGTCCTTAGCACTCGAAAAATGCATTGCTTCTGCAAACACCAATACACCACTATTCTGAACTGCACTTCTGTTGTCCTGAGCTTTCGTATGAAATGTATAGCCCTTAATGTCATAAGCGGACCATGTTATCACATTTAAAGATGGACCACCCACTATCCATTTTAATGTCTCTGATACATCTGATCTACCAAGCAAGGTCTTTTTAAACCATGGCAAAAAAGTTTTGTTGTGCTCATTCAAAATCCACATTTCTTTCTTCTTTGGATGACATTGTTTCAACTCATTAATATGCAATGTGATATACGGTTGAACATCAGCTATGTTATTCAAGATGTATGATTCTAACTTCTTCATCTGTTCAGCTGACAGTGATTTTACTTTCAAGCCACGAATCCCCATTCCCTCATTATTAACCCGTTCATGGCGAGATGGAGGCAAAACTATGTGTTGCGCCGTAGCCAAGAAGCTCGTACAAAACTCTGCTACCTCCTCAGAAATATACATTTCAATAATGGAGGCTTCAGGTCGATATGGATTTTTAACATATCCCTTTAATATTTTCATATACCTTTCAAAAGGATACATCCAACGAAGATATACAGGTCCACAAAGCTTTATTTCTCGAACCAGATGAATCATTAAATGCACCATCATATCAAAAAAATTTGGAGGAAAATACATTTCCAAATGACAAAGTATAAAAATTGCATCCTTTTCCAAAATGTTAAAAGCATTCACATCAATCGCCTTGTTACAAATTGAATTGAAAAAATAACACAACCTCATTATAGTCTTTATAACACGGATGGGCAATATTCCACGCAGTGCAACTGGTAGAATTTGTTGCATCATGACGTGACAATCATGTGATTTCATACCTATCAACTTCAAGTCTTTCAATGAGACAAAATTTTTTACATTTGATGAATAACCTTGAGGAACTTTTATATCATGAAGACACTGACAGAAGCTACTTTTCTCCCTCTTCGATAATGTATGACAAGCCGGGGGAAGAAATGTTTGTCTTCCTTTAGGAGTGGGAGCTAAATCCAAACGTATTCCCATTGATAGTAGGTCTATCCTTGCATTCAACCCATCTTTTGTCTTTCCTTTAATATCTAGAAATGTTCTGATCAAAGAATCACAGATATTCTTCTCCATGTGCATGACATCAATATTATATTTGACTTCATGATACCTCCAATATGGTTGCTCAAAAAATATTGACCTTTTCTTCCAAATATGTCTATCATTACCAGATTTCTGTGTCTTTCCCAATGTCACATCATGGTTTTTCACCCTCTCAAAATACAAATCTGGGGATAAAGGTTTTGGAGCAGTATCAAATTCTTGTGAGCCATTGATTTCCTTTTTTAGTCTTCTATAAGGGTGATTCATAGGCAAAAACTTTCGATGACCCATGTACACTGTTTTCCTCCCATGATGCAATTGACTATATGACGTCTGTTGTTCGCAAATTGGACATGCTTTATGCCCTTTAACACTGTATCCAGACAAATTTCCATATGCTGCGATGTCATTTATAGTGAATAGAAGCACTGCATGCAGTTGAAAATATTCCATTTTATAAGAATCATACACCCTAATACCATCAGCCCATAACAGTTTCAAATCATCAATCAGCGGTGACAAGTATACATCAATATCATTGTCAGGTTGCTTTGGACCAGAGATCATGATACTCAACATGACATATTTGCGCTTCATACAAACTTCAGGAGAGAGGTTGTAAATTACCAATAAAACAGGCCATGAACTATGTGTGCTACTGAAGGTTCGGTATGGATTCATTCCATCTGTGCACAAGCCTAGTCTCAGATTTCTAATTTCATTTCCAAATGTAGGGTACTGGGCATCAATTTTCTTCCATTGTGGACAATCAGCTGGATGACGTATTTTTTCATCACATACCCGCTCATCAGCATGCCATCTTAACCTTTTTGCATCATGTGAATTAGCAAATAAACGTTTGAAACGAGGAATTATAGAAAGATACCAAAATACCTTTGAAGGGAGCTTTGTAATCTCTACATCAGCTTGTGATTTTTCATTCACCTTATACCGTGATGTCCCACATTTAGGACACTATTTCAGAAATTCATATTCCTTCCTATATATAATGCAGTCATTCGGATAGGAATGTATTTTCCTGTATCCCAATCCCATCGGGCATAATATTTTTTTGGCCTTATAATGTGAATCTGGAAGATCGTTATCTTTTGGAAGAATGTATTTCATCAATTGTAGCAGCTCTGTAAAACTTCTGTCACTCCATCCATGTTTTGCCTTCAGGTTAATAAATCTTAACACCGCTGACAAAACCGTAAAACCTGTACAACCAGGATATAATGGTTTTTCGGCATCACCATATAGACATGCAACTGTCGGTTCTATCTCAATTTGTTCTGCTACAATATCGCGAATCATTTCTTCAATTCCATCGAAGTTACCATCTTGTGAATCATTATCATCAATGACATTCTGTCCAGTTTCGCCATGCCAAATCCAAGGGTTGTAACTCGGATTGAAACCATGAAAAATCAGATGATCTTTTATCTCTCTACTTTTCAACTTCTTCATATTCAGACATTTCAGGCATGGACAGAAAAAAATGTCACTACTTGGAACATTTCGTTTAGCAAATTCCAAAAAGGCATCAACACCTTCCTCGTATTCATTGCTCATTCGATGTGCCATAATCCAACTTCGACTCATTATTACCTATAACAAATAGCAAAAATATATATATTTTTTAGATAAGACAAATATATGTTTATATGAAAAAAATCATAATTTGAATGTAAACAATTTTGAAATATAAAACAAATTGATTTGTAAACCCCCCTGGACACCCCCCGACCCCTCTGGACAGCCCCCCACCCCTCTTGGACACAACCCCCCACCCCCGACCTGCTTGGACACCCCCCTGGACACCCCCAACCCTCTGGACATCCCCCCCACCCCTCCTAAACACCACCACCACCCCTACCCCCTTGGACACCCCCCTGGACACCCCCAACACCCACCCACACCCTTGGACAGCCCCCCACACCCACCCACCCCCTTGTAAACCCCCCTGGACACCCCCGACCCCACTCGACAGCCCCCCACCCCTCCTGGACACCACCCCCCACCCCCTACCCCCTTGGACACCACCCTGGACATCCCCCAACCCTCTGGGCAGCCCCCCCACCCACCCGGACAACCTCAAATACCCTCTGGAGAGGCCGCCACCCACTTGGACAGCCCCCCACACCCATCCACCCCCTTGGACACCCCCCTGGACACCCCACTGACCCCTCTGGATAGGCCGCCACCCCCTTGGACAGCCCCCCACACCCACCCATCCCCTTGGACACCACCCTGGACACCCCCTGACCCCTCTGGACAGCCCCCGACCCCTCTAGAAAGCACCCCCACCCCTCCTGGACACAACCCCCACCCCCGACCTGCTTGGACACCCCCTGGACACCCCCAACCCTTCGGACAGCCCCCCACCCCTCCTAAACACCACCCCCACCCCCTACCCCCTTGGACACCCCCTTGGACACCCCCCAACACCCACCCACACCCTTGGACAGCCCCCCACACCCACCCACCCCCTTGTAAACCCCCCTGGACACCCCCCGACCCCTCTGGACAGCCCCCCCGCCCCTCCTGGACACCACCCCCACCCCCTACCCCCTTGGACACCCCCTGGACATCCCCCAACCCTCTGGACAGCCCCCCACCCACCCGGACAACCCCAAATACCCTCTGGAGAGGCCGCCACCCACTTGGACAGCCCCCCACACCCATCCAACCCCTTGGACACCCCCCTGGACACCCCACCGACCCCTCTGGACAGGCCGCCACCCCCTTGGACAGCCCCCCACACCCACCCATCCCCTTGGACACCACCCTGGACACCCCCCGACCCCTCTGGACAGCCCCCGACCCCTCTAGAAAGCACCCCCACCCCTCCTGGACACAACCCCCCACCCCGACCTACTTGGACACCCCCCTGGACACCCCCAACCCTCTGGACAGCCCCCCACCCCTCCTAAACACCATCCCCCACACCCTACCCCCTTGGACACCCCCCTGGACACCCCCCAACACCCACCCACACCCTTGGACAGCCCCCCACAACCACCCACCACCTTGTAAACCCCCCTGGACACCCCCCCGACCCCTCTGGACAGCCCCCCACCCCTCCTGGACACAACCCCCCACCCTCGACCTGCTTGGACACCCCCCTGGACACCCCCCAACCCTCTGGACAGCCCCCCCCACCCCTCCTAAACACCACCCCCACCCCCTACCCCCTTGGACACCCCCCTGGACACCCCCCAACACCCACCCACACCCTTGGACAACCCCCACACCCACCCACCCCCTTGTAAACCCCCCTGGACACCCCCCGACCCCTCTGGACAGCCCCCCACCCCTCCTGGACACCACCCCCCACACCCTACCCCCTTGGACACCCCCCTGGACACCTCCAACCCTCTTGATAGCCCTCCCACCCCCCCTGGAATCACTGAAAATTTACCATAACAAGAAGTTGGGCCATTCAAAGAATGTTTTTAGGTGTGGAGGAAGAATTGAGTTTCAATAGATAGAGAAGGAACTCGACATTAGGTTGTCTATTCCAGGTGTGGATTTGAAGGAGTTAATGTTTGTTCAGTGACCAAAGAGATTGAATCAGAAATTCAGATGTTGTGCCATTTTCTCACGATGAGGATGAATAATTGGTGGGGTTTGACTTTTAAATGGAGAGCTTAGAAGACCATCATATTTTCTATAGATCAGTAAAGGATGTTAGCATCGAACATAAGGCTTAAGGGATGCTTTCAGATACAAATATGTATGTTGATGGATGCAATGGATCTAGTAGAGGTTCTAGAAAGAATGGTGGTTTTATTTGTTTAGGATAAGTAGTGAAGATAAAACCAGTAAATTTTTTACTTGCTGAAAAGAGGGTATCTAAAATTTTTAACATGCCGAGGGGAAATCTGGCGAGTCCTCCTCGTGAAACTTTGTTTGCAGGGGGTGAAAATGGTGATGTGATCCCAAATCCATGCACCTATTCCATGGTTGTGTCTGAATAAAGTAGTAACAACTGTAAAAGGGCAACCCATCCAAATGGACACGCCCCAACCCTCTCGGGGATTTATAGAAAACGATGAAAAATTAGTGAAATCATAAAATTAGTCAATATTGCAAGTCGAACAAATAGATCTAGGGATGATAAATAAGATTATGGTGCCAAAACGAGTTAAAAGGGTTCGCAATCGAAGAATCTTAGCTAGTTTCAACAAAAAAATCACAACATATATATATATATACTATCCGTGAAAAAAATGAACGAGTGGGAGGATTACCTGAGTGCTGCGAGTTTAGATGATTGATCCGAGGAGATTAAATATGAGAAACGATGATCGCAAAACGAATCTAAACCAACGAAATGGACGAGCCGATTCGGGTTTACGCGCGAGAGAGACGAGTCGTGACTGTCGAAGGTAAACTCACGAATGACAATCCACATTTTTAAATGAGTTATCACGTCGGTTATTCAATAACCGACGTTATAATTTTTTTAAAAACTTTTATAACGTCGGTTAATCAATAACCGATGTAAAAACCTTCCTCCGATTCTTTTTTTACGTCGGTTATTTTATAACCGACGTTATAAAGGGCTCAAAATCTACGTTTTTTTACGTCGGTTATTCCATAACCGATGTCAAAAACATCTGCGGATTCTTTTTTTACGTCGGCTATAAAATAACCGATGTAGAAAGGCCTTCGAAAACCGCGTTTTTAACCTCGGTTATTTTTATAACCGACGTAAAAAACGAAGCCGCGCGATTAATAACGTCGGTTATAAAAATAACCGACGTTAAAGGTGTACCGAACACAGGTTTTTACGTCGGTTATTAAATAACTGACGTAAAAAACCTCGTTTTACATATTATGACGTCGGTTTTATATAACCGACGTAAAAAATGGTGACGTAAAAAACGTTTTCTGCACTAGTGCACAGTAAATTCTATTCATAAGATCCATGAATATAGCAGGTGCATTTGTTAAACCAAAAGGCATAACTAAAAATTCATAATGGCCATATCTAGTACGAAATGCAGTAATTTGAATGTTTTCTGCCTTTAATTTCAACTAATTGTACCTCAACCTCAAATCAATCTTCAAAAAATACTGACCTCCCAGGAGCTATTCAAAAAAATCATCGATATGATGCCATGGATAATTGTTCTTGACAGTGATTTTATTTAATGAACTATAATCAATCTAAAGTCTCATTGAACCATATTTCTTTTTTTAAAAAAATAATACAGAAGAACCCCATGATGATGCGCTAGGTCAAATGATACCTTTATCTATTAACTCCTATACTTTCTTTTTTAACTCTGAAAGTTAGATTTGATCCATTCGATAAGGGGGTTTTGAAATTATCTTAGCATCTGGAACTAAGTCAAAAGTAAATTCACCTTCTCGACCAGGTATAATAATAGGAAATTCACCAAGAAATACATCAAGGTACTCATTCACCACTGGAACATCATTAATCTGAACAGTTCCTCTATTTTCAACAATATGTGCAAGGTAACATTCATTTCAGTCTTTTACTTGTTTCTCACCTTCCTGATATTTTATCAAAATAAAGTGTTCATTATGGAATACAAACGGAAAATCATTTTGAAAATAAACCAATTTAGCTCTGCAGTCAATCTTAGCATGATAAAAACATAGCCAATACATGCCCAAAATAACATCAAACTATACTAGAGGAAAAACAATATGGTCTGTATGTAGATTCATTCTGCACACTAGGACATGAAGGTTCTTATAATTTCTTTTTGTCTCATCATTTCCTCAAGGTGTTTTTACCATAAGTTCTGGATCCATAACTTGAGATGGATTTCCCAATTTAAAATAAAACTTCTCAGAAATGAAAGAATGTGTAGAACTTGAATCAACCAACACATTGGATTAATCTGAACAAGCAAATAGTGTACCTGATACTACTTCATTTGATGGACCAAAATCTCCGGAAGTAGTTGAAAAGTATTTCACCACCCCTTTATACTTGTATTTTGGTTGCTTTGCCTTCATTGAGTTCATCACTGGACACTTATTTTCATAATGACCAATTTCATTACACATAAAACATATTACCACTAGTTTTTCAATGCCTCCTTGATAATATTCCTTATAGTTACGAGAAATATGACCAGACATTCCACACCTGTAGCACTTCAAGGATTTTGATAAAAAATCTCCAGGATTCTTTTTACCTCACTTTTCAAAAGATGGATATTTAGTTTTCTTACCTCCATGCTTATTTGATGAATTCTTTCCCTTTGACTGCCAACTAGACCTCTTATTCTGTTGTTTTTCAAAGAACCCATGATCATCAACAATATCTATTTCCACCTTCTCCACACATCGAAAAGGTTTTTCATCACTTTTGAACTCACAATAGGCTAATGATATTTGATATCACGACCTCAATCTTGAGTAAAATCAATTTATTTTACTATCATGATCTCAAATAAAATCGGGAGCATACCTTGCCAGACGAATGAACTTTCCTTCGTAAACAGCCACTGAGTCATCCTCCTACCTCAATTCCACGAATTGTGTTTCCATCTTATGTCGAGCTACGTTAGGAAAATATTTTACAAGGAACATACATTTGAATTCATCCCAAAAACGTTCATCAATATCCTCTCTATCCCTTATATTTTTCACCATCGACCACCACCGATCAACATCACCATCAAGATGGTAAATAGAGAGACTTACCGTTTGATGTTCTGAACAAACCATGACATCGAAAGTTTTCTCTAATTCTTTAATCCACCCTTTTTATAGCATTGGGAAGATGATCCTCTGAATGATGGGGGATGTTTCCTCATAAAATGAACCACTACTGACTTGTTTATCTATGTTAGAATCGGCTGATCTTGTGTATGTATACCATAACCATTTATAGCCTGAGTCAATTGTGCCATCACTGTAACAAACTCTTCAGTTCTGATTCCGACCATCTTTGGTTGCTGATTTGGAAGGTTGTTTTCCTCTTGATGTCTTCTAAACATAGCTTCCTTGTTTCCTCTGCGGAAAACCATGTTGTACAGAGAAATGTCTTAGGCGAAGCAACACAGTAATCTATAAATTCTATATCATTTCAATATTGACATAACATAATTTATGGATATTAATTTAACAATATCCTAACTCCTAATGTTATCTAAACTGACCACTAGTACCAACTATAAGGACCCTTCCTTAAAACATTACATAATATTTAATTAAACAAATAATTCACATTGAGGATCCTTTCATGTTTAGAGTTTTAGAGATTTAGGCCACAACATATACAAGACAACTTTAATAAAACATACTAACACATCTTCTCAGTTTCCATCTTTTTCTTAAAATAAAAACTCTTGAAAAAATATTTCATGTATAGATCCTTGTTCTAGACAGCATGACATTTCCATGATCCCATCTTTATCCATATTCCAATTTATGTCATGTGATAAACATTTAAAAACATGGGATGAGCATAAAAATCTCAGTAAGGGATACACAAGGAAGGAAAACTGTTAGTTTTTTAAAACAACAAATAAACCATGAATAGTTTTTCATAAGTAATAATATTCATCTTTATGAAGTAGTAAATACTATTCACTGAATAAAAGATCAATACATACCGTTTTGTAACCAATAGATTACAATAAAACCCATAGAATGAACACATAACATATATAGGTAACTTGGGACATAAACATAATTAAATGGAATAACCATATAGTCGACTTTCACACATATCACTAAATGGAATAGCCATATGGCTGAATTCCATACCCAATGCATTGTAGGTTATAACGTAACCACCAATCCTCGTTTATGAAATCCCCACCCGTTAGTTGGTTTATCACGTAACCACCCGTCAAATGTCAAAGTACCATTATAAAATTATAACACATAAAATATTTCAAATATAAACATTTCACTAATAACATTTACTTTTCAAACACAAGAAATAATTTCTAGTTATTGAAATAATCAATCCATTTAAAAAACTATTTTCAATACCAAAACACCCAAAAACAGAATAAGGGATTTCCTTTTCATTTTAGAAAACATTACGGCTTATAGAGGAAGCTGAATAACAATTACAGCGCCGAAGAGGTCATTGTTGCCACAAACGTTACAAAAATTCCATTTTCCATTTAGTAAAACACATCATAGAAAAAATATTCCCTTTGAATGAAATTAAAACTAAAAGGGTTTTGTTATACACATTGTAAAAGAAGGAGGTATATATTATCAAAATATGCCTCAATGAAAGGAGATTGAGATGAAGTCCCTTACCTCGTGTCCGACTTGACCCATTCATTATTTAATTTCATAAATAATAAACTAAAGTTAATTTATACTTGCTTAAGAACAATTTTTCAAGTACATTATTCCTTTTTTATAACATATTACCATGTTATAAACATTATTTAATAATTTATTTTAATAATGGTTGTTTTGTTTATATTTGTTACTTGAGTCAAAAATGAAATTCTTATATTTATAAGTTTCTCATGTGGTCAAAGGTCCATCATATACATAGTGATATTCATGATTTAGATATCATATATATAATATATATTCAGTTTATATATGTATTTATAATAGTACATAACATATGGAGATAATAAATGAAATGCACCATTCATGGAGACGGTAAGTCATACGTACGTATTACACTACTTTCATTTCTATTTCGTATTTAATGGAATGAAAAAATTACAATACATAGGTATATAATAATTCCATTACAGCATCATATATTTTATCATTAACTCAATCCTTTATACATACCATATATGGTATGAATAAGTCATATCACTTTAAGGGGGGCAGTTGTCCGCACTTTCTCTAATAAAATTATCGCGTTTACCCATAATGGAAACCATAAATGTATGATATAAATGGGATATACATAATAATAAAGAAAACATAGAAATAATATAAATAATATATAAATAAAGTTCCATCTTAATGTCCACCATGATATGAGGAAGGAGATAATCAAACAATCATCCTTTCATGAGACGTTAATTTTCCATCCACATAAACTGCATGTTCTTCACACATTAGATGGAGGTGTGTGTAAGTTTCATTCAAATACATCTTGTAAAAACAACCTAGTATATTGGAGATACTTTTTTTATTATAAAAGACGCGAATCAAAGGAGTTTAGGGGTTGGATAAGTAAAATAAAAGAAAAGAAGTTAAGAGAAATTGTTATTTTAAATTTGGGTAACTCCCATTGGTTTGAACCAAAAAGACATGTTTAAGTGACTTATTCCTAAAGTAAGACTTCTAGGTGGAGGATAGGGATTTGGGGAGCTTAATTATTAATGTATTTGACAATTCAATGGGATTGAGAGGTGTGAGTAATGGGTTAGAATTGGTGTCCTTTTATATGGGGGAGGAGGGGATCTTTAGGAAAGTATCTAACAATTATTTTATTATAAACTCATCTTCTTTTTGGAAAGTTTCAAAAATAATTAATGTTGAATATAAGATGAATCATGGTAGAAATAAAATCATCCAATAATAATTGGACAGATTTTGGATTTTGTTTTAATATTTATAATCTTATTTATTTAAATCGATTATTAATGAGGTAAATACTGCATCATTATTGCGTCACAAATAATTTAATTTATTCTATGTCTAAAGATTATAAAAAAATTATATGATGTATGAAATCTTTTTAGCTTTCCAATGAATATTTATGTTCTAAAATATAACTTATATAACACCATGTAAAAATTAATTTACTAAAATATTTTTGTTTATGTCATTTTTGTCTTTACTATAAGTAAATTAAAATAAAGTGTCATTATAACTCTTAAGTGGTTTCATGAGGACCCAGTATCGACCCAAGGATGTCCATGGTCAGCCATGACTCTTCCAATAAGGTTATAACAAGTTTTATGGTAATTTTATATTAATTTAATATTATTTTTACCTTGAATTACCATATTTACCGTTAACCACGGTAAAAAAAGTCGAAAAGTAACTATTAACCAAAAAATATTTTCATCTCATTGAACCACATCTTACTTTATAATAATAACCATGTGTGTCAGATTTTCGAAATTCAATTCACAGAAGTGTTAAAATTTCATTAAAATGAAAAAGTTAGTTTTTGAACTACTACTAAGTGGTTTCACTATTCATCAAAAATTGATGTTTTTCAGAAAAATACCAAAAATTCAGCCTAACCTATATTTGATTTTCAGAATTAAAAAGTGATGACTTTTTCAAAAAATTCAAAACAAAGAAATGGAATAAATTATTCTAATTACACTTTAAAACCAATTAAATTGATAAGCTAACCATATAAATAGACTAGATTAAAAGGCGGTTTTGAATTTAAATACAACATTGTTCATTATTCATTAAAAATTTAATTTTATCAGAAAAATACCAAAAATTTACACAAAGTGCTTCTTTTTGTGTTGATTCTAAAGAAGAATTTTATTTGGTCAAATAGAACATATAAAAGTCACCAAAACTTGATTTAAAGAGGGTTCTCCATTAAAAGGCGATAAATCGGCCTTTTAAAGTAAATTATGCTTAAAATTAGATTCATTCAAATTTTAAGCCTCTAACATTTATTGGATAAATTTAAATACTTTAAAAAAATGTATAATCATATTTTAGTTAGTTTTGTTCCATCCCGCCAATACAATAGCTAGGTGTTAACTACCATTTAAAATAATAATATTATATTATTAGTGTGCAACGTAAGATTTCAAAGAAACCCGTTGTTTCATATCAGGTACACCATCAAACATAGTAACCCCTTTAAAGTAAAATAAATATTTAATTCAAAAAATATTAACAAAAAAGAGAGTGTATTGTTTATTTATTTACCCAGGATGTTACGTCCTTCCCCTCATTTGAAAATTGTGTTCTCAAAATTTTTTTCACTTATCAAAAAAGTGGGGGTATTTATCACTCATAGCATTTTCAAATTCCCACGTTGCCTCTTCGACCATATCATTTATCAAAAAAACCATTACCTGATGAATTACCTTATTCCATAACACTTGCTCTTTACGGTCAATAATCTTGGCTGGTTCTTCCCCATAAGATAGATTCTATTCCAACTCAAATACATATGGACTTAAATCATGAGATGTATCTGGCATATACTTTCTCAACATCGAAACAAGAATAACATTGTGTACCTAGGATAATCATGGAGGTACATCCACACTGTAGGGAACTGATCCAACTTTTTCCAAGATTTCATATGGTCCAATGAACCTCAGACTCAACGTTACCTTCTTTCCAAAACACATCACAATTTTCCATGGAGAAACTTTGAGAATGACATGATCATTACCTCAAAATAAAGATCCTTTCTCCGATTATCCGCATAACTTTTCTGCCTACTGTGAGCTATTCTCATGTTCTTCTAAATCAACTGATCATTTTCTACCATCTCTTCTACCCATTCTGGTCCCATTAGTTTCCATTCACCTACTTCATCCGAAAAATCGGATGTTTGACAACGCTTTTCATATAATGCCTCAAACAGATCCATCTGTATAATAGAATGAAAACTATTATTATATGAAAATTCAACCAAAGAAAGATTTTGGTCCCAACTTCCTTGGTAATCCATTGAGCATGCACGTAGAATATCCTAAAAGGATTGAATTTTTGGTTCAAATTTCCCATCTGATTGAGGATGAAAAGTTGTACTAAAATTTAATTCAGTACCCAACAACTTATGAAGGCCTTTCTAAAAGTTAGAAGTATACCTGTGATCACGATCTGACACAATGGAGTGGGGAACACCATATAACCTAACTATCTCTTTAACATACAACCAAGAAATTTGATCTAGAGACAAAGTATCTCGAATAGGATGGAAGTGAACATATTTAGTCAATTGATCAACAATAAACTAGATTGCATTATTACCTCAATATGTATTTGGTAATCCCACAATGATGTCTGTGGATATATTTTTCCATTTCCACTCTAGAACTGGTAAAAACTGAAGCTTTTCTTTATATAACTGCTGGTCTACTTTAACCAGCTGGCATGTCAAACACTTCAGAGTAAAATCGGCAATATCTATTTCCATTCCATATCACCTGTAATACAGACAAAGATCTCTGTACATCTTAGTACTGCCAGGATGAACTGAAAATGGATAACTATGAGCTTCACATAACAACTCATTATTTAACTGTGAATCAGAAGTCACTCATAATGTTTTCCCGAACCTTAATACAAAATCACTATCAATGCTAAATTCAAGAAACTTACTAATCAATATCAAATCTTCCATTTTATGAAACTCACTATCTTTCTTCTACGCTTGCTTAATTCTGTTTAACAGAGATGATTTCACTATCACCTGAATGAAAATAGAAGAATTTCCTACATCAAAAAATTCTATTCCAAATATCATCAAATCAAAAAACAAAGAATCTCATTCTAAATATAGCATAGTTAAGGAAGCATTACTTTTTCGACTCAAAGAATCAGCCACTTTATTTTTTTTCCGGATGGTAATGGACCTTGAAATTATAATCCTTGATTGATTCCAAACATCTCCTCGGTCTCATGTTAAATTATTTTTTAGTGAATATATACATTAAACTTTTGTAATTAAAATATATTTCAAAATTTACTCCATAGAAATGATGCCTCCAAATTTTTATATAAAAAACAACAGTAGATAATTACAAATCATGTGTAGGGTAATTTAACTCATTAGGTTTCAACTGATGTGAAGCATAATCAATTACATGATGATTCTACATAAGGACACAACCAAGTCCGTTCAACGAAGCATGACTTCAAATAACTAATTCACCATCTCTTGAAGGCAATTCCAAAACTTGATAATTCACGAATCTTCTTTTCAATTCCAGAAAAAAAATCATCACGTTGTTTTGTCTAGATAAACATAACACATTTTCGAGTTACCTTAGTTATTAGACTAGATAACCATGAAAAATTCCCATCAAATATCCGGTAATTACCTATCAAACCAAGAAAACTACAAATCTCGGTTATATTTGTGGGTCTTGGCCATTCTTCAACAACGTTTTTTTAACAGGATCAACAGTGGTTCCATTTTTTGATACAATGTAACCATAGAAAGAAATTTTTTGTAACCAAAACTCACAATTTCTAAATTTTCCATAAAGTTTATTTTTTTGGTTTGCAATACAACCCTTAAATGACTTTCATGATCCTCATTACTTTTTTAATAAACCAAAATATCATCATTGAACACGACCACAAAATTATCCAAGAACTCACTGAATATTCTATTCATAAGATCCATGAATAGAATAGGTGCATTCGTTAAATAAAAAAGAATAACTAAAAATTTGTAATGGCCATATCTAGTATGAAATGTTGTCTTTGGAATGTCTACTTCCTTTACTTTCAACTGACGGTACCTCGACCACAAATAAATCTTTGAAAAATACTGAGCTCCCTGGAGCTGATAAAAAAAATCATCGATATGAGGGAAAGGATAATTATTCTTCACAGTGATGTTATTCAATGTTTTATAATCAATAGAAAGTCTCAATGAACCAAATTTTTTTTTAACAAATAATATAGGAGCACTCATTGGTGATGTCCTAGGTCGAATGAAACATTTACCTAATAACTTCTGCAATTTCTTCTTTAACTCAAAATGTTAAATTTGAGCCAATCGATAAGGGGGTTTGGAAATTGGATTAGCATCAGGAACTAAGTAAACAATAAATTCAACATCTCGATCAGCTACAATACCAAGAAAATTAATCCAGAAAAACATCAACACAATCATTTACCACTAGAACATCATTAATATGAATAGTTCCATTATTTTCAACAATATCTACAAGGTAAAATTCATTTCCATCTTTTACAAGATTCTCAGCTTCCTGATATGTTATAAAATGAAAGGTCTCATTCTTGTATACAAACTGAAAATATTTCAAAAAAAACCTCTTTTGCTCTGCAGTCAATCTTAGCATGATAAAAAGACATCCAATCCATGTCCAAAATAAAATCAAAATCTACTATAGCTAGGAACATAAGGTTTGTAGGTAGATTCTTTCTGTACACAAGGACCTGAAGGTTCTTATAATTTCTTTTTTGTCTCAACATTTCCCCCAGGTGTTTTTACCATTTGTTTAGGATTCACATCTTGAGATGGATTTCCCAAATGAATAGAAAACTTCTCAAAAATTAACGAATGTGTAGACCTTGAATAAAAAAACACATTGGCATAATCTGAACAAAAAAACAGTGTACTTGATACTACATCGTTTGATGGTGTAACATCTCCTATAGTAGTTGCAAAGGATTTAACCACCCCTTTCTGATTTTAGTCTAGTTTATTTCCATCAATTGATTTATTTGTTGTACATTCATTTGCATAATGACATATTTCATTGCACTTAATACATATTACCGTTTGATTTTAATTGCCTACTTGATCAGCTTCCTTACAGTTACGAGTAATGTGACCCGACTTTCCACACCGAAAGCACTTCCGAGACTTTGATAAACATTATCTAGGATTATTTTTTCCAAACATCTCAAAAGATGGACGTTTTGTTTTCTTACCTCATGGTTTATTTGATGAATTATTTTCCTTTTCCTGCGAACTGGACCCCTTATTTTGTTGTTTTCCAAATAACACATGATCATCATCAAACTCCATTTCCACCTTTTCCACACATCAAACAAGTTCTTCATTACTTTTGAACTCACATGAGGCTAATGCTATTTGATATCATGGCTTCAGTCCTTAGTAAAATAGATTTATCTTACTATCAAGATCTCAGATGAAATTTGGAGCATTACATGCCAGTCGAGTGAACTTTCCTTCACAAACATCCACTGAGTTATCCACCTTCCTCAATTCCAAGAATTGTTTTCCATCCTAAGCTGAACCACTTTAGGAAAATAATTCTCAAAGAACATACCTTCGAATTCATCCCAAACAAGAGCATCAATCTCCTCACTATCCCTGATATTTTTCAACATAGACCACCACTGACCAGCTTCACCTTCAAAACTGTAAACAATGAGACTAACCTTTTGATGTTCTGAACAACCCACGACATCAAAAATTTTCTCCAGTGCTTTAATCCACCCTTATGATAGCACAAGGTTAGATGATCCTCTGAATGATGGGGGATTTTGCCTCATGAAATTATCCACTACTGACATGCTTCATTGTGGTTGATCGGGTTGATATTTTTCATGTATACCACCAACATTTATAGCATGAGTCAGTTGTTCCATCACTGCAACAAACTGTTCAGTTCCGATTCCGACCGTCTCATGTTGCTGATTTCGAAGGTTGTCTTCCTCTTAATGTCTTCCTAACACAGCTACCATGTTTCCTCTGTGGAAAAACATTCTGAACACAGATATATCGTAGGTGAAGCTACATGGTAATATGAAAATTTTATATCATTTCAATATTAACATAGCCTAATTTATGGATATTAATTTAACAATACCCTAACTCATAATGTAATCTAAACTGACCTCTGATACCAACTATAAATACCCTACCTTAAAACATTACATAATCCTCAATTAAACTAATAATTCACATTGAGGATCTTTTTAGGTATATAGTTTTAGAGAATTAGACCACAATATATAAATGACGAATTCAATAATACATGAAGACACATATAATCAGTTTCCATTTTTTCCACAAAATAAAAACTCTTTAAAAAAATAGTCATTCCTAGTTTCATGTTTTAGACAGCATGACATTTCCTTGATCCCATCCTTGACCATATTACACTTTATGACTTGTTAAAAACTTTTCCAAAACCTGAGATGAGCATAAAAAGCTCAGTAAGGGAAACAAAAGGATGGAAAACTATTAGTTTTTCAATACAAAAAGTGAACCATGAATACTTTATCATAAGTAATACTTTTCATCTTTACGAAGTAGTAAAAATTCTTCATTTAATAAAAGATCAATACTTACACATTTGTATCCAAAAGATTACCATAAAACCCGTATAAAGAACACATAACATATAAAGGTATCTTGGGACATAAACATAGTCAAATAGAATAACCATACGGTAGACTACCACACATATCACTAAATGGAATATCCATGCGGTCGACTTCCATACCCAATGCATTGGAGGTTATAACATAACCACCCATCCTAGATTATGACCGCACCACCTGTCATTTGGTTTATCACGTAACCACCTGTCAAATGTCGAAGTACCCTTATAAAATCATAACACATAAAATATTGAAAATATAAACATTTCACTAATAACATTTAATTTGAAATCACAAGAAATAATATTAAGATATTGAAATAATAAATCCATTTCAAAAACCATTTTCAATTACCATACACACAAAAACAGAATAAGGGATTTCCTTTTCCTTTTAGAAAACATTAAGCCTTATTGTGGTATCCAATTATAGATTACGGTGGTAGAGATGACATTATTGACGCAAACATTAAAAATATTCCATTTTTCATTTAGTAAAATGATTCGTAGAAAATAGATTCCCTTTGAATGAATGTAAAATTCAAGAAGTTTTATTATACACCATGTAAAAGAAGAAGGTATATATTGTTGAAATATGGCTCAATGAAAGGAGATTGAGACGAAGTCCCTTACATTGTGTCCGACTTGACCCGTTCATTATTTAATTTTCTGAATAATATACTAAAGTTAATTTCTAATTTATTAAGAAACTTTTTTCATGTTAATTATTCATTTTATATCACTTATTACCAGGTTATAAACATTATGTAATCATTTACATTAACAACAGTCATTTTGTCGATATTTGGTACTTGAGTCAAAAATGAACGTCTTATATTTACAAGTTGTTCACCTGATAAAATGTTAATTATATCCCAAGTTATAATAATTATATAGATATCATATATATAATATATATTCAGTATATATATTTATTTATAATAGTACATAACATTTGGAGACAAGAAATGAAATGTACCGTTCATGGAGACGGTAATTCGTACGTACGCATGAATGCTACTTTCATTTCTATTATTTATTTAATGGAATGAAAAAATTATGATACATAGGTATATAATAATTCCATTATATCATCATATATAATATCATTAACTCCATCCTTTATACGTACCACATATGGTATGAACGAGTCATATAACTTTAAGGGGGTTGTAGTCCGCACTACCTCAAATGAAATTATCACGTTTACCCATAATGGAAACCATAAAGGTATGATATAAATGGGAAATACAGAAGAATAAAGAAAACATAAACATAATATATATCATATATAAATACAGTTCCATCTTAATGGCCACCATGACTGGTGGTAAGAGATAATCGCACAATCATCGTTTCATGAGGTGTTAGTTTGTCATCCACTGAAATAGTATGTTCTTCACCCATAAGATGGTGGTGTGTGTGATTTTAGTTCTAATAATTCTCATAACATACTAGTATATTGAAGAAACTTTTTTTGTTATAATAGAATGTAATAAAAACAGTTTAGGGGTTGGAGAAGTAAAATAAAAGAAAATAAGTTAAGAGAAACTGTTACCTTCAGTTAGGGTAACTCCCATTGTTTTGAACCAAAAGGACTTCATGAAGTGCCTTAATCCTAAGTTAAGTCTTCTAAGAGGAGGATAGGGTTGTAAATAGCTTAATTAGGTAGAGGTTGGATGATCCATGTTTCTTGAGAGGGGTGAGGAATGGGTGAGATCCTATGTTCTTTTTTAAGGGGGAGGAGGGGCTCTTTATGAAAGTCTAAAACAAATATCTTATTATAAACATAACTTTTGTTTACAAAGGTAAAAAAATCATTAAAGTAGAAGAATATTTGACTCATGGTCGAAATAAAATCATCCAATAATAATTGGAAAGTTTTTGGATATTGTTTTAATATTTATAATCTTATTTATTTAAATCATTTATTAATGAGGTAAATACTGCATCATTATTGTGTCATAAATAATTTAATTTATTCGATGTATAAAAATTATAAAAAAAATACTATGATATAGAAAATAGTTATATCTTTCTAATGAATGTTTATAGTCTAAAATAAAACTTATATAACACCATGTAAAAATTAATTTACTAAAAAAATTTGTTTATGGCGTTTTTGTTTTTTATATTAAGTTAATTAAAATAAAGTGTCATTATCACTTCTACGTGTCTCCATGGGGTCCCAAAATCAACCAAAGGATTCCCATGGTTGGAAATGACTCATTAAATATGGTTATGACAAATGTAAAGTTAATTTTATATTAATTTAATATTTTTTTACCTTGAATTACCCTTTTTACCTTTAACCACACTAAAAAAAGTCAACAGTAACTATTAACCAAAAAAATTCATCTTATAGAACTAAATTTTACTTTCTAATAACAACCATGAATGTCAAATTTTTGAAATTCAATTCACATAAGCGGTAAAATTTCATTTAAATGAAAAAGATAGTTTTTGAACTACTACTAAGTGGTTTCACTATACATCAAAATTGAAGTTTTTTAGAAAAATACCAAAAAATCAGCCTAATCTATATTTGATATTCCAAATAATAAAATGATTTCTATTTTAAAAAATTCAAAACACAGAATTGGTAGAAATTTGTCAAAACAAATGGCGTGTTTTTAAGAAATAATAACTATCAAAATATTGATAGTTGTTTTTGTCCAATTTCAAAGTGAAATTGCTTCCAATGACCAACATTAAATTAAATAGTAAAAATATAATGTAATTACACAATAAAACTAATTTAAAAGATAAAATTTCATTACAAATAAATTATATTAAAAGGCAGTTTTGAATTAAAATACAACATTTTTCATTTTTCATCAAAAATTGAATTTTATCAGAAAAATCACAAAAATTTACCCAAAGTAATTTTTGATGTCCCGATTCTAAAGAAGAATTTTATTTGGTCAAATAGGGCATATAAAAGTGACCAAACTATATTTAAATACGGTTATCCATTATAAGGCAATAAATTGACCTTTTAAAGTAAATTATGCTTAAAATTAGATTCATTCACATTTTAAGCCTCTAACATTTATTGGATAAATGTAAATACTTTAACAAACCTATATAATCATATTGTTGTTAGTATTTCCCATTATCACCAATATAAGGGATAGGAGTTATCTACCATTTAAAATAATAATATTATATTATTAGTGTGCAATGTATGATTTCAAAGAAACTCGTTGTTGCATATCAGTTACGCCATCGAACATAGAAACCTCTTTAAAGTAAAATTAATATTTAATTGAAAAAATATTAATGAAAAAGAGAATGTATTATTTATTTATTTACCCAGTATTTTACATGTATGTTCTTGAAGTATATTTTTTCTGATCAAAATTATTGATAATATTATATAATTGGATTCATTGGGTAGTGTTGATTTTAGTCCTATTTTTCGGAATGTTTTGATGTAATTATGTAAATATGTGTTTATAGTTCCCATGGAAAGATCTAAAGAATTAAATTACATATATATATATATTATTATTATCCATCAAATAATACTTTATGGATGATTTTTTTCAAAATTTGGTGATTAAATGATTTTAAATATGTAGAATGATGTTTTTTAGAAAATAGTGGATTTTATTGATGTTTGGGTAGTTTTAAGATGATTATAATTATAATAGACTGGTTTTATGTTTCAAAAATTAATATCTAAATATCCTAAGGTGTCAAAATTATTATGAGTTAGATTTTATATGGTTAGGTGATTGAGTATTTATAAAATTTTGTTTTATGGTTTGTAATTAAGGGAACCATTAATTTTTTATTTTTTATTAATTGATTTTTATTGATTTACTGGGATACAATTTACTAATAGTTAATAATCTTACTAATATGTATGGACTTAGATTATGTTTTTCATGGTATATTTTAATCTTTCAAAGACATGTCATATTAGGATTTATTTTGGTTCATTTTAAAGATCTTGTTTTGAATTTTTTTCAAGGTTGGTAGTGTTTTTTATGTTAAGAATTAGATTCATTGCAAGTATAAGGTATTTAAATTCTATTGAGTTAATTATAATAAACTAATTTACCCTCAATTAGTTTTAATTCTTTTATGTGTTGTGGACATTTTTTTCTAAGGATGTGTTGGTATGGTGTGTTTTTCATGGAGGTATTTATTTTAAATCTAGTTTTATAATATTTTAAAGTTGTGAATTGAATGAAATTTAAAACAGATTAAAACATAATTATCCATGTACGAACTATGATTAATATTTCAAAATAAACATACTAGATCTGAGTTTTACTAATTAATTTCATGAATTATAAAACAATACTGGTAGAGTAAATGAAATTCCATGGAATATTTTATAATTCATGAAGAAACAATTTTTCTAATGAGAAAAATAATTTTTTCGACATTGGGTTTGGTTATGTTTCAATCAATTCTTATCTGTTAGGTTTGGATCAGTTATTTCAAGTTTGGGAATGTGGTTTCCTAAATTTTGGGTTGGAATAATTTATTTTTATCCAACTTTGAATAAATAATTTAATTTAGTTATACTTTCTTTAGTGATGTTTTGTACAGTTTATATCAATTTGATGCAATTTGGGTTAGCATTATTTATTTCAGTTCAATTTGGGCCCATATTTGTACCCTGAGATCAATTTAAGTCAATTTTATTCCTTTGAAATAAATATTTATCTTTGCTTAGCAAGAATAATGGATTTAAGGAAGAAATATATTGTAATTTATTTCATTGTGTCATATATAAGAAATATTTCCATGAAATTAGTAAAAGGGGGAGGAATGATTTCATTTCAAAATATCTCTAATTATAATTTAATAATGCTGAATATTTTGAGGAATTATATAAAAACTATATAGTAAATTATCATTTCCCCCTCACAATATAGGATAGAAGAGTGTTTATGAGTATGAGTGTATTCCATTCCACTTTTATTTCTCTTATTTATTTCAGATCTATCCTATGATTTTTTTCACTTTTTATAAAAAATTAGTATAATTAGTAATTTTTTAAATTGACTATTTTTAAACAAATTATAATATATAAATTTAACTAATACCTTATACTCTTGATTTTGTTAGTACCTAGTCATATTACTATTCTAAGATAGTGTTAAATTTGTTAAAATTTGTATTCCCTTAATATTTTTATGAATTCTATCATTAAAAACATGATAAATGTCACACTGGTACGATCACCTCATTTACCCCAACTCCATAAATCTCACAGTATTAACATTCTCTATATCATGTAAATAATATCAAAGATGCATTTAAAGAGATATTTTTTAATTTAATGATATAAATTAATATATTTACATTTTAAATAATATTAAATACTAAATTATAAACCTAAATTTTTTTATTTATTTTCCATCCAAATTATCTATAATTAATGTACTTAATGGTAAAATGTTTCTATGTTTTTATATTGTACTCATGAAACTCTTTAATTTATTTGGTTCTTTCCATTTATTTCCCCATATTCATTTTATTCAAAAATAATTTTTTTATTCCTATTTTAGACCTCTCACATCCTTATACATCCTCTTAATTTATAATATAATCTACCTAATCATGATAAAAAATAATTCATAAATTTGAATAAAATATACAAATTTATCAGAGGTTATTTTCATTAATATTTAAAATCATACCAGTAGTTGGGGGTCTTCTATCCTCTAGACTATTGTTTCTATATCAATATTAGTAGATGTATCATGTATTATTGGTGGTAGGATATTTATAGGATAAATATTATATAAATGTTTTTAAATATAACAACATGATGAAGGGATAGAAGGTAAAGTAATGATTTATACATAAGATTGTGGATACATGTATGGTAGTGGGATGTATGGAGTATTAGTGAATTGTAAAGTATAAAATTGGTATAGATAATAAAGATGTATATGAACATGTGCACTACCATATTACATGTTCTTAGGCATAAAAATTTATGTAAAATGATTTTTTATCACTTGGTAATTAAAATAAGGTGATGGAATCATCAATGGATGAAATATTGGTGACTAAGGAGGTATAATGAGTGCTTTAATTTTAAATGAAATATTACACATAGTCATTAAAAGAGTTTGAAAAATCATCCTATAATATGATATATCCCTTGGAGTATATGACATAACAAATTTTTGACCATCTCCAAAAAAACACTTAAAGAAAATATTTCAATATTATACATTCCCAAGTGCTGTTAGGTTTTGTGTTTTACAGAATTAGGTAAGAACATTAAATAAAAGTCCAATTTGTTTTCAACTAATGGAAATTTCTCCTAGCATAAAATAAAGATCCGGATCCATAAAAAGTCATAAAAATATCCCACAAATTCACCACAAAATGTACTATTTTTTACACAAAATCTATTTCAATTTTCTTTATAACATGAGAAAATAGAAACATAAAAAATTGATGACCTCAGATGATCAGTAAGGGAAAACATATGAAATAATAATCAGATATCATTAGTGAGACTTATATAAGAATATTGTTATATTCAAGATCCATAATAAAATCATAACCATCAAATATTATATCAAAAAACATTCGTCATTCCATATGACATGTAATGAGACAGTAAAATAATAGAGAGGTCAAACATGGGTCAATAAACATTAGCATCGAGAATATAACGTAGTAAAAAATGACTATGGTGAAAACATAAGAATAAAGTATCATTATATTGTGATCATATCCAAGAATACCCACACATTTAGTTTGATATCATATCAATGAAGGCTCACTCATTAGTTTGCGAGCATATCCAAGAAGGACAACATTGTAGTTTGTAATCAAATCCTAGAAGGTTCACAACACATTATCTCTTGATAAATAAAATATTAACCAATTAATTTTGGGATGATATTTTAACCCACCCATTATTTATCCATACATATTAGAGCCACTTGAAATCAATCATTCATCATATCTTAAAGTATCCATTGAATGAAAATGGGTTTCATATCCCATTAAAAATTGATTCACATAAGGGATCATTTGTAAATACTTCTATAATCATAATATGATAAACCCATTAAAAATAAATGGTTATCCTATAACATCATGTAAGATTATTGTTAAACACCATTCAATCACAATAATCCATATATATTTACATAGTATATGTGAAGGATTTTTGGTTAGGTCAATAATTTACATAGTAAATTAATGAGTGGAATCTTGGTGAACACCCTTCAATAATATTAATTATAAATAGGGTATTCAGAGTCTAAATACATTGGAATATAAATTTGGTTTATAAATATTAAATGACTAGGTAAGGAAAAGGAAGTGATGGATCATTTATATGATGTAAAAAAAATATTTTGTAATTAATGCATAGAAATAATGTGGTTGGTACCATTTAATGATTATCCTTGATCGACCATAAGATTTATCAATGGAAAATTACATAAAAGAAAAATAATTTATCTGATTTTAGGAAAAATAACTATCAAAATAAAATATATACTTGCTATTTTTGAGTCATTTTAAAATAAATGTTTTATAAAACTTAAATAAAAATAATTTATTTTTTAAATCATAAACATTTATGGAAAAAGAATCATATACAAATGAAAAGGAGGTAGAAATATGTTTTTATAAGGAAGAAAATAAATAATATATTTTAGAAAACATTTTTAACTTTATCATTAAAAGACTATGTTTTGGGTCCTTTCAAAAGTTATTTACAACAAGGTGAAATGAAATATATATAAATTTTTTTTTTAAAATATGAATCAATAATATTCCCTTGAAAATAAATAAAGGTTATCAAAATAAATATCGATTGGAATATAAAACATTAAATTTGAAATTATAGTAATTGTTTATTTATATATTTTGAAAAATCATTGTTGAAAACCTAAATCATAAAAACGATATCAAAAATTAAATTTTAATAATAAAAGAAGGAAAATATTGACGTCAGATGAGATAAAAAATAATTATTTTTCAAATTATAAAGGTTAATATTTTTCGGAATTGTTAATATTGACAAAGAGGAGAAACCATCATTGAATAGGATGCGAATTATTTTAAAAAATGGTATAATTTTGGCAAATAAATTTTCTCATTGTAAAAGATTTTAATTGAAATTAATGTTTAAACGATATTGGTAGATAATGTAAAATTAAATAAAATCCCAGAGTCAATGAACCCTATCATGGATGATATAATATTATGAATAATTTTTTACCTCAATGAAGGGAGATGTGTTAATTAAAACCCACAATATAATGGTAACACAATAATAAAAATAAACATGAGAGAGAGCTAACATCATATATATTTTAAAATATAATGATATGAAATATATTACTTATAAATTAATTAACTTGGGTAGTTAATAACTCATAAAAATAATTATGGTCTATAATATCTAACATGTCCCAGAAAATTTATTTTTGAGACAAGGAACCCCTTTCCAGATTGACAATTTCGAGTAAAAACCCATTGATGGATATGATTTCAAATGAAACATTTAATATCAGGAATAATTATAGTATCATGATGAAAACTATTTTTTTGTAAGTAGATACACCATTCCAAAAAAATATGGTGCATAATAAGAAATTTGTCTCAAAGGCTAAAAACTAGTGATAATGAACAATTAATTTGTTCATGATTCATTTTTTGAATCCTCTTAGATTCTCTTAAAAATAATTTTATTCCATAAATTATTAAGAAACTGATTTTTATATATTTAATTTAATGTGGAATATTTATTATATAATATATTTATTTTCTATATAGTCTTTTATTATTTTTTAATGTAAATTTGAATAGGTTTTGGATTTTTTGGAATTTTTTGTGATCAAATATAATTTTTAAATAATAAGTTAAATACTTTATATAACCATTTAAAACCCATAATCCAATAATTATTTTATTACAATCTTATAATAACCTTATTAGTTCTATTCTCATAGTTTTCTATGATAGAGTTTTATATCATTGTTCATGTTGGTGGTTAAACTAACACAAACACGAACACTTTATTCCTTGATGGGTGAGTATAGTTAGGGAAGTGTGAAATATCATTATTATAGAATAATTATTATGTAATTTAGATTTTTTTAATCCCATTCACCATATTAAATGTTCATTGGATAATGAATTTAAATAAATATGAAAGACAAAACTACAACTTCATGGAGTTGTTAGTCCTCATAACACAGGATTGAAATTATTTTGTTTTTATAAATTGATTGAAAGGAATTAATAATGGTTGTTCTATTAATATAATAAATAGACAGTATAATAATGTTGTTTAATTAATTATATTACAATGAAATTTTTTGATTTTAAAAATAAATATTATAAATAAAGGATAATTGAATAAGTAATACACAATTTGGGACCTGGAGCATTCACCTTAAAGTATCCTAAAAAATATATCTATTTGGATATATTACGGTGAGTAGGGGAATATTTTCATTCAAGGTACACATAGAAGAAGAAAATTTGATTTTCAATGAAATTTATCATGTTTTGTGAAACTTTTAGTGGGTGGAAGTGATCCATTTTATAAGTGAATAAAATTGAACGTTTCTGAACACATAAAAATTATCCAAATTGGAATGAAACTATTCACGGGTAAATTGTTCCAAATGTTATAATTAATGTATTTGGAGGTGATATAAGTTCTATAAATATCCTAAATAATATTTTATCACATTTCTAAAAAACATCATTACTTTTATCACATTATTTATACATTTTACAATTTTAGTTTTAACCTTGGTAACAACATTTTAACCTAGTACTTTATATTTTATTATAAAAAGAAGATAAAAATTATAAAAAAATTTATTGATTTAAACCAAATTTATTTATTTAAATATCCTTGTTCAATTTATAGATAATTTAAAATATATATTTTAGTTAAATCAATTAATATATAAAAACACTTTTTTAGAAAAATATTGTTTTCACCAATTAGTTTTCTCAAACTCATTATAAATTAATTACCAATTAAATAATTGATAAATTTATTTAATCCTAAAATGAAGTTAATTTTATCAAATAAAATCTATAAAATAAAAAAATTTATCTTTTAAATGATAATACATATATAAAGAAAACATGCTTTCATTAAAATAATGACCTTTTTAAACATCAGTTATCATTATCTTATTTCTAATAAAATTATAAATAATTTAATGTTGACATAGTAGTTTATAAATATAAATATTTAATACTTATTAAACATTTAACTATGATGAATTTAATTTACTATGGTAAAATACAACAACTTTTTTAATGCTTCGTTGAAAGGAATCCTTTTGAACATATTAATCAATTAAAAAATAATATTTATTTATTTCAATTAATTATATTATTTTTATTTAATAATTTTTATATTATGCATGAAATTTTAATATACATTTTTTAGTTGGATGTTTCAAAATATCTTTATTGCCTATAACACAAGATGTATATGACATTATTAATTTAAAGTATCCAAAATATCGATTCATTACAACGCACCCTCTGGATCCTCATCGAAATTGAGATGTTTCCTAGATCAAACACTCTAAAAATACATGGATGATAAAATAAGGATATTATTTTTTATAAATTTGGACAATATTATTATGAAAATATCTTATCATAATTAGATATTACAACCTCTTTAAAGTGATATAATTTATCACGAGATAAGAAAGTCAATACTCGTAGTGGTAATCAATTGGGTTATCACTTGATCAATACTTCCTTACTCATTCCACTAAATTATTTAAATTATAAATAATTAATTCACAATTATATTTTCCTAAAAATTCAAATTTGTAATGAGAGATACCTAAAAATATAAAAAATGTTAAAAATATTTAATTTCATAATATAAAAAAAATTAAAAGTTATCATTGATTTTTCGTGCAAGTATTTATCAACATAAGAATAATAATTTAATTAAAATTTTGTTTTTGGTAAAAACTGTGTAAAATCATCTCAATATGATTTTTATTTCAATAAAAAATATTTTTTAAACATATAAATCTATGTAACAAAATAAAAAAATTAATTAATTTTCATGTATAAAAGTTTATAAAAACAACTCTCATGCAAAAATAGTGTTAAAAAATACTTCAAAATGTTATAATGTCCAGAATTATCTACTATATTTTCTAATTGGAAATCAATTATAAAAATTATACTGTCAATATCATATAATGAAATATTTAATTGAATACTAACATGATCATTCAAAACATCTGTATTAACCACACCATGATAAGAAAATATGTCTTCAAACAACATCAATAATAACTCTAAATTGTTGAATTAAATGGGATGTTATATAAATAATGCGTCTAGCTTATGATGTAAGAATATAAGAATCACTAGTATAATAAATAAGTTTCATATCATCCCTATAAATACAAAACTATCAATACACATGCCATGTCCTATCATTGAATAAAAAAAATTATTTAACCATTATGACATGACCATGTGTATAGTAATATTATAGCATTATTCTCTCAAAAACCCTGAAATATGATAAATTTTATTCTCAATGTTCCCTATATGATTAACTTGCATAAAAATAAATTTTTATTCTTATCCCGACATGAATTTTTTATTTAATTTAAATTCATTGATGATAATCGATTTAGAATAATGTAACAAACTTTTCATAGAAAATGAATGTTTATTTACCTCATCCAATTCATAATCCATTGGTAAAATTTGAACGTAAAATATATCAATAATGAATATTATAATAGTAATGTTGATTAAGTAATTTATCATTTTAATTTTACCAATTAGAGAATTATTTTCTCTATAATTGTTTCCACTTCTAAATAGATATATAACGATGCTTTTTTTAAAATTTCCTTATGATATCTACAAATATGGAAAATTTAAAGATCCATAGCCTATGAACATAATCAGATAAAAATATAGTATATATTTATCAGTGTTCATTATTTATGTATTCATGAATGAATCCATAATTGAATAATACTATATGATTATCCATTCCCCACTCTTCCTTACTCAAAGTACACAACAAATAGGATCCATATACGCCCTTATTTAGGGAAATCATGGAAATGAAGGCTAAATGGGATAATATTGTTCATCTATAGTTCCCATCGGCTGATTTGAAAAAAAAGTGAAATTATCCATGTTTTTTTAATATAAATCAAGGCATTTTATTGATGAATAATATTTTTTAACAGAACCATTAAGACTGTGTTTATTACACACATAATATTTCTATTTGGAATGAATTATTTATAACTGATATATCATTTAATATGAAATAGGAAAACTAAAATAAACTTATATGGGAGTATACATATCCATATGTAACATACATGTGAAAAAGAATGGATGTAAATTATTTTCTAATTCACAATAAATGACTGATTCATCGTTATAATTTTTTTAAAAACATGCATTTTTTCTTTTAGCATTAATGTATCAATAAAAGTGACAAAAATAAATGAGTTTTTACCTCTCCACATTTTCCATAAAAAATATTGAAAAAATTAATATTCATTGATTCTGATTAATTATATTTGGACGAAATATTAGTTTTACACATTAATCCAATAAATTAAGAAAGGAGTAAAAAAAATTCCCTTTTAGTTTTAAAATAGTTTAAAGAAACATTTCCCACACATTTTTCACAAAATTAAATACATCATTTAAGAGACACAAAATATTTTAAGAAAAATAAGACAACTGAAATAATATTCTTTACTTTCCCCAACTCATATCAAAATTCGATAAAACATTGCTTCTCATTGTAAAATTTTATTGACCTCTGCCAAGAACATAATTTAAACAATCAAGTTCTTTAAATAGATAATCCACCAAATTTTTTTAGGTGCATACTATTTCTTTAAAACATTATCAAAGTGGATAAAAGTTTTATTGTATGGATGATCAATAGAGAGAAATCAAGGATTCCCTATGAAGCTAAAATTTCACTAAAACATTAATATCCTATAACATGTATTTTTATAAAAATATGGTAACATAATTTCTCCTATATACTACAAGAAATATAATTATATATACTGGGAAATTATTTATCATCTATAATAATTACACCCAAAATATATATTCTTTTACCACCTAGATATTTTGAAATTTATTTTTTCAAATTCATTTAAACTTTTATATATTTTTCATTTCTCCCAACAATGAATATATCATGGGTTATATGAAAGTTGTAATTTTGGTTTGTGTTACACGCAACACCACGTTAAGATTTAACTAAACACAACACTGATATTAGATTTTGGTATATGTAGTAAAATTGTTTTCTATTGTTACACACAATTGTGAGTTCCATCAATAGCTTGTGTTACATACAAGACCAAGGTTTAACAAATTACAATATAATATTAATAGTATTGTTAAAATATTAGTATAGTTATCACCAAGCCATTGGTATAGAATTTTTGAATAATATAATTTGAAATTAAGAAAATATGGTTTACATAAGTATATAATAAGAATTATTTTAAGACCAATTAAGTAGAAATAAAAATAAAACCCTTTTGAAAATATTAGAAATCTTTTGCTAGAAAACTATAATTTTGAAATCAAACACATTTTACCTCAATTAAATAATAAAACCCATTTTGATAAATGACATTAAATAATAAATATATATACACATATTATATTCAATCAAATATTTTACATTCATATTATATTTCTCAAGAAAAAATTAATAATAAAACAAATTTTAGGAATAAAGATATACATTTTTCTAAAAGGTAATTTTACCACCATTTAATGGAGCTCGTATTTTAAATATTATTTTTGAAACATTTATTAATTATTACTGATAATAAAATCATTTTTAAATAAAAAAAATTTCTTAGGTTTATTTTTTTTATTTTTTTAAGAAGTATAATTTTTTGATGAAAAGTGCACATACTGATTTTTAATCAAAAAATAATGTTTCATATAATTAATTTATATAGATAAAGTATTTTTTAAATTTGTTTTATATTATTTTTAAATAAATAATAATCATATTAATATAATTTAGGTCATTTTAATCCATTTGATATAATAACATTTCAAACTTTTGAACATTTTCACTTTAAAACACGTTGTGTGTTCCCACAATGGAATTTATTTTAAATTAATTTCTGCCACTTATGTGTTTATAACCTAGAAATATAGATTCAATGTTACTAATAAGGATAATTTAGATTGAATATATAATTATAATTAGTTTTATCCATAAATATTAGTGAATTCAATTAAATTCAATTAAAGTTGTTAAGGGAAAAAAGACTTTACTTTTTGGATAAACATTAACATAAGGGGCCAAATAAACTTGAAACCTTTTCACAAGACATTGAATAGAAATATTTAGACCATATAATTAATTTTATGTAATATGGACTATTATCAGAGGCACATGACATAAGGGAGTCCTATAAATATTTTTTAACTTTTTATATTTACAAGAATTACATTCCTCTAAAACTATAGAAGGGTACTCACACCCCTCACTTATTCAAACATATCTAGCACATAGTCTCGTCCATAAAATAACAAAAATAATATCCAAAATTTAATATTATCATATGTTAATCTTATATTTTGGTAGAATTAAATCTATTTTATCATTTTGGTGAAAAAAAGGAATCACCTGAAGAAGTGCAACGATCCTTCAAGAGGAAATTTTCTTTTATTTATCCAATGAATCATTTATTCTTATTCATATATAATATAATAACCTAAGTATTAAAAATATTATGATATTTTTTATTATAATGGTTCAACATATACATACCATAACATTCATTAAATGAAATAAACAATCATCGTTTGTCAGTGCGGCAGACTACCGCCTCATGAACTGATGCCATTTGTTCTTCTATTACCTTCTCTTAAAGTCGATAAAAATGATTTATTTTATATTTTATTTTCATTATAGAAAATTTATTATTTATATATGCCTATTTAATTATTTTATAACCCATATCTTGATTTATTTCATTTTTTGGGACTATAGTAACACCATTTGTGGTCATGTTGACTATCACCTCCACAAAGTGATGCAATCCATTCACATTTTACATGGAATGTATAAAAGATTGGATTTATATAAAATAAATCATATTTATGAAAGTATAATTCCACTATATTTAAACTATATATAGATAAATCATTTACTTATCATTCTTTTAATACTACAGAAAAATGGAAATAACATTCATTCATACATATGACCTACCCTCTACATGAGAGGTGTTTTTCAATTCCTATTTTTATTTTTTATATATTACTATAAATACATATATATATATATAATATTATATTAATATAATGTTTTAAATGTTTTAAATATGTAAATAATGATCTAATTAAGAGGTCCATTAATAATAAGTAAAAACATGTACAAAATACAAATATATTATTCCTCGAAACAAAACCATATCAAGAAATTGTTAATGAATGGGTAATATAATATTATAATAAAACCATATATGGTATTATATATACTAATATTTTTTTGGAGAATTTATAATAAATAAATATTAATTATTTATGTTATTTTAATGTGTTCAAATAAAGTCAATACTTATGATAAGGGTTTTCTTATCTCACCATTATTTTTGTGGGATATATGTTATATTCAACACTTATTCTTATTATATGCTGTATATAATGACCTATGAAATTTAATATTAATAATTTAATTTATTTAATGATATTAAAAGTTTCAATTTAGGTTATTATTTCATGGTTCTCATTATTCAAAAGTTAATCAATTAGTAAGGGGATTTCTAGTTTCACTTTTATTTCTGCAGGACTTATGTTATCTTAAACAATTTTTTATTTTGTGTGGTTTATATATTACCAATGAATCTATTATCAAATTATTATACTTATATTTATGGTTATTTACTTATCCATTTTATTATCTCTATTTCATGGGGTTATATGGTTCCAAATATACCAAAATGGTAAGGAATTTTGTTCTCAGTTTACCTTATTTGAGATTCATGTTTTATTACACAACTATATTATTTTACTAGGTGTATATACAAAAACATCACATGTTATATCATGAATATAATTATTTCATTATTTTTTATTTTTTATTTAAATTCATTTTTAGTGGGGATTATTATTCAACGTTACCAAAGTGGTAAGATATTTTTGTTAAAACTCATCATTTAATGGGATAATTTATGATTATTCTTCCATTGATGAAATAATATGATCCATCTCTAAATAATTTTAATTAATTTATTCTCCTCAAGTTTTTTATTATATATTCATGTATTGGTACTATATTTTCACTCTTTGGTATTTAATATAATTAATAGAGCGTTCTCATGAATATTTGACTTTATCTCTATCTTTGGTCGGAAATCAGTTTTATTCAAAAACCATGTTTTTAAAAATGTTTCAAAAATATCCTTTCTAAAAATTTCTTTTCAAGATAATTCTGAAGAAAAAAATGATTTTTTATGGTTTTAAATCATTCATTATATTTTTTCCAATATATTTTCAAAGGAAAATGTTTTTAAAAATGTTTTATGTTTTAAAATGATTTTTTTCAAATAAAAAAGATATTTTCCTCAAGAATTTTTTAAAAAGATATTTAATAATTATTTTTTGTATATAATGAAATGTAATTGTTTTACTCATTACTTTTTTGGGAGATGATCCATTGGTATCATTCATGTTCTTTATTTTAATAGTTTATGTTTTTATATAATTTCATCAATGAAAACTATTTTTCTTTCACATGTTATATGATTGTGAAACCCACTTCTTTTACTGGGTTATTTTTTGATGAAATTATTATAAAACCTATATGTTTTCCACGTGTCGTAATATGATGAAATATTTATGATACCAATTTCATTTCATGGGTTATATTAAGATTTTTATGATCTTGTGGAACATGTAGGTATGAAATCATTATGATATGGGTGGGAGTGATAACACTATTCAATACATTGGGTAAGATTTATTTGTCACGAGATAGATGGGATTGGAATGTGGAGTAAATTTGATTCGATATAACAAGGATATATTGATGTGTGATCTTGGTTTAGTATGGTAGGGTAGGAAGGTGGATTGAACTCGATTCAGTATAAAAGGGTTGGAATAAGGAGTGAAATCAGTTTATTATACAAGGATAGAACGAGGAGTGACCTGAGTTTAATAAAAAGGGGTTGGAATGTTGGGTGTACACTATTTAGTACTATAGGGTTAGAATGGGGAATGAATCTTGTTTAGTAAAACACGGCAGGATTAAGGAGTGGTCCCACACCAATAAATAACCTTTTCCACTATGATTTTCTTGGGAGTGAACCATGACTACTATGATGATTTGGGGAGTTAACCCAATCCCCTAATATAGCTTTGGCTATATCCCTTGAATATTATGGAAATTAATTTATATTGGTTCGTTTTGTTTTCTCTAGCTCTAGAGGTTTAGGCTGTATTGATGATGATGACAGTGGTGTACCATGGTGATGATGGATGATGGCAGCGATGAGACTTTGGATGAGGTGGTGACACTTGGATAGAGGTCTCCTTAGGTTTGGTGTGGGTTTTGAATTTCAAATTTTGTATAATCATCATGTTAATTTTGATTCCCACATGGTGTAATATTGTTTACCACCTATCCATAAAGAGGATTTCTAGAAAATCAAAAAGAATTTTCAGTCATTCATGTCTTATTAACAACCAATATTTTTTACTGGACTCTTGATTATGATATTTTATATGTGGGGTATGATATTCTAATATAATAATCCAGTTATCATACTCCTATGATCATGTTATTCTTGCATATCAGTATTTTTAGAAATATTGAGAATCTAAGCTCACTCATTTCTTATGTTTCCTTTCCCTACGTCAAGAAGAAGGTTTTTAGTGGGGTTATTAATGGGGATGTTATTTTTTGGATATGTTTGAGTTATTTCATGTTGATAGATGTGTATGTTTCCATCTTTCTAAATGCACCAAGCTATTATAGTCCTCGAAAATGTACATTTGTAACGTTCTGAATATTCATAAAAAATTATGTAATATACATGTATATTAATATTTCGTCACTATAGTTGGTATCAATGGAAATAATTAGTAAACCCTTGGAAACAAGGATGATAATTCTTTATTGAGATTCCTAGGGTTATTTATAAGGATATGTCTATGGATTTATCTAAGGATAAGTTTATGGTGTCATAGATTTAAATTTATGTTTCATGATTTAGACATCCAAAAAATAATTTTTCTTGATTATGTTGTTTTACTCTATGATGAGTGTTTCAAATGAAATAATTTCTTATTTTAGTCTATGTGTGTAACCCAACCGAACAATGTAAATGAGGAATACAATGGACAGTACAATTATGGTCCTCATGGGGAACTAATGTTATGTATAATGGAGTGAAAAATGTCATTGTTATGACAACTCAGCCATATCAATCCTTGAATCATGATGAGTTTCCAAATAAGAAAAGGAGGGAACAAAAATTTTCTTGATTCCTTATTAAAGAAACTTCCACCTTATTTAAATTTAATTGTTGATAAACTAGTTGTTGAGAAATGAATATATACAAATGAAATGAAATTTTTTATTCTACATTGTCCTGAAGATGATAATGTTTTTAGGTGAACTTATCAATTAGATGGTGAAGATAATTATTAGTGGAACATTATCAAGAATATGTGGCAATGGGATAAATTTGTTTCTATGGATTGGTAAGAGTTCAAGAACTTATTTTGGAGTAAGTAAATTCCTCGTATTCTTCTTAAAAAAGCAAGATTAAATTTTCCCATCAATATCATGTTTATTATAAAAAAAGGAATGAAATAATTGAAAAAAATTAGAAAAACTATGGAGAGAAAAAGATTATATTGACATTATACTAATAGTTTAGAAGCGACATGGGGGAAATTTTATTAGGGAAAATACTAAATGTTTTAATTGTGGAAATAAAGTTCCTCAAAAAGTTGAATTGTCATGACCTGTCCCCCCATGGCCAATGCAGTGACCACCCTAAGACTACTTTCCATATGCCAGGGGCTGGCGACTAGCACCAAAGGTGTAATTCCCTAATACTGGGAAGGCATTGCCTTTATAACCTATAAACACACACAACATATATGCACATGAGTAAATAATATAACAAACGAGTGTGTACAGTAAGTAAAAAGGGGGACAGAATACAAGCCCAACTCGAAGGTACAAGAAACTGAAAGTACAATTACAACTGAGGAAAAGGGTAAAATAGCTACTGGGTCATGCTCCGATGTTCATACCTGAAGGGTAGTTATAGATCACCTTCTCAGCACTCCACGTCTGTCCGTCTCCTCTATGAGTTATTAGTCTTTTAGTCCTGAGGGCCCGGTTGGATTCATGCACAATCCAACCTGACCGTATCTAAAAATATACCCCGAACTCTAGTGTAATATACTCAAAATGACAACCATGCTCCAAGATTACTAGCACCACTAACAGTTATTAAATTGATAAAACATTTGAATTTCAAGGAAAAAAATTGTTTTCAGGGTGGTAGAATGTAACACCCTAAGATTTTGTGACTTTTTTGAATTAATTTAAACATTTTGTTAATTTACATTTCTCACAAAACAAAATATAGTTTGTGTTATATGAAAGAAATATGTTTGGTTTGTGCTACATGAAAAACCATGTTATTATTTATCTACACCCAATACATATATTTTATTTTGGTACACACAACACTATTTTTGACTTGTGTTCCACATAATGTTGAGTTCCTTTGATATCTTGCGTTACACACAAGACATAGTTTTACAAAACTACATTGAACTATTAATAATATTATTAAAATATTTTCATAGTTTTCACATAGCCATTAGAATGAATGTTATGAATAAACTTAATTAAAATTATGATAATATGGTTTACACACATATATAAGAAGAATTATTTTCTAACCAATTAACTAGAAATGAAAATAAATCATTTTTGAAAATACTGAAAATATTTTGTTAGAAAACTATATTTATTTAATGAAACATATTATTACCTCAATAAAATAATTAAAAAACTTTTGATAAGTTCTTTAAATGAAATATATATATATATATTTAGTAAACTATTTAACATTAATCTTATTTTTTTTCTACAGAGAATATATGAATCAAACCAATTTTATGCATAAGGATTTAAAATTTTCTAAAAGGTAATTTCACCATATTTTATTAGAGTACCTATTTTAAAAATTAATTTTTATACTTTAATAAACTCTATAAGAAAAATAAACATCAATTTTGAAATCGTAACATTATAATTAGCATAGGATTAATTTTTGGTATTTTTCTGAGAATTTTTAATTTTTGGATAAAGAGTGAAAATGCTTAATTTTAATTGGAAAATACTTTTTCATATTATTTAATTATACATTTAAATTATTTACTAATTTAGTTTTAAATAAAATTAGTTTTCATTTTATATATATTAATAAAAATGAGATTATTATAATCAATTTAAAATTGAAATTGGATATAATAACATTTCAAAAATTTGAGCATTTTCACTTTAAAAGTTAATTGTCTCAACCAGTCTACTGGATTAATTTTAAATTCATTTTTGATAATATTGTTTTTAGAATTTGGAAAATTGGATTTCATATAATGAATCATAATAATTTATAATATATATTATGTTAAACTTTTCTTGAACAAAAATATAATTGAATATAATTAAAATTTGCTACTTTGGTTATGGTAAAAACAAGTTTACATAGTGGTTACACGTTAACTTAAGGAGACAAATAAAATTTAAAGATTTAAAAAAGAAATGTTATTGAAATTTTTCAACAATATCCTACATTTAATCGAAAATTTTTACTATCTATGGGACATGACATAAGGGAGAGCTCTTAATAGTGTTTAAAATTTTATATTTACAAGAATGTAATGCCTCCCCCACTATGAAAGTGATATCGCCACATCACTTATTCATAACATTAAATCCATTTAGTTACTATAAAATGTACAAAAATATACTACAATAATACATACTCTCATCATATAATCCGCAAAAAAAAATTATATTGAAAAAAATATTAGTATTTTGGTGCAAACGAAAAGGAATTGCACAAATAAGAGGTAACATCGTTCAATAAGAAATTTTGTTTTATTTATCTATAAATCCGAAAAATTATCCATATTAAATGATTATATACTATATTAAGTATCATAAATATACTGTAATATTGTTATGTCATGATTTATACCCACACATACTCTCACTTCTAACAAATGAGATACATAATCACTATTCATGTGCTAGGAGGGTTACCGCCCTGAGAACAGATGTCATTCTTTCTTTCATTAATACCTATTAAGTTTGGGAATAATGATCAATTTATTGTATTTATATGATAAATATGATAATATGATATTTCTGACTAATTTATACTTCTTTAATTATAATGTAACACATGAATGTTTTCTTTTCATTTTGGGACAATAGGATAATGTCAACTATGGACGTGTTGATTATCGCCTCCTCAAAGTGATGTTATTCATTCACGATATATATTGAATGTATTAAGGATGGGATTATTAAAATATATGATATTTATGAAATAATAATCCTACTTTAATTATAATATATATACACAAATCATTTACTCATATTTCTTTCAATGCGATAATAAAATGGAAAAAACGTTCATCTGTACATATGACCTACCGTCTCCATTAATAGTGTATTTCATTTCATATATATATATATATATATTAGATTATTATAAATAAATATATATTGAATATATATGTTATTTATAACTTTTTTTACATTATTTAAATAACTAAATCATGATCTAAGTAAAAAATACATATAATAACAAGTCAAAATATGTATGAAAAAACAAACAGTTATTACCCGAAACAAAACCATAACATGAAACTGATAATAAATAGGTAACATAATGTAATTATCTAATGATATATGGTATGATATATATGAATATTTTAATTTTTATATGTATAATAAAATTATTTTAATTATTATAGTGGTTTTAATGTGTAAAAATAAATTCCATACTTAAGGTAATGTTTTTCTCATCTCACTTTTATTTCTGTTAGATATATGTTGTATTCACGACTTATTCTTATTGTTTGGTGTATATAATTCCCAATGAAATTTTATAACAAGAATTTACTTTATTTCATGTTATCAAATGTTTCAATTGATATTATTATCTTACAGATCTCATGAATCAAATGTTACTCAAGTTGTAAGGGGGTGTCTAGTCTCACTTTATTTTCATGAGACTTATGCCTTATTCATAACTCGTTTATTTTGTGTGGTGTATATAATACCCATTAATGTATTCTGTTATTATTATTCTTTCATGAGTATTTATAAATCCATTTTATGATCTCTATATCATGATTTTTTATGGTTCAAAAGTTACCATATCGTTAAGGTAAATTGTCTCATTTGCCTGTTTTGGGAGAAATGTTTTGTTACACACATACATTATTTTACGAGTTGTGTATACAACCATTTTACATGTTATATAGTTAATCAACTTAGTTAATTATATTTCAAAATTTATTTAATTTCAATCTCTCATTGATATTATGATTCAATGTTACTAAAGTATAATGAGTTTATTGTTACAATCTCATGGTTTATCAGGATTTTTTACGATTATGCTTCCACTGATGGAATATTATAATCTATGTATCAATAATTATCATGAATTTATTCTCTTATATTTTTTAACGGTATAATCATATATTAGTACAATTTTACACTATTTTATTCTTAATATAATAAAGTACATTTTTTATAGAAGATCTCACCTTATCCCTCTTTTCGACAGAAAATATGTTTTACTCCAAAACCATGATTTCAAAAATGTTTTCATTTTCATTAAATGATATTTTAAGATATTTTTTAAGAAAAAATATTGTAAATATTTTTTATTGTTTTCAAAGCATCCTTCATAATTTTCCAATTATTTTTTCAAGTGGAAAAGGATTAAGAAAGTGCTCTATGATTTTAAAATATTTTTTTAAAGAAAATATTATATTTTCATTAAAAAATGTTTTTGAAAAATCTTGGAAAATTATCTTCCAAATAAGATGACATCCTTTTTTTCTACTCATTCATTTATGGGGATATGATCCCAGGTAACCATTCATATAATTTCTCCGAATGGTTTATGTTTTTATGGAATTATTTCTTTGACGCCCATTTTTCTTACACGGGTTATATGGTTACGAAACCTGCTTCTTTTCAAGGGTTAATCATTGTTGAAATGATTATGAAACCTGTATGTTTCCCATAGGTTATGATATGATGACATGTTTACGATATTAATTTCATTTCATCAGTTATGGTATGATTTTCAACAATATTGTGGAACATGCATGCATGATTTCATTATGAGATTGGTGTGACCTATATCACTTTCCAATGCACTGGGTAAAGATTTAAATCACATGAAATCGATAGGTATGGAATGAGGAATAAAATATGTTCAGTATGATAAGGATAGAATAATGAGTGACCACAGTTTAGTATGATAAAGATGGAATGAGATGTGATATAATTTAAGTATAACATAAATAGAATAAGTAGTGGAATCAATTTATTAATATAGGGATAGAATGAGGAGTGATGTTTGTTTAGTAATACAAGGTTGTAATGAGGAGTGAAATCAGTTCAGTAATGTTGGGATGGAATGGGAAATGAACCCAGATTAGAAAAACAATATTGGAATTGGGAGTGATCTAGGTTTAGCAAAGGACCTTTCCCACTAAGATATTCTTAGGAGATATCCTTGACTTCTAATATTGGTTAGGTTGTGAACCCATTTCTTTAATATGGCTTTGGAAGTAATCCTTGACTATAATGGTAATAATTATATATTTTTATGATTCTACCACAATTCCATGTAATATTCTAATGTTATGCTTTCAAGGATTATTCTCATTAATCCTTTATGATTCATGTCTTATGAAATTCCAATATATAGGAAATGAATTTGGATTATGATCATTGGTTTGCGTACTATGATCTTTTATTCTTATGATCATGTTCTCATACCGTTATTCTCATGTTATGATTATATATCTACCATTTTACCCTTATTCATCATCTGAGCTCACCCATTTCATTTTCTTCCTTTCCCCCAGGTTATGAAGAATGGTTTTAAGTAGGATTATCAATGGGGAATGTCTTTAAATGATATGTTGACGATCTTTCACCAAGATATTATATAATGTGTTCATGTTTCCAAAGACAGTAAATTATTATATTCATTGATCATATACTTTTTTATTATGCTTAATATTCATAAAAAATTATGTAATATTGATGCAAGTTATTCCAATGTGACTATAATTACTCTATAAATTCATCATTCTGTTCAAGAATAATGGTCCAATGCTTTGTCAAATATTCAATTTATGGTTTCATGTATATTCCAAAATTATTTCTATGATCGCTAGGTCTAAATATAAATATAATCATTATAAAAAATGGTTTCTTCATACATATCTATGGGGAAATGTTATAAATGTGAATAAACAAATCTTGGTACTGTGTAGAGTATGCATATGGGAAAACAAGTTGAAATAATCACATGATAATCTAAATCTAACCATTTCTCAATTGGATGTAAAATCATGATATTTATTATAAAAATTATTCCATGATAACCCATCTGTAGGATATGATATTTCATCATTACCATTATTTCATTTATCAATAAGACATCTCATATCCATTAACATTTTTTATGAAATAAAAAATATTTATATTTAGGAATCAGATAAAATTTCCACACCACATTATTTATTACACAATATTAGGTTCCATAATTGCTATCCATATATTTTTTTGTGTTTCCTCAATAACACTCATTCGACTCTATATTTTTCTTCTTGAATAGACAATAGAGTTTAAATAATACATTGATATTAGTATATAAAAATGTATTTTTTTTCATAAACATTGATGCTACGTTATGATTTTCTATTATATATGCAATATTAAGTTGTAAGGCCAGGAATAAGGTATTGATATACTCAATCCCAATGTTAATAAATCCATATATCATTTTCCCATGATATTATCGCATTAGAAACTCAATGTTTTCCAATTTTATAGATTTCTTGTATACGTGGATTTTCTTCTTCTTCAAACATCATTCTATTATGAAAGAATTACTCATTGTAATTAATATATTAAAATAGATTTTTCATATTTAATTTAAAAACACTTATCAACATGATGTTTTCCCTTAAAACCCATTGTGGAAACTTATTAGAAATAAATCATTATATACCGATCCTTTCAACTGAATCAATATTATTTCCTAATAAAAATATTTTCTGATTGTTATACCACAAATGATATTTTTCGAGAAACTAGTTTTTTAGGGATATAATAACTCTTTTCCTCCAATGTCAACCATTTTATTTCAACATAATCAAAATATTTTCATCAACTCACTCTTCAATCTCAATCATAATTAAATAAAAAATCAAAAAAATATTACAACCCATTTTGAATTACATCAGTGATTCAATAAATATATTACAACAAACAAGTATCCATTAAAATATAAATAAATGGATTATTAGTAAAATTTCATATTTTTAATAATAAAAAATTTATGATAATTGAAAAATATTATTAAATATTGTTAATTTTTTATTGGTTGATTAGTTTTCTTAAAAATCAAATAATTGAATTTGGAAGGTACTTGACCAATAAATATACCAGAAAAAGTATAATTTTTTACTATAAAATATAAAATATAAGGAATAAAAATATGGGATTTAACTATTTCAAAATCATTTATCATGTTAATAATTAAAAAATATAGGTTACAATATACAAATTAAAAATTTCATTAAAATTTAATTTCATACCAAAAAATTTGTATTGGGAATGGGTTTCTAAAAAATATGAGGGATAAATATTATTATATTATTTAGTTATAAAAATAGAATATCCTTAATGAATTAATATAATTCAATATTTCTATTTTTCATTTTTATATTAATTTTTCATTGAATATGTATGGAATTTATTACTTAGTTAATTCTACCAATTGATATTATATTTTTTTACATTATCAATGTGTTGGATTAATGTTATTGGAAATTCCAAATTATGATTTCGGAGATTTAAAATCGTAGATTAATTTTAACTAACTCATGATTTATTATTATAATTTAGTTTCATTAGATACATATATTTTGTTGTTAATTAATTTTATGAATGTTTTAATTCAATTAAATATCTTTTTAATAATATATAATGTGATTATTACTTGAGATCAATAGTTGAAATATCATCCAAATACTATTTAATATATCTCAATACTAACTTGAAAATATGAATCAATAGTTCACAAACTTTTTTTGTTGGCCTCAATAGAATTGTTTCTTAAGATAAGTGTTATTCATACATAGAGAATTATTATTTTAATTAAAAATTATTTCAAATGTAACAAATAGTCTTTTAAAAATAATATAAACCATAAAATATTATCCAACTACTCATATATAAATATAGTCCAGTTATAAAATGGTTCTACTCTGATGGATTATGCGGTTGAAATGGAATCTTAAATATAAACATTTTATTGGACTAAATAAATTAAAATAATAATAAATAATTCATTCATTTTCATTTAATTAAAAATTGAAAAAATTAGAAATAAAAAATCAAATTTCTGAAGACTAAAAAAATTAAAAAAAAATCAACTATTAAGAAATATAATAGTTTGAGGTTACACGACATAATATAAAATAATAAAATATTGATCGATGTATGGAAAATAATTTATCTAGGGTTAATTAGATGTTGGAAAAATCTTGAAGTCTTGATCAAAATAACATCTTAAAGCCTACATACCATAAAACACTTGCTTTTCTGAAATATCTCCTAACATTTAATCTATGTCAGAGAAGAATTATGAAGCGATGATAGGAAGAATGTTAGAAAAATAGATAATCCTTCAACGAATTCCTGGATGAAAAATAACATGTGTAAAATTATGGAAGTGGGATGAATGGATCATGTGTGAGAAACCAGGGAAGTGGGATGAAAATAATGTCGATTAAATGTGGATGCATGATAGGAGACTAAATATATTGGATCCTATTTCCATTGTGCATAATAAATGTGGTAATCATTTTTTATATCTATGTGCACTAATGATCATGGATATTTTCAATAATTACTAAGGACTATAGCCCTGAAAAAAATTCAGGTTGAAATGAGATGTCACTTGATGAGACTATTGCCATTGGCTTTGTGTGTTGTCTCAACCAGTGTGTGAATTTATAGATTTAGCTACAATCATATATAATAATGTGGATAAATATCATTCATTTCTATTTACATTTTTCCCATGGCTATAAGTTAATATGTATAGGTGGAATATATAGTAGTAAAAATTTATAGTAATGTTTTTAATTTTAATTAAATATATATCTTCTATTTTTTTATTATTTTTTGATTTTTTATTTATATTATGTTTGAAGAATTTTGATTGACCATAATGTTTATTTTTTTTCATTATATCATTTTTTTAAATATATAAGAATTTAAAAATTAAAATTATTTTTTTATTATATAATATTAAACCATCAATTTTTTTTTATAAAATACATATAACATATTTTTTATTTAAATGATTAATCTAATATTATTTTGATTTCATATATATAACTTATTTTTTTACTTTTGTCGACATGTTTTGTGAAAAACATAAAATTTTGTGGCGTATTACTCATTGTAATGTCAAAAATGTTTATTATTTATGAATAAATTATGATTATTACAATGATATTGAAGGAATTAAAAAAATATTTATTTTTAATGGAGGTCTCATAATATACGACATGTGTCCATTTATTATTTTATTTAATTTAATTTCCTATTTTTATGGGGTGTGTAGGTTTATGGTATACCCAATATGATAAAAAATCACAAAACATAAGCCACATGTTTTTTCAAGAGATAAATCACTAATAATGAAAGAAAAAAATACAAAAAAAACATCACTTAAATTATTTTATAGTTATCTTTATCAACTATATATTATTCGTAATCAATACAACATTGTTTCATCAAAATTATTCAAATATCTATCGCTAATCCACCTATAAAAAATATTATGGAAAAATCATTGGAGTTTTCTTATTACATAATGTACTCAACCATTGAAAAATATAGATTGAATTTTACCCTTGATAAGTATTAATCAATTTATATTTTTTATGTCTAGAGCCTGATCTATTATATATATATATATATATTATTAAATAATCAACACTGAATTCACCAATCAAGAAACACCTCATAAGTGGTCCATATATATGTTTAATGCTGTCATGATGCAAAAAATGTGGAAAACTATAAGTTTCTAAGTAAACATTATCACATTTAACACTCATTTCCTAATGTTTATTATCATTCAAGAAAAATAATTTGGGGAATACATGGTCTCACAAGGAATATTTTACACTATAATTCACTCATATTGATGTAGAAGAGAATTAAATACGATGATGACTGCCATTTCACCATAGCCTTTAGGGTATATCACATTTAGGTTCCCATTGGAACTAATTACTATCATAACATTTTATCATATTAAATTATGTTACACCATATGGTAAAATTTTTAAAACCATACTAAAACTCATTTGGATTTATAAAAATATCATTTAATCCCTATATGTTATCAAAAAAAATTAAACCAAAATAAATTATTATTTTTGAACCATTAAGTGTGACCTGATGAGATTTAGTAGTGTTAAAAATGATTATAAATTCCATATTCATATCTAGATATATTGATTTTTTCCAATAAATTTATAATTGAATCTTATGATACAATTGGTTATAGAATGATGTTCATCAAACACATATTTCTACCTAAAAATATTCCCAAAAAATATATCTCAATAAATCACATGTATACTCATATAATCTGTTCATCTAATACATCATGTTTATCCATGAGACATGTAACAAAAAAATATTATATAGAGAAATGTTCAAATTTTTATTCTCCAATTATAATTGGAAGATCAGATAAATATTTTTATAAGTAATTACTATATATGTATGAGTATATCACATGTCAGTAAACTAATAATGAAAATGGATTTTTTTCAATCATTATATATTAAAGGCCCATATGTCATAACAATTCTATTGGAAGAAAAACACTTTATTTGTTTTCATAAAATGTTATATGATCAAAAAAATAATAAAACATTCTATGATAATCTCAATATCAATACTATCTATATATGTGAATAAAAATATGAAGGTAGACATGCATGGAATGTTGTTAACATTAGTAACTAGGGATTATAATGAAATATACATTCCTGGTATATTAATAAAATATATTCAAGGTATTTTATGTATTATACTCAAGCAGTTCCTTTTATATGACTTTTCATACTTGTGTCTTAAAAATCAACCTTATATATCTATATTTGTTATCTCCTAACCCACCATGGCTATATTGGATGGCGATAAGATTTGTGTGACTACCCCAAGCCTCCATCCAGCTGAATAGGGGTTGGAGACACTTGGTGAGTAGCAATAACACTTATGTGGGAGGCTTTATCCTATGGAACCTGTATGAACACACAAATCACCATGGTCGTACAATACTGAAATGTAAAATATAACCAACACCTAATTAATTAAGACATATAAATACCATAATCAATGTACAAACATAATATCATAATGCATAATGTTATAAATAATAGACCACCAAAAATGGAAAGAATTCCAACATTCTAGAATGAGGGGATGTTTTTGAATTTAGAGAGGCCTCTTATAGGGTGAGTCGGGAGGCCCCTCGAGAGGACTTCCTAACAGTGGTGGTTTTCAGCGGCCTAAACATTGACGTAATCTAGGGTATGGTGGTGGCTCTTTCTCTTGAAATATTCACTAAAGGATTCTCAGTGGAGGTGGGCTTCAGTTGTGGGTGTAGGTTTCTTGGTGGGTTGGTGGTCTGGCCTTAGAGTTTAGTCCATCATGCACGTGTGGATGGAGGTTCATCTTCAGTTGTTCCCATTAGTTATTATATTGGTCTTGTCTAATGTGGGGGGATCACTTGTAGGTTATGATGTGGAGAATCGATAGCATCAGTGGATGGGGGTCATCCCGGCCTAGCATGAGGCATCATTGTGCTTGTTGTGGGGTTTTATTTTTTAACTAGATTTCCTCCAATGTGGATCTAGATCTAGGCTTCATAATAGTATCTCCCATCATTGTAGGGATTATATATTAGATGATTGACATGAAATTAAATCTTCAATAGATATCAGAAACCATTCATCTTGTCATGGGGAATTTATCACTCAGATGTCCTGTGATTTTGGAAGATGGTTATTTGTTTTATTAATATTTGGATGGTATTTTATTAGTTGTTAGGTACTTGGGTTTTTTTTGATGAATTTTTTAAGACACAATTGCATCTATATTTATGAGAAATGTAAGGTCAACCCTCAACAAAGTTTATAAGGGAAAAAATAAACAAAAATATAATGGCCTTTAGGACTGGTGGCTAAAATGAGGGGACTATAGTCATTTGTGACACTCAGTATGAACCACAATATGTCTGACCCAATATAATCTCTGTATGCTCTTTTTACATAAAGAATATCATAAAACAATTTTTCTTCTTTATAAGACATGACATGTGCATCCAGATCCCATGTAAGGGTGAGTATAACAATACCTAGTAGGAATCCTTGAAATATATAAGAATAAATAATCAATGTTAGCCATATGATCATAATACATGTCAATAATAACAATATAGATATAATAAATCATCAAGATATACTCACTGTAGACATTATGTCTCAAGGTAAGGTCATAACTTCATTGCTATCCTTAGATTCCTCTTGGTAGTCTACAATAACACTAACCTCTGAAAAATATCTCCATGAGTCTGATTGTACTATTTTTTTCCCAAATTGGATTTATTTTTTATTTTGTCTCACCATAATATGTGCGTATTGGAACTAAAAGGAATCCTCTAATATATACAGTAGATTAGAATACACCTCATCAGAAGGTATACGTATTGATACAAAGATGGTGGATCAAACCTATAACCATGGGTTATACCAAAAACACTATATGGATTAACTAACTAAGTAGGGAATTGACATCGAGATAACATTGGTCGCACCATTTCCTGTAACCCTGCCTAGGAAATTAGATGAGGGAGGAATCCCCCTCAAGCCTCAAAGAGGGATTCAGAAACTCTATCTAAGACTTATCCTATACAAGGGTTATATTCATATACTGATGATATGTTTATGCATAAAATATAATGTGAAATTTAAGAGGGAATATACCTAAAGTTAGATGGTCTATGTTGAAGAGATTAATGGAATCAAGCCATCTCTTCAAAATTGCATGATGTGTAATTATGGTACACAACTTGTAATTCTAAATCCTTACATTCCCATGTTTTTTCCTATGTTCATGTACAATTTCACTGGTTCCTCATGTTTTTTCCATGTATATCTGGCTATGTCTGTGTACATGACTAAGATTATGTACTCTAGCCATGTCCAATTACATGGCATGGCCCTTATGATCCGCCCAAGCCAATGTATCCTCTGATACACATGTAATTCCACTAGATGATGGTCCTTCATTGTGTGGTATCTACCACTTAGTGTGTGATCTATATGTACATCTCAAAAACCCTAGAACTATAGCTAGGGTCCCACATGGTGTGTAATTCTAGTCTACACCCCCTATAATGTGAGTTTTCTAAAAACCCATGTCTACTCATCCATGCAAACTTAAACCAATTCCTCCTTCGGATTCACTATAAATCTCCCCCAGGATTTTGGATCAGGATCAATCCAATATTTTCATCAATGAAAATCTTGATTCGAGTTTTCACCCATGCCACAATCTCCATTGTTGTCATCACATGAAAAACAAGGTAAATAATGAACCTACAAATCTGTCTAATCTACCTCTATTCATTATCAAAAATATTTTATCATTCTTTATAGTCTCAATAAAACAATGTACCCATGAAAACTATCTGGTTCTATAAATAATGGTCTCATAATTATCAAATACCATATATTTTTCGAACTGTGGGCCAAAGAAATTATCAACTATGAACATGTGATGAATCATGGGAAAAAACCCACAAACTATAAGCACAAAAAATAAACCTTGATTTTTTTTAATTTGGACCCTAATCTATAATCTTAGAATTGAAAAATGAAAAGTAAATAATTAAAAATGAATTAAATATTCAATTGAAAAATAATCAATCATCGATGCGTGAATGAATTATTATTGGATGGAATTGATCTTAATTCAAAATCGAATAAATAAACAGGTTGAATCTTCACAAAAAATGTTATACCTTTAATTTTGATTTCTATCCAATGGATAAATATAAAATATTTTAGTAATTGGATAGATCCATGAACTGTAATGTTTTTGGTGATCATGGGGATATAAATTTGATCTACTAATGTGATTTCATTCATCAATACTCTCTAAGATGTCCTCTCTAGGTGTCCATGGTTATGAGGAAAACCCTTATATTTACCTATAACTAGGTCTAAATAAGGAAATCCTATGTTTCAATATCAAAACAAATAGACAATATTTTTTAAATAAATTATTTTATTATTTTATATTATGATAAATTCATAACAAACATATGACTCCAACAAAGATTATATCAAATATAGGGAAAATATCATGATCTATACTCTATAGTGGCCTCAAATTTCCAATCTATGACTATATTAATGTGTTATTACATTATATTTTTGAAACAATATTCTCATTATATTAATGTATTTTTTATTTTCCAAAAAATAATTTTGGGTTCATAGATCCTAAGAATCTCATGTCATATTAGATCTTGGCTATTAAAATATCACCATATATATATTTCAAATATTTATATAGAAAAAACCAAGACATTACATTCTCCCCGATTTATATATTTTCTCCCCAAAAATAAAAAAGGACTACTCAAAAAGTTGTGGGTATTAAACTTTCATATGTGTATCAAATTCACAAGTTCTTTCATGAATATTCTCATGCATCCATTGAAAACCAACTAAATGAAATTATTACCCACTAAGGATCTTCTCTTAAAAATCCGTAATATTCAAATGGTACTCTAGAAATGTTTTTCCGTCCTCAATATCAATCTCACCCAAATTCATAAACTACGATAGGTCAGTAATGTTCCTCCTCAGTCGTGACACATGGAAGATGTGGTGTACCCATTCTAACTAAATTTGTAGATCCATGTGGTATATCACATCCCTAACTCTGTGCAGTTCCTAGAAAATTCAAACAAGTCTAATAGATAACTTTCGGAACAAAAAAATATCTATAATCCACGTTGAGGTGAGTCTTTTAGAAAAAAAATATATCACGTCTCTTACTCCAAGGGCCTCCTTCATCGGTCTGCATAGGGCATATCATGTATTTTGGCCATCCTCATCCCCTCCAAAATTATTTGCACCTTCTTTAGCATAGCCCACACAAACTCGCCTAGATCAATCAAATAAAGTGGTGTACTACATGGTCATCCATACAAAGACCCAAATTGTTACATACCAATGGTGGAATTGTAGCTATTATTTTACAAAAACTCCAAAAACGGTATATGGTCCTCATACATATGGAAAAGAACAAAATGAAAGTCCATTACATGTCCTTTAAAACACAAGTGGTATAATCTGTCTAGCCTTTAGTTTGGGGGTGAAACACTATGCCCAAATGAAATTTTGTACCAATGGGATCCTAAAATTCTCTACATAATTGAATTGTAAAATTACTATCATGGTCAAAAATAATCATTTTGGGGAATCGGTGTGGATGGACTATCTCATGTACATAAAGGCATCCCAAGGTCTCTACAATAATATTATATAAAATTGATAAAATGTGGGATGAATTGGTGAGTGATTCTATGATAACATAGATGGAATCATTTCCTCTAGATGAATATCAAATCCCCATTATTATGTCCATATACATCTCATACAACATTGGCCATGTCACCTCATGGGGTTGATCTAATCATACTAGAACCCAATACTCATCCTTTAACTACTCACATGTGTGGCATCAAGAGGCAAAATATTATATTAACTTATTCATACCAATCCATCAGAACTAACATTAGAGATATTTGTATATATTTTATACACTCTGATGTATCTCCAAATGATATTTATTAAACTCTACCATCACCTCCTCTTACAATGTCATTAGTACCACAATCCATCCCATGAAACTAAAAACATTATCAACACCATTGAAAAATTCATTAGAAGAATATATAGTGAATATTTATCATTGCATGGTTTCATAATTGATATCTCCCTACAAAGCCTTCTTAAAATGTTGTTTAAGTTGTAGTTTAATAACTATAAATGGTAGATTATATGTGTCAACCTCATTTACAAAGGAAAACTTCCACAAACACAAATAATCCAAATCCTTGATCAAAAACTAATAACAATATCTCATGTTGGAAGATTAGACACTATGTTTCCATTCCTAGGAGTATAGAATATCTCTAATTCATAATGTTGGAGGAAATATTTCCATAAAATCTATCTCAACTTATTTACTTTTTGAATGAATATGTAGTTGGGAGTGTTACAATCCAAATAGATGATTCACATCTCTCCCAGATGGAAGTGTCACTATATCTATAGTGTAAAGACTACATATGCTAACTCATGTTCATGTTTTTTCATAGTTCACCTCATGTGGTCTCCACTTCCTGGACCCATAGTAAAGGAAAACCTAAATATAAATTATAATTCAACCATTTCCATCCCCTAAATGGTAGATGAACACTAAAAACTCAACACCCACTTCTTGAATCTTCAATAATGGGTTACACATTAACCACTGAATGAACTCCAGAAAAGCATGCTAACACCTTTCCATAAAAAAATGGATACCCCTTATAGGTCAATGAAGTTAAAGGTGTTTATATCTTATAATAACTGTGAATGAATCGCCTATATTAGCCTACCAACACAATGATTCTTTAAACCTCCATCACTCTCTTGGGTCAATCCGGAGATATCATAGCCTCAATATTTGGTGGATTCAGTGCTAATCCATATGATAAGATGAAATTTCCCAAACTTTAGACCACATAAATCAAGAACTAAAACTTCAAGAGTTTACTATAAATATGTATCTCTCAGAGTGTTTTTAGAACCACCCTCAATTGTCTCACTTGTTCCTCCACAAATATTGAGAACGCTTGGATATCATTGATGAAGTCCACCACAAAATGTTCTATGAAAGGATGAAATATCTACTTAATGAGTTCCATTAACACTAATGGAGTGTTCATCACACTAAATGGAATCACCAAGTACTCATAATGATAATAGAAAAATTTGAATGTCCTCTTCAGTATATCTTCTTCTCTACTCGTAGCTGGTGATATCCTGATCTGAGTTCAACAGTAAAGAACCATCTCCCCACTTTAAAAACATTGAAGAGGTTATCAATAATTAGTATTGGATATATATTCTTAACATTTCCCAGTTTAGGTATATATAATCCACACGAAACATGAATCTCATTTCTTCTTTCATGGAAAATAACAATAGGGCTGACTAGGGGGAAACACTGGTTCTCACAAAGGCTTCATTCTATAAGGCCTCCAATAAAAACCTAAACACGTATAATTATAAAGAAGGAATATTATATTCTAGTATAGATATCAACTACTCCTTTGGTTGTAAGTAAATTAAAGACTCTATAACTTATTGGGGGAGGTAACCATAGAACATCTTCAAGAAAGACATCATCATACTCAACAACTTTTCCAGGAAAATGATATCCCATATTATTCACTACTCCAAGTGTCATTATATAAAAATAGTGAGTAATTAGATATACCATTTATAATATGAGTCCATATTCCTTCTCCTAGATCTCCTTATATCCCAAAATTTACAACTTAATACCATAAACATGGGCACAGAACAACCTCCTCCTAAAATAGTCAATTTGTGCGTAAATGGGGTATAGATAGTCCATTCATAACATAAAATTATAAAGAATCATTTATACAATAAAGATATAACACAAGAAACTTTATCCATCAATTATTAGATTACACTATTAAAAAAGTGTGTAATGAATGAGTCATATCGAGTAGGAGTCTCCAAGAGTAAGGGTCGAGACATGGGCTGAGTTGAAACATATAGGTCTTGAACTAGGGATGTAGTAAAAAAAATATAGCCTCATAAATGTGACTATAAAAAATATATCATTGTAATAATTTACATATATTGTACCTCTAATCATCCATGGAGCCTCTAGATCATAGGCCCCTAAGGCCTGCAACTACCCTCACCCCAGTCCACTCACTCATTAAGCCTGTAGGGGACCACCTAGGGGTAGTGGTGGAAACAAGTGAAACCATTTGACACTTATAGTTAATCTACTTATTACTATTCCATTTCATATACCCTATTTACCTTATCAATTGTGTTGATTCCTCAGTCTATGTAGTTAATCCACTATCTCTTTGTCAACAACACCATGGACTGGATAATCTTATGGGAGATGTCTCTGACCATCATAAGAGTACAAACACTAATCCCAAGGATTACTAGAACCATATTACGATCATTTTCTATAGAAACTTAGTTTTTAGATTTCGTCCTGAAACATCTATGATATCTGAATCCTTCCATCTACCATCAGCTACCTACTGTTAATGTCTCAGCCCCTATGTGTCCACTTCTTGCACCCATTACCAGTGTTTTTGTGACATGAATGTACATTATCACCAATGAATTATATTTCACCCCAAAACATGTATGAATACATAGACCTATCAAAAAATCCTTAACATATCTGTGAATACCTCACTCAAAGGTCCACACCCGAATGAATAGATCTTGAACTAGATCCATCAAGTAACACTAGATGTTGGTAATCTGCGATGAATACCTTTCCACGGTCATAATACTCTACTATAGCTATAAAATCACCTGTAATCACATTGAAAACATAGTAGATGGAGAGTACTCTATCTTGAATTGATTCAAAATCATAGTCTATGAAAGAGTCAGCTCATTGTATGAGTGAAACATAAGGCTCCCCCAATACCTTATAGAACCATGAAGAAGGCTCACCAACATATGTACTGATGAGAGAAAAGACATGTATAACCTATATGAGAAAATAGTCATCCACCTATAGGTCTTTCTATCCCCTGATCCTAAGGGGTTTCTGATTCTAAATCTCATTATGTGAGCTCATCCAATAAACCTCATTCAATGGTATTGTTGTTACCATCACCCACTCGATGGGTAGATATATGGATGGAAAACCACCCGTAGGTACTACCGTTTGATCATGTCCCTATATTAAAGCCTTATCACTAAATGGATCATCCTCACGATCCAGATACTAAATCCTAGATTTAAATCACTAGGGAGGTAGCCAACAATATACTAGATAAACCTTGGCCAATGAGTATATTTGGAAATCTGAGTAAATAAGGATATGGAACACAACCCATTTCTATTTTATTCATGTAACAATATTTTCCCGACAACCAATTTCTATATGTACTGAGTCAAAAAGAAGGTATTCAAATCTCTTGTGTTTGGAAACATCATACAAAGATCAGTACTAGAATAATTGGCTTGAAAGTTGAACTTGAAATACTATATTTTGTATCCATAAAATATAAATTATTCCTATAACTAGAAAAAAAATACAAAATATGGTCCAATGATGCAACAAAGCCTCCCATACCACTATATCATTACCTAAACCATTGGGGCCTACATTGATGGTGATATGTTAAGTGAAACTACCTCAAGAAAGCCTATAATAGGACAAGGGTTGGAGAGAACCACCATGAAGGCCTAACAATGACATGGGATGCATTAGACTATGGTAGCTATATGGAAACACACATATCCGACCCATAAAATTAAGAAATGTAAAATAAAACTAATACCCAATTAATTTATCATCTAAATCCCATAATCATATTACAAAAATAACATGGGAATGCATAAAGATCTAAATATTAGTCCACCAAAAACTAGAAATTAGTCTAACCTTCGACAATGAGGGGACTACAGTACAATGGGACACGTGGTGTGAACCATTATATAAATAGACAAATATGTGGTCTATCTTTTATTTGTCCCATATGTACTCCATAAAACCATTAGTTTTTTATATAAGTCCCTACATGTGTGGTCAGATCCCATGCTACGGTGAGTTTACCAATACCCATTTGGTATTATTGAAATCAAAAAGTATTTTGATTGAATTGAAGTTATCTCATCATAGCATATGTCAATAATAATATGAGACATATGACAACTCATATAGATATACTCAAGGTAGACACTAAGTCTTAATGTAAGGATATAACAACCTTTCCAACATTAGATTCTACTCTAGAGTCTATAAATCACTTTCCTAGGAGAAATAATTCCATGATTTTGATAGTAATAATGATGTCTATCCGAGATGTTGTAATAATTATATCTCTCCGCAAGAAGTAAACATTGGAACTAAGAGGACTCATCCTAGATATGCACTTGAGAAGATTAAACCCTATCAAGTAGAATATGCATCGATACAAATATGGGGGTCAAGAAATAGGGACATGGGGTATAACAATAACCCTATCTAGGATAACCCACAATGTAGGGGATCGATGGTTGTGTATAGGTAGTCATGATTATTCCCCAAAACCTACATAGGGAAGAAGTTGATAGATGATTTTACATCGGTCCACATCATGGGATTCCGATATGATATCTATAATGAAGCGCATAGAATGGTCAGAATCCTATATTGGGGATATGATTCTACACAAACCCCATGGGGAAGGACAGAGGTAACATACTTAATGGGATATGGTCAACGTGGAAGAGATGAAGGAATATAAGAAATCTTTGCAGAAGTACAGAACATTAAATTAGGGTACATTGTGTATACCTTTAAATATGAACCTTCCAGTGTCTATTCTAGTGTTCCTTTTACCGTGACCATGTACCTCATTTTTTTTTCATGTGCACCTAGCTGTGTATGAGTACTCGACTCATCCTTTATACTCTGGCCATGTCCAAGTACACAAATTGTCCAATATAATTATACCATTCTTGTGTGTCCTTTTAGACACATGGAATACTTACTATCGATGGTCACATAGTGTATCATAAGGACCACATGTTGTATGATCCATATATCTTTCACAGAAACCCGAGAACTGCATCTGTACCCCTATATGAAATGTAATTATAGATTACATGCTAGGTAACACGAGTGTTTCATATTAACATAATTTTTTATCCATGTGCAGCTATATCACCAGCACCATATAATCCAACCTTAAAATATCTTGGGAATGTAGATATTTGTATATCTAATCTTGCTATCACAAGTGATCCTGATTCCAATTAACCATTTCTCATGAGATCGTCTCATGTGCCTTTATCACGCACCGAACCAGGGAAAGAAGGAACCCCAAAAATTAGTCTAATCTACATCCTTTCATCCACTACTGTCATTATACCTCAATCATAGCCTCAATAAAAACCCATACTCACGATATCAATATATTTTCAAAACAAAGATTCTATAATGATTGAATAATTGGTATTTTTCAAACCACGATCTAAAGAAATTACTCGAAATGAATGTGGTAAGAAATATGGCAGAAAATCATAAACCATAATTTAGGAATGTACATATTTTTTATCATTTCACCCATGATAATATTTTATAATATAAAAATTATGTGGAAATAAATAAAAAACACATAAATAAACCACAAAATAATCAATCGTCGATGTGTGAATCGATTATTATTTATAAAAATTGATCCACGTTCACATTGGATAAATATATAAGATAAATCTAAAAAACAAAAAAAATACTACCTTTATTTCATATTGATCAGTGATAATGAACTATCTCGAATCATAGGAAATGTTGATATATGAGATCTTTGATATCAATGGTGATCCTCGGGATATCAATTTGACCATCCGATACGATGTCATTTTCTAGTATCTCTTCAAGATCTCTACTATAGGACTCCATGGTTATATGGACAGCCCTATGATTTACCCATTAATAGGTTTAAAGAGAGGATGCCTAGTTCACTATGAAAAGAAATAAATAAATTAAATTTATTTATTTATTTTAATACTTCGTAATGTGATAACTTTTTAACAAAACCTCAATGCGGAAAAATATTATGTCACAAATAGGGTAATGACCATATTCCAAACTCAAAAAAGGATGTTATATTTCTGATCTGAGTATTTTTTTAAGAGTTATTCCATTTTTTAGGAAAACTACACTGGTTTCATATTAATATATTTAATATTTCTCAAATATAAATTCTGGTCTCATCGAGCCTTGAAATATCACCCCTTCTCTATTCCTAGATCTGAAAACATTACAAGATATATTTCAAAGATTAACATAGAAAAAATGAGACATTAAAGTATGAATCCTTACACATTCTAATTATCACATATCTAGTAACCTATTTCATTTCATGGTGATAATTGATTATAGATAACATATAATATAACTACGAGGGGTTATTTATCACATCAAATCCCAATAATAAACCTAAAAATTACAAACATATGATAAAGTAGAATTTAAATTTGATTTAAAATAAATGATATATAGTTTACATCGTATTTATATCATTGGGACTTCTATATTTAAAAAACCATGCTCATTGAGTTAATATTTAATCAAAATAATCTTGGACTTTGAAAACGCTTGAAGTCTTTATAATGTTATTACTTTTATGGAATTAATTATTTCATAAAAAAATTAAAATACTAATATATTATCATTTTTATCATACTATAAAATCATAGATTATCCCACCCACTAACGTTTTTATTAATAATGGATTTATTAAGATATTAGATACGAATCTTCATTAATAAAACCTAACAACATCCTTTGATAAAACTATTGTTGTGATGTATTTTATGAAAACAACTGAAAATTTTTCTATTTAACTATTTTTATTGATAAAAATATTATCTACATGGGTTAATTGAATATAATATTAGTATATCCCCTTAAAATGCGTTTTTCTTCAACTATGATGACCAAATTAAACCATAATTTCTTCTCCATTATATTATCATACGCATGCAAATGAAAATAAAATTTTACAATAATCAAAATAGAATATAATAGTTTATCTATATCGTCTAAATATTTTAGAATATATTTATATTTAAAAAATTTATTTCTTTGATAGCTTGTGTCACATAAAACATTTATTTAAAATGAATAATGATATACTATTAAAATATTAGTATTTAAATGTTACCCTTATAACATAGTCATAAAAACTGGTGGTATGAATATGAATACAAATATTATAAAAAAATACCGCTAAAATAATTATATAATCTAAATTAAAAAATTAATAAATAATAAATAAGTACTCAATTTTTAGTAAAGTAATTTTCTAGATCAGAAATAAATATTCTTAAAAATTGTTTTAATTGTGCTTTTTCTAAAATTAAATAATTTATTTTGATAAATTAAATAATTATTTTATATAAAAGTGATATTATTTTTTTAAATAATCATGTCAAAATTATCTTAGGGTCAAATAATTGGATTTTTCTGAAAATATTTCGTTTTCTGTGAAATGTGGATAACATCAATTTTGTAAAACTATCATTTATTTTCATTTAATAAAATAATTTAAAGATTAATTATATTTCAAATATAGAGTCAAATTGAAATATGAACCATTTTTTTTATAAAAATCTAATTAAATTTATTTAAATTTTCAATTTTTAGGATTCTAGTAAAAACAAATTTTTATATATAAAACTACTTTTTTCTAAAAACTATTTTATATGAATATTTTTTTACATTTTAATTAATTAAAAATAAATTTAATGAGGATAAATTAAATGAAATATATAAAATAAATATCAAAATATATTGATTAAAATTCTTATAATGAAGAGAACTAGTCATTGAGTCAATGTAAATTAATCTTTTCCTTGTAAAAAAGAATTCTTTTGAAAAACTACTTTTCATCACGCATTCCTAGTTTAGTTTTAAATAACATTATAACACTTATATAAAAAAATCATGAAAAAATTAATCAATATGGATAATTATTAGGTATAGATTTGGTAAATATACCCCTTTTGTGTTTGGATATTTTGAACTATAGAAGTTATTATAAATATCACCACTGTAATGGAAAGTCAGGTAGTTAAGGTTGAAAATAATATGATATGTACTGAAAAATAACCCTAAATATAGCTCCCTGGTTTGTGTTACACCATTATTTTATGATTTTTATTTACATTTGGAGTTCTGGTTTATCATTTGATGTTTTCGAAGTTCTAAAAAGGAAATAACCTTGTGTCAAGAACTAGAAAAATTATAAAAGAACAATTTCTGTCATAAATTTTTGGTTTGAAGTGTAAATAATTTTGGGAATATGTTCAAGTAATAATAAAATTCATATAATAAATGGTTTATACTTTAAATTGTGGTTTTGTAAAAAACGAACTAAGGCAATGAGTTTTTTTAGTGTAAGTGACCCTCAATGAATTTACAAAATAAATTCCAAATTTTTTTGAAATCACTTGTCCCTTATTAGTTTTCTTTACCCCCGTGGTTTTATTTTAATATGAATTTTTGTTTTTATCCTATCTACTCATAGGGAAATTTTAAGTTATTTTTCATGTTCTTTTCCATCTGAAAACCTCTAGCAGCAAATCATTGAGAGTTATTTTGTAGAATCAAAGGTTTGTATCATCTGCTACATTCTCATTTTAAATCTCCTAGAATTGTATCACAAGATACCATAGTTCAATGAGTATGACATGATCTATGGGTATGGTTTATGTTTTATGAGTTCTCTTTGGTATTTTTTAAGTGAATAAGAGGAATAATGTTTTTCTATGGAATCATCTTGGATCCCATTCACTAATCATAATCATGGTAGGTGGTTTCTCTCCCACTCCACTATAGTACAAGTTGTTTTCCAGAATATTGATAAATTATTATTGTGAATTGATTATATATAAACTAATTTATTTATATAGAACCCATTATTTTTATGTAATTTGAAAATGGTAGTTTTGAAATATGCTAATGATATGTTTTAATTGAATTTTTGAAAAGGATATAGTTTTCGATAGATATTTTGTGTGTGGAAAAATATTTGATATGGATGATGGTCTTGGAATACATGGTGATGTGTGCTCGTATTTCATTGTATAAGGTCTTTTGAAAATAGTCGTGGTGTTCAATACATAATTTAAAGGCACAAGTGTATAACTCCAAATAATGACTTGGGGAAAGAAGGATTTTCAATTGTGAGTGTTCAAATTTTCATTGGACATTGATGGGTGTGTGACTATAGTACATAGAAATGGGCATGTTAATTGGAATGTGAAAGGGAAAGAGATATTTTTTTTCAATAAACTTCATTCCTTTACTATTTCCTTTTGATTTATATTTTAAATATTCTCACCCTTTGTCATATATAATTTTTTTAGTTATTCTTCTCCTAGTGGATTGTGATGTGATGTTTTTTTTGGAAATCATATTGAGTGATGTAGTCCCAACCTTCATGGGAAATATAGAATATTTTTAGATGTCACCTACCATGATATATGGAAGGTTCATGTATCATAATTATTTATAGGTGATCATTTAATTCATGTTTTAGTTGATAATGATTGTGCATGAGAGTGTATTCATCATGGATTAAGATTGTGTCATATTATTCCAATGTCTTTATATTTGGTTTCACAACCTTTAAAATTTATCCAATTTCCATTGTTAAAATGATATTTTTTATTGGTGGTTTATAGAGTTATTTGATCATTCATTAATGCATAATGTAGTTGGGTTTTATTTTCTTCCATGTTTTTTATAAATCCATATGTTATTTAATAAAATAGACCACCAATATTTTATTAACCCTTTGAGTGTATTGCTAGCCTTTGATATATTAGGGACATTATCTAAGGTCAGCAGTCCCTTCACCCATTCCTAAGATAAAGGTTGACGGGAGAGGTGTTACAAATGGTATCTATGTTATTTGATCCATAAGTTGGTTGGTAGTAAAGATAGAGGATTAATATAACATGAAATATATGTCATAAAAATATTAACCTAACCTTTTTATAATGAACATCATGTTTCCTGGATGTTTGAGTATAATATTATTCTAACAGGCTTCTAGATTTGTTTTCATCTCATCATCATGGGTTTACCTGATGAGTATTTCATATCATGAATCAGTGTATATAATTCCCACTAAGAATGTATTGCTCATTAGCTGTTTTATGATTTTTTAAAAACAATTCAAATGATGAAAATGGTTACTGATGAAATGATGGTTGCAATGGTTGTTTATTTTTGGGATTAATATTTTTTATATATTTTTTTAATTTACTCAATCCCTCATTTATAAGAGATAAATGGTATATGTGGTATATTATTATATTTATATAAAATGTCACCAAGAATAAATCATTGAAACTAGCATGAAGAAGGATTTGAAAACCCAGTTTCAAATGATCCATTTTTATACAAGAAACTTTAATGATGTATTGTGAAATTGCTTCAAGATGTTTTTAGAGTAAATTGAAATGATGAATTGATGAAAATAGACCATTCATCATTATTATAGAAATAGAATCCACATGTTTTATAGGGGATTCTGAACAAGAGATACCAGAAGTGTAGATAACTAAATGAATAGAATCTTTGATTGTATTAGTACACTATAATAGATAAGGATTAATATGGTGACCTACATACATCATGATATTTTAGGTCGATTGAGGGATTTAGATGTCCCAAATATCATTTAACTATGACTTATGTGGGAAAATTTCTTGGAATTTTTCAATAATAAATTCTACCCACACACATTCAAATTAACAAGAAAAATATATTTTTTATCTTGAAGTAATACAACCTTTAGGTGATTGATTATGAAACCAACATTATGATCTTAGTTAATTTCACCTATAATTATCCATCCATCATGGTATATATATTTGATTCAGTATTATGAACATAGATTCTATCCAAAATATATATTCTCTATATTTAATACCATATAGAGATGGTAAATAGGGAAACTATAGAAGAAAGGAATCTTGATGGGAATCCTTTGGGATGTAGTTCCTTATTACCCTAGGGATAGAGTTTAACTCAAATAATCAAAATAACAAAGAGGGATTTATATTCTCATAGAGGGGACACACATTTGATTCAAACTACATGATCGGTTAATTTTACTCCACGATCTGATACAAAATAATGTAATTTTAATTGGAGTTTATTAATGAATTAGACGAAATAATGCACTACACCACCACATAATTAGAACCACTATCAAAAAAGAGTCCATATGAAGATGTTTTATATTAAACATTGGATATTAATTGTTGGAACATGCTCGAATCAGCCAGATCATTCATATTCTCAGATGGAACATTCTTGTAAGAATAATTTACCTGTAAAAAAAGGCGAACCATGAAATTTTTAGGAACAATATTTTTTTTAGTTACACCTCATCAAGGAATAAAGATCCATATTTATATATATGAGTGAAATTTACATAGAGAATAAATGGTTATCGTGAGTGAGTAACTAGGTTCCCCAAAGGAGTGATGTAAAATTCCTCGGATGTCCACTCTTATTCATGTCATTTTTGATATCGTAACATCATATTATATGCATATGGGGTTAAAAAACTAGGAATACACATATAAATGATTCATCATATCATGAGTATCATGAATCAAATTGGAAAAAAGGGGTACATAGGATTTAATTTTTCAACATGTTTAATTAACACTGTTATAGTGCAGTTTCTCTAGATTTTTATAATCCTACTGATAGAAGCTTTTTATTTAATCATTGGTATGGATTGGAAGGTGATATTTAAAACTCACATTGACAACAATATTCAACATATTATTTGTACATCGTTGGATGGGGTCCTTCACCTATTCAATGGTGATTGAGATAAAAATTCATGCATATAAGGAACTCTATTGATAGTTTATGGAAACATCACTAGCTTGTTAGTAGTAATTAACTTATGCATTGATGATGAAACACAGAATGATACTCTTCCTAAAACAGTGGATCTATACACATATGTATTTCCAAATGATTCTTATAGGCTAACACCTGAATGAGAAATCAAATTAATATAAATCTACCCTAGGTAACATGCCCTATTTTATTAGCATCTTAAAAAATGTTTTTGACTTAATTTATAAGATTAAAGGTTCCATTAAGAGATTTATAATAAAAATAATTTATCATATTTATTTCATTTTCATCATACGGACCCGATTTATTTGTAATAAAGTATCTTAGTACTCTTAACATGTGGGTTGATTATCGTATGTTGGATCATGTAATGATTTAAAATAGGTACCCACTTAATTGTTTATATATTTGATAAATTTTTTTGGGAAAATTTTTTCTATAAATTTTATCTATACTCAAGATATCAGCATCTTAGAGTCAGTAGAGTGGATATCTTGAAAATATCATTTCATAGTCACTTTGGAAATTACCAATATTTTTTCATGCAATTCGGTCTTATGAATGAAATGTAAATTTTTCTGAATTTAAGGAAATATATAATACATATTTATCATTAATATTTTATTATGATATTCATTGATGTTATTATAGTATACCCTAGAAATAAAAATTAACATAAGAAGGACATGAAAATTGTACTAAGTATATTTCTCATAAAAAAATCAGCACTATGTTTTCTATGTGAGACTGTTGGATCCTATAATTAATTTTCAATATGAATTTAATTTCTAAATATAGAATATCATTCGAAACTAGTAAGAAAAAAGAAGTAGTCTCTTCAATATAACCAAATATTGTTTTTGATGAATGTTGTATTATGGGATTATTAGGGAAATATTACCACTTAGTTTAAGATTTCTCCAAAATTACAACCACTATGATTATTCTCATAAGAAATTTTATTCAATTTATATGGAATGATGATGGTCAAAAACTATTTTTGGAGGTTAAAACTCATCTCACATCCTTATCCATCATAATATTTCTAGAACTAGTTAATAAAAACGTGTTTATTATGTTGTATCTGGATCTAGTCTTGGTTGTGATCTCATGAAGGGAGGCCATGTTATGGCCTATAGTTCAAGGTAGTTGTGATTATATGGGAAGAATCATCCAAGGCATGACCTGAAATTAGCTATAGTTTTATTTTCATAATAATATAGAGGAATTACCCCTTTTGATAAAACATCAATGTTTTTACTGACCACACATGTTTCAAATATATCATTTCTCAGAGAAACATGAACTTGAGGAAATGAATATACATGGATTACCTCATGAATTTTTATTTCAACCTGGTTTACATACCCTGTAAAGGAAACTCTATAGAAGATACGTTTAGTCAAAAAATGTATAATTAAGTTGGTTGAGAAGATATTTATCAATAGTAGTTGATGATCATGATTATTGATATGTTTTAAGATTGTTTTTTTAGGGTGAGAAAGAATTTTTCATTACATTAAGCCTTATTCCATACATGATAAATTAGGTTAAATAATATGGGATATAAAATCCTAATAATGTTACCATTAGTTCAAACCTAATTTTTTGGGAGACATCTGGATACTGTACATAATATTTAAATAATTTGTTAAACTTTGAAAATTGAAAATTATATTTTTAATCTTTTTTTAAATATCTATTTTTGGCAGAACACCATTAAAAATGTGCTACTCATCCATGTATTTATAAAATGGACAAGGTGATGAAAGAAAATTTTTTGTTGGTTGGTATGAAATGATATATTACAAGACATAGGATGAAATATCTGACATCTGGACAAGTAAATGATGAACAACAATGACAATATTGTATACTGTAGATTATTCCTATATATATATTGTATTTTGAAAAAATTGCAATGTATTATTTTTTAGGACTACCAAGAACATTATAGAAATGTGATTCTATATGGGTGGTAGTGGATATATTTACACAGCTGTCACAATTTATACCTACCTATGTATCCATAATGGTAGGGAACTTGAAAAAAATTTATATCAAATAAGTGTCCAGTCTACATGGAGTTCTTTCTTCAGTTTTATATAAAAAAGACCCTCATTTCACATCTTGTTTTTTTGAGATCATTTAAAATAGATCATGGAAGTAAATTGACTACGAGAAAAAAATATTATCCCTATTCACACATTGGAATATATTCTTTGAGGGTGTATCATTGAATATGGTTATTCATGGGAGGATCATATTCCTTTTGATGAATTATCCTATTAAAATAGAAGTTGATTATACATATTCCACAATTTTATTCCTTGTAAAATATTCATTATAATCCCTCATTATGTTAGGGGAAACAAGTTATTTGGACTGGGACATTAACATGAGGCTATGAGGAATTCCTAAATGATCTTGAAGTGGATGGTTAGGACACAATGACGACATAATTCATATAGAGATAATTGTTTCCAACAATTATCCTCAGATGTTAGAGTACGTGTTTTCTTGAAAGAATCACCAAAACATTGTCATAGATTCTTTTAGAACTAAGGGATGTTATCTCCATAGTATATAGGACCATTTGAGGTTATAGAATGGATTGGTCATATTGTGTACCTGTTAGAATTACCATTAAGACATAGTTTTAGTCATAACATCCTCCATATTTCAAAACTGAATAAGTATCACACTGATCCCCACTATGTGATTATTTGGTATCATATTACTCTTGTGTTGGATGAAAAATGTATCCATAAAAAATTGTGGGTCATGAAAAAAAAGTAAAATTAAAATTAAGGGAGATATATTTATTTGGTATTAGTTCTATGGTAGATGGTCTTGTTCAAATGGAATCATGAGAATAGAAAAAGATTATGTAATAGTAATAGAATGACTTTTTCAAGAGATCCATTTATATCCAACATCATAAGGATTGAATATCCAAATGAAGAGAGAATGCACCTCTCTATGTTATGTTAAAGTATTATGTTATGATTGTTTTTGTATTCCTGGGATTTTGGTTATTCATTAAAATTGTTTGAAGGAATAAGAATGAGATAACAATGATCTGAATACATGAGAAATATAAAGGAATGATTTATACTATATATTTTGGATTTATAATGTAAAAAGTTTGTGCTATCTATTTAGGGTATAAAAACTATTTGTGCTGTAAAATAATTTTCACTGTAAAATATTAATTTACTGAAAAATAATTGTGGTTGTGGGTTAGTTAACCTTGATGAATTGGAGATATAAATTCTCAATTTAATCCATAAATTTATTTGTCCCATTATCGTTTTCTTTGTCTAACAATTGCATTTTCTAATATACTAATTTTTTTCTCATGTAGACTCATAGGGATAACCTAGGTGATTTTTTTCAATCTTAATCACCAATAATACTTCTTTAATGAATATTTGACCATTATTTAGTGAAATTAAGGATATGATCATCTTCTTATTTTTCATCATGGATATTCTAGGGTTGTCTCATGTGAAATTATAGATCTGTGAGTAAGAAAAGATTATGACTAATGTATTGTGTTGATGAGATCTATTTTATATTTTTTAAATTGGCCAAAATTAGTGGATTGATCAAAATATTATCTTAGAACCTTTTTTCTAATTCTAATCGATGTAGGTGGCTTCTATCCCAGCATACAATTCTGGAAAATGATTTCTTGAATATTGATATATTGCTCTTATTATTTTATTGTAAATATATTTAGCAGTTTATGAGGAAAATCATGGTTAAGATATGATAAAAGGGATAGTTTTTTAATATTCTTATGACATGATTTATTTCATTTTGGTTTAGAAATAAGTTTTTTTCTTTGGAAAAATATTTGATATGGTGATGATATTATAATACATGGTGGAATGTGTTCATATTTCATTGTTTGAGGACATGTTGAAATGAAATGGGTTCTCTATGCTAAATGGAATGGAACAAAGGGATATCACCCTGTGGTGACATGTCGAGAGATGGATTTATACTCACTAGTGTTGGGATTTTCAATTCAAATACAAGAGTGTGTTACTATATGACATGGAAATGGGTATACCAAGTGGAAGGTGTATGAATAATTAAAAGGATTTATTTTATTAAATTGCTTGATTTAGTTGTTTTAATTTGATCAAATGTTTTTATATTCTAATCCTTTTTTATATATAACGTGTTAAATTATTCTTGTCCCATTGTAATGTTATTGATTGTTTTTGGAAAATTTCTACAAATTGATATACTAACCCCATTATATGGATATTTTATGTGTTGGTAGATGTACCCTAGTGAGATACATATAATGGTAAAGTTTCATACTTCTCAAGTTTTGATACTTTATTTCATGGTTTGGATGCTAATGATAGAGTAGGGGAGCGTCTATATGTTGGTTTTTGATGGCGCCATGTTGGTTCCAATATCATTCTATTTATAGTTTTAGTGTTTATCATTTATTTCTTTTCAACTCATACACTGATATTTTTATGTATTGTAATTTCATTTAGTTCTGGGATTTTTCATTCATGAATCCTGTAAATTTTTTTTTGATTATTTCTTTTCATAATTTTGTGTTATCTTTGTGTCATTTAATCCCCCAATGGGTTACTAATACCTTGGATTTATTTTCATCATTTTGAATTCTAGGGATGTCACATAAGGCATGTATCACCTCTTCCTCTTACCATTAAAATGGGTGGTGGTGGGGTGTTACACAAACCATTTCCATTAATTATTGGATGAGTGAAGTTAATTAATTTCTATTAAAGTTTTAAAAATATGTAAAATTTGTTCCCTATTTCTATTGTTTGGGACTTTATAATATTTAAGTAAAATATATTGTAAAAATGGTAACATTTTTTAATTAATATCAATTATATTTTATAATTAGGATAAAATAAATTTAGTTAAATTATAAATACATTTTTAAAGGAAAATAATTATTTTTATCAAGTTAATTTGTTTTTTAATTTTTTTGTTTTAAATAATTAATTAAAATTATTACACAACATCGACACGTTATTTGTTTAATACAAAAATACCAATAAAACAAATGAATTTAAAAATGTTAAATGTAAAATAATTTGAAAGAATTATAGTGTTCCATGAAATTTTTATTCCTAAATAATATATTATAATGATTTTTTATATTAAATTATAATCCCACAATTTCATGTGGTTTTTAATGTATAATAAAACAATTATTTCTAATAATGAAATTAATATTATTTTATAACAAAAATATTTTATAAAATTATTTAAATCCCTAAAAATTATATATTCATACATGCTATTAGTATATTTCTAAAAATTTCTATTATTGTCCATTTAGGGAAAAATTATTATATTATTATAATTATATTGACACCTAAAGATTAATCATTTTGTTATCACAATAGTTTTCAAAAAGAGTTAACGTGTGTTGAAAATATTTAAGGGTGAACACATATATACACTTATCTAAATTTTATTTTAAGACTATATTTATAATTACCATCATCATATATTCTAAATATTTAAATATGTTTCCACTTTAACATTAAAATTAAATTATATTAAAATAATTATTTCAGAAAATTTAAATAATTCCCCCAAAATTATTAATATTACATCCTCTCTTATTTTCTTCACAATTAAAAAGTCTTTTATTTAGAACAATACCAACCTAAACCCATTCATAATACCATTTAAAACATTCTAAATGTCTTATTTTGGTAATAATATTATTCATAGAGGGATTCAGGTGTAAAGCATTGGTGTTTTTCTGATGAATAGAATCATCTTTTACCTAAATATTTTAGTATTATTTCTTATTCTACATCATTAAAATATTATTAAAACATGATGAAAAAATGACACCAATATTTCAAATATACCATGATGTCTATTTCTTAATGGAAGACCCAATATCCTTCACTTATTCCACAAACATTAAATGAAACCATCATTTATGTGTATTGTTGATTGCCGCCTTGCGAAATGATGTAATTCGTTTTCCATCACCACCTCTCAAAGATGGTTATATTGGTGAATTTAATAATTTTATATTATATTATTGAAAATATAATAGTTATTTTAGGATAAAAATTACTCTAGTTTTTTACCTTTACATCTATTAAAAAGGATAATGTCATTCATGCTTATGGTTAGACTACCACCTCCATGAAATGATATGATTCATTTTCCATCACCACAACAAATTGATATTTTATAAAATGTTATATAAATAAATAATTTTATATTTATTTTAATTTGATCATTATAGAAATATAAAATAATACTTAAATTAATTTCAACATTACCTTTGAAAAATGGATATGTACTCCTCCATACGCAGACATATCATCTCTATGATTATAAAGTAGTTCATTTTTCATAACCATCATTCACAGTTTTTTATAAAAATATAACTGATGTATAAAAATAATAGTAATTTCATTATTACTACTCTCTGTATGACGGATCAATGAAATATTTTACTATAATCAACCTAACAAATTTCTTTTGGATATATTAACTGATTAGTGTCAAAACATCTCACATGATCTAATTTGAATATGTAATTAAATACCACATGGTAATAAAAACAAATAATAAAAAAGAAAAGGTATTAAGAAATTAAATAATGAAAATAATTTTATTATTTATAATGATAAATAATAGGTGTAATGAGTCAGACACGAGGTAATATATTTCATAACATATTTTTCTTTAATTGGGATATACTAATTCTTCATTATCTTTAACCACTCCAAATATTCTTTTTTTATTTTCAAAATGGCCACTTTTAGTGTGAGTAGTAACCAAACACCCCATGTTAAACAAAAAAAATGTTTACAAGTTTGAAATTAAAAATCCAGAATACACATGATTGGCCTATAGATCAAAGATACCTTGACCTGAGAGACACGCATCTTCAGAAATCACATCACCTACCAACCTTCTTCGTCACTATCTTCTGTTGTCATCCAATATCACCATCTTCATCGCTGGCCAAGAACACACTATCTCACCGGAAGATCCATTACCCATAGATCATCATCACAGATGAAAAACCAAAAAATTTCCAATAAAAACATCAAAAAACCATGAAACCAAAATGAACTTTTATTGAGGGCCTCTGTCAACTCATTATGTACTGAGAAACTTTGGGTTTCAAACCCACCATCTCGTCACCTTAGAACCATCCTCGCATCAACGTCACCTCAAACCCAAAACCATCAGAAATAAAAATATTGAATGAAAGGAGTTACACCACCATATATGAACCTTGAAGCAGTACATATCCAACTGTAGCCACACAATATCAAAAAGGGACATGAACTCGGCCAAAACATCACTGACCGCTATCAACAAAACATATCAAACTGCTGGAGCATAGTCATCAGCACCGTGAATCAAACTATTTCTAATTCTCATCATTGAAAAACAAAATCTTCGTCAGAAGATGGACCAGAACTGTCGAAAAACAAAGCACATCCAAATTCATAACAAAAATTGAACCACATACGTTCACAGAATCACCACCCAAATGAACACTATTCATCTAGAGCCACACCACCGAGACGCGACATTGGCAATGAACACATCCACCCACAGCATCACAAAACCACCAAAAAAAATTCATACTAGACCAAGATGGAGTCCAGTACAAAGGGATAGGCCACAAGGGCCGAGGTAGATGAACGGGCCAACTAGAAGAATCACCAAACATTTTTACCAACTTAATCCCACACCACTTAAGTGCCTTCAGGGAAAATCAATGTGGGGTTTGGCATTAAGTTTTTGAAAATAAGGGAATGGAAGCAAAAAATCAGAGATAACAAATCGACAGTGGGAATCTAAGTTAAAGAAGAAAAAAACAGAAAATGATACACAAATCAAAGAGAAAATAGAACCCTCAAACAGAAAGAAGCCCTTCAAGAGTGGAAATAAAAATGGAGAAACAACCACTACAATGGATGGTGAAAACAGTAATAGGGGAAGAAGAGGGATTCTATGGAAAGCGAGAAACAAGGGGAGAGATGAGAGGAAACCAGAAAATCCTTGTAGAGAATGATCCACCGCACCGAGAGAAGGGGAAACTCAAGAGCTCATGAGAGGGAGCTCCACTTGGGGAGAAACGTACCATAATCATTCATTGTCTTTGATAAGCTAAGATTATGTGTGTAATGTCCTTTGATAAATTTTTGTTTTATTATTTATTTTCTTATTTGTATTTATATTTTTAAATAATCACATCATTGATTAATTCTTACCTTAATGTTATGATCATTGTCAAGGATTTTGTCTCCATTACTTTTTATTGAGGTGTATATTAATATTATGCAACAATTTATTTAATAAAGTGTTTACACTAACCTATATTCATTTTATATCACTAATTATTAAAAATTAATTTTATTTTATGATTCAATTCAAATTATTTCATGCAAGGTTGTTTGAAATGAATTTTACCAAGTTGTATTAGGTTTAATAACATAATTTCTTTTTCACTGGGTTCTACTACTTATTAATTTTCAATGTTATTTTGATATTATGTGTTTAATGAACTATGATTATTTAATGTCCTATTTAATTATTTTGTGGAATTTTATTTTTCTGAACATAATCATTTAATTGATTATTTCTCACATTAATGATATAATATTTATAATGGTTTCTCATCTCACATTGTTTTCCATGTGACATATGATATATTCACAAGTTATTCATTCATGTGTTTTATATAATGCTCAATTGATATGATCTAACATGACTAAATATATGTCTATTTTATTTAATGATTCATTTGAATTTATTTATTTCATTAATATTATGATAAAAAATTTACCAACGTTGTAAGGGTTTATTTAAAGGTCTCATCTTTATTTGGGATTAGTAATGTATAAATATATACTAGTGTAATTGTTTGATATTTAGATATTAAACCGAATATATTTTATTTTTCAATGTTTATTGCTAGAAATAATAATTTTTATAATCATTTTACTTTGTTTATTTACTAAATATACTGAAAAGAAATATTTTTAAGGAAACATTAATTTATACTCCATTCGATCATGAATGTTTTTCTTCAATGTCAATATTTTCTTTATAATGTTTCTTATAAATACTTTTTCTATTCTATAATGATTTCTAAAATAGCAACCATGATTAAATTTATAAATTTTTTGAAATAGAATCTTTTTGTCATTTTTTGAATGAGGTACTTTATAAAGTTATAATGAACATATGAAAGAAATATTAGTCTTAACATAATCAACATTAATAGAATTTTTCACCGCCACGATCTATTAATTGAATATTAATTTAAAAGTTTCCATGAATTTTTAGAGCAATTTTTTTCGTAATAGTTTTTTTGGTTCTGAGTTATGAAAAGTGATTTTCAATGTGAAGATGGTGTTCTTAAAAAGATTGTTATTAATGATAATTTATGTTATTTATATTAATCAATGATATTAAGTATTAATTTTACTTATACTATACTGGGAATATTTTTTAATGATACCATTCTTATTCTTTCTCTGAATAGTTTATGCTCAGTTTAACTATATAAATATTAACATTTAATTTTATTAGTTTTACAATATTAATATTTATGTTAATTATGTACTGAATTTTTATTCTCCGCTATCATATGATGAATGATTTTGAATCAGAAAGTGAAAATCAGTGTCTTTTATATCCCCATGATGCATTGAAATGTATAATGAGAAAAAGTGGTTTGGGTATTTGGCTTTGACCATCCCATTTATCCATGATTCCCTGGAAAGTGTCATTGATGGTATATTTATGATATTATAAATTATGAATTTCATCATAATGATGATTTTTATATCTATTTTATTATTTTAATATTTATTATATCATTAGATAATTTTAAATCCAATTTGATTATTTATATAGAAATATTTGATCATCATCTATTCCTCCATTATTTCTTCATGCCCAAATTATTTACTAAATGGAATTTATTTTTCACTTATTTTCATTGGCAATTTTATTATGAGTTATTTAATCCTGATATATTCCACTATACGTAACCATTACAAATCATCTTAGCCCACCTTTTTTTCCTTTCCTAATGTTATTAGGGGGCATTTTATATTGTGTTCAAGGATGTAGGAAATTTATATTCACTATATTTTATGTTTTATTCCCAAAGAAATATGGGATTTATATATATATCATGTTTACCAATAATACTAAACTATTGATCCCTTTAGAATGATACCTCTTATATCTTATTCTAAAAAAATAAAGTAAAAATTGAGTCTAGGATTCTAGGATTGGGGTCTTTATAGTTTCTATATGAGGGAGGTTTAGTAGAATCCATAGGAACTATATTTAGTAAAACATAGATTTAAAAAAATTACCCTATGACTATCCTTGTTGATAAGTCATAGAGTTGATAAATCTCTATCAAGTTACTACATGTGTATATGGTTTTAGAAAAGATGAGTACATGAGTAATAACCTCAAAAATATTTGTTTCTATAATTTGGGTTCATATTGAGTGTTCCCTTTTTACACACCTATTGGACTTCCAATGGGATATACTTGGGTTAATTCCCATTTTCATTATAAACCATTATGTTGAATAAGAAAATATATCCTATAAAAATATTCGATATTCCACAATGATATAGAAAAACATATAAGTTCAAGGGTTTATAATTGTTAGGATGATAATATTTTTAAATTCATAGAAACCCCTTTTTGAGTTTTTAAGTGATTGAAGTCCTAGATGACTAAGAGTATTTTTGGAGACATTAGTAGTAATATAAGACTTGGTTTTATTATAAAATTTTATTGAAATGATTATTATAGGAATACTGTTTATAATTTTATGGACATACGTTTAATGGTATTGATAACCTTTATGGGTTTTTTAATTAATAATATATGTTAAACTGTTGATTTATTTTTAAATTTTGGAGATTAATGTATTATTTTTTCCCATGAAGGTTTATTCATTTTAGGAATTATCATTGCATGTGTTGTCCTATTTTTTTAATTAGTTTTAAACATAAAAGGAATAACATTACATATCTTTTTGGAATTGTGGGTCCATTTAAAATATTATTTTAATGGATTAATCAAGAAAAAAATATTCTTCAATAATCAATAATTTGAGAGAAAAATGTTATTAATGTGAAAATTGATAAAATGATGAAATTAGACATATAAAAAAATTATATTTCCTCATGTTCTTAGTATATAGTTTAAAAATATTAATCAAATATAGGAAAAAGATCTTATAATGATAATTTTATCCTATTATATTCATTTTAGGAGATTCAATAGTCCTTTTCACATCATGTAGTTTTATGGTTTTGTGGTTGTTGACTTTCTCCTTAGGATGTTCTTTACCACAATCTATTAGACCATAGGTAAATTTTATTCTCTATGTCCAAATTTTCACTTATCACTAATGTTATATTATATAAAAACCTAGTTATGGGTTATTACAGATGACCCTCACACTTCCCTTTCATTATTTTCAATAGAATGTTCTATTCACCCATTTTAAAATATGATTTTTGACAAAAATAATTTTTAAATGTAAAACCCTCTATTATGGAGATCAAGTTCCTATAGTTATGATAAAATTTATTTGGGGTGGGAGATATAATATAACAACTAGATATTTTATAATATATTTATCTTTAAACAAATTTTATTTCATTGATATCTAGTGTCATAGGAAACACTTTTTTTAAAAGAACCATGATACACTATTAAAATATTAATATTAGTCATGATAATTATAACATATTCATTAAAATTTTCAATAATAATATGAATAATCATATTGTGAATGATATATATAATGGATTTATATAATCTAAATGTATTGGTTAATTAATAATAAATATGTATACTATTTTCTGTAACATAATTTTATATTTTTAAAATATTCTCTCTTCAAAAATGAATTTTTTTTGTCTCTAAAATGTATAATTAATTTTCGAAACTTTTAGAAATATAATTTTATAAATATTATATAATTTCTAAAATTCATATATTATAATTATCGTAGGGTTAAATTTTCATATGTTTCTGAAAATATTGGCTTTTCAATGGATGGTGAAAATATTTATTTTTTAAACTCTAATTTATTTTCATTAAATAATGATATTTAAAGTGTTAATATATTTTAAATTTATTATTAATATGAAATATAATCAACTTGGTTTATATTAATATAATTAATTACATTTTAATATGATCAGTTAATGACTTTAGTATTAATATATTTTTATTCTTAGAAACACATTTTTCTAAAAAAGAATATGTGAATAATGTTTTTTCAATTTAAATAAAAATAAATAAAAAATAAAGAAGAATTATTGAAGTCCAATTAATATTATAAATATATTTATTTAAATTCATGTATTGGATATTAATAGTTATAGAGTTAGTGTAAAATCATCCATTCTTTGAAAAATACATTTTCCTCGAAGAGTAATTTTCATTGTGCTTTGTGATTTTAATTTTAAATTAACTATAACCAATTATTTAAATTGAATCATTAAAAATGAATTACATATTTGGAATCATAAGGTTGAATTTTTTAAAATACATCCCTTTTATTTTTGGGTAGTATGAATAGTAACCATAGTAAATAACCAACACCATCATAAGGGTAAATCTGCTAATTAAGTTTACAAATAATATCATAAAGACTAAAAAATTAGCATAAAAATTTAAAATGTAATATTTTATGAATTTAGTTCATCGAATTACATCCATGTTCATAAAATATGGAATCTTGGTTCTATATTTTATTGATTTTGACCATGTTATTATTTAAGTAAAATATAAAATAAAAAATGTCAATTTTTACATTAAATATATAATTTATTATGCGATGGGGATAAAAAATTGTTTTATTATAAATTTTTATTTGAAAAATAATTATTTTTATCACCTAATTTTTTTAAAAAAATATAAGGACGAAATAGTTACCTTAAATTCTTATGCAACCCTCACACAAATTATGTTCAATTAATAAAAATATTAAATAAAGGATTTTAAAAATGTTAAAAGTAATATGATTTTAATATTTAATTTTTTTACCAGAGTTTATTTGTTAAATTAACATATTAGAAGGTTTTTAAAAATTATATTGGAATTTTATTCAATTGTTTTTATTTTCAATGTAAAATTAAATGAATAATTATAAAAGGACATTAATGTATTTTTATATTAGAAAACATATTATTAAATGATAAAAAATTCTAAAAATTATTATTTTTAGGAACATGACTGAAATTTGTTTCCAATATAATGTATGGTTTATTTAGGGTGTAATTTTCATTTAATAGTAAATATATTTATGCGTATTGAGTAAAAAATCTCATTTTCACAGTAAACTTCATTCATGAGTACGTGTGCTGTAAACCATACATTATATCCATTGAAAAATGTAAACTTCATTCATGAGTATGTGTGTTGTGATGTGATGTGTTATCCATCACCACAATATATTGATATCACATATAAGTTTTTAAAAAAAGTAAAATATAATTTATGATATTATAATAGTTTTGGAATGATAAAATTATACTTATTATATATCCATAATTTTCAATGTAAAATTGAAATATTACTCTTGCATACATATGATTACCGTCTCTGTGATTTTAATGTTGTTAATTTTTCAAAACTGTAATTCATAGTTGGTTTTAAAACTATAATTTATCTCTAACAATTAAATTTATTCCTTGGTTATTATTCTATAGATGATGATACAATGACTATATTAATCGTATTCAACATACAGTAGTCATTTAGGACATTTGAAACAAATATCATCAAAAAATAGAATGTGAGTATAATTGATTAAGAAATTAAATTTAACATCGTGATAAATAAATTTAAAGAAAGAATAAAATTTTAAAAGGTTATTAAGAATGTCTATAATTAAAATACATTATTATTAATTATTAAAAAGAATGTATTTTTTAATCAGTCCAGAGGCATGGGATGTAAAAAAACAGTTTATTTTCATCTGGTTATATCACTTTTTAATTTTCATTTAAATGCTTAGATTATGTGTCTAATGACCGTTGATAATTTATTTTTTTATTTCCAAATAAAATTAGGTGTATTTCAAATGGATATGTGTAACCACTTCTTTGAGTATTTCATACTTCAACATTATGATCATTGTTAGGTTTTTCATTTCAATTTTCATTTATTGGGATTATTTTAATAGTATGCACCAATTTGTTTCATATGGTGTATATACTTAACTTTTCATATTATATAATGATTCCTTCATATATAATGGTATTTTTGGCTTCAATTCAAATTATTCCATCAAAGGGGATTTCAATTGAGAGTTAAAAAGTAGTAATGGGTTTTATAACATAATTTCATTTCATTGTATTATATAACTTCTTAATTATCTATGTTATTCCAAGATTATGTTTATAATGACCTATGATTACATTATATAGTTATTAAGCTTTTTTTATGGGTATTTAAATTTGTTTCTAATAATAATTTAGTTGAATAATTCTTAGTTCGGTGATAAGATATGTGTAAGGGTTTATCATCTCATTTTTGATTCCATGAGAAATATACATTAACCACAACTTTCTCATCTCATTGTGTGAATATTTTTGTTGATATGATATATCATGATTCAATATATATTAAATATATTTAATGATTCATTTTATGTTTTTTCATTCATTATTACTATGATATAAAACTTTACCATACTCGTAAGGGTTTATATCACAATCTCATCGTTATTCAATATTATTTGTGTTCAAGTATCCACTAGAGGGAAATATTTAATATATATATTATATAAATTTATTTTCTCTATAATGGTTATTTCATGAAATTAAATGTTTCCTTTACTTTTTATCTCTTTCATTACTCAACATAACCAAATAATATGTTATGGAAAAATATATTTTTTTCTATTTGATTGGGAATATTTTCTTCAATATTCATATTTCCTTAAAATATATTAGAATTTTTCTTAATAGTTTATTTTTATTTATTAAAAACATTTTACCAAAATTTTAATTTTTAAAAATGGTTCAAAAAAAATCTTCTTGTTTTTTTCTGAATGAGTTAGTTTTTGTACATTGTATAGAAAGTGTGATAGGAAACGTTGTTTTAATATACATGGCATTAAAACAATATCCCATTCCATGGCCACTCAATGATTTCAATATTAATTTAAAAATTTAAATGGTTATTTTAAAATAAAATTACATTCCACATATTTTATAAAATTGTAGATTTTAATATTTTTTCAATGTCAAAAGGGTATTTTCCCAAAAAATGTTTTTAATGATATTTTCATGGAATTTATATTCAATAATAAAAAACCCACTATTTTAATTATACTCCAAAAGATATATGTTGTAATTTCATCATCTATGTTCTTTCTATTGAAGGTTTATACTCTGTTTGACTAGGAAAATATTAACATTTCATATAATATTTTTCCAATACAAAATTTTATGTTAACTATGTGTTTAATTTTTTTCCATTTCAAATTAAGAATTAATTATACAAGGTATGTGATAGGATGGGCCCGATATATCTCCTAGATGCATTGATATGTCTCATGAGACAAAATAGTTTTGGAATTTAGTGGATTCCTTGCCGATTTATATAGGATTTCATCACATGATGCCTTTATGGAATGTTTATGAGGTTTTACATTATTCATTCCACAATTATGATATTGGTTATATATTTCGATGAATTATATGAATATATATGACATCCATGGATAAGTTTCAAAACTATGTGATTATTTAAATGTAATTATTTTATCATTATTTAGTCATACCATATTATAATTTTTGTCAAGTTATTGGCCAAATTATCTATATTTTCTTTATTTATCTTAATATATTTATTATTCAATATTTAATCATGAAAGATTAAATTTACATAAACCTTAATGATCATCTGAGTTAACCATTATTTTATGTCATTTCACTAAGATATGAAGAAGGAATCTTTGAATGACTACTAGTATATATAATATTTACATTAATGATGTTTTATATTTTATTTACAATGTAATATGGGAAAAATGTATGTATATATTTTACCAAGACTCATAAATGACTTGGTCCTTCATGATTTTATCTCCTTTACTCTGTGAATTATAATAAATTGAACACTAAATCTAGGCTACTTGGGATGACTTCTTTATATTACAACACATTTATATGAAAAATACATATTTCATTGAATTTATATTTAAATTATCAATTATTATAACACATTAATAAACCTACTAATTTCTTATCTTAGGAAGATTTCATTTTTACATTTATTTATCAATCCAATGTTAAAAATTCATCTTATTGTTATCTTGAAAATTATATTACATATGAAAAAAATTACCTTAAAACATAGGTTTTTTATCAATTGAAAATAACTTATTATTTCTCTTTAAATACCATACATATAAGAATGAATTGAATTTAAGGCCAATTTTTATAGAATTAATACATCACCGGCATCATTTTATAACATTATTTTTAAATTTTATTATACAAGACATAATATAATTTTTTTCAATTAGTTGGTAAAAAAATTAAAACTAAATTCCAATTAATAACATGGGAATAAAATAAGAAGATGAAACTGATCTAAATGTGAAACCTATTCACCGTGATCTGGTTGATGTGTATTAATATTTTTACCATGGTCTTTTTTGTAATGTTATGGATTGTATTAATCATATTTTTTAAAATATAATCCGATTCCATTAAACTATTGTAATCTTATTCAAATTAACAAATCATATCCTATAATTTAATTATGATCATCTATTTTTAAATCATGTGAAAAGTAGATATGTTTCATACAAAATAAAAAATTAAAATATTTAGAATAATCCCAAAAGATGAGACAACTTTTACACCCCCTACCAGCCTTATGAAATTTCATATAAATAAGTATATAACTCCATTAATCGATCCCCATTAACTATTGAGTTCTTACAGATATGTATAAAATAATAATTAATAGTTGATATCTTATACCCAATAACAATAATTACATAATTTGAAATATGTAACACAAATACCTAACAAAATCTGCCACACCCGCCTTTTCTTTTAAAAAATCGTATTTATTTTATTTCACATGGCGTTGGGTGTTTTTGCCTAAGTGCGGGTGAGTCCCGGTATAAATTTTTAATGTTGGGATCAGTTTGTGTTTTGGGATAGTTCGCGAACACCGTGCGTTTAAGACGCACTGCCCGCTCGGGTTTGTGTAGCTTGCTTGCAGTCCACTTGGGTACCTTACGGTGCAGAAATACCACACGGTCATCCCATTTTATCGTTATGTCGGTAGATATATGTATATGTATGTTTATATTTTTATATATGTGTGTATATATGTATGTCTACGTTTGTATGTGTTTATGTTTTAACATTTTGTGTAATTATATATATATAATGTGTGTGTATTTATGTTTATGGGAGAATATATGTATATATACACGTATGTTCACAAGTAAATATGTTTTAACGTTATATGCTTATGCGTGTACATGTTTATATGTGGGTTCTTATAAGTTCATATGTTTATATATGTTATATATATGTTTATATATATGCATGTATACATGCATTTATGTTTATATATGTTATATATATTTTTATATATGTATATGTGTTTATAATAATTATGATTTATTATTATTATTTTTATTTTTATTTGATTAGAATTATTATTATTATTATTATTATTATTTTTATTATTTATAAAAAAACCATAATCCCCCCCCCCTTTTTCCTTCTGCCATCGCGCAAAGCCCCCCTCCTTGTTCGGCGCAGCGCCCCCCCCCCTCGCCGGATTCCTCCCAGCTCCACACTACCGGCCTCTCCTCCTCTCATTGCTCCCCGCTGGCGCCCCTCCGCTCGCCGCTCCCCGTCGGCACCCCTCAACACCGTCGGCCTCCCCTCCTCTCGTCGCTCACTGCCGGCCTCCCCTCCGCTCGCTGATCCCTGCCGGTGCCACAACTCCGGGCTGACTCTGCCCTGCCCTCCTTCCTCGGCTGCTCGCCGTCACCGAAAACGCCCTCCCCAGCCGGATCTCCCCTGTTTCGGCGCCGTCCCACTGCCTTGAACCCGCCACACCATTTTTTCCACCTCTGCTTTCGGCCATTGCCTTCCCTCTCCTCTGGCAGCCCTCCTTCTCACTCAACGAACCTCCCGCAACCTCGTCACTGGTGCATTCCTCTTCCTCGTGTTGTTTTCTTACTTTGTTAGGTTGTATGGTTGGAGTATTGGGTTGTAGTTGGTTTGATTTTGGCGCAAATGGTTATACTATCTTGTTTTAGGGGTTTAATAAATTCTTATGGTTTTTTTTCTCTGGTTTCAAGGTTGTGCAGGTGATGTATCGTGACGCTCCGGTCCACACTCTAACAACTACGTTTGAGTGCGATTATGTTTTATCACGGATTTCTAGGTAAGAATATATTTATGCGTTTTTTTATATATATTTACGCCAGGTTAATAAAATATGAAATTGAGTCTGCGGACCTTTGAGGTCTTTATCTGGTCCAGAGTCGGTTTCTGGTTTGCGTCTGCTTGCGTCTGCGATGTTTTTCTTGTTTAAGTGACGAATATTATTTTGACGTCTTCTTTAATATAATTTTCATCTCTATGGTTTTCTCATCGATATTTTTTATGATGCTTCGGCATTGATAAATTGTTTAAAATATATATATATATATATATATATTAAAGTGTTATTAAATTGTTATTGATAAATTGTTTTAAATAAAATATATATAAATTGTTTTAAGTGAACGTTGTGTTTTTTTGTAGGGTTGGTTTTTGATTGGTATCTTGATTGCTTTGTTTGGATTAATTTTATTTTAGGGATTTGTGGTGTTCTGAGTCTCGGGGATCCATCGCAGGGAGTTGCGGTTGGTCTCGATGGTGCGCACGCATTTTCCCAGGTATGAATATGTATAGATATATATATATCCTCTGTGTGCGTGTTCCCTCATGGCGCGGGGAACACGTGCATCGGTTTAAGGATATATATATATATATATACATGTGGAAGTGCATGCGTGCGAGCGAGTATCTGCTTTTAGAAATCTTGACATGACCTTGGTTCGAGGTAGGTGGTTCCATGCCTTTGCATCATTCCGATAATTTAATTTGTTTGTTTATTATAATTTAATATGTTCTATGAATTAGTTTCATGGTATGATCTATGTTTATAATGTTTTGGCATGTTCGTCTCATTGAGATTTGGTTTTTGAAATAGTTTTCTTTTGTTGGATATATGCATGTGTTGTATAAATGATTGGTTTTGTTTAGTATGTTGTGCGAAAAGTGTTTTCAGGTCACTTTAGGTGTTGTGCATTTAAACAGACATTTTCAAAGTAAAAGGAATCACTTTTGGTGTGTTTTCCTTGTGGTGTACTTTTGAGAATTTAAATGCAAAATTGTTGAACAATGAAAAAACAAGTTTTGATATGGTTACCTCGTGTATTAAGTTCTAAAGTGACACCTCTATATAAAACCAAGCTGTTTTCAGTGTAAAGTCTTCTTGGTTTTTCTTGAAATGATTTCAATAATAACTCAAATGGTTTATTGGTACATTTATATGACTCTAAAATGGTGTCTTGGAGGAGTTGAATACACGTTCATTTTTAAAGTGGTGTTTTTTTTAAAATGGGACATGTCGTGTGTGTGTGTCTTTGAAATAGTACTTTGGTATGCAAATGGTGGCTTTTGTGTGCAATATCTTGTTTGGTTTGTTAAATGAGAAAGAAATAGACTATGTGAATGTGAAACTTGTTTGAGCACAAGGGAAAACCCCGGGTATCTAGGTGGGAGGACTAGAACTAGTGCGCTAATGAGTCGGATGGGTATCGTCCCTGTCTCACTTAGCTGGATTGACGATTGAAACACTAACTAAACATGATATCTGAGGGTCGTGGCCTTCTAAGCCACGTGTTCTGAGGGTTGTGGCCTTCTAAGCCACGTTTTTCTGAGGGTTTGTGGCCTTCTAAGCCACGTTTCACCGACACACGAGGTTCTAGGATCCCACTTGAGCTAGATGAACCTTAGGGGATTTACCCATAGTGCTCTACCATCTATAACGTGGTGCCTTCCGTCGGCATATGGAGGACCACCTGGGTGTGAGTATGTGTGTGTGTGTGAGAGTATGGGTTTGTGTGTGTGTGAGTATGTGTGTGTGTTCCCATATTGAACTTTTCTCTTCCTCTTCAAAATCGTGTTTGTGAAATGAGTTCTTTTTAGTGTTTTTCTTTTAGCATTTAGCTTGTAAATGTTTTCTTTAAAATCATTTTTAAATTAAAATTTTGAATAAACACATTAAATTGTCTTTTTGATGTTGTGGCATGGAACCTTTTGAATGGGTGACGTCCTATTGGGCTTTTGGCTCACACCCTACATACACCATTGGGTGTATGTAGACTTTGTTTCTTGTGTATTCTAGGTTGTGACTTCGTGCTCAGCGATGGATGGATTGGTTGCTGTTGGTCTTCATGTGCAGGATGGTGTTGGTAGCTTGGGGATGAAACTTCTCGTGTTGCATAAGGTTGATTTTGGAGCTTAGTTTTTTTTCGGTTGTTCATTTTGGGTTTTCAGCTGAATTGTAGACCTAAACCTGTTTATAGTTTAGAAGGGTGTTTGTAGTCTGTTTCTAGTTTCAGTTGTTTATCTGGTTGGTTGTTTTCTTTTTGTCTTGTATTTTGGGTAAAATCGTTCCCACTTGTTACTTATGATACCCGGGCACTTGTGCCAGCCCGTGGGGATCGGGAACGCCTTTCGGGCCTTGCCGCGGACCGGGTCGGGCGCCAGGTCGGATGGCGACCCGGACTGGTTCATGACAAAATGGTATCAGAGGAAGGTTCTTGATATTTGGGATGTCAGGTAGAAGGAGATTAGGACTGTCGGGGCTCAGGAGGTAGGTTACGGGTCGGTGCCTAATCACCACCGATCATGACGAGACCTGAGTTACCAGGGTTAGTCCGGGATTTGAGTCTTTTGTTTTTGGTTATTTTGTATTGAGGGATGAAGATGGGAGCGAATCGGTTCAAATTGTGGCCTCACGTGGGGTGGTGACCCTTGTGGAGTCCAAGTGCCCGGTTTAAGGTCCCCTTAGTGTTATGTCTTACTTGGAACATGGCTCACCACCATGTCGCCGAGTTAAGTACAGACACTAGTCCCTCAATTCTGATGGTTTATAGTTGGTTGTGTTTCATTTTAAACCCGGTTTATGTGTTTATGTGTGTTGAAAATGAAGGTTCTTTCGAAACAAAAAAAGGGGTTTCTTCCAAATTGTTTTTGAAATTAGTAAAGTGGGTTTTTAAAGGAAAAGTGATTCGGTTTGGAACAATATGATATGTGTTTGGATTTGGTAAGGAATGAAGTGTTTGAACCTGGCCACTCTTTATGGAGGGTCACATGTGCGTGGGTATGTACGGAGAGTGCGTAGGGGGCACTTGTTGGTAGATGATGTGAGTGAGATTGAATAAACGCACATGTGACGGTTCACAAGGTGCCATAGGAGGGTTTTAAAATTTTAAAGAAATGATGGTTTTGGAAAGTGATTTATGAATGTGTTCATATATGTTTGGCTTATGGGCCTTTTGACCTTGGCTTGTGTTGTTTCCTTGATTGAGTTTTTTTTGAGGCCGGTTTCGATGATGTTTCACATGTTGTTATGAGTATGCCGCCCAGAAAGGTCTCTAAGGTTGCTAATGAGTCATGCCCAGTTTCAGTTCTTTTGCATATTGCCTATCGATCAAAGAAATCAAAGTCCGTGAGGGGTAGTTGTTTGGTTGTGGAATTGGAGTGGGTCTTCAGGTTGTTGGGAACTCCCAGGGTTGTTAGGGTGTGCACCGTCTCAGGTTCATTTGGGGATTCAGTTTAGACTAGTAAAGATGAGATGTCTCATCGTCGTTGGAGTTTTGGGTGTGATCAACAGTGGTTGACTTCCGCGAAGGTTTCCCACCTGGAAAAGAGTGCGGGTCGGTGGAACCTGTCTCTAAGAAACCATCCTCGTCGGTACCGGCTCATTGTTCGTCGGACCGCTCTCTTGTGTGCCACCAGTATGGCCTGTCCAGACATTCTAAGTCGCCTTGCCGCATCCCTTCGAAGTCTTGCTACCGTGCGGCTGTTCAAGCCACCAGGGAGAGTTATGGAAGAACCATCGCTCGTGAAGGAGTTAGAGACCAGGGGATGAAAATTCCTGACTGTGAGGCAGGAGATGCTTCAGCCATCAGGGCCCCAGCCACAGGTCTCGGGGTGAAGTTCGCGCACAGTTAGGAGTTGCCGAGGGTGTGGAGAACCTCGCTTCGGATTCTGTTTTCAGCTTTCTGAAGAAAAATATACAAAGATTCCTTGTTCTATTCTTGTTATCATTGTAAGATCACCTTTTTTTGCAGTCGCGTGATGAACTTGGTCTACCGCAGTCTAAGCAGTCTTATCTGTTCTCAGTGTGATCTCAAATCGATCGGTTTTCCTTGAAGGATGTTGGGACCGCGAATGAACGGGTCATTATAATTTTGAGTTAGGTCTCAATTGCGTTCATTAGGGGGATGTTTGGTTTTGTGAAATTAACGTGCAGTGTTTTGAGGTCCTTTGTGAGTTCGGGCGAGAAATTCCCTAGTCTCTGGTTGCGGTGATGTTTTTTTTTCGGTCGGTGTGTGAGGGGTTGAGATAATTTTTTATCCCCGAGCTGTTGGGTCGTTTCATAGCAATCTTCCTGTTTAAGTCTCTGAGTGTTGTTCGGTCTGTAAGGAGAAAGTAACTGGGTTCGGTTTGGGAGTTCCCGTGTTTCCCCCCCCCCCTCCGGGGTGGTGTGTTCGAGTTTCATGGTCTCCATGTTAGTAGATTTCTGTGGTGGGGAGAACCCTCCCGTGTTCTCCACTCAATCTCAGACAATGTTTGTACTTGAGTTGGTCGGGTGTGACTTGTGTTGGTAATGGACACCCCGAGCCTCTCAGATACTTCTGATTTTGTCTGGGCACTGATGCGAGTTATGAAAACTATTGGCTTGGTGACTTTCTGGGGGCAGAAAGTGTTTGTGGTGGGGAGAATTGTCACACCCGCCTATTCTTTTAAAAAATTGTATTTATTTTATTTCACATGGCGTTGGGTGTTTTTGCCTAAGTGCGGGTGAGTCCCGGTATAAATTTTTAATGTTGGGATGAGTTTGTGTTTTGGGATAGTGCGCGAACACCGTGCGTTTAAGACGCACTGCCCGCTCGGGTTTGTGTAACCTGCTTGCAGTCCACTTGGGTACCTTACGGTGCGGAAATACCGCACGGTCATCCCATTTTATCGTTATGTGGGTAGATATATGTATATGTATGTTTATATTTTTATATATGTGTGTATATATGTATGTCTACGTTTTTATGTGTTTATGTTTTAACATTGTGTGTAATTATATATATATAATGTGTGTGTATTTATGTTTATGGGAGTATATATATATATATACACGTATGTTCACAAGTAAATATGTTTTAACATTATATGCTTATGCGTGTACATGTTTATATGTGGGTTCTTATAAGTTCATATGTTTATATATGCTATATAAATGTTTATATTTATGTATGTATACATGCATTTATGTTTATATATGTTATATATATTTTTATATATGTATATGTGTTTATAATAATTATGATTTATTATTATTATTTTTATTTTTATTTGATTAGAATTACTATTATTATTATTATTATTTTTATTTTTATTTTTATTATTTATAAAAAAACCCTAATCTCCCTGTCCCCCCCTTTTTCTTCTTCCATCGCGCAAAGCCCCCCTCCCCGTTCGGCACAGCGCCCCCCCCCCCCTCGCCGGCTTCCTCCCAGCTCCACACTGCCGGCCTCCCCTCCTCTCGTTGCTCCCCGTCGGCGCCCCTCCGCTCGCCGCTCCCCGTCGACACCCCTCCACACCGCCGGCCTCCCCTCCTCTCGTCGCTCACTGCCGGCCTCCCCTCCGCTCGCCGATCCCTGCCGGCGCCGCAACTCCCGGCTGACTCCGCCCTGCCCTCCTTCCTCGGCTGCTCGCCGTCGCCGAAAACACCCTCCCCAGCCGGATCTCCCCTGTTTCGGCGACGTCCCGCTGCCTTGAACCCGCCACACCATTTTTTCCACCTCTTCTTTCGGCCATTGCCTTCCCTCTCCTCTGGCAGCCCTCCTTCTCACTCAACGAACCTCCCGCAACCTCGTCGTAGGTGCATTCCTCTTCCTCGTGTTGTTTTCTTACTTTGTTAGGTTGTATGGTTGGAGTTTTGGGTTGTAGTTGGTTTGATTTTGGTTCAAATGGTTATACTATCTTGTTTTAGGGGTTTAATAAATTCTTATGGTTTTTTTTCTCTGGTTTCATGGTTGTGCGGGTGATGTATCGTGACGCTCCGGTCCACACTCTGACAACCGCGTTTGAGCACGATTATATTTTATCACTGATTTCTAGGTAAGAATATATTTATGCATTTTTTTATATATATTTACGCCACGTTAAAAAAATATGAAATTGAGTCTATGGACCTTTGAGGTCTTTATCTGGTCAAGAGTCGGTTTCTGGTTTACGTCTTCTTGCGTCTGCAATGTTTTTCTTGTTTATGTGACGAATATTATTTTGACGTCTTCTTTAATATAATTTTCATCTCTATGTTTTTCTCATCGAGATTTTTATGATGCTTCGGCATTGATAAATTGTTTAAATATATATATATATATATATATATATTAAAGTGTTATTAATGTGTTATTGATAAATAGTTTAAAAAAAATATATAAATTGTTTTAAGTGAACGTTGTGTTTTTTTTTGTACGGTTGGTTTTTGATTGGTATCTTGATTGCTTTGTTTGGATTAATTTTATTTTAGGGATTTGTGGTGTTCTGAGTCTCGGGGATCCATCGCAGGGAGTTGCGGTTGGTCTCGATGGTGCGCACGCATTTTCCTAGGTATGAATATGTATAGATATATATATCTTCTGTGTGCGTGTTCCCTCATGGCGCGGGGAACACGTGCATCAGTTTAAGGATATATATATATATATACATGTGGAAGTGCATGCGTGCGAGCGAGTATCTTCTTTTAGAAAGCTTGACATGACCTTGGTTCGAGGTAGGTGGTTCCATGCCTTTGCATCATTCCGATAATTTAATTTTTTTGTTTATTAAAATTTAATATGTTCTATGAATTAGTTGCATGGTACGATCTATGTTTATAATGTTTTGGAATGTTCGTCTCATGAAGATTTGGTTTTCGAAATAGTTTTCTTTTGTTGATTATATGCATGTGTTGTATAAATGATTGGTTTTGTTTAGAATGTTGTGAAAAAAGTGTTTTCAGGTCACTTTAGGTGTTGTGCATTTAAACAGACATTTTCAAAGTAAAAGGAATCACTTTTGGTGTGTTTTCCTTGTGGTGTACTTTTGAGAATTTAAATGGAAAATTGTTGAACAATGGAAAAAAAAGTTTTGATATGGTTACCTCGTGTATTAAGTTCTAAAGTGACACCTCTATATAAAACCAAGTTGTTTTCGGTGTAAAGTCTTCTTGGTTTTTCTTGAAATGATTTCAATAATAACTCAAATGGTTTATTGGTACATTTATATGACTCTAAAATGGTGTCTTGGAGGATTTGAATACACGTTCATTTTTAAAGTGGTTTTTTTTTAAATGGGACATGTCCTGTGCGTGTGTCTTTGAAATAGTGCTTTGGTATGCAAATGGTGGCTTTTGTGTGCAATATCTTGTTTGGTTTGTGAAATGAGAAAGAAATAGACTATGTGAATGTGAAACTTGTTTGAGCACAAGGGAAAACCCCGGGTATCTAGGTGGGAGGACTAGAACGAGTGCGCTAATGAGTCGGATGGGTATCGTCCCTGTCTCACTTAGCTGGATTGACGATTGCAACACTAACTAAACATGATATCTGAGGGTCGTGGCCTTCTAAGCCACGTGTTCTGAGGGTCGTGGCCTTCTAAGCCACGTTTTTCTGAGGGTCTGTGTCCTTCTAAGCCACGTTTCACCGAGACACGAGGTTTTAGGATCCCACTCGAGCTATATGAACCTTAGGGGATTTACCCATAGTGCTCTACCATCTATGACGTGGTGCCTTCCGTCGGCATATGGAGGACCACCTGGGTGTGAGTATGTGTGTGTGTGTGAGAGTATGGGTGTGTGTGTGTGTGAGTATGTGTGTGTGTTCCCATATTGAACTTTTCTCTTCCTCTTCAAAATCGTGTTTGTGAAATGAGTTCTTTTTAGTGTTTTTCTTTTAGCATTTAGCTTGTAAATTTTTTCTTTAAAAGCATTTTTAAATTAAAATTTTGAATAAACACATTAAATTGTCTTTTTGATGTTGTGGCATGGAACCTTTTGAATGGGTGACGTCCTATTGGGCTTTTGTCTCACACCCTACATACACCTTTGGGTGTATGTAGACTTTGTTTCTTGTGTATTCCAGGTTGTGACTTCATGCTCAGCGATGGAGGCATTGGTTGTTGTTGTTCTTCGTGTGCAGGATGGTGTTGGTAGCTTTGGAATGAAACTTCTCGTGTTGCATAAGGTTATTTTGGAGCTTAGTTTTTTTTTCGGTTGTTCATTTTGGGTTTTCAGCTGAATTGTAGACCTAAACCTGTTTATAGTTTAGAATGGTGTTTGTAGTCTGTTTCCAGTTTCATTTGTTTATCTGGTTGGTTGTTTTCTTTTTGTCTTGTATTTTGGGTAAAATTGTTCCCACTTGTTACTTATGATACCCGGGCACTTGTTCCAGCCCGTGGGGATCGGGAACACCCTTCGGGCCTTGCCGCTGACCGGGTCGGGCGCCGGGTCGGATGGCGACCCGGCCTGGTTCGTGACAAAATCTCTGAAAATTTATTTACCAAAAAATTCATGTATTCTTGTAAATTACTCTTCTAATTCTATGAATTTCCATTACTGAAGAATTATATTTCCATTGTTACAAAATCTTTTGACATTAAATATATATGTTTGTCTTTAGAATCTCCAATAATATTATTCTTTTAGATCATGCATTTACCACCATTACTTTAAACTATAATCATGGTTCTTACATCCAAACCACCAAAATATTTTTTGATCAGCCTCAACGTATTCAAGAGACTAGTTAAAAAATTATCAAAATTGTTCATATTATAATTAATTCTTATTCAATAGAATATACATTATAATGACTATAGATTGAAATCCATATCAGTATCCTACCCAAGTGGAAAACCAAATATTTTCATATAATTTATACATCAAATATTGTTTAGCAGAATTATAGAAATGTATTCCCTTTAGTAATATTACATTAAAATAACCGTTTATGAACATCATATATCCCATGTATGGATTTGTCTTGAAAGAGACATTTTATTTCATCAAATATCCTAAAAGCCTCCATATTTTCATATTGAAGTTGATACATTTCATCTATATAAATAATTCTGATCTTTAATACATGAATAATTTTTTTCATGGATTCAATATAAATATTTATACATTTCCTAAGTATTATAAGCAGATGAATATTTTGAATAATATTCCCAAGAATACAGATCATTTCCCCTTAATTGATAATTGTTCTCAAATTTTATAATTACGAAAGAAAAGCACAACCATTTAACTTTTATCATTATAAAAACAAATTCATGTAGATTTTTTTATTTTTATCTATTTAAATATATATTAAAAATATTTTTTTGTGAAATATCATGTTTTACATAAGTATATAAAAATTAATTTCATTGAATACGTTGTAACAAAAATGACAACCCATGTTATATCATATTTATTTGTGATGAATGATCCATATTTCATTAATTTTCTATTCTAATTTTTCATTAATATATCTGCATAACCATTTTGGTAAACCATAATTCAATTATATATTACATTTATATAAGTCTTATATATGTATATGAATATAATTTTTCCGGAATTCATATGATGAACCATCATAGTTCCCTTAATTTGGGTATAAAACCATTATGAATAACTGAAAAGTTGAACCAAAATGTTCAAAAAAATATGTTAGAACCCAACCATTGAGGTTATTTATAACCTATATATCATGTACTAGATAATATATTATGATATGTAGTTTGCATGTTAAACCCATTTGTGTATGGGTTATGACTTTTTGACCGGTTACTTTGTGGTTGTTATTGCGGTGGAGGTTCTGGTGGGAATTATCGAAGGGTTTGGAGGGTTATAAGGGGGAGATGCATATATGATTATATCTAAAAATGTTTTAAAAAAACGGTGGTATGGATTATTACATATGTAGTGAAGATGTGATATGGTGTTTTTTTCTATAATTTAGGGGGATAGAGGAGGAGTTTTTATGGTTTTTCGAAAATCAACCCAACTATGGAATCATCACAAGGGAACAACATGAATCCTAGAGGATTGATTATCATGGTTCTTCAATTTTTAGTATGGATATAACATGAAGTAGATATGCGTTGCAACATTTTTCTTAGAGAATGGGTTCTATGGAGTGGTGGTATCTGTTACATAATAGTCCCTTACATAGTTTCTCAGATCCATGGAATAGTCATCCCCATATTTCTATGATGATACTTTGACCATCCTTACAGTAGTGTGGTTAGTCCCCTTGCACCATGGTCTTGATTTTTTTTTTCAGGCATTAAAGATCTTTTTGTTTAGTGATATTCTATGGTGATATGTTTTCAAGACTTCATATAAAATCTCAAACCTCCTTGAACCCAAATTTTAATCAAGTCTTTATCTGATTTTATTTGGGATATCTAGGTGTACCCTTATAAGGTTCTCTAGATCCCTTTTATTTTCTATTATCCCTATCAATGGGAGATTGATCCTTGTGGGTTATAGTTTAGTCCACCTTTTTTCTTCTCCATATTTTTTCATCTAGAAAATGTTTCTGTTAGGGGAACCATTAGTTTTAATAAAGGAATGACATGGTATTTAGTCGTCTATGTTGATCAAAGATCCTTACTTTATTGCGGTGATCGATGGGTGTGTTTCTCTTGTTACAATCATGTGAAATAGGTCAGAATCATTGTTTGAGGAAGGGTATCCTTTATGTTTATTATAGTTGTAAAAAATAATTAGAATGATGATTTATCCCATTTAAGAGGTAGTATATCAGTTCTAATAATGATAATTAGTTGGATTAACAGAATATAAGGATAATGTGAGTGAATCACCTGTTTTACCACTTTTAATGTTACTGTTATAGTAATAATAATTTCTTCATAGCTTATTAAAATTCATGTACATTGGGGTGTTGTAATTAACATTTTTTTGGAACCCTTATTGTTTGATTTTTTGATATCACCTTTACTAAAAATGTCTATGAATATATTCCTAGATAATAAATTGGTTTCTAACAGAAGTATAGTTTGGGTAAGAATTACATTGAGATTTAATGTGATCAAAGGCCCATTATTTAAATCTGAAATTAGATATGTGAATTTCTGGTGATGTGTGGTTTTAGTGTGTGGGAAAATGTAAATAAGTGGTTTTTATGTGTGGTTATAGTGTATAGATAAGATATGATTTGTATTTTTTGTGATGGGAAGTGGTGGTGATGTTAAGTGGTAGAAACATGGGGATTGTTTAAATGAGAGTGATGGGGTTTTTGTGCTACTATGGCATTATTCTATTTTCTCGGTAATGGTGGAATTAAATGTTATTAGTGAATGTGAAATAGAATGGGTTATAATAGATAAGGAACTATTTAATTAAAATTTGATGCATGGTCATAAGTGGTTTCTATTTAAATATTAAATATTTGGGCTAAATAAATGAATTTTGTTCTTAAGGGGAAAATCCTAAAAATAGATTTAATTGAGAAAGTATGTGAATTGTGGATTGTGGATTATGTATTACTTATGTGGTGTTATGAATTTATAGGTGTATAAAATGGTAAATGTTTTTTGTCCTTATGATATGTGGTAAGTAGGTAAGAAAAAATTGTTGTAATCTCATAAGATTGTCTGGATTATTGAGTAAATTATATATACATTTTATTTTCGTATGATTTATATATGCACCCACCCATGTAGAACAATTTTTTCATGAAAAAGAAATGGTTTTGGGGTTTTTTTCACAACAAATCAAGGGTTAGGATGGATAGATGGATACCCCCACTTACCATCTATTTATTCTAGTATACATTGATATATATAGGGTTTGATGGCCATAAGTTAATAAATCACTAGATGTTATGGTTTATAAGATGATGAGTTCATTATTAGAAGGGGTGTGAATAGTAGGAGTAGGGAATGATTTTTATTCTCTTTCTGGTTATGATACCCTACTATATTTGTTATGTATCTATGGATGTGATGTGATGGCCCAAGTTTCTTTAGGGGATATTGTTTATGATGTCCTAGGTGTATTTGGGTAAGATGAGATGTGTTGTGATATCCTAGGTGGCTTTACAGAATATGTGATGTGATTTCATATCATAAGTGTCTTTAAAAAGGATCCTATATGGTACATATAAGAGCACCGAGATCTATGAAATTGTGGTGTGAGAGTGGAAATTTAGTGTAAAAGTGGTGTAGGGTACCATTTTACTATTCTATTCATTATTATGTTATTATGGAGAAATATATTATTTATTGAGGATTCATTGTGGAGGATGATATTGGTTAGATGACCAATATATGTGTTTTTTGTTATTCTATTCTCTCCCTTGTCCAATACATTGCTTTTCTCACAGTTACATGAGAGAATTTTGGTATGATCTTATAGAGTATTCTTTTATTCCCATATGATGTATATAATCACTATTTTTTAACATTCCAGGATGAATTCATAGACTGTGTTGGGCATTTTAAGCTCAAATTTGGATTTTTTGTTGTTTGGCCACCTTAGGAAATTCTTTTTTGGTACTTATGTAGAGACTCTTTTATTTCATTATTTACATATTAATTATGAGATGGTTCTAAATTTCTTCTTTTATAATACTTCATCGTGTTTTTTTTTGTTTTATTTATACATCCAATCCAATATAATAGAGGTAAATTCCTTCCATTTATGATATTTTATACCCTTGGTTATTGTATCCTATCTGGACCTATTGGAGGAAATACTTAGTGGTTGTTATCTCTTTTACATCATTGACGACCTAGGACGGATACCTATATATTGGGGAGTGGTCATAGAATACTTTTATCAATGGTTTTGGTTGAAGTATAGGATAACGATTTGATTTAGGAACTGTGAGGATTACATGGGCATGTAGGGAAATAGTGTTAGTAAATCTTAGGGTTCGATGTAGACCAATGAATACTAACATGGACATGGGATACTAAGACCACCCAAGATTCGATTTAAAGTCATTGAGAATATCAAATGACCAGGTGAGGTGACACTTCTTAAATGGTAGAGACCATGGGGATATTGATTTCCAGATGGTTGATCTGGTTGAAGAGGATGTCTAGTGGTAGAAGTTTTTTTCTTCCTTTTAGTTGATGGATTAATAAAAGTATGTGGGTGTTATTGTAGATCTATTTTTAAAGTGATTTTAGAGGATCTGAAGATCACCTTTAGTTTTATCTTACTCTAGATAGATCAACATGTATTTTTGGTATTCATTCATATGAGGTGTGTAGTATGTCAGTAGGGTGTGTTATATCTTTGTTTGAGGAAGGTGGAATACGTTCCATGGAAAGACATTCTGAGTTATTTCCACTATAATTTAATCTATTTTACCATGAGGGTAATTATTAGGTATTATTTACATTCTCTTCATCATAGATCATGTCTTTATATGATATTGGGATAAATTTCAATGGTTTTTTGTGTTTCTCCCCAATATTTTTTCTGATGAGATGTCACTTGTGTGGAATTTTGAGGATGCACTACACCTATCAATGTAGTATAAAATTAAACCTTTTGGGTTACCAAAACATTTTAATTTACAATAAAATGAATAGGTAATCTAGAATAAGCACATAAAGGGTGTGTTACCATGAGAGGGGAACTGGTAGGGTTCCTCAAGTAGTAATGTTATCGGTAGAAGGTATCAGGTGACCTAACCTTCAAACATACAAATAATTGATAGTTGACCTCAGTGGATTCATTTTCAGCATTCTAGGGATAGTAGATTTCAATGTTTTCCTATGGAACATTGGATATTTTTATTTTAGTGGGGACTATAGTTATCATCAAAATTAGTTCCCTGTGGTTCTGAAAGATCGACATGGTAGAGGTGGTTTGGTTCAATAACACACTAACTAGTACTCACAAGAAAGGCTATTTTAGTAAAATGGTATTCCAGATTATGCTCCATTAAGAGGATTTCGGGAATCCATTTTTTGACCATAGGGCAAACCTAATCTTTAAGGACATTTCCCAAATCCTTTCCAGGGTGGTGGATGCTAGTAGTGAGGCAGGGGATCAATATGGGGTTAGTTGCATAGTATAGAGGTACCAGCACTATAGTGGCCAATTATTATTAAACGCATGATCATATTATCAACTCATCTCATTTATTCCATATTTGATTCAAAATATTTTTGATCCTTTTTTCACGCCCTCTAGTCTATGTTCTGGGATGAGACATTGATATGATTCTCATTCCCCCAGTGTTGACCATGCCATTATGAGGCCATACCAACTTTATTGATATGTTATGAGAGTGTAAATAGATTATGGGGACAAATCAATCTTGTGGAGTTCTCTAATTTCTTCTGATATTTCCACACAATTTCATTCTAAACATCTATTGGTAGTATTATTTTCATTCCATTATCGACTTATTATATAAGAAAATCATATACTCAAATGTGGATTTTCAACATGCCATTTTTTATAGGATGATTTTCTAGAAATGATGAGTATATAGGAAACCTATTTTCCTATAAATAAAGACTAGTCAACGTAATCAATAGAATCTAGGTTGGTGGAATATTCCAAGGTGTCAATGAGTTATTGATGTTTTCACAAGGAGGTTGTGATTCTACCTGCTCAATGTAATATCATGTTTGGGATAGATCTACAAATCTGTGCATATAAAATTTCATTATATCCTCATCAGATGACACCACAAGAGTTAATAGAGTTCTCTATTTAGATAGATGATATGTTATATAATGGTTTAATCTAACCCAATGATTCACCTTTAGGTGCACTCATATTATTCTCCAAGAATGAAGATGGTAGTCATGGAATTTTTATAGTCCATTGGAGGTAGAATTATATGAAGATCAAGAATCACAACCATCTTCAAATGATTTAGGATCATTTTTACCATTTGATATGATCTATTTGGTTATCTTTGATAGACATGTGGTTCGAGTATCACCAATTGAGCATGAAAGATGAAGATATCCTAATGATTTTCTTTCGGTGAAGACCTGGGCACATTAACTTTTTAGTCATGATGTTAGCTGTTATAAATGAATCTGTTGTGTTTATGGGGATCATAAAATTAGTTTTCTTTTGATATCCTAGAGCAGTTCATAGTTGTGTTATTCTAAAACCTCTTGATCTACTCAAATTAAAAGGAGGAGAATGTTGATCATCTCAATTCTATCCTGTAGGCCTTTCAATTCAACTATCTCTATTTAAAATTGTCCAATATTATATTTTAGAATTGGGATATTGATTTCCTTGTGCTTGTGGTGTCTCAATAGGGGGTTCTAATGGACCATCCGAAGATCTATGTAGGTTTTTCAATTTTATAATCTAATAATATTATAGAGGTTTGAAGTTTACTCATCATCATAGGCTATATTACATGGTTTATATCTAAAATTATATATATTTTACAATTTTTAGAGACTAGACTATGAATTAATAGGTGTTTATCCAAATTTATTATTGTGAGTAAGAATTTGACTACCTGAATGGGATATTGAGTTGTGATCCAATTATTCAGTTTCCAGTTTAATAAGTGATGTTTCAATTGTTATGTGTCACATATTGTTTGGTATTAGGGTTCATGTTAATGAAACCAAAGGAAATGATATATTTTTATTCTAGTAATTTTTTCATCTGATGAGATTAACTATGCCACCCCTGATCATGAGAGAATAGTTATTGTTTTTCACTAAAGTTGTGATGATATTACATTATTAGAGTATGCTTAATGGAAGACACTAATAACAATAAAATGAAGTATATTTTTTTTATCATGAAATCAATTTGAGAAAACAAATTTGGTTGAATTCTCTCTTGGATGGTGATATCAATACCTTATATATATTTGGAAGGAGGAATATTATGGATTATGCATTGAGTAGGAAGTCACAAAAATATTTGTTTTCAAGAGTTCAATGATTCCTAGAGTACAGTTTGAATCATACACCTATATGCATGCGTGGTTGATGGAGGAGGCTACTTATTTCAGATGATAGTTAGTTATTCTCATATGTAGTAGGTGTAGGAGTCTATGTGGAAAGATTCGTAGGTAATTTTGTTGTGTGACCATGTTGGCCATTGTGATTCTTCAAATGGATGGTCAGAGGATGGATAAAACCAAATGTTATTTCAGAGGAGGATGTTTTTTTGGATGATAATTCATGAGAGAGTTATTCATCAGTTTCATAGCTCACCTTTGGTAGTAAAATCGAGACTATCTAAGATGTATCATGGTGTGAGGACACAATTTTGTTGGTCTGTGATAAAATGGGTTGTGGTTGGGGTTATGGATTGAAGTATAGTATATAAATTGGTAAAGAATAAGAATCATTTTCTGGGGTTATTAATAAATCCCTTGGTTATAATAGTGTGTATTTTCAATTATATATTGATATAATTCATTATAATATTTCCCCAAGCTCAGAGAGGATGTGATGATATTTGGGTAATCATGGATCGACTAATGAAGTCTAATCACATCATATCATTCAATGTGTTAGGTTCCATGAAAGTCACATAAAATAGGAATGTAGATGAGTTTATGATGATACATGGATTAATGAGAAATATTTTATTGGATTAGGATTTCAATTCTACCATCCATGTCCTTATGGGATTGCAATGTTCTTTAGAAACTCAATTATGCCTCCAAATATTTTTGCACCCTCTGATCAATGGATAGATTGAGAAGACTATCAATACATAGGAGGGTATATTATGGGTTTGTATCTTGGACTACGGTGGATCATGGGTGAATAATATTCAATCAGTTGTGTATTTTTATAAAAAATTTATACAAATAATCCAACAACATTATCGCTTTTGATGATTTTTATGAGCCGTTATTTCATTCATAGATGTCCTGGGTAGAGGATGGGGATTCATAATCTCTCATTGTTGATTTAGAAAAAAAATAATGATAAAAAAATTTAGGTTTTATATGTGGGGATTAAAGTTATGATGGTCTATAAGAAGTCTTATATGTAACATAGAAGGATTCCCTTGGAGTTCATAGTGGGATAACACACATTCATAAAGGTTTCACCTTATCATGGCCAGTGGAGATTTTATTAAGGGATTAAACTCTCACCCTGGATTATTAGTCCCTTCCTATTTTTGGATAATGTTATAATTGTTTCGTATTGGATATTTATACTAAAAGTGATAGGTTAGAATCAAATCATATTCTATGTATCTCATCTCATTCATTATATTCAAGATGAATTCCATTCCATTAAATGATGGAGTAAGATATCGAGGATGAAATAAGATTCATTGAGCAATTTTTAGAGATCTAAGATCATTGATATAAGTTGGTTCATGGATTATAAATTCATTTTTATCATTTTTTTGGAGTAATAAAGTATTGGAAGGGAGTAATTGGTTGAATGAGATGCAAAATCATGCCCAAAAACACAAGTATAGAGTCTTGGATTATTTTTTTATTTCCTTATTGATGTAATTCTCGAATATCATTAGTTTGGGAGATATTATTTTACCATTTATATAGTGTGTGTTATGAAATCCTCAAGCTTATAAAGAGGGTAGTACCTCTCTTATTCATTATGAAATATACTAAGACATATTTTAATACTATGTGTATGAGTCAGTTTCATAAAATGAAGATAATATCTTGATATAGGAAGTGGATTTTGTTTATTTCTGTACTTAGTGATGCTTTTTTGTTTTGGTTATGGTACATATTGGTTAGGGTTTTGTGTAGGTTTGAATGGTGGTGTCTATGGTGGTGTGAGAAAACTTTCTTGAGGATGGTTTGAGATTATGTGGTTTTGTTTGGCCTATAATGATATCCAAGAGAGGTAGCTCATGTAATGGTTTCATAGATCTCTTTACATTTTTTCCATATTGGTTTTGATTTTAATGGATTATTATCTTTTTGGATGTATCTAATGTAACAATACATACATTTTTACCTGTTAATTCATGCGTGTTTTGGTGATGGAGGTGTACGTGGGATGTCTTGAGGAGTTTGAATATAAAATGGGGAGATTCTGTTGAGATTTCTACTGAGATTTATTCTATAATGTGCAGGGACAGGATGCATCATATTTAGTTATGTTGTAGTGTGGAGGGTTTTTCTATGGTTTATGGTATTAGAGGATGTTTTTTGGTCGTTTTTAATAAAACAACATTGCCTTTTCGTAGTTACCTAGTATTGTCTTAGAGTCCAAGAGGGTTGTATTTTGTGGTTCTTTCATTTTTAACAAGGACAAATAATTTAGAAAGAATCCATCAAAGACTTTCTCATGGAGAATAGATTATAATATGTTGTTTTACAGGTTTCACCATGGACCCTTTCCATATTTCATAGATCTGAGGAATGTACCTCAATGAATTTCCTAGAAGTAACATTGACTAACCCTGCTATGGAATGCTATTATTATTTTTCATCATTTCTAGGTCATGGTGATTAGTACAATTCCTTGGTGTCACTCTTTCCAGACTATCTAAAAACCACAAACCCCGAACCCTACATTAATTTTATTTTTTCTCATAGTTATTCCAAAACCATAGAACATCACTAAGAGTAATTTTATCCCCATTTCATTGGATTTCATCCCTAGACATGGGAGATAGATCATGGGGTTTTTTGGTGAGTCCCCCTTTTTTCACGATTTTTATCTATGGAAGGTTCATACCAAATGAAAATTAGATTTTAGTGAGGTAATGATTTTAGATTTTTTTCTTTATGTTTATAAATGTTATTTTCTACCGTGTGGTTATCATCAGCGGTATTCCACTTATTCCTACCTTTCTCACTGGCTCCTATACTTTGTTTGAGGTAGGGGATCCTTTTCCTTTCGTCCACTTTTAACATGTGGGAGGGATTATTCTGGGTTTTTCCATTGGGGTGGTATAAAACTAATTTATAAGGAAGATAATGATTTGTTTTAATTGAATTGAATGTTATGTAAAATGAAATATATATTTTACCACTTTTTATATCACAGTTTTCGAAATTATACATTCTTTCTGCCTCGCAAAAAATAACACCCATTAGGGGACTAGTTTTTCTATAGTTGACAAGTTAGTGAAGCCCTTGTTGTATGATTATTTTATATGACATTCAATAAAATTATCTAAAAATGTATACCTGGGAAAAAAACTGGGTTCCCATGGAATTCTGGTTTGTATGGAAATTCCATTGAAATGTAATGAAAATATAATTTAAAGACCCTTATTTATATCCAAAATAAGATGTTATAATTTATTATAAAGTGTAATTATAAAGTAATGTTGTTTTGTGGTAATGTGAGAAGTAGTTGTTAAGTGTGGTGGTACAATATGGGGAGAATGTTATATGTTTCAGTTATGATGGAATGCGATAGTGATGTGAAGTGGTAGTAATGTGGGCCTTATTGGAATGAGAATGATAATTAGTTTATACTAGTGTGGGGTTATTCTAGTTGCCTAGTAGGGGTGAAAAAATAGTTAATATTGAAATTAAAAAGGCATAAATTGGAATGGATAATGAACTACTGAATAAAAATGGTAAGGGTTGATATAAGGGTTCTATGTTTATATAAAAAATAAATTAGTTGGATTAATAAATGTGGTTGGTAATGGGAAATTTCAAAAACTAATTAATTATATAATGAAGATAATATGTGGATTTCATCCTTCTTATGTGGTGTTATTCACTTATATGTGGTAACAAAAGTGTGGGAAGATGTAAAGCTAGGTGATTTACAATGATTTTGGATGGTAATATTGTTTTTGAACCCATATGTTAAGCCAACGTGTTGGATATATTATATATACATTGTATTTTTTATTTATATTTTCACCCCCCCCACATATATATAACACTTTTTGATAACCAATTATTGGGGGGGGGGGTTCCTAACACACTTATAGGAAGGAAAGCTTGCAGGCTATTCCTCTTCCCCACTCTCACTTCCTAGAGACAATTATATACACATGCTATGGTGTCTAGAATTAAAAAGTGAACTAGTGTAGATTTTTTATGATATTATTTGGTGGATCATGGTTGGGTCTATTGATGCTATGTGGAGGGAACATGTTTGATGTCTTTTATATTCATGATACCCTACAATTCATGTTATGTAGTTGTGGATGTGATCTGATGGAATAAATGTCTTTCAGTGAGATGTGTTGTGATTGAGTAGGTGTCGTCTGGTGAGCAGAGATGTGTTGTGATAGAAAAAGTGTCATTAGATGAAATATTTTCTGATTTAATAACCCATAAGTCATCAGTAATGATTGGATATAGATGATATTGTAGGGATAATATGTATTATGTTGTGGTGTGAGAGTTGAAAATCAATTAGAATAAAATGTGGGGGACCCTTTAATCGATGCACTTCTTAATGTGTTATTATAACTAGATGAATTATTTTTTGATAGTTACTTAGTGAGGATCGGATTTTTTAGTAGATATGTTTTTGTACTTTTGGTTCTACTATTTTCTCACTAGTTCTTTAGTATTCTCTTTACTCATGTGCATGAGATACTTTGAGTACAATCCTACTATGTATACTTGTATTTTCACCCCACATATATAAAAACTATTTTTTAGGTTTTTGAGAAGTCTTCATGTACCATGATTGAAATTACCATCTTAGATTCACAGTTTTTTGGTGTTGTTGTGTTATGAATTTATTTTGGGTACTTATTTAGAGAATCCTGTATTTTTGTTGTTTATACATGAATAGTGGGATTATTTTGGATTCCTTATCTTATATTATTTCATTTATTTTTTGGTAGTTTTCATTTTAACACCAAATCCTTTATTATAAATTTAAATTCCTTCCATTTATGATATTTTATACCCTTGGTGTCTATTACCAACCAGGTTCCTATTATAGGTGGGAATAATGGTTCATTATCTCTCTTCCTTAATTTCCATTCAAGTATTTTTACCTTCAAAGGGAGGGGTGGTGATAATTTAGAAGAATTAAGTCATGAAAATTTATTAATTTGGAGGTGATTTAACATATTGGAATTTATTATGGAATTTAATGATTCATAAAATAAATTATTAGTATAAAAAAATTATATTATTCAACAAAACCCTCAAATTCATATTGTTCAAATAGTATAAATAAATTATTTCATGCAATATAATAAAGTTAATATAAACATAAATTATATTAATAATAGTATATAGTGAAAACAAATATATAAATAAGAAATTTATAGATAGAATATATTCCCACAAACCAAGAAAAAGTTCAAATAAAATCCACGAAATCTATAAACTAATACTCAAGAGTGATTTGAAATTTCAAAATTTATTATAATTATAAATATGTAACAATATATAATGAATCCCTACTTCGGATTTATAACAACAAAATCACAAATCTTGGTTGAACTAAATTGAATCTTATATAGTACCCAACATGAAACTAATTAAATGAATAATACTAAATTTAATATGTAATACCTTAAATATTTAGATATATGGAAATAATTTTAATGAGACAAACATTTACTATATGATAATTTAAAAAATAGGGGTTTTAATAAGTAAAGAATCAATAAAAATCAATTTAACAAAAATGAACCCTTTATAATATAAGGGTAATGTATATAAAATTTTTATATATATAGACTTAAATATAAATTACTTATAAATAAAAATATTAATATATTTCATTTTTCTATATATATCTATAATTTTAAAACTTATATATTTAATGTAAAAATTTAAATATTCCATAATGAATAATTAAATTGAAAATATTTAATATAATATTCATTAAATCATTTATTACTTTAAAATTAAAAATCCATTATATCTCTAATCTCAATTTATATGAATACATCATGTTACTTGATGTGAATACATTACATTATTTACGATATTATATATTTTAATACATTTTTTAGTGATACATCCACTTTATACAAAAATATCATCTTACAAAACAATTTTAGCATGACCAAAATTTGTTTGAATTTGACCCAAGCTATTCACGATTATACTAGTAATGATTTTTATGAAATGTTAAAATAAAATTTATGTATAAAACCACCTAATTTTCAGAACTAATATTTGGATAAAATGATATTGTATTAAATCAATAAATTTATAAGAAATATCATAAAACACAAAGTGTAAAAACATTGTTTCACATACCTTATTGTTATAATATATTATTGAAAAAATATAAAACTATAGATTAAAATATTAAAATGAGAAGAAATTAAAAATCATATTTACAAAAAAACTATGATAATGATATTGTTAAATTAATTTTGTTTTTAGGTAAATTCAATAATTCACCTTATTTTGTTAAATAAATTTCAAAACCACACTCATAATATATAACATGTTAGTGAGTGGAAACCTTAAATAAAAGACACCCCACTATAATATACCATGGCATGCATTATAAATTTGTAATGATGTTTTTTCAGAAATTTTTTCTATTGCATGAAATGTAAAAATTAAACATAAAACTCAATATTTACAATAAAACAATCTATGATTTTGATGAAACCCATTTTCCATGTTTAATATTTTTTAGTTTCATAACCAATATTCCCTTCATTATTGTCTCAGATATCATTAATATGTTTTATTGGTAGATATTATATCTTATACATGATCGAGTAATAACAAATCCAAGGATAAAATATCTGTTGGTAGTGGAATAAATAATAATATAAGAAATCCATGAAAAATATTTCTTACAAAGATCTCTGATGGATCATATATTCTTTTACAATTTTCTTTATGACTAATATTTATCATTAATCAAATTAACTAAAACATCACGGTTGATCTATAAAATATGATAACCAAGTATAAAAATTATAGGAATCTTATTCTTCAACATAATATTTTCACCTTTTGAGTAATGGTAGTAAATGATGTAGATAGAGATTAACCCTTGGTAAATAGAAATTGATTTGGATGTTAAATGTCTAGGGCTTGGTATCTTTTATATATAAATTTTTATATATAATTAACAGTACAAATCTAAAACAAGATATGTGTTCTATTTATTTTATAAGTTAGTAAACTATAATAATATTTTAATTCATGGTATAAAACATCTAAGATACAATATGAACATAATTTTTATGACATTAATATCCTCATATATATTAATAATTTAGGTAACTTATACAGGGAAACCAAATTTCATTCATAGTATCTAAACCTCAAATTCAGTCACCATTATGTGGAAAAAATACCATGAAAATATGACTAGTATTTAATTGTTATCACAATGTTTTAGTAAAGATGTGAGACATATATATTTTATATTTCGAATTGTATTTTTTATAAATGGTGAAATTGTAAAATTTTCATTGTTTTAGTGAATTAGTTATAGTTGATTGTTATGTTTTATATTTTTATATTTTTTAACAGTTCCATATTTATGAATTTATGAATCACATAAAATTTATTAACTTTCATAATTTTGATAAAAAAAATTTTATTTACATACTTCATAAAAAACATGAATTCAATTTGAGTTTTTATAAAATTATGATTTTATATCTAGTTCTTGATGTATATAATGATTTTTATAGTGTAATGTCATATTTTATTATGTTCCATTATTATAAAGTCTCATATTTTGTTATTTTTTATTTATTCTTTTTATTTTTGTATAAAAAACATGTATTGTTCATTTATTTCTAAAATGCTGTCTATGTATTCTTTTAGATTTTATTTATTTAATTTCATTAATGATAATTTGTTTGATAATTATATTATTAAGGTGATCATGTTGATTTATGTGGTAGTTTTTTTCATACAATATTTTAATTAAACTAATATATTTTTTGGGAAAATATTTATTTCATTTTTTATTGATTTATTTAGTGTTTTATTCTCTATAATTAATGTTATAAGTTTTTAAAAAAAATGTTTATTTATAAATATATTGTTTCATATTTTTAATCCATTTTTTTAATTAAATTTCATGTTAATAATTTAGTTAATAAGTTTTTTTATTCTAGTACTACGTACAAAATGTGTTTCATATTGTTCTAATTTTTATATTTTACTATATGTGTGATTGAAACATTTTTGAAAATTATTTGAAAGTATCCTGATGTTTTAGTCATTTTTAAGTTTAATCTTTTTTATGAATATTTGAATTTTTTGAATTATAAAAATAAAATTTGGGATGATTTTATAGAATAATATTTTTGTTTCTTTTAATATATTAAAAACCCACAATTCATTAATGTTGATCAATGTTGAAATTGTTTCAATATTTTGTTCATTACTACTAAATTTATGTTGTATTTTTTATGTTTTTTTATATTAAATTAATTGATAACTATTATATGTGGTAAATGTGGAAATGTTGGTATAAAAAATATAGTTGATTTAATTTTTTCAAACATGGATGATATGTTATGAATAAATTATCAATTTAAATGATGAAATTTTTTTACACTCCTTATTATAATAGTATTAATAGTGTTAGTCTAATTTTTGAAATATATTCTCATTAATTCCATACAAGTTTGTGAAAATATAGAACATAGGTTGGGTTTCATTTTAATTTTTATAATAATGATGTAATGAAGTCACTATGAAATGAGTTTTAAATAACATTTTGGGGTGTTTTTTAAGTGTTGACGATTCTTTAATTACACATTATGTAAATTTATTTATGAATTATCATTATAATGTACATCAATGTGGGAATTTATGCACAACTATCCTAAAATCATGTTTATAAAATGATATTATTATGATATTATTTCTAAATGTTCTATAATAGATCCTATATTTTTTCATATTGATGTTTTCAATGAGATCAAATAAAACTATAAAAATGATATATTATATTTCTTTGTAAGAATTTATATGTATGTCCAAAAAAATATTAAATTTATGGATGGATATATTTTTTGATTATTTTAGATGATATATTTATAATGTTATTAATGTAAATATAGGAATTTTTACACCCTATATCTTCATGAGATGATGTGGGGTTTATTCTAAAAAAGATAATGGGAATTTTAAATATTCTATTGGAACACAGTTGAACAAAAATGATATTTTATTATTCCAGGGAGGATGTCATCATAGTGTGGTTGAGGAACTATGTCATAGAAGATCATTTTAGTGGTTCTTGTTTTTTTGGCATTGCTACAGTGTGGAACATCGACTATGGCGTGGAGGCAGAGAGGTGAAATTTATCCCATTCGGAAAATCTAAGGGTCATTATGCCATTGAGTGGTTGGTGTGGCATAACATCCTTACAAAGGATCAAAAGTTTCAACTTAATGATATTCATTTCTCAATAGTCCTCTCCCATGGATTATATTATCTCGATGTTGAATATGTTATAGATTTCATAGTTGATTTTGATCATTTCCAATATCTTATTATTATCCTTATCATAAGGAGCTATATTAGGTATGTCCATGGCTTGTGGCAGCTTAGTCAGCACATGGATTCCTGATCTATTATTATTATGATTTCTAGAAAATTCATTTGTATAGTATCATACATATATAATAGTTATGTCAAATTTATAAGGAATCATTAGTATTGTCATTATTGGTTTTATTAATCACATCATATACCACCATCTCAATGTGCCTACAAGAATCCTGGTAAATAAAATTGTCCATTGGAATATTGTTGAGATGAGGAGTATTTGACTTAGAGTTATATTGGATAAAACTCTAGAGTATTACACCTTATTACAATTCATGAATGCATTTTAAAATGTTTTTTTGTAACATTGGGATCCTAGTTTATTTAATTGTATGTAATACGTTTCATCTCATAATATATTATAATGATTTATCATTATCCATGATTAATTTGTGCTCTTATATATATTAGGTATATTTTTTGTGTATGGATGTGATACTAAGGAAATAATCTAACCATTTATTAAAATTTTACCCTCTATACAAGTTGATATCTACTTTTGTATATAGAGAAATACAGGAGGCCTTATGGATCTATGAATTAGATTTCATGGTTTAGGGTAGAGCCTTAAAAAATGGTACGAGATCAAATTTTATTCTTCTATTTTGAATGATCTTGGATATGGTAGAAAGGAGATAGGATATTTGGAGTTTTGGTAAGGTAGTTTCCATATGATTTTCCAGCTCATGCGTAACAGGCCTATGGGTTTCCATTGAGGGTATTATTGTCATTATATTAGGGAATTTTATTGTGTTCATGGATCATGACTATGAAGAGTGGATCACATTCCATATATAAAAACCTATTGTGCGTAACAAACTAGATACTTAAAATAATGAATTGATTTTTGACATCTATTAAAAATAGACATGAGTTTATTTCTTGAGTGATATGTTTTTTTGTGATATATATATTGTTATTAGTTATTTAAAACCGATAATTCTATTGTGTTTTGTGTATATATATGTGTATGTGACAAATTCCAAGGGATGTAGAACATGGATAGTGATGGGATTGATATATCGTATGTTATGGATAAACTCGATGGAGATATTTTGTGGGACCAAATATACTAATTATGTTCTTACATAAAGTATTTAGATGTTCTAAATGTTTCCTTTTTGTTTTAGAAGGATTTCACCCTGAAAGAGACTGGTGAGGCCACCATCTGGATGTGGGCCTACATAATACCATTAAGGTTGATTCCCCTATTCCACCACCTTCTGCGCTCAATGGTATAGTAGATCACACTCTCTCACATGATCTAGTGGTGTGTGTAGTCTAACACCCCCATTCAGGAGTCCTTTCGGTTGAACGTATCCAGGGTGGATGGGCACCGAGGTCCATGGTTGAATATGCCATATACATCTATCTCATGAATCTAGAATTCATTCATGGAACTAGAGTATAGAAAGAGAAACATGACCAATTAGATATCATTGGGGTTATTTTTTACCACATTAAGACACATGATAAAAATAAGGTGAAGATGGAAGTGTTCATACTAGAGGGATCCACCATGATATGGTGGGGTGTAATGATATAGGCTAGAATATGTGAGGATATAAATTAAGTAGCCTTTTCGAATCTATGTTTTGAGGAATTATTTACAGGTGAACTAAAAAATAAGAAATTATATAAGTTCGTGAAGTTGTACTAGGGAACAATGATAATATTTTCAAACTCTTCTTAATTGACCACACAAATTTTATGTGATCCCATCATAACCATAAAAAGGGAAATAAGAAAAATTATTTTGATATAATTTTTCATCATCACATAAATCAATAGGTTTAGTTCTTAGACAACATAAAATATAAGAAGGATCTTCTCCATACTTGAGTGTTGAGAAGTTCCATGAGGAGAACTATGTTGTTTTTCATCTTTCAATCATCAGTAATTAGGTAGGTGGACCTCATACTACTATAATGAGTGTGACTTCTAGGAGAAGGATGAAGAATAATGGGATCATAAATTGTGGTAGTGTAATATTGGTAGAGTAGTGTATTGATTCATCATCCTTCACCAGAGGAGTTATATAGTGATTCAATTTTAGAAATTTCAGTCATTGTTTTATGCTTGGAAAATCACCTTGGAGAATGTGTCATTATGGTGTCAATATGGGGAATCTTCTGTAGTTCTTCTCAAGTGATTGGTGGTGAGTGACCATCTAGTATTTTATTTATTGTAATGATAACTTATATTTTTTCCAATGCATTGTTTTATACTTATTCTTTCCATTTATTTATATATTCATAAGTTATTTCTTGAGCTGACTTACAAGTCATGTTATAATATATGTTATTTTCCATCTATTTAATGATTGGAATTAAACTTGACTCTATTAAATTATGCCAAGGGTGTTGTATAGTAATTTACAAGCATGAAAATCCATGAGACATTATGATTCTTTGTATGATGTGATTCTAAATGATTATTATAAAGTAATAGATGCCCATTTTTCAAGTCATAATTGATTTCTCTCAAGGATAGGTATCATATACATTACCAAAGTGATAGAGGTTTGTGATGATTGATGAGTGAGGGGTGGGAGTAGGTAATCTGCTTCTACAATGGAGGAAATATTGGATGACCCTGACATAGATTTTAAGATTTCACATTTCAATATGATTAGTTACACACCTTGTATGTTCCTACAATTGTGGATCTCTATAAAAATGTCATCCTACGTGACTTCGTTAGTCTCTCCCCGATTGAGGAGTTGATTAATAGATAGAACTCATGCAAGGTGTGAAACCCATTTCAATACTCTATTATCATAATAATCTGAACGTGATTAAGGATATAGAGGTAAAATTTCATGACCTGTAATATAATGGCTTCATCAAGATTAGTATATCACAACTAGGTGCCCGAATCTTCTTCTCTATATAGGAAGATGAAAATATTAGACACTGTATAGATTATTAGATGTTTAATTAGGTGATGGTGAAGAATTGGTACCCTTTTCCCAGGACAAATTATACCAATGATTAATTATAAGAATCCAAGTGGTTTTCTAAAATTTACCTTAGATCAGGTAATCACCAGTGGTGGGTTAGAGTAGAGTACATAACTAAGATGGCATTTAAGAGTAGGTATTGGTTATATAAGTACTTGTTCAAGTATTTTGGACTTAAAAATGAACCAATAGTATCCATGTATATCATAAGAAATATCTTCCACCAATATCTTGATTCATTTTTTATGGTTCTTATTGATGATGCCATAATTTACTCATCAATTCAATATCTGTATGGAAGAAATATTTAGATATTCCTATGTGCAGTTGGAGATCATATTCATTATACGATGTTTTGAAGTGTAATTCTTAGATTCATGAGGTAAAATTATTTGGAAACATGGTTTTAGTTACTTTTATATCATTACACCATTATAATGTGGAAGCAGTGATGTATTGTAGATTTAACTATGACATATTTGATTTTGGGATCTCTCTTGGTGTAGTGGAATACTATCATCATTTTATCTTGGAATTCTCTTAGTTATCATCACCCACTACTGTGATGACAATGAATGTTGTAAATATTCAATTACATTAATTTGAATAAGTTTTTCTTGAGTGGAATATGAGTATAAATTCAATTATATTATTGATTAATCCTAAGAATAACATCATATATGATTTATATTGAGATGTATTTGGGATTGTCCTTGAAGTCACTTTGATTAAGAGAGATTTGGTAGTAGATTACGGGTCTTGTTAGGTATGACCTAAAAAATATAAATAAAATAACCATGAATTATATATGTTATTTTATGTAGATACTTTTATGTTTCGGTGCCATAACCACTTTGCTAAGAGGTTTACTATTTACAAGGACAAAAGGTGAATATTCTATATCTTTACATTGTGGGACCTCAATTTGAGGAAGAAGAACTGTGTAAAGTAATTGAATAAATTTAACATTGTTATTTACTATAAAACAATGATAGTTTATGTATTTAAATATTCTGTTAGTTATAATATTTAGGTAGTTTAAGATCTTAGTGGATATCATTCGGAGGAACAGTGACTCGTAATGTTATAGTTGGTTGATTAGAATATGAATGATTTCATGGGATGGGGATCAATGAAATGTGCTTCATTAGTGATGAAATATTCATTAGTAGACCAGGTGATTTACACTGTGGAATCCTATCTGGAGTGTGCTATTATGCGTGAACCACTAGTGGTGGTTACATGATAACTTGGTTGTTGTGGGACGATGATGATGAAATCCTAGTACATGAGAGTTTTTTAGTCCCCACTAATAGAAGTGAATATATAATGAGAGACGTTTATAACTCTAAATGGGATTAAAAGCATAGATATCTATATATATATAATTAATTTAGGATTCAATTCTGGTGTTTAGGGATGATGAGGGTCATCAATGGTTTTGTTTCATGATTCCATACGAGTAAGAGGGAAATGTTCAAGAACCTTCATCCGGGTAGTTTTATCCATCCGATTACTATGAACTTGTGGGAGTTATATGATGCCATGATGGAATTTATTTTTGGGTTTTCCAGGACCCTAGGTTACCATGAAATTGTTTGGAATATTGTCGATTCTACGAACCCGGATCTTCTTTTTGGTACGATTTTCCTTTTTCTAGAGTTTTTGAGGAAAATGAACTTTCTGTAATTTTTAGAAGTACACGCCATGTACTTTATTGAGTACACGCCGTGTACTCTTTTACTACCAAAGTCGTGTACTGGTCGTGTCTGGGCCACACACACGGTGTGTAAGGGTGACGTGGAGGCCAATTTTGGTGGAGTATAGAAAAGACCCAGTACACGCCGTGTACTTTATTTTTTTTCATTAAACAGACCGGGGTCACGCCTGACGCATAGAAGCATCTCCTTCTCCAGGTTTTGTTCGTCCGAGAGCGACCGTACGGCCGAATCTTCTCCAAGCCGATGTGCCTCCATCTGACCTCCATTCCAGGCACCGTCGATTGCGTTGGCAGTGCAACAGTGAGTTCCACGTTCTGCATTAGCCTTGTTTCATGATTCCTCCTCCTGTGAGAGTTATCTGAGGTTGAACATTTTAGACATTTTTGCAGATTTACTCTATTCGAGGCCAATTCATAGGCCTAGGTTCAAGAATATCAATCTCTTCGGATTGAGGTAGGTGGTTTGTTGCCCGACGTTGAATGTCCTTGGTTTTTTGGTGCAAAAGTGTCGGATACCCATGTATCGGGTATCTCGGGTTAGGGTTTTGATCCTGTTTTGTTATCTTCCTTATATTTATTGTATTCTTGAGGTTATTGGATGATTAATAATTTCTTGTTATCATGGTTGAGGATCACCCCATGGGTGTTTCTCCTTGTTTCGGTTGTTTGTTGTCATTTGGCACGGTTTTGCCTACAAGGCAACCCTTTTGCGCATTGATAGTATGCTTGTTAAATTGATTTCATGTATTTCATACTGTTTATATGATTGTGGATGCTTGTAGCTATTAGACAAGTAGTTGCTAAACTTACTTAGGATGCTAACTGTCATTTACGCATGACTAAACTGCTCATGGGTGAGTGATCCTGGTGTGGTAGAATAAAGGGGGAATTGACAATTAGGGCTTCCATAGAGAGTCTGTTATAATTATTATCAATCGCAGGACCAATGGGAATGGGACTTTGTGCTTCCTTAGAGTGTCCTTAGTTATGTAGAGAGACTATAGGGGGAATTAGACGTAAGTGCTTCCTTAGAGAGTCTATATCTTTTTTTGCAAGACCACATGGGAATTGACAGTGAGAGCTTCCCAGAGTGTATGTGACTTTGTAATTTTACATGACTAGAAGGGTTTGCAAGTAGGTTCCACCCATAGAGTCAGTGCTTTATTTGTTGGTTGGTTGTGGCGAGTCCACCCAGCCAATGAACAAGCTTGGGTTTCTACTGCTTGTTGTTTAGGCTGACTGCTAAGTTACCTGTTGTGCTTACTTGCTTGCCTTCGGAGTATAGAGATATTGCTTGGTTCCTTGGTTGATAGCTAAATTATTGTATTGAACTGCTAAATAAATGTGAATTGAGATTTTTAGGATTGTTACTTTAGTGTATTTCTGCTTCTCTGCTGCATTTATTTCCTTTACATTTTCTATATTACTCTCTAGAAGTGGGGCACATATCTCCTGGTGATTGCCTACTGGGATTAGGCTCACACCCTGTCTGGGTCCTTCTTTTCAGCCCAAACAGGTTATATGGTTGTAGGTGTGGATAGGGATTGTGGCACTTCTACTTCAGGTACATGATTGCTAGTTGGAGCTGGAGTGCATAAGACCGAGCTTAGGCTTTCGATGCTACTGGAGTTGTTATTTACTTTCATACCTTGTTTTTCAGTTGTATTTCAGCATGTTGTTTTGTTTTCTGCTTTTCTTAGATACTTGTACCTTATGCATCATTATCATTATCATTATGTGTTCATTGCTTCCATTGTTTAGTTTCAGTATTTGTATGTTGTTTACTACTTCCTCTATTGACTGTTGTTTTCTTACCTTGTATACCTTACAAAATGAGGGAATAGTTTCCCCAATAACATACCAAGGGAATCACTGCTAGTGGATAGCCTCTGGCGTTTGGCGAAATGCACTTTAGGTCATGTGGCGAACTGGGTACGGGGCACCAGTGGAAGGGCTCCGGATTCAGGTCGTTACAAAGTGGTGACAAAGGAGTTCTTTCCTTTTCTATTGACTTACTATTTAGCGACCTTAGATAGGGATATGAAGGAATAGGTGAATGGTAAATAGCTGTGCTCGGGAGTTCTAGAACACATGTACACGGAAAAATCCTGGTTACCTCGAATATTGCAAATTTTGAGTTTTTCAAATGTTACAGTTTAATTGATTTCACTATTGGGCGATGCACTAGTTTTGTGTTGTTACAGTTTATATTATTATGGTTCTATTTGTTGCAACCCAATGAGATGAGGGTATGACATCTCATGCATCATATAGGCACATGTTAAAAGATCACATGCCAGGCATTTTTCCCTGCCATCTAGGTTGTATTAGATATTTCATGCTGTTGTGATAGGATTTGTGATAGACAATGCATGCTATTGTGATAGCTGCTTGGATAGAATACCTGCTATGTTGATAGGGTATCGTTGTTTGGAGCCTTCTTATCATGGATGCCAAAATTTGATCTTATAGGTGTTATGGGCCCTCGAGGATCAGATTTTGGTGGATCATGAGTTCTTATAATATTCACTTGTTACATGCATTATTATGATGTCAGGCTTTGATTCGCGGGGAGTATGGGCCCCCATAGATCGGAATTTGGCACCTTAACCTCTTTTTTTCCGGTGTTTTCTGGGATCCGGTGCAGTTCTGAGGCTACTGTCTGAAAAAACCCAGAATACATAGCGTGTACTTTATAGATACACGCTGTGTAGTTTTTGGTCGTGTCACTGACCATGTGGATAGGGACACAGAGCTAAAAATGGTTTTCAGGAACACGCCCTATACTCTAGGTACACACTGTGTATGGGTTTACTAGGAGGACGGTGATGTAACTAACAACACGGGCCAGCTAATGCATATTTAGTACATGTTGTATTCGGTATGCACACGGCGTGTATCCTTTCCCAAGTACCCGGTCGTGTCTTGAAAAACATGGGTCGGTGTTATCTTCTCCTATACATTCCGTGTTTGTTCGGAACTCGCCGTGTAAGGATCAGCCGAGTACCCGGCCATGTCACGAACAACACGGGCCGAGGTTTCCCTTCATGTTCACGCCGTGTCCCTAGGGAACACGCTGTGTAGTGTCGACCGTGTCGCTAACAACACAGCCCCGGTAAGGAATGTCCAGTACACGCCATGTCTGCCTCAAACACGTCGTGTAGTCTTCGGCTGGGATAGTCCGTGTGACTTAGTCATGTAGGAGTAACCGGGAAGGGAGAAGAGGTTTAGTACATGCCGTGTAGTTTAAGAAACACACTGTTTAGTCGGGTTGTTTACATAGCCATGTATGGTCAAGGTACACGCCCAGGGTAAACATTTAAGAAACACATCGTGTAGTGGTACTACATGCCATGTAGTCGTGTTTTTTCAGATTTAAAGGATTTTCCTTCATGTTCCATTTTACTCTCCTTTTTTGCAACTGTGTTCGTATTTAATGAAGGTGTGTTTTGTTATTTCAGGGCTATGGCACTGAGATGTCATCCTATTGCACGCAAGGAACCAGGCAGCGATCGTATGCCTGATACGACCGATCAGGGACTGCCAGTAGTTCTGCCCATAGTTTCGGACATGGCACCTGTAGTGATTCCAGTCACTAGTGTCGGTGCTCAGTTTAGAGAGGGTTTCATGAGATTCATTCAAACCTTCCAGGGAGTTCAGCATCCTACCCCGACTATGGCAGAGCTGACACGGGTCTTCCAGCAGCAGCATCCTCCCACTTTCACATGGGATAGAGGACCTCAGGCTGCAAAATCATGGCTGGAATCCATTCTATCCATCTTTGAGCATCTAGATACGCCTACAGATAAGAGGGTGATGCTCGTGATGTATATGCTGCGAGACTCAGCCTAGAGGTGGTGGGACGTAGTATCTCAGATGGGGCGTCAGCAGGATATGTCTTGGGATGAGTTTCAGTGTACGTTTTATGACTAATTCTACCCAGCGATGCTGAGGGCCGATAGAGCCAGGGAGTTCATGAGCCCGCATCAGGGTTCTCTCTCAGTTATGGATTATTCCTTCTGCTTCACTGAGTTACAACGATTCACTCCCGTTCTGGGGAATGACGAGCTGTTTCTAGCGAGGAAGTTTGAGGAAGGCCTCAGACCAGAGATCATATCATAGGTGAATGTCTTTCAGTTGAATTCTATTACTCTGATAGTCAACCAGGAACTCATAATGAAGAGGAAACTGAGGGAGACTGGAGCTGTGGACCAGGGCGGTACAACATACAAGGCTAATTCCCTCCAGGCAGACAGCAGGAAGCGCCACTAAGAGTCTACCCGAGGTGACCCGAGGAAGCGAGGTATCCCTTCTGGTAGATGAGATGACCCTTTTGGAACCCAAGTGGTGTGTTATCAGTGTGGTAGGAGCAGGCATAAGAAGCCCCTGTGCCCGAGGGACCCAGTGGAGTGCCGCTCATACGATACGATGGGTCACCTGCAGCGTTTCTCCAATGTTCCCCTTCCAGCAGCTAGTGAAGGAGGATCAGTTTCAACCTCGTATACAGGAGAAGGATTACTATCTCCACAGCAGTCTGGGGGCTGGGGTTCTTCATGACATTCAGGTCAGGGTAGAGTCCTTGGATGCAGTGGTCAGGCTCAGGGAGGAGAAGCTCAGGGTTTCCTGGCTACTACACAGGGTCGCGGTACATGCTAGACTTTTGCTGTAGAGCAGATTCATCAAGAGCAGGATCCCGGACCCTCTACAGTTCGATGTATGATCTTAGTAGCCTCATTTTTATCTTCATACCATTTCAGAACTGGTGCTTCACATAGCTTTATCTCTATTTCTTTCAAGGAAAGCCTTGAACTCTGTGTCTTTTCGTCTGCTGACATGTTGACTCTCGACACGCCTTTGGGAATGAGGACATCCAGCATACGTTAGTTCAAGGAGTTCCCTCTCGAGGTTGCTGGGTATCATTTCTTATGGGACCTCTATTTCCTAGATATTATGGTCTATGACGTCATTCTCAGTATGGATTGGTTGGTTCCCTTCCAAGCAGTCATTGATTGCTATCGTTGCAGGCTGTGTTTCCTATCTCCAGAGGGTTAATCTTTCCTTCATAAGGGCGAATGGGATTTTTAGGTGAGTCAAGACGGACTCGAGCATCATGGGCTAGGAGGAGTTACGACCCATATTACTAGTCTTTATTTGGATGACCAGCGGACTTCACAGTTATATTTTCCTCTAGTGGTTGATCGCTTTCTAGATGTCTTCCCATAAGACATTTCAGGTTTTCCTCTGAAGCGTGAGGTAGACCTCTCTATTGAGCTTGTTCCAGGAGTAGCACCAGTGTCCATTCCTCACTATAGGATTGCTACCCCTGAGTTGTAGGATCTCAAGAAGCAATTGGAGGAGTTTCAGGCAAAGGGTTTAATCAGACCCAATACTTCTCTTTGGGGTTCGCCTGTTCTGTTCGTGAAGAAGGAAGACGATACCCTTAGGCTTTTCATAGATAATCGGAAGTTGAACATATTGACAGTCAAGAACCGATATCCCTTGAAAAGGATTTATGATCACTTCGATCATCTATGAGGAGCTCGGGTGTTCTCGAAGATCGATTTGAGGTCCGGTAATCATCAGCTACGCGTTAGACCTTCAGATATAGCTCTGACAACCATCAAAAGTCGATATGGTCTCTAAGAGTATATGATTATGTCGTTCGGTCTTATGAATGCGCCAATAGTTTTCATGGCACTGATGAACCGAGTGTTCCATCCTTACTTGGATTCCTTCGTCGTGGCCTTCGTGGATGATATCTTGGTGTACTCTCACACTCAACATGACCTTGCAACCCATCTTGAGATCATTTTGAGTACACTGAGGGATCATCAGATTTATTCTAAACTATCGAAGTGCCACTTTTGGATGGACAAGATTCACTTCTTGGGTCATGTCATCTCAGAGAAAGGAGTATCAGTAGACCCAGAGAAGGTGAGAGCAGTAGTTACCTAGGAGAAGACGAAGAATATCTTCGATGTATGGAGCTTATTGGGGTTGACTGGTTACTACAGGCGGTTTATACAAGACTTCTCATGCCTACCAGCATCGTTGACGGGCTTGAATAAGAAGGGGGTGAAGTTTGTTTGGTCAGAATCCTATGACTCAGCCTTCAAGGAGCTGAAGGGGAGATTGAATTCCGCACAGATCCTAGTTTTTCCAGAGCCGGGAAAAATCTATACAGTTTTCTGTGATGCATCTGGCATTGGACATAGAGCAGTGCTTATGCAGGAGGATCGAGTGGTTGCGTATGGATCTCGGCAGTTGAGTCCACATGAGAGGAATTATCCTACGCATGACCTGGAGTTGGCTGTGGTTGGTCATGCTTTACATTGCTAGAGACATTACCTTCTGGGAGAACATTTTATGGTATACACTGACCACAAAAGTCTCATGTACATCTTCACGCAGCGTGACCTGAATCTGAGACTGCGGAGGTGGGTTGAGTATCTCCAGTTCTTAGATTTCGAGCTTGCATATACGCATGGGAATGGAAATACAGTGGCTGATGCACTCAATAGGAGAACTCAGATACATGTATTTCAGGAGGCCAGTAGTTAGTGGAAACTGATGGCTTTGTTCTCGGAGATGCATTTGGAGATGCACGACAGGAAGGGGGAAACTTTCCTATCTTTTATGGTTGTTACCTCTTCACTTCTGGATCGAGTTAATGAGGAATCTGAAAGATTCAGAAGGGATAGTCCTATGGGAAAGCATGTCTGGAGAGGACCCTCTTCCTGGGTGGACCGTTAGCGAGGATGAGATCTTGTGTTTCCGGGGACGCGTATGGGTGCCAGCAGATATACGTGACGAGCTAATGCGAGACTTCCATTCCTTAGTTTGGGCAGTTCGTCCTGGCATCACCAAGATGTACCGTGATTTACACCGCCAGTACTGGTGGCTAGGTATGAAGAGATATTTGGATGGTTTTTTCATGAGATGTTCCCGTGGTCATCACGTGAAGGAGGCGCACCAGCAATCAACAGGGCTTTTACAGCAGCTACCCATTCTAGAGTGGAAGTGGAACGACGTCGCGATGGACATTGTGACTAGTTTTCCAAGATCATCGAGAGGAAACTATGCAGTGTGGGTCGTCGTCGACATGCTTAAAAAGGTCACTCAATTCTTTCCAATCAAGGAGAATTTTAGTGTCGATGATCTCGGGCGACTTTACATCCGGGAGATCGTTCGTCTGCATGGAGTTCCACACTATATTATTTCAGACAGGGATGTGCGCTTTACCTCTCGGTTCCGACAGGGACATCAGAAGGCATGGGGTACACATGTAATTTTGAGTACAGCATACCACCCCAAGACTGATGTCCAATCCGATTGCACGATCCAGGTTCTTGAGGATATGCTCCGAGCTTGCATTATGGACATTGGAGTTTCTTAGGAGAAGCATATTCCTCTGGTCAATTTCTCCCACAACAACAGTTTTCAAGCGACCATTCAGATGGTGTTATACGAGGCATTGTATGGTAGGCCATGCATATCACCTTTATACTGGCTGGAGGTAGGAGAGGCATATTTTCTAGGACCTCGTCTTGTTCAGGAGACTTCAGAGCAGATAGAGTTGATTCGGAAGAGAATGGGTACATCACAGTCTCGACAAAAGTCTTATGCTTATCATCAGAGATGACCTCTGGAGTTTGAGGTCAGTGATCAGGTTTTCCAGTGTGTCGCACCGAGGTTGGGACATAAGAGGATTCAGAGACAAGGTAATATTTCACCGTAGTACGTCGGGCCGTTTAAGGTCCTGGAGAGAGTTGGCCCGGTTGCCTATCGATTGTAGCTACCTCAGAGGTATTGTGCCATGCATGACGTCTTCTACATCTCTCAGCTCCGACGTTACTTTTCAGACCCATCCCATGTCTTACAGCCTGAGCAAGTCGAGCTTGAAGCAGATGCATCGTTCGAGGAGCATCCTATCCATATTTTCAATCGCAGTACGAAGGTTCTCCACAGGAGGTCTGTTCCTCTGGTACCAGTGTTGTGGCAACTTGGGAGAGTACAAGACAAGACTTGGGAAAGGGAGGCCGATGTGCGATCACAGTGGCCAGAGCTGTTCGGGTTTTCATCTTCTCAGCCTCGTTAGGGAAATTCGGGGACAAATTTCTTTAAGGAGGGAAGTTTGTAAGAACCCGGATCTTCTTTTCAGGTACGCTTTTCCTTTTTATGGTGTTTTTGAGGAAAATGAACTTTCAGGAAATTTTTGAAGTATACGCTGTGTACTTTCTGAGTACACGCCATGTACTCTTTTCCCGCCAAAGTCGTGTGTTGGCCGTGTCCGGGCCACACACATGGTGTGTAAGGGTGACGTGGGGGCCGATTTTGGCGGAGTATGAAAAAGAACTAGTACACGACGTGTACTCTAAAAGTACAGATCATGTAATTTTTTTTCATTAAACGGGCCAGGGTCACGCCTGACGCATAGAAGCATCTTATTTTCTAGGTTTCGTTTGTAAGAGAGTGACCGTATGACCAAATCTTCGCTGAGCCACCATACCTCCGTCCGACATCCGTTCCAACCGCCGTTGATTGCGTTGGAAGTGCAGCGGTGAGTTCCCCGTTCTTCTTTAGCCTTGTATCCCGATTCCTCTTCTTGTGAGAGTTATCTGAGGTTGAACTCTTTAGAAATTTTTTTAGATTTAGTCTGTTCTAGTCCGATTCACAGGCCGAGGTTCAAGAATATCAATCTCCTAGGATTTAGGTAGGTGGTTTGTTGCCCTATGTTGAATGTCTTTGAGTTTTTTGTGCAAAAGGGTTGGATACCCATGTATCGGGTATCTCAGGTAAGGGTTTTGATCCTGTTTTGTTATCTTCCTTAGATTGCTTGTATTCTTGAGGTTATTTGATGATTAATAATTTCTTGTTAGCATGGTTGACTATCACTCCATGGGTGTTTCCCCTTGTTTTGGTTGTTTATTTCCGTTTGGCAGGGTTTTTCCTACGAGGCAACCCTTTTGCACATTGCTAGTATAGATGTTAAATTGATTGCATGTATTGCCTGCTGTTTATATGCTTATGGATGCTTGTAGCTATTAGCCAAGTAGTTTCTAAACTTACTTAGGCTGCTAACTGTCATTTACACATGAATAAACTGCTCATGGCAAAGTGAACCTGGTGTGGTAGACTAAAGAGGGAATTGACGATTAGGGCTTCCCTAGAGAGTCTGTTATAATTAGTATCGATCACAGGACCTATGGGAATGCGACTTTGTGCTTCCTCAGAGTGTCCTTAGTTACATTGGGAGACTATATGGGGAATTAGTCGTAAGTTCTTCCTCAAAGGGTCTATATCATTCATTGGAAAACCACAAGGGAATTGACGGTTAGAGCTTCCCAGAGTGTTTGTACGTTTGTACATTTACTTGAAAAGAGGGGTTTGCTAGTAGGAGCCACCCAGAGAGTCATATCTTTATTTGTTGGTTGGTTGTGACGAGTCCACCCAGCCAAAGAACAAGCTTGGGTTTGTACATCTTGTTGTTTAGGTAGACTATTGAGTTACCTGTTGTGCTTACTTGCTTGCCTTCGTAGTATAGAGATGTTGCTAGGTTCCTTGGTTGATAGCTAAATGCTTTTACTGAACTACTAAATAAATGTGAATGGAGATTTGTAGGATTGTTACTTTAGTGTATTTATGCTTCTCTGCTGCATTTATTTACTTTACTTTTTCTATATTACTCACTGACAGTAGGGCACAGATCTCGTGGTGATTGACTACTGGGATTAGTCTCACACATTGATTAGGTCCTGCTTTTCGGCCCACACAGGTTTGATGGTTGCAGGTGTGGATAGGGATTGTGGCCCTTCTACTTCGGGTACATGATTGCTGGTTAGAGGTGGAGAGAATAGGACCGAGCTTAGGCTTGCGATGCTGTTGGGGTTGCTGTTTACTTTCATACCTTGTTTTGAAGTAGTATTTCAGAACGTTGTTGTGTTTGCTGCTTTCCTTAGATACTTATACCTGCTGCATCATTATCATTATCATTATGTGTTCATTTCTTCCGCTGTTTAGTTTCAGTGTTTGTATACTATTTACTGCTTCCGCTATTGACTGTTGTTTTCTAACCTTGTATACCTTACCAAATGGGGGCATAGTTTCCCCAATAACTTACCAAGACCCTCGCTACTAGTCGGTAGCCTCTGGCATTTGGGAAAATGTTCCTGAGGTCATGTGGAGATCCGGGTAGTGGGCACCAGTGGAAGGGCTCCAGATTCAGGTCATTACATCGATTGGCCAAAAAAAGTATTAATTTCTGATTGATTGGTGAGATTCACTTAATACATAACATGGGAATTCCATATGATCCTTATATAATAAACATTCACTAAAATATATTGATTTTTATGCAAAAAAGACTCAAATTTTATGTCACATTTATGGAAGTGTCTGTTAAAGGCCTTAGGGACTCAGTTGATAATGATAACAACCTACCATCCTCAGACAGATAACAATTTATAGTGTGGAATTCATAAATTGTAGGATATTATAGGGGATTATGAAATAGAATTTAGTAGATTTTGGTATGATACACTATTGGTGTTTTATTTTTTCTTGAAAAATAGTTACCAATATTCAATTATGATGTAACTTTATATGAATTTTTATTATTGACCATGTCATTCACCATCGTATCGGAACGAGGTTAGTAACAAAATGTTTTGGGGCCCATTATGGTATAAAAGACCTTTTAAAGAGTACAACTGGTTTAGAAGTGGATTATTACAACACTGATTATGATAATGTCTTATTCCAGCCTTTTGAGGAGACCTTTGGTGTTTTCTACTGACAACTATTTTTAATGAACCTGACTCCTTAGTTAGGTCATTGATGTTTAATATAAAAACTCCAAAACTAGTATTCCAGAAACAATGTTTTTTATTACATTCCTACTAGATATGTGAGATCAAATCATGCAGCACCAAATAGTTTATTAGTCATGGTAAACTAGACAAATGAATTTTTTCCATTCAAAATTATAACATTAAATATAAATATAGTGATCGTAATTATTCTGTTTCCTTGAACTCATTCAAATATTCTTTCTCCATATCATAGTAAATGGAAAAAATAAGGTTGAGATTAAATACTCAAAAAGGGTTACATATATTAGAATCTATCTTGAATAAATAATTCATAATCAATATGGATATGTAAACAACTAAAAAAATATGGAATTTAATAAATAACTTGATCATGAAGAATTATGTGTTCAGAAAAATGACGATCATATAATACTAAATAAATAATCACACAAGCTTAAATATTTTCCAAAAATATCATCACTATTAAAATAATAACCTAAATATAAATAACTAATCTCATATGATGAAATGTATAATGTTAGACATCATAAAATTTAAAATAAGTAAATATGAGAAGACATATTAAATAAATGGGTAAGGCCTCATCCAAATACTCACTCTATTTTGTCTCATTAGACCTATTGATGCATCAAGGGGATATAATTGGCTCTTCCCATTGCATAATAATCTCAATGTAGTCATCATTTGAATGGTGAGAATAAAAATTCAATACATAATACAAAATAATTCATTACATAATAAACATATATAGTTTTATTAAAAAACTAGCATATAAAATACAAATATTTCCTTAGCCAAACTTATCATAAACCATCCATAAAATGAATAAGTATGGTATCATTTCAAAATATATATATTGTATTATAAGTATAATAGTTGGTTATTTTAATTGATGAATAAAAAGACAGTAAATATATTAATAAAAATATTATTGAGGAAAATAAATTTTTCACATCAAAATAAAATCATTAATGACTATATTTTTTCATAAAATATTGAATTTTCTTAAAAAATATAGGGAACTTGTAATGGATAATTCAAATCATTGAATAATAAATATTTCATGTAATTCCATGCAAGCTGGGATGTTAAAAAAATTATTCCATTCAAATTATTGGTAAAAAGTAAACAAATACCTCATTCATAAAGTGAAAAAAAATGTTTCATTTTAAACAATTTTTTAATAATTCAAACATGGGTTTAAATGTTTTTAATAAATAATTGGACAATAGTAAAACCAGTTTTATAATCATTTTAAGGAAAATATTGATATGGAATAAAATATTCATGAATAAGTATAAATATAAAGTCATATTTCTATAAAAATAATATTTTGGTTTCCTGAGTATTAACAAGAACAAATTTAATGTAAAGTTATAATTTTTAGAAATATAAAAAGGAGAATTAAATTATTTGGGTTTAAGATAGAAATATCAAATAATTCTCTATTTTGAGAGTTAACCATAAATAATATCTAATAATGTTTACATTGTGAAAGAAACCATTACCGCTTTGGAAACCTTTAAATCATAAGCTCTGTGAAAGAATAACATCAAATTTAAAATTTAACATAACTAACAAAAGAATAATCATGAAATAACAAGTTAGTGGGGGAAGTATATGTACCATATAAAATAAATTACGGACATTAAATTTTTTTGGTGCAATGAATAGAAATTGAGATGAAATCCCTTCCCATATGTCTGAATTCTCACATTTTTTATTTAACATGCTAAATAATAAAATTATGTCAATTATTTATAGAATTAAGAACCACTTACATTATTAAATTAATTTTATTTTATTTACTACCTAGTTATATTTAATTTCTTAGTAAATTAAGTTCACTTTTGTTGTTTTAATGATATTTAGCTCATATGTCCAAAATGACATTGGTAGGACGACTATATTATAAATGGTCAATGGTAAATCATATATAGATTAATAATAATTGGATAATTATCATTTTTATACCCCATTTAATCTTTTAAATTTAGTCATTATATATGGTAATGAAAAATTAACTACATTACGATCATGGAGATGGTAGATCGTATGTACTCATGACTAACGTTTCCATTTTTTAATTATCATTATGGAAATAAGTTATATATTATTTTATTATGATAAAATTATAATTATATCATAAATGTAAGATATTTTTTTAAATAAAATCATATATATCATCCATGTTTAATGGTTATGAAAATGAATCACATCACTTCATTGAGTTGGTAATCCACACGTAAACACAAATGTCGTTATCTATTATCAATAGATGGAAATGTAATAAATTAGATGATATATTATCTATTTATATTAATAAATATGTCATGAATATATTTTATAATCATTAACTCTGTCATTTTATCATGATTTGAGATGCGGTGAGGGAAAACGATGTACCTATGTTTGTGAGGTTGTAATCCACCATCCACACGAATAACAATTTCATTTCCAATTTGATGGAAGATGAGATTTCAATATGGTATTAAATTAACATAAAACCTCTAATAATATATAAATTAATTTTTTTATTATTTAATTATGATTGAATAATAATTTATTGAGGTATAAGAATAAATAAGATAAAAACATTTATTTAAAACCTATACCTCTATCTTTGACAACCACTATTTATTTAAACCTTCATCCATCTAATGTTGATATTATGTTTAAATTAATATCTATATAATGTAGAATGTGATATTATAAAGGTATTTTATTAGTGGTTATCTAAACTGAATGTTACTTAATGTTTGATGAAAATAGAAGAGTGGTTCTCCTTTTATAACCGAGGGTAGGGGTTCTTTTGAAGTTTTTATAATAATTAAATTAACATTAATTATTTCACTTGGAAAAATGTGCCCAAAATATTATATTTAAAATATAGTATTACTATGTTTTGAAATAATATCAAAAAATATATATTGGACATGTTTACATGACGTTTTCACCCTTATTTTTTTTATCTTAACTTGTGTTACACCTTTTTGGAAATTTACATGATAGTGAAATTTTTACTCTTTAGGTTCTAATATAATCTAAACAAAACGAAATTAAAAAAATAAATTTAAAATATACGAAATTTTTAAACATATAGAAATCAATTTCCTTATTTTAGGTTTTTTATGAATTTAAAATATTTTTTAATAATTTTTTTATTGTAAAATAAAATTAGTATCTTTTTTGGAATGATGTATTTAATTTGACATTAAAGAAAATGAAAATTGAAAAAATAATATAATCTATTAAAAAATTTAAAATAATTTATTATTATATAGAAAATTAATGGAAGACTATAAATCCTCAAAATTATATTATTTAATCATTTTTTAATAATCATTTACATTTAATATTTTTTTTAATGAATAAATATTTTTCAGCATTGCATAATTATGTAAGGTAATTATTTTATCAAAAAAAATTTAAAATAAATTACCATGATAAAATAAATCATTTAAAATTCTAGTTAATATTTATAATAAAATATAAATTCTTTTCTTTCGTGTCTCTAAATATTATAGTTATTAAAAAAATGAATGTGTAATTTTATCATTATATTTTTTATAAATATTAAAAAGGAAAAAATCAATGTAATATGGCCCCAAGTGTCCATATGAGAATATGTTGTAAATATCATAATAATTCTCATAATATAGTATTAAACTAGGTTTTAATTTCAATTTTTATTCATTATAATTCTATTTTTATCCTCAATTACCTCGCTTACCGTTACAATTAGAGATTAATATTTATTAAGATTTCTACTCACAATGACAACAAATAAATGGGAAATATATTCAATATTTATAACTCCTAGATCCCATTATTTAATTAATTTTTTAAATATTCAATTCATAAAAAATAAAAATATTAATATAAAAATTAAACACTAAAAATGTGATACAACGTGATTTTTCTGAATAATGTATTTTTTACTATAAAAATATTTTTATACAAAATTGAAGTATATTATTCATTTAAAAGAAAATAATTGTATTATTTTTAATGGAAATTAGAAATTAAAATTTCCAAACGAATAAAAAATATAATATTTCTTTTAAATACATTAAAAGAAAATACAATTTTCAATAAAAATCAGTATTATACTATTCCTTGAAAAATCAAAATTTTCAAAAAACTATGAACAAATAGTCATAAGATAATTTTGATATGATGGTTTCAAACACAATATATTTTTACTAGAGAATTCCATTTTCAAAAATATAATAAATTTATTACATTATCCACTCACCAAAAAGGAAAAAAATTCTCTTTAAAAAAATATATTTTTTGATAAATAATATTTTTTACTAAATTATGATTTTTTATTTAAAAATAATTAATCGTTATATTTTTATTGATATGAAATTTATATCTATATCTATATATATATAAATATATATATCATAATTAAGTTAATCTGATTCATAATCACTAATATAATGGAAATGTTATAATTTTCATCTTCTTATATTAATATTTCAGGCTTCATTTGAGCTTAGTGTTGCATATTGAATATTATTTAGAAAAAATATTATTTTAAAATATCAAGGTGTTACATCCCCCCTACATTAATATATTTCATTCACTCAATTTAAAATTTTTCTAAATAATCAAGGGTTTTACATTTGGAAATACTTTTTTTTTGAATCTTGTATTGTAAAAAGGTTTAATAAAAAATTCTCTTGAAAAGAGGGAACTAAAAATAATAAAGTAACCTATAATTAAACAAAAATATGTTTTTAAATAGGATAAAATTTTTATTCATTGAAAATATTGGCATGAACGCAAAAAATGTTAAAGTACCAATAGAGATTGATAAATAACATGGCTAAGAGAAGGTTAATGACCTCAAAACCATAAATCTATGGGGTGTGAATAGGACACTCAATTCATAAAAATGAAGGTATTACGATTATGTTTTGTCTCAAGATAATATTCAAAGTGTTTATGAATTCATATAAAACATAGACTATGAAGATATGGAAATATTCAAGGTTCAAAATTCTAATTTCAACCCCTAACCAATTTCCACCACAATATCATTTTTTTCTCCAAACAATGAGTAATGATAATTTTTATCAATTCCCTATAAACTAAAATAATCTTTTAATGGGACACATTATTAAAAAAAGTATTATAAGTTATTCATCATGTATTTAGACATTATAAAAACCAAAAAATGGTTAACATGTAGAAATTTAATTTCCAAAATAAATAAAAATTAATATGAATAAATAATTCATCAATATCGAAAATTTAAAAACAAGTCCAAAGGTTTAACATATATCAATCCTTTATTAAGTTACCCTATATCCCAAATATCCTCAATTACATCAATATTAAGTAATGTTTTAACTTTAACTGTAATTACATACCCTTCAGATTATGCATCAAAAAGCATAATAGCATTCTTCTCAAATAATCCTTTAAATTAATACTTATGTTTATATGTACCTAACCCCAATAAAATACCTCTTAAAATATCATTAATATCTATAAAAAAACTATCCAATAAAATATATCTTAAAATCAAAATAAAATTTATCCATCAATCAAAATATATACATACCATTTCTTCATTACAATGAAATTATTTATTACAGTGGTAGGAGATGCACCCTTGTCACCCTTAAGAAGTGGGTTCAAGGACCATGGTATTTCCACATGTGATATATTTTCACACAACACACTCATTTTCCCTTTTCTAAAACTATATTAAAATATTTTTCATAACATTCAAAACAATATACTAAGCATCCTTAAATATGACATTAATCCACAAATCACATTTAAACCCAATGCTTACTTATAAAATAATAAATATGATCCGAAATATTAATATATTATGATTAACTCATCATCAATGATCAAATAAACCTTAAATATTATCAATACATTTAAACACATGTCAATAAAAAAATCATTCCGGAAGTAAATGTTTCACTAAAACATATACTTATCTCAAGTTTAGTATTACCATTACTCTCTCCCAATATATTCTTAATCATATTATACTTCCATCACTTAAATGCTCAAAACAAATATTTATTCCTTTAAACATAAGATTAATCTTATACATATCAACCCAAGGAACATTGTCTTTATTCTATATAATTGTAAGATATCATTAGTTTCTGTAGGTTATATTCTCCCATTTTACATAATGGTTTATTATGAAAATATTAATTAAAGTAATCATATCCCACACAAGTTTCGAAAAAGGTGTTTGCAGTAGAATAATCACCATGCACAATAATTATGGTTGAAATATAAATTTTTAAGGGTTATTAATCATAGATAATATATTCCAAATCACATCCATTTAAGTATCCATACATGGGTTTATTTAGTGAAAAAACCCCATAACAATTATCTTATTAAAAAATTATGAAATTATTTTATAATAATTCATATCATCATGGTCATTGATAGAGTTATGTTCCCCAATACATTATTTACTAAATATTGTTTCCAAGGTTTCTACTAAATTTCCTATCATTCTAATTGTAAATACTCTGACCTTAGTAGTTGAGATCCACTGGTAATTTTATTACATTTTTATTAGATATGCATAATAAGATTTAGAAGGAATAAATAGCTTATTTGGTTTTTGTAAACTATATAAACACATTCTTTGTATTATAAATTGGAAAGTCAAATATAAAACATAGTTAGAGTAAATATTATGTATCATTGAAATCATTTATAGATTCCATATTTATATATTGGGTAATAGAAAAAAATAATTGTACGCTCAAATTTATAGTTAGGGTTATGTACAATGAAATATATCTTAAATAATCAATGTACAATAAATACAGAAAGCCAGATAACTGAAAACACTTTCTATTTAATCAATAACATTACAAAGAATAATAATATTTAATAAATAAATTATGATCAAATAATGTGAAGTGCCCAGATCAGTGTGAATCACTGAGAGGGGGAGGGGGTGAATCAGTGATCCTTTAAAACTTTTTACTAATTGATTCTTAATCAATTAAACCTCTATGGCTGGTTAAAGCCTCGATCCACTCTTCTTGTATCTCTCAACCTTTCCCGGATAATGCAGTAATGAAAAGGCACATGACACAAGGATTTACAAGGTTCGGCACCAAAGGCCTACATCCTTGCCATGCTCTCTCAGCATGGATTCTCCCATTATAATCGGTTAGTATTACAATGGTCGATACAGAGTCCCACTGTATCTCTCCTGAGTCCCACAGGAGGGTCTTTATACTGCGTCCCACAGTGTTACCAGAGTCCCACTGGCCTGCTCCAGAATCCCACTGAAGACTTCTTCTCCCTGAGTCCCACAGGGTCTTCTTCTGGATCCTCGAGTCACACGAGTAGCACTTCTTCACTTTAAGTTCTTCAAGTAACTTCAGCAGTCTGGGATAAAGACTGCTGGCCTTGCTCTGTACCTCTGATCACTTGTGATGATCAGGATCTTCTCAATCTACTGAAAACTCAGACAACCATTCTCTTCAACTTCAGTCTGGCTCAGTCTCAGTTCACTTCAACATCATGCACTGAGTGCATGGCAACTCTTCAAGATCTTCAAGTCTTGGACTCCTCAGATGCACACCACTGATTTAGCACTGTTCACGTGTGCACGTGCATGCATGCATGCATGCACTCCCCTATTTCTCCTTGGTGTGATAAACCCACAATGGGTGTAAATACTTTTAAGCACACACCTACTTCTCAGACTTCACACACTTTATGCAATTTGCTTACACACTAGAATGTGTGTTATACTTTAGTGTGGATGTCCTCCCTTTTCTTCTTCTATGGGTATACACACTTCTCAGTGCACACACTAGGTTCGGCCTTCACTTGTCACTTGTTAAGAACACACAAATTCTTCATTTTGCACACACTTGATCTTGGCCTACTCCTCTATTCTTGCACGCACTTGGGCCGTAGGTGGTTCTTCAAGTTTGCACACACACACAAATGTGTGGTCTTCACTTCACCCACTTGCACACACAAAGCATGCCTCGGCCTCCTCTTGCACACACCCGAATACCAACACAAGGGCTACGGCCTACTTCACTTGCACACACAATGTATGTTCTTCAATTGTTCATTCACACAAAGTGTGCCCTCGGCCTTTCTTTCTCACTTCCACAAACAACCAAGCCTCGGGTTCTTCCTCACACAACCCGTAGGTATGTAATGCACTGCATCTTCATATTTCACTAAGCACACACACGAGACTTGGGCTATTCTCCTTCTCTTCTTGCACACACACGGCTTCTTCTTCAATTGCACACACACAGTGTATGTCTCGAACAAGGTGTGTTCAACCCGAACACAAACAAGGTGCGCAAGGGTCTTCTTGAGCCGCGACCAACTTCTTCTCCAACATCTGCACAAGGTATGAACCACGGCCTCTCTTCCTCAACACTGCCGCGCAAGCCTCACACCACACGGGCCGCGCAAGCCACGGGTGCAAGGCACCTCGGGCTTCAACCGTGGGCGCGCAAGATGTTGCGGCCACGGGTCTTCCTGTCGCGCTAGTGAGGCGCGCAGGGGACCTTTCAATTCTTCTTTCGCGCAAGAGGTGCGCCAAAGGAACCTCTCGGAGCAAGGAATGCTCCGGGCTTCACTGCCGCGCAAGTGTGCGTGCAGGGCTTCGACTTCGTGAGGCACAGAGTGCTTCTCACGGGACATCCTTCTTCAAAAACTCAGCAACCTAATGAGAGCCTCGGCCTCTCTTTTTATAGGCAGAGAAACGCCTCGGATCATCCGCGTGTTAAATCTTGAATCACCGAAAGTTTCGGTTCTTTAAAATCATTCCGAATCTTGAATCTACCTTCTCTGTTGCACGCGGCTTCTTTTATTATTTTCTTCCTCCTCGTGCATGCGATTTATAACGCATGCACGGCCTTCGTTTAGGCACAAACCATGCACAGCAATAATCCTCATGGCCTCGGCACTTCGTTTGCCTTCGGGCGAACTCCAAAATCTCAATACATTGCATGCACTTCCATTTTTACGCATGGTTGTGTTCAGTACATCCAGACGAACTCAATGGAGCCTTCGGCGTTGGAAATGGTGGCCCGGAGCTCGAAATCGGTGCTCGGGTGGCCTCTGGTTTGACGGCGGCTGCGGGTGGCTTCGGGGAGACCTCGGACGAGCTCGAGGTAGAGGACGAGCTCTCGGCCGTCGGATCGAGCGATCAGAAGACTTTGGACGGCCGGATTAAATCGGGGGCGCGGCGGATCAGATGAGCGGTCCAGATCGAGCGCGCGATTGCTCGGACGGCGGAGATTTGCTCCCGGTGGAATTTGCGCGTCCCACATCGAAACGCCGCGGGATTTTTCCGCGGTTTATTACCCTGCCGCTGCCCGCAACTCCTCAGTTGCATCTTCTCCCCTCTCGGTGTCGCCCCGCACCGAGTTCTTCTGCGGGCGCGCTCTGCGCCCACTCCTGCCACTCGGGCGCGCCACTGGCGCCCACTATGCGTGCCTTCGGGCGCGTGCGCTGCGCGGACTTCACCACCGCGTAGCTCGGGGCTTATACACGGCCCCCCTGCCTCTCGGGGGCTGGCCCCATGGGATCCCCTTGGGCGTGGTGACCTGGTCCCACATGTGCCTTGGGTTGAACCCTTAAGGCTGGCCTCCTTGGTGGCCTAATTTTTTGGCAAAGTAAATATAGGGTACTTTGTATAAAAACAAAGTAACCACATACATAATTTGAAATTCCAAGAGCCACTCCAAGCCTTCTCCTCTAAGCCATTTCTTCTCTCTTCTTCTTAGGAATTCATCAATCCTCCTCTCATATGATCTTCACTTAGGATATCGAATTCCCGAAGGTTCTTCATCAACCGAGCTCTTGCATCAACATGAATTCTCCAATGTGCTTCATTGATCTAATCAGAGACCAAGTTGGATCACTTCCAATTCACATGCACTAGGAGTTAGTACATGGACTTCTTTAATCCACTTCATCCACTTAGTACTTGTGGATGGAACTTCTTTCAACTCCTCATGCATTGTCACTACAATGCATGTTCTTCAAACAATGTTGTGACATTGTATCATCATGATACAAGTTCTATGAACTTAAAGATCAGCTCATCAATCGTCTGATTTTCTTAGAGAATGTTTCAACCATCATCTCCTATGTCACTTAGTGAATCTCCTAAGTGACATGCATCTTAGTACTATGGCCATTCTCTCTTCATCACCATCACCATCACATCCTTTGACATTGACATCTTGACTCCTTGACATCCATTCATTCCAAGACAACTTCATGCCTCATTGACAACAAATGAAACACAATGCACTTCAATCTCCCCCTTTGTATTTGTTGTCAATACACTCCTTTAGCACATATGAATGGGTCAATATGTGTGCCAATATTTTCTCCCCCTTATTGGCAATCAAATGCAAAGGTGTGGTGTGGTATTCTTTCACAAATATCTCTTCCTCCCTTCGAATAGCATCTTCTTGAAAAGCACTAAGAGAGGGATGATGTCACATGTTCACTTGAGCAATGAACCTTTAGTAAATCAGCTCTAAGTCTACTTGGGCTAACCCGGTGTAGAAAACAAGAGTGATATAACCAAGGAATTCAAAGCTGTCCACAATTCTCTACACATGTGAGATCATGCTTAGGGGTTGAAATTTTTCAGATATAACAATGAATTGCTAAATCCTGCACATACTTCACAAAACTCATTAGAAAGTTCAGTGCAAAGATAAAGCTCCCCCTTTCAATCATTTGTCTTCAATCCATACTCCCCCTTAATTGACAAGATAAACTCAATTAAGAAACAAGGGATGAAAGTATGATTGGAATACCTTCACTTTTCTCAAGATGGAATTAAATATCAGAATCCCATCTTCTCCAGATTGGCTCCCCCTCAAGGGGTGCACTCCATTCTGTCCAAACCATCCTCCAGTTGAGAATGATCATCATCTTCAATTCCCTGCAATGTTAGTACATGTAAATACCAATGTATAAGGGAATAAGATGGAACCTCCTTGGTTCATCAATGTGAACAACAAGGTTGAGAAGATTCTCTCAACCGAGATGTCCCATTTTCACCAGTCTTCACACTTGCACATTTGATCTTCATTGATGATTGTGCTGGTGTGGTTCTCAAAACATCTTCATGTGAAATCTTTTTCTTCCCTTTTGCTTTAGCAAATGCCAGAGCTTCATCTTCAGCTCTTTGTAGTTCTCTGGCAAGTTGCAACTGATGTGGCCATATGACAAGTATATCATTTGGAAGAGTGGCCCCAGTTCTGGAAGTTTCACATGGTTCCTTAGATGCTGTCAAGCTACCTTTCTTAGGCAACTTGTTTTCAATCAATCCCTTCTGCTTCTTCTGGATTGATTGTCTGTTTGAGTTCAATTGGCTTCTATTTAGTTTCATGGCTTCTTTACAAAGGTCCATGATGTGTCCTTTCTTTCCACAGTAGAAGCATTTCTTGGTGGTCCTACTGGATGCATCACCCTTCTTGGACTCAGACTCCAAGGACTTCTCTTTATTTCTCAAGCACTTATTGGGAGCATTCTCTACTTTCTTCTTGCTTCCCAAGGAATCTTTCTGAGCCAGGTTCAGTGATCTTTTCTTCTTTTGAGCTCTGGATACAGTTGGAGATTGACATGTATCTTTTTGACCACTTTTGCAATCATCCCAGATGTTGTCAAGTAATCCAAATCTATTTGCAGTAAACAGATGTTTCTGGACCTGTGGATGTTGCTTCTTTCCTTCTGGCTTGCTCCCCCTAGGCATGGGCTTCCTTTGTGCTTTTACATTCATTGGATTGTACCAACAATCCTTTGCACAATGCCCATACTTGTTACAACACCAGCATTGTCCCACGAATCTTGACCTTTTCAGTCCTTCTGATTGTAGGGTATTTTTCTTGACCTGTTGTGCAGTTTCAGGAGAGCTCTCTTTCTTCACTGTCTTCATCCATACTTGTTTGGATTCATTCTTCCATCCTGCACTTTTAGTAGAAACACTTTTAGAAGCATGAGTACAAGATGGTATGGATGGTACCTTCTTTCTAGAAGATGTTGCACTTTTATAAGAGGATGTCTTTCTCTTAGAATCATCCTGCTCAAAGCATACTTGAGTAGCAACATGTCTTCTTTCAGCTGACTGGGAGGCTTTAGCTTTGGGTGATTGCAGATTTTTCAATATCACCTCTAGTTCTAGGCATTTCATGTTAAGGGAGTTCTTCTCATCCTTAACTGTTCTTAGCCTTCCTTCCCATTTCTCTTCCAGCTGTTTCATCTGGTCTTCATGCACTTGCTTCATTTCAAGCAATGAGTTGTCCAGCTCCTTCACCCTTTTGACTTTGTCTTCTAGTTGAGCATCTCTGACAACCATTGACACTTTGTGCCTCTTTTCTAGTGCATGGAAAACTTCTTTGACCAATACTTTAAAGATTTCTTTCTCAGAAAGGCTTCTTTGCAATTCTTCAGCAGTGTCTTCATATCTTTCATTGCAAAGAGATACTGTTTCATCTTTGGCATTTACCAGCTTTCTGAGAGTGTTGGTTATGCCGACCCTTTTAGCCAGCTGATCTTCCATAGCATTGGCTTCTTCTTCTAACTGTGATTTTTCTTCATGAAGATCATGGATGCCTGTAGCTATACACTTTTCCACTTCCATGGGAACTGTCTTCTGAAGATATTTGAGTGCACTCTGAAGATCATTCATTGTTTCAACTTCATCACAGCTAGGACAGGCTTTCTTCATCTTCTTGGCCTGTTTCTTCTTTCTATTTTTCTGAGTCTTGGCATATATCTCCATTTGAGCCTGGTCACTCATTTCCTCAAATCTGCACTTCATAAAGACTCCCTTGGATCTTTTAGAGGTAACCTCCCTCTGATACCAATTGAAGTGCCCAGATCAGTGTGAATCACTGAGAGGGGGAGGGGGTGAATCAGTGATCCTTTAAAACTTTTTACTAATTGATTCTTAATCAATTAAACCTCTATGGTTGGTTAAAGCCTCGATCCACTCTTATTGTATCTCTCAACCTTTCCCGGATAATGCAGTAATGAAAAGGCACAGGACACAAGGATTTACAAGGTTCGGCACCAAAGGCCTACATCCTTGCCATGCTCTCTCAGCATGGATTCTCCCATTATAATCGGTTAGTATTACAATGGTCGATACAGAGTCCCACTGTATCTCTCCTGAGTCCCACAGGAGGGTCTTTATACTGCGTCCCACAGTGTTACCAGAGTCCCACTGGCCTGCTCCAGAATCCCACTGAAGACTTCTTCTCCCTGAGTCCCACAGGGTCTTCTTCTGGCTCCTCGAGTCACACGAGTAGCACTTCTTCACTTTAAGTTCTTCAAGTAACTTCAGCAGTCTGGGATAAAGACTGCTGGCCTTACTCTGTACCTCTGATCACTTGTGATGATCAGGATCTTCTCAATCTACTGAAAACTCAGACAACCATTCTCTTCAACTTCAGTCTGGCTCAGTCTCAGTTCACTTCAACATCATGCACTGAGTGCATGGCAACTCTTCAAGATCTTCAAGTCTTGGACTCCTCAGATGCACACCACTGATTTAGCACTGTTCACGTGTGCACGTGCATGCATGCATGCATGCACTCCCCTTTTTTCCTTGGTGTGATAAACCCACAATGGGTGTAAATACTTTTAAGCACACACCTACTTCTCAGACTTCACACACTTTATGCAATTTGCTTACACACTAGAATGTGTGTTATACTTTAGTGTGGATGTCCTCCCTTTTCTTCTTCTATGGGTATACACACTTCTTAGTGCACACACTAGGTTCGGCCTTCACTTGTCACTTGTAAAGAACACACAAATTCTTCATTTTGCACACACTTGATCTTGGCCTACTCCTCTATTCTTGCACGCACTTGGGCCGTAGGTGGTTCTTCAAGTTTGCACACACACACAAATGTGTGGTCTTCACTTCACCCACTTGAACACACAAAGCATGCCTCGGCCTCCTCTTGCACACACCCGAATACCAACACAAGGGCTACGGCCTACTTCACTTGCACACACAAAGTATGTTCTTCAATTGTTCATTCACACAAAGTGTGCCCTCGGCCTTTCTTTCTCACTTCCACAAACAACCAAGCCTCGGGTTCTTCCTCACACAACCCGTAGGTATGTAATGCACTGCATCTTCATATTGCACTAAGCACACACACGAGACTTGGGCTATTCTCCTTCTCTTCTTGCACACACACGGCTTCTTCTTCAATTGCACACACACAGTGTATGTCTCGAACAAGGTGTGTTCAACCCGAACACAAACAAGGCGCGCAAGGGTCTTCTTGAGCCGCGGCCAACTTCTTCTCCAACATCTGCACAAGGTATGAACCACGGCCTCTCTTCCTCAACACTGCCGCGCAAGCCTCACACCACACGGGCCGCGCAAGCCACGGGTGCAAGGCACCTCGGGCTTCAACCGTGGGCGCGCAAGATGTTGAGGCCACGGGTCTTCCTGTCGTGCAAGTGAGGCGCGCAGTTGACCTTTCAATTCTTCTTTCGCGCAAGAGGTGCGCAAAAGGAACCTCTCGGAGCAAGGAATGCTCCGGGCTTCACTGTCGCGCAAGTGTGCGCGCAGGGCTTCGACTTCGTGAGGCACAGAGTGCTTCTCACGGGACTTCCTTCTTCAAAAACTCAGCAACCTAATGAGAGCCTCGACCTCCCTTTTTATAGGCAGAGAAACGCCTCGGATCATCCGCGTGTTAAATCTTGAATCACCGAAAGTTTCGGTTCTTTAAAATCTTTCCGAATCTTGAATCTACCTTCTCTGTTTCACGCGGCTTCTTTTATTATTTTCTTCCTCCTCGTGCATGCGATTTATAACGCATGCACGGCCTTCGTTTAGGCACAAACCATGCACAGCAATAATCCTCATGGCCTCGGCACTTCGTTTGCCTTCGGCCGAACTCCAAAATCTCCATACATTGCATGCACTTCCATTTTTACGCATGGTTGTGTTCAGTACATCCAGACGAACTCAATGGAGCCTTCGGCGTTGGAAATGGTGGCCCGGAGCTCGAAATCGGTGCTCGGGTGGCCTCTGGTTTGACGGCGGCTGTGGGTGGCTTCGGGGAGACCTCGGACGAGCTCGAGGTAGAGGACGAGCTCTCGGCCGTCGGATCGAGCGATCAGAAGACTTTGGACGGCCGGATTAAATCGGGGGCGTGGCGGATCAGATGAGCGGTCCAGATCGAGCGCGCGATTTCTCGGACGGCGGAGATTTTCTCCCGGTGGAATTTGCGCGTCCCACATCGAAACGCCGCGGGATTTTTCCGCGGTTTATTACCCTGCCGCTGCCCGCAACTCCTCAGTTGCATCTTCTCCCCTCTCGGTGCCGCCCCGCACCGAGTTCTTCTGCGGGCGCGCTCTGCGCCCACTCCTGCCACTCGGGCGCGCCACTGGCGCCCACTATGCGTGCCTTCGGGCGCGCGCGCTGCGCGGACTTCACCACCGCGTAGCTCGGGGCTTATACACGGCCCCCCTGCCTCTCGGGGGCTGGCCCCATGGGATCCCCTTGGGCGTGGTGACCTGGTCCCACATGTGCCTTGGGTTGAACCCTTAAGGCTGGCCTCCTTGGTGGCCTAATTTTTTGGCAAAGTAAATATAGGGTACTTTGTATAAAAACAAAGTAACCACATATATAATTTGAAATGCCAAGAGCCACTCCAAGCCTTCTCCTCTAAGCCATTTCTTCTCTCTTCTTCTTAGGAATTCATCAATCCTCCTCTCATATGATCTTCACTTAGGATATCGAATTCCCGAAGGTTCTTCATCAACCGAGCTCTTGCATCAACATGAATTCTCCAATGTGCTTCATTGATCTAATCAGAGACCAAGTTGGATCACTTCCAATTCACATGCACTAGGAGTTAGTACATGGACTTCTTTAATCCACTTCATCCACTTAGTACTTGTGGATGGAACTTCTTTCAACTCCTCATGCATTGTCACTACAATTCATGTTCTTCAAACAATGTTGTGACATTGTATCATCATGATACAAGTTCTATGAACTTAAAGATCAGCTCATCAATCGTCTGATTTTCTTAGAGAATGTTTCAACCATCATCTCCTATGTCACTTAGTGAATCTCCTAAGTGACATGCATCTTAGTACTATGGCCATTCTCTCTTCATCACCATCACCATCACATCCTTTGACATTGACATCTTGACTCCTTGACATCCATTCATTCCAAGACAACTTCATGCCTCATTGACAACAAATGCAACACAATGCACTTCATAATGAAATATAAATAAATACATGATGTAATGTCCTGCCCCAGATGCCACTAAATCAGTTCCCCATTATTGTTTTCTAGAAGACCTCAAGCGGTCCTCCCCATACACAAAAGGTTATCAATTAGTAGTGAGATTCAAATGGCCGGAATTGTTTAGAGACTATGCCCATATATTAGAGTAATAACATCAGAAATAACTAGATATCATTAAAGTAGTAAATAATTAGAGTGAAAAAGTAATAAAAACCCATAATAGAAGAATGTTGTAATAATGAATGAAATTATTAAAAATATCGAATAAACATGGAATAAATTAAATATTGGTCACCCCCTAGTCCGACCATATATATAGGAGTACATAAAGGAAATTAAAATAAACCAAAGGGATCTATTACCAACTTCTATGCTGACCATATACCTTGTCTCCAATCTATTAAATAGATTCTACAACTCGATAATAAAAACCCGCAACGGTGGCCTTGCTCAATAAGGTAACCCCGACCCGCAATCATATCCATCATGAAATATACACTCAACCTAAAAAAATAATACATAGTGTATGCATGCAGATTGAGGTGAACATAGTAGGGTGATAAATAATCTCAGTGGACCACCCCCATATTGAACCAAAAAATCTACTGTTATATGTTCATGCTCCTGAAATACGATCAGATTATCTAAGACACAACTAGAATAATAAACACAAAAAAGATCTCGAAACTTCATTCTACCACTTGGTCTATAATCCCATTCAACTTGGAAATGCTTCATCATGAATATGTATATTTAATTTTAGTTATATATTCCAATAAATATGTATATAAATTATTAAGGTGAAAAATAAAATAATCAACAGTAGTTGATCCTTGGTTCCATATATACCAATCAACAAGACAAGAAAAAAAACATGATTTGAGTTGGATGTTGTACCACAAAAGCCATGTATGATTAAGACAATCCATGGGTCCATGATCTCCATTGAAAATAACTACTTCAACCAGCACAAGAAATTTATCATAGAAAGTTACATCACCACATGGGGATGCATGTCATAACCTTGGTTCACCCATAATCACCTCCAATCACTATGCTGAAGGATTTAATATAATCAAGAAGAATACTATAAATGGTTTTACTGCATACATTTAGATATTATTTAACTTATAACAATCCTCAAGACCTAGATCATAGTAAAAGTTTCCTACATTAATCATTCAAATATATGGGACACATAAGATCCACTTAATCACCTCTACTCAAATGAGATAGAAAATGATTTCATCAAATTTATAGATTCACAGAATGAAATTTTTTTCTTTGACCTAATATACATTTCTTATAGTCAATCATGTGTGATTCTAAACATATTACCCTCCATGGAATTCTTTATCAGTAACCTGGTTGTTGACCAATGTGTAAATCAGAACCCATCATCTTACAATCCTATACATATAATTCTTAATTGGAATCAAGGTATCACTTTAGGTGAGGTATAAAATCATATCCCTCTAAGTCCTTCCTTGGAATTCAGCATGAGGAGCCCAAGTATCACCCATTACATATATAAAAATCTTCCCTGGGAATTTTCCATTGTAATTATGATATGGGAACCCCTAAATCACTCCTAGAATAATATATTGATATACCCTCGAAATCCTTGCATGAAATTAATACATGGGAATCTTGTTATCACTCTTGGAATGATATATTGATCTAACCGATGATTATTTTCATGTAATTATAACATGGGAATCCATGTATCACTCCCAACATGATATAATGATATTCCATATAAGGCTATCAAAAGATTTCCTACCTGGGAATCCAAGTATCACTCATGGAATTATATAATGATCTTATATTTGATTCTATACATATATTTCATATAAGTTAATCCAAGTATCACTCTTGGAATTACATAATGATATTCCCTCTGAGCAGTTCCAATGAATTACTACATGGTAATCTGTGTATCACTCATTACATGATATAATATTCTTCCCTACGATTTCATCTAATGAATTACTACATGGGAATCCAAGTGTCACTCATGTAAAGATATACTCATTTATATCCAAGGAATTAAATTTGGGAATCTAGATAAAATAATATGAGCTCATCATCCAGGTCCCAAGATGTATGTTTGGGAACCCCACCAATAATTTATAATAAAAAGAACTAGAAATAAGACCCCTTAAAGTACATAGGGGAATAAAAATAACTATAATATACCACATTACATCTGTCACATAATCCATCAAATAGGAACCACCAATAGATATCATATTTCCATTAACAATACCCATGTGAATACATAAATAAAGATTGAGGGTGTTCTAAAGCATTAAACCACCACTGCTACTACAACCTCATAGGATTAAAAGTTTAATAAATCTAAATAAGGGATCCCATAATCATAACTACATAAAACTGATGTACTAGCTCAGGTTCAGTTAAACATTTGGACACCAACTAGGTCCCTAAAGTCAAAACATAGAATTGGAATCTTATTTGGGATCCTTGAAGTCTATACATAAGAAAATGCATCCCATTTAGGATTCTCATTAATGAAGGTAAAATGATGGATCCTATATGTGATCCTTTATTTTATATAAATAGATGAATCCTACAAAGGATCTATAGTATGACACATATGAATTTTTTACTTGGTACCCTCAATAAAAAATAACAATAGAAGATGCATCCTATAGGGATTCTAAAAATTATAAACGGGTATTGGAATCCTACGTAGGATCCCTGAAAAAAACTAACATCACAACCTCCTAGGCCAGAAGGTCACATAAGAGAAATAATGTTACTTCAAGGTAAGATATAAATAAAAATATATTGATAGAGTTATATCATGGTTCATTTCAAATCAATTGTCTCAATATAAAGAGATATATATGTTTAATTTTCATAAGAAGAACCTATCCATCTTGAGAAAATCCTAAAACACCTAATAAGTGTTCTCAAATCACATCAAAGGTAGTACCATCAAAATATACATGAGAAATGCTCAAAATTGACTAATAATGTGTCTAATTATGATTGTAAGGTTTAATAATATGAAAACCCATGAAAAGAGTAGAAAAGATGGAGTACATATTATGTATACACAATACACGACGTGTACCCTCAATGCTCCACCTAATCATGTACTCCAGCCAGAAATGGTGTGTAATGATCATGAACATGGAATGTGAGTCATGTACATTGAATTTACCATATGTGGGGTAACTTCCTGTTTACATCACATGAACTATCCTTGTATATATCCTGATCGTGTACTTCAAGACGTCAGTCAACCCACAAGGGGTTTAATCATGTACTATACATAACCATATTCCCATATATGGGTTGTTCGGATGGGTACATAGATACAAGAATTAGTCCTAGTACAAGGTGTGTATACCCCATACATAGTTTGTTCTTAAGAAAATAATTATCCTTGAATGTGAAGAAAACATGTCGTGTGTTCTAGGAAATCATGCCATATGATTGGAATTTCAGAATGGGAAACCCATCAAATCAACCAAAAACGTCCATTTCATGCTCAAAAGGTATAGATCATCCTAAAATGGGTCACAAGAAGTGTTAATAGAGTTTTAAAACATGAAAAAATTGAATATAAATTTATGTATGAAAAAACATAAAAACAACCTAGCTTTTTGTGGACTCATTCAATTCATCACACATTTCTGTGATCCACATCTCATGCATGATGATCCAACTCCCCAAGCTCCATAGTGGAACCTCACTAACCCTCACCCTCTCTATATCTATCCCTCTAAATATTCTATCACGATAACATAAAGTAGTAATCCCATGGGGTGTGCATGAGGATCTAGGGAAGGAAAAGAGAATAAAAGATAGAAAATGAAGAAAATGAAATAAAAAAGAAAACGGGTTCTGACTCAGCCACAGTGCACATCCTAAGTTTATTCCCCTCATATTAAGATGTATATATTCTGAAATCAATAGAGGGCATATAATATCATTACTATTCCCTATTTAAAAGATATTATAGAATGAACATGTGTGAATAAAATAACATTTAATTAAGAAAATATTATATATTAGTTATTTCATGAAAATTAAAACACATAAGAATTCAACCAAACTCTTATCCTACGATAAAAACCCTATTTCACAGCTAATAGATCAGTTATAAAAGATTATTTGATTGAATATTATTGGGAAAAATGACCATTTTAACCCTTATAAGAATCTGAAAGGAAAAGAATAAAATTTTGGCTTTGATTTATGGTCTGGAATAATACGAGTGGCTATAATCTCCCTACCATAAACATTATCATCCCAAAGAAACTATGGTGGAAAATCACATACTTTCTCTTGACATGGGAATCTCAAAAGACATACTATCATTACCATCCAATAACTGGTATCAGAGATTCCTCTACTATCTTCTACATAGGAGACATTTAGCTATGACTAGTCTAGTACTGCCCACTATAGGAATACCCTATATGGCATATAATTACAAAAAATATGAGCTTAATGGACCATCATAATAAAAAAATTCAAATAAAAATGAGGTTCACCACTATTAAACAGAAAATGGTGCAATGTGAAATATACATCTAACCTTATACCACTCATCATGTGTAGCCCAAACATGTTCCTCCGTCAATATGGGAAATATATTTATAAACAAAATGAGATTAGTGTAGAGATAATGCTCCCTCAAGATACTCAAGATGATGTCGGGATATAGGAAATGATCATATCTAACTATGAGTATGTTGTGATTATATAAAAAGGAATGTATAGTTCTCCCAATCAATTATCACATCATAACTATTTTCAGTTTTCAAAATCAACACCTAAAACCATGTCTCATGACAATCCATGTGTTAGATCCTATTGTTGGTCAACCATCTCATGGAAGCTAATTCATTTTAAATTTCTCTTTGACCATAGAGGGTATTCATCCATTATTCAGAACTCCCATGAAACAATTCCCACAATATCTTGTTAAAATATCATCCCTCTTCTTTTAAATGACCACAAACATATTTAATGTTAAAATGGTATCATTTATAATCAGTGTATACCTATATGACTAGACTCGTTATCCCATGATTTATCCATCAAAATTCTAAAATTATCGTGCTATAGGATACATCAGTCTCATTAATTTATAAGCTCCCATATAACTCCTCTTAAAAATTTGAAACCTTAACCATGCCATGATTTATTTCATGACCATCTTTCACCCAAAATCATCCCAATCATGAGTTTATACCCACTCAGTGTATCTATTTATAATATTTGAAACATTAATCAATATGGATAGACCAATGAACAACCCTTACAATGACATCCATTTATGATAACAATGCACCTTTTCTTCTTCATCAATATCCAATGGAATAAACATGCATGTATTACAAAACCCGACCTCTAAAAATGTGTGAGTGTGAAACAAGATTATAACATAGCACCCTCCCTAAAAAGGAAACCACAAACTCTGTTAAACCCTACACAAAGGATTCCCCTGATCAAAATGAACATTGACCTAAAATGGTCTGATTTAAAACTAAGGGTATCAATGTGTCCCACATTTCATAAAAGATCAAACATCTCTATGGGAGGTGAAGTCAAATGTAACTTATGAGGGTTAAAACTATCATGAATCCTCCTAATAGGGACCTCATTATCTCTATGAATCCTCATTATCAACTACTCCCAAGAGTTCGTGAGATAACATAGAATAGAAATAGAATTGACCATCGTTGGGAATTCATATATGGTAATATGCTCCAAGAGATCTAGTTCACTATAAATGTTTACTTTTCTATCAGCATTATAAAAAGTTACCCAACTAGATAACTAAAGGTCGATTAAGTAAAATTGCATTCCATGATATATAGGAAAACATTGTATTGGTTGTTACTGACACATACAATAACAAATCATATATAATAACATCTTAATATTGGTTTAATACATGGGAATCAGTGTATATATCGACCAACTAGGGTCATTGAACCTCTCAAGCATGAGGACCATGTCACCAGCCTCACAATTAGAAATCTCAATGTTGATCCATATAGCATACTGTTAGAAAGAAATATATATTATAGTTGAACCAATATGGTATAATTCCCCCAAACAAATGTACAAAAAATCACCATTTAGGTTTTCTTTGAATATTTAAACAATTACCATCTATTATTAGTAAGATAACACACTAACATTCTTATAAAATGTGGATCATATCTTCCCTATATGATGTATGATATTCCTCTTGCCTTTATTATCCAAGAGTAAAAATCCACCACTTACCTCTTTCCAGTAGTTCAAGTGATTGAAAAACAAAATTGGACCACCAAAAATAGTTCAGGAGATAAATATCCTGAATAAATTATAACATCCACACAACATGTGTGTTTCTCAAAGAGAAAATAATATATAACAATAACATCAGAAATCACAATAAAAATCTCATATCCCTGGAAACCGGGACTTCTCTTCAGAGAGGGTGTTCTTGATACCCTAGTGATATATCCATCATAGGTTTGGTGAAATTCCCAATACTCTTGTGTACCATATACAAAATAGTAAATAAAAAAGGAAATTAACACCTTTAATACCCATTTTTATTGTTCTAACCTAGATTCTACTGATATGGTGTCCCATCTGGTTCACCAAAAGGCCTCAAGAGTTCCTCCACATACTCTAGAGGCTTCTATCTAGATGTGAGGGTATAAAGATGGTATAATGGGTAGAATATACCTTCATATCATATTAACAATAATAGAAATGACTATATATCATCACAGAAGTAAATAATTATTGTTGGTAAGTAATAAATAAACTAATAAAAATGAATTATATAATAATAAATTAAAAGTTATAAAATCCTAAATTTCCATGCCCTGCATACAAAAATGGACAAATACAAATAACATTTCATTAAAATTTAAAAAATAAAAGATAAATGCTCTACTAATAAATATGATCAAGACCATATACCCAGCCTCCAAGACACTATCGAGTTTCTTCATCCTTATCATAAGAACTCACATGATTGGCTCTTCTCAATCATGAAACCACGGTCCTCAGTCCAATCCATCATGAAATATGTTCTACACCTAAAAAAGAAGACATAATGTATGAGTATACATTGGAGAGAATGTACATGTCTAAGAAATAATCTCAATTTTCAACCTTTGAGATGAACCTATAAATCTATTGTCATAAGTACATGATTAGAAAATTTTCTCTACCTAGCTGAGACATAACTAGAATAAAAAATATAATAAATAACATAAAACTAATGTAGAAACTTGGGTCCATAATCCTTGTCAAATGGGTAATGTTTCATTATGTATATTTATATTTATATGTGTATAAATACATATTCCTACAACTATATGTATAAACACAAATATGTATAATCATGAGTATGGTGAAGTATAACATAATAACATGTAGTTGATCCATAGGTCCATAAGTCATGATTTTATGTAAATATAATAATAACGACATTGAGTTTGATGTAATAACACTCAAGATGTATATGATTAATCTATTTATGGGTTCTGTGATCTGGATCGACAATATCCGCTTTACATAGTGCACAAAATTTCTGTGAGAATCTATGTCACCACATGGGAATACATGTCCTAACACTGGGTTCACCTGTACTCACCTACCATCACGTTAATTAATGATGTTGTATACTATTGTAAAATCCTTTAAATAGTCACTAATCATATAGTTATCCATGATTTAATTTATAACATCCCTTGATACCTAGATCAAATAAAAAACATCACCCATTGATTATACTCATATAAGGGATACAAAATTCTCACTTTATCACCTCTACAGAGAGGAGTCAAATATGACTATCATAAAGGTAAAACAAAAATAGAATCCATGTTTGTTCTTTTAAATGGAAGACACATAATTTAGTAAATTCATTATGATATTAAACCTTTTCTCATCCATGGAATTCCCAATAAAAAACCTAGGTATCACTCAGGGTGTATATAAGGACCCATCACCATTTAAGACTTCCCATGGAATCCATCATGGGAACCCAATTATCTCTCTAGGTGAGGTATACTACCATATCCATCTGATTATATCTTTATAATTCCACTTAAGGATATGAAGTATCACATGAATCATATATGATGATTTTCCTCAAATCCATTCAATGGAATTATGAGAAGGGAATCCATGTATGGATCTTGGAATGATGTAACAATCTACCCTCTAAGACCATCCTAGGAATTACTAGGTGTGAATCAAAATATGTATCCTGACAATATATAATGATATACCCTCTGACTCAATCCATGTAATTCTTACATGGGAATCCAAGTATTAATTTGTACACGATATAACATTCTTCCCTATGATTATATCCAATTAATTCCTACATGGGAATTTATATATCACTCATGGAATGATATAAAGAAATTCCCTTTGACCATGTACAATGAATTCATACATGGGTATCCATGTATCACCCCTGGAATAATATAAAAATATTATCTCTGAGTCCGTACGAGGAATTCCTACATGGGAGTCCAAATATCACTCCTATAAAGATTTAACAATCTACCATCTGAGTGTATGTAAGTAATGCTAACATGTGAATCCATGTATCACTCCATGAATAATATATTTAGTTATATAAAATGAATAATTTCCATGTATCATGATAAAATAATAGATTCTCATTATCCAGGACCTAGGATATACGTCTGGGAACCCCAATAATAATATTTTATAAATAATCTAAGAAACCAGATCCTAAGAAGTACATATTTGAATCCTAATAATGATAATATATTACATCACATAAAAAACATGAAGGTAGTTGAATGACTACAGACACCACTAATACCACAAAATAATTGGATAAAATGTTTGGTAGGTTTTCTAGGTGAGACATGGCACCATCACAACCCAAACCTGACATACTAGCTTAGTATTAGTTAAATATTTTGGAACCCACTGGGTCCCTTATGTAAAAAAATAAGAGAGGCATCCTACATGGGATCTTTAGAAAGAAATAATATCATATTGTATGTTCCCAAAATATCACATATTTCAAAGGAGAAATACTAAATGAAATAAAATATGAAAGAAAAACTCTAGAGATATATTTCATGAACCATCTCAAATAAAAGTTCCCACTCTTAACATATAATTGTATTCAATTACCGGGGGAAGAAACACTCAATTTAGGAAAAAAGCCAGTAACACCTCCTAGGATTATTCATATAACCTCAATGGTAGTAAAATTTTAATATGTGTGAAAAAACTGTTAAATAGAATACTCACATGTCTAATTCAAAAATTATGTTGTAATGAAACAAAAAATATCTAAAATGGTAGTAAGGGTGGAGCACACTACCTATATACCTGGTGCATATCATATAACCTCGAAGCTCTACCTAGGCATGTACTGCAGCTAGACATACTATTTTAAAACAAACTACCTGACATGTAACGTACGCATATGGTTTGTAACCTACATGGGGTACCTACCCTTTTACCAAAAACATCATCTCTCTATATATCATGATAATGTACTTCTACATTATGTTCAACCCACAAGGGGTCTAGTCATGTACTCTAGACAATCATATTCCCCTACATGGGTTGTATTCAATGATACCCAGATACACATCCAAGTCCCAATACATGTTGTGTATGCCCCATATATGGCATGTTATTCTATAATCATCATCTTACTCTTTGGAAGAGAACACAACTTTAGTTCTTGAACATCACGTTGTGTGATCAAAATTTCTGAATAGGAAATAAAAAAAATTGCCTCAAACCAACATTTTCTCGTCAAAAGGTATAGATTGAACCGATAGGGGTACTGAGAATTTTTTTTGGAGGTTTAAAAATTTTAAATTATAAATCTATAGGGATTTATGGAAAATAGAAAAAATGACTTACCTTGGGGTATAATCCACCAAAGCATCACCTGTTTCATTGATCCATGACTTTCACATGATGATCCAACTCCTCTCATTCTTTACATAAGTATATCTCTACCTATCTCACTAATTCTCTATCTCCCTTTACCTATTATCTCTCTTATTCATGAGGTAATAATCACACGGGGTGTGTGTGATATTCTAGGGAATGAAAGAAAAAGAAAATAAAGAAAAAGGAAGAAAAGAAAAGAAAAATAAAAAGAAGGCATGGGCCAGCCCTGGGGGCCAAAATTATTTTATGCCCCTCCTAGGTAAAAATATATATTCATATGTAAATTATATATGAAAAATATCAATCCATTGTTTTTTTAAATTATATATAAATATGGACATGTGCAAAAAATTAAAATTTTATTAGTAAAATATTAAATATTAATTATTCAAGAAAAATTAAAACGATTCAGAATTTTACCACACTATTATAATAGTGTAAGAAAAAATATTTTGGGACTAGAAAATTTATTATAAAAATTATCTTAGATTTTTTTGTAGGAAAAAGATGACTATTTTACCCCTTGCAGACATTTTAAGGAAATAATTATGATTTTTACCTAGATTCACTATCTAGAAGAATATGCACCCCCACACATGAGCATGAAACGTATCCATGGATACCATAAATAATTTAATAATCACATATAAATCAATAACTAATATTATAAAGATGTAAATCATAAATGAGTATGACATAAAATTACTATTAGGGCCTCGTTCTATGACATCTTAAATAAATGAGTAAGGCCTCGACCAAATATCCAAGCTTATTTATCTCATGGGACCTACCAATTTTCCTTGGGTATATATTGGTCCATTAAAATCACATAATATATCCAATTAAATCATCATATAGGAGGGGAGAAGGAAAATTCATTACATAATTATCATAAAAAATTGAATTGAAAAATAATCTTATGATATGTTAATACTTCCCCAGTAACAAGGATCATAACCCTTCTAGAGAAAGAATACATATGGTATCTTTATAAAAAATACCTTGTATAATATATGTAAAATAAAGGTAATTTTCTTTTTTTAATATAAATTTCATAAAATTACCATTAAGAAAATTCAATAGGAAAAATCCTTTTTCAATTAGAATTTCACGTTTTAAAAACAAAAATTTTATAGAATATTAAGAAAAAAATTCAAAGAAATATATCCAACGTAATTGTAAGGCTATCATAAGATCATTTAATGCTCATTATGATGTGAAATTGTATCCATTAAATTTATGTTAAAGAAATATTCTATTCTCATTTGTGGTAAAAAGTCACAAAATATTTCATTTTCTAAGTGATTAGAAGATTCCTTTTAAATTAATTTTTACAAATTAAAACAGTTTAAAAAATGAGTTTAATAAATCTTTGGATATTAGTAAAAATATCCATTAGATAATTTGATGTAAAATTTGGACATTGAATAATATAAATCTCTTTGATGTTAAAAGACAAAGTCGCATTTCCATAAAAACATTAATTTAGATTCTTGAGAATTTAAATGCAGAAAATTAAAGTAAGAATTATATGTTTTCAAAAAAAATGGAAAATAAAATATATTTTCTATAATATAAAAATCTAATCTTATTATCCAATAATATAATTAAACATGAAAAATCGATACTAATTATAGGATTGTGAAATAAACCCTTACCACTATAGAAATATTTGAACCACATCCCCCCTTGTGAATAAATTCAAATTAATCAAAAATTATGATGAATATAAGTATAATTTTGATGTAACATGTAATAGGGGATTTATATACACTTTATAATATAATTTATTTTCTTTAAAATATAATATTCCTCAATGAATGGAAATTGAGATGAAATCCCTTACATCATGTCAAAAAAATCACATATGCTCTTTAGCATCCTATATAATACCCTTATGTAAATTTTTTACATGCTTTGTAACAAATTTCAAGTTTCTTATTCCATTATTTTTATTTTATATAAATATATTTTTGACTACATAGTCAATTGTGATGACATCACATATTCTGATGATATTTGGTTCATCTGTCCAAAATGACTTCAGTAGATTGACTATTGTAAAAGTGGTCATTGTTACATCATCTCTAGAATAATAGCCACGAAATAATTATAATTTATTCCATTAATAATGTTTTTGAATCAAACAATGAAATATTATTATGAAAAATTGACTAGGATACAATTATTGAAATTATAGGTCATGAATACACATTATTAATGTTTTTCATTTTTCAATGATCATTATGGAAAATGTATGTAATTTCCCTACCCAAATTCCACTAATATTATTCACTATACATGTTTTCAACAATTCCTTAAGTACCCCTTTAAACAGAAATGGATAATTACTTAAAACAAGGTCCTAAGGTGCATCGATGGAAAGAATATGACCCTATATTAGAGTAAATAACTGAATAAATAACCAGATTTCATCAAAATCAGAACATAATCTGATTCCAATAGAAATAAATATAAATAAGGATGTCATAATAAATTAAATGTTTTAAAGGCCTAAAAAACCCTATCATGCATACAATATTGATAACCCACGTGGATGATCACACAAACAAGAGTACCAAAAAGGAACTAAAATAAAAGAACAATTCATTGCTACAAACATTGAGAAATAACACACACCTGGTCTCCAAGACACTATCAAAATAATCCATATTGATCATAATCATCCAAAAATGGATCCTATTGATCCTAAAACCCTAGACCTCATCGTAATCCATTATATATATTTTCTCAACTTGAAAAGTAGACATAAGGTTTGTATGCACATTGAGGTCCACATACATGGGGTGAGAAATAAACCTTAGTAGGACACCCCCAATAGTGAACCTATAATATTATTTCACATGTTTATTCTCCTAAAATATGGTTAAACTCTCTAATAAATAACTGGTAATGTTAAATAATATAAATCCAAATTTGAACTTTTACTCTATGATCCTGATCAATGATTCCTCCTTCAACCAACACAACAATACCTCTAAACATATGTACCATCATGAATATCTATTTATTTGTGTATATAAATATATATTACCTTATATATGTGAGTAAGGATCAGAATAACATTAATAAAAAGGAAACTGGTCGTTGGGTCCATAATACAAATCAATTGGATATCCTAGGAATAAGGGATTAAGTTGGATGTCATACCACTCATGTGATGTATAATTATGTATATCCTTACATTTATAATCCCGATTGAAATTGCGTAATTCTTCTAGTTCCATAAATTCATCTTAGAAAGATTTGTCACAACATAAGTATACTTATATCACCAGTACCCACCACAAATAAATACCACTGAGGATTATAGGAGAAAATAGACTTCTTGTAAATACATCACATTTATTTGTATAAAGAGAACCAATAACAGAGGTAACTAAACAAGGTTTCAGTGAATAATTATAAGGTAGAAAAATATAATTCTAAGAATTATATGATCCCATCAAATGAATTCCACATCTGGAATCGAAGTATCACCCATGTCATGTTATAATTTCATTTGACCTATGAAGTTGTCCCAAGAATTATTTTTATGGAACCCCATAATCAACCAAGGAATACTATAAATTAATTTAACCTATGATCCCATATAATGAATTTAGTATAAGGAACCCAAATATCGCACAAGGGATAATATAAATTCATTTTACCTATGAGCCTATCCGAGGAATTTCATATCAAGAACCAAAGCAACACTCAATGACTAACATAATAACATTTTTCATATGATCAAATCCATGGAATTCCATATAAGTAACCCAAGTATCACCTATGTAATATAATAAACTCAATTCCCCTATGAGTCCATCCATGAAATTATATATTAGGAAGATAAGTATAAATCAAAGTGTAAGATAATTTATCTTCCCTACGAGTGCCTTAAATGTATTCTATATTAGGAAGCCAATTATCACTCAAGGTGTAACATAATTTATTCTATCTATTAGTCCATCTGGGGTAATATATATTAGGAAGATAACCATAATTCATTGAATAATATAATTAGTTATATCCTAAAAATTACCCCTGGGCATCATGAAATAATATCAGTAAAAAACGTTTTCTAAAGCTAGATTGTTGGAAGTTCCTATGGGAATCCAAATCTAATATCGCAATTTTCTAGGATCAATGTTAGAATACTAGTAAACACCACAGATATCAAAGTTGCATCCTCAAAAAATAGGTAAAAGAATAAATAAAATAGTGATTGTGATCGAATGCCTAAACCCACCGCTAATTCCATGGCTCCTCTTGATTTTATGTTTTGTATAGGTTCTCGAGTTACACCCACTACAATATCCACTTAAACTCGTAATGAAAAATATTATAGTTGGTCAAGCACTGGGGAACCCACTGGGACCCCTAGGACAACTCATAGAAGGGGAATCCTACTTGTGATCCTCAACAAGATCAAGATGGTTAGATGTATCCTACATGGGATCTTCTATTTTAGAACATAATAAAAATATAAACCTCTTAGTATCTTATTAGTAAAGTAAATTTAGAGGTATCACTCAGGAGATCCTCTAAAAAAATACATAGGAAGAGTCATCCTTATTAAGATCCTCAAGAATGACATATAAGAAAAGGCATTGTAATGCCTCATGATTTTATGAGATAGATTCCTTTAAATTTATTTGATGTCAATTTTTGTACGCTGCATAAAAATTAAAATGTGCTTCTCACGATGCCATCTAGGTTTGTGGTATATGCAAAACAATGTATGGATTGTGTTACACACAATTTTGATTTCTTTTAATAGAATTTATTTCACCAACAAATGATATTTAGATAACAAAAAAAATAATTATCTTATATTATTACGTAACCATTATAATAGCAGTTATGAATAATATTAACCGAATTATGAAAATATGCTTAGTTATTTGGTGAGAAGTTAATTATAAATGAACATAAAACCCTTTTTAAATAAAAGGAAATGTTTTTATGGAAAACTATTTAAATTAAATTAAGTGAGTTTATAAAATAATAAAATAACAATTTATGTATTTTAATAATTAAATATATATTTAATATATTCAATCTAATATTAAAAATTAATCACAAATTTTTTCTATACATGATATAAGAACAAATTCAATTTTTTTGGATAAAAGAATTACTTTTTAAAAAATGAAATTTTGTCACCTTTTGATGACACAACCATATTAAATATAGTTTTTAAAACATTTATAAGATACATTTGAAAAAACAATATTCTCGGGAAGCGGGACATCAAAATTTAGTTTGGATAAATTTTGGGTATTTATATGATAACATTCATATTTAAATAAATAGTGGAAAAATACTGCATTTTAATTCAAAATTATTTTTTCAAATAATTAATTTATACTGTTATACTATACTTTTAATTGGTTTTAATATATAATCATATTAATTTATTTTCATTTAAAACAATTTTCGTCATTTTAATTAATTTCACATTGAAATTGTATATAAAAATAAGTCAATATTTTGATGGTTTTTACTTTTTAAAACTCCATTTTCTCATTCCCAAAAAAGGATTAATTTTAATTTCATTATGAAAAACTCCTTATTTAAAATTTTGAGAAATGGATTCCATATTTTGAATCAGTGGGTACAAGCAATTTCAATATATTTCCTTTGTTTTTTGGACATTATGAATAACTAAGGTAGTTTTTTTGAAACAGTTAAAGGAAAATCAGGTAATTTAGGTAAGAAATTAATATGATAAGGACAATAAAATTACCCTAACACCTTCCAAAATACTATTTCATGAGTTATATTCGACCCTAAACACCTATGGATCGGAATATACTCATTTAATTTACTTTTTTCTATGAACATAATATACATATTACTAAAATAAAAGAAAGTTACATGAAACTGACAAAATGTCACTCGCTTAATTATTATAAGCATAATAGTATTAATATAGTGATAAACATGATAAAACATTTATAATAAATATTATGAATAAATTTAATGAAAGTATATATATACATGTAATTTATTTATAATTTTTAGAGGATAAATAATTAACTTAAAGGCTAATACAATGATGATGCATATATTATTTAATAGATGAAAAATCAATAAACTAATTTTTATTAAAATAATAATAAACCATAAAAGACACAAAAACATTAAAAATATTATTGGACAAGTATATATCGACCGTAATCATCAAATGGTATAGTTATTTACCATTTTAAACCTAATTAAAACGATTATAACATTTATATTATTTTATTTAAATTAGAGTCAATGTTGACATCTTGAAATTTTTAATATTATATCATTTTAAATATTTGTTTACAAAAACTATTAATTAAACTATTAATAATCTTATAGAATCTATAATATATATATATATATATATCATGGTCTTTTATTTTTAATTTTCAGTAACAAATATGCATATTAAGGAATTAATCAAAACCGATGCAGTAATTATTTTCTCAAGGGAATTATAAAATTAATTATATTAACAATATTAAAATAAATATAATTTGGGATAATTAATATTTCCAATGAATTTTATAGATGAAAATGACCCCCTAGGGATATAATAAAATATTTTTTTCGATTTTATAATCGTATATTGATATTTTTAAAAATCCATGAATTGAATAGTTTAAAAATTCAATCCATTGACATTTTGTCCAAATAATGTTTTATTAAATTATTTAAAAATAATAATACATATTTTAAAATAAATAATAATAATAATATTTATAAAATATTCTAAATTATTAATTCATTGTATATTTGAAATAAAATAAGTAAAATTTAAAACTTTTAATATTAGAAAGTTTCTTACCTTAGTAAAAAATTAAAATACATAATTAAGAACTAATTAATAAGATAATGTTTAAATTGACATAATAAATTGTATAAATTTTATTGGTTTATGATATTAAATTTTTTTCATATATTTGATTATAATATATCTCATTTTTATACTATTCATATTTATTTTCAAATTATTTAAATTTAATAGTTTTAGAAATTCCAAAAGTTCTCTTCATCTCAATTATAAAAGGGGAACTCCTCTTTTTTATATTAACACCCCATTGTGCAATGATGTTCAAAAAAAATCTATTAGATTACCTTATAAACATCCCTAGTCACATTATAGAGGTTTTTTATTCTCAAAAGATCGACACTAGGGTTCATAATAGGGGATTTAGAGAGTGACTACCGAAAAAGAGGTAACTTCCTTACCGATTTTTCAAAATCACTTCTTCTTATACATCACCATATTATATCTTTTCTAGTATAATATAAAAAAAGTAATATATATATTATGATATGTTATTGTGGTTATGAAACAACCATATTCCACCTTCTATCCATCCACGTCTACCTATGTATGACCTACCATCTCCCCGCCATGGTGTAATATTTTTTTAATCACCACATTATTTTGATGGGTATAATAATGGAAGTAATATAAATATATAATAATTATAAAATTATACTTATTCCTGAAACAACATATATACCATTAAATTCCATAATTATTACTATTAAGGAAATGCTACTATCGCTTGAGCGTAGGTACAGACTACCATCTTCCCAACGTGATGAGAATAATTTCCCTTATTCACCATTCAAGAATGATAAAATAAATTTATAGAATGAATAGATATTATATATAATTCCTTAATTAAAATCCTAAAATGATATAACTATAACTTATTAATAATAAGTCATACTTATACGACAAAACATGCATAGAAAATATGAACCAATTAACACTCAAAAGAAGAGTAATAATGAAATATTTTTAAACGGGTGATAATATAATCACATATTATACGATAAATATAAATATAGATATATAATTAGATAATGTCAATATTTAATCAATTATACATGATTATTTATTATATAAAAAGAATCCCTGACCTATGTTAGGGTAATTTCATCTCACTTTTTATTTTTTTGAGATACATTCCTTATGCAACACTCATTTCATTTGTATGGTGTACATGCATCCCATGAAATATTCTATGATATTTTTACATTTATTTATGGGTATTTACATATCCATTTTATGATATATATTTCATGGTGTTTCACGATTCAAAAGATACCAAATTAGTAAGGTAGGTTCTGTCTCAATTTTCCTTCATTGAGATACATATTTGTTTATGCACCAATATTTTTTTAAAAGGTGTATATACTACAATTTGACAAGTTATCTAAGAAATTAATTTATTTTAATTATATTATATGATTCTTTTTTTATTATTTTTAGGGGGAATAATGATTCAAAAGTTTCAAAGTGTTGTGGGACACTTTGAAATTTTGGTAGAGTATTTTCCTCAAGAAATGTTTTTAGAAGATCTCTTCAGATCATTTTTAGGAAAAATTATTTTAATTTAATTTTTTATGTTATAAAATTATCCTATATATTATTTCAAATATATTTAAAAAAATCTCAAAAAATATTTATATTCAAAAATAACATTTATCAATAAAAAGCATATTTTCCTCGATAATTGTTTTCAATAGTTATCTGAAAATTATTTTCCATATAAGACCATGTTATTTGATATTACTTATGTTTTATTTCAGATGTTAACTAATGATGAGATTTATATTATTTCTCTTAATTGTTTACTTTTTTTATGGATTGGTACTAATGAATTTTGTTTCTTTTCCATGAGTTATTCTATAAGGAAGTGTTTTTTGAACCCCATTTATATTCATGGGTTATGAATAATATATGTTATTGGGGAACACATAATAATGATTTCATTATGATATGGGTGGTGCCTATATCGTGTTCCAATGCTTTGGGTTAACATTTATATCTAATGATATAAACATGATTAGAATGACAATTAAATTCAGTTCAGTAATACAGGGCTAAAACAATAAGTAAAGCTGGTTCAGTAATACATGGTTGGAATGAAGAGTGAACATTGTTCAGTATATGAAATTTTTCACTACTATGGTATTGGAATCTATTACATGGATACTATGGAAATCATATTGAGTGTTTATTTGTCTGTCAAAAATTCTATTTCTTGTTGATATGTTAGGATTACATGTATTATGTTCCTAATTTCCTTTTGATTCAAGTCTTATAAACATCTTATTATTATTACACGACTCATATTTAGGATCTTTGACATTCATGTTATGATCTTTTACTGTTATTCTCATGTTACCATACCCAAATGTTTATTATTATTCTTACATATCTCTACTATTTACCCATACTAAACATTTCATCTCAAACTTTCTTATTTTTATTTTCCCCAAGTTAAGAGTAAATATGTTAAATGAGTTTTTTCTATAATTATATCACATGGATTATGTTTATGACCCCATTTGAAATAAGAAAAGATTGACATAGTGTGACTTTTTTATGAACCTAATGTTTTTGAACCACCGTTTCTACAGTTTTTTTCTAATTTTGTAAAGCTATAAACCTAAATTGTCCTTGAATTCATGAGATATACCTTATATTACCTTTTATGTTATACGTTTTTATGGATTAAAACTGCATCAAATTTGTAAATTTTATGTCTTTAGTGCCGAATCTGGAAGTGTGGATTATGGGCTATTACATTTTGTATCAAAGCAGGGTTTATACAACTTTGGATAATTGTATTCTTACTTAAGAGCTTTTCATACCATTATTGGCTTATAATTGTAGTTTCGAACATAATATCATTGTCTTAGAACCCCCTTTATGGATTTTGGTTATGAAATTTTAATGTGATTAACACTATTTTAGAGCCATATAGCTTTTTAGTTAATTTGGGGTTATTGAATTTTTTGGATGCAAAATTATTTTTATGATCCAACCATTGAGTTTAAAATATGTTATGGTTATTATTTAGGATTTTTTTTTCTCATTTTGGTAATGTTATATGAAATTTTCAGTTTGAGAAAATGGGAAACCCATTGGAAGTCTAAAAACATGTCACATACGATAAGGCTACGAGAATCAAACCCACAACCAAAGGGAGACAAGGTTTTATCACTTACCACTAGCCTAATTAATGTCCTTGGTTAGTATGCCTTTTTATTTTTCATTAAATGATTTGTTATTATAATAATAAGTTTATTTTGGTAACATATGTTCTATGAAATTTGTATCCATAATATTGGAAAATGATTTGTGGTCTAAGTGATAAATATTATTTTGGAACATGTTCACTATTTTGGGAACTTTATATGATTATGGTAAATATAATAAAATGGTGTTTTAATTGAGTAGTAATAGTATAATTATTTTTTTGAAGAATCTATGATTTTAACTGGTTATATATGGGGAATAATTTATTTATGGAAATGATTAACCAATTAGGGAGAATTTTCAATTAGGTTAATTAATTTTTTATATAAGATATTAAATGTGGTTGATATTATTTGGAGATAAATGCTAAAAATTAGATTTAATGATTATGTTCACAAATTCTTAGAAAATTTATGTTAAAATATCATTCAAGAAATTCTCATGTGTAGTTATTTGTGTAATGGTATATATTGAACTTTTTTTATTACTGTAGAATTTTGGAGATTGAATTACTTTTTCATCACATAAGGTTTATGATTTTGTGGAATAATCATATATTATAGAAAATTTTTTGGTTAATGTATAAAGATAGGATAAATATATAGTTTATCTTTTGGGGTTATGTGAGTCTCTAGGAGTTGATTCTAGTGATTCTAGTGTGGAAAAATCATATTGAATACTCATCATTTAGAATACAAGATGAGTGTATGGTGGAAATTGATTAAAGGATTAAACAATAATTTTCATGTAAGGTACTAATATAATTCCTTAAAAATATTAAAGAGGTATAAATAAAGATTTACCATTTAAATGTCCTCATATTAAATCAATTTTATTTTTAAACTATCGCAATTTTATGTTTTGTGATTATTAACTTTCACCTAACATTGTTTTTTATCTCTCTCTAACAAAATTTATTGAGCAATTTCATTTCCATATTAATGTAATCTGATATGTTAACATAGTAGTTGTTATATAATTTGACTATAATACTTAAATTTCAATCATTTAAAATCATAAACATATTAATCCTTTTATATGATGTGGGTTTCTATCATTTCACAAACCCAATGAATTTCGAGGGAGAAATTCATTTTAACGGGGGATAAAATGTAACACCCTTAGATTTTATGATATATTTTTTTAAAATTTATATGATTTAATGTGTTATACAATACACTAATATTATGTTTCACTACATGTAACTCTGTCTTAGCTTGGGTATATGCAACACTATGATTAACTTGTGTCATAAACAATTTTTTTTTATTTTGATAGAATTATTTTCATCAAGGACCGAGATTAAGAATATAAATAGTTATTATTATTTTACCTTATAACCTAACAATTATAATATTGGATATGAATATAATTAACCTAATAATTAAAATATTCTTAATTATTTTGTGATAAATTTATTTTAAATGATCATAACACAATTTTTAAATAAAAGAAAATGTTTTTCTAAAAAACTATATTAATGTAACTAAGTGAATTTATAGAATAATAATATATATAATTATGGTTTTTTTATTCAAATATATGTTCAATTTTTTCAATATAACGGTAATAACTAATCTTATATGTTTTTTAGATAAGATATATGAATAATTTCAATTTTTCGGCTAAAAATGTAATTTTCAAAAAAGAAGATTTTCCTCCTTTTGATGGTAGGCCAATTTTAAATTTAGTTTTTGACACTTTTATAAGTTAAATTAAGAAATATAAAATTCTTATTTGAATAGTGACATCATAATACAGTTTGGATAATTTTTTTGTACTTTTATGATTACTTTCATATTTTATTGAATAGTAAAACAATACTGCATTTTAATTGAAACATCCATTTCATCTAGTTAATTGATATTGTTAGATTATCATTTTAGTTGGTTATAAAATATAATTTGATTATGTTTTTATCATTTAATCCCCTTTTTTCATTTTATGTAATTTCATTTTGAAATTTTATATAAACACATGTCAATATTTTGATGAATTTTACTTTTTAAAAACTCGTTTTCTCATTCCCTCAACGGGATTAATTTTATTTTAGTTACATAATATTATATGTTTAAAACATAAAAAAATGTATAATTTTTTCAAATTGGTGTGTCCAAATAATTTTAAAAATTTAATTTTATTTTGTTATATTATTAATAGAGACGACAATAATTTTTATTCCTTACAGTAAATGGTAAATCACATAATTTAGGAAACAAATTAATATGATAAGGACAATACAATTACTATAACACCTACCGAGGTCATATTAGATGAGTAAAAATCTACCCTTAATACCTAAGTATTATAATTGACACATTTAATGGACCCTGTTTCCATAAAAATGATATAAATAATATTAAAATAAAAAAATGCGACATGAAAGTGACAAATTATCACCCTATTTTATCTTATTTGTATAAAAGTTTTAATATAGTCATAAACTAAATAACAAATATATAATAAATACTATTAATAAATATAATGAAAAAATATATTTAATTAAATATATTTATATTTTTTAGATTCTATATAATTACCTTAAAGGCTTATACCATGATGTTGAATAAATTATATAATTGATGAAAAATCAATAAACTAATTTTTATTAAAATTATAATAACCATTACAATATGAAAACACATGACAAAATATTATTTATCATGTATATCTAAACCATAATCATCCAAATAATGAGTTATAGTATAAGTACCCAACCTTAAAACATTACTTAATCTTGAATTAAATGAATAATTCACATTGAGGAACTTTTTAGGTTTAGAGTTTTGGAGAGTTAGGAAATAACTATTACATTTCAAAAGATAAAAAAGTAGACACTTCTACATATTTTCCATCATAAAACAAAAACTCTTAAGAAGAAACATGTATACCTTCATGTTTTAGATAGCTTGTCTTTCCTTGATCCCATCCTTGACCCTATTCATCTTTAAGTCCTGTGGAAAACATTTCAAAAACATGGGATGAGAATAAAAAGATCAGTAAGGGATATAAAAAATATGGAATGAAAACATTAGTCCATGTATACAAAAGAATCAATGAAATAATACTTTACTCTTAAATCATAAGCACTTTAACAAACCTCATGAAATCATAAGATTTATGAATAACTCATAGAAATCATAAGACGTAAAGGTAACTTGAGGCATTCATAACATTCTTACGTAGGGAGTAACCCTCATGGTTACGTTTGGAATACCCATCATAGTATATTCCCTAAATCTCTTCAGATAAACCATAGTGTTTAACTCCTTCGCGTTACCTAATGCATTGGAGACCTATCACGGGCTCACCCGCCCTTAGTTTATCACAGAACAACCCGATTTCATAAACATTTCCGAAGAACCATAACAAAATCACAAAACATAAAAAATGCATAAAAGAAACATAAAATTTCCACATTTCAATCACAAGAGATCGCATCATGATATTATCATAAATAAAAACATCTAATAAAATCATTAAAACTCTATGAGTGAAAAATCCATTTATACATTGAGAATATTAAAAGAAGACATTTAAAAGATATTTTAGAATCAAAGTGTCACATACCACATTGAAACATTTAAAAGGGTTTTAAAACATTCATGTCCATATAAATAATTCCTTAAATCAATTTTTTAAACATTGACATGGATGATAACTGTTTAATAGAATAAATCATTAAAACCATTTAAAATAATGTTTTAATAAAAATTTTCTTTTCCAATTTGAACATTTAAATTATAAGCCACATTAAAGTAAACCATTTTCAAAACATTTAAATGAAATTAGTATAGACATAATATTGATATGGAAAGTCAAAGGGGATGTATATACACTTTATAAAAGAATAAAAGTGCATATCATTAAGAAATGTCTCAATGAGAAGAAATTGAGATGTAATCCCAATCAAGGATCATTCCATTAGAGCAAGGATAAATAAATGACATAATTATGTGTGAAAAATATAAATACACCAAATATAAGTGGATAATCAGTGTAAAACAGTCATATGTCATCCACACATATTCATAGCATGACATAATCAAGAAGTAGAGGTTTAACCAATATAATTTAAATTGGGTTAAGAAGTTCCCTTGAAAATATTTGATAGCCTAACATCATCACATAAAATTTTAGAAAAAGAGTTGATGAGAGAGATAAAGGGTATCTAATCACTTTGACATAAAATTTACAGCAGCAAGGATATATAAGGACATATCCCAATATAAGAAGATGTAATTTAAAAGACAAAATAAAAAGAAGTCTTTTAAAAATAGGAGGGTGAAAGGTTCCCTTACCGACTTGGGTAACATTCGAAACGTACACCCCATGAAAGAAGGACTATGAAACATTGATGTAAATATTCATAAATGAACGGTTATTAAACAAAGAGTAGAATAATGGGAAGTACGTACACCACTTAAAGGAAATGGTGTAAAATGAAGAATAAATTTCACGGGAATAAAAGTGAGATGAAAAATCCCTTACAAAAACTCGGCAGCCTAACGACGCCACATAAAACTTCCAAAAATGGATTTGTGAGATAAAATAGGGTATCTCATAATATGAAAATTAAAAGTACAGAATGGGGAATATAAAAGAACATCTCCAAATATAATAAATATGATCTTAAAATAAATGACATAAAAGAGAGTACTTAAAAAGAAAGAGAGAGGTAGGATCCCTTACCTCAAGTCCAACTTGTCATGTTCGTTTCTTTATATTCTTGAATAATAAACATTGGGATATTTATAATTTCTTAAGGACCTCATTTAAATTTTATTATTCAATTCATATCACATATTATAATTTTATAATAATTAGTTAATCATGTGAGTTCATATCAGATGTTTTTGTCGATGTTTGGTACATGAGTCAAAAATGAACTTGTTTGAAAATGATTGTCCATGTAGTTATAATTAAATAATCTCCAGAATAGTATTAATGATTAAAATATCATATATATCCAGTACATATTCATTTTATACTATTCCATATCATTTGGAGATAAAAATAAATGAAATTCACCTTTCATGGAGATGGTAGGCCGTACGTATGCATAAACACTACTTTCATTTATTTGTCATATTAATTGAATTAAAAATAAATGATATATATATATATATTATAATTAAAGTATAATATATATGTTATATGGGTCACATATTTTCATTAATTTCATTCTTTATACATTCCATGTATTGTATGAACGAGTCACATCACCTGAGGGGGTGGTAGTCCACACTTCCTCGTAAGAAATTATCGCATTTGCACAACCTACAAAGCATAAAGGTATGTTTTAAATATAAAATTCAGAAGCATTTATAAAACATAAATACCATATATATCATATATAAAATACAGTGACATCATAATGGCCACCATGAAAGGTGTTTAGAGTAGATTGAACAATCATCGTTTCGTGAGTTAGTAATTCTCCATCCACATAAACAGTATGTTCTTTAACAATTAGACGGAGGTGTGTGTAAGTGTAGCTCGAATTTTCCACATAAAAACATACTATTATATTGAATATACTGGTGTTGTTACAAAATAAAGGAATAAAAATAGTTTAGGGGGTTGGAGAAGCAAAATAAAACAAATGAACAAAAGAGAAGACATTACCTTTAAATCGGGTAACTCCTCTTGGTTTGAACCAAAAGAGTTTCTTAAAGAGCTTTCTGCCTATGGTAAGGCTTATATAATGAAGAGATGGATGTTGAGAGATTAAATGGGTAGTGTTTGTCCAAGACAATGCCTTGAGAGTTGTGGGTAAGGTGGTAGAGGTGGGGGCCTTTTATTAGAGTGAGGAGGGGCACTCTTGGAATATTATAAAATGTAACTTTATTATAAAATGAGTTTCGGATTTTAAAGGTCCCACAATGATATATTTCTAGGATAAGATGATAAGGTTTCGAAATAAACCCATCCAATAGGTTTTTTAAAAGTGTATGTTTTTTATTTTACTTTATCTTTTTATTTTATTTAAATCATTCATTAATGAGGTAATCACTGCATCATCATGGTGTCATAAATAAGTTAATTTATTTAATATCTAAAAATTATAGAAAAACTACAATTATGTAGTAAATATATTTATCTTTATAATTAATATTTATAGTCTAATAGATCATTTACACAGACAAAACTAAAATTGTTTTACTAGGGTGATACATATATTGGTTATACTTTCCTTTTAAAAAACAAAAAATGATAAGGTGTCACTATCACCCAAAAGTGATTTCATGGGGTCCGAAAGATTGGAATAAGGCATCCCATGGTTGTTCATGACACAACCAGTAGCATTATGACACACTTTGGTGTCATTTTATATTATTATGATATTATTTTATTACCCTTAACTACATGATTACTAATTAATCACGATAATTAAAGATAATTACCGTTGTTACTATTCATAATGTCCAAAAACAAAAGCATATTAAGTAAATAATTTGGACCATTTTATTCCAAATATGGAATCTATTTTACCAAATTACAAACACAAAAATTGTAGTAATTTTTTAAAAATAATTCTCATTTTAAAAACCAAAGACTGGTTTTTAGGAAGTAAAATCTATCAAAATATTGATTTGCTTTTGCATCCAATTTATAAGTTAAATTAAATAAAAAGACTAACATTGTATTAAATTATAAAAACATAATTAAATTACACCTTATGACCAATTAAAACGACAATATAACTATTCGGATGAAAAGGCAGTTTTGAATTAAAATGCAATATTTTTCACTATTCATTAAAAATGAACATTTTTCAGAAAAATACCAAATATTAACCCTAAGATTTATTTGATATTCAAAATTCGAAAATTATATCAATTTAACCAAATTATAAACATATAAGTTTCATTAATTAAGTTTATAATCAATTCCCGTAGTCAAAATAAATAGCGTGTTTTTAAGAAACATCATCTATCAAAATATTGACACTTGTTTATGTCCATTTTCAAAGTGAAATTAATTCTAATGACCACCATTGGATTAAATGGTAAAAATATATTCTGATTTCACTTTAAAACCGATTAAAAAGATAATCTAACCATATAAATGGATTTGATGAAAAAGTAGTTTTGAAGTATAATGCAGTATTTTCCAATATTCATTAAAAATGAACATTGTCAAAAAAATACCAAAAATTTATCCGATGTAAATGTCAATGTCCCAATCCTAAATAAGGATTTTATTTTTCCAAATATAACATATAAAAGTGAAAAAAATTAGATTTAAAAGGGTTCACCATCAAGAGGTGGTTAAAACCATCCTTTAAAATTATAAGAGTATTTATTCTTAAAATTGGATCCATTTTCATTTTAAGCCTCTAAAATTTATTGCATAAATGTAAAAATATTTAACAAAAATATGTAATCATTTTTTAGTTAGTTATATTAATTCCCTCCATTACAATAACTAGGCGTTAACTATTATTTAAAATAGTATTATTATATTATTAGTGTGCAACGTAAGATTTCAAAGAAACTCGGTGTTGCGTATTGGGTATGCCATCAAGCATATCATTCCCTTTAATGTAATATTAACATTTTATTCAAAAATATTGATATATATTAGAATATAATATTCATTATTTACTCCGGATGTTACATCCTTCCCCTTTTGGAAATTGCATCCTCGCAATTTAAAAATTGGGCTTAGAAACATCATTGAATGTCCCACATCGGAAAAAGAGTCGGTAAAACTATCACTTTAAAATAAATAAAGATAAGTACAAAGGTCACCCGAGTTAACCCATACTAGGACTCCATGTATGAAAACAAGGATATGGAAGAAAAAACAAAGGGTCAAGTTCTGATGGAGAGTGATAGAAAACATGATTAGGAGAAAGTTAACCACCATAAAATCACAAACATGTGATGGGTTAATTGGTATTTGATTCCCCCATAGGAAAAGTTAACTGACAACATTTTTGTATTAAGTTTCTTTTCATTGAAGAATTTATTTATGGGATTAACTAATACATAAGGAAACATACTTACTTGTCATATAGACTTTCATATTTTACTAGATTTTTAACAGAAACTCATATTTCCTCCAAAAGATGAGTATTTAGGAAGACTTTTTCGAATTAAGAGTGCTAAAATCAACTTCAAGAGAATCACATAATCCACATAAGATGAACTATATATTTCCCATGTCTTTAGACCTTAAGAATAACTATAATGATTAGTACAAGATTAGACAATCCCCAAAAAGGATAATCTTTTACAAAAAGAAAAACTACTCTTAATCTCAAAAATTTATCCAACAAAACCAAAAGTTCATTAAAGACCATTCAATAAAAAGCTATCAATAAAATACTTCAAATTAATCAAAACTAATATTGAAACCCAAATCTCAGAAGGATTTTATCACATAGTATTCCAAGTTAAATCTTAGCATTTATCTCTAAATAACAGCAGTTTCTCTTAAAGCCTCGTATTGAAATGTAATTAACCTAATCCCATATTCTTCATTATAGGATAATAATTTTCATAAATAAACCAAATATTCATATTTCCACAATAAAAACATAGATTCTTCCAAAATAAAATTACACCATTTCTCCTCAATTGAAATCCCAAAGTATTCTATTTTCTATAGGCATATATTGTTTCTATGAAAGAGTGAAAATCTTCCAAAATAACCTTTATTACTCAGTTAGCAAATCATTTTCCTATGATAAGGATATCCATTTAATAAAATATAAGTTCCCAAAGTCAACATATTCTTAATCCATAAAATCATTTAACCTAAAATTATAAGTTATACTAACTAGGTACTTCACATAGGCTAGTGGTAGGTCATGTTCCCTTGGCGCCCTTCGGTTGTGGGTTTGATTCATGTGGCCTTGCCGGACACGACGTGTTGTCACCCATCTTATGGGTTGTCCTTTTTATAAATCTAAAAAACAACCCTAACATGTTTTAGCCTAAATGGTTTCCTTATAACTCTCATTTTCATCCAAATTCATTGTGATCTCAATATCTTAATTCTTGATGTATTATTTCACCATAAAAAAATAAAATAAAACAATCCCCAAAAAAGAAGAACATCATACCTTGATCATGGTCTCCATTTGGTTTCATCGTCATATTGTTCACGTAGGTAGAAGGTCCATACATCACAACAATGAATTAGAGATCCTTCAAAATCATTTGCTTCCTCTATACAAATACACCTTGTAAAACATGGGTCATATGGGTGTTCACAGAAAAACAATTTGGGAAAATAATCATGTATGACATATAATTTCAAAACATCTGATAACAAATGATATCTATAAAATATTCTGATCGAATTTGATTTGAAACGTTCAATTAATGGTCTTTTTAAAATACCATAGGTATGTGCTGAGAGACTATATTTTAAAAGAAAATACAAATAGGTTGCACAAGGGTCTCCTTCTTCATCACCTTCATTAAAATCATAATATGCTTTAAAATATTATGATAAGGTAAATTACTTGAAAATGACTTGATAATATCTATATTTCTTGAAAATATGAGAATATTGTGAAAATACGATTTGTCTAAATACAACCCATGATCCACGATGATAACGAGATATAGTGGAGGAGTTTGATATCTCAAACAGCTGCTTTCAAGTGAGTTGTATTCTAGAAATAGTTCCACAATCATCCGAACATTACTTTGCAATAATTATTACAATAAAATCATCAGGAAGAGATAAGAATGTCGTTTGAGATCCTCCTCCATCCATTTCCTTGATCTAAAAATGTTATAAAACAAGTATTTAACTAAGATAATAAACATAGGGACTAATCATGTGTCTATCGAATACTCTTAATCCCTAAAGTTGTCTAAACCGACATTTGATACCAACTATAAGGACCCAGCCTTTAAACATTACTTAATCTTTAATTAAATGAATAATTCACATTGAGGATCTTTTCAGGATTATAGTTTTAGGGAATTAGGGCATTACTATTACATCTCAAAAGATAACAAAGTAGACAATTATACTCAGTTTCCATCATTAAAAAAACTCTAAAAAAGAAACATGTCTAGTTCCATGTTTCAGATAGCTTGTCTTTCCTTGATCCCATCCTTGACCATATTCATCTTTATGTACTGTGGAAAACATTTCAAAAACATGGGATGATCAAAAAAAGCTCATTAATGGATATAAAAAATTATGGAACGAAAACTTTAGTCCATGTATACATAAGAATCAATGAAATCATACTTTACTCTTAAAACATATGCACTTTAACAAACCTCATGAAATTATATGATTAAGGAATAACTCATAGAAATCATAATACGTAAAGGTAACTTGAGGTATTCATTAAATTCTAACGTAGGGAGTAACCCTCATGGTTACATTTGGAATACCCATCATAGTATATTCCCTAAATATCTTCAGAGAAACCTTAGCGTTTAATTCCTTTGCATTACGCAATGCATTGGAGAGCTATCTCGGGCTCACCCACCCTTAGTTTATCACGGAACCACCCAATTTCATAAAAATTGCCCAAGAACCATAACATAATCACAAGACTTAAAACATTCAAAAAAGAAACATAAAATTTCCACATTTCAATAATAAGATATCACATAATGATATTGTCATTAAAAAAACATATAATAGTATTATTAAAGCTCTATGAGAGGAAAATCCATTTATACTTTGAAAATATTAAATGAAGACATTTAAAAGAGATTTTATAATAAAAGTGTCCCATACCACTTTGAAGATTTTGAAAGGGTTTTAAAAAAATCATGTCCCTAAAAATAAATCCGTAAAAAAAATTTAAAACATGTACATGGATGATAAATGTTTAAAAGAATAAATCTTTAAAACCATTTTAAACAATGTTTTAATAAAAGAGTCCTTTTCCAATTTGAACATTTAAATTATAAGCCACATGAAAGTAGACCATTTTCAAAACATTTAAATGACTTCAGTATACACATAATATGGATATGGAAAGTCAAAGGGTTTGTATATACACTTTATAAAAGAATAAAAGTGCATATCATTAAGAAATTTCTCAATGAGAAGAAATTGGGATATAATCCCAATCAAGGATCATGCCATTAGAGCAAGGAAAAAGAAATGACATAATTATGTGTGAAAAATATAAATAAACAAAATATAAGTGGATAATAAGTGTAAAATAATCAGATGTCATCCACACATATTCAGAACACGACATAATTAATAAGTAGAGGTTTAACCCAAAGAATTGAAACTGGGTTAAGAATTTACCGTGCAAAAATTTCATAGACTAACGGCGTCACATTAAATTTTAGAAAAAGTTTTGATGAGATAGATAAAAGGTATCTCATCACTTGGACATAAAATTTACAGAAAAAATGATATATAAGAAAATATCCCAACATAATAAGATGTAATTTAAAAGACAAAACAAAAATAAGTCTTTTAAAAATAGGAGGGTGAAAGGTTCCCTTACCGACTTGGGTAACTTTCCAAACGTACACCCCATGAAATAAGGACTATAAAACATTATTGTAAATACTCATAAACAAAATTATATTACACAAATAGTATAATAATGGGATGTACTTACACCACTCAAAAGAAATGGTGGAAAATGTAGCATGAATCTCACGGGAATAAAAGTGAGATGAAAAATCACTTACGAAAACTCGGCACCCTAACGACGCCAATTAAAACATCCAAAAATGAATTTATGTGATAAAATAGGGTCTTTCATAATGTGAACATAAAAAGTACATAATGAGTAATATTAAATAACAACCCCCAACATAAGAAATACGAGATTAAAAGAAATGACATAAAAGAGAGTACTTAAAAAGAAAGAGAGAGGTTGGATCCCTTACCTCAAGTCCGACTAGTCTTGTTCGTTTCTTTATATTCCTGAATAATAAAATTTTGTCAATTTATAATTGATTAAATACATCATTTAAAGTTTCTTATTCTATTCAGATCACATATTATAATGTTATAATAATTAGTTAATCATGCGATTTCATATCAGATGTTTTTGTCGATGATTGGTACATGAGTCAAAAATGAACTTGTTTGAAAATGATTTTCAATGTTTCTATAATTAAATCATCTCTAGAATAGTATTAAGGATTTAAATATCACATATATCCAATACATATTCATTTTATACTATTCCATAACATTTGGATATAAAATAAATGAAATGCACTATTCATTGAGATGGTAGGCCGTATGTATGCTGGAACGCTACTTTCATTTCTTTGTCATATTAATGGAATTAATAAGAAATAAGAGATATATATTATAATTCCAGTATAATATATTTGTTATACAGGTCACATGTGTTCATTAATTTCATTCTTTATACATTCAATGTATTGCATGAATGAGTCGCATCACATGAGGGGGCAGTAGTCCACACTTCCTCGTATGAAATTATCACATTTTCACAACATGAAAAGCATAAAGGTATGTTTTAAATATAAAATACAGAAGCATATATAAAACATAAATACTATATATATCATATATAAAATATAGTGACATCATAATGGCCACCATGAAATGTGTTAAGAGAATATTGAACAATCATCATTTCGTGAGGCAGTAATTCGCTATCCACATAAACAGTATGTTCTTTAACCATTAGATGGGGGTCTGTGTATGTGTAGCTCTAATTTTTCTCATAAAAACATCCTATTAAATTTAAGATACCGGTTTTTTTATAAAATAAAAGAATAAAAATATTTTAGGGGGTTTGAGAAGAAAAATAAACCAAATGAACATAAGAGAAGACATTACCTTTAAATCGGGTAACTCCTCTTGGTTAATACAAAAGGGTTACTTGAAGAGATTTCTTCCTAAGGTAAGTCTTATATGATTAAGAGAGAGATGTGGAGAGATTAAATGAGTAGAGTTTTTCCGATCCAATGGCTTGAGAGGTGTGGGTAAGGTGGTAGAGGTGGGGGCCTTTTATAAGAGAGAGGAGGGGCACTCGTAAAATGTTATAAAATGTTACTTTATTATAAAATGAATTTCAGATTTTAATGGTCACAAAATGATATATTTAGAGGATATGGTGATAAGGGTTCCAAATCCACCCATCCAATAGGTTTATGTCAAGTGTATTTCTTCGATTTTATATTATATTTTCATTTTATTTAAATCGTCTATTAATGAGGTAATCGTTGCATCATCATGGTGTCATAAATAAGTTAATTTATCCAATATCTAAAAATTATAAAACAAATACCATGATGTAGGAAAATTTTTAGCTTTCCAATGAATATTTATAGTCTAAGAAATCATTTACACCAAAAAACTAATTTTTTTACTTGGGTGATACATACATTGGTTATACATTCCTTTTAAAAAACATAAAATGATAAAGTGTCACTATCACCCAAAAGTAATTCCATGGGGTCCCGAAGTTTATCACAAGGCATCCCATGGTTGTACATGACACAACCAGTAGAATTAGGACACATGTTGGGGTCATTTTATATTATTATGATATTATATTATTTCCCTTAACTACCTGATTACTAATTAATCACGATAATTAAAGATAATTACCGTCGTTAATATTCATAATGTCCAAAAACAAAAGCATCTTAATTACATAATGTGGACCTTCTAATTCCAAACATGGAATCCATTTTATCAAATTCCAAACACAAAAATTGTAGTAATTAATTTAAAATAATTCTCATTTCAAAATCAAAGACGGGTTTTTAGGAAGTAAAATCTATCAAAAGATTGATTTGCCTTTACATCCAATTTATAAGTGAAATTAAAAAAAAGACCAAAATTTTATTAAATTATAAAAAGATAACTAAATTACACATTAAGACCAATTAAAATGACAATCTAACTATATAAATAAACAGGATGAAAAGGGAGTTTTGAATTAAAATGTAGTATTTTTCACTATTCCTTAAAAATGAACATTTTTCAGAAGGATACCAAATATTCACCCTAATCTTTATTTGATATTACAAATTAAAAATTGATATAAATTTTACCAAATTAAAAACATATAACTTTCATTAATTAATTTTATAACCAATTCCCGTTGTCAAAACAAATAGCGTGTTTTTAAGAAACAACATCTATCAAAAGATTGACACTTGTTTATGTAAATTTTCAAAGTGAAATTAATTCTAATCACCAAAGTTGGATTAAATGGTAAAAATATATTCTTATTTCACTTTAAAACCAATTTAAAATATAATCGACCCATAGAAATAAATTTGATGAAAAAAAAGTTTTGGAGTAAAATGCAGTATTTTCCACTATTCATTAAAAATGAACATTGTCAGAAAAATACCAAAAATTTATTCAAAGTAAATTTCAATGTCCCAATTCTAAATAAGGATTATATTTTGTCAAATATAACATATAAAAGTGGAAAAATTTATATTTAATAAGGGTTATCCATCAAGAGGTGGTTAAAACAATCTTTTAAATTTATAAGAGTATTTATTCTTAAAATTGGATCCATTTGCATTTTAAGCCTCAAAAATTTATTGGATAAATGTAAAAATATTTAACAAAAACAAGTAATAATTTTTTAGTTAGTTCTGTTCATTCCCTCCATTACAACAGTTAGGCGTTAACTATTATTTAAATTAGTATTATTATATTATTAGTGTGCAACGTAAGATTTCAAAGAAACTCATTATTGCGTATTGGGTACGCCATCGAGCATATCATTCCCTTTAAAGTAATATTAACATTTTATTCTCAAATATTGATATATATTAGAATTTCATATTCTTTATTTACCCATGATGTTACATATAGTCCATTTAAAACTATAACAAAGTATTATAACATTTATACTACTTTATATAAATTGAAGTCAAAGTTTTCTTTTTCCAATTTTTTATACTATATAATTTTAAATATAGGGTTAAAAACATATTTTCCATAATAAATACTCTTATTTAATCTAGAAAATTTTTATTTATCAATTAATTTTTTTAAGATTTTTAGTGATCAAATATGTATATTAAATAATTATTCAAAACTAATGTAGTAATTATTTTATTAAGGGAAATATCAAATATATGATATTAAAAATAATAAAATAAATATAATTAGGGGTATTTAATGTTTAAAATTAATTTTATTGAAGGTCTTCACCACATATAAATATAATAAATTATTTTTTTTGAGGTTACCTTCTTATATTGATATTTCTAAAAATCCATGAAATTAACAGTGTCAAAATTTACAATAAAGATATTTTCCAAAATAATGATTTATTAAATTATTTAAAAATCATAAGAGACTTTTAGAAACACTAAATAATAATAATATTCTATAAAATATTATTAATTATTCATTTATGGTTTATTTGACATAAAATAAGTCAAATTCAAAACATTTAATATTGGATAGTTTATTTCCTTAGTAAAAATTAAAAATGATAATTAAGGATTACGTCATATGACAAGGATTAAATTGACATAAAAATTTTCTATATTTTATTAGCTTATGATATTATAATATATTAATCTCTTATATTTTAATTTATATAATTTTGGATGTATTTTGATTGATTTTTAAGTTATTATAAATTAATGGTTTTAGAAATTCAAAAACTGCCCCTCACCTAAATTATAAACAGGCACCTCCTTAATTAAATATTCACCCCACCATGATCCTTTATGTTCAAAATAAATCTTCATATTTAACATCATAACATACCTAGTCACATTATATAGGTTCTATTTTCTCAAAATACCAAGTCTAGTGTTCTTAAGAGGATATTTAAAGAGTGACTATGAAAAAATAGGTAACTACCTTACCGACATTTCAAAATAAATTACTCGTATACTTCATATTATTATTTTTTAAATTATAATATAGTAACTATAGTATTAAATATATTATTATATGTGATTATGGTCAAGTAGAAACCATATTCCACCTTTATCTGTCCAATGAAAAAAATTAAAACACTATGTGTGCATACATACGACCTACCATCTCCACGATGTGGTGTAATCAGTTTTACATCACCACATTATTTGGATAAGTATAATTATGTAAGTAATAGAAAATTATAATAATTATTCCATTATATTGATTCTAGAAACAACATATATACCATTCACTTCCTTAATTATTACTATTAAGGAATTGATACAATTGTCTGTGTGAACGTATTGACTATTGTCTCCACGACGTGATGTGATTCATTTTTCATATTCAATATTCATGAAATATTAAAAAAAATTACATTGTTTTTTTAATGAATAAATATGGTATTTAATACTTTAATTCCATTCCATAAACTATATAACTCTAAACTATGAATAATATGTTAGAACTATAAGGAAAAAATGTTTAAATAAGATGAAACAATTAAAACCTGAAAGAAGAGTAATAATAAAATATTTTTTACAAATATGATAATATGATCATATATGATATCATAAATATAAATATAGTTCTGGAATAAGATAATAATATTCATTAATCAATTATACAGGATTTTTTAATTCATACAAAGGAACCCCAACCTACGGTAAGGGAATTTCATCTCACTTTTTATTTCATTGAGATATAGGCCTTATTCACCTCTCCTTTCATTTGAGTCTTGTAAAGAAATCACATGAATGTATTATATAAATGGTTTACTTAAATTTATGTGTATTTAAATATCCATTTTATGATCTCTATTTCAAGGGGCTTCATGGGTCAAAAGTTATCAAATGTGTAAGGTAGTTTTTGTCTCAATTTTCCTTCTTTGAGACACAGGTTTTGTTATCCACCTATTTTCTTATACAAGGTGTATATACTACCATTTTACATTTTATATCCAGAATATCCTTATTTTATTTGTATTTTAAGCTTAGTTTGTTATTATTATTTCATGGGGACTTTTTATTCAAATGTTTCAAAGTGGTATGAGTCACTTTGAAATGTTTGATGGTTACTTTCCTCAAAAAAATGTTTTTAAAATATATCATTTTCTCATTTTCAAGAAAAATGATTTTAGAAAAACATTTTATGTTCTTATGTTTTCCACTACATGTTTTATAATCTATTGTGAAGAAAAAAAAATTAAAAACTTTTTTATGCTCTGAAAAAATTCAATTAAAAATGGACATTTTCCTCAAGAACTGATTTCAAGTGTTTTCTAAAAATTATTTCCCATCTTAGAAAATGTTATTTGATGTTACTTATGCTTTATTTGGGATATTAAAAAACTATAACATAATTATTCTTTATTTTAATGGTTCACATTTATTATGGATTGGTTGTTATTAATTTTGTTTCTTTTTCAATGAGTCATGCTATGATAAAGAGTTTTATGAAACCCATTACTTTTCATGGGAATTGAATTTTCTTTGTTCTTGTGTCACACATAATAATGAATTAATTATGAGATGTGTTGGACTATATCATGATATAATTAAATTTCTAATGATTAATATCTCATGAGATAGACATGACTAGAATGATAAGTAAATCTAGTTTAGTAATACAAGGAGGGAATGACAAGTAAATCTAGTTCAGTAATACGTGGCTGGAATGAGGAGTGAACTCTATTAAGTGGTGTACATTTTATACTATGATGGTCTTTGAATCGATTCATTGGCTACTACGGATATCATATTATGTGATTATTTTTCTACCATAAATTCCATGTCTTATTTATATGTTATTATTTCATTGATTACGATTCATGTCATATAAAAATAATATAATTATTACATGAATCCTATTTATGTTATTTTATATGCATGGTATGATCGTTTACAGTTATGATCATGTTTCCATACCCTAATGTTCATTATTATTCTTACATAACTCTCTTGTTTACCCTTACTGAGAATTTTAGCTCACCCTTTCTTATATATATTTTCCCTAGGTTAAGGGGAATGTTGTGAAATGAGTTTTCTCTATAATTATTTCACATGGATAATGTTGAGACCTAATTTTAAATTAAATAATCATGACATAGTGTGTTTTTATCTATGAAGCAGTTATTTATGAACTAATGTTTCTGTGATTTTGTCCAAATTATATAAAACACCAAACCTAAAAGGTCTTTGGGTACAAAAGTGATCCAATATTTTCCTTTTGATGTTGTGTGCTTTTATAAAAAAAATAAAGTCAAATTTGTAAATTTTATGTCTTTAGTGACGAATCTGGAAGTGTGAATTCTGGGTTATTACAAGCATCCTACATAGGGTCTTTTGGAAGATTAATCAAGATGAGGGATCGTACAGTGGTTAAATCATGTCAGATTGTATCTGATATAATCCATCTATAAATACTATGAAATCTTATTATGTAATAGGAATTATAAATGGGATCCTCTAGATAAAAAATTCAATGGACTATTTGCCTAAATAGAAAATTCATTTCAAAACCAATATAGAGAGATCGCTCTTAGACCATCTCAGATCAAGAGTATCACTCTCGAGAGATAAATGGATTCATTACAGGAGGTTAGGAATCCTCAAAAAGTAATATAGACCCCAAACATCATATAGAAGTCCCCAAATTACCTATATGGTTTATTCCTCAAGATATATGTGAAAAAATAAACAATTTAGACTAGTCATGTGTCCCATTCTGACATTGGGGAGTCAAAGTATGAAAAACCCATAAAATGGTTGAAAATGATATGAACAAGGAATGTATACCCAAGTAAATGGTTAGTACTCTCAAATCGTCTATTTTTTTTGTACTCCAGGTTGACTTTTAACATAAAACCCAAATACACGATGTGTATATCATGTATATAGCTTGTTCCCTATATAGGTTACTTACTTGTGTACCTCACATAGGCTAACCATGTGGTTTAGCCTGGTCATGTCCTTATACATGGAATGAGACCCACTCAGGCCCTGGTCATGTACTCTACATTTCCATTTTCCCTGACACAACTATCTAGAAATTTACTCAGCTACATGGCCATGCATGACTATATGGTGTGTAGTTATGAAAACATTATATGTCCACGTACATAGATACATGGTCAAGTACTACTGAACAAAATGTAAACCTAGTACATGTTGTGTAAATACAAAAATTCATCTTCCCTAAATATACATAGTAAAAAGTATGTATTCAGGAACTACTCACAATGTGATCAGAATTGCTTAATGGGGAACCCCTATAATCATCCTGAAACAAAATTATTTCTTCTAGTTAACATAGATCAACCCCATAAGGGTCTATAACAATAATAAATGTTACATAAACTAGAAAACATAATATTTGTTCTGATTTATGTCATAAATTTAAAAAAACATCATTTTGGGTAAAATTCGTGAAAGCTTCACCCATATTCACATTCTGTAGCTAACACATGATGATCCATCTCCCCTCAAGCTCTGTGATGTCACCCCTCTTCCACTCTACCCCCTATCTATCCTAGTCATATCTTACTCATGGTGATGGAAACCTATAGTGGTAATACTTTATAACAATAGGTAAAAAATAGGAAAATAAAACAGGAAACATAAATAGGAAGAAAAAATAATTAAATAAGGGGAACATGCCCAACACCAACACCCAAATCAATGTTATGACTTACATAGGAAAGAAACTACATTATAAACAAAATGGTGGAGACAAAATCTTAATATGATCTTACATTCAAAATATATTTTTGAATGAACACATGTGAATAAATTAATTAGTAATTAATTAAATATAAAATATTAATTATTTAAAGAATATTTGAATTGTTAAAAATTAAAAAAAACTCATATCCAAGGGTAAAAATCATTTTTCGAGACCATCAAATTGCTTATAAAAAGTCTCTAGGTAAATATAATAGGGTAAAATGAATATTTTATGCCAAAAAATAATTTAAAAGTAAAAAAGTAATTTCCTTTGAAATTAAAAATATGGAAATACATTAGTCCTTAAACCCCCATCACACCATAAAACATATATTCCCCAAGTATCCTTGGTGTACAAATATATCCATTCTCCCACCTCGAGTATCTACACTACTACATTATCCTAACCATCTAACGACTGATCTCACCACCTTCACACCATCCCAACATATGGGATGTTTAACTACAAATGATATGGTATTTTATACCATTGGAGTACCCTTATCACCACCTATAAATTGAAATTAATTTTTCAATGTATTATATTACATTCATAACTAAACATATAGATTGATATGTCCTTAACTTCTCATACTAGAGGGAAAACAAAGAATCATAGAACATCACCAATTCCTATTTCTCAAGAATGGTTTTAATGGAAAAAAGAATAATTTCAACTCATAATGAGGGTCACCACTCCCCAAAGGCCATTGATTCACTCCCCACAATCTGGATTTTCGTATAACACTTATGTTTTAACTCCTATGTTGTTCGCCCATCAAAACCAAAAGGACTCTTTAAAAAGAAAAGAAACATGGAAAATAGTCGATGCTCTATCAGCATACTAAGGATGATATAAAGATATTGGAAAAGATCTTATCTACACTAAGAGTCAACTAATATTTTATCAATTGAAATTTATAACCCTATTTGATCCATACACCCATCAAAAATAGAAATAATCCACTTTAACCAATTCCGGACACAGTGTTTCCAGAAACTTCTTTTCCAGGTCCAACCGCGGGTCAACCATATCATTACACCCAATTTTATATTTATTTCTCCCCTAAAATATAGTTTATTCCTCATATTATTTTAAATATGGGGCTAATAAGCCAGAAAAATTCAAATAAATGATTGGTCCTTGACTCACACCTGACACGTCACTACATGATGATTTAATTAGTACCACGTGTAACCAACATGTACTATAAATCATATATGGTGTGTGTATAATCACGTACCAACAAATCAACATAAATAAAATCATGTTATCATGATTCATTCATCAATAAGGCCATGTGGGCCATGATACATTGAATTTTAGTTTCATCAAACAAGATGATCTTCTAGAACTCCTCTACAAAATATAGTAGTTTACTTGTGTAGTGATTCATCCAACGACCGCCTATCACTGGGTGTCATGAACTAAAATTAAAATTTAAAATGTGTAACTACAGTCCATCAATGAATAGAAGATGAAAAATATTTCCAATTTCATTTGATTTCAATACATGAAAACCCTTTGTGTTTCTTCCAATACAAAAATGCATGATATTGGCTATATTTAAAAACATGTGTATCGACTTTACCTCAGTCTCAATAGGAGAATACTACAATGATCATAACATCAATGGAATATATAAATCCTGTAAAAACACTCTTATATCATTCTCTTGATCAAACCAAATGTCAACATAAAGGTTTATTTTGACACAAATATAGGTATTAAGGTCTTCTATATAGTCATACAGATAATGTATCATAATAGGGTTACTCAGTCCCGCAACCTAGCCCAAAAGAAAAACCTGTCAGATAGAGGTATAGATAAAATTCACCTAAGAGGGTAAAAAAATTTGAATAATTATCATACCTATCCTCATATCCTTTTTCATCATCCTCATAATTTATTTTTATAGAATCTCATTAGGTGTATGTAGAATAGATAATGAAGCATTTGCATACGATAATACTCCTTTGGTGTCCATTTCACTATAAATATTTAGATATCTATTGACATTACACTCAATGACGTAGATAATTACACATAAAAAAGGTCGATTAAGTAGAATTTCACTCAATGATATGTGGGAAAACACAATATATTTTGTTAATAATTCTTAAGATACACCCCATGAGGGGTCCAACATTTGATCATCATGGCCCCCCAAGAATTACTATGGTTACAAAACCTCATCTCCACGAGGATCGAGTCATCAGCCACATTGTTGAACATCTTGTTGTAGATCCACAAAAAATATCATAAAAAATAAACATATATACATAACAATCCAATTTAGTATAATTAAACCAAGAACATATTCAAGAATAATATTTATGTTTTTTCAAACAAATTAATCAATTGGACTTAATCTTTTGTAAAATAACATACTAGAATTCCTATAACATGTGGGACCTATATTCTGAATATGATGAATGTGACACCTCTAACCTTTTATATACAATATTTATAATTAGTAATTTGTGTCCTTCTAACTAAAAAAGATCCAAAAATCGATAATAAATCATAAACTTCACACAACCTATGAATCTGTCAAACTAAAAACCATACTAAAATATATCATCATATATTATAAAAATCACAACTCCTTATAAACTAGGACTACATAATATAAAATTTATTCTCAATAAATCGTTATGATATCCATCACAGGCTCCAACACATTCCAAATACTGCTATTTACCATATCTGAAATAGAATATAATAGAAAAAACAACTTCTCTAATACCACTTTGAATGTTTGTGACCTAGATTCCACTGAATTGGTTCCCTGATATGGTTCATCATAAGGCCTCTACTGTTTCTATCTATACTTCATAGGCTACATAATACGATAAATGACATAAATATTGTTCTTGGAGATACTATACCCACATATGAGAGTAAAAAACAACAAAAATTAGAAGTTACCAGCCAAACAATAATGTAATCATAGTGGGAAATAGTAATTATAAAAAGTCCTTAAAAGAAATTGAAATGAAATGAATGTTGAAATGACCATTTTATTAAAAAAAACTAGTCACCCATTTCGTTGATCACATATATAAGAGTACATAAAAGGAACTAAAATTAATGTACAAGGATCTACTACAAACTCTGATCCACACAACTTACCCAGTCTCCAAGATATTTTCGAACTACTCCATCCCGATCATAATAATCCACCTGGGCATATATTTTTGATCATGAAATCATTATCCTCAATCTTATCGATCCTTTTTCTAGGATCAAAATCAAAAATAATACATGAGTTATACATGCACACTGAGGTTCACATGCATGAGATGTGAAATAAAAATCGATATCCCAACACCAATAGTGATTTTATAATAAAAGATACTAATTTTTTTCTCATGAAATATGCTCAACCTATCCAAGACACCACCTGAAATGATAAATAGTATAATCCTACAGTCAATATTTTGGATCCATGATCCTGACAGACAATACCTACTTCATCCAACAACTAAAATTTCTCAAAACAAATGTGGAATCATATATATTTATATATATTATGTATATATATTCATACAAATATATATATATATATATTAGTAATGATAAAAATTACATGAATCAAACCACAAAAAATCCTTATGCCCATAATCTTGATTGTATAGACATCCTCTGAATAAGGCATTAATCTAGATATCATACCACTCAAGACATGATTAAATAAGTAAATCCTTTGGTACATAATCTAGATCAACAATATATACTTTGACTAGAACTATAAATATATCTACGAATGCTATGTCACCTCATGGGGATACATGTACTAACCCTGGGCTCATATGTACTCAGCTATAAGCACTATAATTAATGATTTTATAAAAATAATGTACATCCATTAAATACCAAACATTTACATGTATAAATAAACGAGGACATAGGGTACTTAACCAATGCATCCATGTATAGCGATTAGAAAGCATAATTTAATTTCAAGCATCTTATGAGCTTTTATATGGAATTCAATATCAGGAATCCAAGTATCACTCAAGGCATTTCATAATTCCATTTAATCATTAAACATTTAAAAGGTATTCCATATATGGAACCCATGTAATACCCAATTCATAATGTAAATTAATTTATCCTATGATTATATCCATGGAATTATATATAAAGTAAAATGTTATTACTCAAGGCCTAATTTAAATTCATTTATCCTATGAGCACATCCAAGTCATTTAATATTTAAAAACTAAAGATTTATCAATTCATAATATAATCACATATATAGTAAGATACCATCAATGTAATTACATATAAAAAACCCAAGTATCACCCAAGGCATACTAAAAAATCATTTTACCTATGAGTCAATCCTAGGAATTTAAATTTAGAAAACCAAGTATTAATCTAGGTGTAACAAAATTCTACATCACTATATGTGCATACATGGAATTCTGTTCAAGGAATTGATGTATAACTCAATTAATAATAAAATATATCCCACATAAGAGTCCATCCAAGTCATTCTATATTACAAAACCATGTATCACTTAAGGACTAATATAATTAATCTAATCCAAAGAATTACCTAGGGGGCTCTTGATAGAGTTAATATAAATGATAAGGGATTAGGACCAATATCCTAGGGTTAACATATAGTAATCTCAATCAAATATTGCATCGTTACAAGATCAAGAACCATATAACAGGAATCACCTATGGTTTCTTATCAACATCATCAATAACAAGGTAAAATGTTAAATAAAAGGGTTAGGGTGTCCAAACATGTGAATCCACCACCACTATTGTATCCCCTTGGGCTTAAAATTTTTGTATGGCTTCTAATATGATAACCAATACCATCACTAACTAATACTCTAATGAAAATGATCAGGATTAGAAAATAACTAGGTCGCCCACTGGGTTCCCTTGGTTAACTCAAAGAATTGGAATACTACATAGGATTATCAACAAGAGAAAGAAGGGTGGATGAATCCAATATAAGATCCTCTCAATTAGAACATAATAAAATGGTATCCCACAAAGTATCATATAAATAAATGTAAAATTTGTGGCATCCTGCAAGGGATCCTCTAAAGATATACATTAGAAGAGGCATACTAAATGTGCTCCATATGAATGATAAAAAAGAAGACGCATCCTACACATGGTCTGTGGGAAGTGTAAACATGTTGATGAATCCTAGAAGGAATTATCTAGGACATAATGTAAAAGAATTAATCCCATATGGGACCCTCTTAGATAGATATAAGGTAGATTCATCCAACATTGGACCCTCTTGATCAAAAGAGATGACATCCTCTTGGCCAAAAAGGAAAATTCCTTGGAACACCAATCTATAGAGATTGGTTACGGTCCATCTCAGATCAAGGGGCCCACTATAAAGAGATATATGGTCTTACTACTAGAGGAAGGGAACCTACACTAATTAAAACACCCCCAAAACATCATATTTATGTCATAAAATTACCTGAAGGGTTTCCACAACATGATCTATGGGGAAAATTACTCAAAATGGATTACTCATGTGTCAAATTATGATGAGATGTCAAATCATTAAAACCCTTAAATAAGGAAGAAAAGTATATGTACATGTTATGTATTCCAAATTACATGGGTTGAGCTCACAAATACCCATATTAGAGGTAATTGTTCTCAACATTGCATGTAAAACCCATGTACATGGTATGTAAAACATGTACATGGCGTGTACCCCGTATGGGGTACCTTTTTGTGTACCTCACATGGTATGGGTATCTTTTTTAGCAAAGAAATGTATTTCTACTTGGAGTGAGACCTAAATTGGGTCATGTTGTGCACTATAAATGAAAAACATCCCAAACCAAGATATCTATCCATTTTCTCACCTATATATCTAAGCACGACTGCAAGACGTGTATACATTATACACAACGTTTTGTTTTAAAGATTTTATCTGGATAAGTACTCAGCTACATGTATGAGTAGTACTACATTAATTCTATATATATTACATAGAATGTACTTTTAAAAATCAATCATTCATAAAATTGGAATAAGATAGGGTGTGCGTTCCCAAACAACACATCATATGATCAGGATTTCCAAATGGGAAACCCCTTCAATCAGCCTACACACCCCTTTTCTCCTAAATAAGCATAGATAATCCCCATATGGGATCAATTATAGTAATAAAGTGACTAAAACTGGAAATTTTATAATATATGTGGATTTAAGTCATAAACAAAAAAATACCCTATCTTTGTGATGAATTTACAGAAGCATCACTTGTATTCGCATTCCACATCTACTCTATGATGATCTAGCTCCTCTAGAGAACTATGATGAAACATAACTTCCTATATCACTATTTATATATCTCCCTCTCCATATACTACAATTATCACATTAAAGGAAACCCATAGGGGGTATACAAGAGAATCCTATAGACAAATTGGTGAAAATAATAGAGGAATAGGAAAATGAAAAAAAAAGAATGAAAGAAAAAGTGCACATGCCCAAACCTAGTGCCCACATAAATTTCATGATTCTCCTAAGAAAACTCCCATCCCATATAAATGGATGAGATTAAATATTAAATTTATTTTATGTTCAAAGGATTTATCCAAATGAACTTTTGTGAAAAAACGAATATTTAATTAATCAGAAATTAAATATTAATTATTCCAAAGAAATAAAAAAGTTCTTAATTCCACAAAATTAATATCCAAGGGTAAAACTCCATTCTGAGACCAATGAAGTGGTACAAAATAATTACCTATGGTCAAACGTTATGGGAAAGGACCATCTTACCCCTCACGAGATTATTAAAGTAAAAAAATAAAATTTCTTATTGAAATTTCTAGTAAAAAAATAGCAGTCCTTACAATGTATGTGTTATTTTTTCTTTATAATTTTATAATTATATCATGAATATATTATCCTTTATTTATGTACACTCATATATATATTACATGTGATGTAGTTAAGAAAATGAATCACATCACTTCGTAGAGGTGGTCCTCCACTAGTATGCACAAATGATGTTATTAGTTTTCAACAAACAAAAGGGGGAAATAAGATGATATATTATTGTATTATAATGATTAATGTTTCATATATAGTATATTCAACAATAAATAAATCATATGAACAACTGTGGGAGGTGGTTATGGAAAATGAATTATAATGGTTTATGAGGGATTAGGCTATTTTATATAAGAACAATGGATTAATTATGCATTTTATAGAGGATGAGATAGACATAGGGTATTAAATTATCATATAAAAATTAATGTGTATGGAAGACACTGGTGTTATAATTTAATCATGTTTGAATATAATTTGATGGAGGTATATTAGAAAATGTAAAACATTCAGTTAAAATTGACACATCTTCTTTAGAGAACCTCAATTTCATTACACCATAACCCATTCAAGGTTGATATTTTACCAAAAATAAGATCTATATAATGTGGTAAGTTATGTGAGAAAGGTCTGTAATGACCCAAACCACTGAGGAAAACCTAGAGAGATAAATACCATGTTTGCAGAACCACAAGCATACCTCCATAGGACAGGGGATAACAATAAGTTCTAAGAAGGCATAACTAAAATTTGGGTCCTTTTCCACAAGTACCTACACACACACCCATCCGTATCCATGAATATTTTTATAGGAACAAAAGTAAATCCAATAAACATATATAGTAAAATCCATGCATGATATAACCAATAGGAATTAAAAAATAGTGTGCTAATGTAATCCAAAATGGAAACATAAATCTTCATTTCCACATAGAAAGGATGTCCCAACCTGACAACAATGGGAATAGAAAGTATCATAGAGAGAAATCCCCTTTATCTCTAATACTCGACGACACACATGGTCAATGCACTATAGTATCCGCATGCTCCCCTCAAATCATTGATGTTTTTTCTATTATCTTTATAAGCATAACATGTGTGGGAAATCCTAGAAATGGGTGAGTATATACAAAACCAATAGGATGACCTGAAAATTGAACATGGATTAGTAAAATAAAATGTAGATGTCGTCGTATACCACAAATGTAATATGGAAATGAAACCAAATAACACAGATAAATATGCTCGTATAAGAAACCTAGATAAGTGGGAAGGGGGTCTTTATATCACTACCAATCCTCAGTTGATCAGAATGCCCAAAACTCAAATGTAATGTCTTTAATGCCTAGAATATCAAGTGTTTAAATGAATAAGTAATTATGAGGGGCCTCCCCTTCCTACTACTCAACTACCTAAGGGAGAACAATATACAAAAGATAGAGGACACATTTCTTGACGTGACATGAGAGGACCATCTCTATCTGAACAACTAAAACGAGGAACCTATACCATGGTGAGAAATTTGGGAACCATCTTCTTGGATATAGAACCCAATCCCTAATGTAATAGGTTTGTAATGTAATTATTTCAACAATATGTATAGAGGAAATTTTCCTTGTTGCGATAGAGGAGTACCATCTCTCAGTTATAGGACATAAATCCTAATGTGACATGGGTACTATATCTGGCTAAGAAAACATGGAGGACCTTTGCTTTAGTGTGATATAGGATTTCAAACTTCATGGATATAGGACTTGCGCCATGAATATTATTGTACCATCTCTATCTAAACTGTCAAATGATTTTTCCATGACATTGTCATCATAAAAACTTTCCAAAAGTAGTGTCATGCTCAGAACATCTAACATCATATCTCAAAATCAACTAAAAAGGAAAAATTAAAATTATACTTGTAATAATACTCCAGATAGGATACTCATGGTAAAAAATATATTTCTCAAAATAATGGAGATATGATAGGTAGAAGTTCCTCAAATGGGGTAACACAATGTGTATAGGGTCCCCTTTTATTATGGTCCCACTCTGCTACCTCGTTGTATTCTACTCTATAGAAGACTCATTGAATATGTCACCATAAATGGTGCATACGAGACCCACATGGAATGTATCTACAACTCAGGGACTCCCAGTGTGCTTCTGATAATGGCCATTTCTTCCAGGCAGTGTTGTGTACATGTTCATGCACCTAGCTATGCTCGAGTACCGACACATGCCCATGTACTCCCAAAGTACATAGTGTGTCTTCCCCCAATGGGTCCTAGGTGTGAGTATCTAACATAGAGACATACTACCTAGGGTGGATCACACAGCATGTGTCATAGACATATGATGTGTGATTGTTATATTAAAAAACACTATCCACTATAGTTGGGTAACGACATGTGGTTTATTCAACCCAATACACACTATATCATTACTATTTTCATAGAAAGTCATGATATTCATATAGATTTTAGATCTATGTGTGTTCCCATGATTCCTAATATTTGGCCACCCAATACTTGTGGGGTATTCCTCTGTCTATCCATTCAGGCCCCTGGGGGCGATAATTAGATTCTGATCACCCATGGTGGTCCTCTATGTGACCCACACAGCTCCCATAAACCATATGGCTTCTTGGTTCTTGGGTCTATAGAAATAATCACATGAATCCTACAAAATAACATAATCCATATAAAAATATCCATATTAGTTGTTTTTCTCTAAATAATTGTGAACATGTGGGTTCCATCTCGCTCAAACCCTACTAAAAATGAAAAGTTACTCATAGGCTAATGATAAATAATAAAAATAATAATGGGGGAAATGAAAAATTACAAGTGTGATAAACATAATTGAATAAAAATTTTATGGCAATGATTTCAATGTGAGGAATCCATGTTTAGATCATGTCATAAGAAATAATAAATTGAATAAAAAATTTATTTCACTAGTGGGAAAATGTTACGGGTTGGAATACATAGAATTAGATGTGAATAGTCAAATATTCATGATCAAACATTTAATAAAGGGATGAAACCAAAATTTACCAACCCTAACTTGATTATGCATTGGTCATTTGTGAATGACACATTTTCTAGTGATGGCGATGATCAACTGCAACCATTTCCTTTCAATCCACTATAGTCCAATCATTGTTCAATATCTGATATCAATTCTCTAGTGATGGTTATCAGAAATCCGATCAATTATCAAATGTTTTATGTGGAAAACCTGGTATAATTTTGATAATCTATTATATACAAAATATATAATTATTCAATCTAATAAAATAAACAAACAAATAATTTATTTATTTCAATTAAATGCACGCACCAGCGGCTTCCTCAATCAGACGTCCGGAGTTCGCAAACCATAGGTCGTGCCTATGGTAAACCATATACTATTGATTCAACCATGGTACTAGATTTTTGATCCAAGACTCTGTTCCATAGATATTACATTATTTCTAAAAAACAGTGTGTATGTGTGTGATATTAATATATTAAATATTTTTAAAAATTGTCAATTTCGGGCTCACCAATCCTTAGATTCTCATTTCACCTTAGTGCCCTGCTCTAAAAATATTTATTAAATTATTTGCATGTCTTACCAGGGAAAAAGTCTCTAAAAGGTATTTTTTGAAGGGATTTTATGAACAAAATATTTCTTGAAGTGTGTATAAAAAAGTAGATTGGTGACCTTTTATAAAGGAGGGTATGGGAACATTTGGAATTTATTAATGTATTAAATTAATATAAACTATTTATAATATAAAAGTGTCTCTAAAATGATATATTTAGAATATAAGATGGTGTTGGGTGTAAGTCCTCTCTTATATAAAAATTTTGGCCAATTTAGGTGAGGTATTAACAATTATATTTTTGTTTTAACCCGTGTTAATAATTTTTTACAATTACCATATTAATATATTATTTATTTTTTAGTGGTTAATATAGTTACAATAAAAGGGAAATTGGTTTATGAAATGGTCCATATTGAATATGTTAAAAAATTTCCCATAATGTGGAAAAATGTATAATTCTTAAGAATTTTATGTATTTTAATTAAATATTTTGTAAAATAAAATAACATTAATGTAATTTTTTGAACTATTAATTTAATTATACTACTAAAATAACATGAAAATTTTGGAATTACAATATAATATATTTTATATATTATAATAAGATATTTTTAAATAAAAATTCATAAAAAACCATAATCATTTTATGTAATGCTTCTTTCCTTATTTTTAAAACCAACTATTTTATTTTTCTATTAATTGAATAAATACTATATTGGCGCTACATATGAATTTATGGTAATAATTTACTAAAAAAATAAAAAATAAATTAACATTATAAAAAAATAATTATATGTAAAATGAATATTTAAAACAAAACATCATATTTTTTTATCCGGATGAGAAAAATATTATAGTAAGTAAAATCCTAAAAGTGAAATTTTTGTCTTTATCATTTAATTAAATATTGTAAAGGTAAATATCAATTAAATATTTTACTAAGTGGCTATATATTCATGATTTGGATGGAAATATCTTAATTACACTCATTTAATGGGATAAAGGTGAGTTTTAGGGTCAATTTTTATTACTTATCATATTATTTTTAGCCTTAATCAATCTGTTTACCTTACCGTTGTGATAATTATTTACTATAGTAACTATTAATTATGATCATAAATAAAAGGGATATATTTTAAAGAAATTAAATCATCATTATAAATATGTAATTAATTTTAAAAAATTAAATTTAGAAAAGTGGAAAATTTTAATTTAAAAATAAACCCATAAAACATGATCAAAAGCAGTTTCTCATAAAAATGACTTTTTTAAGTATAAAAATATTTTATACCAAATTGAGGTAAAGAATTAATTTAAAAGATCATAATTTTATTATGTTTAAAAAATGGACCTAATAAATATTGAAAATAATCCAAAATTTAATTTGACTATGTTGACACTATAAAATAATATATAATTTTCAATAAAAATCTGTATTTTTCACATTTCATTGAAAAATCAAACATTTCATAAAAATTTCAATATTTTTATCATAATATATTTTTGATATTTTTATTTACGAAAAGATATTATTTTAATAAATTAAAATTTATAAAATTGGTAGAAATTAATGATATTAACCAGTCACTAAAAAGCAATAAAAATAATTTTTGATGAAAATATATTTTTGAAGAATAAATTAACTTCACTAATGATTGAGTGCTACATAGTAATAATTTATTATCAAATTTTTATTGAGATGTAATTAAATATATATATATATATATATATCATAGAGGATATAATCATATTCATACACTTCAATTTAACATCTACATTATAACATTCAGATTCAAATATTAATATTTTTTTATTCATTTAGGCTCGGTGTTGTGTATCATATATGATATAAAAAATAAATCTATTCTTTTAAAGTATCTTGGTTATACATTTTATGTACCAAGGAATCTAGAATCATTTCAGGTTAGACCTTTCAAGATCACTGAGTGGATTAAAAAATTATTGTATTGTCTGGAACAACCATCTCACTACCAAGGTATACCCAATGTGGTTCATGTGTCTCAGATCTTGAGGTACATGAATGATCCTAAAAAGATCATAAACTATTTGGATATTGAACAGGATACCTGTCAATCATTTGTTAAATTTTTTATGTAGATTTTATACCAGACCTGGAATTTGATATAGGGGAAGATGGTGAAACTTGTCAGGATCCAATAACGACATGAATGAATCTAGTAGAAGACATTAGAGTGGGAGGTCGTTATTCATGTTTTTTGGCCTGAGCTATTTGAGAAAGATTAATATAGTATATTTTTTTGGAAGATATTTTTTTATATGGAGATAATGGTAACACCAATTTATTCTAGGGTATGTCCTAGTGTTGGTTCTAAAATAAATAAATAGATGTAAAACAGTTTTATTGGAATAATATTCTATAGAGTGATGATTTAGTTTTTCCTTGGAGGCTATGTATATATTATGGTTGAATCACCTTATTGTAGGAAAAAGTTTTTATAGTTATGGTTTTCTAAGAACAATTGTGGTGTTGGTCACTAAATATGCATGGTGGTTGGAATGTGGATGTTGGGAAGTTCTACATATTTCAGAGTTGTTACACCATGGAGGAGTGGATGGGGTGTAGAGTCACTGTAAGGGATTAAAGATTGTAGAGTAGTGTTGGAAATTGTACCATAGTCCTCTTCCCCAATTTATAGGATCTACTCATTGACTAAATCATGGGGTTAAAAGTTTTTTTGACCATGTTCCACTATGGAGAGGAAATATCCCACACAACAAAGTACATTTCATTTTTAGACCCATTGCGGAATATCCTGATGTGATACACAATAATTCTTGATTTCCCAAATTTCATATAAATTCCTAGGGACATAAAACACAATAATCTCTTAGACATTCCTCTTATAAGTAGTATGAATATTGGGATTATTCTTTGACCTTGTAACCCATGGGATCTTTGATTCATAACCAATTATGTATGATTGAATATTGACCATTATAGGTGAGTTCCATCTCCATTCCTCTTGGTTTTATTCCTTTATATTTGTATGGAATACATGTCTAAGACTATGTCACAATACACTTCTTAGATCATCTCCAAGAATCACTTTTTTGATGATTTTAATTTGTCTATAGGATTTTTATTGTGAAGACATGATCCTACTGGAAAAGAGTCCTGTTATTTGTATTAGACCATGAAAAATATTAATATTGACATCGATAAGTTTTAGGTATGAAGTTACCTACCATTTTAGAATATTCTATCCACTTTTCCCTTAATTTTTATATTTTTATGGAATAGCATATCAAACATTCTTATTAGTGATAACTTGTGGGTTTTCCTATAGTTGGGAGATGCAAACATGATGCTTGTTTCCAAAAGTATTACAAGAATAACTTGAAACCATGTTTTATATCTATTACATGTTGTTATATTTTTATAATATATTACTATGATGGCTTGATATGATTTTACATATTATAATATGCCATATTTTTTTATTTTTTGTTCCATGGATGCATTATCTTGGTATTCATAGTAGGTGGATGGTCATAATATGATTACCCCTTCACATGGGAGCATGAATGAAATTAGAAGATAAAAAGGATGAATTTATCATAGGTTATGATCATGATTTCCTTGTAGGATGTCCGAAACTCAATGCCAAGGGAATATTGAGTTACATTCCAAAACATGATTCCTTGATGATATTGAGTACATGATTACAAGTTGGATTTGTGTCTTCACTTGAGACATGATTCCTTGAGAATATATAGTTTTATTTTTACAATAATTTTGGGAAATTATTGATCATTTTTTAAATATTATAATTATCCTTCTGTCATAGTGCATAATTAGCTGCAGTGGAGGATTTTGGTGGCTAGGTTGTCATGGAGACAGTTGAGATGTGATTATTATTATTACTGGAACATTTATCGTTATCATATAGTACACCTAATATAATTATACACAATTGTTAATTAAATATTTGCGGTTTCCTACTATGTAATATTACTCACACCCTCCATGAGAATCTCAATGCACATGAAAAATTCATTTATAGGGATCCATGTAATTGTAAGGGGACTATAGAAGATGGTTTTTCCAAGATGTATGATGTTGGGATTGGGACTTGGATAAGCTCTATACTTTTCCACAACAGTGCATTTCTTATAGTAAATTAACACTATTATGGATTTCCATAAAGGGATCCCAATTTATTTAATTGTATGAAATGTGTTACATTTGTTATTAAATTATGATGCATTATATAAAATGATTTTATTTACATATTTTATTTATTTTTTGTTCCTGCCTATGATATTAATGGTATAGTCTCCCAAATGATGGAATTTTGACCCCCACTTCAAGTTGAAAACATTTGGCTTACGGGGTGGCAATCGTGAGGTATTGTGGCTCTACAGCTTAGGCATGGTGTTTTGGTTTGGGGTTTTACATAAGTCACATTTTATTATATTTCAACACATTGAGAAGTCAGTTTAAAATATTATTTATTTCATTTGAATATTTTTTCCAAGGTTTCAAATTTTGATTACCTATGAGGAATATTGATGCTATATTTTGAAAAGAAAGATTAATGGTCATTTATTTTTATTTAGTCGAAAAATATGAAAAATAATCCTTTGATTTATGTTTTATGACAAATCATTTTTTCATAAAATATTTTAATAAAGATTAAATAATAAAGATATGCATGTATTTCTATTATGATTTTATTATGATTTTTTGTTTAATGTTTATTTCTGATTTAATTTGGATTTTTTAATTGTGAAAATAAATTATAATTTTTAATAACATATAATTGGTGATATAAAATTATTAATCACATATCAAATCATAAATTGATTTTTCTGAGATATTAATAATTTTTTCCTAAATTATATAGAATAATCTTTCATTTATATTTTATGTTAAATTTTAAGGATAAAATTGGTTTGATGAAAATGTTTGTTAAAGAGAATACACGCTTTTTGATGGGGTGCGTTCATGATATTACTAAGTTTTTTTTTGCATAATAAATTTTTTAATTTAGTTATAATATTTTATAAAAAGGATGAATAATTCATTACATATTTTCCATTTAAAATTTGGGGGAACACATTTTTGGGTGAGAGTTTGGATAAAATTACATATATTATATTATACTCATTTTTTATCTCAATTCATAATCTTAAAAAAATATTTACTATAAGTTTTTTGATTAAATTATACTAAGTTGAATAATCCATTTTCTAGTAGAAATAATTATTTTAATATTTTTAGAAAATTATAAATATTTATTTTATATATGTGGTTGTGTGATTATATCAAAATAAAAAATTGGCTATGAATCAGTCATTTTGTTATGTTTTTTATCTTCATTGAAATTCTAATATTATCATTTCCATGACTTCTAATTTTTATTTGATTCACTAATTCCAACTTATATTTATTTTAATTCTAATGTAGTGTAATTTTTTTAAATTTCTTCTAATTGTTTGAAATTTTCTTTCCATTATCACTAAATTAAAAAATATTCATGGATCCCTAAAAAATTATAAATACAATTAATTTTATTTAAAAATAATTGTGTATGGTAATTTATTATGATGCTTCCACCTGTTTGGAAAATTTAATCTTCGAGGAAAAATGAAATAATGATTCATTACAGTAATAAATTTATTCATGGTAATTGAATTGTTGTATAGGTGAAAAGTTTCATTAGAATAATAGAAGATGTTATAATAATTACTTTTTTGTGTGGGGTCTATTGATTCAAATTTTAATTTTTTTTATATTATAAATAGTTAGAATGGTAATTATATTCTACTGAAGGATTTTCATATATTGACCATTAACTTTTTTCTCAATAATGTTAATTTTTAATCCAAAAATTGAATAAATTATTAGTTACATGTTAGTTGTGTTTATTACGTAAATTTAATTTTATAAGACATATAATCAATGATTTATGTTGTTTTTTTCATTAATAATCTGCTTTAAAATGTTATTTGGTTTTAAAATATGTGTTTTGTGTTAATAAATAGGTGTTCAGGTTAGAAATTCAATTTTTTGTATAATAAGACATGCATTTGGTTTCATATTATTTCATTTATATTTTTTATATTAAAATTTGTGTTTAATGGGATAAATGTTTCATGTAGTAGAATATCTTTTTTGTGGTGATATTTTTCTATTTTATTATACCTAAAAAATAATCATTTTGTGTTTTATAAAATTATATCGATATTATAGAATACATATAACATTTTTTATTTTTATAAAATAGAATATTTTACTTTTAAAAAAAATAATTATTTTTTTATAGAACCTATGTTATTATAATAGAATAAATTATATGATGGTTGATTATTTTGTTACATTTTTTGATATAAAAAATATGTGTTATATTCATTAGTACATTCTTTTTAATTATATAAAAATTATAATGTAGGATTTTATGAATATTATTTATTAATAAATTTTTTAATTTATAATTTCATATTGAGAGGGGAATAAATTATTTTTTTAAAAAAAATTTATATTTAATTATTATATATGTATATATATATATTAATTCACCAAAATTTAATATAATGAAATATATGTATAAAAGAAGTATAATATAATGAAAATAAAATATATTTTGTTGTTGAATGTAAATACAATGTTTTTCAGGTAATGAAATTCTGGTATTCCTCTTTCATTTTACTTTCATAGAAGAAATAAATGTTTTAAATATAGGGTACATCATTTTAAAAATATATATTACAAGTGATATTTTTTTGGATGATTCATAAAATTTTATTAATATATGGCCTCATTTTTAGAAATTATGTTTAGAAATAGTGGATAATAATTCCAAGCTATTTAATAAATAATAAAAAAACATAATAAAGTATAAATCTGTTTAAAGATGAATTCTGTTTTTTATTATATAATTGTACTAGATTTTGAGAGATATTAAAACCTTTTTATGGAATATATCTTCCAAAGTTTTGTAGAAAAAATATTTTTTATGATTTTATGAATAAAATTTGTATATATAAAGAGTTAAGATGTATTTACTATAAGATAAAACTTTTATTAGTTATTGGATAATGTAATGTTTAGGAGGTAATATTATTTATTTATACTACGATGATATAATACCAAGATATATCCTAATTTTTGTATTTTTTAGTCATTTTTTGTGTAATGGGATTCCTTATGGGCATTTTTTGGGAAATGTATGGGCTTAAGTTACATTTTTTAGAAAAAATGGAGTATAAACATTTTATTAATTTTTTCATAAGGAGTTGAATTAAATTTTTAAACATAGATATCTTTCTCAAATTAAAATTTCAATAATGTTATTATGTTCTGACTATGGATTATATAATGAGTTAGTTTTTCTTCATTAGGGTATAAAATGAATTATGACACATGAAAATGTGATTGAAAATTTGGTCCTAAAGATGAGAAAATTAATGGGGAAAACCATGGAAAATGTATATTTTAAAATAAATCAAATTCTATTGTTACTGAATAATTATAATTCCACATAAAAATTATCTAATTCGATATCATTTTCGGTGCCTTTAATGGATTTTTTCATAGACACAAAACACTAATGTGGCACCAATGTAATTTCTTGATAAATAATGATTATTCACTTAAACAATATTAAATATATAAAAATATAACATCATTTCTTAAAATATTCGATGGATTTCTTACGACCATATAGATACTTAGTAAATAATTGTATATTATGGATAAAAACAACCTTTTATATATTTGTGACAATCTTACATGGTTCAATGGTCCACTATTCATGATCCAAAATATTTTTCCTATAAATAGTCTAAATTGAATTTATTTAAATAAATATAATATATTTAGAGTCATAAATAATGATAAATCGTATCATTTGTTACCAATCATTAATTATAAAATATGTCAATAATAGATTATACAGTTAGAGTCTCGGCTGATGTCTCAAATGGGACAAGATATTTCACATTAATATATCTGTATCATATCTCATCTATAAAAAATATTTGTGGTATGGTCCACATAATCATTTTTCAAAGGTACATATTTAAATATTTTAGATAGAGATTCCACCATATTAAACATAAGTGATGGAAAATATTTAACAATTACATCACCTTTTGGACCACATCTATTTGAAAAAATGTAAAATATGAAGTGGAATTGGGGATTGATGAAGCAATTGATTACCTCTTTATAATGTTCTGTCTCCACATAATATTTTCCCTTGGGTAACACTCTATGTGAAGGTTCATTCCTCAGTTATTAATAATATCATTCAAGGTAACCAAAATTGGGGTTGTGCACAACCTCTAAGTTCATACATTGGAACCACATTATTTATAGTCATGTAACATGGATAAATTAATACATTTATCCCTTATGAATGAAAATAAATTTATTATTCCCTTGTATCCAAGTCATAATCCATAAAATCTAACTTCACGAAGTCCCATTCCATTGACACCTGGTATACATCACTTGGTTATTTTTCCCACCGTCTTGCCCCATTTTGATTATGGATTCCATTGATAATGGGAATATCTTTTGTTATCCACTATAACTGTTAAGGTCATAAGAATAAAATAAAATATGAATTATTATAATAATTATGATCTATACTCTTAAACCACCAGTAGAAAAATTACTCCCCTAATACATTCATTTGCGCTACTATAAAATAATTTCCTTAGCTCTCAATCATCTAATTAGCCTCATTGGGACTAACTAATGATCTATAGGTATAATGGACTTCTGTTATTGAATATTAACCAAATTTTTTCCACTAATTCATATCACTTATCTTCTTTTTCATCCTTCCCTATTTTCTAGTCACCTATGTATAGAATATGGATATTAATGGGCCTCTAACCGGTTGTATTACCCAATCTAATAGGGACACTTCTAGATTAATCCCATAGAAAGCCAACTATTAAAACTCATTAATAATGGTAAATTTCATATGATAATAAAATATAAGAAAATATATTATATTCCATATGTATTGAATCTACTGAAAGTTAGTTTTGGTTTCTTGAAAATAAAAGTAACAATAATTTTCAATGGATTCATATCCTTAAAAGGAACCACAATATCCCTTGGAATAGGATAATTAAGGTTATCATATTCCAATTTTAATGGAACATAATTATGTGGATTGTTATTCTATTTATAGGTATATGAATTAAGGAAATATTTTTGGGACAATCCCCACTCTAAAATAATTAACATTTCCCTAGATGGTGATAAATTATAGAGTTCAAAACGACTTGGATTAAAAATATTGGTTAATTAATGGTCATGATAAATATAGAGGCATATATTATTCCCAAAAATGCATTTTTTAAATCAACCACATACATGAAAAGGGTAACTAGTATGGTTACTGTGAAATATTTCATGATTGTGTCTGAAATGTAAAATAGATTCCTATACTATGAAATAAGAACATTGGTTAGATGATTCCATCTCAAATTCTATAATATAAAAATGGTGCATCATCACTATCCTATATGATCAAGAGGACACCATTTTTTTGAAACAGGAGTAGGAAAAAAACCAAATCCCCAAAAAATAGATAAAAACATCTAAAAAAGGGAGAATCAAAATGTGAATAATTTACTTGTAAAATTGATCAGTTGAACATGAATATTGATGTCTCATAATCCATATATGTGTATGATGTTTTTTACCATATAATTCAAATTTAATCTATATTAAGCACTCAATTAGAGATTAGGATCCCATTATTGTGTGTTATTAATCATGTAACATTGTGGTTTCTAATGAACCATAAAATGATGGAAACCAAAACATACACTTCTATTGGAAGTTCATCATATTCTAGAAAAAAGATGACATTATTTCTCAATGAGTTCCTAAAACTCCAAGTGGTGATTTTGATGGAGTATAAATAATACCATAATTATATAATCCCAACATTGGAAATATCTTATACAATTATAGATGATCTAAAACCAGTCAAGATGTCATTGTGAATATAGGTCAACAAGAGATATATAACCCCCATTTTTTAATTTTAAAAACATTTTGGAGTCATTATTATGGATGTTAAATCCATAACCTTATATATAATTAATTTTTAATTGATAAATTACACTATGTTCAAATAAAACTCAGGGATCCACTTAGGATGGATCCAAATTATCACAGTCATCAATATCACTACACGACAACAACATCACTAAATAATGTGATTATAGTCCCATCATATTTTTCCTAGATAAGTTCACTCAAAATCTAACCAATTTTTATTTTACAGGTGTAAATACATGTCTCTACTACTTCAAACACATTTGAGACCCATTAGTATATCTTGATAACATTTCCTTGGAAATTCTATATCACCAAAAACAAGAAGCCCAATATTTTTTTTGAGGGTTGAATTCATGGATCCTCTCTCGAAAAAAATTACTATCAAGGGAAGGAAATAATAATTATAGAGACCCTAGTTATATCAATAAATCAACAAACTCTAAATTTTTTCCTATAGACCCATTTTTTGAATCCCTCTACATATTCATATAAATCTTATTAATTATGTTTATCCCATAGTTCCTACCTATAACTTAATAACCACAAAGATTATCTTAGGGTTTAAGTACAAATAAAAAACATAGAATATTCTCCATAGAGTCTTGGTTTTGGAGGTAATTCCTTGTATAATTTATATAAAAACCATGTAGTTCCTCCACATGGTTAATTATAATTCGTAATCCATGAAGTTATTCCCTATGACAAAAAATATGTATGTTTTCTCCATAACATGACAACCAATCAATAGAGTTTTCCTCCCACAATGACAAATCAATGAGAACCCATATTTTTGGTGTTCCTAATGGGTTCTATTGATATTACACCCCATTATTGGAAGGCTATCATTATTAAAGGTCCTATTTAGGATGGTAATAAATTAAATCCAAATAATGGAGGAATATACCATGGTTTCTAATGTTATGGTCATCCCCATGATGAAAATCAACACTCTAAAAATCTTGAGGTCCCTTACATCTATGAACAATACAAAGGACCTCCCAAAAAATAAAAAATATGACCATTGAGTCCATCCCTATAGAATGAACCACAATTTTATTACCTGATAAAAAATATTCATAAAACATGAAGATCCTACTCATGTTAATGAAAATGAAACTTGAAATGATAGAGTTCATACATATGGAACTTTTCATGAAGTTACTCCCCATAATAGCTTATATCCTTGAAATTAATGTCCTTAAAATATCTCTATAATCCCAAAGTTTTCATAATTCCAATAGTTTATTTAAAAAAATTGTATCTACAAAAAGAATTCAATTATCAATTTAATGGGTCTTACCCTAATAATTAGTTTGAGAAATGGTAAAGTTCATTATCATTTCCTGAACTAAAATACATGGGTCTAAATATGGTTGTAAATATTCATAATAATTAAATTTTACTCAATAATGTAATGTGGAAATGACCATTATGGTAGTTAATAGCTGATGAACTATTCAATAAAGTTGAGAAGGATTCTATTTTTATATTTAAGGATATGAATTAAGAAAATATAATTTAAATTTTATACCCTATGGGAACATCCTTTTATATAATATCCAATATTTTTATAGAGTGGAACATACCCCCATCTTTTTTGCAATCTATGGAAAAATTTCTATCATAACAAATTTAAGAACATTCTTTTTGAATCATATTCCAATTACATCAAGTAATTTAATTAGTAGTGACACTAAGGTTAATTGGAAAATCTTCCAATAGATTGGAACCATAGTATTTCCAAGAATCATGATAACCTCTAACATGCAAGATTAATGAAACTCAAGGAACTCTTAAAGTTAATCAAGGGTACATATCCCCATAAATATTTCAATTTTTTTAGTGATTTTTGGGAATTTTATTTCACCCAACTCAATATTAAACAAAGGTTTTCAAGTAAAATGTTATTTCCAAATATCATTATTATAATACAAAATTTTAGAATTGGATTGAACAATATAATATAGCACCACTTCTCTAAGAGTTAAAAATATTCATACATGATGGGAGTATGTGATTTAATAATTCATACACCAATATTACAGAAAGGTGAAACTGTTTGAAAACATGCACTTGTGTCATCATCTTATTCAAAATATATATTTTATGATGGGTATTTATTAAGTACATATGTCACCAATTATGTTAATTTTGGATCACTCCATTATAAAAGATATAAATTCCCTGAGGTATGTTAAAATAACTATAAAAACACATGCACTTTAATGAACCAAAATTTCACATGTCCTTATTTTTATGGGATATTTAAAAAATTTGTTATGAAAAAGGATAATTTTTTAGTATTAGGAATCAGATCATTATTTTGATGGCTATAAAATCTCTATAAGGTATTTTAAGGTGTTTATATATGTTCAAGGTTGGCTGAGGTTCATGGGTAGTGTTGTAGTAATGTCAGGGTAGCCTTTTCATGGATTTATATTATTGATGGTTTATCATGCCATGATTGGTAAATGACATGTTTTGTAGAGGTGTTATTCATTTTCATTCTATATATTTTTTTAAAACCTATTCTGAAGAAATGTATCATTAATAGATCATTCCCTGACTCATGTGTATCATGAAACGTCTTACTTTTGTGAGGAAAATTTAATGTGTGGGAGCCTAGGGTGTGTATATAAAACGATGAAGAGAAACCACAGATTTAATGAGGGGATCATATCATATTGGAAAAAATAACATGACATATGAGAACCCAAATTTATTCTTATATGAAATTTTATATCCGGAATCTAGTCTTTTCCTGACATGTGGGTCACACCATGAGGGATTACCCAAGGGGTGGTATCATGATGTAGAGTGTGAAATTCACTTGGTGAAGAGAGGAATAAGTGTTGTAATGTTTTGAGCCATATAATTTAATCTTCCTAGTAATTTAGTAAAATTTTGTATCAATAGAGGTAATTATAGGAGGGTTTTGTGATGAATTAGGGTTTTTTTCTTGATCTATTGGGTTATTTTTTGACCCAAATCATAGTATGGGAGTTACACAGTGGTTATTAGGGTCATGCCACTAAATTTAACATCTCTATTTTTTTTGTAATAGTTGAATATATTTCTTTTTTATTTCATACTATTATTAATTTAGCTGAATATGGGTTGTTATGTGATGTTTATATTGTTCACTCTCTCCCCACATAATCATCATATTCACAAAACTATAATGATAGGTGGGTTTTTAATGTTTTTAAGTTATTTAATTTAACACCCCAAGCTTCTACGATACACTTTTCTTTGAATAATACAGTAGGGTGTGTTGTACGCAACTTCAAGTTCTAACACACACCACAACCAATCAATCTAGTCATTATGAATAGTAACACCAAATTTTTGAAATTTTATACATTTTATATTTCAAAATGGAATTTATTTTTGGATTCGGAATATCAAAATTATCTTAGGGTTAATTTTTGGTACTTTTCAGATAACTTTCATATTATGATGAATAGTGAAAATTACTAAATTTTAATTAAAAACAACTTTTTTAATCAAAATAATTAATATTCATAATTTTTGAATTTGAATGAATTTAGAGTATAATTAGAATATATTTCTTCCATTTAATCCAATGGTGTTAATTGGTCAGAATTTTACATTTAAACTAGACATAAGCAAGTATCAATCTTTTGATAGTTATTATTTCTCAAAAACACGCATTTTGTTTTGCCAACAGGAATTAATTTGAAATTAATTTCTACCAATTATGTGTTAAGAATTTAGAAAAATTGATTCAATATTTTTAATTAGGAGGTCCAAATTGTGTAAATAGGTAACTTTTATTTTTAGACATTTTGAATAATTAATTCGGTAAATATTTTATTTATCATGGCTAAAGGGTAAATCCTGTAAATAAGGGTAAAAAATAATATTATAATAATAATAAATTATCCTAAAACGTGTCCTAAACCTATTGGTTGATAAATTTCCGACCATTGGAATCTTTTGGTCGATTTTGGGACCCCATGGATCAACTTTTAAGTGATAATGACACTTTATATAAATTAAGTTAAAGTAAATACAAAAATGGCATAAGCATATATCTTTTAGAAATTTTTTTTACATATAGTTATATATCTTATATTTCCAACTATAAATATTCATTAAAAAGATAAAAATATTTCCTACATAATGGTATTTTATTTATAATTTCTAGACATTTAATATTTAAAAATATTTATGAAACAATAATGATGCAATATTTGGCTGATTAATAAAAGAATTAAATAATTGGTATTATAAATGCTAAAATAAATAAAATTTGAAAGTATTGATGACATACAAGAATTTTATTGGTTAATAGGAAATTTTATTATTGAATAAACGAATTTGGTTCTAATTAACAAAGTTGTTAAGACTTTAACAAAAATCAATTATTAAATAGTGTCCAAATTGACATAAAGGAGTATTTAAGACAAATATTATATTATTAATTAATATTCTATTTCAAAAAATATAATATTCAGAAAAAGGACTTATATAATGATAGGTGTTTTATTAATTTACCAATTTGGGGTCTCTTGAAACTTTATATTATGTCTATATACTATATAATATAAAAATACAAAGAGACATGGTAAATGTCAAACTATTTAACTAAGAGTTAAATCAAAAATATAAAGTTAATATAGTGACCCAAACCTGTCTAAAACCTATTGGTTGAGTGGTTTTCGACCTATCCCCAACTTAACCTTCAAATTATACACTTTGGAGCCATTATAATTGAATATGAATTTATTTTAAAATAATATTTTTATCTTTTTCTATGGTGCCCCTCACCCTTCTTATAAAAGGGCACTCCCCCTTCTCACTAATTAACACATTAAAAGCCTTTTGAATAAGCCAACCCCTACCCAGATACTCTCTAAAATTCCCTCAAATCAACCTAGAGGCCTTATTTTGATTCTAAATCCAACTTAAAAATCCCTTTTGATCAAATCAAAAGGAAGAACCAGAAGAAGAGGTAATGTTTTCACCACCCTATTTCAAGTTCCTTTCTTCTTCAACTTCTTCTTTCATTGTTATTTTCATTATAAAATAATAACTCCAGTATATTATATATACTTTGATGTTATTATAAATATGGTAAAACCATATTCAGTATTCTATCCATCCTTTGAATAACATGTCACCATACGTGCATACGTACGGCTTACCGTCTCCACATCGTGGTGTAATTGTTATTCAAAACATTATTATTTGGATGGGTATGATAATGATGTATAATCAACATAAATAATAAATATAACATGATAATATTTCTGTATATATGATATACCATCTAATTATATATTATTTTAATATCAAATGAATGATTTTGTCACTTGTGCGTACGTACAGACTACCATCTCCACGAACGCGATTAAAAATTCATTCCCCATCGTATCCATGCAAGTCTTATTCTCATTTGATGATTAAAAATAATGTTTAAGGACTTGATATCATTCTGTATATGAATAAGATACATCCTATCCATAACAAACATGACTTATGTAACAAAACATGTAAAAGAAAACAAGTAAGTTAACACCCGAAAACAAGATAATACTAAGATATTATTAATAATGAAATGTTCCAAGATCATATATGATATCATTTTAACATATATGATTCTTGTATAATTTAATAAAAATTACCTCACCATTATACATGATATTAACCTACCCTCAACCAAGTAAATGTACAAGGTAAGGGGTATTCATCTCACTCCTTATTCCTGTGAGCTTCATGCCATATTGCCACTATTACCTTTTGTGTAGTGTATGTAGTGCCCCTAATGGTATTATTTGTGTAATAAACTTTTATTTATGTGTATTTACATATTCATGGTATGATACCTCTTTCATGGGGTTTATGTTTCGTATGTTACCAAATTGGTAAGGGTTTATTTCAAAATCTCTTCATTATTCGAGATTGTTTATACGAAATTATCTACTGGGACCTCTTTATCATCCACAACCATGATTCTTAAAAATGTATTTCAAATCATTCTTACTATTTTATAGACTATGGGTCAATTTCATTTATACCTTTGTTGAATTTTTATAATATGTTTATAAAGGAATCTTTCCATCATTTTCCAAACAAGGTCCTTTTAACCTTTTCGACAAAATTAAGGTAAGAATGTCTTTTTTTTAACTTATACGGTGGGTGTGGCTATTTTCCGCCATTATAAAATCGTCAAATCTTCCCTTACAAGTTTATAATAATATTTTCAAATTAAATTTTTTCTTTTATAATTATGTGACTTTTAAATTATTTTAAAAAAAGATATTTCTCTCAAATAGTTTTGATTTCATCTATGTCAACATCCTTTGAGGGATTTTAAGCTTATTTGAAGATGATTTATTATGATAAAAAACTTAAATATTGTATTGAAGGTTTTGAGATATGTTTTACTGTGGATGTTCTATTTTTATACCATTCATGGTTTATAGAGAAAGTATTGACATTTTGTATTCTAGTTTTAATACGAATGTTTATGTTATATTTAGACCTATTCATATGAGTAATGAATTGGACTTAATAAGTGGTGGGTGGAGCCTGCTATAGCTCCTTGATGAATCAGTATGTCTCATGAGACAAACAACTCTCTTGACACAAGGCCTTGAAAAAATATTATTTTTAGTCATTGCACAAGGCCTTGACTATGTGGTAATGATAGTCTGGAATTACACATTCCATCATTATGAATGTGGTTAATTATATTGCATGTGATTATTATACTAGTAGAATATCCATGTGAATAAGTAAATGGCATTATTTCATTTTATTTCTAACATATTATGCTGAAGTTCAAGTTTAAAATGCTTTTGTTTTAGTTATACGTTGACTTAAATGCTTATTCTTATTTATAAAATTTTTCACTATATTGTTATCCTTTATGGGAATTTGAGCTCACCCCTTTCTATGTTTTAATTTTTCCAAGATGTGAGGAATTATTTTATGAATGACCTATAGGGATAGTATAAGGGGATATGAGTGTGGAGACAAGATTTTGTTGTAGTATTCACTTTATGATGTAATGTAAACTTTATAAATGTATATAGTGTTTCCAAGGATACTAAACTAATCAGTCTTTCGAGACTTGATCTTTTGTGATCATCCAATTTTATGTAATAATGAACTAACTCTAGGTAACTTGGGACGGGGCATTATAGTTGGTATTAGAGGAAGTTTAGTACAAACCTTGGAAGCTAGATTTAGATAAACTCTAATTAGAGCACATGTACTGAAGATGGAATTTGAGGATTAGTATAGAAGAACTTACTATAATTCCAATATTGTAGAGATTTTGTGAGTTTTCCAAGAAATAAATCCACATCTAGATATGAGTAGGTAGAGGCAGCTCTTGCACAGATGTACCTAGGGGTTAATCCCGAAAACACCGCTTTGAGCTAGACTTGAACGGGAACTAGTGCACGACAACGGGCCTTGCTGCACTCTTGGTTACGAAACTCTTGAGGGATATACTTAGGATAATTCTCATTTTCATTAAAAAATATTGTGAAGGGTTTATCATTATATACATCCTCAAAGAAAACATTTTTATGACTGTGGATTATATCCATAAAATGTTCAATTCATGTTAAGTGTTTTACAAGTTTGGATTTATGTATTGTGATTCATAAACTAATTTAGTGTATGCCATTGTTTAGAAATGGAACATTGTGGAAGAAATGGAAACTTTATCAATGCATTCACTCCAAGTAGAGATTTCTCTCCTTCTCATGATAATTATAGTGGAGCTGATGATAAAACTGGTGCTGATCAGCTAATCACCATACTAGGACAACTCACTCAGGTTATGAATAATAACCTTACCCGTATAGAGAACCCTGATCCACATCATGGGGGATCAATGTTATATATCTTAATGAGGAAACAACCACCATCATTCAATGGGAGTACAAATACCTTATTATCTGAGCAATGGATAAATTCTTTAGAGAAAATATTTCATGCCTTGGGGAGTAGTGAAAGGAAAAAATTTATCGTGGCAGTTTACCGCCTCACTGGAGATGCTGATCAATGGTGGTCATTGATTCCAAACACAAAGGAAGATGATGAGGTATAAAATATGGAATGGAGGGATATCAATGATCTTTTTTCGAAAAATACATTCATCATGATCATCGAGCAGATATGGAAAGGCAATTTCAGAGTTTGAGGAAAAAGGAGGATGAGAATGTTAAAAAGAATAAGTCTAACATTACCAGGTTAGAGAGGTATGATGAATATTATATACATAACACAAGAAGTAAGATTGATCGTTTCTTTGATGGGTTAAAACTGTTTCTCTGTCGAGCATTAGTCTCACAAACCTTCTCGTTGTACGATGATATTATCTCATGCGCTACCAAGAGAGAAAAAGAGTTCTCTAAGTCTTATGACATTAAAGAAAAGAAAGAGAAGAAGATATATGTTGATCACTCTAGAAATGGAAATAAGGGGAAGAAGGAAAAATTTGATTATCCATCTTGCAGTAAATGTGGGAAGAAACACCCCGGTACTTGCTTGAAAAGAATGAGAGTCTTTTACAAGTGTGGGGAAAAAGGCCACCATGCTCGTGATTTCAAGGGGAATAAAGAAGCTACCGATGTTCTATGATACAATAGTAGGAAGATAGGACATTTTGAAAATGAATTAACTAAGCTTTAGGGGAACTTACCTTAGAAAAGGACAACAGATCAAGGCCAATATTTTTATATCACTACTGCTGAGGTTGAAGCTCCGAAAGATGTGGTGGAAGGTAATTTAATGGTTTCCTCAGGTTTAGCAATATTTTTTATTTAATTCTAGATCATCACATTGTTTCATATCTTCCCATTTTTCTATGAAAATTAGATATTTCCAATTTTATTTGACAAGGGATTTGATAGTTAAAACTCTTAATGGATGTATCATTGCAACAACGTTTTGTGAATCAGTCCCCATTAGACCACATAAATGTTCTTTATCCGCTGATCACATTGTCATACCCATGAATAAATTTGATATAATCCTTGGTATGGATTGGATTTTTGACCATGATTCAAAGATTTATTTTAAGAAGAAGGAGGTTACAATTTCTGACGATGATGATAAGGAACAACCTATCTTTAGAGTAGAATCATCACCACATAATTCTTATCTAGATCCACCCCCAGTAGCTCTACTAAATTAAATTATCGGGGAGGAATAGAATGAAAAAACTGTGGGTGAGGAAAGGAATGTTCAAATAGAGGATTTACCTATTGTCAAAGAATATGTTGATGTGTTTCCGGAATATTTACCTAGACATCCTCCAGAATCAGAAATTGAGTTTTCCATTGACCTAATTCCTGGTTCAAGGCCCATATCGAAGACTCCTTATAGAATGTCCACTGTGGAATTAGTGGAACTAAAGAAAAAACTAGAGTAATTGAGTAATAAGGGATTTATTCTCCCTAGTGTTTCTCCATGGGGAGCCCTTGTCCTTTTTGTTAAGAAGAAAGATAGATCTATGAGGTTATGTATCGACTACAAGGAAATCAATGCTATAACAATAATAAAAACGTATCCCCTACCTCGCATTGATGATTTATTTGACCAACTACATGGAGCTCAATACTTTTCAAAGATTGACCTTCGATATGGATACCATCAGTTGTGTTTGAAGAAAGAAGACATTCTGAAGAAAACATTTCGAACCAGGTACGGGCATTACAAGTTTACAGTAATGCCTTTTGTGTGACTAATGTACCCTCTGTATTCATGGATCTAATGAATAGAGCTTTCAAGGAATATCTCAATGACTTAGTGGTGGTATTTATTGATGATATCTATGTATACTCTAAAAGATACAAATATCATGAATATCACTTGTGCATTATCCTGAAGACTCTTAGAAGACATGAATTAAATGGGAAGTTTAGAAAGTGAAAATTCTGGCATCAGGAGATCTGTTTTCTTGGACATATTGTCTCTAAAGATGGAATATCTATTGATCCTTCTAAGACAAGAGCAATCCAAGGATGTCCAGCACCAACGAATATAACTGAGGTACATAGTTTTATTGGTTTAGCAGGTTTTTATCGACGTTTCATCCATAATTTCGCCTGATTCGCTAACCCATTAACAAAGCTCACATGTAAAGGGGTTAAATTTGATTGGACAAAATATTGTTAATAATGTTTTGAAGAACTAAAGAGAAGATTAGTCAATTCTCCAATATTGAATCTATCATCATGGAATGATGGGTTTGTTATTTATAGTGATGCTTAAAATTGAGGAATTGGTTGTGTTCTTATGAAGAATTATAGGGTTATTTCCTATGAATCACGACAGTTGAAAATTCATGAGATAAACTATCCTACTCATGATCTTGAGTTAGCTACTGTAATTTTTTCTTTGATGATATGGAGACATTTTCACTGTGGTAAAAAATATGAGATTTCTACTGATCACAAGATATTGAAGTTCATTTTCTCACATAAAGAACTCAACATGAGGCAAAGGAGATGGCTTGAACTTCTCAAGGATTATGATTTCACTATACAGTACCACACTGGAAAGGTAAATAAGGTGGTAGATTCTTTTATTAGAAAAAATCATGGTGTTCTGAACAAGATGAGATTTGAAAGGGATCCTATTTTCATGGATCTACTAATTATTGATATGGGAATCACCATGGAAGGTGAAAAATCAATGATTTTACAAATGGTTTCCAAACCATCTTTAATAGAAAGGATACAGAGTTCTCATACTGATGATGAAGAGTTTAAAAAGAGGATTAAAGCAGTGAATGATGGGAGATTGAATGACTTTGTGTATGAAGATGGAATTTTGAAATTTGGGAAGAGGCTTTGTGGCCCCGATATACATGATCTAAAAAGTGAATTTTTGAATGATGCTCATAGTTCCAATTTCTCTATACACCATGGGAGCACCAAGATGTATAGATATTTGAAAGAACATTTTTTGTGGGATAACATGAAGCGGGAGATCACTGATTTTGTGTCAAGATGTATGGTTTTTCAACAAGTGAAAGCTGGAAGGGAACATCCTAGAGGAGTCATGGAACCTCTTCCCAAACCTGAGTGGAAATGGGATAATATCACGATGGACATTTTCATTGGACTACCAACGAATCATAGAAGGAATGATGCAATATGGGTCATTGTTGATCATCTTACAAAGTGAGCACATTTTACTTCTATAATAGGAGATCTACCACTTGATCGTCTATCAAGAATTTATAGTAATGAAATTTTGATACTTCATGGAGTACGCCTATCAATTGTTTCGGATCGTGATCCCCATTTTACTTCAAGATTCTGGAAAAGTCTTTAGAAATCCCTGGATATAGAACTTCATTAGAGCATTGCCGACCACCCCTAAACTGATGGACAATCGGAACAGACTATTCAAACCATAGAAGACATGTTGAGATCATTCTCACATGACTTTCAGGGTATGTGGGATCAATATTTTCATTTGGTAGAATTTTCCTGTAACAATAGCTTCCATTCAAGTATTCAGATGGCACCATATGAAGAGTTATACGGAAAGAGATTTCCCACACCAACCTGTTGGGATGATGTTGGTGAATGAAAACTTGTAGGCCTAGAACTGGTGGAGGAAAGGATGGAAAAGGATAAGGTAATCCAAAACAACATCAAAGCATCTCAAAGTTGGCAGAAGATCTATGCTGACAACCGAAGGAAGGATTTCGAATTTCATGTTTGAGATCATGTTTTCTTGAAGGTATCTACATGGAAGGGTGTTATACGATTCGGTAAAAATGGGAAATTGAGTCTGAGGTACATCAGACCATTCGAAATTCTAGAATGAATTTCAGCTGTAGCTTACCATTTGGCAATGCCAGCAAGTCTCTTCAAAGTTCACAATGTGTTCCACGTATCACTTTTGAGAAAATACATACCTGACCCAATGCATGTACTCACCTATGAGGAATTAGAACTGGAACCTGATCTGTCTTATTGTGAAGAGCCCAATAGAATTCCTGATATAATAGAACAAGTGCTGAGAAACTGGACGACTCGTCTGGTGAAAGTTCTATGGAGAAACCATAAGATGGAAGAGGCAACGTGGGAACCTGAGGAACTTATGATGATGAACCACCCGATTCTTTTCATGCGGTAGTATTCTAGAAATTTCGAGGGTGAAATTAATTAAATTACGGGAGAATGTAACACCCCAAGCTTCTACGGTACGCTTCTCTTTGAATAATAAAGTTGCGTGTGTTGTACGCAACTTCGAGTTCGAACACACACCACAACCAATCAAACTAGCCATTATGAATAGTAATACCCACTTTTTGAAATTTTAAACATTTCATATTTCAAAATGGACTTCATTTTTGGATTTGGAATATCGAAATTAGCTTAGGGTGAATTTTTGGTACTTTTCAGATAACTTTCATATTTTGATGAATAGTGAAAATTACAAAAGTTTAATTAAAAACAATTAATCAAAATAATTAATAGTGATAGATTATTAATTTGAGTGATTTTAGAATATAATTAGATTTTAATTTTACCATTTAATCCAATGTTGTTCATTGGACATAATTTCACATTTAAACTAGACATAAGTAAGTATCAAAATCTTGATAGTATTACTTCTTTAAAAACGCTTTTTGTTTTGACAATATAATATAATTTTAAGTTAATTTCTGCCACTTCTATTTTTTGAATTTAGAGAAATGGATTATATATATATAATCAAGAAGTCCAAATTGATTAAATAGGTAACTTTTATTTTTATACATTTTTAATAATTACTTCGGTAAATATTTTATTTACCATGGTTAAAGTGTAAATTAGGTAAATAAGGGTAAAAAAATAATATTATAATAATAATAAATTACCCTAAAACGTATTCTAACCATATTGGTTGATACATGTCCGACCATGGTCATGTTTAGGTCGATTATGGGACCCCATGGATCCACCTGTAAGTGATAATGACACTTTATATTAATTAAGTTAAAGTAAATACAAAAATGACATAAGCATATATCTTTTAAAAAAATTACATAGGGTTATATATGTTATATTTTAGACTATAAATATTCATTAGAATGATAAAACTACTTCCTACAAAATGGTATTTTATTTATAATTTTTAGACATTTAATAATTCAGTATATTTATGACACAATAATTATGGAGTATTTTCCTTATTAATGAAAGAATCAAATAATATGTATAATAAATGTTAAAATAAATATAATTTGAAATTTTTTATGACATAAACGAATTCTATTGGTTAATATGACATGGTATGATTGCTTAAATGAATTTTTTTTTTCAATTAATAATGTTTTTAAGACATTAAAAAATCAATTATTAAATAGTGTCAAAATTGACATAAAAGAGTTTTTAAAACAAATATTATATTATTAATTGATATTCTGTTCCTAAAAAACTATGGCTCAGCCAACTGACTTATATAATTATATTTGTATTATTAATGGACCACTTGGGAGTCTTTTGGAAGTTTATAGTAAGTTTATTGAACATATAATATAAAAATACAAAGATACATGGTAAATGTCAAACTATTTAACTAAGAGTTAAATCAAAAAGATAAAGTTAATATAGTGACCCAAACCTGTCTAAAACCTATTTGTTGAGTGGATTTCGACTGATACCCACTTTAAACTTTAAATAATCCACTTTTGAGCGATTAAAAACATAATATGAATTTATTTTAAAATAATATTTCTATCTTTTCTTAAGGTGCCCCTCACCTCCCTTACTAAAGGGCACTCCCCCTTCTCACTAATTCACACATTCAAATCCTTTTGGCTTGGCAAAACCCTGCCCAAATATTCTCTCAACTTCCCTAAATTCAACCTAGAGGCCTTATTTTGGTCATAAATCCAACCTAAGGATCCCTTTTGATCAAATAAAAAGGAACAACCCGAAGAAGAGGTAATGTTTTCACCACCCCTTTTAAAGTTCCTTTCTTCTTCAACATCATATTTATTTATTATTTCCATTCTAAAATAATAAATCTAGTATATTCTATATACTGTTACATTATTATAAATATGTTACAACCATATTTAGTATTCTATCCATCTTTTGAATAACTTGTCACTATATGTGCGTACGTACGGCTTACCGTCTCCACGTCGTGGTGTAATTGTTATTCAAAACATTATTATTTGGATGGGTATGACAATGATGTGTAATTGATTTCAATAATAAATATAACATGATAATGATTCTGTATATATGATATACCATCCAATTTTATATTATTTTAATATCAAAAGAATGATATTTTTGCTCGTGCTTATGTAAGGAATATCGTCTCCACGAACGTGATGAGATTCATTCCCCATCGTATCCATGCAAGTCTAATTCCCATTTGATGATTAAAAATAATTTTTAATGACTTGATATATTTCTGTATATTAATAAGTTACATCCTATCCATAATAAACATGACTTATTTCACAAAACATATAAAAGAAAACGAGTAAGTTAACACCCGAAACGATGATAATACTAAGATATTATTAACAAAGCAATGTTAAAATATCATATATGATATCATATTAATGTATATGATTCTTGTATAATTTAATAACAATTATTTCACTAGTATACCGGAGTTTAACCTACCATCAACCTAGGAAAAGTACAAGGTAAGGGGTTTTCATCTCACTCCTTATTCCCATGAGATTCATGCCATATTGCCACTATTACCTTATGTGTGGTGTATGTAATTCCCATAATTTTATTATTTGTATAACACACTTTAATTTATGTGTATTTACATATTAATTGTATGATAACTCTTTCATGGTGTGTATGTTTCGTAAGTTACCAAATTGGTAAGGGTTTATTTCACAATCTCTTAATTATCTGAGGTTGTTTATACGAAATTATCTACTGGGACCTCTTAATCATCCACATCCATGTTTCTAAAAATGTCTTTCCAATCATTATTACTATTTTATAGACTATGGGTTAAAGTCATTTATACCCTTGTTGAATTTTTATAAGATGTTTATAACAGAATCTTTTCGTCATTTTCCAAACAAAGTCCTTTTTAACCTTTTCAACAAAATTATGGTAAGAATGTATTTTTTTAACTTATACGGTGGGTGCGTTTATTTTCTTCCCTTATAAAATCGTTGAATCTTCCCTTACAATCTTATAAGAATATTTTCAAAGTAAATTTTTTCTTTTATAATTATGTGACTTTTAAATGATTTAAATAAAATATATTTCTCTCAAATAGTTTTTATTTTATCTATGTCAACTTCCTTTAATGGATTTTAATCTAATTTAAAGTTGATTTAATATGATACAAAACTTCCATATTGTATTGATGGTTTTTTGATATTTTTGACTCTGGATGTGTTATTTTTATACCATTCATGGTTTATGAAGAATGTTTTGACATTTCGTATGCTATTTTTAATATGAATGATTATGTTATGTTTAAACCTATTCATATGAGGAATGCATTGAAATTAATAAGTGATGGGTGGAGCCCTCTATAGCTCCTCGATGCATCGGTAGCTTTCATGAGACAAACTAGTTTCTTGGAATGAGGCCTTGAAAAAATCTTATTTGTAGTCTAGGCAGAAGACCTTGACTATGTGGTTATGATAGTCCGACATTACGCATTCCATCTTTTTGAAAGTGGTTATTAATATTGCATGTGATTATTCGACTAGTAGAATATCCATGTAAATAAGTAAATGGAATTATTTCATTTTATTTCTACCATATTATACTAAAGTTCAAGTTTAAAAATATTTTATTTTAGTTATATGTTGCCTTAAATGTTTATTCTTATTTATGAAAGTTTCTGCTATATTGTTATCCTTATTGGGAATTTGATCTCACCCCTTTTTATGTTTTATTTTTCCCAAGTTGTGAAAAGTATTTTATGAATGACATTTAGGGAAGTATAAGGGGATATGAGTGTGGATAAAAGATGTTGTTGTAGTTTTCACTTAATGATGTAATGTAAACTTTATGAATGTATATAGTGTTTCCAAGGTTACTAAACCAATTGGCTTTTCGAGACTTGATCTTCTGTGATCATTCCAATGTTATGTAATAATGCACCGACTCTGGGTTACTGTGGTCAGGGCATTATATTCAAGGTGTATTCTTACATATGATACCTTCTCTTATTATTCCTTTTCATTTCCCTTAGATTTGGAAATAATTGGGCTAGGGTTTGATAATGAGTGTAATTGAATCATGGTGGAACAGGTATATCATTACGGGAAATTTACTCTTATGAGTTATAATGGATCCTAGAAGATTTAACAAACTAGGTTTTGTAAAATTTATATTATGTTTTGTTTATTGATGAGTTTCTAGGTGATTATTCCACAATATATAATATTTTACAAATAAATATAACATATTTTAATTAATTATTTGTATTATGTGACTTTAGATTGGGACTTGAATGTTTTCATGGCTTGGTATGAGTCTGGATAAAGTATGAACATGCTTAGCATGGGGATCATAAATCTATGAATGAAGTGAGTGGTCCTTATAATTTTCGACAATATACATTTTTATACATAATTAATAAATCCTTCATGAAGATATGGTTTTATGATAATGGTATAGTTTCCAAATGTTAATAGTGGAAGTTATTATATGGAATTATACCTCTTAATGATGGGATTACATCTACACTGAATGTCGTGTATTTTTGGATAAACTAGTGAATACATTGACAATGATTTGTAGATGATTTTTTTAGGTGTATGGGGTTAGTCATAGGGATGGTATGAGTTGTGTGAATCCTAGATTTAACCTCTAAGGGATAGTATCATAGTTATGAGAGGATTTTTTGTAGGGACAAAAAATGAGATGGCTATACATTATATACATGGTTAGATACACATTTGTAATAGTGGATGTGAGTCTTGTTATGTTTTTAGAGTGTAACATGTCCTCTAGGGATAAACAAAGTTTCAAGGGGAGGGAATCCATTAGGTTATAGGATTGAGAGATACCATTAGGGATATGGGGGTTAGAACACATGAGAGTGTCATGGAAATTTTTATGATGAATTGACATTAGGCTTCCAAGAGTAATATAGTGGGTTATCATGGGTTGTCTCTTTGTTAGAAGGATTGGATTATGATGTATAAATTGGAAAAATATTGGACAAAGATTATTGAAACCATGGTTAGGTAGGTATGGTTATATGTTAGGTTATCATAAGTTTAAGAGTTTAGGTTGATATCAATGAGTAGATACCAACTTTGATTAAGTGACACAATGGATATGTTTAATGGTACGATGGGAACCCCAAAGGGTTCAATGTCACGTACATTTCATAATAAGTTTTTCTATGGGATGTTTAAATAATGATGGTATAAGTGGAATTAGATTAGTAATATGATGAAATGTCATAACATACCCTGAATTTGAGGTAGAGGAATGTAATGTGTTACAGGATGTGATATAGAACCCAAAATTGAGTAAGAATATAGTAGATTGGATGTGATATAAGAGACTACCTTGGGTGAGAAGGCAATAGTTTGAATATGATATACAACCTCCCCTTGAGTGGGAAGGTAGTGGATAGGATGTGATATAGATTTATAACTAGAGTGATATAGTAGTGATCAAGACATGATATAAGACCCTAGAATGAGTGATAAGGTAGTGGTGAACAAGTGAGATGGAATCCTACATTGAGTGAGAAGGTGATTTTGATGAATCAATATAATACCCATCTTTGAGGGAGAATATATCCATCAAGATGTGATATTAGACCCTATCTTAAGGGAGAATGAAATGGTTCGGATGTGGATGGATGGATTAACCATGGTTAGAAAGGTATTATCATATAACACCTTGAGTGATAAAGTATGGTCCATTATCTCGAGGAATAGCCTCACCTTGAGTGAGAAGGTGTTGGTATGTGACTCCTTGAGTGATAATGTATCAGTTTTGGACATTGTTGTAGGAACCTACCTTGAGTGAAATGATAATGGTTGAAACACAGTGGATATATCTAGGGTTTAGTATATGACCAACCTCGAGTAAGATGTTATTTTCCATGATATGACTTGACAACCATCCCTAATATTGCATGTATGGGTTGTGGATATGGTATGAAGAGATGATTCTCAATATAGGATGAAGCATGCCTAGTTAAGTGTTGAGGTGGATTGGTTATCACATTATTAATTAATGTGCGTGATTTTATGTTCCATATTTCATTTCCTTACATTCCATATTAATATACATGGAAATGATAGAATATATTAAAAGTAATAATTGAAAATCTATTGATACATATTTCTTACACCATGTTGGAAACAATATCCCAAATTTAGAGATTATTTTTTTTATATAGATGTGAGAATATTTTATATAGTGGATAAGGATGGAACAGCTTAATATGGATTTATGGTGGATCAAGATAATGATCAGGGTTGTATATGATCCTTATTATACATTTTATTTTATATAATTTTTTACGTATAACCAAACTGGTGGGATATTAGTTGGGATGTATGATGGTGTGAATGTATCTACATTCGTTATATCATGATGTGTTTTTGATTATGTATTATTTTACTATCTATCATGGGTGATATTAGTTATTTATTTGTTATATATGATTTTGATATTAATGGATTTTTCTTCCAATGTATGATTTATTCCCTCTGCACTAGTTTTTTTCTAATAACATATGGGGAGGACCACTAGAGGCCTTGTTTTTCACTACCTAGAATAATATAGAATGGTTTTATCTCGGGAATTAAAAATTGTAATTAGTGTATTTTTTCTCTTATATTACATTGATGGATGACTAAAATGAGATAAAAATGTTTTAGAACCACTTATGGACCACCAACAAGTGATTAATGAACACATTTATAATGGGAAGTCTTTTTATTAGGGTTCTGAGATTTTTTCATGATTTTTTGTGTATATGTTGTTTTGGCCTAATAATAATGGTCAAGGATTTAATAATTCATGGTCTTTACATTGTAAAATAATGGAAATATTATATAGACAATATTTTTGATATTTTTTGATTTAAATATTAATTATTTAATCCCACCATATTTAAATTTAACTTGTGATTGTCACATATAAGTTTTATAAAAAATTTCTAGATTTAATTAAGAAAATAGTCTAAATCTCATGTTTTAATTATTTTATCTCTCATTGTAATTATTATAATGAATCATACATTTTATCAAGGTTGTTTGAGGATTATTTCAGGTGGTATATATATTTATCCAAACTAAAAAAACATTGATATTACATATTTGTGATGAATATTAATTACATTACACAAACAAATGCTTAGGAATAATGAATGTGTAGTTCCTTTGGAATATTTGAATCATAAAATACTGACTCATAAAATTTCTACATCATATTACACTATGTTCCTCAAAACTAAAAAACATTTTTAGAAATATTAAATACAATCCATGTTATCAGGACTTTATAAGAAGAAACATAGGAAATAGTGAGATTAGAATCTCAATAAGTGTGAATAGGTAAAAATTTTAAACATTACATTGGTATAAGGGCATGATAATCTGAGAATAATGTAAGAGAATTGTACACTAAAAATAAATGATATAAATCTTGATCCATGTCATACTTATTAGTTGGTTATAATATATTAATATTCAGTAAATCAATGAAAATTATCCATGAGATCATAAAATTGAAATAAAAAATTGATTTGTGTCCTATAGATAAGCATAGAAAATATTTTCCTTTATAGTCAAGGATCATTTTGAAAAAAAATCATACTTGAATGGGTTCACTCCCTATACAATCATAGTAGTCAAGATATACTTCATATAGAGTTATAGTGGATAGATCCCCTTATAAAACTGGGTTCACTCCCCAATCCTATCATATATATCTAATGAGTTATTAATCATTATTCAATGTATTGGGGGTGATATAGGTCCCACCCATCACATAATTAAAATAATACATTTTTTTCCAAAATATAATTAAATTTTCATCACATCAGAACCGATGAAATGAACTACGTATCATAAACAATTCATTATAACATATCATGTCGAAAAGAAACATGTTTCATAATCAATTAATCATTTCATTAAAGAATAAACCCTGGATATATAAGTGGGATTCATAATAATTTTATCATGTTATAAACCATTGAATAGAAATGGTTTTTGTAAATATATTTTTATTATTAAAATAGATCATATATAAAATAAATATGATTGGTATCCTTGGATCATATCCACAATAAATAATTTATAACATCTAAGGATGTCATCATACATGTAAATTTATTTTGAATGATCATTTAGAACATTTATTATGGAAAATGAATGTTCATTTAAATATACATTCTATGACTAGAAAATAATAAAATATTTTTTAAATAATTTTCATTGAAAATAACCTTGAAAACTAATAATGGAAGCTATAGTAAAATCATTTAAATCATTTCATAAGGTGAATATCATTTCTGCTTTGAAATTTTTGTAAACATATAAAAAAATTAAATATCATTTTCTTTGAAAGTAACCAAGAATATTTATAAAGTATTCTTCAAAAAAATTAATGTTCATGATGAAAATAAAATTGATTCAGGTAGTACATGTTAAAATAAATATTTTATTCAAATTTCTATAAAATCCAAATGGCCATTGTTTAAAAAATTAATTGAATATTAAATTCAAAATTTTTTATAAAAATTCAATCAAGGGAAAAATTAGTTTAATAAATCATTTTAATAATATTTAAAAAATTCATAAATAATTTTATGAAAATATGGTTTTGGAAGAAAATGGTTTTTCAAGAAAATAGAAAAGTATAGACATTTATTTATTAACATAATTATTTTGGTTTCTTGAGTACATAATGAGATTAAAATGAAGGAAAACATGTATTAACATTAAATAATATAAGATAAAAAAGATATCGAGTTTCTTGAGAGATTTTTCATAATATTTCATCATCAAAATCACAATAATAGATAATCACGATAATCAATATAATTGTAACATTAAATCGTTGCCACTTTGGTATATTTTTAATCACAAATACCATTAAATATTATAAAAATGAAACATTAAATAAGATTAAAATAATGATATTCATGATATAAAATTAAAAATGGGTCATATACACTACTCTAGAATATGCCTTTAACAATACTAAAATTGGCCTCTCACAACATAAAAAAACTTTAACTATTAGTGTGTGATTAAAAGCATAAGTATTTTATATGTGCTTGAAAATAATTAATAAAGGTATAATGAACCGACCCCCATTACCCAGAGTGGGTGCATTATTACATAACATTGGCATGATCACAATATATAATGTCTCGAAAAACCGATTATTTTAGTAGCCCTGGTATCACTAGATACATTCATAAAGTTTGCATTACATCATAAAATGAAAACTACAACAACATAGTCTCCATAGACCACACTCATATCCCCTTAGACTATCCCTATAGGTCAATCATAATATACTTATTCAAATCTTGGGAAAAATAAAACATAGAAAGGGGTGAGCTCAGATGCCCAGTAAGGATAATAATATAGCGGAAAATTTCATATTTAAGCCTAAACATTTGAGGCAATGTATAACTAAAACATAAGCCTTATAAAATTGAACATCAGTATAATTTTTCAGAAATAAAATGAATTAATTCCATTTACTTATTCACATGGATATTATACTAATCATATAATCACCTACAATATCAATAACCTCTTTCATAATGATGGAATGCATAATGTCATACTATCATAACCACATAGTTGTGGCCTTGTGCCAAGACTACAAATAAGATTTTTTCATGGCCTTGTGCCAGGAAACTAGTTTTTCTCATGAGATTTATCGATACATCGAGGAGCTATATCGGGCTCCACTCGTCACTTACTAAGTCCAATGCATTCCTCATATGAACAGGTTTAAACATAACATAAACATTTGTATTAAAACCTGCATACGAAATGTCAATAATTTCTACATAAACCATGATTGGTATAAAATTAACACATCCATAGTCAAACATATCACAAAACCTTCAATACTATATAGAAACTTTTTATCATAATAAATCCACTTCAAAGAAGTTTAAAATCCATTAATGAATGTTGACATAGATGAAATCCAAACTTTTTGAGAAAAATATCTTTTTTATTTGAAATAATTTTAAAGTCACATAATTATAAAAGAAAAAATTTACTTTGAAAATATTCTTATAATATTGTAAGGTAATCTTATATGATTTTATAATGGCGGAAAATAGCTGCACCCTCCGTATAAGTTAAAAAAGGCATTCTTACCTTAATTTTGTCAAAAAGGTTAAAAAGGACCTTGTTTGGAAAACAATGGAATGATTCCTTTATAAACATCTTATAAATTTTCAAACAAGGGTATAAATGAATTTAATCCATTTTCTGAAAAATATTGAGAATTATTTGAAATTCATTTTTAAGAAACATGGATGTGGATGATAAAGAGGTCCCAGTTGATAATTACGTATAAACAACCTCAGATAATGAAGAGATTGTGAAATTAACCCTTACCTTATACTTTTCCTTGGTCGATGGTAGTTTAACCTCCTGTATAATGGTGAAATAATTGTTATTAAATTAAACAAGAATCATATGCATTAATATGATATCATATATGATCTTTTAACACTGCTTTGTTAACAATATCTTAGTATTATCGTCGTTCCGGGTGTTAAATTACTCGTTTTCTTTTATATCTTTTGTTACGTAATCCATGTTTTCTATGGATAGTTTGTATATTATTTATATCCAGAAGGATATTATGTCTTCAAAAATTATTTTTAACCTTCAAATAAAAATTATTCTTGAATTGATACAATGGAAAATGAATCTCATCGCGTTCGTAGAGACGATAGTCCGTACATACGCACGAGCGACAATATCATTATTTTAATATTATAATCATATATAATTGGATGTTATATCATATATACAGAATAATTATAATGTTATATTTATTATTTAATTCAATTACACATCATTATCATACCCATCCAAATAATAATGTTTTGAATAACAATTACACCACGACGAGGAGACGGTAAGCCGTACATACGCACGTACGGTGAAATGTCATTAAAAGGATGGATAGAATACTGAATATGGTTATACCATATTTATAATAACATCAAAGTATATAAAATATATTGGAGTTATTATTTTAGAATATAAATAACAAATAAATAAGAAGTGAAAGAAGGAATGAACTTGAAAGAGGGTGGTGAAATCATTACCTCTTCTTCAGGTTATTCCTTTTGATTTGATCAAAAGATCTCCTTAAGTTGGATTTTTGACTAAATTAAGGCCTCTAGGATGAATTGAAGGAGTTTGATAGGAAATTTGGGCAGGTTTTGGCCTAACAAAAATGCTTTGAAGGTATGAATTTTAGAGAAGGGAGAGTGCCTTCTTATAAGAGGGGTGAGGGGCACCTTAGAAAAAACATAAAATATTATTTTATAATAAGTTTATATTTGGTTTATAATGGATCCAAAGTGACTTATTTAGAGGATAATGTGGGTATGGGTCTAAATCCTTTTATCCAATAGATTTTAGACAGGTTTGTGTCACTATATTAACGTTATCATTTATATTTAACTCTTAGTTAAATTGTTTATCATTTACCATGTCTCTTTGTATTTTTATGTTATATGGTAAATAAACTTACTATAACAAGAAAAGAGAACCCCATGTGGTTCATTATTAATATAGATAATCTTATATAAGTCCTTTTTCATAACCGTATATTTTTAAGAATAGAATATAAATTAATAATATAATATTTATTTTAAATAATCCTTTATGTCAATTTTGACACCATTTACTGATTTATTTTTTATAATGTTCTAAATAAAATTTTTTAATTAAAAATAAATTCATTTAATCAATATTAACATTCCATATTAACCTAGAAAATTATTGGAATTCATAAAAATTCTCAAATTACATTTATTTTGATATTTATAATATCAATTATTTTAATATTTCATTAATTATGTAATTACTGCATCACCATTGTTTCATAAATAAATTAAATTATTTAATATCTAAAAATTATAAATGAAATACCATTATGTATGAAATATTTTTAGCTTTCTAATGAATATTTATAATCTAATTTATCTAATTTATAACCATATATTAAAAATGTTTTAGTTATTTAACATTGATTTTATCTCTTTTAACACTTCTTTGAATTAAATAATAATAAATGTACTAATCTAATCCAAGTGGAACAAAAAGATTCATACATTATTCCTAAGGTTGTTTTTGGTAAAATTATACTTATTCAATAGAATTAGAAAATGTGTTAGGGTAATAATAATATCATTTTTCCCTTAATTACCCTATTCATATTTAACCGTGGTAAATAAAAGTAAAAACATACTATTCATAAAAAATATTTTTTAACATATTGAACCAAATTTTACCCTTTGATATTAACTTTGTCTATCATATTTTCTAAATTCCACTCATAGAAGTGGTAAAATTAATTTTTATGTGAATTTGCAAATTCTCCTTAAAGATGGGCAAAAGACGGTGAAAAGTTTAATAAAATTTTTATATATCTAAAATTATTTTAAAATGACTCTAATTAATTACATTGAAATTATATAGGAATTATGTATCAATTTTGACCTAAAATAAATTTTAATATAATAAAAAATTATAAAAAATTGGTTTTAAACTATAACTCAGTGTTTTTTACTATTCATCAAAAATTGAATGTTTTTAGAAAAATACCAAAAATTCACCCTAAGATAATTCTGATCTTCCAAATCCAAAAATTAAGTCCATTTTGACATATATAATTTATAAAATTTCAAAAAGTGGGTATTACTATTCATAACAGTTAGTTTGATTGGTTGTGGGGTGTGTTAGAACTCGAAGTTGCGTACAACACACGCTATTGTATTATTCGAAGAGAAGCATAACAAGGAAGCTTGGGGTGTTACATTCTCCCCTTCTTCAAATATTTTTTTCCTCAAAATCTCTAGAATATTACTGCCTAAAAATAATCGGGTGGTTCTTCATCATATGTTCCTCGGGTTCCCACGTTGCCTCTTCCATCTTATGGTTTCTCCATAGAACTTTTACCAGACGAGTCATCTGGTTTATCAGCACATGTTCTCTCGTTTCAAGAATATTGGCAGGCTCTTCACAATAAGACAGATCGAGTTCTAGTTCTTGTTCCTCATAAGTGAGTACATGCATTGGGTCAGGAATGTATTTTCTCAACCATGATACGTGGAACACATCGTAAACTTTGGAAAGATTTGGCGGCCTTGCCAAATGATAAGCTACAGTCCCAATTCGTTCTAGGGTTTTGAAAGGTCTGATGTACCTGGGACTCAATTAATATTTCTTACTGAAATGTATAATTCCCTTTCATGGATATTCCTTCAGGAAAACATAATCTTCTACCTGAAATTCCAAATCCTTCCTTCGGTTATCAGCATACCTCTTTTGACTACTTTGAGCTGCTTTGATGTGTTTTTGGATTACCTTCACCTTTTCCATTGTTTTATCCACCAGTTCTGGGCCTACAAGTTTTCTTTCACCAACGTCATCACAACAGGTTGGTGTGAGACATCTCTTTCTATATAACGATCTATATGGTGCCATCTGGATACTTGAATGGAAGATATTGTTATATGAAAATTATACGAGAGGTAAATATTGATCCCAAATACCTTGAAAGTAAAGTGATAAAGATATCAAAATTTATTCTAAGGTTTGAATCATCCATTCTAATTGTCCATCAGTTTGAGGGTGGTAGGCAGTGCTCAAACGAAGTTCAGTATCCAAGTCCTTCTGAAGACACTTCCAGAATCTTAAAGTAAAATGGGGATCACGATCAGAAAAAATCGATAGGGGCACTCCATGAATTCTCACAACATCATTAATATATAGTCTTGCAAGACTTTCATGTGGTAGATCTTCACTTATAGCGAGAAAGTGTGTGGAATTGGTAAGACGATCAATAGTGACCCATATTGCATTGTTCTTTATAGGAGTCTTTGGTAGTCCCATGACAAATTACATCATGATATTATCCCATTTCCACTTAGGTATGGGAAGAGGTTTCATGACTCCTCCAAGCTGTTGCCTTCCAACTTTTACTTTTTGACAAACCATACATCTTGACACAAAATCAGCAATCTCCCTCTTCATGTTTTCCCACCAAAAATGTTCTTTAAAATCTCTATACATTTTGGTACTCCTAGTGTGTATAGAGAAATTAAAACTATGAGCATCATCCAAAAAATTCCTTTTTAGATCAGGTTTATCAGGAACACAAAGACTCTTCCCAAATTTCAAAATTCCATCTTCATACACAATGTCACTCAATCTCCCATCTTTCACAGATTTAATCTTCTTTTGAAATTCTTCATCATCATTCTGAGAACTCTTAATCCATTCTAGTAAATATGGTTTGGCGACCTTTTGAAAAAGTATCGATGTTTCACCTTCCATGGTTATTCCCATATCCAACTTTACTAGATCCAAGAAAATTGGGTCCCTTTCAACTATCATTTTGTTCAAAACTCCATGATCTTTTCTACTCAAAGCATCTTCCACATTATTTTCCTTACCAGGGTTGTAGTGTATCATGTAATCATAATCCTTGAGTAGTTCAATCCATCACCTTTGCCTCATGTTGAGTTATTTCTGTAAGAAAATATACTTCAAACTCTTGTCATTGGTATATATCTCACATTTTTCACCATATAGATAATGTCTCTATATCTTCATAGTAAATATTACAGCAGCTAACTCAATATCATGATTAGGATATTTTTTCTCATTAATTTCAGTTGTTGTGATGCATAAGAAATAACCCTATCATTCTGCATAAGGACATAACCAAGTCCTTTCTTTGAATCATCACTATAAAATAACAAACCCATCATTCCCTGATGGTAGAGTCAATATAAGAGCATTTACTAATATTATCTTCAATTCTTCGAAGCATTCTTCACACACTTTTTCCAAACAAATTTAACCCCTTTACGTAGAAGCTTTGTTAATGGGTTATCCAATCAGGAAAAATTCTGGATGAAATGTCGATAATAACCTACAAAACCAATAAAAATACGTACCACGGTTATACTCGTTGGTGTTGGTCATTCTAGGATTGCTCTTGTATTAGGAGAATCAATGGATATTTCATCCATAGAGACAATATGGACAAGAAAATAAATCCCCACAAGCTAGAATTCACACTTTCTAAACTTCCCATATAATTCATATTCACATCTGATTTTCATGATCCTCGTAGATTTTGGAGTATACTAAGATATCTTCAAGAAATACCACTACAATGTCATCAAGATATTCCTTGAAAACGCTGTTCATTAGATCCATGAAAAAAGAGGGTGCATTAGTCAGCCCAAAAGGAATTACTGTAAACTTGTAATGCCCGTACCTGGTTCGAAATGCTGTCTTTGGAAAGACGTCCTTCTTCACACATAACGGATGATATCCAGATCGAAGATCAATCTTTGATAAGTATTGTGCTCCATAAAGTTGGTCGAATAAATCATCAATGAGAGGTAGGGGATACTTGTTCTTTATTGTTATAGCATTAATCTCCATTTAGTCAATACACAACCTCACAGATCCATCTATATTTTTAACAAAAAGAATAGGGGATCCCATGGAGAAACACTTGATCAAATAAATCCCTTATTACTAAATTCATCTAGTTGTTTCATTAGTTATATTAATTCCATTGTTTCCATTCTATAATAGGCCTTCGATATGTTCTTTGATCCATGAATTAAATCAATAGAAAACTCAATTTCTCATTCTGGAGGATTTCTAGGTAAATCCTTTGGAAAAACATCAACATATTCTCTCATAATAGGTACATCCCCTATTCGAACATTCCTTTCCTCACCCACAATCATTTCATTCTCTTCCTACCCAATAATTTAATTTAGTTGAGCTACTGGGGGTGGATCTAGATAAGAATTAGGAGGTGATGATTCTGCTCTAAAGATATGGTATTTTTTATCAACGTTATCAAAAATAGTAACCTCCCTCTTCTTACAATACATCTTTACATCAGGTTCTGAAAGACAAACTATACTGAGGATTATATCAAATTCAATCATGGTTATGACGATGAGATCAGCAGATAAAGAACATTTATGTGCTCGAATTGGGACTTATTCACAAAACCTTATTGCAATGATACTTCTCTTAATAGTTTTTATTGACAACTCCCTTGTAAAATCAAATTGGAAATATCTAATTTTTATAGAAAAGTTGGAGGATATGAAACAATGCGATGATCTAGAATCAAATAATGCATTTTCTAAACTTGAGGAAACCATTAAATTACCTACCACCCCGTCTTTCAGAGCTTCTAGCTCAGTAGTAGTGATAACATAAGCTTGGCCTTGATCCCTTGGACTTTTCTGAGGTATGTTCCCCTGATTCTTAGGACATTCATTTGTATAATGTCCCATCTCCCTGCAATTGAAGCATTGAACATCGGTTTCATATTTCTTCCCTTAGCAATAAAAAGCTTGGTGGCCTTTTCCACTACACTTGTAATAGACTCCCATTCCCTTCAAGCAAGTACCAGGGTGTTTCTTCCCACATTTAATGTAGGACGGATATTCAACTTTTTTCTTCTTCCCCTTATTTCCATTCCAGGAGTGATCGGCTGATCTCTTCTTCTCTTTCTTTTCTTTAATGTCATAAAACTTAAATATTTCCTTTTCTATCTGGATAGCACATGAGACAATATCTTCGTACGACGAGAAGGACTGTGAGACTAATGGTCGATGGAGATATGGTTTTACCCCATCAAAGAATTGATCAATCATACTCCTTGGGTTATGTATTTAATCTGTTTCATGCCTCACTAACCTTGTAATGTTAGCATCATACTTTGCGACATTCTCATCCTCCTTTTGTCTCAAACTCAGAAATTGCATTTCCATATCTGCTCGATGGTCATGAGGGAAGTATTTTTCTATGAAAAACACTTTGAACTCCCTCCATTCCATATATTATACTTCATCATCCTCCTTTTTGTTTTTAATCAATGACCACCATTGGTCAGCATCTCCAGTGAGGTGGTAAACTGCCATGAAAACTTTTTCCCTTTCGCTACTCCCCAAGTTGGGAATATTTTCCCTAAGTAATTTATACATTGATCCGCTACTAGTGGATTTGAAACCCCAATGAATGTTGGTGGTTGTTTCCTCATGAAGAGATCTAACATGGATCCTCTACGATGCAGATCAGGGTGCTCCATACGGGTAAGGTTATTATTCATAACCTATGTGAGTTGTCCCATTATGGTGATAATTTGAATAGCACTAGTAGTATCACCAGCTCCACTATAATTATCTTGAGTAGGAAGGAAATCCCTACATAGAGTGTGTGCATTGATACAGTTTCCATTTCTTCTACTAGGTTCCATTTCTAAACAATGGCATACACTAGATTAGTTTATGAATCACAATACATAAATCCAAACTTGTAAAACACTTAACATAAATTGAACAGTTTATGGATATAATCCATAATCAGAAAAAAAAATGTTTTTTTGAGGAATAATATACTCAAAAACACTTCATAATGGTTTAAAAAAAATAAGAATTATCCTAAGCATATCCCCCGGGAGTGTTGTAACCAAGAGTGAAGCAAGGCTCATTGTCGTGCACCAGTTCCCATTCGAGTCTAGATCAAAGTAGTGTTTTCGGGTTTTACCCCTAGGTACATCTGTGCCAGATCCGCCTCTACTTGATCATATCCATACAGGAATTTATTGCTTGGAAAACACACAAAATCTCTACAATACCAAAATAATAGGAAGTTCTTCTATACTAATCCACAAAGTCCATCTGAGGACTATGTGCTCTAATCAGAGTTTATCTAAATCTAGCTTCCAAGGTTTTTACTAAACTTCCTCTGATACCAACTGTAATGCCCTAATCCCAGTTACCCAGAGTTGGGGAATTATTACATTACATTGGCATGATCACAAAAGATCATGTCTGGAAAGACCGATTAGTTTAGTATCCTTGGAATCACTAGATGCATTCATAAAGATTACATTACATCATAAAATTAAAAATACAAAAACATAGTCTCCATAGTCCACACTCATATCCCCTCAAACTATCCCTATAGGTAAATCATAAAATACTTCTTCACATCCTGGAAGAAATAAAACATAGAAAGGGGTGATCTCAGATGCCCAGTAAGGATAACAATATAGCAGAAAATTTCATAAATAAGAATAAATATTTAGGGCAATGTATAACTAAAACAAAAGTCTTTTAAACATGAACTTCTGAAAAATATGGCAGAAATAAAATGAAATAATTTCATTTACTTATTCACATGGATATTTTACTAATCGAATAATCACATGCAATATCAATAACAACATTCATAATGATGGAATACATAATTACAGACTATCATAACCACATAGTCAAGGCCTTGTACCAAGAATACAAATAGGATTTTGTTAAGGTCTGGTTCCAAGACACTAGTTTGTCTCATGAGACCTACCAATGCATTGAGGATCTATAGAGGGCTCCACCCTTCACATACTAAGTCCAATGCATTCCTCATATGAACATGTTTAACCATAACATAAACATTCGTATTAAAACTATCATACGAAATGGAAATAATTTCTCCATAATACATGAATGGTATAAAATTAACACATCCACACTCAAACATATCACAAAACCCTCAATACTATATAGAAACTTTGTATCATAATAAATCAACTTCAAATAAGATTAAAATCCATCAAAGGGTGTTGACATAGATGAAATCCAAACAAGTTGAGAGAAATATCTCTTTTTTAAATCATTTAAAAGTAACATAATTATAAAAGAAAACATTTAATTTGAAAATATTCTTATAATATTGTAAGGGAATTTTAGATGATTTTATAATGGCGAAAAATAACCGCACTCGCTATGTAAGTTAAAAAAGACATTCTTACCTTAATTTTGTAAAAAATGTTAAAAATGACCTTGTTTGAAAAACGATGGAAAGATTACTTTATAAAAATATTATAAAAATTCAAACAAGGGTATAAATTACATGAAACCATATTCTGTAAAATAGTAATAATTATTTGAAATTAGTTTTTTAGAAACATGAATGTGGATGATAAAGAGGTCCCAGTAGATAATTACGTGTAAATAACTTCGGATAATGAAGAGATTGTGAAATTAACCCTTACCTTATACTTTTCCTTGGTTGAGTGCAGGTTAACCTCCTATATAATGGAGAAATAATGGTTATTAAATTATACAAGAATCATATACATTAATATGATATCAGATATGATCTTTCAACATTGCTTTGTTAGTAATATCTTATTATTATCATTGCTTGGGGTGATAACTTACTCATTTTCTTTTATATGTTTTGTTACGTTAGACGTGTTTGCTATGAATAGGTTGTATCTTATTTATATACAGAATGATATTAAGTCTTTAAACATTATTTTCAACCATGACATGAAAATTATTCTTGAATGGATACGATTGGGAGTGAATCTCATCGAGTTCGTTGAGACGGTAGTCCGTACGTACGCACGAGCGAAAATAACATTATTTTTATATTAAAATCATATATAATTGGATGGTATATCATATATAAATAATTATTATAATGTTATATTTATTATTTACTTCAATTACACATCATTATCATACCGATCCAAATAATAATATTTTGAATAACAATTACACCACGACGTAGAGAGGGTAAGCCGTACGTACACACATATGGTGACATGTCATTCAAAGGATGGATATAATACTGAATATAGTTTTACCATATTTATAATAACATCACATTATATAGAAGATACTGGAGTTATTTTTTTATAATGTAAATAACAAAGAAAGAAGAAGTGGAAGAAGAAAGGAACTTGAAAGAGGGTGGTGAAATCATTACCTCTTCTTCGGGTTCTTCCTTTTGATTTGATCAAAATAGCTCCTTATGTTGGATTTATGACTAAAGGAATGCCTCTAGGATGAAGTGAGGGAAGTTGAGAGGATAATTTTCCAGGGGTTTTCCGATCTAAAAGGATTTCAAGGTATGAATTTGAGAGAAGGGGGTTCCCTTTTATAAGAGGGGTGAGTGGCACCTTAGGAAAAACTTAAAATATTATTTTATAATAAATTAATATTCAGTTTATAATGGTTTAAAAGTGACTTATTTTGAGTCTAAGGTGGGGATGGGTCTTAATCCATTCAAAAAATAGTTTTTAGACAGGTTTGGGTCACTATATTAACCTTATCATTTATATTTAACTCTTAGTTAGATAGTTTACCATTTACCGTGTCTCTTCGTATATTTATATTATATGGTTAATAAACTTAATATAACAACCCAAGAGAACTCCAAGTGGTTCATTTTTAATATATATAACCTTATCTAAGTCAGTTTTCTAAACCGTAGATTTTTAGGAATAGAATATCAATTAATAATATAATATTTGTTTTAAATTCATTTATATGTCAATTTTGACACTATTTAATAATTGATTTCTGATAATGTTTTAACAACTTTATTAATTCTAAATAAATTTATTTAATCAATAATAATATGTCATATTAACATAAAAAATTAGTATAATTCATAAAAAGCCTCAAATTACCTTTATTTGGATATTTATAATATCAATAATTTTTATATTTCATTAATTAGGTAATTACTACTTCACCATTGTGTCCTAAATAAATTAACTTATTTAATGTCTAAAAATTATAAATAATATACCATTAAGTAGGAAAGTTTTTTAGCTTTATAATGAATATTTATAATCGGATTTATCTTATGTATAACACTATATTAAAAATGTTTTAGTTATTTAACATTGATTTTATCTCTTTTAACTCTTCTTTGAATTAAATAATAATAAATGTCCTAATCTAATCCATGTGGACCAAATATGTTCATATTTTATTCCTAAGGTTGTTTTTGGTAGAATTATACTTAGCAAATAGAATTAAGAAGTGTGGTAGGGTAATACTAATATCATTTTTACCCTTAATTACCCTATTCACATTTAACCGTGGTAAATAAAAGTAAAAAGTTACTATTCACCAAAAAATTATTTTAATGTTATTGAACAACATTTTAATCCTAGATATTAACCATATGTCTCGAATGTTTTTAATTACACTCATAGAAGTATTAAAATTATGTTTTAAGTGAATTTGCAAATTCTCCTAGGAGATGGGTAAAAGACGGTGAAAGTTTAAATAAAATATTTTTATACCTAAAATTATTATAAACTGAGTCCAATGAATTACATAGAACTTATATAGGTATTATGTATCTATTTTGTTCTAAAATAAATTTATATAAATTAAATAATTATAAAAATTCGGTATTAAACTATAACTCATTGTTTTTTTACTATTCATCAAAAAATGAATGTTTTCAGAAAAATACAAAAAAATCACCCTAAGCTAATTTCGTATTCCAAATCCAAAAATGAAGTCCATTTTGAAAGACAGAATTTATAAAATTTAGATAATTGGGTATTACTATTCTTAACAGCTAGTTTTATTGGTTGTTGTGTGTGTTAGAATTCGAAGTTGCGTACAACACGCGGTACTGTATTATTAAAATAGAAGCGTATCGTGGAAGCTTGGGGTGTTACAAAATGGGTCCTTGATCATAAATTTTATAAGTTCTGATAAATTATGTCTTTTATCTTTGCTAAAAAAGTAAAGGTAAATGGATACCTCCTCAATTCTTTTATAAGTCTTGATAAAGGGGTATGCTATGGTGTGCTGCTAAATTTACAGAACCTTTCAGCACAAGAAACAATAGTCACATAAAATACCGATAAAACTAGAAATATTAGAAAAGTACAATATATAAATTAATGGAAAAAAAATCAACACAAATAAATGAAAAAAAAATATATTATAAAAATTATAAACTTTGGTTTATACAATTACATGAGTAAATACAAATTATATAATTCATTAAAAACCATCAATTTTCTGTTCTCTTTAGAACATGACCCCCAATCGGGCTATTTTAGAATAATCTATCCCAACTCAAGAAAAATAATTCACCAATATAAGAAAAATAATATTATGTTAGTAATACTATAAATAAATAAATAGAATATAAAGTATAAATTTTAAACTAAACTTTGAGTCATAGCAGGAACATTGTGTATCAGATTGAGTTACAGTTGATTATTTCACATCACCTGATTTATTTTATTTATTCTAGAATTATCTATATAAAAATTAACTAAATAATAGTAAGTTTAAATGATAAGGAAATTAATTAAGTAATAATAGATAAAATGAAGGGAAAAAAATTTGAGCTTCTTTTCCTCCTTTTGGGTGTTGTGATGTGTGTTTTAAATTGAAATAGAACATATATATTTAAAACACACAGATAGAATCATTCCATCAGAAATATAAATTATATTTAGGTAATAATGATTTATATATTACTCAAATGTATCATGCATCATTTTTATAAAGTGTTAGAACAATCAAAATACATTTTTCAGTTTTGAGTATGTCACATTTTCTACTAAAAAGTCATTTTGAATGGAAACGACACATTTTGAGTCATACTAGTCACATCATGTGTGGGTTTTATATGATACTAATTCTTACACGTCAAAAATTAATTAAGAATAATTTTCCTAAATTATATATACCATCTGAGCATGTATTCTTGGTTTTTAATGTGGGAAACTTTTTGAACTAAAATCTAAATTTAAAACAAATAAGGGAAACATGGATTCATACTGGGAAAATAATATATATTATTGAGTTGATGCTTATTCATAAATGTCACAAATGAATTATGGATAGTTTTCCTAAATTATTAAATCAATTTGAATGCATTTTCTTAGTTTTTAGTTTGTTATTTTTATTTTTTATTAATATTTATATCAATTTTAAATTAAAAGAAGCACATAGAGTCATACAGATCACACCATACATTATATTGAGGTGATATGTATTTATACACATAAAAATGACTTATATAACCTTTTCTTGAGGTATCAAGATAATACAAATGCATTTTCTCAGGTTTGAGAATGTCACCTCCCTTTTTTACTAAAATTTAATTTTAAACTGAAAACACACACATTGATTCATACCGGTAACATCATGTGGGATTTTTATTTTAGAATAATTCCTAAAAATAAAAATCTTTCATAGATCATTTTATAAAATTATGAAGACAATTTGAGTTCATTTTCTCAGTTTTTAGTGAGTGAAAACTTTTGAACTAAAATGTGAATTTTAAATTGACAACATACACTCTAAGTCATACGGGTCACATAATGTTTCATATATAGGTGAATATTATTACTACACATCAAAAATAGATTATTCATCATGTTAATAATGTATAAAAACAATAACAGTACCTTTTTCTTAGTTTTGACTATGTCAGATTTCTTTGTTTTTCAAAAAATATGGTCAATTAGAAATACAACGAAACAGTTGAAGTCATACCAGTCATACCGTGCATAAAATTTAGGTATGGATGATTTTTATACATATCAAATTACATATTTATAATTTTTATAAATTATAAAAACCATAATAATTTGTTTGAAGAATTTTGCGAATGTCACCTTTCTTTTTTTTTTACTAAAATGCCTTTTTAATCTGGAAGCACACACTTCGAGTTATACCGGTCACATTGTGTCACGGTTTGAAGTGAAAATAATACCTACACATTAAAAATGAATTATAAATAATTTTAGTAAATTATCAATACAATCCATGTACAGTTTCTCTATTTTCATGCAGTTACACATTTTAAAATAAAATGTCATTTTTAAACTGATAACGAACACTTTGAGTTATACTGGGAACATTGTGTATTATATTAAAGTGATTATGATTCCAACATATAAAAAAGTCCTACGTATTATTTTTATGATGTATCAGAACAATACAAATGTATTTTTTTTTGAGTATGTTAGTTAGCATTTTATAAAAATTATCATCAATTTTAAATAAAAATATACACTTAAAGTCATACTGGTCACAAAGTGTGTGGGATTGGGGTGTTTCATAACGTATTGAAATAATTCAAATTAATTTTTTTAGTATATCACCTTTATTTTTTACAAAAAATTGATTTTAATCCCGAAACAGAAACATTGATTCATACCAATCACATCATATATTAGTTAGATATGAGATTGTATCCTTTACATCAAAAATTATATAAGAATTATTTTCATAAATTATCATGATAATATAAGAATATTTTCTCAGAATTCAGTGAGTTCAATTTTTTTTTAAAAAATGTCAATTTTAAACTGTTAACAGAAACTTTGAGTCATACTGGGGAAATCTTGTATCAAAATTATATTCATTATTAATTATAAAACATTTTTCAATAAATAAATTACTTTTCTAATGTATGAATAAATATTTTATATTATATAAATCGTATTCTAGGAAATATAATATAATTGAATATATAAATAGAATTATATACAAATATATTATAATATTTAATGTGTTAATGAATAATTATTTATTAAAACAGTAAAAATCAATAAGATACTAATATGTTTTTAATTATTTAATTTTACTAATTTTTTATATTTATATTTAATATATATTATCCACTAATATTTATAATATATATTTATATATATATTATATAAATTCATTTTTATTTATATTTATTTAATTAATAATTTTTTTAATAATTTCGAAATTTATTCATTTTTTTTAATTTTTTTGTTTAATTATTACAGTTTATTATTTTTTAATTTTTTAATTATTACAAATTATTAAATATCTATATCTATATTTAATATATAATATTTAATAATATTTTTAATATATATATATTTACAATAAATTTATTTATTTGTATGAGAAATAATTTAATTAATAAATTGTTTAATATTTTTCCTAATTTACTCTTTTTTTTATTTTTTTAACAATTTCATTTAATACATTTTAAATATCTATATATTAAATATATAATATTTATTAATATTGATAATATATATATTATTGTTAAATTTATTCATTTTATCAATAATTATTTAATTAATAAATATATTAATTAATTTTAATTTACTCATTTTGTTTTATTTATTTAACTATTTAACATAATTTGGGACTTCTGTCAACGTAATTTATAGCATTGATAATGGGAACCATTATCAAATATTTTTTATATCCCTGATAAAGTCAGTGCTATTAAAGGTATGTTTTATTTTATTCATATACACCTCATAAAATAATATTTGTGCATAATAAAACATGTCTTATAGAATGAAATTTTTGAAAAAAAATCACTTAACGCTTTGGTATCTTTTGAACCATAATAATAATGAAAATTGATCCTATAAATAATATAATCCTCATAATTATATGTATAAGAACCATGAAATACATTCATGGATAGTATATATTCCACATCAAAGATACTTGTGGTGAACATGGTTTATGTAGCACATAAAATAAAATTGAGATGAAAATCTATTACATTACGTCTTGAATTTCTTTGTACATGTTCAAAAACCATAAATACTAAATATAATTTTTGTTTAAAAATATTTCATAACCATAAACATATATATCATACAATATATTTTTTACTTATGATCTTTTATTACCTATTTATAAAAAATTCTTTGTTAAAATTACATTTTATGTAATAAAAACATTATGTTTTCTGTATGTTTTGATTTGATATATTCCATCTTCTTACATTGATCATGGTTTCAACATCTATATATTTTTTACCATGATAAAAATTTAATATATATTCTGTATTTATGTATTTATTGCAATCCATTAATGTTACAGATATAAAATGAAATACACCCTTCACGAAGTCGGTAGGCCATGTGAATGAATAAACATTGTGTCCATTTTCATTATGAGTTATTTGAATGATATTTAAATAATATATTTCCTTTATATAATAATTTATATGTCATATATATCACACAAGTTTATTTAAACATGTCATTATTACCTTCAATGTAAGGAATAAGTGAACAACGAATCACATCACTTTGCAAGGTGGTAGTCTTCCATATACATGAGCAACATTATCATATTATAATGAAATTGATAGTATAGTTGAATATAAAATATCATAATTTCATATGTATAAATATTTTACCAATATAATATATTTTTCTAATCAATATTTATTACCTTCAAAGTAAAATATAAATGAAAAACACATCACATCGGTCCATGATGTGGTAGCCAGACGTAGACATGATCGAGGTTGTTGTTTTCAATGAATTTGGAGGTAATTATTTCGATGTGTTATTAATATTCCAAATTAATAATAATATCATAAATAAAATATATAAAAATTAAATCAATTATTATATCCATTTATAAGAGGTTGTGATGGAAAACGAATTACATAGATTTGTAAGGTGCTAGTCTGCAGTACACATTAATGATGATTTCATATCCCATTTGAGGGATGTGGAAATATATTTAGGTTATGAAATTAAAATAATAAAATTTATATATATTTAAAATAATATGGATATTATATCATCATGGATTAATAATAATTGAATGAGGTAGAGGGAGATATAAAATAAAATTCTCGGTTTGGGATACTGCCTCTTCTTTGATAAACTACTATTGGATTTCAAAACACGGATTCTTCGGTTGGTTTTTGACAAAAAGAAGTATTATATGATGTTAAGAAGGAATTAATAAATGTATTTTTTCATGTATTAACCCATCCAATTTGTTTTAATTCTTAATAGTATAATAGAAGTGGTAGACTTTTATAAGTGCGGTGTGTGGCGTGCCCATATTATTTTAAAATAAAAACACATGCACACATTTTTAACAATCCAAAAGGAATTAAAATGGTCTATTACAAAACCAATAATATATAACCTCCAAAAATTCACATCCAATGTGTGTTTAATAGGTTTTGGATAATTTTCATTCCTTATCTTCTTAGTCTAACTACTGGTAAATCCATTTTTAAGTTAACATCAGTAAATAATTTTTAATTTTTTCACTATTTATTATTGTAAAAAATTATGTTAAGATTTTTGGATAATTTAAATTATTATTATTCTAATTATTTAATATATTTTTAAAAATTGGAAAAAATTTATTTTAAAATTAATATTGTAGTCGTGGTGAGAAACTTGTTTTCTGAAGATTAAATATTCAAAAAATTTAAATGTTTTTATATGAAAATTAAATATAAAATTTTTAAAAATGAAAAAATTGAATTATTAGATATATAATTGAAATATATTTACCTTTAAAACCATATATTTGTTTTTATGTTTTTATGATTTTTAAATAAATGAAAATTCTGTTTAAAACTGAGTACTTTTAATTATTCAATAAAAAATTATCTTTCTAGAAATTTGTCAAAATTTCACTCCAAGATAATTTTGAAATGATTATTTAAAAAAAATTAATTTTTTTTATAAAAAAATTCTAATAATAGAAGAATTTAATTTCAAAATAAATTTTTAAAAGGAGAAACAACATTTTTATTAAAAAATATAATTTTTAAGAGAGAAAATGGATTAATTTATATTTCTTGTCTTAAGAAAAAATAACTTAAATGTTAAAAATTTATTCAAAATATAATATATAAAAATAAATAAAAATATTCACTAAAATTTATTTGTTAAATTTATTAATGTAAAACAAACATGTGCCTATATGAATTTTTCATCAGAAAAAAATTTCCTTTATTTTTAAATTGTTCTTATTTTAATTTCTAATTTATAAGTCAATAAATAAATATTTATATATACATGTGTAAAGTATATATTTTCATAATTTAATTATTATTATTCATACTATCTATTCAAATAGTTAGGTGATGTCATTCATATGAAATAATAGTATTTTTATAGTACACCGCATTTCCTTTAAACTTGGTGTTGTGTGTAATGGTTGATAAAATAATTGGTTCATTTAATTAAAGATGAAAAATGTTTTTCATGTTCTGAAAAATACAAAAAATAATAAAATATTTTTAAAAAATATATTTTACTAAATCTCATGGTTTTTCAGAATGGGTTTCGTGGGATTATCAAAGAGGATCTATTAATGATTCTAGAATTTCTATAGGTTTGAAGATTTAAAATAATTGAATAAGGGAGATAAATTTAATTTTTTTTGATAAAAAATCATACATTTGAATAAATAATATGTGTGGTTTGACCAAAACCTATATCTATTTCCATGAATGTGACTATTTTTCCATAATCATAAGTCTATGGATAGTAAGTCAATTCCCAAAATGTATGCCATTTGGGCCAAACATAAGTCTTTTTCTCGTGATCATAAGCCTTTTCATCATACGAATCTTCATTCAATCATACACCTATGAGTGAGAACATGTTGATCACAACACATTGTAATGAATTATTTTATCATATGAAAGGTTAAAAATTATAAAATTTAAGTGAACTTGTGGGAAATCATAAAAAATTGATGGATAGATTAGGGGTCCTACATCAACACTTCATGAAACCATTCAGAAGATGACATATGGATTATTTTTAATAAAATAATAGCTATGGAAATATAAAAATTAAAAATAAAATAAATTTATTTCATTGAGATCTATAGAATGTGATAAATGAACTATTCATGGTGAAAAATGAATATATAAAATTTTTATATCGATAACACTACGTGAGGTTTTACTAAACTGATGAATAATAAGGAACCCATGTTCTTAGAAAAAAATAGGTTATAGTTGCAGAGGTATGGGACCGAGACTTAGTTCCCACATTCATAATAAAGAAATATCTATTTATTGATCTAATAAAAGAATTTGAACAACATGATCTAGTTAAGGTATGTATTTTTGGCTCATCACATATCCATTTAACTAACCAATGCGTGGAATTTCAAGGCATGTATAGTTGGGTAGACTATCTTTAGACAAGATTTTCATAAACCCAAGTTTTTTGGGTGCCTAAATTTGACTAGTATGGATCTATAATTTATAATAAATAGTCTATAACACCCAACCTAAATCAATACACAAACTAGCCTCCTTACATAAAAAAACCAAGATTCCATCAAACACCACATTTGATACCACCATTTTAGAAACCATACACCCTAATTTCCTATAAACAACCCCATCCTTTCCAAATATAAAATCCATTTGAAATACCCTCAATTGCTTTATATCCCATTATACAAAAAATACATGGATTTAAGGTTGAAGAGATAAATAATATTATAGAAATGTTGAAAAACTCGGATGAAAATATTTTAAATAAATTTTCTGCAAATATAGGTAATAGCTTAAATATCCCCTAACCTAATAGAAAATATAATAATTGTAATAAAAAATTATTAAATTATATTTATACACTAGACACATATAAAATTGAAATTAAATGTCCCTAAATATGAATAAAAAATGTGCAACTTTTGGTAAATGGTCATAAAACAAATACTCCTATAAGAAGAAAATATAATGGAAGTTGAGGAGGCCATCTGGGATAGAAGAGACAAAGAAAAAAACTGAGAATTCAATAATGGGAGAAAAAAATATCCCCCCTCGTATATTATATTCTATAATGATCCAATAAAATAATATCCTTGTGTAAGCTCTTACAAAGGAAATTATAGAAATGTTGTTGAAATTTTACATCAACATCCCTCTCCTTGAAGCTCTCAAGAAGATTACCAAGTAAGAAATTAATTTTATAGAAATTGTAACAATAAAATAGGGGAACTAAAGAGAATGAGAGAATAATTTTATGAAGAAGTTTATACATCCTTATCACATCCCAATTTCACACAAAATTTAATGATCTTGGGATATTTTATATCCCTTTAACAAATTTATATAAATAAAATTATGATACCTTGTGTGATTTTGGGGGTTAAATAAATTTTTTACAATAATATATTTTTTCATCATTATAGATGATAAATTTGCACATGAGCCTTAGCCCAATTGGTAAGGACTCCATAAGTGCATCCAAGAGACCTAGGATGAAATCATGGTGGAGGCAAAATTTCTGGGTACTGTAGTGGGAATTGTAGAAGGTACTATTTGGAACTATAGCAGCCAATAATATTCCCCTCTTTGGGCCTTCAAGCCACCGATTTGGTCCTTGAGTCCTTTAAGGCCATCGAGCCACCCAGGCCTTTGGGTCAGTAAGGCCTTCGGGCCACCTCAAGGCCTTTGAGCCACCTTAAGTGCATATGAAAACCAGACAACCTAAAAGGAACTAGCTCTTCAAGGAGGATGAGCAAATGATATTTCACCATTGTAGATTCTAAATTGGTTTCAAGAGTGAGAGGATATGGAACCTTTCATCAGTACAAGTCTGTGCATGCATGGGAATGCCTAGCCGAACAACCATGCAAAGGTGGAGAGCTGATTTCACGATGAAGATGCTGGGGAGGACTAGTTCCAAGTAGTTAGTCTGGGTTATATGTAATGTTTGAAATCCTATGGGAAATGAATTCCTCTATGTTCTATGAGCCATGTAATACTTACGCTGACTATCATTTTAAGGGTTCCACCTCACCCCTTGAAAGGTGGATTATCAAAATCAATAAAAAATGAAGGCCTTCGATTCATTGGATGGATGATAAATTTGAAGTCCACAATAGAGGTGGATTAGATTGAAAAGAGATTCAATATATTTATAATATAATTTTTAAAATATTTATTTGTGGTAATTAAAGTGGTGATATTTGAAACTCACTTCTATGTTATTAATATAGTAGAATACAGATCTCGGTCACACGCACCCATCATATTTGAGAGATTATTCCTAATGAAAAAAATAATATCATCAATTTCCATCAAGGAACACTCAACATGTAATTTGGGGATATTATAGTCTATTTTAAAATTTTTTAATCTATGATAGACCCTTTCTATGTCCATTAAATACCTGAATTGAAAAAATATGAAGAAGATAGAAATTTTTGAGACTGAGGTATATTCTATGAAATATTTACTCTTGGGGATAACATAATGATAAAATATTTAGTCGAGGATGAAGTGATAAAACATTCACAGAAATATATTTTTCTAATTAGAGGATATATTGAACACTTAATGTAGAATCCCCAACTCCAATAATGTAGAATTTTTGTCTACTTTATCAAATTAGCAAAATATATAATAGGATCTCATTCTGAAAGACTGATCAATCTAGTAGTCTTGAAGAACCATATAAATAAATTATTCACATACTATATTGGAAATATAAGATAAATATAATTATAAATAATCATGAATCATTGATACAATCCATTATATTATTCTTTATATCATGGGGAAAGGAAAAAAATAAAAGTTTAGATTAGATTCTCATTAAGGGTTACATTCAAAGATTTCTATCATTAATAATGATGGCATAATAAATATGGAATGATAAATTACTGAAAACCCATTTAATTTAATCAATAAATTTATCATTGAATGTATCCATGGATAATATCAATATACAAATCTCATGAATTATAATCGAAAAATTTTAAATAAAGGAAATGCTTAATATGTGATTTTGTGATTTCAAACAGCATCATATATATACTATAAAATAAAATGTTAAAAAAATTTAATCGATGGGTATGTATACACAAAAACCCCATTTAATTTAGTCGACTAATTTGTCTCACAAGACCAAATTATGGATTAATGGGTTATCTATAATAGGGCCACACACATCCCTTTATTTGAAATTCATTCCTCATAGATTGAATTGTAAATTAAATTTATAATAAATCTTTATTTTGAAAAAAATATCCATATTGAGTTAGGAATACATAATATTAATATTTCCCTAGTCAATCAGAGAGCTTTCATATCAAAACATTTTTTTATAGAAATGATATGTGATTTAGGAAATAATCTTATTTATGATAAAATGAAAATGAATATTTAAGAGAAATTTAATGTCTAATAAATAATGATAAAAAAATTAAATGATTCCAGAAAAAGTTAATTTCCACAAAATTAATCAAGAGATAAGATATGGCCATTAATTTATCATATTAGTATATTTTGGTAGGAAAATAAGGTCTATTAGAGAATAGAATAAAATAAAGTTAAAACTTTAAAATAAATTTTCATTAAATAATTTTCTTTATAAAAAATTTGGAAATTAATAGAGGAATATGAATATAACAAATTCTTACGAGAGTATAAAAACCCATTAATGACATATATGTTTAAAAGGAACATTAAATTATATTTTTTGAAATTAAAGTTAATAATCAATCTTTCAAAAACTATTATAAATATTCCTTTTAAACATTTAAAATTTTGGTATTATATAATTATTTCAAGGAAAATAATTTCAAAAAATAAAAAAGAAATTATTTAGAATAATTTAAAAATTATGTATACATGGAAGTAAAATATACCCAATAAAAAGATAACTAATATCAACTTTTCATTCAAATATTAAATATCTTGATTCAAATTATAGAGAGATAAAAATTTCTAGTTGAATATGGAAACAACATATATATATATATATATATTTCATTAAATGGAAAAACCGAAAACTAAATAGTAATTCTCCTTATGAGAATAATTATTGTGTCATAGATATATATATATATATATTTCATTAAATATATAATTATTGATATCAATGTATAGAATAACTAAAAAATGAATCGCATCTCTTCATCGAGGTGGTAGTCCACATGTACACCTGAACGACGATATCGTTTTCCAATGGAATGGAATGTATGAAGGTAGATGTGACATTATAATTCACAGGGAATAATTATTTCATAAATATCATATATATTTATTATTTCCATATTTATAAACATTCACGTACAGTGGTCATGAATTACAAATTACACCACTACCTTGAAATAGTATGTTATATGTACGCACATGCGTTGTTTTCTCTTTTCATAGGATGGATTAGATATAGAAAATGGTTTCATAAAATTAAAAAGAACACATTAGTATACTTATTATATTATTATGGGAAAAATATTTATAATAATTATAATAATAAATAAACATAAATGTTCATATAAATATGATTAACTATTCTTCACAAGACTTCAATTATATACCTTATTGAGGAAACATGGAATGAAATTTTTAGAATAAAATAACATCTAACTCATGTATAAGGGAGTTGAAAAAGGAATTTTGTGTGTGTTGGGAGGGGTTCGATATAGGTTAATCACAGTGGTGAAATTAAAGGTTAAAATGAGTGTCCTTTTATAAGTGACGGGCATGGAATTTTATGAATCTCAAAATGTACAAATTATAAATAAATTTTGTTTCCTTTTTAAATGGGAAAAATTTAATAAAATTCATATATAATATGATTATGGGTTTAAATAATTTCCTAATACAAAATTTGGGTAAGTTTGGGTCTTGTTTTTACCTTTTATCGTTTATTTTTATCACCTATTTAACTGTTTCGAAAATTACTAAAATATCAAAGATTTCAACTTTTTAAATGCCATGTATGATACAATTTAAGGAAAAAACATCTAATAAATAGAAAATTATTGTTTTTTAAACCATATCCCACTTTATTGGATGATTATTGGATTTTTAATAATTTTAAATTACTAAATTAAATTTTATTTCAAATAAAATAATAATAATTTCTTTTTTTAACTATTCATTTAATTTGACTTTTAGAACAAAATTATAGCTAAATAATTGGAATATATATATTTTAAAGATAACTAATATGTCAAATTTATCTATAAAATTCGTTAAAAATAAAAATATAGTCATGAAATATTTTTATTATTGTCTTTTAAATCATTTGATTTATGTTTTTCATTACGTGCGCATACACATTTTTGGTGTTGCACAAGCATTTAATGTAATTATTTCATCGCTAATTTTGTTTTAAAAAATACATTGATAAAAAATCATTAATTTTTATAATAAATAATTAGAATCTAAAATAATTTTTTATATCCATTTCACATTATATTATATATATTAAAATTAGTGGAGTGACATTTTTGAAATTATGATTTACTTAAATATTAATAAGGTCCCAATAAATTCTAAATAAAAAAAGAAAATATTTTTAAATGTTTTATTTTTATGGATGCAATAGAATCATAAAATGAAATAAATTCATGTGTGAGATAAATTTTTAAATCCCTTATTACAATATTTTTACCCATAATTACTTGATTCACCATTTACCTATATGATATATGTTACCCTAATTATTATTCATAATAGAATAAAAAAGAGAATTAACTACCAAATTTTATACTAATTATTAAAAATATTGGATTAATTTTATCAAATTAAATTCATATGTTTTTATAAAATTAATTCTAAAAAATATACTAAAAAAATGCGGTGAAAACTATTTTTCAAATAAATGTGTTTTTAGGACTAAAATTATACTGACATAAATATTATAAAAAAGTTACCACAATTTAAATGAAGTGGATATTATATCATTTCAATTCCAAATTAAAAATTATAATGTAATTATTTAAATTATTTTACATAAATAAAATAAATTCCAATTTAAAAAAATAGTATTTTTCACTATTCACTGAAAAAATAATTCTTTTAAGAAAAATACCCAAAAATCAGCCTAAGATGATGATAATTTTTCTAATGATATAATTTTCAAATAATAATATTTCAATAGTTTTTAATTATTCATTTAAACTCAATGTTTCATGAAAATCAAGCTATCCAATAAATTAAATTTATTTGAAATAAAATATATCATAAAAAGTTGGGGTATTACATTTTACCCCATAAAAGAAATTAAACATCAAAATTACATCACTCTAATGCAAAAAATGAGGAAATGTTTTCCCCATTGCATCATTAGGTTCACACATAGATTCCTAAAATTTATTGTTTCACTAGAAAACTTTTTCCAAGTAATTATTCGAATTTCATAACAAATTCCCTCTAGGTTCCAAGAACTACACTAGTTATTCCACATACAGAATATATTTATATATCATGATAACATGTAAATTCATTACATGTGAATGATTGGGTGTATATATCTTTAGGTGGGATATATCAAACTCATCATGAACTTAAAATATATTTCTTGAAAACATAAATTGATAAACTACCATCATGATTTTATTAAGAAGTTTTAAGGGAATGATGTATCTAAACATCAACATATCATTCATTATAAAACTCATATCATTATTCAAATGATATATTCATATGAATACCTTTCCAAAAAATTCAAAATCCAGAAGTAAATAATGATTATTAGTATAACTTTTATTAAAAATTGAGATGAACTAATTTGTTTTTGAATTGATCTTACCTTGTCTGCTCTTTCCTTAGTTATATCAGGTCCCAATATATTTCTTTATCCAACTTTATCCAAATATATTAGAGTTATGTACTTCCTTCCATAGAAGAATTCATAATGATCTAATTTAATGATCAACTGAAATATATTATTGTATGAACATTACACAAAAGGATGGTTTTGATACAATTTTTTTTAATACATAGAGAAATAACTCAGCATATATTCTAGAGTTTGAATGGTCCTCTCAAACTGACCATTTTTCTATGAATTATAATATTTAATTAAAATAAACATTATACCCAGTGCCTACTAAAGTCATCTCTGAAACATATAGGTCAATCTATGATCCTAATTAAATATTATGGATAATGTTACTCTATATAAAAACTCATCTTATGTAATTTATAATCGAGTATGGATATCAAGAGATACATTTTCATTAATTTTGATAAAATTAAATGATTTTATGAGGAGGCTCATTAGAACTCTAATATTTTTATTCTCTTTAAATGTTTTTGGGAGTCCAAATATAAAAACTATAGTATTGTTTTACAACATCCATATTAGCATGGGTAATGTTTATAACATAACCTATGATTTTTTTTCATCCTTAACATTCTATTACACTTGACATTGGGATACACAATATGTAGTATCCCTTTTCATTTTTTCCCACTATAATTACTCCTTCAAATAACTATACATCTCATATTTATAAGATGAATAAATAATGATGATTTATGAGATTCATCTAATCACTCATTCTTCAAGTATCATATTGATGAATCAAAAACATGGTTTATGAACATCATCATTCTACCATGATCATGGTTAAACATGAAAACATTCCCCACATTTTTCTATAATTCAACATCTTCCTTCTATGTCTTCTTAATTCATGCATGGATATATGGCTGAATATTTATTTATTAAAGATAAATTTTTTTCCATTTCCCTCAATATTTTACGATTGAACATTTCCAAATCCCTTAAAATTTGATATCTTTCAATCCTCATCATAGAAAAACTGTAATGGTATTTCTAGCCAAGAGCATTATCCACCATGTTCACATTCCAAAGGTGTTCTCTATCTTCTTAAATCTCACATGGATAAATGTATGAATATTATTCTATGAAATATAATATTTTTCCCATTTCCACAAAATTTCATAATATAACATTTTCAAATCCCTAAAAAATTGATATATTTCAATTCTAATCATAGAAAAACTGGAATGGTATTTCAAGCATAGAGAATTAGCCACCCTGTTCACCTTCCAAATAATGACTCTATATCTTCAATTCAAAAAATACCACTTCTAGCTCCAAATCATGATTTAAGTATTTTTTATAAAAAAAATTCAATTGGGGAGAGCCATATTATATTTTAATTTTAATATAATTGAAGATGCATCCTCGTCCCTTCTTTGATGCATCATTATATATATCAAAACATTATCCACTATATGATTGTGTATGAATCGACACACTGACTCCATTTCTCTTCAGTTTTTTGGAAATTACACTTACATTCAACTTCCAATATGAACTTAACCACCTTTTAGTCAATTTGGTGAGTGTCATAGACAATTAGGAGAAATATATCAAAAAAAATTTGTATTATAAATCCAATATAAAAAAACTATAGATCATAATTTATATGGTTTGTATAGGCCTTTTCTCGATAACTTTTATCTTTGAAGGATCCATAGATATACCCTCCCATGAAATTTTATGACCCAAGAATGATATTTTTCTAGCCTAAATTCACAATTTTTATGTTTAGCATATAGATTATCTTTCACTAGAGTCTTCAAAATTGTCCTTAAATGTTCTTTATGCTCTTCCTTCATATTCAAATTTAAGAGAACATAAACAATAAAAAATTACAAAAACTCATAAATAAGATCTAGAAAGACTCTATTCATTATGTCAATGAATATAATATAATTATTGGTAATTAAAAATGGAGTCCCTGTAAATTCATAATGAAAATACCTCATACAAAATTATTTCGTCTTTATGTACCCCTTCTTGAACCTTAGATGATTATATCTAGATTAAAGATCAATCTTGGAAAATAATTGACCTCCATTTCATTGATTTTTGATCTGGATATTATCATCAATGGTCTAGAAATACTAGGACGAATGAATCCTTTATAAATATTCTATTGGATTTTCATATTCAATTCATTAATATTAATTGGGGTTTTTATATATGGAGTCTTTGAAATATGTTTAAAATGAGTTATTAGTTATATTGAAAAATTAGCATCATGATTCTATGAAATAAAACAAAACTTTTTAAAAATAATATAATAAACTCCAATACAATAGGAACATCCTCAATGCCATGTTTCTACACAGCAATCTGAGATACATTTCCCTCTTGAATAAGTTTCCAAAACCATATAATGTATGTCATTTATATTGGGATTTTACCTCAATCCTCTTGCTAAAATACTATCATTGGTTGATTCTTATCATTTAATATAACATCCCTTTCTCAAAAAAAATTTTGATCACTGTACTAAGAGAGTTATTCAGTTCCCAAAATTAATTGAAATTTAACAAGAGGAAGAAAAATATGATCTCAAGGAATTACATTCATAGAAATTTATATCAGATATGATTTATATACCTAATATGGTATTATCCTACCATTAATACTTTTTACATCCAACTCAACATTTATACATTGATGTGGTGATGTGGTACCAAAACGTTTTTTTCAGATATAAAAGACTACATTGAATCTTAATCAAATAAAAAATTTCACTTCAATATAAAATAATAATTTTACATTTCTTTACATAGATCATAACTTCCACTTTGGTGGTATTAATTCCATATTCCTAGCCTCCTCCCCTTGGTTAATTCTGTGGTATGTTCCCAAGATTCTTGGATAACTAGTCCAAATAATTCCTTCTCTTTATATTTAATGAAATGGATATTAGTGGTTTCTTAATTTTCTTTATCGATATTATCTATATGATCCTTATCTATAAATTTTTAAAAAACTACCATTCCATTCAATATTGTTTTGATATGTTTGTTTCTATATTTTTTACAGGATATAAATTACTTAGTTCCCTTATTCTTCGTTGATGTGTTCCAATTTTCTTAGTGTTCATCTGTCACGCCCTAGACCCAGACTTCCTCGGAGCTGGTGTGGTTTTCCATAAAACATGGTGTGTAATTTTTTTTAAAAAGTGAAGTTGAAAAATTACACATTATGTTCTAGTAATGAGATTCTTTTCTATTTAGATCCTTCAGAAAATGAAACAATTATTACAATTCCTTCAAAATCGAAAAGGTAAAGAATCTCCACAATGTTTCCACCAAACAGTGTATCCTAAATCTACTAAACCCAAAAAAAATTATGTTCAAACATAGGGTGAGCATACAAATTCCTTATAAGGGGTTTTAAAATAAAATAATATTTCAATTAAAAGATTTTGAAAAAAAATTAATTTAAAATTATTCTTAAAAAGTTTTCATAAGGAAATCTATAGTACATGAATCATAACATAACATTTTTACCAGAATTATAAGTGAACATTTCAAGGAATAGTAACAGTGTCACAATGAAACATGTTCCAATCATAATCATTCTCATATGAAATATAGGGTGTAAAATATATAAATTAAAAGACATTCTATCTTTAATAAGTGGTCACATGCGAATGTGAAAGTACAATATTTACAAGTGATAGTAATACATGATCAGAGTTGTGAATAAAATAATAACACTAATTCATTCCTTACTAACTGTAAATCATAGTCTAGAAGATAAATCATTGAATACTCAATAAACATTATGACATAAGCATTTTCTTCTTCTGATACTCATTAGTACATGCTCTTTAACCATGTATATTCTACTAGCCGAATATTCTCTGGGTTAATTAAATTTCATAAACATAAAGAGGGAAGTGCATATGCCAGACTGTGTCAAGGCCTCATTTGAAGATAATAAACATTCTGTCAAGACCTCATCCCAAGAAAAAAAATAATCATATTTTCAAGACCACATTCCAAAAACGTAGTTTGTCTAATGAGACCTACCGATAGATCGAGGGGCTATAGCGGGTCCCACCCATCACATAATAAGTCCAATGAATTCCCCATTTCGTTAAATAAAAGTGCATCATTCCACTTTGACTTATTTTATTACTCATCACTTATCATTCCAAGTGTCACATATTACATGGATTCTAAATTCATATTATTCAATGTGTCCCATACCACATTGAATAATTTTGTCTCTTAATCCATAACTAGCCATATCAGTTTAATTACATTCTATAGTATTTAATATATATATTGAATCATGTAATTAAGTGTCATAAATAACAATTTCATATAAATTTAATAAATAACAAGTATCATAGGAATATTATAGCACATGTGATGAAAACTAATTCATAAAAAGAAATACATGTTTTTTTCACATAAAATGATAACCCTTTAAATTCCAAAACCTTATTACAAAATTTACCCAAATGCATTAATGGAAATAAATCATCGATTGGATGCATAGATAATTTAAAGGTCAACAAAATATTTCATGTGGGGTATTAATCACATAGTTTTCAAAACATTAATTACATGCATGCTTTTGTATAACATATCACAATGATACTCTCAATTATTTAAACATAATGTTAAGAATTGAAATTCCTAAAATTCAACCATAACTAATACCATTTTAAAACATATGAAAATAAATGAGTCATACATATGTATATATTCAAACACAAAAATTTTACATCTAAATAATACTTGGAAAATCCAAAATTATCTAGGGTTGAGTATTGTATAATCCATTTATACACAAGGGTGTATATAAAGGATTGTATCTTTAAATTGTTCCTTAAAATATTTTCACATTTCAAAAACACAACATTTTTTATTCATTCTTAACAATCCTCGGAATATATAAATATGATTGAGGATCAAATTTTATTTGAATATATATATATTTTTTTCATAACCGAAGAAACATAATATATATATAAGGGTCTTACACAAAAATTTAATGATACTTACATGTTTTAAACAAAATAGGAACATGAGTTAATCAATAGTTCATTAATTTCAAAATGTGCAAGAAAATATAAATGGTTTGTTTATAAAACATATAAATATATATATGATTATATATACTTCAACATACAGAATCACAAAATATCACACATCCTTGCGTAATAAAGAATTGAGGACATCATTTAGGATCAAGAATTCACCATCTTAGAAGGAACCGAGAAGGTCATATACTCAACCCTGTACATATACATATATATATATATATATTCATCTATGTATATTTATATACATATATTCAAACCATAACAAAGCATGAAAACATGTTCCTTTACCTAGTTTGAATGAACAGGAGAGGTCAGGAGGAGTTTGATGGAGGTGATGGAGATGAATAACACTGTAGGGTTCATGTGAAAATTTAGATATATTTATGAATGTTATAAAATATATTTTTAAGACCACCTATTTAGAAAAACATGGATCCTCTATTTAAAATAAAGCTAAAGGTTTCTGTTCTTGTGGATGATTAGAGAAAGGATGGGCCCCCCGAAGTCACAGGTGTGGGAAAATAAGGAATGAAAGAGTAACGAGGCTACTGGTGCGGCACACGCGAGTTGAAGAAGAAGAAGGAGATGAGTTAGGTGCAAGAAAAAAATGGAAGGTTGTGATATAACTAAAAAAGATCTAGCGGCTGAGATGAATCTGCGAGTTTAAAAAAATGAACGGTTGAGATATGATAATGAGTGGATCGGACAACTATGAAAGATTCGAGATTTTTAAAATAGTTGAATGGTCTCGATTAAATCATATTTTACCGGGAGTATGTGAGGGATACAAAATTTTAAAATGTCTTGTACTAGTGAGATTAGATCTGTCAGGAATGAATGGATGATAAAAACATGATAAAGAAACCACATATTCTAGGAATGAAGGACTGAACTAATCGGATGGATCAGATATCGTGTCATGAGATCTGATGGTCTGGAGGCGATCCTGGATTAAAATTCCCATACCACATCGAAACAGGATGGGTTTCATGGAACCGTTATAATCATGGGGCTCCTCCATAATTCCCCCTCCCCTTTCCTAGAACCGCCCCGTACCAAGTCTATGCGGGCTTGATTCAGTACCCACCCCTACTGCCATGCGGCCCCGCATAGTGGCACGCTCTGGTTCCCTTACAGACGCACACCCATGCATGATTAGGGATTAATATGTACCCTTTTGCATGTGACTAATCATTCACCATGTGTGCATGTCCCTAGGCCATTTTCCGAGGTATGTGATTTAGATTCCCACCAAGGCCTTGAGTGGCTGCCAACGTGGTTTCCCTCAGCTAGGTGGGGTACTCACATATTGTTTTGGAAAAATAAAAGTCCATTTTTTTAAACATAAAAATTTGTTTTCATATACATATATTGGTGTATTCAAAAAGAGAATAAAAATTCTCCATTATGACTAATCAAAGCCCTAATACCAATATTTTTCCTTGTTTAATAACACTAGAGTTTTAAACAATTAGGTTATTAATCAATGTTTAGTACATCATAAAGAAACTGTTATACTAGTATTAGAAATATCAAAAACATATTTTTAGATAAGACCTTGTTTTTATACTTCCTTGAATGGAAATATTTATAAAATAATTTCATTAGATTTGAAACATTTAAATACTTAATTCACTATGTATAGAAAAAATATTAAATAAAACAATAGTTATTAATTTCATTTTACCAAAGTATAATTTCAAACTCAAAAACATGTTTCATTTTACCAAAACAAAGTAGTATCAAATTTGTGATTCACATAGTATTTCTTTTAAAACCAAAGTGTTATGATTCAAATAGTTAGGTGATGTCATTCATATGAAATAATAGTATTTTTATAGTACACCGCATTTCATTTAAACTTGGTGTTGTGTGTAATGGTTGATAAAATCATTGGTTCATTTAATTAAAGATGAAAAATGTTTTTCATGTTCTGAAAAATACAAAAAATAATAAAATATTTTCAAAAAATATATTTTACTAAATCTCATGGTTTTTCAGAATGGGTTTCGTGGGATTATCAAAGAGGATCTATTAATGATTCTAGAATTTCTATAGGTTTGAAGATTTAAAATAATTGAATAAGGGATATAAATTTAATTTTTTTTGATAAAAAATCATACATTTGAATAAATAATATGTGTGGTTTGACCAAAACCTATATCTATTTCCATGAATGTGACTATTTTTCCATAATCATAAGCCTATGGATAGTAAGTCAATTCCCAAAATGTATGCCATTTGGGCCAAACATAAGTCTTTTTCTCGTGATCATAAGCCTTTTCATCATAAGAATCTTCATTCAATCATACACCTATGAGTGAGAACATGTTGATCACAACACATTGTAATGAATTATGTTATCATATGAAAGGTTAAAAATTATAAAATTTAAGTGAACTTGTGGGAAATCATAAAAAATTGATGGATAGATTAGGGGTCCTACATGAACACTTCATGAAACCATTCAGAAGATGACATATGGATTATTTTTAATAAAATAATAGCTATGGAAATATAAAAACTAAAAATAAAATAAATGTATTTCATTGAGATCTATAGAATGTGATAAATGAACTATTCATGGTGAAAAATGAATATATATAATTTTTATATCGATAACACTACGTGAGGTTTTACTAAACTGATGAATAATAAGGAACCCATGTTCTTAGAAAAAAATAGGTTATAGTTGCAGAGGTATGGGACCGAGACTTAGTTCCCACATTCATAATAAAGAAATATCTATTTATTGATCTAATAAAAGAATTTGAACAACATGATCTAGTTATGTTATGTATTTTTGGCTCATCACTTATCCATTTAACTAACCAATGTGTGGAATTTCAAGGCATGTATAGTTGGGTAGACTATCTTTAGACAAGATTTTATTAAACCCAAGTTTTTTGGGTGCCTACATTTGACTAGTATGGATCTATAATTTATAATAAATAGACTATAATACCCAACCTAAATAAATACACAAACTAGCCTCCTTACATAAAAAAACCAAGATTCCATCAAACACCACATTTGATACCACCATTTTAGAAACCATACACCCTAATTTCCTATAAACAACCCCATCCTTTCCAAATATAAAAACCATTTGAAATACCCTCAATTGGTTTATATCCCATTATACAAAAAATACATGGATTTGAGGTTGAAGAGATAAATAATATTATAGAAATGTTGAAAAACTCGGATGAAAATATTGTAAATAAATTTTCTGCAAATATAGGTAATAGCTTAAATATCCCCTAACCTAATAGAAAATATAATAATTGTAATAAAAAAATATTAAATTATATTTATACACTAGACACATATAAAATTGAAATTAAATGTCCCTAAATATGAATAAAAAATGTGCAACTTTTGGTAAATGGTCATAAAAAAATACTCCTATAAGAAGAAAATATAATGGAAGTTGAGGAGGCCATCTGGGATAGAAGAGACTAAGAAAAAAACTGAGAATTCAATAATTGGAGAAAAAAATATCCCCCCTCCTATATTACATTCTATAATGATCCAATAAAATAATATCCCTGTGGAAGCTCTTACAAAGAAAATTATAGAAATGTTGTTGAAATTTTACATCAACATCCCTCTCCTTGAAGCTCTCAAGAATATTACCAAGTAAGAAATTAATTTTATAGAAATTGTAACAATAAAATAGGGGAACTAAAGAGAATGAGAGAATACTTTTATGAAGAAGTTTATAAATCCTTATCACATCCCAATTTCACACAAAATTTAATGATCTTGGGATATTTTATATCCCTTTAAAAAATTTATATAAATAAAATTATGATACCTTGTGTGATTTTGGGGGTTAAATAAATTTTTTACAATAATAAATTTTTTCATCATTATAGATGATAAATTTGCACATGAGCCTTAGCCAAATTGGTAAGGACTCCATAAGTGCATCCAAGAGACCTAGGATCAAATCATGGTGGAGGCAAAATTTCTGGGTACTGTAGTGGGAATTGTAGAAGGTACTATTTGGCACTATAGCAGCCAAGAATATTCCCCTCTTTGGGCCTTCAAGCCACCGATTTGGTCCTCGAGTCCTTTAAGGCCATCGAGCCACCCAGGCCTTTGGGTCAGTAAGGCCTTCGGGCCACCTCAAGGCCTTTGAGCCACCTTAAGTGCATATGAAAACTAGGCAACCTAAAAGGAACTAGCTCTTCAAGGAGGATGAGCAAATGATATTTAACCATTGTATATGCTAAATGGGTTTCAAGAGTGAGAGGATATGGAACCTTTAATCAGGAAAAGTCTGTGCATGCATGGGAATGCCTAGCCGAACAACCATGCAAAGGTGGAGAGCTGATTTCACGATGAAGATGCTGGGGAGGACTAGTTCCAAGTAGTTAGTCTGGGTTGTATGTAATGTTTGAAATCCTATGGGAAATGAATTCTTCTAAGTTCTATGAGCCATGTAATACTTACGCTTACTATCATTTTAAGGGTTCCACCTCACCCCTTGAAAGGTGTATTATCAAAATCAATAAAAAATGAAGGCCTTCGATCCATTGGATGGATGATAAATTTGAAGTCCACAATAGAGGTGGATTACATTGAAAAGAGATTCAATATATTAATAATATAATTTTTAAAATATTTATTTGTGGTAATTAAAGTGGTGATATTTGAAACTTACTTCTATGTGATTAATATAGGAGAATACAGATCTCGGTCACACGCACCCATCATATTTGAGAGACTATTCCTAATGAAAAAAATAATATCATCAATTTCCATCAAGGAACACTCAACATGTAATTTGGGGATATTATAGTCTATTTTAAAATTTTTGAATCTATGATAGACCCTTTATATGTCCATTCAATACCCGAATTGAAAAAATTTGAAGAAGATAGAAATTTTTGAGACTGAGGTATATTCTATGAAATATTTACTCTTGGGGAGAACATAATGATAAAATATTTAGTCGAGGATGAAGTGATAAAACATTCACAGAAATATATTTTTCTAATTAGAGGATATATTGAACACTTAATGTAGAATCCCCGACTCCAATAATGTAGAATTTTTGTCTACTTTATCAAATTAGCAAAATATATAATAGGATCTCATTCTGAAAGACTGATCAATCTAGTAGTCTTGAAGAACCATATAAATAAATTATTCACATACTATATTGGAAATATAAGATAAATATAATTATAAATAATCATGAATCATTGATACAATCCATTATATTATTATTTATATCATGGGGAAAGGAAAAAATAAATGTTTAGATTAGATTATCATTAAGGGTTACATTCAAAGATTTATATCATTAATAATGATGGCATAATAAATATGGAATGATAAATTACTGAAAACCCATTTAATTTAATCAATAAATTTATCATTGAATGTATCCATGGATAATATCAATATACAAATCTCATGAATTATAATCGAAAAATTTTAAATAAAGAAAATGCTTAATATGTGATTTTGTGATTTCAAACAGCATCATATATATACTATAAAATAAAATGTTAAAAAAATTTAATCGATGGGTATGTATACACAAAAACCCCATTTAATTTAGTCGACTAATTTGTCTCACAAGAACAAATTATGGATTAATGGGTTATCTATAATAGGGCCACACACATCCCTTTATTTGAAATTCATTCCTCATAGATTGAATAGTAAATTAAATTTATAATAAATCTTTATTTTGAAAAAATATCCATATTGAGTTAGGAATACATAATATTAATATTTCCCTAGTCAATCAGAGAGCTTTCATATGAAAACATTTTTTATAGAAATGGTATGTGATTTAGGAAATAATCTTATTTATGATAAAATGAAAATGAATATTTAAGAGAAATTTAATGTCTAATAAATAATGATAGAAAATTAAATGATTCCAGAAAAGGTTAATTTCCACAAAATTAATCAAGAGATAAGATATGGCCATTAATTTATCATATTAGTATATTTTGGTAGGAAAATAAGGTCTTTTAGAGAATAGAAGAAAATAAATATAAAATTTTAAAATAAATTTTCATTAAATAATTTTCTTTATAAAAAATTTGGAAATTAATAGAAGAATATGAATATAACAAATTCTTACGAGAGTATAAAAACCCATTAATGACATATATGTTAAAAAGGAACATTAAATTATATTTTTTGAAATTAAAGTTAATAATCTATCTTTAAAAAACTATCATAAATATTCCTTTTAAACATTTAAAATTTTGGTATTATATAATGATTTCAAGGAAAATAATTTCAAAAAATAAAAAAGAAATTATTTAGAATAATTTAAAAATTTTGTGTACATGGAAGTAAAATATACCCAATAAAAAGATAACTAATATCAACTTTTCATTCAAATATTAAATATCTTGATTCAAATTATAGAGAGATAAAAATTTCTAGTTGAATATGGAAACAACATAAATTTATAATGGATAAAAATGTGTCTTTGAAAGGATATATTATAATATTCCTTTAATTAATATAAGACCAATCAAAAAGAAATTGAGACTGTAAAATAACTTCCTACCTATTTGGTAACATTTAAATTATATGCCCATAAAATATTAAACTTTATTTGAATCTTTAATGGTCATTAATAAATATATATTCATGTTAAATATATAAAAGTGTAAGTATACCCACAACATTAACGTAAATAGGTGTGTTATACCAAATAAGACTCAATAGAGTGGACATTGAAATAAAATCCCTTATGCCATGTTCAACTTTCCTCATAAGTTCTTTTAACCTCATTTATAATACATTTATTTATATTATAGTTTATAAAAAACACACAAATATATATATAATATCATATATTACCCATTTATAACATCTTATTAATTGTTTGTTTTCAGTTTTTTTAATATCATTATTTGTGTTGTTAACTGTTTCATTTTTCAAGAATATTTTGATTAGGAAGTTTTGATCCTTGTATCATGATCACGGTTTCATCATATAAATTTTTTATTAATGATATTAATTTCATATATATTAAATATATACATATTTAGAGTCATAAATAATATATAATGTGAAAAAATTATTTACATCATTTATAGAGATAGTAGAATGTAAATTCATATGAACATTTTTTTCACTTTTTCAACAAATGGAAAAACCGAAAACTAAATAGTAATTCTCCTTATGAGAATAATTATTGTGTCATATATATATATATATATATTTCATTAAATATATAATTATTGATATCAATGTATAGAATAACTAAAAAATGAATCGCATCTCTTCATCGAGGTGGTAGTCCACATGTACACCTGAACGACGATATCGTTTTCCAATGGAATGGAATGTATGAAGGTAGATGTGACATTATAATTCACAGGGAATAATTATTTCATAAATATCATATATATTTATTATTTCCATATTTATAAACATTCACGTACAGTGGTCATGAATTACAAATTACACCACTACCTTGAAATAGTATGTTATATGTACGCACATGCGTTGTTTTCTCTTTTCATAGGATGGATTAGATATAGAAAATGGTTTCATAAAATTAAAAAGAACACATTAGTATACTTATTATATTATTATGGGAAAAATATTTATAATAATTATAATAATAAATAAACATAAATGTTCATATAAATATGATTAACTATTCTTCACAAGACTTCAATTATATACCTTATTGAAGAAACATGGAATGAAATTTTTAGAATAAAATAACATCTAACTCATGTATAAGGGAGATGAAAAAGGAATTTTGTGTGTGTCGGGAGGGGTTCGATATAGGTTAATCACAGTGGTGAAATTAAAGGTTAAAATGAGTGTCCTTTTATATAAGTGACGGGCATGGAATTTTATGAATCTCAAAATGTACAAATTATAAATAAATTTTGTTTCCTTTTTAAATGGGAAAAATTTAATAAAATTCATATATAATATGATTATGGGATTAAATAATTTCCTAATACAAAATTTGGGTAAGTTTGGGTCTTGTTTTTACCTTTTATCGTTTATTTTTATCACCTATTTAACTCTTTCGAAAATTACTAAAATATCAAAGATTTCAACATTTTAAATGCCATGTATGATACAATTTAAGGAAAAAACATCTAATAAATAGAAAATTATTGTTTTTTAAACCATATCCCACTTTATTGGATGATTATTGGATTTTTAATAATTTTAAATTACTAAATTAAATTTTATTTAAAATAAAATAATAATAATTTCTTTTTTTAACTATTCATTTAATTTGACTTTTAAAACAAAATTATAGCTAAATAATTGGAATATATATATTTTAAAGATAACTAATATGTCAAATTCATCAATAAAATTCGTTAACAATAAAAATATAGTCATGAAATATTTTTATTATTGTCTTTTAAATCATTTGATTTATGTTTTTCATTACGTGCGCATACACATTTTTGGTGTTGCACAAGCATTTAATGTAATTATTTCATCGCTAATTTTGTTTTAAAAAATACATTGATAAAAAATCATTAATATTTATAATAAATAATTAGAATCTAAAATAATTTTTTATATCCATTTCACATTATATTATATATATTAAAATTAGTGGAGTGACATTTTTGAAATTATGATTTACTTAAATATTAATAAGGTCCCAATAAATTCTAAATAAAAAAAGAAAATATTTTTAAATGTTTTATTTTTATGGATGCAATAGAATCATAAAATGAAATAAATTCATGTGTGAGATAAATTTTTAAATCCCTTATTACAATATTTTTACCCATAATTACTTGATTCACCATTTACCTATATGATATATGTTACCCTAATTATTATTCATAATGGCATAAAAAAGAGAATTAACTACCAAATTTTATACTAATTATTAAAAATATGGGATTAATTTTATCAAATTAAATTCATATGTTTTTATAAAATTAATTCTAAAAAATATACTCAAAAAATGCGGTGAAAACTATTTTTCAAATTAATGTGTTTTTAGGACTAAAATTATACTGACATAAATATTATAAAAAAGTTACCACAATTTAAATCAAGTGGATATTATATCATTTCAATTCCAAATTAAAAATTATAATGTAATTATTTAAATTATTTTACATAAATAAAATAAATTCCATTTTAAAAAAATAGTATTTTTCACTATTCACTGAAAAAATAATTCTTTTAAGAAAAATACCCAAAAATCAGCCTAAGATGATGATAATTTTTCAAATGATATAATTTTCAAATAATAATATTTCAATAGATTTTAATTGTTCATTTAAACTCAATGTTTCATGAAAATCAAGCTATCCAATAAATTAAATTTATTTGAAATAAAATATATCATAAAAAGTTGGGGTATTACATTTTACCCCATAAAAGAAATTAAACATCAAAATTACATCACTCTAATGCAAAAAATGAGGAAATTTTTTCCCCATTGCATCATTAGGTTCACACATAGATTCCTAAAATTTATTGTTTCACTAGAAAACTTTTTCCAAGTAATTATTCCAATTTCATAACAAATTCCCTCTAGGTTCCAAGAACTACACCAGTTATTCCTCATACAGAATATATTTATATATCATGATAACATGTAAATTCATTACATGTGAATGATTGGGTGTATATATCTTTAGGTGGGATATATCAAACTCATCATGAACTTAAAATATATTTCTTGAAAACATAAATTGATAAACTACCATCATGATTTTATTAAGAAGTTTTAAGGGAATGATGTATCTAAACATCAAAATATCATTCATTATAAAACACATATCATTATTCAAATGATATATTCATATGAATACCTTTCCAAAAAATTCAAAATCCAGAAGTAAATAATGATTATTAGTATAACTTTTATTAAAAATTGAGATGAACTAATTTGTTTTTGAATTGATCTTACCTTCTCTGCGCTTTCATTAGTTATATCAGGTCCCAATATATTTCTTTATCCAACTTTATCCAAATACATTAGAGTTATGTACTTCCTTCCATAGAAGAATTCATAATGATCAAATTTAATGATCAACTGAAATATATTATTGTATGAACATTACACAAAAGGATGGTTTTGATACAAATTTTTTTAATCCATAGAGAAATAACTCAGCATATATTCTAGAGTTTGAATGGTCCTCTCAGACTGACCATTTTTCTATGAATTATAATATTTAATTAAAATAAACATTATACCCAGTGCCTACTAAAGTCATCTCTGAAACATATAGGTCAATCTATGATCCTAATTAAATATTATGGATAATGTTACTCTATATAAAAACTCATCTTATGTAATTTATAATCGAGTATGGATATCAAGAGATACATTTTCATTAATTTTGATAAAATTAAATGATTTTATGAGGAGGCTCACTAGAACCCTAATATTTTTATTCTCTTTAAATGTTTTTGGGAGTCCAAATATAAAAACTATAGTATTGTTTTACAACATCCATATTAGCATGGGTAATGTTTATAACATAACCTATGATTTGTTTCATCCTTAACATTCTATTACACTTGACATTGGGATACACAATATGTAGTATCCCTTTTCATTTTTTCCCACTAGAATTACTCCTTCAAATAACTATACATCTCATATTTATAAGATGAATAAATAATGATGATTTATGAGATTCATCTAATCACTCATTCTTCAAGTATCATATTGATGAATCAAAAACATGGTTTATGAACATCATCATTCTACCATGATCATGGTTAAACATGAAAACATTCCCCACATTTTTCTATAATTCAACATCTTCCTTCTATGTCTTCTTAATTCATGCATGGATATATGGCTGAATATTCATTTATTAAAGATAAATTTTTTCCATTTTCCTCAATATTTTACGATTGAACATTTCAAAATCCCTAAAAATTTGATATCTTTCAATACTCATCATAGAAAAACTATAATGGTATTTCTAGCCAAGAGCATTATCCACCATGTTCACATTCCAAAGGTGTTCTCTATCTTCTTAAATCTCACATGGATAAATGTATGAATATTATTCTATGAAATATAATATTTTTCCCATGTCCACAAAATTTCATAATATAACATTTTCAAATCCCTAAAAAAATTGATATATTTCAATTCTAATCATAGAAAAACTGGAATGGTATTTCAAGCATAGAGAATTAGCCACCCTGTTCACCTTCCAAATAATGACTCTATATCTTCAATTCAAAAAATACCACTTCTAGCTCCAAATCATGATTTAAGTATTTTTTATAAAAAAATTCAATTGGGGAGAGCCATATTATATTTTAATTTTACTATAATTGAAGATGCATCCTAATCCCTTCTTTGATGCATCATTATATATATCAAAACATTATCCACTATATTATTGTGTATGAATCGACACACTGACTCCATTTCTCTTCAGTTTTTTGGAAATTACACTTACATTCAACTTCCAATATGAACTTAACCACCTTTTAGTCAATTTGGTGAGTGTCATAGACAATTAGGAGAAATATATCAAAAAAAATTTGTATTATAAATCCAATATAATAAAACTATAGATCTTAATTTATATGGTTTGTATAGGCCTTTTCTCGATAACTTTTATCTTTGAAGGATCCATAGATATACCCTCCAATGAAATTTTATGACCCAATAATGATATTTTTCTAGCCTAAATTCACAATTTTTATGTTTAGCATATAGATTATCTTTCACTAGAGTCTTCAAAATTGTCCTTAAATGTTCTTTATGCTCTTCCTTCATATTCAAATTTAAGAGAATATAAACAATAAAAAATTACAAAAACTCATAAATAAGATCTAGAAAGACTCTATTCATTATGTCAATGAATATAATATAATTATTGGTAATTAAAAATGGAGTCCCTGTAAATTCATAATGAAAATACTTCGTACAAAATTATTTCTTCTCTATGTACCCCTTCTTGAACCTTAGATGATTATATCTAGATTAAAGATCAATCTTGGAAAATAATTGACCTCCATTTCATTAATTTTTGATCTGGATATTATCATCAATGGTCTAGAAAGACTAGGACGAATGAATCCTTTATAAATATTCTATTGTATTTTCATATTCAATTCATTAATATTAATTGGGGTTTTTATATATGGAGTATTTGAAATATGTTTAAAATGAGTTATTAGTTATATTGAAAAATTATCATCATGATTCTATGAAATAAAACAAAACTTTTTTAAAATAATATAATAAACTCCAATACAATAGGAACATCCTCAATGCCATGTTTCTACACAGCAATCTGAGATAAATTTCCCTCTTGAATAAGTTTCCAAAACCATATAATGTATGTCATTTATATTGGGATTTTACCTCAATCCTCTTGCTAAAATACTATCATTGGTTGATTCTTATCATTGAATATAACATCCCTTTCTCAAAAAAAATTTTGATCACTATACTAAGAGAGTTATTCTGTTCCCAAAATTAATTGAAATTTAACAAGAGGAAGAAAAATATGATCTCAAGGAATTACATTCATAGAAATTTATATCAGATATGATTTATATACCTGATATGGGATTATCCTACCATTAATACTTTTTACATCCAACTCAACATTTATACATTGATGTGGTGATGTGGTACCAAAACGTTTTTTTCAGATAAAAAAGACTACATTGAATCTTAATCAAATAAAAAATTTCACTTCAATATAAAATAAATATTTTACATTTCTTTACATAGATCAGAACTTCCACTTTGGTGGTATTAATTCCATATTCCTCGCCTCCTCCCCTTGGTTACTTCTGTGGTATGTTCCCTAGATTCTTGGATAACTAGTCCAAATAATTCCTTCTCTTTATATTTAATGAAATGGATATTAGTGGTTTCTAAATTTTCTTTATCGATATTATCTATATGATCCTTATCTATAAAATTTTAAAAAACTACCATTCCATTCAATATTGTTTTGATATGTTTGTTTCTATATTTTTTACAGGATATAAATTACTTAGTTCCCTTATTCTTCGTTGATGTGTTCCCATTTTCTTAGTGTTCATCTGTCATGCCCTAGACCCAGACTTCCTCGGAGCTGGTGTGGTTTCCCATAAAACATGGTGTGTAATTTTTTTTAAAAATTGAAGTTGAAAAATTACACATTATGTTCTAGTAATTAGATTCTTTTCTGTTTAGATCCTTCAGAAAATGAAACAATTATTACAATTCCTTCAAAATCGAAAAGGTAAATAATCTCCACAATGTTTCCACTAAACAGTGTATCCCAAATCTACTAAACCAAAAAAAATTTATGTTCAAACATAGGGTGAGCATACAAATTCCTTATAAGGGGTTTTAAAATAAAATAATATTTCAATTAAAAGATTTTGAAAAAAAAATTAATTTAAAATTATTCTTAAAAAGTTTTCATAAGGAAATATATAGTACATGAATCATAACATAACATTTTTACCAGAATTATAAGTGAACATTTCATGGAATAGTAACAGTGTCACAATGAAACATGTTCCAATCATAATCATTCTCATACGAAATATAGGGTGTGAAATATATAAAGTAAGAGACATTCTATCATTAATAAGTGGTCACATGCGAATGTGAAAGTACAATATTTACAAGTGACAGTAATACATGATCAGAGTTTTGAATAAAATAATAACACTAATTCATTCCTTACTAACTGTAAATCATAGTCTAGAAGATAAATCATTGAATACTCAATAAACATTATGACATAATCATTTACTTCTTCTGATACTCATTAGTACATTCTCTTTAACCATGTATATTCTACTAGCCGAATATTCTCTGGGTTAATTAAATTTCAAAAACATAAAGAGGGAAGTGCATATGCCAGACTATGTCAAGGCCTCATTTGAAGATAATAAACATTCTGTCAAGACCTCATCCCAAGAAAAAAAAAATCATATTTTCAAGACCACATTCCAAAAACGTAGTTTGTCTAATGAGACCTACAGATAGATCGAGGGGCTATAGCGGGTCCCACCCATCACATAATAAGTCCAATGAATTCCCCATTTCGTTAAATAAAAGTGCATCATTCCACTTTGACTTATTTTATTACTCATCACTTATCATTCCAAGTGTCACATATTACATGGATTCTAAATTCATATTATTCAATGTGTCCCATACCACATTGAATAATTTTGTCTCTTAATCCATAACTAGCCATATCAGTTTAATTACATTCTATAGTATTTAATATATATATTGAATCATGTAATTAGTTGTCATAAATAACAATTTCATATAAATTTAATAAATAACAAGTATCATAGGAATATTATAGCACATGTGATGAAAACTAATTCATAAACAGAAATACATGTTTTTTTCACATAAAATGATAACCCTTTAAATTCCAAAACCTTATTACAAAATTTACCCAAATGCATTAATGGAAATAAATCATCGATTGGATGCATAGATAATTTAAAGGTCAAAAAAATATTTCATGTGGGGTATTAATCACATAGTTTTCAAAACATTAATTACATGCATTCTTTTGTATAACATATCACAATGATACTCTCAATTATTTAAACAAAATGTTAAGAATTGAAATTCCTAAAATTCAACCATAACTAATACCATTTTAAAACATATGAAAATAAGTGAGTCATACATATGTATATATTCAAACACAAAAATTTTACATCTAAATAATACTTGGAAAATCCAAAATTTTCTAGGGTTGAGTATTGTATAATCCATTTATACACAAGGGTGTATATAAAGGATTGTATCTTTAAATTGTTCCTTAAAATATTTTCACATTTCAAAAACACAACATTTTTTATTCATTCTTAACAATCCTCGGAATATATAAATATGATTGAGGATCAAATTTTATTTGAATATATATATATTTTTTCATAACCGAAGAAACATAATATATATATAACGGTCTTACACAAAAATTTAATGATACTTGCATGTTTTAAACAAAATAGGAACATGAGTTAATCAATGGTTCATTAATTTCAAAATGTGAAAGAAAATATAAATGGTTTGTTTATAAAACATATAAATATATATATGATTATATATACTTCAACATACAGAATCACAAAATATCACACATCCTTGCATAATAATGAATTGAGGACATCATTTAGGATCAAGAATTCACCATCTTAGAAGGAACCAAGAAGGTCATATACTCAACCCTATACATATACATATATATATATATATATTCATCTATGTATATTTATATACATATATTCAAACCATAACAAAGCATGAAAACATGTTCCTTTACCTAGTTTGAATGAACAGGAGTGGTCAGGAGGAGTTTGATGGAGGTGATGGAGATGAATAACACTGTAGGGTTCATGTGAAAATTTAGATATATTTTTGAATGTTATAAAATATATTTTTAAGACCACATATTTAGAAAAACATGGATCCTCTATTTAAAATAAAGCAAAAGGTTTCTGTTCTTGTGGATGATGAGAGAAAGGATGGGCCCCCCGAAGTCACAGGTGTGGGAAAATAAGGAATGAAAGAGTAACGAGGCTACTGGTGCGGCACACGCGAGTTGAATAAGAAGAATGAGATGAGTTAGGTGCAGGAAAAAAAAGGAAGGTTGTGATATAACTAAAAAAGATCCAGCGGCTGAGATGAATCTGTGAGTTTAAAAAAATGAACGGTTGAGATATGATAATGAGTGGATCAGACAACTATGAAAGATTCGAGGTTTTTAAAATAGATGAATGGTCTCGATTAAATCATATTTTACCGGGAGTATGTGAGGGATACAAAATTTTAAAATGTCTTGTACTAGTGAGATTAGATCTTTCAGGAATGAATGGATGATAAAAACATGATAAAGAAACCACATATTCTAGGAATCAAGGACTAAACTAATCGGATGGATCAGATATCGTGTCGCGAGATCTGATGGTCTGGAGGCGATCCTGCATTAAAATTCCCATACCACATCGAAACAGGATGGGTTTCATGGAACCGTTATAATCATGGGGCTCCTCCATAATTCCCCCTCCCCTTTCCTAGAACCGCCCCGTACCAAGTCTATGTGAGCTTGCTTTAGTACCCACCCCTACTGCCATGCGGCCCCGCATAGTGGCACGCTCTGGTTCCCTTACAGACGAACACCCATGCATGATTAGGGATTAATATGTACCCTTGTGCATGTGACTTATCATTCGCCATGTGTGCATGTCCCTAGGCCATTTTCCGAGGGATGTGATTTAGATTCCCACCAAGGCCTTGAGTGGCTGCCAACGTGGTTTCCCTCAGCTAGGTGGGGTACACACATATTGTTTTGGCAAAATAAAAGTTCATTTTTTTAAACATAAAAATTTGTTTTCATATACATATATTGGTGTATTCAAAAAGAGAATAAAAATTCTCCATTATGACTAAACAAAGCCCTAATACCAATATTTTTCCTTGTTTAATAACACTAGAGTTTTAAACAATTAGGTTATTAATCAATGTTTATTACATCATAAAGAAACTGGTATACTAGTATTATAAATATCAAAAACATATTTTTAGATAAGACCTTGTTTTTATACTTCCGTGAATGGAAATATTTATAAAATAATTTCATTAGATTTGAAACATTTAAATACTTAATTCACTATGTATAGAAAAAATATTAAATAAAACAATAGTTATTAATTTCATTTTACCAAAGTATAATTTCAAACTCAAAAACATGTTTCTTTTTACCAAAACAAAGTATTATCAAATTTTTGATTCACATAGTATTTCTTTTAAAACCAAAGTGTTATGATTCAAATAGTTAGGTGATGTCATTCATATGAAATAATAGTATTTTTATAGTACACCACATTTCATTTAAACTTGGTGTTGTGTGTAATGGTTTATAAAATCATTGGTTCATTTAATTAAACATGAAAAATGATTTTCATGTTATGAAAAATACAAAAAATAATAAAATATTTTCAAAAAATAGATTTTACTAAATCTCATGGTTTTTCAGAATGGGTTTCGTGGGATTATCAAAGAGGATCTATTAATGATTCTAGAATTTCTATAGGTTTGATGATTTAAAATAATTGAATAAGGGAGATAAATTTAATTTTTTTGGATAAAAAATCATACATTTGAATAAATAATATGTGTGGTTTGACCAAAACCTATATCTATTTCCATGAATGTGACTATTTTTCCATAATCATAAGTCTATGGATAGTAAGTCAATTCCCAAAATGTATGCCATTTGGGCCAAACATAAGTCTTTTTCTCATGATCATATGCCTTTTCATCATAAGAATCTTCATTCAATCATACACCTATGAGTGAGAACATGTTGATCACAACACATTGTAATGAATTATGTTATCATATGAAAGGTTAAAAATTATAAAATTTAAGTGAACTTGTGGGAAATCATAAAAAATTGATGGATAGATTTGGGGTCCTACATCAACACTTCATGAAACCATTCAGAAGATGACATATGGATTATTTTTAATAAAATAATAGCTATGGAAATATAAAAATTAAAAATAAAATAAATGTATTTCATTGAGATCTATAGAATGTGATAAATGAACTATTCATGGTGAAAAATGAATATATATAATTTTTATATCGATAACACTACGTGAGGTTTTACTAAACATATGAATAATAAGGAACCCATGTTCTTAGAAAAAAATAGGTTATAGTTGCAGAGGTATGGGACCGAGACTTAGTTCCCACATTCATAATAAAGAAATATCTATTTATTGATCTAATAAAAGAATTTGAAAAACATGATCTAGTTAAGGTATGTATTTTTGGCTCATCACTTATCCATTTAACTAACCAATGTGTGGAATTTCAAGGCATGTATAGTTGGGTAGACTATCTTTAGCCAAGATTTTATTAAACCCAAGTTTTTTGGGTGCCTACATTTGACTATTATGGATCTATAATTTATAATAAATAGTCTATAATACCCACCCTAAATCAATACACAAACTAGCCTCCTTACATAAAAAAACCAAGATTCCATCAAACACCACATTTGATACCACCATTTTAGAAACCATACACTCTAATTTCCTTTAAACAACCCCATCCTTTCCAAATATAAAATCCATTTGAAATACCCTCAATTGGTTTATATCCCATTATACAAAAAATACATGGATTTGAGGTTGATGAGATAAATAATATTATAGAAATGTTGAAAAACTCGGATGAAAATATTGTAAATAAATTTTCTGCAAATATAGGTAATAGCTTAAATATCCCCTAACCTAATAGAAAATATAAGAATTGTAATAAAAAAATATTAAATTATATTTATACACTAGACACATATAAAATTGAAATGAAATGTCCCTAAATATGAATAAAAAATGTGCAACTTTTGGTAAATGGTCATAAAAAAATACTCCTATAAGAAGAAAATATAATGGAAGTTGAGGAGGCCATCTGGGATAGAAGAGACTAAGAAAAAAACTGAGAATTCAATAATGGGAGAAAAAAATATCCCCCCTCCTATATTACATTCTATAATGATGCAATAAAATAATATCCTTGTGGAAGCTCTTACAAAGGAAATTATAGAAATTTTGTTGATATTTTACATCAACATCCCTCTCCTTGAAGCTCTCAAGAATATTACCCAGTAAGAAATTAATTTTATAGAAATTGTAACAATAAAATAGGGGAACTAAAGAGAATGAGAGAATGCTTTTATAAAGAAGTTTATAAATACTTATCACATCCCAATTTCACACAAAATTTAATGATCTTGGGATATTTTATATCCCTTTAACAAATTTATGTAAATAAAATTATGATACCTTGTGTGATTTTGGGGGTTAAATAAATTTTTTACAATAATAAATTTTTTCATCATTATAGATGATAAATTTGCACATGAGCCTTAGCCCAATTGGTAAGGACTCCATAAGTGCATCCAAGAGACCTAGGATCAAATCATGGTGGAGGCAAAATTTCTGGGTACTGTAGTGGGAATTGTAGAAGGTACTATTTGGCACTATAGCAGCCAAGAATATTCCCCTCTTTGGGCCTTCAAGCCACCGATTTGGTCCTCGAGTCCTTTAAGGCCATCGAGCCACCCAGGCCTTTGGGTCAGTAAGGCCTTCGGGCCACCTCAAGGCCTTTGAGCCACCTTAAGTGCATATGAAAATCAGGCAACCTAAAAGGAACTAGCTCTTCAAGGAGGATGAGCAAATGATATTTCACCATTGTAGATGCTAAATGGGTTTCAAGAGTGAGAGGATATGGAACCTTTCATCAGGACAAGTCTGTGCATGCATGGGAATGCCTAGCCGAACAACCATGCAAAGGTGGAGAGCTGATTTCATGATGAAGATGCTGGGGAGGACTAGTTCCAAGTAGTTAGTCTGGGTTGTATGTAATGATTGAAATCCTATGGGAAATGAATTCCTCTAAGTTCTATGATCCATGTAATACTTACGCTTACTATCATTTTAAGGGTTCCACCTCACCCCTTGAAAGGTGGATTATCAAAATCAATAAAAAATGAAGGCCTTCGATCCATTGGATGGATGATATATTTGAAGTCCACAATAGAGGTGGATTAGATTGAAAAGAGATTCAATATATTTATAATATAATTTTTAAAATATTTATTTGTGGTAATTAAAGTGGTGATATTTGAAACTCACTTCTATGTGAATAATATAGGAGAATACAGATCTCGGTCACACGCACCCATCATATTTGAGAGACTATTCCTAATGAAAAAAATAATATCATCAATTTCCATCAAGGAACAATCAAAATGTAATTTGGGGATATTATAGTCTATTTTAAAAGTTTTTAATCTATGATAGACCCTTTATATGTCCATTCAATACCTGAATTGAAAAAATATGAAGAAGATAGAAATTTTTGAGACTGAGGTATATTCTATGAAATATTTACTCTTGGGGAGAACATAATGATAAAATATTTAGTCGAGGATGAAGTGATAAAACATTCACAGAAATATATTTTTCTAATTAGAGGATATATTGAACACTTGATGTAGAATCCCCAACTCCAATAATGTAGAATTTTTGTCTAATTTATCAAATTAGCAAAATATATAATAGGATCTCATTCTGAAAGACTGATCAACCTAGTAGTCTTGAAGAACCATATAAATAAATTATTCACATACTATATTGGAAATATAAGATAAATATAATTATAAATAATCATGAATCATTGATACAATCCATTATATTATTCTTTATATCATGGGGAAAGGAAAAAAATAAAAGTTTAGATTAGATTATCATTAAGGGTTACATTCAAAGATTTCTATCATTAATAATGCTGTCATAATAAATATGGAATGATAAATTACTGAAAACCCATTTAATTTAATCAATAAATTTATCATTGAATGTATCCATGGATAATATCAATATACAAATCTCATGAATTATAATCGAAAAATTTTAAATAACAGAAATGCTTAATATGTGATTTTGTGATTTCAAACAGCATCATATATATACTATAAAATAAAATGTTAAAAAAATTTAATCAATGGGTATGTATACACAAAAACCCCATTTAATTTAGTCGACTAATTTGTCTCACAAGACCAAATTATGGATTAATGGGTTATCTATAATAGGGCCACACACATCCCTTTATTTGAAATTCATTCCTCATAGATTGAATTGTAAATTAAATTTATAATAAATCTTTATTTTGAAAAAATATCCATATTGAGTTAGGAATACATAATATTAATATTTCCCTAGTCAATCAGAGAGCTTTCATATCAAAACATTTTTTATAGAAATGGTATGTGATTTGGGAAATAATCTTAATTATGATAAAATGAAAATGAATATTTAAGAGAAATTTAATGTCTAATAAATAATGATAAAAAAATTAAATGATTCTAGAAAAAGTTAATTTCCACAAAATTAATCAAGAGATAAGATATGGCCATTAATTTATCATATTAGTATATTTTGGTAGGAAAATAAGGTCTTTTAGAGAATAGAAGAAAATAAAGATAAAATTTTAAAATAAATTTTCATTAAATAATTTTCTTTATAAAAAATTTGGGAATTAATAGAAGAATATGAATATAACAATTTCTTACGAGAGTATAAAAACCCATTAATGACATATATGTTAAAAAGGAACATTAAATTATATTTTTTGAAATTAATGTTAATAATCAATCTTTCAAAAACTATTATAAATATTCCTTTTAAACATTTAAAATTTTGGTATTATATAATGATTTCAAGGAAAATAATTTCAAAAAATAAAAAAGAAATTATTTAGAATAATTTAAAAATTATGTGTACATGGAAGTAAAATATACCCAATAAAAAGATAACTAATATCAACTTTTCATTCAAATATTAAATATCTTGATTCAAATTATAGAGAGATAAAAATTTCTAGTTGAATATGGAAACAACATAAATTTATAATGGATAAAAATGTGTCTTTGAAAGGATATATTATAATATTCCTTTAATTAATATAAGACAAATCAAAAAGAAATTGAGACTGTAAAATAACTTCCTACCTATTTGGTAACATTAAAATTATAATCCCATAAAATATTAAACTTGAATTGAATCTTTAATGGTCATTAATAAATATATATTCATGTTAAATATATAAAAGTGTAAGTATACCCACAACATTAACGTAAATAGGTGTGTTATACCAAATAAGACTCAATAGAGTGGACATTGAAATAAAATCCCTTATGTCATGTTCAACTTTCCTCATATGTTCTTTTAACCTCATTTATAATACATTTATTTATATTATAGTTTATAAAAAACACACAAATATATATATAATATCATATATTATCCATTTATAACATCTTATTAATTGTTTGTTTTCAGTTTTTTTAATATCATTATTTGTGTTGTTAACTGTTTCATTTTTCAAGAATATTTTGATTAGGATGTTTTGATCCTTGTATCATGATCACGGTTTCATCATATAAATTTTTTATTAATGATATTAATTTCATATATATTAAATATATATATATTTAGAGTCATAAATCATATATAATGTGAAAAAATTATTTACATCATTTATAGAGATAGTAGAATGTAAATTCATATGAACATTTTTTTCACTTTTTCAACAAATGGAAAAACCGAAAACTAAATAGTAATTCTCCTTATGAGAATAATTATTGTGTCATATATATATATATATATAATTTTCATTAAATATATAATTATCGATATCAATGTATAGAATAACTAAAAAATGAATCGCATCTCTTCATCGAGGTGGTAGTCCACATGTACACCTGAACGACGATATCGTTTTCCAATGGAATGGAATGTATGAAGGTAGATGTCACATTATAATTCACAGGGAATAATTATTTCATAAATATCATATATATTTATTATTTCCATATTTATAAACATTCACGTAAAGTGGTCATGAATTACAAATTACACCACTACCTTGAAATAGTATGTTATATGTACGCACATGCGTTGTTTTCTCTTTTCATAGGATGGATTAGATATAGAAAATGGTTTCATAAATTTTAAAGAACACATTAGTATACTTATTATATTATTATGGGAAAAATAATTATAATAATTATAATAATAAATAAACATAAATGTTCATATAAATATGATTAACTATTCTTCACAGACTTCAATTATATACCTTATTGAGGAAACATGGAATGAAATTTTTAGAATAAAATAACATCTAACTCATGTATAAGGGAGTTGAAAAAGGAATTTTGTGTGTGCCGGGAGGGGTTCGATATAGGTTAATCACAGTGGTGAAATTAAAGGTTAAAATGAGCGTCCTTTTATATAAGTGACGGGCATGGAATTTTATGAATCTCAAAATATACAAATTATAAATAAATTTTGTTTCCTTTTTAAATGGGAAAAATTTAATAAAATTCATATATAATATGATTATGGGTTTAAATAATTTCCTAATACAAAATTTGGGTACGTTTGGGTCTTGTTTTTACCTTTTATCGTTTATTTTTATCACTTATTTAACTCTTTCGAAAATTACTAAAATATCAAAGATTTCAACTTTTTAAATGCCATGTATGATACAATTTAAGGAAAAAACATCTAATAAATAGAAAATTATTGTTTTTTAAACCATATCCCACTTTATTGGATGATTATTGGATTTTTAATAATTTTAAATTACTAAATTAAATTTTATTTAAAATAAAATAATAATAATTTCTTTTTTTAACTATTCATTTAATTTGACTTTTAAAACAAAATTATAGCTAAATAATTGGAATATATATATTTTAAAGATAACTAATATGTCAAATTCATCTATAAAATTCGTTCACAATAAAAATATAGTCATGAAATATTTTTATTATTGTCTTTTAAATCATTTGATTTATGTTTTTCATTACTTGCACATACACATTTTTGGTGTTGCACAAGCATTTAATGTAGTTATTTCATCGCTAATTTTGTTTTAAAAAATACATTGATAAAAAATCATTAATATTTATAATAAATAATTAGAATCTAAAATAATTTTTTATATCCATTTCACATTATATTATATATATTAAAATTAGTGGAGTGACATTTTTGAAATTATGATTTACTTAAATATTAATAAGGTCCCAATAAATTCTAAATAAAAAAAGAAAATATTTTTAAATTTTTTATTCTTATGGATGCAATAGAATCATAAAATGAAATAAATTCATGTGTGAGATAAATTTTTGAATCCCTTATTACAATATTTTTACCCATAATTACTTGATTCACCATTTACCTATATGATATATATTACCCTAATTATTATTCATAATGGCATAAAAAAGAGAATTAAATACCAAATTTTATACTAATTATTAAAAATATGGGATTAATTTTATCAAATTAAATTCATATGTTTTTATAAAATTAATTCTAAAAAATATACTAAAAAAATGCGGTGAAAACTATTTTTCAAATAAATGTGTTTTTAGGACTAAAATTATACTGACATAAATATTATAAAAAAGTTACCACAATTTAAATCAAGTGGATATTATATCATTTCAATTCCAAATTAAAAATTATAATGTAATTATTTAAATTATTTTACATAAATAAAATAAATTCCATTTTAAAAAAATAGTATTTTTCACTATTTACTGAAAAAATAATTCTTTTAAGAAAAATACCCAAAAAACAACCTAAGATGATGATAATTTTTCAAATGATATAATTTTCAAATAATAATATTTAAATAGTTTTTAATTGTTCATTTAAACTCAATGTTTCATGAAAATCAAGCTATCCAATAAATTAAATTTATTTGAAATAAAATATATCATAAAAAGTTGGGGTATTACATTTTACCCCATAAAAGAAATTAAACATCAAAATTACATCACTCTAATGCAAAAAATGAGGAAATTTTTTCCCCATTGCATCATTAGGTTCACACATAGATTCCTAAAATTTATTGTTTCACTAGAAAACTTTTTCCAAGTAATTATTCCAATTTCATAACAAATTCCCTCTAGGTTCCAAGAACTACACTAGTTATTCCTCATACAGAATATATTTATATATCATGATAACATGTAAATTCATTACATGTGAATGATTGGGTGTATATATCTTTAGGTGGGATATATCAAACTCATCATGAACTTAAAATATATTTCTTGAAAACATAAATTGATAAACTACCATCATGATTTTACTAAGAAGTTTTAAGGGAATGATGTATCTAAACATCAACATATCATTCATTATAAAACTCATATCATTATTCAAATGATATATTCATATGAATACATTTCCAAAAAATTCAAACTCCAGAAGTAAATAATGATTATTAGTATAACTTTTATTAAAAATTTAGATGAACTAATTTGTTTTTGAATTGATCTTACCTTCTCTGCTCTTTCCTTAGTTATATCAGGTCCCAATATATTTCTTTATCCAACTTTATCCAAATACATTAGAGTTATGTACTTCCTTACATAGAAGAATTCATAATGATCCAATTTAATGATCAACTGAAATATATTATTGTATGAACATTACACAAAAGGATGGTTTCGATACAATTTTTTTTTAATCCATAGAGAAATAACTCAGCATATATTCTAGAGTTTGAATAGTCCTCTTAGACTGACCATTTTTCTATGAATTATAATATTTAATTAAAATAAACAATATACCCAGTGCCTACTAAAGTCATCTCTAAAACATATAGGTCAATCTATGATCCTAATTAAATATTATGGATAATGTTACTCTATATAAAAACTCATCTTATGTAATTTATAATCGAGTATGAATATCAAGAGATACATTTTCATTAATTTTGATAAAATTAAATGATTTTATGAGGAGGCTCACTAGAACCCTAATATTTTTATTCTCTTTAAATGTTTTTGGGAGTCCAAATATAAAAACTATAGTATTGTTTTACAACATCCATATTAGGATGGGTAATGTTTATAACATAACCTATTATTTTTTTCATCCTTAACATTCTATTACACTTGACATTGGGATACACAATATGTAGTATCCATTTTCATTTTTTCCCACTAGAATTACTCCTTCAAATAACTATACATCTCATATTTATAAGATGAATAAATAATGATGATTTATGAGATTCATCTAATCACTCATTCTTCAAGTATCATATTGATGAATCAAAAACATGGTTTATGAACATCATCATTCTACCATGATCATGGTTAAACATGAAAACATTCCCCACATTTTTCTATAATTCAACATCTTCCTTCTATGTCTTCTTAATTCATGCATGGATATATGGCTGAATATTCATTTATTAAAGATAAATGTTTTCCATTTTCCTCAATATTTTACGATTGAACATTTCTAAATCCCTAAAAATTTGATATCTTTCAATCCTCATCATAGAAAAACTATAATGGTATTTCTAGCCAAGAGCATTATCCACCATGTTCACATTCCAAAGGTGTTCTCTATCTTCTTAAATCTCACATGGATAAATGTATGAATATTATTCTATGAAATATAATATTTTTCCCATGTCCACAAAATTTTATAATATAACATTTTCAAATCCCTAAAAAATTGATATATTTAAATTCTAATCATAGAAAAACTGGAATGGTATTTCAAGCATAGAGAATTAGCCACCCTGTTCACCTTCCAAATAATGACTCTATATCTTCAATTCAAAAAATACCACTTCTAGCTCCAAATCATGATTTAAGTATTTTTTATAAAAAAAATTCAATTGGGGAGAGCCATATTATATTTTAATTTTATTATAATTGAAGATGAATCCTCTTCCCTTCTTTGATGCATCATTATATATATCAAAACATTATCCACTATATGATTGTGTATGAATCGACACACTGACTCCATTTCTCTTCAGTTTTTTGGAAATTACACTTACATTCAACTTCCAATATGAACTTAACCACCTTTTTGTTAATTTGGTGAGTGTCATAGACAATTAGGAGAAATATATCAAAAAAAATTGTATTATAAATCCAATATAATAAAACTATAGATCTTAATTTATATGGTTTGTATAGGCCTTTTCTAGAAAACTTTTATCTTTGAAGGATCCATAGATATACCCTCCAATGAAATTTTATGACCCAAGAATGATATTTTTCTAGCCTAAATTCACAATTTTTATGTTTAGCATATAGATTATCTTTCACTAGAGTCTTCAAAATTGTCCTTAAATGTTCTTTATTCTCTTCCTTCATATTCAAATTTAAGAGAATATAAACAATAAAAAATTACAAAAACTCATAAATAAGATCTATAAAGACTCTATTCATTATGTCAATGAATATAATATAATTATTGGTAATTAAAAATGGAGTCCCTGTAAATTCATAATGAAAATACCTCATACAAAATTATTTCTTCTCTATATACCCCTTCTTGAACCTTAGATGATTATATCTAGAATAAAGATCAATCTTGGAAAATAATTGACCTCCATTTCATTGATTTTTTATCTGGATATTATCATCAATGGTCTAGAAAGACTAGGCCGAATGAATCCTTTATAAATATTCTATTGGATTTTCATATTCAATTCATTAATATTAATTGTGGTTTTTATATATAGAGTCTTTGAAATATGTTTAAAATGAGTTATTAGTTATATTGAAAAATTAGCATCATGATTCTATGAAATAAAACAAAACTTTTTAAAAATAATATAATAAACTCCAATACAATAGGAACATCCTCAATGCCAAGTTTCTACACAATCTGAGATAAATTTCCCTCTTGAATAAGTTTCCAAAACCATATAATGTATGTCATTTATATTGGGATTTTACCTCAATCCTCTTGCTAAAATACTATCATTGGTTGATTCTTATCATTGAATATAACATCCCTTTCTCAAAAAAAATTTGATCACTATACTAAGAGAGTTATTCAGTTCCCAAAATTAATTGAAATTTAACAAGAGGAAGAAAAATATGATCTCAAGGAATTACATTCATAGAAATTTATATCAGATATGATTTATATACCTGATATGGGATTATCCTACCATTAATACTTTTTACATCCAACTCAACATTTATACATTGATGTGGTGATGTGGTACCAAAAAGTTTTTTTCAGATATAAAAGACTACATTGAATCTTAATCAAATAAAATATTTCACTTCAATATAAAATAATAATTTTACATTTCTTTACATAGATCAGAACTTCCACTTTGCTGGTATTAATTCCATATTCCTAGCCTCCTCCCCTAGGTTACTTCTGTGGTATGTTCCCTAGATTCTTGGATAACTAGTCCAAATAATTTCTTCTCTTTATATTTAATGAAATGGATATTAGTGGTTTCTTAATTTTCTTTATCGATATTATCTATATGATCCTTATCTATATATTTTTAAAAAACTACCATTCCATTCAAGATTGTTTTGATATGTTTGTTTCTATATTTTTTACAGGATATAAATTACTTAGTTCCCTTATTCTTCGTTGATGCGTTCCCATTTTCTTAGTGTTCATCTGTCACGCCCTAGACCCAGACTTCCTTAGAGCTGGTGTGGTTTGCCATAAAACATGGTGTGTAATTTTTTTTAAAACGTGAAGTTGAAAAATTACACATTATGTTCTAGTAATGAGATTCTTTTCTGTTTAGATCCTTCGGAAAATGAAACAATTATTACAATTCCTTCAAAATCGAAAAGGTAAAGAATCTCCACAATGTTTCCACCAAATAGTGTATCCCAAATCTACTAAACCAAAAAAAAATTATTTTCAAACATAGGGTGAGCATACAAATTCCTTATAAGGGGTTTTAAAATAAAATAATATTTCAATTAAAAGATTTTGAAAAAAATTAATTTAAAATTATTCTTAAAAAGTTTTCATAAGGAAATCTATAGTACATGAATCATAACATAACATTTTTACTTGAATTATAAGTGAACATTTCAAGGAATAGTAATAGTGTCACAATGAAACATGTTCCAATCATAATCATTCTAATACAAAATATAGGGTGTGAAATATATAAAGTAAGAGACATTCTATCTTTAATAAGTGGTCACATGCGAATGTGAAAGTACAATATTTACAAGTGATAGTAATACATGATCAGAGTTGTGAATAAAATAATAACACTAATTCATTCCTTACTAACTGTAAATCATAGTCTAGAAGATAAATCATTGAATACTCAATAAACATTATGACATAAGCATTTACTTCTTCTGATACTCATTAGTACATGCTCTTTAACCATGTATATTCTACTAGCCGAATATTCCCTGGGTTAATTAAATTTCATAAACATAAAGAGGGAAGTGCATATGCCAGACTGTGTCAAGGCCTCATTTGAAGATAATAAACATTCTGTCAAGACCTCGTCCCAAGAAAAAAAATAATCATATTTTCAAGACCACATTCCAAAAACGTAGTTTGTCTAATGAGACCTACCGATAGATCGAGGGGTTATAGCAGGTCCCACCCATCACATAATAAGTCCAATGAATTCCCCATTTTGTTAAATAAAAGTGCATCATTCCACTTTCACTTATTTTATTACTCATCACTTATCATTCCAACTGTCACATATTACATGGATTCTAAATTCATATTATTCAATGTGTCCCATACCACATTGAATAATTTTGTCTCTTAATCCATTACTAGCCATATCAGTTTAATTACATTCTATAGTATTTAATATATATATTGAATCATGTAATTAAGTGTCATAAATAACAATTTCATATAAATTTAATAAATAACAAGTATCATAGGAATATTATATCACATGTGATGAAAACTAATTCATAAAAAGAAATACATGTTTTTTTCACATAAAATGATAACCCTTTAAATTCCAAAACCTTATTACAAAATTTACCCAAATGCATTAATGGGAATAAATCATCGATTGGATGCATAGATAATTTAAAGGTCAACAAAATATTTCATGTGGGGTATTAATCACATAGTTTTCAAAACATTAATTACATGCATGCTTTTGTATAACATATCACAATGATACTCTCAATTATTTAAACACAATGTTAAGAATTGAAATTCCTAAAATTCAACCATAACAAATACCATTTTAAAACATATGAAAATAAGTGAGTCATACATATGTATATATTCAAACACAAAACTTTTACATCTAAATAATACTTGTAAAATCCAAAATTATCTAGGGTTGAGTATTGTATAATACATTTATACACAAGGGTGTATATAAAGGATTGTATCTTTAAATTGTTCCTTTAAATATTTTCACATTTCAAAAACACAACATTTTTTATTCATTCTTAACAATCCTCGGAATATATAAATATGATTGAGGATCAAATTTTATTTGAATATATATATATATATTTTCATAACCGAAGAAACATAATATATATATAAGGGTCTTACACAAAAATTTAATGATACTTACATGTTTTAAACAAAATAGGAACATGAGTTAATCAATGGTTCATTAATTTAAAAATGTGCAAGAAAATATAAATGGTTTGTTTATAAAACATATAAATATATATATGATTATATATACTTCAACATACAGAATCACAAAATATCACACATCCTTGCTTAATAAAGAATTGAGGACATCATTTAAGATCAAGAATTCACTATCTTAGAAGGAACAAAGAAGGTCATATACTCAACCCTGTACATATACATATATATATATATATATTCATCTATGTATATTTATATAAATATATTCAAACCATAACAAAGCATGAAAACATGTTCCTTTACCTAGTTTGAATGAACAGGAGAGGTCAGGAGGAGTTTGATGGAGGTGATGGAGATGAATAACACTGTAGGGTTCATGTGAAAATTTAGATATATTTATGAATGTTATAAAATATATTTTTAAGACCACCTATTTATAAAAACATGGATCCTCTATTTAAAATAAAGCTAAAGGTTTCTGTTCTTGTGGGTGATGAGAGAAAGGATGGGCCACCCGAAGTCACAGGTGTGGGAAAATAAGGAATGAAAGAGTAACGAGGCTACTGGTGCGGCACACGCGAGTTGAAGAAGAAGAAGGAGATGAGTTAGGTACAAGAAAAAAATGGAAGGTTGTGATATAACTAAAAAAGATCTAGTGGCTGAGATGAATCTGCGAGTTTAAAAAAATGAACGGTTGAGATATGATAATGAGTGGATCGGACAACTATGAAAGATTCGAGGTTTTTAAAATAGATGAATGGTCTCGATTAAATCATATTTTACCGGGAGTATGTGAGGGATTCAAAATTTTAAAATTTCTTGTACTAGTGAGATTAGATCTGTCAGGAAAGAATGGATGATAAAAACATGATAAAGAAACCACATATTCTAGGAATCAAGGACTGAACTAATCGGATGGATCAGATATCGTGTCACGAGATCTGATGTTCTGGAGGCGATCCTGCATTAAACTTCCCATACCACATCGAAACAGGATGGGTTTCATGGAACCGTTATAATTATGGGGCTCCTCCATAATTCCCCCTCCCCTTTCCTAGAACCGCCCTGTACCAAGTCTATGCGAGCTTGCTTCAGTACCCACCCCTACTGCCATGCGGCCCTGCATAGTGGCACGCTCTGTTTCCCTTACAGACGCACACCCATGCATGATTAGGGATTAATATGTACCCTTGTGCATGTGACTTATCATTCACCATGTGTGCATGTCCCTAGGCCATTTTCCGAGGGATGTGATTTAGATTCCCACCAAGGCCTTGAGTGGCTGCCAACGTGGTTTCCCTCAGCTTGGTGGGGTACTCACATATTGTTTTGGCAAAATAAAATTTCATTTTTTTAAACATAAAATTTTTTTTTCATATACATATATTGGTGTATTCAAAAAGCGAATAAAAATTCTCCATTATGACTAAAAAAAGCCCTAATACAAATATTTTTCCTTGTTTAATAACACTAGAGTTTTAAACAATTAGGTTATTAATCAATGTTTAGTACATCATAAAGAAACTGTTATACTAGTATTATAAATATCAAAAACATATTTTTAGATAAGACCTTGTTTTTATACTTCCGTGAATGGAAATATTTATAAAATAATTTCATTAGATTTGAAACATTTAAATACTTAATTCACTATGTATAGAAAAAATATTAAATAAAACAATAGTTATTAATTTATTTTTACCAAAGTATAATTTCAAACTCAAAAACATGTTTCTTTTTACCAAAACAAAGTAGTATCAAATTTGTGATTCACATAGTATTTCTTTTAAAACCAAAGTGTTATGATTCAAACCCATTTAGAACATTAAATCATAATCCTTCAAAAATATATAAAAAGATGTTATTAAAAACATGGTTATAGTTATAATTTCAATTCATACTTTATACACTTCGAAAACTCATTATACCTAGATATTTAAAATTAAACCACTAGAAAAACCAATGACTATATGGTCTTGTGGTTTTTTGAGACTCAACGATCACATTATGGATGAAATAGGGGATTTTACTTAGGCTTTACAAAAAACATGAATTCGGGTGTTCCATTTTCAAAATGACTTGGTGAAGATGGTGTTCATCATTCCTCTTATTCTTAGTATGGTTTTTGTGGTTTTGACTATAATTTTTTTTGGTTTAATCGGCCCAAAGGATCTTCATGATTTAATTGGACTAGTTATTGTATTGGGTGGTATCCATGTTATTATAATAGGTCTCTTGGTTGGTTTTTTAGCTGGATTCTATTAGACTTGAACCAATGTAATCATTTTTATTTTTTCATTTAATTAATTAAGTCTTGTGATTATTTGAAAGTAATTTTTTTATTGAATGAGAATGAAGTAAAACCCAAAAGTATTTTTATTACAGAATAAATAAGTTTGCGAAGTCATATTATTCCCCCTTCAATGAATTGTTTCCTCACAACTCTAAAACACTCGTACACACCTACAAGCAAAACCAGACATACATCACGTCCAACATCCCCACAGAAATTTGGCCAATGTGGAAAGTCTAATGATTAATCCCAGCAGAATCCCAAGATTGGTTTATAGTTCCTCGACTTCATTGACCCAAATACACCGAGAGCCCTGAGAGTAGCTTGGATCATCCTTACGCATAAAGTATTTGGGTTTCCAGAGAGAGGCTTGTATGGTGTGGAGGTTTGAGATTTTAAAATGGACTTGTTATCTATAAATCCATTGAACTATGTTTTTCTTGAAAAACTCTAAGTCGTAGATCTCTCTATACATAGAAAAACATAGGACTTCGAACAAATACAACACTGGGAGGTCACCCTCTGAAGCATCTTCCTAAAACATTTCCAAATTTTGATTGTTCTCTTACAAGGTGAAACAAAAGGAGAGACCTTCGTGGTACTTCCCCCTCTTCTTAAAATCTACAAATTGGGCCTTTGAAATACAGTCATCGATTTAGCTCTCTCCTTTGTAAGAACAGAGGATATTAGAGTAGTGGGACTCTTTATTAAGGCATTTTCATATCAGGCGTATGTTTTCAAATGAGTCATAGTCTTCTAAACGTGACTCAACAATTATGCATTCTAATAATTTGGTATGGAGAGATAAGTGGTTCATTGGTGAACTCATTTCATCCATCTGAAGACAAAGGCATTATTTGTAAAAGCATGTTAATGTACTAAAACATAAAATATAACATTATCCAATTATACATGTTTTATAAAACCAAAGGTGTTACAAAAATACTCACTCCCTATCACAAAAAACTAGTATGGATTTCTTGATGTCCTCCAATATGATACATTATCGGTTTCACCAGTGATGTAAATTTCCTTGGTTTCCTGTTAAGTAGATCCCCAAAGAGGTTCCAAATTCTTCAAATTCATTGGTCCAAATGAAACGTGGGAAACAAGGACCAACCACATGTGGACATCCAATGTTTAGTGTGAGAGAAGCATGACGTGTATCAAGTTGAGAGACATCAGTAATAACTTTTCATTGATAAAATGAATGAGAAGACTCATCCCCAAAAACATCAATGTTCATAACTTGACCACAGAGATAGTAGGTCAAGATTTGACATAGGTATTCAGCTTGGAGGTCACCCTCTTTGGTTTCCTCTTTGAAGTCTGCTCGAGATGAAGCATTCCATCTAGAGTAAAAAATTTAAATAAACCCTCAAAATAATTTTCCTTCCGGGCATAAAATTGGAATTGGGTGTTCATCATAAGAAAATAGTGGAAAACTCCTCCTAATTGAAGTTAGAGTAAACGGGGAAAATTGGATATATGGTAGCGGTGTTTTCATGACAAATGAAGGTTTTCAAAAACCTCGTAGCATTCTAAACATGATTTTCACACTATAGTTTCTAATACTTTTGTTTGGAGAGACATAAGGCTTGATTCATTTTCCTTCTGCAAATTTTATGAAAACTTCTACTTAGTAAGACATAATGTTGATCTAATATTCAAGGTTTTTCTAAACCAATCCTCTAATACTAACTGTCACACCCCAACCCAAGACTTCCCAAGAGCCGGTGTGGTATTAGATAAAATAAGGTGTCTAATTTTTTATTATAAAAACTAAATTTGAGTAAATACACATCACATTCAACTAGAGAGGATCTTTTCAGTTTACATACTAGGTAACCAGATACAATTATTAAAATTCCTACAAAACTAAAAGGCTAATGAATCTATACAATGCTACCACCAAATAGTGTATCCCAAATCTACTAAACCTGAAAAATTTAAGTTAAAACGTAGGGTGAGCATACAAATTCCCAGTAAGGGGTTTTAAAATAAAATAATATTTCAATTAAAGTCATTTTGAAACATTAATTTAAAATTATTCGTAAAACATTTCCATAAGGAAAGCTGCAGTACATGAATCATAACATAACATTTTGTCCAAGAATAACAAGTGAACATTTCAAGGAATAGTAATAGGGTCACAATGTAACATGTTTCAATCACAATCATGGTCAAAAAAATATAGGGAGTTCAGCATATACAGATAAATTCATTCTAAATTTAATAAGTGGTGATATGTGAAAGTTAAAGTACAAAATTTACAATGTAGAGTAATAAATGATCAGATTTGCACATAAAATAATTACACTAATACTTTCCTTACTAACTATAAATCATAGTCTGGAAAATAAATCTCAGAATGCTGAATAAACATTATGCCACAAGAATTTTCTTCTTCTGATACTCTTTCATCCGATGTTTCATTTTTTTTATTAAAAATAAAGAGTCTAGTACCCCAAACCAACACCCATCAGCCCACAAACTCCAACACGAGAACAAAAGGCCATGGGAGGCCTGAAAGGATAAAGGCCGAGGGCATCCCCTCATATCATATTAACCCCTTATGCCTTCAGAGAATTGATATCATGCACCCAAACATGGTCATTACCAGGAACCTTAATCGAAGCTAGATGGTCTGCCACTTGATTCCCCTCCCACAAGGTAAGTTGGATATTGATTCCATCATTTATCATTACCTTGCACTTTATGATATTATAGATAATCAACCAAGGAGGGGGGATATAATCATTCAACACCTCGTGAAGGATCTTCGAGTCTGTTTCCACCTCTGATAAGGAGAAACCCCTCCGATGGAAGAGGATGATACCCATGAGCATTGCCTTGGCTTCGGCCTGTAAAGAGGAACCTTGTCCCAATCTGGAGGAGAAGGCCATAAGTACCGACCCCTGAGAGTCCCGGACCACCCCTCCCTTGTGAAGAGCCCCCATCGTGCAAGACCCGTCCGTATTGAGCTTCAGCCCTCTAGAGGGTGGATTCCACCTCACCCAACGACCACTGTTGCTACAATCGACCTCATGACCACCATGACCGTGGGGAAGCTTCCACCAGAAGGAGGGAGAATTCCTCCAGCCGCCAATGAGACAAGCCAAGTCGAGGAGAATTCACATGATCCTGAAAATATTGGTCATAGCATCCGAAGGAGACCCCTCATGCCTCAACTTATTCCTGGCCTTCCAAATTTCCCAACAGCCCACCAGTAGGATCATCAGGCGCGCCCTCTTCTCCGAGCCTCTATCTCCCGATCCGCTGATCCATCTGTTTAAGAAAGGAAGATCCTTCGAGTTGTTGACATGCAGGCCTGTGAAATCCCCAAAAAATCTCCAAACAACACACGCCCATTCTCCCTTGAAGAAGTGGTGCTCGGAACTTTCCTCATGGGGAGCATTACAACAGGGGAACCGAGAAGAAAAGTCAATACCGCAACGTTCGATGTTATCATCCATGGGGATGGACTGGTTCCTGATCCCCCAAAGCAGAAAATTGTGTTTCGAAGGAGCATCCATGGACCACAGAATATCACCACAAAAATCCTGAGTCTCTGAGATTTCCTGAGGGAGGCGGTAGTTCCGCACGGTGGAAGCGCCCGAGGAAGAGGGGGAGAAATCACAGCAGTCAGGATCCTGCGTAAATACAATACGATCAAAATAGTTCTATTGGTCTTCATCCAGCGCCGCCTTGATGAAGGAAAGATACTGAAATGTCTCCCAGAACAAAATTTTAGTCACCAGACACCCTGAGAATCCTAGAACAGTTCCAACCCAGTTGAAATACCAAAAGGACAGGTCACCTCTACCAATGATCCATTCTGAATGCACCTGAAGCTTTGAGTATAGGGGGAAAGAGTGGAAAGTAAAGAGGACGGCCGCCCCTCGTCCAAGTGGTGATTGCAAAATAGGGGGTACATAATTTTCCCCCACAGCGTGCTCTGCTCCAGCACTTCCCACGCCAACCTTGCATGCATGCATCTGAGAGTGTCATCCATGCTTCGCACATTAATGTCTCCTTCCATCCCTGACCTCGCCACCTTATGTCATGGAGTCCAGTGTCTTTTCCCCTCCGCAAGGGGGTCCTAGATGAAAGAATCCAGTAACTTATCAATACTGGAGATCACGCCTTTCAGGGTCTTGATAGCAGAAAGGTCATGGATAGGGGTTGCCAACAGCACACTATTGATAAGAGCTATTCAACCCCCAAAGGACATCAACTTGATCTTCCAGTTATGAATGCGATTTGAAATTTTGGTGGAGATAAAATCAAAATCTCAAATCCTCATCCTTCCAGGGGAGATGGGAGCACCGAGGTAAAGAATAGGAAAATCCCCTCTTTACATATTGAGGGTTCCCTTAACATCATATGTTCTTCTAGTAGATAAGGAGTTCGGGATGAAGAAATGACTATTTTCTTTGTTTATAATTTGCCCACTCCACTGACACTTGGCTTCCAGGATTCGATTCAAGCCTCGAATGGATATTTTCCACCCATTTATAAAAATAACAGTGTCATCTGCGAACATTAAGTGGGAAATGGTTGTGGCCCTCATGCTCCTTCTGTAAGCTAGAATATCACCAATATTAATGCTAGATTGAATGAGACGTCTAAGAACCTCTTGAGCAAGGAGGAAAATTCTCGGGGATAAAGGGTAACCTTGTCTAAGACTGCGACTGGCATTGAAGAAACCAAAGGACTTTCGCAGGAAAGAGGCCACCATCCACGACGAACTGAAACATCTGAAAACAAGATCAATATTCCAGGAAGAAAACCCCATACCTTCTATTACCTTGATAATAAATCCCCACTCCACCAGGTCATATGCTTTATTTATGTCAATTTTGATAGCCAAGTTAGACCCTCCTGATTTGAGGTTAATATCTCTAATCATTTCGTGAGCCAGAGAAATAGCACCTGGAATAGATCTCCCTCTCACAAAACCACGTTGTTTCATTGAGATCCACTTTTGGAGGTGCATGGAGAGCCTGGAATTAATCACACCTGCAAGGACTTTATAAGGAAAGTTACACATGGACACTGGACTGTAATTCATGATGGAAGAGGGGTTTCTATTTTTCGGAATGAGATTTAGAGTGGTGGCGCCAGCAATCCGTGGAAAACTACCTCGCACAAAGAAATCATGTATGGATGCGATAATATACACCTTCACCACATCCCACGATGCTCTATAGAAAGGGCCTGGAAACCCATCCGGACCCGAGGTGATGTCCAGATGAAGGTTCATCATAGCTTTTTAAATTTCTTTCTCATCAGGTAAAGAACGTAGGCCCTCATTATCCTTGTCTGAGACACATTTGGAGATCACCTCAATGATCCCAGAGTCATTTCTTGTATAGCCATTGGGCATACGGCAATGATGGAAGTGCATATTCTGGATTGTTTCAAGGCCTCGTTCCAAGACCATAAACTCTCCATTATGGCCTTGTACCAAGACCATAAATAATAATTTTGTCAAGGACTCATGACAAGACCATAGTTTGTCTCATGATACCAACTTATGCATCGAGAGGCTATAATAGGCCCCACCCATCACATAATAAGTCCAATGAATTCCACATTTCTTAAAATCAAAGTACATCAAAGAACATTGATTTATTAAATTACTCATCTCTTATCATTCCAAGTGTCACATATTACTTGGTTTCTCATTTCATATTATTCAATGTGTCCCATACCACTTTTAATAATTTATTTTTTAATCCAAAATTGGTCACAACAGTTTAATTACATTCTTTTTTTTTTACGTATATATAGTGAATCTAGTACTTAACTTTCAAAACTAACAACTATATGGAAATTTAATAAATTAAAAGTATGGTTTTCATATTATAGAACATATTTTGATAAATAATGCACAAATAGAAATATAGGATTTTTCATATAAAATGATAACCCTTTAAATTCCAAAACCATATTACAAAATTATAGAAAATGCATTAATGGAAATTCATCATGGATTGGATGAATAAATAATTTAAAGGTAAAATAAATACTTAATGTGGGTTATTAAACACATAGTTCTATAAACATTCATTACTTGCATTCTTATGTATAAAATATCACAAGGGTACTCTCAATTATTTACACATAATGTAATGAATTGAGAATCATGAAAATCAACCACAATTATTCGATTTTAAAACAGATGAATATAAGTGAGTCATACATAAGTATATATTCATAAACACAAATATTAAATCTAAATAAAATTTAGAAAATCCAAAATTATATAGGATTGAGTATATTATAATTCGTTTATACACAAGGGTGTACACGAAGGATTCAATCTTTAAATCATTCCTTATAAGCCTTTCATATTTCAAAAACACAAAATTTGATATTCATTCATAACAAACCATAGAATATTTAAATAATATTGAGGATCAATTTTTTTATGTATAATTATATATATATATATATAAATATATACACATAACAGAATATATATAATATTTATATAAGGGTGTTACATAGAAAATTTAATGATACTTGTTTTAATCATAATAGGAATATTAGATGAACAAGGGCTCATTAATTTCAAAATTGTTCCATAAAACATAAAAGGTTTTTTTATACAACATATAAATATTTATGCTTATGTATACTTAAATATATAGAATCACAAAACATCACACATCCATGCATGATAATGAATTAAGAACATCATTTATGATCAAGAATTAACCATCTTAGAGGAAACCATGAGGTCTTATAGGAAACTATATATATATATATATATTTATTTATTTATATTCATCTATGTATATTTATATACATATATTCATACTTAAAAAAAAGACAACTAGATCCCTTACTTGGTTTGAAGTAGGCTAAAAGGTTGGGAGGAGATTGATGGAGGCGTTGGAGAGGAAGAACACAGTAGGGTTTATGTGCAAATTGATATATATTTATGAATCATATAAATTATATTTTTAAGGCCACTTGTAAGGAAAACCAAGGAACCAAGGGTTAATATAATGCTGAGGGTGTCTAGTCTTGTGGAAGATGAGAGAAAGGAGGGGCCACCCGAGGTCATTGGTGTGGAAAAACATGGAAAGGAAGAGTAGTGAGGCTACTAGTGCAGCGCACAAGGGTAGAAGAAAAAGAAGGCGAAGGGTTAGGTGTGAGGAAACAACAGATGATATAGATTTAACTGAAAAAGATCCAGTGGCTAAGATGTGTCTGCCTGTTTAAAAAAAAGAATGGTTGAGATCTGATGAGGAGTGGATTGGACGACTGCGAAAGTTTCAGGGTTTTTAAAATAGACAAATGATCACGATTAGATCATATTTGATCATGTGGCTGTGAGCGACTCCACATTTTAAAACATATTGAACATCTGAGATTAGATCCATTGGGATCGAATTTCTGATAAAAACACGGTGGAGAGACTACGGTTTCTTAGAATCGAGGACTAAACAGTGGTGCGCTCTGGAATCGAGATATCCTCCTCTTTCTCTTTAGTACTTCCCCGTACCTGGTCTCTACGGGCGCGCTTCTGCGCCCACCCCTACCACCATACCACCCCACACGGTGGTGCGCTCTGGTTCCCTTACACATGCATGCCCCATGTGCAGTTAGTGCTCACTATGCACCCCCTATGTGCACGACTTATCATGCACCATGGGTGCACAGCCCATGGCCATTTTTCATGGAATGTGAGTGATATGCCCACCAAGGCCTTGAGTGGATTACTACAAGGTTTTCCTCATCTAAGTGGGGTACTCACATATTTTTTTGAAAACTAATAGTTCATTTTTTTAACATGAGAATTTGTTTTCATATACATTAATAGGTGTCTTCAAGCAGATAATCCAAATTATCTGTTATGACTAAACAAAGCCCGAAAACATATATTTTCGTAGTTTTAAAAAACTTATGTTTTAAAACATAATGATATAAATCAAATATTAGTACATCATAATGAAAATCTGATACTAGTAACATAAAAATCCAAAACATGTTTTTAGTTAAGACCTTATTTTTACACATCCAAGGATGAAAACATTTATAAAATATTTTCAAGACATTTGAAATATTTATTTTCTAAATTCACTAATTATATAAACAATATTAAATACAATAATATTTATTAATTTCATTTTCCCAAATTAAAATTTCAAACTCAAAAACATGTTTCTTTATACCAAAACAAAGACGTATCAAATGTGTGCTTCTTTTGGTATTTCATTTAAAGCACAAGGATTATGATTCAAACCCATTTTAAACATTAAATCGTTATCATTAAAAAAATATATAAAATCAAAACATTAAAAACATGTTAATAGTTATAACATCAATATACACTTTGAACACATGGAAAACTCATTATACATAGAGACTTTAAAGTAAACCACTAGAAAACCCAACAGTTATATGGTCTTATGGTCGTTATAGACTCAACAGTAACCTAATGGAGGGAATAGTCTAATTTAAATAGGCCTTATAAAAACATGAATTAGGGTTTTCTGTCTTCAAAATGACTTGGCGAATATGGTGCTCATCATTCCTCTCCTACTATGTATTGTTGTTGTATGTCTAGCCATAATGTTTTTCATTCTGACAGACCCAAAGGATGTTCACTATTTTCTGGGACTAGTAGTTATATTGGGTGGCCTCACTTTAATTCTAATAGGTCTTTTATTACGTATTTTGGGTTATTTGGATTCTCTTTTCCTTGGAGGAATGTAATAATTAATAGTGTTTCATTAAATAAAAAAATAATTGTGATTAGTTTAAAGTATTTTTTTGGAAACCATGTGAATTCAGTAAAACCAAACAATATTATTATTACATAAGAAATATGTTTGGGGCATCACATCATCCAAACTCTTCTATTATTGATTTCCATTAAAGATATTTTATCTATAAAATTTATTACATATCTTAATGGTAATTAATACTATATCATCATATGATGAAATCATTTAATAAACTAGTGCCCTTTAGATACTTGGATAAACCAAGCAATGAAATTGTCAATAATGATTTCTGGATTACATATGTAGTCCACAATATTCCATGATAATCTTGTAATGTTTGATATATAGTAGGAAACACCTTCTTATAACATATTATATAATGTTGGCAACTTTATATCCAATTAAAATCACTATTCTAGAAGAATTTAATTATATAATATTATCACCTTAAAATTTAACCACTACAAACTGTCTAATTCATTGACCAATTTAGTGATGTTGACAGATGACCAAAATTGAAAACAATATCCTCTAAAACAATACAACACTATCATAACATTTTAAATTTTATTACATCACAAGTCCAAGAAAATCTTTTTGTGGGACTTAATCCATTACTCAGCTGAAAATGTATTAGTAATTACAATAAATTGTTGAGGTATTTTTCAGATAAAGCGATCAAACACAAGAAAAAGCGTATTGCAAAACAATAGGTTATTTCTTGCTGGTAAGGTTATTCAATATAACCAGACTAAACTATCCAAATATTTAAATGTTTTTCTCAGTTTCAAACCTATTTGTTTTGGATTCTTAATTGAGAAATATCTACTTTTTCTATAGATGTTGATTTCTTTTCATTTGGTAGGAACTGTCACTAAAAAATGTTATAAACTAATTTTGAAAATAATCATCTACAATGTTGAGACATAAAATAAAAATATCTCTAATAGATTTTTTAAAATAATATGAAGGATTATAATTAGTCAAATGATAGCTATATTTATTTAAAATATGGATCCATTGTTTTCTACTGAACTTTCTATGATAACAATTATAGAATCCCAAACTATAGTAACCTAGAGATAGATCCTTATTTATACATCGACATTATATAAAGAAAAATATTTGTAATAACCCATATCTTCTTTTCAGGTTTGTTTTTCCTTTTTTGGTCATTTTTTAGAAAAAGAGGAAATTGTGGAAATTTTCTATGTACATTCCATGTACTTTATGAGTACACACCATGTAATGCCTTATAACAAGAGGCCATGTGTTGTCTATGTAGTAACCACACACACGGTCGTGTGGGAGTGACTTGGAGGCCACTTAAAGCGGAGTACAGAAACGGCAAGTACACACCTTGTACCTCAAAAGTACAGGTTGTGTACTTTATTTTTTTCATTAAACACACTGGGGTTACATCTAATCCCCAGAACACTCTTCTTTTAGGTCTCGTTCGACCGAGAACTCCGTACGACCATAGATCTTCGACAAACCTCTGAGTGTGCATCCGTTCTTCGAATCGAACACTGTCAGTTGCGTTGGAATCACATCGGTGAGTTCTCTCTTCTCTTAGAGCACCATATTCTGAATTCTCTTCTCACATTATATATCGTGGGTTGAAAATTTTATAATTTTTTGTAGATCTTCAGCGTTCGAGGTTGATTCAAGCTTTGAGGTTCATGTATATCATTCCTCCAACGCCGAGGTAGGTGGTTTGTGCCTTTCTGTTCAAAGTCTTTGTGTATTATGTTCAAATTCAACCTATACCCTTGAACGAGGTATTGTGTGATTACCATTTTACCCCTGTTTATTTCCTTCCATGGTCGCATGGTTTTTTAGAGGTTATTTGTATATTAATAGGTTTGATTTATATTTTTGGATGTTTTTCTCATACATGTTCTGTTTACGACTGTTTGGTTCTGTTTAGCTAGTTTGGATACCTTGATTATTTTCCATGCTTGTTACTATAGGATGGAGACTTCGTATTTTGACATTCAAGATATGTTGTAGACTAGTTATCCAAGCAGTTCTATAGGTTTAATTTGGACATATCTCATTGTTATTCTCGTTGACCTACACAGGGCCATCAGAACCCATTGTAGTACACTATATGGTGAATTGATCGAGTGAGCTTCCTAAAAGAGTCTTTGATCAATTTAGACTATAAGTTGAATGACCGAGTGATATTTCTCAGAGAGTATTTGGGAACTTCACACAATAAGGGGAATGACTGTGCAATCTTCCTTAGAGAGTCTTGGTTTTACATTGAATTACCCGGATTACTTTAGACTATAAGGGTAATTGACTGAGTGAGCTTCCTCAAAGAGTCTTTGAATGACTTGGGCTATAAGGGGAATTGACCAAGTGAGCTTCCATAGAGAGTCCTTGACCTTGGGGATATAAGGGGAATTGACCAAGTGATCTTCCTCAGAGAGTCCCTAACTACCTTAGACTATAAGGGAAATTGACTATGAGTGCTTCCTCAAAGAGTCTTTATGAATTCATATCACTGAACCAGATGGGTTAGGCTAAGTGCACTACCCAGTGGGTTGGTTGTAATTATTAGGTAGGAACAGAGGGGAGGGATACGAGTACATTCCAAAGGGTTACCTATTTGGGGTTTAGCTATGTGTTTTGTTGTTGCCTGATATTGAAACTGTGGATTGTTTACTATTGGGAACTTTCTTGTTTACTGTTTTTCTTACTTTTACCTGTTGTATAATCATTGAATGTTAGAAATATATCTTCGGGTGATTACCCACTAGGATTTAGTCTCACACCATGTTTTGGTCATACTTTTTGGCCTAAAAAGATTATATTGTTGCAGGTATAGATAAGGGCAAGTGCCCTACTATTTCTGGTACTTGACTTGCTATAAAGCTGGGGAGCATGGGACCAAGATTAGGCTTGTGATGCTGAGGAGTGGTTTATCTTTTTCTTTTTTACTTTGGTTTATCACTGTTTGTATTTCTAGCATTGTGACTTTCTTCGATCCTTTCCTTGACATATGTATCATGAATCATTTTATTTATATATGTGCTATAGTTGTTTACTATTCCAGTCTTCCGATGTTTTCTGTCATTGGGTATTTACTACTTCTGCTATTTTGTGTTGTTTACATTTGTTGTGTACTCTACCAATGAGGACATAGTTTCTCCACTATCACACCCAAGCCCTCACTTCTAGTCGGAATCCTCTGGCATGCGGTGAAATGCGCTTGAGGCCATGTGACCAACCGGGTACAGGGCGCCTCTGGGTGGCTTCCAGAACAGGGATATGATAAAGTGGTATCAGAGGTGGTGTCCATTTGATGTGCCAGCAAGGAAGAAGGGCCCTTATAGGGGAGTGGGTTATGGAAATCCCACATCTAAAGAAGATGAGCATGAAGCACCCCTTTATAAGGTGGTGTGGATACCTCTCTGATCATGAGGCCTTTTCCTGGGGGATGTCGGAGGTCCGGATCCCAGAGAAAACAAAACCATGTGGGCTAGCTGCAAATAATCCAGTTTCCAAGTAGTGATCAGACACCAGGCATGGATGATCAGGGACTACTTGCAAATCCTCCAGTTATGCCAGCAATGGCCCTAGCCATTGTACCTGACATAGGTGTTGATGCACAGTTCATGGAGGGCATTTTGAGGATGATGCGAACCTTTTAGGGAGTTCCACCTCCTGCCCCGTCGATGGAAGAATTGACTCAGGTATTTCAGCAACAGCCTCCTTCTAATTTCTTAGGGGATGGGGGACCCCAGGCTGCAGAGTCATGGCTAGAAGCCACACTAATTATTTTCAAGCATCTAGAGATACCTCTAGAGAAGAGGGTGAATCTCTCTACCAACATGCTTCAAGACTCTTCCAAGAGGTGGTGGGATATGATCTCACATGCGGGGCACAAGCATAATATGTATTTGGATTATTTTTGGTGCATCTTCTATGATTATTTCTATCTAGAGACCTTCAGGGACGATCGAGCTTGAGAGTTCATGAGTCTGGAGCAGGGTAGTCTTTCTATTATGGAGTATTTCTCTCGCTTCATAGATCTGTAATGTTTCACGCCTATTACAGTAGGTGATGAGTTGTTCTTTTCATGGATGTTTGAGGATGGTCTCAATCACGACATCTTATCCCAGGTGAACATCTTTTGGTTGACTTTGATATCTTCTATTGTCTACCAGGAGCTGATAACAGAGCACAATCTAAGAAATTCTGGAGCGGTGAGCCAGGGCGGTTTAGCATCCAGAGTTAGTATCCCTCCTTTTGACAGAAGGAAGGGACACAGGGAGTTTTCAGAAGGATATTAGAGTAGGCGGGATTCATCTTCCGGTAGCTAGGTGGTTTGCTACATGTGTGGGAATAGTGGTAATACGATGCCACGTTTCCCGATAGACCCAATGGAGTGTCGATCTTGCGACAAGATGGGTCACCTTCAGCGCTTTTGACAGTTCTTCTCAACAACAGCTGGTGACATGGGTTCTTCTATGACTCCTCATTTAAGAGTAGCACCACCAGTTTCTCACCAGTCTGGGAACTGGAGTTCTTTCATCTGTTTGGGCTGAGGTGGAGGTCGTGGTCGTGGTAGTCAGTCTCCGGATCTTCAATGATAGTAGGGTGGGTCAGCTCATAGTGGTCAGGCAGGGTCACAAGGCTATGACATAGGCCATAATTTTGCAGTGGAGCAGACCCAATAGGAGAAGGATCCAAAACCCTCCACAGTTAGAGGGACAATCTTAGTAGCCTCAGTTTTAGCTTCTGCTCTTTTAGATACAGGGGCTTCTCATAGCTTTATTTCTATTGCAGTTGTGGAGATACATGGACTCTGTATCTTTTACTCTTCTGATATTTTGATGCTAGATACACTATTGGGGACTAGAACGACTAGTGTACATCAGTTCAAGGAGTTCCCACTAGAGGTTGGTGGATGTCACTTTCTATGGGACCTTTATGTCCTAGAGATGACAAGCTATGATTTCAATCTCGAAATGTACTGGTTAGTTACATTCTAGGAAGTCATTGATTTTTATCATCGTAGTGTGAGTTTTGTATAACTAAAGAGTGGATCCTTTCTTCATAGGGGTGAATGGGATGTCCTGGAGAGCAGAGCGGGTCCATAGCATCATGGGTTGGGAGGAGATACACCCTAGATTTCTAGTCTATATCTTGATGACTAGGGGATTTCATAGATGTACTTTCCTCCAGTTGTGGATTGTTTTAGAGATGCCTTTCCAGAGGAATTTTCAGGTTTGCCTCTGGAGCGCGAGGTAGACTTATTGATTGATCTTGTACCTGGAGTGGCCCAGATGTCCATTCCTCCTTATAGGATGGCTACACTAGAGTTGCATGAGCTAAAGAAATAGTTGGAGGATTTGAAGGCAAAAGGTTTTATATGAACCAATACTTCTCTTTGGGATTCGCCTGTCCTGTTTGTGAAGAAGGCAGATGGCACCCTCCGGCTTTTTGTGGACTATCAAAAGCTTAACCAGTTGATGGTCAAGAACCGGTATCCCGGGATGAGGATTGATGACCTGTTTGATCAGATTCGAGGATCCCTGGTGTTCTCTCAATGATTGACTTGTGGTACAGTTATCATCAGTTTCGCATTAGATCATCAGATATACCTCTTACAGCCTTCCGGATCAGGTATGGTCTATACGAGTATATGGTTATGTTGTTCGGTCTCACAAACGTGCCTACAGTTTTCATTGCACTGATGAACTGAGTATTCCATCCATATTTGGATTCCTTCATGATTGTTTTCTTGGATGATATATTGGTGTACTCTCACACTCGACACGACAATGATACCCATCTTGAGATAATTTTGTGTACACTAAAAGATCATCGGTAATATGATAATCTCTCAAATTTCCACATTCATATGGATCAGATTCACATCGAGGGTTATATTATCTCAGAGGCAGAAGTATTAGTAGTCCTAGAGAAAGTGATAGTTGTAGTTTCTTGGGAACATCTGAAGAACGTCTTTGAGGTGTGGAGTTCTCTAGGGCTGGATGAATACTATAGATGTTTAATATAATAATTTTCACGCTTAGAAACACTACTGACAGGTATGAATAAGAAGGCTACGATGTTCTTATGGTCAGATTCTTTTGATTCATCCTTTTAGGAGCTTAAATGGAGGTTGACTTCATCACCGATAGTAGTATTACCAGAGTCGATCAAGAGCTATACTATTTACTGTGATGTGTTAGGTATCGGGCCGGGAGCTATGCTTATGCAGGGAGATGGTCTCATTGTGTACGGGTCTTGGTATTTGAAGCCACATTAGAAGAATTACCTGATGCACGATCTGAGGTTGGTAGCAGTTGTCCATGCCTTACGCTTTTGGAGATATTATCTTCTAGGAGATCATTTTGTGGTTTTCACCGACCACAATATTCTCAAATACATATTCACTCAACATGATCTGAATTTAAGAGAGAGGAGGTGGGTCGAGTACCTACAGTTCATTGACTTTGATCTTGCCTACATGACTAGGAAAGGCAAAGTAGTGGATGATGCATTGAGAAAAAGGACTCTGATACTAGTAGTTCAGGAGGCCAAAAGTGAGTGGATGCTTATGGATCTGTTCTCTAAGATGCATTTGGAGGTGCACGATAGGCAGGGGAAGACTTTTCTATCTTCTTTTTCTGTTACCTCTCCTTTTCTTGATCGAGTTTAAATGAGGCAGTTATCATATTTAGAACTTATAGATCTAAGGGAGAGTGTGATAGGAGAGGACCCTATTCCTGGATAGACCATAGTTGAGGATGAGATCTTGTATTTATAGTGGAATGTATGGGTGCCATCAGACATATGCGAGGAGCTGATGTGAGAATTTCATTCCTCAATTTGTGCTGTTCATCCTGGAATCACCAAGATGTATCATGATCTACACTGTCAGTATTGGTGGCTAGGTATGAAGATGGACTTTTCTATTTTCTTCATGAGGTGTTCCACTTGTCTGCATGTGAAGGCGAAGCATGAGTGACCAGCAAGGCTTTTATAGCAGTTATCCATTCCCGAGTGGAAGTGGAATGACATCGTGATGGACTTCATGACTGGTTTTCCGAGGTCGCCTTCAGGGAATTACGTGGTTTGGGTTGTCATTGAAAGACTAATGAAGATTTCTCACTTCTTTCCAATCAAGGAGACCTTCAGTGTTGATGAGGTGGGATGGTTGTACATCTGAGAGATTGTACATCTTCATGGAGTTCCACACTCAATTGTTTCAGACAGGGATGTGTGTTTTACTTATAGGGTCTGGCAGGGGATTCAAAAGGCATTGGGTACATTGGTACTGTTGAGCAAAACATACCATCCCCAGACAGATGGCATGTCCAAGCGTACGATTCAGGTTCTAGATGATATGATCCGAGCATTCATTCTGGATTTTGGAGGTTCTTGGGAGAAGCATATACCTCTTGTGGAGTTTTTCTACAACAACAGTATTCAATAAACTATTCAGATGGAAACTTATGAGGCTTTGTATAGTAGGCCATGCTGATCTCCCTTATGTTGGTTGGAGGTAGTAGAGGAAGCTTTGCCAGTACCTCATCTTGTTTAGGTGACCACAGTTTAGATAGAGTTGATACGAAAGAGGATGACTACTGTGCAGTCTCGACAGAATTCTTTTTCCAATCAGCGAAGGCGACCTCTGGAGTTTGAGGTCGGGGAACAGGTTTTCCTGCATGTCACGCCGAGGTTGGGACTCAAGAGGATTATGAGATAGGGTAAGCTTTTGCCAAGGTACTTCAGGTTGATTGAGGTGCTGGAGAGAGTTGGGCTGGTTGCCTATCAGTTGCAGTTACCTCAGAGGTACTGATCCATGCACGACATATTCCACGTTCCTCAGCTTCAACGTTACTTTTTAGACTCGTATCATGTTTTCCAACCTGAGGAGGTTTAGTTGGAAGTGGACGCATCCTTTTATATGCATCCAATATGTATTGTGGATCGAAGTATGAAGGTTCTCCATGGCCAGACTGTTCCTCTTGTATGGGTTCTTTGGCAGCACTATTGGGTACAGGACAAGACATGGGAGAGGGAGGAATATGTACGATTACAGTGGGTGAAGTTGTTCGAGGATTATCCTTCAACAATGTGCTAGGGAAATTTGGGGACGAATTTCTTCAAGGGGGATGTTTGTAAGAACCCAAATCTTCTTTTCAGGTATGTTTTTCCTTTTCTGTTTTTTTAGCGATAAAGTGGAAATTCTGGAAATTTTCTAAGTACACGCCATGTACGTTATGAGTACACATTGTGTAATACCTTGCTGCAAGAGGTTGTGTGCTAGCCATGTAGTAGCCACACACATGGTCATGTGGGAGTTAATTGGAGGCCACTTAAAGTAGAGTACAAAAATGTGGAGTACACGTTGTGTACTAAAAAAGTACACGCCTTGTACTTTCTTTTTTTTTCATTAAACGCACCGAGGTCACGTCTAATCGCTAGAAGGCTCTTCATTTAGGTCTCGTTCAACCGAGATATTTTTATGACTATGGATATTTGAAGAACCTCTGAGCGTGCATTAGTTCTCCGAATCAAACATCGTCGGTTGCGTTGGAATCGAATCGGTGAGTTCTCTATTTTCCCAGAGAACCATCATCTGATTTCTCTTCTCTTGTGAGATATTGTGGGTTGAAAATTGTATACCTTTTTTTAGATCATCAGTGTTCTAGGGTGATTCATGCTTTGAAGTTCATGTATATCATTTATACAATTCCAAGGTAGGTGGTTTGTGCCTTTCCGTTCAATGTCTTTGAGTATTATGGGAAAATTCCACCAGTACCCTTGAACGGGGTATTGTGTGTTTACCGTTTTACCCCTATTGATTGACTGCCTTGCTCGCATGTTTTTATAGAGGTTATTTGGATATGAATAGGGTTGATTGCTATTCTTTGGATTTTTTCCCATGCATGTACTTTTTACAACCATTTGGTCTTGTTTAGCCAGTTTGGCTGCCTTGACTGTTTTCCATGCCTATTATTGTAAGATGGAGAGTACATATTATAACATTCTTGATATGTTTTAGACTGGTTAGCCAAGTAGTTCTGTAGGTTTACTTTTTCCATAATGCATTTCTATACTCATTGACTGACACAGGGCCATGAGAACATGGTTTAGTAGGCTATAAGGGGAATTGACTGAGTGATATTCCTCTGAGACTCTTTGAGCACTTTAGACTATAAAGGGAATGTCCATGCGAGATTTCTCAGATAGACATTGAGCACTTTATACTATAATGGGAATGACCATGCGAGATTCCTTGGAGAGTCTTTGTTTTACATTGAATTACCTTGATTACTTCGGAATATAATGGAATTTATGGAGTGAGCTTCCTCAGAGAGTCTTTGAATAACCTAGGATATAAGGGGAATTGACCGAGTGAGCTTCCTTAGAGAGTCCTTGACCTTGGGCTATAATGGAAATTGACCAAGTGAGCTTCCTCACAGAGTACCTCACTACATTAGACTATAATTGGAATTTACTTTCAGTTCTTCCTTAGAGAGACATTATGAATTCATATAACTGAACCAAAGGCGTTAGGTCGAGTGCACTACCTAAAGGGTTGATTGTACTTCTTAGGTAGGACTAGAGGGGATGGATGTGATTACTTCCCATAGGGTTACCAGTTTGGGATTCTGCTATGTGATTCTCTATTGCTTGATATTGAAACTGTGGATTGTTTACTACGTAGCACATTCTTGTTTAATATTATTAGTATTTTTACCTTCCATATATTAACTGACTGATATGCACATATCTTCAGGTGGTTGCCTACTGGGATTTAGTATCACACCCGGTTTGGGTCATGCTTTTGGGATCAAACATATTATATTGCTGCATGTATGGATAAGGGAAAGAGCCCTTCTATTTTAGGTACTTGACTTGTTGTGGAGCTGGGGAGCATGGCCCCAAGCTTAGGCTTGCGATTTTGAGGAGATGTTTAACTTTTTCTTTTGTACATTGGTTTAGTGCTGTTTGTATTTCTAGTATTGTGACTTGTTTGGCTGCTTTCCAAGACATATGTATCATGCATCATTTCATATATAAATATATATTTGTACTCTAGTTTTTTATTATTCCAGTGTTCTGTTGTTTACTATCATTATATATTTACTGCTTCTGTTAGTTTTTGTTATTTACTTCCATTGTGTACTCTGCCAATAAGGTCATAGTTTCCCCACTATCACACCCAAGCCCTCACTGCTAGTTGGAAGCCTCTGGCATGCGAGGAAATGCGCTTGAGGCTATGTGACCAACCGGGTACGGGGCACCTTTTGGTGGCTTCCGGAACCAGGACGTTACAATTTTCCCAAAAGGAAAGAACAATTTAGTCATATTGAATAAGTAGACACAATAATGATGGTTGTATTACATTGGAAATATAAAATACAAAGAATAAGATACTATAATTCATCCTTGATATTATTAATAGAATATTTCATCATATTATTCGAAAATGAGAAAAATAGTGGGTGCCCTCAGATTCTTAGTAATGGTTACAGAAAACAGAATATATCATGAATAAATAAGACATAATAAATATGAAAAGGTAAATAAATCAAAATACGAGTTATTTAATAAAACAAATGGGCCATAAATGAATCCCTATATATTGTCATTAAAATAATATAATGGTTAATTGTTACTGAATGGTCAATTATAGAAATGATTCATATTGGATTTATTGATTTCATATATCATGATATCCTTATCACCGAATCCATGTTCCAAGACTTTTTAATTGATCAACAGGTGTATGATAAAACCCTATTTAATTCTACCAACTGATTTGTGTCATGAAACTTGTCGATCCATCAAGGGAACATTTATAACTAGTACCCAACCATCACTACATGTATAACAAATTCTTCAAATAGTGAATGATAAATTTAATTCATATGAAATAAAGCATTTTAAACAATATGTATATTGAGTAATTAATACATAATATTAATATTTCTCCAATTCATCAACTATCATTCATATTAAAACACTGTATATAGTAATGGTATTTGATTATAAAATAACCATATTCAATATATAAACAATATATATAATATAAATTTAATTTTCAATGAAAATTTATAACATTATTTTTAATTTTTCAAGAGAATGTTACTAACTATAAAATTAATCATGATATAAGATATGACAATCAATTCACTTGAAACATAGGATTTGTTAGTAATAAAAAATATTTTCCAGAATATAAAAAAATAGACGTAAAATTTTTAAAATAACTTCAAATTATATAATTATCATTGTAAAAACATTGAAAACATTTATAATAAGATAAATAGCATAAAATAGTTATTATGGTGGGAGAATGCATTAAAGACTTGTATGTTAAAAAGATACTTTCCTTTTGAATTTTTATAAAGATGAAATGAATCTTCTTAAAAAAATTAAAAAATTTATCTTAAAACATTTTAAAAATATATGAATAATATAAAATGTACATGATAAATAATTTTATTAAATATAATAGTGTTTTCTAATATTGTTTAGAAAAAATTATTATCCTGTAATATAAATATAACTGGTCAAGAAGATAAATAAAATCATCTTTTTTGTAAACAATAATTTTCTTGATTCAATTTCCAATGGGAGGAAAACGGGTTAGAAAATATAGGAAAAAATTAAATCTGTAGAGTATTAAAATATATATAGAGTTTAATAAGTATAGATTATAATATTCCTTCAATGAAAATAAGAGTTATCCTAGAAAAATTGAGATTGTAAAATAAATTCTTACATATTTTATAACATTTAAATTATAACCCCTTGAAAGATTAAAATTGAATTGAAATTTTATTGATCATTAAGAAATATATACTATTTTTAACTAGATAAATGGTAAATTATACGACCCACATAAATTAAAATAGGTTCAAAGTAACAAATATGTCCTAAAGGAGTGGAAATTGAGATGAAATCTCTTAACTAATGTTTGACATGCCTTATCAGTGAATTTAACCTTCCTTATAATAAATTTAAATATATTATACATAATTACCTTATAAATATAAATTTCTATAATATCAGGTTGAATACATTTTTGACATCATATTTCCCATTTGTTAAAAATATATTATAATTATAATTATTTTTTTTGTTAACTTCTTTTTTCATGTATATTTTTATTCAGTAGTTTAATTCCTTACTTAATGTTATGGGTTCCTTCATCCATAGAATTTTATTCAATATATAAATATCATATATATTAAATATATATATTTATATAGACTCATATATAAAATATTGATAGAGAAAAATGAATAACATCGGTCATGGTTGTGGTTGATCGTATGTTACATGAACACCATTCCCATTATTGAACGGTTGGATGAAAAAATTTCAATAATAATTTCCAAATTTAGAATCATTATTATAGCATATAGATCATATATAATCATTAAATAATTTATAAATTAACATCCAATTAATGTGTAAATGAAAAAAGTTCTCATCGCTCTATGGAGGGGGTAGTCCACATGTACGCACGATAAAAATTATTATTTTCCAATAGATTAGAAGGTAAAAATGAAGATTTCATATTATAGAAGAATAAAAATAATAATTATGTCATAAATATAATATATATTCATTATCTATGTCTTTAAACCAAAAATGTAATTTTATTCTAAAAAATTAATTACAACGCTATATAGAGACAAAAAACCATACATACACACGAGCAATGTTTTAACTTTTAGAAGTGTGGAAGTGAGATGAAAAATCATTATACCATAATAATAATAACATATCAATATATTTATGATATTTTTTAGTAATTTAGGATTTAAAAAACATATTTAACAAATGAAGAAGTTGAAATATTCTTAAATAGCCTGTTAAGATGATAACCTCTTCTTTGGTAGACTTCATTTAGATCCATTTTTAGGGACCCTTACAATGGTATTTTAAGAAGAAAAAACCTATATTTAGGATATAGGGATGTTTATAAGGGAATTGGTTCAGATTTTTCCAGTCTTGGCTTCCAAAACTTGTGTAATGAAAAGAGAGAAGGGTTGTCCTTTTATTGGTCTCGGGAAGGAAAATCCTGGAATTTCGAAAGGTTCTAAATTAATATATATTATTGTTCATGTAAAAATGGTTTTGAATTGATATAATTACAATATAAGAAGATATTGAGTCTAAATAATGTAAAATAATAAAATTTGTACAAGTTTGGGTTATGTTGTCACCCTAATATTTTATTTTTAACCCCCATTTGATCCTTTTAGAAATTTCTGCAATATCAATGTTTTCTACAATTTAGGGGTATAAAATTTCATCATAAAAATAAAAATGTCTAATAAATAGACTATAATTTATTTTTTAAACAATATTACATTAAATTTTCTTTTTATATATTTTTAAGGAATATAAAATCATTTAATATATTATTATTTATTATAAAAAACTATTAATGTCATTTTTTGTAACTATTCATTTAATTTGACTTTTAAAACGACACTAAAGTAACTAATTTTAGATATTGATTTTTAAAACATCCATAATATGAAATATATGTTTTTAAAATTTTTGGTAAATTATAAATCACAAAAATATTATTACATTGATAGTTTTAAAAATCCATTACTTGATTGTTTCTATTACATATATAAGAATGGTGTTAGTGTTGCACAAACAGTTAAGGTAATTAGTTCGTCATTAAAAAATAAAAATAAATTAATATAATAAAAAATTATATACAAATTTAAATAAAATTTTATTAATGAATCAATGTTTTCTATCCATGTCACAGAATAATATTGATTTTAAAAGTAACCGAGTGACATTTTGGACTTTACCCTTTACATAAATATAATTAAGGTAAAAATTAAATCTAAATTGAATCGATAAGTCATATTTTAGAATATTAGAAGGTTATTGATGAAATATAGTCATCCATGAAAATACTTTTAAGTGTTTTATATATTTTTAATACATTATTTCATTATTTTTAACCTTAATTACACGATTTACACTCTACCGAGTAGATGCATCTTACAAAAATTTCTATTCATATTGACAAAATTTTAAGGGGGAATATTTACCAAATTTTATCCTTTTAATTATAAATATATATTTCATGTTATGATATTAAATTTCTATAATTTTTAAAAACAAAATTTAAAAAATAAACACATAAAATACCGTGAAAATTGATTTCTCTATAATAATAAATTTTTAAGAATAAAAATAGACTTATATCAAACATATGTTACATTATTATCCAAATTTAAATAAAATTGATACTAAATCAATTTAATTGAAAATTAAAAATTTATGTAACTTTTAAAATTTAATAACTTAAAGAAAATAAATGATGATTTTACAAAAATTGGTATTTTTCACTGTCTGCTCAAAAATAAATAATTATGAAAAATATAAAAAACTAATTCAAGGTAACCATTGGATTTTAAAAATATATAATTTTATGATTATTATTTTTTAGTTATTTATCATGGTTAATTTAAACTCGGTGTATCATGTAAAGAAATATATGAAAGAAAATAATTTTTTTGAAAGGAAATATGTCATAAATTCTGGGGGTGTTACCCTAAAAACCTTGGTGGATTTTATAATACATTTAATGTTGAGAAATAATATATGTAATATTGTATATATAAAATACAATTAGTGAATGTGTGCATCACAAAAATTATTTCAACGTTAAAATAACCCTTGAATCAAGAATTAAAAGCATTTCTCTTAGATTTGAACTATGTATACCTTTTGAAGGGAGAAAATAAATACCATTTAACATTTAAAAAAGAAGTATATAACTGTATAAGCAAAATTATATGACTTTTTTAAAGAAAATTTCCAATAAATAGGCTATATTGGTTGTCATATTATGGGAATAATTCCAAAAATATTATCAGATTGGATTCAGCATAAAGGATACTGTATACCCATTAGGAATCCTCCAGGGATTTTAATTACCAAAAAACAAGAGTTAATAATCAACAGATTGCGATTATCTTTGTAATGTAAATAATTTACCCCATTTATAACTCACAATGGGTTATCTTAATCCATGTTGTTCTTATAAAAACATGTTTTACCATTATAAAAATTTAACATATTCAATCGATCCCAATGAAAATTTGAATATCTATAGTGTTTGTATAGATTATATAAAGATGAACCATGTCACTACGAATGATCAATTCCCCATCCTATTGATTTATTAGATAATAATGACCCTAGTCATAAAAAACATTTTTGTTTTTGGATGGTTTTTGGATATTTTATAGTGCCAATTGACCAAGAGGAAAAAATAGAACATAACCTTCACATATCCCTGTAAAACATTATTTAATCATTTGGATTTTATTATGGTTACATAATTTCATATGTGTATTTTAGGTTATCATGGTGATTATATTCCCTATCCACATTAATGATTCATATAATTATTTATATTTTATTTGAATAAATTTGTTAATTATTTTGATCAATTTTTAAGAAATGTGGATGAAATATTTGAATGCATTTAGTAAAAAATATCATAGTTTGATTTTTGAAAATTTACATTTCATGATAGAAAGTGGAATAATCTATAGGAATATCATCTCATTGAAATTAATTGTGGAAAATATGTCCAAAATTGAGGTTAAAAATTCTTTTCTTTACCACACATCTGTGAAATATATAAGATCAAATCTAGAGAATGTAGGGTTTTACATGAGGTTTTTCATGTAATTTAGTAAGGTCACTATTCTTATCTCTAGGTTATTCTTGAAAGATGCTGATTTTTATATTATTATTTATTATAATGAATAATTTTTTAAACTAAAGTGTAGATTAATAACCAAAAATTTTGTGACCACCATGTTGGGAGAACACTATCATGTAACTTTTTAATGCTTCTAACGATGCTATAGGAGAAATTATTTTTTAATGAATTTATGGAATACCTCAAATGTTTTCATACTTCTCAAGAATATTACATGCTACCTAGATCAACTATATGAATATTATAATGTAGTTCCCTATACTCTTAATTTTTTTGATAAATACCCATAATATTTTCATGGAACTAAATCCAATTTGTTTTCATAACATTAAACTCTTAGATACTTATTAAGAAATGAATATTGGAATACATGTATACTTATATGGTTTTTGTTACATCCAAAGTTCATCCTAGATATTAATTATAAGAAAGGATCTTAAAATCAAGAATTATATCACTTGAATTGATTACCCAACACCAATTAAGTGGAGATTATAGATTAGGACCCACTGAATGGAAACATACCAGAAACTTTGTTATATTTGGTGGAATATAAATTATAACAATAGTAATTCATGGTAAATTATTTATTAATTTTTTAGGTACCATATCATTTAAATTTCCATCAAAATAAAAAAAATTGAATATAGATTTTATATTTAGGATGATCCCAATGTGTATAGAATTATCGAGAATAATATGATAATATGATTTTTTATTTTATGTTAAATTGAGTATAGTTTTTAAATTATTCCTACTTAAAAATAATGAAGGAATAGTTGACCTAAAATAAAGGAAAAAAATGTTTTGTATTTTGTATTTTTAAACCATTTTTTCTAAATATTCAGACCATTTGGTCAACATTTTAAGAAATGTCAATTTTTTAAAAATAGTTATCATATCTATGAAATTCCACCCCAAACCAATAATCATTAGTGATTTTTTTTGTACGAGTGATATATTTTATAGGACCATTTCCCATGTAATTTGTTAATTCTAATATCTGACTATCATTGAATTATTTTCCCATGTATGTGGAATCCAATACAAATGAAACTAGTGAAGATAAGGTTTCACATTCTCTTGTCTGGTGAAACATCTTCTGTAGGTTTGGATTCCCAATAAACATTATCAATAACATTTTAATTAATTTTTTCAATAGTGTTAATAGATGATTTTCTATGAAAATATGGTGTAAAAAACTATAAATACATCCATTTCCATCCAAAAGAAATGGGATATCTTATGTTATGGATAGATAAATCTGGTAATGTTTAGAAAAGATTTTAAAACTAAAAAAAATGGATCAAAATGTTGGAATTTACCTTATAGTTTTGCATGGTATTTTAAACGAAACGCATAGGAATGAGACCCTTTTTACTAATTTATGGTAAGAATTTTTACTTACATACAATTTTGGAAATCAAGGTCTATTCAGGAAGTATATATTTGTATCTGGATATGTATAGGGATGGAAAAGGAATTAGGTTTCCATAACAAGAAATAGAAGAAATTAGAAGAGGCGATTTAGAGAACTCAAAAATTTTCAACAAAATATTTAGTGTGTTATTAAATATGACTCACTAAAATGACATCCATCCTAGATACTAAGTGTTGTTATTAAATTCATGTCTTAAGCTAGTACCATATAATATTTTTTTCAAATTGGAATGCCTTTTAATTATCACTAATGAATCTAATTTTGGTGTTGCCTAGGTTGGAATGAATGAAATTAGAAACCATTACCTATTAATGGGCACAATCTAAGAAGTTCCAGGTAAATATTACACAAGAACCTGTGGAGGAGATATAACTCTAGCAACATAGTTATCAATTAATACCCATCATGTTTTACCTCTCCTAAACATTTATTTATATTGTGATTCAATTAAAAATATTATCAAATTATAAATTAGTTTTCAGGTATTTAGGACACTACATAATTTTATTGTGGGAGGGGGAACCTTTGTATTTTAGTTCTTTCCAATTCTTGGGTTTCCCTCTTCAGAATCATGTATATTTTTTTGACTTCATTGTATATTTCTTTTTTTTATAGTTTGTTTTTGAAAAATCAGAGCTTTACTAAAACACACCTAAAAAATTAAAATCCATTCCATTCTTGAGAATCTAATTTGAACCATTTAACCACCATATATGAATGACAAAATTAACTTTTTGTCTTTCCATGTGAAGTAAATTTGTATTGAACTATCTAATAATTGAATCTCATGTTGTGAGATAATTTATATTATCTTTATCCCTTACCTTATAGGATTTTAAACCAATTTTTAAAACATATTTTCAATGAAATATTTATTTAATGAACCAAGGATTTCATAAATGGGATTAAATTGATGAATAATATAATAAAAACAATGGATAATTCATGTATCTTTTTTACAAATTATTTAGTCATTATTTTAATTTTTAAGCCCCTTTTTTAATCAAGCCTATTTTGATGCCTAACATTTCATTTATCTGTGTATTCCTTAAAATCCATGAATGAATTTTTTAATACAAAAAATCAAAATAAAATTACCCTTTTCAACCTGATATGGAATATATATCAAGATCTAAGTTGAATTAAAGTGTAGGGGAATGGAGAAAAGTACATAGAACAATCGGTTTGAGAGAATATGATTGAATTTGAAGAAATAGGTGATATGTGTTTCTTGATTCTATTTATCCTCTTAAATCATGAGGTAAATAATTAAAAAACATTCTTAATTTTATCCATGGCCGATTATTAAGGTCCACAACTTCTTTGATGTTGTAGAGTCCCTTTATATCCATCAAAAATATGACTATGATGAGAAATTTTAGATTTTAAAAACCAAACAATTACATTAGAATAAAGGGAGAAAGTGGGAATATTTTTTTTTGATGATGAATTAATATAAAGGTATAAATAATATGGGTTTTATTACTTTTGAAGGTATTTTGTGTTTCTTGGGAGTTAAAATTCACTTAGAGATGTTGGAATTTATGATGTCTGGCTCAGAGAATCTCTTTGAAAGGAAGTGATGAATTTTTTTGGAAGAGTGGACCTAAAACACATAAAAATGAAGGGAAAAAATAATTCATACGTTGAGGAGTTATAGATTTCACTCTTACCAGGGATATTTTAAATTTTATCTCTTCCTTAATAACCAGAACATCATTTTTTCATTGAAACCTACTAAAGGAAATATAGAGATGTATTCTTGCATCTTCTAAAATGATTAATTTTTTGTGAATTTCATTGATAAATTAATAAAATCATAGTTACTGTAAAATAATTTTTATGGATGATACATTCTTATATGAAATTGAAAATCATGTATTGTTCTTTAACTTAGAGCCTAGGCTCCTCATTTGGCCCCAATAATTTAATATTAAAATCCAAATAACCTTTAACCATAGAAGAATCTTGATTAAAACCATGAGAAAATTACATATAATTTATGCATAGGATGGATATAATATAATAAATCAAACAAATATTTAAACATAAATGAATTTTAGAATGTGAAAAAATCAGTATTGAAAATATTAGATGGGTATTGAGTGAAATATTTTTGGGAAGGTAGGTATAAGTGTTCATGATAGTATGAAAGAAGCTTGAATTAATTTTTTTGGGATTAATGGAAAAATTGAATTAATATCATTAAGGATAAATGATAAGAATAATTACTATGGTTTAATACCATAATATTCATATTTAATATTATTCTATGACATATTTTTATTATAGGATTATTTGGTATTAAATTGTTAAAATGAATTAAATCTGAAGTTTTAATAATTTTAATTATCTTTGGAGTTATTTGAATGAAGCCTATTTTAAATCCTGGTAATTTTGAGGATTATTTCAGGTGATTGAAGTTGTTTTGGATAATAAATATGTATCTATTAAGGATTCCATGATTATAATAGGGTTTTAGGCTAATAAAAATTGTTAATTGACTAGAATGTTATCCTTTTGGCTGGAATAAAATATTCTTACCTGGAATGTTAGAAATTTGTACCCAAATGTGGGTATTTTACCCCGATCTCAAGTCTCTAGAAAATAAAATGTCACACAAATTATGTATTTTAGGATGAAAATTAGTCTTCTTTTTCTTCTGCCCATAAGTCTACTTATTTTAATAATCTATCTTCAATTAAAATCATTTTAGAGATAAATTTTGGATCATAAGTGATATAAGACTTATCATATCATCAAAAATGACTAAAAATTTGGGAAGGTAGGAAAACTTTTGGGACATCAAGAATCTGTCTCGGAGATATTTGGGGTTCCTGATCATCACTTCATGAAACCATTTATTTGTTTTCAGGAGGATTATATTTTATAAAATCAAAGATAATGAATATTGAATCTCATTAAAAACTATAGATTTAACTATGACATAATGACCATGATGTGGAAAATATTATTAAAAATCAAATTGTAGATAATTTGGAAAATGGAGAATATGAAAAAAAAATATTTTTTAAAATATAATGGATATAGAACCTATATATTTAAAAAATAAATATGAGGTTTCTTCTAGGAGGGGATCAAAACATGGTTCTTGAGTTTGTTCTAGAGAATCTATTGTTACTATTTTTTTCAAAGTTTTATTTTTTATTTACATAGTTTGTAATTCTTTCTTCCTCTCAAATAATGTATTTTTTTCATTCAATTGTAGTTGTAATCCGTGATTTATTGGGGAAGGAAAGGTTATTCAATGTAATTCTATATTCTTTATGTTTTGATAAATGAAACTGCTTCTTTTTAATTAATTTTAGTTCTTAGTGAATTTTTTTTACATTGAATTCAATTTTGATAAGGTATTGAAACATTTTCACTATTATTTTTTCAGTTGATAACTAATAATCTCGGTCCTCCTAATGTATTTTTCATTCAAGAAGGTTGTATTTTAGGAGAAAATTTTCCCGATGTTGCTGACATGTGTGTGAGGGAAGTGAGTTACCATTTAATTCCCTAGGATAACCACCAATAAAGTGTGTATTAACATGGTAATTTAATAGTAGTTAACTAACTATTCATACAAATAGAGTGGGAGGTTTTTCAAGAAGTAATGAATGTTATATCAATCTCCAAAATGACCTTCAACCAAAGGTTTTTTAATAAATATTTCCATAAATAAAGAAATTATCAATAAATAAGTATACAAGTAAAACCCTTCTAGGAAATATGAAATATTTATAGGTGGAAACAATACCCCTTCCCAATCACACTTCTCTTCTAATTTGTTCAATCCCTTTTAAATTCTTTAAAGTTCACCTTTTTTCAAAATCACATACCAAAAAAGTAACCCACTTTTCCTAAACTTATTAATAAGTGAACAACTTTTTGTGTAATCCTCTTATAGGGACAACCTAGGATACCAATATAACTATATTTAACAAAGATAATACAAATAATTTTCTACACTCTATGATTGTAATTTAGTCATAAGAGGTATATGTTCATGATTCATTTTATCATATAGTAATCCTATGTTTTTTTGGGAATTATTTTACTTATTATAGACGTTTAAATTGTTAAAAATATCAATATCAACTTATATAGTGTTTTTACACAACTTATTGTTGGAACTCTACTCTGTTGAATTTCATTTTCGCCCAAAGTCACTACTACAAACACGACCTTTATCAGCGCTTGAAAAGCGCTGATAAAGCCAGCGTAGATAAGGGGGGGTCCCCTTTATCAGCGCTCCGAAAAACACTGATATAGGACCCCTTTATCAGCACTAAAAAAATCGCTGATAAAAGGGGTCTTTTATCAGCGCTCAAAAAAAGCACTGATAAAATACCCCTTTATCAGCGCTTTTTTAGCGCTGATAAAGGGGTCCTATATCAGCGCTCCCATTATCAGCGCTTTCGTTTTAGCGCTGATAAAGGACCCTTTTATCAGCGCTTTTAAAAAAGCGCTCATAAAAGTTAAAAAAATTTTAAAAAAATTAAATAAAATTAAAAAATATTAAAAAATACTGCCAATCGGGGGGGATTTTATAGCGTTTGAACCCCCCCCCCCTTTTACAGCGCTTTTCGGCCCCTATACAGCACCCCACGCACCCCACGCACCCCCCTCCACCCTTTAACAGTGCTTGCTCCAATATTCCCTATGCGCGCGCACCCGTGCCTCCACCAGGATTTGAACTCGAGACCTCCCCCCTGCGTGCCTAAGCCCTTACCACTACTCTATTTTGATTTTCCTTCCAATTCATGATATCTCTATATATATATATATATTTATATATTTAGTTATATTTATTTGTATAGTAATATATATTTATATTAATATATATATATATAGTTATATTATAATATATATATATAGTTATATTATAATATATATAGTAATATTAATATATATATATATAGTGGTATTAATATATATATATATATATAGTTATATTTATTCGTATAGTAATATATATTTATAATAATATGTATATATAGTTATATTAACATATATATAGTTATATTAACATATATATAGTTATATTAACATATATATAGTTATATGAATATATATTTATATAGTTATATGAATATATATATAGTGATATTAATATATATATTTATGGTGAAATTAATATATATATATATATAGTAATACTAATATATATATATGTAGTTATATTAATATATATATAGTTATTAGATTAATATATATATATAGTTAGATTAATATATATATATATAGTTAGATTAATTTATATATATAGTTAGATTAATATATAGGTATATAAATATTCATATATTGGTATTTTAAATAAAATGGATATTAGTTATTATTTAGATAAAGATAATATATTTTATATGTAAATATGTTTAATTATTTATTTAAAAATTTTAATTTTTAGGTGCGAATATATAAAAAAATATGTACATATAGTTATATATTTGATTATAAATAGCAGTTCATTATAAAAAAGGATGAAATTTCAAAGAAATAATATCAATATGAATGTAATACCTTGGAATAAATTCAGTCCCCGCCATGAAAAGCCAATAATACCCCCTTAAACGATTTTGAAAATCCACAAAATGTTAAAAAATCGGGGTACCCCGAAAAAAAAACTTAGTTTTGGAGGCCTTCTGTGCCTCTTTTGGCCTCTAAAAACGCTTGACCGGAGTTTCCCCGGGTCACAGCGACGTAGATCTCGTCGCAGGCTTCGATGTGATATGTGGTAGAGCTCAAACGGACACCCGGATCAAAAGTTATGGCCGTTTGAAGTTTGAGTTGCGTTTTCAACATATTTTGGATCTTTTTTAATTTTTTTTTTAATTTTTTTTGTCCTCAAATTATTATTAAATGACTATTACTACATAATGATTATCAAATTATTAATTAAATTTTTTTTTAATTTTTTAAGAAGTCATTTTCACTAAATATCTTATATATTATGTATAATAAGTGTAAATGTACATTTATACTTATCTAAAATATATTTAAAAATTATATATTATATTTATATAACAATATAACTATATTTATATATTAATATATTAATATATATTTAATTTTTTTTTGAAGACGAACCTTTATCAGCGCTAAAAAGAGAACTGATAAAGGCCCCCCTTTATAAGCGCTACAAAACAAGCGCTGATAAAGGGACCCCCCTTTATCAGTGCTTTTTCGTTAGCGCTGATAAAGGGGGGCGCTGCGAAAAACTGTTTTTGTGGTAGTGAGTGAATTTTATAATGACATGTCATGTAGATATCATAATGGGATATTATTTGATAATGGATACATAGTCTCTTAGGTTATGATAATTATAATAACCCTACATGGGTTGATTTAAGAATTGAATTTCATGATTAATGATTGGTAAATTAGAGGTATACTTGAGATATATTTTGTGATTGGGAACAAGTTTCCTTAGGATGTGGCTACCATTTTGAGGAATTATAAATTAATATAAATTTCATTGGATTTTTAATTTTTGGAACTTGGATTGATTTGGGTAATAATGATGTGTTTATATGGAATTTTTAGTTGGATACATATTCCTATTTATTTTGGGTAAGGTTTTCGATGGGTTATCTGATGAAGATCCAAGATTGTAAGGTTTAAATGGTAAGAGAATGGGTGGATTACATGTGGAGTTATAATGATATTAATGTGGAAGGTTCTTATGTGGTTTACATTAATTTCAGTGATATGAATTTAGGATTATTAAAAAAGAATCACTGAGGGTGATTTTTATAACAACCATGGTCCTTATTACACATTAAGTCATAATTTTTTACATGAAGGTATAAAAACCTAGAAGATTATAGTGTCTACTATATGTGGGAATTAGACACATATAATATCATTTTAAACATTGAATACATCATCATTATTGAAATCTTCCATTACATGATCTTTGAAATCATTGATATTTTAAAACTAGATGGGAAAAGTAGGGGACATACCTAAGAAAGTAGTGAACTGTAAATCCCGGAATGGGAATAAAAGAATAGTATAAGGATAATGTTTTACATTAGACCCAATAATAGTATCAATTTCATAGAGAAGGGGTTAGATTCATAATTTTGAAATATAAATCATTATATTAAATGAAAAAATAAAGGCAACATGGGAAAGTGATAACAAATTTAAACATGACAACATAAATATAGGTCAATGAATACAACCAATACATAATTACATGGTGAAAAAAGAACCATGATAGATTATTTTCACTTCCTATTACATTTCATGATTCCTCAAGAGAATAAAATGTTATTCAATTCATTAGTGTTATATAATTCCAGGCGTACCCATCACATTCATATCATGTACATGAATAAGTGTGCCACATAGAGCATTCAACATAGGATCATATCTCATAAAATTTAATTCCTTGATAATAATTGATTAAAAAAAATAAATTTCAAAATAAATTACGTATATGTATGTCCAGTTTTATATCCTTGAGTTTAAATATAAATTATATTCAAAATACAATGGTTTGAAATTGGAAAAATCACAGTGAAATATCAACAGAAAATTGAAATTACAAAAAGATTCATAATGTGGATTAATTAGAGAGAAATGGATCTATCATCATTTTTACATCAAATTTACATCAATATGGTGTGTAAATTCATATCCCAACACTAATAATTGGAAATAAATGACAAAAAATGAACAAGATGCTTGAATAAAGGAGATAAGTAAAGGATCTCTTACCTTAAGAGGGTGATTTAAAATGATTGGGAGGACCTTATTGAGATCTCGGGGGAACCCTAGACCAAATCATATTGGAGTGGGGTAAAATTAAGGATGTTATTTAAGTATTTTTAGTTATGAGTACAGGGAGATTGGGTGTGTTTTTGTTGTAAAAGAGAGGAGTGTCCTTTATTATTTCCCAATCTTTTGTTTTAGACACTATTTAACAAGGTAATCATAACAAAAAAACGTCCCATGGTTTTTACAACTTTTTCTAAAAAAGATTAGTGGTTTTAATAATTTTTTTTATTTAAATGGGGATAACACATTAAAATATTACACATGGTGATGTGGAAGTGAGTCATGTTCTTAAAAAATGATTTAAAACCCTTAAAATATAATACATGTTTTGGATGATTCGTATATGATCTATAAAATTAATCAAATTACATTAAATTTTATAGAATTATTATATCATGTATACAATTTATATCATTTATCAAATCACTTTTGTGTCATTATGATTTCATAACACACACCATATATTTATACAGTATTAAATTTTTACTTGAATGGTCAACTATCTTAAAAATTTATGAAAAATTAGCTATTGGATAATTTCAATGTTTTGACTCTTAAAATAATATATATATCAACCAAATAATTTCATAAACACTTGAATTTTTAATTTTAAAATAATAATTGACATTTTTTGAGAAATTATTTGTTTTATAACAATAAAAAATTTTGAACCCTTCTAAAATTTATTATTCATTTTGTAAATTTATATTATAAAAAGTCATTAATAAACATCATCTAATAATATAATTATTTTAGAAATGTCATTTATTTTAAAAAATTCATTAATTAATCAAAATTATTCTAATAATTGTAATTACATATTACCCAGAAATTATTTTTTTGTTTTATCAAATCATAATCAAAATCATTTATAAAGTAACAATAATTAGAAGTAAATATTAACTTTATTATATTGAAAATACAATATTCATATTCATATTTTATTGGTGTTGAAATGTATCCCTATATTACACGTTTAAATTACTAAGTGGAAAGGCATCTAATGATGATATTTTTATAGGGTGGTTAAATATACATAGTTTGGGTCGTGAACTTGATGAGCTTGAAATATTTTCATAAATGGTCTCAATAATGCTTTAGCTGTTGGGTCTCGGCTTGGGATTAGTGAATCATATTTTTTTTATGATTATATCTCCCTCTGAAGTTCCATGTAAATGGGATTCATAGTGTGTGATCATAATAGTTGAGAAAATCACATCCTTTATCTGTGTCATTTGAATTTATCGAAACCATATATTTCTAATAATAATTTGATCTCTATTTAATAAATATATTATCAATGGTTCTGATGCTTAAAGGTATTATAAATCTAATAGGATATTATAATATAAAATAAGTCCATATGTTTTACATAAATGTAGAATTTAATTCAATCAAAAATGGAATTTTGTTTAAAAAAAACTGTTCATTACAATCTTACCCCTTCAAAAATCATTCTATAAATTTTTTTATTTAACACACTAAAACAGATGAGGGTAATTCTGTTTCATCAACTACCCTGATTCACATATTTCATCTTCAAACATTTGGTTTATCCATATAACATTGAACAAGTATATTTCCATATTATATTGAACATTGTCTATATGATCTAAGATAGTCACCAAATACTCTTCAAATGAAGTATCATTCTCCAATAGTACCACCATTCAATTAAATAACATAGGGGGTCTATTATGAACTTCCTCAAGAGTGATACAGATAAGGAAACATTAATACTAACGAAAGACATCTCATAGGCTTGTGGTAGGTGATGCACCCTTATCTCTCTTTGGTTGTGGGTTCAATTCTTACAGCCTTGTCCAACGTAATAGGTTTCCACATATCCTACATGTTTTCCTTTTATCAATTCTTATAACATTCACAAAAGGAGATAAAATCCTTTTTAATAATCATGACATGTTCTAACCTCAATTATTATATTATACCTCTCATTTTCTCCCCAAAAAGTAATAACCCAAAATTACCTCAAAAAAATAAGTTCATATAAATCATAAAGGTTATTCATTCACATAAAATTATTTCCCCAAAAGAAAAGATATTTCTTCCTCAAATAACATTTTAAAATTCTATAATTGAGGTTTATGAATATCAGAAACTAAAAAAATGTCTTCCAAATTAATCTCATCATCCAAAGTGTATTAATACTTTTAAACATTTCATCAACCTATATACATCATGAACCTTATATATATATAATTCATAATCATTCAGCATTCTTCATGATACCCTAATAATGATTTTGCTTCTTATTCCTACAATTAGATACATGATTCATGACTTAAAATTCAATAATGTCAAAACATGAGACAATAAATAATCCATATATCTCATATATGATTTTATGTTTCCTCATCATCAATTGAAATGGACTTGTGTAATATTAAACATTTATTTATAAGGTCTTGTTAATCCCATTACTAAACCTTCTTCTTAGGGAATCTATTTGACTAATAATCATACTCCCAACTTTTAAAACATTCAATTTAAAACTCAAAATGAACTTCTTTCTCTTTTCTGGAGTTAACTGAATGCTTCCATTATCCATGGCCAGATATGGATTTATGACCATAATTACCACATATATAACATATTAATGTCCCCTTATAACATTTTACTAGGTGTATCATTCCACATCCTTGACACATATGTCGTTGAATATAAAAACCTTTATGATGTTTACATGAACTTACATAGGGATTCATTTCTTCTATAAATGATTCATTAGATAAATCACCAAGGTTCAAGTGGAACATTCTTACTACTGATAGTTGGTTTATAATAACCAAGTGATTTCTCAATGAAACACCCATTTTAATTGATTTATTATTCATAAAACCACTAAATTTTCCTTCACATCCATTATTACTTTGGTACCTACTGGATCCACCCATTTATTAAAAGAAAAAGGTTAGTTTGAGTATAATAATAAAATAATCATATACTATATTATGAAGAAAATAAACACACACAAAACCCGTATTTATGTTATCCTAAAATAATTAAAGATAACAAATATAACTATGCATAATTTTAATATTCTCTCCTTTTTGGATATATACAACCAGAAAACTATTCATAAATAATACCCAACCCTCTATTGTTATCTAAACTAATCTCTGATACCAACTATAATGCCCCAACCATTAACATTACATAATATTTAGTTAAGTCAATATTTTAAATTTATTTGACAAAAAGGATCTTTTCAATTTTATAAATTTAGATAAATTGTCCATTACTGATACTTAACAACTCAAATATTACAAAGTAGACTCTTCTACCCATTATGAATTTTTCATAAAACCATAAATTCTAAAAAGAATCATGGTTTGTATTCATCTTTAATTATCATAACTTTTCCGTGATCCCATCCTTGACTAAATTCTCATTCAAATCCTATAAAAAACGTTTCAAAAAATCAGATGAGCATAACAATCCCAATAAGTGATTCAAAAAGAAGGAAAATTATTAGTCTCATGAAAACATGATTACCATGAATACTTTATCATAAATTAATACTTTTTACCCTTATAAAGTAGTAAATAATTTCTAATGAATATAATCTCATTTTAAAAATTTTCTATAATAAATGATTAACATAAAACCTCCAATAAATAACATTATAACATTTAATGATAAGTTCAAACATAATCATACATAAATGAAATGACCATGCGGTCGACTTCCACACATGTCACTCTTACAAATAGAATAGCCATACGACCGGCATCAATACCCAATGTATTGGAGGTTATAATATAACAACCCATCTCTGGTTTATCACGAAACAACTCATATTTTTTTTATCACGTTACCACACATAAAATTTCCAACAAACATTATTTAATCATAACACATAAAAGATTAAAATTTTCAACATTTCACTCATAAAATATCATTTTAAATCACACGAAATCATTTCAAGATATTGAGATATTCAACCCATTTTCAAAACCATTTTCAATACCAAAATATCAAAAAACAAGACAAAGGGATTTTTTTTCTTTTAAAAAAAATTAATCCTTATAATGTAAGAGAAATATTAAATAATCGTTGTAGTGGTGGGGAAGTAGTTGTCACCGTATGAGTTAAAAAATATCCTTTTCTTCATTTGTAATGATTGTAAATTTCTTTTTAATGAAATATTCCTTTTCAAAAACTTTTAAAGAAATTAAATTTCAATTTGGTTGGTGATACACCCGTTTTGTCGTGTTGTAGGCCATGTAATGGGTTTCTATTGTCACACTACCATTGTACCATTCCCTGAAACTCCCAATGGTTCCCCCATCTGTAGCTAGGAATGGAAAAGAATTCCAATTTCCAAAGGTCACCTAGGTTTTTAGTCCTAATGAATCTTGCAGACTTGCATTGGTCTAGAGGATGGAAGGTTGGGCTCCATGTACCCTTTTGGGGGGAATTGTATCCTACTCTGGGACTATCATATAGATTTAAGACATATTCATGAAACACATCACAAACAATGATACGGTGTTGGTTACCCCAGTGTTAGTTAGTTGATTACAAACATATATTGATAAGGATTATCATGCACATATCATGGGTTATATATCACCCTATTATTAAATTGCAATGCTTTGTATAATGGACACACTTGAGAACACAAGAGTTTATTATTGTCCAGCGGGATGGTTTGTGTATTGGAGATGGGATTGAACCCCTACAAGGAATCTTTTGTATCCTATGAGTACATGAATCAAAAACCACATAGTTTATTTGACATATTTTAAGTTCCTATGACTAGAAAAATTCATCTAGTTTAATACCATACAGTATGGACATAAACAGTGGTCTCAGACCTCAATGTGGTTTCCTAAGTATCCTCTTTAATATAGAAATCATAGGCCATGTAGTTCGTATAGCGGGAGTCTCTGTCGTGAGCCCTGTGAGAAGAGATGGGATGTAATCCATGTTATATCATAGAGGTACGAATTCCAATGTTGGGGGAATCCTCATTATGCCATTAGTACAATCATTACTAACCTCTAAACCCACAGGATCCATGACCAATTTTATAAACAAGATATATTTGTAGAGTGGACATGTTCCATGAGACTATATCTGCAAGGAGCTTACACATTATAGATTCCCATGGAGAGGAATGATTACTCATCTCACGGAAGTAATGGTATCGATGTTAGGATTCAAGGAGGATTCACATACATTCTGAAAGTGGAGGGAAATAGAGTTATCATAGTTCATATAGACCTTAACCGTCATATAGGCTAAGGTAGGTGATCATGCTTGGAGACATTATGGTGATCTCAGGGATGATAGTTTCTTATACCAAAATTGATGCCCTATTGGTGGGTAAATATTATATAATTTAGATGACTGAGGCTTACACTCTTGGGTTTCATGTAATTAGTTCACTCTTGTAAAGTAACTGGTCAGGGCTTACACACTGAGGTTGCCTAGTTGGTATCAGGTCATTGGTCGAGGTTACAATTTACTGCTGCCTGGTCGGTATCATGTCATTCGTTGGGGATTACACTATTAGGCTCCATGGTTGGTATCATGTTATTCGTAGGGGCTTACACTTTGAGTTTTCTAAGTTTTTATCTCTCATTTAATGCTTCTAATGGGGGATTACACTCTAGTGTTTTCTGTTGGTGCCCCCATTTTTTGGGGCATACACTCTAGGGCTGCTCGTTGGTTCACACATTGGTCGGGGCATACACTCTTGGGCCACCCATCAGTGAACTCATTCTCTATACTCTGGTGGATTATATAGTGGTCTATCTGAGAGAATGGAATTTTTGGGGTTGTATGAATTCATGATCTGAGATCATGAGGGAAACTACATTTATAGATGAAGAAATGTGGCTTATGATTCTTAATTGGGTTCTAAAAACAATTAGTGTGAGTAGGCCCACCAAAAAAATTGGTAATGTTATAAGGGCTTTTCCTGACATCACTTTTCCATCAAAGGGAAGGTCTTGATTTTTCTCCTAATATGGTGGGGCATCAATTTTCCATAGTTGACACATATAAGGGTAGATTCTTGATCCATTGTAATTTTTTGGATGTCTTCCCATGGGAGAAGAAAACATCTCTGAGATGAATCACATGGAAAAATTGGACAACACTAAGGTCTCACGCATGATCAACTGAATTTCCTTGGGTGTCCTTTCTTGAGGGAAGTTATAATGTCAATGCAGCTTCACATGACTAGGTGAACATGGTAGGGGTGCCTCGCATGATCAGTTGGATATGTCAGAGAGCTTTTAATGTCTAAGTTGATATGTCATAGGTGCTTCGCATGTTCTGTTAACATGTCCCAGGTGTCACGTGTGACAAACTGGCTTGTCCCAGATGCCTTCGATTAATCATGGAGGGCATGTCTTGGGTGCTCCGCATGAGAGAAGGGGACATGTCTAGGGGATTTTTCATGATCAACTGGCTTGTCTTCGGTGTCTTCACCATATCATGGTTAACATGATCAAGGTGTCATGCGTGACCTGGTGGATATGTTAGGCTAACTTATCAGGAGGTATTGAGGATCTTCTCTAGGGGTGTGTCACATGTATTTTAGCGATCAAAAACACTATTATCCTTCATCCTTTTGATTTTTTCACATTAATTTATGAATGTATGGGATCATGGGAATTTGTATGAGTGATTAATATGATTTTTACTCGATTTTATAATGTTTTTTTGCATGACCAATATCAGTTTCATGGAGAGTGAACAAGAATGTCTAGGACATATTTTTTTCATATTCTTAGGGTGCCACAAGGTTGTCCAGGAATACCTGGAGGCTTCCATGATGTGAGGATAACATGCATGGGGTCCTAGCATTGGGCTTTCCCATGTCAATATGATCATGTCTACAGATAATCAAATGATCATTTTGATGTGTCAATGACATCTTCATATGATCAAAGTGTGTTATCTTAGGATGTCTTCTTATGATAGAGGCGAGCAACTTCGAGGTACCTCACATGACTGATGGGACTTGTCTCTGGGTCATTGCATGACCATGGAAACACATCAAAAGGCTGTCGTGAGATCAATTTGACTCATGTGAGGCTTTTTGGATATCAATAAGTAATGTACATGGTTAACTATGGACAGTATGAGATAATCGAAGGGTCTCGTGAGTGTGACTAGGTTCTTGCGCTCGTTTGAGTGCCGCAAGTGAATATCCAAAGGTATTATGACCTATTTTTTGGAGAGTAATATATGCATATGTGATCATGATGAATTCATACACCCTAGGGTTTGCATGGAATATGGGGGATCCTGTCCATGGGATCTTATATACACTAATGGTATTTCCCATGAAACCCCTTCACCACATGAACATGGGATGGGATCGAGGTGGAGATGGAAGACATGCATAGAGACATCCTAATAACTCTGCGACCATGAATGGAGGGTTCCATGGTGCATATGGGAAAATAATTTTCCCATGGATCCTTGATTGTTTCAAATTCAAACACACACATGTACGGGCACACTCTCCAAAGGGAATGCATGATGCTTATCCACCCATGGGATCTAATGCTTTCAATTGTGATGTAATGCCCCAACCCCAGTTACCCAGAGCAGGTGCATTATTTTAATACATTGGCACAATTACAAGGAATAAAGTCCCAGAGGACTAATCAGTTTAGCAGTCTTGGAAAATATATTACATACATTAAATTTACATTAAAATTTGAAACATAAAACACATCATAGATAGTTCTTTGAGAATTCCATTTTTCCCTTCAGCTTAACCCTGCATATCAATCATAATACACTTCTCGGAATCTTGGTAAAATAAAACCTAAGAAATGGGTGACCTCAGATGCTCAGTAAGGGTAAATAATTTAGTGGAAGATATAAACTTTTAAGGCATGATTTGTAATAAAAACAATAGCCTTTTTAAAAATAAACTTGAGCATAATAAGGAAAAAATAAATCAAACATTACTATATAAAAATGAAAATGGATATTCTACTATTTGAATAATCACATGTAATAACTAATTTCATAATGAGGGAATGCCTAACACCAGACATCATTACCACATAGTCAAGGCGTCGTGCCAAAACTACAAATAAAATTTTTGTCATGGTCTTGTGCCAAGACACTAGTTTTTCTCGTGAGACCTACCGATGCATCGAAGAGTTATAGCGGGCTTCACCAATCACTTACTAAGTCCACATAATTCCTCATATGAAAAAGTTGAAACATAACATAAACATTCGTATTAAAACTAGCATACAAAATCTAAATACACTAACCATAAACCATGAATGGTATAAAAATAGAACATCCATAGTCAAACATATCATTACTCATTCAATAAAACATTTAATATTGCATTATAATAAATCAACCTCAATCAAAAATAATATCCAGTAAAGGATTCTGACATAGTTGAAAATGATGAGTAAATTTTTTTGAAAGAAATATACTTTTTGTAAAATCATTTAAAAGTTAAACATTTATAAAGGAATTAATTTAAAAGAGATTTTTGAATAAAAGCTTCCCATACCACTTTGAATATTTTGAAAAGAATTATCATTTCAAAACATTCATGTCCATATAAATAAAACCTTAAAATCATTTTGAAAACATGGACATTAATTAAAAAGGATTAGAAAGATAAATATTTAAAACATTTAAAATTATGATCTTGACAAAGAGTACTTTTCACAAATCCTTAAAATATTCATTTTGAAATAATTTTTATTAAAATTGACATGGATGATAAAAATGTCCCAATAAATACTTAAACATAAACAATCTCGGATAATAATCAGATTGAGAAATTAACCCTTACCTTGCACTATACTTTAGTCAAGGGTACATTTATCCTCATGTACGAAGAATGTAGTATGTTATTAAACTATACCAGAACCATATTAATATTTATGATATCATACATGATTCATTTATGACTTTATACAACCTGTTTAATAATTATTTCCATGTTAAATTAACATTTCGGGTAAAAATCCCTTTTTTATCGTACACGTTTTAACTTGTTACTCTTGGTTGTATAACTTAGATCAAGATTTAAATACTTCCAGAATATAAAACATGATTTATATATCATATATATTTATATTATAAATACGTATAATAGAAATATATATATATCTGTGTGTGAAATAAAAAACACCGTTTATGGAGATGGTAGTCTGTACGCACGCATAAATGTTGTTTCTGTTTTCATATCGTATTGAACGGAACTAAGTGAATAAAATATATGTAAGTACATATATATATATCTCCAGTATCATTATTATGTCGTATATTACAATAATATTAGTAATATATATTTTTATAATCGTCGATGAATGGTGAATGTGGAAATAAATCTCATCACTTCATGGAGACGGTAATCTGTATGTACGCACGAGCGACAATATAATTTCCTTAAAGGTGTGGAATTGGATGTTTTATTAATTTTAAAGAGAAATTATCATATGATTTTCATTATTTATATACATATTACTCATCATTATATCCATCCAAATAACATAGTGTTGAATAAAAAATTACACCACGGCGTGGAGATGGTAAGTCGTACGTACGCCTACATGGTGAAATTATCATTCATAAGATGGTTAGAATAATGAATATAGCTGTGAAATATTTATAATAATATCATAGTATATATTAGATACTAGATTTATTATTTTATAATTGAAATAACAAAGAAAGAAGAAGTGGAAGAAGAATGGAACTTGAAAGAGGGTGGTGAAATCGTTACCACTTCTTCGGGTTCTTCCTTTTGATTTGATCAAAAGTGCTCCATAGGTTTGTTTTCCGATAAAACTAAGGCCTCTAGGTTGAAGTGAGTAATTTTGGGAGGATATTTGGTCAGGGGTTTTCCGATCCAAATGGTTTAGAAGGTGTCAATTAGAGTGAAGGGGGAGTTCCCTTTTATAAGAGGGGTGAGGGGCACCATAGGAAAAACTTAAAATATTATTTTATAATAAATTCATTTTCGGTTTCTAGTGGCTCGAAAATTTATTAATTAAAGTCTAAGGTGTGTATGAGTCGCAAAAAACTAGACCAATAGGTTTTAGACATGTTTAGGTTACCATTTTAACCTTATCATTTAGATTTAACTCTAAGATAAATAGTTTAACTCTTACTGTGTCTTCTTGTATTCTTACTCAATATGGTTATTAAACATACTCTAAACATCCAAGAGAACCTAAAGTGGATAGTTAATGACATATATAATATTATTTAATCCCTTTTACCAAACCTTAAATTTTTAGGAATATTATATCAACCAATAATATAGTGTTTGTTTCAAATATTAATTTATTTCAATTTTGACACTAGTTGGTATTTTGTTTTTGTGAAAGTCATCACAACTTGATAACATCAAACAAGATACATTGAATCATCCCTATCATGTAATATTAACCTATAAAATTCTTGTATTACATAAATTTTTTGAAATTATATTTATTTTAATATCTATAATACCATTTGTTTGATTCTTTCATGAATAAGGTAATTAATGCATCAGTATTGTGTCATAAATAAATTTTTTTATTTAATGTCTAAAAATTATAAATAAAATACCATGATGTAGGAAATATGTTTATATTTCTAATGAATATTTATAATTTAATTTATCTTATTAATAACCCTATATTAAAAATGTTTTAGTTATTAAACTTTGATTTTAACTCTTTTAACTCTTCTTTGAATTAAATAATAATAAATGTCCTAATCTAACCCAAGTGGACCTAAAGGGTCATATTTTATTCCTAATGTTTTTTTGTTCAAATTAAACTAATCAAATAGAAATAAGACATGTGTTAGGGTAATAATAATACCATCCATACCCTTAATTACCCTATTTCCTTTTAATTGTGGTAAATAAAAGTACATAGTTACTATTCACCAAAATTATTTTTATCTTATTGAACCACATTTTACTCCTTAATATTAACTATGTTTCTCGGATTTTCAAAATTCAGCTCACAAAAATTGTAAAATTATGTTTTATGTAAATTTGCAAATGCTCCTAGGAGGTGGGTAAAAACAGTGAAAAGTTAAATAAAATTTATATATATATAAAACTATTATAAACTGACTCCAATGAATTAAATTGAACTTATATAGGTATTTTGTATCTATTTTTACATAAAATAAATTTAAATAAAACAAATAAAAATTTAAATAAAAATTCGTTTTAAACAATAACTCAATGTTTTTTCACTATTCATAAAAAATTGAACATTTTCAGAAAAATACAAAAAATTCTCCCTTGGCTAATTTCAGTATTCCAAATCTAGAAATGAAGTATAATTTACCAAATTGAAAACATAGAAGTTAAATTTATAAATTTAAAATTAATTCTGGTTGTCAAAACCAAAAGGCGTATTTTTAAGAAACAATATCTATCAAATGATTGACACTTCATTATGTCTAATATCAAAGGGAAATACGTAAAATTACCAGAATTGGATTAAATGGTAAAAATATAATCTATTTATACTTCCAAACCAATAAAATTTATAATTTAAAACTATAAATTATTTTGATTAAAAATGTTTTTTTCAATTAAAATATAGTACTTTTCACTATTCACCCAAATATGAAAGTTATCAGAAAAACACCAACAATTTATTGAAACTAAATTTTTATGTATAAATTCTAAATAAAAAGTTTATTTTGTCAAATTTAACATATAAAAGTTTCAAATATTGGATTTAAAAAGGGTTCACCATTAAAAGGTGGTAAAAGTGCATTTTTTGAAAAATACTTCTTTTATCTGAAAAAATGAATTAGTTCTTACATTATGTTTAAGAAACTCATAATATGGATTCTAAAATTATAAGGATTATATATAGTTCAAAATTTAGTTAATACTATTCATAACTGCTTTTGAACGGCTAGTTTGGTAAGTTGTGGTGTGCTTGAAATCTGTGTTGCGTGTAGTGCAAGTTATTGAATTATTTTGAAGAAATAGCATACTTTGAAATCTTGGGGTGTCACATTCTTCCCTCCTGCAATAAATTCGTCCACGCAATTCGAAATTGTTCTTCAAAAAAAAAGGTTCAAAATAAAAAATACCTTCGTGTTAATAAAATTTAGTCTTAATAAGAGGAAAAGGGGAATGAAAAAGTCACCACCAAATTATGAATTCGATTAGAAGAACATTGTTGGAAATTAGAGACACATAATTGGAGGAAAAATGAAAATATTTATAGGGAGTTATTGAGGTCATCAATCACAAACAATTGTATAACTGTGGGTCTCAAAGCCACCAATCTATGATTATTTAAAATACCATCGGTTCAACAAAACATAAGGTATTAGGATAACACATTTTTGGTTTTAAGATCCCTTCCCTAGAGTTTAATAATTAATTTATCCAGAAAATAAGAGGGAAAATATATATATATATATACTAGACAAGTATAGTTTCTTCCTTCAATTAATTCCTACCACAAACTCATCTTTCACTCTGAAACATTTCAAAAAAAAATATTTATTCTATTTATCCTAATATTATAGGGTTCCAAAAATAATGAATTTATAATTCACATATCAGACCCTTTAATAAACTAGATTATTCAATCCAGGAAATCACATTGGTCAATGATAGGTGATACACCCTTTCCTCCCTTCAGTTTCGGGTTCAAGCCTCACAGCCTTGCCAGACGTGATGGGTTGTCGCCTGACCTCTGGGTTGTCCTTTTTATGGAAATACCAAAATAATCTTAACAATAGTATCCAATTTGAAACTTAATACATTCCAACCTTTCGAATTATCCAAAATACTTTTATCCAAACTCGCAGTCCAAAGTTTATAAGGAAATTAAACATAATGAGGATCCTTTTTTCAAGGTAATATCATGTGAACGCCTTCATTGTGTATTCTTTTACAAAACCAGAGCCTCCTGAATTACCAAAATCAACCATCTCTTATTCAAAAATTACTACCTTATTATCAGGACCATATAATCTCAAATTCCCAATGAAATGGTACTACAGTACAATCCTTATTTATCTCCATAATTCATGTAACCAGTAAACTGTTGATACGACACTCAAATGAACTATTTCTATAATAACAACATAAGAATACTAATCATTATTCTTCATAGGAGGTAGTATCATAACATGATTATTATCCAATAACATCATTCATGTTATACTCTTATGAATTGGATATTGATTTGCGTAGTGTCTCAATGCCTTACTGATGAAGCATTTTACATTTGAAAACTTTTTCATACCCTTGAAATCACGTACTTGGGGTCCTTTTTCACCACACTTATAAAAAACTCTCATTCCCTTCATTAATTTACCAAGGTGATTCATTCCACATTTATCACATATTGGAAAATCCTTCTTTCCCTTTATCCATCTTTCTTTCTACTATCATTTTCTTCTCTGGATTCACTTCAAAGTCGTAGAATTCAGAGAATTATTTACATACATTATAAACACAAGATACTATTTCTTCATATGTTGAGAATATATGGGAGACTATTTACCTTCTAAATGTTGGATTAATATCATGAATGATATGATCCTTATTATTCTTGGATCATATGTATTGTTGGAGTTCTCATTCCTTCTACTGGGCGCCATTTCTAAACAATGGAATACACCAGGTCAGTTTATGAATCGCAATTCATAATTCCAAACATGTAAAATACCTAACCTAAATTGAACAATTTATGGATGTAATCCATAATCAGAAAAATATTTTCTTTAAGAAGGTATATACTCATAAACCCTTTATAGTGGTTTGTAAAGAAAATGAGAATTATCCTAATCATATCCCCCAGGAGTGTCGTAACCAAGAGTGCAGCAAGGCCCATTGTCGTGCACCAGTTCCCATTCGAGTCTAGCTAAAAGCAGTGTTTTCGGGTTTTACCCCTAGGTACATCTGTGCCAGATCCGTTTCTACCTACTCGTATCCAGATAGGGATGTATTTTCTTGGAAAAATCACAAAATCTCTACATTACTAAAATTTGAGTAAGTTATTCTATACTAATCCTCAAAGTCTATATTAGCGTAATGTTCTCTAATCAGAGTTTATCTAAATCTAGTTTCCAAGGTTATTACTAAACTTCCTCTGATACCAACTGTAGCGGTCTGGAATTACATCCAGTGGAATATAATTGATACCTATTAGGGAACTCCATGGGTAACTACACCACCTGGTGGGACACACCACTATCCCTAGTGGTAGCCATTTCCTCATGAAGCCCTTGGGTGGAGATCTATGCTTCGTCTAACGCTCACATGTGAAAGTTCCCAAGGATCAGAATCCTTCCTTCCTCCTTTTCCTCTGATACCAACTGTATCGCCCCGACCCCAGTTTCCCAGAGTAGGTTCATTATTTTAATACATTGGCACAATTATAAGGAATCAAGTCCCGAAGGACCGATCAGTTTAGCAGTCTTTGAAATTATATTACATACATTAACTTTACATTACAATTTGAAACATAAGACACAGAATATACAGTTCTTTGAGAATTCCATTTTTCCCTTTATCTTAAACCTGCATATCAATCATAATACACTTCTTGGAATCCTGGGTAAATAAAACATAAGAAAGGGGTGAGCTCAGATGCTCAGTAAGGGTAAATAATTTAGTGGAATCTATAAACTTTTAAGTCACTATTTGTAATAAAAACAACAGCCTTTTTAAACATAAACGTGAACATAACATGGAAAAAATAAATCAAACATTACCATATAAACATGAACATGGATATTCTAATATTTGAATAATCACATGTGATAACTAATTTCGTAGTGAGGGAATGCATAATGTCGGACATCATTAACACATAGTCAAAGCCTCGTTCCAAAACTACAAATAAAATATTTGTCAAGGCCTTGCTCCAAGACACTAGTTTGTCTCATGAGACCTATCAAGGAATTGAGGATCTATAGCGGCCTCCACCCATCACTTACTAAGTCCACTCTATTCCTCATATGAAAAAGTTGAAACATAACATAAACATTCCTATTAAAACTAGAATAAAAAATGTAAATAAATTAACTATAAACCATGAATGGTATAAAAATAGAACATCCATAGTCAAAAATATCATAACTCATTTAATACAACATGGAATATTGAATTATAATAAATCAACCTCAATCAAAAATAATATCTAGTAAAGGATGCTGACATAGTTGAAAATGATGAGTAAAACTTTTTGATAGAAATATCATTTTTTTAAAATCATTTAAAATTTACACATTTATAAAGGAAGTAATTTAAAAGATATTTTTGAATCAAAGTTTCCCATACAACTTTGAAACTTTTGAAAAGAATTATCATTTAAAAACATTCATGTCTATATAAATAAAACCTTAAAATCATTTAGAAAATGTGGAAATTAATTAAAAAGGTTTAGAAAACATTTGAAATTATGATCTTGATAAAGAGTAATTTTCAAAAATCCTTAAAATATTCATTTTGAAATCATTTTTATGAAAATGTACATGGATGATAAAAATTTCCTAGTAAATACTTACACATAAACAATCTCGGATAATAATAAGATTGGGAAATTAATCCTTACCTTGAACTTTCCTTTAGTCAAGGGTACGTTTAAACTCCTGTACGAAGATATTAGTATGTTATTAAACTACACCAGAACCATATTAATATTTATTATATCATACATGATTCATTTATTACTTTATACTACCCATTTAATAATTATTTCCATGTTAAATTAACATTTCGGGTAACAATCGCTTTCTTTATCGTACGATTTTTAACTTATTAATCTAGATTGTATCACATAGATCAAGATTTAAATTCTTACAGAATATAAAACATTATTTATATATCATATATATTTAGAATATAAATATGTATAATAGACATATATATATATATATGAAATAGAAAACACGGTTTATGGAGACGGTAGTCCATATGTACGCAAAAACGTTGTTTCTGTTTTCATATCGTATTGAATGGAACTAAGTGAATAAAATATATGTAAGTACATACATATATATATATATATATCCATTAGCATTATTATGTCATATATTATAAACATATTAGTAATATATATTTTTAAAATTGTCGATGAATGGTGAATGTGGAAATGAATCTCATCGCGTCGTGGAGACGGTAATCCGTACGTACGCACGAGCGACAATATCATTTCCTTAAAGGTGTGTAATTGTATGTTAGATTAATTTTATAGAGAAATTATCATGTTATTTTCATTATTTATATATATATTACTCATTATTATATCCATCCAAATAATATAGTGTTGAATAACAAATTACCCCACGACGTGGAGACGGTAAGTCGTACGTACGCACGCATGGTGACATTATCATTCATAAGATGGATAGAATAATGAATATAGTTGTTAAATATTTATAATAACATCACATTATATATAATATACTAGAGTTATTATTTTAGAATCTAAATAACAAAGAAATAAGAAGTGGAAGAAGAAAGGAACTTGAAAGCTGGTGGGGAAATCATTACCTCTTCTTCAGGTTGTTCCTTTTGATTTGATCAAAAGGGCTCCATATGTTGGATTTATGATCAAACTAAGGCCTCTAGGTTGAATGAGGGAATTTGGAAGGATATTTGGTCAGGGTTTTTCTGAGCCAAATGGCTTATAAGGTGTGAATTAGAGTAAAGGGTGAGTGACCTTTTTATAAGAGGGGTGAGGGGGCCCATAGGAAAAACATAAAATATTATTTTATAATAAATTTATTTTCTGTTTATAATGGCTCAAAAATATATTATATAAATTATCAGGTGGGTATGGGTCTAAAACCACTAAACCAATAGGTTTTATACAAGTTTACGTTACCATTTTAAGCTTATCATTTAGATTTAACTCTAAGTTAGATAGTTTAACTCTTACATTGTCTTCTTGTATTCTTACTCTATATGGTTAATAAACATAATCTAAACATACAAGAGAACCTCAAGTAGCTCAATAATGACATATATAATATTATTTATTCCCTTTGGAAGAACCTTACATTTTTAGTAATATTATATCAACCAATAATATAGTATTTGTTTTAAATATTAATTTATGTCAATTTTGACACTATTTGGTATTTTGTTTTTGTGAAAGTCATCACAACATGACAACTTCAAACAAGAAACATTGAATAATCACTATAATGTCATATTAATATAGAAAATTCTTGGATTACATATAAACTTTGAAATTATATTTATTTTAATATTTTTAATACCATTTATTTGATTCTTTCCGGAATAAGGTAATTACTCCATCATCATTGTGAAATAAATAAATTTATTTACATAATGTCTCAAAATTATAAATAAAATAAAATAATGTAGGAAATATTTTTATCTTTCTAATGTATATTTATAATCTAATTTATATTATTAATAACCTTATATTAAAAATGTTTTAGTTATTAAACTGGGATTTTAACTCTTTTAACTCTTATTTGAATTAAATAATAATAAATGTTCTAATCTAATCCAAGTGGAACTAAATGGTCATATGTTATTCCTAAGTTTGTTTTCGATCGAAATACACTAATCTAATTGAAATAGGACATGTGTTAGGGTAATAATAATACCATTCTTACCCTTAATTACCCTATTTACTTGTAACTGTGGTAAACAAAAGTAAAAAGTTACTATTCACCAAAAATTATTTTTATCTTATTGAACCAAATTTTACCACCTGATATTAATATTGTCTCTCTTATTTTCAAAATTCAACTCATAGAAATGGTAAAATTAATTTTTATGTAAATTTGCAAATGCTCTTAGGAGGTGGTTAAAAGACGGTGAAAAGTTCAATAAAATTTTTATATATCTAAAATTATTATATACTGACTCCAATGAAATACATTGAACCTATATATGTATTATGTATATATTTTGACCTAAAATAAATTTAAATAAAATAAATAATTATTTAAATAAAAATTCGTTTTTAAATAATAACTCAGTGTTTTTTCACTATTCATCAAAAATTCAAAGTTTTCAGAAAAATACCAAAAATTCTCCCTAGGATAATTTCTGTATTCCAAATCCAGAAATGAAGTCTATTTTACCAAATTTAAAACATATAATTTTCATTTATTAATTTTAAATTAATTCCCGTTGACAAAACCAAAAGGCGTATTTTTAAGAAACAATATCTATCAAAAGATTGAAACTTCTTTATGTCTAATCTCAAAGTGCAATTATTTAAAATTACCAGCATTGGATTAAATGGTAAAAATATAATTTATTTACACTTCCAAACCATTAATGTTTATAATTTAACACTATAAATTATTTTGATTAAAAAAGTTGTTTCCAGTTAAAATATAGTATTTTTTACTATTCACCCAAATATAAAAGTTATCAGAAAACACCAAAAATTTATTGAAACTAAATTCTTATGTCTCTATTCTAAATAAGATGTATATTTTGTCAAATTTAATACATAAAAGTTTCAAATATTGGATTTAAATAGGGTTCACCATTAAAAGGCTATAAAAGTGCATTTTTTGAAAAATACTTCTTTTATCTGAAAAAATGAATTAGTTCTTACATTATGTTTAAGAAACTCATAATATGGATTATAAAATTATAATTATTATATATAGGTCAAAATTTAGTTAATATTATTCATAACCACTTTTGAATGGCTAGTTTGGTAAGTTGTGGTGTGCGTGTATTCGGTGTGGCATGTAGTTGAAGTAATTGAATTATTTTGAAGAAATAGAATACTTTGAAATCTTAGGGTGTTACATGTGATCTTGCGATAAACATTAAGTTTATACATGATGGACGAATATAAAACCCTTCAAGTGCATTTGTGAGGGTTTGTGTTGCATGGTGAGGGGATAATGGCTCGTGGGTCGCCTACCTTTACTATTGGTCTCTATATTAGGGGAGTCTATGGGGATCCTCCAAATTAGGATAACAAATTTATAATGAAACTTACAGAGTAGATGGGGTATTTAAATTGGCCTTCTGATCATGAAATATCGACTTTATATTGGTGTCTTCTTGTGCTTGGGCATGCACTACATGATCTCATGGTCATTCAAGCGGACACGTGATCTTCAAAGGGATCACGCTATGGATTCTTTGACCCTGAATGGGTTTTTCTCATGATTTTTCATGTTATAGGGATGTAATAATTGTGTGACCGATGGAGGATGGCATGGCCGCATGTCTGAGGGTGCATGAGGGTGTCGCTGGAGCAGGACACCCAGTAGGGGATTTTCTGTCTTGGGCATCGATGGCCACAAATGGAGTTCTATGTAATCTGGGGTTTGTGAAACCCCAAGGCTTGTCTGCTTATGAAAAACAATTGTCTCCAACAAAAGATAATGTGATAGCTTAGTAAATCATGATAAGGACTTGTGGGAGGTATTTTCTAGCTGGGATAGTCATGTCCAGTGGGCTTCGAGATGTCGCCACAGGACAAGGACACTCATGTTATGCATGAGAGCAGAGTTCATATCTTTAGTAGTGCATATATAGGGGCCCCAATATGGGTTCCTTGAGTATTTGAGGACATTTTTACTATGATTTTTTATAGCTCAATAAATATAATGATATGAGGGGAGGCCATTTAGGAGGCCCTCCAAGCATTCGTAGGGGTCCGATAAGAAATTGTGTGATCATATGAGGATCACACAATAGGTTTTTCTGAAGATATTTGATAGTGGATTCCCATGGGAGGGGCCAAATTAATTATATAGAGGCATTCCTTGAAGTTGGAAGTTAGTGACTCTATCCTTTATAAATTATCAATTTTTCCGAGCTCTTCTCCTTTAACACTTTTAATTTCTATTTCTCAGATGGAGAGGGAGTTTATATAGGTTGTGTGAGGCCAAGGAAATTGCGGACTTTTATAGTATTAGGGAAACTTTCAAATTAAGTCTCATTTCATTGAAAAATCTAAAATAATTTAGATGAAAAACATATACAGTCCTAAAGGGTTCACATGTATATAACTACTCACAACAACCCATTGGTTTACTTCGTCATGGTGGCATGATAAAGGGTGATCATGTGATGAATTTGGGGTTTTCTAGTGGCACACAAAATAAAGGTAGAAAGGCTCGCATTGTCCTCTTCCTAGTATCACTAGTTCCATCGTACGATAATAGATTGATCATGAGACTTCCTTGCTTGCTGTCAGGGAGTTTCACGTGACTCTATTGGAGCTCGTGGTTTGAATCTCACGAGAACTTCCTTGGACATACAGCACCATAAGAAAAATGTCAAAGTCATGGAAGTGACTTTGAAGAAGAGTAGGGTGTTCCTTGGGTTATCTAACTAGTGTGATGATAGTTTGAAGATAAGGGTAATGAGGCATGCAAGAATTAGTTGAATTCGAACTCGTGATCTGTGTGATTCACCAGACGACCAGGATCAGTGGGGGTGAGATCTGATGGTGCGGATCATCAATGATACGATCTAATGTCCTTGATTCGATCATATGGAAAAAACATGCATCCCACATTCAATTATTGAGCCTTCCTCCATTAGGCATCTAATTCATTTGGTGGAGGATGTTAGATTGAGCTGTAAATGGGTTCAGCACCCATACCACATGAAACACTATCCAAACAGTGGGCCTCATCCCACCGTTGCAAGTGCATGTCTAGATCCATGAACACCTCAGGCCCTTTACCTGGGCCTAGAAAATTTTTAGTGGGAGTTATGATTCCTTGTTTTCCCACCGGTTGGATTGGGATGACTCACATGGATCATCATATATTCTTAGTGAAATGTTTGGTTCATGATATGTATCTTTAAACAATAGATCTTCACGTATAATCTCCTCCATATATTACTTCATCTTTTGGAATGGATCATTTATATTTGGAGGGATAGTGGGACATTCAAAAATACTAGTGGAAACAAACCCCCCTAGAATTAGATTCCCTAGAATGAAAGAATGTGATTATATGGTAAACATAGATCACTTTTTCGTACATCTTAGTATCTGCTGATCCTTGTCACTGAACTCCTTGAGAGGATAAATCCAAGTTATGTCTAAGGATCTCTCAGGTTCTATAAAGATGATAAAACTATCCATATTTTCTCTATAGAATCCAATATGGTAAATAGATTTTATGTGGGGAATGTATACCCAAAAATTGGAATGCATATAAAAAATCCAAAACGAAATAGGGATAGGGTGGAATGGAACATTTTGCTTGATCCTAAGTAAAATACCTTGATTTCACTGAGTATACCATGAGGATGGGAATCAAGCCACATAGAGTTTTGAAATATATCATTATGAAGATCGAACTCATGCATTGAAACATAGGTACATGGATAAGAAACTCTGACATATTTCCTTACATAGATCTATCTCAAACATAAGAGGGGAAATGTAATTATTTTGGGATAAAATTCCTAATGGAGAACCATATATCTATGGAGATACTAGTAAGATCATCGAAAATATTTGTCCATCATGTGTAATTCCAAATAGATCTAATTTTCTGGATTTTATTTCCAACATGTTTCTATTCAAGGAAAGTTCATGAAAGACCGCTAACATTAAATCCTTTATTGATTCTCTTGTTCCACTATTCATAAGAATTTCTAGTCTACAAGGTCAATTTTGACATGGTATCCTTTCCAAAGATGAAGTGGTCTTAATTTTTCCTATGTCATGGGACATAAAAATCATTTCTTGATTTTTTTAGGGCCATATAGGGGGACCCAAAGGATTTGTATCTTTTCCGTTTGTCGTTTCCCTAAATTTTTCCTAAGCATCATATGGGGGATGGATTTGGGGTCATGGACTTGGATTTTTCTCAGGACACCTTCTTACATGTTTTTGACCCAACATGTTTTTTCCCTTTTCCATTTTAGATGCTTAGTATTTCTTGGATCACATAATATATTTGTCTTGTGATTGGGAACTAGACTTTTTGTATAAGATTCCTTCATTAGCTTTTCACCTCTGTGAGCATTATGTCTCATGTTTCTCTAAGGTATTGCAAGCTAAACCACCATTATACTATATTTTAGGGTCTTATAGATCGGACCAATAGGATTCCATGTATTTTAAAGTCTTACCACTATGAATGTTGGTTTTCTATGCAGTTTAAAATCGTACCGCTAGAACTTTTATGGAATATGGGGTGGAAAACCTGCGGGGAATCAAAAAGCTATGTGGTGCTAAGTTCTATCATTATGTTTTTGGGGCTCATTAGGATGGGAGTTACTTTATTACATGGAGGATATGTATTTAGTATGTGGGTTATTTAACTTATGAATCAATATCATGGCCAAGCAAAGATGATATCCTCTCTTTTCTAATAGCTATGAAAGATTCATGAGGTGGAAATGGATAATGGTGAAATGCTAGGAAAGCTTGGACTACCTAGATAGTTGGGAAGGTTGTGTTGAAATCTTCCACACATAAGTATGATCTGAGTGATATTGGATGGGTAGACATGTTTGTTATTTCCCCTAACTCTGTTGGGGAGTAAGGTTCAGTCATAGTTTCGTTGAGGATCAAAAGGATTAAGAGGCATTTTATACTTGGCCAAGATGTTTCCCATTAGTGGGTATAAGCCTTTGAATACATAACATGGCCAAGTGGAGAGATCTATACTACTTTCTAGTGGCTGTGAAATATTTTTTAAGGCTCAAGCATCAAGATGATGATGTTGGATATGGAAGGAAGGCTATTTAGGAAGGGTTCTGTCACCATGGGGAATCATAGCTCCTAATTTAACAACTCAAGCCCTATGCCTTGTGGTTCTTAATAATGTGGTGTGAACCACCAAAACATTAATGAATGAAGGGTCACATTCCAGCATTGAGAATGGATATAAAACATGGTGATAAAACATTGAGGATATTGAATTGTCTTGGATAGTCTGATATGGAGACTATAAATCATAGCCAAATGTGGTCCGGTCATGAGGAAGGTATGGTAAAATCATTCACTAGTAACCTATAAAATAATGGATTGTTGGGGTCCACCTTCATGACATTAGTATCATAAGAATTATAAATCCCTATTCACTTAGCCATGATATCTCTAGTTGGTGGGTCTAAGCCCTCACATCAATAGCATATCTAAGAAAAGAAATCTATTTTCCTCTTCTAGGGTAATGAAAGGTTTTTGATGACCTAAGACACATTATATTATGAAGTGGGTTATATAGAAAATTTAATATCCTAGTAGTGTTTGAGAATCCTAAAGTTTTTCCACCACTCGTTGAATTTATTCTCATGGTGAGGACATTCGATGAATCATTGATTTTATTTTCTCAAAGACTATGGGGTCCAATGAGCATAGTTTGGATTTTACTAGGGATATATAATAGACCATACGATCATTATTCCTTTTTTATTTTTGCCTCAATTTTTTTTCTAGAATCTGGAAATGATGAGTTTAGCAGGTGTAGAGAATAATTTTTTTCAGGTCTCCCTTTTAGGAGTTTTGGCATGAAAAACTTTAGTGTCTCTTTCTTTAGTAAATTAAGATCTTGTGATTTGGTACATTATGTGCTTGAGTTTAAGGATGTATACCTTTGACCATAGTGTGATAAGTTTAATGTAATGCCACTTGGAACTAGTATGGGGATGATATACAAGAGGCTCATTAATATACCCAATATTAATTTACTCCTACATTCTTCTGAGTGAGTGATGGAGATGTCGTAAATCATGGATCATGATTCTCAAGTCAAGAGAGATGTTATGGTACAATAATTTGGGGTAATCTTAAACACAAAGGGTTGTTCGGTTCCACCATGGTGATCTCTTGCTCACAAGAATAAAAAATACCTTCATGCTAACCCAAGATACCTCTGGTTGGTGGGTCTGAGCCCTCGCAAAAATAGAATGGCCAAGTGGAGATTTCTCGTTTCCAATTCTGGGGTAATGAAACGATTTTGATGACCTAGGACTCTTGAGACATGATGTGTGGGGAATGGGTTGGGGTTTCTAAAAATATGATGGAAGAATTCTATTCTTTAGTTTTCTATGGTAAGGCTCTTGTGGTCCTTTGTGAAGGTGGGGTGATGGATGAAGACCTTAAAAGATTATTTTCATGTAGTGGGATGTTCTTCCTTGTAGTTTAACATCTTTCGATGATGAAATATTGTTTTTATGTCATGTGGTAGGAATAAAAGTCCATGTATTTCATTAAGAACTATGCAGTTTAACATCATACGGTGAGGACATAAGTTGTGGATCAGTTTATTATCAAACAACTATGAAATTGAAGGGATAATGTCTAAAATGGATGTTCATGGTGTGATAAATTTTACCTGAATTGAATGAGGGAAAAAGAGTTCCACATGACACCATGTGAGTTTTTAGAGTGCACATGGTATAAGAGGCCAAAAAGGAGATTGAATGATATTTGGTGCATGGGGCTGGACCTGAAGAAAAAAATTCAAGGTATTCCTACATATCATGTGAGGGTTGGAATCAAGACAAACTTAGTTATTGATATTACATGTATTTTAATGTCATATTGGGAGGATAAAGGTAGAACCAATGTGAATGAGGTACATAGAGTCCCACACCATGCCATGCATAACTGAAGGGGCTCAGGCCAAAAGTCCAAAAGAAGGAAGGTATTGTGGTATATTGGGATAGACCTGAAGACTAAATGATTGGGAATTCCTGTGTATCCCATAAATATGGGAATCAATCCATACATTCTTCTTGATGGTTCCATGAAATTTAACATCATGTGGTATGGAATAAGGGTTCCAACGTAGTTTTTTATTGTGCGTATTGGAATAAATGGGGGGATAGTTCCCCAAACAGGATGGTGTGGCATTGTGAATCAAACCTAATATGAATGGTGACCAAAGTAATCTACACCCTACCAAGAAATCCTCGAAGGGGACATAGGCCATGGGGCTTGGGAAGGTCAAAGGGGTGTTGGGCTAGAACCAATGTGAAATGCATGAGTGTTCGTACACATCCCATGAGGATGGGAATTTAGAAACATGTAGTTCATGATATTTCATGCAGTTTAATGTCATAATGAAAGGATGATGGTCACCTAAAGTGAATGGGATGTATTCCATGGGTCTGTACAGTTTTATTTCATGGAGTATAGAAATTGGATCACCTAATGTGAATGGAAGACAATCCTATGGATGGACCAATGAAAAGGGATTCAGGTGTCACTACATATCTCATTGAGAATGAGAATCAAGCCTCATGTAGTTCAAGAAATGATATCATGGTAGGATACTAAAAGCAGTGATGGTGTTCCTCTTAGATGATGTCTATAGGAGCATACAGTTTCATGTTGTGTAGGGGACATCAATCGTGTAGTTTAACATTATGTTGTGAGGATTCAGGGAATCCCCATTATCAATATATAATTAAGATGATAATGGATTCATCCCAAGACTTCACACCCAATTTGGTGCTGGGAAATCATTTTTTGAATTCCTAATCCCACATGAGCTATGTTTGATGCAAGAAACAAGGAATGATAAGGACCCCTCCCACTATTCAAACGCATGGAGCATATGATGGGTGTATTTTTTGTCATGTGGTGGCTAGGAAAAGACATAGGATCAAAGAAATCCCTTTGTATCACATTGATAATGAGAATCAATAATTATGTAGTTCATGAAATGATGGCACAGTATGCGACTGACACCAGCGATGGTGTTCCTCTCGGATGAGGTCCATAAGAGTGTATAGTTTTATGTCATGTATGGGACATTTACCCTGAATTGTCTGATCTTTTGGAAACAAATCATTGCACACCATTAATATTTCTATATTTATGAGGATAATGAGTTCATCCTAGGCCTTCAAACCCTATTTTCTTATGGGGAAAACCTTAATGTAATTCCTAAGCCCATGTGATCTATTCTCGGTTCAGGAAAGAATGAATGACAAGGACCCATCCAACTATTCAATGTCATGGAGAATATTATGGGAGTATGTTATGTTGTTTCATGGCTAGGCCAAGATATAAAATCAAGGAATCCCTACACATCCCATAAGGATGGGAATAAATATCTACGTAGTTCTAGAGAGGCCAAGTAGTTTAACGTCACGTGGCAAGGAAGTATTCGCACAATTTATTTTCATATTAAAAACATTCCATGCATTTTAACATTGCGTAGTAAGGACATTGAACCCATGTTTAGTGTCAAGTTTTTGGGAAATGCACAGATAGTTAAGGGTCATCTGGGATGGACTATAATATTGATTTCCAATCATTGAGATGGTGGGGTTTCATGAAACAACCCAACGTGAATGAGGAAAAAATTTTCTCAACCACACCATGTACAATTCAAGTAGAACTCTAGTCAAAGGGCCAAAAATGGTTATGTCAATGGTTGGGCCCAATGATAAAATGTCATGGTGTCACTATGTATCTCGTGATGTAACGAATAAAGCCACAAGTATTTCTATGGAATGTGATCTTCTATGTAGGTATGTATCAGACATAGAGGTGGGCATCATCTCAAGTTGACAGTTATAGTTGGGCTCGAGATTAGAGAACAAGACATTAGTACAGATCATGTATGGACAAGATTCAAGATACATGTAGTTCTTGATGGATTGTGTAGTTTAACGTCGTTTCGTAAGGACTTACTCCCATGTAGTTCAACATCATGAAATAAGGACATATTTCAATGTATTTTAACATCATGCGGTAAGGACGAGGCATGTCATTCAGTTTAACATCTTGCGATGAGCACCTTGGCCCCATATAGTTTGACATCATGTGGTCGGGACGTTGTCCAAGTAACATATTAGAAGAGTATCTCATCCAAAGGAGATTAGTCAACTCTTATGAATATTTCATGAGACTCATGATCCTTCAATTCTATCAAACATGTGGATACCTATTCCTCCAACTAATTCTTGAAGAAAAAGTAGTTTTTGATTGTGTTCGCAAGATTTATGTGGTAAGGGAAATAATGATCACGGGCTACCAACCCTACCTCATACGGTTTCCTCATTGTTGGGAGTTTCATCAAATATCATTCCATGGCATGGTCAATATATTTAGAGACATTATTTGTAGGTAAATAAATGGCCTAGTCCAATCATGCATCGAGATATAGTAGTTTTTCTTGGCATGTAGGTGACTTGTGATCTTTTATGCAATTGGTGCTCCATGATTATAATGATCAAGTGGATAGAATACGGATTCAAGGGTTGGAACTTCTTGTATCCCCATTTACATCTTCTATGTAAGCCAGTCTTTGAAGGAAAATCAATTTTCCATGGTATTCATGAGACATCCAAGGTAGGAGAAGTAATCATCATGGTTTACCAACACTGCCTCATTTGTCTTCCTCATTGTTCAGAGTCTCGTCCAAAAATTCTTCATATAATAGTTGAAATACCACAAAATATGTTTGGATTGGAAGGAATATACTTTTCATTTCATTTCTTCTAGAGAGGGGCGACTTGGCTGCTTCTCCCATATGTTATCCATGCCATTACGGGTGTGTGACTGAGTCTGAAATCTCATGTATGGAATCACAACGTCTATTGATCTATGTGGGGTTTTGGAGCTTTGGGGGTCTTAGATGATTTAGACGTTTCCCATTTATTAAAGGCCTTGACTCCCTAGAATTTTTTGTGGAAACACCTAAGGTCAGATGGCTTTCCAAATACCCCCATGGTGAATGTGGGAAACATGGAGATTCCCCATCCTGCTGGAATGGGGTGAGGTGGAGAAATTTATGGATTCTTAAAAATGAGAAGATGAAAAATAAGAATATTCCCCCCACACTAGGGGATGGGTAACTTCTCTACAGGTGGAGATTCTAAAAGCTGTCACATGATCATCATCCCTGAGCAGAGATCTCAAGCGTATTCCTAGAATTATATCCTTGAGACCATTATTCTCTTATTGGAGTGGAGTAATCTGTTCTTATGTATAGATGGATTGTTCATCATCAAGGGGATGTCTAGAAGGAGCCCTAAAAATACCCCTTCCACAATTGGTGTCATGGTTAGATGATTATAATGGTGGTTCCCATGTGGATCCCAGAGACCAAATCCAATGCTTCCAATGTCCATACGATCCATTTCCTTGCCCCTTCGGAATACCAGCAAGATTTTTATTCCTTCTGTCAATTTATAGTGGATACCATTGATCCACTTCACTCTTGATCCAACAATATGAGGTAGGTCAAACTACGAAGATCAAGATTACTATATGAGTGTGTGATTTGACCCTTTAGGACTATGATTGCATTGATCGGGTGGGGAATCTTGGGACCCGACTGATTTCATATTGACCCAAACACAAGCAGGATGGGGGTACCCATTCATAGAGTACCTCATTTAGTGGGTCAGTGACCAATATATCATTTGGGTGTCTGTTTCCCAAGATACTGATTGAGGAGTCGGTTCCCATGATATTGGTTGAGGGTGAGCACCCATGATACCGTTTGGGGCGGGGAGGTTAGTTCCTATGATTTCATTTGGGGTGTCGGTTCCCATGATATCATTTGGGGATTTAGTGACCTTGATGGAGAGGATTCCAGGGTGAGATATTATAAAAATAACACCACTCCTTTGGGATGGGTTTCTCCATAGGACTACTTTTTCATTGTGTCTAGCTGTAGTGAATTCGGAGGCACCTAACCAGCGGTGATTCAAGATTGATCCTTGGCGACCATTGAGGCACACTAGTGGACCTTAGTCTGGTTGGATGAAGTATGGATATGAACCTAATCTAATGATTCATTTTCTATATACACTAGGTAGGATCTTCTGTTGGTTTCTCCATCTTGGATAGTCAGTATAGGCCCAACCCCCATTAAATCTCCTTGTTGGATTATGGCCGCATGTTGGTAATGATGATCTGGATGGATGGAATTCATCACATGTAGCTCATGGGAAGTTTTTTTTTTCTTGTTTAACATCTAAATATTCATCCCTAGTATATGGAAGGTTCCTGGCACTGCTCTCCGGTGATAGATTCCTAAAGCAGTTGAATGTAGCAATGAAGGACACTCCGTATTCTACAGTGAATCATTAGAAAGACAGCCAGTGAGAAACCATCCTCTGAAGGATTTAATGAGATAATTCTAGAGTCACCATTGATCTAATGATGTGGTATTATGAGCCTGTGATGTTAAAAAATTAGTGAAAGAAGCGATGTGTTGGTTAAAATGTATGTCGGTGCCTTAATATCAAAGAAGCATATCCACTCATCTTGAAACCGGTTGACGCATTCGATGAAGGCATGGTGGTTTCATGGAATCTTGAGAAGTCCTAGAGGGAGGAAAATAAGATACCTTATCATTTAAACATCATATATATGAGTACATGTGTGATCAATAACTTTCAAAGTCAAAAGGTAAAGAGGTAGTCCGTTCTTTTCTTGCGAGGTTTAGTTCGGTTAAAAGAAACATGGTGGACTGCTCTTTTATTGTGAAAAGAGAAAAACATAAACTAGTCAAATGGGAATTTGGAAAATCTATCATTTTTGACATGTGAAAGGGATGAAAAACTTAAAATAATTCATGTTGGGTTCTCCATTTTTTTGGTCGGGTTTTACGGCATGTGATGAGTTCTGCTCGTCACGATACAATAGTCACTTTTCCTTGAAACTCCCAACCACGTTCCATCCATAGCTCGGGTATGAACCTTTTATCCAAAGGCTGGTGGTCACCTAGGTTTTTAGGCACTACAAATTCTAGGGACTAAAACTGTTCAATTAGATGGGAGTTTGGTCTCATCCTACCCTTTTGGGGGAAATTTTGGCACACTTCCAGACACACTTATGTATTTATGACATATTTGTGAAATCCTTCCCAGAATATGATACAGGTCCCATTACCACAACATAAATGAATTGATTCTGAATATGTATCTATTGGGATTATAATATACATATTGTGGGTGTTATATCACTCTCTTATTTAATTATGATGCTTTGGATTATGGCCATGCTCAAGCACTCTAGAGTTTTTTATTGTCCAGGGGGATGGTTAGTGTCTTGGAGATGGGATTGAACCCCTGTAAGGGGTTATGCATATCTTATGAGAACAGGAATCAAAAACCTTGTAGTTCATTTGACATAGTTTAAGTTCATATGAATATACCCATCCATGTAGTTTAACATCATACAGTAGGGATGTAAACATCAGGCTCGGACCTCAATGAGGTGTCCTATATATCCTATTGACTATAGGAATCAATGTCCTTGTAGTTCATAGGGAAAGCATCCGTGTTGTCATCCATATGAGCAGATATGGAAAGTCATTAGGATTATATCCTAGAGGTGATAATACCATTTCGGGGGATTCCTCACCACACCATTATTACAATCATTACTAACCTCTATGCCCACTTGATCCATTCTTGGTGGGGGTAATAAGAGATATCTGTATATTGGTCACATTTCATGTGAGTATATCTACACAACTTTAACACATTAATGTTTTCCTTTTAGAGTAATACTAACCCATCTCATGAAAGATATGGTATGGAGATCAGAACATAAGGAGTCTTCCTACATATCCCAAATATGGCGAGAAAAAAAGCTTTCATATTTCATATCGACCCCAACCAGTTGACAGGCTAAGGTAGGTGATCATACATGGAGACATTATAGAGATCTCTGAGATGCTACAGGATTATAAAAAATGGATTACCCATCAGTGGGGACATATTATATCATATCGATGACCAGTGATCACACTCTGGGGTTTCCCATCATTGTTTTACTCATGTCATGTTACTAGTCGGGGATTATACTCTAAGGTTTCCAATTTGGTATCATGTAATTTTTCAAGGCTTACACTCTGATGCTTCCTGGTTTGCATCATGTCATTGTGAATGGATTTCACACTGAGGTTTCCTAGTTGGTATCATGTAATTTGTGGGGTCTTACACTCTGAGGTTTCCTTGTTGGTATCACTCATTCCATGTTGTTGGTTGGGGAATAAACTCTTGTGTTGACCATTGGTGAATTCATTGGATGGGGTTACACTCTTGTTCCACCCGTTAGTGCACTCATTTGTTGGGGCTTACAATCTTGGGCTTCCTGTTGGGGCATTCATTCTCTATCCTCTGGCAGATTAGAGTGTGGTATTTCTGAGAGAAGGGTCACATGAATGAATGTTCTCGGCTCATTAGGACCACTTCCTTCATAGATGGTGAATTTGGATGAGGATTATTATCTAGGGTCCACATGGCATGAGTCTAAGTAGTTCTTGTTTATAAATTGGACATGTCATATGGTACATTGCAAACATGTCTCATCCTTTAATTCGTTAGGTATCAGTTGTTCTCCTGATATGTTGGGCTTCAATTTGGCATAGTAAACAAAATCATGGGAGGCTGACTAATCCATTTTAATGATCTGGATGTCTTCACATGGGTGAAGAAAACATGTCTTAGATCACTTGCATGATATATAGGTCTGAGGTGTCACATATGATCAAATAAATTGGCTCGGGTGTCTTCTCCTGAGTAAAGCGATAATGTCAATGGTGCTTCACATGACTAGGTGGAAATATTAGGGGTGCCTCACATATTTAGTTAGACATGTTATAGAGCTTCAAATGTCTATGTGGATACATTATAGATTCTTTTCATGTTCATGTATACATTTCCCAGGTGTCATGTGTGACCATATGGAGTCTCCCATATGCCCTTCCCGGTCAATATTGGCATGTATGGGGTGCCCTGCATGATCGAAGAGGACATTTCTGGGGGATTGATCATGATTGAATGTCTTTCCTTAGGAGTCTTCACCTATTCAAGGTGAACATGGCCATGTTGACATGAATAACTAGGTAGAACTGTCAGGATGAATTCTTAGGAGGTCTCGTGGAGTTGCGCTAGGGGGCATGTCCTATGGATTTCAAATATTTCAAACACCACTCGCTTACCAAATTTCAATATCCTTCAGTTTAATTCACAAATAAATGGGATCAAACAATTTTGTGTGACTTATGAATATTATTTTTAGTCAATTTATAGATGTTTCTTCACATAAAAAATATGGGTCATGTGGATAGTGCACAATCATATCATGGACATGTCTTCCTGCTTGTTCGTAGTGTGCCACATGTTTTTCCAAACATACCTGGAGGCATCCTTGTCGTGAGGCGGACATGAATGGGGTCCTTTCATAAATCTATCACATGTAATTATGGAAATATATATGGATAATAACATGATAATTCTTGGGTGTCAATGAATAATTTTCAAAATCAATGTGTTTTGTCTTATGATGTCTTTATGTGGTCAAAGAGTCCACGTCGAGGTGCCTCGCATGACTGGTGCGACAAGTCCTTAGGTCATTGCATGACCATGGAAACACATCAGAAGTTTTCTAGGAGATCAATCAGACTCGTCTGAGGCTTTTTTGGAAATCAACATGGCATCTACATTATTGTATAAAGACACCACGAGACCACTTAAGGGTCTCACAAGAGTTCTTAGGGACTTGTTCTCATTCATGTTCTGTAAGTGCATGTCCAAAGGAATTATTCCCTATGTTGTGTGGGATGAATATATACTCAAGTGATAATGCTAAAGGCATACAACTAAGTATTTTCATGGAATGGGGGAGGGGGGTCCCATCCATGGTCCCATGCGTACATGAAGGGGATATTTTCCTGACACACCTTAGCCACATAGACTCGATATGGGCCCATATAGGAGTCAGAGGACATGCACATAGACATCCTAATAACATCGCAAGCATGAAAGGAGGGTTCCTTGAAGCATATAGGAAATGATTTTTCCATAGATCATGGGGTTTTCTAAATCCACACACACACATTTGAGGGGAACCCTATCCAAAGGGGGCATGTGATGGTTCTCCACCCATGTAATCACATGCTTCCCATTGTGATCTCGCAATTGTCCTGAGGGTGATACGTGAAGGTATCTTATCAAACCCTTAACATGCTTGGGTGAGGGTATGCACTGCATGGAGAGTGGTTCAGGGCCCATGGGCCGCGTACCCTTACTATTGGTATCCATGTTAAGGGAGTCTGTGAGAATCCTCCATGTCAGGACGACCATTTCTAAGGATGCATGTAGTGTGGATTGGTTCATGGGACATGCCATATGACCATGAAACAATCACATTATATCGAGTCCTTCAATTTCATGGAATGCACCACATGATCACATGATCAATCTTGTGGGTGCATGATCTTCAAAGGGATCATGTGATGGATTCATTGACCCTAAAGGCGTTTTCTTGATGATTTCACATGTGATGGGGAAGACTTATACATGGAAATTAAGAAGGATTGAATGGACATGTATCTGAGGGTGCATGAGGGTGTCACGGGTGTAGGACACCCAGATCAGGCGTTATCTATCTTGGGCATCGAAGTCCATAGACAATGTTCCACATTATCATGGGTTTTTGAAACCTCGAGGCCTTCATGCTCATGAAACTCTCATGTCCCCAACATAGGGTTCCATTATAGCATAGTAAATCATGCCAAGGATTTGTGGGAGGTGTTAGTTTGCTAGGATGGTCAAGTTATTTGTGATTCATGAAGTCACTACTAGACAAGTATGCTCACAGTATTCCGGATAACAAGGTTTATATATTCACTAGTGCATATCCACTGGAAGCAATATAGTTTCCTTGTGTATGATAGAACTCACATCGCATGAGGTTCCATAACTCATGTGATCAAGTAATCTGTGGGGAGGCATTGCATGAGTCCCCATGAACATTCATTGGTGTTTGATAGGCAACTGTTTGATCATATGAGGATAACACAAAAGGTTATTCTGATGATATGTGATATTGGATTCTCACGGGAGGAGACTCTTTAATTACCTATAGGTTTTTCTTGAAGGTTGCGGTCAGTGCCTTTGTCCATCAGAATTTCCCATTTTTTGGAGCTCTTCCCCTATCACCCTTTTGAGATGCATTATTTTGGAGTTGAGGGGGATTATTTGGTCTGTATGGGGCCAAGGTTCATACCATTTTTTTAACATGAGGGAAACGTTTTCATGGTATCATATGTCCTAGAAAAATATGAAATAATTCAGATGAAAAATGCATGGAGGTGGTACAGTTTCATGGATGTAAAATTACTTGGTAAAACCAGTTGGTTCCCTTCATCTTAGTCGCATGATCAATGGAGACCATCTTATGGATTCAGGATTGTTCGGATCCACTCATGGATGGCTATCAAGGCTCATAAAGGCATATCCCTAGTTTCCCCAGTTTTATCCCATGTTCCTAGAATGACCATGTGATGACCACTTATCCCATTGTGGAGTCTCATGGGAGACCTGTGGAGATCATGGTTTGGTGATCATGAGAACTTCGTTGGGACCTTGGTTTCATTGGCAAAGATTAAAAGTCATGGAAGTGATGATGAGTAATATTTGAATGTTCCTAGGGGTATCAAACCATTGAATTGATAGGTTGAAGATGTGGGGAATGCAGTGCACTGGCTTTATCAAGATTTCAACTTGTGATCTGTGGGACTTCATGGATGGAAATGATCCGTAAGAGATGATATATGATGGCGCAGATCATCAGCTACATGATCGTATAGCTTTGATTTGATCCTGTGGAAAAAATATGCATCCCACATCGGATTCCCCTACCTTCATTAATTAAACATATAATCCATCTGGTGGAGACTATTAGTTCAAGTAGGAAATGGAGTCTACACCCATTACACATGCAACACTCTCTACCCAGTGGCCCTTGACCAACCTCTGCAATTGCATTCCAGCGGGTGTGAGCCCCTCGGGATATTTACACGAGCCTGAAGAGATCCTTACAAAAGCTATGCTTCCCCACTATAATGCTTATTGTATTGGGCTAAATCCTATGGATGTGGTCGACATAGTGCCACATGGGCCTTGGTTGAGTTAACCTAGCGGGCTGGTTGGATAGCCATTTTTCATGACTAGTGGTGGTGCCAAACTCTCAACTAAGAAAAATGAAATTCTTAGTGGAATGTTGGGTCAAAGAGATGTTTATTTAAACCATGGGTCTTTATGCATGATCTCCTCTATATTTTAATTCATCATCTGTCATGGATTTTGGATCTTTGGAAGAAATGTAAGACATCCACACATACTAGTACCAACAACACTTTATAAAAGAACATAGTGTATAACATCAAAATATTCCTCAATGAAAGGAGATATAGATGAATTATATTACAGAGATAATTTCATTAATAAAACAGTTTGATTATCTATTTTGATATAAACCCACATAAATAAAGTAGAAATATAATACACTATATTATAAGCTCATTTCACACATAAGATATTAACAACCTAGTCAATAAGTATATGTTTAACCCAAATAATGGAATGTGGGTTAAGAAATTCCCTTACCTCGAATCCGACTCATCCCGTATCTTCCTTGTTTTATCTAAATAATAAAAAATTGTTAATTTATACATGGTTTAAATCCTTTTCATTTTTATTGTTCAATTTATATAAATAGTTAACATTATATAATAATTATCTAATTATTTATGTTCAAGTTGGATGATTTGATGATATTTAGTATTTGAGTTGAAAATGAACTTGATAAGATGTCCATAGTACATGTGGTCATAATTACATAATCTGCAGAATATAAAAAATGAAATTAATATCTTATATATTGATTATATAAGTATTTATAATAATATTTAAAGACATACTAAAAACACCATTCAGGGAGATGATAGGTTGTTCGTACGCATGAATGATATTTTCATTTTTTCTATCATATTCATGAATGAAATTATATGAAATTAATATAAGTATATATATACAAATATAATATCATTATAGTATCATTATTATTTTATTTATATCATATATTTTTTCAAAAAAATCCCAATACATTCCATGTGATATGTGAATGAATCACATCATTTTTATGAGATGGTAGTCCACACATCCCCCAAACAATAAAATCTTATAACCACAATATGGGAAACATGAATGTATGTTTAATATAAAATTTAAATAAAATTAAATAGGATATAATATACATATAAAATTATTATTTTTCATGAAAAACAGTTTTTATAATAGAAAATGAGGCGGTAATGAAAAAAGAACAAAAACATTATTCACTGAGGTGATTAACTTGCACAAATTGGGCAAAAAATTCATTTTGTTGAATACGAGGAGGTGAGAAATTAAATGGATATTAGATATTTCATTAGAAAAATAAGAAATTATTATATAAATGATTCGGGAGTAATTATTCATTTATGAATGAATGTGGTGGAAAGGAAGTGGAAGTGAAAGGAGATTAAGTGAGGTAGTTTGAGAAAATTACCTCTTGAATATCCCCTCCTTGAAAGACCCTTGAGAACCATGGATTTGGTATTTTGGTGAGACCATAAGCACCTATACATTGGGAGAGTGATTATGAGAGGTTTGGGTGGAGATTTGAGTAGCTAAACGGCTTTATGGGTAGAAATGTGGAGTTGAGGGGTTGTATTAATATTTGATGATAGGTGGGTTCAAGTGAATAAGGTACTGATTATTTTATATTTAAATCTAAACAAATTATGGTGGAATTAATTTAAATAAATTATAAATGAAATTAATGTTGTTTATCATGGTTAGGGTTGATCCAAATGTCATAAAAACATTCAATGTTGTATTTTTTTTATTTATTTTAATCCTTTACCCTTGTTCACTTTATCATGTTTCATTTTTTACAAATACGGAGGTAAATACTTCTGTTACCATGACAACTTTTTTATAACAAAAAATGAAATTAAAATTATAATAAAATTAAAAACTTATGATTAAAAATATTGAATTCATTTTACCCATTTAAATTCATATAATTTGAATAATTATATTTAATACTAATTTTGTAGACAAAATAGAAATGCGAGTTTTTAAACCCCAACACTCAAAAGAGTTAAATGTTATTATAACGATTTAATTTTGAAAATTATTCCAATGTTATAAATTGTATTAAATGATAAATCCTTATATTAATTAAATTCTATAATAAAATAAATGTACTATCTAAATATAAAAATAAATTAGACAAAAAATTAGATTTTAATTAAAATGCATTATTTTTCACTACTCATTAAAAAATGAATATTTTCTGCAAAATTCCAAAAATTTATTTATAGTAATATTATATGCGCCTATAGAAAATTATTATTTTATTTTTCTCAAATATAACTTATTAAAGTGATAAATTCAATATTTAAAATGGGTTCACAACCAGATGTCTGAAAAATGCCATTTTTTGTAAAAATAGATTTTTTAAACATAAAATTGAATTTGTTCACATATAATGTCTAGAAAACACATAAAATGAAAAATAAACCTTAAATTCATTATATTATTTGTATATTATATTAATAAAATTCAAAAATATTTATTTATTATTTTAATAAACCCAATTATTCCATTTTAAATAGTTTTTCAAAAAAAAACAAATCATTTACATTCAATTGATTTTTATTTACATTTATAAATAATTTTATAATCAATTAATCATTATATAAACATGTGTAAACCCTATTTTTATAATTCAATTAACATTGTTCATTACCTCAATTCCTACAGCTATGTTATAATAGTAACATTTAAATAATAATATTTAGTTTTTTGTTTAAGCTCAATGTGGTAAATCATGAACTCTATCAAACAGAGGTTTCCATTTTGAAAAACATGGATGTTAAAATACAACATACCAAGATAATGAATATTAATGAGGTTTGGGAAGGAAATTGATTTATGAGTTTTTGAATCTGGCGGTGTAGCGTGGAAACCTTACTCATGACCCAGATTGAGCAGCTCCACAAGCCACTGAGCCTACCCACCATGCTGATAAGATTACCAATGCACTAGTGGCCAGGAATACTTTTACGCTAGGAAACCACATCAAGAATATTTTATAACTGCTCTCTTCACTAAACTCTAAGTCCTTGGTACATGATAGGTGGAAATCCCACCTGACGACAAGACATACCTAGCATGGGTGGACGACATGTAAGAACCACCAGATTTTGGGAACCCAAGATTCACCCATTTCAATGGGATGGGTGACCCACTGTAGAATCTTCCCCACATTATCTCATGGTTTAGGCCAATTTTAGGAACCCCAGAGAAAAAGTAAGTCACCAATATCTAATGTTTTGTAAAAAAAATTGGAAGGGAATGTGTTGGTATGGAATCGCTAGTTTCCCATTGGGTCTATCTCTAGATGGGAAGACCTCCACAAAAAGTTTCACTACCAGTTCAGATTCACAATGTGAATTAAAACCATTTCTAACATATTCACATTGAAAAACAACTTTATGAGTGCGTTACAGACATATTCACTTTGTGGTAGACCCTCATGTATTCTGTAGATATTTCAATGACACAAAGAAGCTTCTGATGACATGTGTGGGGAATTGCAAGACATAGTTTCCCACAAAACTCAATACTTATAACATCCTATGTGGGTTTTTGGATTTATCATTCATGGGACAATGCTTGGAAGAAGTTTTTTAGCAGTATAATTTTGTATGTCTCTTTCCTCATCCAGCTCTTGGGATAAGGGCCGCCAAAAAAGGGACTACTGCTAACAAAAAAGTAGAGTCCCTAGAGTTGGTATAGTTGTTTCCCCATTTGATTGCGGATCCTTACTTAGTGTAGTAGATTCATGAGTCTCACCCTTTCCTAGTTTAGAATCGGTACGCACAACCTCACCATGTGCAGCCACCATGGTGTGTGAATGTGGAACTGGACCCATGTCAGGAACTAGCCCCTCATCGGGTTGAGTCTCTAGAGTTCCCTTATCTAATTGGACAAAATAGAATTATTCTTCAAAATATGCACAGGTTTCTGATTATTTACTCAGTGCCCTAGAATAGAAGATTCTGAATCCACAATATTGTAAGATTCCCTATGAAACTGATCATACTAATCTTACTATCAATTACCCTTACAAAAGGACCCTTGAACATACCATAAAATAATTTTATGTTTTCAAGGATTGTCTCTAGGACCAAGTAGAAACTAGTCTTGTCAGGTTTGTTAATTTTTAGGCACAGGTGGAACAAATCTCTACTGAGCCTTCTAGGGATTGTGAAGGTGAATAATGGTAGGATTCAATACAAGGGACTCAGAAGTATGATGACTAGTTACTTCACATAGAAGTTTCTCACTCCCATTGTGTCATATTTTCTAAATTTGGCCATCTCAAACAACATTAAGTTTCCACACCCTTTTGAATGAAACATATATATCCATATCATAGCCTTATACATCTAAAAAAGAAAGCACCGAAAGTGTAAGGGAATGAAGTATCCCACACCGGTGAAAAAACAATCTCATACCCTTGGGGATTTCTTCCCATGGAGTTAGTAATTTCACATACCATTCGCCCAGTATCGCCATATTCATATGATTACGATCACAAGTATGCCTCAACTTACACTGTCGACTTGGTAGATCCCTTCATGGGTTTCAATAACCAGGAATGTTAGGTAGGTTCCTAGAGATCCTTATGTCGATTCAGTCAAAGAACAAATTGAGGATATACAAAGTAATTGAATTACAAAGTCAATGCTTCATGCCAAGCTATGCATGGTAACAATACTAGGAAATTGTTTATGTTTTGAGCTCAAAAGACACAATCTTCTTAGCCCACTACATAAAACATGCCACTATAGTTGATTGTGCTAACTGACTGAGTGAAATAGTTGTGACCACACCATGATCATCCATGACCCACTAAATGTAGGCCAAAACCAGATAACATTAATCTATTTTTTCTTTTGGGTGAGTTAGATAATGAGAAACAAGATATTACTCGCACCAGCCAAAACCCAATGGTACAACTGGAAGCACCCTCTATGAATCTAGATAAGGATCACCTGCCTATAGGCCAAAACATAAATAAAAAAGAATTAATGACGTGATGAAGAAAAAACAAGAATACTTGTAAAGATTTTGAATCTTAAGGACCTATACATTTCTATGGAAATGCATGAGGCCCTCACAAAATATTTGAAATTACCCCTCTAGTTTGAAGAACAATTAGTAGTTGTAGAATACTATTATGAAAAGAAGGTCAAGTGCACATGAGCCTCAGCCCAGTTGGTGAGGACTCGCTGGGTGAATACAAGAGACCCAAGATCAAATCTGGGTGGAGGTATATTTCTGGGTTACAGTAGAAGTACGGAAGCAGGTATTGTAGTAGACACTGTTCGGTACTATAGCAGTTGGAACTATTCATCCATCTGGGCCTTCGGGCCACCGTTTTGGTCCTCAGGTCCTGGAAGGCTTTCGGGCCACCCAAGGCTTTCAGACCAGTTGATTCTCAAGGCTTTCGGTCCACCTTAAGGCCTTAGGGCCACCCCAAGGCCTTCAGGCCACATGAATACAAGCCCTAGACAGACTACAAAAAATGAGCAGCTCCAGAAGAGGATTCAGAGTATGTTCACTCACTAGAAAATAGCCAAATGGATTGTTATAATGAGAGGGTATGACTATGCCATCGGTACCAGCCTGTGCTTGCACGGGAATCCTATCCATACAATAATGCAAAGGTGGAGAGATATTATCAGGATGCAGATGTTGGGGAGTGGCGGTTCCTTGAAGATAGTCTTGTTGAATTCCGTAAGAACTTCAGGTCATGTAATCTCCTAAGACTATAGACCATGTAATCTCTGAGCCTATGGGAATTGTAAGGGTTCCCCCCCATCCCTTGAAAGGGGGGTTATCAAAAAATCAATAACAAATAAAGGCCTTTAGGACATTCAAGGAAAAAGGAGGTCAAGCATGCAGAGTGGAAGTCCATCATTTCATTCTTCAGAGAAGATGAATGATCTATTTCAATGGTAAACTTCCACCCACGGTACATCACATTACATTTCAATGGAACAAAGATCCATCACTGTCTTGTCGACAAAGGTTCCCTGATCAATCTCATCCCAAACCAGACACTCCGTTATCTAGGACTGACAGACGAAGATTTGAGTCCCTATGGCCTATAGATTCCAGGTTATGATAGGAAAAAATAGATACTGTGTGTTATAATTTGATATAAGACCCAATTTTGAGGCTATGTAGTAAGTTTGGAATTCATTTTTGTCTCAAAGGATACTGCCTACAATGCATTAATGGGTAGACAATGGCTTTATCTAAATCTAGAATTATACTCCTCGTATTATCAATGCCTATTGTACTCCTTCCATGGTGTAATAGGAATTCTTCAAGATGAAGAATCCCCCTTCGGCTTCTATGTGTCTTTCTATCTAGATACTAGCTATAACAATACCAAGGAAAATTAGTTTCAGACCAATGAGGTTCATCACACAACTACTAAAACCATCCCATGGGAACATTTAGAAGAATCATTCATCCTAAAAATTCACCAGTATAAATCCATGAAGTCACACATGGTAAGTATCTTTTCTGTTTTCAATTGGAAAGGGATATGTGTCCCTAAGTACAAGGAATGAATGAATATTATGTCATACTTCTACACAGTCTAAGCTCGAGTGATTCTAGAATCCCCTACACTAGTGAGGTACTAAGATGTTCACCCCATGTCTACCATTGTATGTCATTACAACTTATTTCTTCTATCTAGGATGAAACAAAATAAGCCAAACCACCACCACATTTTTTATATCAATCATGGACCTCATGGTTGAAGGAGTGATGGAATTTTCTTTACAACCTCTATCGCCATGGTCTCTGTAGAGCTAGAGTTCCCCAGTAAGAACTCCACATCTTGCCATTCGGGAAATAGTATCCCCCCTATTTTATTCATCTAGGATGAACCTTCTAATCCCATTGATTACTCTACCTCATATTGTAAATAATATTTGGAAGATGCTCCTTCCACAATCATAGATGGTGTGTACACCACTATCGATGAGTTGGTTCTGGGGAATCTCATCACTGAGGTAGTTCTAAGGCCGTCATTGATCAGTACAGATATAAATATTGTGGAAATGAAGAAATCTATGGATTTCCTATAGATGTAACATGATGTATTTTCCTTAAGGTATGTGGAGATTCTGGTATTATACCCACAGGTTGTCATCCACCATCATGTCCTCACAGTGATTCCTCATTGTTTCAAGAAATATCACAAGAAATTAAACCCTTCTCATGGTTCTATGGTTGAGGATGATGATGATATAATTATTAGATAAAAATTCATCAATTAATTCTAGTACCCCAAGTGTCATTCCAACATAATCCATGTCATAAAGGAGAACATGATGATTAGATTATTATCATCTTTAGTGATCTCAATCTCTACTCTCTGAAGGATGATTTTCTTCTTCGATTGACAGAGATGTTCATTTATGTCGTAGCTTGGTTCTAGAAACTCTCCTCCCAAGATGGATACATTGGAGAGAATCAGATCCATATGGACCATGAGGATGGGGAGTCTACCACATTGAGGACACCAAAAGGGACCTTCTTTTATTAGGTGATGTATATCTCTTTAAATAATACGTGGACACATATTAGGGATCCATGCACCACATATTTAGAATAATTCTCAAATGTTAGTGAAATTAAATATGGATTATTTGGTTTTAAAATTATTCTATTGTTAGGAAAATCCTAGAGATCTCAAAATAGTGTTCAAATTATTCATCTCCTAGAAACTGAAGATAAACAGACTTGATGTGTGTCTTTAGTGTTAATTTTGGGAATTTTCTCAGCTTCTTAATAAGATATAGTGCCATCTATTTTGACCAAATGTAGATCAATGAGATCAGTAATATTACTCCTTAGAGAAACCTAAAGGAGATCTTAGGCCTTCAAGGCCACTTAGCCTACTTGAAATAATTCATTGTGAATCCTACAAGAAAGACTAATTCCATTTCTAAGATCATATAGAATGGTACCATCAACTAGTGGGATGAATATTTGCATGATACCTTTGAGAAAATAAAGCATTACCCTCTACAAAATATTCTTTTATTTCCTCTCGTCTATGATAATCCTATAGTACTCTACGTGAAAACCATGGAGTGGTCCCTTTTCACCCTTATCACTCAGGAAAACATTGAAGTCAGATATAATAGTTTATACTATCTTAGTCTCATCATCCATGACACAAATACCATATATTCTCCTCTAAGGATGAGGTGACTCATACTTGTTTTCATAATTTATAAATTGTAGCATTATTTATAGAATCTTGAGATACATCTGGTTTACTCAATAGACTAATTGAAGTATATCTTAAATCTCCCTAAGCTTATCAGATGGCTAGAACACATGTTAATGATCCTTTAATTTTTTCACATAAAATTAAATATATAGAAAGCAATCCAATTTTAGTCCTAGGATGACTATCTAGCTTCCCACCTAGATCCTAAAGTGTTTCCTATAGATGTTGATTTCCCTGACCAGGATATCATCTTTGTAGACTAGGATATGCCTTCTTGGAAAATGAATGTTCATGGAGCCTCCCAGAACCCAGTTGGTAGAAGGTTCATTGATCCCAAGATCAACATAGTACGTATATGGATCATCATAATTTCTCCTATATATGCTCTCCTTTCACACTTTTTTAAGATATTAGAAGGCTGAAACAACAATGAGGTAGAGTATTAGGCTCTCATTACTAGTCTTCATCCAAATCTTGAGATTGATGTCCCACTGCTATCATGTAAAGTGTATCTCCAAGTAATTAATCAAACTAGTAAATGGAGATTATATCATAAAAGGCCAGAGGTCTTTCCCATTTTAGAATTCACTCTCTAGATGGTTTCCTAGTTCCAATCACAACTAAAGGTTACACATGCTCCACATTCATAGAATGGTTGAGTTGAAACCATATCCAGTCTGACGACCTCTCTTTTATAGCCTAACTATGATGATATGTATATACTCATAGGTCATCAAAGAGTCATTTCACCCATTGTTATAGATGATGATGACAAATATCAAGTGAACTAGCAGTCAGCTAGTGATTCTATGTCCAGAATCCTAGGCTCTCCACTATTAGTGAAACCTCAGATTGGATAACCCCATTTGTGTAGTATCTTCATAATTGTATCCTCCCACCTGATAAATCATAACATTATAAAATACATTAGTGAAAAGATCCGTTCACGCACTATAGTGAACCAAACCTGATGAAATATCTCTATATAAGTGGGTTTGATAGAATTATCGTCCATTTTATTCCAGGAGATGATATTACACAGGTCAAACAAGAAGTTTATACTGGTTCGTGTGGTGTAAATTAAGAAAGGTTGAATCTGTCCCATTAGATTCATAGGTTGGGATAATACTAGCCCTCCATTTTACATGATTTCATCGAATATTCCAATAGGTTTCACACAAGACAGATTCATGCCATCTTTTTTCTATCGACCACCAAATCCATTCTACAATAACATATATTCCTAAAAAAATTCAATATGGGGACTTGATGTTGTGCGAACTTACCCATAAGAAACAACTCTCTAATGTAGGTTCATTCTAACCAACATAGAATTTTTCTTGATGTAGGACGTATTGATTCCTGTCAGATAAGTCAATGCCTGATCAACGATAGAATTTGTGAGCACTGACATCATTCCACGATTCTGAGTTCATCACACCATTCCCGTTGATAACAATACCAACATCATGGATGACGAACTGGAGAAGGTGTACACTAAGTAAAACATCTGGTCTGACTATACTTTCCCCTTAAATTAATAGGAAAATGGATAGATTAATGCATTTAAAAAAATCCTCTTGAACATACCATAGAACATTGTTGGATAGAGTGAGAATAGTTTTCCAGAAAATATCCCAAATTAGCTTTGGGCCGATTAGAAGAAAACTAAAATTTCCACCCAGGTTACTCCTTATTCCCTATGGTATGGAATCAATTTAGTCCAAATAATTAAGATTTAGTTTTCATTGATCTAAATAACTATCTATGAATGGAGGACGCTAGAAAAAATAGAAAATTTTTATATTGATTATTTATAATCCCTCAAAGATAACATGATCAAGGAACTACAATATCTAGAGAGGCACCATAACAATATAACAAGGTCATTAATTAAGAAGGATTTCCAATGATTATTCCCCTATGGTGAGACTGTATTGGCTCTCATATATCTAATGATTCCTAGAAAGAAGCATCCACTATTGAAGCCCCTGTGGGAAGGGCCTTACATCATTCAAATGGTCTTCTCCAATGGTGAATCCTCTTGGATCACCATATATGGAGAGTACATCAATCCACCAACCGATGCTAGTTTTCTCATGTAATACATTATGTGAAGACCCACCATAGACCATGTTTCAGGATGTTAAATTGTATGACATATAGCATCCCCATTGCACGATGATAAAATGCATAGCACCCAAAAATTAGATGTGTGTTGTTAAACTATGTTTCCTTAGTGGTCCTCTCTGCATGACCATAAAAGGTACATACCACTGTCTTAGTCACATGACAATAAACTTTATTTTGGAAGTTTTTTAGTTTCAGGATTTTAAAATGCATAACACCTATCATACTTACCGTATGCTATTAAATCTCATGTCCACATCATAGGAACACAACATTAAACTAGTCACATGATCTACACATTATTAACTTAAACTAGTATCCTATGGTTCATGAAGCATGACTTTAAAATTTTGTCATAAGGTTCAAACTCCATGTTCTTAAACTGGGAATCACATTCTATGCATCGTGATTTTAAAAAATCGATGAGCCTTTGGGGGAAGATGTGGTGTGGCATAATGCCTCATATTCCCTTATTCACATCGATTTTATTACTCATCTATGATGCATATGTATATTTTTTGGAATCATCATTCCCAAGGTCAAAAGTCTATAACCTAAACTAAGAGACTATAGTATGTGAAACATGACCTTAAAATGTTTATATATCTCATCTCTAGGAACATAAACTAACAATCCTTGTCCATGAATCAATACTTTAAACAATATTCTGGTTTTATTCCTGATGTGTTGTGTGGTGGTGGGCCTCCTCATCCCTCATTCACATCAAGTTGGTTACTCTTCCACCCTACATGCATTCCTCTGACGCAAGTCCTCTGATTGGCCTGAGATCCATGACCCTAAACTGAGATCCAATATTCCAAACATCATGAATCGAAATGATTTTAATATTTTCTATGGAAGATTTATTAAGGGTTTTGGACTCCTAGTCCCCCATTCATATTGCATTTTTTATTCCACCATGTGACATATATCCCCATAAGGTGCTCCCCCTTTTCATGGGGAAATATTTAATTAATTTAAAATAATACCCTCTCTACAGTCAATGTAGTATGACTAAAAACAATTTTCTTGTCACCCCCTTATATTTCACATGACATGTGGGCCTTCCCAACCCTCATTCATGTAGTGTTAATACCCTTTCAAGCCATACCAAACTCCTTTTGGAACACCATGGTTCAACCCACATGATCCTAAACTATTCAAAGAAACCCAAATCATAATGAATTATAAGTACATGAAGGTTCCTCTCTATGCAGTCTTGTTTTTTGGTGGGCCTTATTGTCCCTCATTCATTCAAATTTTTTCATTTCACTGCATGAAACATGTTTGTTTGGGGTACCCATCCTCATATTTCCAAAATATATAACTTCAAAATATGTGTCCCATTGTCAATGCTCAATGTTAAACAATGATCTTACCCCATCATAAATTTATATGAATACTTCATCATAATAATATATGATATTTAGCCTATATTAAATTGTGATGCCTCATACGATACATATGGGATGGTTAAAAAATGTTACCCCAGGCCTAAAACATGGGATGGCCGACAATAACCATGGGATGCCTATAATTACCTCATTAGATAAGATCACACTTATCGTTGTTGGTCTCTTACATCAACATGTTTATAAACTATGTGTGGATTGATTCCCCTCCTTATATGATGTTTTCAAATGCTCAGGCTTCTCATATTTAGACCCTACCACACATTCATTCTCTCACTACACCATTTGAATTACAATCAATTCATGCATTATGACCTTAAACTCTATTCCATTCTTATTAAAGTGTGTATGTAGAACATGATTATTCTAAGCCTCATTCATGACTATTGTTTCTCTCACATACCATATATATACCCATGGAGGGATTATGTTTCATGTATTAAAAACATTTTTAATCAAAACTATCCATTATGGTCAAGATTGTATGACCTTTAACTATGTGTGTTACTATCTAGAACAATGTGTGGCTTGATTCCCATCATTATAGGATATGTTTCCATGCTCAAAATTATCAACAATAATATTATTCAAAGATTCATACAAACAATTTTCCACATTCCCTCATTCTGGTTTGATCATTATGACCTAAAACTAATTACTTCCCCCGATATTGGAATCATGACAATAAATTGTGTGCAAGTATTATCATCAATGTGTGGTGTAGAGTTGGGCCTCACAATCCATCATTCATGTCATGTTTCTCACTCTACCACACTACTCATATTCCATTTTAGGAAAACCCTATATAGTCCAAAAATGATGACCTTAAACTAAGAGATCAAGGTCAGTACTCAATGATATGAAACTATAATCCATGGTCTATGCAATATGACTTTAAACTATTTTCAAAACCCATATTTTTATACCACTTTTCGATATTCCCCATTCTACTATTTGGGTCTTTCTTGGTTTAGATTACCATCATCTATAAAATCCAACCATAACACTTCACAATAATAGTCTCATTTCATTTTGGATCACTTCCCATCCTAAGAAAACACCCTACCAGGTCTCTAGTAGAAAATAATTAATCATGCATTTCAAATGTGTTCAAGAGTGGAGCCAACATTTGTTCTCCCCATTATTTACTAGCATTGTTATGGTCCCTGTGATTTTTACATGGTCAAAAATTAATCCTTACTCACTGGTCACAACATTTATCCTTGATCTTGAATGTATTTATTTACCTCCTTTATAACCCTCTATATAATTGTGGAATTACAACACTCTTGGTGTTACCTCTTCATGCATTTGCGCACATTGAGTAATATGGACGGTGTCACTAGGAACTTCTCAACCCTGCATATCATCACCCCTCAATTGTGCTTCCTCATGTCATAAATCCTCTAATTAGTATTCCTTGTTTTACATACCATGTATGAATCATGTGGGATTATATGTTCTTTTTGGGTGTGTAATGATTTGGTCATGCTGCATAAAGGAGACCCAGGACCAAACTCTGCAACCTTTTAATAATATTCCATGTCCAAGAGTTATGACATTAACCAATGTGAAAAATATCATAGGAATGAGTGGTGTGGTGATGGGAACCTTTGTTCATTATTCACATCTGGTTTCCTAACACTTCAAATTACACAAATCCATTTGGTGCATGTCATGGTATTAGAATTATGACCTTAAACTATTTGTAACAATTATGGTCCAATCTTGGAGACCATAAAATGTTTTTTCCCTGCTTCCTAATAGTTGTATTGTAAGAAATTCTCTATTGGATCATTCAGGTCTATTTTATTTCCTTCATTCCTCACAAGTACACTTGGAATAAAAACTTATTTAGTCCATGCACCATGACTTTAAACTGGTTTCCCAGTGTCCATTAAACATGAATTTAAGTTGTTGTCCATAGTTTAGGCCACATGACCTTAAACTATGTGTAACGTCTTTGTCACATGATTTAATATTTTGGTACATGTCCTAATCACATGATGTTAAACTATACTACTCATATTACTAACTATATAATGTTAAACTATGTATTTATCATCCTCAATTACTTGATAGAAAACTACAAAATATTATATGCCCTTTCATGAGCGGTCATATTCCCTGATTCTATACATATATCATATTATTCACATTTCATCTAGCACTCAAAATCCGAGATGATGATCCCATGGATGATGGGTTTGATTTTTTTTCACACCAATACACATACAACAATGTTCTCTATGCCACAATGGTTTAATCCCATGAGTTTTAAAATCCATTAAAACATTCCCTCACTCAATTTCAATGCTTTTGATGCCCCCAAATTGGATCCACACCCTTTTCCTTGTCTAAAGGGACCTAATAATATCATGGTCTCTGGCCATTATCGATCTCCTCAAATAAGGTAATAATGATTTAGATTACATTGGTGAAATTACAAGATAGAATTATGAGATAGGTTCCAAGTTTCGAACATGGTCAGCGGTTGAACATTGTATGTTTGTAACCATTATAAGATAATGATAAAGATGTTGATTTTTCAAAAATGGTCTACAATTATATTTTATCTCCATTTCATTCTACTTGAGTTCCAAATTTTCTGAACTGTGATTCATAGTTCACATTCCCCTTTTTCTGAATACTATTTAGCACCCCTAGCATTATACCGTCTATGAACTATAGCACGTTGGAAAAGTATGTTGATTGTTCTGAGGGAAGTGTTTTACAGCCACAACCTCTCTCATCCTGAACACTCTTAATGTTTAGTTATCAATAAAAAAACTATTTCTGATTGATTATTGTCTTGAATTCTCATATGAAATGTAATCATGTGGGCATCCCTTTTTTCTCACACTGATCTTGACTCAAATGATCCTAGTGATTGTTCCTTGTTTTTCTCACCAATATGATCATAGTATGATAATTAAATATGTCAATAAAAGGTTCCATTCACACAATAATGTTTTAAAACAAAAAATATATATTTGAGAATTATAGAGGGTCATCCTGATGATTGTGCCTCTCTTAAGTCTTGGAATAATTGACTATATGGATCTACAACAATGATTGAGTAATACAGCCCCAACAACCTCTGGTGTGTGGTCTAAAATGTTTTCTTCCACCTCTTAAGCTTTATTTCATCCTAATTTACCTCTAAAATAAATTCATCAACCCTAATCTTTTCTTCTTCCTTCTCACCTTAGAAGACAACAATTTGTGATGTCTCCTACTTAATCTCCCTTAGGCTTCCTCTATATGCGACATTAGTTGGCTCACGACCTCTGAGTGAGTGTTGAGGAATTAAGTACAATCATTCATTTTTTGATCCAGATGATGGATATTTTTATTTACTTATATAATGATGATAATTCTTTCTTACTTTTATTGACACCAAAAAATGTCCAAATGTCAGATTCCATCATGCATCTGCTCGATGAGAACGTCGTGGACCAACGCCTTAAGACCATAAGTTTCCCCCACTATGACTCACAGATTTCACATCCAATGGAAAATAGACTCAATATGGTCCACTATTTATAATTATAGAGTATTTTTAAAGAATAATTTTATTCACTTCCACTCTATTCACCATATTATGTGATTATATTCATCCACATCAGGGTTAGAATCTTCCATATCTTCAAGAAATGTAGGCTCATACTCGAGAAAAACTGCAAGAAGGTCAGAAAAAATATCATCCTCATGCATCCTCTTAGATGGAATAAGATATAGATCATGAGATCTATCATTCTTAGTCAACCCTTCCTCAGAATCTTCACCCTTGTTGATCTCGTGTTCTTCCCCACTAGTGGCATCACTCATACCAACATCTGAGGTCCCTTATCCGATACCTAACCATATTTGAAACATGTAACCAAAATTAAAATGTCTCATTTTTGTTTGATCACTGGATAATGTCCCCATAGATGTCTAAGAAATGTTCACTCACTAGGTGTGCAACATTGAATGCACTTCATGGAAAAAATAGAAGTAATCCAGATCAGAAAATAAAATGTATGGATTTGGGAAAGTGAAGGAGTTACAAAAGTACAACATCAATAGGTTGAGTTCTTGAGTCATATTAGGTATTTCCACCATAGAAGAACCTTCAAAATTAGTTTTTATTTAAATTAGAGGAACCATTCCATATTGTGTATATTTAAGGGGAACTACATGAGAAAACACACACATTGACCCAAAGGCTCTGAGAAAATCTATTTACAGAAGAATGACATGTTATATGATTTTACTTTGAGGTGGTGTAATTTTGATGATGAGACATATTGATCAAACCGAATCTATAGTCGTAGGCTCTTCCATTGGTATTTTATGTTGTGGTCCCCCATAGATAATAAGGAGGACCTATGGTTTTGTAGTTATCACCATGACCTCATTGACTAGCCCATTAGCCACTTTATCCTGAGTAGTTGGCCTCAGAATGTGATCCTATGAACCCTTGCTACACCTTCAACCCAACTAGTAGGATCCCCATTCCCATTATCAAGATGCTTTTGGATATGATAAGTTTCAATTCTAGATTATGGATAATGAAAGGGAAATGATCCATGTAGGTGAGTATGTTAAGTCTTACCTAGAGAAACTCATCCATGTCTTCCCATAAGGCACCAATTTTTACAATTTGTCAGGGAATATTATGATGAGAATCTATTCCATAGGATTTTCCATCAGAAAACTCATATGCCTCTTTGTCAGTTGTTTCCTCCTTGAATGTCAAAATTCCAACAATTATAATTTATTAATGATCTTACTCATCGCCAATAATCACCCACATGGGGGTGTAAAGAGATTCATAATCCCCTCGATGACATGCGTAGGAATCCATATACATTATATATAATAGTATCTGGTAGAATCTATCCCTATCCATGCTCTGCATTGGACCAAACACTGGTAGATTGATCCCATATCACTTCATCTTCTTCCACATGTCTTCTATTAATAGTGATGTTCAAAGCCTCTTCCATACTGTATAGAGAGGGGGAAATAGAATTGGAATCAAACTATAGTTGGTATATAATCTTCACACAAATATCCTTCCTTGATTTATCCTACGTTTTATTCTAATACCATTACCCTCTAGGAGGTAAGGGTGTGATCGCACCTTGTGATGTCCTTGCCGTAGTTCCATCTTGTGATACCTTATATTCTTGGATCGTCCCTCAGGGAAGTCCTGCTTGCATCCTCGTTGCTCTAACTCCCCACTCACCTATTCGAGAACCTAAATGAAACACTTTAATATTGCATCTAGAAATATAGGGAACCAGTGGTCATTATAGTCCTCTAATCATGCAGTGTTGAAATTGCTTGGTAGTAGCATGATTGTTTCCCTTGATCCCAAATTCAACAAAATTCACAATATATAATGAAGTATACATGGTTTTTTCTCCTCATGCCCCATGTAGTCTATCATTATCCATCTCTAAAGTCACTCATACTATCTAGAAAAGTGGGAAGCTGTGTACTGCTCACTAAAAATGTGTTCATCGATCCTGGACACTATCTCCCCACCTCTGAAAAACTACTTGTATTCCCTCTGTCCCCATTATCCTTGTAGTTTTTCCTCCATTGGACAAAATTGCATTAAGAAAGGGTGTATATTCAAGTTCACATGGTTTCCAAAATGAACAGTGACCCCATCATCATCATGAATCACCTGCCATACCCTATAAATATTCAATTGGGATGGTCATTGACCAGTGTTTAGTTGGATGGTGGAGTTATGGAATTAATAACCTCTGAGGGGCACGGTGATTCAGAAATTTAAGAATTGTAATGGGATATATATTATCCTCATCATGATTCCATTTATAATAAGGCCCAATAAGCATCAGAACTGGTCTCGTATGGGTACCCCCAAATTGAATCTATTTATGAAAGCTAGAATATGTTCCATTACCAGTTTCTCTTGGTGTATTCCCATCCACATGTCCCTGACCAGTAGTATACAACCACTCATGAATGAGGATATAAATGTAGTGTAGTGGACCAAAATATCCTAGCCTCCTACCATATTGTACCCCTTTTTCTGTAATATCCCTTCGATGAGAATCAGCATGTATGATCATGGCTTCCTCCTCTAAAAATTTTTTGGGCACTTTTTTACTCACCCTGACATCCTCACATTCATGTCCTTATTCAAAAACATTTCATACCATTCTATGACCAGAATTTCCCTATGAAAGAGGATTTCATGGCTTAGATTATGATTCGATGCATGTAGGAGATGTTGAACTAGGAGGTGAGTCTACTGCCTATCATTCCAGACATTCTCTGAATGAATAAACTCATCATACTAGAATCCTTCTACTGTAATCCCACTGATTTATTAGATGCCTTAAAAGATGATGTTGAATATCCCGTTATGAATATATAAGATGTTTTTAGCAGAGGAGCATTGGGTATGGAACACTGGTTCCTACTCCCATTAATGATAAAAGTGGAATAGTGACATCCACACCACCTCATATATTTTGACGTGGAACAACCCCATCCCATATTCTAAGCATGTGTAGTGTACCCTATATGCCTATAACCAATCATAGGTAATGATTCTGCAAGACTGGAGGTCCCATTCCTTATGCCAGCCTAAGCTGTTAACCCATATTGTACTTTGGAATATGGTGGCCTAGTGGACGGAGAAGTATTATACCTCCAAATACTCCCACATTACTATACTAGTCCCCCCATTTGGTACATAAATGGTATTATCTTCATCTCCCCATCTAGTGAGGTAGTTAATAGTGAAAATCCAGTGATTGATATCATATTTGTGTGCAAACCATAATTGTAATATGTCAACATTTAATGCTTGGATGACAAGATCATTCAAAAAACAAAATATCCATATTAGGAGATAGTATCTTAGTGAATAGATTCTATGAGCTTCTATCATTATGGTCACAAGAATCTAATTGTCTGACATAATACTCCTAGCCTGAGAAATCTAAGTATTTCTAGTCATTTCAACTCTTTAATAATATATAATGTCCTCAATCTCAATAGAGTTATGTTAGTCTTACCTTCCAAATGTGTTTGAAGAGTCCAAGGAATGTAAAAATACGATAGAGGCATGGCACCTAAGAAGCATTAGTGAACACATGTATTACCACATGAGTGAAAAATCAGTGTCTTCTCGAAAATATATATGTTCAAAAGAGATATTCTGTATGAAAGAAGTGGTTGATCCTTAAATTTTCACATAAATTTTGAGACTTATGTGCATCAGAGAAAAGTTGAATTTCTCAATGAAAGTAAAAGTGTCATACATGGCCCCCTCCACCTATTTAAAAATGAGGAACCAAGTTTGGGTATACACATAATAATTTTCCATGTCAATTTATGATTGTTTTAGAGACATTGAAATTCATCCCTCTCTCTGATGTTTCCCTTAGAACCTAACCTTCTGGTCCCATTTAATCTTATAATCCAATAGCTGGCATTTTTTTTGCAATGAAATTTCAGGTAAAGATTCACATGAACAACTATAGGAAAACTGAATCCATCATCTGACTCAATAGACCACTATGGGAACAGTAAGGATGGCACATTTATCTTTCATCACTTCTGCGGAAGGCCAAAATCTGTACATAATAATATTTCACACCAAATACAATGAAATTTATTATTCCTCCCATAATGACCCCATGAACATCTAATGAATCTGCACACAAGATATTGAGGTTGCGCCCAAGGGACTAAATCTAAAATAATGTCCATTGCACGATGAAGGTGATATCAAAGGATGCATTCCTCAAAAGACTACCCCTAAAATGGATTATGTGACATGGAAAACATATTTTATAACCAAAATCATTCATTCCAATCACCAAATATATTTTTTTGTAAATTTAAGCTCATCCTCCCCTATTGAAAGTTATCCTCTAGAAGAATAAGCATCACTCTATTGTTTGTATAACTGATCATTCACAACATCATGAAATCATCAAAACTCTAAGTTAGATAATCTTGCATGAATGGTTCCCCATGGGTCGACCACTAATTGGGACCATTTTTGGATAATAATCTCACATAATTTTTCATCCCATGTTGTGTTTGTGAAAATTCAACTCTTATGAGAAACCCGCGCCTTTCACACAAGACCCGATATTGCGTAAACCCTTCTTCGATTTTCAATATCTAGAGCATGAGTTGGAACACCATGATTGGGAAAACCCTGTGTGAAACACCCAAATATTTCATGAAAATATTGTCTGCACCACTCTAATCATGAAGGAAACAACGTCATGTCCCCTCTTGTGGTGCCTCTTGTGCATTCGTTACCTTACCTATTTCATTTCAATATTGGTACGCTAACACTTATTGATTTTTAGTATTATCATGCTAACATAGACCTCATGATTGACCAATACTCTACATCATTTCACCCTATAATTTATAAATACCTACCCATACCATAGGAACATGATCTATGGTCATGTAAACCTAAGGTTTGAGGAGTGTCCCCCCCCCCCATTCGAGCTACATGACATTAAAATAACAATTCCTAACTTCCTAAAAATGACATTAAATTGGGACCTTACCCTCTGCAATAATCCTAGGATGAAATGTGTGTGACTTTCATGCGATGGTATCTACACCACCTACCCAGAAATGGAATGAGATCCTCTTAAAATGGGAAGACATCCTTTCCACATGGAATGAAATCTTCCTTTTGGATGCTTCCATGTGTCAGCCCCACTCAATCTATCATTGGCACTACTTTAGCGACATAAGCATTAGGTCTACTAATTCTTCTTGTTTCTCAAACGGATCATGAATCCAATGGGATTACAGGTTTCTAGAGATCTTGACATCCACCCCATATACAATATGTGACCTCTCTATATAATAATCCCCAACATTCATCCATATTGTCCACATTCATTTGTATGCTCCATCCATATGCTCATATAGGTATCCACCTTAGGAATAAGCCTGTGAACATTCCAAACTCTACTGGATTTGATTCCCAATAAATTGGGATACATAGGAATCCTTCCTCATGACTAAACCCAATATCAACATTCATCTTGGATTTTTCGAGACCACATACCTGGTAAGATAGTGCCCTGCACCTGGGAGACCACATCTCCTCCAAGTCTCTCCGAAAACAGAATTAGTAATCCCCACACCATCTATCCAAGATAAATTATCTTGAAAATGGATGCTTTGATTTGTAATCCCTTCACTATACCTCATCGATTCTTCTTTCATGAAACGAGCATCTTTACTACATAATGTTAATATTCCTTGATCAGTCATGTTAGATGATCTTAGAATGTGTCATTGAACAACATGTGTTTTCATCCATACCTTATAAGAAGGGTATGTAGGATTCTTATGGGAGGGAAATTCCCAACCAAAGGAAAACCTTGGTGCTCTTTCCTAGGGACTTACCTCTCTGATCTGCATCCGATGAGAATTTTGATCTCCTCCATTATCCACCCCAAGGGTGTTCTGATCAAAATTCATTGTGTGGAATATTTTATTTTATGGGGAATGCCTCCTAAATTTTCTCACATATGTCATTCTAATCCATTTTCTGTTAGGGTGAGACATCTTACCTTTATGGGACACCTCTAGTATTTTCCTCTATGTTGAACTTGAATTCATTTATCGGTAAAATTATAGGTTATTCATCCCCCTAGGGAAACACCTTCGCGATCTGCCACCATGGGGGTTCTCAATAAATCAACTCAGTCCCCACTAGAAGACAATCATGTTATCCAAAATACATACCAAATGGAAATGTGTCATTCCTAATGTGAAATAATTGAATGATATGCATATATGGTGTCATATACCTCATAAAAAATGTGGGATTAATGAGCGTAAAGATTTTGAATATTTTTTTAATCAAAATCAGATTCCACATGACCCACACATGATTCCATGTGTTTGGCGCCTAAGATGCCTACATGAGATGCCCTCATAGGTGGAAGAATACAATTTTTTGATGTTTATAGCATCCAAACATGCTATAGATTCCCAAACTGACAACTCTATTGATCGAAAGTTGTTGACCATACCAAAAAAGAAAAAATTTCTATACATAATTAGTGTAATTAATATCCATCCACAAATAGATGACATCAGGAATGAGTTCCATGGACAAGAATTAAATTTATAAGGGAGACTCTGACTAGAAGAAAAATTATGAGGAGGAATCAGCATATGAATAAATCTGTATCCAATCATATTGTTTCAATCAAGGAGAATACATCGTTGGTGAATTTGATGAATCATTACCACATTTTGAAATAATAAATTGGGGGAAAAGAAAATTGGAGGACATTAACAGACGAGGCAGTTTCCCCAATGAAATTTCCAGAAACAAAAATCATTGGGGGGAAATACTATAAAATCTTATAGTAATTTAACCCTATAAATTAAACCCCATCGATAAAAATATCTATAGATTATTCTTCCTCATCACATCCTATGTTTCCCATATAGATCATGACATTATTTGGTTTCTTTATTGTTTGACCATCTGAGTGGTCTTGTTTTGCATCAGTTTCTCTCTTTGGTCTAAAAAACTAATTATTCCAAATAAGAGAGATATTTCACAGGTTGTATGAACATTGAGTTAATTTATTATGAATAATTAGGTATGCACATCCTTATAAGAGATAAAAGGAACACATCATGAAATTGATTGAGATTCTATGGAAGTTCTAGGAGATTAGAAGAAACATGATAAGATCATGAATTTTGAATTTATTGACAAATATGAGGCTCTTATTTACCTTATTTTCATTTCTCATAACCTTATTAAATGGATATATTCCTAGAAATACCTTTTCACTGACTTCTATTCCAATATCTCATTAAAATTTTTCATTATATTTTATGTTGACTCTAATTTTAATTAGGGTGTTTTTGAATGGATCTAACCTTATTATCCATTTCCCCAGCTAGATTAGGTCCCAATAGCTTTATTTATCCATCTTCATACCATCAAATTGGATTTTTTGACTTTATCAAATTGAGGGCATCATAGTGATCCATCTAAATTCTTAAGTAAATGATATTTTTTCAATAAAACTAAACTAGAGGAATTGGTTGATCACAACCACATTTAAAATCCATATAAATATATCTGAATGTTTCTTCAATGGTTTAAATTTTACTCTAATATTGATCATATATATATATATAGATGATATGAAGTGAAAAACTTCAACTCCATATTCAATTATAGCAAATGGATTATCTAGGACATCATAGTAATCCATAGATCCTAATCAAATATAATTGAATGTGGTTCTCTATGTAACCTTATACCTTCATTAATTTATAACCTTAAAATACAATAAAGAGTTAAATATTCTATAAATATAATTAAATGTTATGATTTTTCAAGGTGATCAATTACAAATAAAATATAATTATTCCTTTATGATTTTTTCGAGAGTCTAGTGATGAAATCCATAGTAATTTTATCCCAATTCAATTTTATTATGGGTAATGGTTATGAAATTCCACAATAAATCATTATATTATCCATAAAATACTTACATAACGTGAAATGAGATACATAATCTTCAATATCGCTTTTATTTTTATCCCACATTAAATACCCTTTTAGAACTCTATATATATTCATACTTGTAGAATAAATAGAGAAAAATAAACTATGAGATTCACCCAATATATTGTTCTTATATTCTAGTATTGTGAAGAATAATACTCATTTTTTAAACCTTATCATTCCATCATATTCATATTTGAACGTAAGAGTATTTCTAAGCTTCTTTTGTGGTTCCACACTTCTCTTATATGACTCTTTAATCCTCAAATGGATTGATGGTCGAACACTCATATAAGGATGATATGATTGGTCCACATTACTCATGGTTTCATGGATCATCTCATACATATCCATAAAATTTTAACCTCTTTCAATCCCCAGTATGGAAAAAAATATCATGATCTTTTCAGGTCAATGCATCAGACACTTTGTCAACCATTCCATGGTGGTAATGCATTGAGAAGTAATAATCATTAACCCTCTCAATAAATATTCTATGTATTACACTGAAATTTTCCTATGTGAGGGGATAATTTAGTATTTTATGATCCTTAAAAATGTCACACCTTCCAATAAAAAGACAATTCCTATATATCTACATTGACAAAAATTATGGATTCAATCTTCAAATCATAATTTGGCTATTTTTTCTCACAGATTTTCAATTATCATGATGCATAACCTATCACCACATCACTCTATATAGTGATACATCAAAACCTCTTCTTTTATACAACATTATAGATCTCAAAACCATTTATACTATAGATTAATGTGAGTATAGGATTACTGACCATCCTCCTTTTCAACTCCACGAAATTTTACCCACATTATTTTGTCCATAAGAAATTTCCTTCCATACTCATCAACGTGGTTATAGGATTATATTTTCATGATAATTTATTCACAAATAATCAATAATATTTATCCCTCTCATGAAATTTATGGAACGTAGTTACAATTGTCGGTGAGAACCTTGGTAAATAAATTCCATATTTGGAGGATCCCCTAATATACATTACCATTTGATTTTTTTAACACAATAATGAGGCCATATGTTGCCAAAATCCAGACATGTAAAATTAGGAATAAAAATTCGTCTTAGGGTTTTAATCACAATATTCAAATTTTCGGTATTCAATTAATTTCACTTTTATTATATAAGAATATATTCTATAAAAAATACAACAAAAAATATCAAGATAAACTCTAAAGTCTTTATTTATTAGATATGTGAAGATTGAAGAGGAATTTTTATATCCAAATGGAATTATTGAAAATTACTAATACCCATAACTCATATAAACAGTTGTATTTTGTATATCCTTCTTCTCAACCCTTAGTTAATGATATCCAAAAAGTAGTTCATTATTTGAAATGTATTCATATCTATGTAGTTGATCAAACAAGTCATTAATATAGGGTAATTTTTTTTAACAGTGAACCTATTAGGGATGAAATAAAAATTGAAAGGACACGTTGACACATATTTATTATTATAAAAATGAATAGGTGCACCGCATGGTTACACACTTAATCATATAAATCCATTTTATATATTCCCCTTTCATCAATTCCAGTAACATAATTGGGCAATTATATAAGGTTTTTTTGAAATAGGATTATACCCATGTATGAGTTATATTCAAAACAAATCATTATTATTAGGATTAAGACATAGATATTATTCCAGATATACATCAAATAAATCCCAAAAAATATAAACATTTTCAATCTTGAGCTTCTCCCAAACCATTTAAGATAAGTCCCCATCTTTAATTTGAATTATGTGACTTATTACTAAAGTTAATACCATTATATATTCATATTAATTATCATACAGAATGATAATCATATATTGATTTAGAATATATTGCATGGATTCCCTTCATTGGACCATTCTAATGGGTATATGTATATAACAAATCAATTTAAAAAATCACATCAAATATTTCTAGAGAGAGAATCACAATATTTTACATAATATTTATCCTACAAACTTAGATAGAAGAGAATCTTTATAAAGAGATGTGAATATTCTACCATTAAGAGTTTTTAATTCTAATACAATATCTAATTGTTAATGTGATGATGTGATACCCTAAGATAAATCCTCAGATAAACAATAGTCAGTTGGTATAAAATCAAATAAAACATTTGAAGTTCTAGAGTGAATGGTATTTTCAACTTTCACCGAATAATTCTCCATACCCACTTTAGATATGATAGAAAATGTCTTCCCTTAATCTATTTTCTTAGTCATTTTTTAGGCCTACCCAAATCTTTTTCTCCTAGATTATGGAAATCATTTTCATAACTCCAAATCTATCTACATATAAAACATTGAACATCAATGGATGAATCCTTTTTATTATTATTTTCATTTACCAACACATTAATACATTGTTAAAAATCACTAGCTCGATGAATAGACTTTCCATAATTGAGTAACTTCTTTTTTTCCTTCCATAAAATTTTATGAGTGATTTTCCTACCCTTTTTTGGCATGTAGGTGGTTTTAATTTCTTTCTAAATAGGATTTACTAATCTACTTTCCATGAATCTCTATTTTTATATTTTTATTACAAAAAACATAAGAGTAATTTGAGTTCCCAAACACTATTTCTACCTTTAAAGAACATTGAATTATTTCTTCATAGTCACTGAATTCTATTATGTATAACTCCTTTCAAATACTATTTTCTAGGAAACTAAAGAATCAATAATTTTTTCAAAAGGTGGATTATAAAGATATGATTGTTCATTAAATGAATTGTAATGTTTTCTTATTAGGTGCCAATGGATTCATAATCCTTATATTTAGGCACTAAAAAATCCCCTTCCTTATTATTTTAAGGATTTGGGGAATGCATTTATTTTGAAATACCATCTTAAACAACTCTTGTTTCATGTAGTTTATTTCCTCCCCTTGTCTCATGTTTTTTATGCAATTCCCCCACTAATCACAATTTATGTCCAAGTGAAAAACTACTAAGAAAAGTTGATTATTTTCTAATCACTAAAGAAAGAGAAATATATTTTCCATCACATTGACCCATTTATCAATAACTAGAATAGATAGATACCCATAATAGCATGGTGGAAATTATCATATAAATAACTAAGTGACATATTTATCCCTCCTTGGTGTATTCAAAATGGTAGTATGGATCATGTTATTGTTCATATATTGAGATAGTTTACTAAGAATAAGAAAAATATATTGAATCCCTGCTCCAATAATATTTTTTCTCTTGTATGGAAATTCATTTCATTTCATGTTACATTTTTTATTAACATGATCCCTTCAGGTTCCATAAATTAACTAAAACCAATAAGATAAAAAAATTATTAATACATTGTAAAAAAATTAAAATAAAATAATAAAAATGTTTCCATGATATCATAATTTATGACATATTCTTATCAACCTATGATACCATTGTATCAACTAATATAACATGATTAATATTCGAGCAATCAATTTAAATCCAAAAACCACTTCCCACTTTCAAGGAGATCAAAATATGTGAGTTCTACTTTGATGTACTAGGTTTGATGAGACCCATCCTCTATATGAATTAAAGAATATCCTTGAGCTGCTTTAGATTGTTTGGAACTATACAATACAAGGTATCAATAATGGATTAACATTGGACATAAAATCAATATTAGATTAACATGTCAATTTTTTAGATTCTATAATTTTTCAAATATTCCCAAAAATAATTCAACCCATTCTTCACCATCCTAATATCCTTTTGTTCTATTAACAAATATAGAATTTTGGAGATGAAAATCAAGGAATAATTAACCATAGTTCTAATATCCCATGCCTATAATATTAATTATCTGAAAGAAATATTGTTAAAATGGATTTTTTGCAAATAACCTGTTGTAGGTGTTGGATAATTCTCAATAGTATTCTCCAGTACATCTAGTGGTAAAGCAGAAACATACCCCCTTGTAGATGTATTATGGACTTCATTATAGGAAGTTCTATAAGACTACATAGAGTTGACGTCTTCTATTATGTGATCTAACCCACTTTAGAAAATAAATATAGTCATTATGATAATCCTTAATCATTCTATGGGATCAAAAAATGATTCACTTAACTAGTCTACAAGATCAAAAAATGTGTTCCTTGAATTCTAACCTTAACCCAAGGTATACCCATCCAAGAACTAACCCTTGTTTCCATCCCTTAATGTTAATCACAATCATCATATTTACACAAATTCAAAAACATGCTCAGTTATACTGGTTAATTCCAACAATGATATATCACAAAACATGGAAACATAGATATAACAAAAAACAAACTATCTTGAATGGATAGTTCAAATCAAGTCATTTAATTAATCAACCACTATGCATCACTACGACATTTTAATATATCGAATTTCATCCTTCGTATATATTCATGAGTCATAAACATATGTGAAATATCATAAATCATATATAACATCACGTTTATCACCCATAGTGTATTTAATCAATGGTAAAAAACATAATTTACCATTTATGGAATCTCAGATGTTAACTACATTGTATTGGTGAGGTACTAACATAGTTCACCCACCTAGGTCCCAACCATTCTATACCATGTCTAACCTACCCCAACCCAAAGTAGTAGAAGAACAAGTTAGTTAGTACAGATCCTATGATACCATTTTGTAACATCCCGACCCGAACCACCGAGTCTGATCTAGAATCCTTCATGACCTCAGATGTGTATCCCTATACGTAAGGAGATTTTAACTAGTAGTGAGGGTATGAGTCCATCAGTGTTGTGACTATACCATCAATATAATGTAATTGGATCTATAATCAATAATAATCAATATATTAAATAATTATAGTAACATGAAGAAGAGTTAAAAAATGACATAAATGTACTACATATAAAGAATCACCCAAAATTTGTATGAATATCTAAAGGAAATAGTGTAGGTAAATTAAATAAAAAACCATGAATTATATAGAGTTCATCCAGGTCTACTACAACCTCCACATTCCTCTGCATAGCTATCCACCACAGGGTTATTTCCCTTCTTTGGATTCATCAGGAAATCTATAAGAACATTGAAATGCTCGAGTAAGGTGTGAGAATAAGACTGGGTAGGATACCACAAATGTGTCCTTAACTTGATGTTCTCAAGTATAAAATTGTATGTCATAATAATAATAAATGCGAAACAAGAATTGTAACACACAATCCAAAACAGTGCTGCCGTGTGAAAACCATGTTGTTCTGAACCCCTATTTGTAAATGCTTCTTCTCCATTCTAGAAATATATTTTATATCGATAAGTACCGAGAACTATCCATAAGGTTTTTGGTGAGTCACATGAAATCTATAAGAAATTGAGTGAAAATAACCTACTAGGGGTCCACTAGGCATCGAGTAATACTCAAAACCCCCAACACATCAAGTATCTATATCCTACTTGGATTCCACAAGGCATCGAGTAACACTTGGAATAAATAATGGATCATTTTCTATCCACCTACTCATAATCCACAAGGCATCGAGTATATTCTAGCTTAAAAGGTTATCATGTTGTGCTTTCATCATCACTGCAAGTCACGGGTGTTCCCTGTAATGAGTAATCATACCATGATGACCACATATCCAATATACACATACAATTCTACTAGAGGAAAACATTGCAAGTCATATCATGATAACAATGATAGCAAATATCCTAATAAATCTACCAAAATCACACACATCGTCATGGGAATCAAACATCAACATTGAATCAAGATATCACATCAATATCATGGAATCAAATGTCACATATAGTTACCAGGGAAACCCACCCACACACACATGTGATCATAATCTTTCACTATCATCAAATATTACTATGAATCAATCAGATTATGGTAAAATATATAAAAAATTCCAAAACAGGTGAGGAACTTCCAACCTCAAATTCAATGTCATCGGCGATAAGGACAAGCCACCATATCTAGTTTGATACACCTCCTTCTGGCCTAATCATCACATTAATCGATACATCAAGGCTCGAAATTCATCATGGTTTCCTAGAACAAAAACCTAATATTTTATTTCAAAAAAAAATATTACATGTGATAATAGATTCTCTTTATTGGATAATATCTTATAAAGTGTCCCCTACAAATTATATTTTGATAATTCTTTATAGATAACCCCTATATAATTATATTTTGAAATATTATAAAAAATTATCCTTTTATAATTATATTTTGATAATTTAATAATAATTTACATTTTATAATTATATTTAGATAGTTTTCATAAAATTATCTTTTATAGTTATCTTTTGATAATTTAATACAAATTATACTGTTATAATTATTTTATGATAATTTCACATAAATTGTCCTTTTAAAATTATACTTTTATAATTTCTCATAAATTATCTCTATATAATTATACTTTTATAATTATTCAAAGATTATCCTTTTATAATTATATGTTATTAATTTATCATAAATAAACCAATTATAATTATATTTTGATAATTATTCATAGATTATGATTTTATAATTATATTTTGATAACTTCTCATAAATTGTTCTTTTATAACGTTATTTTGATAATTTCTCTTTAATTATCCTTTTATAATTATCTTTTGATAATTTCTCATAAATTATACATTTTAATTAAAAATTTTATAATATAGAAAAAAATGTTTGACAATTTTAATAATTACGATTTGATAATATATTAATTATCATTTGATAATTCTATATAATTATCCTTTTGAAAAATTTTATAATTTTATTCTGATAATTACCACTTACAAATTATCATTTCACATTTATATTGCAATTTTTTTTCAAAAATTAACATTTTATAATTTGATGAAATTATCTTTTAATACTTTTTTGTTCATAATTATTGATAAAATGTTTCATTGTCCTTTGATAATTCTGGAAAATTATCATATGTCAATTTTATAAATTATATCTTGATATATTAATGTGATTTTACTTGTATAAATTATTTTAAATGATCATTTTAAAATGAAAAAATAATATATAGGAATACGTTTCTTCCTTCAAAATAGAAATTGTATTTAGATTTTTCTCATCGACACGAACACAATGGAACAAAGAAGGCATTAATATTGTAAAAAATGGATATGTTATTGAAGAGAGAGGTATGGATTAAATAATACAAAATATTTAAAGAAAATAAACAGCATTATTATTCATCACCATAGTGCCCAAGCTGAAGGAGATACCTCATAGTGCTTCAGTTTTGGTAGAAGGTATATGATATTAGATAAATGGATTCACTAACATGTGGGAATGTGTTTTCTCTGACATATTAGTGCGATTTAAGGGAAGGGTAAAGGCTGATTTAAAGGAATCTGAACACATAATGTTTTTCGAAACCCCTAAATTAAAAACTAGGTTTTGATTAATTGTTCAATCAAAAATTGAATACAGATTCAATTATTTCTCCCATTTAAGACATTTAAGAGTTTCAATATGTCAATGACAACATATTTTGAATCTTATAATAAACCATTAGGTGATAATGGTCGTGCATGTGGGCATGATGGGGAACATGAACATGAATTCTTAAATCTAATTAATTATTTAATATAATAATCGAATAAATTAATTTAAATTAACATAATTTCAATATTTCTGTCTCATATTAAAGTTATACCATGCTTAAGGTAAAACCTGCATTCTAGACCCAACTGTGGTCTCATATTTCTCTTTCGATGTACTGTTAGAGAAATATTAATTATTTAGTATTCAATAAAATATATTGAATAATTAATTAAATATAAAATATTTATTTTCATGGGTGAGGTATCCTAACATCCAACACATACAAATTCCATACCCCACATATGGTAAACACCTTGTTTTGGGACTGATGGTCGTCTCATATTTTTCATACAACACACCATTTTGGATTTTTTCTATTGTTTTGGATAAATTTAATATACATAAAATAATATATTAAATATTTTTATTCTATCTTCATAAATGGTTTACCAGTCTTAAAATCATGCACTAACTCAATGTCTTCCTCTAAAAATATTTGATTGAATATGAAAATGTGTTAAATGGGATTTTAACCTTATAAAACCCATTAACACATTTTATGTTATTTTTCACTGATAAATCATTTTTCACAAATGACATTTATAATATAACAAAAAAGGGATTTTATTCTCTTTGAAAAAATGATGATATTTAACACACATTCGGTAAAAAGGATCTCATTCAGAAAAAAAAAGATTATATTTAATACTTTTTAATTAAATTTATATATGGGTAAAAATTAATTAAAATATCCTTGGATCATAATAACAAATATTATTTAATTTTTTTAGAGAACATAGATATGAGGAAGAAATATTCCATAAAAAAATAAGAGATATGGTTGACTATTCTTGAAAAAATTATCTGAATAATTTTGATTATAAAAGAGATTAAAATGGTACAATAGTTAAAGATTAATGAAATAATTATATTAGATGAAAATTAATGGGATTAATTATATAATTTACCATAATATATATTCACAAATAAATAATCAGGGTTAAAATTTAATTGAAAGATAAATCCCTCACCTCAAGTCTCATATTTCTTCATATGTATTTGGACCTCATTTAAAATAAATATTTATTTATTATAATTATATTAGAAAAAATATAAATATATATATGAGAAAAAATATGATTTACTTATAACATATAATATCCTATTTATTAAGGATTCATTATTAAAATAATTATTTCAAGTGACAACAGCTTCATATTTCATACATGTTTCGGTTCACAATTTATGGTCATTTTACATTGATCATGGTTCCATAATATCTAGAATTTTATGGATTCCATAATTACAAAAAGTGATGATAAAATTAATTATATCACTTTATGAAGATGGTAGTGTGTACGTATGCATCAGTGATGTTTCTATATTTCAAAAGACAAGAAAAATAAAATAAAATATTAATTAAACTTTCTAGAACTAAAATAAATTTATAAACATCATATATGTTCCATATATCCATAATTATATATAGTAATGTGATTTTATTTTTAAAAAAAGTGCATCACTTCATGGAGGTAAAAGTCCACACATATGCCAGAGAGATTCTTACTTTTCTGATATGTTGAAAAACAGTTTGATAATGGTTGTTCAATCGTAATAATAACAATTCAGATTATAAAATATAATGAATTAATAATTTTAGAAAATATACCATATATTTATAACAGAAATAAATAGATATAAAAGTTAATTTACTTAGTTAAGATTCATACATCTTCATTGAGGAACCTCATTTAAATTTCACCTAAATCCTTGAAAGGATGAACTTTTGGACATAAAAGAAGAAATAAGTGGTAGGTATCTATGATGATATTAATTTAACATATGACCAATATAGTGTGATCAAACAATGTGAACAAACAAAGATATGATATTCCATATTATATGTGAAGGGAGGTAAACCCTTGGAATAACATAATGTATTAAATTAGAAAAAATAATTTTCATGACCAATTTTATTAAAATTGATATATTTTGAATATAATATGAGGATGACATAAAATTATATAATAAAATAAAATTTATAAAATATTATTAGATTTTTTTAAAATTGTATCACTTAGTTTTAACACAATGTTTACCCTCTTAATGATTACCATGATATCAATGTGTTTTTCTATTAGGGGCCATGATTATTACTATAAAATGCGAGTTACCCATAAGTGTAAAATTGCGGACATGAAAATCCCTTTTTTCTATTAGGGCCCGTGATTATTACTATAAAATGTGAGTTACCCATAAGTGTAAAATTGCGGACATGAAAAGCTATATTATGATAAATTTGTAAAATAAACATGTTTTTAAAAAAAATTAAAGCATTAAATAAAATATTATTTAGCAGAAAACACCATTGAAGTAATTTTCAATATTATTCATATAGTTTGATTTTAATGAAAAAAGATAGAAATTTAATTCATATATTAACTTATTTAAAATATCAATAATATTTTATATTTATCTCTAAAACTATTAGAAGAAAATAATTCATCCAAATTTTATTTATTTATGTATTTTTTTTAAAAATAATTTAAATAATTTTTTCATTACATGAACAAGTATTGTATCTTCCTTGCACGAGAATTTAAGGTAATTATTCCATCACCAAAAATTAGAAATATATCACCATGAAAAAAATACGTTATTTTTATTATAGTCATTTATAAATGAATATATCCACCTTTTATCCTTAAAAAAAATACCACAGATATTAAAATAAAAAGAATGAAATATCCTATTAATTATTTAATAAAAATAATATTAAGTTAATTATTAATGAAAAAAGGTACTACATTTACATTTATTGTATTATTATATAATTGTGGTCGATATAAAATAATTTAATAGAAATAAGGAATGTTTTAAGTATATTTTTAAATTCATGTCACATTTTTTAACAATAGTTACTCGAATTATCCATACCGAGAGGAAAAATATTTTCTAAAAGTACTATTTATTATGAAAAAACTAAAGTTAACGAATTTTAAAATTTTAAAAGTATGATATCAAAAATGGAATCCATTTTTAAGTATTATGTTTCTATAATTAACATTAATTTTTTTTTTAAATAAGAACAAAATACACAACCAAAATCATTTTTAGGAAAAAGTTTTTATGTGTGAAACTAGATTTATTCTTTTCCCAAAAAAATAAAAGTCGTTAGATGAATGTTAAAAAAATTCATGGAATATATAGTCTATAAAAATAATTAAAATTATTCCTAAATAATTATTAATTAAATTCATTATGGTAAATACACTTTTATTATATATAAATATTCTAGAAAAACATCTCTTTTTTTACTTTCAAATAATTGTATTAATTCATAACTAATGAATTCATTATATACATGTGTAAAAAATACTTTTCATGAGATATTTTTTCCTAATCAAACTCACCAATATAAAGGATGGGTGATAAAAAAATAATAATTCAATAGCATTTCTTAGTTCATTTAAACCTGGTTTATCATGTAAATGAAGTCCTGAATGAAATTATATTTATTTAGATAAAAATATATCATAAAATCTATAGGTGTTATGATATTATCATTCAACTGTTTCTTCATTCAATAATATTTTTAATTATTATCCCATTATATAATTTTTTATAATTAGTTTTATTAATCATTATGCATTGTAATTATTTTTATCTTTATGATGAAGAATTATTATTTCAATCGTGTTGAAAACATAAATCTTCATCATGATATTTACTGGTTAGACCTTAATTTTTCTTAGTAGTCATTATTTCATATACCTCATGAGTTATTTAGAAAAATGAATGTTAATAACAAAAATCATATTTATTTATGAAGGAAACCATAATAAAAATTAATACAAAATCTAAAAATAATGATTATTTTTCAAAATTAAATTTTTTTAATGAAGTTTTCTACATTATTTGTCTCAAATATTCTTCCAAGATGGATATATGCATTGAAATGTTAAACCAAATTAAGCGAATTCAACATTGAATATATTTATAACTGATATTTTAAGAATTTTAATTTTCTTAAAATAATTCTTTTATCATTACTTTTAATCAATGTTGTTAAAAATATATTTACTAAATCCCATAGAATTACATCACCTAAAACCCCGATATTAAAGACCTATAAATAATCGATGTAAAAAAGCTAGTTTTAGTATTAGTGTTTCCAAATGGGATGAAGATAATTTGGATTTCCTCAAACATTTATAATAGATAATGGTACTAAATTATCATGAAAAAAAATTACCCATATTTTTTATTGGACACCAATGTAGATATGTAAAATACTCGAGGTGTGTTCCCGATCACCCCTGACTGACCACTAGTTTGTTGGTCTTAGAACATAACTAATGGGAATGATTTCTTCCTCACATAAAAATAAAAACATGTAACATTCAAAATCCATTTCTAATACTAAAAATAATTAGGGTAACTTCAATAAATAGAAAAATAAATAAGCAATCATCACATAACTAAACAATAAATAAAAAAACCCTAACGGGATCCCAACCAAAAGGTTGATATATAAACATCCCTTCTGAAAAAATATCTCAAATAAAAATTATATCAATGATCTGTATGTGAACCTTGATCACTCTCGACGTCCTAAGAAACCCACTATAAAGAACCTAAACACGAGTATGATGACCAAATCTAGTATCTAGAAAAGAAACCATAAATTATATATAGAGAGAGTAGTGATTATAGGCTTTGAGCGAAATTGAGTCTGGTAGGTATGTACCAAAATGTTTTTTAAATTCTATAAAAATGATATTTCATTCATTACAAAATATAGTTTTAATATAATAAGGTATAAAATACACCTTCAAATTCCAACATTTTTATAAACTTCAATTTCATTATCATAAATGAAATAAATCACTCAAGCCCATTTATCAAGGCCTCAACCCCCTTTTTATTCTAATCACATGATTTAAAACTAGTATTTAAAATAATCATTGAGAACATTTAATGTAATTAATATTATTTGATGAAAAATAACATTTTAAATCCTTTTTAAAATGTTACATTATCCTGACATCCTTCTTAAGGCTCATTGAAACAATATAAAGAAACAAGACAAAAAGTATAACCAATAAATAAGTCTTTGGAGAATCACATGAATAAAAAAGAAGATTAAACATCATTCCCTAAGTCAAAATCAGACTAGGAAAAGAATAAATAATTTTCCTAAGGATAATAATCAGGTAAACATAGGAAATTATTAAACTTTACATGTAGAAACTATAGACAAACACTATTCAATACACATGCCTATCATCATATTTCAATGTCTATAGCCAACTGGTTTCCATTAACTAGCATCCCAAAAGGAACTCCCCTTTGGACATTCTATATCATAGGGGATCTATTTCATCTAATCTAGGCCTATTTTTAACTATCCCTCTTCTTTAAATAAAACAAAAAACATCCCCATATATGTTAATTAATAGGAGATGAGAAATCATAGTCATCATTGAATTAAATGGTGTAAATGTCATTTATCCTCCAATATCCTTGCATGAAAACCTCCCTTTATATATCAATTTTATCAAAAACGATTTTTACCACTCTCTATGAATAATCTATATGAAGAAAAATCAATTAGGGTATCACGATAGACTTACATGCATGCACACTATACGAAAATCATTCTATATATGAAATGAGCCCTCACAAAAATGACCTATAAAGGAAATTTCATCAAAAACAAAATCAGAAATTCCAATTCAAAATGTATTTTAAAATGAAAAAATTTATATATATTTCTCAAAATATCTTAAAATAATTCATAAAACTCATTTCAAAATCCGTTAATGAACCAATAAGATTTTTTTAAAATCACCAAAATCTCAAAACCCAACCTTAATATGTAATTGAAAAATAAATAATGGCCAAGGAATTGTAAAATTACAAACTTGAATTAAAAAATACATTCAACTTTTTGAAATACTTGAAAAATTCATGAACCCCATAAAGTACCTAGTTAATAAATAATACTAACTAGAAAAATTACTCTATCCTTTATTAATTTCATCTCAACTACGATTTATAATAATAAATAATTAAATAGAAAATTTATAAATATTAACAGTAAAATTACATTAAATTTTAATAAATTACACAAAACAATAATTTTTTTAATTAAAATAAATGCATAATTCATTGCCTTTTGATGTTTGATACTCAATCAAGCATCAAAGAAGCCTCCACATACCCCAGAAACCAAAGAACCCTTGAATCAACAACCCCAAACACCAAATACAAGACATTATATCCTCTAATGTTAGTGGAAGAGGGAAAAAAACAAATAGTAATGGGAGAGGGTTAATGAATAAGATAAAACCAAGAGATTAATATGAATTATATTGATAAATCGTAAGAAATTCAAAGGAAGAGGGCTTGGAATCGCCAAAGGATGAGGGATGAAAGCTACCCATGAACACGAGGGTCATCCCAACACTAATGGGGATAGGTAATGTAAAAAACAAATTAATATAGATATTTATATTATAATCAATCTAAAATATTATTCCCCTTTAAAACTCTCATGGTTTGTAAAACCATGCACACGTCACATGGGCTTCACAAGAAAGGTCAAGACACACTAGAAATATTTACACACAAAATTTACTAAGAATGTGTCAAATTAAAAAAAATTCCAATTGAAGAAACATATTGCATTCTTATCAGACAATTTCTTAACCATGCTCGATTTGTTCTTCAAGAAACTCCCCATGAATGGGTGAAGTCACACAATTTCAGCAATGAGTCATCCCAACCATGCACTACCCATGCATGTCAAAAGATGAAAATTTAAAATACAGTACAACTTTTTTATGTAAGTATATCCACGTGGTTTCTTCTAATTAGTTCTCCACAAACCATGAAAAATGAAAAAAATAACTATAGATCCATACTTCTAAACATTTATATTTCACCAAAAATGTTTAAAATAATACAAAATAATTTTTTCAATGGTGAAAATCTCTGCAAAAATTGGTTGGAATTAAAATTTATTTCCATAAAAAATCAATATAATGAAAGGGATTAACTAAAATCAAATCATACCCACTCATTAAATAATAAATATGGTTGGTAGATGAACCTTCTATAGAAAATCTAACTCATAAATCCAATAAGCACAATGAGTCCCCTTGAACAACTAATCAAGTCCAAAAAATGATGCGACATCTGAAATCCTAATACTACATGATCGTGAAGTAAGATGTTTAGTGGAATAGGGACCAAACATAGGTCTCCCCACCAATTTCAAAATATCTAAATATTTTGACAAGAAGAGAACATACTAAATGACCAAAATATAAACCATAGGAGCACATTTCCCCAGAATTTCATAACCACCCAAGAATAATTCATAGGATCAATTCCCAATACTTTATAGGATACCCATCCTATAAGGAACTCATTATCTAAAATGAGACACCACCACAAATATCAATAGGAATATGAAATATAATACCCTTAAATAACACCTCACAAAAATTCCATAAAACAGATCACAATCACAATAACCTAGGTTATAGTACATAGTTACTAAAATAGTAATTAATCTCAGAAAACCATACCACATGTGGACAAATAAATATATCATCATCATGTTATCAACATTATGAAGACCCTATCCAACCTAGACACTAAATTATTGAACCATGGGTACCCCATGCTCAACCCATTGAGAAATAAATATCATAATTTCTAAAACACAAGGAAATATTGATACATCAAGATAGAGTAACCAAAAGAATTTGGGCATGAAAAAAACTGAAAAATCCACCACCATATAAAAAAATATAAGGAAAATATTACAATCCAAAAAATATCTATACTATAAATTTAAACTATTAAATACTTAAAAATGGAAAAATCACTAAAATAAAGAAACCTACAAAGAAAAAAATGGACAGTAAATTTCTAAAGTGGGTAGCTGCTTAAAAACTAGACAAAATTTTTACTAACTCAAGTTACCCCAAACAACCATACATAAAAAACACTGATTTAGGAGATAATTTTTTGAAACTAAGGGAAAACATACGTAATATATACTAGTCTATTTTTCTATCTATATTCACCAACTTGGATAACCACATTGAAGGATTTTTAATGACACGACATCATCCACTATGAATATTTTTGTTGGAATATGAAAAATAATGTAACATATTAACTCCAATTTCCCTCATGTTCCTTGAATTAATTTAGGTGGCCTCGTAATCGAAGATAAATACTAACATATTCAATAATTATAATGAACACATTTAAAAAAATTTATTTTGAATCACATTCATTAACAAACCACCCTTTTTAAAGCATCTCATTTCACATTAAATTCTAAAAAATACCCTATTTTAAAAAATAAATAATCTAATCCATTTTCCCTCTCAAAAACCATGAATTTAATAAAGCCTAAATACACCTTAAAAACATTCTAATTCATTTTCATAAACAAAAACTTATAAAACATGTCATGATAATCAAAATTCAACCAAAAAATACCTTCAATATAAAAATCATTGTCCATTCTATATTTAGATTAAAACACCACATTTATATTTTTTTCATTTTAAAAATATTCAATACAACCAATTTCAATCCTCACATTTTAAAATGTTGGTATTTTAAAAAAAATTATTTTAAACTAAAACATAGTTTTCAAAAAACAATAAATCCTTCGACCATATTTGAAACAAAAATGGACACAATAACATTAAACCCACTCAAAATCAAAATATATATATATATATATATATAAGTAAAAAAATAATTTTATAACTATTAGAATATTATTTTCAAAAAAAACCTCTTAAAATTTCTTTTTCCTATCCACATGGGACAAAACCAAGATTTAAAGATCCATACTCAAATAAAACCACATTCAATAACATAAATTTAACAATAAAAATCCTCTAATTAACATTACCATGATGTTAAAATCTATTGGGATTATTTCATAAATAAAGGGTAGTAAACAAAAAATCCATTGTAGAATATACATTGTGAAAATTTTGTCTGTAAATTCTAGTAAATTAAGAAAGAACCATTTGATTAGAACTATGATGGATTGAAATCCATTATGTATGGTCTATTCATGGTTTACTAGAACATTAATTATAACCACTGATCAATGTTTTTTTCACAAAATTCAACATTGAATCTCAAAATGACCACTAAAATGATTGATATACTCATTGGGGAAAAAAACCACAAAACAAATCAAAATACATAAAAACAATCCATGATCGAACTCAAAATCATAAATCAATTTCAATACCACCCAGAAAAAAATGAGGTATTGAATGAGGAAGATATCAGGAGGTTATACCCTACACCTACCTATCATATTCTAGTGATATTACTAATCTCCAAGCCTCCCAAACACACCCCAAATATCAGAGGGTGTGTTCTGATACTATTTTAGCACCGAATCTCCTGGGATACCTCTAAATCTCGCACCTAATTTGACCAATGACATACCTAAAGAACATTCATAATTTTCCCCAGATGGAAATCTTTTCCATAGTTTTAGAACATAACAAGGAGTAATTATTTTACCATAATAAAAAAATAAACACATCCAATATAGAAATTACAATCAGACTATTAACTAAGAATAAGGATATATTCTATAAACCGAAGAATAAAATAGTTATCATCAATTAACTATAGAATAAATGAAGATACTAAACATGATCTAGACCATAATTTAAATACACAAACATCATAAGAGGAAAAATAGAATTCAAAACTAAACAACTAGAAAAAATATCAGTGTTACTATCAATCATCTCCACATTATAATATAGCCACTATGAAATCTTAAACATGAGTAATAATAAAAATGAAAAAACCTAAAAATAAAATGTACTGGCTCATAAATTTTGGGGTGTATACATGGTGTGAGTGAAACAAATCCCAATAATTAAGAACCACAGTGTTTGTAAAATTTCTTAAAAATGAAATTTCATTTTATGAGAGTTTGAATTAAATTTATAAAATAATGTTTTCTTATAAATTTTATAAGGTCCAATTACAAGAGTAAAATATATTTTAAAATTCAATTTCGTTTTTTAATGGAAATAAATCACTTAAAAACAATTAACGGGGTCATTTAACTCCTTTTTAGTCTAATCACCTTCATTGAAACCACAGTTTTGAACAACTTTTCAAAACATTTCCTTTTCATAAAACTATTTTTCCCAAAACATAATGTTTCATTTAAATTTATAAATTTATATTATAATTAAAACATTGAAATGTCTTTTAAACAATTTGACGAAAAAATTCAGAAGTACATACAACATATAAATCATTTGGGCATTTCTTGAAAAAGAATTAGAATGAAACATGATTCCCATTATTCTAATCAAAATACGAAACCAAAAATAATGATCCTAACTAAGGATAAAAATTATATAAACATGGTTATTTTCTAAATATCTTATGAGGATACCCTAGGAATACTAACATTAAAACCATCTATAGGCCTATATATAGAATCCAATGTCTACAACCAACCGACTTCTATCAATCAGCCTCACTAGTGGAACTCCCTTATATCCATCCCTAACCATAGTGTATCTAGTATTACTAATTAGGACCTGGTAGTAACAATATGTCAACAATCAATACAATTCCTAGAAAGACCATTTATGTTAATCAATAGAATATGATCAATCTCAAGTATATATGAATGTAATGCAATAAATATTATATTACCTCAAACATCCTTATAAGAAATAATTAATTTCACATTTTAATTTCTTCAAAAAATATATACATGCCCCTTGGACACAATCCATATGAATCACAAATAATTAGTGTCTCAACAGGGTTCCTCAAACACAAAAACCAATTTAAAATCATTTAATGTTCCCAACAAAACATCACTAAAATAAACTCATAATTCCATGTCATGTAAATTTTTCAAGTTAATTTTTTATAAATTATTTTTAATCATTTAATTGAAATACACTTTGAAAAAAAAAATCCAAAATAAATTAAAATTATATTAATGAATCAAATCAACCATTTTTGTCAAAAATAATTTGAATATTAAAATTCCACTTTAATATATAATTCATGACACATAATTTTTAAAATAATTTTATAGTATTACAATTCAATTTAAGAAAACCCTATTAAACATTTCTAAATAGTTGTAATTTCATATACCACGTGAGATTCCTAGTTAACATTTTATAATAATGTGAAAACGTACACAAACATTATAAAACTCATTTAAACAATCATAATTAGTCATAAATAATAAAATAAAATATTTATAAATATCATGAATTAAATACAATGCCATTTTAATAAAATACATAAAAAACCATTTTATTTTAATTATAATCAAGTGATATGTCATCATGTATGATGAACAGAATAAATAAGTAACAAATTATACATTGTATACACTAAAAAACAAAAACCATAGGAATAAAAAACCTTGAACACTGAAAACAAATATCAATATCCATTAGGGTTTGTGACAAAATGAAATAAAGTTGAAATAGAGAGGTGGGATAAGGAAGTGGAAACCAAGAATTTAAGGGGTTCTATCATATGAAATCATATGAAATATTATGGGGAGGGATTGGTATAAATAATTTATGGAGGGAGGAGATATCCTCATGCACCCTTAGGTCATAAAAACGCTATTTGAGAGAGGGGAGACAAATACAACCTAAAAACTAAGATGTGTATTTTAGGAAAACCAAAATTTTAGAAACCTATGATACTTTCATGTTTTGGGAACATGCTTCTGAAAAAAATGAAACAACTGGGTGTGAATAATTATAAGGTCATGCAACTATTTCATGGTTTGGATACACAACTATCTAACCTTAAACCAACAATAAATATTTAATCTATCTAATTGAAAATACTTTACTTTTTCTTGATGCACGGTTTTTGTAATAATGTTAAATTTGTGAACTAAGAAACTCCCTTGAAAAGGGTGAATAAAACTCTTTCTACTATGATTAATCCAAATAATGATCCACCATTATTGTGAATACATCGTAAACAAAATAAAATAAAATTGAAATGTTCTCGATATGGCAACACTTATGGTTTCTCCAGAATTGTGATCATGTTTACGAATAAAAATTCCATAAAATAAAAAACCCAATCCCAAAGAATATAAAAATATAAATAACACAAAAAATTATTAAAATAATAAAAAACAAATATTCATATAGTAACATAGGGTGTGACATAGCTTGTATTCATTGAAATTTAACAAATTGTATCTGGTGGATAAAAATTTTTACAATAAGATATCCCACTGCTAGATAGATATGAATGGATAAATAAAGGAATATTATAATATATTATGAAAAATTATTAAAAATATATGGAAATGATAAATGTTCATTTATTAAAAATAACCTTCATTGTATAGGGACTTATCTCACAACTACCAATTTTTACATCAAGTCAGAAATATATTATCATGTGTATGGGACTGTGGTATCCCTTCCAATTGATGTTCATGTGAATTTCCTACAGGAATCTATGTGTGATAGACTGAATAAATATATAAATTCACAAAATTTTGATGATTAATTATATTGACTAGATGATTAATAATTACATTAATTTCATAACCTTATAGTTAATGAGAATTATATAAAATAAATATTTATAAAGAAGGCCCACATTCACCCATTTTTTATGGAATGTTGGTGTTGGACATAAGGTAGCTAAGGATTCATGAAAATAATCCCCTAAAATTTGGGCTTAAATTGGAAGTACTGTACATCATACATAATTTATACTCTAATAAAAAATACTCCCTAATTACCTCATAAATAAAATATATTACAACTCCCACAAACATGATAATCATCAATAAATAGTTTACATAACTTCGCATTGGGTTAATAATATCCTCATATATGCAATTAAATTCTATAGAAAAAATTTCATGTCATATAACAATAAATTTCATAATTTTTGGTCCATATCTCATTATCATAAACTATATGTTTCAAAGACCTTTCCTAAGTCTATAAACTATGAAACATAATGTTATATCCCATATGGACTATTTTTTGGGTTCAATCAATTTTTTATGAATGGATTATATATTTCAAGAGTATCACTTATGTAAAAGTCTCTTGTATGTGGGATTTCCATTTCAAATAGCAACTTTATAATTGTCCATATAGAAGTACCCAAAGTATGATGTTGGTATATTAGTGTTTTTTTATCATTTAATTTTTGAAAAGTAGTTGATGAAAGGAAATTAGTGAGGTATGTTGAAAAAAAGAAGATAAAAAATCATTTTTGTGTCTTGAAGTCTTATAACATCATCAGAAGAATATTTTTTTCCATTATATAATGATTTTTAAATTCATTAGATGAAGATTTATGATTTCACAATAAGATGTTTTATGTGTGATTCTACAAAATATGAAGGTTAAAACAATATATCTATGCATTTTATATCATGAATGATAATTTCTATATTAATGTTGGATTCTATATAAATCATTAACCATGAAATAATGGTTCCAAGATTTTAATTATTGTTAGATGGTATATTCTTTCGATGATCAAAATTGTAATAGTTGTGTTTAGAAATGAGAAAATCATCTTGTGACTATTAATGAAGCATTACTTTATGAACATTATATATACAATGGGGATGAGTTGACTGTAAATAAGTATAATATTTATAATTTAGAGTGACTAAGTTCATCAAAAGGAGATACATATGGATTTTCAAATATTGAAGAGACGAGATGTGAATGAATGTATGAAAAGAATATGAATAAATGGGATATGTGGAATTCCTATAAGGTGGTTGATTTGAAATCATTATAAAGAAGATAAATTATATGGAATTTTTATAGAAATATATTCTTCAGAATACATGATTACTTTGAGTGCATTGAGATATTATTTCAAGATAAAACCCCTATATAAAGTTGTTGTGGTGTCTGGGGGATGAATTCCAGAAGCATTTAAAATATGTGCATCACTTTATATATCTGATAATGCATGAGATAAATGATTTTAAAGAAGTTGAAAAGTGGTAATGAATTTGAAGAAGATCATGTGTTGAGAGTTGAAAATGACACACAATAAAAAATACAGCATGGGTATTTTGAGTGTATTGAAACAAACCTTAAATTCATCATTATAGGGAATGCATTATAGAATCATGCCAAAACCAATAGATCGACACCATGTGAGATTGTCACCTCTATGAGGAAATGTTTGTAGAAATATCAACGCATGGTCAGATGATATCATAATTTCTTGATTATAAGATAAATCTTGAACATTAAAAAGTAGAAGATATGATAGAGACTAGTGAAGAGTTTATTGATATTATATGAAATGATGTCTATTATGATCACTGAAATATACCAAAATCGGAAGGAGTTGTGATATATTATACCAAAAAATAAGAAGAAAGTTACACACATGAAGTACTACATAAAGAAGAATCCTTATTTTGGATTTCGTAATAAGTAAGTCAAAGTGGGGTATGTATTTTACTGTGCGGTCATAATTGTATCATTTTAAAATGAATTGTGGGAATAACTAAATGAAAATTTGAAGCAGAATTCAAGAGTTTATAGAAATTAATAGAATTATGGTGAGTCATTGAGTCCTGTTATTTAAAGATATTATCTTATGAGATCTATTAGAAAGGAATACATAAAGAAGAAGTTGTATATGATCATAAAACATGTTATTCGGATATATTTATTCACTCTACTGAAATTTATTATTGGAATAATTGACAAATGATTTTATTTAAAAAAGAAATAAAGGTTTTATAATATAAATATGTATTAGTTTGATTGTATGTAAAATATTAAAAATTGGGAAAAATGAGATTCTATGCATGCTATATTTTTTTGTGATTGACATATTCAACTGTTACAAGCTCATGGAGGATTTTTATATAATTATAAGTCTAAGTGGAGTGGAGAAAAAATTTATGACCAATTAAATATATTTAATGATCTTTATTATTTATTTTTTTTTTATAAATTTGGGAGTTAGTACATACCAGAATTTTTATTAACATTACATTTTTATGTTGAAATTAATTATAAGGATGTTGAGTAGTACTTTCAGAGTAAAATACTATAGAATTAAATTTCATGATTCTAGTTGAGATCTATGTAAAAGTTGAAGAATTTTGATTTTTAGTTTTGTGAAGGATTCAATGAAGTCAAAATATAGTATCATTGGAAGATATTCAAGTATATTGACCAAAAAATTGGAGTGAGTGGGTGTTTCAAGAAGAGCCATCATATTCCCACATTTAATAGAGGAGTCTTGGTTTTATAAATATGGAACATTATTAGAGTAATAGTTACATCTAATGAGAAATTTATTTAGATATATTGATATTATAAAGAAATAAAAGTGGTGGAGATATCTTTCAAGGTAATTCTTGAAGATCATAAGGATTAATGATGTTAGAATTCTAGAATATAGTTTTTGAAATTTTGATTGAGCACTCCAAAAAGATAATTTATCTAATATATTGAATATTAAATCTGTAATTTGAGTTCATTTAATGTTAAAGTTATAGTCAAATACCTATTCATGTTTGGTGGGACTTTATAAACTAGTGGGAACTGGTATAATCATATTGGTAGGAAACTATTTGTGGGAAACACATTTGAGTTATGTTTTATCCACTAATATACAAATTTTAATAGATAATAAGAATATTAGTGTAAAATATGTGACATATTTGGAGTCAACACCCCAAATAGTAGGGTCTCACACTCAGTTCAAACTGTGTAGAAAATCACAATGTGTTATTATTTATGTTCAAAATCTATGTTGTATAATAGATAAAGTGATAAGAGAGTATAACTAAGATCCATAAATAAAAATAAATGATAGAGTCTATATAAACATAAAGTATGTAAAAAATATAATTTTAACACAAAAAGGTAAAAAAGTTGATCATCCATGATTCTCCCCCTCTCTCTAGGTGACTGCATGATCCTTTGGGACTCCTAATTTTTATCAGATTATTGGATTCCTCCATTTTGATTGACAAGACTACAGATACATTTGTTTTACTATATAATATTAATTATATATTTCTAAATGTTGAATAAACAATTTATTCAAAAGATATGTAATCTATACATGAGATTAAGTTAATTAATGATTCGCTAGTTATAAAAACATGCAATTTTTGACCAATTTCATGATATATATAAAGATGAAATAATCTTATAATATGTATAAATTAATATATCAAAACCATGGAAGAGTATTCACTATTAATAAATGGTAAATAGAGGGGACGTTTTACTAAATTATCTATCAAAATTGACCATATGAAGTAATAATATTCATGTTGTGATGATCTAGAGTTATTTGAATACGTTTATCTAAATTACAAATAACTTGCTGACTACTTAAATATAATCCTGTCTGAAGTTGCATCATACACATTTTCATTCAAAAAAATACAATATATTGAAAAACTATAAATTAAGATAGCTTCCATTGAACTGTAAATGGAATAGGATAATAAATTATTTACTTTAAATATACATTCACAAAACACCTCTAAAAATATGATCAATATGTTTCAATTTAAAATGAATTATTATTTAATGATAAATAGGTGTCTTAAATGAGTGATTATGAAAATGACATATTTAAGAATGGTTATGATTAACTACTCAATGAATTGGAATATATTGATAATGTAAATAAATCTCAAATTGAATTAAAATCCTATATAATAAAAGATCTTGAAAAATCTATGTTAAATTTTTAAATGATTCAATATGGGAAGATTCAGAAGTAAAAAATATGAATATGAAGATAAATTTAAATCATTTGAAGATAAAAATATCAATTAAGTATAATGTTTCTTAAGTTTTAAATAAATTTTAGAAACATAGATGAAAAATTGGGAGAATATTCACCTGAATTCAAAAGAATATCCCCTATAAAAATTTTAAAGCTGCTTCTTAATTATCATAAGATTCAATCTAGAAGTAGTAAAAATTTTAAAAGATTAGAATTAACATCACATTATTATTTAAAGAAAAAGTTAAACCCATATTCTATAAAACATTTCTACAAAAACTATGAATCTTTGAATAGTGAAGTTTATCATAAGTAACATATTAAAAGAGGTAAAAAAATATCTAGATTCCCACAATATACTTAAATGTGAATGAAATGAATAAAGGAAGTTATGGTTCCCCCAATATGTCTAAATGAAAAATATTAATACTTGATAAAAGGAATATACTTTCACCATTCACAACTTATAACAAAAGAAGGATCCTATGTTTTATAGGTATAAAAGGTGATATGGAATGTTCAATCACATGGCTATAAATTTTTTGAATAATATGACATGTTCTGAAAAAAATAACGGACTAATTATGGAAGAGTAAATTTTAAGATAAAAGAAATTATTCAAAATACACCCAAACCTCAATGAAAAATGAAAAACTATTGAAATATAATAGAATTAAATTCCTTGAAAATGATGTGGAAATTATGGAATATTTTTTCAATGTAATGTTGAGTGATGGTTTACAACTACCTAAAAAACTTAGTAACATCCAAATAATGAATTCCACTCATGATAAAGATATATGAATAAAGGATCAATTAAATGTATTTATTGGAGTGTAAACAAATGAAATATACATAGAATATTTAAAATATGAGTAAATTAGAGGAAATATTCACACAAAATTCAACTATTTTTTGAAGGAAAGGACACATGATAGATAGTTGAAAACTAGGAAAAAAATTAATAATAATGGAATAAATATAAAAAATTAAATTAAATCAATCTAAGAAAGGCTTGGATGGATTAAAATAAAAGAAGACCTCCATATGGAAGATATTGACGTTCCAATGGTCTTACTATAAAATCATAAGTTAATATATGAAAATAATTCATGTAGAAGATATAAGAATGTTGGACAGACAACTAAAAAATTAATGACCTGGTTACCCAAATTAGTGAAACTAATTAATGAATCGTGCAACGATTTATGAGATCCAATGATTTTTGTGAGATAAAAAACTCATCATAACAATGATAAATATACTATAAACGTGTGAAAAATTTTATATATAGAAATTTTTTGAAGGAAACAATGAGGTTGAATGCATATGAAATGACGAATTCCTATTTCTTTTTATCAGATGTTGATATGAGAACTCCATATAGTATGAATGATTAATAAATAAAGAATTATATATCCATACGTCCCAATAATAATAATTTTTTTAATTTTAATAGTGGAATAATTAACAAATATAAAGCTAATGTGAAGGGACTTTAGGGGTTGGAAAAAACATCTCATTTTTTTTCTTGTTACTAATTAGTCACAGAATACCTATCCTATACACTAAATATTTATGATGAGGTTTAATAAAAAGGCTCAATAGAAGGTGATGTAATTAAAGATGTGATTTTTATTAGAATATTAAGAATGTTAAATATTGTTTTTATAGATATTTACTAATGTTTAAATGAGGATACAAATACTAGAGAAACACTGTTTGTGAAAATGTATACTGAAGTTTCATTAATGAAAGCAGTGACGCACATAGAGGTAAAATCATCAAATGATGAGGAGGTTATGGATACTAAAAATATAGATAATTAATAAATATTTAATCCATGAAGTGTTTTTTCTATACTCTCCCAATATCATATAAAAAAAATTTAAATGCATGGGGGAAATTTGGATAACATATAAAAAAGTAATAATTAATTTGAAAAGAGTGAGAAACCTTTAATTTTTTAATCTAATTAACATAATATATTATTTGAAAATTATGGAATATATAGGTTACATAAAATAACCCATAAAATCATAATATTTATATTGGTGTCATGTGTTCAATTTATACAGATAGAACTAACATAAAAGTTAATCTCTATTGTTTTTACACATACTACCTTATACATAGATTTGGTTTATTTGTTAATTCATTATTTTAGAAAATTTATTCCATAAATTTATCAAGAACATGGTAGTTACATTTATTTTAGTGGAAGAAAAGGGGAGAAGAATAATAATTTTTTAAAAAATGTTCCTACCTCACCCCAAAATGTTAAAAGGGGGGATTCAAGTTCAGATCAATAATGTAGAGAGAAAAGTGAAGAATAATATACCTCACAAAGTGAATTTGTAATTATTTTAAAAAAAGGTGAGGGCATAACTCATTGACATAAAATAAAATTTAATGATAAATTTGTTTTTAAAACAAATCTAATAGGGGTATTAAACTACCCAATGGATGGTGATTGTAAATTATTGTATTTGTTGTCAACAGATTTTTTTTATGCCCAAGAACCATGTAGAAGGTAAAAACATATAATAAACTATCACATAATGAACCATCTAAAGATTATTTATTTATGAGTATATTTAAATGTAATATTTTTAATGTTATAATTTTATTTCAACAAACTAAAAATAATTTTTGAACTCATCTAAACTATATTATGTTAAGATGAAATATTTGGATTTTTCCAATATGATTGATTTTTAGATGAATAGTGAAAATAATATTTTTGTTAAAAACATGAATTTTATTAAATTTATAGAATGTAGGAATAAAATAAATCTCATAAAACAGTTATTTTTAAAAAAATGTTTGTTTTAAAAGTAAAATTAACATTTTAAAAAAATATTTTTGATATATAAATATATATTTGATATATTAAAACATAAGTAAATTTTTCCAATAAAACTTTTTTAATGAATCAAATATTTACTATTTTAAAATTATATTAAATAAATTTTTTAAATTTAAACTTATTAAATTGACTTAATATTTTAAAAAATGATGAACTAATTATTTAAATATGATTATTTTTTGGCAGAAAAGATGAATTACTAATGTAAAAAATTAGTTACTACCATTAAAGTGGAATATATAATGGGAAAGAGTTGATTTATTTTAAAACAAGTGAAAAAATGAATGTAAAATATTTAACAAACTTATCCTTTCCTCACTCCATTATTTATAAATTCTTGTGCCACAATATTTGAGATTGACTTTCTGTTATTAAAAATTTATATGTATTTACATAATTTTATATTAAAATTCACTTATAAAGGAACCTCTCACCACAACTTCAATATCAGTCATAAATTTGGGTTATTTTATAAGACCTACCATTTTAACTTTACCATTAATTATTTATTGATTACATCATCTATTGGTCATAATATTCTATTCTTATCCTCCATTTCCAAGGGGTCATCCATGGAAATATCGAAGTTCTCAATGTGATTAATCATTTTTTACATAAATTATTTCCATTCAATCTTACCATTAAAATAGATTTTTTATCATCAACATATGGAAACATTAGTAATGGTTATTTAAATAATGTTGTTATGTTAGTAGAATGGTCATTACCATCCTTCCCCCTTTATCTTAATAAAAATTAATACATGATTTATTCATATGTGTAGTCTACCACCACTATGAAGAAAATTATCTCATTTTACATCACCGCGTAGTATGGGGGGTCAAATGGGGAACATGGTAATTAATTATTATATATATAACATGTATTTTTGATGTAATAAACCATTCTTCTACTTTTTTAGGTTCCAAGGATAATGAAATCAACATCTATGCGCACATGAAGACCATTGTGTCTACAGAAAAGTGTATTCTATTTTTCTCATTACTACCATTATGGTCAAAAATAAAAATTATTTTAAACGATAAATATTATTATAATGACTTTTTTAAAGTTTTGTAAGGGAAATTTGAATATCCTTTCAATAATGTAAATAATAAACTAGCATCTCAAAAATTACTATCTTAAAAAAATCAACTAAGAGTAAAATCTGTTTATTCATATTATTTAATATGTTCATATTCAATGCTTATATTTTTATATACAGTAAATTATAATATATCAAAATAATAAACTTTATATAAGATCATTATTTTTATTCCATAGATATGTTTCAACAAAAATGACTTGTAATCATTCATTAAATTATAATATGTTTGTGTTTGGGTCTATTTAAATACTTACATGGATAATAATACAATTATGTATATTTAACGAATATGGGAACATAATTATAATTATTATATTGCATAAATATATAGATAATGATTCATTTAATAAATATTTAATTCATTAATTATGAAAAAACATTTTGATCATCAAGAATCACTAAAACATGCGGGTTAAAAATTTCATCCTCAAAAATAAAAACTAAATAACCCATGTATATAATTTAAAACATCACACAATATTATAAATATTCACCAGAAGTAAATTTATTTACCTATATATATTGAAATTTCTATGAATAGTGAATTTAGAAATAGAAATTATGAATCTAGTTCAAAGGATCAAACTACAAACATTACATGTCGAAAAATTGGTAAAAACCAACACGATTTAATATATTTAATGAATATATATAAATAGTTCATAGGAAAATGGATATGTTAATGGTTTTTAATTAAGTATGATATCTATGTTTGTGAAGATGGAGGTTAAAATATGTAGATCAAATTCAAGAAAAGTGGTAAGGATTTTCAACCTCAAATTCATCTCTTTGAGGCATGTTTTGTATTATGAACCTAATTTCCATTATTCGATGTATAAAATACCTTTTCAAAGTTTTATATCTTGTATTAACTTATTTTTATCAGTTATTTAAAGCTAAATTTTTATACCCCAATATTTTAAGAGGTTTTGATTAAATTTATACACAATCAATAATTAGGGTGTTCCGTTTCAATTTTTATTCTTTAGGGATCATGCTATATTCACCACTTATATCATTGTTTTTGGTTCATACATTACATTGGAATACTTTCTATCATACTCCACTTAAATATTAATGGATTAAAAATTCAATATTGTCTTCCATATCCCATATTCATTATATTAAATAGTTGTCGAAACAATTGTAAAACTAACCCCCTTTCATGGTGAAAGAACACATCCAATTTTTTGGAAAAAAAGTATCTTTAGTTTTCTAGAAACTAAATATATGTCTAGATTTAGGAAAATGTATTTATTTTTAAAATAGATTCACCTACTGGAAATCCTTTGAAAATGGTTTGGTGAGTATTAACACAATGTTCATTCTGATGCATGATGAGTGGTCCTAGGATTGCACAAAGGACTAGATTATCCCATTGGATATTCTTTGGAACATCAGCATTTGAATTATGAACCATGATTATGTATTTTTAATACCTTATCCGTAGTATCATTCCAATGAAATTTATTAAACCCAATTACTAATGTATAACACCCTCAGATTTTTTGAATTCGTTTTCTAATTAATTTAAACTTTTTGATATTTTTCATTTGATGAAACACTAATGAAATATCATTCTTTATTAAATAATAATTTTTGTATTTTTTAATTCAAAAACATGGTAATCGTTCAATACATGCATATAAAACTTTTCATGCTTTTCCTGAAATGTCGAGGTAATCTTACATTATATGCAACAATGAATTTCTATGATGAGTTTCATAATACACAAGAATGATGTTTACCAAATAATAATATATTATAAAAATATGTATACTTGACATAATATGTAAAAAACCGGATTTTAAATAAGGGTTTATGAATATTATTAACTTTTTTATGAAAATATATGGTTTATACAACATAATATTAATTGATAGTTTTCCAATTAATTATAAAATAATATAAAAATGAAATAATTATAAAAGGAAATATTATTATGGTCACAAATTATTTTATCCTAAAAAATAAAATTTTACATTATGTCTTTCAAAGCACTAAGTCAAACATTCCTTTCACACAGATCATTGACTTGGTATACGTTATACTGAATACTGAGTTTCATCAGAATATAATTTTATTGTTTTAATTATTTAAACAATTTACTTATATGCTACCAATTAAAACATTCTAATATTAATAGTAATAAATAAATATCAAATATTTTTATAATGTTTTTGTATAAAAAAACATATTTATAATGAAAAATATAATTTTTATTAAACACTTTATATGTTTTAAAAATACTATTTTCTCAAATGAACTGTTTTTCTTTGAAAAATAGTAAAATTAATTTTAAATACCTTTAGAAATTTAATTTCATAATATAAACTTCATATTATAATTTATATTGTATAAATTAGAATTTTGTTACTTTTTTTTTATTTTTCATAGAAAATTCATTTTTCGATGAATAGTGAAAACTATCTTGTTTTTGTTAAAACTACCTTTTTGGTTAAATATTAATTAATGATAAATTATAATTCAAATTTTTTTAAGGTATAATTAGATAAATTATAGATATATTAATAAAATTTAGATCATTAAACACAATTTCACTTTGAAATTTAATATAAAAACATAACAAACTTTTGGACATTTTTATACTTTAAAAACCCCAAATTTTATCTCATATGCGATATTCGAATTAAACCTATCATTCCCACAACTAAGAATTTAATTTTGAGAAAACTCGATAAACCTTTTTAGTCAGTATAATATTTATATTATAATTTTTTCAATTAAAAAAAGATAAGTAAATGTGATTAAAATTAATTCATGTGATTAAGGTCAAATCAAGCTTAATTATAAACAAAACCTTAAAATTAAGGTCCCAAATTACCTAGAAACATGTAAAAACCCATCAGATGTCATTATTTTGTCCTAAAAACATCCATCATTTATTTATTTTGGTTTGGTATGAATTTTTCAAGGTAAGGACATGTGTACACCTAGCTTATTTTAAAAAATTCCATGTGATTCCTTTTCCTTTTCTATAAAAGGCCACCACCTCTCCCTCTTCATAATAAATATAAAACCTATTAAGGTCAGCCAAAACCATCCCAATATAATTACATGAAATATAAATTTCATTTAAGAATACTTCTATTGGGAATAATAAAACACAAGGAAGATTTTTGGCACAAACAAAAATGAGTTACCCGATTAAGAGGTAATGTATTCTCTTAGGTCCTTTCTTTTATTTTCATTATTTAACCCTTATAACTCTCATTATTATATTATTATATGAAAACACTAGTATCCCCAATATACTTTTATATTTTTATGTATATTTTTCAACCTACACATACACACTCCTCCATCTAATTTGTAACAAACATACTTTTTATATATGGTGAACTAGAGTCCCACGGAACGATGATTTTTCATTTCCCCATTACCACCTACCATGGTGGCCGTTATTATGGACAATAGTTTTATTTAATATAATAACTTTTTTCTTTAAACTTAATTATTCCTATTTTCAATGAATATCTTTTTTACTATTCATTTTGTTTTAATACGATAACTTAATATGAGGAATTGTGGACCATTACCCCCTCAAAGCGATATGATTTGATCACACACCACATGGATTGTATTTAGGATGGTTTTAGTGAATATATAAGATATATATGATATAATAAATCAAATTTAATAATTATATATATATATATATATTAATTTATTTATTTTAATTTCATTATATCAACTTGACAATTAAATGGAAATAGAGTTCACTCGTACATACGACCTCCTATCTCTATAAATGATCTATTCCATTTCATACATACATATTATATATATTTGTATAATGAAAATATAATATATATATATACATATTTATAAATTATATTTATAAATTTTTTTAAATTTTATAAATTATTATATAATGTCTAAATATCAAAGAAATAAAGAATAACAACACATGTGAATAATAAATCGAATATTACCTGAGATGAAACCTTAACATATGATTGTCAACAAGAGGGTAATAAAAGGTGGTAATAAAACCATATATAGTATTATATATAATAATATAGTACTTTAAAAGTTTTATTATAAATTTATATTTATTATTCATCATGTCTGAATGCTTATGATGAGAGTAAAGACACAAGGTATGGGGATGTAATCTTAGTTTTATTCATGTGAGATACAGGATATGTTCACCACCCTTTCCTTTTGTGTGGTGTATGTACTACCTATGATTGTATTTTATGTATCATATACCAAACTTTGGGGTCATTAACATATAATTTTTATTAAATTTCATTCATGAGGTTTATTTTTTAAAAGATACCAAATTGGAAATAATATTTTTTCTGAATTTTACTATTTTGAGACTCATGTGTTGTTATGAACCTAAAAACTTTTTGAAGGTGTATACAATTCCATTTTTCATGTTATACCCTGAATCTAATTATTTTCACGATATTTTAAGCTTCATTTAATTTACTTTTCATACATGGATAGTATGATTTGATGTTATAATATTATAGGATTTTATTGAGATAATCTCATTCCTTTTGGAGATTCATTACATTTAAGCTTACTTTGTTGAATTACTATGTTCCATATCTCAATACATTCATGAATTTTATCCTCTAATAAATATTCATTTTATATTCATGTATTCATACAATTTTTTTCTCTTTGGTACATATGATAGTTATGATGTGTTTTTAAAAAAATACCAACTTTACCCTCCCTTCGATCAGAAATCTATGTTCCTTCCTAACCATTTATTCGAAAATATTTTCCAAGAATATTCTACAAATATCCTATGATAATTAAAATAAATTTTAACCCTTATTTCTTTTGAAAATATTTTCAATGGAATATTATTGTCAGTTTCCAAATTAGGAAATTTTCAATCCTTTTTACCATTCAAAAGGAATGTTATTTTTACCTCATATGACATGTATGTATTTATCTATAATCAATAATTTGAATATTTCATTTCATGTTTAAAGGATAATTTTTATGTAATTGTTTTTAAAATATATTTTCATGGAAAATAGGTTTAAAAATGTTTTTAAACTTATTTTATATTTTTTCAAAGAAAATATTTTTTAGAATTTTTTCAATCTTCTTTTATTAGTTTTCAATGAAAATGGATTTCAAAATGTTTTAAAGATTATTTAATAGTTTTTAAAATATTTTAAAGGAAAATGGTTTTCAATTTTTTTTCAATATTTATTTATACTTTATCTATGTATTTTCAGGTAAAATAGTTTTAAAAATGTTTTCAAGGGAAATTTATATGTTTTCAAAGTATTTTCAAAAAGTTTTCAAACATTCTTTTAATGTTTTAAAATTGTTTTCAGTGAAAAATGTTTTACATATTTTGAATATTATATTATAATAATTCATGGAAATAATATTTCATATTATTTCATGTGTTTTTTATATGTTTTAAATGTTTTTTCCTATAAAAATTTATTTAATTTTTTTATGTATTAAAAAATATTTTTCAAAAAAGAATAGATATTTTTCTCAAGAAATTTTTTGGAATGATATTTCAAGATTATTTTCAATCTAAGAAGACATTAGTTGATTTTATACAAAAAATTATATGAAATTATCATAAGTTTCCATTCATATCCACTGTATTAATGGGTTATTCTTAATTTCATTTTCATTTTGGATCCCTTTAATATTCACAATTTTTATGATTATGAAATCTGTTTCTTCATCACGGGTTATATGTTGATGAAATCTGATTCTCTTTCACAAGTTATATGTTTATGAAATCTATTTCTCATTCATGAGTAATTACTTTTATGACATGCTTATGAGACATTTATTTTTTAATATGTTATGTTATGTTTACATGTTTATGATACCTATTTAATTACATGCGATACGATATGATTTTTTATGATATTGTGGAACATATTTGAATGATTCTAGTTTGAGGTGGGTGGGAACTATATCCCCCAACAATGAATTGGGTAAGATTTGTACCTCAAGAGATAGACCAATATGGTCTTGGGAGTATACCTTGACTTCAAAGATTGTTATGGGAGTGAACCATGACTACCAAGATGGTATGATGAGTGATCTCAAACTACTAGGATGGCCATGGGAGTGAACCATCACTACCAAGATGGTATGAGGAGTGAACTCATGCCACTAATATGGACATGGGAGTGAACCATGATTGCCGATATAGTATGGAGAGTGAAATCATACTACCAAGGTGGTCTTGGTGGCAATGCCATGACTACTATGGAGATCATATTATATTTTTATGTGCCTTCCACAATCCCATGTTTTATTCATATGTTATTTTTTCATGTATTATGCTATTTATTTCCTTATGATTCATTTATTATAAACTGTAATTATTTATTATATGATTCTTTTATAGGATATTTGATATTCAGTGTATGATCTTCTATTTTCATGATAATGTTCTCTTACCCTTATCCGAATAAATATGATTACATATCTCACTTATTTTACCTTTCAAAGAATTTGAGCTCAGCCATTTATTATGTTTTTTCCCCATGTTATGAATATAGGTTTTATTTTCGAGTATTAAAGGTGGAGATAATTATGGCAGATTTTGATGATATTTCACTAGGATATAAGTGTTTGTTTTTGTGTTTACAAGAACACTAAACTATTATAATCATCAGGAATGTATTTTTTTTAATAGAATGAAAAATTATCTAAAATGATGTAATATCCATGTATGTCAATCCTGAGTCATTATATAATGTCTATTTATAACCCAAAAAACTCAATATACCCTCTAAATTATATTTCTTTGGTATGGTTACTTCCACTCACATTGACAATATGCGACATCTTATAAGTTTTTTTAAGGTGTTCTCCTAGAAGTCCATATTATTAAATTGAATAAAGAAGTATTTTCTTTCTTTATTTTTCATTAAATTAATAGACATGTTTTTATTTACGAATAGGTTCCTTAGGATATTGTATGAAATTTCATAATGAATCATATGGTGTATTAATTGGACTTAATCGGGTGAGAAGTGGTTCCTATAATTATATATCCACTCAATTCAATGAAAGGTATCATGAGACCAAAAATATGGATTTTTGTGTACAGAACTACCCCTATCAGTATAGTGTCTTGGTAAAAGTACATGAAATACTATTTTAATGAATGAAATTATGAAATCTATCAGTATCTGATCTGTTCTGGTTGTTATCCATGATTTTTTTGGATAGAGTGTTCCCACATTTTTAGTTGATTATGGCTTCATGTTGTTTATTTATTCCAACTATATTACTTGTTCCATGTTTATGATAGATTCTATTATATGAACTTATTACAACATAATTGATCTCACCCATATCTGTTCTCCCTTCCCAACATATCCTAGAGGAGGAATATTTGTAGTTTTTAAGGATTTTATAGAAGTCATAGTAATGTTTCTTTGATGTTTCCATGTTGTAACAAATATTTTCATATGTAATGTATGCATGTTTCTTCTATTCCATGATTAAAAATGTGTTTTATCATTAATTAACTCTTTTTATTATGTACTAGTAATGTATTTCTACAATTTAATATATATTTTTAGAGTCTAGGTTGTTGTAGTTGTTATCAAAACCAGTTTAGTAGGAACATTGGGGCTCAATTTATGGTGACTAAGTTAGATAAAATTATTATTAATAAAAAAACCCCTTAATATTTCTAGTGAACACACTAGAAAAGGTAATAGGAACTTTATTTTTCAATTCAATATCATTTAATAATTATGTCTATTACATTATTCGGAGAGGTAAACTAATTGAATGAATTAGAACCATATGAACACCTATATTAAATATAGGGATGCCCCCTAGAGAAAGACAATGAATATAGATTGTGGATAATTACGTCATGAATATTTTAATGTAGTTGATGTATGTTATCATAAATAATCTCACCCACATATAGTGACCCTCTAATCCACACCATGGTGTAACTATGATATACTTTTTCATATGAAAATGTCCCCCATCATGTAGTGGAACAAAAAATCTATTTTTAAATGAACAATTGATCATGTCCCTTGAGATGAACATTCTTTATTTGGGAAGAAGGGAGATGTAAAAAAATTTATCATCTTGTTTACCACGTAATGGTAGATTTTGGGAAATAGTGGTTTCTAATTCGAAATAGAAAAGAGGAAGATGACATAAATATCATGGAATTTTGAACTTTTAATTAGGTATTTAATGAAAAATATTTTTTACATTGTTAATGAGCTAAAATTTAAAGGTAGTTCCATAATTTTATAAAAAAGGAGGAGGAAAATGTTTTATAGTATGAAACTCACATGAAAAGGATATCTAGATAGGCTATAAAATATGTATACTAACTGAACATAAATACTTATCATTTCCTTGATGGGTTAAACCTAGGCCTTTGGAGTTTGTTGATATCTCCAAAATTTTTATCATGTGAAGAAATTTTCCCATGAACTATTTAGTTAAAAAATTATTACTCTAGAATGTATGAATTCAAGGGAAATCATAAAAATAATAGTTTAAATGATAATAATAGGAAGAATAATGTTGAAAATTTCAATCAATGAAGGAATAAATTTATAAAATTTTATAATTAATGAAATAAACATCTTGGGGCTAACAAGAAGGGAGAAATTTTTTTAAAAAGTGTTGTGAAAAGGGATATCAATCTCATGAATGAAATTGAAAGGAAACATTGTTTATGTTCAATGGTTTAACTATAATTAGAAGATAAATTATATAATAGAATTCCCAAATATAAAGGTTAGAGTCTTTAGGAATGGACAATATTTCAAGGCTATGATTAGATGATTAGTATAATTGAAGTTGATATTTCGAATGATGTGGTGGATGTTACATTGATCAAAACCTCAAATATAGAGACTATTTTAATTATAGATCATATATCTATTTAATATCTTATATGTTTTCTACAAACATTAAATATTTCCAAATCATCATAAAAACATATTTTTCAATTAAAAAACATTGTAAAAATCATATTTCAAAATATATATGTCATTATGTTACAATTATGATACATAAACATAACCTATTTAAAAACATTAATATTATACCTATAGTTTACTTTTATATTATCCTTGGTATGGATTGAATTTCTATTAAAAATTATAATATTTTTTTCTAGGAGAAGTAGATTCATATTCATGAAAGTGTGGTTGAATATGATATCTTTATAGAGGATACTTCATCATCTAAATAATGTAGAGATTCTAACCCAATAGCTATAATTAATGAAATTCTGGAAAGATAAGATGACCAAGAAAGGTATATGGATATTAGAGACATACTATGAATATAGTACGTACACATAATATAAAAATTCTTCAAATTTACCTATAAGAGTAACTTAGTCATCTACCTAAGAGTGAATTTGAGTTATCCATTTAAATCCATCAAAATAAAAGAAATTTATCTAAAAATCCTTATAGTATGCCATCAGTGGAGTTCAATAAAAATATATAATAGTTTTTTGATAAATTGTTTATATTACCTACTGTTTCTCCAAAGGGAACACCTGATTTATCCATGAAAAAAAGTGTGTCTATTAAACTTTTCAATGATTATAGGAATATCAATGCTATTACTATAATGAATAATAATCCTTAACCACATTGTGGACTTATTTTGTCAGGACCCATCCCCCAGGGCCCATTCCATGACTACCCCAAGCCTGCCTCCCATAGTCCAGAGACTATTAACTATCACAAGAAAGGAAAAACCGAAAAATGGGAGGCATTACCATTAAAACTATACACACACAGACAGGTAACACTGCACACAAGAAAAAAAACAACAGAAAAGGAGTAGTAAAACCACCACAAAAAACCCACCACTAAGAGTAAAAGTTAGTACTATAAGTAAAAGGGGCCAGTATACAAGCCCAACCGAAAGAGTAGTACAGCAAATGGAAATCAATCTCCAGAGATCGTCTACCAAGAATCCAACTTGAATGGTAGGTAAAGGTTTCCATTATGTCTCACCACATCAATTGGAAACCTTCGTGTACAGTCTAGCCCTGTCTCTCAAAAGTGTCAGTCAAGTTGTCCATCGTCTTCACAAGACACAAAAAGGTGTGGGTGAAGCCCATATTGGGGTGCATATAACAATACTTTTTAAGGTTCCTGAGGCCACCAAAGTTCTCTTAGAATCCCCCAAGGTAAAAACCACAAAGCATGATCTCATTCACATAGCCCAAATTAAAAGATAGTTCACACCATATGTATAACATAAAGAACAGAATTACTGATGATTAGTCATAAAGCTAGAACATTATATTCTTTTGAGAGGTTTTACTTCTGGTCCTCATAGGGTTGCACGGTACTAACCCATAAAGGATCACTAGGTGCTAACCCACAGAGGATCACTAGGTTCTAACAGACAGAGGATCACTAGATGCTAACCCACCAAGGATCCCTATGCGTTGACCAATAGAAGATCACTATGTGCTGAACCATGGAGGATTGCTATGTTCTGACCCATAGAAGATCACTATGGTCTGACCCATGGACGATCGCTAAGTGTTGACCAACATAGGATCATTTGGTGTTGAACCACAAAAAATCACAACTCTTTCATCACGTCAGATCTAGCCACTAGATTCCCTCACTTATCACGCATGATTCCAAAGGATATGCTCCTTAAGACACTAGTTATTCCTCTACCACCACAAAGTCCCACTAGAATTAAACCAAAATATTTTCTTGTCTTAAGGGTTCCAACGAGACAGATGACATGTCAATCAGACACCTGGTCTATAAGATATAGGCAAAAGGTAAATATGGCCCTGTTGGATTCATGTCTGATCCCACCTGGCCATACACCATCTTCATCCAAAACTCAGGTGGAGTTCTAAAGAGGTATTCCTCATCACAAGTGTCCATGTTCCACAAACTGTGCATCAATTGGACACAAGGTCTATGAGTTAGGCCACTTTTAGTGAAACGGGGTCGGTTGGGTCTCGTGAGGGTCTGACCCGACTGGCCCATGGGGCACTAGTGTCAGGCCCATTAGTATGTTCAACATGGCTAGCATGGGCTCATCCTACCTCATGTGGTTTGGCCCGCATGTCTTTCAGCATACCTGGTGGAGTGTGGCCCACTTGAAGAACTTGGACCACGCGGTGCAGGCCGGTTGTGCTGGATCGGAATCATGGCATCAGGTTAGTCTAGTCAGAAGTACCAGCTGGTGTTGTCACACCTCCACATAACGTTCGGAAGAGCCAAACGTTCGCGCACCTTTTGAGTGGCCAAATGGACACTCCCCATCCATGCGGCATAGACAGATGCTTCTTCCTCCACCATTATGGAACACTTCTCTCCTCCAGTACAGCTGGTGAGAGTCAGCCGCCTCCTCCCGCCATGGTGCTAGTTGTTGAAACCTCCTCAACGCGGCCGATATGGGTTGGTAGCCGTCATACTGGTTTTGTTTCGCTACCAGCACCTTTAGTGGGCCAACAGAGATGCTCTTGTGGTCTTTTTTTTTTGTATCTTTCCCGCCTATGGGCCTCTTGGGTCACCACTTTCACTGTGAAGCCCATAGAATTGCCTTGTCATCACATTGCTCTATCACCCACAAAGAATGCAAAACAGCCAAGATCGGTGGAGGTTTTGGGGATAATTCAAGTCATCTTACACCCTCCGTGTTAGTGTTTTATGACAAGTAAGATAGCGATCATCACATAGAATAAGAATAAACCCAAATCAAAATCCCCACGACAACCTCCCGCAAGATCCAACGAGTCATGAATCAACCCATTTGTTGGTTGATCTGCATTTATTTTATTTTTCAACAATGTGATAAAAAGAATCATTAAACAAATAAAGAAAATAAATTACATGCATGGATTTGGTGATGTGGATGAAGGAGAAGATCCATGTTCGTAGGAATTCCATGTTTATTGGTGCTCGTCATTTCATGTCGATCACTAGATCAAATACTCCAATGATCGGTGCTCATTCTCCATTATCTATTGGAGGGAGATGTCATCGGTATTGTGCCATAGTTTTCCCCTACGGACTTTAATCCATTCACCAATGGATTTAATAATAATAAAACAATATTGAAATTGTGTTCATCAATGTGGTTCATTAATGAACCATGATTAACAAACCATTAATTTATATGGGCGTTGTAGTCACATAACAAAAGAATCAATTCATTAAATGACCCTCATTTAATGATCATAATTACTCTACAGTTTCTCCAATCATCACTCAATGGTTGAAGAAAAGAATAAAATAAATCGAAGATTTATTTTATTAAATTTCCAAAAAGTCCAAAATTTAACTTTTCCATCTTACCCTTGTTGATCGATGTTAATCTTCACCTAAGAGAATCTTGAAACTATGAATTTAATGGTGCCCTCGTATTTTCAATCCGAGCTACGGTTAAAATGATAGAAAATACTGGAGAAACATTTACTAAATGTACCTTAAAAATGTTCAAAAATCCATTCTGGGATCTCCGGGACCTAGAATCACATGACGTCAAATTTTATAGTATTGAGATAATTCCTTATAATTAAAAGATAAATTATATAGATTTTACAGGTCTTAACATTCTCCCCACATTAGGGATTTACATCCCCAAAGGCCACAAAAAAATTTAAGAAACAAATGGGGATACTGAGCACGAATCTGAGCCTCTCGCTCCCATATTCTCTCCTCGAAGTGCCCATGCTTCCATCAAACTCGCACTAAAGGAATAAACCATCCCTGAAGGACCCACTCTTATCAATCCTCAATCACTATCGGTAACTCTACAAAATTTTCCCCATCATTAATTTCTTGTTCTCCCCAATCAATGGCGTGTGATGGGTCATGCAAGTATCTCCACCACTAGTGCACTCAGTGCATCTGTGGGGGAAGAGATGGGCGGTATTCCACCTTGTCAAATATATTGAGAACATGTAAATGTCTGATGAACCTTGTAGATAACATTTCTCCCTGAAAAAAGCTCGGTAATCCTTATTGGGGTGAGACCTGTAGGAACACATGGTCTGCCTCCTCGAACTCAAATGGTCTCTATATCATGTCATCATAAGACTTATGGCTACTCTATTTAGTCTTCATGCAGTCCTAAATGATCTTCACCTTCTTGATTGTAGCTTGTACCATCTCTGTACCCATAAGTGTTGACTATCCTGGGTTTTTCTATCATATAGGTGATCTGAATGGTCACCCGTATAAGCCCTCAAACAGTGCCATACCGATGGTGGAGTGATAATTGTTGTTGTATGTGATCTCCACCATTGATAGGTGGTCCTCCCAACTGCGGGAAAAATAAAGGATGCAAGAACAAAGCATGTCCTCAAGTGTCTGTATGGTATGCTCCATCTGACCATCTGTTTGAGGGTGAAAGGCGGTTCTCAAGTGTAGCTATGTCCTTAATGCCTCATGTAATCCATTCCTTAGTCAGGATGTAAAATTAGTGTCATGATATGAAACAATTGTCAATGGTATCCCATGATGTTTTACTATCTCTTGATCATAGAGGCATCCCATGCCCTCTTCTGATCCAAGCTCTCTAATGGGTATAAAATGGTCTGACTTGGTGATTTAGTCAACGATCACCCAGATAGAGTCATGGCCTCTATACGTGAGTGGTAACCAAGTCATTCAGTCCATGGAAATACCACCCCACTTCAATTATAGTACCTCTAGTTGTTGTGTTAAGTCTGTTAGAACCTAATCCTCTGCCTTTACTTGCTAACAATTAAGGCATCGTTAAATGAAATTTTCCACTACTTTCATCATCCCTTCCCACTAATACTAACATTGGATATCATAGAAATTATTTCCAATACCATGATGTATGATCAAAGGGGGTGTATAGAACTCCCTCAACACCTCTTTCTATAACATCATCGGTACCATGGTGCATCCTCTAAAAAAGAATATGTTCTCCCCACCTATCGAAAATCTATCAGGAGCCTGTCCTAGGGATATCTGAGCACATCATTCCTTGCGGTCAATGTCACCAAGATGTACCTCCCGAACTCGCTAAAGGAGTGGGGGAGTGACAGTAATATATGTGAGGTATGCTTCCCCATCACTATCCACTGAGGATATATACAACATGGCTATCTACTATTACTTCTCACTCAGTACTTGTAGACCTGACCTCTTACAGAGTGTTTCTACCACTATGTTCCCCTTCCAATGGGTGTAGAATATTTCAAAGTCATAGTCTTGGAAGAACTCCAACCATCACCGTTGTCTCAGGTTCAAATACTTTTGTGAGAAGATATACCTAAGAATATTGTGACCAGATCAGATAGTAAATTGTTCACCCATCAAGTAGTGCCTCCACTTAATTAATGCAAAGACCACTATTACAAACTCCAGGTCATGGGTCACATAGTACAGCTCATGTTTCCTCAGCATTCATGATCCGTAAGTGATCACTGCATTCTCCTTCATCCGGAAACATCTTAGTCTGGTCCATGATGTTTCCCAGTAGACTACATACCCTATGACCTCTTCTGGTAGCCTCAAGATGGGTGAACTCATCAATATCCGACTCAACTCCTGGAAAATATGTTGGAACCTCTTCATACATACTAAGTTCTATAACTTCATTTTCAAAGATTACATGGGTGATGTAACTCTATAAAATTCAGTTACAAGTCTTTATTATTACCCATCCAACCCCAAGAAACTCAACACCTCAGTCGCGCTCCTGGGTGTCTCCCTAGATATCACTACCTCTATCACCATCAGATCTACAGAAACTCTAGCATCTATGATTAATTGTCCCATATAGTAGACCTCCCACTTCCAGAACTGGTTTTTCGAGTCCTTACCATAATGATGGTGATCTCATATTGTATCCAGAACTACCTAAAGATGTGTGGCATGAACCTCCGCTGACGCCGAGTACACAAAGATATCATCAATGAAAAACACCATAAATAAATCGAGGTAAGGCTGGAAGATCCTATTCAGGAGTCCCATGAAAACTACTGGGGAGTTGTTCATGGCGAAAGGCATCACCAAAAACACATAGTGGTTATACCGGAATTTTAAAACTATCTTCATTACGCTCTCATCCCACACCTAGAGCTGATGATAGCCTGATCTGATATCTATCCTTCAATACCACTGAGCTCATTTCAGTTGATCGAAGAGATCATCTATCATCGGCATAGGATAATTGATTTTCATGGTAACCTGATTTAGTCATCGATTGCCCCGCAAAGCCTCATGCTATCATATGCCTTCATAGAGAACAACATGGGTGCTGCCCATGGAGAAGCACTAGGTATAACGAAACCCTTCCTCTGTAAGTCTTCCAGCTGTACCCTCAACTCAGGAAGCTCTACGGGGGCCATCTGATATTCTTGTGTAGATATCAATGTCGTCCTAGGGAACTGGTCAATGTAGAATTCTACCTCTCTATTGGGAGGTAGTCCCAGAATATCCTCAGAAAATACATCTGAATATTGGTCAACCACTATATCATAAATCAGACACCTCTCATTTACTACATCGAGCATGAGGCTAGCCAACTGATTAGTGATCAGCTGCACCCTCCACTGAGAAATTCAATCCAATTCTGCACAAGTTCCATTCTCACCGATAAAGGAAAACCTGGTCCCATCCTCAAAGATGTACTGCCCATTGCACATAAAAATAGTCGTTCTAAGCATGGACTGTGGATAATCAGTCCACACCCAAGATGACGTCATAATTCATTGATGCTGCTACTATGAACTACCAGCTGGAGCTCTCGCCTCCTCTAGTAACCTCATATTTCCAGCACCTGTGTGCAATTGTCGAATCCCCTATTGTTGGAGTCTCTAATGACAAGGATCGATCCAACAACTCCACCAGAATCTCGGAGCTTTGAACAAGATTAGTGGCAATGAAAAAGTGACAATCACCTATGTCTATAAAAACTACATCTAGGGTAGAGTAGACACATATCATACCTCAAATCATCTCTGGAGCACAGTGGTCATAGTCCTCTAATGACTAAAGTTGTGTCCGTACCTTTCCACCTTCTCTCCATGGTTGGGGTGGACCACCTAGTGGTGGTGGTAGTAGTACCTCAAACCATCGTCCACAGCCTACTGCACGGCCTTCTCCTCTTACAAATTGGCCTCCTTACTGACCTCCTCAATTGAACCTCTGTCACTGTCTCAATGATACCTTGATGTCCTACTGGTTATCTGTGTCAGGAGCCAGGTAGTCGCGAGCCATCTGCCCCTATCTACCATGAGATTAATAGACTCTAGTCCCTAGATGACCTCCTCTACCTCAAAAACTCTTCACCTCCAACCTAGCTTCCTGGGGTCTTCCTTTGGATGTTCTGGACCACTTGTGCCTCTACATCATCTGCCTACTACCTAATGTGGATGAATCAACCACCTATCATCTAGTGGTGGCTCTCACCATCGGTTCCATCTCGGCTAGTAATCTTTCAACCAGTAGGGCTCACTCATGCACTCCATCCAACATCATAATGATGAGTGAAGTCATCGATGCTCTGATCTCCCATCGGAGACCTTGTTCAAATTTTTGGGATATCAAGAAGGGGTCTTATACCATGTCAATGGAGTTGCGGGATAGGTTAGTAAATCTCACCGAGTACTAGGCCACTATCAGGATGCCCTACTATAAGTTCAATATCTCTTGAATATGCATAGATTATAGTGTCATTGGTATTAACTCTGCACTAAACAGGCTATCGAATTCCAACTAGGAAATTTTAGTCTCATCATGTATCTAGATCATCATGATCTACCATCTCTCTGTTGTGCTCTAAATAATGCTAACTTCTAGAATCGCTATCTGATCTACTGGTGTCTCTACCAATCAAAAAACTCATGCCACAACATCCATCTAGTCCTCAAATTTCTATGGCTCTATCTTGTCTTGTAACCTTTCGGGCCACAATCTATGGAACTCATGAAACATGCTCATTAGGAATACATTGTCCACTCAATGGGCTAGTGGAAACAGCTGCCCTATGGGTGGTGGTGCTGCGGGTACACCACCTGAAGGTACAATCACTGAATGAGGTCCCCATACCGACACCACATCACTTGTTGGCTCGTAGTTGTTATATCTCACTGTAATTTTATCTTGCTCTCTTTGTGGAGGAATCATGTAGAGAAACAGATATTCCATAATCAGTAAGTTAAAATTGGTGAGCTGACACAAATGGGATCAAGAGAAAAACAATGAAACATGACTGATACACATGCAACTAGTGTTCTCGTGTACCGAGTTCTAAAACAAAACTCATGGTCCTTGGGTATGGATACGTCGGCCTCTGCACCAACACCAGACTCCCGGAACTAAAATCCAATCTCAAGACACAAAACACTATTTATCCTTTGAAAAAAATTGTAGACACATAGTTCTTCTGGTAGAACCGACTGCCCATTAATACCAATTTGTCCTGACCTGTACCCCAGGGCCCATACCATGACTTCCCCATGCTCGCCTCTCATAGGCTAGGGGCTAGTGAATAGAACCAAAAAGGTGAAACCCAAAAAGGAGAGGCATTTCATTAAACCTATACAGACAACGATAGGACACACTGCACATAAATAAAATAAAAGGGGAAAGGACAAGTATAACAGCCTCTAAAAACCACCACTGAGAGTAAAAGTATGTACTGAAAGTAAAATGAGATAGTATACAAGCCCACCTAAAAGAGTAGTATACAAAAGGGAAACACAAGCTCTATATACCATCTGCCAACGATCCAACCTAAAGGGTAGGTATAGCTGGCCACTATGGATCAAAATTTCCATTGGTCACCTCCGTGTACCATCTTCCCTGGCTCTCCAAAGTCTCTATCATGTTGTCTGACGTTTTCACAAGACACAACATAGTGTTGGATAAGAACGTGAAATTTTGAGTATAATAATACATAGTATGGATCTGAGACCCCTAAAGGTCTCTCAAAATCCCATAAGGTAAAATCCAAACATCTTGATCTCATTCATAGAGCATAAAGTAAATGAAAACTCACACCAAGTCTACAACTAAAATAACATAAATAAAGATGATTATTAATAAAGATAGATCATATTAATATGTTGAGAGGATTTTATTCTAGTCTGCACAACTTGGCTTTGTTCTGGCCCATAGAGGATCACTAGGTGCTGACCCACAGAGGATCGTTAGGTGCTGACACACAATGGATCACTAGAAGTGGATCCAAAGGGGATCATTAAGCACTAACTCATAGAAGATCACAATGGGTTGACCCACAATGGATCTCTAAGTTCTGACACACCGAATATCATTACGTGGTGACCCACATAGGATTCCAAATTGCGGACCCACATATGATCGCTAGGTTCTGACCCACAGTGGATCACTCTTCTTTAATTAGGTCACAACCAGCCACTAGATTCCCTCTCATAAAACACTTGATTCTAGAGGATCTAGTCCTCAATCCACAATTCATATATCCACCTCCATGAATCCCTAATTATAATTAACCCAAATTTCGTCTTTTCATGATGTTTTCAACGTGACAGACGACATGTCAATCAGATTCCCAGTTTGTAAGATATAGGCAAAATAAAAAATAAGCCCCTATTGAATTCGAGTCTGATCAAGCCCTATTTTACTCCATCCTCCAAAAAAACTCAAGTGGAGTATCTCAAATGGTCCGCCTCATTGCATGAGTCCTCGTTCCGTATATGACGTGTCAATCAGTTACCCGGTCAGCGAGTTATGCTTGTTTTAGTGAAACTGGGCTGCTTGGGTCTGGGTTCGGTCCGCCTTGGTTGGACCTACCCAAACTGACCCGAGGGTCTGGCCTGGCTGGCGTGGGGTCTGGAATGGATGGTGGGGTCCGAACAGGCGGGGCAGGTCTAGTCCAGCTTGCGGGGTCTATCTCAGATGGCGGTTCTGGTTCGCTGGTAGCTCTACCTGTATGGTGGGGCGCATACCACCTAAAGAACCAGGAACACACAGTGTGGGCTGGATGTGCTGGACAAGATGCGCGGTGTCCAGTCTATCTGGGCAGTGACACTAGTTGGTGCTACCCCACCTCCTTGTAATGGTCAACATAGTAGGTCGTTCTCCTTCCTACCGAGGGACTAAGTGGCCTCTCCCCTTCCATGTGATACTAACGGCCACCGCATCCTCCACTGTGGAGGTCGTCCAGCTAGAACTCCTTGTCGTTGCGTTGCACTGATGGGTGTGAAGCTTTCCTGTAGAATGGCCGGTGGCAGTCGGTCGTCTCCTACCACCACAAAATTAGTGGGTATTGCCTCATCCATGTGGCCGACATGGGTCGGCCGCCACCACCGGTATCCCCGCCAGTGGTGTTGCACCGACGACACCTTCCACGAGCAACCAGAGATTCTCCGATGGTTAGTTTTCTACCTCGTCCACACCTATGGGCCTCTCAGGTCACTGTCGTCTCTGAAAATCCCACAGAATAGCCTTTCTGTCAGGTTTCTTAGTCACCCAAGAAGAACACACAACATCCAAGATCAGAGGAGGGTCTAAGACTTATTCAAAATGGCCCATGCCCCCTGCTTTAGCATTTATCATGTGGAATATATAAATCATCACCTAAATTATGAATAACCACAAATAAAAATCTCCGTGAAAACCTCTTGCAAGATCGAACAAGTCACAGATCAACATGTTATTCAGTTGATCTGTGTTCCTTGTATTTTTAAAGAAATACATAAGAGGAATCATTAAAAACTTTGACAAAATAAATCCCCTACATGGATTTGGTGCTTCGTATAAAGGATAAGATATGCATTCGTAGAAGTTCCAAGTTCATTTTTTCTAATCGTCACCCATTGATTTCTATATCAAATCCTCCAACAATCATATCTCATTCTTCATTATTTGTTGGATAGAGATGTCATCATCATTACAACATAGGTTTCCCCCATGGTCATTAATCCATTTCCTAATGGATTGAATAATAAAAAGAAACTGATATTGACATTTGGTTCATTAATGTGGTTCATTAATTAACCCTAATTAATGAACCATTAATTTAAATTGGTATTTCAGATACACAACAAAAGAAATGAGTAATTAAATGAACCTCATTTAATGATCATAGTTATGTTTTGGTTTCCCCAATCATCGCTCAATGGTTGAAAAAAGAATAAAATAACCTAAAGAGTCATTTTATTATGTATTCTAAAAGTCCAAAAAATAACTTTTCGGTCTGACCCTTGCCGGTTGAATTTAATATTTTCCTAAGAGAATCTCACAACTGTGAATTCAATGGTTCCCTCATATTTTCAATCTGATTACATATTAAAATGATATAAAATCTCGCTCACACTTATATTAAACGTACCATTAAAAAGTTAAAAATTCTTTTCTAGTCTCTCTCATCCTCGGAATCACATTCCGTCAAATTTTGTAGTCGCAAAATAATTCTATATAATATAAAAAAATGATACATAATTTCTAGGTCTCTACATATTTGATCATCATCATGGATCCAAACTCTTTTGAAACACCGATCATTAAACTATTTAGCATTTTTTATTGGTGAAGATGGATGATATACCATATATTACGTTTCAAACATGGTATGGACATTATAAATTTTTTGTAATTCCATTTTGAGTAGCTAATTAATATTTTATCATTATGGATAAGATGAGTAGATATTTAAAGCATTATCTTGAAAACATTGTTCTTGAATTACTTAATGATATCTTGATATACTATATGATATATGATCACAATGAGAGTCACCTATAAAAAAACCATGAGTCCCATAGAAAAAATAATTATATATGAAATATAGTATGTGTGAATTTTGGCTCAATCAATGTTATATTCTTGGATAAATTATCTCTAAAAATTGAATATCTATCAATACCTAAATGATAAAAGGTGGTCAAAGAATGGCCTATAATAATGAATATTGCAATGATTCTAATATTCATGTGTTTAGTATGTAATTAGTTTTTTTAGGATTTCACCTGCTTGGAAACACTGTTATCCAACTTAACTCCTAGTGGGTTTAAATTCATATGTTGGAAGGAATTTGAGGAATGTTTTACAGATATGAAAAAGAGACTAATTAATAAATTGTTATTATCATTACCATATGGTAAAGAATAATTTTTAATATATTGTGATGAATTGATGAAAGTAATTGGATATTTCCTTATACATAATGATAGGGTGGTTTTCTATGCATTGAGGTAATTATAAATCCATGAATAGAATTATCAAACTCATTACCATGGGATGAAATTTATAACCATTGACATGAACTTAAGAATACATTACTTCACCCATGAATTATGTGATATATATATAAACAACACAATAAATTTGAGTATATATTTTCTCAGATGATTCTCAACATGAGGAAAATAAGATCATTTGAAATACTCAAGGATGATTATTTCTCGATACACTACCACAGTGGTAATTTAAACTAGGTGGTTGATGCATTTAGTAAGAGTGACTATGAAATTTTGACCATTATGAGGATTGAAAAGTATCTTATATGTTGAACTAGTAAATATGGGTATGGTAAATTTTATGAAAGGGGATACATCACTCAATTTCCATGAAATTATAAAACTATCCGTACCAGAAATTATTGAAAAGTCTCTTCAGGAGGAGTAAGATTACAAAGGATGATTAATGCAGTAAATGATTAGAAATTAGCTGAATTCATTTATTTGGATAATGATTTAATTTTCATATTGTTTTCTACTAAAACTATTGTTTAATATGTAATGTCAAGAGGAAGCCCATAGCTCAAATTTATCTATACAAACTGGAAGAAAAATTATGTATAGGTATTTAAGAGATTATTTCTAGTGGGATTGTATGAAGCTTGAAAATCTAGACTATATGTCGAGATGCGAAATATTCTAATACGTAATTACTAAACGAAAACATCATAATGGAATGATGAAGCCTCTACATATTCATATATGTAAGTGGGAAAATATTACAATAGAAATTGTAATAGTACGTTAGAAATCTCCAAGGAATAACAACGCTATGTGGATCATTATTTATCACCTTACTAATTCTTATCATTTTTAGTGGTAGTAAGAGATCTACCACTCATGCGCATTCACCAACTATATATTAATTAAATCATAATTTTTTATGGGGTGCATATATCAATTGAATTTGGTAGTGACCCTAGTTCCAGATCAAAAATTTTGAAGATACTTCAAAAGGATATTAAGGCTTAAAATAATTTAATCATCGCCTATCATGCATAAAATGACATGAAATTTAAAAAGACTATCCAAAACTTTGAATACATACTGAGACATTATTATCTTAACATCCAAAGTATGTGCGACTAGTATATATCATTGGGGAAATTTTTTTAAAATAATACATACCATTCAATAATTAAAATAGGAATATATGAATAATTATATGGGAAAGGGATTCGTAATATAAATTAATGGGAATAAGTTGGAGAAATAAATCTTGTTAGTCTAGATACTGGGGAGGATATGACTATTAATGTATGTATTATTAATTATTATATGAAGGAATCCCATATCAAATAAAGAAGTGATGTTGATAATTAAAGAAAAAACATGGAATTTCATTTTGGGTTTTATGATTTCTTGAAGATTTACTATAGTAGGGATTTATAAGATTTAGTAAAAAATGTAAGTAAAGACCAACGTACAATTTAAGAAGATAAAATTGAAAACTAAATTGCAAAATAGTTAAAATTTTGTTTTAAAAATGTGTGAAATTGAATATTGTAGGATTTATTGACCTTATCAATTGTATGACCTATTTTTTATCAATCACGATTCTATATTCTTTGAGACTGATATAATTATAAATGCATGGGTATGTATGAGAAATTTTTTACATTTTTATAAATAAAACAGAAATGTCACCACATGTTCATTACCACTCCTAAAATTATGTTTCTTCCTAAAATCGTTACCCTTTTCCTTCCCCTTGAATATTATTATGACATCCCAGTCCCAGTTCACTCAACAGTAACCAATCTTGGTTGGCCAAATTACCTCATGTGTGCCTCCCCATATGACATAGGAATCCAACTAGAATTGAGGGTACATTGTGGAATAGTGGGGAGAATATACGCTTATTATTAGAGTACAACACAATGATATAATAACATAAATCAATGAATAATGAATGTAATGCACATGAACATCATAAGAGTATTAATACATCATATAAATAGCCAAGTAATCACATCCATCAATTTCATAAATAAAATGATGGTCTTGGAATGCTATAAAAAAGAAATATATGAAGATATGAGAGTATGTAAGAAAAAAAAATGTTTACCAAAAGATCCAAAAATTACATAAAGGATATCATGCTATATCATCACTAGGAAAATATTGGCATTTTTCTTCCCCAATACCACACTATTGTAAATCAAGTATCGATAAATGGGAACTTTACCTTCTCCCTGAATGCATTGATGTAGTCTGTCAAGGTTCTAGAAGGTAGGATGAGGTGAGGGTGAGATAAACATAGTAGGCCACAACCAGTTGTTTCTAATTTCCTCTAATTCATAAATATATAATAAAATTGGGTGGGTAATAATAAAACTATAAAATAAATATGGTTAAAAATAACCCACAAAGGTCTGGGTTCCCATGTAACACTCATCCTCTATTACCTATATAGGCCTAAGATGGACTGTCTCTGAGTAATCATTCAATCGTGAATTAATTTATAATGAAGTATGGGGATATTCAATAGAGTTTTTCTAATAAATCCATCAGTAAATGTGAGGCTTCAACTAATTCAATGGTTTTGCATCAGCATGGTAGACACATCGTATAAATAATTCATTAATTAATATATCAAATGAAACCAAACATGTCTATGGAATTCCTAATTTTTATCCTTGGTATCTCTCCGTGAGTATATAAACATGTCACTTTTCATGAATATCCAATACATTCTTCATAAGAACCCTAGAATCACTCTAGGTGTGGAATAAAGTCACAACCCTCTTAGTCCATCCATGGGGGTCTATACATGATCCCATGCATCACTCAAGATGTATAATAATATTCATCCCTCTGATTCCATCCTTATGAGTCCATAATGGAGTTCATGTTTTAGTTGATTTTAAATGAGCTATATGTTGAGTGAGTTCATCCTTGGAATTCATAAAATAACCCATGTATCACCGAAGGCACATAATTAACATTCCATTAAATTAATGTAATTATTAAATCCTAATGGTTCTATCATCAATGATTTTAAATTTAAACACAACTCTCACTCTCATCATAACAATATGAATTTTTATGGGCATAAAGACCAACTATACCTTATTGGTTCACATATTTCAAATAGCCATAATATTTACTTATGCAAGTAAAATCACATATGATGGTGGGTAAAATCCAAGAACAGTTTTAAATGGTGTTACACCATGTAAATCATTCCATAAATCTTAATTGTTCATTTAAATTATGAAATATAACTCAAGAATTAGTGGGAAATATTATGGGAAAAGTTCCTTGGGAAACAGTCTTCCATTCCCTATTTCCATTATATTTAATTTAAAATTTAATAAATTCATTTAACATTCCAAATGAATGGGTTAAATAACATACCTCAAGGGTAAGTTAAACACATGGATCACCCTTGGGGTTTTATATTCATTTATCCAAGCACCCAAGGGGTGGTTCAAATTCACTTTCCTTAACCTTCAATCAATCCTCAATGGGTATCATGGGTCATATAGTTCAATCCAATGCATTCATTTAATTTATATAAAAGTTCAAATTATTACTGTCTCCCTAAAGAAATAGCGAATGGCATAAAACATAATATATAAACACATCATAATTAAGGAAAAATCATGATACCACCTACCTCAAATTGGAATTCAACTCCTCATTCATTTTTATCCTCAGATATGGGATATAATGGAAGTAATCATGAAAATATAAACATTCCTTAAATATAGGGCATGTGATATCACTCCAAAATAACTACATCGAGAGGAATTCAAATGGAAAAAGGTATATGTAGAATGTAGAACTCACTAGTGTTTATTCAATGACATAAAAAAAATATTAATTCTGAGTTCAGATAGTGAAGATACATTAAATCAAAGATTTAGGTTTGAAGAATCTCTCAAGTGAGAGGGGATGTTGTTTGTAAGATGAGAAAGAAAAAAGGGGTTGGAGGTTTTAAGGGTTTTAAGGGGAAAGTGATTTTTAATAATCAGTAATGGGATTCATGGTTTCGCTGCATTTTTTCCCAAAATACGAACCATCCATGCACCCTGTACTACAATAAGACCCCCCTCACATGGTCATGAATCATGGTTATATGAACCATGTGTTGATTGATTTTTATCTACAAAAAAGTCTATATGAAATAAATGGACATGGGGCCTATGTTTCATGGTTTCCTCAAACCGTGTGGCCCCTAAAATAGTATTGGACCATCCTACATATCATGATCTAAATATGTGGACTAGGAAGCATAGTTTGTAATAATCATGGGGAATAAATACATTCTCAATAATCTCAGGCTCCATGCTCCATACAAGCCCCAAACAACCCTATTTTTTCTATTACCCTACTAGGAACTATCGTAAGGATAACTTTTAAGAATTAAATAGATAATAAAAAGTTCTATACATCATAGAAAATGTGGGTTCTTATGATCTTCCTCCCTTGGAGAAAATATTCCCAAAAAAATTCTTTCTATGGTTGATTAAGAATCATATGAAAATAACTCCAGCTACTAGGCACATACGGCAGTCTCCAACTACCAAGTCTCATCATGTACATGGTCATGCTTCCAGAGCCTCGATAATAGAGGATCGAACCAGCATCATAAACCTTAAATCCAAGATAATAAAAGGATATGTTTATCCTCAAATGATACATATACCTCTGACTCAACCTCATTAGGATGAAGTATATGTGATGGTTTAGAATCATATCGATGAAGAAAAGATACAAGGAACATATCATAGTTGGATCTGCACCTCCAAGAAAACTACAACAAATAGGATATTGGATTGACTCTCTCTATAATCATGATGTGCCTAGTGTGACATGGTGATATATTGCCTTTCTCCAGAATTTGTTTAATCCCTACTCTATAAGAAACTCTTAAGAAAACTGAACTCCCGAAATCAAACTCTAGTTTTAAATGATAATATTTGGAATATAAATTCTCCCTTAACTGAGCTATATATATCCTCTTCTTAATAAGTTGAAACTTCTTACAAGTCCCCTAAAAAAGATGCAAACCTTGTAGCACTACCTCTCATTCCTCTTACTAGGTCCAGGGTGAGAAATGCTACCTACCACATATGGCATCATAAGGAGATATATGTATGGTCCCCAGGATAAATTTATTATAGGAGAACTCAACAATAGAAAATTATTTATCCCATGAACATAAAAAATCTAGGATTAATGCTTGAATCATGTTTTCTAAAACATGTATCATATGCTTGGACTGATTGTCAGTGTGTTGGTGATAGGTTTTACTCAATAGTACCTATTAAACCAGTTCCCTCTACAAACACTACTACAACCGTATCATGAATCATGTGTCACATTCTAATATTATAGAATGAGGAACCATATAGAGGTTTATGATCTCATGTATTTAGAGGCTCCTATGATCATCCATTTTATGAGAATCTTGAATTGGTAGAAAATGAGGGACCTTTCTCAACCAGTCTATAATCACCTGTATGACATAACGTTTCCAATGTGATTTTGGAAATACTATCATGAAAGACCTAGTGAAATTATCCCATTTCCATTCTAGAATATTTAATGGTTATAAAATACACAAAAGTTACCAATGTTCTTCTTTAACCTATATAAAAATGGAACCCCATGTAAAGAACCCAAATATATCTCATTCTATCATGGACATCATTATTGATGACATAAGTCATGATACATATTTTTAAAACAAGGGAATACTTCCCATATAGTGGCATAAGACTCTCACATCAACACCTATCATACATCTGTAGAAACCCATATGATTCTATAAATGCACAAGATATCATTCCCATAAATGAACTAGCCATATTGTAGTTCATCACCTAAAACAATCTCTTATAGGATCATGACCTTAGAAACTAATTTTTACCTCATCATAACTCTCTATATAAGAGAATAGGTAACTAAAAATGATTTATGTAAAGACTATATGTGATATTCATAAACCACTATGTGAATCTCAAAACAAATTGGGCAATAATCCTCTACTCACTACTAGAATAATAAAAAAATTTGTATGATTCCTCATGCTTGGGGAATCAAAAACAATACTTCCCCTTATGGGTGTAGAATTAAGATCAATTTCAAAAGAATAAAGCTATTCAACCAATAGTCCTTGTTTTATATGAAAGTAATGTTGTGTAAACTTATACTTTCAGATTTTCTAATCTATATACAACATAAAATTATCTCCCAGTAAATAATTCATCCTAACTCGGAATTTTTCATGGACTAATACTTGGTACATCATAATAGATTGTATAGTTTCTGCCCGTCTCATGTAGAATTAGGATTTGTGATGTATTTAGTCTTCCATTCATATACATAAATGATATCCTGCAGATTATGAAAATCTAAAATTCATAACATTCTTAGGCAAGCTCGTAAGAGGTGATACTAATTATAATAATTCATAGATATTGAGCATGTAATAATTGGAAATCCCTATGAAAATATATATATCAATGATACTCTCAGGTAGCTTCTACGAAACTATATCTCTCACCTTCTTAAGTTCACCTGACAATATTTTATCTCAGATAATATTACCCCATAATTGAATTTACCCCTTTAAAAGTGGGTTTTTTTACCATATCATATAACTCATTATCTATCAGTGTATCCAATGTGATATCAATATGTTTTATGTGGTCATGTCATGTGATAGAATACTCTAAAATAACATCCAAGAATACTGCCACAAATGAACGTAGATATGGATGGAAGGCTAAATTCTTGAGTTCCATGAAAACTAATTGATTTCTCATGAGACTGAATGGATTGAAAAAAATACCCATACAATATATGTATTTATTTACTTTAATGTTGTACATGGTGTATCTGATGGTCTAACATGCACGTGATGATAACCTGATCTTAGATCAATCATAGAGACAATCATTTATCCTTGTATCTTGTCAAAGAGATAATATATTCATGTCAATAGATAGTGTTTCATAATAATAAGAAGGTTTAATAGATATTAATCTATTTAAATCATAAGGCCACCATCCATATTATTGAAAACAAATTGTCAGTGAACCCTACATTGAAGAACTAGGTCTTATAAAACCCATAGCTTCCAAATTATCAAGCTACCTCTTGAACTCCTAAAACATAGAAGCATTAATCTTGTAAGAAGTAATAGATAATATTATAGCTCTAAAAATAGATTGATGAAAAATATACCTCTACCTTGGGTTCCAGTTATCAATATTTATCCAGCAAAATATATCTGAAACATTTTTCCACTATAGGGAAGTATGCCTAATGTGTTCCCTAATCATCCATATATGAGGTAGAAATATGGTCCATTATTATTCCCAGACCATGTGTCTTGGGTCTATCTTAGATCTACTAGAAATCCTACTCACCATGGTGAAGAAAAATATATCAGTTTTGTGATTTGAATGACACCATTCGACAATAGATGTTAATTTAAACATCATAGAGAACTAATTATTCCATATTGAGAATGATATCAAACCCTATTTTCTTGTGGAAAAAGAGGTCCCATAGGAGGCAACACCCACCGATCTCTAGGAGGAACTCCCTACATGGGTGTACACTCTCTAATTGTATCCCCAATAGAGTATCAAGTTTCATCATGTCGTAAGAAAGCTGATCATCGAACCCAAGGATCTATATAATAGTCATAAATTTGATTGAATGAGATGTAACAATATTGTAAAGAAATGATACTAATGTTGAGGCTACCAGAATAGTACCCCTCGTCGTATAAGGTTAGGAACTCTACTAAGTATTTATTAGTTTCACTATATACATTAACATTAATCTATGACCCTATGATGTATCTTGGCTACATTGAGTAAGGATTCAATGCTGGAACTATAATTCAGGTGTCTTCCTACCATGCCCCTGACCACCTGCTTGACTTAATCAGATGTTCATACTCCAGATCCTTCTCTAATGAGATGATGCTAACCCTATTCCTAAATGTGGACTCAGTAAAGAAACTCTCCCACCAGCTACGGGGGGAAAATATCTATAAAAGTGGTGAATATAGACCATATTTCTTCAAGATCAGTACTCGATTGGGTCCCTTACACACTAAGGAATTGTATGTCCCGGTCTACCACATTGATTTCATCTCACATAGCTACTTGAGTTTGTACCTAAGCTTATAATATCACTGTGTGGTTCCTACAAATGGAACATACTATTATTGGTCAATGTAGTTGAAGATCTAGGTTCCAAACTACCCTTGATCACCCCAACCTCTCTTAGGTTACACTCTATGATAAGTTCATGATTCACTATCCATGATAAGTTGGTAATATGAAATACATTCTCCTGTGATCATATGTCACAACTAAGTCCACCCTCAAATGAAAAAGATTTAAATAACTAATCACATAATAGAATTGGTGTGAAATGATGGAGATCTATAAAATGGGATGAATAGTCCATTGTAAAATAAGCATTCTAATCCAAGTGCATAAACTATCTAGACTTATTATCCGTCAATGTATCGAGATAAAAATTATCATATAATTTCATATGAAAATCCCTCCAATACATATCCTGATGAATATTTGTATAATTAATAACATACCACTAGCTATTATTGGATTCTTGAATCATATAAGTAGTGAGCTACACTATCATCTTGAGAGATTTCTTGTGATGGTTGAAAATTGTAGCCAAGGACTTTATCCATGAATATACTGACTGTGTTCCAACATCCCCTTTAAACATTGGTTGATTATAATTCTAGATCTCACGCTTCTACTATGTTATAGTAGGGGAAGGTCACGGGGATCCCTGAACAGTCTACATAAAGCGTAGTAACCCCTATTGAAATTGGGAATCAACAACCATATTGGTTTGAACTAGTGGTACATTGAGGGTCCTTATTGGAGGTTGTACTAGTGACCTTGTTCCCCCCACCTCCGGAGTATGGTCATCTCCACCCTTCTACTGCCTGACTCGAGGACGTCATGGTGGCATGTCCAGGAACACAATTTGATAACCACTAAAATAAAAAATATAGTAATATAATAGGTACTATAAAACCTATATAATAGTCACACCCCCTGTCCTTCTAATAAAGTATGTTTTGGGTGACTATCATATCATAAAAAAAATTAAATATAGGTTTCCCACTTCTAAATACTAATGTTGGGTTGGGGCTATGTTCTCTAGAATAAGTCCATGATTACGGTAAACAAATTGTCATTTTAAATTTATAATAGAAAAATTACTTTAAATTTCATTTGGATTCCCCATTTAATAATGAAAATTCATTTCAGGATTTCGTTTCATTTTATTTTTGTACTCACATATATATTAAACAACATTAAATTTTTTGAATTTCATGGATCACCACATCCAATTTATAATGTCATATACAACTTATAAATTTAAATTCATTATCCATTTATTCACAATAAGTTATTGATTGATTTCCTATATAAAGTTTTATCACAATTTCATTGAAATATCAATAAATACAAAAAAAACATGCTACAAGAAATTTTCATCGTATGTAAATGTGGCACGACATAATGCATGACCTATAAGTCAGGATGTTCTTGTCATTATGCATAATACAATACCTTTTTTCCATATAGGCCAAGGTTAACAATCTATTGTCATAATGATGTTCAAACAATAAGATCATATCCAAATGGATAATGTAAGGAATATATAATAAGAAAAATTAATAACAACATGTACCATACTAGGTACTTGGGAATTTAACAGTACATGGGTTAGCTACTCTGAGGAACAAGATCATGGAAAATCCTAGCACATTCTCTTTCTACTTTTTACCATCAAAAAATAGTTTTAAAAGAAAAAAAATATTCCACTTTGTTACATCTTGTATGTGGATAATTAAATAGTAATCAATCCAAGATGGCCACATGACCTCATGCAAGCCTCCCCATATACTTAAGGCTACCGACTTGCATGAAGATTCTATGGTGGAATGGTAGGGATACTATACCCTCATTGTCAGAGTGAAGAGAAGAGATATATTAATATCAACAAATGCCAAAAAAATTAAGAAAAATGAATAACATAATATTAAAAATCCATCATATAAACAACATGGTTATCACATCCATCAATTTCATATTCAAAATTATGTTCATGGAATACTATACAAAAGGTAATACATGAAGAATTGTTCATTGGTACACATAAAAACAAGGATACTAAAAGAACCCAAAAGACAAAAAATAGTATATCTAGATATAATCACCAGACACATATTGGTCATGTTATCCCCCACTCTCATAATACTATAAATCAACTATGGAAAACCTGTCTCTTTCCCCTATCCCTACCTACATCTATAAAGTTTGATGGGGTACCAAATGGTAGCTTGATCACGGTATGAGATATACTCGATAGATCAACACCAATGGTATGTATTGTTTTAAATTTCATAATTATATAATAAAAAGTGTGATTGTAATAATGAATTTTTAAATGTAGTGTTGTAATAATTAACCCACATAAGTCTTGGTTCCCATGTAACTCTCATCTTCTAGTACTAGATTTATCATAAGATGGACTATCATTGACTAATCATTCAATTGTTAATTTCTTTATAATGATGAATTGAGACCTAGCTCATAGAATATGAATCCCCCATGTATCATACCCAAATGGATGTATATAATAAGTCCATCAAAAAATATACATTTCTGGTCAATCCCAAATATATTTTTTGGATTGGAAGACACATCATATAAAAAATTCATTAATTATTTTTTCAAATAAACATAAACTCATCCATTTAATTTCTAATTTCAAGGATAGGTATCTCTCTAGGAATATAGGATTATGCCACCTTATAATTCCATCAAATAAATTCCTTATTGGAACCCTAATTTCTATCTAGATGTGGAATAATATCACCGCCCTATGTGTCTATCCATAGTAGTCTATAACGGATCCCAAGTGTAACTCATAGTGTAAGATAATATTCTTCTTTCTGAGGCCATCCATGGTAGTCCATAAATTATTCTATGTATTACTCATCTCTATATGAGCTAGCTGCTAAATGAGTCCATCCATCGAAATCATAAGAGAACCCTTGTATCATCCACATCACATAATAACCAGTCTATAATAATCATTTAATAATTTAATCCCAAAGATCCCATCTATGGTGGTATTAAATTGGAACCCACCTATCCCTCTCAGTATGATATAATAACATTCAGGGTCCTAAAGACTAACCATACCTTTTAAGTTCGCATAGTTCAATTGGACATCATATTTATTTAAAAATGTGATCTCACCTTAGAAGGTGGATCAAATATGAGCATAGGTTTCGAAGGCCATCCAATAAATAAATCCTCCCATTTATCAGAATTGGGAATTTCAATCATGAAGTATAAATCAAGTATATGAGAGAATGATCAACTTCCATGGGCCTAGGGACACGGTATTCCATTCCATATTTCCTTTTTTATTGAATATATAATTTAAAAAATTATTTAACATCTCTGAGAGAAGGGATAAATAAAATAAAGAATATTTTAATTAATAAATTTAGTCAAACATGGTGGGTTAATATCATTTAACAATGAACCTATGGGGTAGTTAAAATTCAAGGTACATAGCCTTTAATTAATCCTAGATGGGTCTCATGGGTCATATAGGTCATTCCTACAATTTATTTAATTTTAATCCTATTATAAATTATAATTTTTTCCCTGAAGGACTAGTGCATGACAGAAAATAAAAAAATATAAACACTTTGAATTTAATGTACTAGGAAAAGGTCACCTACCTAACCATGGAAGTTTAATCCTTATCTATTATAGGGATCTAATTTGAGATATAATGGAAGAAATAGATAAAATTAACAAACACCCAGTAATAGGAATATGTACTCACCCCAAAATATCACCATCATGAGGAACAAAAAATGGTGAAAATAAGATTTGGAATAGAAAACCCAATAGTTAATGTCAAATGAGACTGAAATCAATTGTTTTAGATTCTGGATGACATAATTACATCAATGCCTTGCTTTAGGATGGATGATGATCTCAAATGGGAGGAGAGGAATTCTGTTGTAGGATAAAGAAAAGGGGTAGTGTGTTATAATATATTTAGGGTAATATGGTTCATTTACCTATCATTAAAGGGTTGAATGGGTTTTACACACAGTTGTCCAAACCGTGTGGAAACTGTTAACACAACACTTCCTCAAGACCCCCTCTCTTAGTCATGGTGAAAATTTAGACTAACCATGTGTGGACCGTGCGTTATACCCATTCTAAAAATTATTCAACACATTCATGGGAGTGTGTACTGAGTTGTTTGGTTTCATAAAACCATGAATCCCATTCATAGTGGACTAGACAACCTCAAACAATTTGATCAGACCATGACAACTGGGTAGAATAGTTTTTTCTAACTATGTGGCCCAACTGCATCCTCCAAAATCTCTATCTGTGGGTTTCATAAAAGCCTCAAACACCCATGTTTCCATAGTGACCCCACTAGGCACTCTCATGAGGATAAAATTTAGGAATTATATGGAAATTAAGAAAAACACACCTAAAATAAAATTTGGGTTCATACACCCATCTTTCTTCCATTAGCTTTTGGTGAGTAATATTTAAACCAAATCCTCTATTTCAGAGGGATCTTCTAAGGAAATCACAAAGTTATCAACATGGGTAATACTTTTTTAGTCAGCTTAATTTATTTATATATTACAATGGTAAAATAATTGTTGGATATAAAAAGAATGATATTATATTACGTTAATGATCATTAACCACCTTTCCACATATCCTTAAGAAAAATGAAAATGTGATTAATCGCTATTTGTAGACTACCACCTCCATGAAGAATCATTTTTCATTTTCCCTTACTGTATAAAATGGCAGTAAAAAGGGATATAATATTAATTAATAATGATTTATGTGTATAATTATTCTATTTTGGATATAACCAACCATGTTACACAATTCTTATAATCTATGTAAATTGAAATCATCAACCACACATACATACAGACTACCACCTATTTTGAATAGTGTACTGAAATTTTTTATTAATTCCATTAATTATTGGGATTAAAAAAGGGTTTAATAGAAAACTATATATAAATATTACTATTTTTGTAATGGTAATACACATAAAATAACCGATTATTGTTATACATATTGAAAAATCATAACAAAATTAACCATATTAAACAAGCATACTTTGTGAAAAGTATTTTCCTTCATGTTAGGAAAGATTTTCATATCCCTTAATTATTTTCTTAATGACCTAAAATGATAGTTCATAATATTTATCAAAACTAAATATGTCCATTACTCTTCTATAATAAGGATACTATAACTAAACTACATCATAGCCATCCATTAAACCATGGTTTGTTAATGTGTGGGTTTGTTTAACCACATAGTTGAACAATTATATGAGTTTATATCCTTAATGAATATGGTAACATAGTAAATTATATAATATGATATAAATATGTAAATAATTATTCATTTTTTTGATATGTTAAATCAATATTTAAATCATTAATCAATTAAACACCATTTGATCACCCAGAATCATTGAAAAATGCTTGTTATTGATTTCATCTTCATATATAAAATCAATACAAACTCATGAGATGGATTTTAAATATAATAAATTATTAAAAATAACTCCTAATAGTAAATTTACTGACCTAAAATGATCTAAATTGTAATAATATTGAATACATAAACCACTACTATGAAACTAGTAAAAATGATCAAATTATAAAGGCCCAATGTGGGAAAATAGATAAATAATAACTAGAATCTATTTTGAGAATAACTATATATAAAGAGATTAAATGAAAATGGATATTTTTAGGGGTCTGTATTAGGTTATTTAAATACACATTTTTATGATATCGGTGGATATAATATTTTCCTTGATATTAGGAAAAGCTGTATGTGTTTTTTCCCTCTAATTATACTCTTTGAGTCATGTTTTGTGTTATGCAAATAATTTCATTTTTATATTATATAATTAATATTATGTATTTGATATCATGAAATTCCATTTATTTATTTTATTTTGTTATTAATTTTCTTCCAACTTTTTCAAGAGTTTCATGTCTAATAGTTATCCAATCTATAAGTGGGTTTTTTCTGGCTGAATTTTCATTTTATGGGACTCATACATTTTTGACCTCTTATATCATTTTCAATAGCTCATACATTCCCATGGAATACATTTTAACATATTCTTTATGGATTTAAATGTATTTAAAAGTAATTATTATCATCCCTTACTCATATATTTTTGATTCATGACATCCCAAAATTGTTGTAAAACTCAATCATTCCCATACTCGAAAAACCAACCTGTGTTTTGGTAACGTAAAATTGTGTGTAGTTACTAGGAATATATATACCTATACAGATATAGGAATTTTGAAATGGATATTTCACAGATACACCTAGGGGTAATCACCTCAAAAATTGTTTGTTGAGAATTAAATTAAACACCCATCCGATGCATGATGAGTGGTCCTTAGATTGCATGCCTAGATAGACACTCATGAGGGATATTATGTTTCATATTCAGATGACCTTTATGAAACATGATGAAGAATTTTCCAATAATTTTCTATGTCTTATACCAATGAAAAATATTGAACCTAATTATTATTAATCATGGAAAACCTATCACGTTAAATTTATAGGAGCTACTATATTTCATTGAAAAATGTAATAAATGTCAATTTTACAATACCATATAGTTTCTATATTGGTTAAGAGATATTCTATAATAAACACACATTAATCCATTTAATGTTGAAGTATTTATTTTTTTATATTTTAATTGTGCAAATAACCATGTTTTATTCATCAAGAGGTTCCATAAATAATGGTATGAAATTTCTTGTTGACTAATATGGTAAACACATTGGACATAATCTGGTGATAGGATGGAAAAAATTATATCGCTCCTTGATTCACAAAATTGTCTCATCATACAAAAAATTAGATTTTATTGTACACCTCTCCCCATATTACTATAGTGTCTTTCCATAAGGCCTCGTAAACATTTTTTATGATGTTTTCAATTATTCCTTCCATTAGTATATGATAAATTATTATTGTTTTCAATGTTTTCATTTCAAATAATGTAAATAGTATTCCCTTACTTTCAATTTATTATGGAATCATGTCCTTTATTAATTCCATCCATATCACCTATTCAATATTTACAATATATTACATTTTATGCTACATTTAATTGATCATCAGACCTCACCTTTATTTTTTTCCATTTCCCAAAAATTATTGAGGAGAACTACGAGTAATTTTTTTAGGATTAGATAGAAGGTATAATATTTTTCACGTGTTGTTTTCATTAAGAATCATAAATTTTCACTTACCATGTATATATGTATCTAGTATTCCAAGGGTAATAAGTTATTGGATCCTTCAAAAAATCTGGTATTTTGTACCAATAACATAATATAACTACCATCTCTAGATTTCTAGAGTATGGATTGGTATAGATTATAGAAGTATCAATGGAGTAAGTTGAAAAAATAATAATTAACTGTGTTGATGAAAAACTATGATGGAGAAAAATATAATATATTTGAGTATCTTGAATCTTTATGACTCACAGAATGCATATTTGGTATTTCACTGGATAAATATTTTAGTAATCACGAGAAGATTATTTTTGGTTTCACTAGAAAAATATTTTTAATCATCAGAAGAATATTTTTGATTTCATTGGAATATGTTTTAATGATTGGAATAAAAATATATAAAGGGTATGAAAATACATTAATTCATAATATAACATAAATAATAACTTATATTTTAAATTGATATGTCAATAATATTGTTGGACATGAAGTGGAGGTTCCATGATGCCAATGAATATCATATAATGTATGCATCCATGTAATAAAATCATAAAATTTGATGTGTGGAATAAGAAAAGAACCCTGTAAAGATGAAATAATAATCAGTTTATGAACATTATATATATGAAGATGATTAGGTGAAATAGAGAAGAATCAGATATAAAAAGTTGAGTGATTTAATTAACCGGAAGGTGAGGCTGAAATATTTTCACAAGAAAAGGAGACTTGAAGTGTGTTCATAAAAAAAATACAAATGGATAATAACTTAATACCATTCACAATATATTTGTTTTCAATAATAATACAATATTAAACGTACACATTATTTCATAAGAAATAAATATACAAAATATGTGATTAGTGTAGTTGTTTTGTGATATAGAATCCAAATAAACCAAAGCTATAATTGGTTTTTGTGGTTGCAAAATTAAATCTAGAAGAAATAGAAATAAATACAACCAATTATATTGTTGAACATATTTCTAATTTACTTGAATATTGTTGATATTTTTTGAATCGTTAGAAGAATAACATCAGTAGAGTGTATCATAATTTACACATAAAATAATTCTAGGTATTTCATTTATATTAAAAATAACTGAAACCCTACCATAAAAATATACATCTATAGAATCAAAAAAACCCAAAGATCACCTCCTTGTGAGTTTATCACCTTTAAAATGTGAAGGTTTTGGAAAATTATATGTATGTATATATGATAGCGTAATTTCAATATCAAAAGATACAGTTTAAAGATTAATAGAAGCAGATATGATGGGCAATGATGATAATTTTTTCAAAAGTATACGCAATCCATCATGTTGAGATCACCAAAATATATCAACAATGGAAGGATTTTTGAATGCTTAAATACCAAATAATAGCTTGAAACACAATTTAAGTACTTGCACAATGAATAACCTTCAAATTTTTTATATACCAGTTACTTGAATTAGTGTGAAGATTTTAATTTTTTTCCATAATAGTAAAATTGCACAATAAAGGGTGATAATATCACAATGAACACTTGAATAATAATTCATGAGTGTTTAGGATGGAATACATGGATGGAGATTCAATGATTATGTATGTTTGCATCCATTCTCATATGTTATTTTTATAAGAAAAATAATGAAATTAGAAGCCACATTAGAGGATTCTACAACAATTATGGGTTGAATGTTTTAGTCTAGTATAATGAATTGGAAGAATATGTAATATATTTATATACTAAAAAAATATGTTATTTTTTCTACTCGAAAAAGTGTTATTTTGAGTCTTTGAAAAAATTCTAGAAATAGAAAAATTAGAATTATTTCATGTTTTATTTTTTGTGATTGACATATAAAAATGATACAAAAACATGTAGGAGAATTCGTGAACTATGTTTTTGGGTGATATAGAGTCAAGATATAAAAACAATTAAACATGTAGAGTAGATATTGTGATGTGTTTTTTGAAGACTTCAGTAATTAATACACCAAAAAAAATTTATGTACTTTATATTTTGGAAAATTCGAAAATAAATATGAAGACATAGAGATGTACTCTAAAAGTTCAATATTTTTAAAGAAAAATTTTGAATTCAATCTATTATATATGGATTAGTTTTGGAATGTTGAAGGAGAGTTTTTAGAAGGATTTTTTAAAGTCAAACAATTATATATTCAACATATATACATGTATTCTGACTAAAAACATCAAGTGATTGTGGTTTTAAAATCCAAGCCCTGACGTTCCCGACATTTATTAGTTCATGATTGGATATATAAATTCATAACATAATTTGAGTAATATGTGATATATTATGATATTATCAAGAAATATAAGGAGGGGAAACAAAAAACCCAAGTGCACTCAAGAATACCAGTAGGTTTAAATAAGCGAGATCGCCATATCATGTAGTTTCAAATAATTAATTGAGTTCTCTAGAAATTTAGTTTTCTAGATGTATGGAATATACCAACTTGTTTGTGAGATCAATAAATGTTTATGTGGTAGAGGAAGACCTTTTCATTTTTTTTGAATCAATTTAAACTAGTGTGAACAAGTATAATCATTTAAATGAGAGACTATGATTTCGATATTTAGTGACACCGAAATAAAATATCATAGAATCGCTAAATATTTCTCACCGTACACATTATCTTAACATACAGTCCTTAAAATTCACATATGTTTTTATTTACACTAACCCTAAACAAATGTGACAAATTTAGAACAATGTCTAGCATGATTCTTTTCTCATAGGATACATGGTGAAATACATATAATATATTAATTACTGAATAAAAAATATTATTAACCTATATAACTCTTCCATATATTTTAATAAAATGATTTGATCATTTTTTATCTAGGATATTCTAGAAACTTTTGAGAATTTTATTTTATATACTACATCCTATATACTAATTATTTGAATTAAAAATACCCATGTGAAACTATTTATAATGAGAATATCTGATTTAAAGGGACCCCTCGATCTATTATTAGAACACATGTTTTACATCCATAACTCCTACAACCAATCCTGGGAATATCTCAATATTAATTGAAATATCATATAAACTCATATGGCTATCATGAAATTAATATGGAATATAACATTCAAACGTGCTTATTTATCACCCCCATCATACCTATTAACTAGTAAAATAATGTAACATTCATTAAAATATGGAAAGAAACTATCCGAGATACTTTATTATCATCACACATTTTTATAATTTAAAAAAAATCTACCTATAATTTGTATCACCATCACCCCATGTTCAAAAATTATTAAATAAATTTTGTTCCACAACATCCATTGATTTTGTCATAGCTCCCATCATGTTTTATTATACAACTACCGGGATCAAAATTCATGTTATGTCAATATTTACCTTATGATTAAATGTATGTCACAAATTTTTGGGCAATATTATATGACCTCAAACTCCAACCATAATTTTGTATGAGTAGTATGAGTTTAAACTATTCACTTTGTGTCCCATAATGTTTAACATACATCGTATGAACTCACAAATTAATTTTTTTCAATTTTCTCTTATCATTATATATATCACCTCACATTTTGTCAAATTATATGGTCAAAAACATCATCTGTCTCTTGTCCAAAATGAATGACCAAAACATGTGTTATATTTTGGTCTGAGAATTATAACCTAAAATTATTCACACAAATTCATCAAGGTTATATAAATCAAAATTAAATTTATTAACATTAGGTTGATTATTCATGTATCATTGGATAAAAAATAACTATTTTGGTTAATGTTGTACTTTATTTAATTCCAACCATTCTTTGGTTGGGGCACTATAATATAAAAATACTAGAAAATATCTGTTTTGAGGTTATTTACACTATCATTGGTATTTTCTAATCACATCATTTTTCTGCTCCCCATTTTTTATATAGATAACCTCACTCCATTTTGGGTTAAACTTATACAACCGTGGTCATTATACAGTTTTAGTCAAAGTAGTATGAATATAAATTTAATCTACCTCTTATTAATGTTATATGAAATTAAACTCTAGTGATACATTGATCATTGTAAAATACCCTTAAACTATATTTAAATCTCATCATGTGAGGTTATTTAAACTAACATGGGGTAGTACCATTCACATAATTCCACTTCTCCCATTTTTCTAGATATGAATCCTTATTCTATGTTAATTCAATATTGTATAAACATAAACACCATCCCTCTTCAGTACAATATGTTTAAGCATAAATTATAAGAATCCAGTGAAGGCCTAACTAGAATAACATCAATACACAAAAAAGAAAAATACATAAGACTTGTTTAGTTAAAACCCACCATGTATATCCTGTTAATATTTAATGTCTCTACCCACTAAATTATCCCCTTCATGTGTTTAGAAGAAGTCAGAGCCTCAATGTAAAATGTCCATTGTTTTTAGGGAAAAATATTGATGCCTAAAAATTTTTATATTTTTTACACCTAGTATATGGATATAGGTAGAAATTTAGGATATTTCTCATTCCTCACGTGTATAGTAAAAATAATTTTTTTAAAATTTATAATGATATAATTTAGGGAAGTTGAATAATTTTTAACCATTAACTCACTAGTAAAAAACCTCATCATGATTATGATTACATTAATTTATTAACTCTCTCATATCCAAATGGACTAACCGTTTATTATGGTGATCAAAAAATAACAATATATCCATCTTTTCTATACCTATCCGATAGATAAAATCCATGAAGAAATTAAACTTCTTGAAAGTACCAGTGAGAACGTGTAGACACACCTATGTGGGGAGGAATCATGTGGGACCATTTTTAACATAAAACCATTTCCTTATTTTCAATATTTTAAACCCTTTGGAACTTAAAGACCTATATACTCAGTCATGATACAATAATATCTTGTTTTGTTCTCCCAAACCACATACTTCACATGAAATTATGTAAATTAGGATAGTAATTCACATGGAATTTTTGCAATATTTTTCCACGATGTGGCAAACCCTCAAAATTCTATGTTAATATCCCATGAATTCATGCATTAACCACTAAAATATTATTTTCAATTCCAATTAGAGTAGAGGATTTTTTTTAATCCTTACTCACTCTCGACATCTTACAATTGTGAGTGTTTTCAAAAAATCACCTTTGTGAACAGTCCACGCCTCCCCTAGATTCATTATACTAGAATCACAACAAATCATTCCAACATCATTTAATCCTGAAATAGTTAATTAAAAATACATCCACATTAGATAATTTGGTTCCTCAACTGAATATTATTTGAATGAATTCTTATTTACAAAAAGAAATCATGTAATTCGTCCTCTAATCTACGTTTTCTACAAAATCATTTCAAATATATTAATAGACTCCACTCACCCAAATATCAAGAAATGTGAAATATTGTATATCTTCTATGTAAATCCATTATATCTTTGATGAATCAATATATTCTTCTTTTAATTAAAAAACACTATATGTCACATAAACTATCCCCAAAACAATTTTTTCATCTCTTCTTCTGCTTTATTTTTTTCAATCTTCTTCTTCTTCTTCTACATCTTGTTTTGTTTTGAACATATCTATACGGTTGACAATTAATTTTTTTCATTAAAACATTAACAATTATTCTTTAATAGTGTAGTGTCATCTTCCCATTCACCTTTGTGAGTACTCTATACTCTTGGATCCAGATTATCATCATCTTATTCTTTATGATATTCAATTACCTCTCCACACACTAACACACTATACATCATCCTTTCAATCCGGAGTTTTTTTAAATATTATTCTCACCCATTGATAATATAATTTTTATATACCACCGATTAATTAATTTCCCTTAAAATATTCATATGCCCTAATTGGTATATCAAATAATGTCTCAAAAATACAAACTAGAATGAACCAAGATATTTAATTATTTTTTATCATGAAAGAAATTTGATTATCTCTCACCCAGAACTATCATGTGGATATGTCACACAATTTTTCTTATTTTTTGTCACAACATAGTGTATCATGTTTTCTTATTTTTCAAATGGATATATTTAGTAAATGAGAACATCGTCCTTATTAGTTTTCATTGTATTTTTCTTACCTAAATACATCTACCATTTCTTATGTAATTCTCCATATTTATTCAATATCAAAATAATTGATTTGATTTTCTTATAAGATCTCATTAATAATATATGTCATTTTATTTAAATGAAACATGAAAAAAATAATTTCCATTTTAGCATGTATAGATTCCCATTAACACTGTATTTATAGTATGTGGAATATATTATATAGAAATATATATTCAAAACAAATATTCAAGGTTTAATAAATTATTTAAGATATTAAAAAAAAGAGATCAAAACAATCAAAACCAGATTTGTTTTATCATTTAAAACATTTATGAAATATGGAAGTCCTATTATCTTAGGCTAAATAACATTCATTGAAACTCATCAATTATTGAATTGCTGCTTAGTAGCTTAGATATTTTCTTCTCCCACAATATTCATTGAATCAAAACAATTATTTCTAACTGTTAATCACTTGAAAATAACCTAATCATTAAATGAATTATTTTTTATTTTTGGATAGCTAAAAAAATAATTAAATATCATCATTTGAAAATATAATCTTTAATAAGATAGAAAATAAGTAATATTTTAACTCATTCAAATTTCTCAACTCATTATTTCATTAAGGATAATGAAATAATAATAATGTTTAAAACTCCAAGGTACAACATTATTATCTATTTATTTTATTTTTCATTCGAATATAAATTCTAGAAACTCAATTTTAGACATTATGAATTGTTTCTTGAATTATCATCTTGTTTCTATATTAATTTAAATTTTTTGAATATCAATTTAAATAATTTTCATGATTAAAACTATAATGAATTTGTATATTTTTTATGTTTGAATCAAATCAGATTATATTTGTTATCATCATAGTTGATTATCTTCTTCATATTTTCAATTTTGTGAATCAATTTTTTATTTTTTATAATTCTTATTTTTTTTTTAAAGTGTTGATTTTTTTTGTAGACTAATTTATGGTTATGTTGATATAAATCACCCGTAAATATAAATATCTACAATTTATGTAGAGTAAATTTGATGGTTACCAATGTCTAGATGGTGTTTACAATACTCAGGGAATTATGATTTCATATAAAAACATTCAGGCCTATAAAACTAGATGATTATTATATAGAAGAATATTGATGTTTAATTAAGCATGTTTGATGATTATATAGAAGAATTATTGACAATTTTTCTTTGAAACATCACTTGATGATTTTTATTCTTATAGTATAATGATGATTAATAAGAATATAAATGATTCTTACACAACATATGAAATTAGTCTTTTTTTATATTTCATTGAAATGATTTTAGTGCCTCTTAAAAAATCCCATATTTCTCAAAAATTCAACTAATAGTGAATTAAAATGATGTACAATGAAGAAAATTTGTATTAACTATTGGGTGGTTTCTCAACAACTTCATCCATCTTCATTAATTGAATAGGTAAACATTAATTTACTCAATGACAGGGTTCTTCCAAATCACCTTTCAACTATCGTATAAAAAACTCTACTAACACTACCACAAAACTAGGTTTCCACGACCCCACCCTTTAACAATGCTAAAAAAAGGTGCTGATAAATGGGGTGCCTTTATCAGCGCTAAATAAATTGCTGATAAATGGAAAATTTTACAGTGCTAAAAAAGAGCTATTAAAGTGAGCCTTTAATAGCATCTTTTTAGCACTAATAAAGGCTCCCCCTTTACCAGTGTGTTTTTTTAGCGCTGTTAAAGGTGACACCTTTATCAGTGCCTTTTCTAGTAGTGCTGATAAAGGGGGGGGGGGGGTTAGCAGCTTTTTTTCTAACACTGATAAAGTTCTTATTTCAAAAAAAAATATTTCATAAAAAATAATATATTGATATATAAATATATAAGTATATTTATATTGATATAAATATAATATATATTTTTTAAATATGTTTTAGATAAGTATAAATAAATATTTTCACTTAATATATAAGATATATTGTTAAAATAAATTATAAAATATCATAAAATATAATTAATTAATAATTTTCTAATTATCAACGACTAATAAAAATTTAATAACAATTTTAAGACAAAAAAAATAAAATGTCAATAAATGATTTAAAATAAGGTGAAAACAGAATTCAAACTTCAAATGACCCAGGATTTTGATCTTAGTGTCTTTTTGAACACTACAATATATCAAATTGAATCATGTGATGAGGTATGCATGCAAGTGATCCTAGGGAACCTTCTAGTGCATTTTTTGAGGCCAAAAAAGCCCCAGAAGGCCTCCAAAACTGAATTTTTAGTCTGGATATCCAAATTTTTTAACATTCGATTAAATTTCATCCTCGTTTAAGGGGTCTTTTTTCTTTTTTTCAGTGGGTAATGAATTTATTTCAAGGTATTATATTCATATTTATATCATGGCCTTAAAATTATATAGTTATTCGTAATGTACTGTTATTTATAATCAAATATATAACAATGTACACATATTTTATATATATTCCAACATAAAAATTTAATTTTATAAATAAATAACTAAACATATTTACATATTAAATATATTATTCTATATATAATTCGTATCTAAATAAAGAACTAATATACATTTTATTTAAAATACAAACATATGAATATTTATATAATTATATAATGTGTATGTGTGTATATATATATATATTTGTGTGTGTCTGTATTGACAAAATAATATATATATATATATATTATCTATATATTCTAAGCATATATATATACATATTAATATATAATATTTTTAAATATATATAAATATGTATAACTATACATACAGATACACATATAATATGTGTGTGTTGTATATAAGTATTTGTTTATTTATAAACACAAACAAAAAAACATATTTTATAAATGCATTTAAAACAGTTCTTATAAATATATATATTAATATACGATTGAATATATGGATAAAAAATATAAATATATATATATAAATAGATGTTAACATATTTTAATATACGAATAATTATATAAATATATAAATATAACTATATATGTATATATATATAGTAATATAAATTTATATATAAATTAATATAACTTAATATATATATATATATATATTAATATAAATATATTTTAATATATGATTAAATATAATTATATATATATAAATATATTATTAAATATAGAGAAAAGAAATATGGTGGACTGGTAAAGGTTTAGGTGAGTAGGAAAGAGGTCTCAGGTTCAAATCTATGGGTAAGGAGGTCACACATGAGAGTGGAATTGTAGCTAGCACTATTAAAGAGTGAGTGGGGAACTATTAAAGGGTGGGTGTGGGGGCTTCTGGGGCGTGTGGGCTGGGGGCTGTTGAATGTGGGATTCAAGTGCTGTTGAATTTCCCTCCCCTAATTGCATAAAAAGTTTTTTATTTATTTAGTTTTTTTTCTTTTATCAGCGCTTTTAAAAAGAACTAATAAATGTGGTTGTTTATTAGCAATAAAAAAAACCACTAATAATGGACCCATTTATTAGCACTTCTTTTAGCACTGATAAAAGACACCTTTTATCAATGTTTTTTATCGTTGATAAAAGGGACACCCTTTTATTAGTGCCTCTATCAATATTTCTTTTTTTAGTGTTGTAAATGGACATTTATAGCATTTTTAGTGGCCATATTTGTTATAGTGTATTTTATTTATTTTATTTTTCATGGTGATAATCTCTCTAATCATATGATTTTTGGGATTCCCATTGAATATTTATAGACAATTATTAAATATTGGTAAATTCAACACCCACATTATAAGGTTAGCCTCATAACTTACCTTTTCTAAAATATTTTACACTCTCCATATCATTTCCCACATTACATGGGAAGCCTCTTCACTTACCTTTCCCAAAACAAGTCACTTTATCTATTTCATGTTTAATGGTAGCTTCTATTATACAATGAATGACACAAATTGACAATGAATAAAACATAATCTTCACATATTAAATGGAATATTACCACTTCAACATTTTATCTAATATGTCCACCTAAACCTATGATGATGCAACATCCATTGTATATATATCTTTCCCATACTTGACCTATAACATATGCTACAAAATATAATGGTATGATTCAATCATGATGTCATTGAATCAAATGTTTAACATTATGATTTATAAATGTCCACATTTATCCAATATTTAACTGGATTAAAAAATTATGTTATTACTATTTATGAGTCTTCATAGTTTATTATAAACTTGTTTTAAAAATGGTATAGATTATATAAATTAACAATATCTAAAGTAAATTTTTTAAATAAATTAAATAAGTGGAGGGTAGAATATCCACAACATAGAGCCTCTTTCAAGTTTGTAACACAAGTTAAATAGAATTCAATATTTTAAAATAATAATATAGATATGTTTTGATTTATTACCAAAGAAAATATTCGATTTATCTTGGTAATTGAAAGCATGAAGAAATACAACTAACCTCGTAGCCTTTACCTGTCCATCTAAACATAGGTTTGATTCCCTTAAAACATAATATATTCCAATAATCATTGCTTATTTAGAAATATGATTCTTCTCTTCTACTACTATATTATCCATTACCAACTCATTATAGAGAGATTCTACTCTGTCCATTTTTTCATCAATCGAGTGTTGTTTTTACACTTCCATTACAACTTGTTGAGATTATTTTTGACAAACTGTTTCCATTATAAAGATATGTGTAGAATCTGTTACTGAAACATTATATTAGTGTACCTTTGATTAATAACATAGTTTAATTATTCTCATCACACTAGTATACATAATAATTTAATTAAATCTACCATATCCTAGATTGAAGAACATGTGTTAGAGATTATCCCATTGGCTATAAATATTATTGATATGAGTATATTTGATCAGCCTCTAACTTCTTACAATACAAATTAACAAAACATTCACTAAATTATGGAGAATATTGGGTCTGATCTAGAGCCATCATAGTAACTAGAACATACATTGAATATATATTACTCATAAAAGATATTAATTCAATATTCCCTAATAATGATAGAACATGCATAGTCCATTCCTCTAAAAATTTCATGAAAAAGTTATCAGAGTAATGAACTCATGAAATTCCATTATTTTTTATGTAGAAACTACAATCAACATCTAGATCACATGTTAAGAAGTATATATGAAAATTAAGAGGGTTTAGTATTCAAATTTAACTTTACTTGTAATAAATATGTCTTTTATCACCACCAATAGTTCATTATTTTGTGAAGAAGCAAGGCCTTCATGAAGTGACCCCCAAGGAATATCATTGAGAACAACATATAAACCTAGAGTTGTGGATCCCATTGATGAAATAGAATATCTAGAATCCAAAATTTACTATGATATGTTCACATTAGAGTTAATAATTTCTTCCTACACGAATGAAAATATGAATTGATCAATATAATTAATAAAACATACAACTATTAACCATGATAGATACTGAGGTTTTATGCCATGTTCTAATGTAATACTAAATTTAGTGAAAAATGAATCTGAATTTTGTAATAAGTATCTGACATCTAGCATAAGATAATATGATTGGCCGTGTTAGAGTGTTGTATCAGCCAACACATTTACATCTGGGCTGAGTCTCAGTGTTTCCTCAATATCATTATTCTTTATTAGGATTAATATTCACTTTTTATGTATGATAATTGTTTTTTCACAAGGAAAATGGAAATTTTGGTTTCAAATGGTTTTATCGATATAATATTAAATTAACATGATATCTTGAGAAGTTAAACAAAATGATATATAGGTGAATTATTCAATATCCTAGAATAAGTGAAGTTGTAGCTATACTTCCTTTTCCTGATCCCAATGAATGAGTTCAATTAAAGAAATATCTCTGTCTGGAGACTACAATGAGAAAGAAAAATAAATGGTCAATTTTATTTTCCCACAACTATATCATGTGGGTAAGTGAAGGTTCCCCCATGATCATATCTCCAATGTATATATCTAGATCGATCAGTGTCCTTACCAATGAATAATTTGAGGACCTAGAAGGTTAGGGAGTTCCCAAAAGCTATAATAAAAGGTTAGAACGAATATTAGCAGAATCATGAATAATAATATTCTATGTATGAATAATAAATGATTTTGTCTCCTCATATATATGTTTTTGTATTCTATGATTTACATATTGTGTCACTTTAATATATGGAATAATCTTCATTGTGAAGTCCCAAACCGGGATGCCACTTAGCTGGTTACCTGAGGCCGGTGGACCACATGGACTAAAGCACATCTTCCCAAATTCCAGAGGCTTCCGACTAGAAGTGAGGGCCTAGGGTGTGTCTGTGGGAAGACTATTCCCTCATTATTATAGTGTAGCACAACGAAAAGAAAATAAAGAAATAGTAAATAGAAGAAGAAATATAAATGATATAAATAAATAGAGGAAGCAAAATAATGTAATAGATAAACAAGAATAACAATGACAATACCAACTGGAAAAGTGATGATGTAATGTCATGTCACTTGAATACTAGAAAATATGAATACAAGACAATTGGAATAACAATTTCACAATGTAAAGGAAAACAGAGACTACTCCGTGAATCCCAAGATCCAACTTGGTCCTTTACTATCATGCTCCATCCTAATAGAAAACAATCATGTATTGAAAGCTATATGCTTAACTTTGTAAATAACTTCAACCATGTAATCTACTCTAGGTACTAAATGGTGCCCAGAGAGGGTGTGAGATAAATCTCATCGGGCCACCACCAATAGTGTCTATAACATCTGGCTTGTGTAATGGAATATAGGAGTGTACATGATTGAATATATAAAGAAATGCAAATATTAAAATATAACTAAATACCCAAGTTACTTCTTCAGCCCTCAGATGGTTTCTAATGTTTTTTCCATTTCATTAATCAGGAAATTTCCATTTAATGTTAATAAGTCACATGAGTAATATCCAACACTAACATCACATCATGATTGTATAAGTAGTGAAGGTCCCATGACGTTACAAGTAAACCTGAAAATGATATCCAGTGATGGAGTTCCATGGTAATGACCAAGGTAACATAAATATCACAAAACACTAATTCAGAAGTATCTGAGTATAGCTAAAGGGAAATAGTGTAATCTAAGGATCATAATTCAAGGAATTATAAAATAAGGAACCTATTGAATCTAAGGTGATCGTCCAAGGCAAAACGGGGTTAAGCAAAGACAAGGCTCTATGTGCATTCACCATCGCACCTACTAGTCAATTCCGGACCCAAGGAGTGTATCTGAGGTATCTGGTAATAATGATAAGGACCCTACAGTAGTATATAGAAAATCTGCGGAATATAAAAGAACCAAATTCTAGGTGGGTATCAACCAAGGAAAACAACATCCTTGAATCAAAATGGGATTCCTGAGACCCAATGTATTCTCCTCTTAGAATCCAAGGAGATCTCGAGTCAGTCCATTCCTATTTGATAATATAATCATGTAATAATTAATTTTGTTAAAATTGTGCATTCTATTAGGGTGGATAGTTCATGTAGATTTGATACCATTTATTTATTGTTCCGAGCCTTTCCTTATATTAGTCTCGATAGGCCATTTCATGATGCAACAAATTAATCCAGTATTAAATTAAACATTAAGGAATATTAATTGAAGTGGTTCTCTCTACAACCTTCCTTTAACATGGAAAGGGGTGGTACAGACATGTAACTTTAATTCAAAATCATTTATTAAGGCCAAGATATATAATTAGTATAGTTTCCATTTCACTTTTCACTTTTTATAATTATTCGGAAGAACATAACTTAAGAGGGTCAAAGGGTGAGAATACATGGTACATGACATTATGCAATTATCATCAACAACAAGTCCTTTAATATTGGAAGACTCACCTTAAAGAAGGTCAAGAAAAGACACACTTGAACAGTGGCTCAAACATGCTGAAACATAAACAACCCAATATGGAATAACCTTTAACATGAGGTGGATTGAGTTGTGGGTGTAATTTCTAAAAACTAATCACATATTGGGAAAGGGAATAACCATAAAATTATATCATGTATAATCATGGCATGTAAATTTATGAAAAGTATTACAATGAAACCGATGGGACCCAAAAGGACATTCCCAATTAAATGAACATTAGGGATAAGTTATAGACCACCCACCTACGGGTAGAATGATACTTCTCCTATGGTATCATCCCTTGATTTTACTTGGATTGGAGTACATATATGAAAAGGTGAAAAATGATCACATGGAGATTTCTAGGTTGAGAGAATAATATAAGAAGAACGACTAAAGAGGACTCAAGTTCTTGCAATTGCGCATCCAACATGATGAACAAAATCTCAATTAGAAGTCATATGATCGAGATCTCTTGATTCTATGTTTAGATCTTAAAAAACCTCCCAATTAAGAGATAAATAGTTCAATAAATCATAAAATCAGAATATGGAGTAAGGGGTGGCTTAATATATCATTAAGGGAAAAACTGGAAAAAAATCCCCCTAAAACTAGAATGCGCATGGTTTTTCTGAATGGCTTTTCAAACCCAGCGCAATCCATGTGGGATGGATCTGCCCAAATGGTTTAGTCCACACAGTTCTTCAAACCGTGAAAAACCCATGAATGGGTACCTAGGAAAAAAAGGGGAAACTCTTGGTTAGGTTTCATGGCCATGTGCCAACTATGCGAGGTGGCTCATTCTGAAAAAAATGTGCGCGTTTTACTCTAAATAATGAACAGAGTCAATTTTCTCAAAAAAGATGGGTTATGGGATTGGAACAAGCCCTAGAAACCCTCATAACCATTATTAACTAATTAGGAATCCATATTAGTTGCAATGTAAATATTTATACTGAAAATTCAAGGACCCATACCTGAGTGAAAAAACTGAGTTCTTACAGTCTTCTCCTCTTAGAAGAACTCCCCCTGAGTTCTCCTTCCAAGGGTAAAAAAACACTGTCTGAGAACAAATTTTGAAACTGAGCACATACATCGACATCCCTCTCCCATGTCTTATCCTGTACTTGGCCTTGATACCATATCACCTATATGAGAGGGACAAACATTCCTCAAACAAACATCATGTTTCAGTCTACGATGTGCACTGGATACTCATCAAAGGTAGCATCGACATCTAACTCAACTTCCTCAAGATAAAATGTATGAGACAAGTCAGCATGATATTGGGAAAGTTTTGAGACATGAAATGCATCCTGCATGGAATGGTACATCTGAGGTAGTAGCTATCGATAGGCTACCAATCCAACTCTCTCTAGAATTTCAAACGGACTGACATAACGAGAATACAAATTTCACTTATTTCTAAATCATTTATGGCCTAGCATAGGAGATACCCAAAGAAAAACATGATCCCCAACCTCGAACTCAAGAGGTCGTCGATGGCCATCAGCATAATATTTCCCTCTATATTGAGAAGTAGTCATACACTTTTTGATCAGTTGAACCTATTTTGATGTCTCCTAAATGATATTATGACCTAGTTGGGCTTCGACACCAGCCTCTATCCAGCACAAAGGTGATCAAATCGGCCTACCATATAAGGCCTAAAAAAGATCTATCTAAATCATCACCTGAAAATTGTTATTATAAGAAAAATAGTCGAGATGAATATTATTTTCCCAAAAACTACCAAAATAAAGGAAACATGCTTAGAGTATATCATCTAGATCCAATATCATCCATTCTGATTGTCCATCGGTCTGAGGGTGAAAAGATGTGCTTAGAAGCACCTGAGTCCTCATAGATTTCTGCGAACTATTCTGAAATAGTGAAGTGAAACTAGTATCTCTATCTAAAATGATAGTATGTGGAACCCCGTGTAGTCATATGATCCCACATATATACAGTCTTCCCAACTCATTAATTGAGAAAGTCTCTTGAATATGAATAATGTGAGATGATTTTTTTATCCAGTCAATGAATACCTAGATAGCATCTCTACCCCTATGAGACCTTTGTAAGATGACTACAAATCCATAGAATCAACTTCCCATTTCCATTTTGGGACTAGAAGTGGCTGTAAGATGCTTGCATGTATCTAGTGATCCACCTTCACCTACTAAAAGGTGCCACACCAAGTGATGGAGGCTAAAATCTGACATTTCATTTAATTCAACCAATATTTGAGTCGCATAACTCGATACATATTCAAGATTCCTAGATTAACTACCCACTAAAAATAATGGGACTCTGTCATAAACTCCTCTCTCATATCTGCAGGAACCTAGATACGTCCCTATAGATATAGGACATCGTCTCTGTATATAGTATAATCTGGAGGTTGGTTATCTCTTGATATAATCTCACAGAGAACCAAACCACCTGGATTTGAAAACTGCCTACTCTTCACCTTCTCAAGGAGGGAAGAGTTATATCTTAATTCCGAGAGGTAATACTTATGATGACTATCCTAAAACTCTATATGAAGTTCAGAAAAAAGGACCATTAAGTGCCATTAATCACTGGATTCTTGTATGGCATGTGTTTGAGTTTTCTGACTCTGTTCATCGGTAAACACATTGCCTATTCTAGGCATATAGGCAATCTCAAAATTAATGGATTGTAGAAATTCGACCCATATCCAATGTCTGAGGTTCAAGTCACGCTGAGAAAATAAATACTTGAGGATCTTGTGTTCTGTATACTCTACAAAGTGCTCACCCAACCCATAATGTCTCTAGCAATATAAGGCATGAAAAACTGCAGCTAGATCAAGGTCATGTGTCTGGTAATTTCTCTTCTGAGGCCTCTACTACCAAGAACTGTATGCAGTGACTTTTTTGTCCTTCATCAACACTATTCCGAAATCAATGCCTGATGCATCACATAAGACTATATAACCTTTTCCTAGTTTTGGAAGAATTAGAATAGCTATCGATACAAGACTCCATTTTAGCTCCATAAAGGATTTATCACATGCTTCTAACCATGTGAACATGACACCCTTCTTTGTAAGACAACTGATAGGTGAAGAAAAACATGGAAAGTCTTGTATGAAATTCTTAAAATATCCAGATAGCCCTAAGAAACTCTTAAGATCAAACACATTATTGGGATTCTCCTAGGAAACTAAAACACTATCCTTTTCATGGTCAATATATACTCTTGATTATAAAATATTATGACCCAAGAAGTGGACATTGTTGATCCGGATGTTTCATTTAGAAATCTTGGAATAAAGATTATGCTCTTTTAGTGTACTCAGAACAATCTCAAGATGTTTGGCTTGGTCGTTACGAGTGTGATAATACAACAAGATTCCATCCACAATGACTACAACAAAAGTTTCCAAATAGGGGTGGAAAACCTTATTCACCAAATCCATGAAAAATGAAAGTGAATTCGTAAGACCGAACAACATTAAAATATATTCACACAAACTATACCTTTAATAGAAAGATGTGAGTGATAATTTTGATGGTTTGACTCACACATGATGATAACCCCATCTTAGGTTGATATTAGAGAAAAAAATTTCCCCTTAGAGATGGTCAAAGATATCTTCTATTCAAGGATGTGGATACTGATTCATGACTGTAAGATGGTTCAACCATCTATAATCCATACATAGATAAAGGGTTACATATTCCTTATGATAAAAAAAGTACATGTGAAACCTAAGAGGGTGTACTAGGCCTTATAAATACGTTTTCCTCTAGGTCCTCTATCTTCCTCTTGAGATCATGAAGCTCAGTAGGTTTCATCCTCTATGAAGGAATGTACACTAGTGTTTATCCTGGAAATAGCTCAATTGTTAACTCTTCCTCTCTTTTAGGAGGAATGCCTGATAATTTTGTTTATTTTGTATACTATGATACATGCAATCCGGAGTCTAAATAAACTGTAATAGTATACCATAATAACATAGATGTTAAATTTTTTTATATGAATATGACTAACTAAATTATAAAAAATGTATGTTGTTAAAATTTATAAAAGAAATAAATTTTTATTAATTTAATATAAATAAAAAAATATTTTATTAATTTAAAACATGTGCTTTGAAAAAAAAATTCTCATACTCGTAATGTGTTTTTAACTCAATAATTTAAATTAATATATTTGGGTTAATAAATCATGTTATTTTTTTATATTATATGTTCAATAAAAATTTTTAACGTTCAATTATTATTTTTTCCTATGCCTGAGATAAAAATATATTTCTAGTTTGATACATAAAAATGAATTTTTCATAAAAAAAATCATTGGGTTTAGTGTAAGAATTTTAAAATGAATTAATTCTATGAATAGAAATTTAATCATGAAAACTGGATTCCTTATTTTGAATCAAGAGGTACGAATTTGGTAAATTGTTCCCTATTATTTTTTTTGTTATCATGAATTGTAACCTCCATAAATAGTATTCATCTTAATAATGGTAAAATGGGTAAAATATCATTAAAAACATAAGATATGGTCTCAAAATCCACCAACACTTTCTTTTATGTTATTATATGGGTGTATTTCATCCAATTTTATCCACTTTTAAAAAAATATGAGAACTTTTGGAATATTTAATTAATTATTAACTTTATGTTACTGTTTTAAAAGAATAAAAAAATAAATGTCACTCTCTAAACTTTAATATCTCTATATAGTTTACATAAGGATAAATAGAGGATAAGTATGGTTTAAAATACTTACATGAAATATAAATTATTAATTTTTACCAAATATATTTATTTTTAAATTTTAGTGATTGATTAATTACATAAACACATATGCAATGTCGACATAGTTGTAAAGCCCCAATTTTTTAGTGAGGTGTGTTTTATTTTTAGCGTTGATTAAACCTAGATACCACATCTAAGGGCTATTCAATTTGTTTCATGAATGGAGGTACAATATGGGATGATAATGGGTGGTGGATGAATGTATATTGTGTATATAATACACAATGAGCAATTTAAGTACATGGCATGTATTAGATAGTCAACATGGAAGGGCTTGACAGGCCCCCATACACATCGTGAACTAGGGTTTTACAGGGAGGAATAAACAGTACCTTTACACATCATGTAATGTTATAACACATTGAAAATTCTTATGTGTTTCTTTTTAAAATGGTAAGGGCCTCATTTTAATAGATCCCAGTTTTTATCACGCACAAAAGATGAGTCATACGAGTTAACTCCTCCCTTCCTATTCTAGGTATCCCTCATGCTCCTCTCTCTGGATGTTGTTTTCCTGATCTTCAGGTGAATTGGAATGTTCTTGGTAATATCTCCACTTTTCTTTCCAATATTCCTAATTTCTCTTACTACATCTTGCACTATATTCATGCGATCTCATTTCCCTATTTTAAAGGATTGATCATTTCTTCCACGTTCTCTTATTTTAGTTTAATTAAAGGGCCATAAATAGTTTAGAGGAGTGATATAAGACTAAGTTAGGTGGAATAGTTCATTTCCATATATTTCATTATAGTAATATCATATCACATCATTTTGTGCTCTTTACGTTTTTGGAAACACCTCTAAATGTTTAATAAATTAAATTGAATGGTTTTACATGACTGATAAGGTACTAAATAATGCATAATTTCCACTATGGCTTGATTTAGTATATGTGAGACACCCCCTTGTGGTTTTCTTCCTTTGAGTCTTATTTCCCTTAAGCATAAATTTTTTGAACTCTTTTTATGGGTGGTTTTCTGTGTAACAAATATATATATCAAAATGTGAAACGAATTGAGAAGGTTATTTGGATATGAGTTTGGACACATTATTATTATATAGTAGAGTTGATGGAATTAAATTTTATTCACTTCATAATTTGAAATGTTATAAGTGAAAGCACTTGAAATATTTTATGAAATGTGATAGCTAGTTCAGACCTAATACCCAATGCTAAGAGAGATACATGGATCCTTATAGGATACCTTGGATGATCTCATTATGATTTATAAATTATTTTTATAATATGTATTGTATATATGTTGGTGGAGATACTTTCTATTCCTTGGATGGGATCAATGTGAATTTTTAATTACCTTAGTGTGAGAATTACCATTTCTCTGGGAGAGATATTTTTTATTGTCTCGGTGGCTATATGGTAATACCAGGACATGAAGCATACTTGGTCCCCTACGTGGGATACTAGGGATGATATTATATGGTTTTTCTTGATGACATGCGAATAGTGACACTGGGGAATCCACTTATGGATCTACTTGGATAAAATCATTCAATGTTTTTTTCTTTTTAGTGCCACTAGAGTGATATATAGGATTCATTTTCATATCACCTTGGGTGGGATCAAGGTTCCTCTTAATAAATTAAAATGATTTCTACTATATTGAAGCCTATGAATGGAATAAAATAAAATAGGGAAGCATCCACCAAGACAAATTCCATGATTGTATTCACTCCATCATTGGAAACTTGTATTATGATGATTTATTTTCATTATACACAATATAACACTTGTACATGTCACATTGTATTGGATACTACCATCTTACGCTGAATAATGTAGTGTCGGTCAGGTATCCACAAGGAACCTAGACCATCATGTCTTATATATTTATTTTCTTGGATTTTATTATTATTGGCGCACAACCCATTTTATATACATAGACTATATTAATCTATAAACAATTTCTAATGGTCTACAGAGTGTATCTCAAACCCTACATGGGCCACCCCAAATAACCATCAAGATTTTATGATTGAAGGCGTAGATAAGGGGAAGCATCTAACATTCGATGCTAGATTTCCAGTGATTGGTTTAGGTATGGGAGAAGATGATGAAGCCTATGATTCTAAAGTTACTATTAGAAGTTTTTTGACATTTTACATTTTTTGTATAGCATGTGTTATACTTAGGTTTCCCATTTATCTAATGTAATATTTTTTATAAAAAGATGAAATGATCAACATAATAACTTTTGTATCTATTTATTATTCATCTTATGAATATTTTATAAATATTGGATCATTATTTATTGCTTTTCTCCTTTTTGTTTGTTACGAATTCTGTTATTTACCATTTATTATTATTTACCACTATGTTGCACTCTTACTCAGGAGGAAATATTCTCCCCATGGACACATTGTAGGCCCTTACTGATAGTTCAAAACCATTGATATATAAGGAGGTCAGCATATGGTCACGTGGCCCACTGTCTAGGAGAATATCTAAATGGATTTTGGGGTGGGATGCTATAAAGTGGTATCGAATCCACTTTTTCCTTTTTTATATTATTTGGGAATTTTATGAGAGATTAATATTTATCAAAATTTATTAATGATCTTGGGATCGGGAGTAGATAATCCATGTAATGAGGATATCCATAATTTCTAAGATGTGTTATTTTTGTTATGGTTTGTGACAGTTACAGTTGTACTTATTTCACAATTAGGTTGCAAACATTCCTTGGGAAATTATTATTATTTTATATATTATTATTATGGATTTTATTTTTTCCTTTCCCTAGTACGAAAAGGAGGTATCGTCTCATGTATAATCATTTTTACATTAGGACATATATACCATGAATTTTTCTATTCAATGTTTACTTTCAACCAACATTTAATGGTGTACATATTTAGTTCCTAGATTTGTTTATATATGTGTGTAATCATTAAATGTAGGGAATTCATTATTAGATTAATTAAAATTAATATATCAATCTAAATGGGTTTTCTAACATATATTGGTTGTGAATAATTAAATAAAAAATTATGCCTTGTTTGGCCAAGAACTACTATTTCAACATTAAGAAATATTAGTTATTTTGGATTTTGAATACCAATTATTATTTATTAAGAATGTAACTCTAAAAATTTGAAAAATTGATTCATTCAATAAAATGAATATACATAACCTGTTATTTTCTTCATACTAGATGTAATGGCCATGTCACAGTTACTTATTATGCCAACTGTAATTCATAATGTGTATGGGGCATTATAAATTGTAAATGGTGACATATATAAATTGAGTGAGATATCTATGTGCATATAAAAAATTATGGAACTAAATAAAATTAAAATTTATTTAAAAAAATTATTTATAAAAGGGGATGCTAATTGCAATTTAAAGTATGTTTTTCCCTATACAAAGAAATTAACACTCCATATATCAGAAACTATGTTGTATTTTGTGAGTCCTTGATCCAAACCCATCTATAGTAGTGGGTAGTAGGTCGTGTATCATGTAGACTATTGTTTTAATTATTATCACCTGGAATTGGATTTAGGAGATGTCTAAGAGGTGTGAATCATTTATATGAATGTTTTGAACCAATAAATTCCTTCTTTTAATATTTATTATCTTCTACAATTAAATATTATCTAAGTTATTCACTTTGAAACTATAGGCCTATGCCTCCTCAACATCCTCAAGACGTATTCTTGGAGGGTAGAGATGACCATTCTTCTGTGGCCATGGCCACAAAGACACTAGTATTAGATTCTATTATACCTCCTGAGGCACCTCTTCTGGATATTCCATTAGGTATTGATTCTCTATTCTGATATAGATATTAATTCAATGTGATGTTCATATAAAGAGCACTACATCCTTCCCCTGTAATGGCCGAGTTTACATGAGAATTATAGCAACATAATCTTCCAACCATTTAGGAGGATGGTGATCCTCAGGCTATATAATCTTGGCCACATCTAATGATGTTGATCTTCAAGAATCATTTGACGCCTCCATATAATTGGGTCGATCTCTCTACCTACAATCACTATAGTTATGCTAAATTTTCATGGGATATCATTTCTATGGTTTTTCTTCATTAAGGATTGTTATGTGTGGACTTTCAAACAACCTTTTATGATTAATTCTACCCCCATATGTTGTGATCAGACCATTCATGATTTTTTATGAACATATTGCATGGTTCCATGTTAGTGAATGATTATTTAGTTTGTTTCACCAATATTGACTCTTTTGAACCGACATTGATCAATGATGACATGATGAATGCAAGAATTTTTTTGGATGGTCTTCTGTACACTATCCAAACGTAGGTGAATGTTTTTTTGGATGACTATCATTTTTATGATATTTTTAACCAATACTAATTAATGATTGGAACCTAAGGGAAGTTAGAAATGAGAGCCAATGGTTTCAACATCGATATAGACAAATCAGTAATTTTGAGGCATGAAACATTTTTTTGAGGGTGTACACAGGGGACATTTTAATCAGATGAAATGCATTAAAATATTTGTGGTGGGTGACCAATTTTGTAGACAAATCCATAAGATGACCCACTATATGATGAACCCAATCAATTGTGGAGCATGCAGCTGGATGGATCACCTTTAGTGTATCTTCAAAAACATACCTTTTGTATCTAGTGAGATGTGATTTGAACTGAAAATACTTATAGGTACATGATAAATAGTTCCACATTAGGTTGTTAGTTGGTAAAATACTGGCCAATAATTTTTAGGAGTTTTTCAAGGAATATTTAGTCAATCATCCTAGATTCAGTGCCAGTAATGTAGACGTGCCTAGGCTATTCATGTGACATATCAGGTACTTAATTTAGGCCATATCTATTCAATGAAACCCGCACATGAGGATAAAATTCTACATCCATATTTAGTACAATGTAAAATTCTTCAATCCTCAACTTTATTTTCACACTTATTTGATTTATGTACATTATTATAATTTATATATGTGGTAATTAAGTGAGTTATGGGTCAGAATATGGTGTAATTCTATGGTGTCTTGACTCTTGACACACTGTTAGGGGTTTTATCAAAGAGTATATACTAGTGAAATGAGTTACCCATGAGAAATATGGGTACTGATTCTGGTCGAATTTATTTCTCCTCAAGATGACTGGATTTTACATCATTCTAAATATGGAATATCCAGTGCCTTATCCCACTCATATTGATTGCAATTTCAAGATGGTTTTATTTAAATGAACTGAAAGAATAAAATACATTCATAAGTTAAAATGGTATTTCTAGTTGATTCTAGATATACATGATCTTCATGGGATGGGATGGGTGACAACCAATGTGTCATGTGTTTTTATAAACAGTCATGGAATGAAACTTGTAAAATTCACTCATGTTATATATTATTTCAGGGATGTCTTCCCTGATGAATTCTATAGTTCTCCACCTATGAGAGACTTGGAGATCATAATTTATCTAGTTTATAGTGTGACACCAGTTTCTATTACCCACCAAAGTATAGAACCTAAGGAACTATTGGAACTCAAGACGTATTTATAATATTTAGAGGAAAAATGTTGTATATATCCTAGTACTTAGCATTGGGGTTCACTTGTACTTTTCTCAAAATAGGATAATGTTAACCTGGGGTTATGTGTTCATTAACTATGGTTGAAAATGATTTATTTGATGAACCGATATCCAATACCTCATAATGATGACCTCTTCAACCAGCATGGATAAGAAAATTTTTACTCTAAGATCGATTTGAGTTCAATAAAACATCATGTACATGTGAGGCCATCATACATACCACATACAACGAACCTAATAAGGTACATCTTCTATGAGTAGTGGTTATTCTTTTTAGTCTTTTTAATGAATTGATAATATTTATGGATATATTGAATCAAGTTTTCCACCCATATTTGATTTCATTTTTTGTAGGATTTGTGGATGAAATCTTGGTGTATTCCCACACTAGAAAATACTATGTTAAATAGATATATATCATGATAAAAACACTAATAGAGAACCATATATATTTGAATATTATGAAATAAAACTCTTGGATTGATAAGGATCGCTTCTTAGTTCATACTTTTTTATAGTCAAACATGTCTACTGACAAAGTGATGGTGAGCACTATAGTTTCTCTGGAGAATCCAAAGAATTTCTTGACTTATGTTGTTTCTTGGGGACAGTTGGCTGTTCCAAGATATTCATTCCCGATTTCTCATTCCTAGTTGTTCCTCATATTGGATGGATTAATATGGGTGTGAGATTCATATGGTCAAAATATTTTGATATAGGCTTTGAGGAGTCGAAGGGGAGACTGAAATTAGAAATTATCATGATTTTTTAAGAGAAAATTAGATAATATATTTTTTACTATGAATCTATAGGATTTAGATAGGATAATTTTTTATTTAGGGTGATCAGTTTGTAGAGTTTGGGTCACACCAACTAAGAACTCATTAAAATAATTACCTTATGCATAACCTCGATCAAGTTCATATTGATCATGATTTTTGTTGTTGGAGGAAAAATCTTTTCTATAAGTAGTTCATTGTTCAAAAAGTTCAAAAGTCTCAACTACATCAGCACAAAACAAGGAATGAATATGAGGAAATGAAGGTGGGTATAGTACCAACAATTATTCAACATAAACATTTCTTAAACACCCAGAAACAGTATTGTAGTGGAAGATTTCTTGATTTGGAAGCCTCTGAAATTGGCCCTCCAAGAGTCCAGTAGTGAGTGGAAGATGATGGAACAATTTTTTGAGAAGCACATGGAGGTTCAAGAATTTCATGACAACCCTGTTTTAGCATCTTTTGTATTGACATCCTCCCATTTGGAATATGTGTATATGAAACACTATTTAGATCATTTGGGAATTTCGATTGGGGAAAGTGTCTCTTGTGAGAACCCACTACCATATTGGGTTATTGCAGAGAATGTAATCAAATACTTTATTGAAAAGATCTAGGTTTCTTAAGATATATTGGATGAGTTGATGTATGAATATCATGCACTATTTGTTCAGTTCACTATACCCTTACTATGATGTACCACAACATGCATCATCACTATTTGTGTCCATGTTGGAAGATGTAAACAATAGGTTTAATCATGGGGTGTTCCACATGTCAGTGGGTGATTTTGGAGAAACCACAACCTACTAGAGTTATATATCCTCTATAAATCCCTGAATGTAAATGGAACAACGTCACTATAGATTTTGTGATCGACTTGCTGAGATCCCCTCAAACCAGTGATATTGTAGGATGGTCATCGATATATTGAACTAGGGAACTCACATCCCACCTATTCGATATGTTTTCTCAGTTTATAATCCTTAGTGGATTTATATTCAATCTATTTTAAACCTTCACGGATTTTCCCATTCCATAACATCAGAACAAGAAACCTAGTTTTCATTATTGTTTTGGAAGGGACTATAGAAGGAGTTGTGTTCATAGGTGATCTTCAGTGCAACGTATTAGCCTAAGACTGAGTGTAAGTCCTAGTGTATGATACTTATATTATAGGACATGATTCATTCATAAATATTTGATTTTGGGGGTTAATAGGAAAAACATATTCCACTAGTTGAGTTTTCCAACAATAATATTTTTAAGAAATGATTCAGATGGATCTTTATGATGACTTTTAAAATAGTTTATATCATTCACCATTATCTTGGTTAGAGGTATATGATGAAGAAAAAATGGATCCTAATCTAGTATAGGATAATTTAGAGAATGTACGAATGATTCGGAAACATATAGAAATAGCTTAGTCTATGAAGATGTTTTATATAGATTGTCACCACTGACCTATAATGTTAGAGGTATGATATCTGTTATTTCTTTGATTATCACATATATTGGTTCATAGATGGCTTTAGTAGTAGGTATATTTATTTTTATGTGATGTAGGATCTTTTTTGATCATGGATATAATTCGTCCAAGAATCTATTAGTTATAGTTAACTCAAAGGAACCATAACATGCATCCAATATTCCATGTATCATAGCTTCATTGGTATCATGTTGACCAATTTCATTCATTTTATCCTGAGGAAATTAAGTTAGAGGTTGATGCATCCTTTATGTAGAATCTGAAAAATATAATTTACTGGGTCACAATGGATCTATGAGGGTGTTCTATTCCTTTAGAATGGATTCTATAGAAGAAAAACCATGTAATGTATAAGACTAGGGAGATAGAATTAGATGTACGTGATATGTGGTAGAATCTTTTCACAGATGATGCTTCTTCAACCTCTAAATGGGAAATCAAGGATTATTTATTTTAAGTAGTGTAGGTTCAAATGTCTCATCTTTTTAGTTAGATATGTTTTATTTTTCTAGCATTTATATACTAGAAAATCACACATAAGGGTTGGATAATTCCCCTCAATAAAGGATGTAAAAGATGGGTTGAGGATAGCTTCATACTGAATACATGAAATGTATTATATACATGATTTTTAAGGGTTTGGTATTTCCCCCTTCATTTCATGAAGATATGTTTTACGGTGAGGAATAAACATGATCATTATATGAGGATTTAATATTACACATCGGGTAAATGCCAAATAATTTTTTAAATTGGAAATGCCTCATTTTAATTAAGATGTCTTCTTCTCCAATACATAAGAGAAGCCTTGTGATATTATTCCTCCATGCCTAAGCTATATATCCATCTTCCCCCTCTATCTGGACTCCATTTCCGTCATAATTAAGTGCATTTGATTCATCTCGATAATCTATACATAGATATTCCTTATATTACTTTTTTAGCTTCCTGCCTCTTATGATATTTTGGTGTCTACTCGTTGCCCTAATTTCAGTGCATTGATATGTTCTAATGGTTTTTCTCATTCTATATCAATTCAAGGGAAGATAATATATAATAATAGTGATATATGCCTATGTTTGGTGATCTAAGATAATAGAGAATCACTGCCATGGATTGATCTCCTGGACATAAGCCACCCCCTTTGGTGTTCCATCCGTATAGGTCTATTTCTATTAACCGTAGATTGGTTGAACATGTTTTTAGGTGAGGTTTCCCTTATAATAAATGTATATATCAGAATGTGAAATGAATTTTGAAATAAATTTTTCCCTGAGATAGGCCCCATGCTTATTCCATATAAGATATGATATAATTAAATGTTTTATCCAACATAATTTTACATGATATATGTGAAATGCCTTGCTATATAGAAATAAATGCGATATCTAAGACGCACCTCATACCCAATCTGAGATTGATAATTGGATCCTTATAGGATTCCTTAGATAGGATCATCAATCTTTATAATTATTGTTTTGATGTGGATTATATATATACTAGGTGGTATACATGGTATCCCTTGGATGGAATCAAGGTGTGTTTTTACTTACCTTCATTTGAGAGATACCAGTTCCCAGGGGATACATCGTGGATATGATCAATGGAAAGATTGATATACTAGTATATATGGGATACTAGGTCCCCTACATGAGGTGCCAAGGATGGGCTCGAGGAGTTTTTCTTTACCTGATTCCCATAGTGATACTTGGAATTCAATTTATAGATCACCATGGATAGACTCTCATAGTTTTATGAATTTATAGTTCCACTAGAGTGAAACTTGGGATTACTTTTTGGATCATGTTGGATAAGATAAGGGTTCCTCTAAATAAATTTAAATGAGGAATTTTATAGCAATGGATAATAATGAAAAGCTATTATCGAAGGGCACATCTATAAGACAAATCACATTATTGGGATTTCCCATAACATGAAACTTGTATTATGATGGCTTATTATCATCATAAACCACATCAAACTTATATGGGTCACCATGTATCAAACATATCCTGATTTGGAAAAATCAGGTAGTGTCAATCATGTATCTAGGAGGAGCCTTGAATGTCATATTTTATTTATTTATTGTATTAAATTTTATTATTATGCGTACAATACACATTTTAAATGAACCGATTGGATTGATATAAACACTGTCTGTGGTGTCCTAATGAGTATATCTCACACCCTTCTTGGGTAACTGATGCTGACAAATAAAAAAATAGGATGGCAGGTGAATATAATTGGAAGAATCCAACTTATGACATTTTCTTTCTAGAAATAGTTTGGGGTATGGGAACAGTGGACATAGCCTATGCTCATGATGATTGTAGTGGAAATATTTTTCCATCATTTTTGATATATCATGTTGTAAATGTCTATTTCTTATGTATCACATGTACAAATTTTTTATAGATACACAAAATTATCATCATCATAGTTTTTGTATCTATTTATGCTTCATATCTCACATATTTTATTTTTATTTTATGATTATTTATTATTCTACTACTTGATATTTATTAATACTTTTGTTGTTTCTAATTTGCCTTTATTTAACTATATAATACAATATGACCCATGATGTCATATTCTCTCCATGGAAACACCCTAGGCCCTCACTAATATCTATAAAATATTGGTGTTTGGGGAGTTTCAAATGAGTTCATGTTGTCCACTATCTCGGGGAAGCATTAAATGTATTTCAAGGTTGGATGATTTAATAGATTTTATTCAATTAATAGAAAAATTAAATAAATGATTTTAAAAATATGAAAATTAAATAATTCAGTTGAATTATTATTTCCCCTGATTTTGGTAGAAAAAAACATATTAGTGATTTTAAAAGGAAAACATTTGAATTCTACCCATACATTGTGCTCTTTATAGTCAAATTATATTAATTGTTCCCAAAATGAAATTAATGATATTTTACAATAAAAAATATTTCATTTAATGATTCCAAAAAAATAAAAACATTATATTCATCCAAATAAATAGAATATGGGGAAAATTATTAACCATAGTGAATTTATGAGTTACATTTCTATTTATTGAAATGTTTATAACCATATAAGATTGAAATATTTATTACTGCTATTAAGTTTAAATATAGTTAATGTAACACCCTGACCCTAGTTACCCAGAGTTAGTGCATTATTACATAACATTGGCATGATCACAAGGAAATCATGTCTCGAAATACTGATTAGTTTAGTATTGTTGGACACAAGATTCATACATAATTTCAACTTTACAACTTGAAGAGAAATACAACAAAAATATATTTCATTAGAAACATCCAAGCCTCCTAGATCATACCTAGAGGTCACTCATAACTAACTTCTTTATACCCTAGGAAAATGAAACATAAGAAGGGGGTGATCTCAAACGCTCTATAAGGGTAAGTAATACAGGGTAAAATGACATAAATATTAAGCATGGTGAATAATTGGAACCACATGCCTTTACTAATAATAAATATGAATACTTTTATGGTAAGAATATGAGAAGAGTAAATAATGCCATAATAAAACACAATCCTGGGTATTCTACTAGTCGAATGACCACATGAAACATCAATATTATTTCCATAATGAGGGAATTTAAAATGTCGGACATTCTGGAACATTGTGTCAAGGCCTCGGCCAAGACGTTTAAAAATGATTAAAGCATCATCCAAAACAATAAATCAAATTGGGAAAGGGCCTCAACCAATTACACGTCTAGTTTTATCATGAGACCTACTGATGCATTGAGGAGTTATAGCGGGCTCCACTCGTCACATACTAATTCCAATACATTCCTCATATGAAAAAGTATAAACATATCATAAACAATCGTATTAAAACTAGCATATGAAATGTCAATGCTTTAACCATAAACCATGAATGGTATAAAAATAGCACATCCATAGTCAAACATATCACAAAACCTTCAATACAATATAGATGTTTTTGTATCATAATAAATCAACTTCAAATAAAATTTAAATCCATCAAAGGATGTTGACATAGATGAAATCAAACCCCTTTATAAAAATATATCTCTTTCTATTTTGAAATAATTTAAGAGTCACATAATTATAAAGAAAACATTTATTTTTGAAAATATTCTTATAAGATTGTATGGTATGCTTTGATGATGTTATAATGGCAGAAAATAGCGACACCCGCTGTATAAGTTAAAAAAACATTCTTACCTTAAATTTTTCGAAAAGGCCAAAAAGTAACTTGTTTGGAAAACGAAGGAACGATTAATTTAAAAACACACAAGGGAATAAATAAATTTAACCCATTTTCTAGAAAATATTAAAATGTTTTGAAATATATTTTTATGAAACATGGATGTGGATGATAAAGGGGGTCCTAGTAGATACTTACGTAAAAACAACCTTGGATAATAAAGAGATTGTGAAATTAACTGTTACCTTGTACTTTTCCTTGGTTGAGGGTAGGTTAACCTCCTGTATAATGGTAAAATAATTTTTATTAAATTATAAAAGAATCATATACATTAATATGATATAATATATGATCTTTTAACATTTCTTTATTAATAATATCTTAGTATTATCGTCGTTTCGGGTGTTAACTTACTCATTTTCATTTATATGTTTTGTTACATAAGCTATTTTTGTTATTGATAGGTTGTATTTTATTCATATCCATAATTATATCAAGTCCTTAATAATTATTTTTAATCATCAGATGATAATTAGACTTGAATGGATATGATGGGGAATGAATCTCATCACGTTCATGGATATGGTATTCCGTACGTACGCACGAGCGACAATATCATTCTTTTGATATTAAAATAATATATAATTGATTGTTATATCATATATATAGAATCATAATAATTTTATATTTATTATTTACAATAATTACACATCATTACCATACCCATCCAAAGAATAATGTTTTGAATAACAATTACACCACGACGTGGAGACAGTAAGTCGTACGTACGCACGTATGGTGACATGTCATTCAAAAGACGGATAGAATACTGAATATGATTGTACCATAATTATAATAACATCACAGTATATATAAGATACTAGAATTATTATTTTATAATAGAAATAACAATGAAAGTATAAGTGTAAGAAGAAAGGAACTTGAAAGAGGGTGGTGAAATCATTGCCTCTTCTTCGGGTTCTTCCTTTTGATTTGATCAAAAGGGATACATTGGTTGTCTTTCGGATTAAACTAAGGCCTCTCGGTTGAATTTAGGGAAGTCGGGAGGATGTTTGGTCATATTTTGGCCAATCCAGAAGTCTTTGAAGGCGTGAATTAGTGAGAAGGGGCTGCCCTTTTATAAGAGGGGTGAGGGGCACCTTAAAAAACATAAAATATTATTTTATAATAAATTCATATTCGGTTTTCAATGGATCCATTATGATTTATTTCGTGTATAAGGTGGGTATGGGTCATAAACAACACAACCAATAGGTTTTAGATAGGTTTCGGTTACCTTATTAACCTTATCTTTTAGTTTTAACTCTTAGTTAATTAGTTTGACATTTACCATGTCTCTTTGTATTTTTATATTATATAGTTAATAAACTTACTATATACTTTCAATAGACCCCCAAGTGGTCCATTAATGAAAAAAATATCATTATATAAGTATTTTTTCCGAACCTTAGATTTTTATGAATAGAATATCAATTAATAATATAATATATTTTTTTAAAAACTCCTTTATGTCAATTTTGACAATATTTAATAATTGATTTTTGTTAAAGTCTTAAAAACTTTATTAGTTAGAGAAAAATTCATTTAAGAAATCCTAACATTTCATATTGACTAATAAAATTCTTGTATGTCATTAAAACTTTAAAATTATATTTATTTTAGCATTTATAATACCAATTATTTGATTCTTTCATTAATAAGGAAAATACTACATCATTATTGCCTCATAAATAAATGTAATTATTCAATGTCTAAAAATTATAAATAAAATATTTTTATATAGAAAATATATTTATCATTCTAATTAATATTTATAGTCGAAAATCTAACATATATAACCCTATGTAAAAATTGTTTTTCAAAAATATTTATGCTAATGTCATTTTTGTATTCAATTAACATAATTAATATAAAGTGTCCTTATCACTTACAAGTGGCTCCATGGGGTCCCAAAATCGACCTAAATATGACCATTTTCGGACTTGTATCAACCAATAGGGTTAGAAAAAGTTTTTAGGTTAAATTAATATTATTATAAAATTATTCTTTTACACTTTTTTACAGGATTTACCCTTTAACCATGGTAAATAAAATATTTACCGAAATAAATATTCAAAATGTTTAAAAATAAAAGTTACCTATTTACACAATTTTGACCTTCTCATTATAAATATGGAATCCATTTTTCTAAATTCAAAAAACAGAAGTGGTAGAAATTAATTTAAAATTAATTCCCATTGTCAAAACAAAAATCGTGTTTTTAATAAATAATAACTATCAAAAGATTGGTACTTGTTTATATAAAGTTTAAATGTGAAATTATGTACAATGACCAACAATGGATTTAATGGTAAAAATATAATCTAATTATACTCTAAAATCACTCAAAATTATAATTTATCACTATTAATTATTTCGATTAAAAAAGTTGTTTTTAATTAAAATTTAGTAATTTTCACTATTCATCAAAATATGACAGCTATCCGAAAAGTAAAAAAAATCACCCAAAGATAATTTCAATATTATGAATCCAAAAATGAATTCCATTTTGAAAGAGAAAATTTATAATATTTTAAAAAGTGGGTATTACTATTCATAACGGCTAGTTTGATTGGTTGTGGTGTGTGTTTGAACTCGATGTTGCGTACAATACATGCTATTATATTATTCAAAGAGAAGCGTACCATGGACGCTTGGGGTATTAAATTCTCCCCTCCTTAAAATAATTTCTTCCTCAAAATTTCTATAATACTACCGCATGAAAAGACTCGAGTGGTTCTTCATCATAAGTTCCTCGGGTTCCCACGTTGCCTCTTCCATCTTATGGTTTCTCCATAGAACTTTTTCCAGACGAGTCGTCCGGTTTCTCAGCACTTGTTCCCTCATATCAAAAATCTTGACAGGCTCTTTGCAATAAGACATATCAGGTTCCAGTTCTAATTCCTCATACATGAGTACATTTGTTGGGTCAGGCATGTATTTTCTCAATAGTGATACATGGAACACATCATGAACTTTGGAGAGACTTGGCGGCATTACCAAACAGTAAGCTACAGCCCCAATTCGTTCTAGAATTTAGAATGATCTGATGTACCTGGGACTCAATTTTCCCTTCTTACCAAAACGTATAACACCCTTCCAGGGAGATACCTTCAAGAAAACATGATCTCCTACCTGAAATTCTGAATCCTTCCTTCGGTTATCGGAATTGCTCTTCTGCTTATATTAAGCTGCCATGATGTGGTTTTGGATTACCTTTACCTTTTCCATCATTTCTTCAATAAGTTCTGGTACTACAAGTTTTCTTTCACCAACATCAACCCAACAGGTTGGTGTGCGACATCTCTTTCTGTATAACGCTTCATATGGTGCCATGTGAATACTTTAATGGAAGCTACTGTTATAGGAAAATTCTACCAAAGGTAAATATTGATCCCACATACCCTGAAAGTCAAGTGAGCAGGAACTCAACATGTATTCTAAGGATTTAATAGTTCATTCTAATTGTCCATCTATTTGAGGGTGGTAGGAAGTGCAAAAATGAAGTTCAGAATCCAGGGCCTTCTAAAGACTCTTCCAGAAACATGGTGTAAAACATGGATCACGATCAAAAACAATTGATAGGGGTACTCCATGAAGCCTCACAACTTCATTAATATATAGTCTTTCTAGACATTCAAGTGGTAAATCTTCCCTTATAGCTAGAAAATGTGGTGACTTGGTAAGATGATCAACAATGACCCATATTGCATCATTCCTTCTAGGAGTATTTGGTAGTCCCATGAAAAATTTCATCATAATATTATCCCATTTCCACTCTGGTATGGGAAGAGGTTGCATGACTCCCCAAGGATGTTGCCTTCCTTCTTTCAATTGCTGAAAAACCATATATCTTGACACAAAATCAGCAATCTCCCTCTTCATGTTTTCCCACCAAAAATGTTCCTACAAATATCTATACATTTTGGTGCTCCCAGGGTGTATAGAGAAATTGGAGCTATGAGCATCATCTAACAACTCCCTTTTTAAATCAGGTATATCGGGAACACAAAGTCTCTTCCCAAATTTCAAAATTCAATCTTCATACACAAAGTCACTCAATCTCCCATCATTCACAGCATTAATCTTCTTTTGAAACTCTTCATCACCGGTCTGAGAACTCTTTATCCTTTCTATAAAAGATGGTTTTGAAACCATTTGAAAAGGCATTGATGTTTCACCTTCCATGGTTATTCTTATATCCTTCTTTACTAGATCCATATATATAGGATCCTTTTTAACTCTCATCTTGTTCAAAACTCCATGATACTTTCTACTGAAAGCATCTGCTACCTTATTTTCCTTTCACGGGTGGTAGTGTATCGTGAAATCATAATCCTTGAGTAGTTCAAGCCATCTCCTTTGCCTCATGTTCAGTTCTTTCAGTGAGAAAATATAATTAAAACTCTTGTGATCAGTATAAACCTCACATTTTTTACCATAGAGATAATGTCTTCATATCTTCGAAACAAGGATTACAGAAGCTAACTCAATATTATTAGTAGGATAGATTTTCTCATGAATTTTAAGTTCTCATGATGAATAGGCAATAACCCTATCATTCTGTATAAGGGCACAACCAATCCCTTTCTTCAATGCATAATTATAAATAACAAACTTGTCATTCCCCGATGGTAGAGTCAATATAAGAGCATTGACTAATATTCTCTTCAATTCTTCAAAACATTCTTCACAATCTTTTGTCCAAACAAATTTAACCCCTTTACGTGTGAGCTTTGTTAATGGGTTAGCCAATCGGGAAAAACACTGGACGAAACATCAATAATAACCTGCTAAACTAATAAAAATACGTACCTCAGTTATACTCATCGATGCTGGCCATTATTGGATTGCCTTGGTCTTTGAAGGATCAAAGGAAATTACATCCTTAGAGACAATATGGCCAAGAAAAGAAATCTCCTGAAGCCAGAATTCACACATGCTAAACTTCCCATATAATTCATGCCTTTTAAGAGTCTTCAGGATAATGCGCAAGTGATTTTCATGATCTTCGTAGCATTTGGAATATACAAAGATATAATAAATAAATACCACAAAAAAATCATATAGATATTCCTTGAAAACACTATTCATTAGATCCATGAATACAGAGGGTGCATTATTCAATCCAAAAGGCATTACTGTAAACTCATAATGCATGTACCTGGTTCAAATTGCTGTCTTCGGAATGTCTTCCTTATTTACACACAACTGATGATATCCAGATTGAAGGTCAAAATTTGAAAAATATCGAGCTCCATGATGTTGGTTGAACAAATCATCAATGTGAGGTAAGGGATACTTTTCTTTAATGTTATATTATTAATCTCCCTGTAGTCAATTCATAACCTCATAGATCCATATTTCTTCTTAACAAAAATGACAGGGGCTCCCCATGGAGAAACACTAGTGCAAATAAATCCATTATTACCCAATTCCTCTAGTTGTTTCTTCAGTTCAACTAATTCCATTGTGGCCATTCTATAAGGGGTCTTCGATATGGGCCTTGAACCAGGAATTAAATCAATGGAAAACTCAATTTCTCGTTCTGGAGGATGTCCAGGTAAATCATTAAGAAACACATCAACATATTAATTAACAATAGGTTCATCCTGTATTTGAACATTCGTTTCCTCACTCATGGTTATTTAATTCTCTTCCTCCCAGATAATTGAATTTAGTTGAGCTACTGGGGGTGGATCTAGATAATAATCAGGTGGTGACGATTCTACTCTAAAGATAAGGTGTTCTTTATCATCATTATCAAAAATATTAACCTCTTTCTTATTATAATAAATCTTCGCATCATGGTCTGAAAGCTAATCCATACCGAGGATTATATCAAATTCAATCATGGGTATGATGATGAGATCAGTAGATATAGATCATTTATGTGCTCTAATAAAGACTGATTCACAAAACATTATTTTAATGACACTTCTGTTAGGAGTTTTGACCAACAACTCCCTTGTTAAATCAAATTGGAAATATCTAATTTTCATAGAAAACTGGGAAGATATGAAACAATTCAATGATCCAGAATCTAATAAAGTGTTTACTAAACGTGAGGAAACCATTAAATTACCTGCCACCACATCTTTCGGGGCTTCAACCTCAGCAATAGTGATTGCATAATCTTGGTCTTGAACTCTTGGCCTTTTCTGAGGTAATTTTCCCTGACGCTTAGGAAATTCATTTTCATAATGTCCAATCTCCTTGAAATTGTATCATTGAATATTGGTAGAATCTTTCTTTCCTTTACAATCACTAGCTAGATGGACTTTATGTCCACATTTGTAGCATACTCCTTTTCCTTTTAGACAGGCACCAGGGTTCTTCCTTTCCTAATTATCACAAGGTGTAAAATAAATTCTTCCCTTCTTCCATGTTTCCTTATTTTCTTTCCCTGAGTGTTCACCATATCTCTTCTTCTCTTCCTTTGATTTAAAGTCATAAGACTTAGAGAATTCATTTTCTATCTTGATAGCACACGAGACAATATCTTCATATGATGATAAGGATAGTGATACTAATGCTCGATGGATAAATTGTTTTAACACATCAAAGAAATGGTCAATCATTCTTCTTGGGTTATGTATATAATCTGCAGCATGCCTCACTAACCTTGTAAAGTTAGCCTCATACTTTGCGACATTCTCATCCTCCTTTTGCCTCAGACTCAGAAATTTCCTTTCTATATCTGCTCAATGGTCACGAGGAAAGTATTTTTCTATGAAAATATCTTTTAACTCCCTCCATTCCATATTTGATACTTCATCATATTCCTTTTTATTTTGAATAAATGACCACCATTGATCACCATCTCCAGTGTGGTCATAAACTACCCTGATAACTTTTTCCCATTCACTACTCCCCAAGGCATGGAATATTTTCTCAAAGAAATTTATCCATCACTCATCCACTAAGCTATTTTTACTCCTATTGAATGTCAGTGGTTTTTTCCTCAGGAAGCGATCTAAAATTGATCCTTTACGCTGTGGATCTGGGTGCTCCATACGGATAAGGTTATTATACATAACCTGAGTGAGTTGTCCAACTATGGTGATTAGTTGATCAGCACCAGTTGCACCACTAGTTCCACTATAATTATCCTGAGTAGGAGGAAAATCTCTACATGGATTGCATGCATTGATACAGTTTACATTCCTTCCACTAGGTGCCATTTTTAAAAAATGGCATAAACTAGATTAGTTTATGAATCGAAATATATAATTCAAAACTTCTAAAACAATTAACATAAATTGAACAGTTTATGGATATAATCCATAATCATAAAAATGTTTTTTTGAGTACGTATATACTCATAAATCCTTAATAATGGTTTGTAAAGGAAATGATAATTATCCTAAGAATATCCCTCTAGAGTTCCGTAATCAAGAGTGCAGCAAGGCCTGTTTCCATGCACTAGTTCTCATTTGAGTCTAGCTCAAATTGGTGTTTTTGGGTTTTAACCCTAGATACATATGTACCAAATCCACCTATACCTACTTGTATCTAGACTGGGATTTATTTCTTGGAGAACTCACAAAATATCTACAATACCAAAATTCTAGGAAGTTTTCTATACTAATCCTCAAAGTCTATCTTACGTCAATGGGAACTAATCAGAGTTTATCTAAATCTAGCTTCCAAGGATTGTACTAAACTTCCTCTTATACCAACTGTAACGCCCCAACCCTAGTTACCTAGAGTTGGTGAATTATTACATAACATTGGCATGATCACAAGGAAATAATGTCTCGAAAGAATGATCTGTTTGGTATTATTAGAAACAAGATTCATACATAAGTTCAAATTTACAGCTTGATGAAAAATACAACCCAAATATATTTCATTAGAAACATCCAAGCCTCCTAGATTATTCATGTAGGTCACTCATAACTGACTTCATCATATCCTAGGAAAATGAAACATAATAAATTCATGGGCTCAAATGCTCAGTAAGGGTAAGTAATACAGTGTAAAATGACATAAATATTAAGCATGGTGAATAATTGGAACCACATTCCTTTACCAATAATAAACATGAATACTTTTATGGAAAGAATATGATCTGAGTAAATAATGTCATAGTAAAACATAATAATGGTTATTCTAATAGTCGAATGACCACATGAACCATCAATTTTATTTCCATAATGAGGGAATGTATAATGCCAGAAATTCTGAAACATTTTGTCAAGGCCTCGGCCAAGACTTCTAAAAATGATTAAGGCCTCGGCCAAAACCATAAATCAAATTGGGAAAGGGCCTTAGCCAATTCCATGTCTAGTTGTCTCATGAGACCAACCGATTCATTGAGGAGCTATAGCAGGCTCCACCAGTCACTTACTATGTCCAATACATTCCTCATATGAAAAGGTCTAAACATATCATAATCAATCGTATTAAAACTAGAATATGAAATGTCAATGATTTAACCACAAACCATGAATACTATAAAAATAGCACATCCATAGTCAAACATATCTCAAAACCTTCAATAAAATATGGAAGTTTTTTTATCATAATAAATCAACTTCAAATAAACTTGATATCCAACAATGGATGTTGAAATAGATTGAATGAAAACACATTTTAGAGAAATATCTCTTTCTATTTTGAAATAATTTAAGAGTCACATAATTATAATGAAAATTTTTATTTTTGAAAATATTATTTTAAACATGTAAGGGAATCTTTGATTATGTTATAATCGCAAAAAATAGTCGCACCATCCATATAAGTAAAAAAACATTATTACCTTATATTTGTCGAAAAGGTCAAAAAGTACCTTGTTTGGAAAACAACGGAAAGATTACTTTCAAAAAACCAAAGGGTATAAGTGACTTTAACCCATTGTCTAGTAAATATTAAAAATGTTTTGAAATATATTTTTATGAAATATGGATGTGGATGATAAAGGGGGTCCTAGTAGATACATACGTAAAAACAACCTCGGATAATAATGAGATTTTGAAATTAACCCTTACCTTGTACTTTTCCTTGGTCAAGGGTATGTTAACCTCCTGTATAATGGTGAAATAATTGTTATTAAATAATACAAGAATAATATACATTAATATGATATCATATATGATCTTTTAACATTGCTTTGTTAATAATATCCCAGTATTATCGTCGTTTTGGGTGTTAACTAACTCATTTTCTTTTATAAGTTTTGTTACATAAGTCATGGTTGTTATGGATAGGATGTATCTTATTCATATCTAGAATGATATCAAGTCCTTAAAAAATATTTTTAATCATAAAATGAGAATTATACTTTAATGGATATGATGGGGAATGAATCTCCTCGGGTTCGTGGAGACGGTGGTCTGTACGTACGCAATGTGCATCGACCTCTAAATAAACCACAATGTGCATCGACCTCTAAACAGTACAAAGTAAAAGCTGAAAAGAAAAGGGAAAAAACACACACCCAACCAGAAAAGTGCCACAACCCAGAAATAGGTAAACAAAAGTAAAATAGTTGGGATTGTCCCACACCTTGAACCTGACTCCGACCACCGCACGCGGTCCAAACTCCTAAACTCCTCAGCTCCACTGAAGTCAAGACCAATCTGTCTGTCGTCTAGAAGGGAACACCCAGTGCTGGAAAATCCCAAGCCGGGGTGAGTATAAAAATAATCTGTAGGATACCCCGAAGGCTCGAGGGAGCAACAAAAGAGGTACCAAAGGGTGAGCAGTAGATGGGACAGGGAATAGTAAGGGAATACAACAAGGAGTACAGTAAAGATTATAGTAAAGAGTCCAGCTCAACCCAACAAGATAAAGTAGATAGACTCGTCCCGGCACAAGGAGCTATAAATGGTGAGAATATGAACTTCTCGTCAAGTTTTCGCTACCTATAGCAGGAGAGTAGACTCGTCCAACCACGAGAAGCTAGACACTGAAATCACGTGGCATACCCCACGCGTCTTCTCCTCTCCTGGAAGGAGAGTAGCCAAAACCCAAGGAGTGGGTACTGGAAAAAGGTATATACACATCCATATGCTCAATCAAGAATCCCGAACAAGATCATAAGGGGATCTCCATCCCGTAGCTCAGCCCAAGAAAGTGAGTATCCAACAGTCCCAGAAGTAAACACCATCAATTCCTATTATCCTGCACGTCTTCCCTAAACTGCAAGTCAAGGGGCTCAAATCACTACACCTTGACACTATCCTCTTTGGGGGACACTGACTCACCCACACAGTTTTAGGTCGCGTCGCAAGGACCCATCTCGGTGGGTAATGCACCCCTCGTACATGAGAGTTCTGGGGGGAATGTCAAGCCACACCTCGTCACTGCCCCACAGTCGAGAGGTCTCCTCAAAGTCGACAGGATACCCCTTGCCTAGCCCCGCTGGAGGGTGATCCTTGGAAGTCGATGGGTTCCCACTGGAGGGAGACTCGACAAGAGTCTATGGGTGCCACACTACCCAGTCACGTAAAAGGGTAATCCATTGAAGGGTGACCCGGCTCAAGACGTCGACGAGTCCCAATTCCCAGTCCCATAAAAGGGTACTCCACTGGAGGGAGGCTCGGAACCATCATCAAAGACCACTTCCTAGCCCAGATGGAGGTAAAACCGGCATCGAGGACCACTTCCCAGCCCAGCTGGAGGTAAACTCGGTATCGGGGACCACTTCCCAGCCCCGCTGGTGGTAAACCTGGAACTTCTCTGGCCATCTCTGGGGGATTGTACTACTCGGTGAACACCGATGTACTGGCCATCCCTTCTAGATGGTACCCCACTGGCCATCCCTGCTGGACAGTAACCGCACTGGCCATCCCTGCTGGATGGTACCCCACTAGCCATCCCTACTGGATGGTACCCCACTGGCCAACCCTACTGGAAACAACCTCCTGGGTAGAGGATCGGTGCCCGCGTAAAGTGTTGGTCACACCGATTCCACAAGAACCCTACCATGTAACACGAAGGAACGCGAGAAACTCCCCGGGCCTCTCAGGGTGATCACGCTTCAATCCGCTGAGTCACTATCAAAGCGGACTAAGACAAATCATCCAAAAAAGTGGTAAAACATGCACGCTATACGATCACACGTAGTCATAAATAGTGCTAAATTCCGGTGAAAAGGGAATGGTACAGAAACCCCTCACAGTTGAAGAAATAGAGGAACCAAAACATCTCTACCGGCCAAACGAGAACAGAACCATGGGAAAACTCAACCATGCTAGTCAACAAACGAGAACAGGACCAGGGGAAAACTCAACCCTACTGGTCAGCAAACGAGAATGGAACCAGGGAAAAACTCAACCCTACTGGTCAACAAACGAGAACTGAGGAACCCTCTACGTCAAGAGAGGTCAAAAGTACGTGAAGTAGAACACTGCATGCACATGGGGCCCACACAACGTGTGGCCCCGAGTCAACCCCCAACCAAGCGCACAAACGTCCTCAGGTACAAACAACCACATGTACCTCCAAGCATTCTTGTATACTCCCAGTGTATACCACGTCTCCAGCCGAAAGGCTAACGTGAACATGACACCCATCGTCAACGCAAAGGCGTAAATGTAACAACTCCAACTTGCCACCTCAACGGCTGAGGCATCACCAACCACATCTCTTCAAATATACACTTTACTCTCCCAATAGTGAACACGATAACACGCCAAGGGTTCTCTGCAAACACCATAGGAAGAACCTCCACTGGTACACCTTTCGTGTTTCCACATTTAATAAGATCGTGTAAGAGGCTCCGCTCACCTGAATAGATTACACTATTGTAATCCTCACGGAAAAACCCACGAGATAGACTACCTACTTGCCTCAAATGGATATCCGACGTAAAAGTCACCAACACCGCCTTACTTCTGAACGGCGTCCCATGATCCCGAGCCTCGCCCCCAAAAATAGTCGGGCGCATCGCACCATTTCGATCTCCTTGGAAAGACACGTCAAATTGACTGCTCACTTGAGTGCAACGGATATCCGGGGAAAAAGATGCATTCTGGCACAACGCACATGAGCGGTGCTACGTGGGACCTGCATCCCGGTCCCAAAACACAACGAACGGATAACGTCATTGCGATCCTCTCAAAAAAAGTACCCAAGTTGGTCTATTTACTTGTCCAAAATGGACGCCCGGTGATACAGCTGGAAATCACCATCAACTCCCAAAACGGCCCTTGCGGGGCCCGCACCAGGGTGTGGAATTAGAGCGGTCATATTGATCCATTGAATTCCCTCAGAAAAACACCCAAAAATGACTGCTTGCACGCCCCGAATGGACGCCTGATGAAAAAGTTACAAAACGCTGCTAATAGCTCAAGAGACGGGTCGTGGGGCCCATGCATCAACTCTGGTTCCAATGCCTGAAACCACACTAGAAAACTCCAGCTCGACACTGGGGTCGCAATGCCACTGACGGCACTCAAAAAGAACAAAGGATGTGCCCACGCCGTCCAAAACAAAAACCCCCGAGAAAAACTCTCATCCACTTAAAGGTGTGTCACGCCACCAAGGACCTCGTCTCTGGAATTAAAAATCCCAAAGACCATCTCAAAATCTTCTCCTTCATTTAAGTATAATGTTTCCGCTGATGGCACGCAAATCTGACATTGGGTCCACAGTTTATGAGTGTTTTAGTGTGGATGGGACGAAACGGGGTGGGTCGGGCCGGTTTGGCCGGCCCACTCACTCCCTGGACTGGCCTGCAGTTCACCGTGCGGGCCGGCTGCTTCAATTCATGGACCGGCTCGGCCGGTCCAGCTCCACCGACACGGACCCGCATTCTGCGGTTCCACTACGTGTCTCGGGGTCGTCGTGACCCCGGTCTCCCCCACCGACCAGTCGACAGCCGGTCGTTCTCCCCGCTCGCCCGTGCACGCTGCGGCCGCCAAAGCCTGCGGCCGCCTCCATGAAGGGAGCCGCTCCGCCGCGCTCGCGCCAACTGCGCCCGCTCGCCGCTGAAGTTGCCGACGGCCGGCCGCCCTGGTCGACCGCAAGCTGCCACCTCACCCCAGCCTGTCACCGGCTCACGTCGATGCCCTCTGCCCCAACCGCTCGCATGCGCCGTGAACCCACGTCGGACTGCCGTCCCTGCTCACTGGAGAACCCAACACCGCCTCCAAAACCCGCACACTTCACCGGACATTTGCGAGTTCCTCGGAATACAGAGTTTAAATCCGAAAGATGTGTTGGGAAGATAATTTCATGAACTACACAACTAGGGGCTTTGTTCGACAATAAAACAACAATTCGACACATGTTTATGGATTAAAAGGATGTGCGAGAATTAAAAAACGAAATACGCACGATCCTACCTGTGGGGGAATTTCCTGACGCTTCACGGAGGGTTCGCTGCCATGTCGCTGCCTTTGCAGAAGGGATGGGGAGAGGAGGATCTTCTTCCTTCATCGTTGGGAGCTGTTGGCTCCAAGGAAGAAGGGGGAGAGGAGAAGGGTGGGTTAAGTGTTTAAATAGAAAACACTTAACCACCCGCCCGTCGGCCCGAACCCAAACTTCCGACAGGGTCAATATTAAGCCTCTCCTGGGGTAAACACCACATTCTGAGCACAATGGCGGTCTCATAATTTTAATCCGAGCCTCCGTTCGAATTTTAATAAACTCATCGTCTGAGGCCGCCAAATTACGAAAATGCCCCTGGGGTCATTTTTCGCTGACGGCCCGCACCCGCAAAACTTATACTCCTCCTATGGTAAACGGCACGCTCTGGATTCAACGATGCCCCAGTTTTCCAATCCAAGCCACCGTTTAAAAGATACTTGTGTTTCACCATTAAATGAATAACTTAATTAATTTAATTATCTGTTTAACGTTCTGAAAGCGAGCGAGTGGTCCAAACGTCCCATGAAGACATATTTTATGTCGTTCCTAGGGTAAATACCCCATTTCGGACTCATCTGTTCACTCAGATCTCTGATCCAGATCACTGTTTAGGAGTTATCCTTTTTATTTTTCGTTCTCAGTGTGAACGCACTGAAAATTTAATTCCAGCCACACCGGGGCTCAGAATCGCATGCTGTCTGAAGGCACTGCTCTTGAATAACATCAAGAGTATTCCAAAGTCATTTATAGCCAAAAAAGGTTCTTAAATCATTCCCTACTAAAATCTTTTCGTCCTCGAAAATCAAAAACAAGGAACAACTCAGGGTACTAAGCTCACACATGGCTAATCCGTACCCAGAAGAACTCTTGCACAGTTCTGAACCACCGCACACGGACCAAAGGATTTGATCTATTCAAGCGAGGTCTTCCCTTGTCGATGTCGTGCACAGGAGCACACACACTTCTTCTCGGGTAAGTCACGTAGAAGATGTCGTGCACCCACTCCAGACTTTGAGGTTAGGGAAAGGCGATAGGGAACCTCACCATACCTTCGCACGATCTCAAATGGTCCAATGTCCCTCGGGGGTAGTTCACCTCCCCGACCGAACCCCTACATCGAACACCACGGCTGGAATCACCATTTGGACCTGGGATAAAGCCTGATGATTCCCTCCTTCAGAATATCCATATAGAGAAACACCCAAGGATATCCGGTCATGCAAGGTTTCACAATCGATGTCCCATGACCAAGAATCCCTTACACACTCCAAAGGAAAAGGAGTCGCTACCATTGACTAAAGAGAAAGGTTCCACGCCTTTTATTCCACTAACACAGGGTTACACCGACGCCCCGCGTCACCTTTGTAACAACTCAAACAAGGAGCAGGGATAAAATCATTCCACACAAAGAGTCTAAAAATTTTACTGCAAAAAGTAGAAGAGCTGTAGAGCATACCTCTTATATCCTCATGCTCTGTAGGATTGTAGACATCCAAAGCTCGTGGTTTTCCACGGTCCCAACTGTTAGCTCCCGGAGCCTGACGTGGGCCGCCTAGTAGTGATGGGAAGACCTAGTACGGTCGTCCTCCACTTCCATCTCCTCCCGCTCCTTTGCTAGCACCACCACTCTGGGTACTACTTTGATCATGGTGCTGCCTCTGTCGTGGTGGTGTACCTACAGCCAGCCCGAAACTCTCTGCAAGCATGGTCAGGTAGTCCCGTGCCAAATGCCCTAGCCTGTCACAAGCATAGCACAGACTCCCTCTGGGATGAACTGGTGCCCTACAACGCCACTGTGGTGTATGACCACACCCCTGAGTCCGGTTGTCAGAAATCCACCTGCGTTGAGGTTCTGCTTGCTGACGCCCGCTAGCTGCGACAGACATCTCGGCTCCAACGTGCCTGCTGGCACCACCAACTCTAGAACGTGATAGGAAGATCTCTGTCACCAGCGCCTAATCTATCACCCCGGTATATGTGGATATTCACAAGGGTACTATGAAAACACGAATCTCTCGGCGGAGACCATGCTCAAACTTCTGGTCTCGGATGTTTTCATCATGGACCAAGTCCGGATAAAAGAGTTCACAGTCTACGAAACTAACTACATACTCGGCCACCGTCATCCCACCCTAATCAAACTACAGGAGATCCTAAACTCGAATGGAGTGCAAGTAGGAGGGGAAAAACTCCTCACTGAACAACAACTGAAAGTCACCCCACAAAAGTGACAACTTGTCAACAAACTTAGTCACCAGACTCCACCAACGCATAGTTGCCCTGTGAAAAAGGCTGGCGGACAAGGCCACCATAAGATCTACCAGCATCTGCACAAGCCTGAAGAGGAAAAACACTATCTCTAGCCAAACCACTACTGCCTGAGGGTCTGGCTCACCACTGAACCTCAGCGGTCTCTACCGTTGGAACTCATGGAGCGCGCTCAACCTGCGCTCAAGCTCAACCTGCTCTACTAAATCTGTCTGCTGCTCAACAGGTGGGGGTGATACTACCATCCCACCTGAAGAAAGGGCTCGCAAGATGGGTCCTGGACTGAGGCCTTGTAGCTCACAGGGTCTTCGTCACGAACCAAAGCTGGTATCCTGGATGGTTGTCTTCACAGAAACATCTTAAATATTATCAAGGAGTTTCGCGGTCAGATAGCATATATGTATATAACAGTAACAACAATGGGGAGCTAACTCAAGAAGTAAAGTCAAAGACTCAATCCTATGTGATGTACAAACTAATTTTCCTTGTAACAAGTGTCTCAGCATGCAGAGTCGACAAGCTGGTTATCAGGGTCCTGGTGAATGGATATGTCCGCCGCCGCACCATCATTGGACTCCCTGGCCTGAGAGCCACTCTCGAGACATGTTAACACTGTAGCCCTAAATCCCAACCAATTCCTTTTTAGGGATGTGCGCACAATGTCCCAAGGAATGACCCACCTTTGATACCACTTTGTCACGACCCGACCCTACCCGGGCTCGATCCGCAACTACCCCAAGTTCACCTCCATAGGCCAGGGGCTGGAGACATGCATCGAAGGATAAACAACTCGGGGAGGCCTTTTCCTAAGTACCTGTACACACACACAAAACACACTCAATGAAAAATTTTAGAGTAAAAAATAAAATAAATGTTCCAACTGCGATAAATAATCCACAATGTGCATCGACCTGTAAACAGTACAAAGTAAAAGATGAAAAGAAAAGGGGAAAAACACACGCCCAACAAAAAAGTGCCACAACTCGGCAACAGCTAAACAAAATTAAAATAGCTGGCTGCGTCCCACACCTGGAACCCAACTCCGACCACTGCACGCGGTCCAAGCTCCTGAATTCCTAATCTCCACTGAAGTCACTACTAACCTGTCCGTCGTCTGTAAGGCCACACCAAGTGCAGGAAAAGCCCAAGCAGGGTGAGTATAAAAATACTCAGTAGGATACCTCGAATGATGAAGGGAGCAACAAAGGAGGTACCGAAGGGTGAGCAGTATATCAAACAAGGAATAGTAAAGAAATACAACAAGGAGTATAGTAAAGAGTATAGTAAATATTCTAGCTCAACCCAACAAGAGAAAGGGGATAGACTCGTCCAGAAACAAGGAGCTGGAAATGGTGAGAATATGAACTTCTCATCAATTTTTCGCTACCTATAGAATGAGAGTAGACTCGTCCAACCACGAGAAGCTAGAAACAGAAAGCACATGGCATACCCCGCGCATCTTCACCTCTCCTAGAAGGATAATAGCCAAAACCCAAGGAGTGGGTACCAGAACAAGGTATATACATATCAATATGCTCAATCAAGAAGCCTGAACAAGATCATAAGGGGATCTCCATCCCGTAGCTCAGCCCAAGAAAGTGAGTAGCCAACAGTCCTTGAAGTAAACACCATCGATGCCCAGCATCCCGCACGTCTGCCCTGAACTGCAAGTTAAGGGGTTCAAATCACTGCACCTTGACACTATCCGCTTTGGACGGCACTGACTCTCCCGCGCGGTTTTAGTTCGCGTCACAAGGACTCCTCTTGGTGGGGAAATCGCCCCTCATACTTGAGAGTTCTGGGGGAACATCAAGACACACCTCGTCACTACCCCACAGTCGATAGGTCCTCTCAAAGTCGATAGGCGACCCCCAACCGAGCCCAGCTAGAGGGTGATCCCTGGAAGTCGACGGGTTTCCACTAGAGGGAGACCCAGCAAGTGCTGATGGTTGCCACACTTCCCTATCCCATAAAAGGTTAATACACTGGAGGGCGACCCGGCTAATGTTGTTGACGAGTCCAAATGCCTAGTCCCATAAAAGGGTACTCCACTAGAGGGAGGCTCGGAACCGTCATCGGGGACCACTTCCCAGCCCAGCTGGAGGTAAACCCGGCATCGGGTACCACTTCCCAGCCCAGATGAAGGTATACCCGGCATCGGGGACCACTTCCCAACCCCGCTGGAGGTAAACCCGGAACTACTTTGGCCATCCATGGTGGATGGTCCTGCTCGGTGAACACTGTTGTACTCGCCATCCCTGCTGGATGGTACCCCACTGGCCATCCCTGCTAGATGGTAACCACACTGGCCATCCCTGCTGGATGGTACCCCACTGGCCATCCCTGCTGGATGGTACCCCACTGGCCAGCCCTGCTGGAAACAACCTCTTGGGTAGAGGATTGGTTCCCTCTTAAAGTGTTGGTCACACCGATTCCATAAGAACCCTACCAGGGAACACGAAGGAACGAGAGAAACTCCCCGGGCCTCTCAGGGCGATCATTCTTCAATCCGCTGAGTCACTGTCGGAGTGGACTAAGACAACTCATCCCAAAAAGTGGGAAAACATGCATGTTGTACGATCACATGTAGTTGTAAACGGTGTCTCACTCCGGTGAAAAGGGCACGGTACTGAAACTTCTCACAGTTGAAGAAACAGAGGAACCAAACCATCTCTGCTAGACAAACGAGAACAGAACCTGGGGAAAACTCAACCCTGCTGGTCAACAAATGAGAACAGGACCAGGGGAAAACTCAACCCTACTGGTCGGAAAACGGGAACGGAACCAGGGGAAAACTCAACCCTACTGGTCAACAAACGAGAACCGAGGAACCCTCTAAGTCGCGAGAGGTCCACAGTATGTAAAGTAGAACATGCCACATATATGGGGCCCACACGACATGTGGTCCCGAGTCATCCCCCAACCAAGCGCACAAACATCCTCAGGTACAAACAACCACAAGTACCTCCAAGAGTTCTCGTATACACCTAGAGTATACCACACATCCAGCCGAAAGTCTAAAGTGCACATGGCACCCATCGTCAACACGAAGGCGTAAACGTAACAACTCCAACTTGCCACCTCAACAGTTGAGGCACGGCCAACCACATCTCTTAAAACATACACATCACTCTCCCAAGAGTGAATGCGATCACACACCAAGGGTACTCTGCATGCACTGCAGGAAGAACTTCCACTGGTACACATTTCGTCTTTCCACATTTAATATGATCATGTAAGAGGCTCTGCTGTCCTGAACAGATTACACCATTGTAATCCTCATTGAAAAACATGCGAGATAGACTACCTGCTCGCCCCAAATGGATATCTGATGGAAAAGTCACCAACATCGCCTTACGCCCGAACGATTTCCCATGATCCTGAGCCTCGGCCCTGAAAAAAGTTGGGTGCTTCACACTATTGAAATATCCTCATAAATACACGTCAAATTGACTGCTCACTTGAGTGCAACAGATATCTGAAAAAAAAAAAGATGGATTCTGGCACACCTTACACGAGCGGTGCTACGTGGGACCCACATCCCTATCCCAAAATGCAACGAACAGATCGTGCCGTTGCGATCCTCTCGAAAAAGTACAAAAGTTGGACAATTCACTTGTCCAAAACAGACGCCCAGTGATAAAGCTGGAAATCACTGTCAACTCCCAAAACGGACATCGTGGGGCCCGCACCAGCATGCAGAATTAGAGCGGGCAGATTGTGTCATTGCAATTCCCTCGGAAAAACGCCCAAAAAACGACTACCCGCACGCCCCCAACAGACGTTCGATGAAAAAGTTACAAAACGCTGTGAACAGCTCAACAGACGGGTTGTGGGGCCCACGCCTCAACTTTGGTTCCAACAATCGAGACCACACTAGAAAACTCTGGCTTGACTCCAGGGTCGCAACACCACTAACGGCGCTCAAAACAGACATCGGATGTGTCGGCGCCGTCCAAAACAAGAACCCCCGGGAAAAACACTCGTCCACTTAAAGGCGTGTCGCGCCACCGAGGCCCTCGTTTGGGGATTAAAAATCCCCAAAACCATCTCAAAAGCTTCTCCTTGATTTAAGGATCGTGTTACCACTAACAGCATGAAAATCCGACATTGGGTCCACAGTTTATGAGCGTTTTAGTGTGGATGGGCCGAAACGGGGTGGACCGGGCCGGTTCGGCTGGCCCACCCACTCCCTTGACCGGCCCGCGGTTCACCGCGCGGGCCGAACGCTTCAATTCCCAAACCGGCTTGTCCGGTCCGGCTCTGCCGACACGGACCCACGTTCTTCGGGTCCACTGTGTGTCCCGGGGTCGTCGTGACACCGGTCTCCCCCACCGACCGGCCCACAGCTGTTCGGTCTCCACGCTCGCCCTCGCTCGTCGCGACCACCGAAGCCTATGTCCACCTCCACTGAAGGGAGCCGCTCCACCGTGCTCGCACCAACCGTGTCCACTCGTGGCTGAAGCCGCCGACGGCTGGCCGCCCTGCTCGACTGCGAGCCTCCTCCTCACCCCGTCCTGTCACCGCCTCGCGCCGACGCTCTCTGCCCCGCCCGCACGCCTGTGTCGTGAACCCACGCCGGACCACCGTCCCAGCTCGCCAGAGAACCCAAAACTGTCTCCAAAACGCAAAAACTTCTCCTGACATTTGCAAGTTCCTCGGAACGTGGAATTCAAATATGAGAGATGCATTGGGAAGATAATTTCACGAACTACACAACCAGGGGCTTCGTTCGATAATCAAACAACAATTCGACGCATGTTTATGGATTCAAAGGATGTGCGAGAATTAAAAAATGAAATACGCACGATCCTACCTGTTGGGGTGTTTCCCAACACTTCACGAACGGTCTGCCGCCACGCCGCTGCCTTGCTGGAGGGGAGGAGGGGAGTAGGAGCTTCCTCCTTCTTCATTGGGAGCTTTTGGCACTAGGGAAGAAGTGGGAGAGGAGAGGGGTGGGTTATGTGTTTAAATAGAAAACACTTAACCACCCGCCCGTCGTCCCGAACCCAAACTTCCGGCGGGATCAAGATTAAGCCTCCCCTGGGGTAAACACCATGTTCTGATCACAATGGTGGTCTCATAATTTTAATCTGAGCCTCCGTTAAAAAGTTAATAAACTCAACGCCTGAGGCCGCCAAATTACAAAAACACCTCTGGGCCATTTTTCACTGACAGCCCGTGCCTGAAAAACTTATACTCAGCCTAGGGTTAATGGTATACTAGAGATTCAATGGTGCCCCCGGTTTTCCAATCCGAGCCACCATTTAAAAGATACTTTCATTTCACCATTAAACGAATAAATTAATTAATTTAATTATCCGTTTAACGTTCTGAAAGCGAGCGAGGGGTCCAAACGTCCTGTGTCGACATGTTTTATGTCGTCCCTAGGGTAAACACCCCATTCCGAACCCATCCGTGCACTCAGATCTCTGATCCGGATCACCATTGAGGATTTATCCTTTTTATTTGGCATTCTTATTGTGAACGTACTCAAAATTTAATTCCGGCCACACCGGGGCTCAGAATCACACACCGTATGAAGGCGCTACTCTGGAATAAATAAAGAGTATTCCAAAGTCCTTTATAGCCAAAAACTGGGTTCTTACAATTCCCATCCAAATAATAATGTTTTGAATAAGATTTACACCATGACGTGGAGATGGTAAGTCGTGCGTACGCACATATGGTGACATGTCATTCAAAGGATGGATAGAATACTGAATATGGTTGTACCATATTTATAATAACATCACAGTATATAGAAGATACTGGAATTATTATTTTATAATGGAAATAACAATGAAAGAAGAAGTGGAAGAAGAATGGAACTTGAAAGAGTGTGGCGAAATCATTACCTCTTATTCGGGTTCTTCCTTTTGATTTGATCAAAAGGTCTCCTTAGGTTGGATTTCTGATCAAAATAATGAATCTAGGTTGAATTGAGGAAAGTTGGGAGGATATTTGGTCAGAGTTTAGCCGAGCCAAAAGGCTTTGAAGGTGTGAATTAGTGAGAAGGGGGAGTGACCTTTTATAAGAGGGGTGAGGGGCATCTTAGGAAAAACATAAAATATTATTTTATAATAAATTTGTATTCGGTTTCTAATGGCTCAAATCTGATTTATTTAGAGACTAAGGTGGGTATGGGTCTAAAACAACACAATCAATAGGATTTAGACAGGTTTGGTTCACCTTATTAACCTTATCTTTTAATTTTAACTCTTAGTTAATTAGTTTGACATTTACCATGTCTCTTTGTATTTTTATATTATATAGTTAATAAACATACTATATACTTTCAAGCGACCCCCAAGTGGTCCATTAATAATACAACAATCATTATATAAGTTCTTTGGCCAAACCATAGACTTTATTAATTCGAAAAAAATTCATTTAAGAAATCCCAACATGTCATATTGACCAATAAAATTAGTGTATATCATCAAAACTTTCAAATTATATTTATTTTATCATTTAAAATACCAATTATTTGATTCTTTCATTAATAAAGAAAATACTGCATCATTATTGTGTCATAAATAAATTTTATTATTCAATGTCTAAAAATTATAAATAAACTTCCATTATGTATAAAATAATTTTATATTTCTAATGAATATTTATAGTCTAAAATATAACATATATAACCCTATGTAAAAATTTGTTTTCTAAAAGGTATATGCTTATGCCATTTTTGTATTTACTTTAACTTAATTAATATAGTGTCCTTATCACTTACATGTGGCTCCATGGAGTCCCAAAATCGCCCCAAATATGCCGATGGTCGGACATTTATCAAACAATAGGGTCAGGACACGTTTTAGGATCAATTAATATTATTATAATATTATTTTTTTACCCTTATTTACTGGATTTACCTTTTAACCATGGTAAATAAAATATTCACCGAAGTAATTATTCAAAATGTCTAAAAATAAAAGTTACCTATTTACACAATTTGGACCTCCTGATTCTAAATATTTAATCCATTTTTCTAAATTCAAAACACAGAAGTCGCAGAAATTAATTTAAAAATAATTCCCACTGTCAAAACAAAAAGCATGTTTTTAAGAAATAATAACTATCAAAAGATTAGCACTTTCTTATGTCCAGTTTAAATGTAAAATTATGTCCAATGAATAACATTGGATTAAATGGTAAAAATAAAATCTAGTTATATAATAAAATCAGTCAAACTCATAATTTATCACTATTATTTCTTTCGATTAAAAAAGTTGTTTTTTATTAAATTTAGAAATTTTCACTATTCATCAAAATATGCAAGTTATCCGAAAAGTACCAAAAATTAACTCTAAGATAATTTCAATATTCTGAATCCAAAAATGAAGTCCATTTTGAAAGATAAAATTTATAAAATTTTAAAAATTGTGTATTACTATTCATAACGGATAGTTTGATTGGTTGTGGTGTGTGTTAAAACTCGAAGTTGCGGACAACACACACTACTGTATTATTCAAAAAGTAGCATATCGTGGAAGCTTGAGGTGTCATAGTTAAAGAAGGGTTTAATGAAAAATTTATTATTTAAAATATCACAAAAACCTATCTAAATTTATTCGATAATGTTATTTTGAGCCTATACATTCTTTATATTAAATGAAGTACATTTTTTTATAATTTATCTCAAGAATATTTTTATATATTTTAATATTTTATGAAATTTCAATAGTCTTCCCCTCAACCCTCACTTATAAAAGGGAACCCCTCCATTTTTTATTTATACCCCATTTATCCTTTTTTATTTAAAAAATCATACAAATTTTTTAATCAAAATTAATATAAACATTATAGAGGTTTAATTGTTCCCACAAGACCAACCCGGGGATCATTAATTGGTTATCTGAATGTGTTCTTTCAAGGAAGTTGTAATCGACTAAACTAATCACTTTAATTTTTCACTTCAATCTTTATTTCCTATAAATCATTGATATTTATCATAAATTAATAAATTCAGTAACCTAAATACAATAAAATTTTATTGTGATTCGTAAAACATTCTAATCCACCCACTTTCCCATCAAATGGGAATTTAATGAATTGCTCATGCGTATGTAGGACTTATTATCCATGCATAACAATACAAGTCATTTTTCATCACCATAATTTATGGATGGGTATTATTATGGTTTTAATGATTATATTTCATATTTATTGAATTCTTATTATTATTATTTAAAAATAATATCATATCTATCCTTATTACTTTCTAGTATGATGAAAATTGATAACATCGCCCGTGCGTATGTATGGGAAAGCACTTCCACAAAGTGATGGGAATAATTTTTCATTTTGGATTTATAGGGATGGTAATAAGAATAGATTTAATGAATATAATATATATACATAAATATATTATATTATTAATATTTTATAATGGTGAATTATTATTTACATGTCTTTCATTTCATCAATTGAAAAATTGAAACAATGATCTTGAGTATGTAGACCTATCGTCTCCATGAATGGTGTAATTCATTTTTCAATCACTAAAATTTATGGATGTCTCTAAATATGTATATAATTAATATGTATGATATTAATATACTTAAAAATATTTTAGATAATATATAACTATTATCAAAGTAAACGGACTAAAACTGTCAAACAAAACATATATGAAAATGAAGCAGTTAATACCTGGGAAAGTGATTTTAACAGAGAAAATTTAATAAATTTGTGATAAAAGGTTAAAAATCAATTTTAAATGTTATGATATATATATATATATATTAATAAATTCTTGGAATATATTTTTTCATAAATTTATATATATTATACAATATGATCAAACAACTCTGAATGATTTCATATCGTATGTAAGGGTGTTATGTTACAATCTCATTAATTACCAGGATTTTTTATGATTATGTTTCCAATAAGAAAATATTATCTTCAACCGAAAAAAAGAAACTCAGGTGATTTATTATTATCTTTTAATTTCTATATAATAAATTTTTTCCTTTATTTTTCTTTACTTTATATACTCATGTGAGTGAAGGAACAATTTTATTGAAAACCAACTTTATGTCTCTCTTTGGTCGAAAAAACATTTTTCTTCCATATCCATGTTTTTTAAATATGTTTTAATTAATGATTTTAATATTAGGATATGATTAATCAATTTAATTATTTCTCAATATTTATTTTTTAAAAAATATAACATTATTATTATTTTGGATTTCTAAATTAAGAAATTGTTGACTTTTCAGAAAATTATTGAATGAATGTTTTCTTATAACATAAATGGCATGAACTGAATTTACCACCATCATTATTACACAATGATTTGAATAATACATTATATTATTTTTTGGTTCATTTAAGTGAAAAATATTTCTTATTGTTTTGAGAATTTTCATATTTTAAATATGTGATTCCAAAGAAAAAATGGTATTTTACTCAGGAAATATTTTTAGTGATATTTTAAAATAATTTTTTATCTAAGATAAAATCCATTGACCTTATTTTGATTTACTGGGGATGTAATCCAATTATAATATCCAAATTAATTCTATGAATGGATTATGATTATATTTATAATATTTTATTAATACCCACTCCTTTTCCATGGCTTATACTTTCATGAATTTATGAAATTTTTATGAAACCAATTTAGTTTCCACGATTAATGCTATGATGAAATTTTTATGAAATTTATTTATTTATGATGGGATAAGATATGATAAATGTATTATGATAAATTGAAACACATACATATGGTTATATTTATGTGTTGGGTGGGTCCATAAATATATATAACTCATGTATATTCTTGAAAAATGGATATATCATGAGATAAACATGATTGGAATGTATAGTGAACACAATTTATGAAGAGACTTTGCTGATTAATATATTCTTGAGAGTGAACCTTGACTACTACAACGGAACGGAGAGTGAACCCATTCTACCCTTATAGTCTTTTAAGTGGGACCTTACTAAAAAGGAACGAATTTTATATGCTTATGTGTACTCCACAAATACATTCCTTATACCTATGTCATACTCTTCTAGATCTTGCTGTTTGATTCTATTACAATTCATGTGTTATGAAATTACAGGAATTAATGAGAATGTAATACTCTTATGGATATTTTTTTTATTCTTTTATGATTCATGTCTTTTGAAATTTTAAGATTTATAGTTTTTAGCCTTTCCTCATGTTTTGATGAATGTTTTTAGGTATGATATATCTATAAAGTTTTGTAGTTATGAATAATTAAGTGGTATATAATGTAGATATTTTAAGAAAATGTTTCTTATGTATCCATGTTTCTAAACATACTACACCTAAATGATTTATGAGTAGATTTGTGTTTCACCTAATTAACAGTCATATAATATGTTGAACTATCTATGTATGGATATTATGTGTCACAATAAGAAATATACATTTTAGAAATTATCCATAAAAACTCTTTTTCCAACTGTCTTCATTGGTTTTAATTAAGAAATATTTTCAGCATTTTTTTATTGTTTTAGGTAATATATTTTTATAAACTATTTTGTTTTAAAATAAATTTTTTTAAAAAATTAAAATATATTTATTTAATTTTTCAAAGTAAAACTGAATAATCATATAAAAGTTATTTTCATATTTTTCAACATCTTTTAATGATTCTTATTCTTCAAATGAAATATAATATATTGATATCATCCTTTTTATTTCCCTAGATAGATTTTGATATTATATTATAGATTTTTCATATACCTGATTCTTTTACTAGGTCAACTAATATATGAAATAATTATGAATTACATCACATTATTGTAACACACATATGTATGATTTATCATTATGTGTTTGGCTGGCCTTTTATAAAACTACAATGCATTGGATAATGTTTTGTACATCATGATATCAAAATATTATATAGGTGGTCATCTTATGGAGAATGGTAAATGGTTTGTAAGCCCTATCCAAAGTCTATATTAGTGGTATGAAAAACATATATAAGGTACATGGGAAGTTATCCCAAACCTACTATGTTATGAATAGGTCAATTAATTATCCCTTTATGAAATTAATTTCTATAAATTACAGTAATTTTAGTTCCATTCTCAAATTCATGAAAAAATTTAATGTTACACATTATTCATTTATCATGGTCACATATTGTAGACCCATGACTCATGATCTATGTTGTTCGTAAGGCCTAAAGTCCTGATCCGTAATTTATGATCCATGATTTATTGGGTATTATTTCCTTATGATATTTTCGTATACTTTGACTATATTCTCATACCTACATATTAATCTTTTACTCAATTTTTATCTTAAGTAAATGAAATATAAGTTTACCCTAAATTATCATCCAAGCACACTCTTTCATGGGTTTCCATTTCCAAGGTTATGATGAATAATATTAAGTATATATCTCGAATTCTACCATGGGTGAAAAATATTTTTCGGATAAATTTTAGATACTATGAAATAATTTTTTCATGTATCTAATCTCCAAATAAACTAAACCCATAGGTTATGTGTAACACCCCAAGCTTTCATGGTATGCTTCTCTTTCAATAATTCAATAGCTTGCATTGTATGCAAGTTAGAGATTTTAACACACCGCGACCAATCAAAGTAAGCCATTATGAATAGTAATACCCACTTTTTGAAATTATATAAATTTTATATTTCAAAATGGACTTCATTTTTGTATTCGGAATATCAAAATTATCCTAAGATGAATTTTTGTAATTTTCTGAGAACATCCAATTTTCTATGAATAGAAAAAAATACTTAAAAACAACTTTTTTAATTAAAATAATTTATAGTGATAAATTATAATATTGATTGGTTTTAAAGTATAATTAGAATATATTTTTACAATTTTATCCAATGGTGGTCATTATAATTAATTTCACCTTGAAATTGGACATAAACAATTGTCAATCTTTTGATATATATTGTTTCCTAAAAACACCCTACTTGTTGTGACAGCGGGAATTAATTATTAAATTAATTAATTCAAAATATATGTTTTGAATTTTGTAAAATAGACATCATTTATGAATTAGTAATATCAAATATATCATAGGGTGAATTTTTGGTATTTTTCTGAAAAACATAAATTTTTTATGAATAGTGAAACCACTAAGTGATAGTTAAAAAACTGATTTTTCATTTAAATAAAACTTTACCGCTTCAATGAATTTAATTTAAAAAATCTGACATACATTGTTATAATTAGGAAGTAAAATTTGGTTCAATGGGATTAAAATAATTTTTGGTGAACAGTAAACTTTAAGTTTTATTAATCACGATTAAAGTTAATTAGTGTAATTTAAGATAAATATAATGTTTTAATAATATGAAATTACCTTTAAACTTGTCATACCCTTATTGGATGAGTCATGTACGACCATGAAAATCCATGGGTCATCTTGGGGACCCCATGGAGCCACTTGTGTAAGAAAATGACAATAATAACTTTTTATTTAAAGTAAAAATAAAATTGTCACAAACATGTGTTGTTTTACTAAAACAATTATTAGATGGGGTTATATAAGTTAATATTTCGACTATAAATATTCATTGGAAAGATAAAAATATTTCCTAAATCATGATATGTTTTTTATAAATTTTAGACATTAAATAAATTAAATTTTTTATGACACCATGATGATGCAGCGATTACCACATTAATTAACGATTTAAATAATATGAAAAGATAACTTAAAATATAAGACTTAAACTTGTCAAAAACCTATTAAATGAGTATATTTAGAACCCTTATCACCTTATCCTAGAAATATATAAATTTTAGACCTTTAAAATCCGAAAATCATTTCATAATAATGTAACATTTCATGGCTTTCCAAGAGTTCCCCTCCTCTCCTCTTATAAAAGGCCCCCACCTCTACCACCTTATTCACACCGTCAAGCCATTTAACTCGGCCAAACACTGCCCAAAAACTCTCCCAACTTCCCTATCTTACTCCTAGAAGCATCACTTTGGGTAGAAGTCTTCCCAAGGAAGCCTTTGGCTCAAATCAAAAAGAGTTACCCGATATTAATGTAATGTCTTCTCTTATGTTCTTTTGTTTTATTTTGCTTCTCCAACCCCTTAAACTATTTTAATTCCTTTATTTTGTAACAAACCCAGTATATTAAATATACTAGGATGTTTTTATGAGAATTATTTGATTTACACTTACACAAAAATTCCTATAATGGTTAAAAAACATATTGTTTCTATGGGTGGCGAATTACTGCCTCATGAAATGATGATTGTTCAACATTCTTTTAACACCTCTCATGGTGTCCATTAAGATGTCACTCTTTTTATATATGATATATATTATTATTATGTTTTCCTTATGATTATGTATTTTTTATTTATGTAATACCTTTATTATTTCCATTATGGGTAAACGCGATAATTTTATTTTAGGAGGTGCGGACTACCGCCCCCTCAAAGTGATTTGAATCATTAATGCCATATGTGGGACTTATAAAGGATGGAGTAAATAATATTATATATGATATTATACTAGAATTATAATATACCTTTATATCATTATGATTTCATTCCATTAAATATGAAATATAAATGAAAGTAGTGTTCATGCATACGTACGGCTTACCGTCTCCATGAACGGTGCATTTCATTTCTTACCTCTAAATGTTAGGTAATATTATAAATGAATTTGTTTACTGGATATATATGATATATATGATATCTAAATCATGAATATAATTCTGGATATAATGGATATTTTACCAAATGAACAACTTGTAATTATAAAATGTTTATTTTTAACTCAAGTACCAAAGATCGACAAAACGACTATTATTTACTTAAATAATTACATAATATTCATAACATGGTAATAAGTGATATAAAAGGAATAATGAACTTGAAAAAGGTTCTTAATCAATTAGAAATTAACTCTAGTTTATTATTCAGGAGGTTAAAGAATGATCGAGTCAAGTCGGACATGAGGTAAGGGAACTTCTTAACCAAATTTCCGTTCTTTGGGTTAATCTCCTACATTCGAATTATGTCGTGATATTATTATGTCCTATATTGTATTTATACTTTATTTATGTGTACTTATAGTGAATACACATAATATATCTATTTTATTTAAAAAATGATCTTTGTAAGGGACTTCATCTCAATCTTCTTTCATTGAGGCATATTTTCTTTTAATATAAGACTTTATTTTATACAGTGTATAAAACCCTTTGACTTTTACGTTTATTCAAAATGAATATTTTTTATACGAAGCATTTTTACTAAACGACAAAAGGAATGTTTTTTCTTACGTATGCAGCAACAATGACTTCTCTGCCACTGTGACCATTATTTGAGTTTCGGCTTCCTCTACAAGCCATCACCTTTTTTTAAATGAAAAATAAATACCATGTTTTACTTTTCTTTTATTTTGTTATTGAAAATAGTTTTGATAATATTTTGTGTTATATCAATGTGTTGTATTGATATCTTTTGATTGAAATTTGTAAATGTTATGTTTCCTTTATGCATGTTTTATGTGATACGATTATGTTATGGTATATGATATGTTTAAACCTTTTCATATAAGGAATGCATTGGACATAATAAGTGACAGGTGGAGCCTGCTGTAGCTCCTCGATGCATCGGTAGGTCTCATGAGACAAACTAGTGTCTTGGCACGAGGCCTTGACCAAATCTTATTTTTAGTCTTGGCACGAGGCCTTGGATACCTTGTTACGATAGTCTGGCATGATGCATTCCATTATTATGAAAGTGGTTATTGATATTGCATGTGATTATTTGACTAGTATAATATTCATGTGAATAAGTAAATGGAATTATTCCATTCTACTTTTTCCATATTATGATGAAGTTCAAGTTTAAAAGATTTTTTTTAGTTATACATTGCCTTAAATGTTTATGTTTATTTATGAAATCTTTCTCTATATTGTTATCCTTACTGAGCATCAAAGCTCACCCCTTTCTATGTTTTATTTTTCCCAGGATGTGAAGAAATATTTTATGACTGACCTGCAGGGATAGTCTAAAAGGGATATGAGTGTGGAGTATGGAGACTATGTTATTGTAGTTTTTTACTTTATGATGTAATGTAACATTTATGAATACATCTAGGGTTTTCAAGGAAACTAAACTAATCAGTTTTTAGAGACTTGATCTTTTGTGATCATGCCAATGTTACGTAACAATGCACCGACTCTAGGTAACTGGGGTCGGGGAGTTACATTATAAGGTGTGATTTATCATAATATTAATAGGATATTCATGTAAAATGATGTAACATGAATATATATGAAACTTTTGGGTCATCTCATGGGAAAATAGTATCTTTTTTCTCTTTATGTGAATATCCTTGTGTTTTGGTGCTTGTGGAAGGTTTATATCACTGTTTGAGGTTTTATTTTCATCATCATCATTAATTCTTACTTGTATTGGGTTTTAACTATTTTAAAGAAATTTTTTTTAGGGTTTGATGATGATAACAGCAGTTCTTTGGGGACCAGTCCAATATGATGAGTATTGTTATTCATATATAGAGGAAGCCATGAAATGATTTATACCGTAGATATCATTTTTATTCATTGAGGTAGGTTGTTTCATTGATTTATTTATGAATTACCATCTATAAATGTAAAATAGATGGATGATTTCAAATTAAAAATTAGAGATTTTGTATTCTATAGGTCTAGATGGAAAATGGGTTTGGTTCCAACCCTATTTCTCAAGGTTTTAGTCATGGGAGATTTCCCAATGCGTTGGTCATGATTTTGATCTTAGTATTGATTATCGAATTAATATTGGGTAAATGTGTAAATTTATTATTAGTGTTTTATGATTAATTAGATTGTTTATTTATATATTTTGGGCATTTTTTATGGGATAACTTTTTTCATGAATAAAAGAGATTAGGAAAGTATGGTTCATATTTTATAAAATGGAATAATTAATGATGAGGATTGTGGTCACATAATATCTCCCAAAGGATAAGGATTTATTTTCTATAGTATGTGATATGCAGTCATAATACATATTCAAGAGAAACTTTTAATTATAATTATATAGAATTATTTCGATATCACTTATATATACTATTTCATTATAAAAGGTTTATATGGTGTTTCATGTGTGTCTAATAATTCCATGATGTAAGCATGGGTATTCAGAGAGAAAAGAATCTTATTGAGTGGTGGGATCTAATATTAGAATTTGGGGATGAGATCCAAGAATTCGTGTTGGTTCTATATACCATTCTATAATTCAAGGGACTAGCGGGGGTTCCCCCATTCTGGTATTCAATTTAGATAGGATTTAAACTAGGCGTATCATGGTGGTATACAATTTTTAATGTGGGGATGGGAATAGGTTGTGTATTTTAGATTCCATCCAAGGAAATTTATACTTGGTTCAAGCGAGAATCTAACCCATCTAATGTATGATGATGATGAGATAGAAATAATACGGTGGGTTTTTTATCCCCTTTGTCGATGAGATAGTAAAATAATGGTTCGACGCTAACCCACTAATAATTATGCTCTATAGTCAAGTTTCTTATCCCCTAATAATTATGATATATGATGTTATATGGGATAGGTTATATTCCCTATGATGATTAAATGCATATGATGTGGGTACTACCACTCGATGATATATGATAGTATACAGGGTATGTGAAAATCCACCTAAAGATATAGGATATATGATTGTATATGTGGTGGTGGTATTTCTCATGATGATATATGATGGTATATGGGGTGGGTGGTACTCCCCCTTATTATATATGAATATATATAGGGTGATTCTAATCCCATTATGATATATGATATATGATGGTGTATATGTTTGGTGATATTAGGATGTTTCCTTAGATATGAAGAATCATGGATTGAATTTATTGTAAATTTTAATAAAGATAATAATTTATAAATAATGATAGAATATTTTGATAAAATATTTTTACTGTGTATATATGTTAAAAGAGATTGAATTATATCTTTTCACAACCATATTTTAATCTCCAACAATGTAGATGGGTTGATTATAGGCATTGATTTTATATTAAGCATACATATATTCCTTGGAACGGAAATAATGTTACTGATTCTTTAAGAAGGAAAACTCAAACTGAGGTTGTTTAGGAGTATAGTGTTGAGTGGAAGATGATTTATTTACAGGTGCACATGCATGTTTTGGTTTGGAAGTGTCATGAATAGATGACTCATGTATCAGTTTCTATGGAGTATACAATATTGAGATGAATTAAATACATGCAGTATGATCATAAAAAGTGTTTGACCTTGAGGGAAATCCTTTAAGAAGGAGATTCACCTAAATATTGGATCATAGGTGAGGTCACTGTCATATATTTATATAATAAAGTTGTTTTTCCTGTGAGAATGAAAGCGTTGTTCATGTTGGAATTTCCTTAATCAAAGTGGGTGGTACATCTAGGTGTCACCAAAATATACCTTGAAAACAATGATAATTTTGGTGGACAAACCTGAAAAAGGAGGTATCATGGTTTGTGACATCATGCTACACCTATTACCTTGTGATGGTCAGTGATCAAAAATCTAGATGTATTATAAAGACATTACCCATTATGGAGTAGAAGTGGGACGATGTGACTATGAACGTTGTGGTGAGTCTCTTGTTGACGCCTCAAAATAGCAATTCTATTTGGGTGATTTTGGATCAAATGATGAAAGTAGGAAATTACATCCCTATATATGATATACTCATAGTGGATTAGGAGGGAGAACGGTATGTTCAGTAAATAGTCTATCTATATGGGAGGCAATAGAATATTATTTCCTACCTAGACAAGTGTTTTACTTCATGCTACTAGTCGATAATCAAGAATGGGATTGGTAAATAGGTTTTATTGAGTATGTATTTCCGCCCAAAGAAAGATGGGTTTTCAGAGAATACAATGAATATTATTAAGAATATATTGTGGGTATTTTCCCTAGACATCAGTAGGTATTGGGAGAATAACCTATCATTTTTTGAGTTTTCATTGAGAAATTGTTATCATGATATCGAATAGGTTCCCCCACACAAGGATCTTTCTGGTAGGACATGAAAATAACCTTTGTGTTGAATGAAGGTAGGTGATTCTGAGATGTTGGACCAAGTCTCTTGCAGGAGACATCAAAAAAGGTACAAATGATTCAAAAATGTATATCTACGACATATAGTAGACATAAGCAGTATACTGAAAGAGTTAGTTAACCCCTAGATTTCATATAGGGTAATCATGTATTCATTTTTGTGTTTCTTATATTAGGGAACTATAGGATATAGAGGCATGGAATGCTGGAACCCATGTACCTTGGTCCATTTGAGGTTATGGAGAGAATCTAGTTGGTGGTGCACTGATTGGTTCATCCACAGAGATAAAATAATATGCATATTTTTTCCATGTATCAAAACTATGCATGATTCACTCAAACCCTTCACATGTTTTTGAGGTGGATAATGTTGAGATTGATATTGATGCATACTTTAAGGAGAATCCAATATGTGTGTTGGATCATTGTGATAATGCGTTATAGGGAAAGAATCTATCGATAGTTTGGGTGTTGTGAAAAAATGCTTGTGTGCATGAGGATACATTGGAATGATAAGAAGATTTGTGGGACTAGTGGCCCAATATTGTTGACTCTAAATCTTAGATATTATTGGGATTATAGCTCGAGGAAGATCTATTACAAGGTGGGGTGATTGTAAAACCCCTAAATTTTCTACAGATATCATGAGATTTTTTATATGTATTCTTTTTCTTTATTTTGATTTATTTTGTTTGTTTTATAAACAAGTAATGTTTGGGTGGAGTTTTTGGTAAAATGGAGGAAGGAGTGCCATTCATGGTTGGTGAATTGTTTCCCTAACCGTGTACCCTACCCTAGAAAATAGTGTAACCCTGTATAGTGGGGTTTTACATGGATAGTGCATGATTTCTCTAACTGTGTGTACTTCTTTGAGAAACCACGCACACCCTTGAAGAGGTGCACTATTATAGCGCATAATTAGGTGAAATCATGTTCCCTGAGCAGCAAACTATGTGTATGATATTTTAATCATATGATTTTTATTAAAAAATCCTCAATCTCTTGTCTTATACCACAGAATTCCCAATATTGACCCATAATATATTTCTCGTAATTTCATATCCTCTCAAAGTTAATGTAATTTGTTAAGACCTCCATTGATAGTGATTCAAAACCCAAATCGAATACCTACACCCCTCTTGATAAGAGGATCTCATCCCATTTGTTTTTCTATTATTCTCCCATTCTTGTATATTTATTTTAATTTACTTTATTCTTTATTTTTGTAAGATATAGAACTATTTTTTTGGTTATAGATCTAGGATTGTAGATCATGATTTATATTTTAGATATATTTATTTGTTTAATCTTGGATAAGGATTTAGACCTGGATCTTCTTCTCTATCATTAATTCGTTGAAATTGTGTATTTCCATTGGGTGATCACTCACTAACAAATCATAGTTGTTGGTTAATTATTGAAATACCACTGTCTTGATTTCAATTACATGTATGTAATTGTTTAATTTTTATGATTCATTTGGAAATTGGAAACTCCAAAATAGTAATGATTAATGTGGTCAATTAATTAATTAATGGATTGATGAAGTGATTGAATGATGTGATTTTCAATTTTGGATAATTTATTGTGAAATTAATTATTGAAGTATTTTTATTGTAAAATTGGGATAATTAATTGATTGATTGATTATTGAGATATGTGATTTTGAAATTGTGAATAAATAATTATTGATTTAATTATTGGTATGTGTTTTTATGAATTTGGGAATAATTAATTGTTGAATTAATTAAAGGGAATATTGAAATATTTTATTGTGATTAAATACTTATAGAATTAATTAATGGGATAAATGTGATTAATTAATTGATGATTTCATTAATGGGATAAATGTGAGTAATTAATTGTTGAATTAATTAAAATAAATTGATGTGACTCATTAATTTTTGAATTAATTAAGGTACTTAACTTATTTAATTTATTATTTAATTAATGGTCAAATATGGTTATTAATAGAGTTAACATGATTAATGTTGAGTAATCTTGATTGATGTGATAATTTGAAAACATTTGATATTAAGATGAAAGTGACGATGTGATATATTTTGATATGTGTGAATGCTTTATAAATGTGGTGTTAGATAAGTATTCATACTCTAAATATTCACAAGATTCTAGACATGGCATTCTACACACACAAAATGCTTCTAAATTGTATGGGACGGTGACTGATACTCCAAATACCCACATGGTGTGAGACATAAACTGATTCTACGAATACCCAAGGTGTTCTAGACATGGCATTATACACCCAAATAATGAAGGCTAAATTGAATGAGACATGGACTGATGCCACAAATACCTATGAGGTGTGAGAAATCGATTAATTCTCCAAATACTCGTGGGGTGGTAGACATGGAATTCTAACCCTAAAACATTATAATGGTACAATGGTTCCATGTATATGTAATAATAGATTGAAATGAAATTGATAATGTAATTCCTTGTGTTATAATGAACTATGAATAGAATATGTGACTTGTGCAGACCTGGCCTAGGGCAAAGTAGATTTTGAGGAACATGTGTCCTTAGGAGCTTGTTGGCTTTATGAACTTAAATAAAGAATAACTGATAATATGATAACTATTTATGTATGAATTGAAGTTATTTATTTATAAAATTGGGTAAAGTGTTGTTGACTGGATATTGTTTTAGATGTCATTGGTGGTGGCCTACTAAGTTGTACTCATAGCCTACTCAGGCTAACTGGTCAATACACAAATAAATTTCATGATTTTATGATAGGATAAGGGAAAATCCATGTGTTAGATATATTAGTTGGGATGGAGAATGGTTGAGGGAACCAAACATAATTTGGGACGTTCTTGGGTTATTTTTCACTACCTTTATTTTTTTATTCATTTTATACCCCTGACACATATATTGGAATGTCCTAATTTTTTCTGAAGTTTTGGTTCAATGTCTCTAGTTTTGTTTATCTTCTAATGCCAGTACTATTCTTCTCATGTTATATAATCATTTGGTAATTATTGTTTATTTATTTATGCTAAGGTATTATGATGGTAAAAGAGGGTATAGTCTCTACAAGATTGATATTAAACCCTCACTGTTAGTTTCCAACTTCTAGCATACAAAGATTCATGCATGAGGTTATGTAACTGACAGTACTAGTGTACTAGTTTGTGGGACCTAGGTTGGGAAATTATAGCTTGAAACAATTATTTATGGTGATCTTGAAAATTTTAATATTTCTTTCATGGAGATGTTAGTCTGTACATAAAAATGGTGTGATTTTATTTTTATAAATTATTAAGGAGGATGGTATAAAAGGGATATTGAATTAGTATAATACAAATAAATAATAAAAATAATTATGTTTTAGCATTATTTAATTAATATAGGGGATCTGAGGGGTATATAATAAGAAAAAAAATTATCAAAGTTTGGTTGAGAGTATTTTACATCCCTTATAATGACCACATGGTGTAACCCCTATGAATCCTTAGTAGGGTATTTTGTTAATAACAAGGATTCAATGGAATAGGGAGGGTTGATAGGAGGGTCTAGTGTATTATTTTGGTTAATTTTAAGATTTGGTATGGGAGGAGAAATAGAGGGGTTTTCATCTCCTTTTATAATAAAATAGAGTGATATTTATCTAAAATATCTTTAATTTTGAAAATTTTCATTCCATTACCCATTTCCAATGTCCCAAAAAATTCCAAACAATAGAGTGTGTAAATAGATATCGGGAAAAATCCATCCACCATCTAATAATATTCATGTTTTCATATGTTTTAAACATTTCATTATGTTAAAAAATATTTTTTTAAAATTTACCCACACCGCGGTAACTCTACTTTCACCAATTATAAATGGTTTTCTTGGAAAAAAATGAAAATTGACATTATTTACTAATTTAAACATAAAAATTCAAAAAATGGAAATACTTTTATAAAATAAAATATCTAGGTGTTAGAGATGTTAATTTTAGTATTAAAATACGTAACACTAAAAAACTATTTCATAGATAAAAATTTCATTTTATTTTTAAATTCAATTTGTTGGATAAGATTAACAATATATTTGTTTTTTATGCTAAAAACTAGTTTATTATTGGAAAAATTATCATTTTTCATTTTTATGAAAATCTAAAATCAAAATTTTCAAAAGTAATATTTAATTTAATGTAAATATCAAAACTATTTTTTTGTTAGGGATGAAAGTTATATAATTTTAAAAAATTATATGAAAAAGATTTATGAGTTAAACATAGTATTTATTAATGGTTTTTTAATACCTAACTATATATTTTATCAATTTAATGGTTTTATAAAATTCTATTTCTCTCTTATATTCTGATAATGTAACAAAATTCATTATTTTAGAAAAAACTATATTTTTCAACATTTATCTTAAAATCAATTATTTTGAGAAAATCTATAAAAAATCATCACTTCATAATTTTGTTATGTCAAATTCAAAAATAAATTCTAATTTCTCAAATTAAAATCCTCAAATTTAGAAATATATGTTTTCAATTGAGATAAAAAATATCATGAAAACCAATTATATAGAAAATAATTAGTTGCTATAAATTGTGTATTTTTAATCATATTTCACATCAATTAATAATTAAAGTAATGTTTATATATATCAATAATGAACTTTTTATCACTTAACTATAATATATTTAGTGTATTTAGAAAAACATCATAACACATAAATAATAATTTTTTATAAAAATAAAAATTATTTTAACCTAAATATAAATGAAATTCATCATTTAAATCTTAATATATTGATGTCGAAATACATGGGTCATTGGAGAGGTCATGAATGTAAATGCTATTTTGAGTAAAATCTAATACAAAAAGTCACAATAATTACTCTAAGAATATTTTTTAAGATGCCCATTTCTTTCACAAATGTCCATAACTCATGAAACTCAATGGATGAGAAGATACTTTGAAAATGGGGGAAGATATGATGGTAACCTCTACAAGGAAAAATTTGGAGTTATTAATCACCACATGAATACTCAAATGGTTTTTGATATTCTTTGAAAATAAAACATTTGGACTCGTAGATCCACAACCAATCATGAGTCTCATAAATCTTTATAAAGACCTCCAATCACTGTGAAACTCCAATTCCCCTAAATGCCTCTTCAGGTAAGAAATTTATGTGAATGTGGATTTTTTAATTATGAAAATTTCTCGTAATATGTGAACCACCGGATCTTCATGAGTGAAAGTGAAAATGGATCCCCCAAGGTACCCATTTGTCATGAATCCACTTCCCTTAGAATATTCAGATCCTCCACCCCATGTAGATATGTGTTTTATTAATTCCCATGACCATTATAGAAGAATATGTTCCTCTATGGCACATGAGGATTTATGAATAATTAATCCTTTTAATGATACACCCTAGAATAAGGGCTTCATTCTAAATAAGTGGTACCCTTTTTCACGAATCCTACCCTTCGAGGTCCCCCTGACCATCACAAAGACCGTGAGCTTCAACAGTATCACATTTTTAAAATCCCTAGCATCTCAAAACCTCTCATATAGACCCCTCCATGTTTTCTTACCTCTATTAACACCCCTCTATGGATTTTAGGTGCCCAATACCCCAATACCAATCCAATATAGGTTCAATTTCTCTCTAAGTCCCTACGCGACCAATGTCACCAACTCATGTATCCATCCACTTCACTCCAAGTGTGAATTGGGCCTCCATCCAACCTATTTCTTCTATTAATTGGTTCCCTAAACCCTTTATTCATGAAATCATATGGACCCTAAAATCATCATCCTGATTGGTCACTCCTCCATGGTAGATCAATTGCCATTCCCTTCCAAGACGTGCATGACCAATTGTCATGTAAACCCTAGAGGTGAAGAGTGAGTCCCCCCACATCTGATATGTATAGCGTAAAGCAGCCTAAATCCCCATACTTGTCATACAACATTAAACATCTTGTAAAATTCATCTATAAATGATATAAAATTGTAGTCTTATATGGTGTGATGAAAATAGGATGAACCATGTTTGATCAACATCAGTTTCCACCCCCTCCAACCACAGAGTCGAGGCCTCCCATACTAGGTATCTCCCATTCATAAGCCTTATAATATCCCTCATCAATGATCATTTCATGAAACAAGAATCCTTACTATATTATTTTTGAATTTATGGACTAGTACTCTCAAATGACCTTAAATTATGGCATCAAACTATGCGGATTTTGGTCTCTGGCTCTTAAATAGGGTATATATGACATATCTTTGAGGTTCAATAATAACATTTGTAAACAATATAGGTGTTATCTAATAGTTAAAAAACCCCAAATCCACATCCATGGGTCTTTATAATCCATTAATAAACTATCCAAGTGTGATATATTCCCTCATAGGGACACACCTCCTGGATTCATCCCTATGGGTCATTCTGATCAACCAACCCAATCTCCACAAGACATGAAACTTCATCCCCAATCCATCTCAATTAGAGATTTTAATCTGTATCCATAGAATATAAAACATGTGAAATGACCTAGAATACCTAACCAATGTAATAAACATGGGATTATAGCGGTAAAAAGTCTTTGGAAGGCTTGATCCCCAAACATCATTATCTCTTTATGAACACGTGATTCCTTAGGTTTCGCACCTATGATTCCTGGTTTGAGCTTCCCACCTAAGAAGAATATTCATAGGTGAACAATGTTACCAATATCAAGATATTACTAGATATGAACAAAGTGACTACTCTCTTAACTGATGTTTTCTTCCCTATCAAGATATTAGTAGTGTAATTAACTGGTTTCCACATAGAGAAGGATCTAGAGTGATTTCTATGATCATGATTTAAATCTATGAGGGAGACTCGGACTGGGAAATGATCTCCAAGGAGGAATCCATGGAAGGAGGAACTGACATACCATCATATTATTTTTTATCAAAATTAATACATCGCTAATTAATGTGAATAATGATTCACACCTTTCGAATGTGAGAATAAATGGAAACAGAATCCAGTACTAATATTATCCCACATGAGGTCCTTGAATAAAGAATCGGAAACATAAATGGATAACCTAATATGAAAATATCCTCCTCAAACAAGGAGACTAGTGGAATTCATCACATCAATAGATATTTATATCACAAGTCTACTAAAATCATAACTAAATCCCACCATGAAAATGGTGGTCCCATTAAGAAAATCATCTATAAATAGGGACAATTTGCATTGGGAATCCATGGTGTGTGAAATTGTTAGTGTGGATCCTTCCCTAATTCAGAATATTGGATGATGTTTGTGCATTGGTCAGTAATTTTTATGTACCTATACTGAAAGATGAATCCACATTAATTACATGAATCATATTATGAGAAACTAGAAACCATGTGATTGTATGAACTGAGGAAGGAGATACATTCATATTGAAATCCCTCCAAATTTTGCCCCTACCTAGACTACCCCCACAACTTCAGATGCTAAGAATAAATGCCCCATCTCACCCTTTAATTTCATCCAAATGAGGTCGATTGACACCCTCGTAAGCAGGTATGAGCATTATAAAATAATTCCCACAATGGATAAGTCCATCTAGGATCGGGATGTGTAAAATCATTTTCAACATCACCTCCCTCGACGGTAACGTAGGGGGAAATCACCCTTCATTATAGCAACAATACACTTCAGGAGTCTCTCCCAGGAGTGCCCTGATGAATCACTCCCCTATAATGAAGAGTTAGGAGATTCTTGAGCCATTAAAGCTATGAAAACTACCCAAAACGGTCAAGGAGGTATCTCACCATTCCCCATCATCAACAGCACCAATTGGCCCCACAATAAATAGAGCATGTGGATGTCACCATTTTTGTTTCAACTCTATTGTATATAATCTGACACCAAAGATTTGGGATAGATCAGGACCCTCTTAATAAGGGTAATATTCAATGGCTTTAGTGGCTCCTTCCTCTATCAAAACATCCTACCAAATCTATATAATAGTTAACAGAGGATATGTTGTTTCCCAATTGGGATCAAGACCCCTAATTCCTCATAGGTATGCCAAGTTGACTCATTCAATTTTGTGATACAAGGATAGTAATTATGGTCCAACCAATGATTCGGAGACATGGTACTATGGTCTTCCCCAAACTATTATTAACACAAGAAACGTTCCTCCCTAATCATCAAAAAAACCTCATGGTGGTCCTCCCCATGCTATCACAAGCTAAAGTAGAGGTACTCCCCACTCCAGCACCAACATAAGTATAGGTACTCCCTGCATCATCTATAGCCAATACAGGGTTCCTCCTTTCCCTTTTGATAACCGATATGGAGGTCATCTAGATACTCATACTTCACAACATGAAGGTCTTACCCGTTTCACTACAAATCGACATAGAGGTCCTCTCCAAGTTCTTACCAACCAGAGTGGAGGTCTTCCCCTCTCATTCACTACTCACGGTGGAAGTCCTACCTAAAATTCAAACAATAAAAGTGGAGGTCCTCCCCAATCAAATTATAGATGAACCATAGTCCCTCCATGTGTCCAATCCAACTGAAGCAGATGCCCCCCCCCCCTCATAATAACCAATCAGAACAGTGGTCCTCCCCAGGCTAAAGACAAATACTTCACTGAAGAAATTTCTAGAGGTATAATGAATAACACACATCATTTAAAATGATATCCTACTAAATATAATGTAATCATGGACCTCATTGGTCTCTTAGATTATGAGGGTATATAAGACTTTATAATAGAGCCTCCAACGTATCTACCATAGTATAGGTAATAATCTAGAAAGGTGACGTTCTCCATCCAATAGGAAAATGTCAACAAGATACCCAAATCCACATGAAAGTTATTATAGGTGGAGGATATTCTGGATCACTTCTAGGGATTCATACTGCATCAACCTTTCTCACCACCAACTTTCCTCTTATATACCTCCACCTTAGTAGTTGGGAAGTTGTCATGGTTAGGGTTGGCACCTTTTATGATGAGAACTCTACTGAACAACATATGAATGATGCTTACCATAACAATGAGGTATTACTGAATACCCTACCATACATATTTTGGATTATTTTTTTGTAAATACCTCGATGAGATTCCCCAGTGTGAAACAAACATGTGAATAATGTAGTGACTCCCTTCCTAGCAGGCGACCAGAAAAGATGATCTACATCAGTACCACTATCCTTATCAATGATAGCACTAAACAGAACATGGGATGAAAAATAGTGGGACCTTCCTCTGATAAAAAGAGCCAATGAGATGTTAAGGACTCCAAACTACCATCACTGGTGTTCTAATTGCCTTCAAAATCAAACATTGATATCCTAGATTCCCTTAGTAAGGTCTAGGCCATGTATTTCTACCAGATCATCTGGTTGATGCTCCACTAGTCCTTTTGTCATCAGTTATCATAACCCAAAAGCTAAGAGAAAATGAAATCCATTGACCGGTAGTTTTAGAGGGTTGAGATCATGACACTCGCAGTGTCTTAGTTATCTTCTCTGTTAGGCTACTTCTATCCTCTTCAACAATATTTTTTAAAAAACGTAACATTGCTCCATTATGTTATGGAAGATGCATCACATCATATAAAAATTAGATGTTGGGGACAATACACTGCTCTCTACTTCATCCATATCATGTGATAGCCTATCAAATTCTTAGATGATGAAAGAACCTCTCCCAGTAATGTTATGGTGAATATGGCCTGCACCAACTACAAGATTATTAGTGGGATGAGGAAATATGTGTAGGGATTTATAGGGAAGGACCACCTCATGGTTTGGAATTGTACCAGGTAGACTTCCCTTATGGTATCCTCACTCTTCAATAGAGGTAGGAACATTGCCTCATGGATCCCTCCTATGAGACATTTCTTCCTACCCGCTGTCATCAAGATGCGGGAATGGTGTATTCTGATCCCTTTGATCCATTTGTGGTTGTTCCAAAAACAGAGGCAGATAACATGGTATCCACCATTCCCCGAATTCTTGAAGAAAATAAAATTCTCTTCACTGATCTCATTTGATATCAATTCTGAAATTATGGTGCCTCCCTACAGGACCCCATCAATTACCTATGGGGTCCACAAGTCCTTGTTTTCCATATTCCCCTTCTTAGGCTTGGTGGCCCCACCCAGCCAGTTAGAATAAGGCTTTAGGGATACAAAAATAGACAGAGTGATGATTCATTGAACCTACCCGACTTGCGTAATTACCCTCCTCAAGATCCATTTTGTGTTGTCCTTGAGTTGATGAACCCTCTACCTATACTGATAATACTAACAATTATTTAGTGAATTGATACCCTATCCAATATCAGTAAACTTCCTAATATTATTTCGTAGTCGTCCTCACTACTCACCTCTTGTCCTTGGGGTTATAATTCGTGGAAATCTCACTTTTGAAAAAGGTATAACCGGAATGGGTGGAAAGTATCTATGTAATCATAGAGTCTAAAAATAACGGCTTTACCCCATATAATGGGATGGATATTCCACTACAGAACATAGCACACTTAATGTTAGGGTGTGGATAAATATTGGGATCCCTATAATAGAAGAATTATGGTATGTTTTTGTGTTTTGTTTTGAGACTGGAAGGGACCGCATTCATTTGGAACAACCAACTACACATAGGGTCCTTCTCTAGTTTGGAAGATATTAATAAGAGATGATTCTTCTAGTTTAGATCCACCATTCACAACAAAAAGTATTACTTACCACTTAATTCGGAAACTAAGGAATTATGAGTGAGTCAAAAACTTTGTTTCTTGGTGGAAATGGGAATCATACTCACTCATCGTGTTTTTGACTCAAGATATGATGCTAATGATCTGGCTAGGGAATCTTAAGATTGAGATGGTCCTTACCCTCATCACCTTAAACATTCTATGTGGGTTCAGATAGTTTTATAAAAAAAGTCCCGAGGTCTAGAGAAATCCCTATAGTCGACTAGACGGTCGTTTCCATTTCCTCTTCCATCTCGAGTGATATGAAAATCCAAGGTATAAGAAACCACCACCATGTAGATATAGGCCAAAATATGGTAGATTTTTTCACAAATTTCTAGAGGATTCATGTTGATCACATCCCTATCAGGTGTATCCTCACATATAATAAAATCATCAGGAACTACCTCATCGCGTGTAGATGTCTAGATGAGAGAATGGTGATATAAACCCTATACTTGCCCAACCTCCTAATGTTCCCTTCCCAAAAAATGAGGAAAAAAATATTCTTTCATGTATGATCAAGACCCATGCTACATTATCTATGTCATGGGGAAGGAGATTATAAAACTTCCATAGTGTAAGAAACACTCGGAAGTCAAATAGATTGACTTCCATGATTATTGGCAACACCATAGAATCGTCAATTGTTCCATGAAGGAAGGTTATGAATTCAATTATTACATTTGGTACCAAGTATATCATAGTTTGTTAAAGTTGTCTGTCATCTTGAAATAGGTTACACACAAATCCAACAACCCTAGTATTAACAAAGATTGATCTGGTGAATGGGATTAGGTTTCAAACCCTAGATCACTTCTATGACGACAGGTTGTCTTGTAGGGTGGTTTATCTTTCACACTGTGTCATTTGGGCTCACATAGGAAGGCCATAACCTCTTGTGTGTATTTCTCCTTCTACGGATATGACTTCTAGGTCTATGTCCTAGCCTTGAAAATTATGAATGAATAGGTGATGATAGTGTAAGGGAAACCACAGTACCCCACCAACTCTATATTCATATCGCACAATCGTTGATTTCATACGCCCTGAGTTTAGAGTTTAACCAAGGGTATTCATAGAACTAGATGAATTCATTAATAATGGGAAAGACTATTCCTATATAAATTTTTTAGAGCTAGTAGACTGCTTCATGATACCCAACAGTATGAAATTCCATATCTCTGGATGCCTTCGACCAATGTATTCAATGGAAAGGATGAGGACATGTGAACAACCAGAATCCTCATGATAGAGTCGTAATCCAAGAAATGCATGTTGCTAAGACTAGAATGTAGTCTATTTATAGATATCACTAAGAATTATCTTCTAGGATTTCTCTTCTAGGTACATCAACATGGATGGCAATGCTTGTTGACTGAGAAACTAATCCACAACCGTTCCATGATAAGATGCGCTAGTTAGATTTAGGACTCATCCAACTAAAATTCATCCAGAAGTGGTTTAGAGTAGGTCATATTTTTAATAGAAGGATATTTTTAGTATTTTCCAGGCCCCAATAGCTCATCAAGTAGAATTTGATTTTCCCCCAATTTAGGGTTAACCAGAACAAAAAAAACATTGTGATTAGATGGAGTTATTATTATATTTAGAGGGGTTATAATCCCCTATAATATGATTAGTGGCGATAATGGGAACTTACCACTAATGTGGTTGCCCTATGGAAGTAGGGGCAGTTTTCAGTAAGTGCTGGTATAACACGATGAGATTCAGATGCAATTACATTAGAAGGGGTTTAAAACCCCTATATTGTTGACTAAATTCTCCAGAAAGAACTCCTATAGTGGTGGTTTAAACCCCCTGTAATTAACATAAAAACATTAAGGGTGGTATTAACCACCCATAATTTATATCTGGATGAAACTGTATGGGTGATTTCCAATAAACCACCCTAATTTATCACAACTTTAGTGGAACTTTAAACTTCCCCTAATGTTTTTTCTAAATATTTTTTTCTATCTTTTTTTTCTCCGCTCTAGGGCACCCCACCCACCTTCTCCATCTAGTTCCCACTCTCCCTCCATCAAGTTCTCACCACACTACCAATACTCTGCTCCCACCCCCTCTAGTCCTGCTCAGACCACTCCCCTCCCTTGTAGGGTACTTGGACCATCCATTCCCTCCCATGCCATTAACTGATCCCTCCACAACATAAATACGACGGACTACATAAAATTTAACACTGAAGTGTTTCAAAACTAGACCAATTTGAATATTTAACTCCAGAACCGTTCCAAATTGCCACTACAACGGTTCAGTTTCAATATATATAATATACACTATAATATTTATATATATGGTATTTTTTATTTTTCTAAATAATATTTTCACAATATATTTAAATAAATTTATATTATAATATATATTATTTACTTAATTTATATGTATATACAATTGTATGTAACATATTTATATATATTATATATTATATTTTTACTATAGTTTTACGTTTATACAATTATATATATTTATATATTACCCAAGTATATTATACAAATATATATATATATATATATATATTACATATTTATATGATTAAAAATATGTATTATATATTTTAGAAATACATTTGTATGTATATATTTATTATCTATTTAAACATGTATACAAATTCATATATTTATATTATATTATATTTCATATACATGCAATTAATAGAATATTTTTTTATTAAATAATTCTATTTATAATATAATATTTCTATATAGATGAAATTTTTTATACATTTATATATAAATATATTTTACATATATAAATAATTATTACATACGTAAATATATTTTATATGTATTTATATTTATATATTTTAGATATATAATTATAATATATATATATATATATATCTGTAATTTTGTCTATATTATATTTATTTGAATTCATAATATAATATAAATGTATTTATACATAAATATGCAATAAAAATGTTTTTAAAATAATATGTGTATAATGTAAATCATAACATAAATGTATTTAATAAATGTATAGTGTTTATAAAACCTTATATAAATTTTATATATTTATATTTCTGTGTGTCTATTAATAAATTTATATAATATTTATATATATAATATAATAATAATATATATTTATTTAATTATTATATTATACTTATGTGAGTGTTTACACCGAAAACAATAACAATAATATTATTCATTATGTATAATATAGAAGAATAAACATATTATTTAAAAATATATTTGTTATTATTATAATATAAATTATAAAAATGACAATCTTTTATTTTTAATGACACATTTTTTAAATAAATTTTATTTATGTATATATCTATATAACATGATTATTCTTTTTTATTATAAATAATTAATATTATAAAATACAATTTATAAAAATAAATATATTTTAATGTACATAATAATATACTTTTATATTTATGTATACATATAAATACAATTAAATGAAATCATATACATATTTTAAATAATATGTTCATATAATGTATTTAAATACATTTATATATTATTTTTTAATTTTATATATATATAATATGGAAGTTTTAATTTTTTAAAAAATAGTCGAGGTTCACAACCCCATTCCATCTCTTAAATTAGAAGGGGCTTTGAAGCCCCTCAAATATATGAATGTAGGGGTTATTTAAGAAATTATATGGGGTTTTTAACCCCATATAAAATCAAATTGGATTAAAAAAAATTAACAAATTTAGAGGGGTTTCAAACCCCTCTTTAATTTAGGATATTATAGGGGGTCCATAACCACCTCTAAATTTGATGATTAGAGAGGGTTCTAAATAACCACCCTATTTTTTAAAAAAATCAATTTTGAGGGAGTTCATAACCCCCTCTAAATTTGTTGATTATAGGGGGTTGTGATGAACTCCATCTAATTATACAAAATATTAATTTACAGGGGGTTCTGTTAACTCCATTTAAAGTACTGTTGTTTTTTGTAGTAATCCCACATCAACAAAAAGTGTGCCTTTGGCGCAACATTTTGACCTATAGAAGAAATTCACATGCATACCCACAAGGTTCTTGATCCTTAAGTCCCTTTTATTATCGAATTAAATTCATGGGGCCCTTTAAGATGATTTGAAAATACCCCTCTAGTTTGATGAAGATTTATCCACTACACATTCCTATTACGAAGAGGTGGCCAAACAAGGGGAGTTCTTAGCCATTTTCTAATTACTTGGGGAAGAAAATGGAATCCTCGTATAGGGGAACAGATTAATGATGTATATTATTGGTCAGATCAATGGAATAGAGATCCACTATAACCTGGTGGACATAGGTTAGAGAATCATCCTCATCCAAACAAAGATGTTACATATGATGGGACTAGACAAACCATATATGACTCCTTTCAAGATGACAATTCACAGATTTGATAAGAGTGAGGAAAAACCACATGGCATCATTTGGTAGAATATCTAGTCTAGGGTATTTATAGAAAGCACTGAATTCAAGAAAGTCTCATAGGATACCACCTAAATCATGCTGATAGGTAGTACCTGGATTCATATTCATGTGGCATTCCATTCATGAATCACCAATTCCTCAAGTACTCCCGCAATGGTTGAGTGTGTGTACTCCAAGGTGATGATTCTCCCTTCAACACATATGACGCCCACTATTTTAATGTTATCTACCATAAGGGAGAGAGGAATTATGTTTAGAAAAATGTGATTGAGAACAACAATGATCTGATGACCACCACAGAGAATTGGAGGATGCCTTCATTCTCCTAATTCATCAGTCGGAGCGCCAAATTCTAGACCTATGAGGTTACTTTTTTTCATTAGGAAAAAGGGCTTAGGTGTTCCTAACAAGAAGTATAATATATATATATTACCTTCAATTCTAATATAGGACATGCCCCGGTGATAAAAAAAATCCCCTAATCTTTGAATTACTGAAATGTTCACCCTATAGACAACTTTTCAGAACTTTCTAACATCTTCTATAGATTATAGTTGAGTTGATGGAAACATAATTTTCACCATTTATTTAACATCATGATGGGCATCGTAGTCAAATTTCGGATAGAATTGGCTCAACGATATCTATCTCCACAGTCTCAACAGAGCATGAACCCCTTAGTAAGGACTTGACGGCCTCCCAAGAAGGAAATAATGCACCCCCAATCCATATGACCTAGATAAATCACCTCCTCCCACTGATTCTAATATATTATAAGATTAATAATATTTATAATACTTCCCTCCTGCATTTTAATATTGGGTTTCCATCACCATTTATAATTTTATACAGGTGAACCTTGGTACCGAGGAAGACTCAAAGCTGACATTCATCTGTTTAGCTATGTCTCTAGAGGAGAAGTAGTAGTACGTGGAATTCATGAAAGACCATTTTGTTGTATTTTCAGGGAGCTTTGTAGAGATTATAGGACAAGACCTTTATTTCATCTTCTACCATCTGGGTCTCTCTGGGATTCATCACGGGTTCATGTAGCCACCTAGAAAGATGCACCCCTATCACGTGGTTACGGTTGAAGAATATGTTGACAAGATTATCAAATACAGCATATTCAAATAAGTCCACTATACTATATGGATGGCTATAATCTTCCCAATAAGAAAAAATAATGGGAAGATAAGACTATGTATCAACTTCTTAGACCTCAACTATCTTTTCTTGATGAAAAGTTTCCCATTTCAGTGATAGAGATGTTGATCGATTCCACAGTTAGGGTTCTCAGACCTCGCCTTTTTTTATTGATACTCTAGGAAGAACTATATCTAGCTATCCCCATATGATGAAGTTTCCACCACCTTCAGGGTGCTTCAAGGGACCTTCTACAATCACATAATACCCAACACATTGAAAAATGTTTGATCTATCTATCAGGGGACCATGAATCATATCTTCAAGCTGATCCTTGATAACTTTTTGAAATGTAATTTAGATGACTTGGTGGTCAAATATTACTAGCGTTAGAACTATCTCAGATACCTTGATAAACTATTTATCTCACACTTCTCCTGTAATTTTAAGATAAACCCCTTGGATTTTGTGTTATGTGTTACCTTAGAGATGTTTCTTATCTTTTTCATAAGATTTAGAGGCATTTATATTTCCCTAGAAAAGATCAAAGACATCATCCAAATGCATCCCCCATTAAAACTTCTAGATATGTGAGGCCTCCAAGGCCACATAGATAGAATATGAAAATGTATCATGAACCTAGAAAAAAAGTGCAATACCTTCTCAAGGATCATTAATAAATACACCGATTACCAATGAGATGAGGATTGGTAGACTTTATTTTAGGAAATCAAGAAGTATATCCTATAACCTTCAGTTCTGATGTCCCTCATCTCAAAGAATCCTTTGGTCCTATACATGACTATACAATAATGGTACCATGTTTCTCATTCACCTATAAGAATAATGAGGGAAGATAAAAAAATTATACTATCTCATTATCATGCCCCTCGACATGGATACCAGATACTCACTGATCGAGAAGTTCTTCCTCGCACTAGTTTTTGTAGTGCTGAAGTTGGGGAATTATCTACAGCATCATGTGATATAGATGATGCCCTGAGTAGACCCATTGAAGTATATTAAAAATTTAATTATTTTTATGGGCTGTTTAGAATACTAGTAGTGATCTTCCAATAGTCGATGTCATGTTCATTCCATAGAAATCCATTAAGGTTCAGGCATTGGCATATTTTAGGGACATCCATCTGAACCCTAAAGAACTACCCCTAGATGTTGATATCCTAGATGACTTTATCCTTTTAGTGGGTCATGTTTTTTTATATTAGATGATTTATTTCAATGGTGACTTTCAAAGTTCAACCATTAGGTGGCTCATTGATCCCTTCCTCAACAGAGTACGCCTCGGGATTTTCTTTATCAGTCTAGCATATGACATCCTACCATACCCATTCCTACTGTCTGAAGGATATACCAACAAAAATAAAGAGTATTAGGATCCCATTAATAGTCTCAAGGTAGACCTAGATATTTATGTTCCTCACATACATGTGATGGGAAACTCTAAGAAAGTCAATAAAAAATCAATGGTGACTACATCTTTAGAATGAAAGTAATTATTCCCCTTATTGAGCACACTCATCAGCAAATGGTCTTATTTCAACATCATATTTAATTGAATCATATCCTCTTATTTCATAAATGTCACACTAACAACTTGGAAAGACCATCTGGATCTCTTTATGACCCAAATTAGGATGACCTGATCATGCATGTTGTGAATTGTATATTCATTTATCTTTTCATTCTAGATGATGATGACAGGAAAGAGGTAAACTAACTGGCTATCAGTGCTTCTGAGTCGGGACCCTCAATTTCACCCATAGAAGAAGAAACCTTTGATTGGAAAAGTTCATTACTTTAGTATCTTCATCATGGAATTCTCAACCCAGATTGTGATAAAAGTAAGCATATCCATCATCATATGACATAGTTTACATTAAAGAGTGTGGATAGCCATGACCAAACTCTTATAAGATGTGTTTTTTCTTGAATAATTTTATTTTTTATCCATGGAGATGATATTAGCAAGGATATCAAGGAATTCCATACTATATACTATGATGAAAATTAGGTGGGATTGTAGATCTCCCACTAGATTCAGAGGCTTTTATATTTTTGGCCCACCATAGTCTATGGATGCATCATGTTCACAAACCAACATCATGCATTTATGATCCATGAAAATATTATGTATCGGCCACTAAATCTATTCCACACCACCTAGTATTCTTGGACCTTTTCAGTATGGGGACATAATTTTGTGGGTCCATAACCGCCGGTGATAGCTCACCAGTGAAGGTTCATTTTGAACACAACAGATATATTCAAAGATAATATAGAAGTGATTCCCCTAATGAAGATCAAGAACTGATCTGTGATCATTTTCATGAGCTCCCATCCATAGATTTTTGAGTTCATGATATTATTTTCATCGATATTGACACAGTAATCAATGAATCTTAGAATATGAGGTTCTACACTAAATACAATTTTTAGTCCAACCATAGCTCCTTCTACAACACATAGAAAAAAGGACCTATTAAGGAATTCGACAAGACCCTCTCAAAAATTCTACAGAAAATGGGGGGACAAAAAAAGAAGATTTGTGAGGATAATCTCCCCAACACCCACTTTTCCTATTATACTACAAAGAATAATTCCCCCAAGGTGACTCCATATTTTCTAGTTTATGAAATAGAGGGATTCCTTTCTATTGAAGATCGGTTGTGGTCACTCTAAATAGTATTCTATCACTTGAAGACACAAAAAAATGATGACAGAATTACATCTAACTGAGCTAGAAGACCTTAGATAGAATAACCTCTAGGATTTGAAAAAACTAGAGAGGAACCAGTATAATATAGCAAGTTCATTAAACCATATGTTTTTCTCCACTCATTTATCTAGGATGAAAAAATATTGGCTCATATAATTCCAATGATACTAGGAATGAATCCACCAATTTTGGATCTCATATACGAAGGACCTTACATAATTAATATGGTCTATTTGATTCGATCATGCTATTTGATTATAATGTATGGAGATAATCTCACACCGACCACAAATTTCAAGATTCTCAAGCAATACATCGCATAAGGATATTCATGTTTTTTAAATATATAACCTTATAATAGGATCCCAAGTCAAATAATCGTGACTTTAAATTGTGTTCTAATGTTCTTAGGATTATGTTTAGTGGTAATGGCCATCTATATAAACTTCATTCACATCAGGTTTTGTCACTCAAATGCACTACACATGTCCATTGAATATGCTCACCCATGGTATTAACACTTTGAAATAAATCTAAGATGAAATAGTCTTTTTTTAATTCATTAAACTAATTGAAACCCTATTTTACAGGAAACCAAAATTTCAACCACTTGAAAATGGTCCAATCATTGTGACATTAATCAATTTTTATCCCCTATAATTATGATTTGTTTAACATAAAAAACATGATGTCCTCAACAGATGATGTAAAAAAGAGGTCTTACCCAATATAAAATATGGATTACTCTTGATAGGAGCTGATGTTTCCATATCTAAAATTGAGATTCCTCATATGATATATATGGGATGGTCAAAACCCGTAACCCTTTCTGTAAACATGGGAATAACCATAAAATTTGTTAGATGATGCAATGTCCTCACCAGAGAGGATTACTGTCGATGGTTCCAGTCTTCCGCAACACCTTATTCTAAAATGACGCGTGCTATGGTTACAATCCTCATTCAAAAAAAGTGATTCCCAGATTTCCATCTTCAGTACCAGTTGAAAATTCATCAACCCTTCACCCCCTGGGCCCCATTTAGGTCCATACATCCAAACCTAAAACTATGTGTAGTTATTCTCAATGTATATATGTGGAAAACAAAAATTCTGTCCTTTTACAATGGTTATTACCAATATCTATGCCACAAAAATAATTATGAGACTATCATTGGCCCATTTCAAGAATCATGATGTTAAACTATTTTACACCATTTCCCAGGTAAAAGAATTATGGCATTAAACCATGTGTCATTATCTTCCTAGTAATTGTGTGTTATGAAATCCTTCTTTGATTCCATTCACATCATATTTTTCCTCTACTATGCCACATGACTACCCTCTAAACAAACCCCTCTATTCCATGCATCATGAATTTAAGATTATTTCCCATAGTCCAAGTAACATGAAATTAAACAGTTTTCCATGGTTCAAAAATATGACCATAAACTATGTTCACCTAGCTTTATGTTCTCTTGATGTGAAATAGTGACTAATTAGATCTATTAATGCATGATTTTGACTCTTAAACCACTTGAACATCATTGATTCTCCCCTTATCATTGTCCATGAAATATTACCCGAAACTATTTTCCACAGGTTCATGATCTATAGCCTGAAAATTGAATTCCTAGTCCAATACCTAGGACCCTAAACTTTGTAAATTCACTCATATTTAAAAAGTTTCACTTCATCCCAAGTGGATCAATGGGCCCATACGTCCATCTATTTTTAGGAGAATGTTGGCCTTGATTCTCATCTTCATGGAATATATAGTGAAGACCGAATATTTTATCTTGGTTCCAACCATTTTTTCAACTCTCCATGGGGCCTCTCCTTCACCAATGTCATGATGTCGACCCATGGTATTGTTTTTAGGGGTTTTCATGGAATATGGTCAGTTTTTTCCACTATTCACATAGGGTTATCAATTTTTCATGTCTATTTAACTGTGTTTGGACACCCATACCACATGGTCAGATCTATGTGACCATAAACAATCAATTGTCCCGATAGTCCTAGCTCTATGACTATAAACTAGTAGCAACACTAGGTCAAGTTCTAGGACTTTAAAATTCCAAGCCTAATGATATATATTCATGATGTTAAACTAAAACCTTACCCAGTAAAAATAACATTGGATGCCTTATATAATTATAATTGGATGGTCATGTACACCATAAAAAAACATGATTCCTCATATGACATGTACAAGATGAATCAAAAATTTCTTAATAAAAACCATGATTCATCCTAATGTTGGATGATATGATATCTTCACTATATAGGATTCCACACTAACAGCATTTGTGTCCTACCACAACATGTCTCAAAACTATGTTTAGATTTATTCCCATCTTCATGGGATACACAATGATGCTATGATATTTCATCTTGGGACCAACACTTTCATCAATTTATTATTGGACGATCCCCACTTTAGTTTCAATGATTTCTACTATCCTGGATTTGGATAACCATCATCCTCTCAATATAAATAGGACCCACAATTACAATAGTGTCTAGAGACACCAGTTCACCTACCATTTTGGGTTCATTCCTTGAAGGAGAATGGGAAGTAAATAATAGATCCCATATTTCTAACTTGGTCAATGATTGATCATATAGTTGATTTCCCCATCTCTAATAGAATTGTATATAGAACCAAAATTTTGAATATGGTCTGTGATTATTACCCAACTGTCATTTATTCCCCTTTTTCACTATCTAGTTATAGGATGTGGAAATCACCCTTGTGGGGTTTTCAATCCATTTCAATCCTCCATTATTTTCTCCCATTTGAACAAAATGAACTCTATACTAATCTTTTTATCTCACACCATGAATGGATCAAGAATGTTTAGGTTTACGTAGGGTGTTTTCTCCATTTAGGGTTGAGACACACGAGAACCAAATAGTTTGAGATCTATGAACCAAAACTAGGATCTTGTGTCTATTCTTTTTTACCTTAATCAAAGAACAATAGTCCAAATATCATGACCTTAAAGAATGTTAATTGTTTCTCATATTTTTTTTATATAGCACAATTGGGCCACCTAGGCCGCTCCATTCACATCATGTTATTGTTTCTTGATTCCACGCATATTCCGTTGAGACATGTAGCCCATGGTCCAATGTTTGTGACCTTATTATAAGATTAACTGCTTAAGGATCATGGCCTCAAACTATGTGTATAATAGGTTTCTCAAGTATATTTCGTGTTGAAGGGCCTCCAAGGCTCCCCATTCACATCTACACATGACATCCTTACGCATGAGGTTAAACTATAAACATAACCCAATGAAAGTGGCTTGGGATTCCCTCTTGACCTGATATAAGGAATTAATTATGGGTGTCTCAATGTATAGGCCCCACAGACTACATCCCAAACACATTATGTTAAACTACAAGATACATCATCCTCACCATATGATATTAAACTACGTCTCCCATATCCTCACCATATGATGTAAAACTATGTGGTTATCATCCCAATTGCATGATGTAAAAAAGGTGATTCATCTTTGGAACATAACTAAGAATCCCTATCATTAAGTGTCAATCATCTACCATAACATTTATGTCCTTTAACCACTGATTGTAATCCAAAATTAAGCTCCACTTGGAAGACATGTTTTACCTCTAATCAGAAAGATTAACTTCCTAATGATCTCTACGTAATGGTGGCATAGTTTTGGGAGTGTTGGAATCCATTCAATCACTTCAGATACAAGATTTGAGTTACCCTTATTGGATCATCATCCTCTTCCACATCCAAATGAGTCCCCTAATGTAAATGGTGCCTGGAAATAATAGCTCACCTATATCCTGGTCCATCGCCCCAGAAGACTTTTGACAACATTCTAAGATATGATCCATGTTATTAACATTGAATTAGTCGACCTTGAGTTATATTTCAACATTTCAGGTGAAAAGAATGGATTTCATGTTTCCAACATGGTATGTAGATATATAGTATTTACATTCAGCTCCACTTATGTTCTAGATTTTAGGAATCGTGATTCACACACCCTATTTCTGTTTATCTTGGAAGAATACAATGTTTGTGGTGTTACTCCATTTGATCACTAATGCACATTGGAAAAAAAGATCCCCTAATTAGAGACCCCATTCTCCAGCCACCACCCCTCTCTGCTTGAACACCCTCAATGTTCATCCATAAAATATGGATCCTAAGTGATAGATGATTGTAAAATACTCTCAAATGGCTTGGAAAACACAAACTAATTTCTCATTTCTCACACAAATCCTAACTCAAGTGTGATTTTGGATTGGTTATTTGTTATCTTATGAATATGATTGAAATGAGAAGATATAATGAATAAATAACGTTCAAGAATTTAATGTTTTAGAAGGGAAAACCCAATGTTTTAGATTATCATCCGTATATAGGATCCCCTACTTGGAAAAACTCCCTTAAATATCAACCCCAGTGATCGAGCACTCGAGATCATCTAACCTCTACTAAGTGGCCTCAAATGTTCATACCACTCTTCAATGTCTTATTGTTCTTCATCATATTTATGTAAAAATTCTTCAAACTAGATCCTAATATGGTTATACATAGCCCAACACTCATTTTCTATGGATTTTTCCAACTCCAACTCAGCCTAGGCCACTGACAATATGGCCTTAAAATTATTAATGATCACAAATTGTGAAGTAGAGATGGCCATATTCTCTAGAACCAAACCTTCTAATGGGAAATATACCCTTCAAATAATTAAATCTCCTTGGATCCCTCGACCATGTTCTTCTTCTAGGATATGTTGAGAACCCTCAATTTTTTTCATTCCCACTCAATAAGGAATTATCAAGCTAGTGTGTGATGTTTTTTGGAGTCCTCCCCACCGGCAACTAGACTGACTAGGTAGTGGAGGAGGAATACCACCAAGTGTTGTATATCATCTATCAATATATAGGTTTTTATGTTCCAAATAACCCATTATTCCTTTTGGTGAACATCCTGAATCTCCTTAGGGGCATCAGATCCAAAATCCTCAAAGTATTTTGGTTGTGTTGGCACGTATAGAGGAAATACCAACAACATCACAATGGTTAGATCATCTATAGGAATTTTCATATGCCTAAGCAGAAGGAAATATATTCCCAATGCTATAAATATATTTCTATCACCCACTCCACCTATATCGGAATCCTCTGTTTCCCCCTCTATTACCTATGAGGTGGACACAACATTCTTGCCTCCTCGACTACCATTGTTGGTGGCAAGACCTAAAATTCAGCCTCTATAGATACCATGACTTTCCATTCAATGTAATTAATTTCCATCTAAGCCTCCATATTCACCTATGATACTATTAAAATTATATCCTCATATTGTTCACCTTCAAATCCAATAGAAACCTCAGATGGAACGTCTTTGATAGGCCCAACCACTCAATATCGGTCATCCTTCCCTATCGTGGGAACTATCTCAACCCCATCCATAGAGATCCCAATCATAGTGGTCCCTTAATATGGTTCGTATTTGATTGGACCAACCACTGAAGCCTCTGCATATATTTTTATTAGGAGAGGGAAACCCTCCATCACCATTTCAGCCCATGGTTACATTGACGTGGATGTTGATGTTGGAGGATGGTCCCCAAACACCATTTTAACAACCATTTAAATGTGATTCAGTTAATCCTAGAATGTAAAAGAAGAATATTCCTATGTGAAATGGAAAAGGAGTATAATATGAATAGTAATGGATATTGAAGAGTTATTGAAGGTATATAGGTTGTACCGCTAGAAATGGAATTATCTCTACATCTTCGTAATTATTTGTTGGTGCTTATTTAATAGATGGTTGGTATCCTATGAACACAAAATTATAAAGGGACCTCAACCTTTCCCCTTTAAGGGTTTGAGATCCTATTCCATCAAACTGAGACTCATCATAGACATCCCCCTCTAATATCCTCATCGACTCATACACATGTGAAATATGAAATTTGGTAATAACTATATGGGATGGGTGATATACAAAAGTTTAGAAAAATAAAAGTATTTACTTGATTCTAAGAATTATTTCTATCTCTAGAGGATTATTTCTAGTCATCACATCCCCAAGAGTCTCTTGATTCATGACCCTCATATGTTCTAATGACTCTGTGTCCCACAGAGATGACCGAAAGGGAAGACATGACCAACAACTCCCTTACCTGGTTAGTCAATGGTGGCGTTGTACCATAAGAGTAGACTATGCCCTATATCTCTACCATGTATTACATCCCATCGATATAGGGAAGTGACATCCTATGGTTTCATTATCCATTCTGATGAGGTAAATCCCATCAGTGATGAGGTACCGGAACTCCCCCTATTGGATGGTGAGATACTTGTGGAGACCCCAACTCTCCTAGGAATTGGGAAGGAAAACATCATTCAGAATGTTTGGGTGATATACTCACATCCCTATTCTATGTACACACACCTTTAGGATCCCCCATAGGGATCACATTCTTCATGTTCCAGATTTCTGAGAGCAATGAACCAGATGCTAATACACCTCTCCATCCATCATCCACTTGTGCATTCCCTACAACAATAGATCTGGTCACTAAACTATTCATGCCTCTATGGAATACTCTGACCAACACTCTCCTTTGGCCCCAGAGTAGTGGAGACTCTCCTATATCAAACTGAGTGTTTTGGGGCCTTAGAATCTCCCAAAGATACATGCTCTCCCAACTCTACACATAATCATGGGTGAGTACATATATAGTAGTGGGTGGAAGTTTCATGAACCATCCTTTATATTCTCATGTGCAAATAAGTACTAGATCTACCTTGAAACTGAAGGGTGGATCTTGTGATTCTTATTTATCTACAGTTTTGGTGTCGGCCACTGCATGAATCTAAAATGTATTGTGAACCGATATATGGATCACAAATCATATTGTAGTCAACACATTCCAATATTAACCTATTCCAGAATTCCATGAGTTATGATCACTACTCAATAGTCTATGTACCATCATCATTCATTATCCTTATTAGAAGTGGAAAAGAGTTAAAAAATAAGTGGTATGCTAACCGAAACATTTCTATCATGTCCACCCAGATCAACTTGAGTGGGACACTCCTAGTTATGTTCATAATCATAGATTGGGTTTTTTTAGTTGGAGGGGATATAGGTTTTGGGTATTTATATTCCCTCATTTGTGCTTCCACCCAACTATACATGAAATGGAGGTGACCACACACATACGTCACCTTCTTCCCTTGGCTAATGTGGCCAAGAACAATGTAAAACTTCACCAATACTAGGATAGCTAGGTTGACACACTGCCATGTCACCAACATCCTAACCATAATTAATGTTCTATCCAAAAACCTTGTATGTGCATCCCCAAAAGGTAGAATCCCTTCATTGATGAGTGTGGAAATAAACCCCACCAGCCTGACAACAGGGGCTTTCGTATTTATGTTGTATCCACACAATTTCTATTTCCTCACCTTCATGATCTACTAGTATGAGTACACCTTACCCCACTAGTATACTCTAGGTATTGTATATGGAGTTCCCTATATCTTTTCTTTTGGCTCATTCCCATAATGTGTCTCCCCCATTTGTTTATTTAAGAAGTAAATGAACCATTTCTTTAATGATATGGCTTTCATCCGTGGTTTATTCTCAGTAGTCCCATACACAAATTCCAGAACCATCTTCTCAAGGAAACATTTCTACTCCTGGTCCTCCCAAACATTCTCTAAGGGTACGAGTGCATCATACATCTCCATAAGGAATAGGATTTTATCAATCTGTTCAAGATCCCATAAGATGGTTCTGAACTCCCCATGATGTATATAGAAATTGTTAGTCCCTAGAATCCACCTTCTCATCATATCTATCATGATATCATGGTGGTAGTAGACATGAATCTATTAGGCCCATGTTTCCTAGAAGAGCCCCACATGCCTCATCTCATCCTCAAACTCGTTGATGTAACTGCATGGACAATTATCCAGGGCCCACTCATCTGTAAAGTTACCTCTATGGAGAATTTCCTAGTTGACTATCCATCCTTTGAGTATGTCCCCCAGACCAACCTTGAGGGTAATCTCTTAATGCATGGGGGATTCCTCATCTTCCAACTTCTCCCAATCAATATTGTTGATTTGGTTTCAATGATTATCTTCTGTGAGAAATGTTTTATCCTTTTAGATGTGTCCTCCAACACCCATGTCCAACTAGTATATTCTAGGTGATCTCCGAAAAAAATTGGCAAAATTGTATCTTTTTTCCTTAGGGATGAGTATTTCATCCTTCAGGCCAATGCCATAAATTTTTAGTTTCATGCATATTAGGTACTCTTTTTTATCCTATGTTACTAGTTAAATGAGAGAGTCATGGTTTTAGAAACAACAAATTCTCTCTCTATTAATTATATTCTTATCTATTTCTAACAAATGAGGTGAAAAAATATTGGATACATCATTTTATATTTCGATAAATACATGGAATAATTTTGGTTTGGTTTTAAGAAGTTCATCTATCAAGGATTATGTTTGATAAGTTTGATTATTCATAGGATGTTTTGTGAATATTGATTTCATGAATCGCTATTCATGGATATTTTTTCATGGAGAACTATTCATGGAGCTAATATCACATAGAAGGTGACCTTCATGAGTGATGGGGATCATATTCAAAAATCAATCGTGAATGCTACGAGCTTCAGAAAAAAAAAATACCACATGATTTTCTCTATTTGAAATATAATTGGACCCTCTAATGGGTTCATACTATATTTATAGCCAAACGACTTTCCTTGGGATAATGATAATATTCTTGAAGTAGGAATCACAAACATGATTCATGAATGACCTTTTTGAATGGGAGAATATTTCCAATTTTCAGCGATTCTCCCTTAGAATTTGACCATATTTTTCCCCACCAGCTCAAATTATGAAGGGGGATTTTTTTATGCTATACATTTTGTGTCATGGGTGTAGTTGAGTAAGGCATGGCCGGTTCCTGGAGAATCAAAGCCAAAATTTCCCAAAAAAACCATGTACGAGTCTTTTTTTATAAATCCTTATTCATTTGTGAATAGTTGATTCTCACAAAGATCCTAGGATGATATGATCATTCAAAAATTCATGATGGCCTAACAATAACATTGGTGTAGCAATAGTCAATGTCATGGATCAATTTTGAATGTATGAATAGATGAAGGTAGTCTCACTAAAATCAACTTGTGTACTTGTAGTGTTGTTCCCAATCAGAATTCTAATTAAAGTTCATGGAGGAATCTAATCATCACTAAACCCCAATTTTTATAAATATTACATTTTTTATAGTATATAATGGGATGAAGAATTTTTCACATCAAAAAATTGATCCCTATTCATGAACCACCTGAGATTCATGAATGAAAGTGAAGATGGATCTCTGAAGGTACCTATTCATTCTGAAACCACTTCCATTAGGTTCTTGAGACCCTCTTCCAAATTTGGAGATTCCCTTCATGAAGGTCCTTGTCATTACTAGAATTGTAAGTCCCTCTAATGTACAAGAAGATTTACGAAGCATCCAACCATTTTGAAGATCTCTTTAGGGAATCAAGACGTCATTTTGAGGCATGGGTGCCATATTTTAAAATGCATACCCCTTCGTACAACACTTGACCTTCGTGGAGAACCTGAGATTCACAAGGAACCTCTATGTGAGGCTCCATTATATATGAAACCCCTCCTATAAAACTCTTCATAGTTCCTCTTTATATTGACACTTCTTCGTGAATGTGGAGTTCATAGGACCCCCATACAAATCCATGACTCGTTCAGCTACACCCTAAGTCCCTACACGACTAGTTCCACCAACTCCTATGTCATTCCAATTCACTCTAATTACATATTAGGCCACTATCCTACATTTTTCTTATAATAATAGGTATCCTAACACATTTTTATTATAATTAAAGGGACTAAAATGTTGTCCACATGATTTGAAACTCTTCTATAATAGTTCCATCTCCATGCCCTTACCAGAGTATCATGAGATATTATCACGTAAACCCTAAGTGTAAGGGGTGACTCTCCCCACGGTAGAGTTGCATGATGCAAAAATTCTTAGCTCCATATCCTAGTCACATGACATTAAACTTCATGAAAACATCCTCATCAAATGATGTAAATCTGTAGCCTTATCCTACGTGATGAAACAAGTATTCTCCATGTATTATAATATTGGCATGACACCCTGTTCCACTAGAAAGCACAATTCTACCATTATAGGAATCTCCCATGAAGAATATCCACACTATACCTCATCGATAATCCATTCACAACATGAGTATCCTTACTTCATGATGTTAATATTAATGGATAATTCATGACACATGAAATTAAAATGAAAGATCGAACTTTGTGGTTTCTGATTCCAATCTCTTAAATATGCTATATAGGATCGCTCTCTGATGTTTAAACTAGACATTGGAAAACTAACCATGTGATAAATATGAGGGATAAACCTCTTGGATCCAAATTCACTTGGTCTTATAGCCCATTGGTAAAATATCTAGGTGTAACATCTTCACTCAGAGGGACCCACCACCTTGATTCACCTCTATGGGGAATTTTGATCAACTAATCCTCGATTCATCTCAACCAAATGTATTGATATATCCCCAAAGGATGTATAACTTGTGACATGGCCTGGAACATCAATCACATTAAATAAACATATTATTCCTGAGGTAAAAATCCTTAGAAGACTTATGCTCTTGGTTAAAGTACATCTAATTCACACGAGATTCCATGGGTTCATCACATAAGATTCCTTATGTTGGATTACCTCCTAATAAGAAGCTTCACAGGTGACCAATGAGCACCAATGTCCAGACATGCCTAGAGATACCCAACATGAATACTCTCTAGATCGATGGTCACATCCCTATCAATAAAAAATCTTTGCAATTGACAAGAATCTACAAAGAGATGGAATAAGGAATTTTTTTCATGAACTAGATTTTAATCTATGAGGAAGGTACACAATAGGAAACAAGAACCTTGGAGGAATCCATGGATGTAGGATCCAACATCCCATAATATTATTCTAATAAAGGAGGAGACATTTTTTATGAAAGTGATGAAAGAAACCCACATAAAGAATATAAGAATGTGGCACAATAGAAGCCATTATTTATATTGATGTGCAATCAGTCCCTAGAGAAACACAAGAAACCTAATAATTAAACATTTTGGATCTATTAATATTATATTTTTTCATTAAATGTTATAAAATAATTCCCTAAATAATTTTTTTTCACATAAATATAAAAAAATTTAATTGGTTATTATATTTTATTATTATAAATATTTTTTAAATATATTATTTTTTACTCGTTAATAATAATAACTAAATTTGTATTACTTATTTTACACATGTATATCAAATGTCAATTTTTTCAACTTCCATATCTATGATGACAACATTTGAAAAAACCATATTAAAAATGGTTATATTTAATTTATATATAATATTGTTAAAATAATTTACTTTATTAACACTTCTTAAGTCATGCATCTCATTTCCAATGTTTTCATTTTAGATCTCAAAACATTATTTATCCTTTCATTGAATTTTTCTATCATTTTAGGTTTTTTATAATAGTCGTAATTCATAAATGCGATGGTATATGGGGGTGTTTCTAGTCTTAAAGATATTATTATTTTCAATTTATTATCACTTATTAATTTCCATATCATTAGTTGATTTAAATATAAACGATATATAACAATACAAGGTTTATGATAAATTATTTCATATTAAATTAATATAATATTCAATTTTAATTGAAAAAAGTGTAATTATCTTGGTTCATATCTTTCATGGACCAGTTTCTAATAAATGAATTAATTCAACTGATATAATAGAAAAAATTTCATTATAAATATAGGGAAAAATTAATGGATCCTAAAACCTAGGGTGTTACATTATCCCCCATAAATAAATTATGACCTCAAAATTCTAATTATCACTTAAGAATGAAAATATCTGAGGGTATATAAATTCTTGTCTTGAATTCATGTAAAATTTCTAATGAAAATGGAGAACTTATAAACATAGGGATCATATATTTTTTACTCAAAATAATTTAGTCCCAAATATTGATTTTTTCCTTAACCCTTTGAGCCTAGAGTTTATAATTACCTACCGTTTAATTAATATACTATCATAATATTATATGAAATTTTTATTTCTTGATTCCATTAAAAAAAATTCATCCATGTATAGAGAGTAATAATTTTCGTAAATTATATTCATTGTATCTAAAGGAATGATAATAAGACACGCATAAATCATAATCCTATAAATCCTGTTGAATATTCACATAACTTTGATACGATAATGAGAAGAGTAGGTAATTTTATTTTTATATATAATTCTTGGTGAAAACACATGTGATATAAAACATCAAAAAACCTAAGGTGGAGAATAAGTGTGCCTAGTTCCAATTTATTATCTTTATTCTCATCAATATAATTCATTCCAGATAATTTCACTTATTCCCAAGGTCTAGGAGGTTATGAGTGGTGATTTTCATCTAAATCCATTAGATTAGTGCACTTTTTTGTATTATGAAAAAAAATCCTCACAAGTAATCCATAAATTTTCCAGTGGGTCCTTATAGAGAACATTGTTTAACCACTTAATGTTTACATAAATCTTCATTTTCCCCCCTAAAATGGTTTCCCAATTATCTCTTTTACCACTGCTCAAGAATCATCTAGCTTTATCCCATGTTTTTTAGAGCAAGTAAATTGAAAATTATTTCCTTTTTTAGCATTTTCAACCAAACATCTTTGAAACTAAATTTTCATCATTGGTTTATTTTGGATTTTAACTATGTAGAAAATATTTGTCATATTTCATGATATTGATATTGAAACAATCATAAGTTTTCACACTCCAAATATCATTATAATGGGTTTTTTGTTGATGTAATCATCACATTGTCCCTCAAATCTATGGTTTACTATATTTATTTATCTTTTGAACATAACTAAAGCAAAAAGTTGGTAACATTATTGATAAATGATTAATATTATATGATTTTTATCAATAGTTTTATTGGGGAATTTTTTTGCAGAATATTTATTACTAGATGATACTATCATTTTCACATATAGTTCTTTTAGTTAAACATTTCTTGCATTGAGTTTACCCTATATAATTCTTGATTCTTAAAAATATACATAATGTTGAGTTAACTCATTATTCATAACTAAATCCAATAAAATAACAAGGAAATCAATACTTCATATTGGTTCATGTTGGGAATAATATTAACTAAATCATATCACCTAGGAGTGTCAAACCAAGTTTTAATTTAGGCCTCTTCATCATGCACAAGGTGATGATTGAGTTAATACTCAGTATGACCCTTTCAAGATTACTATGATCATATTCATGTATGATAGTTCCTGAATCCACTTAAAATATCTATAAAGGGATGTCATTTCAAGAAAACTACATACCCCAATGGTTGTCAAAATTTCAGGCTGTTAACCTATAATTAGGTGAATCCCTAGTGTTTTATGTATGGTTATTTCATCATAGTAAACAAATATAACTACACCTTTATGAAATAATAACTATAAAAACCCATGACTTAAATACAATTTGTTTCATTGTTTTTTTCATAGATTTAAAAAATGTACAAATGATGGATTATAGGACTTGATTCTTTAAAATATTAGAAACATAAATACTTCATCATAAATTTAATTGAATCCTCAGTAATTAAAATTCTTCATACTTCTAATAAATCCCATTGATCTTCTAAAACATCGTATGACACCCTAGGTAAAATAAACAAGAAAATTGTGGTCTAGAAAACCTAGTAAATGAATAATAAAGGAAATTAATAATAACATGAGATTCAAGATGGTAAACATGATATGCTATAGAAAATGATCACTAGAATGGAAAAATGATGTAATGAAATGAAATTGTAAGATCATGGAAACATGGAATATTTGGAAACCTCATAAGAAATTAAATCATAAACATAACTCAATATTGACTCTGATGACTAACGTAAAAAAGACAAAAAATACCCATGGGGGATAACAATCCCTAATCCTTTACATATAATCTCATGAGATAAATATCTTTACCCATATAATTAGAAGACTATATATTTCTATCCCCACCGATTGAATAATTAAAATCATAAAAAGTAATTCCACATAAGGAAATGAAACCAAAAATAAATCATGATAATGGTTAACCCGATGAAAAGAAATTGGGTTTCATAATTATAATTTAAGTTAAAACAAAACTACAATAATAATTATTCAAAATATAATAAGAAATTAAATAATTTTTATATTTAACAACTGATAAATGGAAGTAGGTCTTAATAATGGAATTCCAATGTAAAAAATTCATCATAATGGTCTAGGTGAATATAGAAAAAGAACAAAAAAATTGGGTGATTCTTTCGGAAATATATAATGGATAAATTTAAACAAGGAGAGAGTTTATTGCAAACCCCTAAGAGATTATATTTATAAAACATCTGTTATTACATAGCATGTCATATATGCAACCCTAAGTCTTTATGAACCATGATATAGTATGTATTTATAATGTAGCGATTAAATTAACAGGTATTAATAGTAATAATCAAATAATAAAAAATATGTCTAATTTAATTAGTGAAAGAAATTTAATTATTTATTCATAATAAATAAGTTCTCGATTTCTAGTAAATTCATGTTACAATTTAAAAATAGGTTTTTTTTCAAAAGTTTATATTTGCGCAGTTTTTCATGATATCATTATAATAACAAAGTAATTAATTTTATACGAGTAAATTATTATAATTTTTGAAATCATCATGTCAATAATCTTAGCATGAATTTTAATTCTTTTTAAAAATATTTATTTTTTGGGGAAAAGTTAAAAAAATTTATTGTTGCTAAAACATTGGTTTCTTTTAAATTAATGCATCAATTATGTTATTAAATTGATAATAAATTTTCATAAATATATATTAATTTTATATAACATAATTAATTACAAAATACTCATCTTTATACTTTTTTTATATAATTTCATTTTTGGCCTAAAAACATATTTTTTCTAAATAATTGTATTAAACACACAATGTGTTTTTATCTTAGAAATTTATTTTATCTATATTGATTATTTTTTTATGAAATATATAGATTATACATTCATGAATTTATTTTATCATGTATTTTATGTTTTTTACAATGAATTTAATATTGTAAAATTATTTTTTATACTTAATGAATAATTCTTCTAAAACGGTTGTTCGTTGCGAGTTGCACGCTTATTTAATTTTAAATTATACTGATTAATTAATATTAATGTATATATAAATGGATTCTATATTTTTAAAAATAATAATTAATATAATATAATAGTTTCATTTTAATTTTTGGTCTAAGTGAATATAAAAAATAGAAAAATAATATTTTCACAATTATGGATAAAACATGATTACAAGGGGTTAGAAAAAAATATAGGTATATTATTTCCAATAAAAACATTCTAATTATTATTATTCTAATATATTTATACCTTATCATATCCAAAATTTAAATTCCTAGCAATTTGGATCCAAATTAAAATTAAAGTGACATTATATCATTGACATTGTTTACGAAATTCTATGTGGGTCCATATGTAACAGCCCGAGATTTTATGAAAAATATTATTTTTTTATTTTACTAATGTCTTGTGTTATACGCTACACCAAAAGGAGCTTGCACAACACGCATCCTTGACTTTCCTTGTATTACACACAATCGCAACCTTCCTCGATAGCGTGTGTGGTACGTAATACTGAGTTTCACGAAATAATGATATGCTATTAAAATATTATTAAAACTAGCCGTTATGAATAGTAATAACCAGTTTTTAAATTTTAGAAATTTTAACTCTCAAAATGGACTTCATGTTTGGATTCGGAGTATCGAATTTAGCCTAAGGTGAAATTTTGGTACTTTTCGGATAACTTTCATATTCTGATGAATAGTGAAAATTACTAAATTATAATTAAAAACAACTTTTTTAATCGAAATAATTAATAGTGATAAATCATTAATTTGAGTGGTTTTAAAGTATATTTAGAATATATTTTTACAATTTAATACAATGTTGGTCATTGGATGTAATTTCACATTTAAACTAGACATAAACAAGTGTCAATCTTTTGATAGATATTGTTTCTTAAAAACACGCTATTTGTTTTAACAGCGGGATTTAATTATAAAATTAATTAATGCAACTTTTATGTTATGAATTTGGTAAAATAGACTTCATTTTTGAATTTGGAATATGAAATATAGCTTGGGATGAAATTTTGGCATTGTTCTGAAAAACATCAATTTTTGATGAATAGTGAAACTACTAAGTGGTAGTTAAAAAAACTGAATTTTTCATAAAACTTAATTTTACCGCTTCTGTGAATGGAATTTCAAAAATCCGAGAGACACGGTTGATTTCAGTAAGTAAAGTGTGGTTCAATGAGATGAAAATAATTTTTGGTGAATAGTAACTTTTTACTTTTTTTTACCGCGGTTAATAGTAAATAGGGTAACTAAGGGTAAATATGATATTAATATTACCCTAACACATGTCCTAATTCTATTGTACAAGTGTAATTCGACCAAAAACAAACTTAGGAATAAAATATGACCATTTAGGCCCACTTGGATTAGATTAGGACATTTATTATTAATTTATTTAAAGAAGGGTTAAAATAGTTAAAATCAATGTTTAATAAGTAAATCATTTTTAATATGGGGATATACATAAGATAAATTCGATTGTAATTATTAATTAGAAAGATAAAAAGATTTCCTACATGATGGGATTTTATTTGTAATTTTTAGACATCAAATAATATAATTTATTTATGACACAAAGATGATGCAGTAATTATCTTATTAATGAAATATTGACATAATTGATAATATAAATACCAAATTAAATGTAATTTGAGACTTTTTATGAATTACACTAATTTTCTAGGTTACTATGATATATTAGTGTTGATTTAATCAACTTGGTTCGAACATATAATTCTGTTATGACTTTTACAAAAATCATATATCAAATAGTGTCAAAATTGACACAAAATAGTTTTTAAATCAAATATTATATTATTAATTGTAATTTTATTCCTAAAAATCTAAGGTTCGTCCAAATGACTTAGATAAGGATATATATATTAATAATAAACAATTTGGGGTTCGTTTGGCATGTTATAGTAAGTTTATTAACCATATAGTGAAAGAAAACAAAAAGACATGGTAAAAGTTAAATTATTTAACTTAGAGTTAAATTTAATTGATAAGGTTAAAATAATATCCTAAACTTGTCTAAATTCTATTGGTTGATAGGATTTCGACCCCTACCCACCTTATCTTCTAAATAAGACCCTTTGGAACCATTATAAACCGATTTTGACTTTAATATAAAATAATATTTTGAGATATTCCTAAGGTGCCCCTCTCCTCCCTTATAAAAGGACACCTCCTCCCCCTCCTCCTCACACCAGATTGAGCACTCAAGCTCGGCCAACCCCTGCCATTTTCTCCCCTCCACTTCCCTAGAATAATCCTAGAGGTCCTAGTCTTCTCCAAAGACCAATCTTAGTTCCTTAAGTGGAGGATTCAAAGAGGCGTTCCAAAGAAGAGGTAATATCCATTACCGATCTTTTCAATTTCTTTCTTCTTCAACTTATTCTTCTTTAGTTGTTTCATGATAAAGTAATAACATAAGTATTACTTACATACTGATATGTTATTATAAATATGAAACAACCCTAATTCACCTTCTATCCATCCTACGGAAAAATGAAATCACCGCGCGTGCGTACGTACGGAATACCGTCTCCACGCCGTGGTGTAATCTATTTTCCACCATCACTTTACAAGGATGGGTATAATGGTGTAATGAGTAACTATATATTATTATTATGAAGTAATATTGATACTGAAATAATATATATATACTCCAATACAATTCCACGATCATAGGAACGATATCATCACTCGTGCGTACGTATGGAATACCGTCTCCACGATGTGATGCGACTCGTTCTACATGATCTTAATTTCATAATGATTATATAAATGAATTGAATGAATGAATATGGTATATACTACACTAATAACAATCTGGAAGTGAATTATCTATAACCTAAAGATAATAATAAGAATTTATTCGACAAAACACGCATAAGAACAAAAAGTTATAAAGACCCGAGTAACAAGTAACAATGAAATATTACTAACAAGAAGCTAATAATATGACCATATATGATATCATATCAATATGTATGATTCTGGAATAAGTCAATAACATTATTTAAACCATTATACAGGAGCTTCGGACACGAACAAAGCAAATCGGACCTAAGGTAAGGGAAATATCACAATCTCATTTTTATCCGAGATTGTTTATTCGTAAGTATTTACTGGGGTGTATTTTATCATCCACATCCATGTTTCTTCAATATGTAATATTATTTCCATTCACCTACAATTGTTTAAATCCTATTTTACCCTTCGGTGAGTTTTTAGTAAAAGATATGAATGGAATCTTTTGTCGTTTTTCGTACGAGGTACTTTTTGACTATTCCGATAAAAGTACGAAGAATGTTTTTTTTAACTTATACGTCATGAATGGATTTTTAAAACATTAAATCCAAGAAGCTTCCTTTACAAGTTTTCAAGTTTATTTTTAATCAACTTCTTTTATTTTAAAGTTGTATGACATGTTATGAAAGGAAAAATGTTTTTGAAGAAGAAAGGATATTTTCCTCAAGAATGGAGTTCAAGTGTTTTATCAAAAATTATTTTCCCTCTAAGATAATAAAGGGTTCTGTTTTTATCCCTATTATTACATTGATTTGATCATGTTGTGATGGAATTATTTTTATGAATTCCTTTATCTTATATGAATTGATTTATGATGTCATGATGTTTCAAGAATCCCATTTTTGTTACATGTGTTATGCGATGATGTATGATTATGTGGCACACATAAGAAAGGATTCATTATAAGATGGGTGGGACCTATATCTCCCTCCAATGCATTGGGTAAAGACTTTATATCTCATGAGATAGACATGGCTGGAACGGAAGGTTATTTCGGTTCAGTGATACAGGATTGAAACGAGGAGTGAACTCGGTTCAGAAAGGGACTTTGTCCACTAAGATAGTCTTGGCAATGAGTCATGACTAACAAGAAATGATTTTCCATGATTATGTGTGCATGCCACAAAGTTTCAAGTTTCATGTTATGATTATGGTGATCTCATTTTCACTTCTATGATTTGTTCCATGTTAAGATATTATGATCTCTTTTGCAGGTTATGATTTTCAAAAAGATATGATATGATTTTTATTTCTTTTGTATACCCTTACTGAGCATTTGAGCTCACCCTTTTATGTTTTCTTTTCCCCAGGATATAAAGAAAGGTTTTAGGTAAAAAAAATGGAAGATCTTTATGGGAGATATTGAAGATCTTTCACCAGGATTAGAAGATTATGTTCCGAGTTTCCAAAGACACTAAACTATTACGATCCTTGTGTGTGTGTTTTTTTTGTTACGTACTAAGTATTCCGCAAAAGTAATGTAATGTCAATGTACGTCAAGATACGGGTCTCTACAGTTGGTATCAGAGGAAAGGTTTAGTCAACCTTTGGAAACTAGGATGCGAAAACGTTAGTGAGATCCCTAGAGATATTTCTAAGGTATGTCTAGGGATGTCCCTAGGGATAAGTATATGTATAGGTTATAGTAATAGAATTACGCTAACGATCATAGAATTAAACCTAAGATGATGGATATTGAAGGTACTCCCCCTTTATTATGTTGTTTTCCCTAGCATGATTTTTGCCTCTCACACTATTCTATTTGGGTTTTAGACGATGGCTGGAACCCGAAGGAACCGTGTTGATCAATGCAATGGACAATGCAATGATTGCCCTCCTGAACAAACAAATGTTATGGGAGATGGAGTGCAAAATCTTATTGCTATACTTACACAAGCTATGAATCATTCTGGACTTCGAAATGAGCAGAGAAGGGAACAATATTCTATTGAGTCCTTCATGAGGCAACGTCCACCCTCTTTCATTGGGTCTTCTGATCCACTTGTGGCTGAACAATGGATCAGTACTACTGAAAAGATATTTTCAGTTCTTCAATGTTCTGAACATGATAAAGTCATCTTAGCAGTATATCGTTTGGAAGGTGAAGCTGATCAATGGTGGAATCTTATCAAGAATACGAGGCCAAGAGATGAAATTGAGTCCATGGAATGGGACGAGTTCAAGAACTTGTTTTTCAGTAAGTACTTCCCTCGTATTCTTCGAACAAAGATGGAGAAAGAGTTTCTTGAACTGAAGCAAAGGGACGATGAATCTGTTGGTACCTATGAAGCAAATTTTACAAGACTTGCAAGGTATGCTTCTAGAATTATCATCCAACCTGAAAGTAAAGTTGATCGATTTTTCAGTGGCTTAAAACCAAGTCTTCGAAGGGCATTAGATATAAGAGACTTCAGTAGCTATGAAGAAATTGTGCGTTGTGCTATCAAGGTAGAAATGGAAGTTGGTGTTACATATCCATCTCATGGTTTTGACAAGAAACGAAAGATGGAGTTCAAGGAGAAATCTCAGAATAATGGTGAAAAGAAGATGAATGTTTCCTTATGCACAAAGTGTGGAAAGAAGCATGGTGGAGATTGTCTTAAAGGGACTAGAAAATGTTTTAAGTGTGGAAAGGAAGGTCATCGAGCAGCTGAGTGTCGAAGTAATGGAAAAAGGGTTTCTAATGATGTGAATAAAGAAAACACTACAGAGAACGCACCGCCAACACTTCAATGCTTCAAGTGCAAGGAAATGTGGCATTATGCTAATAATTGCCCTAATCCAAGGGTTAGTGATGATCAACATGAGCAACCACTGAAGGCAAAGGACAAAGGGAAATCACATGCGATCACTATTGGCAATGTTGAATATGACAACGATGTGGTGGAATGATTAAGTGTTTATGTAATGGGATTCCAAAATAATGTTGTATCATTGAGTATTGCAATATTTATTGATGTGGTATTCAAAGTGATTGAGATATTTTTTGGAAATAAGATGATATGCGCATAATGAAGACGAGAAAATGAAATGTTTAATAGTATTCATGAGCTCATGATTGATATAAGGACTAAGTGATATCATGGTTTGAGTATATAGAATTTTGAGGATTTTGGTAACTTTTAACTGCACTCATGTTTTCACTAAGGTATTCAAGAGAATACACGATTAAGGACTTTGAATGTTTGGAATGTGACCAAAAAGACATATCTTATGATATGTGGGGATCAACGACAGTATTAAATCTCTGGTAATTGTTGTCACTATATTATGAGAGTGGACTGCAGTATTATGTATAAGCCTAAAGATTAGACTGGATTATGTTGGACATAAGTTAGTATTGTTTAAGGATAGAAGATTTTCGATATTATTGATGGGATGTTATAGTAACGTAGTTTTAGAAAAAGGGACAACCTGCAGGACGGGCGACAGCCCATCGCTTCGGACAAGGCTGTAGGAATCGAACCCACAACCGAAGTGCGACTGGCCTTTATCGCCTACCACTAGCCTACAGGAAGTCCCTGTTTAGTAGAAACTAGTTTTATTATATTAAGCAGTATGATATATGAAGTATAAGTCCATTTTAGGAACCATATGTGATTAATCTCACTATAGAATGACTTATGTATATTTAATAACTTTTTCTAACCTTTTGTTTGAGACAGATGGAATGACCCATCATTCTATCACATAATCTGCTAACACTTCACAAATAACAAATTCAACTTCATTTATTTAAGAGATGAAGTAGAAATTGTTCAAGGCACGAACAAAAGTGAGATTGTACCAAAATAAAGTAAGTATTTATTCTAAGAAAATTTTCAACTTTAGGGAAATGATCTTGAAAACCAAAAATGTTGTCCTAGTGATCTTATACCTGATGAATCAGATGGTACCTTATATCATCACAAATCTATGGATTTATGATTACTGGCTTTTCCATAGCCATGTTCTCTACCACTCTCCATCAGAACATGATGGTTAGATTTCTCTTCCATATCCATATTTTCACCTATGTGGAAACCCAGTGATTAGTTTATTTGGGTAATCGTTACATTTCATACTTTAGTTTTTAAAGCCAAGTTTTGGTATTCCCTTTTACGATGTGGGTTTCTATTAAAGAAACTTTCGAATAGTAAACCATTTATAACCCCGACGAATTTCGAGGGCGAAATTCATTTTAAGGGGGGTAGAATGTAACAGCCCGAGATTTTATGAAAAATATTCTTTTTTATTTTACTAATGTATTGTGTTATACGCTACACCAAAAGGAGCTTTCACAACACGCATCCTTGACTTGCCTTGCATTACACGCAATCGCAACCTTCCTCGATAGCGTGTGTGGTACGTAATACTGAGTTTCACGAAACAATGATATGCTATTAAAATATTATTAAAACTAGCCGTTATGAAAAGTAATAACCACTTTTTAAATTTTAGAAATTTTAACTCTCAAAATGGACTTCATTTTTGGATTCGGAGTATCGAATTTAGCCTAAGTTGAAATTTTGGTACTTTTCGGATAACTTTCATATTCTGATGAATAGTGAAAATTACTAAATTATAATTAAAAACAACTTTTTTAATCGAAATAATTAATAGTGATAAATAATTAATTTGAGTGGTTTTAAAGTATATTTAGAATATATTTTTACAATTTAATACAATTTTGGTCATTGGATGTAATTTCACATTTAAACTAGACATAAACAAGTGTCAATCTTTTGATAGATATTGTTTCTTAAAAACACGCTATTTGTTTTAACAGCGGGATTTAATTATAAAATTAATTAATGCAACTTTTATGTTATGAATTTGGTAAAATAGACTTCATTTTTGAATTCGGAATATGAAATATAGCTTGGGATGAAATTTTGGCATTGTTCTGAAAAACATCAATTTTTGATGAATAGTGAAACTACTAAGTGGTAGTTAAAAAAACTGAATTTTTCATAAAACTTAATTTTACCGCTTCTGTGAATGGAATTTCAAAAATCCGAGAGACACAGTTGATTTCAGTAAGTAAAATGTGGTTCAATGAGATGAAAATAATTTTTGGTGAATAGTAACTTTTTACTTTTTTTTACCGCGGTTAATAGTAAATAGGGTAACTAAGGGTAAATATGATATTAATATTACCCTAAAACATGTCCTAATTCTATTGGACAAGTGTAATTCGACCAAAAACAAACTTAGGAATAAAATATGACCATTTAGGCCCACTTGGATTAGATTAGGACATTTATTATTAATTTATTTAAAGAAGGGTTAAAATAGTTAAAATCAATGTTTAATAAGTAAATCATTTTTAATATGGGGTTATACATAAGATAAATTCGATTGTAAATATTCATTAGAAAGCTAAAAATATTTCCTACATGATGGTATTTTATTTGTAATTTTTAGACATAAAATAATATAATTTATTTATGACACAAAGATGATGCAGTAATTATCTTATTAATGAAATATTGACATAATTGATAATATAAATACCAAAATAAATGTAATTTGAGACTTTTTATGAATTACACTAATTTTTCTAGGTTACTATGATATATTAGTGTTGATTTAATCAACTTGGTTCGAACATATAATTCTGTTATGACTTTCACAAAAATCATATATCAAATAGTGTCAAAATTGACACAAAATAGTTTTTAAATCAAATATTATATTATTAATTGTTATTTTATTCCTAAAAATCTAAGGTTCGGCCAAATGACTTAGATAAGGATATATATATTAATAATAAACAATTTGGGGTTCTTTTGGCATGTTATAGTAAGTTTATTAACCATATAGTGAAAGAAAACAAAAAGACATGGTAAAAGTTAAATTATTTAACTTAGAGTTAAATTTAATTGATAAGGTTAAAATAATATCCTAAACTTGTCTAAATTCTATTGGTTGATAGGATATCGACCCCTACCCACCTTATCTTCTAAATAAGACCCTTTGGAACCATTATAAACCGATTTTGACTTTAATATAAAATAATATTTTGAGATATTCCTAAGGTGCCCCTCTCCTCCCTTATAAAAGGACACCTCCTCCCCCTCCTCCTCACACCAAATTGAGCACTCAAGCTCGGCCAACCCCTGCCATTTTCTCCCCTCCACTTCCCTAGAATAATCCTAGAGGTCCTGGTCTTCTCCAAAGACCAATCTTAGTTCCTTAAGTGGAGGATTCAAAGAGGTGTTCCAAAGAAGAGGTAATATCCATTACCGATCTTTTCAATTTCTTTCTTCTTCAACTTCTTCTTCTTTAGTTGTTTCATGATAAAGTAATAACATAAGTATTACTTACATACTGATATGTTATTCTAATTATGAAACAACCCTAATTCACCTTCTATCCATCCTACGGAAAAATGAAATCACCGCGCGTGCGTACGTACGGAATACCGTCTCCACGCCGTGGTGTAATCTATTTTCCACCATCACTTTACAAGAATGGGTATAATGGTGTAATGAGTAACTATATATGATTATTATGAAGTAATATTGATACTGAAATAATATATATATACTCCAATACAATTCCACGATCATAGGAACGATATCATCACTCGTGCGTACGTATGGAATACCGTCTCCACGATGTGATGCGACTCGTTCTACATGATCTTCATTTCATAATGATTATATAAATGAATTGAATGAATGAATATTGTATATACTACACTAATAACATTCTGGAAATGAATTATCTATAACCTAAAGATAATAATAAGAATTTATTCGACAAAACACGCATAAGAACAAAAAGTTATAAAGACCCGAGTAACAAGTAACAATGAAATATTACTAAAAAGAAGCTAATAATATGACCATATATGATATCATATCAATATGTATGATTCTGGAATAAGTCAATAACATTATTTAAACCATTATACAGGAGCTTCGGACACGAACAAAGAAAATCGGACCTAAGGTAAGGGAAATATCACAATCTCATTTTTATCCGAGATTGTTTATTCGTAAGTATTTACTGGGGGTATTTTATCATCCACATCCATGTTTCTTCAATATGTAATATTATTTCCATTCACCTACAATTGCTTAAATCCTATTTTACCCTTCGGTGAGTTTTTAGTAAAAGATATGAATGGAATCTTTTGTCGTTTTTCGTACGAGGTACTTTTTGACTATTCCGACAAAAGTACGAAGAATGTTTTTTTAACTTATACGTCATGAATGGATTTTTAAAACATTAAATCCAAGAAGCTTCCTTTACAAGTTTTCAAGTTTATTTTTAATCAACTTCTTTTATTTTAAAGTTGTATGACATGTTATGAAAGGAAAAATGTTTTTGAAGAAGAAAGGATATTTTCCTCAAGAATGGAGTTCAAGTGTTTTATCAAAAATTATTTTCCATCTAAGATAATAAAGGGTTCTGTTTTTATCCCTATTATTACATTGATTTGATCATGTTGTGATGGAATTATTTTTATGAATTCCTTTATCTTATATGAATTGATTTATGATGTCATGATGTTTCAAGAATCCCATTTTTGTTACATGTGTTATGCGATGATGTATGATTATGTGGCACACATAAGAAAGGATTCATTATAAGATGGGTGGGACCTATATCTCCCTCCAATACATTGGGTAAAGACTTTATATCTCATGAGATAGACATGGCTGGAACGGAAGGTTATTTCGGTTCAGTGATACAGGACTGAAACGAGGAGTGAACTCGGTTCAGAAAGGGACTTTGTCCACTAAGATAGTCTTGGCAATGAGTCATGACTAACAAGAAATGATTTTCCATGATTATGTGTGCATGCAACAAAGTTTCAAGTTTCATGTTATGATTATGGTGATCTCATTTTCACTTCTATGATTTGTTCCATGTTAAGATATTATGATCTCTTTTGCAGGTTATGATTTTCAAAAAGATATGATATGATTTTTATTTCTTTTGTATACCCTTACTGAGCATTTGAGCTCACCCTTTTATGTTTTCTTTTCCCCGGGATATAAAGAAAGGTTTTAGGTAAAAAAAAATGGAAGATCTTTATGGGAGATATTGAAGATCTTTCACCAGGATTAGAAGATTATGTTCCGAGTTTGCAAAGACACTAAACTATTACGATCCTTGTGTGTGTGTTTTTTTTGTTACGTACTAAGTATTCCGCAAAAGTAATGTAATGTCAATGTATGTCAAGATACGGGTCTCTACACCATACCCTCACAGATGAAAAGGGTATCGTTTCTCCTCCATTATTCAGACATTTTTTGTTTTATATATAGTAAAACTAATATGTACTCCTTTCATTTTCCTACCGTTATGTACTCAATATTCCAAAGTAATTTTTGTAAGAAAAAATAATCATGTTTTTATCTTCAATCATTTAAATTTTCTTTCGGGTACATATTTTCCTTAATATGATTCCAATAATGCTTATAAAACTATAAAATTATTATTTAATTTAAAGGTATACTAAATTTTACATTCAATAATACCATTTGAGAGTTATCTTTTTATCATTTTCTAAATGTAGTAATTTGGAATTTTTAACAAAAAATGTGAACTGGTATTTTTTTTTAAAACACTACCAGAATGGCCACCCCACCATCATAAATACTCTTTTCCATAAATATTCATTTATAATTATAATTTTAATATGAAAATAAAACTAATTTTGAAAATAATTTGGATGTTTTAGTATTCCAAATAAGTGATTTAAAATAAAAATTTAATTTTCATCAAGAAATACTCTAGTGATCTTTTAAGGGTATTTTTATTTATAACAACCTAATTTGATGTTCCTTATGATTTAACGGGGATAAGATCAAATGATATAATATTAATTATTATTATGAAGTGTTTATATTTATGATGATAAATTTTTATGAAACCAATATCCTTTCAACAGGTTATGATTTGATGATATGATGAGTGATTTATAATATTATGGCTTGCATATATATAGGTTTCATTATCTGAGTTGTGGGCCCATAATTATATGTCCCTCTAATTAATTGAGTAATGAAGGATATATTATTAGATAATATTTATTAGAATTATGAGTGAACCATTTTTAGTAAGCCAATTTTTCTAATATGATTGTCTTTGGAGTGAACCTTGACTATGGAATGATGGAATGGAATGTGAACTCAATCCACTATGATTGTCTGGGTAGTGAAACATGAATAAGGAAATGATTTTTTTTGTGGATTCGAAAAACTTATTTTTTATTCTATAAATATGGTTAAATGGATAATGATTGATTATCAATGGTTAAAAACTCTTATATCCTATGTCATACAATTACGCAAACATTATTCCACATTTCATGATTATGATATTGTGGACACTAATTTTTTTACATGAGAGTGATATTCTTCAAACGAAAATACCTCAATTAATAAATAAATTAAAGTAACCAAGTGTAATTGAGGAAGTATAAAATATTAACTTGTGTGAACCCTACCTGTAAACCAAGAGGTTTGCATAGGCCCCACCTGTGTGGCTCAACATGAGATGCAAAGACCTACATGAGTGCCCTGCATGAGACACATGCATGATGGGCTTGTGTGAATGTCCTCCTTCACCCAACATTTGGAAATTACCTATAAATAAATATTTTATTCTCCTCATTTTAATTTACTGAATGATGAAGAGGCCACTTGAATCCCTATTATCCCATGTCTATTTCCCATGTTCTCTAAACCCTAAAGTAGTCCCTTAAGCTTACAAAATATGGGAACATTTATAGAAATAAGTTAATTGAGGTACCCTATGAACTATAATACAGATAATATTGAGATTAAAAACCCCTAGTTAAAATTAATAGGTCCAAGTACCCTTCCATATGTCAAAACTTGAGTGTTAGTCATCCCATGACACCTTAAGAGACCCATTGGTGCCTTGACAATAACACTCCCATGTTTTGTTCCATAAGTTTTCCACCTTAAAAAGACCACTATAGATCTCCCAATTCTACCTTACTTGAGACCACTTCATCTTATACAAGTCTGTCCCATGTGAAGGAATGTATGCATGCCTAAGACTTACCTGCATGATCTACCCATGCCTCACCAACATGAATCATCCTTTGAGACCCTCTTTCATGCCACCGGTGTAAGGGGACCTCTTTCATTAGACCCCACATATGAGGGGATCCAAGAAAATGACTCCCAAAAACCCACATTTATGTATGATTAGATCACAGGGATCATCAAACTATCCTCTAGATTATACATTCCCTTTCTAATGGATTCCCTTCATTTATCATCACTAATAAGTGGGATCCTCATAGTTTTATCGATTAAAAAATTCCAATGGTAATGAGGAAATCAACTTTAGGGATAAGGACCTGACCCTAGTTTTTTAAATAATAGAGTATACGGGATCATAAAATACCTTCCTCTCTCCCTACCCCATGTAAAAACTCTACACTCATTTATTAGCAGGTGAAGAGTAAAATGAATCAGTAGAGAGTCCATTTATTGATTTTTCTCTCATCTTTCCATTGTAAATCACTCATTGATTAAGACACTATTTTCATGCAGTTCAATACCCAAACCATATCCAATATCTTATAAAGAACATTGTTTTATTTTCTAGATCGTCCACTTCCTCTTTCTTCCCACAGTAAGCATGACTCACATTTCATAGGGGTCATCATCGCTCATGACATCCACATGTTGAAATACCTGTATTATGAAGGGAAACCTTTTCTAGATCATCCATTCACCTTCCATAGGGCCTCCCATTTTGTTTAGGCCCCAAAAATTGTATAACCCCCTAAAAGGACCATATTCCCAATTATGATACCACTTGGACGTCCAGATTTTCAGTCATTCATGGACTTTTTAACGTTATTACCCACCTAGAGGCATATGGGTAGTGAACATGTAATCCCTAACGGTGACACCATTGAGGGGAATGACATACCTTTCCTAGAATACAATCCTTTTCTTGATCTTCCAATCACCTTGAAAATGGACTCTCCATAGTTATAGGCCCTATCTTTCCAAATGATATTGGTTTCAATTCCAATCAAATTGGGATATGTTGGAATCCTCCATAATGTTCAACACAAACACCAAAAAATCTCACTAATATTCAATATACCATATTCTTAATAGGGTAAGATCCAAAATGTAAGGTTACATACCGTCCATGTACCTTAGGCCACAATACCATAAGTCCATAAACAACCCTTTACAAGGAACATTTCTCTTGGTCCTCTTTGACTCATGATGTCAAACTACATGCTTTGGTCCTAATCAGAAAACCTTAAAAGGTATTATGTTTCCCATTATCTGGCACCAAGCTATATGGGTAATAATTTATTTAAAAGGGGTATATAGGAATCAATAAAATAAAAAACTCCCATATTTTTGGATGACAATAAACTCTTTGGTGCCCCATTGTGTGGCATAAAACTAGAATTATGATAATAAATGACATAAGAATATCTAATATATTTAAAAAATTGTTCCACTTATGATGAACCTCATATACATATAGAACATTATAAATAATATAAATTCTAATAATTTTTTATTAATTCAAGGGTGACTCGTTCCATATTTATTACATAACAAAGGATTCACATATTTGTATTAAATTAATAAGAGAGTTCAGAGTAAGAAATAATTACCCAAAAAAGGTGAGATGAGTCTAACCTCCCATAATATCAACCAATGTAATTCCTTTATAGTTTCTTGAGCCATATGAAAATAACCAACAAAATTTGGAAAGTAGGATTATGAAACATCTCAAATAGGGTAACCATTGTGTGTTTCAGGTTCCATGCCTAAGATCTGTTGGAAACTGCACCAAGTAGATGTGGAAATTTTTTTGATTTAAAAGTTATTCAACCACTACCACAAAACAAAATTCTAGTACCACTTTTATTTGGGATGAAACAAATATGGTGAACCTAGCACAGATGCATCACCAAATATGAATGTGTCACCCACATGATAGACCCACTTTTCACTCACAGAAATTTAGTGTGGGCCAAACTTGGATCCAAAATAATTGATCATGAAAGATATTATTTATTGTTATGATAACTTAAATGGGTTTTACTATTTTTATGCATATTTGAATAAATTTCATCCATAACTCCCATTGATAAAAATGGTATCTTACCATTTTAAGAATATATATGCTTCATCTATTTCCAAGGAAGGGTCTGCATCAAATTAGAGGATGTTGTTTCTAACCCAACACCTTGAATGTTGGGTATAAAATGTACAAATTTGAGAGTACTGCCTCAATGTTACTATCCTAAATTTGGAGGCTACATGACAAGACCAAAAACTCATGAATCCACACCCACCATCAAATCTAGAAAGACTATTGGCCTAAAGGTTGGTGGAACTTGTTATCAATTCAAACTATTTTGAGATACTATACATGAAATGAATGATTATATTACTCCTTTATTATAGGGATTTTTCACGGTTTTCACAAATGAACTCATCCAATTAGAACAGGGGTCCCACCAAACTGATCTTACTAGCATTCACCTCCAAAAACGCCACCCAGCAATGAACCCTTAGTATGATGGGGGTGTTTCCCTTAAGATTTCATATTGTATCTATTAAACCAGGTCACTAAAGACAGCCTTCAAAGGGTAGCTTCTAGTCAACAAAGAACATGACATTACCATTATTCTCTCTATAGAATCCCTATTGTCAAATACTGAGGAAATTTTAGAGCATACACACACACCTTCCTCTATCCACCAAGCCTTCCAATCCTAGTTTAGAATAATTTTGAGAAACAATAAAGTGAATCCGAAAAATAGGGGGGATACCCATATATCCACCCCATCACAAGATTGTTGTTGGAATATTCCAATAGAAAATCATTGACAAGGTCCACTCTCCTTCTCTAACCACTAAATAGGTATATATCCCCTTTCTAGCCACTAAATTCAATCATTATATACAAAAAATAATGAATAGATAGACAAAAAATTATTCTCACGTTCTAAAAACATTCTAGGATATATTAAAAATAATATAAGTGGTTGTGGGGTGGACATGAAACTCCATCCCTATAATTGGGGTAACTCGTAAACAAAATATTATTCTCACTATAGATCCATCCATCCAATTTTCCGAAGGCCTTAATTTTTTATTGATTTTGATAATCCACCTTTCAAGGGGTGCGGTGGAACCCTACAAGGCCGATAGGCATAAGTATTACATGGCCCATAGGCCTTATAAGAATTCATTGCCCGTAGACTTCTGACATTACATACATCCCAAACTCACTACTTGGAACTCCTCCTCCCCCGCATCTTCATCGTGAAATCAGCTCTCCACTTTTTCATGGTTGTTCGGCTAGGCATTCCCGTGCATGAACAGGCTTGTCCCAATGGAAATTACATACCCTATCATTCTTGTAATCCGTATTTCTTTTGATGTGGTGAAAGCTCCTTGCTCATACTCCTTGTAGAGCTTGTTCATTGTAGGTTTTCGGGTTTGCATATGCACTTAAGGTGGCCCGATGGCCTTGAGGTGGCCCGAAGGCCTTGAGGTGGCCCGAAGGCCTTACTGACCTAAAGGTCAGAGTGGCCCGAGGACCTTAAAGAACTCAGGGACCAAATGGGTGGCTTGAAGGCCCAAATAGGGGCATATTCCCGACTGCTAAAGTGCCAAACATTGCCTTCTACAGTTCTCGCTATAGTACTGCACAGTTCGCACTATAGTACTGCTACAGTGCTGCTACAATACCTCTTGAAATTATTTCTCCTCTAGGATTTGATCTCGTGTCGCATGGATGCACTTACAGAGTCCTTACCAACCGAGCTAAGGATCATGTGCTCACTATAGATCATACAGAAATCCTTTCTCCCATCTATGATGGTCATGGTCTAAATACTATGACAAATGGACAATCGGATTGGGCCCATACCACTGTTCCAAATGGAGGTCATCATTCTATACCATCGGCCACTCATATAAAGGCATATATCCCTCCATAAATTCTAAAAATACATCAAAAAATTTATAGAAACAAAATAGGATATAGTAAAATGGGACTCCATATATGAAACCCATTATCCCTATAAATATTTTCCAGTCTCCCACAAGAGAGAAACCCAAAAAAAGCCTCATGAATGGTGATTGAAAACTGGACGTCATTCTACAATACCAATCTAGACAATTATGATGTTCTTGAAGCTCTATGATATATATCAACAATGTATTAGGACCCTATTCATTTGTTAACAAATTATAGAAATAGTAGTTGCAATTGAAAAGGTAGTCCCAACAATTGTTCTATAAGAAATTCCATAGGTCTTCCCCGAACATCTTATAGTGAAGGGAATATTCATGTCCACAATATAATTGATCAAAATATCTCATATCCTAATGAGAATTGTGGTTAACCAACTCATGGTTAAAAGCGAAAATTTAAATAATTCCATCCCCTTTTTATAATCCACCAAAAAGGATTTCCCCAGGGTATAGAATATAGGGATTATTCTTCTAGGAATATGTCATTCCATGATGTAATTTACTAAGAAGGTCTTCCATGTAGTTACACTTCAATAATTCAACCTCCCCTTGAGAAATTATCAATGAGAAATCCCAAATATCATGGGACTCTTGCGAAAATGGGTAAAGTCGTGCATGTTGCCTCTACATTGACAAGTTAAATCTGTTATCAACAAGAAGACAACCCAATGAAATATTCATTCTATAAACCACCCGTTGATTGAAATCCATCCACTATAAAAGAGTAAATCTAGTCCAATCATGTTGATTAAAATAAAGTAGTAGGGAAAAATACAACTAGTACTGATCAATTTAAGAAACCTATTCTCCAAGGAAAAGGAAAAAATAATGAGGTGATTGTTGTCTGAGAGATAGATACCATTCATGTTTTATCCTTTAGTAACTCTCCAATATAGCATTCTAGATTCATTGTTGGAATATGTTTCACATTAAATCCTCTAAAAATATGTAATTCTCATCATCACCTAAAAAAATCATTCCTTAATATGAATACCCAAGCCACATCATGGTAAGAAAAGGTATACACTATCAAATAACCCTAAAAACCGCATTGTTACAGGACACCTACAGTGGGAAAATAGAAAGTATCCCTTAAATGTGAATTTATTGATGTATTAAAAGAGTATTCTCAACTTATCCTCGATGCATCATCTGGTATTCATGTCAGAGAATGGGGAGACAACATGGTGTTTCATTTCACCTCAATCCCCATTAACCGATGTCCGCCAAAGGTGAAATCATGTAATTTCATAGCCTTAGGATGAATTTTAGAAATGGGATCTACTCAAAATATATTTTTTGCTTATGAAAAACCATCCCTAAAAGACTCATTAAGACATTGGACCAAAAGAGGTAGATCTTCAAAAAAAACTCATACATCAAACATCTAAAAATATTGTTCAATCCTCCCACTTAAGGGAAAATAATTGTTAGGAAGCACCAATTTCCATTGAATCTAGTGTATTATATGAAAATTGTATGATTTATCCACCATATAAAAAATAATTTTCAACAAAATCAATAGATTAAACGTGTTAGTAATAGCCACTGCAATCCATGAGCAACACCTATCTATAGGGATGTGGGGTTTTTTTGACACAATCATAGAGGTTGAAAAATATTGTTTTTAAAGTTGTGAAAATATCATGGTATCATCAATATCTCATAGTTCTAGGGAATGTTTTTACCTCAATCTATTCCTCAAAATAATTTAGTCTTTTACCATTTAGGGGGAACTATGTAGAATGAATATACCTAGTTTTTCATATCGTGGGACCCAACTTCCCCATTGAGAACATGAAGGATAATAATTAATGGATACATTCATTGAATAACTATTCATGAAATGATTCCAAGAGGAATAGTGAGGGAGTGGAAAAGTCCTTGTGTGAATAAATAAAATAAACCTCTAAATGGTATGATTTCTCAGGGGAATCACCATTATTTATGATGATATCCCTATGATAACTAACCATATTATCATTAATATGATGATAAAATGACTATAATTCATTTGAAATAAATGAACATTATTAGAACCATCCCTGAATATGTTATAGAACACAAGGCATGTACAGAGAAACTTGAGGAGGAGGTTTATCTTCATAATAATTCCCACAATAAAATGATTGATGAAGGTTTAAATCCAAAAACCAACATATTTCTATGAATTTGGGTATTTCCTTTAATACTACACTATGAAGTCCTTAGCACATATTAAACAAATAAAATAGTAATAGTATTGATATATCTCACCCAATTACTGAGGAGTATTAAATATTCAAAACATGAGGGAATATTTTCTCGATGGGAGGAAGAGATGAGGTAGTTGAGAAAATTCAATGTAGAATTACATGGAGGTAACATATCTACTGGATATAAAGTGTCAACCCATACTCCAATCCAACATAACTCAACCAACTCGGTTCATCCCTACAATTGAAATGGAAGAAGAACATATGGTCATGGTGGGGTACCAACGACCAATATATTTATACCCCATGACAGTATGATATTTAGAGATCCCTCCCTTATGTAGAAAGCTAGAGATTGGTTAGATACATTCTCAAATACCAGTCTAGTATGTCTCCCACTTTCAATAAAAGAAAAACTACCACAACTATCTGAAATTGTTATTCCCCTTGATTAGGATATGACCCAACTAGCTATTCTTCCCCAACTCATTGACACAATCAAAACAGTGGAAGATCAATTAGAATTTGAGGAAGGATGATCTATGCCAGTTCAACCCAAGATAAATCCTTACCCAGAATGTTTGGATATAACTCTTCCCTTTTCTAATATTTGGAATCATATGTTCCCAATACTTAATGGTTCAGTGGATCTGGAAAAGAATCTAATTCACTTTATCTATAGGTGTGGCCCCATGATGGGTATCCTTGATTAAAAAATGTGACAAATATTATATGTTTTTTAGTGAATTTATTATGACCATCCTTCACCTGATATAACACTTTATCGGCCAGATCTATCAATGGATTAGATGATATTCACATATAATTCCCCTATCAATTAAAATCTTTTTTTGTAAAAGATAATGTCCTAGATCTATGAAAATGTTTAATGTGAGAATATTAAAGGGTGTCATATTTCATTTATAGGTGGATGTGATTCTATTATTCTCTTAAGATGCATCTTACTCAAGACTATTTGTTGGGTCATTTAATTAAAAAGCATCACGAAGTGATACGAACAATGCTTATACTGATAAAGTACCCAAGTGGAATTCCAAATATTATTTCTCTGGTAAAAATGTTGAAATAATATATTTATTAAAGGAAGGATAATTCTCATCCAAAGTTGATTTCTCAATGATTAAGGATGGGTGGATTCGAGGTCGTAATAGTTTTGGTTAAACTAGCCTCTACGTCATCTCAAACTCCAAACCATCCAACTTCATGCCCAGTAACTCCTCATAAATGGAATGGTTAGTTGTTGTATCATTATATTGATGAAAGGAAATAGATAAAACCCCAAAAATATGGATACTGGAGGAGAAATTTCAATACCTTCTGATATGTGTAGTTTCCTATCAACTTCATAGAAAAATAATAAAAGAACATGTTATCATTATCAGAACCCAAAATACCTAGTATTTTCATCCTTTATGATCACATAAATCATTTACCATTCAAATATTGTTGGGAAACACCATCAAGGGTTGTTTCATTTTAAAATATTTCTTATTAATGATAGATTATTCTAGGCAAGAAAACCTTGGAAAACCAACTTCACCAATATCGTATGTCTATATTACTAGTCTGGAAGATAAATATGAATGTAAAGAAGTTACGAGAAATGATATTTAGATATTAATTGATTGGGTGAATATAAAATCAATCTACCAGAATCATTATATCCACCATGAATAGTTGAAATAACCAACTATTCCCCATGTCTCTTACACTGTGGTAAAGCCAAATTCGACATCACTTAAACCCTATAAATGAAGGTCTTCTAAAAAATTAACATGTCTAGAAAAATAAAAAATAATTATAGGAACATGAATGTATTCCATGGGATATGTTATCTTTTAATCTATTGGACTTCATTCCTTCAGTCCTAAAAACATGTCCACTACCTTACCAAAATGTTCCACAAGATTTGACACACCAGACATAATCATCATTGGATAATGAATTAATATTTGCTTCCATTAATTTTATTCACTTAATGGATCCTATCTTTTAGGATTATTTGGTCTATGAACATGATTTCTCTACCCATGAATGGGGAAATAGAGGAAGAGGCCCTCAGTACTGATGGTACAAGGGAAGGTTTAGTCATGGAAAAACACGGTACACGAACCACATCCCTTCTCAGAATGTCTAAACATCTGAATGTCATTAGAGAGACCTCCCGTGGGTCTAGTAGGACCCATAATCGTCCCCCGCATATTTTGTGGGTCTCCCTAACCTGATAATATTTGAAGATCAATTAGAGGCGGTGTATGTACCTATTTGACCTTGGTTATAAGGCATACCAATTTGGCTATCAAGGATTGGAGTACCTTCATATCTTGATCCAAGGTCTGATATTCTTTTATTAAGTGCATCAGATCTTAAAGATCCAATGAAATAAAAGATTCATGATCGAAAATAAATAAATAATCCTAGAAGTATGATATTTTAAAGTAATTGGCCAGGGAACTCACAAGTTTTTCCTTCATAAATGCTCTAAGTATATTGAAACACCATTAGAAATCCATAATAGAAGATTTTTAGTTCCCTCGGGTGTTAATAGTTGTGTATTAAATCACATAAATATATTGTATGGAGATAGATCCATTGGAATTACGCATGTTATTCTATTTCATGAATCAAAAAAATGTTTCTTTTATAAAAGGACACATCAGACCCTTTTATGTTTCTGGTAGGATAATTAGTGTTGATATTTGTTTCCATTCACTAGTAATGATTCATGATTCAAAATAATTCTAGTTTGAACACTTCATCAATTGTGTTATTGTGAGGCCAAATTTTCCACATACACTATAACAGAACAGAGCTAAAAAATAAGTATGAAAAATCCTATCAGAATAATCAAGCTTAGTGTTCTATATGGGGACCTTGTATTTGACTCAAATTTTTTTGTTATTTAGTAAGATACATCTTTCAAACTTATACTAATAATGCCTTGGTTTCATCACTAAACGACAGTCCCAACTTCACACCACCAATGCCTCTCATATTACATTAATGGTCAAATTGAAAATATCATGGTGATAAAACCCCATTAGAATCTTTCAAACTGATATATATTGATGTGGTGTAATACCGAATGGAATGGAAATTGACTATAGATGATTATTTTCCCGGAATCAAGGTCCCAAATAGTCAAAAAAATGACCCCATAAAATCCTTTAAAATAAATAATCAAAGATAATTTTCTACCCATCCAAAAGATTGAAGATATTTATTGGAATTAATGTGAATATTAAAAAATATTAACTATATCAGTCATGATGACTAATCTTAATAGTTTCAAAAAGGACATTGACTCTCAGGATAGTGGTAAAATCTTAGCTATAAAATGATCACATTCCATCCCTTTTCCTTAATAAGATCTCGACCACATTAGTTGGGTTAAGAAGGATGTCATGTCACATGGGTAGATTAATGATAATCATTATCTTTCCCTATTTTTCCTTTAAGAGAATCATTGAATCCCCAGATTATAATTCAAGTTGTAGGATGCTGATTTTTCTTCTATATGTTAAAATATTGACTCCCCCAAATTATACATCATCACCTAATCCCCTTAAGATTGATGTGGAAAATAAAAAAGAAGAGGATGAACTTAGGGTTACCTCTCCATAATTCTATGAGGGTTTCTCTACCACAATTTAAGAACTCAGACAACAGAACCTGGGTTCAAAGGAGGACTCACAGACCTCATTAATCAGTGTAGAGATGTCTTCCAAAAAACCTGATGAATATAAATTTTTCCAATAGAAACATAAAGATGTGTTCACATGTAATTTCATTGAAATTATAGGTCTCAATTCCAAGGTTTCCTCCCACCACCCTGGATTTATAGAAGACCATCAGTGTTACAAAAAAGTTGTTTGATGGAAGCACCCATCTCACAATGAAAAAACTAAGGCTGAAGTTTACAAACATATCAAGGAAAATTTCATTTGGGAAGTCAAATATCTCAAATGGATGGCCAATATCATTTTGATAATGAAAATGAATTAGAAAATTTTGGGTTTATTGATATCATATATCTCATCCATCATCATCATAATGTTGATTTACAGGTTCTGATCACAAAATTTCTAATCAATGCTATAGTCGTATAAAATTCCCTTTTCTTTATCAATAGATATTCAAGTAAAAGTAAATCAGGATGACCCCTATAGATGAGAATGAAACAACCTTCATATCACCCAAAAGAGTATATTTCTATTGGGTAATTCCCTTTGGATTGAGAAATTATTTCATTGTATACAAATATTCAATGCATCTCATCTTCTAACTACTTTGTAAAAATTTTCAAATTCTACAAGACCATCAGGTGGTTAGTTACTGATAGTTTTTTAACCACATATTTGAACTTTGGACAATATTTAATTAATTTTGGTAGAATTTTCTCATGATGAATACCATTAATTTTGATTTTGTAGTTACCTATGTAATTTTTCTCAATTTTATGGTACACAATCATGGAATCAATTTCAATCTTGAGAAGAAAAACGTGATCATTGGTTTGTTATCACCTCTAAACATTGACTATTTTACAGGATTATATGGATTCATTACATATATTCATCATTTTATATCAACCCTCATAAGAAAGTATTTTCTCTATACCCAGTTGATGAAAAATGGGGGAGCATATCAGCAGACAAAAAAGTATCAAGAGGTATTTGACTATCTCAAGGAATATCATTTTATTCCACTGTTTCTACTGCTACATGTTGATGGGAAACCTCTCATTTTCTATGTGATATCCCAAGATAAATTATTGGGTTATTTTCCCATAAAAATAATTACAATGGGAATGAAAACAACCACTATAATATTATTCAAACTATTCTTGATAAAAAGACTCATTATTCTGATATTGAGGGGAGAAAACCCAAATTAAACTTCATATTTCAAAAAATGAGGCACTACCTACTATATGAAGAGGTCAATTTTGTATTTCATAAAAAATCAGTGAAATAAATTCCTAGTCTTCTTATGATTAATGGTAATTTGGAATGGTGGGAGGTCATCCTGCATATGTTCAACATTCAGTTCATGCCTCATAAGATGGTACAAGAGCAATATTTAATTGAAATCATTATAGAGTATCCCACATAAAAAACAACATTGGTAAATAAATAATTTACTGATGAAGATTTCATATTTATTCAAGAGGTCCCTAGATGTAGGATATGTATTTTTGTGGCACATCTAGAAACAAAATTTTGAATGGAATGGAAGATCCCAAGCTCAATAAAGTTGTCACGACCCGTCCTCAGGGCTCGTGCTGTGAGTACCCCAAGCCCGCCTTCCATAGGCCAGGGGCTGGCGACTAGGACCAAAGTCGTAAATCCCGATAACTGGGAAGGAATTGCCATTATAAAAGTAAACTAAACACCACAGAGTACAAGAAGAAGTAAACAATAAGTACAAAAGAAGTGATGAAAAGGAAAAGGGCCAGAATACAAACCCAACTGAAATGTACAGCTACAACTGAATGGAAGTACAACAGAAAAAGACAACAGCTGGAAGAAAGGAAGCAGCTCCTGGGTCATCCTCCTCGGATCCTACCTGAAGAGTAGGTACAGATAGCGCAGCTCCTGGATCGTCCACCATGGATCGTACCTATACGGTAGGTAAAGATAACCTCTAAAACGCTCTTGCCCATCAATCTTCTCCGAGAATCGTCTCGCTGTGAAGTCCACCTCCTGATACTGACTCGTCGTGAGGACCACCTCCGCGTATCGTCCAGTCTTCGAACACTCAGCCTCTGTCAGCACTACCCGTCGTCTGCAACCAACACAACGAGATGCAGGCAAAGCCCATGTAGGGGTGAGTATTAAAATACTCAGTAGAGACCCCGAGACCCTCAAGGTCTCACTAAAACCAACAAGGATAACCACAAAGAAGATCTCAACAGATAACCTCTACTTAGGTATATGCCCATACATATACCTAAGTTATCAAGTAACCCATCTCAATCATGAGGAAACACAAATATTATGAAATCAGTTGATAACCACTACCCAGGTATATGCCCATACATATACCTAAGTTATCAAGTGACCCATATCAATCATGAGGTAAACACAATGGTCATAGACTTAGCTCAAACGAGGATTTTCATTATCGAAACTGTGACAGCTGAAGAGTTCCGTCTCTGGGAGTACAGTGATCATGTCATGTCTCTGAGGTACTTCTCACCAACCTATGACTGTTGAGGTACTCCTCTTGTTGAGTACCGCGGGTCTTCCACCTCGCACAGTAGTGCTCCTTCACCATGGGTCTTCCACCTCACACAGTAGTGCTCCCCCTCATAGCCTACAGAGGTACTCCTCCTGTCGAGTATCGTGGGTCTGCCACCTCACACAGTAGTGCTCCTCCACCATGGGTCTTCCACCTCACAATGTAGTGCTCCCCACTGGGCTATGCTAGTCACTCCAAATCGAATCAGACAAGCAGTCATCAGGTCACAGCCAGCTACACGGTCTCCGTACTCCTTACGCTCGTCTATGGTAGGGTCCGCTCCACGAGCTACTAGTAGATACTCCAAGTATCTCAAAGTCTCATTAAGAAGTATCTCAATGTACTGCCTCGTCATAGGGGTCTCAACGCAACAGACAGCGCGTCAATCGGACGCCTGGTCTATGAGTTACTAGCCTTTTCGTCCCCGGGGCCCGGTTGGTTTCGTGTGTGAACCAACACGGCCGTATCTCAACTGTACCCCGAACTCTCATAGGTTATACTCATAGGGACCTTTTCTCAACGTGATCACCAATGCCGCGGACGGTTCGTCAAATGGACGTCCAGTCTGAAAGTTATTAGCTTTTCCGTTCCAGGGGCCCGGTTGGATTTTGGGTACAATCCAACCTAGACACACTGCAACTGCAACAAAAACTCAGGAGAAGTATGCCAAAAGTTCCGTCTCATCAAGAGGAATCCAACAAAGTCGACGGTATGTCAATCGGACGTCCAGAGCTCAAGATATAAGTGTTTCCGCTTCGAGGGCCCGGTTGGTTTCAAGTTCGAACCAACTCGGCAGTACATCAAATGACACTGGTTAATTAAACCGGTCACACCGTTGCGATCCATACGAAAAAAACATACGAGATGGACTACCCATTGGTCCAAAACGGATAGCTGGTGAAAAAGTTTCATTTCACCACAACACACATGAACTGGGCCTCATGGGGCCCGCACCTCGACCCCGACTTAAATATTCAAAATTGGACCTGAAACATCCGTCTTAATTCCAGGGTCGCAACCTCGCAGACGGTTCGACATTCCGACACCGTATGAGAGAGATATGTCTGAAACAAGATCCCGTAATAATAATAATATTATTATTCGGTGTTTCGTGGGCCCGAGCCATGAACCCGAATTTAGTATTCAACATTAGACTTGAATCGACCGTATTGATGTCAGGATTACATCGCCACTGACGGAAAGCCAATCGGACGTCGCACGCATGAGTTATGGCGGGTCAAAGATTTAATAATAATATTAAATCTATTATGTACGAGCGTTTCGGGTACCCGATCCAAAAACCTGAAATGGACATCCAATATTGGACTCATAAATTCCGTCTCGAAGTCAGGGTCGTACTGCCACTAACCGTTCGTGAAACCGAGGTCGTACGAAGAAGATACCGTCAAAATACGATTTTCCCAACGAAAATAATAAAAACATTATTATATTATTTTTATTTTTATTTTAATTTAATTCTTAACATAACACACCCAAAAGCCACGCACCACCACCCAAATTAGCGCCTCCTCTTCTTTACGCATGGCCACCACCTTTGGCTGCCCGCCAGCTGCGCCTCCAGATCCTTCCGCACTCCATTCCGACTTCAATTTAACTCGAAAAAAGATACGAACACATACCCTTGATCCTCGGGTCGAGATCTTCGCGTCTGTATGTCGCGCTCAGGGAAAAATTGAGTTTCCAGCGTCAATAAATATTTGGACGCCTCCTTCCGCGAGCCATTGCGGCTTCGTTCCAAGCCCAAAAAATTAAACGATCGCATATTTGTGATCCTTGCTTCGAGGGCTTCGCATCCATATATTGCGCTCAACAAAACTCTGTGTTTCCAACGTCAATAAATATTTGCACATTAAAGAACGCACGAAGAACACGTGAAGAATAAAAAGAAAACGAAGAATGGTTTATGTGTAGTATGATGACCATGTTCATTTCGTCATCATCATCGTGAATTTAAGATATGAAGAATCAATAAAACGAATTCAATCATATATAAAAACCCCTACCTCGAAATTGACGTCGCACGACGTCGAGTCGCAGAAGTCGAACGTTGCGGTAGAATGGTGACGATTTCGTCGTTGTTGAAGGAGGAGTAGTTGTTGTAGACGATTCTCCTCACTAACGGTGTCTTCTCCCTTGATGCGGAGGATGAAGAAGAGTTGAAGGCGTGAAGCATTCTTCGCCGGGAGAAGATGTTCCTCATTGGATGGTCGAAGATCTTAGTTTCAAGAGGTGAACACCCTTCTCAATTTCACTAGAGCTTCCCCCAAAATCCCAACACAACAAGTTCCAAAATAATATAATGGACAAGCTATTATTCTATTCACCCAAGTTATTAAAAATTCAAACAAATTAATTAATTAATTAAATAGTTAGATTTCATTGATTAACATGTGTTGGCAACATTAAAGTGGAAGAGAGAGGGAGAGGAAGAGTTTCCACAATTAATTACAAGGGGAGTTAAAGAGGGGTTTCAAGGTGTTGAGGGAATGTGAAAAGTTTGGGGCTCGTGTGGGATCCACCAACCTTAGATATTTTTCCATGGGAAGTTAGGTGGGGTGTGAGACCCACCTCCAACTTCCTTTTAGAGGGAAAAACCTCCACTTAAATAAAATTGTTTCACAATAATTATATTTAATTGGTATTGAATCCCCAATTTTTAACTACCACATACGTCAAAACACAACTTAGGTAAAGGTCTCCTTAAGTGAATACTAGCGCCGCGAGTTCATCGGTGCCCTCGGATTTCAATTCCGAGCACCGGTTTAGAAGATAGAAAAACCCGCTCGTTCGTTCACAGAACGTACCCGAAAAAAAGTTCGGAAAATTATTATCAGTCACCCTCGACCCGCACCGGTCAAGGTTAGGCTATTCCTAAGTGAAACACGCCCCAAAGAATCCAAAGGTACTCTCGGATTTTCAATCCGAGTTACCGTTTAAAAGATACGAATTTTACAATAAAATAATTGTCTTTTAATTATTTTATTTGCGTCCAAAAACTAACTTTTTCTGGTGGCCCGCGCCGGCCAAAGTTAGTATCTGGTTAAATAAATCATGCCCTCACGATTTCATCGGTTGTCTCAGATTTTTAATTCGAGCTACCTTTTGTGAGTTATAAGCATTTGAAAAATAAAATAATTTATTTAATTATTTTATTTACGGTTCTGCCATTTTTTAAATTTCTCACAGGAGGCCCGCGCTGACTAAACATAAGTCGCACCTAGGGTAAACCTGCCATCCTGAGCACAATGGTACCCTCAAATTTCTGATCCGAGCAACCGTTCAAGAGTTACACCACTTTTCAGGAAAACTGCTTACGCGCGTTAATTTAAGTTTAAAAAAACTTCAGAAAATTATTTCGAGCACACCGGGCCTCAGAATTAGGTGCCGTCTGAAACCGTGCACTCAAAAAATTCCAAAGAAATTAAGAAAAAAATTTCCTTGAAATTTCCGGGTCTTTACATTACTCCCACCTCAGGGCTTTACGTCCCTGTAAAGCTTCAACACACACTAGGAGAAACAAAAGGTGGAAATGAGCACGAATCTATGCCTTCCACTTCCATTTTCTCTCCTGGAGGTTCTTGTGTTGTCTGGGGTTTCCTTTTTGCCAACCAAGGAAAACCCATCCCATCATTGTAAGTAAACCACAACCTTTTTTCCTAATACCGTCAATCTGTGTATGAACTGTGATTGCCCAGTCCATACCCAAACTAGCGTCGTAAAGCCTCGACGCTGTCACCAGGAGGTTCCAACCGAAACTCTCGCCTCAAGGGTCAGATCACACCTATCGGTGTAAGTGTGTTTATCTAGTCTCCTCTCAGAGGTATCTCCAGACGTGAGGGTCAAGTCAACGGCTTAACCGGAAACTCTAGGTCTAGGACTAGATTCATGGAAGGAAGGGATGATTCGTATCGATGTCTGTGGCTACAGAAGCTAGTAGAAGACAAATTCCACACTTTGAATCATCCTTAGAGCCCTTTCGGTCGCACTCCTTGACCGCATGCAGCTACTCTCTTCCCCTGCCCTTCAGCTCCCTGAGCCTGGAGGGGACAACAAAGGCAGGGGTTGTAACATGTTGAAATGTACACCACCCCATGCTGCTCTCCTAGCTCTGCCTCCATGTCTGCTACTCTGCAGATTTATCTATCCTTAACATTTCCTCTTCTTGAAACATTTTCATGCCCAAGTCTCTGAGACTGGCACCAGCTCACTGCGTTCCAACTTCTAACATTCTCTAGCTATATTCATTCAGCCAAAGAACATTCAACCTCAAGGTTCTCTCTAGAACCCTAACGTGAGTAGGAATGCATAGAGGAAAAAAAGTTTTGGCTCGAATATCCTTAAACACACCATGATCAGAGGACCGATCTCTATAGCACTGATCGAATCATATTCATCGAGTACCCGGAATGTTCGGTACGCCTCGATGAATTTTCTGCTACCGACACGTCGTCCTGTCAAAGCTGTATAAGATCTAGAAAAATCTCAGCCACCTCCTCAAGCCAGTCCTCAGCCACCTGTGAGTCAGGTTTTCCTCAGAACTTGAGGGTATCTGATGTTGGTACACGTATAAGGCATTAATCCTACATGTGTCACCTACCGGTACCGCCGGTTGTAACTGTTGACCAACAGGTAGTGATGTATAGCTGACACACTACCCGAAGACACTATCTCAGGCATCGGTCCACGTACCGAAGCCTCATCACTATACAGACCATCCTCATGGTCATTACTAGAAAACACTAGTGGCCAAGTCCACCATCCACTCCACTGGTGTCTCAGCTAGGCAGAAAACTCTAGCAATCACCTCCAGCCAGTCCTCTACTGTCTGGGAATCTGCCTCACCTCATAACCTCGAAGGCCTCTACTGCTGGAACTCGTGCAACACACTCTTCCAGCGTGCACAGTTCGCTAGTATAGCTGCTGGCATCTGCTTCCCAACAGGTGGTGGTGCTGCTGGTACACCACCCGAGGGTGCCAACATAGTAAAAACGGCCCCACACCGGTGCCTCGTCGCTCGATGGTCCACCATCGAGTACAATCTCAGAACTCCAACTGACTGTCTGCGTAGAGACATCCTGAACAGATAAAACACGGTCAAACGATTTATACCTGGTGAGCTGACCTGGTTTGAGCTGACTTTAAAACTCTTGGAAACACACACGCAATCAGCATTTTCTTGCACAAAGTCAGAAATCAGTAGTCAGGGTCCTGATGTACGGATACATTGGCCACCGCACCAACACTGGACTCCCTGACCTGAAAACCACACTTCGTACCCTTAAAACTATTGCTTCATAAAAATGGAATATCAGAGTTATGAGTTCTGCGGTAGAACCGACTCCTCTTATACCAATCTGTCACGACCCGTCCTCGGGGCTCATGTCGTGACTACCCCAAGCCTGCCTTCCATAGGCCAGGGGCTGGCGACTAGCACCAAAGGCATAAATCCCGATAACTGGGAAGACATTTCCTTTATAAAAGTAAACTAAACACCACATAGTACAAGCGGAAGTAAACACTAAGTAAAAAAGAAGTGATGAAAAGGAAAAGGGCCAGAATACAAACCCAACTGAAAAGTACAGCTACAACTGAATGGAAGTACAACAGAAAAAGACAACAGCTGGAAGAAAGGAAGCAGCTCCTGGGTCATCCTCCTCGGATCCTACCTGAAGGGTAGGTACAGATAGCGCATCTCTTGGATCGTCCACCACGGATCCTACCAGAACGGTAGGTAAAGATAGACTCCAAAACTCTCTTGCCCGTCAATCTCCTCCGAGAATCGTCTCGCTGTGAAGTCCACCTCCTGATACTGACTCGTCGTGAGTTCCACCTCCAGGTATCGTCCAGTCTTCGAACACTCGGCCTCCGTCAGCACTGCCCGTCATCTGCAACCAACAAAACGAGATGCGGGCAAAGCCCGTGCAGGGGTGATTATAACGATACTCAGTAGGGACCCCGAGACCCTCAAGGTCTCACTAAAACCAACAAGGATACCCACAAAGAAGATCTCAACAGATAAACTCTACTTAGGTATATGCCCATACATATACCAATGTTATCAAGTAACCCATCTCAATCATGAGGGAACACAAAGATTATGAAATCAACGGATAACCACTACCCAGGTATATACTCATACATATACATAAGTTATCAAGTGACCCATCTCAATCATGAGGTAAACACAATGGTCACAGACTCAGCTCAAACGAGGATTTTCATTATCGAAACCGTAACTGCTGAAGAGCTCCATCTCTGGGAGTACAGTGATCATGTCAAGTCTATGAGGTACTGCTCACCAACCTATGACTGCTGAGGTACTCCTCCTATCGAGTACCGTGGGTCTTCCACCTCACACAGTAGTGCTCCTCCGCCATAGGTCTACCACCTCACACAGTAGTGCTCCCCCTCATAGACTACAGAGGTACTCCTCATGTCGAGTACCGCGGGTCTGCCACCTCACATAGTAGCGCTCCTCCGCCATGGGTTTTCCACTTCACAAAGTAGTGCTCCCCACTGGGCTATGCTATTCACTCCTAATCGAATTGGACAAGCAGTCATCAGGTCACAGCCAGCTACACGGTCTTCGTACTCCGTACGCTCGTATCCGGGAGGGTCCGCTCCACGAGCTACTAGTAGATACTCCATGTATATCAAATTCCCACTAAGAAGTATCTCAAAGTACCACCTCATCATAGGGGTCTCAACGCAATAGACAGCGCGTCAATCGGACGCCAGGTCTGTGAGTTACTATCCCTTTCGTCCCCGGGCTCCGGTTGGTTTCGTGTGTGAACCAACACGGCCGTATCTCAACTATACCCTGGACTCTCATAGGGTATACTCATAGAATCTGTTTCTCAACGTGATCACCAATGTCGCTGACGGTTCGTCAAACAGACGACCAGTCTGAAAGTTATCAGCTTTTCCGTTCTAGGGGCCCGGTTGGATTTCTGGTACAATCCATCCCGGACACTATGCAACTGCAACCAAAACTCAGGATAAGTATGCCAAAAGTTCCATCTTATCAAGAGGAATCCAACAAAGTCGACGGTACGTCAATCAGACGTCTGGAGCTCATGATATAAGCATTTCCGCTCCGAGGGCCCGGTTGGTTTTAGGTTCGAACCAACCTGGAAGTACTTCAAATGACACTGGTTAATTAAACCGGTCACACCATTGCGATCCATACGAAAAAACACACGAGATGGACTACCCATTGGTCCAAAACGGATAGCCGGTGAAAAAGTTGCATTTCACCGCAACACGCGTGAACCGGGCCTCGTGGGGCCCGCGCCTCGACCCCGACTTAAATATCCATAATTGGTCCTGAAACATCTGTCTTAATTTTAGGGTCGCAACCTCGCAGACGGTTCGACATTCCAACACCGTATGAGAGAGATATGTCCGAAACAAGATCCCGTAATAATAATAATATTATTATTCGGTGTTTCGTGGGCCCGAGCCATGAACCCGAATTTAGTATTCAACATTAGACTTGAATAGACCGTATTGATGTCAGGATTACATCACCACTTACGGCAAGCCAATCGGACGTCGCACGCATGAGTTATGGTCGGTCAAAGATTTAATAATAATATTAAATCTATTATGTACGAGCGTTTCGGGTACTCGATCAAAAAACCCGAAAAGGACATCCAATATTGGACTCATAAATTCCGTCTCGAAGTCAGGGTCACACTGCCACTAACGGTTCGTGAAACCGAGGTTTCACGAAGAAGATACCGTCAAAATACAGGTTTCCCAACGAAAATAATAACAACATTATTATATTATTATTATTATTAATTTAATTTAATTCTTAACATAACACACCCAAAAGCCACGCACCACCACCCAAACTAGCGCCTCCTCTTCTTTACGCATGGCCACCACCTTTGGCTTCCCGCCAGCTGCGCCTCCAGATCCTTCCGCACTCCATTCCAACTTCAATTTAACTCGGAAAAAAGATACAAACGCATATCCTTGATCCTCGGGTCGATATCTTCGCGTCTGTATGTCGCGCTCAGGGAAACATTTAGTTTCCAACGTCAATAAATATTTGGACGCCTCCTTCCGCGAACCATTGCGGCTTCGTTCCAAGCCCGAAAAATTAAACGATCGCATATTTGTGATCCTTCCGTCGAGGGCTTCACATCCATATATTGCGCTCAACAAAACTCCGTCTTTCCAGCATCAATAAATATTTGGACATTGAAGAACGCATGAAGAACACGTGAAGAATAAAAAGAAAAAGGAGAATGGTTTATGTGCGGGACAATGACCATGTTCATTTGGTCATCATCATTGTGAATTTAAGATATGATGAATCAATAAAACGAATTAAATCATATATAAAAACCCCTATCTCGAAATTGACGCCGCACGTCATCGAGTCACGGAAGTCGAACGTCGCGGTAGAATGGTGTTGATTCCGTCGTTGTCGAAAGAGGAGTCATTGTTGTAGACGATGCTCCTCACTAACGGTGTCTTCTCCCTTGACGCAGAGGAAGAAGAAGAGTTGAAGGCGTGAAACAATCTTCACCGGGAGAAGATGTTCCTCATTGGATGGTCGATGTTCTTAGTTTTAAGAGGCTAACACCCTTCTCAATTTCACTAAGTATTCCCCAAAATCCCAACACAACAAGTGACAAAATAATATAATGGCCAAGCTTTTATTTTATTGACCCAAGTTATTCAAAATTCAAACAACTTAATTAATTTATTAAATAGTTAGAATTCATTGATTAACATGTGTTGGCAACATTAAAGTGGAATGGAGAGGGAGAGGAAGAGTTTCCGCAATTAATTACAAGCGGAGTTAAAGAGGGGTTTCAAGGTGTTGAGGGAATGTGAAAATTTTGGAGCTCGTGTGGGATCCACCAACCTTAGATATTTTTCCATGGGAAGTTAGGTGGGGTGTGAGACCCACCTCCAACTTCCTTTTAGAGGAAAAAACGTCCACTTAAATAAAATTGTTTCACAACAATTATATTTAATTCGTATTGAATCCCCAATTTTAAACTACCACATACGTCAAAATGCAACTGTGGTAAAGGTCCCCTTAAGCGAATACTGGCATCGTGAGTTCATCAGTGCCCTCGGATTTCAATTCCGAGGACTGGTTTAAAAGATAGAAAACCCTCTCGTTCGTTCACTGAACGTACCCGAAAAAAATGTTCGGAAAATTATTATCAGTCACGCTCGACCCGCACCGGTCATTGTTAGGCTCTGCCTAAGTGAAACACACCACAATGAATCCAATGGTACTCTCGGATTTTCAATCCGAGTTACCGTTTAAATGATACAAATTTTACAATAAAATAATTTTCTTTTAACTATTTTCATTGCGGCCAAAAACTAACTTTTTTTGGTGGCCCGCGTCGGCCAAAGTTTGTATCTTCTAAAATAAATCATTCCCACACGAGTTCAGTGGTTGTCTCAGATTTTTAATCCGAGCTACCGTTTGTGAGTTATAAGCATTTGAAAAATAAAATAATTTATTTAATTATTTTATTTATGGTTATGCCATTTTTGGAATTTCTCACAGGAGGCCCGCGCCGACTAAACATAAGTCACGCCTAGGGTAAACCTGCCATCCTGAGCCTAATGGTGCCCTCAGATTTCTGATCCAAGAAACCGTTCAAGAGTTACTCCACTTTTTCAGGAAAACTGCTTACGCGCGTTAATTTAAGCTTAACAAAACTTCGAAAAATTATTCCGGGCACACCGGGCCTCAGAATCAGGTGCCGTATGAAACTGGGCACTCACAAAATTCCAAAGAAATTAAGAAGAAAATTTCCTTGAAATTTTTGGGTCTTTACAAAAGTTGTGTTGGGATTCATCCTCACCTCCCCAGAAAAGGATGACCCACCATACCCCTTCATATTGTCAAAAGGATTCCCATATAATGAGGTATAGTATTAGTCCCTCATCACTTGACTATAACTGGAACATAAAATTATAGTGGGTAACATGAAGGTAAAATGTGATTCAGAGTTGGTAATCAAATCAAACAATAGTGATTATTCCAATTGAAAGGAGGATCGTTTCCCCCTTATTGACTATGTATGGGGACTAATTGAAAAAATTAAACTTGTTGTGGAAAATTAATCACATCCCAAGATCCCAAAATTACCTAGAAGATTCATTAGAAAAAGCAGCAATGTATTTGGTTGTTTGAGATCGGGATGAAATAGTCATCAACATTATGAACTACAAAATGGTGTCCCCCTTGGTTTATGTCAACCAGAAAGAAATCATTGATGATAATTCCATAAATGACGTAGAAAAAACTATGATTGGATGGATAATTCCCATTATTAGTCATCTTAAAAATGGATTTATATCATTATACAAAGATGGAAAAGACTTAAACTGACAGCAACCGACCTAGTCCACTCTTTTTGATACCCCAAATCACCAGAAAGTACTCTATAAACAAGGCTTCAATGGATTACTTCTGAGGATCCTTGATGAAGTAGATACTTTTTATATCAAGGATGAAGTGCATATATGGGTCTATGGTTCCCACTATTTAAGATCCAAGAATTCCTATAAATCCTAAGGATTCGATAATTCCGGCATTCAATGAAGCGTGATTTCACAATATTCACCAAAGAGTTCTACTATTTTGATGTTCACACAAACATCATCCATAAAGACCCATAGTTTCTACACATATCAATATAATCTAGGACATTCACCAAATAAGGAATAGATTATTTAGGTCTACATACTCTAGTTATGAATAATAAATTCAAGTACATCCACACTACTACCTACTTATTCTCAAAATTGGTGGAAGTAAAACCACTAAAAATGTTAGGACCAAAATATTTTTCCTCTTCATGAAATCCAATTTCATTAACAGATTTGGTATCCCATATATGGAACAGATTTATAATGAAGCAAATTTCAATTCTATTGAGGTGAAGATGCTATATTTGTAGTATATTATCAAACAAAACTATTTGTCTCACTATCATGAAGTAGATAATGGAATGATAGAGGGTTTAAAAAGACCTTATCAAACATACTCCATAATATGGTGAAAAAATATAAAAATTATTGCCCTAAAAGTCACATGTATTCCTTTTGGTCTTTTTAGACTACAAACTACACTGCCACATAAGTGACCTTGTATTAGTTGGTATACAGGACAGAAGTAGTCTTTCCCATTTAGTTCTAATTTCCCTGAATTCAAGTTTTCATATATGATTATCTATCCATATATAACAAATCAAAAAACTAGTAAGATGGATTGGAAAAAATTGATGGTAAAAGACTTGAAACAATGAGTCCCTTGGGGGTCCCCCAAAATATGAGAGCACGAAATTTTAACAAGAATGTTTTTCTCTTTTCATTCCTCTAATGGGAACTACTTTGGGTTCTCAGAAACCCAATGATACCAAGGAAGAAACCTCCATATTTTAATCCAAATTAGGAGGTTCCATATTGTATACACAATTTCCACTCTAATAGATCTTATTCTTTGATTTGGATGGATGGAGATGTATTTATGGCCCCTACCAATGAAATGTTTCTAAAGAATTATTATTTTTAATCATAAAACATATTCATCGATAAATGAACATAAAATTCAAAAAAAAATTCCTTATTTCATAAACTAAAAAAGAATGATATATGGTTTTTTCATACAAACTAAAACTAAAAGGAACCAAAGTCCAAGATGTAAAACTCTAAACTAAATATCCTATCATATTCATCACAAGACAATAAACTATATAACAATTTACATTCCAAATAACATAAAATTGCATGGTTTACGCCCTTTTTTAATGATGAAAAACTATATAAAATTTTTATCTATGCTTGAACAAATCACAATACTTCATGATGGTACCTCTCCAGACCCCCTTATTCCATAACTATGTGTGACTTCATTCTCATATCATTGAAATACAAAGTGACACCAAAACATCAAGTCTAAGGCCTAGCTATAACGTGTTGGAAATTACCCCTCTCCTATATATACCTAAAAATATATGCAAGAAAATTTCTAATATATGGAAAATATTGATAAAAATACTAACCATGTGATTGGAAACATTCTTTCCACACATCATACTCTTTGTCCTATAGAAATTAGGATCTCCATAAACTCACCTTGGACATTGGTGAGAGTATGTATGATTTTTGAGAAATCATATACTCAAACATGCATTGATACACCCTAGTATGGTATTTCATAAACCTCACTCAAAAGACCAATAAACCAAATCCACATTCATCCACAAGAGAAACATATTCTATCTTCCCAAGCATTGAGATGATAATGTTGGAAACCTCTTTTCGAACATTGTTTGTGGTCACCCCTTGCATTCTTGTTCCACACTAATCCTCCTAACTTGAGAACCCCCAAGATTGTGGTTTAAAATATCCTTATTCACATCTAATTTGTGTTGAAACATCCTAAGACTAATAAAACATGTGTTCCTCATTATTCCCATAATTATGGCCTTAGTCATATGACCTAAAAATAAATAACATTGTAGTCTGAGTTGTATGAAACTAAAATACATAGTCTAACATCCTAGTGAAAATATGTTACACTATAAAAAAATTTCCTTATTATATGATGAAAAATACATGGTTCAATTTTTTTTCAAATGGTAAAACTACATAACATTTCAGTTTTTTTGGTAGATCACAATACTTGGTGGCAACCCCTCACCAAACCCAAATTCTAGAACTACGTGTGACTTGATTCTCATATCAATGAGATACCTAGTGAATCCTAGACTTCATGTCTTTGTCCTAGCCAACATTTTATGTGTAATTTTCTCTCTATTGTATATAAACAAAAATATATGTAGGGAAGTTCATGCTTTATGATAAAAGTCGGTCCAAATGTTTCTTTTATGCTCAAACACATTCCTTCATCATGTCATTATATTTGTCTTTGGAAAATTTGGATCTCCATAAAATCCACTTTTCCATCAGTGACACTATTTCTAATTTATGAGGATACCTATACTCAACTATGCATTGATGAACCCCAGTCAGGAATTGTATAAGGCTCCCTCAAAAGGTATATCAACCGAAGACATATTTTTTCCTCTGGAGAAAAATATTCTATCTATGTAATCCTTGAAAACATCATGCTAGAAATAGTTTTTCAACAATGTTCTATGGTCACCCATTGGGTTCTTGTCAAATATCACTCCTCTTGAATAGAAAACCTATAGTATCATGATTTAAAATTTACTTATTCATAACCTAAGTGTTTCGTAACATCCATAGTCTTATAATCCCTATGTCTCTAACTATTTCCGTACATATGGTTTAATCCATATGACATAAAACTATAAGACACCATTTTCCTTAACGAATGATGATAAATTTCATGGATAATGTCCCTAGTATTTGAGATTAGGATTCTATAAGAACTAATTGTGACTTTATTATCACCCTACGAGATACATAGGGACACCCATATCCTATATCATGGTCTATCCACCGTAAGTTCAAAATTCTTTTATCCATTCCGTTAATCACCTCTTTGTTGTGAAATAAACCTTTTTCCACTCCATGTAAAAAATACTAATAATAGATCATGTAGGATTGTGAATTTGGGTAAGGGAATATAAACATGATAAAGACATATCAGTTCATGTCATGGTTTTCATGGTCCTAGATGAATGAATTTAAAAGGAACACCGAAATACTTTACTAAAGGGTTATAAACTACATGGTTGAAATCTCAAGCATGAAATAAAATTTAACATTTCTATGGAACTTTCTCAAGAGGAATGTTATCCTATATATTTTCTCTCCCACTACCCCTCTATACTAGAACTACATGTTCCTTGACTCTTTCTTTGAGGACATACATACTGATTCCAATATCCAACTTCCCTATATAACTGCAAAATAAAAATTCTCTCACTCTCCTATGTATGAGAAAAAAATATAAAAGAGGGTCTTATATGAGGAATCACCCTATTCACGAGATTTTATTCAAGGAAAAAATGACTCATCTCCGCATTATAATTCAATCAGTGTGGGGAATCTATTCTACAACAACATGTGGATCGATTCTCACTTTGATGTGATATGTAGCAATGCCCAAATCCTATGTCAGGGGACCATATGCAATATAAAAAACCCTCCCAGAATATGGTTCATTGCTAAATATGAAACATTTATAACCATTATTAGGTGTTATTGACATGAAATAATTCTTCTATACTTAGTGAATTTATGTTTACGTATCAAACTTTATGTTTGGGGAAATCTGAATCTCCATAATATTTTCCCCAACCATTGGTGATAGAATGTATGATTCTTTTGGACACCATTGTTAGGATTATACATTGATATACCCTTGCCTATATTTTCATAAGTTTCCATTAAATAGAATATCATCCACATAAACATTATACCTTAAGATAAATATCTTCTATCCTTATAAGACCTTAAAATTTTATACTCAAAACCAATTTTCAAAAAATGTCCACGATCATTCCATTCATACCTATCCCATATCAATTTTCAGATACAAAATCATCCATATTTCAAAAAACTATTGTCACGACCTGTCATCGGGGCCCGTGCCGTGACTACCCCAAGCACGCCTTCCATAGGCCAAGGGCTGGTGACAAGCACCGAGGCGTAAATCCCGGAAAAAGGGAAGGCATTGCCTTTGTAAAGTAAACCACAAACACCACAGAGCAAGCATGCAGAAGTAAACACTATGTAACAATGGGTACAACAGTAAGTGCGGATAGTAAGTGGGCCAGAATACAAACCCAAACTGAATGTAAAGTACAACTCGAAATGGAAAACAAAAACTGAAAAGTAAAGCCGCAACGTCGAGCCGTCCACTGGAAGTCCCACCTGAAGGGTGGGTACAGATAGCCTCCACTACTCCTCGGGTCCAGCCGACCGCTCCGAGTATGTCCCACCTAGTGGTCCACCTCCAGGTATCGTCCTGCTCTGCATGCCTCAACCACGATCAGCGATGTCCGTCATCTACAACCAACACAACGTAGTGCGAGTATAGACCATGCAGGGGTGAGTTTAAGCTACTCAGTAGGGACCCCGAGACCCTTGAAGGTCTCCCAGAATCCAAAATGGATAATCCACAAAGGAAAGATACAATCACGAAGTAACATCTGACATGGTTTAGGTATATGCCCATAAATATACCTAAGTCATCAATTCTCGTTCGGCTCCAACATCCGAGCCCAAGTACAACCCAGTCCACACAGGAAAGAAAAACGTAAATCCACACAGGATAGCTCAACACAATCCACATAGGAAAGCAAAACAGGATTCAGCTCACACAGGTATACTTCTTCGAATGACGATAGAGATGATCACTAATCCATCTAAGTCGTCAGACCCACAAAGGATCGATAGGTACTAACCCCCGCAATGACCCACAAAGGATTGATAGGAAAATAACCCCCGCAATGACCCACACAGGATCGGACCCACACAGGATCTGTATACGCTAGCTCACACAGAACCGCTGAGCACTGACCCACACAGGATCGGACCCACACAGGATCGGTAGCACTGATCCACATAGGATCGCTAGGTGCTATATTCGTTGTCGTCGAATCCACTAAGGATCTCTGTACAGTCGTCGTCGTCACAGTAGCAGTCGCAGCCAGCTCTAGGGTTCCCGCACACAGCAAGATCATTCGAGAGGGTCCGCTCCACAAGCCGAGAGGCTGATACATCAACTAACAAATAGTCTAGAGTTGATGTATCCAAAAGTTCCGTATCATCAATAGGAACTCAACATCGTAGACGGCGCGTCGATCGGACGCCCGGTCTGAGAGTTATTGGCTATTTCGTCCTAGGGGCCCGATTGGTTTTTAAGGAAAAACCAACCCGACTGTACTCCACATGTGTCCAAACCACGGGCGGAGTAAGCCAAAAGAACTATCTCACTAAGAGGAATCCAACAAAGTCGATGGCACATCATTCGGACGTCCGAAGCTCAAGATATGAGCATTTCTGCTCCGAGGGCCCGGTTGGTTTCGTGTACGAACCAACCCGGCCGAACCCAAAGTATTCCAAAACCTTGAGCGCGATATAACGAAAATACCATCTCGATTCAAGGATCACATCGCAACTGACGGTGTGTCGATCGGAGGTCTGTAGCCCAAGTTATGAGCAAAAGACCGAAGACGGTCCGAAAACGGGGGTTTCGGGCCCGGACCGACACGGCCCGAGACCCCCCAGTCGGCCCGAACCGGGTCGACCCACCCCGGGTCCGGGTCGGCCCGGCCCGGCCCGACCGGAAAACCGGCGTGCTGGCGCCAGCTGGCTCGGCCAAGCGGCGGAGCCTTTCCGGCTCACGAGGGGGGGGGGGGGGCGCTGCCCCCCCTGTTTTCCTGTAACCGCGGCCCCATTAATGGGGCCGCTTTGCTTGGCTGGCTGGGGGAATTTATTCCCCCCGGTTTCCCTTTGTCCGGCAGGCCCGCACCGGCTGGCCGGTTCTGCCAACAAGGACCGGCGACGGCCGGTCCTTCCTCCTTCGCCAACACTGGCGGCCCGAAACCGGCCGCCGGTCACCCTGCTCCGCCGCGGCCCGGAACCGGCCACGGCCTGGTTCGTCCGGCGCGGTGCGACGACACAGCGCCCCTCCTCCGCGGCCCCGCTTTGGCCGCGGTGTCTTCGGTTTTCTTCGACGCGGCGCGACGACGTCGCATCATTGTTCAACTTCATGGAGCAGCGTGACGGCGCCGCACATTACTTGTCGTACGATCCCGCGTGGTTCGACGACACCACGCCATTCCGTCCCAACCATATTAGAAACAACATTCAAATTGGAGGAGGTTCAGTCGTGTTTGTGCGGTCCGGCCCACTCTCGTTAATCCATTGAAACTGGTCATAAAATCACGAAGGACGACTAAGAAGAATTCACGAACGAAGATAATTAAATAAACCCCTACCTCGAGTGTGGCTTGAACGGGGTTTCCGTCGTGGAAAATGACGTCGCGAGGTGAAGCTCCGTAAGTTGACGGAGAACACCTAAGGAGGAAGTGGCGTCTCCTTTTCGTTGACACGGGAAGAAGATCGAAAGAGGGAGCGTCGTCGATCTTCGGAAACACACCGGCTGGGAAGAGGAGAAGAGACGACACGTTGATCTCTTCTTATGGTGACTGCGTTCTTCGTCGAAGTCTTGGTGTTCTTCATCGAAGTCTTGGTGTTCTTCGTAATGACGATGAATAGCTCTCTCCTCAATTGTCCACACACAACATCCAACCAAAATAAAATAAGGCTCACCCTTATTTTATTAACTTAATCCATAATTCAAAAATTCAAAACGTAAATTAAATAATTGAATTGGGTGTTGGCATACCTAATGAGAGGAGAGGTAAAGTCACCCAATTAATGGGAAGTTAATAAGTTATAAGAGTCACACAACTTAAGTGGGGGGTTGATAGGAGTTAGAGAGTTAAGGGATTTGAAAAGGTGGGGGCTCGTGTGGGCCCCAACTCACATTTAATCCACTCAAGAAAAAATAACAAATAGTGGGTCCCACCCTAACTCTTACACTTAGGTTCTAACTCCTGGAAAGGGAAATAAAATTCTTAACGAAAATTTTATTTCACTAACACTTAATCCAAAAATTTAAACAATTCATAACGAGAAAATGCAACTCCAGAAAAGGCATTCCTAAGCAATTACCGGCGTTACGGTTCCATCGGTGCCCTCAAAATTCAATTCCGAGCACCGGTTCAAAAGTTAGAAAAACCTGCTCGTTCGCTCACTGAACGTACCCGAGCTAAACTTTGGATTAAAATTCTGGGCACACCGGGCCTTAGAATCAGGTGCCATCAGAAACTATGTTCTTGTAAAATTTCAAAGAAAATTAAGAAAAAAAATTTCCTTGAATTTTACGGTTCTTTACATCACTCCCACCTCAGGACTTTACATCCCTGTAAAGATACATCAAAAACTAGGGGAACAAATGTGGGTACTGAGCACGCAACTGAGCCTCCCGCTCCCAAGTGCTCTCCTGGAGGTTCCCGTGCTGCCATCTGATGCACACTAGAGGAATCAACCGTCCACATAGGATCTGCTCCTGTCGATCCTTGATATCCACTGGGACCTCCGCAAAAGTCGCCCCATTATCAATGTCCATCTCCCCGAGGTCAATGATATGCGTTGGGTCGTGCACGTATCTCCTCAACTAAGATACGTGGAAAATGTCGTGCACCCGGTGCAACTGAGGTGGGAGATCCAGGCGATAATCCACCTTTCCAATCCTGATGAGGACCTGGAATGGTCCGATGAAGCGTGGAGACAACTTGTCGCCTCATCCAAATATATGTATACCACGTCGAGGTGAGACCCATATGAAGACGTGGTCTCCATCCTCGAACTCTAGTGGCCTCCACCTCCTGTCAGCGTAAGACTTTTGCTGGCTCTGAGCTATCCTCATCCGCTCCTGGATGAACTGGACCTCCTCTGTCGTGGCCCGGACCATCTCTGGTCCCACAAGTGCTGACTCCCCAGGGTCTGTCCAGCACAAAGTAGATCTGAAAGGTTTGTCGTACAACGCCTCGTATGGTGCCATCCCGATGGTGGAGTGGTAGCTGTTGTTGTACACAAACTCCACCAAGGGTAGGTGGTCCTCCCAGCTGTGACCAAAGTCATGGACACATGCGCGGAGCATGTCCTCAAAATTCTGAATGGTCCTCTCCATCTGACTATCCGTCTGAGGGTGAAAGGAGGTGCTCAGACGTAGCTGCGTCCCGAACGCCTCCTGCAACCCCTTCCAAATCCGGGAAGTAAATCGAGCATCTTGATCGGAGATGATAGATGATGGCACACCAAGTATCCATAAAATTTTCTGAACGTAGAGACGTCCCAAGCTCTCCACTGAGCCCTACTCTCTGATGGGTAGAAAGTGCGCCGACTTGGTGAGTCGGTTGACAATCACCCAAATGGAGTCGTGACCTCTGGAAGTGCGTGGAAGTCCAGTCACGAAGTCCATAGATATCCCATACCACTTCCACTCCAGGACCTCCAAGGGTTGTACCAAGCCTGCTGGTACCTGATGCTCTACCTTCACCTGCTGGCAGGTGAGGCATCGAGAAACGTACTCTGCCACAGCCTTCTTCATGCCCGTCCACCAGTGTTGTCATCTGAGATCCTGGTACATCTTCACCACTCCAGGATGTACCACCAAAGGAGAAGTGTGAAACTCTCTCATCACCTCCTCCCGTAAAGCAACTGGTACCAAGGTACGTCCTCTGAAAAGGATTTCGTGCTCTTCTCCAAAGGAGAAACCATCAGGTTCCTGTCCTGAGGATATCTGTGCACGCCGCGCCTCACAGTCAGCGTCCCCACGCTGTGCCTCTCTGACCCACTGCAGTAGTGGAGGAGTGACTGTGAGAGACTGGAGGAAGGGTGCACCATCTCTATCCATGAAGGATATCTGCAAAAAGGCTAGATGCTCTGTCGCCTCCTCAAGTAGCTGAATGCCCATCTTCCTGCTAAGAGCATCGACTACCATGTTCCCCTTCCCAGGAGTATAGACTATCTCAAAGTCATAGTCCTGGAGGAACTCGATCCATTGACGCTATCTCAGATTCAGTTCCTTCTGAGAGAAGATCTATTTGAGACTCTGATGGTCAGAAAATACTATAAAGCTCTCTCCCATTAGGTAGGGTCGCCATGTCTTCAGAGAGAAGACCACTGCTGCTAACTCCAGGTCATGGGTAGCGTAGTTCTGCTCATGCGGCCTCAACTGACGTGATCCATAGGCGATCACTTCCCTCTCCTGCATCAGGACACATCCGAGTCCGGTCCCTGATGCATCGCAGTAGACTACGTACCCTACACCCTCCTCAGGAACCTCAAGATAGGTGCGCTGGTCAATCTCTCTCTCAGCTCTTGGAAGCTCTGCTGATATCTGTCTGACCACAAAAAGGGTTTTCCCTTCTTCTTCAAAGCTGAGAGTGGTGATGCAACTCTGGAGAAGTCTGGCACAAATCTCTGATAGTATCCAGCTAGTCCCAAGAAACTCTGCACCTTCCCCACGCTCATGGGTGGGTCCCAAGCTAGCACTGCCTCGATCTTCGCAGGATCCACTGAAACTCCCGCCTCAGAGATGACGTGTCCCAAGAAGTGGACCTCACGTATCTAGAAATGGCACTTTGAGAGCTTACCATAAAGCTGGTGCTCTCGGAGTGTGTCTAGTACAACCCGTAAGTGGTAGGCGTTCTCCTCCTTAGTCGTCGAGTAAATCAAAATGTCGTCGATGAAGACCACGACAAATCGATCGAGGTATGAATGAAAGATACTGTTCATGAGGGCCACGAACACTGCTGGAGCATTGGTTACACCGAATGGAATAACCAAGAACTCATAGTGGCCATACCGACATCTTAAGGCTGCCTTTTACAGGTCCTCGTCTCGAACTATGAGCTAATGATAGCCTGACCTGAGGTCTATCTTCGAGAACCACCATGCTCTCTTGAACTGATCGAAGAGGTTATCAATCCTCGGTAGCGGATAATTGTTCCTCACTATCACCTGGTTCAGGCGACGATAGTCGACACAAAGTCGCAAGCTCCCATCCACCTTCTTGGTGAACAATATCGGGGAAGCCCAGGGTGAAACACTGGGTCGGATGAATCCCTTTCCCTGTAAGTCCTCCAACTATACCCGTAGCTCTCGAAGCATGGCAGGAGCCATCTGATATGATGGGGTGGATATCGGGGTTGTCCCAAAGTACAGATCAATATAAATGTCTACCTCTCTGCGAGGAGGTAGTCTTGGAACGTCGTCGGGGAAAACGTCCACATATTGATCCACCACTGCAGGAAAACCAGGACTCCGCACGTCAACTGCTCCTAGGATGAGACTAGCCAACTGGTGAGTGATGGGTTGTCCTCTCCTCTGTAGAAGTCCATCCTGTGATACAAAGGCTTCCTTCTCGTCGGTGAAGGTGAACCTGCTCCCGTCTGTGCGTACACATTGCACCTTGCGCCTAATACAGTCGATCTGAGCATGAACTGTAGATAACCAATCCATGCCCAAGATGACATCGTAAGGCCTCGACGCCACTACAAGAAGATCCCAGCCGAATCTCTCACCTGCTAGAGTAAGCTCACACTGCCGGCACTAGTGCGTAATCATCGAGTCTACTCCCGTAGGAGTCTCTAGCCATAAGGATCGAGCCAACGGCTCTGTCGGAATCTCTGAGCTCTGAACAAGGGCAGCGGCTATGAAAGAATGACTCGCTCCTGTGTCTATAAGAACTGCAGCAAGGGTGGAATAGACACAGATAGTACCTCGAATCATCTCAGGCACGACGTGGTCGTAGGCCTCTGCTGCCTGGAGTTGTGCCTGTCTCTGCCCGCCAGCTCCCTGTGGTCGGGGTGGACCTCCTGGTGGTGGTGGTGGTAGAGCCTCAAAGCGTTGCCCACCTCCTGCTGCTCGGACAGCTCCTCTGCCTCGTCCGCCTCCTCCCTGCGGACCACCACGGTCGACCCTCTGCCTCTGCCTGGGTGGCCCCGCAATTGTCTGCTGATCCTCGACATGGTGGGTCGGGCAATCACGAGCCATGTGGCCCTACCCGCCGCACGAGTAGAACTGCCTACCTCTCAAAAGACTGGCTCTGTGTTGTGTGCCCTGCACTACTGAGCTAGTGTCCTGAGGTCGTCTGCCTAAGGGTCTGGTCTGCCTGGACCCATGAGTCATCCGTCGACTTCCTGCTGTAGAAGACTCTGCTACGTGCCGCCCTACGGTGGGTCTCGGCGCTGGTGTAGACTCAGTAAGAAAGCTATCGATCAAAAGGGATCGCTCCAATACTCCTGTCTGAGTCGGAATGATGAGGGAGATCAGCGATGCCCTGATCTCGTGTCTCAATCCCTGCTCAAAGGTCCGGGCTCGGAAGAATGGGTCTCGTACCATGTCTATCGAGTAGCGTGAGAGATCTGTAAATCTCGCTGAGTACTGGGCGATCGTCAATCTGCCATGCCGCAGCTGTAGAAGCTCCTGGATGCGCACTACATGGAGGGTGGCTGGGATGAACTCCGAGCGGAAGAGGCCCTCGACGTCCGTCCAGAGAAGAGATGCCTCGTCGTGCACATGGAGCATCAAGCTCCACCATCTGCCTGCTGCCGCGTGCAGGAGGCTCGCTGCAAGGATCACCATGAGGTCTGGTGGTGTCCTCACTAACATGAAAACGCGTACAACTGCCTCCAGCCAATCCTCGGCTGCCTGAGGGTCCGTCTCCCCGTGGATCTTGGGCGTTCGCTGATGCTGAAACTCGTGCAGTGCACTCAGGCGACGTGCATCGTCAGCGGCTGGGGCTGGTAGCATCGGTGGCTCAGTGGGTAGTGGTACCGTCGGTGCCTCTGCTGTCAAAGGGCCCTATACCGAGGCCTCGTCGCTCGGTGGGCTGTCGTCACGCTCAACTCTCGGAACCCTAGCTGGCTACCGTCGTGGGGGAAATCCTGAAAAGGAAACAGGTGCGCCACGGTCAGAACAGTATACCTGGTGAGCTGATACAAAGTAATCACAAAGAAAACTTGTAACACACATGCAATCAATGTTTTCATGCATTAAGTCAGAAATCAGAAGTCAGAGTCCTGGTGTACGGATACCTCAGCCGCCGCACCAACACTGGACTCCCTGGACAGATAACCACACACAATACGCTAAACACTATTGCTTCACATAGAAAAAGATCAGAGTCTGTGGTAGAACCAAACTCCTTTGATACCAATTTGTCACGACCCGTCCTCGGGGCCCGTGCCGTGACTACCCCAAGCCCGCCTTCCATAGGCCAGGGGATGGCGACTAGCACCGAGGCGTAAATCCCAGAAAAAGAGAAGGCATTTCCTTTGTAATGTAAACCATAAACACCACAAAGCAAGCATGCAGAAGTAAACACTAAGTAAAAACTGGTACAACAATAAGTGAGGAAAGTAAGAGGGCCAAAATAAAAACCCAAACTAAAATTAAAGTACAACATGAAAGGTAAAACAACAAATGAAAAGTAAATCTGCAACATCGAGCCGTCCACTGGAAGTCCCACCTGAAGCGTGGGTACAGATAGCCTCCACTGCTCCTCAGGTCCATCCGACTGCTCCGAGTATGTCCCACCTAGTGGTCCACCTCCATGTACCGTCCTGCTCCGCAAGCCTCAACCACGATCAGGGATGTCCGTCGTCTGCAACCAACACAACGTAGTGTGGGCATAGCCCGTGCAGGGGTGAGTATAAGCTACTCAGTAGGGACCCTGAGACCCCTGAAGGTCTCCCAGAATCCACAATGGATAATCCACAAAGGAAAGATACAATCACGAAGTAACATCTGACACGGCTTAGGTATATTCCCATACATATACCTAAGTCATCAATTCTCGTTCGGCTCCAACATCCGAGCCCAAGTACAACCCAGTCCACACAGGAAAGCAAAGCGTAAATCCACATAGGATAGCTCAACAGAATCTGTATAGGAAAGCAAAAAAGGATTCAGCTCACACAGGTATACTTCTTCGAAAGACGATAGAGATGATCACTGGTCCATCTAAGTCGTTGGATCCACAAACGATCGATAGGTAATAACCCCCGCAATGACCCACAAAGGATCGATAGGAAACTAACCCCCGTAATGACCCACACAGGATCAGACCCACATAGGATCTGTAGGCACTGGCTCACACAGAACCGTTGAGCTTTGACCCACACAGGATCGGACCCACACAGGATCGGACTCACACAAGAATGGTAGCACTGATCCACATAGGATCGCTGAGTGCTTTAGTCGTTGCCGTTGAATCCACTGAGGATCTCTGTACAGTCGTCATCGTCACAGTAGTAGTCGCAACCAGCTCTAGGGTTCCCGCACACAGCAAGCTCATTCGGGAGGGTCCGCTCCACGATCCGAGAGGCTTATACATCAACTGACACATAGTCTAGAGTTGATGTATCCAAAAGTTCTGTATCGTCAACAGGGACTCAATGTCGCAGACGGCGCGTCGATCGGACGCCCGGTCTGAAAGTTATTGGCTTTTTCGTCCCAGGGGCCCGGTTGGTTTTTAAGGCAAAACCAACCCGACCATACTCCACCTGCATCCAAACCTCGGGTGGAGTAATCCAAAATATCAGTCTCACTAAGAGGAATACAACAAAGTCGACAGCACGTCATTCGGACATCCGTAGCTCAAGAAATGAGCGTTTCCGCTGTGAGGGCCCAGTTGGTTTCTTGTACGAACCAACCCGGCCAAACCCAAAGTATTCTGAAACCTTGAGCGCAATATACTGAAATGACCATCTCGATTCAAGGATCGCATCACAACTGATGGTGCATCGATCGGAGGTATGTAGCCCAAGTTATGAGCAAAAGACCGAAGACGGTCCGAAAACGGGGGTTTTGGGCCCAGACCGACCCGGCCCGAGACCCCCCGGTCGGCCTGAACCGGGTCGACCCACCCCGAGTCCGGGTCGTCCAGCATGGCACGGCCCGACCCGGCTGGGCGCGGCCCGGCCCGGTGGCACGGCCCGGCCGGCGACCCGGCGCGTTAGCGCCAGCTGGCTCGGTCAAGCGGCCGAGCCGTTCCAGCTCGTGGGGGGGGGGGGTGCTGCCCCCCCCCCCCCCAATTTTCCTATAACCGCGGCCCCATTAATGGGGCCTCATTGCTTGGATGGCCGGGGGAATTAATTCCCCCAGTTTCCCATTGTCCGGCCGGCCCGCACCGGCCGACCGGTTCTGCCAGCAAGGTCCGGCGACGGCCGGTCCTTCCTCCTTCGCCAACACCGGCGGCCAGGAACCGGCCGCCAGTCACCCTGCTCCGCCGCAGCCCGAAACTGGCCGTGTCCTGGTTCGTCCGGTGTGGTGCGACATCACCACACCCCTCCGCCACGGCCCCGCTCCGGCCGCAGTATCTTCAGTTTTCTTCGACACGGTGTGACGGCGTCACGTCCTTGTTCAACTTCACGGCGCGGCGCGACGGCGCCGCGCATTACTTGCCATACGATCCCGCGTGGTGCGACGACACCACGCCATTCCGTCCCAACCATATTAGAAACAACTTTCAAATTGGAGGAGGGTCGGCCGTGTTTGTGCGGTCCGGCCCCCTCTCATTAATCGATAGCAACTGGTCATAAAATCACGAAGGACGACAAAGAAGAATTCATGAACTAAGATAATTAAATAAACCCCTACCTCGAGCATGGCTTGAACGGGGTTTCCATCGCAGAAAATGACATCGCGAGGTGAAGCTTCGTAAGTTGACAGAGAACGCCCGAGGAGGAAGTGGCGTCTCCTTTTCGTTGACACGGGAAGAAGATCGAAAGAGGGTGCGTCGTCGATCTTCGGAAACACACCGACTGCGAAGAGGAAAAGAGACGGCACGTCGATCTCTTCTTACAGTGACAGCGTTCTTCGTCGAAGTCTTGGTGTTCTTCGTCGAAGTCTTGGTGTTCTTCGTAATGAAGATGAAGAGCTCTCTCCTCAATTTTCCACACACAACATCCAACCAAAATAAAATAAGGCTCACCCTTATTTTATTAACTTAAGCCACAATTCAAAAATTCAAAACTTAAATTAAATAATTGAATTGGCTGTTGGCATACTTAATGAGAGGAGAGGTAAAGTCACCCAATTAATGGGAAGTTAAAAAGTTATAAGAGTTACACAACTTAAGTGGGGGTTAAGAGGAGTTAGGGAGTTAAGGGATTTGAAAAGGTGGGGGCTCGTGTGGGCCCTAACTCACCTTTAATCCACTCAAGAAAAAATAACAAACAGTGGGTCCCACCCTAACTCTTACACTTAGGTTCTAACTCATGGAAAGGGAAATAAAATTCTTAACAAAAATTTTATTTCACTAAAACTTAATCTACAAATTTAAACAATTCATAACGAGAAAACGCAATTCCAAAAAAGGCGTTCCTAAGAAATTACCGGCGCTATGATTCCATCGGTGCCCTCAGAATTCGATTCCGAGCACCGGTTCAAAAGTTAGAAAAACTCGCTCGTTCGTTCAATGAACGTACCCGAGCTAATCTTCGGATTAAAATTCTGGGCACACCGGGCCTCAGAATCTGGTGCCGTCAGAAACTGTGTTCTTGTAAAATTCCAAAGAAAATTAATAAAAAAAATTCCTTGAATTTTACGGGTCTTTACAACTATTTTCCTTCATCATGAATTAATTATTATGGAACATTCTTGGATAGATCAAAATGCAATGTAAATATATATAATATTTTAGGAAATGATAAATGAACATATATTATAGCCCTTAATGTACTTTCTATAAGAAGTTAAATTATACTATACATGTCCAGGTTGTATAATAAAAAACATCATGATGCTTTAACCCCTCTTCATGGAGGATCTTTTCTCCTGATCTTGGAAATCACCCACATCATCCTGAAAAGCTACGTATGTCATGATTCATACTATATTAAGACATGTAGTGATGTTTAAATCCTCAGTTATAGTACCATATCTTATAGCAAGAAAAATGTTTGTATTCCTCCATTCACAGATACAATACCAATATGGGTGGAAGTTTATTGATTTTTTCCAAGACCCCTATTTTGAAATATTTCAATTAAAATATAATTTCCAATCATTTATTTACATACCAAATTTGTGTAGGTGCAATTTCCCATTCATGGACACTATCGACCTGGATTCTCCATTCATTCTTAGACACATTCAATTCAAAAACCACCTTCCATGGCCTTGATAAATAAGATCCTTATAAACTATTTGACCATATGAAATATAATATTTAATTCCTAAGGACACCATTATTTTTAATAAGCATAATATGAACCATTTTGGATGTGTATATGTCACCCACGAATAGACTATCAAGGAGATGCACCGTCATCCTTGAAAGAATGATCTTTTATCTCCACAAGCCTACAAAACATCATGCTAGAAACCCCTTATAAAATATACTTTCCTAATTCCATACATACTTGTCCCATATCATGTATCAGATACCGAAATCATCAAATCATGATAGAAAATCACCCTATTGAGTACCTGAATAATTTCATATCAATCTTCAATAGGAATCCATAATTGGGTAATTATACCATTAATCATGATCAAATATATTTGATATAAAAATCAATTTCCATTAGTTCAAATTTTAAGACTCTAAACGTCCTATGGAATGTACATAAAACTGACTAATCTAAAAACCTGTAATGAAAACCCTAAGTAAAAGTCGAGCTTGAGCTCACAATACATGAACTCCATGTGATATTGGTAAACATGAGAAATAAAAAAATAAATATAAATAAAAATTTTATAATGACATACTCACAATGGGTGTCCTAAGAAAAACCCATCTCAAACTCTCTAAATCTTCTTCATTTTTTTCTGAATAAAAAATTCGGGCAGTGACATAAATGTCTCAAAATATCATAGAATCTGTTATGAAATTCAATAAAATTTTGAACTATGATATCTAGGACTAAATTTCTAGGAAAAAATAGAGAACTACCCGATTGATATCATTTTAATTAAAACAACATTACCAAGAAAAATTCAATAAAATTAGTTAGTTTCAATGTTATTTTATAGTTACAATGAGGACAGGAACACATAAATAGATATTTGTGAATAAAAACAATTACATTCATGTTTTAAAATTTTATATAAATTCCACATATTAGAGTCCCTCAAAAAATTTTAAAATTTTCCACCAACATAGGATTTTATATATAGAATCATGGCTAAGCCATCATTAACAATTTTTTGAAGCCTATTCCATTATGTGGTGACCACCACCTCGGGGCGACGATGTTTCTCCATCAAAAAAACAACAAAAACCAATCCTTATTTCAAGAAACTCTTCATTGATTGGTGTATTTGATAAATATATTCATTCCTGAAATATAATTAATCTCTAAGGAATAACATTTAGGGATATATATCGTCAATGAGGAACTGATTCTCTTACACTCCCATGGCATAACATAGATCTATAAGGGATATAAAAGCTCTCAAGTATTAAAATTTGACCAATATATATGGCTCATCCTATTGAAATATGTTTTCCTCATAACTTCATTGAATGATTAACTTCACAACATGAAGGATCATGCAGTAATCAAATTCTCCATAACCCAAAATGGAAAACATGGTTGGAGTTTAGTGAGGTCGTGATAGCAAATCATCGAGAGGTTTCTCTAAGATTTGATTATATAAGCCTATCCAAATGAAATTAAATAAGGATAAAAATGAATTATTTGCCTCTATCTCTAAATTAGATCCACTTTTTGAGGGGATATATACATTGGGATTAATTTACATAATGAGGCACCTTGTTTCTCTCCCTATGAAGCAGTATCAGTTTCACTATATTCTGTTGGATGAATTGGTATGTAGTCTCCTCAATTAGGCTTCGTCCTACACATTCTATGTTGGAGAAAACCTTTTAAGCCCTTATAAATTAGTATTACATACAAAACCTTAATCGTATGGTCTAGGGTCCCCTTTATACCTATCATGGATGTTAATTATAATCTCAACAGCGGCGATCTTAGTTTCCTCTATTGTATGCTTAAGATTAAAAATATCATAAGCTACGGAACTGAGTGATAGGTACCTAACACTATATGGTGTTCATATGGAATTAAAAGGATCCTCCACCCTCTATAAAGTGATTAGAATAGATGTGGCATCATCTGTTAAAATATATCCTATCAATGTAACATACTTACCAACAAAATTTTGTGCCTATTATCAAATATCCCCATTATTCTGTGAAGGATTGGTACAAACCCCTTGATTGAGGAAAGTGAAATAGATCCTATAGAGGTTGAGTACGATCATATGGGTACATCTGTTTAATTATATGAATAAATGAAATTGTGGAGACTTATAATGGAATACATGTCTTACTATCTTCTATTCTATTTTTTTTTGTTTCTTCATCTATGATGGTGAAGATACCTTGTTAGTTTTATCTAATACGGGAATCAGATGTGGAAAGGATCCCCCCGCCATCTCTTTTTCCATTTCGCTCTGATCTATAGATAACCTCCCAGGCTCATGTGTACCTACCTCAACCCCAATTGGGGTTCCCATTGCAATTTATCTTGGGGAGGATAGTTCTATTTATACCACATAATATAAGTCAAAGGGGAAACTTATTATAAGTACGTATACATAAAAAATGATTGTGGATTTAATGTAAAAGGAATCAATATTACATCAACAACATCAATGAATTTTTCCCATTCATCATCAAGCTATCTAGTTATACCCTTAGTGGTATCTCAATCCATCATATCATATACCCAATTTTGGGATTGGATTTGATAAATCGATGAATATACCTACATCTTAAAATACTAAATATATTTCCACACCTATGAAAATTAGAAAAATGGTAAATATTATAGGGTGATCATATATCCACAGGTTATGAGATCTGAATTCTGGGTAGAAGAAAGACCCATAAGTATTAAATTCAATTGGTTATGGACTTCCAAGCTTGAACCATCACGGGTCACACAAAATCCAAAGTCTATGTGGTATGAATCAAGGAAGACCCATCATAATTTTTATTTGAGGCCATCTCAAGAATCTCTATTCCAAAAGGATTTTGGGAAATCAAGGCTGTGATATCCTCCCGGAGATGATGAATAAACGACCTCATCATGGAGGATGTTGTCTCTTAACCCCTAGCCTACATCATGGAATTCAACCTAGATGATTTGGAATATTTTTTGGATTCAAAGTGATCACACCCGGCTAAGGCTTTATACTTGTTGTTTATACCATTGATGGTGGGAAGAAATCTGAGAATTTTAATACTCATAGTTTAACCCAATTGATGAAATTTATGGAGGTATCTTAATTTATGATTTAGAAAAATCCAAGTCCATATGGATCTAAAACTATCAGGCCACCCACAGGTGATTATCCCGATGAAAATGTGTGCTTTTTGATACATTTTACTATTGTATGCTGTTGAACTAATGGTAAAATCAGTATGGATAATATGCTTCACAGATGAACTTGATTTCAATATGGTATTCTAATACTATGTCTCATAATTCAATAATGTATCACCTATGATCATCATCACCATTCCCATTTTCAATTAATTCCCCATTATGTGAATCACCATAAAGGGAGAAGTCGAACTCTCATAGTATGGTCAAATTCTTTAGAGATTCAACATACTTCAATGTTTACCCTTTTATAGTATAAACACCCCAAATGAATGGAAAATACCAAACATCAGGGATGTAAACCAAAGATATCATGACATAGGAACTAATTTATTTCACAATAAACCCCCACAACATTTGAAATAGACCTAAAATTTGGTATAGGAACTTGACACTATATACATGAAGTAAGAACATGAATATTTTCACCAGAATAGGGGAATCCGTCACTATTTTCTTCCCTTCTACTAATTATTCGAATATAATGAAACCCTTAAACTCACATTACTATTAGATTCGTCGATTTCTAGAAGGTAGGTACTCAAACACATCATAAGAAAGACGAATAGGTAGTTACTTTAAAGGATGTTATAATTTACTTTATAACTCAACTGGTCATACTACCCTTCTCCATGGTAGGCCAAACTATTTCAAGAATGCTTCGCTTCTCCAGTGATGGTAATCCTATTTCGAACTAGAAAATGGGGCCTTCTCCTTCTAGAAATAGGAAGGTATTCATACAAATCATGGAATGAATATCTCCACTTGGGTGAGGGTTATTTTTATAACCTTATGGGATATATTCAATAGCTCACATGATGAAGCCGACATCCTTTCATCAGAATCCCCCTTCACATTCGGTGGGATAGACTCATCAAATATCATCTCGAGAATGGGTTCTTATGTTATTTTTTAAAGTATAATTAAATGATTCTGACTTCAACATTTTTCTTATGAAAAGTGTCCATATGTGGTTACCTATAGGCTTAATAGATTAGGGATGATGTTTAAGATCTAATAAATGTATGTATGGTCCATCGAGACAGCCTCAGAAATATCATCTTATTCCAACCTAGATTTAAATTCCACATATTTTTTGTGAACCTAGTATGACCACATCTATTCATGAATGATTCATCCTATAGAACAGAAGTCCCAATCCCCCAACCATCCTTTTGACATATCTGCCTTAGATGAATGTAATATTTATTGGTGGAAATTAGGTTTGAATCTTGGGTTTTTGGCTTTACATCTAAGGATCACACACTATGATGTATAATTCATGAAGTGGGTAGTGTTCCATCATTGATAAATACTCCTTTGGAGTAATTAATTGTGGTGGTATAGTTAGTGTACTCCATGAAACAAATAAAAATTGTGAATAAAAATGTGGCTTCAGGATTAATTCATCTCTCAGAATTTCATGTTGATACAATGGTATATATTCACTTCATGTGTAATCATGATATTAATTCATTAAATATTTTTCTATATATGGATGGATTGAGTCTCACTTTTCATAATAATCTGGTTGGATTTTTTAGAATTTATGAAACACTTACGGCTGAATGTTCATCATAATCCCTTTAAGTTTCCATTAGGAATCTATAGAGAAAAGATAAGTTGGAACATTATAAGCAATGCCTTAGATAGAGTTTTCCTTAAAAATAAGGAATTTTAAAAAAGAATTTAGCTCACATGTGCCACTAAATAATGTTACCTCACATATTTCACACTCTCAGATGAGTTAGTGGAAGTATCTCTACAATGTTTTCTTAATGTGTATTCTGAAAGGTGTATGAGAATACAGGGTGAGAGAGGTGTGTCAGAGAAAAATGTGGAATACTTTCCTAGTGAGAGGAATAGAAATGAGTTCATTATAAGAGTAATTATTTGGAATGTCAACCATATATATTAATTACTAGTCACATGTATGATCTACTAGTGTGGTACACCTATGTGATAGACCTATTTGATGGACAAGCTAGTTCACCTGCGTGGCTAACCTGCTCAACTAACATGCTCAATAGACATATGTACTCAATAATCCATCCCCCTAATTCAATATAAAATAAGGTATATTCAAATTCAACCAAAGGGTACACACAAATGTGTGACGACTAGTAAATAACAAAATCATCGACATCAATAATTCTCTACCTCAAGATCAGGCCCTCTACTTTGGATTGAATCCATTACCAAGTTGGGGATTATGTTGACATTCCCATTTTCAGATTAGGGTTATAATATTCCATGAAAAATATCTCATGATAAAATTATGTTAATGGAATTAATGAGGGTAAAGGTGGATCTCACACAAGTCAACTTTCACAAATTCCTCATGCACTCTAAGAGTCCCATGTAGGCCCCACCACAGTGGTGCATCATGAGCTGTAAAGACTTCCACAAGGGCCTTGCATGAGAATCATGTATAATTAAAGTATGTGTATGTCCTCCTTCACCTAGGGTTCCCAAAAATACATACAAATAGAACTTCTATGCTCCTCATTTGATAGGACTGAATGATGAAGAGATAGGTTGAAGATCTACTTTCCCAAGTCTCTCACCCATTTTCTCCAAACCCTCGGGTAGTGCCATTATACTACAAATAAATGGAAAATTATGATCTTAAAATTAATTGATGTCACTAAATCTCTATATTACTAAAAATATTAATATTAAACACCTCCTATTTAAAACAACTAGGGCAAAGGACCCTTACATAGCTCGAAAAATTAGTGCAGGCCATTTGAAGACACCTTAGGAGAACCTTGGAACCTAGTTGAAGTCCTTATACCAATTTTATTGAATATATTTTCCATAACCCAATGACATGTTTATCTCACCTAGAAATACCATTTATGAGACATCTTCTTCTCACAAAGGCCTCACCTCTGTGATGGATCTTATGCTCTTCCATGCCTTACCTACTTGAGCCAACTCCGGTCCACCCATGCCTTGCTTGAGGAAGCTATACATTGATCCCATATTTTCTGCAAGCACTGTAAGGGAACATATTTACTTTGATCCCTCATCCAATGGGGACTAATGAAATCCCTTCCAAAATTACACTATATGTTTATGATCATCGAATAATTCACATCAACATGTCATGTCTATTTTACATTCCCATTGTGATAGAGGTCCAAAATATATCCAACATAATAGGCAAGATTCGTAGAGTGTTACTATTTATAAATTACTATGTTTAAAATGATATCAACATTAGGGACGTTTAAAGGACTCCAAGGTTTAAAACAATAGAGGATACATGCACATTGAAGCCCTTTCCCTCTCACTAACTCTACAGAAAAGACACCAACCTCATCTATTAGAATATAAGGAGTAAAATATCTCAAAATAGAGTCATTTTAAAGATATTTTTATACAATTTAGATAGGTTATACCACATGGAGTAGTCCCATATTATTTCTTGTATGGAATTCTACCTTCCCTCTTCAACTATTGGATTGAGGAGATTGTTTCATTTTTTAAATCTCCCACTTCCTCTGATTTCCCACCCCATGCATGATACATGTAGGATAACCAATTTTTAGTGATCATGACACTATCATGATCAAATAATTATATCGATAAGGGAATCAATTTATACATCTTCATGTTTAATAACCTAGGGAATCCCATTAATGTAGCCATAACCATGATATCACCACCTAAAAGGGACATATTCCCAATGAGGAAATGCATTGGACATCCTAATTTCCACTCCTCCATAGTAGTATATGCACCATACCCCACCTATATTAATATGTAAACTGAACATATAAGCCCTAAAGGTGACATCACCAAGGAGAACAACTTACCTATCCTATAAGAGAGTCCTTTTCTGGATATTCCTTCTGACTTGACAATGGAATCCTCTATAGGTGTAATCCTCAAATTTCAGAAATATGTGGGCTATGATTCTTATAGAAAAGGTATATTTATGAAATATCTATAAGGTTCAACTCAACATCAATATTCACCCAAATATTATCTAGTCCATATTCTTAGTATTTTAATATCTAGGGTGGGTGGTTACGCCCCTTACATGTTCCTTTTCCTGATTTGGTGTATGTCCCACACATTCCCATGACTAGGAACCTTTCTCCATGTAATAAATTCTATATCATGAAAAACTACATGGTTTCATACTCATCATATTAATCTAAAATGTGTTATTTTTTCCATTATGTGGAATTGAACTATGTGGATTCTGATTCATTTCAGAAGGATATGTAGGAAACTCATCTTAATGACTCGATCCCAACACCAAAACAACTGCTATATTCTTGGATGTTAATAAATTCCAGACTACCACACTGCGTGAATTAAAACCATTAGTATGAGAATAAATTAAATAATAATCTCTAATATATTTAAAAAGGTTTCTATTAGTGAAGATCCGAAGATACATTCATATTATTCTAAAGAAAATACACATTGACAATTTATTTTTAGTGAAAGGGTGACCCATTTCATATTATTTGAATAATAATGGATTCCAAAATATGTCTTAAATATATCAGAGCATCCCTAATGTATGAAATAATTCCACGAAATAGTTGTGGTGAGGCTAACCTCCCATATTCTCAACCAATGTGTATCCTAAATCATTCTTCAAACCATTTCCAAATTACAACATTCCTTTGGAATGTAGGTTCATGATACATATTGAACAAGGTAACTGTTGGGTGTTTCTTATTCCATTAATAAAAATGTTAGAAAATTTCCTAAAAAGTATATAGACATGTGGGTGATTTGAATAGTCTTACAACTACTATAAAAACTAACATTCAAACCCCACATTGTTTTTTACGATGAAACAAATATATTAATTGAGGCGTATGATTTTTTAATGATTATCCTATATTCTCATACCATTATGATTGTCTTTTTCTCACTTATGATCATTTATTAATATCTCTTTTGTTTACCCTAAGAGGGAATCTAAGCTCACTCTTTCTCATGTTTCCCTTTCTAAGGTTATGAAGAATGGTTTTATGTATGTTATGTCTAAGAAGGGTTCTATATGTGAAGAACTAAAAAATAAATCTTGTAGATCACTTTTATGCTAGTTATTTATGTTTGTAAATTTCAAAATAATTTATTCCATATTAATTATACTATAGATATTTCTGATTTATAATGAATATTTTTTATAATAAGTTGTTGTATTTATATATTAAATGTATGGGTAACTATAATTTGTATTTGAGAAATGTTTAGTAACTTTTATGAACTAGGATCAATAAACAATAGTGAGAACACTTAGGGAAAGCTATGTATATGAAAAAAATCCTAATTTATTGTACATAAAGAATTTTCATTTCCCTAATAAAATAATCCAAACTAGGAGACTACAAGTGGATGTGGGTTTTCATCGATGCATCTAGGTGTGAAAACCCAAATAAAAATTGATTGAGTTTATCTCAACCCTCATTCTAGTGAATTGTGAATGTGGCCTTATTATGTCACGAACCGTCCTCGGGACCTGTGCTATGACTACCCCAAACCACCTTTCATAGGCCAGGGGCTGGCGACTAGAACCAAAGGCATAAATCTAGATAACTAGGATGGAATTTCCTTTATAAAACATAAACACATCCAACCAGAGTACAAGAAGAAGTAAAACACTAAGTAAAAAAGAAAGTGCGAAAAACTAAATGGGACAGAATACAAACCCAACTAAAAAGTACAGATACAACTGAATGAAAGTACAACAGAAAAGGCAAATAGCTGGAAGATAGAAGCAGCTCCTGGTTTGTCCTCCTCGGATCCTACCTGAAGGGTAGGTACAGATAGACTCGTCAACGCTCTCGCCCGCCAACCTCCTCTGAGTACCGTCACGTCGTGAAGTCTACCTTCGGGTACTGACTCGTCGTAAGTTCCACCTTCGGGCATCGTCCAGTCCTCGTACACTCGGTCTCTCTCAACGCTATCCGTCGTATGCATCCAACACAATGAGGTGCGGGCATAGCCCGTGCAGGGGTGAGTATAACGATACTTAGTAGGGACCCCAAGACACTCAAGAACTCACTAAATCCAACAAAGATAACCACAAATAAGGATATGAACAGATAACCATTACTTAGGTATAAGCCCATACTTATACCTAAGTTATTAAGAAACCCATCTCAATCATGAGGAAACACAAAGGTTATGAAATCAACGGATAACAAATACTTACGTAAATTCCCATACAAATACCTAAGTTATCTTAAGACCCATCTCAATCATGAGGTAAACACAAAGGCAATTGATTCACCTCAAACTAGGATTTTATTCATGATGTCGAATCCATGGCTGCTGGAGAACTCCTCTACTGTCGAGTACAATGGATCTTCCACGACAACCAAGTACTGCCCACTAACCATGGATTGCTGAAGTACTCCACCTTCCGAGTACTATGGGAATGCTGCAACAACCAAGTGATTCCCACCATGCATCTGTCGCTACAACCAAGCGCACCCCCTCATAGCCTATGGAGGTACTCCTTCTATCCAGTATCATGGGTCTGCTACTATAACCAAGCACTCCTCTTCCATGGGTCTACTGCTATAACCAAGTGCACCCCACTGGGCCATCCGAATCACTACGAGTCGATCGATCAGCAGTCGCCAAGTCTCAGCCAGCTACTAGGTCTCAGCACTTCGTACGCTCGTCTCCGGGAGGGTTTTCTCCATGAGCTACTGGTCGATAATTCCATGTGTCATGTAATCTCATGTGGAAGTATCTCAAATGACCGCCTCGTCATAGGTTTCTCAACGCAATAGACGGCGCGTCAATTGGACACCCGATCTGTGAGTTATTATCATTTCCGTTCCAGGGGCCCTGTTGGATTTCGGGAACAATCCAACCTGGCCATGCTCAAACCACAACCAAATCTACTTTATAGTATTCCAAAAGAACAGTCTCATCAAGAGGAATCCAGCAGAGTTGACGTCATGTTAATAGGACGTACGGTCCTAAAGTTATATGTGTTTCCGCTCTGAGAGCCTGGTGAGTTTCGAGTTCAAACCAACTCGGTCGTACCCAAACTTCTCCAAAACCTTGAGTGTAATATACCAAAATGATCGTATCAATCCATGGAATCTTACGCAACTGAAGGTGCATCTATGGAAGGTCCACAACTCATGTTACATGAGTTTAAGTGAAGATGGTACGAAAATAGCGGGTATGGGCCCGGCCCGGCTGGGCGCGGCTGGCCTAGCCCGTGCTGCCTGCGGAACGGCTCGGAAGCTGGCCGCGGCTCGGCACTGGCTGAGCGGGACGCAAAGGGGGCGCCGCCCCCTGTTTTCAAAAATGGTGGACCCAGTGGGGTTTTCCATAGAAACTGGTCGGGGGGGGTTACACCCCCCCCCCCGGTTTTCCGAGTAACCACCGGTCATTATGGTCAGCGAGTTTGTAAACCGCCTCAGGACCCAGAAGGAGTCTCGCCTCCTGGTGTCGCTGGCAGTCGGCTCGGTCGGCCGCCCCTGTTGGTCCGTCATGGCCTTCCTTGGCCCCTCCGGCGCCGCGCAACGACGCCGCGCACCACCGACGTGGCTCGCTCCGGCCGCGGTCCTCTTTGTTCTCGTGCAGTTCAACGACACCGTGGCACCTTCTCCATGGCCTTTCATGGTCGCGGTTCCCTGCTGATCACCATACGATGCAACAGCACCATGCGCCTCCACTTACATCTTCAATGAAGATCAACAAAGAATAGGGGAGGAGAATCAGCCATGTTTGTGCGGTCTGATCTCCTCCCATTACGAGGATATCATGCGGCCAATTCCTTTAGCAAAGAAGAATGATGAGAAAGTCTTGAACAAGAAAAATAACCCCTACCTCAAGGTTCTCCTTTAGACGATGATATCGCGAGAGGGTGGATGTAGGCTCGTTGATGTATTCACAAGGAGGAGATAAGGTGACGATGATCATTGGCGCTTGTTGCTTCCGCAAGCCTTCGATCCTAGCTCGAGTGTCGTTTGTTGGAGATCCGGCAGAAGAATAACTATTCTTTATGAAGAGAACGTCAGAGTTGTTCTTTGTTGGTGAGGGATAAATCTCTCCTCCCAAAATATCCAAAGGTTCCACAACCAAGTAATTGTCAATCCACCCAATATAAAATTAAGACTCTCCCATATATTAACCATTCCACACAAATCAAAACAATTCAAACAAATTGTTGACACCACACATTAATTAAAGAAGTAATAAATTAATTGTGTTGGAATTCCTAAAGAGAGGGAGGTGGAGAGGCTCCACATATTTAATGGGAGGTGTTGTCAAAATATTAAATTCAAGGGAAGATTAAAGAAGTTAAGGGGAGTTATGGGGAGGTGAGGAGTTAGGCTCTTGTGTGGGCCCCACCACAGTAAACCTCCCATGGGAGGTTAGGTGGGTGTGGGCCCCACCAATAACTCCCCCTTTGTAGGATAAAAACCACCTTCCTTATATAAAATTTTTAAACAACAAATTTTATTTATTTTAATCTAAATCCCCAATATTAAACCTCAACCCGCCCAAAACACAACTACGGCAAAGGTCCCCCTAAGAAATTACTGGCACTGTGAGTTCATCGGTGCCCTCAGATTTCAATTCCGAGCAATGGTTCAAAATATAGAAAAACCCGCTCGTTCGTCTACTGAATGTACCCGATCTAATCTTTGGAAATTGATTATGGGCACACCGGGCCTCAGAATCAGGTGTCGTCAAAAACTGCGGACTCGTAAAATTCTAAAAAAATTAATAAAAAAATTTCATTTAAACTTCGGGTTCTTTACATTACTCCCACCTCATATATTTACATCCCTGTAAATCTTACAAGACAAACTAGGAAAACTAAAGGAGGTACTGAGCATGCATTTAAGCCTCCTACTCCCATGTGCTCTCCTGGAGGTTCCTGTGCTGCCAGCTAAAGTGCACAAGAGGAATCGACTGTCCCTATAGGACCCACTCCTATCGATCCTCAACCTCTTCTGGAACCTAGTGAAAGTCACCCCGTCATCAATGTCCTGCTCTCCATGGTCGATGTTGATGGATAGGTTGTGCACAAATCTCCTCAGTTGAGATAAGTGGATAACGTTGTGCACCCAGTGCATCTGAGGTGGAAAGGCCAGATGAACCTCGGAGATAACTTGCCGCCTCAGCCACATCTCCGTAGACTTATTCGAGGTCAGACCCGTATAAAGACGTGGTTGTAACCATCAAACTCTAGTGTTCTTGTCTCTTATCAACATAGGACTTTTGTCTGCTCCGTACAGTCTTCATCTGCTCTTGGATGATCTGCACCCTTTTTTCATCATAACCTGAACCATCTCTGGTTCTACATGAGCTAACTCTATCACTATACACAAAGGATATCTAAAACATATTCGGCTGCTATCTCACCACTTCTAATAGTTGAAATCGTGATCTCCTACTAAGAGCATCTGCTACAAAATCCCCCTCTCCAGAAGTATAAACTATCTTGAAGTCATAGTCCTAGAAGAATTCAAGCCATCACAGCTGTCCCAGGTTCATGTCCTTATGAAATAAGATACACCTAAGATTATTGAGATGGAGATAACCATAAACCATTCGCTCAATGAACAATGGGTGAGACTAGCCAATTGTAAGAACTCATCTCCACCCTTCTTTGTCTGCGTTCCACCCAAGAGCTGTTGAGATTTCTCCTCTGCCGAAAAGTGAAATCTGGTATCATCCCCTGGATGAACCACGTTCTTTGCCTAATACAGCCAATCCTGAAATGAACGGTACTATTTCATGACATGGACGACGTCGTAAGGCCTCAACGCTACGACCAAGATATCCAACCGTTACTCTCACCTCCAAGGGTTGTGTCACACTGTCGGCAACAGTGTGTGGTCACTGGGTCTCCTCTAGTAGGTATCTCGAAAGTGAGGATCAAGTCAATAGTTTTAAACCGAAACCTCTTAGTATCAACTATACAAAAGGACAAGAAAGTAAACGTCACAAGGATAAGTATATTTTATTACTACACCTCAAAGTACAAAGACAACAAAAAAGGAATCTAGAAGCACCAATAACCAAGGCCCCATTCCTATAACTAGTCCCACTCCTATTCACTTGCTTCCGGAGCTCCACTTCCTTGTCCACCACTCGACTGCTGCTCATGCATTCGCTGATGCATCTGTCTTAGTGGCTCCCCCAACGCTTGTGGATCAACTATGTGGGGAGTTGGACAGTCACGTGCCATGTGACCCTGCTTGCCTCATGAATAGCACCTCTTGCTCCTCATATGGCTGGCATTGTTTCGTTTGCCTCGCACAACTGAACCTAAAACCTGAGTTCTCCCACCTGTTGGCCTGGTCCTCTTTGACCTCAACATCATCCATCTCCTACCTACTAATGACTCAGCTACTGATGAAAAATGTTACGGTAAGGGCAGAAGCTCTAGAGCATTCCATGAGTGTAGAGTGGCTGGTATAAACTCTACCCTGAATAAGGTCTTGAAGTATCCCCAGGTGAAGGTCTTCTCGTCAAAAAACTGGAACATGTGGCTCCACCACCTTTTAACTGCTCCCTGGAAGAGGCTAACATCTAGGTACACCATCAAGTTTGCGGGTGTCCCAGCCGTGTGGAAAGATCGTGCTACAAACTCCAGCCAGTTCCCAGCAGTCTGAAAATCCGACTCGCCTCAAAACGTCGGAGGCCTCTGATGCTGGAACTCAGGCATTGCACTCAAGCGGCATGCACTCTCTACTGGTGTCTGATCTAGAAGAGGGCCTTGTTCTGAGTCCTCGTCACCCAATGGCCTGTCAGCACGTACAACTGCCGGGGCACTAGTTGATCTTCTTACGGGGAGGCATCCGGAAAGAACAGATGCGACATGGTCAAAAGACTATACCTGGTGAGGTGACCTGGTTGGAGCTGATTTAAAGGAAACTTTTGAAAACACACACACAATCTGTGTTTTTGTGCACTGAGTCAGAAATCAGAAGTCAGGGTCCTAGTGTATGGATATGTCGGCCCCCCACACAAAAACTAGACTCACTGAACTGAAAACCACACTTAGTACCCTTAACACTATTTCTTCACAGAAAGAAAAATATCAGAGTCTATGTTCTGCGGTAGAACAGACTACTCGGATACCAATTTGTCACGACACGTCCTCAAGGCCCATGATATGATTACCCCAAGCCCGCCTTATATAGGCCAGGGACTGACAACTAGCACCAAAGGCATAAATCTAGATAACTAGGAAGGCATTACCTTTATAAAACATAAACACATCCAACAAGAGTACAAGAGGAAGTAAAACACTAAGTACAAAAGAATGTTCTGAAAAGTAAATGGGCCAGAATACAAACCCAAATGAAAAGTAGAGCTACAACTGAATGAAGGTACAATAGAAAAGACAAATAGCAAGAAGATAGAAGCAGCTCTTGGGTCTTCCACCTTGGATCCTACCTGAATGGTAGGTACAGATAGCCTCCTCAATGCTCTTGCCCACCAACCTTCTCTGAGTACCATCACGTCGTGAAGTCCACCTCCGGGTACTGACTCTTCGTAAGATCCACCTTCGGGCACTGTCAAGTCTTCGTACACTCGGTCTCTGTTAGTGCTATCTGTCGTCTGCATCCAACACAACGAGGTGCGGGCATAGCCCGTGCAGGGGTGAGTATAACGATACTCAGTAGGGACCCCGAGACCCTCAAGGTCTCACTAAATCCAACAAAGATAACCACAAAGAAGGATCTCAACAGATTACCCTTACTTAGGTATAAGCCCATATTTATTCCTAAGTTATCAAGAAACCCATCTCAATCCTTAGGAAACACAAAGGTTATGAAATCAATGGATAACCACTACTTAGGTATATTCCCATACATATACCTATGTTATCATGTGACCCATCTCAATCATGAGGTAAACACAAAGGTCATTGGCTCAGCTCAAACCATGATTTTATTTATGATGTCGAAACCACACCTGCTGGAGAACTCCTCCTCTATCGAGTACAGTGGGTCTACCTCTACAACCAAGTGCTTCCAACTAACCTTGGACTGCTAAATTAGTCCACATGTCGAGTACAGTGGGCCTGCTGCTACAACCAAGCGCTTCCCACCATGGGTCTGTCACTACAACCAAGTGCACCCCTCATAGCCTACAGAGGTACTCTTTCTGTCGAGTACCGCGGGTCTGCCGCTACAACCAAGTGCTCCTCCACCGTCGGTCTGCTGCTACAACCAAGTGTACCCCACTGGGCCATCCGAATCACTACGAGTCAATCGATCAGCAGTCCTCAAGTCTCTGCCAACTACTAGGTCCCAGCACTCCGTACGCTCGTCTCCGGGAGGGTCCGCTCAACGAGATACTGGTCAATACTTCAAGTGACATGTAATTTCACGTGGAAGTATCTCAAAGGACCACCTCATCATAGGGGTCTCAACACAACAGATAGCGCGTCAATCAGACGTCCGGTCTGTGAGTTATTAGCATTTTCATTCCAGGGGCCCGGTTGGATTTCGGGTAAAATCCAACCCAGCCATGCTCAAACCACAACCAAATCTAGTGTAGAGTTTACCAAAAGAACTGTCTCATCAAGAGGAATCTAATGTAGTCGACGACACGTCAATCGGACGTCCGGTCCTCAAGTTATAAGCATTTCTGCTCAAGGGCCCGGTTGGTTTCGAGTTCGAACCAACCCAGACATACCCAAAATTCTCCAAAACCTTGAGTGTAATATACCTAAACGACCTCCTCGATCTAAGAAATTATATGCAACTGACTGTGTGTCGATCGGAGGTCCAAAACTCATGTTACGGGCATTTAAGTGAAGATGATATGAAAATAGGGGGTCTGGGCCCGGTCTGACCCGGCCCAATACCCCCTAGTTGGCCTGTACTGGGTCGACCCGACCTGGGCCCGGGGCCGACCTGGTTGGGCGCGGCCCAGCCCGTCTCGACGCTGGCCGAGCGGGACGCAAAGGGGGCTCTGCCCCCTGTTCGCAGAAACGGCGGACCTAGTGGGTTCCGCCCTAGCAACCGGTCGGGGGGGGGGGGTTACACCCCCCCCGGTTTTCCAAGTAATGGTCGGCCATTACGGCCAACCGGTTTGTGAACCGCCGCGGGACCCAGAAGGGGTCCCGCCTCCTAGTGTCGCTGGCGGTCGGCTCGGCCAGCCACCCCTGCTGGTCCGCCGCGGCCTTAGGCCGCGACTCGTCTCACCAGCGCGGCGCGATGGCGCCGCGCACCACCGCCGCGGCCCACTCCGGCCACGGTCCTATTTGTTCCCACACAGTGGAACGACATTGCCCCGCCTTCACCATGGCCTTGCATGGCCGCGGTTCTCTACCAATCACTGTATGGTGCAACTGCATCGTGCGCCTCCGCTTCGAACTTCCACGAAGATCAACAAAGAAGAGGGGAGGAGAATCGTCCATGTTCGTGCGGTCTGATCTCCTCCCATTACGACAATATCATTCGGCCAATTCCTCAATAAATGAAGAACGATGATAAGGTCTTGAACAAGAAAAATAACCCCTACATCAAGGTTCACCGTTCGACGACGATATCACGAGAGGGTGGACGTCAGCTCATTGACGTCGTCGCAAGGGAGGAGATAAAGGTGACGACGATTGTTGGCACTCGTCGCTTCCGCAAGCCTTCGATCCCGGCTTGAGTGTCGTTTTTTGGAGATCCGACAGAAGAAGAACTATTCTTTGTGAATGGAACGTCAGAGTTGTTCTTCGTTGGTGAGGGATGAAGCTCTCCTCCCAAAATCCCCAAAGGTTCGACCACCAAGTAATTGTCAATCCCCCCAATATAAAATTATGAGTCTCCCATATATTAACCTTGCCAAGCAAATCATAACAATTCAAATGAATTGTTGACACCACACATTAATTAAAGAAGTAATAAATTAATTGTGTTGGCATTCCTAAAGAGAGGGTGGTGGAGAGGCTCCACATATTTAATGGGAGGTGTTGTCAAAATATTAAATGCAAGGGAAGATTAAAGAAGTTGAGGGAAGTTATGGGGAGGTGAGGAGTTAGGGGTTTGTGTGGGCCCCACAACACTAAGCCCTCCCATGTGAGGTTAGGTGGGTGTGGGCCAAACTATAATTCCCCGTTTGTATTATAAAAACCACCTTCCTTAAATAAAATTTATTCACAACAATTTTTTTTTATTTTAATCTAAATCCCAAATTTTAAACCTCAACCCTCTCAAAATGAAACTACGACAAAGGTCCCCCTAAGAAATTACTGGCACTGCGAGTTCATTGGTTCCCTCAGATTTCAATTCTGAGTACCGGTTCAAAAGATAGAAAAAATAGCTCGTTCGTCTACTGAACATACACGAGCTAATATTCGGAAATTGATTCCGAGAACTCCGGGCCTCGGAATAAGGTGTCATCAGAAACTGCGAACTTGTAAAATTCCAATGAAATTAAGATAAAAATTTCCATGAAATTTCCGGGTCTTTACATATTCTGTATCCAATTTTGACACTTCAAAATGATATTATTATGTGAACTCACATTTTATTTATGAGACATTATTATGGATTTAAATATATTATTACCATCGTTTCCCAATATTAAAAACATGATTTAACATGATAAAAATAATGTGTCATGATTTAGAAAAATTATAAATGATTTTAATTCATATATTATTTCCCACTATGATTACTGTATATAAAACATGGATTTTTTGGTCTCAGAAATTCGTTATAACTTGAATTAACTATGGTAAATTTGAATGTGATGGAGAAAGAAATTATAATCCCCATATGAAACCAAATTTCATGGGATATAGATTGAAAAATATTTTTTATATTGTTATATAACTTTCATATGTAAGAAATTATGTTGACCTTAAAAATAAGAAATGTATGAAACAATAAACTATTGGTTACTTTATGATTCAACATAAACATTCTATTCATTAGTCCACTAATACACTAATTTATAAGCCAAATATTATTGCCCCCAAAATGATATTTTCTATTCTCTAGTTCTCAGAACATGAAATGATTATATTTTTCGTTTTTCATTTTTAACGTGATGTTGTTCAATGGAGAAATATTATCAGGAATATGATGATATATGAAAAAATAAACACCATGTAGTGGGATAATTTTAAGATCTTATTTTCTAAAAATTACTTTCTCTTTACTATTTTAATGAATATAGGGAATTATTTCCTTAAAATTAAGCATAAGGATAATGAATATTTATAAACCTATGAGGAAACTTTTTCAATAATTGAGAGGTACTATTCTAGTATTGTTATTGAAAAAGAATGTAAGATTAATAAATTACATGGATTAAACCCATGTTTCCAAAAATAGTTATATATATATTTATTCTATAGCTATTAATAAATAGTTTTATGTTCCATCTAGGAGGAAATGAAGACGGGAGTCAACAATAAATCTCTAGATTTATATAAGAACCGATAAATGGAATAGAAAGGTAATTTTAATAATAAAAACGTGGTGGATTATTGAATCGTGGGTGGCCCTTTAACACACATGGTGTGAGGGGAAAATGTTGAGGAATTACATACTTCAAGGGTAAAAAATGAGAATCTATGTTTATTATTTTCTTATTTGATATCTCTTTTGTATGCATGTGGTTGTATTTTTATACAAGATGCACTTCAGTGTCCCTATTTTAGACTACCTTGACTTTTCTCATTCTTGGTCCATGCTCGTATTACAATATGAATATTAAAATTGGATTGAATAAGATAACTAATGATGAAAATTTATAACCCCCCCCCCACCCACAGAATCCACTAGACACAATCCAATGCTATAATTTCAACGAGTATGGAAATTTTTATAACTGGTGAATGAAACTGAGGGGTAATTACGATGATTAATGTTAATAACCTATTAATCCTAGAGAAAAATAGATGTTTAATAAAATCACTATTATCAATGTAGTGTGTCATAATGAAGTGTTGAAAGGTGAACTAACCATACACTATATAACTTCTGATCTACTTTTTTTATTCTTGTTATACCGAATATTTTACATCTAAGTAATTTGCAATGGCTGTCACATTACTACCTCAATGACTATATGTTTAAATAGATGCAATATATCCTAATGATATGATGACCACAAATTAAATCAATTAATCTTCCCAAATTTCATTAGGAATCTGATCCAAAAGAATTTATATTTCAACTTATAGATAATGTTTTTTAATAATTTTTTCTTGGAATAGATTTTTAATTAAAAACCATAACAAGTGAAAGGAAGGGAAGTAAATTTTGATATTTTGAACCAAACTATGATTTCATATCAATTTGAAGTTAAGAAATACAATTCAAGGGAAATTAAATCCATTTCATTGGTATTGATTCATATTCAATGTGGTTATATATCGAGGATGATTTGAGAGAAACAAAAAAAAGATGATATGAAAACTGTGTGGGAGTTTTTTATGTATAAATAGAAGAGTTGTCTAGTCTTACTCAGAATCATTATTTTGAGTTTTAAATAGAACTCATACGATGTGGTAACCCTATTTTATATACTCTATATAAAATAGCCCATATTGAGTTGTAAAAATTAAAAAGAAAAATCCAAGAGGATCTTACTAATGGTTTCATTATTCTATGTGCATGGTAATGGGGTTCACCTATCCATTTTTTTGAGAACAAGGACAACTCAATGAGGCCCTAAAATGATTATTGGGAACTTAACATGGTCACAATCAAGAATAAGTGTCCACTTCCACTTATTTATAATATTTTTATCAATTAAAATGAGCTCCAGATTTCTCAAGATTGGTCATGGATCTGGATACTATCATTTGAGAGTAAATAGGTAAATAATACCCATGAAAGATTTTTTTTCAAGGCATGGACTCTTTTAATGTATATTTATTACATTTGTATTTAATAATTCCTCTAATATATTCATATAATTAATTAATAGAGTCAATAGATATTTACTTAATTAGTTTGTGGTAGTATTTGTATATTATATTCTTAAGTATTCCAAGATCAATAAAGAGTTTGAATATCACTTAGGGATTATACTGATGACCCAAAAGAATGAGAAGTTTACTGAAAAATATTTCATGTGTGAATTTTGGCTCCAAATAGTTTCATTTTTTGGTCATATAATGTCAAGCGATGTGAAATCAATGGATCCATCAAAGATGAATTCTATTGAATATTGGACAAGACCAATCACAGTGGATGGGATTTACAGTTCTCATTTATAAAAAAGATATTATCAGCACATTATGATGCATTTATCATGGTCATATAATTGATATACCATTATTAATAATATGGGATTTATCTTCCTCTAGATGAATGATTGTTAAGAAAACATAAAGGAATTGAAGAGATATATGATCATTGAAATTTTTCCCACACCACCATACCACAAAGATGGGTTTTTTATTTATAGTGAAGGGCCATTAAATGGGATGGGATGTGTTCTCATATAGAATGAAATAGTTATAGATTATTCCTCAATCCAATTGGATGTTCAATTGTAAAATTAAAAGACACATTATTTCATGTTTGTGGTGGTAATATTTTCATTAAATATTTGGAGGCATTATCATTATGGAATTAGGTGTGACATATAAAATAATATTATTGATGGAAAATTAATTTTTTTATTTCTACGAACTTTTCAGGAAAATGTGAGAAACCATGCATTCAAAAACAAAAGGAAAAAACTAAACCATTAAAATACAATTTAAGATGACTATATTTTGGCTACCTAAATAGTTTCTCAGAGATATTGCCTAACTAAGATTCCAGTTCATCCGTTAAGAGATCCTCAATCCTAAACATCAATTTTTACAATGTATGAATGTACTCATCAAGGATGATGTTCCCATTATTTAATCCCCTGCTAAAATCAATTCCTGCTTATCGATGTAGTTATACTTTTTGTCATTAAGACTCATCATAAATAACCTTTCCATCGCTATAAAATCTTCTTATTCAATAGCATTAAGAAACAAAACCCATTCAATCATTTTTTCATCAGAACTCATAAGAAATTATATCGGTTGATCAATAAAATCATTAACCATTTTCTTCGCATTTAATTTCTTCACCGAACATGTCTCTATGGGAGGTGGAAAATACGAGTAATATTTACACTCTTTACGGATGCCCCTCATGTACCCATCACTAGTCACATTCCCCTAGGCCTTCTACTCATCCATAGGGTATCTACTTTAACCGGTTTTGACCTACTTCACCATATATTCATTAGTCAAGCCCAGAAAAATATTTCTGAGCTTAATATGAAACACATCCCTTATTGGACTTGATCATTTTAGATTCTTAGTGGCCACAACATGTCCCCCAATAGTTGACCAGAATGCCTCCACATAAGAACCCACACTAGAAATCCTGGGAACTTCCTAAACCTTCAATTTTACTTCCACACAGGCATTAGAAATTGAATCTCTAGCAATTCCCTCCTTTAAGGCCTCTGAATCACCCTAAAACACAACATAATCTGACAAACATTTCAGATCATGCTTAAGCCTACCCTAAATTCCTCCAATGTCACCACCTAAAGTCACTTCATTTCCCTACACCACCACAACACCAGTGTGACTCCCCAACCTCTGATCATGTTAAAACCTACTAAAAATTTCATAAACAATCAGATCCTTATACATATCTTTGGCATGATTATACACCCCCTTGAAAATGATAGACTGTGAAATATTTAAGTGGATGTATCATATCATTCCCTAATGAGTGTTCAACCATTTTTTCATATAATGATTAAATATTCACATAAGGTGGATGTGGATAAAAAAAAGTTATGGTCATTTCCTACGTTCAAACATTGTTAGGATGGAATGATAATTTATAGGAAATGAGTATATTTCTTGAAAACACCACACCTAAAATAGAAACTATTTTAGGTACCTCATGGATTATCATTATCTATTCTTCGTAGAAGTAAGAATATGCATCAAGATATAAAATAATATTGATATTAGGTCAACAAGAAGAGTGATATAGTTGAGTATATATCACAGTGTATAGTATGTCTGCAAGTTAATGATAAGAGAAAAAAAATAAAAGGGGGGGATATTACTATTTTTCATAAAAGAATAAAAATGGGAAAACAACAACATCTATTTTATTTTTATACTCCCAAAAAGATATAAAGTCCATAATGAATATTTTGGTTGAAGTCAATTTTATTATGATTTTTTTCAACTTCATAGATATAAGTGATGATTTATCTCTTGTTCATATTACTAGGATATACATTAAGTATGTGGCATGGTTACATGGTGTAATATATTCTATTATATCTGATTGGGATTCAAGTTTTCTTTTTATGTTCTCGAGAATTATTTATAAATATTTTGATAGATAGTTTTTATTCAGTAATTATTATCTTACATTTATAGATGGTCAGTCTGAGATGGATATTTTAACCTTCAAGGATGTTTTTGATGTACTATTCCTTAGATTTTGAAGTAATTTGTGATCAACACATCTAGTTTATTGAACTTTTGAACAAAAATATATCTTACTAAATCATTTAAAGGGATTATATAAATGCAATCTATGGAAAAAAGTATATAACTCTCACATGTTGGAATGAATTCTGAGAAAGAAAGATGATGGGACCTTATCTAAATGGGGAAATTATAGATAATTATAGAACCATTAATCAATGCATCTAGTAATATTAAAGTCTATATAATAGTTAAGAAGAAAATCATTAGAAAAATGAAGAATTTTATGTTACTGAGAAGGTTTCCTATTTAATGTATATATAGATGAAGTTATTGATATTCAGAATGATGGGAAAGATGATTCATAGGTACACTGGCCCCTTTGAGATTCTTGGTCATGTAGGGACTATTTGATATCTCTTGACACTCCCACCAAACCTATATTATCATCACAATGTGTTCCATGTATATCTTTTGAGAATTTACATACTTTATTCTTCAAATATACTGAAATCAGAGATTATGACATTGGATAATGATATTTTCTATGAAGAATAACCAATTTAAATCCTCGATCGTTGAGATAATGTCCTATAGAGCAAGACTACTCAATTGGTAAATGTTCATTAGACGAATATAGAATTTGTGGAAGATACATGGGAACCCAAAGGTTTTATGATGAAGAGATTACATTATATTTTTTCTGAAGATTAATGTAATTTTGATGGTGAAATTCATATTAAGGGTGGTATAACATAACTCCCCAAGACTTTATATGTATAGAACATGATGTTTTCAATAGACTTACTTACACAGAACCTCACATAGATATGAACAATGATACGATAAAACATTATAATATAGTCATTAAATTCAAATTTATGAATAGAAATAAATAATTCAAAATATGCATACTTTTTTAATAAAGAAACTTTTTATTAATTCATATTAAATTAGAACTCAATTTTTAGTGGCGATTTGATGCTTGAAAAATCAATTTTATTAAAAAATTGTTTTTAAGTAATTTTTAAAACATAAATTATAAATAATTGATACCATTTTTAGATATTTTAATTGAGGAAATAAATAAAATTTTAGAAATCATTATTTAAATATTATATTCATGTGAATTTTTAGGATTTTTCTAAACAGATTTATTTTTCAATGACGGTAAAAAATTGCCATTTTTTTGTAAAAAACATCATTTATTTTATAGTAAAAGTACAAATATTTTTAATATTATTTTAAAAAATTAACATTTAATTATAATTAATCTATGGAATTAAAAAATAATCATCAGTATACTTAATTTTGATACATGTTCTTTTTGGGGGTTAAACCACATTTTTTAAAACAATTTTTTCTGAATTGTTTTTTATCATAATCAATTAAATTAACACTTATTGGTAAATTATTTTGATAAAACATATTTATTATGTGTTAAATGTTATATTTTAACATTAGTTTTATGTTTTGTACAAGGAATGGAATGTATGTTAATTTTTTTCATACTACTTCATTCCACAAAAACATGTTTTCATTATGGGTTACAATGTTATTTAAAATTAATTTCAAGAATATAAAGAAATTGAATTAGGGAAAATGGATTCCATATTTATAATAATCATAATTAATACAATCATATAGGTAAAATTATTTTTATGGTAAAGTGGCTTTAAAAGAAAATATTTACCACGATTATGGTCAAAATGAGTTTATTGGGGAAGGGGGTTAATCCAATAGATAAGGGTAGTATTTCCACCAATAATAATATAATATTTATTTGTTTAAAATAATTCAACATTATCTTATCCTATCTTATAATTTTTATCCATTTGGATCCACATTCAAATGAATTTCTCTTTATATCATTGATATAATTTAAGAATTTTAATGTGCAATCCTCCCTTAACATAGAAAATGGAATATATTATCATCCCTTATTCACATAAATATTTCATTATATCTCTTAAAATACATATAAAAATACTAATTATAATACATCCCATAAACCCTGATCTTATGGTATTCTCTAATGACCAATCCATCAATGCTTAAAATGTAATCCAAAAGAGGTCCATTAAATAAGAGGTATATATCTTAACCAATATTTTTAAATTTTTTAATCTGCTACTTCATATAAACATTTTTTATTTATAAATTAATTATTAATTTAGTATCATAAATACACATAGATTTTATTATGGTGATGTAACATCCATATACTACAACTTCATATTCAAATGGGAGATGAATGTTTCATCGTGTCTACATGAGGAAAACTGCCTCCACATAATGATGTGATTCATTTTCCACCACAAATATTCATGTTTAGATTTTATGAATTATTTAATATTTATATGTTATATTTAGGTTATAATAAGTATTATATAAGGGTGAATTAATATTTACCTTTATTTTATTCCATCAATCAAGAACGGGAAACTTCACTCGTGGGTACGTACAATCATCTCTGTGTGGTTATGTAAATCTTTTTTCATCACCTATTTACAGGAATGTTCATAAATATGTATATAATTAACATGTATTATATTTATATAATTAATAAAAATATGTATACTAATAAAAATGATAAATTTTAAAGAACCATAACTGCTAAACCAAAACATACATGAAAAATGATATAGTTAACACCCAAAATAGTGATGATAATGAATGATTGTTAATGAATGGGTGATATGATGTTATAAGTATAAAAGGAATTGGATTATTGTAATTAATACTATTCATATATAAAATTTTAATGAATTTAAATTTGTTATAATGGAGTTCATAGATCTAATGAAGCTTGACGGGCTTGAGAAAATGATTTTTTCTCAATCTCTATTCATTGAAACATGTTTTAATGTTATGATTTTTTACATTATATGGTCTACATATTATTAAACAATAAATTTTAGCATAATTTTTTTTAAAATTAAATTTATTTACATAACCATATGTTTTAAATCATTTGGTGACTTTTGATTCAAAAATTAATAATGTCGTAACACTTCATTATCTCAATTTCATTTTATTAATATATATTTGATGTTGTGAACCTATTTATATTTATTAGGGTTATACAATGATCCTTATAAATGATATATTTTTTTATACTTACTAATTAATTTAATATAAAGTTATAATTCAAATAATTTTATTCACTGGATTTGGATTAAAATGTTTCCAAAGTGGTAAGGGTTTATTGTCCCGAATTGTTTTTGGGGCATATGTTATGTTATACACATATATTAATTTATTTGGTTTATTTAATGAAAAATTGATATGTTTAATGATGAATATACTTATTTTAATACGGTTTAAATTTTCATTTGAATTTTATTATTTAGTGTAGTTCACTAATCAGAAGTTACTAAAGCGATAAGGGTTTTATGTTACAATATATTTTTTTTATCATGATTGGTTATGCTTAAATATCTAATAATAAAACTATATGATATATCTATTCAAAATATTATTTATTTTATTTTCCTATATTTATTTTTGGATATGAAATATCTTCCTTTAATTTTATTTCCTTTATGTACTCAATAGATTAAAAGAATTTTTTTAAATAAAAGTAACCAGGTATTTTTCTTCAGTTAGGAATCATTTCTTCCATGTCCATATATTAATTAAAATATATTGAATAATGTATATCAATATCATATAATTTTTTTAATTTATTTTTTTAATATATTTCACATTCATTTTCATGGTTTATAATTAATCTTCTTATCATTTTCTCAACAATTTAAAATTGTCTTTTTATCGAAAATATAAAATGATTTTTTGTCAAATGCTACAAGAATGAATTCCCCTACAATAATGAATACAATTTTAATTAAATATTACTTTCTATATTTATTTATTATATTTGAAAATAAAAAATTTCCATTAATATTTGGGTTATTTTTATATTATATATATGAGATTTCAAATAAAATGGTTATTTTATTAAAGAGATATTTTAATGTTCAATTAATTGTATTTTTATCAATGAATTTTTTTTAATGTTTATTTTGTTTTTATAGGGATAAAATACATTGTTGCAATATTTATTATTTAGTTTTTTGGTTTATTATTATGAAGATATAATGATTATAAAACCCATATCATTTCTAGGATTTATTATTTGATGATATGTTGAATGTCTTATGATTATATTTCATGCATAAGTATGGTTTTCCTTATGTAACGGGGGGTCCCAAAATTATATATCTCTAAAATTGACTTGGTAAATATGTATATCTTATAATATAAGAAGGATTATAATTGTGAATGAACCCATTTTTTATGGTACTTTATCCAATTTGATAGTATATGGATTGAACCTTGACTAAGGAAATAATGAAATATGGAGTGAACAAAATCCACATTGACAGTCTTTTAAGTGAGCCTGAACTATGGAAATGAGTTTATATAATTATATTCTATCTAAATACATATATATTATTCTTAATATATGTATTTAATGATCATGATTGGTTATTGATAATTCCTCACAATTATGTATTATGTCTTTCAATTGATACATCTTTACGCTATGTTTCATGATTTTTATTTATTAATTATTGTGTATGATTTTATAATGTTTAAATAATATTATAATAACCTTATTATTATATTATTATCACTAATGTTAATTTATTAGTATCTCTTATTGTTACACTTAATGAGCATTTGATCTCACCCATTTTTGCTTCTCCATTCCCCATGTTATATAGAATGGTTTTATGTATATTATATATATGGAGGGTACTATTTGTATAAAAATAAATTGGAAATGATGTATATTATTTTTTTTTTAAATTTTTTATGTATCCCTAATTCCAATTAAACCAAGACTATTATGTTCTGGAGTGGATCATACTGACATGTAATATATAATTAAACTAATAAGATTTTGTATTTATTAATGTAAATTATGGGTTTCAATAATTATTTTATCCATACAACCAAAATTATCAAAGGGGGTTATCTATAAAATAATTATGGTTTTTAGAATATATTTATCATTTTAAAACATTTGATATGGAGATTAATGATAAGAGAAAATGAATAGGAATTTTACCTTAATTTGGGTTTACAAAAAAGTGATAATTTTAAAGGTAACTAAAAAATATAGAATCACAAAAATGAAAATGATATTTAACATGATATATATATATATGATAAATATATATAAAATGATTAAGCACTTGAGTAGAATATTTTATAAAATAGGGAAAAATAAAGAAAATGTGTAACTGACATGTAATGAGGGTGGTATAGAAAATTCCTTACCTCGTTCTTGAATTTTCTTATAACTTGTGATTAACTATCTAAATAGTTAAATTGTTTTAATAAACTACATAACAAATAACCTTATTCTTCTATATTTAATTTTTTAATATCCATTTGTAATATTTTTTAGTTTATCTGTACTACAGTTTCAACAAACATCATTTACTCATGGTTTTTCTATTAAATTCTCCACAAAACATATGTTTTGATGAATTTGTTCAATGTTATTGTAAAATAACATCAGGATTTAATTTTTTTTAGTTTTATGTCCTTTATTAGTCTATGGAAACAATAATTATTCATTAAAAAAGTTATCACAAAATACAACCAAATTAATAAATGTTACTTGACATGTCCATCTAAGGTGGTCAATGTTACAACAACCATTTATTGTTAATAATACATATAAAATTTCCAATTTAATTCTCAAAATACATTAATGGTTTCAAAAATATCATTTTTACATACAACATATATCCTTAGAGTCATCCATGTTAATCGTTCTTGGAAAACAAAACATTTCATTCCATATAGGTGATATCTGACACCAATGCATGAATAATACTTTCATTTTCCATAGAATGTTATGGAGTAATAAATTAAAAAATTATAAATTTTTAATTATAATATTTTTGGAAATATCATATTATTATTTAATCTATTCTATCCCTCTATTTTGGTAGGGTGGAAAAATTCAATATGTCATTCATGGATCTAATAGTCTACATATACACAAAACAACATTTTCAATTTTCTCAATGTCAATGGTGGAATGTTTTAAAAAGGTTATTACCACCGAATTATAAAACTTAATGATATTAATTTTTTTAATAATTATAATATAATGTACATAGGGTATTTTAAATGTATATTAGAAGAAAAGAACAAGAAAAATTGGGTTGAGAGTATTACTTTCCCATTGGAAGTTCCCCATTGAGTAACTCCATAAGGATCCTTAGAATGGTATTTTGGTGAAACCAAATATTAAATGGAATATATTGGGTGTATAAAAAAGACCATGAAAGAGTCTTTTTTGTAATATATTTTTAATGAGTCAAAAAATGGGGAGGAGGTGAGATCCCTTTATATGTAAATAGAGCGGAATTTTTGTAAAATATTTTTTCTTTTCAATAATTTCATTTTATTATTCAAGGAAAAGGGATCCAAGAATGGAAAATACTAGTGTGTGTAAAAATATAAGGTTGGTATTCCCTCAAAATCCAATATAATACATATTGTTTCACATTATTAGACCTTTTTCACTATGTTAAACTACATATACCCTAATTTACAATACTGTGGTAACTCCAATTTCATTCATGGTTACTAATTCTAATTAAATATAATGAAAAGTATAAACATAATTTCATGAAATTTATGATTTAAAATATGGTAATTAATTTTCTTTTAATCATTTAAGTGTTAGTGAAATTAATTTTACAATTTATATACATAATGATAAAAAATTAGGTCTTAGAAAAAGTTCATTTCAAGCCTAATATTTATCTGAGGGATAAGATTAAAAATTAATTTGGTTTATTAGAAAAAACATATTTTATTAAATAAATGTTCTCTAAAATTCCAGAAAAACCAAAAATGAATTTTACCAAAATCATATTTAATTTATTATAAATAACCAATTTTTTTTATTAGAACTAAATATTAATTGATTATAAAATATACAAACCATATTATTTCTATATTCAGAGTGATTTTTATAATAAATAAATTTTTTCCCATAAAAACATTTTTTATAAATTAAATGGATTTATAAAATTATATGTCTTTCTTATATACTAATAAATTAACAAATTCAATCATTTGGAAAAAATGTGTATTATTCAATTCTAATCTCAAAAACTAATATTTTATTAAAATCAACAAAATAATAATCATATGCTAATTATGATATATGGAATTCAAAATTAATTTTAAAATTTTCAAATTAACAACCTAAAATATTAAAATTTGGATTTTATAAAAAGATAAAAAATAAAATAAAATAACTTATATAGAAATAATAGTTTTTATTCCTTTATGTGTTTATAAAAATATTTCATATAAATTAAAAACTAATTGAGTATTAATATAAATCAGTAATAAATATTAAATTTGTTTAAAAAAAATATATTTAATCCATTAGAAAAATGTCTGTCACATGATAACTACTTTTTAGAAAAAAATAAATTTTTTGTATAAAATTATCATAACCTAAATATAATTATAATTTACTACTTATATATTAATCATTTAAATTTATCAATATCTTGATACTAAGATACATCATTGATTATTATGAAATAATTCATTAAATAATAATATTTTATCATATAAAAAATAAAATATTTTAATTAGATATTACATTTTTGTAATGATGTATGAAACCTATTAGGCCTTTGTGACATTTCCTTTAGGGTTCCAATAGGCTATTTATTTATATCTACGATTTTAGAAATAATGATCTTAGGGCCTCATGCCATATTTTAATTTTGAGGCCGAGAAGCCTCATGGCATTTAGTTCGTCTAAAGGGGTACCACTCAACGCTATTAAAAGAGGTATTTCTTTTATTATTTCTTTCTTTAATAAATAAGTGATTTCACCCCTACCTATTATGAAAAATACATATCTTTGGTATACTTATTTGACCCATGTATATCATAAAACTATTTTGGAAATGACCATATTTCCAATGACATTCTTTGAAAGGGTCATATTCAATTTCTATATATAGTATTACTAAAATCATTCTTTCCATTCTCACTTCTTATGTCACAGATCCCATTTTCATAGTTTTCAATTTAGTTCCGACAAAATTCTTTCTCTTTTTATCGTATTATTTCTCATAATAAATTTTTATAATAATAGTGGTTATTAATTTATAATGTTTTCTATAGGAGTTTCCAATCTTCAAGATATTATTATTTTTTATTTATTATCCACAATTAGTTTTTGTTGTTTTAATGGATGAAATCATTTATGATGCGTACTAATCCCTCAGATGTGATATATGGTTTTTTGTAACATAATTTCAATTTTAAATTATAATTTAATAAACTATTCTTTTCTCGGTTCAAATATTGTATTTCCCAATCTCTTAAATTTTTTTAATTCTTTTGATAGAAGAGATAAGCATTCATTATAATTTTAGGGAATAAATTAATGGCTCTTAAATCATGGTGCATTATAGAAGTTCATTCTAAATTAGCTTAACCAAAACGAATTGTTTAATTGTACATGTTTTCTCACTTAATTTTGTTACAATGTTAATTTTTTTCTCCAAAATGAATGAAGGATATCCTAAAATTGACAATGTATTGGCCAGAGAAAATGAATTCCTCTAAATTGAGTTTTTTATTTTTTGAATAGAATGATAATCTATAAGATCACCAAGACATATCTAAGGCCGACACACCCTATCCTTCCAAAAAATTACATAGACTATTCAAGTGATATTATCACTTTTGAGAATAATTTTTAAAAAATAAATTTTTATTAAAATGGTCAAGAAAACATTTCCTAGATGGATTGGGCAGCGCACATAGAATCCGAGAAATGGATTTAGATAAAACATTATTTGTTCATAGATAAGATTTTTTATTAAAGTTTAGTTAAATGGTAAATAATTTATAAATTTTTATAAAATAAAATAAATTGAAATATTAATGTTTTTATATATATTTATTTATTGTTCATAAATTCTTATATAAGAAGACCATGTGTTATTTGATTGGTAATGGAACCCCATAAGACTTCATAATGTAGAGGGTTTAACCATCGATGGACCATAATTTGGGATGGGGGATTATATTGGAATGAACACACAAAATATTGAGAGGAACCCCATGTTGGTTGAGGTACGATTAAGGTATAAGGGGAGATGCATGTTACTGATGACCTTCGGTGGTGTAGACATAGCATGGGTGCACAGATGATGATAGGGTTGTAATGTTAATTGATCTATGATTAGGGTGGTAAGGGAAACACAAGTTATTAGTGGTCCTTGTCAGTATGTTAGCCAATGGGTTAGGGACTATGGGCCATGTTGTAATGGGTTTCAATGATCACTAGTTATTCAATCCATTTGATTGGTTCACCTCTAATCAGAAAAAAGAGGTGTTTCATTGGTTTAATTAAAAGGGATCACCCTATCTTATTTAAAAAAATCGTATTTAAAATTTTTATATTAATAAAACTTATTTTTATGTTTATTTAAATGGTCTAAAAAGTAATTTAGGTTGATTTCATAAAATTATTAAATAAAATCAAACATGAGATATTTAAAAAAATAACTGTTTTATATAATATTTGAATTTTTTTAATGATTATTTTCATAAAATCTATCTTATTTTTAATATATTATAGTTCATATAAAACCCAAAAAATTATATTATTAATCATTCATATTGGAAAAAAGTGAATTTTTCATATTTATCTAAGATTAAATTTTAAAGTGTTCGCTTGTTTTTTGTTAATTATTACAAAATATTTATATTGTGTATTAATTTATGATTTACTTAATTTTTTTATCATTATTCCCAGATTTATAATTTATTAATTTAAAAGTTAAATTGTAAAAAAATTTATATTGTAGTTTTATTTATTTAATCTATATATCTAAATTATCCCAAATTCATTTAATGAGTTACATGCAAAGTATGATAATTAAATTAGTTTTCTTCTTTGATGGAATTTTCTTGTATTAGGTTATGATATTTAATATGAATGTTAATTATAGTCTATACATATGAAGTGTTAGAATTTAAATGTAATTAATGTCTCTCTTGAATAAGTAATTTTGGATGGTGTGCTTTTGGATCAGAAGTAACGCTATCCTAGAGGATTATGCCTTATCAAGAAATGTTTTTCCTATATACAAATTTCTCCACACATAATAAAATGGGGACTATTGATTTCATATTATTATAAGAATTGAAGATAAAAGGTTTCATGATGATTTTTCATGAGATACATATGTGTATGTGTGAATAGAACTGGAATTTAATTTGGGATAGTAGCATAGTAATTGAGATTTGTAAAGAGTTAACCATAAATATTGTTTTAATATATTTATTTAGTGGATGGAATATAGATGTTTCATTAGAGGGTATAATACATATAAATGGGATTATATAAGATAATATGGTGATACATTCAAAACCACATTAAAATAAAATCATTCATATTTCATATAAAGTGAATATATGTTTGGACCCAGATCATACAAATCAATAGTTTCAGGATAAATTTGAATGATCATTGATTATATTTTGTAATTCGTGGTTGAAAGAGATATTCTTAAGGGTCATGTAACCAAACAAAAAAAATGATATTTGGGTCACACATAGTTACAAAACTACCTGGGGATCATTATCCATATAATATATTGGCCAAGAAGTTGTATACTCAACTATCCCAGAGTCATATATTTCATGATCAGAATGGTGGTCAACCTAAATTACTATATAGTGATATAAATAATGAATTTTACCCATTACAAAATGAAATAATAATTTTTGAAAACTAATACATATGAGGTAATTTAAATGGGGTCACCTTTTTAGTAGGATCACATTTAACAAAATTCATAATTATAAGAATGTAAAGTATGATACTTAATTTATAAATGTTTTTGTTTTAGACAAAATGATATCATCATCCTAAAAAACAATTGTGAGATCAATCCATAAAAATAAATATATTCATTGAGGAAATTCTCTAGGCTAGAATAAGAACATGATATTCATTCTTCAGTAAGATGGATTGTTCTATATGTTAGATAACAAATTTCCAATGAAACTTCATACAGAGGAAAAAAAATACAGAAGATAATGATTCTTATAGTAAACATAGTAAAAAATCTCTTAAAGACTATATATTATTGTTTATTTATGTGGATACCAGAATATAAAAAAACATGAATATAGGTTTTTATAAAGATATACAACATGAAGTGTATCTATCTAGACCAGTATATAAGTGAGGGATATGAGGATTTAAAATCACTCTTTTGGTATAATATAGAAGACATTACTCCCATATCAATTCTGGAACTCAATATTATAGGTTATTTAATTGACTTAGAGAGACATAGGTCACCACTCACGCTTAATCTACCATAATAATCATTTTCCAATAACTACTAAAAAGGTAATGATAGTTTATTTTGAATTATACCATGATTTATATCGAAAAAAATATTATCTAGACTTCATAATATGTTGATGATTACTAAGAAGGATATCAGAGGCCCAAGATAATGTTTCATGAATATTCTATATAAAGGTAAGGGAATATATTGTTGATATAATGTGAAGAATAAAAGTCATGGGCAGTCAAAAGAAACATCTAAATTGATTAATGTGTATTTGATGTTGGGGAAATGTATTCACTATAGAAAAAAGTCATTAGAGTAAAACTATTTATAATTACTAATGTATTGTCACTTATTTAGAGAGTTAACATTGGGTATTACTATTATTGATTTAAATTATATTATTTTGAAGTGTATATGATACCAGCTATACATTTGAAAATTATTGAAAATATGTAAAGGTGTTAAATAATAAATATATATTATATGATGGAGAATGAATTATTCATTTTAATAATAGAGAAATGAGTTTTCACATTAATGAGTTCGATATAGTGGATTGCATTAAATCTTAAGAAGATCAAAATATAGATAGTGTAATTTTCATCATGTTTCCCCCCTTATGAGAAAAGAGGTATTATTGGTTATAATGATTGTTACCAATAATGAAGATGATATTTTTCATACACATGGTTATGCTTGATCTAAGAAACTAACATGTTTGAAAAGTGTTAAAGGATACATATTTTTATCTAATCTAAAATATTTTATCCAGGATATATGTTAAAATATGAGGGTTTGTTCTGACCACCCAATCATGAGATATTTTAAGGATTTAAATATTATTTTTATAATCTAGATTTTAATATAAATAATACCTTATAAAATATGAGTATAATTAATTATTCCAAAAATATCCCCAAAAAAGGAATGATATGTTATTTGGTAGACACAAAATAGATTGTGTATCTTAGCATGAAATTTTTTGAGAGAATATAGTTTTCAAGAGGACATTAGGGGTAGTTTGGACTTAGACAATTTCATGTTTTAACAAGTAAAATACTAAAAAAATAATTTTTAAATTGAATTTCAATTAATATCCATCATTTTTTAGGTTATGTTGATACAAATAAATTTATAGAGTTAAATTAGTTTACATAATAAACTGAAGTTCATGTTATATATTTAACGTCATGTAGAATGTATTGGTAAAGAATGATATTAATGTATAGTGTTAAATTTTATTAAAATATAAACTCAAAGTAAAATTTAGAATAAAAAGTTCAATTATGATGATAAATATTGAATTAGTTTTAAGTGTGATGTATTTTTATTAACATCATATGATTTGATGTTTTGAGAAAAATAAATTTGAATAAAATGATTAGCGTATAATTGGTAATATGAATCCCATGTAACAATATTATCCAAAAAAATTCTCCACATAAGTCACTAAATAAATTAGTTTAGTGGGATATTTTTATCATACTATAACCTATATATGTGGAATTTATTATATGGATAAGTAATGAGTTTAAAAAACCCAAATGTTAATTCAACATAAGGCCTTATAAGTGGGCTATCAAATTAGATATGGTAAGATGGCCTGTTATGTATGTTTTTTTTAACATCCATAAGTGATTTTAACAATATAAATTGTATCACGTCATAAAAATGTTTGTATACACTTTATTATTATTTCACATTGGATGTATAATATATTTTAATGGAAATGATAATTGACCTCTATAAGTATGATTTTGAGTAATCCTTAATTTTTTTCAATGTATTATTATTGGATGTGATTAAAAACTATTGTTTTAATGGGTTTGATTTCTTAATGAGATGAAAAATGTACTCATGAGATAGAAACAGTTTATTTTCTTCTAGACTACCAACCAAGTATACCAATTGGAGTGTTATAAACTATTTATTTTGTATGAATAGTGTGTATGTTTCATATTGAATCCCCATTATCAATGTTAGAAAAGAACATATTATGAGAAACATGATGATTTGATAATTTTTATACACCTACCTTAAGGATAAGCAGTATTGGGGGTTGTTGCATTTCTCACTGATTGTGTCATCATTTGAGACATTATTTAGATGGTATTTTTCCTATTATATGATAAGTGTAAAATTTTGGCCCCCAATTTGTTATACTAAAGATGTTTCTATCCATAAATTAGATATGGTACATGTGATATGACTATCTATTTATATGTAGGTCTTGTGATATAAAAATTCACTTATATGATTGAAATGTGATGTATTCTTTATATTTTTTAGTATATACCTGTAGAATAAAGAATTCAATAGTAAATATGTAGAATGTACATGCTCCATGGCTTATGATTATTTTATGCATTTAAAAAGTTGATTATATGATTATTTATGGTCTTATATAATCTAGTTTGTGAGACTATGAATATAAATTAATATGTTTTATAGCTATCACGCAAGTCCCCATTAATTCAAGGTTTTTTAATGATTTTTTAGAGTTCATTATTTGGTTATATTTATAAAAATATGAATTTATAATTATTTTAAATGAAATAAAGGAACACTAGGTTACACATTGTTGTTGAGTCAATTAAGACCATGTTTATAAAACATTAGAAGCTACCCCAAAATTATTTTTATGATATCTAAAATAATTACTAGGATTATTTTCCCATTATATTACATATAGTTTAATATTCGGTGAAAATGTATGATTGAATTTTTAAATGGGAGTTTTGATGATATCCAAAAAGTTTTTTAGATATGGTTTCACATGATATTACATAAGTTGTGACATAATGTGAAAGTTCACTAAGTCTAAGAATCTTTTATTAAAATTTAGGGATTTATAGAAATATAAACTGAATGACCTGACCAAGATATATTAAATTTCACTATTCCATTGTATGTTTTAAGTTTCTCAGTTGTATAGTGAATTTCACTATCTCATGGTTAATGAGCCTTTAATATTCTCATTATATAATATCATGATCGGTTATTTGATCTTCCATATAAGTGAAATCATAATTCGTTTTTCATTATTTGAGGTATAATTTAAGTAGTTTAATCTTTTTGAATACTTATTTATATAGAAAAATAGATCAATGGGATGATTAAATCTTGTGTTTCATGTTTCAAACTTATGAAAAATTTATAAAACTTATGAATTTATATTGGATGAATGTTTGTGTTTCTCAAAGGCTAATATGAATTAGTTTGATCCTTTTATTGTGGTTGAGATAGTTATAACTCCTCAATTCCATGTTTTTCAAGCACTTGTCTCTATCCTTCTTTTAAAATTTCGGTTTTTTGAAACCATAGATTGTGGGATATATTTCCAAAGAATAGGTATATTTGTGTATCCCATGGATACTCTAGGTGGAAGGTGTCTTTAATTGATTATCATTATTTAAAATCAAACTCATGTATATTATTTAGTTTGATAGAGAATAAGATATTACATTCATTCATCATTCACAAATTCAATACAATGTGTGTACAAGATTATATGGTTTCTATGTTTTGGGTTTTTTTAGAATTTTTAGATAATTGATATCCCCTCTAAAACCCATCACATATAATTTCTCTAAAGGGACCAAAGGGGTTTTCTATCAAATGAAAAGAAACATATTCATAATCATAGGTTTATCCATGATTCACTATATAACATCAAAACAATTGTTTATATAAATGAATATTTATTATATTCTTCGATATTTTTTACCACCTATAATTCTGGAAATAAATAAGTTGATGTAATCCTATATGGGCAAGATTGTAAATGTTCTCTCTTTGGTAGGTGAGGCCTAGAACAATGAACTCTTCTACTTTAGGATCCATCTTGGTCCATAGGAATTCCTCCTCATGTCATGGTACTTCATCCCCATGATATAGTAAACATCAAAATAAGAATGGTGTAATGCTATCGTTAACTACTTACTAAATGTATGAAGTATAATAATATTATATTAGAAAAGAATATAGTTCTCCCCTAATTTAGTTTAACCTTATCATGGATATCCCTAGATAATGTAGTCTCACTAAAGATCACACTCAAGGATACAATACTATGAAACAGTAACGCATTTAACTATAATTAAGGTAACTATAAACTATAATGAGTACTTATATCTTTAAAATTCTCCAATATGTAGGGTTATGAAAAATAATTACCCCAAATATATCCATTTATCATTCCCCATTGATCTGTCTACTGATAGGGATTCCTACTCAAATAATCCACTATGTCTGTCCCTTTTTCTAGAGTGGTAAATTTTTAATAATCATATTATCAGAATAACACTATTGGTATTCACTACCACATATTCAATTCTCACTTTGTTAATATTTACATTAGGATCTTATAAATAGTTAATACCATGAAGCAATCTCCAAAAAGGTAAAACCTCCTTGATATTAAAATGAAAAACACCACTACCAACTTGAGGTCATGGGTGGAAAATTATCCTTCATGGTAATACAAATACATAATGGAATATGATATAAATAATTGATCCCATGTCAATAAAAAATAAGGCATGATCAAGAATCATAAAATCATGCATTGTATGGATCCTCATTGACTATAATTCTATAAACTGGTGTAGTAATTATATTTTTATATGGATGATTAAATGTTCTCTAACAATACTCTATCTAAATGAAATTAAATCCTTTATTTATTTAGTAAGAAAATGGGGTTACAATATTAGAGAAGTTGGGGATGAATATATGATAATATCCATCCATTCTAAAAAAAACATATGACCCTGAACACACTCTGTGGTTTTTCCAAACCTATAAATTCTTCTTCCACCACAGGGTTGACTGCAACTCTTTCCCTATATGTGAAGTGACAAACAAATTAATATAGTATATCTAAAAATAACACTCCAATGGAAAAACCATAGATAATAATCACTAAGTTTATCCCAAAATATCAATATTTCAAACACATTCTCTTCCTCAAATTGGGAATAGTCCAAAATATCCTCAATGAATAACACTGCATGTTGATCCAAATAGGTCTAGAACGCCTTGTTCATAAATCCAATGAACAATTTTAGGAAATTAATTATCCAAAATGGAAGAATGATAAAATCGTGATTTTCATACCAACATCTAAGTGATATCTAATCGATATCCTATTTACATAATCATATCTTGTGATACCTCAATTTTAGTTTGATCTAGATAAAACTCAAGTTCCTCTCAATTTGTGAGAGAGTACATCAATATAAAGAGTAAAATAGTTTTTTCTTAATGGTCACCTATTTTGGTCATTTATTATTATTTAATATCTAAATACATGCATTGTAATTATTTACAAATTGGATGTGATCATTCTATTGAGAGATACATGTTTTATATAAAACCACTTCAGAGGAATTATTCCACATACACCATTAACTCATAAATCTTGATGGGAGATATCCTATTTTATCATAGATATTGGAACTGATCATGATACTGGATCTATATCAAATTACATCTATAATGATGGGTAAATTATAACTACATCCTTTTGGAGGACATTAACATATGTATCCACTATTATTTGAAAATTTTGAGGCTTGGCATCTGTAGCATATAATGAATCTCTATAAAACTAAGTGGTGGTGGTCTACCATCCTAAATGAATAACCTTAATGAATAGGTATTGATCTATGATATAAACCAAATGAACTCGACTATAACTTGTATATATGACTCTCTTAAATAAAAATTCTGTATAACATGAAAAAACTACTAACCAATAAAAACTAATGGAGACCAAATATACCCATATATTTAGGAGTATAAGACCCCATTTCATTGGACTTAATACAAAGAAGAGAAAATAAATTCGAAATACATATGTCAAGACATAACTTTCACTATTTAGAGTTGAAATATTCAAATGACATTCTAGTCTAGAAACCGATATTTCAATTTCACTAGACAAAGTAGAGGTTGTGATAGAATTTATATCCCTTGTATTTATGTAAATGGAAACTGATGTAGGGAGGATAGTCATGGTAATTTTGACAACATCAAGATACACTAGATCCCCATGATCATCAAATCCAACTAGATATGTATTCCCCTAATCTATAATTCCTTTATCCTACCTAACTAGCCTAAAACCTCCATAAAATTTGGGTAAATATTTTCCTTTTATAGTAATCCATGTTAATGTTCTAGATTAAAAGTATAAAATGGTGGTCCTCATACTTATATATCATAATCCTAGAAAATATTTCCTCCTAAAGTACCCACCATATTATACTACGGTCAAAAATTAAAATATTTTCAAAAGTGTCTACCAAACATCCCATACCTTTGTAACCAAGAATTTATTTTTAGGAAATCATCCTTCTAGTGACCAGTTTTTTGTGCATGAAAATAATTACCTAGGAATCACTAATATCTCATATGAGTTATGGGAAGAAATTTTTCCCAATGCATTACATGGAGTGATGTAGGTTCAAGATAATAAAAATGAACACCATCACCCTCATATCAGGATGACCATGATAAATTTGACTAACTTACAGGATGAGATAACTTCTGATTATTCCCAATAACAATACCTTTATATCCTCCAAAAATTATACCTTATTCCTCTTGCATATCCTCATGACTATAACCATTCTCTCTATTATCTCAATATAGGTATTCAACCACAAAATTCCAATTTGAAACTAAATCATTGATCGATGAGCTACAATTAAAATTCATTTCTATAACTCCGAATTCTACATCATGTGGGGTAAATATTGAACCAATAGTGTAAATCCGTTAAAGAATATTGAACTATGAAATCACCCCAGATTATGTGTACAAGTCATGGAATCACTTGGTCTCTAACTTCACTAATTAAAAATTACATTTAAAGAGTCTTTCGAAATCCAACCATGAATAGGTGGTGTAATCATGATATGTCCACATAAGAATCCACCACTATAGTCTAATATCCTAATGTAAGTTGGTCATGGGATTTACTTGGTAGTATACCAGGGTATATAACAACTGAATGTAACTATCCTAATATAGTATTCTTTAGTCACGTGAGTTGTAATATTACCCCGTTAATCCATGGGGGCTTTGGTGATTGGGGAGCCTCAATGACCTAAAAAATAGTAGCAACTAAGGCGTGTTGTATAGACTTGGACATCTCAGGATGAACCCTCATAAAGTGTAGCTACATGATTACAAATCAAAAGTAACTGAAATATGAATGTTCACATTTATTAAAAGTCAACATCCTTGAATATGATATGGAAAATGACACTTATTCTAAAAAACATGAATAAAAAGAGGAAACAAAACTAGGATACTATAAGTCTCAAGAAATAATTTTTTATTTATACATATTATTTTATTTCAATGTGGATCTAAATTATTATTCATCAATAAGAGTACCAATCATGAGTAAATTAGATCCCACATCCCTTATTATGTTCCAAACATTGGACTTATTCAAATTTGTTTGTTATCCCAAAATAATCCTCACATTGTTCCTACTCTAGTATCAATCCAATGTTATAATACTAATTTTCCGCATCCCAACTATCTGGTCAGTGAACACACTTATCCTTTTTACACTATGTCAAGGGATAATTGCTATAAGTGAGGTACCCACATTGATATATGAGTGATTAACTATATTGAACATGACCACACATACTATATGGGAAACATCTATAAAAATATATAATATTAATATATAAAAATAAATGAATCATGAAGAACAATACATGTAATCCAAAAGGTTCCCTTAAACCCACCATAAAATAAAAAAGACATACCAACAATAGAAGGGAACATTAAAATACAAAATACTATAGAATTCTTGCATCGAATAAAAACTATAAGATACCCTAAATCCTCTAAAGTACTATGGAACCTAATCACCGTCAATATTATCATAAGGATATACATAGAAACATGATATGAAGATAGAAAGTTCAGATGATGGGGTGAGAAATAATAATCATTATGGGCATTCCAATTAGTTTTTTGGCACATAAATAATAATAAATTGTGCAAGAAATTTTTTTTATGTTCTTGGAAGAATAAATATAATCATATAATCCAAGTTAGTCGTAGTGTAGTGATTATATTATTAGATCTATTATTGTCTGTATTTCAAGGTATCACTAAATGATTACAAGATAATTACATAACAACCTTTCATATCTCATAATCACTTTCCTATCATACAAATTCACTATTGATGCACCAAGATAGATCAAAGATGAAATTAACTTCTCTACCAATCCATGGATTGTTGGATTAAACACTCATCTTCACATCTATGATAATATATATAAACCTTGGATGAAACACACACACACATATATATATATATTTATATCCACATGTATAAACACGATAGGATGTTAACATTTTTATACTTGTATCTGAATAATTAAACCTTATAATCCAAGAGCATTGGGTAAAAGTGGATGAGAACTGGTACACTTCTATCCACCTAAATCCCTAAGAGTAAGAATATTGGGTGAATAATATTTAATAATATTGTGATAATAAGTTCCAAAAATTAATTACCATAATCGTGGTCACCACTAACGTTACTTAGGGATGTTTGGGACAATGTGTATGATCTTGAACATTATCAATCATATTCATATTATACCAAGGGTATGTACTGATTGGTCGCTACTTATTGCAATCATCATGATATTAATGTCATCCAAATACACCATTCCTTGAGGAGGTACAAAATAATTGGGTTTCCTTTGTGATAATATATTATTTCACATCATAACATGATTAATAATAATTCAATAATGTTTATAAACTCATTGTCTTTGATTATTTATTCAATACTATGATCTATTTACATCCCAGGTGAAAAAAATTTATATATTTTGAAGCATCAATATTCCATTCCTCACATTAAATGTAATATAAATATATATTAATAATGTTATTAATGTTTAAAAAATAATTTGGTTTCTACATCATTTCTAAATTTTATCAAATAACTCTCTATATTGTTTAGAATCGCCAAAAAAGTGACTTCTCAATAGCTAGAACTAATGTAATAAATTTCCTAAAAATAAAGTATGTATTCATTGTCAATTTACAAAATTTTAATTTTTAGGATCTTTGAAAGGGTATAAAATATATAACAATGGGTCTACCATATCAAGAGGATTGTAATGGTAACTTCAAAGTCAATAATATCCCTATCATGGACCCTCACTCTTGTCAAGTTTTATGATTGAAATGGCGAGGAATTAAATTATTGATATCTATTTAAAACTATCATATTAATTAACAAAAATTACAATTTTATTTTTCTTATCATTACCAAAATAGTGTTATATAGTTTTATTTCTAATTTTACCTATATACAAGTAATTATCAAAATTATCGAAATAAATAAATAAATCCTCTCTCTATGATATCTCTAAAAATATAGATCAAAATATAAATAAAATATTTCTATAAATTCTTTAAAAAATAAATATAAATCTATATGAATATTACTTTTTGAAAACCAGGATTATATATTCACATTTTTTGAGATAATTTTTAGAAAATTAAAATTCTCTTTAGAATTTCTCAAAATCACCTCATAAAATTTTAACTTGAAAAATTATGTTGTTCTTGTTTAGATTTATAAAATATCATACTAAATTTTCTAATATAAATTCATTTATTTACATGATAAGTGAAAATAGAGTGGTTTATTGGTTGAAAGTTAATATATAATAGTCAATATCCAAAGATAATATCATATTATGTGGAGATATAATGATCCAATATCTATCTTCATTGAGTAGGAATCCTTCTATCTGGAGAAAATAGAAAATTATGGTTTATGAAAAAAATTTTCCCATAAAATGAAATATAAAGTTAAATTAAATACAAATTAGTGTTTTTAGTGAATAACAATATTATTTTTATTCAACCAAATTTATTTCACTAAAAATATCCATTCCATGAACATTTTTTAACCACAATGAAAAATAAGGACCCTAGACGCTTATTCTGATTATTGAGTACAATAAATTTACTAACATTATAATGATCATGTAAAATTGAGATTTTATTAATTTCAATTAATTATAGAATCCAAAAATTCATTCAAAACCTATATTTTCCACCAGATACAAAGTTCCCATTTTAGTTATTCCTAGGGTTTTATAGATTTGTTGTATTGATAAAATGGACCTCAACCATTATAATTTTAAAATTTTCATGTATTTCCTTGATAACATCAATTTCTTTAGGTCTATATGAATTAATATATTATTTGGAATATGGTATAATTATGGTTTGATTGGGTGTATCCTTATAAGGTCATCCCCTTCCCTTATTTAGTGTCTTATCCATGTAATATTTTTTCGATTTTTATAAATTATTGGAATAAAATGATTCTTGGATAATTTTAAATTATTTATTTACACTCTAAAGGTATAAAATTATATAATAATTTATAAGTAGATAAAACTAACACTTTACCCATCCCATGGGTGGGATATACACTAAGAAGATTGTTTTCATTACCCATAAATACACATTTATCCTATTGATATTTCAAACTACCTAAACTGAGTCTATCTATAAAGTACATGATCTTGTGTGGTCTGTATGAATTAAATATTCTGACTCACCATTTTTTTCATTAGATAATAAAGAATGTAATAATATTTTTTAGTTGGTCACCAAAAATTCTTTGGTAGTTTTTGGATATTTTCATAAGTTGGAATAAGTTGTCTACCTTACACAAGGTTATTCTATAAATATATTAGATGACTAAAATTTCCACATTTCCCAAAGGATTGATTTTTATTCAAACTACAATTGGATGGGAGACATTTTTCCTACCAATGTTGTTTTTCATATGAAAAACTCAGAATTATCACAACATAACTCTTAGAAGATTTCCCCAATTGAAGGGAAATATTGATACAATGGGTGTTCATATAATAGATTCCTCAATGTCAAAGAGGGTGAGGTTTATATTTTCCATGAGAAATTACAAGTAATAAAATACATACACATACATTATCAAATTTAGTTCCACAAATTTCACCAAAATAATAATTTCTATCTCGTATTCTCCTCTAATAGGTTTCTTTTACAAGGACCCAATTTTTGTGTATTTTAATCGTTGTTACCAATGAATGACCTTCTAATGGATCTAGTATTCTCTACTAGGGAACCGACTACATTTTCATACATTATAATATGTTCCATAATATACATAACATTATATGGTGTTTTATTAATAGTTCATTATTAATTAAATTTATTAAAACTTTTTACAAAATTATTAAAAATATTCACAATATCCATGATGTGTTTCTCCATTAGATTTTTTTATTTTAAAATTTTATTTATATAATATTATTGTTCATGTGGCTCAGAAATATTTCTCTAAAAATAGTACATGTTTTACAACCCATTAATTGGGGTATTAATATAATACTACCATCCATTTGTATAATCATATAGAGAAAAATGGAGAGCCCTTAAATTTACATGGTATTTGAGGATGCTCGATGTTTTAATTTATAAAAAAATATAATATTCATTAATGTGTTCATGAGAGTCATGTATATAAATGAAATTTATTTTTTGTTACATTTAAATTAATAAAAATTATATTTTAAAAATTAGGATCATCATAATAAATTTTCATGTTAATTGAAATATATTGAACATTAAGTGATAATAAATATTATAATGTTTAGTTATTTTATGAAATTTTATATAATATTAATTTTATAATAATTATAGTTTTTTTAATTTATGGTTATTGATGGAGCTTGGATTTATAAATTTCCTTATAAAAGGTTTTGATACAGATTTTATGATGTTTTTGAAAAATAAAATTTTTATTTTTCAATGGGTTGTAGGTTAATGAGAGACAAAAAGGTCATAATAATTTACTTGAAAAATATATATTATCAAATATTATATGTTGTTTCTCCCCAAAAATTATTCAAAAACGTTAATGTACAATTATCTCATTTAAAATTAATTAATTTTAATTAGTGTTATTATGTATAATAAACCATTAGGTGTATCTCAAGGGGAGTTAAATTTATAATATATTGATTTTAAATTATATTAATTTAAAATTCCAAAAAATATTAGTGGTTTTTGAAAATAATTCAAAATAAAAAAAGAAAAAATAAAATATTAACACATAAAATTTTTAACAAAAGATGTTAATTACAAAGGGTATTAAATTTTAATAATTGTAAGGTAATACCTAAAAACCATAAATTCATTTTTCCTAAAAAATTATTTGGTTAAAGTTAAAATAAAATATTAATTGTATAAGAATAAAATATATTATTTTTCAATCCAATCAAAAAATACAAGTTACGAGATAAAAATATCAAACCCCACTAATTATGAAAAGAAAATATATTTTTTTAATTTACCAAAAAAATATTCTAATAATATATATATTTTTTGATTCCCCTAATTTTTTCAAAATATAAATTTAAAAAAATAAGAAAAACAGTATCAAAACACTCACAAAAAATGTGTACCTCCCTTAAAATAATTTTCAATATTTTTACATACCATAGATTAGAGTAATAGACTCAAAAAATATAAAATTTATCTCAGATATCCCTATTAGTATAGGAAGATCTATACTCACAATTTTGAATAAAAATAAATCTTATTATATCAAGAATATAATTATTTTATATCTATGCATTGAATCTCACATGATTTATACAAAACACATAGTCATAAGCCCAGATGTTGTAGTTATTTTGTCCAAAAAAAATTTACAATTCAATATGGAATATGATTTTTTAAATTAGACTGTTATTTATAGAGTTATACAAAATTGAAAAGATAATTTCCTAGTAATAAAATACCAATTAATTTTTTTTATAATATTCTGTAAAAATAGAAAGATATTTTCAAAATATTTAATTTTTATATTCATTGTGAATAATTACATTTTTAAAAAAAGACACCTAATTTTTGGTATCCAAATGTTTGAAATAATATTTCTAATATTTAGTAAGGATTTATACTATGATGTAAAAACTAAATCACTATTTTTTAGACCCATTGAACAAATATAACTCTATATTTATGAATTTTAATATACTATGTTTTTTGGTTTTTTGTATAGTTTATTCCTTTTTACTCAAATTATTTCCTAGTTTTTTTCTAAAAAATCATATCATAATGAAAATGTGAAATGGTATGTATTCAACATATGTTAATAATTTAAATATAAAATAATTTAATATTAATAAAAAAAATTTATTATTAAGTTTGAAAATTGAAACTCATAACCAATAAAGAACACTGCTATATGAATATAAAATAATAGTAAACCACATTGTGAGCCACTAAAAATGTCATATAAGGAATGATTTTTATGTTTATGTTTTTTAGTAATGTTTTTTATTTTCATGATATGTTATAATATTATTATTCTTTTAGGATAGGTTTGGTTGTATTAATGATATTTGGGGAATATTTTATTTTCTTTTCAAGAGTGAATTTGTGAGGTTATTTTAAAAATTCTCAAATATTAACTTAGTAAATTATATTGAGATATATATTTTATAGATATATATGTATTAAAATCATGGTATTTTTAGAATTTGGTAAAGAAATATATGCGGTTCAGTTTTCTAATAGGAAATTCAATTGAAACCAGTCTAGTTTATTAGTAATTTTATATATGTTGTTTCGTTTATGGTTTATAGGACCTTAAATTATAATGTATAGTATATGATTAGGGATATTTTAGTATACGTTCATTCTAAATTTGAGAAATATCCTTAAAGGGGTGACTTTAGGAATTAATAATTCACAAATGGATTTATAGCTAAGAATAATTAGAGTTTTATGTTGATATAGGAATATTAGATAAAACATAATTTATTAGAATAATTTAGTAAATCATGTTTAAAAATATTTTAGTTTTTGTAGATAAATTATACACAGATATAAACTATGATAACCATTTTTTTCATTAGGAATTATGTTATAAAAAATGATTTTGAAAAATTATAGAAAAAAATAAAAAACATTAGTGTAGGAGATTAGATATGTTTAGGATAATAGTTTTGGAAAAATCACACCAAAACAATGATTTTTTAACATTGATTTATATGTTTTTAGGGTACTTGAAATTATAAATACGATTCTTTAATGGCATGGGAATTAGTTTTGATTTTAAAATGTATTAGTTAACATAAAGGATTGTGAAATTTATGAAGGTAGATGATTCAAGGATTGGGATTGATTATGATATTTTTTTATTAACACGTAATATTTTCTTATTATTTTTTCAAGTATGGTATGAGAATATTGTTCAAGAAGTTAATTTTAGACAATAGAATGTGCCAACTTCGCATCAGAGTGTTGATTTATTATAGAGAGGGTGAATGATTCTGCCTTGGAGTAAGTATGTGTATGATCTAATGATGTATTGGAAATATTTTCCTCTTGTGATCTTTGGTCACCCTTTGATATTTATAGATGAGATATCTATATTATGGAATCCCTGGGTAAGAATAATTATTATTGAGTGACCAATAATCCTTTTTTATTAGATAATAGTTAATATATTTTTGTTTTAATTACCATCCTTTTTTATAAATATTTTTGGAACCTTTATTGAATTTAACTATTTTTTTATTTTTTAGGATTTTTAACCTAGTAATATGTTCTTAAATAAATTCATATTATCTTTCAATGAAGAATTAAATGTTAATTTTGGGGATGTGAGATGTTTTATTTTATAAGTTATATGGTTTCTTCTAGGATATATTGATTTCAATGAAAAGTTAATTATGAAATTTCTCAGAGGATGTAATTAATAAGTCTATATAAAAGAGACAAATTATTTATATACTATTGAATCTTGGAGGCCCACTCTATATCAATGAATATTTAGTCTATTTGATTGTTTTTAATTACACATTGTTAGTTTATAGTGATCTTAGAGACTGATGGTTATGGATTCCTCTATTTATTATCTATTGGTTTAACGTTAGGTACTAATTTGGTGAGATCCCCAATTTATTTCACCTATTTTTAAAAAGTAACGGTATATTGAAGATAATTTAATTTCATAGTTCTTGTACATATAATTTTATTTTTGGAGCTAATGTCTTATTATATGTGATGAGTATCATTATGGAATATTGAGAGGTTATAATTTTTTAATTTTCTATTTAGATTTATACATATAATTTCATATATTCATTCATGTAATGGGAAAGGGTTATTCCTTTAAACTTCCATATACACTTTCAAATTTATATATGTTCATCACTTTCAACAATCTGTCCAATGGCCCAAAATTTTTCACTTTTTATTGATTTTTGATAATCCACCTTTCAAGGGGTGAGGTGGAACCCCTACAAGGCATGGAGGCATAAGTATTAAATGGGTTGTAGGCCTTAGAGGAATTCGTTGCCTGTAGGATTCAAACATTACATATAACCCAAACTAACTACTTAGAACTGCTCCTCCCCAGCATCTTCATCGTGAAACAGTTCTCCACCTTTGTATGGATATTCTGCTAGGCTATCCCATGCATGCATAGGCTTGTCCTGATGGAAGGTGTCATACCCTTTCATTCTTGCAATCCATGTAGCTTCTATTGTGGGGAAATCTCCTTGATAAATCTCTTTATTGAGCTTGTTCCTTGTAGGTTGTATGGTTTGCATCTGCACTTAAGGTGGCTGAAAGGCATTTAGGTGGCCTGAAGGCCTTACTTGCCTGAAGGATTGGGTGACCCGAAGGCCTTAAAAGACTCGGGGACCAAATCGGTGGCCCAAAGGCCCAAATAGGAGCACATTTCCGGCTGCTACAGTGCCAAACAGTGCCTGCTACAGTCCTCTATAGTCCTGCATAGTTCCCGCTACAGAACTACTACAGTACTACTATAGTACCCTGTCAATAATGTCTTTGCCTGGATTCTATCCCAGGTCACCTGGATTCACTTAAGAGTCCTCACCAACCGGATTGAGGCTCGTGTGCATCACTTTCACCAATGGTATTTGAAGAAATTATTGAAATACTTCTCAGTTTTCACTCTCAACCCATATTTTTGCACATGGTATGGTATCCACTTGGGTATTAAAATAAAATTATTTTATTTTTATGTTTAGGAATATATTAATGATAGAAAATTCTATTATCACGATGTTTATTAATGTTAGGGAGGCTAAATTGTTGACAATGGGTGTCAGTATATTTTTTATAGGTATTTATTGGGTTTTAATTTTGTTATTTTATTCATTCATTTGGAAAGTGTATGTATTATTTTATGACATGAATATTTGTTAGTATTGTTGTATAAATTCCATATAACAGTGAATTATTATTTTATATATTGGGTAAATGGGTTCCCTAGTATATAACCTAGATTTATTCAATTAAATGGTTTGGTATGTTTGAATCATAGAAATATCATTCCATTTTTTGGTAAATTTATTTAATAGATTATATTTTTATAATATATTAAAATCATCCCCCAACAATATTTTCATTAACCAATGATATTTTTAGTTAAAATTTGGCATCTTAGGGAGTTTATCATTGGTTGTTGGCATTCCGAAAATGGTATCAAATGTATACCGGGTTAGAATGTTGTAAGTTAAATAATATATTCCAGGTTTTGGTAATATTTTGGGAAATAAATGGATATATAATTTCACGATATGGGAGGTTGATATTTCCTATTTCTATAAAATAAGATAAAAATTTAAACTTATTTTTCTGAAGTATTTTATACATCCTGAATAACCACAAAAAAGTAATTAGGTTTTGATTTGGAAGTATAGGATGTGGGATTGAAAATTTTAAATTAATGAATATAGGGATATTTAATAATCCATGTCAATCATTTATTTTATTTTTCATTTAGTGGAAAACAATATAGACATAAATTTTCCTACTAGAATGTGATTATTTTTCCCAGATAAAGAAACATATTTTTATGTTTTGAAATATTAAATGTTCTCATAAATAGTGTTTGGGTTTAAATTTTTTTTATAAACCTTATAATTTGTTTATTAAATTTGAACAAATAAAGATAATTTTTAATGGGTTTCTTTGGTTTGAAATGTATTTTGTGGATATATGGCATATTAAATATATTGAAAATTTTAAAGGGGGTGAATTTTTTATAAAAATATTTGGTAATATGGGTACTTTTAAATATACCATTGGGTTTTACATTAGGTTTTTTAAAATATTTTTCATATTGAATTTTAAATTATAAAAATTGTTATTGTCAAAATTTTTCAATTATTTTTAATGATTTAAACAAAAAAACATATAGATTTTTAAAATTTGTATATAGATTGGGATTTAAACATCTGTTATTAAATAATATATTTTAGGATTTTTTTGGGGTTTTAATGAACATATATCATAGGGATTAATATAGTTGGGTAACTAGATTATATTGTGTATTTATCATTCAAATCATTGATGGTGGGGGAGTTATAGGGAAATTTTGACCAGTTAATCATTACAAATCCATAAGATATTGTTCAAAAATAATTTTGATATAGAGAACAATAATAATAAAATATTGAATAATATATAACGTAAAATAATTTGGAATGTTATTATAGTTGTGCTTAAAATTCATAATGTTATATATTGTATTTAAATAGGGTAATATTTTACTTATTGATAATGAGATCATAGTTTTTGAATGTATGTGATGTTTAATGGTGAAGGTGGATGAATGTATTCTCAATTTGGTTAATTTATGAGAGATGAATGTTTTTTATATAGTGAAATGTACCAATAATAATTTTTAAAAATAAATTCACTAATATTCCTAGATATAGAAAAGTAAATAAGGGTGTAAAGAAATAAGGAAACTTTATTTTTTAATTTTTATATAATGTAAATCATCTCTTCAATAGTGTTTTTGGGTTCATAAATGACTAAAAATAATATTTGGAATCAGGTGCATGTATGTGGAGCATTTCCTAGTGAATTTTTTAGGTGAAATACAATATTATGTGGATATTGTAGCTATGAATTATTATTAATATGGTTTCAGCAAACTATGGGATTATCCATGTAGATTAAAAGGAAAAATCATAGGTTGTGATACAATTTATAACTCATTCTCTATAACTCTATCATAAACAAAATATATTTTAATTTTTTTGATTTATACTCCAATTAATTGAATATTTCACTATATTTCTCCACACATTGGACTTCACGCACCTCTCCCTTCTCTCAACCTTAGATAAGATCCATGCTCGGATTATTATTTGATAGTCATCACACAGGTATGAGGAATGATATTATAATTTTCTTACACTAACTCAATTTTACTTTATTTTTTTAGATAACTAATTCAAGTTTTAGAGGGTTTTGATATAGAGTTTCATCAAATAGATAATAAACCTAGTTGAATAACGGAATTTGTGCATGTGAGATTGATAAAAGAGGTTTCTACGAGGGATTAACACTCAATAATAATTTTTTGGATCCAAAATCATGTTTTGAATGAAATATAGTTGGTACACAAGAAAATATATATATAATATGAATTAATCATGTTATCATTAAATTTAATTAGGGTTTTATGATAAAATTTTACAATATTTAGTCTTACATTGTAGCTTACAATAGTTTTATATAATTTTTTTACATCAATTATTATAATTTTAAATGGACATTTATCAAATAAAAATTATTAACAAATTATATGAGGATGAGTTAAATAATTAATTATATAGTGATTTAGTTTCTTTTGATGAGTATTAGTAAGTTGATAAAGAAATTTGGTTATGATAATTTGAGTTTTAAATTATCAATTCATTTAAGAATAATTTCATTTATTTGTTTAAATTTGAACAAAACTAGATTGAACCATTACTCGGAGTGAGAAAAAAGAGATATTAGACTAATAAAAACGATGCAAGGTCCAAGTGTGGTTATAATAATGCTAAGTGGGTGAATTCATATTATGTATTATATGAATAATTATTTTATTGAGGTTAAGGTATATTATTTATCTCATTTTGTGTACATACATTATGTAAATAGATGGTTAGTGTCCAAAAAGGTATATGTGTTTCTGTTGGAATAAGTAATGACTTCGTTCATGGTTACAAGGGTCTTGGAAAGAATAATAGTTTTAAAGGTGTTTGATTGTAATAATTTGGTTGAGATTTTTTTAGATTGTGATGAGGAGTTATGTTATTAAACATATTTTTTGAATGGTCTAGCTATATTAGGCTCATGTTCGGAAAATTTTATGGGATGTAGGGAAGATATTTGGTAACAACTTGAACATATCAATTCTATATTTAAAATTTTTATAAAAAAATATTATATTAAAAATATATTTATGGATATTTAGTTTAAGAGTTTTATAAAATTAGAAAAATTACATACATAGAAAACCCCATAATTTTTCCACCAAACAATAATTTTTTACAACTATGAAAAACTCTTTAAATGATATGAATTATTCAATTTAGGAAAAAATCTCAAAAATAAAAAAATGACACAATAATTGTTTATAATCATTCATAAGATCTATTAAAACAATTAAAAACATGTTATTATCACATAAAAATAATTAACGGTTATAAAAATAATATATATCAAATTAGTGCATTGGAAAAACATGAAATCCTTTTAAAAAATATTTCATTAAAACCTTGATCATTGAAATTGTATAAACATACATTAAAAAATATATTAAACATCATTAATCAAAGTTATTTCCTAAATTAAACTCATAATAATGAATAAAAAATTAAAGGATTTTTAAATTCCCTTATGAAAGATTGAAAACATATCAAAACATTATGTCTTTATAATATCGTAATCATTCTTTCAAATACAGACCATTACCATTGAAAGGATCAAAAGAGTCTATTTTCTTTAAAAGTTAACTTCTTTCTTTTCTAAAATGAATATATATCCATTGAAACCCATTCATATCATATATTAACCCTGATTTAATCTGGGTGAATGATATTTATATCACTCTTGAAAATTTTCATTCCAAATAAGATAAAATATTTTTATTTATTTCTAATAATCCATAATAGAGTAACATATATCCATTTAATTCCTATATAATATCACTATACAATAAATTATTACCTAATGCACTAGATGAATATATCATTCAAACCCATAATCACATATAATTTATCTGAACTATAAAATGATTAAAAAAAGATTTCATTTCACTAAAACATGAAAAATACTCATATAAAAATACTTCTCACCCCATTAATACAAACTCTTAAGTTAACAGATAAAAAAACTAGTATTATAAAATGAATGGGATAACCAATTAACCATTTAAAATTAAATGAAATTAAAACATATAATATTTATAAATGTCAATAATTTTGAAAAAAAACAAGTTATTATAAAAAATTACAGAGAGTGAGTAGAGAAAGAGACTTTACAATATTTAAAATAATGATTTAAAGAAACCCTCCTTACATTGAGTCTCTACATGTCTTTTCTATGTTCTACCCTCCTATATAATAAAATTATATTAATTACATAATTTATTGAAAACTATTTTATTATTATTCTCCTTATTAGTATTCCTCTTATATCATTTATTATAATTTTTCATTCTTGTACCTAATGGGTATTGGTTTCGTTGAATGTTTATGGTTATTTGGTATATAATATCCAAAATAGCTATTGTATGATTATAATAGTAAAAAATAATTTTCCAATGTTTCTATATATCCAATATGTTTCAAGGTGTTGTTTCCATATTATTTTTTAATTAATGTAGTTTAATAGTTCTTAAATTAGTTACCAATCATAGAATCATCCTTGAAAAGCCGGTTTTTCTTGTTAAAAGCGACTATGATTTTATCTTTTAATTTTACTTTTATCATGTATATTTAACTTTTATAGAATCTTAATCTTGAAATTTATTAAATATTAATGATATATTAAATTATTATTTATCTTTTTGATAATATCTAGGGAATACATAATTTTACAAAAAACGTCATGTTTCATCTAGGTGTCATAAAACTACCACTGTACGTGATGATTTTTTTCAAAAAAAAGAAAACAAGATAAATATTATTTTTTATAAAAAACTTAATAGAGTTAAAATAATATTTTATTTTAATATAAAATATTAATTATGTTTTTAAAAAGGATAATATGACTGTTATTAATAAAAGTCATTGTTTGGTAAAAACTGTATTTTGATGTAGTAATAGCTTATGATAAAGAGTTTGGTGAGAGGAAATGGAAGATATCTCATATTTAATGGGTAAAATATGTGTTAATTTTATAATAATTGAATAATTTTATTAAAATAATATTTTATAGGGTTCCCCAGAAACAACTTCTCTGTACTTTATGATTACCTAAATTAATGGTTTTGGAATATTAAACATTTTATTATCACAACATGATTATTCTTATGTGTGACGTTTTATGTGCTAATGTACTAAGAATTCACATCCTAATTAATAGTAATAAAAACTATATTATATGATGAAAAACTACAATAACTTTTAAAATAATCATTAATTTTGTTTATATATAGATTATATCATTTTAAAGTACACAAAAAATACAAAATACCAGTGGTATGGGGATTATAATACCTTTATACTTCTTCTGAGGAAGTTCATCCTTGTTAATCTTCATGAAAATGAGCTTATGAGAACATGACATTTCAATATTTAAACCATTATTATTTGTGTCATTGGATATTCCTATATGGAGACGTCTTTAACAGTCATTATTCATTAATATTTTTATAAATACATGTTATGATATATGAACATTGATACGTTGATAAAATCCATTATAACATATTCTCAAATCGATGTAAGATATGTTGGGTACTTCATGAATGGCATCTCATTAATGAATATGATGAGAAATCATTTTTTCCTTCGATTATTTGATGTAAGATGATATCTCATTGCATTTTTTTGAATGAAACTACCTTATGAAGTCTATGGATATAACGTTCTATTTTTGTGTTTGTCTCTATAAATTCAAGGAATGATACATAAAGAAAACATTTTTATGACACCAATATAGAACCTAATTAATTAGATATATTGGGAAAAAGGATTATATTAAACGTTGTACATTCTTATGGGGTTATTTCCATTATATAATTTAATTTATTTCCATATAGATTCCTTGAGGTGTTGTTAAATGATATCCTTGAAGTTTAGGTGGTTTTTCTTAATGTCACTAAGTGAGAAGCCTAGAGGGTCACATACTATGTGTATAAAAAAAGTATTTAATTTAAATATGAATTTAAAATGTTGAATAAATATTATTCCATTATTTTTTAATAATTTTTTATTTGTGGTTGATCACAGATATTCAGACAGTATTTATTTGGGAAAAAATATGTAAGATTAATATTTAATAATTATTTGTTCTATATTTTAATGAATTTAATATTTATCTATTTATTAGTGAATAATGAGATGTTATTTACTTATTTTCAAAAAAAACCATTATTTATGTTTCTAAAAATAACAAGGATGATTGATGGTCCATGTCAATGGCCTATTGATAAATGATATTTTAAATAATATTTGAATAAATTTTAAATTTATTTATGGAAAGAAAAAATATTTAATTATCTAAAATTTTATCCAATTTAAATTAAATAATAATGAAAAAATTATTATTTAGAAATGAGACACATAAGGGATGAATAGAACAATGTGGTAACATGAACAATTATATATTCTCTAACCCAAGACTATAAAGACTCAATTATTTCATTCTCTAACACTATCCTAGCCATTGTAATAATCACTAACAATGGATTCTTTGGAGAATAATCTCAATCCCTAGATAGATCTTCTCTTATGACACACATAAAAATGGAGAGTGATCCTCTTTCTCTTGTTTCTTGAGTATACAGATTAAAAAAGAATCCTTCCATATAGAATAAATTCTTCAGGAATCATCAATGAATAACACAAGTGTTAAATAATTCCATGTTGTCACCTTGAGATCTCTCAAACAATATTTTAATGTTTACGTATCATGTTTGGATCGGTGGTATAGGGATTATACTATTAAATTATCTCACTACAATAATGGTATTTAAATTAGTTGACTATCAAATCATTAGCTAAGACTGGATTCCAGCCCATCATAATTATTAATCTAAATAAATTAATTAGAAATTATATGTGATAATCCTATATAATGGATTATAATGTCTCTATATAATCTAGTTCGGGGGATAAATTCATAGCATTTGTTAAAAACCCATTGATGAGAATATGCCTAACCTCTTTCCATGTGCCCCATAACCTTAAAGTTCTATTAGAGTGGTCACATAATAATTTATAGTTATTTTTTATTCATTGATTAAAATGCATGATTTTTTAGTATTTATTTCTATGATTTTTTTTTCTAATATTAATGTTAATATTACATAGGTTTTCATGTTAATATAAATCTAGAACACCTGAGAAATAGTTTATGAATGACTATAGGTTCAAATATGTGTTTTGAAAAACATTGGATGGATTAAATGGTTACATGATGTGAAACTATAAATTAACCATCATGTATAATGTCTCACCACATCAAGATGTGATAGATTATTACCTATTAACCTAAAAGAAATACATAGGTGCAGAAATTTATCCACCATGTGGTGACTGAATAGAGTTTTATATTACTTTATAGACTACATTACATGTATCCTACTTATACAGTATGTGGGAATAGTGTATTATCATAGTTGTTTTTTTAGAAACTGTGTAGTCGTCATATGAATCACAATATTCTTTATAGAAAAAAGACATTCAATATATAATTAATTATATTACATATCATATAATTGATTATTGTCTTCAATGTGTGCATGCCTTTCACCCCCAGCATATTCCACCAAGGCACTGAATGAGATATACAGGATATGTAGCTTTCTTTTTTATTCTATTTAATCGCCCAATATTCAATAGAATTAATGTTTATAAATAATTGAATAATTGTGACATTAAATCAAACTATCATAGCAGGATACATTAATTCTCATATGTATTATGGTTTAGTAGTATATTGTCATGATCAATATTAGATAAGGATAACCTTATCATCAACTCAAACTTATATTAATGGTATAGGTGTTTCTACATTATACTATGACATAAGTGGAAATCAAACATTCTTGAAACCCTTATTCCAAAATATCCTAGTAAAAATACTGGTAAATAATAACTTTCTCTCTATATAAAAAATTTAGATAATTCCATAGATATCTAATGTATCATCCAATCATCTATTTGCAGTAAGCTCATGATGAAACATAAATAAATAGATTATTGTAACATAATGTCATAAAATAATTATATTTATTGAGATTAAGTTAGATAAGTGTTATATGAGATCTCAAATTCACTTTTCATATCCACACATGGGGTGTTAGTTACAATTGGTCCAAATATAGTAAATATTTTTGGATACATTACACAATTAGGAATCTTAGGCTTCTATTTTCATAATTCGTTGAAAATAGATCTTATTTTATAATCACTAACTGAGTGTCTCCCTAGTTTAATTGATAATTATAATATAATAAATAGTTAAATGTCCCTCTCTACACTCCTTACATTGATTATCTTCTCCAATAATGCTTGGGTGATTAAAAATATGTCATTTAAAGTGAATTAAAGAAAGAATAATGCAAAGGGAACTAATATTCCCTCTAGGTATAAGGTTCATAGGAACCATCCTTCTATGAAATGAAAAATCCAAAGACTGTTAAAGGAAAAATACACAGTATGTAATTCATGTTTTATGATAGTCCAATGGAAGAATAAATTCACATAGTAAATTGTGTAATAAGAGAACTTAATTAAATTTAATATCTAGTAAATTATTCCCATGTACTAAAATTAAGAATTAGAAAGAGATTATTGAACACATATTAGTATCCATTTGAAAAAACATAGAATATTCTAGATGATTTGTAAATGTGTTTTGGATCTTCATAAAAGAAATGGATTAAAAATTATTGACTTGTATATAGGAGACTGCCACTTTATACTTCCAACATGAATTATATTATTTTTAATGAATGATATTATGTTCCCAGCGTTCCCAAAAAAATAATTTATACATTCTTTCTAGATAAAAATTTACTTATTTTCATTGTTGGGAAAAAAATATTTATTTTATACTGAAAACATATGTTATGGTATAAAACATTAAAATAATAGACTGTCTATTATTTCAAAGAAAAGTATAGGAAAATGATAATGAAGCAGGTTCACGTGAGTCATTTCCCTGCTAGATGTTTCATCACCACATTGGCCATGTAAACAAGAAGCTATTGAAAAATCTCTACATGATTTCTATTTAGATTCTTTTGAACTAAATCCACATGATATAATTCTCACATATTTCTATGTAATATTACTAAGCCACATTTTAGTAGGTAGGGTAAAATGGATTAAATCTTCTTGAATAAGTACACACTAATATGTAATGACCTTATTCCCGTAGAAGCTATAATGGTGCATTATTCATTAGTTTTACTAGTGACTTTAGTTGACATTGGTATGTCTTATTAATGAGATATAAAACCAAGTCCTTTGATAATTTCAAAGAATTAATTAATGAAATAGAGAATCAACCTAGTAAGAAGATAAATATGATTCAATATAATTGAAGTTTTGAGTATCTTAAATTAGTTATCATTGACTATTTATGGGAGTTTTTAATCTATTTCAACTAATTCCTTCAAATACACCATAAGGGATTGGAATTTATGAGATGTGGAACCATGCCATTTTTTAGGGTACGTTTAATGAAAAGTCAGTATAACCATATATTATTCTGTTGGGGATGTGAATTATATATTGTTATAGAAACACTAAATTTACAGTAGACTAAGATAGATAATGGGTTTATATTCATTATTTGGAGTAGAAAACCACATCTTACCACATACCTAGGAATGGGTTTTGGAGGATTTTGTTATATCCAATTTTGGAAACAAACCTGTACCCCATGTAATGAAGAGTTTCTTTATAGGATATCCTACGGAGACACAGTTTTACTACGTATATAGCCCTGAAATTATGAATTTCATTGTGGTATGAAAATACATATTTATTGATATAGATGACATTAGTAAAATATATAGTGGGAGAAATACTGACTTTGATGAAGATAATGATCATGGTTCACAATGGTTTCTTCATGAATAAATTACATAGGTCCCAATTGATAATGTTCTTCAAGAGACATAAGTTCTTTATAAGAACACTACATAATGGGGTCTAGTCAATCTACTGGTTAATGTAAACCGCATTGGGTTTAAGTGGGTATTAAAGAAAAAATTAAGCATGTAATGTAACATGATTACCTATAAATAATGGACACATTCTAAAGAGTTTAAAAATAATTAATTTATAGACTATGATAAAAAAAATTCACATGATTACATGATTAAATATATTAGGATTTTCATTGCCTTATTATTTTTCCATGACTATGAGATTTCACTGATGGGAGTCAAAAAGACTTTCCAAAATGAGAACCATATGGAAGATGTTTTTATAATAAAACTAAATGTTTTTCTAACTCCACATAATACCAAGAAGATATCCATGTTTCATAGATCCATTTATGGGTAGAAGAAATAACCCATTAGATATAACATTTAGTTCAAAGATTCCATAAGATAATTTGGTTTCCTAAAATATGAATTTGGTCCCATGTGTTTATAATAATATTATTTTTAGTTCATTTATATTTTAATTAATATATTTTTATGAAATATTTTTTATTTTAAATGTCTTAAAAATATTATAATTTCTTAAGGAATAGTTAGAAAAGGTTTTCCTTATGAAGGAAATAATTAAAGAATCTAATATCCCTAAGATTATGTTAATTTTTTATATATATAAACTCTTAATGTACTATATAAAGGTAAATAAATTGATCTAGCACTAAATATATTCATTATAGAACAATCTAACAGGGGACTGGTTCTAATATTAATGGAGAACATTTTCTAAATAAAATGTGTCCTCAGACAGAATATAAGAGAGTGAGGATAAGTAGGACCCCACACACATCTATAATAATATATATCATGTTTTCCACATTGTGTTTTATATTTTTTGTTTTCTTTTTCTTACTCATCATAGAAGGATACTTAGGTGATCTTAGTAAAAAACATTAGACCAATATTATGGATATCATTAAGTATCTAAGGCATACTTCGTATATTTTACCTGTACATAGAGGTGATGAGGAACTTTTCATAAGTGGATGTATAGATACTAGTTTCTAAATAGGAAAAAAATAATATATGGTATTAATAATAATATTTACTCAGAATCAATGATGGATTTGTGTGTTGGAAGAGTTCCAAGTAACTATTTATAACTCCTTATTTAGTGGAATCCTATAACATTGTAGACTTTGATAAGTATAAAGATGTGGGTTGGATACATTTTTTAATCCAAGATCATAATGTGTTTATTATCTCTAATTAATCTATCATATAATATTATGGTAATATAATAATGCTTTCTCTCAAAAGGTGACAATATCTCATCAATAGATGAAGAAAAAACATTAACAATATTATCTCTAGAGGGATTTTCATAAAAGGGGTAAAATTTTGGTGAGTAGAGTATCCAAAAAATAGAATTTAGAATAATACATGACTAATTCCTTATCCCATATACATCATGAACAACATGTGAAAGATATTGGGCTAAGAGTTTTTCATATTTGGCTCTAGAATATGTGGGAGTTTTTTTGTAGTTAGTTCCCCAAATACAATTTCAATTACATTATGATAACTAATTTTCATTGCTTTTGAGTAATAATAATTTTATTATCACACCATTATTTTTATTCTACATGACATTTTGTAGGACCAAATTCTAATGTAACTTTTCAGAATGAATGGTTATTGGAGTTACCTACTATGAAGAGAACCTATAAATGCAATGATAATATTCATAAATATATTTTCTTGTTGAGTGTATCTATGAACCAATTTTTGTTTTGATAATTAATAAACTTATTTATTTTATTCCATATATTTGTATTTAAAATCATAATACATTGATTTTATATTTATAAATTATTTATTTTTTTATTTAGAATTACCCTAAATATGGTGACTTGTGTAATTGTATTTTTTATAACATTAGTATATTTTAATCTTGTTTTTTGTTTTCCATTATATTTTTAATTATTTTTTATTCATTTGATAATTTATACCCAAATGATTCAAACCTGGTCCCTCGGACCCCTTCTCAAAATAACATATTGTCTCAAGACCAACTTCCAGAGACACAATGATATATGTCTTAAGAGTAAAATTAATTTCAGCTCATAGTATGATAACCCATGGAATTGTGATGCTTATCATCCCAAATGATGCTATCCCAATAGTATCAATAGTTATAGCCCCATCCCCCAAATAAAATCATCAGTGTTTTCATCCAAAATCTACTCACATTACCTACGTATTTATGAGGAATTCACCCCCTAAACAATTACATATGTTTCACTATCATGATAATCTGTCAACATGAGTGGTAAAAACCACCTCATCACTGAGTCAAATTGTGTGTACATGACTATAATAGATATTTGGACAATAATGGGTGAGCTTTAATCATCCAAGTAATACCTATTCCTCAAAAAATATTGAACTGCATTCCTATGTGACCATGTCTCCCAATTCCAAAGGTCATGCAATCAAATATCAAGGGCCATGTCCTCAGCCTGACATTCTTAACACCTCAACCGATGAACATATATCCCTTATAAATATCACATCACCCGAGTAACCTAGTCAATTCCCCATCTGATGATCACATTTCCTCAAACAGATAGCCATCTCTAACTGAATACTTGGTCCATGGCCATTATTATCCCATATATCTTAGTAGTATATCACAAAAAAGTCATTTATACACATTTCACATTTATTAAAATAAAATGAATCAATAAAATTTAATGTAATTACTCAAAATAAAGATAAAAACTCAATTTGATATAAATAACACCACTAACCTAACCACTTAAGTGGTCAACGACCTCCAACCGGACCACATACATATCCATAAGTTTTGGAGAATTCCAACCGGTGTACCATAAGGTCAAATTAATTTAGTAAAATACATCCATTATTTTGAAATGATCTCTCTCAATCAACAAAATGACATGATAAAACCTCCACCCCACGAAAACTCATAAAATATCAAAAAATATGATGCACCACCTACCGTGGAGTCTTAGAGGTAGGCATGTCCAATATTAACCTCTTACTCTGACAGATTCGAGTGAAATCATATTTTTTGGTGAACACTCTAAAAATAGTGTAAATTGGATCATAGATATTTAGTTCTCTATAAAGAGAGATAATGGTAGGAAAGAGGCTAAAATATCAAAGTGTGTATCAAGATGGATTTATATCCACGAATAGATGTAAGATCAGTTTCTGTACAGTTGATTTATCAGGATCCCTAGGTGAGAGATGGGTGGATGTGTGAATCATGGGCACTACCTCTCTCCACATAGGAAAAAAATAATAAAGGGTTTCAATCCCCCTTCCTCATTTTAAAAAAAGTCTTTGGTAATTCACACAACTTGTAAATTCGTGTAATTGGCCAGAAGCTGCTTTTACAAGCCTAGGTTGTCCTCTCTTCCTCCAGTGTTTTCTCCAACCATTATGACTTCCACCAAAACAAAATCTAGACCTAAAACTAGGTACTATGTTGAAAAAAATTTGTAATTATGTTTTGATGATCAAGAAAATGGATTCTTCTAACAACCTACTCAAAAATTCAAAACTACATAGAAAGTGACATATTCCAAAACTTTGAACATTACAATATCACCACTATAACATAGCTCATCCCTGAGTTATAAAACATAAGTCAGTTATTATACTTAACATAACCATGTATTTTAAAATTAACATGGACTATCCCACTCTCAATGGAATAGGTCAACTACTTTAAGACACTCTCCATAATAGGATATACCTTCCCTTATTGCAACCCGACTGAATACACAAATAAAAAAACTAGTCCATTAACCAATTCTTGGACTCAAAAGACCTTCTATGAGGCATATTCACTTCTACACCTCATCATGTTCTCTCTAATAATCTCTGAAACCCATCATGATATTGCATTTCATCAATTCATGCCTCATGCTCATGGTTCACATGGAACCCATGAGGCCATGCATCTCAATTCATTCCCAAATCAATATTTGTTCCTCTCAACTCAACTAGTATCATAAAACAACAATCCCTAGATTCCACTGAATGTCATGTACACCATATATTGTTGATGCCTCAATGCCCTCACACCTCAGGAAACATGCATCCCCTAATGCTCACAAAGGTATTGGTTCCTTGAAACTCATAAATTAGTATATATAACACATATGATAGAATTAAAATATACTAAATAGAGTCGTATTAGTCCATATACATTTTTCCTGCACCTCATACACCCAAAAAAATACTTGGCTAAAAAGTACATTGAAAAACAAGGTAAAAAGCATGGATATGCCCCAATGTTCCTTTGACTGTCGTCAGCTCACCAGATCGCTCAGACCCTGGAAGCTCCATGGCGTGAACCTAGCCTAATTACTGAGTTCTTGAAGCCTAACCTCCCAGTGGAACAACACCATATACTAGCCACTAACCCCAATGTTGGGTCCCTCTACCTCTTCCAAAATCCCCATGTGCAACAAATAGTCGATTAGAATCCCATGGCATCACCCCTGGTCTTATCTCAAAACTCTGATTCTACCCCAACCCTTGACTTATGACCATTCGACAAGGATTTATGTAGAACCTCTTGAGATTCCCTATATTTACACATGCTGATAACTCCTTTTGAGGATACTCACACTAAGTCTGAACATGTCATATCTTCCTGCACTAGAAACACACAACTGAATACCTTCTCTGTGGTGGTCTGGATAAATATTTATCTTGACTTACCTAATGGAACTCATCTCAACCTTGAATCATTCTATGTGTAATTTCACCACTAAAATCACCAAAATTTATCACCCAGCTCATGTAAGACATTTCCATAAAATTACCTAAGCTATGAGCTCTTGGTTCCCTGCCACTGAGAATGAGTTCAACCAAATTATGTGCACATGCACCAAAATGGAATATCGTAAGCTTCCCTTGAAATGAATCACCCTCGTGATGTCATTTCTCACCATGTATGCTGAAAAGAAATAAAATTTGGTGAACATATCTTCATAGTACATGACATATATGTCACCCTACTGAAGGCTAAAGAACTCACGAGCTCTCTCCACCCTATGAATCACTGTAAAAAAGTTATTAAAGAAGATATCCTAAATGTCCTTCTAGGATAGTCCCATCTTTATTCCTTCTTGAACCTGCGTGTCCCACCATCAATTGGTAGGTACTCAGAGCTTGTAGGTTTCTAGTTTCACCTTCCACTATGGTAGAATCTCTAACTAATAAAAAGTTTTATACATAGAATTGATCCAGTTCTCAGCCACTTATAGACCACCCTCACCTTGAAACAATGGTTGGTGCCATGACTAGAACACATGAGTCAGATACGCCATATAAGGATCTTCTCCTTTAGATCCCATGTCGATTTTCTAAAGGAAACATACCAGTATCACTTTGATCTTCTCGTCAATACATGATACAAAAAAAACTCTAAAAGCTACCCCAAATACCCCTAAGCTTGTTCCTGAGCCTATACCGGAGCTTGTACCTTAGCATATACCTATGACTCATGATCTTCCTGACCCTCAGTGGTCTCAACCTAATCATTCACATGTGGCACTAAATGATAGCCTTAATAATGATCTACATAATAAATATAGGTGGAAACTTGGTGAATACCATTATATATTCATACATCTTATATAATTTATAAATAAATATCACAATTAGGAAATAGAGTAATAGGAAACATCAACTCATTACCCTTACTCCCCCCATCGCAACCATGCCAGACTACATACTTGCCTCATGGATTCTTTACCACACTCAATATATACATGTATCAAATATACCCCAAGCCACGCCCATCCTGATGAATATTATTTCCTCAAACCAATGTCCATGTCACCCATCCTAGTCATCAACATCACCCCATTTTATCGTACTTTTTTACTCCTATAAGAGCCAGTACCATATATATATCACGTGATATATCACATTACAGCAATAAATTCACCACATTCCCATGCATATATAATTTAAAACACCCTATCAATCTAATCAGAATCGTAAAATATGCATAGAAACTCTCATTTCCATACTAGGCCAAGGGTCCAACATCCCTTTCCTTGCTATTCCAAACTGAGGATCATAGAAACTATAGAATGAATAATAGAGGAACATAAATTTTCAACCCATCAAACTTGGTTCATTCCCCATGAATGGTCTTGTAGAATCCCATGAAAGAGTTCTAAACACAATTCTAATAGTATCTTAATCTCTAGTCTACCATTAACCAAATAGTAAGACCATCAAAAAACAAAAGGATTTGATATCATTGGTAGCTAGAAAAATGATACTACTAATTTCTATTCAATAATTATTTGACACCACTTTGTTGCACCCCAACCTGAATTTCCACCCAAACAGTGATTTTAGTTCATGTTCCACGAACATAGATATACCTCCCCTTATGACAATGGCTTCTGACTAGATTTGAGGGTGTAGTAAAGGTCATAGTAGGAAGACTATACCCTCAAGTGATTATTATATAATGTTCTGAGTATGTAAATATATATATAGTATAAAACATAAATAAAGATTCATCAGACTTGAACTATCCCCAATAATGGCAGAAGAACATTTAATATTAGATAATAATAGATATAATATACAACATCAACATCCAAAGTTTATTTAAAAAAATGCATTTATTGACAAGCATGAATCTATAACAAGTCATACGATACATTCTCTAGTAAAGGGTCTCTAAAGGTCTAACCATAGTATATAAATATATAAGAACGCTAAAACACGAAAACCAAAAAGGAAAAAAGACTAGATGAGGTAGGAATGTCAAGGTCCCATTCCATCATTCCATTACAACTCAATAAGGATCCAGCTTTAGAGCCAAAACACATACATAAAAGTAAATGAATAAAGTCTAAACCCTTATCAAAGGGAATTTGTATGGTGTGAGAATGAGTATCAATAGGGTACCACCAACATATGCGTACATTACATTTTAGATTATGAAAGTGTGAAATATAAATAAAAAATCTCATTAAATGCATATATTAATAAACACACACTTCACTAGTGCTCAAAATCAACAAGAAGATGTCACATTCCTTTTCTAATGAGGAAATGTCTTAAAAATAGTTTCCTCATCCCTTGGACCAAGGAATCCCTTAATATAAAATTTCACAGTGAAATATTAGGTTCCACCACTAGCAATGTTACCTAGAACTATGTTACTCTCAATACATCATGTCCAAAACAAGTCACCGATGTCTAGAAGAAATTCCCAATTGATAAAAACCTGGTCCCTCATACCCCTAATCAAAAGCACTCTTTGATTTAATCTCAATTCCTCTAGGCACATTGATATCTGTCCTTAAATTAAAATGTTCATCTGATTGTATCATGATTCATGGGGAACAGTGATTAACATCCCCCAAAATGATCCTGGCCTAACTTCCTCAACCACAACCTCCCTCATCCCCCATCCAACTACCTTAACACTATCATCTGAAGGATCCTCACCTTCCCTATATATTGTTATGTCAAACACCCCTAAACCAGTTACAAAATCTGCACTACTACATGCCTATACCCATATTAGTGGTAAAAAATACCTCATCTATGAGACATCCTTTGTGAACATGAATCCAATTTTGCTTTGACCAATCAAGAGTGAGAAACAATCAAGAAAATAGTACTAAAAACACACTATATTTAGCATATCATGATCATGAGAACATGTATCTAAAGTATGAGGACCGTTCTATCCAGTATCATGGGTCATTCCTTAAACCTAATGGCCTTCCTACCTCTAGTGATGACCAAATAACCTTCCAGTGATCACATCACCCATGTAACCGAGGAAAATCCCAACCTGATGATCACATCACATCAAAAATATTTCCATCTCCATATAAATACTTGGCACATGTATCTCATGATCCCATGGATCTCCATAGTATATCAAAAATAATTCATGTATGAAAAATTCTCATCAATTTAAATAAAAAAATTCAATACAATTGTATTGAACTGCATAAAATAAATATAAATAATCAATTATATATAAATAAAACCCTCATACTAACCTTCCATGTAGTATATGACCTTTAACACAACCTCACACATATGTACATGGTTTTGGGTTTTCCCAATAGCATCCCATAAGGTCTAATTAATTATTTAAATGGATACCATTAATTTAAATGGGTCTCTCTCGGTCAACACAATGGGAAGCTAAAATTCATTCCCACCCCCTTTCCCACCAACAGTCTCTAAATCTCAATAAAAATTTAGGAACTGATAACATGGGAGTCTTAGACATCTGCATGTTTGATATTAACCTCTTATTTGTACCTATTGAACAAAAATTTTAGTTTCATATGAACGCCTTCAAAATAGGGTAAACCGATTCATGTGGATTTGGTACTCCATATGAAAGGATAAAGGAAGGAAAGAGGTTAGTGGATAAAAGGATTTAATAATATGGATTTGTATCCACATAAAGTATTATGTTCAAAGTTCATATAGTAGAGTTATTAAGATCACTAGGGGAGGGATGGAGGGACATGAAACTTCTGGGCACTGCCTATGTTCATAGAGGAGGAATATAATAAAGTGGGTAAAATCCCCCTGCCTCTTTAAAAAACTATTCTGGAATTTAAACACTGTATAAACTTATACACACCCTGTAAATTCTAGGATTTTGTAGGTCTTCCTCAAAATCCCTGAAATAAAATAATTAGACATTGTGAATTTATTTAAACATCGTCTAATTGGCCACCATCATATTCTAGCATCCTCGTTTATCCTGTATTCTTCCATTGTTTTCTCGAATCCCTGATAATTCCAATAAAACATAAATGATTCCAAAATAAATTTTTCAAAAACCTTATGTAATGAGGATTCAAATATCATGAAAATATGTTTGTCCAACCACCAACACATAAATTCCAATTTACCAAGAAAACGACTCATTTAAAAACCCAGGATGTTACACAAGACATGGGACTTCATTTTTATACTTATTAATGATGTAAAAAAAGGGTTTCTTATGATTCAATATTTGATTATCTGGATGGGCCTGAACATGACCAATTTCATTCCTTGAATATTCTTTATCAATGCTTCACTGGTTATCCAATTTTATTCTTTGATTATGTTATAATTGTCTATGATGTATTTTCGCACTTACGTCATGTTTCATAGGGTTATAATATCATAAAAAACTAAATATATGTATATTTAATCCTTTATAATGAATGGGTTTTTATTTACTTGTAATGTAGTAGAGGAAATGACCTCTCCTATAGGAATATATTTTTATCATATCCAATTAGAATATTGGTTTCTTATTGACCCATAATATATAATCGGCGAGGAACTAATATCTAAAAGTAATGGTTGGTTCTACACCTCTAAAAGTATACATTAGGCATTCCCCTATAAAATATTGGGTTCTATCAAAATACATAAATGCAAAATTCATAGGATTCAACCTATAAAAGTATAGGTTGGTTATTCTCCAATAAATGGCTTTGTTTTTTTCTAAACCCATAAAATATAATGGAATAGGGTGAATTGTGTAGGTGTGAAAATGTGATATGCAAAGAGTTATCCCTCTTCCTCCAATGTGATATACTATAGTGGGTTTTACCTGTCTGAGTTCTTGATATGGGTGAAGCATAGAGTCAGATCATTTAGATCTGAACTGCTACAAAAATCTCTTGTGATTTTATATTACTTTCATTATTTTATGTTTTCACTCATTTCTTATATCAGTATGGATGAATTATTAAATATTTTAGATGATCAAATTATTCTTATAAAGTATAAACACTGATTAATTTTTAATGAAAGACAATCAACCCTCCCCATTTTCCTTTTTCATCGCCCCTTTAGGACATAATATGGTATCATAGTGGGACCCATTAAGTATATGTTAGTATTTAATTTTTTTTGATATACCACAATAAGTATCATTATGTGGTTCCCTTAAAGAGATATTAAACATCATTTATTTGTTTATATTAATTTTGATAAATTTTCATCCTACTCCGTAATTTGACTAAGGAAAAAAAATTCAATAATTTCCAAATTAAGGAAAAAAATGATCGAATTTGATGATTCCACCACCTTTCAATATTAGTAAGTATACATAGTGGAGGATCTGTATGGGTTCATATTTAAATAATATTAATATTATATTTAGGTATATTTCAATTAAATATTATATTTTACCAAAATATAATCCAATTTATTTTAAAGTAGTTGATGGTGTTAAATATGATCTTAATTTTAATAGATTAAATAGTATTTTATTTCTCTTTTAATGGAAATATTTTTTATATAAAATTATAGTTTCATCATTTCTCATTATATTTCCATATAGCATTAAACAAAAATCGTTGGATAATTATATTCCCTGAAAATGAAAAAACCTAATTTACTAAATGATATACCAGTCAGTGTAATTCAAATTTGAATTTAGAAAGTTCAAATATTATTTTATTAGATGTAGGAAGAGATTGCATATGAAACATAATTTTCCAAAGCATAAAAATCATAGGATGTTCAAAAGGAAGTAAAATAAATATTTTACACTATAGAGTACTTCTAAATACTCTTATAGTAGGGATGTAATCCCAAAAGAAATTGGTAATGTTGCATATATGGAAATATATTCTAATGTGACAATTTCACATCCATATTTATTATTAAGTGATCTTGGTCGATATGCTAGGAAAGATGAAAATATATGTGTGATAAGTGCAACTAAATATAGTGATTTCGTTTTTTAGTTTATTACATTCATAAATTTTAAAATTATTATAAAATATTTAAAGTTATAATGGAAATGTGTGATTCATATAAATATTAATGAAAAGAAAATAATCCTGTGCATTTTTAAATCAAATAAAAACATAGAAGTGTTTGTGAAAATATAATTAATATATATATAATTAAATAATTTTTGTTATTGTGGTTTGATGATTAATGAAGAAAATGAGATTTTATATGATAATAATAGTTATATAGCTTCTTCAACACAAGAAAATGGGTGTGATGGTTTAGAATGTATTAAATATAAAATGAAAAGATAAATAATGAATTAGGTAATGTTATAAATTAATATTATCTTTTTAAATTACTAGTTAAAATCAGTGTGATTTAAATGTAAATATTTTAAATAGGTTTTTATGTGCTTATTATTTTACCATAGAAGTATTGGTTTCACTTAACCGATAAAATATTATTTGAAAGGATCTCTACTATAAGGCGTCATGTTTATTTTATCCCTATAGATTTCTAGGTTCATCCAAAATCATAATATTCATGTGGCTAAGACTTATCCTATGACTTTTGAGGTTAGATATGCACCAATAAAGTTATGGGTTTAGTTTTCCCCCATTAAAGACAGGGTTCTGTTTAAATATGAAAAAGGAAGGGGTTAGGATTGAGCCTATAAATCACTAGGCCAAGTATTCTCCTAGAAAAGACAACTTTCTTATAAATCAATGATAGATTAAGAATTGGTTGAAGACTCCCAGTATGTAGAGGGAATAGGTAAGGATTTATCACTCTATTTAGAAAGTGATATAACATAGTGGGTTCCATCTCTCTCAGTTGATGAGAAGGATGTAGACTATAGTAGAATAATTTAGATATAAACTACTAAAAAATTATATTATGTTCATAGTTTACATTTTTTAATTTTATTTTCACTATCATTTATTACATATATGTGGTTAAATTATTTAATATTTGAAACAATAAAATTCTACTCATAATGTCTAAATCATAATTAATTGATAAATAGGACATGTCATTTCAATTTCCACCCACTATTCAAGAACTAACAGTTCTATGACCAAATGACATTTTTTATGGGATAATAATTATATAGTATATAAAATGTTGGGGTCTCATATTACATATTTATTTCATCACAATATTCTCATCCTTGATAATATCCTAGGAAAACAATTTATGAAAACATGACCCACCAATAATAAATCCAAATTTATATGAGACATTTTATGTGCCTATATAAGGAAATTTTTAAATGGTCCTTAGACCACATGATTAATATTATTGATTCTCATAAGTAACATAAATTTATGTATTAACAAAAAATAAAAGCATAAATTACCTTTGTGAGGCAGGATACATAAGGTGTGTCACAAATAATGTTGCATCCATGAATAATTAAAGAATTTTTTTTCTATTTTTTAAATAAATTATAATATCTTAAAATAATTTATGGGAATTAAACAACCCCACCATGTCCATTTCCAAGTATTTATTTCAGAAATTTTATTTTAGGAAATTTAAAAAAAGATACATTTAGAAGAGAGGTTAATGACACTAGTATAAACACTGCTTAATTGTAGATACCAAGATAAAGAGATTATATTACACAATGTTTATTCAAATTTGGAAATTATCATTATGAAATATATTGGTTCCTTAGTGTGTTTCTAGATTCTAACCTTATATTCAGATGGTATTTCAATGTATCGCAAAGGGAGAGTCCTAAATAGTCATGTAATATGTTCATTATTAACCTTTGTAAAATTATACTTAAATTTAACATGTTAAATAAGTATTATGTATATACATGGTTTAACAATTATTCATTTATGGGTGATCACAAATATTAAATCACTTGTTATTCTAGAGAATATATTAGAGTTGAATAATTAATAAATAATTATTCTCTATTTTAAGGAATCTTACTTTCATCTATTTAACATAAAATAATGAAAAGATATTATTTAATTTAAATATATATTCATTATTAACAATAAATAAATATCTAGGTGGAATGACATGTTGAGTTAGTGGTATAGTGATAAATGATCAATTGAATAATATTTGAATAAATGTAAATTTATTTATTCAATAAATAGCATTTATTTATCCATGAGTTTATCACATATCGGGTTATTATTATTTTTATTATTATTTATACATGGGGATCTCTATGGATTATGATAATAATAATGGCCCATGTACAATTGTTTACTTTATGACATATGTACTATAAATACCTATTTATGTCAGTCTCTAACCATAGTCCATTTATTCTATTCATTCCACACAATTTATTCTGTATATAATCATAACAATCCGATGAATTCCCTAAATAATGGAAAGATATCCCCCACCCTCCTAAGTCTATAGAGAAAAAAAATTAATTCTTCCAACTTAAAGAGATTCTTCGGTTGATTGATAATTAATTATATAAGTATTAGAGTATTTCATGTAAGAACATAATGATTTCATCTATAAGAAACCAACCTTAAACAATCCATAATTTAAATGTTTAGAAAATAATTTATTTTATTGAATTTATGATGGCTATTTAGTATTAGAGACTTATATATTTTTATTATAACTCTTAAAAAATTAAAATATTAGATAATAATGTAGACACATCCCCTCAGAATCCATTTTTCCACAAATTAAAACATTTAAAATTTAATTTATTTATTTTTCATGAAATTTATTTAAAATTTTCATATTTATATCATCACTGTCCAAAAATATCCTTATAAATTTTTATAAAACTATATAAATCACGGAATGGGAACTAATATCATAATAACGGTCACATAAAAATAAATAAATAAAATCATTAGTCTATGAATATTTTTATAAAAAATTATTTTCATAATAAACTTTGAGAACAAAATAAATAAATTCATATGTAATTAATTTACTTTACTGGAAAAGGATTTTAACAAAAAATTTGATAAAAAATCATAAAGGAAAAATAATACTCATAATGGTTTCTTTACAACAATGAAAGACACTTGAATACATTTTAAAAATATCAAACATTTCACCCTTAATAAGTAGTATAAGATCTCATTTAAACATAATCTCATTAGCTTATCTTCTAAAATCATAATATTTATTTAAAACACCATAGAAAGTATTGATAAATAATATAGGTAATTTTGTACATCATGTTTATATAAATTTTATAATCACTCTTACTAATGGAATAACCTACCCTGTAAATTCTAATAATATCACAGGATAACCTTATAACCAGTTTACTCTATCCCATTATCCGACTTATTAAAGAGCTATATATGGATCACCTATCATCATAAACAATTTAAAAGAACTATAACATAATTATAACACTTGAATTATTGATTTACCGTTATCATACTAATTAATATATTATTTTCACCCAATATCAAAATATTCATTCTATTTAAATCCATTTTTTTTAAATACTGATAAAAAAGGGAAGGAGGGATTTTAAATGATGAAAATAGTATCATATAATATAATCAACAGATAAATTAATGGTTTTGTAGGTAGTAAAACCATTTATATAGTATACATTAAAACATGAATTCCTTGTGTGTTTGGTTCCAAACTTTATATATAAAATAAAAAAAATAAGATCTAATTCTATGTTATATAATGATATTATTATATAAAAATACATAGCATTGTTTTTATGGATGTAGAAGAAGAAATTGAACTAAAAGATTCAGTTAAAACCTATACCTACTCTTCATACAACCATCATTTCTTAACACCTTAATGCCTTTATTTTTTGGTATTATTTAAAAAATAATACTTTCAGGAATTTTGGAGGTATTTTTAAGGGATATTTATAGATTTATCATTTTCAAAATGTGTTCTTAATTGTGTATTGGATAGGATAGGGGTTTCCTTTTATAAATGGGGAGAGGCCACAAATAGAATATTTAAAAATATTAGAATATATTAAGGACATAATCAATTAAAATGGATACAAATTGACTATTAATAATTATTATTGGATATAGGGTTAAATAATTCAATATAATAGGTTTTATAATATTTTTTAAGTTATTTTAACATTTATCTTTTTAGTTTAACCCCTCACAAAAGTATTTTGACCATAACTATATTAACATACTTTTTCTATTTTTACTATTAGTTATAGAAAAAAATATTTTAAAATTATTACATAATATTAATTTTGATGATTAAAAAACATTAACACATTTTATCAGATGAATTTCACCTATTTTTTAAAAATTGGGTTATAAAATAAAACCATACATCATGATAAAAATAATTTTCTAGAAGAAAGTCTTCATTGTATAAGATATTTTTATAGAAAAATAATTAATGGAATTGTTTTAAATGACTTTAATTATTATATTAACAATATAAAAAAACTAAATTTTCATAAAAATCATTTTACAAAAAAAATAAAAAAAAAATAAATTCTCTAAAAGAAAATGATTATTTAAAAAAGTAGTAATTTGAAATATCCATTCATAAAACTAACCTTTTATAAATTTTAAAAAAATATTATAATGTAATTTTTAATTTATAAATATAAAAATTATATAATTTTTTCATAAAAACATAAAAATATTAATTTATATCTTTAAATAAAACCATGTATTGCATGAAAACTCTCTGTTGAGAGAAGTAATTCTTTTAACCTTTTGAGTGAAAAAATAACTATTTTTATTATAATGAGTATTACTCTATAAAATATACATTATTAATATTAATAATACATGAAAATGGGTTATATGAATGATTAATGTGTTTCCATGCATACAAAAGTAGTCATGTAAGATTATGAACCTTTGAAAAGAAACCATTTTATTTTGTGTTTGGTTAAGCTTCTATTAATGGTTAATGAAATAATTATCAACTATTGAAATGATATTTGGAGTGTTATGAAGATTATTGGAATGAAAAATATGGATAATTAGACATCCATTTCATGGATCATGGTTGGAACACTGTTATTTCTAACTATTCACTATAACCACATTGCTTGCAAAAGGAGAGAGCATGGTAAGAAAAACCATGTAAGGTTTCCTAGGTGCCTATTTGACTAGAGGTCCCTTTGTATAGATGGAACACATGGTTTCCACATGGTTTTTTAAAACATTTAGATGTACATAGAAAATGTGTGGATCAATTTCCCATTGAATTATGACACGTTCGGCACCTGATTTGGAAAACAGAGTGATCAAACTATTCACTGCATTAAAAATGGAATATTTTCCATTTTTCCATCGTGATAAAAAATATTTATCCACAAATTTTCACCCACATTTCTTCTAAATAATCCTTGGATGAGAACGTAAATCTCTCAATTATTCCAACGATAGATCTTCTTCAATTCTAGACCCATTTGAGTGATATTGGTTTTGATTCAAATCCATTGATAAGTATCAAACATTTCATCATTCTCTTTTATAGAAGAGTTTTTATTTAGTCATAAATCTTTTTCGGATACTCATAAACTATATTTCAAAGGTCTTGTTCACCATTTCTATTTAGACCCTTTTAACTTTAATCAAGGGAAATTGATGGATGAGTCATTGTATAAGAAAATGAGGTAGCCGGTCTATAATATTTTACATGTAGACATTATTTTGATCTTGTATATGTTGTCTTTCCAATTGACAACCTTGTTTTGTTTTGGGTCTTTTACTAAAAAGATTAAATTGTGGCATATAATGGTGTATAAGCCCCTCACAGACCTCTTCTAGTCTATTAATAATTTCAGACAGGGAAAGGGATATCTGTGGGGTAAGATAATCCCTTGAATGTTGTGTAATGAAATTATAAATAATGAGATACAGAGTTTATGATACTAAAATGGTTGTGATTTTAAATTGGTATGTTAACATTCTTAAAGGGTTACTTGGTATAATTTGGGGACAATTTTTTATGTCATGTTAAGATAATGAATCAAATTGTTTTTTATGAAAATATTATTTTAAAGGATTATGTGGTTTTTAAAATGTTTTAAGTTGTGTGATTTGTATTACGATATGGATTTATATTTCAAATAGTGTAAATTATTTTTCAAATAAAATAATGTTTTAAAATGAGGTGTCGATCTAAAGGTGATATCAAAGGGGGATTTAAATGGGGTTCAAAGGTTAGTTTTATATGGGTGTGTGGTTTCCCCTTTTATGAAAATTAATTAATAAATCTTCTAATGGTTTCAATGGGAATGAATGTTCTAGGACTTATTTAGTTTTTTTAAAGAGGAAGACACATTTTTCATAAGGTGTCTTCCAAAAATTTAACAAGTTTGTTATGTTTTATTGTTTTATGAAATAATATGTGGGATGCATTTTAATTGAGACATGTTTTGGTTTTAAAGGACTATTAGGATAATTTATAATTATAAAATAGAAAATCTGTAAAATTGAACCTACTTTTCTTTTGGTTTCACATGCTATCATATCATACGTTGTAATTTGGGTCAACCTGGAAATTAAATTTGGTATGATATGATAAAGAGGGTTACTCAGAAATGGTATATAAGGGCATATTAATTTTTTAAACTATTTAAAGTGAAATTAATTGTTAGGTTAAGAGAAAAATTTTATCATGTGTGGAATTGGAACAAAGAGTTTGAGTATATTAGATTATTAGAATGAATAAACATTGTTATTGGTGCACACTTAATGAAACTATATAGTATATTCGACATTGGTAAATATGAGATAAAGAAATGCTCATAAATGATTCACATAATTATTCTAACCCCTGGGTATGGGTTTTGGTCCAGCCACTACTTATCCTTGATAAAGGAGGGTTAGGCATAAAGATTTTTGTCCTTTATATGATATGATTGAAAAGATGGTCTTTATTCATGTCTAGGGTGTCACCACTAAGATTCAATCTCTATGAGAATATGATATGGTTTTGTAAATTGTTTTAGCACTACTTGTAAAAATTAATTGATATGATAAATAAATTTCATCTTTTTTATTTATAATTTATAACCCCTATGATTAATTATTTAGACTTCCAGTAAGGTAAAATAATGTTTGGTTGGTTGGGTGACATTATTGGACACAATATTCCCAATGGAAAGCAAATAAATATTTATTGGGAAACATTATTCAATTATATATTTTTTATTTTATCCTTTTTTTATCTAAATACACTATTTTTTAGAATATTTATTTATTTATACTCCATTGTTGGTGGCCTACTATGTTGTACTCACACATGGATTGGTCGGCATTGCACTTGGGTACCTGAGCTTATGCTACTTATTTCGAGTACAGGTTTCAAGACATTAACCTGAATTTTATTTTTTGTCTTGAATGGTAGATCGGAGGATGAGATATATAGATTGGGATCACATTCTGGACATTATCATGGGTTTTCCTAGTTTTTGTATTTGGGGTTTTTATTGTATAACTCCCTTGCGTGCAGAGTATACATCTCATTTTTATATCATGTTTTACTTGGAGTATTGTTGTCACTTGGGGTATGGTATTCCCTTTTCTAATTATATATACTTTTTGGTATTACTTATACTATGGTTAAACTTCTATAATGAGGTTATATTCTCTCTAAATTCCTCTTTAGACCATCTCTTCAAGTCAGTATACTTTTCAGTAAGGGGAATCATGCTTGGGATCATGTAAATCAATAACTCAGGGCATTAGTTTTGTGTCTCACTGATAAGGATTTTACAAATATATATCATATGGATTGTATTTTGTTTTATAATTTGGTCATGGGGGATAATTGTTTAGGATTTTGTCAAATCATAGAAATGAGTATGGTCATGGGTTCCAGCATCCCCATGAATTGGAAAAAACCTTGTTGTTGTGGTTGGGAAATTATTATAATTTCTTTTCACTTTTACCATTGACTAAACTTCCACCCCAAGTGGTATACCTGGATGTCATGTCACTAATTTGTGAGTTTTTTATTACTACAACTAGTACGACAATAGAGTGTGTGTGTTTATATATCATTCTAGGAACATTGGATTGATATGTCATTTATACATTGACTATGATTGATATCTAATTTGGGTTCATTTTTCGAGTAGTGCAATTTTTGATTTTTAGTCCATATATTCTAGTAATTAATATGTTATTATAGTTTTAAATGATTTTTATGTGAATTTATAAAACAATTATGTTGTTTTATGTACGATTTATATGGATGTTTATGGTGGAACTCTACTATACTAACTCCTCATGTGTCATATAGTTAATATGTATGTATAAATGATGTATAAGGTAATGATTCTAATTAATTAAAAGTTTCAGTAAGTAACGTATAATGTGTTTTCCCATTATAACTTTTGAATGACATTCTATATTGAAAACCAAGAAATTTAAAATTGAATAATGCTGAGAATTTTGACAATGTTGGTCAATTAATGGTTTTCAAATGTGAATCCAAGGGTTTTTAGAATAATTTTTTTTTAATAAAAATGGAAATGAGAAATTATTGGACCTTTGGAGAAACTAGTAATGAGTATACCTTATATTTTTTGGCCTTATGTATGATTATTTGGGGCAGTAAGGGTAACATAGTTTTGAGACCCTTAGCCATTGGTTGTGAGGGCGTGATGGGTTTAGATGTTCTAGATAGTGGAATATCACTTGTTGGGCCTTTATTTAGGTTTTAACCTAGGGATTTGAAGTTTCATATGAAAACATGGATGGGATTACTCTCTTGGGTTGTAATTATAGGGGATGTACGTTGGACCTTGAAATTGGTATTGTTTTAACCATGTTGGAAATAAGTTTATTTGGATGCTGGAATATGTTTATGAAGAAAGCGTTTTATTTTTTTGTTAATGAAAAGGAACCAAAACACATTGTTTGATTTGATAATAGAACTCACCATCCTAATAATAATATCATCACATATTTTTTAATTTTTTTATGGATGTCTTTATATAGAGAAAAGATACAATGAACACACCTTGGGTCTAAAATGGATAGTTCAATTATAATGAGAAGTTGTTTCAGAGTTTGAAGGGATAAGATGAAAATCTTAAAATTCTATTCTTTTTATTATGTTATCATAAATCATATGTTTTCTGGGAAATTCATGATATAAACCTTATTAAGGTTAGTAGGATAACAAGTTATCACAATATGTTTGAGTTTTGGTGGGAAATAAAGATGTGCTAGAAGGGTGAGAAGTTACAATAGTTTACAATGAAAGTCAGATGATGTTATACCCATATTAAACGTTATCAAAGTCATGTGAATGTAATGATACAATAATATTATTATTGAATATGTAAGATACTAAATTTAAATTTTTCTACTCATAGTTCACTAGAGTGAGATCACTATATACAAATTTCTTGGAAGGCTGTGAAGATTCTTTCAGAACATGAGAAAATGAAGTTGTTTGTTTTCATTTAGACCAATATTCCACAAGATGAAAATGTTTGATAGAAGTTTATGGGTACCATAATCAGAAAAGGGAAGAAGTTTTTAAACTCAATGTTGATGATACTAGTCTATCATACATACTGTGGCACTGATAATCAGAGTAATTTTGAAAATGATCACCAGACGTCTTGATGGTTTCAAAGGGGAATCAAATGAATAAAAGTATATTGAAGAAGTTAATTATGTAGAAGATTTTGAGACTAGTGAGAAACAATATTTTTTTGGGAATGATGAAAATGGATCGCAGATCGATCATCTATATAGTCAACCATTTTCATGAAGTTGAATTTTTTGTTTCAAGTAGGTCAATAATGATAGAATAACTATGTTATATTCTTTAACTAGGTTAAGAGAAAAGGAAAATTTTTATAGGGTCTTTATAAAATGGGACAAAAGGTATTAGACGGTATGTGGTGCTTACTATCAGACTAGAGGTGACACTAATCCATCAAAAGAAGATAAGGATCAATCCATCATGAACTAGATGAAAATGATAGAATTCACTCAATATTTTATTTAATTGGACGTAGGATCATAATTCATAAGAAAAAATAAAAGAATATTTTTTTTGAAGAAGATTTTAATGTTTTTTCAAATAGTTTTTGAAGATTCTATTGAGTTGATGTTAAAACATGCTGATAACTATAAAATTTTCAATAATGCTTATGTAAAAAAGGAAACTAAAATATTATATATTTGGAAAAAAGTTTATGATAAAAGTATTTCAATGTTCACATTTATTAGTTAGTATAGATCAATGTAATTAAAATTTTTTTACATATGTCTTCATCATAATAAAGATATTAGAATGATAATTTGAATTGAACTGAATAATTTTTGGAATGTTTTAATTGAGATAATGTAGTGGATATATTTGAGAATGTTTCAAATTAAATGTGAATATTTGAGAAGCATTGAAAAATTAAATGGATGGGATGAAATGAAAGGGAACTTAGAGTTTTGGAAAATTAAGTTAAGTAGGAGAAATATTCCGATTCTCACTTAACTTTTTTTAACTCATCTATAAACAGTTGTAAGTTTATTGTTATTTCTATAACGTTAACCATTCATGGATAAAGATAAAATATGGAGCACTTAGTATTTTCAGAGGGAATGGTTTTCCAGATTTAGTATTCTTGAGTAAGTTTTCTCGATTGAATAATGATAAATATGAACTTATTAAATTCATATTAAATCATCAGATCATGAAACTAGACTGAGATTTCTGGACTGAGCTAGAAGTAGTTCAAAATTGTTTGAATATTATTCTGGTACAGTTAAATTTCTTAACTGGGTAATAGGACAGAGGAATTGGCATGGTGTTTTGGAAAAATTATTATTACAAAGTATTGAAAAGTTCTTACCAAATGCTAGGTATGAAAGTGAAGATTTTTTTGACGATCATATTTGTGAAAGATGACAATGTAGTAGAGTAACATGTTTTAAAACAACTACTGGATGTTTATTAACCTATTACAGAAACTTGTATCATATAATTTCAGGTTACATGAAGTGTATTCATTGTTGTATTGATCAATGTGGTACACAATTATGAAGTAATATCCTACTTATTGTATCCTCCCAAAAAGATTGTATTCTAGTTGATTTTTTGGTTTTGGATTGTTTCCAAACAATACAAAAGTCATAGCTACTGTTATTGATTATTAAACACTGTATATTATTGTGTTCATGTGGATGTGTGATTTTTTTCTTCTCAGAAAACTAATAACTCTTTTACAGGATCTGAAGGAATTTTCAAAAGAAAGGAATCCTAAAAGAAAAATATACAACTGATTCACCCCCTCCCCCTCTCAATGATACTTACTTCCTATAAGGGAAATACCAATTATTATCAAATGTAAGGTTCACATTTTTTACTCACGGATGATGTTTTTTAAGAGAATTTGTGATAGAAAATATAAATTGTGTGAATTGTAAGGGTTTTTTGTTCGTCGATGGTAAGAACAATCATATTTGGAAAGATAAAATGTTTCTTTATATTATATATCTTGGGTGTGATTTTCTTAAAGATGCAACATATGAATTCCATCCTATTTATAATATACTTTCTCTTGCATATGTTGATAAGAAGAATCATGAGAAGGATAGAAGAGATAATAATGACATACTCTCATCACTTTATGAAAGTGAGTTTCTATGAGTGATGGGTGTTTTAACTTCCAAAGGAATCTAAGAGATGTTAAATAACATTTATCAAGGAAAAAAATTTAAAGAATGTAATGTTACAAATCTAGAGTCTTAATTAGAAAATGTCAAGATGGTTGAGTATGAATCTATTGGTGACATCTTTACCATGGAATGAAATTGTTAGCACTGTTAGATGTATTAGTGAAATGTTAGAAGACTAAACAATTGTTTAAAAGACATTGAGAATTATTCTCGATGAGAATGGAAGCAATGTTTTCCCATTGCAATATTGCGATCCAAAAACTCTATCCCTAGATGACCTTTATAGAACTATGATAATGTATTAAATGATAAGGGAAAATTTTTTAAATAGGAAAAAAGTTGATAGAGAAATAACATTCAAGGATTGAAATAATGGAAAGTATAGGGTGGTTCTGAAATTTGAATAATAAGTTGATAACTATGATTCAGAAAATGAGGAATGTAGAAATATTGATTAATTTTTATCCTTTTTTCTAAAAATATAAAAAGGGTTCAATAATGTATAAATGTAAACATCCCTTGAATTTTTTTGAATTTGGATATGTTTGGAACATTATAAAAAAATTCCTTGAAAAAAGAAAGAAAAGGATAGTGATAATGATTAAAGAAGACAACGAAGATCATAGAAAAAAAATCGTGATAAGTATAAATCATCTTCCATAGGGAAAGAGAAAAGTTTTTCCAAATCTAAAAGGATTTTTTTTGGTCTAAAGATGAAGAAAATTAATATAGTGAAGATGAATTTGATAAGTCAACTAATATTTATGGGGAGAATAATTTCATTGAAATTGATAACAATGAAGAGTTTGGAAGAAGTAGTTCTTATGAAGAATAAACTAAATTAAATTTTAATCTAAAAAATTAATTGAATGATTCATTGAAAAATATTGTATGGATTGAGAAGGAAATCATGAAATTGAAAAATGAAAATTCCTCAACAAACTAACAAGTATTTCTTATAGATGAGAAATTTATGTTATTTGAAGATATTGATGAGTTGAATAAATATGTTGAGAAATTAAAGAATTGGTATAAATATCTGGGTATAAATTTTAAGGAAAAAGAATAATGGTGGGAGAAAATCCAAAATTAAATTTATAAATATGAAAAAAGTGTTTATAGTTTCATGAATTATATATCCAGAGTGAACGAAATATCTATAGATGGTAAACCCAATAGGGATTAATAGTTACCCTAAAATGTTAAGAATAATGTTAAAAATGTTACCAAGAAGAAGAAATCTAATAAATTTATGTATGTGGAAAAAACCCACAATGTAGAAAATTCAAAAGATTTTAAAATTTATTAGTAAGAAAATTTTCCTACAAATTTTGGATCAGATAGGGTAAAAAAGGAATCCAAGAATTAAATAAAGATTTCAGATGATAACACAAAGGTTGGTGATCAAAAAAATTCTAATAATAATTATTTGAAGGTTTATGTGAAAAATTCATACAACTCTGGATAGTTATGGAAGTTATAGAGGAAAATATTTTTTCTATGGATACCATTGGTATTATGGTGGATTCAGACATATGGAAAATATGTTTTTGTTTAACCAACAACAATACAACTATTTCATTAATTATATAAGTAATATTTTGTTATGGGTCAATAACCTAAAAGGAATAAGGATGAGAATGATTTTTTAATGAATGCTGAGAAGGTTGGTGTGAATGTTGAAAATATATTCCAACATTTGGAAATTATTTATGAAATATGTGAACAACCTAGAAATCATGAGTATATTTTTTATATTTTGGTACCGATATGAAAAACATTGGTTAACAACTCATAAATGCTTTATGTTATAAAAGATAGATGTAAATAAATAACTCTTGTTGTAGAAACCACACTCAAAGGTACAGAATGAGAACAAACTTTGATCATGTATTGTGGGTGTTCTTATCACGTGATAGGAGGCCTAAATTTTTTGATTAATTTGAATGAGTTCAATGAAGTAATAGTGACTTTTGGAATTAATGAATCCCTCAGAATAAATGGTTTTGTATCTACAATTTCTAGAGAAGAAAAGTTAAATTCCACAAAAGATTTGTTTGTTAATCGGGTTAAAACCCAACTTACTATGATTTTCAGAAATATTTGATGAATCTAATAATGTTATTTTCATAAATTATAGGAATTTTTAGAAATATAGGAATAAGAAAATATAGTTAAAAGATGGAAATGTACAAAATTAAACTTTTCTAAATTTGGTGAGTTTCAAAAGATTTTTTACATAGGCATGGTGGAAGTGAATCATTTGAGGCATAAAAGGTTATGATGGATTTGTTATAGAAACACGAGTAAGTGACCAAAGTGAGAAAATTTTTATGGTATTTTTGATATATCAAGAAAAATAGATTGGTTTGGAAGACATTTTTAAAAAGGTAACATTAAAATATCTATGCATAAGAAAGATGACATTTATTCAAAATGACCCTAGAAATATAGTAATTATGGTATATGTGGTCTAATGATAAAAATAAAATCATAAAGATATGTACTAAATTAATGTCAAGTAAGAATTTACTCACAATACTAGTGTTATGTATATGAAACATAAGTTTTATTCTATGAAAATATTTATAGGTTTTAGGAGTCGATGTGAAAATGAATGTTAGTGTTCAATGATGAAATTAAAAACAGACAATGGTGGGGAAAAAATAAAGAGTTTGAATGTTATCTTGTGAAAAATATAATTTGGTATACGTTCTGTACACCATAAACTTCTCATCAAAATGGTGTTGATGAAAATAAATAAAACGTATTATTGAAACGGTACATACTATATTACCTGAACATCATCTTTCATTTCTTTTTTAGGCAATCCATGAGCACTGGTGTTTATATTAAAAAATTTTGTTTCTACAGGCCATTTTCTATGAAGACTTCACCTGAAATGTTTTATGACAAAAATCCATGTTTGAAACACTTGGATGTTTTTGGGACCCATGCACTATATAGAATAATGGTGGAAACAATTGAATGTTTGAAAAGATAGCTAACTATGGAATTTTTTGGCAATTCTCTGGTAGGAAGAGGATATAGATTTTTTAACAAATATATAGGAAGATTATATGGATCTACTGAAGTGAATGATATAGACAAAGATTAGGATGATGTTAAAAAAACTCATGATGATAAATAAGATGGATAGGATGAAAAAGTTTCGTTAAAATTTAAGATAAGGATAAAAAAATTGTAATTTAACTCAAAAAGAAGAATTAGACTCAATTATTTATAGTAATGAGGAAGATTCTTTATAATATGATCTTGGAATGAAGAATCAAGTGGAATCTCAAAACATAATTTGTGATAAACATCAAAATGGTTCATACAATATGAACATCCCATGTTAATACATATACTTACATGATTTCAAAATTTGATTCAAATGAAGTGAATGAACTTTTTGAGAATCCTGAATGGGTTTGGTCTAATAATGTTGAGTTGTATCAGTTAGAAAAAATGATACATGGGAACTCATTCCTTAACAAAATGAAAGAAATGATATTTGAACAATGATGGTTTTTCAAAACAAGATGAATGAGGATGTTGAAGGTAAAATAATTAAAGAAATATTGGTTTTAAGAGGTTAATCATAGATTAAAGGCATTGATTTTGATTATACTTTTTCTATTGTGGAAATATTATAAACAATCATAATAAATATTTTTATTATTTAATTTCAAAGATGTAACATATTTTAGATGAATATAAACTCTCTATTTTTCAATAGGGATCTTTATGAAGAAGTGTATATGGGACAACCATGTAAATTAATTGTTGGGAAATATGTTAGTTATGTATGTGAATTGAATAAATACATGTATGAGCTGAGAAATATCTGATGGCATGGTATTAAAAATTGGATACCTTCTTAAGATAGATGAGTTTTATGAAATTAAGGGTTGATAGTAATTTATACATCAATGAATTCAAGGAATATTCCAACATTGAAATTGTTTATTTTTATTACATTATCTATGATGGGAATGATGAAATAACGTGTGAAATACTTTCTACTGAGATTAAAAAGTTCTTTGAGATGTACATTCTTGGTGAACTAAAAAAATTTGTTAGGTTAAAAATATCCAAAAAGTAGGAAAACATATTTCCTTCCCATGAATATTATTCTAAGGAACATATTAAAAAGTTTGGTGTGGAAAATTTGAAACCATTTTCCACACCGATTTCGGTGGAGATTTAGTTTTCAAATGTTGTAGTAGGAAAAGATGTTGACTCTATAGAGTTTCAGAATCTGATTTGATGTTTTTTTTATTTTTTCCTCAAGGATCGATATTTTTATGATGTTACCTTATGTAAAATATTTTAGAGTACTCCAAAATAATCACGACTATTAGCTGGAAAAAACTTCTCAGATATATAAAAGTCACAATGAATTTCAGAATCAGGTGTTAAAACACATAAATTACTGACTTTGTTAGGCATTCATATGATTAATGGATAAAAATATTGATGATAGAGGATTGACATCTGGTGGACTCTCCTTTTTAGTTAAAGGTTCTGTTATATTGAAATAAATAGAATGAAAATTCAATAACTCTTAGAAAAGATGAATTTGACAATGTTCATACTACCCAACATATGTGAATTATGGCTCAGTTAAAAGAAATAATTGTTGATGTAAAGTTAACCTTTATCTTGGTATGTTATAATCAAATTAATAAATATATAAAACAAAGCTATTACAACATTCTAATTTAAAACATATTGATATAAAGTACAACTTCATTAAAGAGCATGTAAAGAAGAATGAATTAAAGCTAGTGTTTGTTCCTACATCAAAAAAAGTTGCAAAAATTTTCAACAAACCATTACCGGATGAATATTTTTACTGAATGACGTTGAACATGGGTTTCCAAATACTCTCTCATCATGGTTTTGGTTTTTTATTCTTCCCATATCTCATCTATTCTTTGAATAGTGTTGTCAAAGAGGACAATTGTTTTATAAATATATCCATTTATATTTAGTAAAACTTTTAAGGATTCTTATATGTAGAAGTATTTGTGGGTAAGCTATGAATTCATCATGTATGTATGTGAACTATTCAAAAAATATGTTGGATTGGTGGTAGGAAACCTATATTTATAGGAAAGTTAATGAAAAAATATGTGAAGAAAATATTTTGAAGTTTCATGAGTCACTACATTTGGACTGTGTGGTTTTATTATAAATGATTCTTGTTTCCTAAAATTAGTTAACATTAATTGTCTTAGAATTTTTTATAATTAGTCCATTTCTTTAGAATACCAATTTTAGTGATTTATGACCCTTTACTGACAAAAAAAACAAAAGGGGGAGATTATTGGGACCAAGTTGGCAAGAAAATTTTTTTTGAATATGGAAGAGGTTTGTGTAAAAATTATTGTATTTTGTTATCAAATAAATGAAATAAATTTACTTTTTAATAATTTATTATCATAATCCCCATCTTAATAATAATATTAGACTTGAGTTTCTAATGAAATTACATCAGGTTATGGATAAGTTTTTCTGGAGAAAATGTTCATCAGACTCACCTTGGGTCCAAAATGAAATGTTTTATAAAAATGAGAAGATATTTTAGAGTCTGAATTGCTCTTATGAAAATATAATGTTACATTTTTGTTTAGTAAGTTATCATAAATCATAACCTCTTTAGGAAACATAAGATTCAAGACTTATGAATGAATGGGGGATAAAAAGTGTTGCAAATTGGTTTTAGGTTTGGTTGGAAATAATGACGTTCTGAAGGGTGGTAAGTTACAATTCCTAACAAAAAATGTCAGATGATTCAATTTGGGGCATAAACAATTTCAAAGTCTTGAGTAATTCATGATAAAAGTAGATGTTTGTGTAATAAGAAGGTTTCTGAATTCAATGTTTCACGGTCTCAATTCATCTATGTAAGAGCACCAAATGTTGATTTTCTTTAACCTTTTGTTGTTTTTTTATAACATGAGAAGATGAAAATGATGGTTTTCACTTAGATTAATAATACAAAATAAAAAATAATCAAAATAAATTTTCATGTATTGTAGTATGAAAAGAAAATAAGTAACAGATTTCGAATTTTTAATAATTGTCTAACAGATGAGATGTGCCATTAATCATCCGATTAATGCTGATATCAATCATTAGTCACAATGATAGTTAAAAAATGGAATCAGAGGAATAAAATGTTTTTGAAGAATTTGAGTAAGTATAAGTTTTTGAGACAAATGAGAAAGAATAAGTTGTTTCGATTGATGAAAAACTTTATCATAGATCAATCAACAATATAGTCAACCATTTTCATTATGTTTAATTGTTTGTTTCAATTGTATCAGGAATGAAAAAATGACTACCATTTTTTTCAATTGGGTCAAGAGACAAGAAAAAATGTGTTTATCATTTTTATCAAATGGTTCCAGAGATAACAGACGACATGTGGTGCCGACTATCAGACTAGAAGTGACACCAATCAATTTTATGAAGACAAATATTGATCCATCAGGCCCAGGGTGATGAAGATAAAAGTTATTAGAAGCTATAATTCCTTGGATTCTATATCATAGATCTATGGAGAAGAAGAAAATAATATCATTTTGAATCAGTTGAAATTTTTTTGTTAAATGTGTTTTGAAGCAACAATTGTAATGTTTTTAAGAAGTGTCGATATCATTAGATGTGTTGATTATATTTAGGAAAAAACAAAGGCCGCTGATGCATAATTAAGTATAAAATATTTTTATAAAATATGTATTTATAGGTTAACATTAATCAGTTGGTACAAAGAAACATAATGAATAATATAGGGTTTTACATATTTCTTCACTGAAATAAAGAAATTATAATGAAAATAAAAATTAGACTAAAGAATTTTAACAAATTTTTATGGGAGATAAATTTTGTAGAATATTTTAGAAGTTAGAGGAATCAAAAAATAATATTTTAGATGTTATGAAGAAGATAAATATTGCGCCTAACTATAAGGCAAATTAGTGTTTTGGAAAATTATTTTATGTGGGAATACATTTCTGATTCCCACCTAAACCAGTTTTAGCACACCTATAAATATTAAGAAGTAAATTGTACTTTATGACACATTCACTATACATGGGTGAAGAGAAAAGGAAGATAGTTAAATGTTTTTAGAGAGAAGGAGTTTTCATATTGAGTATTCTAGAGGTTGGTTTCTAGATAGTAGAAGAAAAAAAGTAGATCATATTCAACTCATTATGGATCATCAGACTGAGAAATCGGACTGGAATTTTCAGTTTGAGGTAGAAGCAGTTTAGAATTGTTTCTGTGCTATTTTAGTAGAGTTATTTTTCCTGTCCGAGCAATTAGACTGTAAAATGGTACTTGGTTATCATACTAAGTATTATTAAAAAGTCTAAAAAATTTCATACCTACTGCTATGTATGAAATTAAATATTTTTTTTTGAAGATCATATTTTTGAATGTTGACAGGTCATCATGATATTATGTTTGAAACAAATGGTAAATGTCTCTTACCTAATGCAGAAACGTTTTTTACATCTTCATTCTACTTGTAGCACATACATTTTCATACTGATTATAGTGATACACATGGGTTGGGTAATATCCTACTTTTTGTATCCCAAAAAAGGGATTATTTTCTAGTGTATTGTGTGGTATTGTATAATTTCAAACCATACCAATATTTTAGTTACTCTTTTTGAGTAGTGAACCATAAAAATTCATATTTTATTGTGGATAATTTTTTTCAATTTTCAACAAGTGGATAAATATTTAACAAGAGGTGAAGTTTGATTCAAAAGAAATGAATCTTAAAAGAAAAATATAACACTGATTCATCCCCTCCCCATCATAGTGATACATAGATCCTGGCTGTGAAATATTAGGTATCTAGGTTTGTGGTGCCGCTAGTTGTGGTTGGGTTTCTATGGGTGTAGGACCTCGATTATGTTGATGGTTTTGGTGTTATATACAACATGTGTTTTTTAATGGTGGAAGGAGTTCCTCCTATGAGTATTGACTCATGTGAGGCTCAATTTTTATTTCTTTGTAGGAGAGATAGTGGTTTTGGGAATGCAACATGATTTGATTTCATGAGATTTTACCTTTTGGGTAATAGTGGGAAACTACTAGGGAGGTCATCCTTATGTTGTGGGTGCTTTGGAATATGAATTATAGGTGGATTATTTGAAGGTGGAATTGGTGAAAAGTAAGTTCCAAAAATCTTCTATAAAAGACAATTCTATTCCTTGGTTTCCATATAAGGGAATCAAAAGAGTGCATGTTTTTCTATTAAGGATGGTCTTGAATGGTAGGATCATTCATATTTAGGATCCTATTATATTATTTCTATTTTAATTTTCTATTTGTTATAACCATGGAAGTAATAAGACATGGGTTACAAAATCATAGATAAACACTTATGATATTGGAATTAAACCTATGGTGATAGTTGGTCATGTAGTTAGACTTGACATGTTTAAAAGGACAAGTTGTTAGATTGAAATTTAAAGGTTTCCTTGATCCCAAGGAGGAAGATTACAAAAGATTCATGGTTAGTTTATTTAGTGGTCAACCAATCCTAGTTCTATTGATGTCTGACTCATGTAAATTTGGTTTGGTTTCAGTTATGATTTGTTGGAAATCATGGGACTTGGGGTTTTAGGTGAGTTTGGGATTAAAGGAATGAGTATGAGGTTCACGGTTCCATTTAGTATATTTGAATAGGCGTCATGGGAGAAATTTCCTATCATTTATAGTCAAATCAATTTTATTTTCACCATCTATTCATGGGACTATTTCATTTTGGACTGGTATGATGGATTGTTTGTGTTTCTATTTAGAGTTGGCTAGATCATGGTGGATGAAATAAAGTAATTTGGTGATGGTGGTTCAATGGAGGATGTTACTTCATGGATAATTTTTATATAATCATTATGAATTAGTTATTTTTTGTTATTTAAACCCTCTTAAATTGTGGTAAGTAAGATATAATGATACACTTATGACCAGGGAAGCCTGGGGCCCTAATTGGGGTTTGACATGTCCTCATACCTAGAGGTGTCATTAGAAATATATAAGGTTTTAGTGGTATTCAACAATGTTTTATTAGTTTACACTGAATTTATATTTGGTTATTATCAACATAATAACATCACCCTTATTATGTTATGAGAGCTTCGACTATATGCTGATATATCTAAATGTAAATTATCCATTTATGAATGCATTTCTTGGAGATTGTTCTTGTGTAGTGGTGTAATTGAAACCGTGTGGTGGGAAGTGCACCATTGGTTTTAGTAATTACGATGTACTAGATATCTATGGATGTCATAAATACCATTCATGGTATCTATTAATAAGAAATAGTTGAATTTTCATTCTATTACTTAAGTGAGAGTAATATAGCCACATCCACTTCACTATTTCGGCATTAGTTAAATAATGTGATATGTAGGTTGGAGTTTCTTGTGTTATATTATAGAAATGAAGCTTTTATTGTGGAGAGTGAAATTTCTATACCAAGAGTACAATATTCAAACTTGAAGGTACAAAAAAATTGTAATCACATCAGGGATTGATAGACATGGAATTTCAATTCCTGTGTGGAATGGATTATGTGTGTAATTAATATTCATAAAGACTGATAATATAAAAACAAGTATGGTGTATGATCAAAAAGTAATTTTTCTTTGGTATTGATGTGGTTTTAACATAATATTGACTTAGTTGTTTTGTGGTGCATTAGTGAGTGTGATTGGGCATAATGATAGTATTGGGATGGTGGAGGTTTTCATAGTGAAATTTAATCATGTTTCAGGTATAGACTACACCTGGATTGTTTTGGAAGTCATGTAAATGCTCTTTTCATGAGTCCATTTTTTGACATATAATATGGGAATTTAATGATAATGAGTTCTAAGAGTTTTTTTGATTATTCAGGTGGGTATATCTTGACTTTGGATAGTGTATGGAATGAATGTAGTGAGTTTCAAACCTCATCCAACATTTAATCATGGAAAATATGGGGGTACATTGGTAAATGAAACTGGGATTTTGAAAAAAAGACATTTTTTTCTATTTTGGAAAATATAATCCGAATTATTAATTTTTAGTTGATCTCCAATGATGTGGACAGGTTCTGATGTTAACTGGTGTTTATAGGGGAGTTTTGAGGTTGTTAGTTATAACCATTCCAAGAGCGATGTGGGAGCCTTTGTTCACGGTTCTATTGGTATTTTAAAATTGTTGAGGGATACAAGAATAAAATATTAGTAGAGGTAAGTTTAATATTATATTGAGGATCAAAATATCTCTGATAGGTAATCAATAAATAAACTAATTTCGTTTTAGTTTGGTGGGATAGGGAAACATCAATCTTGGTTATTTATATTTGGTGACAGGTACTAGATAAGGATTTGGTCAGGTGTACACCTTGAGTTATAGGTTATTACATTGGTTGTGTTTCAGTATTTTAAAATCCTAATGAGGAATTTGGTTATAAGTATTGACCGACATAGATCAGATGATTTTGTTAGATGTCCACCAAAAATTCTCGAGGAAAACATGCATTTTGGTTGGGAGGTTTTAGGATATCAAACCATTGATAAGGTATATTCTCATTTAATATTTGGTTAAAATCCTTTTAACGGTCAATGAAATGATTACCGGGTGTTGGGTAGGTCTCAAGAGTGTTCCAAGGGTTTAAGGGTATGGAAAAAGATGAAAAATTGGACTTATAGTTCATGATGCATGGTTGGATCATAGTCAATTATAATCGTGCATTATGACCGTATGCCCTACATGAGGAGGGATCATTGCTTTTAAAACAGTGTCAGATGATCTAAGAGACCATGTGGTAGGAGGTACCTTTGGACAATGGGAAATACATATTGTCTACATTACTATCCAAACCATGTGGATGTCTAGAGAAATCATATGGCATGGTTTCCCATTGGATAGAGGAGACTGCATGGTTGGCGCTTAGTTTGGAACACAGAGAGTTCACAAACCAAGTGTCTATTTAAAAATTGTGAATTTATTATTTTATACACTTTGAATTAATGATTTATCACCTAATTTTAACCTACATTACTTATCCAAAATCATATGGCGTTAACCTCATTCTCCCAAATCATTAAAGGGCATTTGTACTACAATTCTTGGGTTTTTGGAGTGTCATTGGTAGCAATAAGACGTTTTAGGTAAGTATTGGACTCTATAACATTATACATTATAGGGGAGATGTTTTTTGTTAATTTTTTATCTTATAAATCTCATTATCCCTATTTCTAGGGAATTTTTCACCTTTGTGATTGGGGTATTTTATCTCAAATCAAAGTTCATAGTTGGACGAGTGGTTGTCTATGAGAATAATGTTGGAGGCTTACAATATTTTACCCATAGTTTGGATATTGTTATTATTTGTGTGAATTTCTCAATGTTCGGCCCTAATATTCTTTTGTTTTATTTACTAGGAAAAATAAATTAAGCCTTAAGATAGTACATATGACCCTCAATAGACCTTGTCTGGTTTGATGATGATATGATAACGGGTAAAGGAATTCCCATGTGGTATACCAACCCTTTGATAGTGGTGTAATGAAATTATAAATGGTTATATATAGAATTTATGATAGTATAAAGGTTTTTAATTTCATTTGGTTTGTTATCATGGTTAAATGGATACATGAATAATTTTGGGATTAGTGTTTTCTTCAAATTAAAATAATGAATCCAAAAAAATGGATGTTAATATTTTTTGAAATTACATGGACGTTTTTAAAAAATTATAAATATTGTGAGTTGTTTTTTGATTAGGTTGTGGTTTTCAATGAGCTAAAATTATATTTTAATGTTGATAATGTACTAAAATGAGGTGTTGAACTCAATGTGAATTTAAATTGTTTTTAAAATAGATTTCAATGTTTGGTTTAAAATGAGTGTGTGGTTTCCCATTTGGTTAAAATGACATAATTCATCATATAATGGTCTTAATTGGAATGAATAATTGATCCTTCATTGTTTTTTTTATGAGGAAGAATTTTATTTTAGAGGTTGGATTCCATATAATTGATAAGAGTTTTATGATTTAGTAGTTAATAACATGTGAAAGGGTATATTTTTATTTGAGACTTGTTTTGGTTATAAATGAACACTGGGAACAAGGAAAGTATTAGAATACAATGTTTGTGAGATTAAACCATCTGTGATCATGGTTTGATAGATGTTTTTTTTCTAAACATGGAATGTGGATGTGTTATGATTCGATACTGATAGTCAACGTGAAATGTTAAAGATGGTATCTTCATGTTATTATGTATTTTTGAATAATAGTTTGAGAATAATATAACTTAATAATAATATAACATGAGAAATAATAAATAATGTAATGGGTACACACTTGAAAAAAATGTGAAATATGTTAGACCTTGGGAATTGTGAGATATTGAAATAGTCATCGATGATAGACATGATGGTCCAAACCCTTGGGTATGTATATAAGATATTCCACTTATTATCATTGATATAGGATGAATAGAAATGAAAAATGGAATACTTGACATGATATAATGGACATGACCCTCATTATTCATTCCAATGGTGTCGACACGGTGATTTGGGAACTAAAAGCATATGATATGGTTTTGGTAATTGGTTCAACACTGTTTGGTACTAAGAATTGAAATGATAAATAAATTTAATATTTTTATTTATAATTTCTTGCACCTATGATTTATTATTCCTAATTATCACATGTTCATATTGTTTGGTTAAATGTATTACCTGATGGAATATAAGAGTGAAGATGAATAATTTATATATGTTTATTGGGAAACATAATTTCATTATTAAGTTATTTATTTTTTCCATCGGTTATCTACATGAACTATTATTTTGAATGGGTATTTCATTTGAATTTATTTCTCTTGGACTAGTGATTTATACTCATGTCCTTCTCAAGACACCACGCCACTTACATACCTGAGAATATGAAAATTTTCCCAAGTATAGTTTCATCATTGGTACTCGGGTTTTAAATTATGTTTGGGATGATAGGAAAGAGTATGGGACCTCAGGTTAATTTTTGGGCATGATATTGTGTCATTGTTTTCCCTAGTTTTGATATTTGATGTATTTATTTTATGAATTCATAAAATATAAAGTATACAACTCATTTCTCTATCAAGATTTGATTTGGTTATTATTGGAACATGGTGTTTTTTGTTCCATTTACTACATATAATGACTATTGTATCTTTTGGAATCATTTATACATTGTTTATAATATGATAATGTGGGTATATTCTCCCCATAATCATATTTATAACCTCATTGATAGTTTGAAACCAAAGAAATATGGGGAGGAATGCTTTTGGTCATCTAACGAACTAGCTCGAGGCACCAAGTTAGTGGCTCCCATGCCGAGACGTTATAAGCTAATGGTTCATGAAGAATGTATAATTCCTTGCCTGAGGTAATCTACCCATGAATAATCTCATTTTAGCGATAGAATTCTAATAATTGGTATAAAATCTATTAATTGACAAATAGTTTAATCATATTGGAATTCATAATCTACATAAATAAAATAAAAATTTTATGTGATGATCTTATCTCGAGGATTCAATTATTTTTATTTTATTTAGTTATGAAATCAAATCCAAAGGATTTCATGAAACCCAGTATTGTGAATGGGTTTGATAACCTCCATTTAACCTCTAATACTTAAAATAAGAGAAGGTTTGAATGTGTTTCAAGAAAATGAATCACCAATAAGAAATAAGAAAAATGATTATAAACTCTTAACTTCTTTATCATGAAACCGCCTTTTAATGGAGAATAATTACTTAAGGGAATGGAAATTTGAAAATTTTGGTACATTATTAATTTAGAAAAGATTATTTAATGAAGTATTTTTGAAGATATTAAGATAAAACTAAAACATATATTTTTTCAGAAGGATAAAATGATTCCCATTTATAAGTAAAATTTTATGAAATTTTTTAAAAAAAAATATTATTTATGGGTATAGAAAGTAATTTTTAAATTGAAAGTGGAACATAAATGGAAAATAGATGATTTTATTGACCATTTTACATTTTATGTGATTTAAAATAAAATTGAAGGTTTTTTATTTTTATATTATTATTTAACTTTAAAAACACATTAATGTAATTTTTTATGTTATTCATATATTTTAACATTAAAAATATCTAGATAACAATTGAATTAAAATTTAAACTTTTAAATACATTATTAACTATTATTTATATCTTAAAAAAGAATTAAACACCACAATTAATCCAAATACCATCATTTTAAATTTTTCTAAAATGATTTACTTTGACTTTCCTCTTACTTGCACTAGAATTTCATCGACGCTTCATAAGCATTTTATATATTTTTATAATAACATAATATTAAAAATAAATTAATCATATAATTATAGTTTATTTTTAATCAATATTTTCATATAAGATAATGTATTCTATATATATGTATATATACTTATACATAATATGGAAAAATATTTACGTATTTATTTTGACATGTCTTACATTTCATAATAACTAGGAAATAATTTGGATATTATTCATTTTATATAATTATAAAATTCCTAAATATACATAAGACTAATATATTAGTCATTATTTCTGTATATTTTTTAATACCTTAGGCCCTACTGTAGATGGTAAACAGTACATCCCAAATCAATTACATAATGTGCACTCTAAATAGCATTTATTCAAAAATATAATTAAATGATAAATTTTAATTTGAATTAGGAAAAATTCACATAATTTATTTATTTTAAATTGATTATTTTTTTAATATTTTTTTATTTTTTTGAAATATTCGATATTTATATAAATATTGAAAACACAGTTTTTTTAAATATTTTGAATTTATTCACATTATAAAAAATACCTTGAAGCGCATAAAACATTTTAACTGGTCTTACACACACACACACCCATATATATATATATACATTAAAAAATATATTCTAAATTTAGAAAAGAAATTACTAACATTTCAAGGACTTAAGTAATATTTTCAAATTAATAGTATTTTTTCGTCTTAACATTAGATTAAATTTTATTTTTGAGAATTTTTTTCTAGTTATTTTAAAGACACAAAAAAATTATAATGAAAACGTATTTCATTAAAATAAAATATATAGATAATATTTCTGGACAAATAAATTTTAAACTTAAAACGCACTTTCTCTAAAAAAGGTGTTATAATCATTACATGCACTAATCATAAAATTTTTTCTTCATTATTGTATACATTTTATCAAATAATATCAAATTTATATATTTAATAAATAGGTATAAATTATTTAAAATGTTCCATTTTATTTTTAGGCATTAAAAATAATAAATTTAGGAAATAGTTAGTTACCAAGGTAAAACTAAAAATTGTAAAAACAATAAATCTAGGGGTAATGATCTTGAAACATGTTTAAAACATTTTTATAATTGAGTGGTCGAGATATTATTAGCCATATATCATCCTAAATTGAATTACCCCCAATTTTTTAATCTTATTTCTATTTAAACATGTATTTTATTTATATTAAGTTGAAATATTTACATAAAATCCATTCTCAACAATTATAAATGGTCACTCTCACCCCCACTCTATTGACACTAAAAAATATAGTTTACCCTTAAAAATATATCTACATTACTTCTCCTATAATACTATTTCACCCTCATAAGATTATGGTTATAAAATATTAGCTTAGATGCTCTCTTTATAAGGATTCCACCATGGAAAAGATGACGTCCTCTATGTGAGTAATAATTTTCCATAATTTATATTATTTTATATATTAATTTTCAAAATATATTATTTTCATTCTAATAAAATGAAATAAATATTATTTTTGTACAATATATTATTATGGTAATTCAATAACTACCAATTAACATAACCCTTTTCCCTTAAGGAAAATGAAACAACATTTGTATGTGTTTGTAGGCTACCTCCTCCACATATGGCCATATTATTTTCCAGAACCAACTTACACAAAAATTCCTAATATTAAATTTAATATATGGTTATTATACTTATAAAATATTTTATAATTTTAAATTATATAAATTATTAAACATTCAACACCCTAATATTTTATGAAATATTTATTTTTTAATAAATTCAATTTCTTTGATTTCATTCTTTACATGCAACACTGAGTTTAAAAGAACATTGAAATATTATTGAAATATGATTATTTAATGTGAGATTTTTCACCTTGCCATTGGGGTTTTCATAATTAATGTGAATTTTTAAATTATTATAAATTACTTCTTAAACTTGTGTATGATGAATTTATTGGTTATTAAATGTTCTTAAATGAAAATAAATGCATTTAAAGGTAAAAAATTTGTTTTCTGAAAAAAACAGTTTTTTAAGGAAATGTGTTACTATAATAACAAATTAAATTAATATCAATTGATGAAGGATTTTAATAACATTTATATACTATATATTCAATTAAATGTCATAAAATTATTCTAATTATTTTTACTTTACTTCGACTAAAAATAAATGTTGTTTTTTTCTTAAACATACATTTTTCTATAAACAGTTTCAATTGCATTTATACAAAGCATATAAATTGAATAATTATAAATTAATTATAAATAATTAATTATAATAGTTTATATAATTAAATAGGTTGAGCTTATTTTTTTCCCTATTATGAATTATAATCATCGTAAATATTTATCACCTCAATAAAGGTGTTTAAATAGAGTTTAAACTGTAAGGTTAGGATATAAAATCACTCTAACACTTTCCTTTTTATTATTTTATTATTTTTTCAAACACTAAAATGTTTAAAGTGTTAAATAATTTATGTTAAAATATTATTTCAAAATTGGAAATATAATATTGACTTTTATAAAGATGAGTTATATTTTATTCAGATTAAAAACTATTATCAGTCCATTTAATTTAATGGAATGGTTGAAAGATTCCATATAATTGTGAATTTCCCAAAAAAAATATTAAAACCATAAATTTTTTAATATTGATCAAATAAATTATTTTTAATAAACATTTTAATCTTGATTTATGTATTTTTGTTAAAAATAAAGTGTTTTGTGTTCTTATAAAAAATGAAAATTCTTCCACCTTTTAAAATTTAATCTAAAAAATAGATTCTATTTTTTGAATCCGAATGTACAGATTTTCTATAAGGCCCTTTTTCAATCATATACTTATGTTATCATGGTAAAAATTTTAGTTACCACAGTTAAGGACAAAATAGGTATAAATTAATTTAATTACGGTTTATGGATTATAATTTGTCTAAAACTAGTATAAATGTGATAGCTTGTGTGTATTTAAACAAAATAACATATAATATTTTAATTTTTTTACCTTGGTTCCAATTTACATGATTATTATATATATATATATTCTTTTTTATTTGAAGAAATTTAAATTGAGACCTTTCCCACCCATATAAATGGGAACCTAATATCTACCATTATTAACATAGTTCGATCATCATGGAAAATTCCATATCCCATACATTTCTAGATTCATTTCCATATCCCTAGCTAAATATTCATTCCCCTAATACCATTATAATAATTCTCAAGGTTTAATCCAATGTGTGTCACTTAAGGAAGAGGTTATCATCTTACCCAACACATTAAAATTTTACTTCATCTTTTACTTACTCTAAATCTATTGTAGCCTTCCTTACCTTATTAGTCTTGTAATATAAATATAATTTAATATTCATATTATTATTGTAAAACCATTTTATACCATCTTTATATCAACCAATAAGTGACAGTATCTCTCATGTGTATGTGTGGACAACCACTTATGTGTACAAATATGATTCATTTCACCTCGCCATATTTAATGATTGGTAATTATTATAGATTTTATATTTATATATTGAATTATTGATATAATAAAAATTCTATAAAGGTGAATTATTATTTAAATTTCTATCACTCCATCCATAAAAAAGTTGAAACATCACTCTAGTGTATATACAGATTACCATCACCGTGAAGTGATATAATTCATTTTTATTATCACATTATATGAATAGATATAAATGTGTATACAATGATCATATAATAAAATTGTGAAACAAAATAACACTCTGGATATTATAGAACCATGAAGAATGTATAAGGATCAAGATTTTCTAATTGAAACAAGCATAATAAGGAATTAGTTATCGCTCAAAATATTTAGTTTAATAAAGAATTGTTTATAAATAAGTGATATTATGTTAAAAGTAAATCAAATATGTTATGGTAAATATTATTATGATTATATAATATATCTATTAGAAATAAAAAATTAATATATTATCGGTTTAAACTTTTTTGTAATATGGAAGGACTTAAGGTTAGGGATTTATGTTTCAATCACATATTAATCAATATTTTTTTATGATTGAATTACCATTGAGGGAAATTATGTAAAAATTTTCTAATAAACCCCACTAATTTTAATCACCTATAGGTATTTTTGAATATTTAATTTAAGTACAATTTTCCTCTCTTTGTTAGTCAAAATATATTATTATTATTTTAAGAATAGCTTATCTAATTTCTTATCTTTTTTGTCAAGAATATTTATCCTCCATAAACATATTATCTAAAATGAAATTAATAATGATTTTAATATAATAAAATGATTTAGAAAAATAAGTTTTTACACATGATTTAATATCAATAATTATTTTTTCTATTTGAATATTCCTTTGGTTTTCTAAATGAGGTTCTTTTTATGGAAGTTTTGAACATAGTAATAATTTTTATCGATTATGACATGAACAAAATTTCCATACCTAATGACCACTAAATGTGTTGAATCTTAAATTACAATATTAAATGTTTATCTTCAAGGAGAGTTTTTTCCATAATATTTTAAAAAATTTATGATTTTAAAAAAGTGAATTCAAAATCAAAATGGTGATTTCCTCATTAGATATTTTAAGAACTTTTGAAGTCATTTTTCATCTATGATAAAATCATATAATGTTAATAGTTTTATATTTGGGTTATTATTAAATGATACCAACTTTATTGGTTCCCTAGATGGTTTATGAATATAATGATAAGATATTTATGAAACACAATTATTTTAAATGGGTTATTGTATGATGATATGATGATTGATTTAGGATCTTCTAGTAAAAGTGTAAAGATCCTATGACTCTATTATGGGTGGGCTCAAAATTATATATCTGTCCAATTTATATTTTATTTATAATGGTGTTTTGGAACACCTACGAGATGATAGAGTTAATAAATTCATTGGATATGATAGAGTGGCCTTGATGGATGATACTCATAAAAGAATGTTGGAAATAGCCAGGTAAACATTTCCATTTCAGGACATTGTCTATAATGATTATCTTGGGAGTGAAACTTAACCGGGGAAGTGATTTATATGATAATTTTTATTCCAAAAACATATTTCATATGATTATATAATTTTATAATGGGTCATGATTTATGATTTATGATTTCATATTCTTGGGACTAGTGTCTTTTGTAATGTAAGGATCTTATTCCATGATTTATGATTAATGATATTTGAATAATTTTGTATTATTATTGTATATTATGATCATTTTCTTGTATACTTATTATTATCTAATTATCATGTATTATCATTGACTGATAAGTCCTCTATTTTCCCTTATTGATCATACGAGATCACTGCTTCTTATGTTTCATTTACGTAGGTTATTAGTAATGGCATGATGGTTGGTATATCTAATAAATCTTCTATGTGGGAATATATTTTTGGGAATTTTTAAGATCTTTCATGAAATATGATTATAATGTATCTAGTATCAAAAAAAAAATCTTTAAGGTTATTGGGCTATTTTTGTCATAAAATTTACTGAATATTCATCTACATTGACATATTGTATATGTATGAAATAATCAAGACTCATCAGTTCGAATCATTGAAGGGTTTGATTAATATTTAGATATTAGTTTTTGAATACATCATAGAAAATCATGTATATAAGCCTAATTATAGGATAAAATTCTAATGTTTTATTTTTATAGGGGTTATGTAATTTTACAAGAAATAAACCACTATCAAGAGATTACAAGTGGGTGTGTTTTTGGAACTGATAAATCATGGATTAATAACCACAAAATTAGTTAGTCGAATATATCTTGTATGTCATTCTATTGGCTAGTGAATTATCCCTTACTATGAAAATGTATTAACTCATCTTAAGGATATGATTAGGTTAATACATATTTTATTTATAAACCATGAGGAAGAATATCAATAGATGATGACCACGAATGGCATTGTTTAAACCAATAGTGACATTGATTTAAAATATAGGTTCATGTTTCAAATATCCAATTTGTGATTTTTAAGGAAAACATGATTTATAATAATAATTATTAGTTATCACACTATGAATTTAGGTCATAGTCAATTGCTTGACCTAAGAAGAATCATGTTAATGCTGAATGTGGTGGGAAATGAAATGATTTTCCTAATGGGAAACCAAATTAAATTTAATATATGTCGTGACCTATTTTGGGTATTCTCACTCAAATCCATCAGGATTTTAATTATAACATGAATCATGTTGATCCTAGAAATAAAAAAAATATGGAAAATCGCATCATTGAGTCTATTGTGGAACAACATCCACCTTTCTTCAATAGTTTCCTCAATCCTTTAATTTCTGGAAAATTGATTAATACTAAGAAAAATATATTTTTTATTATTCAATGATTGTTACATGAAGTATTTATTGTGGAAGTATATTTTTTTGGAAGTAAAAGTATATCAATTGTGGAATCTTATAAAGAATATAAGAAAAGAGGACAAAAATATACTCTATGACATGGTAATAGATTAACAAGTTATTTTTCAATAAGTATTTTACCTGGACACTTTACATGAAAATGGATAGAAAATCATCGAACTAAAGAATATTGATGATGAATCTATTAATAAATATGAGGAAATTTTCTGAAAACATGTTATATATGATTCTAGTTTTACCCTAAATTAGAAAATAAAATTTAGTGGATTATTTTGTGGATTGATAAAATATTATGGAAATGAATTGTTTATAAGAGGCTCTGATACATATTATGGAATTTTTCAATTTTATAAAAATGTGGAATTGGAAATTAGAGACAATCAGTTTTCTCATAGTTTTGGGGACTAATAGAGAAAGATGGAGTTTTAAATATATATATATATATATATAATAATTAAACCATGAATAAATAAAAATTAATCATCCTTTATGTTAGACATATCTAAGGAAGCATGGAAGGTATTTTCATATTAAAACACAAGAAAAAGATTTTAATATATGGCATAACTAGTGGAAAACACTTAATTGGGCTTATAATAATGTTGGATAAGGGATTCCCTAATAACATGGTGGGAACATCTTGAGGGGAGGGACTTAGTGCTAGAGTATGCCAAAATAGGGGTATAGATGGATTATTTTGGGTCAAGTGATTGTTTGAATTTCAAAAATAATGTCCATTGAGAAAAATAATTCTGAATTAATGTGAGGATTCCATTTAATGAAAGTAATACTGAAAATCACAATTGAATATTCCAAAAATACTCTATTGAAATAATTTCAAGGAGTATAAAAATTATAATAATCATTTCACAATTCAAAGTGTTATTGATGAAAATTAGTCTCAGAAATCTGACTTCAAGAGAAAAATGGAATTCTTAGCAAATCACAATAGATGAAGTGGGTAACAAGAATTAAGTGGTAAAAGGTACATATAAATTTAACTCTAGATATGAAATTGTTGCATGTTATTCCATATATTCCCAATATTTTATATGTTAATCATTTTATAATGATATCACACCAGCGGATCACTGATTAGATATTGAGTTAAAATTAAAAACACTCAATGGTTTGATGATAACATCTCTAGTCTATATATCCTCAATGATAGAATTTTTATGGAATGTACCTCTGGAAAATCTTGTGATTATCTCACTATTTTAATTTTATGAAATTATGGGCACTATGTGGGTCTCTCTATACATATCCCATATTACTTTCCTAGGATTGTATGTCAGATTTTACATTTTTATCATGAAATAATAATATTGTGGTGTGAGGATAAATATGGACATTCAATGGATGTTACATCCATTTTCAGGTCTTACTACTTATTCATGATGGATATTTTTCTGAAATAACTAGGGAGAAAATAAAAATTAAAGACATTCCTATTGTTTTGGATTACTTTTAAATGTTTCCTTTTTATTTTTCCAATATTCCATTGAATAATGAAGTTGGTTTTTAAATAGAACTCATAGAAAGTTCTAAATATACTTCATATACTCTATATAAAATGTCCATGTTGAGTTTCATAAATTGAAGAAGAAACTCCATTATAATCTTGATAAGTTATTCATATTATTTAGTGCACAAACATTGGTTTCACCTATTCGTTTTATTGAAAACTAATGTGTTCTAATGTGTATTTTTATTTATTATCAATATCTTATCTGGATTACTATCAATAATAAGTATCATATAACATTTATTGAGGATTTATTTCATGAATTATGAGGATTTCAACATTTTTCAAGGATTCATATTCAATAAAAATATAATTAATTGAGAGTCAATAATGAGTACATAACCATATAAACCTTCTGTATGAGGTATAGTGATTATGAATTTCTGATAATTCTATTCAGACATTCAAATGATTATGTTGCCTTTATGGGTTTAATGATTAGAGTCTGTAGTGATTAACTTGATCGGTTTGTTATTGTATATACAGATTATATTCTTATATATTTTAAGAAAATGAAGTGAATAAAAAACATTTTTGGATTTTATTAAAGAAACATAGGAAAGAGAATCTATTGAAAATTTTACCAACAGTTAATGTTGGATAAAAGAAGAAAAATTATTGGGTAATATAATCGCAAGTGAGGGTATATTGATAGATCCTTCAATAGTTGATATTAGTTAAGAATGACATAGAACAACTATGATAACTAGGATCCATAGTTTTCGTAGGTTTACACGATATTACTGATTATTTTTGAGATATTTCTCATGGATATATAATCCAATAACATTATTTAATTTGAAGGGATCTGATATCCTTTGGAGAGATAAATGTGACATAATTTTAATGGAACAAAAAAGAAGGTTGGTCAGCGAACATGTTTTTACACCACTATAGAGTGGATAAGTGTTTGAAATCATTAGTAATGTATCAAACAATGGACTAATATTTTTCCTCATGTCGAGTGGTATGGTATTTTTTTATACCTCTCTATAATTAAAAATTGATGAGAAAAATTAATTGACAAATGATTTGGAGTTCGTGGTAGTAATATGTTCATTAAAAATTTGGATTTGTTATTTTTATAGTTAATGGTGTAATATATATACTGATTATAAAATCAGAAAGTATATATTTACATAGAAACTGTTGAACATGTGCTAAATGAGACTATTAATATTGTTTAATGTACATGGCTACTCAATACACTACAACCATATGAAGTAATACAATGTGGCTACTACATTGAGTTGAAAACACTATCCTAATTTTTCTATGATGTGGATTGAAAGTGGTAAAATATTTATAGATTTATAAAATATATTTCATGAAAAAATTGTGAAAGGGAATATATTATATATATCTCATATTAATGTTCAACCATTCATCCATTTTAAGATTAAAGAGTAATATAAGGAGGATGTGTAGATTTGGAAGAAGGTGGGAAATGTTCTTGAGTTCAATGATGATTATGATGGAATGAAACGATTTAAGAACTGAGTAAGTTTCTCGTCATTAAAAAACATAAATAAAGAGATTTTGGATTGACCTCATAGTTTATCACTATATTCATCCTAGATGTTTATATATGTAATGAGATATAAAATATTATTTCTTGTGGTATAACATTAAAAGAGATATTGTAGAGTATGTATCTTGATTCCTAGTATATCAAAAATTTATGGCTAATTGATATAAGTCTAATGGTATGTTACAACCCTTACTTATACCATAATGTAAATACAAAAACATTTCCATGTTTTTTACAATACACTAATGAAATATTCTTAAGGTAAATTTCTATTTATGCTATAGTCAATCTCCTTCCAAATTTAATATATTCAATCTACATTGGATAATATTTTCCTATTGATTAGATTTATAGGATATATATTCAGGATGTGGTAATGCTATATAGTGTACCATATTCTATTGTATATTTTTATTATTTTAGGATCATCTCAATTTTTCATATAATTCATCATCAATATTTTGGTATAGAGATTAGTTTTAGTCTTATACATCATCCTCAGATATATGGTCAGTTTAAGAGGACCATTCAAACTCTAAAAGGCATGTTGAAAAATTTCTCCATTTATTTCAAATTTGGTTGGGATATACACCATACATTAGTGAAATTGTCATAAAATAATAGCTTTCACTCAATAATACAAAAGTATTATTATGAATACCCATATGATAGAAACTAAAAAACTCCAATGTTCAAGTATGATGCTAGAGAAAAAATGTTATTGGGACCTAATCTTGATGAGGAAATAATAATGAATGTTAGAAATATGAATCATCACATAAGGGTAGCTCAAGGTCTATAAAAAATATATGATGTTAATAATTGTTAGATATAGAGAATGAAGTTGATTAAAAGGTATTCTTATGATTATATTCTTTTAATGATGTTATGATATTTATAAATAAGTTAAATTTATTACCTTGATATATCATTCACTTTGAAATTATTGATCAGATTAGGATTGTTTCTTATCACATAGTGATTCAATCCATTCCCTCAAAAATTTACTATGTGTGTTATGTATCTTTTATGAGGAATTACACACATGATACTTCATATATAATGAACTCGGATGTCATACCACTGAAAGATATCACTCAGCTAGTCAATTTTATTTTAGAAAAAGTATAAATTTGAATAACCTTTGTGAGAATCCAATGATGTGTTGAGAAAGAAGAATCCTAAAATATATGTAAAAGAATGATGGGAATTCAAGGATGAAATTATTATATGAGGGTATTATTTAACACTATGATATTTTAAGATATATTTCTTTTTAAAAAAATTTCATTGATATCATTCATTAAATGTGAAACCAAGTTTAAACGAACTGTGATATACAATAAATGTTAGTATTTGATGTTAATGTTATCACATAGACATTATATTGTTGGCTATTAATATGAATATCTAAATTATGGAAAAAAATATTCTTTTATGAATCAAATTCATTTGTTATCAAATTGTTAGAAATGAAAATAATATTATTTAAAGGTAATAAATCAGGTTTTTCATAAAATTAATTTTTTTTCAAACAATTTTTTTCCATCATAATAATAGAAATTAATCTATATTGAATAATTAATATATATAAATTTACAAATTATTTATTTAATATAAATTTTTAATATTAATATTATTATTTTCACTATGAATGGAATAAAAATAAATCAGGTTTTATGCATAAAATTATTTTTTTTCTAAAAATGGTTTTATTTTGTTTTTTAGATTATTTTAAAAATAATTTCATCCTCATATAGAAATTTAATCTTTTAAAATTCATTACAAATTTATAATTTTCATAATAAATATACCATAATAGTACTAACTTAATTTGTTCTCGTTATTAATAATAATCATGGTAAAGATTCACACCTTAGTAAAAGTGGTAAAACTAGGATAAAAATATCAAGTAAGGCTTCATAATATCTATAAAAAAATTGATTTATCATATTTTATGGTTAGTATTAAAACAATCATACGATTGTGGAGGTAAATATTGTATTTTATAACATTATTTTGATATTAGGAACCAAAGACTGACTTTCAAATTTTATTTCATATTATATATAATCTAAATATATTTAAGCAAGATGAATAAAATATATTCAATAAAATTTTATTTTATTAGGAAGATTATAAATATAGTTTCCACCATTTTTCTTATCAAATGGTAAGTAAAAGTATCTCTCATGTTTATGTGTAGACAACCACCTCTATGTAATAACATGATTCATTTTACCCTTCACCATCATTAATGGTTGGTTATTATGATATATATAATATTTATATATTAAATTTATTATAAAAAATTATTATATAAAGGTGATGTATTATTTATCTATCTTTCATTCCATCCATCCAAATGTGTAAACATGACACACATCAACATACAGATTACCATCTCAATGAAGTGATGTAATTCATTTCAATCATAACATTAAATAAATAATTATAAAAGTGTAATTAATGATTAAAACTGATACTTATGAAATTATTAACACTACTATGATAATGAAAACATGATAAAAGTAAAATTATGGGATTTACAAACTGAAAAAAATCCTAAAAAATGAATAAGTTATTACACATAATAGTGATTTTTATAAATAATTATTAATAAATGGGTGATAAGATGTTAAAAATAAGTAATATATGTTATTATATATCCGATTAATATTATTTAATATATCTATTATAAATCTAAATATCTTATATTTTATGTTTGAATGCATACAAAATAAAAAAAATACTTGAGGTAAGTTATTTATGTTTCAATGTCATTTTAATGAGGATATTTTATTCTTGAACTTCCATTGGGAGAAATTAAAGGATCACTACCTGATAAACCCATTAAATTTTTATATCCTCTATTTATTTTTAAAATAATTATATTTTAGTACCATTTTTTTTATTTGGGAGGTCAAAATGGTTCACAAACCATTTTTATGAAAAAGTGACCTTATTTCTCATCTTTCAGTCTAGAATCATTCTCCCCCATATCCATGTTGTCTAAAATGTTGTCAATAATTTTTCAATAAAATAAATTTATTATAAAATTTCATTTTTATCCTTGTTTTAATTTTAATTTTTTAAAAACAAAATTTTTCTCCTTACATTTTTCTTAGTTATGTACTTTTAATTGAAGGTGTGAACCAAATTTTAACTTTTAACTATTATAAAATGAATGGAATTTCTCATCGTAAATACTGCTAAATGATTTAAAAAACCTTTTCATGTTTCTATGGTTATTTTCAATAAAAATATTTTCCATAATATATTGTAATATTTTAATTTTTAATTTTTTTTTTGAATAAAAACTGTTTTTTTCTTTATGAGATATTTTAGTGATCTTTAAAGTAATTATTCATATATGATAATATCATTTGATTTTAATAATTTTTTTCTAGGGATATGATAAAATAATAACATATTCAATATTTATTTGTATGTTCTGTTATTATGGTGGTTAGATATTTATGAAACCTATATATCTTTCATGGGTTATATTAATATGATTGATTAATGATTAATGAGAATTTTCCATAAATATAAATCGATATTTATTATTTTAATGTTGGCCCAAAACTATAAATCCCATTGATGCATTGGGTAATAATGAAAGAGTTATGAATATCATAAGATATAATAGAGATAAAGAGCTCCTAAGAGATGATATAGTGAACTAGAAGATATTTACTCCTAATAGAATGTTGGAAATTACCGGGTAGTCATTTCCATTATATGTGACATTGTTCACTATGATAGTCTTGGGTGATAGCCTTGACTAAAGAAGTAATTATCTAATATTATGATTATATCAAAAAAATTATGTCATATAATTATGAAATATTATCTTGGATCATGATTGATTATATATGATTCCACAAAATTCTAACTTGTTTCATTTTTTATAACTAATCCTTATGCTATAATTTATAATTAATTATTTTTGACTAATTTGTTATGGTTATTGAAATTTATTATATGTTATTATGACATTGTTGTTATCTTACACTCACAAAAGGTAATTAATTGATATCTATTATATTCACCCTTACTATGAATTTTATCTCTCACATTATAATGTTTTATTTCCCTAGGTTTTGAATAATGGTTTAAAGTAGGGTATGTTTAAGAAGTGTCATATGTGGCAAGATCATTTCAGAGATGTTGAAGATCTTCCATGTAAAAATTTTATTACACATATTATCATCAAAGAATATAAAAAATGAACACCTTAAGACAATATTTTTATGAGATGTATTAATATTCCTATAAAATGATGTAAAATATATTTATGAAATTCGTGGGAAGCCTAAATACTTTTCTCCCATTATATAGAAATTAAAATCATCCACTATACATATGTGCATACTTTCACCTCAACTAGATGATTTTTTATTTTAATCACCTCCTTTAATGGAAGTTCGTGATAATGGGTTTGATGGATAATTATGATGTTCGTAAAATTACTATGGTTCAAGTATGACAATTGGATAAACTATTGATAAGATGAGTAATAAACAACCCTGATAAAATCAACCCTCCAAAAGGGAATTCTATGGTTAAAAATGATCGATTCACATTATGTAATAACTTTTTATAATGTATCATATTATTTTGTGTCTTTATAAATATGATAAAAATAATAATTAAAACTAAATTGTGTCATTATGATTTTAGTATGATGACATTATAACAAAATCACTTCATAATCATCCATTGATTATTGTATATTCTTGTTTGGGTCTGTTAAACCACATACATGAATAATTATATACATTTTTATCTTGTATGAATATTGGAATTTAATTTATAATAATAAATTATATAAATTTTTCTTAGTTAATTTATATTATTTCTAGGATGGTAACATGAATAATGATCTCATTATTTAATACACCAATATTTGTTTATTAAAATTCATTGAAACATGGTGATAATTGATTTCATCTCTAAGGATCAAAACAAAAAATATCATATAATTAAATAGTAACATTAAAAATAATTAAAAGAATCAATTCTATTAACTCTTATTTTCAATTACTAATAATAATTAGAATAATAATTAATAACAACACTAGTATGAAAAAACATGTTCAAAACATTACTCACACTCAATATTTAAATTAAATGATAACTAACAAATATAAATGTAGAGAATAATTATAATTAATGTTTTAAAAATGATATATGTATGAATATGGGTAAAAAAATTGGTATATAAGATTGTAATTTTTGTTATATATAAGGTTAAATCATATTTAGTTAAGTGGGAAAAATGATAAGTATTTTTTTCACAAATTTACATTCCTTGAGAATTGGATATTTATTCCACAATGTTTTATATTTTATGATGTGAAAACCACCACTTTGAAATTTTATATCATGATTTAATTATTACTCATTATATTTTACTTGCTACTATAAATTTTATTATTCAATATATTTTTATTTAAATGTTACTTGAGCCTTCATAATGAGAAAAAATATTAAAAACATTTAATATAAAGTGTGTGGTTTTAATATAAATTACATCATTTTATAGATATTGTTAAGTGGATCCAACTTTGAAATGTATGAACATAGTGGTAAATACCCTAAGCAGTATTGGTTGATTATCATCACAATCTTGAGTTAATTAAGCATTGGTATGGAAAATACATCATACTAGGTAACTCACTTAGTGGGGATGTGATTGAAATTATTCTAATGATGTTTATGAACCCCAATGAAGGATTCCCCTACTATTTATATTGTCTCATACCATTGAAAACTAAAAAAATAAATTACTATATTATATTAATAACCCATGACTTTAAAATTAACCTCTCTATTACTTTATCTTTATTCCATTAGGTTACATACAATTAAATTGATAAAATCCAGTTGTTTTTATATTTATTTTCTTGGTATTTTTAAAGACCCATGATTATCGTACAAAAATATTAAATTTTTTTATGAGTATTCATTACATTTTAGAAATACAAAACTAATGACTGTATTGGTTCAAACTCTTTGGATACTAGGTACACAATATTATAATTTGGTGAAAGATAATAAATTCCTCCCTTACAGATTTACCCTTTAGTACTCACCACAAACAAACCCAAATTAAATGTTTAATTCCTAACATGTGGAAAGGAAACATAAGAAATAGTGATATTAGACACTCAATAAGGGAATGAAGGTATATAAATAAATATAACATGAGTATATGAATATGAGAATATGAGAATATCATATGAAAATAATGAGATATATATAAAATATCCTAATTATGAGTTATGGAATAAAGATCAGTAGCATGTAAGACATGAATCATATATGAATCAAGGAATATGGGATATGACAGTATAAAATTGGAATAATACATAGAATTTTGGTACATACACAATTATAGAAAACCTTATCCAAGGGATATCCTCCAAGGAATTCATAACATGTCAATCTTGGGCTAACCATCATGTTCCTAAAATGTTCTTGGGATAACATCCCATGTAGCCTCTTCCAGGAATGGTATAACCTCCCATGTATCTTCTTTGTTTCTTGGGATAACATCTCTAGTACACTAGTTTTAGCATAGGATAACCTTATATGTGCCAATTGATTTCATATAACATGAATCACCACCCAATTCCTTTAAAAGAGATATATGTCCCACCTATAGCAAGAATAAAATCATACATATGTGTTTCATAATATCTTAAAACATTCAAAATGTCTAAATACATGAAAATAAATTTCATTCAAAATAATTTTATCATTTCCTCCAAGAACAACCCATAAAAATTTAGTGGGATTCATATGAAATTTATCATGCTATAAAATGTTGAAGTGAAATGAGTTTCATAAAAATCATGTCATGATAAATATAAACCACACATAGGAAGAGTAGGAATGGTATAATTGGTGTATATACCTAGTAAGAAATAAGTATCATAAAGGGATGTGATGTTATATGGGAAAATTATTTTGAAATAAAAATAACATGTTACATTTATTAAGAAAAATATTATTTCATTCAAATTCAACATTCTTAAAACAAAAAATTAATAAAATATTTTGAAAATAATTTTCTTTAAAAATAACATCGAAATGGTATAAAAAATTATTATGAAAAACATAAAACATTTATTGAAGAATACATCATTCCCAAACTAAAATAAACATTACATAATATAAAACATTTTCATATCCTTTTCCTTTAAAATAACCTTGAAAACTTATAATGGATGCATTAAAAATCATTTAAAACAATTCATGAAGAAAATATTCAATCCACAATGATTTTTTTAAACATAATAAATATAAAAAAATATTAAAAAATAAACTTATATAATTATAATTTATGAATCAAACAAAATAATGGTCATGATGTTGGGAAATTAGATTCAAGCCATACAGATTAAAAACTATTCTTTCTACATTTTTTGTAAAAGACTAACTGAGATTGTTTGGAAAAAAATATGAAGATTCATTTCAAAATATTACATAAAATAAGAAAATGGGAATTAATACATTTATTAAATCCTTTATTTAATTTTAAAAATTAAATTTAACCATTTTTATAAAACATGGTTTTGTAAGAAATAACATTTTGATCGAAAAGAAAAATGAAGATAATTTTATTGAAGATGTTATTTTGAACTATATGTACATAAAGAGAGGAAAATTATGGGAAAGAATTTATAATGAGTAAATAATAATAGGATAAGAAAATTCATTTTTTTTTTGAGAGTAAGATCATATGATATTTTTATCAGAAACATAATTATAAACAATCTCGATATACAGTGAGATTGTACCATAAAAAATATACAACTTTTATAACATTGAAATGTATACCCCTTGAATAAATAAATAAAATTAAACATAAAATATCATGAGAATAAATAAATTAAATATATTAATTTCCATAGGGGTTTTATATACACCTCATAGAAAAATATAGGTTCATAGCATTACATATTTCAAAAAGAATGTAAATTAAGGCAAAAATCCCTTATATATTAGGTAAATTTAAAACTATAAACCCAAGAAAGGGAAATCCTAAAATGGATGTGTAAATACAAATAATATTAAGGGGATTCAAAATAAAGTACATTCAAGGGAGGTATATTTATAATATAGAAGAAAGATAACGTGAATATGGAATGTGTCTCCTAGAAAATAAACATGAGACATAAATCCATTACCTTAAGTCCTGACTTCCTACATATATGATAAAACCTTCTATATAATAAATATTATTTTATTATAATTTTATAAAATAACCAATATTATATATACCATTATATATATTATTTACTTATTACAATTCAGTACGCATTTATTAATAATTTCATTTTATAATCATATTTTGGGCAATAAGAACATTTTTTTCTCTCTATGTATTGATTTTTTATTTTTTATCTCAATTAATTTTAAAAATGTTCCAAAATTTAAATAATTTTAAAAATTATATAAATAAAATATATTTATATTATATATTAATTTGTATTATTTTATAAATGGTATAGATAAAAAATTAAATACATTGTTCATGGAGACTGTAGGTTGTACGTACGTATAAATTTTGTTTCAATTTTCTTGTAGGATATAAAGAAATATTGGTAAAAAATATTTTACTATTTAAAAAACAATTTTATTTCATATATATATATATATATATATAATATTTTCATTTAAATTATCCTCATTAAGTTATATGTAAATAGTTAATGAATCACATTACGTCATGACGAAGTTTTTTTTGTACACAAGAGTAACATTATCATACTACCATGGAATGGAAAATAAGATGTAATATGTGATATAATTATTAAATAATAAAAATAAAATAATATATGTCACGACCCGTCCCCCGGGGCCCGCATCGTGACTACCCCAAGCCCTCCTTCCATAAGCCAGGGGCAGGCGACTAGCACCAAAGGCGTATTTCTCTAAAACTGGGAAGGCATTGCCTTTACAAACTGAAAACACACACACAACAATGTATGAGCTGAAATTAAATGATAAGTAAAGTTTTATACAAAAGTGTGATGAAAAGTAAAGGGGCAATAAATATAAGCCCAACTGGAAAGTGCAAGTAAAAATGACAAACAAGTACAACTAAAAAAGAAAAGCAGTTATTGGGTCGTCCTCCAAGGTTCCTACCTGAAGGGTAGGTACAGATGGCCTCCTCAACACTCCATGACTTTCAGTCTCCTCTGTGTACCAACTCGTCGTAAGGTCCACCTCTGGGTATTGTCGAGTCCTACTACTCAGCATCAGTCAGCGATGTCCATCTTCTGAAACCAACACCATGAGGTGCGGTCATAGCCCATGCAGGGGTGAGTATAACGATACGTAGTAGGGACCCAGAGACCCTCAAGGTCTCAAAAAATCTAACAAGGATAAACCACAAAGTATGAAATCAACAGATATCCACACTTAGGTATATGTCGATACATATATCTAAGTTATCAAGTAATCCATCCCAATCACGAGGAAACACAAGAGTTACTGACTCAGCTCACATAGGTATACAACATATGTAGAGAGATAGAGATGATCAGATATATCCACTGAATCATCTAAGTTGTCGGACCAACACATGGTCCCATTCCAGCTATTCTGTCAGACCAACACATGATCCAGAAATAGAAATCAGAACTGCCAGACCAATACTTGAACCAGGAAAAGTCGTTAGAGTTGTTGGACCAACACATCATCCAAAACCAGCTATTCTATCGGACCAACACATGAACAAGGAATAGAAGTTAGAACTATTGGACCAACCCATGATCTAGGAACATTCATCCAAACTATCAGACTAATACATGATCCAGGAACAGTCAACAGTTCATAGCCAGCCTTAGGGTTTCCACTAGCATGCTTGATTCAGGGAGGGTCTTCTCCTCAAGCCAAAAGTCGATACATCAACTATCACGTCATCCCAAAATGATGCATCCTGAAGTTTTATCTCGTCAAAAGGAACACAACACGATAGACGGTGCGTCAATCAGACGCTTGGTCTAAGAGTTATTGGAATTTTCATTTCGAGGGCCCTGTTGGCTTTAGGTTCAATAAAACCCAACCGTACCCCAACTGCGTCCAAAACTCAAGGGAGGTAGTCCATAATAAATGTATCGCTCCAAGAATTTCATGGTTATAGACAGGTCACCAATTGGACACACATAGCCCATGTTATGGGGGAAAAGGTGGAAACAGGCCAAAACTAGTCCGGGTCCGGTCTGACCCCATCGGACCAATCCAGTCTGTGGGTCTGACTTGGTTCGCAAATTTGACCAAGCCCGAGAGGGTGGCCTAGCCCGTGTGGGGTCCGGCCCGACGGCCCATGGGGGTCCACCTAAGCTGTGTCCATGGGGGAGGCTGAGTGCCCCCTAGATATCCTGAACGGCTATGCCATTCGGGTGGGAGCCAAACCAGCGCCAGGTGGCACCGGTCCACATCACATGGGACCCACTGGGTCCCACTCCTCCCAGCTGGATGAGCGGCCAGCCACTTCTGCTCTGCCGGTGACCGACCCAGTCGGCCGCCCTTGATTCACCGACATGACCTGCCATGGTCACGACTTCTTCCTCTGCGTGGCACGATGACGATGCGCCCCTCCGGTGGCCTGGCGGCCGCCCGTGTGCACCGCCGCGGCCAGGGGCCGCGGCTTGTTCCTCCGCGCGGTACAACGGTGTCACGCCCTTCCAACGACCCGGAGGCCCTGCACCGCCGGTTTCCTTCACGGCTGGCCCGACGCCAGCCGTCGTTGCTCCGCTGCGGCCCGTTGGCCACGACCCACTCCTTCTGTGGCGTCGTTGCACCGCCGCCATCGTCAACAAGTGAGGACCAACAGTGGGGGGTCGAGCCAGATTTGTGCATCCCGAACCCTCCTCGTTATGGTGATAACAATCAGATAAACATAATCTAAGATTGAACATTGTAGAATAAGAAAAAAAATTCAAACTCAAATCCCCTACCTCAGGTTTTTTGTTCATTGACGATGTTGCGGAAAGGCGGACGTCAATTCGTTGACGTTGGAAATGAAGAAGTTAGGGACGTCAACGGTGGCGTTCATCAAGGACAGAGCTTCCTCCATTGTTTCAATTAAAGAAGGAAGAAGGTGTATATCGTTGGAGGATGATGTGTTCTTCGTTCTTCGATGGTCGTTCTTCGTTGGAGAGTTCTTCTTCTCCCAAGATCTCCTCTCCAAAATACCAAAGTGAAAAGATGTGCCAAATAATAGATAATAATATCTATTATTTCGTTGGAAATAAATTATAAAGGAGGATTTTAATTATTTTATGTGGCTTAATTAATTAAATGGGGTGGGTTGGAATGATTAACTGTAGAGGAGATCAAGAGGCTCCGCCTCATTAATGAGGATAGTTCTAGTGTTTAAGTGGTCTTGGGTGGTCCCCACTGCATTATCTTCACAAGAAGAGGGGTTTGAGACCTCGGGTGGGCCCCTAAAACCATAACCTCCCCTGGGAGGTTATGGTGTGGTGGCCCCCACCTCCAACATCCTCTTGGAGTTTTTAACCAAATAAAAATATAAATAATATACAACTTTATTTTTATTTAATTAATTCATAAAAACACAAAAACTAACTTTCATTTACGACCATCTGTCGTCGAAGTGAAAGTCTTCTTAAGTGAATACTGGTGCTGCGAGTTCAACGGTTCCCTTAGATTTCAATTCCAATCACTGGTTCAAAAGTTATAAAAACATGATCGTACGTTTATAGAACGGACCTGAACAAAACTTCAGAAATTGATTCTGGGCACACCGGGCATCTGAATCAAGTGCTGTCAGTTTCAACGGACTCATAAAATTCCCATGTATTTAAAAAAATTCCCCAGAAATTCTGGGTCATTACAATATATATCATATATAAACATTAAATCCAAACATATATCTATCTACAATATAGGATAATTGAAACAATGACATCATTTTGCGAGGCTGTAGTCTGCAGTACACATGAATGAAAATTTCTTAACTCAATTGGTGGGAGAGGCTATGGTTGTAGGTAATTACCTTAACATAACAAAATAAAATTATCTTTTATGTATTTAGGTCTTTATGTAATCTTTATTTAATAATAATATATGGACGTGGATGAATAAAATAAAAAAAATGCTTGGTTAGCGACATTACCACTATTTTAGAAAACTTTTTTTAGTTTGCACATAAATAATTATTAGGTTGTATTTATTAAAAATATAAGTATTATTGGTTGATATGGGTATTTAAAGAGGTTATTTTTTTCATGTAATGTTTTAAACAATGGGTTTCTAAATGATAATTGTAGAGGATAGGTAGTGACCTTTTATAAGTCACGTGTGTGGCACACTTGTAATTTTCAAAAATAAAAAGGATTACCCTTATTTTTCACATTCCACAAGGCACAAAAATAAGAAATTATATAAATTAGAAGATATAAGGTCTAAATATGTCTTTAAAATGGGTTTTTAATATGTTTTGGGTCATTTTTAACAATTACCATTTTATTTTAACCCTCGGTAAAACCATTTTTTCCTTAATGGCGGTAAATAATTCCTACTATTATTAGTATTAATTAAGGTAAAAATTAATTAAAAGATATTATATAATATAAATTATGATGATTCCAAATTTGGAATCAATTTTTCCAAATTCCATTCATATAATTGGGAAATAGTAATTTAAAATTAATCCTGCAGAAGTAATGAGAATGAAGGTTTTCAAATAGAAAATGTTCAAAATGTTAAAATATTTTTGAATAAAAATTCATTTGAATATGATTAAAATGACATAAATTAGATTAATTGATAAATAATTGAGATAGTTTTTTATTTTATAACAATATAAAAACATTTTTTATTTTTTTAATCTTTAAAAAATGACAATTCTTAATAAAAACATGCATGTTTCCCTATTCATAAAAAAATTAACTTCATATAAAATTCTAAAAAATTGACCCTAAGGTAATTTTTACAGGATTATTTCAAAAATTGAATCTATTTTTAAAAAATAAATTTTATAAGTGTTTTTAAAAAACTAAACGTTGTGAAAAGGGGATAGAATTGTTCTTTTATAAAAATACAGTTATAAAGTGTAAAATTGGATTTCTTATTATCTCTTGTCTCGAAAATGCATAAGATAATTGTAAAAAATTGAATGAATATGTAATATATAAAATTTATAAAATTAATTCACCAAAATTTATTTTGATAATTTATTGAGATAAAACATGTTTTTGCGCATAAATATAGTTTTTTTTAAATGTTCCCTTTTTTCAAATGGTTTTCATTTTAATTAATAATTATTTGGTCACCAAGGAATTAATTATATATGAATGTGTAAACCATGTATATTCATAATTTAGGAAACCCTATTCATACCATTTATTCCAATAACACTAAGATAAATATCTTATTAAATAATAGTTTCTTAATATTAAGCAACGTTTTGTATAAACTCATCATTTCATATAGAAAAAGATAAAATTAGTGTTCTGTGTATCACAAGATATACATAGTTTTTCATTGAACACAAGATATACTATGTTTTTTATATAACACAAATTAAATATGGTGTTACTTTTAATGAAAATTGTTGAAAATATAAATTTTTTTGAAAAAATGTATATTTCACATAATCTTAGTGTTCTATATTCTACACCCCATAAAAGAATTTTTCCCTCAAAATTCATCATTTTTGTACCAGAATATAAGGATAATTCTACCTCATTACATCCTCAAGTTCCCATATAGCTTACTCAAGATGGTGGTTTCACCCAAAAAATTTAACCAGGTGATTGATCTTATTTCAATGAAAACTCTCATTAGGATTCATAATCTCAAACCATTATCCCTTATAAGAGAAATCATGATCTAGTGGTAAAACCTCTATGTTTAGAAAAAATGAATTATCTGTTATGTAATTACCCAGTACTAGTTAATTGAACATTTTTTAAACCTGAGAGAGGTTTTGGTGGAAGTACTAAAGGATAATCTACACCCCCAATTCAATCATATTTTTCAAAGGGACTGATTTACCTAAGCCTTAGTTTACCCTTTTTTATTCCATAGATAAATTCATAGAAAGACCTTATCAGCAACTTAAAATTCAAGAATAAACTTTTTATTATAATAAATAATTTTATATAAACTTCAGTATATTCTTACACGTTGTTTAATATTTATGACCTTCTCTTCCATCGTATATCTTTACCCATGTCTCGATATAATTTTATATGAAACTTAATTCAATCACATTTGAGTTACAAACTTATTTATATAAAGTTATTCATAAAAATCCATCTCAGTTCTATGGTGAAATATATTTTTACATGAAAAAATAACTTGAGTAAGGTATTGATCTCAAACACCTTGTCATTCTATAGAACAATATATTAACAGGTCCTATAAGGTTTGAATTGTTCTCTAAGACTGGTCATCTGTATGAAGAGGATAAATAGTGCTGAAGCATAACTATATATCAAGATATTACTAGAGAATTCTCCAAAACATTGAAGTTAAATTTGGATCCTAATCAGATTTAATTAAATGTGGTACCCAATTATTCCTTACCATTTCCATATTGTATATTCTTCCAATAGGATCTAGAGTGAAATTTTATCTGATAATAATGAAGTGGTATGACTTCGTATGGTGATCAACTACAACCTATAATTACCTTAACATAAAATATGAGATAAACCCTAAAGTATACAAGTAAATTTGATCATATATCCATATAGTGTAAATTAATTTCTATTTTAGTAAAATATTAACCAAAATATATACAAAACCAAAGGGTTTTTTTTTCTGGAAATGTATCTTAAAATATAATTAATATTGATTTAATCTCCTAACATAAAACGTAAAAATGAATTTTTATGAATTTGAAATTATGATCATCCTTAAACACATAAACTTTTGACGGTATCTATAACTCCAATGTTAATCCTATATAAGGACATATAAACATTCGAAAGTTAGTTCATCATTTATTCTATATATAAGCTCTTATCTTATATAAAAACATTTTCATTTGAATATTTAGTTCATACTTATCTATATAGATTATCAAATAGGATTTTATTATTAGATAATCCATGTAGAGGGAGATAATCACATGAAATTTTTCTAAAGGATGAAAAATAACATTAATACAGGGATGATTCAAATAAACCAAAATAAAATTATCAACTAATTAAGGGAGGATTATTATACCCTAATTATCATTAATAACTTCATCCATTATGATTTCATATGATTTACCTTTATTATTTTCCCTTAGAGGTTCTATTTCTTATCAACCACATTGTCCCTTATACAGTGACATCAATTCACATAATTCCCAAGCTCCTTTCACTTTAACCACATGACTATGGGTTGTGTATTAGTCAAAATCCTCTTCTCCTCCATTTTATTAACTATAAAATTAATCACATTTTATCATTCATGAGCTTTATTTCCTATCTTTCAACATTTAAAGGACCTCCCAGATCCATTCAATAAATTCCCATTATGATTTTTTAAACATTTATTTCATGAATATGGATATAATTTATTTTAACCATTTGAGATATAGTGAAACACAATATTTATTTTCTCATCAAAACCTTTGTAATACTAGGAATATACAATTTTATTTATACCATCATTACACATCAAAAAACTTATTAGCAGATACTAATGTCTCTTACATCTAATTCCTTTTGAAGATTTAGTTTTATGAAACCAATGAATAAATTAATTTCTCTTTTAGGGAAGATCGTTAAATAATAATAATAACTTTAAAGTCTTGTAAAATTATCCTCATAGATACCAATACTTTCATCATCATTTATCTTAATCATAAAAAATTATTCTTAATATATTTTTTGTAGAATATAAGGGAAGTCATTACTAATAATTATCCACAAAACTTTACTCATTCCATAGAATGAATTTATTCTTATTTGCCCATTTTCATAATAATATTCCACCCATGATCCTTCTCACCTTCCAAATTATAAACATAAATGTGTAATTTCTCATGATTTGGACACTAAGGAATGGAAAAAATATGTTCATTTGTACTAATCCATTTCTTATCAAATAGTGGGTCTGAAAAAACCACTAAAATTCGGTGTGCATTTTTTCATGATGGTCTTAAAAAAATAGTGTTCCCTCCAGTTATCATTTTTATTTTTATCATGATTCCTTGCTTTGGAATGTAATGTGAGTATAAAATCAATATTTTCTATTCGATCTCCTATAATGTTTAGTTTCCCTATTTTATTGTCCATAACACTCAATATTAACATGGTTCTTTTGTGTTTGAACAATTGAATAGAACCAGGAAGCATAGCTTGATAAGCACTAATCATAGTGGAAAACCTAAAATTATAAAAAATCATTTATTATATGTCTAAATCATAAAACCATAATTTCAATCTATGATACCTTACATATATCTTAGATCAATAACGGTCATTATTTATGTACTTTATGATGGTATGTAATGATTTTGTAAATTTTCAAAGCATATCTCCTAGGATTGTCGACCCGAGTGTGTAGTAAGTCCCATTTTCATGGAAAAGGTGATGATAAAGTCCAAATAATTGTTCCCTTTTCAGAGTTATTACCACTAGGTACATTTGTGCAAGATCCACATCCACTTTTAGTATCCAGATAGCGATGGAATTTCTCTGAGACCCTTTTTTATATTCTTTACATAAATTTTATGATATTTTTTTATACTTATAATTATACATATAAATGAAATTAGAGATATCACTATACATATTTGTAGATATATAATTAGTCACATCCCATGAGAACATAATAAGTCATTTATAATCCTAATTTCAAAATATTGACTAAACCTTTTCATTGATACCAACTATTGCAACCCAATATTTTCATACATAATTATTAAATATATTTAGATTAAAATTCATTATATTACCAAAATAAATTATTAAGGACCATACTAGTTTATTGTATTTGGAATCTTGTTACACAATATTTTAATATGGTGAATGGTCTTTAAAATCTCCATAATGATCTTCCCCTTTAGTACTATTCATAGACATACCTTATTTAAAACATTTATTTATAACATAGGGAATAGAAATATAAGAAAGAGTGAGTTAATAAGTTTAGTAAGGGTAAAAAAGGGAGATACATAAGCATCATATGAGCATATAGGTATGATATCAGGAGAACAAAATATGAATACCATACCCTACATATCAATGATCATAATCTCGATTCATGGAAAAAAATTGAAAATTAATAAAACATGAATCATAAGGGAATAAAATAACCTGATAAAATATATAATAATATAGTAATACGACATTTAATTGTGTAATATACATAATCAACGAAAATGTTATATAAGGATAACCATTATGAAATTCATAAGGTGTTTTGATTGGGATAACCACTTATTTACCTACTATGGGCTTGGGACAAACTTGGATGTGACCTATTTTAGGCATGGGTTAACCTCCATTATGCCCCATTTCAGGGTTGGGATAACATCCCATGAACCATATTTTGTTATTGGGATAGCCTCAAATTTACCCATTAATATCATATAACATTAATCCATACCCAATGCATTCGAGGGAGATGTAGGTCCCACCCATCACATGCTCAAAATCATACATACATGTGCCACAATATCCAAAAACAATAATCATATCTAAAATAATAAAAATAAATGTGTTACATCATCATTTAATCAGTTCTTCAATGGATAACTTGTGGATAAATATGTTTTCATAATCATTTTTTCATGGTATAACTTATGGATGAGAAAAGGGCTTTGTAAACATCTTATCATAATAAACATAAATCATCCATAGAAAGACTAATAATGCCATCATTGGTTAATATATAAAGTAAAGTATAATTAATTCCAAAGTATATCATCTTAGATGAAAAATGATTTTTAAAGAAAAATCACATGGAATGTTTGTTGAGGAAAATATCCTTTCTTTGAAAATAAATTTATTAAAATTAAAAATTACAAAATAATTTGAATATCTTTTTATTTGAAAATAACTTTGAAAAATTATAATTGAATACTTAAAGATCATTAAAATAACTATTTGAGTAAAATAACATTCCCCCTTTGAAGAATACATTTCAAAACATAATAGAAATTCAAATTCATTTTTTTTAAATATCATTTAAAACATATAAAGGAATCCTTCAAAAAAATTAAATCAATCATTCAGGAAAACATACTCAATTATTTGAAGAAAAAAAATTAAAACATAAATTTTTTTAAAATACATTTCTTTAAAAACAAAAATGAATTATTATAAAGAAATCTTCAAATAAAACAACATTCCAAAATGATGAAAATTTCATTCATTTCATACACATTAAAACAAAGATTCATTTTAAATTTTTTCTAAAATCCAAACTAGAATTGTTTGAAAAATGACAAGAATAGTCCTTTAAAAATATTTCTTAAAAAGTAAAAATGGGTAAATCATTCATTAATAATTCATTTGGATAATTTTAAATTCACTTTTTGACTTTTTTTTAGAAAAAATGGTGTTGGGAGAAATGTTTTTTCGATAGAAGGGATAAATAAACATACATTTTATTTAAAAAATTACTTCAAAATATTGAGTACATTAATAGAGGAAAATTAAGGTAAAACATGTATTATTATGACATAACAAGATAGTAATTAAATTAATTATTTTTTGGTTTGATTTATTATAATATTTTATCATCCAAAACATAATCTTAAACAATCCAGAAAAAAATTAGATTGTAACATAAAATATTTACGACAGTAGTAACATTCTATTGTAAGTCCCATGAAGTTATGACATTAAATTAAACTCAAATAATCATGAACATAAAAATATAATTATATTACTTTTCAAATGGGTTTTATAGAGACCTAATATATTAAGATAGATGAATAAAATAACATACATCTCAATGAAGGAAAATTGGGACAAAATACCTTATCACTTTTCTATATTTTTTACCATAAACAACATGAAAAATATTTCATAAAAATGATATATAAATACCATTAATTTTATATAGAATAAAAATAAAATATTTTTGTGATAATTTCATACATAACATAAAATAATATTGTGGTGAATATGGCATGTGTCACACAAAAAATAATTGTGTGATATAAATCCCTTACCTTTAGTCACAACTTCCTTTGAACATGTAAAAATGACATGTATAATAAATATTATTTTATTATATATAAATTACAGAACCAAAAATATATATATATCATACTATATATGATTTACTTATGACTTTTTGATACCTATTTATTAATAATTTCATGTTAAATTCATGTTTTGGGCAATAACAACTTTTTGTGTATGTTTTGATTTGTTATTTTTTGATACTCTTAATTTGATAATGGTTACATAATCTCCATATTTATTAACAATATATAAATAACATACATATTTAATATATATGTATTTATTGTAGTACATAAATTTTATATATAGAATTGAAATACACCATTCATAGAGACGGTAGGACATACATTCATGTGAACATTATTTCACTTTTCTAAAAGGATTGAATAAAAGAATGAAAAATAATATATTACAATTACAGAATCTATTTTATTTCATATATATCAAATATTTTCATTAAACTCATATTTATTAAATTACATATAAAGAGTGAATGAATCACATCGCTTCCCAAGGTGGTAGTCCACTATAAACACGAGTGACACAATAATGTTCCCATAAAATAGAAAGTAAGAAGGAAAATGTGATATAATTATTAAAAAATAAAAATAATATCATATATATTATACATAAACAATAAATATATAATTATATATATCATTTATAGGTTGTAATTAAAAAACAAATGACATCAGTCCACAAGGCGGTACTCCTCTATAAACATGAATGATGATTCTGTAAACCATTTGATGGGTGAGGATATAGTTGTAGGCCATGATATTAAAATAATAAAATATCAGTATAGTTAATTTATTTACTTGTTTATATCATAGTATTTTACTAATAATTTAAATAAAAGGTGGAAGAAATAAAATAAAATTCTTGGTTAGGGATGTTACATCTTTTCAGACATCTTTTTTTGGTTTACAATAAAAGCCTTCCTAAGTTGGATTTATACAAAAAGTAAGGATTATAGGTTGAGATGAGGAAATTAATAATTTTACTGGGTTATTATTTTCCAAAAAAGGTTTTTTAATGTGTGAATATAAGATGATAGGGGTGGCCTTGTATATTGTTGTTGGTGGTATACTTGTAATATTTGTGAAGAAAAAGTTTTTCCTGCATTTTTCACCTGAAAAATGACTCCAAAATAGACAATTATAGATCCTATAAGATATAAGGTAATGATATTTCCATATAATCGGTGTTTTAAAATTTTTAGGTCAATTTTACCCCTTATAATTTTATTTTAACCCCTGGTAAACTCATGTTTACCTAAACCGTGGTAAATAAATTTTAATGTTTTCAGATTTCATTTGGATAAAAAATAAGTTAAATTTTATTTATAGTATAAATTATTATTATTTAAAATATTGAAATAATTTTACAAAATTACATTCACATTAGTGTAAAATTTTAAAATAAAATTAATCATACATATCCGATAAGAAAGAGAGTTTTCAAAGAGAAAATGTAGAAAAGATTATAATTTTTTTATATCAAAATTCAATGTCAAAACAATTATATTGAAATAAATTGGATTAATGGATAAATAATTTAACAAAAAAAGTTCAACCATATTAAATTAATTTTTAATTTTTTGAATTATTTAAAAGAATTGGAAATTATTAATGAAAACCAGTATTTTTCACTATTCATTGATAAATTTATCTTCTCATAAATTCACCATAAGAAAAATTGGAAATTAAAATTTCAAAAATTAATATTATTTTTTACATATAATTTACAAAAAAAATATTTTTATAATAAGTTCATAAAAGGAGAAAAAATTCTTTTTAAAGAAATAACATTCAAGCATAAAATTAGATTTCTTCTTATTAACTATCTAGAAAAAACATAAGATAAATTTTATACATTTAATTGAATATATAAAATAAAAAATTCATTAAAATCATTAAAAAGGTTATTTATTTAATTTATTTAAATAAAACATGTTTTTATCCAGAAGAATTTTTTTTAAAAATATTTTCCCTTCATATTCAAATAGTTTTTAGTTTCTTTTATAATTATTTGTTCACTGTGGAATCAATTATAAATACATGTGTAAATAATGTATTTTTCTAATTTACATGATCCTATTCATACCCATCTCTCCAATGGCTATGTGATAAATATCAAATTAAATAATAATTACATAATAGTAATTCACATTTTTTTAAAATCTTCATTGGGTGTAACAAAATCTAGAATCTGTTTTGTGTTAATTAAAAGATAAACTAAGTGTTATATGTAACACAAGCTAAACTATTTGTTTCTAATAATTTATTAAAAACATTATATTGCATCTAACTCAAAATGTCAAAATTAATAATTTTATTTGAAAAAATTATTTCACATAATCTTTCAGTGTTACATTATTCCCCATGGTATCAATATTATTTAATTAGACATGTAAATATTTATTTATTGGATTTCCATAATTTAGATAGAAATTATTCTATTTTACCATGATAAAGTAAAATAATCCATATGTAATGTTATGAAATTTATTTTTAACTCATATGATGAATGCATTAGAATTAATTATAGATGGGTGGGGCCTAGAATAAATATTTTTTCAATGCATCGGTTTGTATCACAATATAAAATATCAATGTTGTTGACATATTCCTTACCCATTAATTCATTATGTCCTGGAACAAGGCCATGTTAGTTTGTTTATATATTTCTGATATTATTTATTCCATTAGTGTGTGATGAGTAATTGTTATCCCTGTTTAAAAATTATTTTCAATGATATAGTATGGCCTCAGTTAGATTTGATTATATAATTATTTTGATCATCTAAATTTTAGTTCCACACTATTTATGACATGTTTATGTTATGATAAATTCTGTTGAGTTATACTTTATACAGATCATCTTTGATCAACCTTATTTTGTTTTCCCTTCCTATGAAAACTATAATCGCATTTTTTATTAATTTTGAATGTTATTATAGAATGGATCATAATGTTCTTAGTTATCTTTTATGTAATATTTTATGTTCTCAAGTTTCATCATCATTTTAATTTTTATTCAAGAAGAGGAAAAGCAATAAACAGACCTGACCACTTGACCACACGACCACATGACCACTAGCCGCTTGTCCACATACCCCCATGCCCACATGCCCACATGCCCACATACCCCCATGCAAGGGATTGAACCTAAGGAGGCCTAAAATAGTACCGATAATTTAATTTAACTACCACCTCTTGGTTTCAAGAGTCGGGGTTCTTATATATTGTATCATAGGAAGCTCTATAGAATCCATGATCATAATATTTATTGGAAATTATTTTTATATCCCTATTATTATCAAAAATAACATATTATTTTATATATTTTTCCCTATAAACCTTATTAGGAATTTTATTTTACAATTCAATATCACGTGATAATTTTTATATGTCGGTTTTTTAGATATGGAGACTGATGAAAAGAATGAAAACTATCTAAATACCCTTATTCAATATATGTTTATTCCTACATTTATATTCAATGAGGATAGAGTTTGAGTTGATTATTTAATAAAAATATTTTGGACTATGGATCATGTTATGGCAAATAACTTTCCCTCCATAGGGAAACCTACTGATAAATAATGTGATCTAACAACATTGTACAACATCTTGTAACAATAACCTCTACCATTAAATTAAACAATAATTCCAATGGTTTTTTTACAATGGATCAATTCCCTTGAAAATATATTTCTCACATTAAGAAGAATTGAATGGTAAAAGGTTTTCATGGAGTTATATCAACTAAATCGGGATTTAGATAAATAATAGTGACTAATCTAAAACACTAAATTTGATATAATGATAACTATTAATTATTTATTATATGAATGAAAACAATTATTGTGAGAAGAGGGATGAAATGTAAGGGAAACCACTCAATATCAAACATAAGTATGGGGAAAATGTTTTTAAATAAAAGTATAAAATAATGAGGTTAGTTATACATGAAACCGACAATGTATGTAGACTATAGATAAATATAAACCATTTAATTGTTAGGATAAAACTGAGACTTCAATGAATGATAGTATATCACAATTTTTCACCATATGAGGATATAATATCAAGTTCCATTTTGAGAGAGAAGTATTTCTCTATGACTTGTGTCTTTAATAGGAATATGGATTAGAGGATGTTTGTAGTAAATAATGGATAAAAAATATGTGAAATGTGATGAAAAGAATAATAAAATTTATTATTTGTAATAAATATAGAAATAAACATTTTAAAAACATTCATAATGGGAATCGGAGATTATTTCATGTTTTAATAATAATCCTATTATTCTCATGAATGTAATGTAATGGAATAATTTGATGATATTAAATACTTTGACTATATGAAGATGGGAACCATTCAAGCCCATCCCACAAACATCAAGTAAATTTACCTCAAAAAAGGATGATGGTGTAATATTTATATTATGTGATCTCTATAACTATGGTATAAGTACTAAATGGAATGATAGTAGGTACATTATTTCTAAACACCTAGTAAGAGATGTTTTTTTATTTTCTAACCAACATTAAATTTCATATAATGTATTTTTTCAGAGAAAATTTAATAATCCCCTATTAATATGAGAAATTAGTTTCAATGTAAGATACCTAATGAGATTCTTTCTTTAATAATGATTTATTGAGATGCCCCTATTAATATGAATAGATATTCATGGGTGTAAAATTTTATTTTTATACCAACATTTTATTTTGTCTTAGTCCTTGGTATTTATTAACCCTAAAATGTATAATGAAATAATTTTTTATAAGAAAATGTTAACACTATTTTGGATGGGGACATAGAATCCATTATTTTAATGGGATAGAATTCCCCAAAATATATTTTTTAACCCAACTCTAGTATCTCACCTTAATGAATTTATGGGAGAAGAAGAATTGAAAAAAATATTTATATAGGGGAAGGAAATATTAAGTATAGATGATACACCAATTTTATTAGATACATTGACTTATTAGTAATTTTATTACATTATCATCCACCTAAGAATTAAGTTAGTTTTTTTATTAAACTCATTCCTAATGAGAGCCCTATATCTAAAACTCCATATAGAATAGAACTAGTCTAGTTTGTAGATCATTAGATATAACTATAGGAGTATTATGATATGGGATTTATATTCTATATTATTTCACTATGGGGATCCATTATTTAATTAATTAAAAAGATGGATGGATCTATATGTTTATTCATTGATCGTAGGGAGATAAATGGAATCACTATAAATAATAAGTATACATTACCACACATTTATTTCATAATTGATTAGAAATAATGAACTCAATATTTATCAATTATTGACCTTCTCTCTGGTTAACATCAGTTAATAGTGAAGGAGGATGATATACTATCGGCTAATGTTTTCATGATGTAGACATTATGAATTTATGAAAATTATCATCATATTGAAATTTTCATATTTTTATTTCATTGAAATGATGAATATAGTACACATGGATTATCTGGAAAAGTTTTTACTAGTTCTCATTGTTAATAAAATGATATAATATAAATTATATAAATATCATGATAACCATATTTTAACAGTTTTTAGACCCTCATAGAAAATGAATTATATAGGAATTTTTTTTAATTGTGAATCATGGATCCATATATTTTATTTTTTTGGGATTTGTATTCAATAAAAATGGAATATCTATAGATACTTTGAAAAAAATTTAGTCTAATAATGTCATAAATTTTTTAATATAACTAATAAATATTGTTTCTATTGTTCGAAAGTTTACTATCAATGGACTGTTTTAAATTTTTCCTCATTGGACAGCCAGTTGACCATTTTGACATGTAATGGGGTAAAATTTACATTTTCCAATAAATGTGAAGAAATTTTTAGATATATTGATATGTAATTGATTAATTTACTAGTATTGATATTACCATTATGAAAGGAGTTATTTTTAATATATAGTGATTCATTAAATAAATTATAAGGAAATATCCTTATATAAAATGATATATTGATTACTTATAAAATAATTTCATTTAATATATATGAAATAAACTATCTAACTCAATAAGTTGTGTTAGTAATAGTAATATTTACCTTGAGTATTTAGTGGAACTATATTTATGGATATATATGTGAAATTTATAAATAATCTAAAATTTTGAATTATATTTTATTCTCTAAAATATATCAACATGAGGTAAACATGATGGTTGGATATACACAATGACTATTATTACATGATACATTAGACCCCTTAGAAGGAAAAAATGTGGATAGTTCATTGTGTAAGTGAGACTATTGAGTTTTTTCCATGATGAGTATTAATATGTATACTATATTTATAGTTATGGTAAAGATGGAAATGGTAATTTTTAGGCAAGGGGAGCCGTCATTCATTTTCTAATAAATCGTTAATCCATAATTACTAGAAATGATAGAAATGTCACAAGAAGATGATATAGATTTAAAAATGAGGATTAAATCTAAAAATGATAGGAAATTAATAGGCATAAATTATGAAGGATTGATGATATTTTGAAAGAGGTTATGTATTCCATCCATACTCGAACTCAAGCAGGGGATACAATATGAAGTACATCGATAAAACTTTCAATAAACCCTGGTAGCATAATAATGAATATGTATTCAAGTGAACATTAATTTGGGATGGGATAATGTGGAAAATTAAATATTATTATTATATATTCTTAGTATTATAGTAGGTAAATCCTAAAAGAATACTTACTAAGGGTTTCATGTAACCTTTTCTAATCACTCTATTGAATTGGGACAACATTGAATTACACATTGTCATTAGACATTAAAAGACCTCAAATAATAATGATTCTATATGGGTCTTAATTAATTTCCTTACCAATAAAACACATTTTTATAAATTAATGAAAGTTATACCCCTTGAGAACCTATTCTGAATCAATATCATTAAAATTATGTGTTAGTTTACATGGATCCTCTCTTAATTGAATATGATAATAACCCTTTGTTCAAATTAAAATTCTATAATATTCCTCAAATTTATCTTAAAGCCAAGGTGAATTTAAGAACATTTTATCATCATCAATAATATGGGAATTCTAAAAGGACAATCTAAAAAAATGAATACATTTTTAGATAATGTGATCTTGACTCTGGAGCAAAGGATCAATATCTAACTCTGGTGGAATTTTTATTATATAAAATATTCCATTTTATCAGCTAGATATATCCATTTGATGCATTGTATAGGTAAATATTTCACAATCCAAATATTTTAGATGGAGTTTTAGAAATTAATTAGTAAGATAAAAACATGTCATGGAGGTGACTATGTATATACAGACTATCTAGGATCTTATAAAGCTGCTCAATGTAGAAAAAATAGTGATTATAGAAATAAAAGGAAAGTATTGTCATTTCATTTGGAAGATTATGTATTAAAAAATGTATCGACATGGAAATAAGTTCTAACATTTGGAAAAAATGTGATGTCAAGAAATAGGTAAAATGAGAATTTTGGAATTATATAGGGAATTATATTTTCATCTTATCGATTGGATATTCTACCAAACCTTCCTAAAGTTTATAAATTCTTACATGATTTTTTATTGAGAAAATTTTAATTTTTTCAATGTATATACTCACATATTAGGGAATATATTTGGAACCTAAATTATCTTAAAATGAAGGGCATTTCCAAATTCATGACATTATAGTTCATGTGCAACCAAATGAAACAACAAGTTGGGTGAAAGTCCTTAGGATAAATCCAAAAATACGGTTTTAAACATGGGAGTATGAATAATATATAAGGTATGAATACCCACATTTTTATCTATTCTATAAAAAATTAAATGATGAAATTATTTATTGGGGATAATGTAATGCCTAGGACCCTACTATAGAAGGTAATCACTACATCCTAAAATTATTACATAATCTAATATCTAAAAAGACAATATTTGTGAATTTTTTTAAATATGAAATATTACATTAATTTTACTAAATAAACTTCATATATGTATTTTTAATGTAAATATTTACTTAAGAATATTTTTTCGGGATTTCTCATAAATAATTGATTATTTTATTAATTTTGAAAAAAAATTGTTTCTTCTGAAACTATGAATTTTATGAATTTATAAGTCTTAGCTAGAAATATATAAATATATTTGATTATTGAAGCATTTATCTAATTTGTAAAAATATACATTTTAAATTCATATTTTTAATTTATGAAAACAATTATTAATATTTTAAAAAGTTTAATAATCATTTTTTAATAAAAACTATTTTTATTCTTTCTGTTTAATTAAATGTTACTTTGTAAAAAATTGGTTTTGTAAATATTTAAGAGACACATAAATTTTATAATAAACCAATTTATATAATATAAATCAAAGAAATCAATAAATTTACCCTACATATAAATTTTATGCTCAAATATACATTTTTTCTAAAAATGGATTTTTACGCGTTACATAATCTAATATTAATGATTATTTTTATAACTTAAATAATTTTTTTCTATTAAATTTAATTTCATATTTTTATTTAGTAGTATGAATTTATTTAATATGATTAATTTTATTTTTAGTCATAAAAGTGATTCATTCTGGTGAAAATTTAGTTACTATGTTAAATATGAAAATGGTAAAAGTAATAAATCCATGGGTAAATAGATTGAAATGTGTTTCTTTTTGAGTGGATGGGAGATAAATAATCTTATCTATTTCAGGAATCAATTTATTTCTAATTATTAAACCACTTGATATGTGAAACATCTTCCTTAAATATATTATGTTGAAATATATACAATAATTCTATCCTCGATTCATATAAACAGGGTCTCTCACAACCCCATTAATACTAATAAAAAATCCATATTCCTTTTAAAATTATACCATTTTTCATTTTCCCTATATATATATATATATCTCACTCCCTTATGATTTGCGTAATAGGTTATTATATTAATTCCTCCCATGGTGTGGATTCCATAAAGGTGATACCCAAGTCCTTTATATGAGTTCAAATTTTTACTAATTTAATTTCTATTAATTATTAAATTTAAAAAAATTAACATTCCTATATAATTAAAACATATTTATATATATATATGACGTTTTTATGATAATATATTAACTATTTACAAGATTTCCCATTTTCCAATCAGGAACATAAAATTGGCCTCTGTGTGTGTTTGTGAGGACAACCTCCTCCAAAATGTGTCATGTTTCATTTTCCTTAAAAACCATTCATGAATTTTTCTAATTTTAAATTAAATACACAAACACACACACACACACACATATATATATATATATATATAATTTATAATCTATTTTATATTAATAAATAATAAACCATTTTCTAATTATTAATCATTATATGGACAATGAAATCATCAACCATGTGTACGCACAAACTATTACCTCCATGGAACAATTTATTTCGAGAGTTATTTTAATAACCACCATTCGTTGATGTTCATAATAAAGGTTTTAGTGGATAAATATGATGTTTATAAAATTATAAAGGTTATATAATAATAAATTTTCAACCTAATTATCATATGATCAATAAACATTAATGGTAAATTAAATAATCCAAAAGTGTGTGATATGAGACGAAAATAATTTCTTTATACTATGTAATAAAATCATACATGTCATAATTTACATTTAATTATTTATAATACCGATATAAAAAACTAATAAAAATTAAATAATTTAAATATTCTTCTATTATAATTATTTTACAACTAAATCATTTCATAATCACCCCTTAATTATTGTATGTGCTTGTTTGGGCCAGTTTAACCACCTACTTGAACAGTGATATAAATTCATATCATGGATGACTATAAGAATTTAATTTCTTGTAATATTTGATATAAATTAGTGAATAATGATTTAATTATTTAATGTAATAGTAACATTTATATTCCAAACATTTTATAAGATACCAATGTCCTTTTGTTTAAAATCATTTAAGCATGCTCGTTAATGATTTCATCATTAATGATCCTATACAAAACACTTATATAAATAAATTTTTACATTATAACTAATTATAAATAATAAATTTTATTACATTGTATAATATAGGGATAGTGAAATTTGGCAGAGTAACTAATAACAACACCTATATTATGAATTTAGTTTAAAACGATCAAGATTACACACACCTAACATTGAAAATAGAAATAATAAAACAAATATAAATATAGATAATTATAATAAATGATGTTTTTAAAAGTTTATATGTTTTAATAATCTTAAGAAATTAGAAGTCATGATGCTTGTTTTTTAAACAATATGTTAGATCACCTTTGGAAATATGGGAATAAAGTTGATGATTATTTGTCTCAAAATTCAGTTCCATGAGACATGGTTATATTATAAATAATTTTATCTATTTTATTACATACATAACAAAAAATTATATTTTATATCATGATCCACTAATTATTCATCCTATTTAATGTTCCATTTTCAATTATATATATTAAGATACTTCTATTTATATATTACCTAATCCTTCATAATGCCAATAAATATTAAATTTTTTACTATAAAATATATGTGGTTTCCATTAAAATTAAATCCCTATATAGATAGTGCAATGTGGAGCTATTGTGGAATAGATTCATCTGGGGGTAATCACCCTGAAAAAGGATGGTGATGAATCAACTCAATCATAACTCGATAAAAGTTTAGTGGGCCAAAGACTGCACACAAGGCAATACACTCACATGGAATATGATTTGGATAAATTATATGATCTTCATCAAACCCTAATAATGTATTTTCCTACCATTTAATTCATCTCCTTTCATTTAAATTATTATACTCAATTACTATATTCTATTGATAACCCAACACTTTTAAAGTTCCCCTCTACCACATTTTTTTTTTATTTTGGCTACTTCCTATTACATTAAAAATGAATCATATTTTCTAAATTTTTTTTTTGGATATTCTAAATTATATTAGAATTAATCCATTGAATTACTAAATAATGTATTTCTTTATTACTATAATATAGAAATCCATTAGTCTATATTTCCATTATTTTGTTATAATAGCCTAATGTAATGTTATGAAATTTCTTGTTAACTCATATGTTTAATGTGTTGGATTTAATTTGCAATGTGTTGTTCCAAGTATAGATATCACCTTGAGACATCAGTTGGTCTCATGAGAGAAACTAGCTAGGGTATTTTCTTATGCCTTACTTTTTTTAATAGGATGTATTATCACAGGGCATTAATGGCATGTTTATGTTTTCTAGAATTCTAAATTCTATGAATATGATATTATTAATTGTTATACCTATTTTGATTTACTATAATAGATATAATATTCCCTCATTTTCACTTGACTATTTAATTAATCTGATCATCTACATTTTATTTCCATACTATTTATTACATTATTATGTTATGATATATTCTATTGTACGCTACTCTTTACTGAGTATTTGAGGACACCCTTATTTTTTTCATTTCCTTAGAAAACATATTGTATAATTATGTATAATTTTCATGGATATTATAGAATTAATAATAATTTAATCTTGTATTTTTTATGATGTACTTTATATTCTCATGTGTAATTTGAAAAATATCCATGTATCTAGTCCTCCAAAACAACTATGTTGTTGGGTATATTAGGAACACTTGTATTTTTTTACAAATAATTTAATATAACTATTGATTATAGGTTTCAAGAGTCTGGGTTGTTACATAATTTCAACTATAAAATAAATATCTCTTCCATTAGACTATCTTAAAGAAGTGAATTTGAATTATCCAATGTTGTGAAAGAACCATATTAGCATCAATAATTTTTTTTCATATTTTTGTTTAGATAACAATTAATATATATTAATTACATAGTATTCAAATGATATTTTTAGTATATTATCATGTAAAATATGTTTCTTAGGTTTCATAAAATTTTAAATAATATTTATTTCATGAGGATGTTATAAAGGATACAATATTTGTAAAAAATATATTTTTTACAATTCATAAAAATTAACATGTTTAAAAAAGACCAAAAATAATTAACTTAAAATAATTTTTCCATGATGATACAAAAATTAAGTCTATTTTATCCAATTAAAATTCTATAATGCATACATTTATTATTTCAAAAAAATCTATATATAACATAATAAAACTATTTTTTAAAAATAAAAGTTGTTCTTTTTCTCAATTATAAATAATGTTCTTATTTCATACCTTGTTAAAATAATTTATAACAATAAATATCAGTATAAATCCATATATTGAACCTAAATATCAAATTTTAAAATAAATAATATTTAAATAATTATTTATATTAATACAATATAAAATAATGTTAAGGTAAAATATTTTACCTCTAAATAAAACATCATTTCCATTAAAAAGTAATCATAATAATTTTAAATGTATATTGATTAATGAATTTTATTATATAAGATATTTTGTAGCATATTCTAAATATGTAAATGTTTTATAAAATAAATAAATATTTAAAAAATCTAAATTTATAACAATAACATCAATAAAACCTAAAAATTTATATTATTAAAAATACATGGGTTGTCACTGATTTTGAATTACTAGTATTGGTATGATTATATTATTTTTTTTAAACAAAATAAAAGGTTTATATTGGAAATAAATATATCTTAGATTCATGGGATAACAATATTTTCGTTAAGATGTATGTAGAGGTTAGATTTTTAATTAGGAAATGTGATGATAAAAATTTAGGTTTATTGGGTCGTTTTATAGAAAAAGTGACCATTTCAAGTACAATAAACCATATATTATAAATTTTGGTGGTAGAGTATAGATATTTTATTTTATTTTATTTATTATGTCATAAATTAATAAAAAGGGATATGTTTTGGTGTTGTGTTTTGGTTGGACGAATTTAGGTAAAGGATTATAAGAAATATATTGAGAGAGGAATTTGAACTAAAATATTATTTTGAGGCATTGATAAATATAACATGTTTTAAATTTATTAGTTATAGTGGTTTAAATATGATTAAACACACATTTAGGTAACTATTTTAATATATTTTGGAACCATATCTTGAAAAAACATAACAACATGGGTGAAATAATATATTTTTCATAAAAACTTGGGTATGTTATAACACATGGTTCGGAAACCATGCACTACTTACCATGATTTTCACTATCCTATACCATTATAATTTATGGGTTACATACTTTCTTAAAAATAGTTTTAAATCCCCCATGGTTATTTAGAATGATTTTTATGGGGTATAATTGATCTAGGAATTATTTTTATCAATTAGGATGATTGGTGAGTCAGGGAATAAAATTAAGAAAGAATTGTATTTATTTAGAACTGAAAGAATATAATTATGGTTTTCTTAAAGATGGGATGTTGTCCTTTATAGGAATTTAATTATTGTGATATATTGGGATCATAGTTTACTTTCGAGATTAGTTTATCTATAGGGATGGATTTCCATAATTTCCTTACTGTAATAGTGGGTGGGCGTTAATGATGTATGGTAACTTTTTCTTTCATTTTAGAGTGAGTTTTATAAAGGGATTGATAAGTGGGATAACAATATTATACAAGCATTAGATTAAAAGGTTTTTTATTTACTAACTAAAAAACCTTTTGGGAACATATAATAGTAACCAAATCATGGATTGCAGTGGTATGTGTTTGTGTTGATTTATTTTATCTTTATGCTATATCGTTAGATTAAAATTTTTAAATAGTTATCATGAATTGTTTTATGTACTTTTAAAAATGTGATCATCTATCACTGATGGACTAGACAAAGATCATGTGTATGGGCCTGATTCCATTTTGTGAGTGTGGTTGGTTCTTCTTGGTGATCTTTATTCCTAATTTTCTCAATTGGAGATTCTTTGATAGGGGAAGTGTAAAATAGGGTTTTATATTATTCATTTTTTTCTTTGTTAAATCTTGCTCCGACATTGGGAATAACATGTTTTAAGATCCCAATATTTTATGTAGGTGTCTCCAACTAGTTTATAGGTATTTTTTGAGTCTTTATTACTTTTTTGTTGTGTTTTTACCTTGGGGTGATTTTGTGTGGATTTTGAGAAAAAAATGGAAGGAGGATGTGAAGTGCATGGTTGGTACATGGTTTTCCCAAACCATGCACTCTATCCTATAAAGTCATTAAAACCCATGAATATGGGATTCACTCAGTTATTGCATAGTTTTTTTATTCATGCTCCCCAATTAGGAGAAACTATAAACCACCATCCCTCACAAAAGGCACAATTTTAAGGAAAACATCATGGAAAACTATGAACCCCTACCCATAAAATAGTTCTCACGGTTTAAATTTATATGAAAATTAGATTTTAAAATACTCAACCCCTAAAATTGACATCAAATCCACTTCCACTAAACCTATAAGAATTTCAACTTATTTTTGAGGATCTTACATGAATTTTTAAGGATTTTTAAGTCTATCATTAAGGAAATGAAGCCTAGATTAATGATCAACACCACCTGGGTATGTGGCTTCATCATATTTAGATATCTCTGTAAAGACCCAGAAATTTCAAGGAAAATTTTTTCTTAATTTATTTCGAATTTAACGAGTACGCAGTTTCTGACGACGCCTCATTCAGAGGCCCAGTGTGCCCGTAATCATTTTCCGAAGTTTAGCTTGGGTACGTTCAGTGAACGAACGGGCATGTTTTTCTATCTCTTGAACCGGTGCTCGGAATCGAAATCTGAGGGCACCGATGAACTTGCAGCGCCGGTTTTCTCTTAAGGGGACCTTTTCCGCAGTTGCTATTTATGCGGGTTTGAAGTTATATTTTGGAGTTTAACCTTAAATTAAATAAAAATTGTGTTGCACACATTTTTATTTGAGTTGGTTATATCCTACAAGGGGGAGGTTGTTGGTGGGGCCCGCACCCACATAACCTCCCATGAGAGGATATTTGTGAGGTGAGGCCCACATGAGTCCCCACCTTTTCAAATTCCCTAACCTTCCACAACCCCCCCCCATTAATTGGGTAACACACCCCCACCCCCCTTTAATAAAAAGGCAACCATCTTAATTATTTAACTGTTTAAGTTGTTCAATATAATCAATTCGAGAATTCAATTTTGAATTTCGAATTGATTGGTGGCTTGTGTGAGTTAGTTAAATAAGACAAGGTCTTATTTCTTTAAGTTTTAGTTTCGTTGTGCGAGAAGGATTGGGAGAGGTTTTTCTCTAAGTCTTGAAGAACGTTCTTCCTCCTTGAAGAACGCGAAGAACGCACCGTCACCGACGAAGAACGTCGGCCCCTGACGAAAGACGATGAAGAACGCCGGATCCTCGGAGATTGACAATGCGACGTCGTGTACCGCGACGTCGATCGTTCTCTTCTCCGAGACGCCGACGACGCTTACGGAACCTTGTCCCGCAACGACGTCTCCTGTGACGATTATTTTTTTTGCAACAAACCTTCGTTCGAAAACACCTTGAGGTAGGGGATTAATTTGTGAATGTTAATAAACCCATGTTTTTTTCCTTCGAAAACAAATAATGCAGATCAACTCAATATTAAGTTGATCCACGAAATAATATGTTGTGTGTTTGAAATATTTGATTGTGGGGAAAATTTGTAAGGATTTTGTTTTACATTCAAGATTAATTTACGTTCCTCGTTGTTATTTATTATGTCGCCTATTATCAAGATGACGAGAGAAGGTCGGACTGCACAAAAATGGCCAAACTTCCTCCTCTTTTTGTTGATTCTTCGTTATGGTTTGGAACGAGGTGGCACAGTGCAATGGCACCGCGCGAGAACGAGGAATAACACACGGCAAAGGAGCGCAGCGCCGTCGCGCCGCGCCGTTTAGGCCGAACGAAACCGCGGCCGTAGTCGGGGTCGCGAAGGCGACTCAAAGACTCCGCGGGTTGATCGTTGTGCACGGATTGACGAGCAACGACAAACGGGGCCACAAAGTCAACATGAAGCCTCCGTAGTGATGTTCGGGTCCCGGGAGGACCACTAGTGAATACGACAGGCGAAAAAGGACCACCGGAGCGCGTCCGGTGGTCCGCGGAAGGTGGCCATGGCGGCGACCGGCGGTGGCGGGCCAAACCGGAATGGATTTCCCATTCCGAAGGCAGGGCGGTGCGGCTTAATGTCACGCCGATTTTCTTCAACCGGGGGGGGGGGGGGGGTGTAACCGCCCGCACCCGTTGGCCACGCGGACCGGCCGCGCTGGGTCGGGACGCCCGGGCCGGGCCACGCCGCGCAGGCCGGTCCGGGCTGCGCCCTCCGATCCCGGCCCCGCCCTAGTGGGCCCAACCCGGACCAGGGTCGGGTTGACACGGTTCGGGCCAACCTAGGGGGTCTCGGGCCGGGTTGGACCGGGCCCGAACCCCCTATTTTCGGGTAGTTCTTGTTTAAACGCCCATAACATGGTCTATAGACCTCCAATCAACGCACCGTTAGTTTAGATGAGATCCTTGGATCGAGACGGTCGTTTCGGTATATTACACTCAATGTTTGAGAGAATTTTGGGTATAGCCGGGTTGGTTCGAACCCGAAACCAACAGGGCCCTCGGAGCGGAAACACTTATAACTTGAGTTCCGGACGTCCGATTGACGTTCCGGCGAATGTTTTGGATTTCTCTTGATGAGAATGAACTTTCGGCATACTTCTCCTGAGGTTTGGACGTAGTTGGATAGTGGATGGGTTGGATTGAACCCAAAATCCAATCGGGCCCCTCGAACGGAAAAGCTGATAACTTTCAAACAGGACGTCCGTTTGACGAACCGTCAGCGGCGTTGGTGATCTCATTGGGAAACAGTACCTATGAGTATACCCTATGAAAGTACGGGGTATAGTTGAGATACGACTAGGTTGGTTCGCACACGAAACCAACTGGGCCCCTGGGACTAAAAGGATAATAACTCACAGACCAGGCGTCTGATTGACGCACCGTCTATTGCGTTGAGACCCTTATGATGAGACAGTCCTTTTAGTTAATTCTTAGTGGGAATTTGTGATACATGGAGTATCGACCAGTAGCTCATGGAGCATACCCTCTCGGAGACAAGCGTACGGAGTACGGAGACCGTGTAGCTGGCTGAGACCTGAAGACTACTTGTCCGACTCGAGTCGGAGTGACTTGTATAGGCCCATTGGGGAGCACTAATGTGTTTGGGTGGTGGACCCACGGCGGGGAGCACTACTGTGTTTGGGTGGCAGACCCGCGGTACTCGATAGGAGGAATACCTCTGCAGACTATTAGGTGTGGTGCACTACTGTGTTTGGGTGGCAGACCCCAGCGGGAAGCACTACTGTGTTTGGGTGGCTGACCCACAGTACTCGACAGGAGGAGTACCTCATCAGTCTTAGATTAGTGAGCAGTACCTCGGAGTCATGACAGGATCACTGTACTCGTCAGATACGGAGCTCTTCAGTTGTTACAGTTTCGATAATGAAAATCCTGGTTTGAGCTAAGTCTATGACCTTTGGGTTTACCTCATGATTTAGATGGGTCACTTGATAACTTAGGTATATCTATGGACATATACCTAGGTAGAGGTTATCCGTTGATTTCATAACCTTTGTGTTTTCTCATGATTGAGATGGGTTACATGATAACATAAGAATAAGTATGGGCTTATACCTAAGTAAGGGTTATTTGTTGAGATCCTTCATTGTGGTTATCCTGGTTGGATTTAGTGAGACCTTGAGGGTCTCGGGGTCCCTAATGAGTATCGTATACTCACCCCTGCATGGGAAATGCCCGCACCTCGTTGTGTTGGTTGCAGAAGACGGGAAGCACTGACGGATGCCGAGTGTTCAAGGACTGGATGGTACCTGGTGGTGGACTTCACGACGAGACGATACTCGAAGGAGGTTAACTGGCGAGAGAATTGAGGAGGCTATCTATACCTACCCATCAGGTAGGATCCGTGTTGGACGATCCAAGAGCTGCGCTATCTGTACCTACCCTTCAGGTGGGATCCGAGGTGGATGACCCAGGAGCTTCTTCTTTTCTTCCAGTTGTTTTCCTTTTCTATTGTACTTCCTTTCGGTTGTAGCTGTACTTTTCAGTTGGGTTTGTATTCTAGCCCTTTTTATATTTCAGCACTTTCTTTTGTACTTAGTGTTTTACTTCCTCTTCAACTCTGTGGTGTTTTGTTTTTATAAAGGAAATGTCTTCCCAGTTATCGGGATTTACGCCTTTAGTGCTAGCAGCCATCCCTTGGCCTATGGAAGGTGGGATTGGGGTAGTCATGGCACGGGCCCCGAGGAAGGGTCGTGAAAAATTGGTATCAAAGGAGTCAGTTCTACCGTAGAACTTATAACTCTGATATTTTCTTTCTGTGCAGAAATAGTGTTAAGGGTACCGAGGGTGGTTTTTAGTTCAGGGAGTCCAGTGTTGGTGCGGGCGGCCGACGTATCCATACACTAGGACCCAGACAACTGATTTTCGACATTGTGCATGAAAACACTGATTGCATATGTGTTTCCAAAGGTTTTTCCTTAAAACAGCTCAAACCAGGTCAGCTCACCAGGTATAAATCATTTGACCGTGTCACGTATGATTCTTTCAGGATGCCTTTCCACAGACGATCAGCTAGAGCCCCGAGAGATGTACATACTGACAAGCTGACGACCGACGAGGCTTCGGTACAGGGCCCTCTTATAGTTGACAAACCAGTGGTACTACCATACGTTGGGCCACTGATGCCACCAGCCCCAGCAGCAGGCGATGCACGCCGCTTGAGCGCACTGCACGAGTTCCAGCGCCAGAGGCCACCCAAGATCCGGGGAGAGACGGACCCACAGGTAGATGAGGATTGGCTAGAGGCTGTGTTGAGAGTTTTCAGGATAGTGGGTACTCCAACAGAATTCATAGTGATCTTTGCTGCCAGCCTCCTTCAGGAAGCAGCTGAGAGATGGTGGAGCCACTTGTTCCAGTTTTACAACGGGATGTCCTTCACCTGGGGAGACTTCGAGACATTATTCAGGGTGGATTTTGTACCAGTAGCACTACACCCAGAGCGTGTTTAGGAGCTGCTGCCTTTGCCGCCAAATTTTCAATCAGTATCCGAGTCATCTGTGGGCAGTAGACAGATGATGCAGAGGTCCAAAAGGAACAGACCCAGCTATACGAGAAGCATGAAGTGTTATGAATGCGGTAAGAAGTGTCACCTGGCACGTGACTGTTCGACCCCCCCGCACAGTTGATCCGTAGGCATTGGAGGAGCCACCGAGGCAGAAGCCGCGACAGGTTCTTGAGCAACAGCCGAATAGTGGACAAGGTAGTAGAGCTCCGGAAGCAGGTGTACAAGAGTGGAACTAGTGGATTACTTTTGTTCTTGGTACTTCTAGTTCCATGTTGTTGTTGTATCTATGTCTTTGTACTATGAGTTGCAGTAATAAAAAAACACTTATCTTTGTGATGTTTGCTTTCCTGTTCTTTTGTTCGGTTGATACTGAGAGGTCCCAGTTAAAACTTTTGACTTGACCCTCACTTTCTAGATTCTACTGGAGGAGACCTAGTGACCTCACACTGATGCTGACAGTGTGACTCGACCCTTGGAGGCGAGAGTGATAGTTGGATCTCTTGGTAGTAACGTCGAGGCCTTATGACGTCATCCCTGGCATGAATGCATAATTCATGTCAGGATTGACTGTATTAGGCAATGGGCATGGTTCATCCAGGGAATGAGACTGAGTTTCTCTTTTTGGGAAAGGTGAAATCTTAGTAGCTCTTACAGATCGTAGGAAAAGAAGGTGTAGATCATCCAGGATCGGATGAAGAATGCATAGTGCAGTAAGAAATAGGAAACTGACGCCAGTATTAGAGACTCGGGCGTGTTAAATGTTTCAAGAAGAGGAATCTTTATGGATAGATGAGTCTATGAAACAGCAGACGTGGAGGCAGTGCTACGAGGGCAGCATGAGTTGGTGTACATTTTAACATTCTACAACCACCCACCTTAGTTGTCCCCGCCAGGCTCAGGGAGCTGGAGATCTGGGGAAGAGTACAACAACATGCGTCCAAGGAGTGTGACCCAATGGCTCTAAAAATGATTCAAGGGATAGTCTGTGTCCACTACTAGCTGCTGTAGAAACAGAAATTGATATGAATCAATCCTTCCTTCCACGAATCTTGTCCCAGACCTAGAGTTTCTGGTAAGTTGTAGACATGACCCTCATGTCTGGAGATACCTTGGGAGGAGACTCGATAATCACACTTACGCCGACAGTGTGGTTTGTCCCACAAGGGGAGAGTTTCGGTTGGAATATCTTGGTGGCAGCGTCGAGGCCTTATGACGTTGGTCTCGGTATGGATTGGATTCACAGTTCATGCTCAGATTGACTGTATTAGGGAAAAAGGTTGTGGTCTAACTACAACGTCGGGATGGGTTTTCCTTGGTCTGCAAAAATGAAACCCCAGGCAGCACAGGATGAACTCATGAATAAGAGGGTTTGTCCGATCACTCTTGGGTCGACCAACCTTACCCTAGTGGTAGCAGGAGTTTTGAGTTTCAAATCTAATCAGGAAGTGGAGGCCTCTAGAGTTCGAGGATGGAGATTGCATCCTTAAACGGGTCTCACCTCGACGAGGTTTACGAAGATTTGGCCGAGTCGACAAGTTATCTCCGAGGTTCAACAGACCTTTCTAGGTCCTCGTTAGGGTAGGCGAGGTGGTTTACCACTTGACCCATCCACCTCAGTTGCACCAGGTGCACGATGACTTCCACGTATCTCAACTGAGGAGATACGTTCTTGACCTGACGCATACCATCGACCATGGGGAGCTAGACATTCGCGATGGGGTGACTTTCACGGAGGTTCTAGTGTGGATCGAGGATCTACAAGAGCGGATCGTACGTAGAAAGTCGATTCCTCGGGTGCGTTTTCACTAGCAGTACGGGAACCTCCAAGAGAGCACATGGGAGAGGAAGGCTCAGATGCGTGCTCAGTACCACTTTTGTTTCCCTAGTTTGTGTTTACGTTTATGGGGATGTAAATCCCTGAGGTGGGAGTAATTTAAAGACCCGGAAATTTCAAGGAAAGTTTTTTCTTAATTTCTTTGGAATTTTACGAGTACGCAATTTCTGACGGCGCCTGATTCGGAGGCCCGATGTGCGCGGAATCATTTTCCGAAGTATAGCTCGGGTACGTTCAGTGAACGAACGAGTGGGTTTTTCTATCTCCTGAACCGATGCTCGGAATCGAAATATGAGGGCACTGATGAACTCACAGCACCAGTTTTTTCTCAAGGGGACCTTTTCCGCAGTTGCGATTTATGCGGGTTTGAATTTATATTTTGGAGTTTAACCTTATATTAAATAAAAATTGTGTTGCACACATTTTAATTTGAGTTGGTTATATCCTATAAGGGGGAGGTTGTTAGTGGGGCCCACACACACATAACCTCCCATGAGAGGATATTTTTGAGGTGGGTCCCACATGAGTCCCCATTTTTTCAAATCCCTAACCTTCCATAAACCCCCCCCCCCCATTAATTGTGTAACACACCTGCACCCCCAATTTAATGAAAAGTCAACTCTCTTAATTATTTAACTGTTTAAGTTGTTCAATATAATTAATTTGAGAATTCAATTTTGAATTTCGAATTGATTGGTGTCTTGTGTGAGTTAATTAAATAAGACAAGGTCTTATTTCTTTATGTTTTATTTTCGTTGTGCAAGAAGGATTGGGAGAGGTTTTGCTCTATGTCTTGAAGAACATTCTTCCTCCTTGAAGAACGCAAAGAACGAACTGTCGCCGACGAAGAATGCCAGCCTCCGACGAAGGACGACGAAGAACGCCGGATCCCCAGAGATCGACAATGCGACGCTGTGTACCGTGATGTCGACGGTTCTCTTCTATGAGATGCCGACGACGCTTACAGAACCTTGTACCGCAACGCCGTCTCCCGCGACTATTATTTTTCCGCAACGAACCTTCGTTCAACAACACCTTGAGGTAGGGGATAAATTTGTGAATGTTAATAAACCCATGTTTTTTTCCTTCGAAAACAAAGAACGCGGATCAACTCAATATTAAGTTGATCCGCGAAAGAATATGTTGCGGGTTTGGAATATTTGATTGCGGGGAAAAACGTAAGGATTTTGTTTTACGTTCAAAATTAATTTATGTTCCTCTTTGTTGTTTATTATGATGCATGTTATTAAGATAATGAGAGGAGGTCAGACCACACAAACACGGACGAACCTCCTCCCCTTTTTGTTGATTCTTCGTTATGGTTTGGAACGAGGAGGCGCCGTGCAACGGAACCACGTGGGAATGAGGAATAGCACGCGGCGAAGGAGCGCAGCGCCGTTGAGGATGAACGAAACCGCGGCCAGAGTCGGGGCCGCGGAGGCGATTCGAAGACTCCTCTTGTTGATCATTGTCCGCGGATTGACGGGCAATGAAAATTGGGGCCGCAAAGTCAACTTGAAGACTCCGCAATGAAGGTCGGGTCCCAGGAGGACCGCTGGTGAAGACGGCAGGCGAAACGGACAACCAGAGGGCGTCCGGTGGTCCACGGAAGGCGGCGGTGGCGCGCCGCCAGAATAGAACTGCCGTGGCGGGCCAAACCGGAACGGCTTTGCCATTTCGGAGGCAGGGCGGCGTGGCTTAATGTTGCACTAGTTTTCTTCAACCGAAGGGGGGGGGGGGTTGTAACCCCCCGCACCCGCTGGCCACGCGAACCGGTCGCGTCGGGCCGGGATGCCCAGGTCGGGTCGGGCCGCACCACGCCCACTGGGTCGGGCCGCTCCCTAGTGGGCCGGACCCGGACCCTGGTCGAGTCGACCCAGTTTGGGCCGACCCAGGGGGTCTCAGGCCGGGTTGAACCGGGCCCGAACCCCATATTTTTGGGTAGTTTTCGTTCAAATACGCATAACATGGGCTACGGACATATGATCGATGCACCGTTAGTTGAGATTCGATCCTTGGATCGAGACGGCCGTTTCAGTATATTACACTCAAGGTTTCAGATAACATTGGGTATGGCTGGGTTGGTTCAAACCCGAAACCAACTGGGCCCTTGGAGCAGAAACACATATAACTTAAACTCCGGTCGTCCGATTGACGTGTCGTCGACTTTTTTGGATTCCTCATGATGAGATAGTACTTTCGGAATACTTCTCCTGATGTTTGGACGCAGTTGGATAGTGGCCGGGTAGGATTGAACCCGAAATCCAACCGGGCCCGTAGACCGGAAAAGCTAATAACTTTTAGACCGGATATCCGTTTGATGAACCATCAGCGGCGTTGGTGATATCGTTGAGAAACGTTCCCTATGAGTATACCCTATGAGATTTCAGGGTACAGTTGAGATACGGCCGGGTTGGTTCGCACACAAAACAAACCAGGCCCTTGGGACGAAAAGGCTAATAACTCACAGACCGGGTGTCCGATTGACGCGCCATCTCTTGCATTGAGACCCCTATGCCAAGGCGGTCCTTTGAGATACTTTTCAAGAGACTTTGTGATACTTGGAGTATCGACTAGTAGCTCATGGAGCGGACCCTCCCGGAGATGAGCCTACGGAGTACGGAGACCGTGTAGCTGGCTGAGACCTGAAGACTTCTTGTCCGACTCGAGTCGGATGAACTTGTATAGCCCAGTGGGGGGCACTATTGTGTTTGGGTGGTGAACCCATGGTAGGGAGCACTACTGTGTTTGGGTGGCGGACTCGCGGTACTCGACAGGGGGAGTACCTCTACAGGCTATTAGGGGGGGTGCACTACTGTGTTTGGGTGGCAGACCCCGGCGGGAAGCACTACTGTGTTTGGGTGGCTGACCCGTGGTACTCGACAAGAGGAGTACCTCAGCAGTCTTAGGATAGTGTGTAGTACCTCGGATTCATGACAGGATCACTGTACTCGTCAATGACAGAGCTCTTCAGTAGTTACAGTTTCGATAATGAAAATCCTGGTTTGAGCTGAGTCTATGACCTTTGTGTTTACCTCATGATTGAGATGTGTCACTTGATAACTTAGGTATATGTATGGTCATATACCTAGGTAGTGGTTATTCGTTGATTTCATAACCTTTGTGTTTCCTCATGATTGATATGGGTTACTTGATAACTTAGGAATAAGTATGGGATTTTACCTAAGTATGGGTTATCTGTTGAGATCCTTCTTTGTGGTTATCCTTGTTGGATTTAGTGAGACCTTGAGGGTCTCAGGGTCCCTACTGAGTATCGTATACTCACCCCTGCATGGGATATGTCTGCACCTCGTTGTGTTGGTTGCAGACGACGGGCAGCGCTGACGGAGGTTGAGTGTTCAAGGACTGGACGGTACCCGGTGGTGGACTTCATGATGAAACGATACTCAGGGTAGGTTGACGGGCGAGAGTGTTGAAGATGCTATCTGTACCTACCCTTCAGGTAGGATCTGTGGTGGACGATCCAGGAGCTGCGCTATCTGTACCTACCCTTCAGGTAGGATCCGAGGTGGACGACCCAGGAGCTGCTTCTATTATTCCAGCTATTTTCCTTTTCTGTTGTACTTCCTTTCGGTTGTAGGTGTACTTTTCAGTTCGGTTTGTATTCTGGACCTTTTTACGTTTCATCACTTTCTTTTGTACGTAGTGGTTTACTTCCTCTTATACTCTGTGGTGTTTTGTTTTTATAAAGGCAATTCCTTCCTAGTTATGGGGATTTACGCCTTTGGTGCTAGTCGCCAGCCCTTGGACTATGGAAAGCAGGCTTGGGGTAGTCACGACACGGGCCCCGGGGATGGGCCGTGACAATCTCCCTCTTTATCTCTCCCACTCCTCTTCTTGGATAAAATAATATTATTATCTGATTTTTACTCTAGATCGTGATCATGGTTTTTTAGATCTTAATTCATTTAAATACTCTATATGTGAATTGAATCATGATCTCATTCTTTATCATTATTCCACTCAATTGGTGACTTCTACTGGTGAGCTTTTGTCATCAATCTTGAGGTAGGTGGTCTGTATTCTTATCGTAACATCTTGATTTCAATTATGTGTATGTATTTGTAGCATTTCTAATGGATTATTAGAAATTTTATTTCCTAAATTGAATTAATTGATTTGGAAAATTAATTAATAAAGGAATTGTGAAATTAGGGATATTGAGATTGTGAATTTAATAATTAATTATGGAATTAATTGGTTTAATTGGTATCTTAACTTGATTAATTATATATTGAATTAATTAAAGGATTAAAGGTGACCAATTAATTGGTGAATTAATTTATGGGATTGATATGATTAATTAATTAATAGAATTATGTGAATATGAATTTTTGAAATTGGATTGATTGATTGTTGAAATAATTAATTGTAACTATTGGTATTATAGATTAGATTGAAATGGGTTAATTAATTCTTGAATTATTTAATAGATGTTGTGATCATGAAATGTGATAATAGGGATAATGCATATTAGCCTTTATTGAAGTGATATATTTGTAATTATGATACATGCAATTAAATTGATATCTATGTGTGGAAGAAGGCCTACTATGTCAAAATCCCATTGTAATAAATTAATATTTGAGTGTGGTACACGACTTCATGCATCAGAATCCCATAGTGATAAATTGATAAATGGGTGTGGGACATGGTCTATAGCATTAAAATCCCATAGGGTCTTAGGCATGGAAACCTACACCTAAAATATAAGCATTAGAATATGATTCCAATAGGCTATAATATAATTTGAAATTAAATGATAATTGTTAAAAATTGTAATGTGACAAGAGATATTCTCTGGGGGTAGTTTGGACTCCAACATGGGTTAAAGAAGGTAATTTAATTATGGTTTCCCCAGGAACCTAGGGTTTTATGTGGTTACTTTGAATAATAAAAAATTTTATAACTATTTAATTGTGCATTTTACTTATTATTTTTAAACTTTTATACACTTATATTGACTAGATGCAGTTTTAGATGAAATTGTTGGTGACCTACTAAGTTGTACTCACACCCTACTCGGGTTTCCTGATTCATACATAAATAGATTTCATGGTTGTAGGAAAGGTTATGTAAATGATCCCTAAGTTTGATGGATCATATGTGATAGATAATGTTTTAGGGAACCTGACATGTTTTGGGACCCGCTAGGGAGTTTTCAATGTCTTTATTTATTACGGGGTTTGCATATTGACAATTGATGCATACTTTGGCTGTGTATTTTTAGTATTCTTTTTTATATTGTATTTCTAATTTTGGTCAATAGGTGACAGTAGTATTATTTTGTTAATGGTAATACCAATTTGGTGTTGTTTATTTCATTCACAATTTTTTGATACTTTGAAAAGAAGGTTATAGTCATTGCATGATTAGTATAGACCCTCACTGGAAATCAATATCCTCTAGAATATTTTGAGGTGAACCTAAGTTCATGTGACCGATTGGCTCGGGGCACTGATGTATGTCACCCAGATCGATACATCACAGATGTTAATATTTTCAAGGATAGTATTGCATCCACCAAAAATATTTATAAATGAATACAATGCATAATAATTTTTCTTGGTTCACCACTATGGGAAATTATATAGAGGATACACATTTTGTTATGGTCTTGTACCAGAATAAACTAATATTCATAGAAGTTTGGTTGATAAACTTATTTTATATGTCCAAATTGTTCTTCGATCACAACCTTTATAATGAATTTAGGTATAATAAACTACATATATTGGATCACCATGATCACATTATCCATGGTCACTTATGTGGATGAAGTTTTCCAAGGATTAATGACATAGATATTTCCTCTAAATAAAATTGAATTATGTTTAAGAATTTAGTAACACTAAAGAATATGTTTTTTATCCAATGTGACCTATAATATTCTCCCAACAATTTTTATTTGTTTAGATACAGTTCTCCTATTTATGTTATATAATTTCCCATCCTTTAACCTAGGTATGGTTTTCCTATGTCCTATTAACTAAGGTCCATTTTCTCAGATCTTGTTTACAAAACTTTTATTCTCATGTTCTACTTTACATAATTTCTATACTAAGGTATTTCTTCACATAACTTATATAAATATATCCTACATCACACAACTGTCAATATTAAATCATTTCACTGAATTATTTATCACATAAGTGTAACATCTTGAACCCAGATGTTAATCAGTAGTGCATGGATCTTGGTTGGTCACATGGCCTCAAGAGAATCTAACAATCATTCAGAGAATACCGACTAGTATTGAGGTCCAAGGTGTTTCTGTGGGGAGATTATTCTCTCATCACTGGATTCTTTCACAACCTAATATCAATAACATATAAATAGTGGAATTAGAAATGGAAATTAGACAATAGATTACTAGCAATAATATATAAGAATATCAATGTAAATGTTTTATACAATGATTATGAGTATACTTTTCATATGTCTCTATAAAACATCCAAAATGTGTATAAAAAAATACAATACTATTCTATTATAAAATGTACAAAAAGGTTAAAAGAACCCATCTAGAATTATGAAACTTAGCTTGGTTCCTTTCTCCCCTACTCCTTTTAATAAATCAAGAACATATAGTATGGTGCTTTCCCTAATCCATAACTACAATCATATAGTCTTTTTGGGTATCCAAAGGTGTCCCAAATAGGTTTTGAGACAAAATACCAATAGAAAACCACTCATGGTTATATTCTATACTATTAGTGAATATATAATAATCGATGTGTGCATGAAGTAGTATAATTTTTAAATGAAGTACTAAAATTAAACATCGTACAATGTCCTGGTTCTCATTTATAATTAATTCCATTTGATGTTTCAATTCTATTTAATTTATATGTTTCGAGAGCTTGAAAATAGATGGGCTTTCCCTATGATTGAATGATCAAAGGATTCCAAAACATGGGGCCCATAAAGTCTAAGACTAAGATCCAATCCAATCTTGTGTTATGGCTTGGTATATGTATCATATAAATAATTTCATTCATTATTCAATTTATAACCCAATATCATCCCTATAATTGAAAATTTGAAATCCTGGTATCACTTTATATATAATATAAACCAAAAACCTATATGCTCATCCATGGCGATCATCAAAAGATCCCAGATATTGCACAAGGTGTGGTATAACGTCACTCCCATTTTAGCCCATCCATAGTGGTCCACTAAGGGAGAACAAGTATCACCCATGGAATATATTTCAAATTCCCCATGATTTTATCCTTGGAAATCCATTTTGAATTCCTAGTATCACAAGAAAAATAAATGTCATCCCCAGTGTCCATCCTTGGGAGTCCACTGTGGAGTTCATGTATCACTCCATCATAAACAACGTATAATAAAATTGAGTCCATACATGGATATTATCATTTTAATCTTTGTTTCACCCAATTCAGATAATCAAACAATATCATTCAATTCCATTTAATCAGTTTCATATAAACATGTCAAGGTCAACACTAAAAACAATTTATTTTAGTCTCGCCTAAAAAATGTGACACAAATCATTTACTAAGATTAAAAGGCTAGTATTAACTTAACTTATATGGGAAATTCATTATAAAAATAATTTCAATATTAAACTACTTATTACAAGGAAATGGGAAAGGTTCATGGTTTCTTATCTGTTCTCATTAATCAACTCAATTACAATTGATATCACAATTCAATTTAAATATAAATTGGACATTTAAATCTTCTATTATCAACTAAATATTAACATCCCATGACAATGGTTAAAGGGAACACCTCAAAGGTATCCAAAATTAATCCACCCAGGTAAGTCCATTTAATTAATCAACAAACCCAAATGGGTGGTTCCATTTTAAGTTCCTTAATCGATAACCATTCTTTGAAGAGAATCTTTAATTGAATAAAATATACCTGCCAATTTAATTTAAGGATTAATATTCATTTCAAGGAATCACTCAAGAATTGGGTGCATGGGACAATGGTATATATTAAAACTTTTACTTTTAACCAAAGGCTGGATGCCACCTACCATAGGTCCTTATTTGATATCTTATCCAATATCAGCTCCTCAATTGACTCAAGTTAGTAGAAAATCAAAGAATGGAAAAGAGCCTAATATTATAAATAATTGGCTAGAACATAACCAACACATCAAATACCAAACCTATGAGTAATAGAAAAAAAACTGAAATGATATCATTCTCATTCATATCTAATGGGACTGATAGTGCTCGAATTTAATACCAAACGGAGAAAATCCTGCAATTCCATCAATAGATGCAAAAAGATCTCTCAAGAGGGGGATGATATCCAATGTGAGGAGAATGAGTGGAATATGTTATAAATATATTTAATTAAGGGTAAAATGATAATTTCACCAAAAAAACTCCATCACATGACTTAAAAAAACGTTTTACAAAACATGTTCTAACCATGCACAACCAACTATAGGGAGGGGAACTTCGAACGATTTTTCAACAAGGTTTCAAAAATCATGCACAAACAGTGAAAAAAACCATTGTCCAAATTTCATATATGGATGAATGGAATTGATCCCCAAATATCACATTTTTTCTAACCATTTGGTTTCTCCCTGCTCTGTACATATCCCTTATAATGTTTTTCATATTTTGTGTCCTTACCCTCATGGTCTGAACTAACCATCTGTCAGGACTTTTTCTCCACAATAGCTGGGTTCTTGGTTCCAAACAATCCCTGAAAAACCCTGGTACCTCCAAAAACACAATATGAATTCATATTTTTTCATTTTAAAAAAATTTAAACTGAAAATTGATGGAAATTGATGGATCCATAATTCAAGAATGAAATGGGTTCTTACAAAATTTCTCACATAACGTAATTCATCCCTGGATTTCATCCTCAATGTGGGTCAAGGATGTCTAGAGAATAACTTTGAACACTATGCTCGTACATTGGAATCCCTTCTCCCAAGTCTCATCCTATACTCGGCCATGCTTCCAAAGCTCCCTTACTGAAGGAATTGACTAGTCTTAGTGAACTGTCATGCTACAATCCACAATACGTATAAGATGCTCCTAAAAGTGTGTATAAATCTATAAATAATCTTCCTTAGGATGAAATTAATGAGATTGGTTTGATTAGTAATGTTTTATCTATGAAACATGTAATACATCATGCTTGACCTGGTACCTATGAGGTAACTAGAACTGATAGTCTATTATCATAACTTTCTTTAGAATCTTGAATGGCCCGACATATCATGGTGAATTTTTTCCCTGTATACTAATCCTACTATGAATCAGCCTCAGTGAGACATTTAATAAGACAAGATCCCTAACCTCAAACCCTAGAGGTCATCTATGGTGATCAGTTTATGATTTAGGATCAGACTATGTACTATCCTCCCACTTCTGAATCAATTACACCTTTTATGAGGTATCCTGAACAAGGCGTGGTTCAAGCATAGCTGTCTTACCCACCTTTAACAAAAAATAGGGGTGATCAGAATGGGATACTATATAAATCCTCATAAGGTGCATTTATATAATATCTATTAAGTTATTATTGTAGAATAATTCACTTAGGGGTATGTTCCTTTGCCAATAGCCCCTAAAATCTAGGACGCATGCTCACAGCTTGTCATCAAGAACCTGAATCGTGTGCTTTGACTGGATATATGTCCGTTGGTGGTATGATATGATCAAAAGAACCTATCTTCATAATTCCATATATATTTATTTTTATAATCTTAAAGTAAACCATGCATCCCTATCTAAAATGATAATATGCGGGACCCAGGAAGTCATAATAGCTTAAGGATATAAAACCTCATAATATCATCAACACTAAAGGTCTCCTTGATAATCATGAATTATGAAATATTCACGATGCATTAAAAAATATTATACAACATCATTAACATGAGGTGACCTTAGTAAAAAAATTTAAATTCATCATGACATCCTTCCATTTCAACATGGGAATGGGTAGTTGAAGTAAAAGTATGTATATTTTCTAGTGTTATGCCTTCACATACTGATAGGGGGAACATATCATGATAACACCAAATATGTCTCTTTTAATGCCTAGCCACTAGTATAGGAAATGTAAATCATGATACATCTGGGTGATGTTGAGGTGTATAATAAAAGATGAATCATTAATGCCTCGCAACAGCTACTTGTTCATGTCTTCTGAAATCTATACATGACCATGTACTCATAAAATTTCATCCATTCCTATAGTCTAACCAGGAGGCAGGTCCTCAAATGCCAGAATCTCTAGTTGGACATGTCTCTTACAATTAGGTATTTTTATCTTCCATACTAAATCCATAAGTATATTGGTGAAAACTAAGGATGATAGAATATTCGGCCTCTAACTATCATCAACCTTCAAGTTAATCTCACAAAAATATCCATCAGCTACCACTCAATATTGTTCTATTGAACTTCTTGTATCTAATCCCTCTTACTAAATGCCTCGGCCCCAACATTTCCTTTACTAGGTGTATGGAAAAGATAAAAGTTTAAATATTTTAAGTAATCCACCCACCTACATTACCTTATATTCAGATCACATTGTCTAAATATGTACATAGTATTTAGTTGTCAATGTAAACCACAAAACACTCTCCATGTTATTAATGTATTCAACAATACAATTTGTGAACATCTGCATCTATCTCGATATCATGCATCATGTAATTTCTCTCTTGGGGCCTCAACTGTTGATACTTGTATTCCCCAACTTTATCCCCTTACATAAGATCTACTTATATATCGATACCATATGCATCATATTTTGGGGTTTAAATCCTCCCTAGATCTGGAAAAATTATTATAAGCACTAAATTCAATCTCCCTTTCAATTATTTAGGGTATGTCTTGAAAGAATATAACCATACATACATCACATCCATATTAGTCATGTCTCATAAGTGGTCGTTCTTTCTGTGATATTTCTTGTGTGAAATTACTATAGTAACCGGTTAGCCAAAAGAAAGTCTAAACCTCAAAGATGTTCTTGGGATGCTCCTAGGATTCTACAAATCCCACCTTCTCTGAGTCAACTGAGACTCCTATATCTAAGATAATGTGTCCTTGGATGTGAATCTGATCCATTCAAAACTGGAACATTGTGATCGTATAAGATAATTGATTCTCTATTAGTGTATCCAATATAATCTCTATATGTTTGGCATGGTCTTATCAATTGTGAGAATACACCATGATACCATCCATTAAAACCACAAAAAATGAATCCAGATAAGGATGGAACAATCAATTCATTAATTCCATGAAGACTGTTGGAACATTCAAGAGATTGAAATGAATAACCAAATACTCATATATACCATTTATTCTATGAATGGTTTTGTAAGGTATGTCTGATAGTCAAACATGCACCTAATGATAATGAGATACCAAATCAATCTTTGAGAATACCCAATATCCTCAGATCTAGTCGAAAGGATAATCTATCAGTGTAAGAGGATACTTGTTCTTAATCATCAATTGGTTCAATATTTGGTAATCTACACATAGAGAAAGAGTTTCGTCTATCTTTTTTGCAAAATGTACGGTAGAACCACATGGAGAAGTACTAGGTTGGATAAAACACTTTTCCTCTAAATCCTCTAGCTTCCTCTTGAGCTATTTCATCCCAATTTTAGACATCTTGTTAGGAGGAATGGATACTAATTAAGCTCCAAGAACTAGCTTGATAGAGATATCTACCTCTCTCACTGGGGGAAATATTAAAAATTCATCAAGGAAATCATCCATAAAACAATCAACCAATGGAGTGAAATCTTTCTAACTTATTACCTGATCATATAGATATAAAGTCACAATATGGGCAATCATCCCTCCTATCCCACGATACTCGGATTTATATTTTCTTTCATGGACATCCAATTCACCCACGTGAAAAAACTCATTGTTCTCTGTTGATGTAAATGTCACCATGTGGTGATAGAAATCAATGAAGCCATGAAATGAGATTAACCAATCCTTAGAGAGGATAATTTCAAACCATTTCATCTTGATTACAAATAGGTCTCATGAGAAGTAGCACCCACCAATATTAAGGGGAACTCCTTGAACTAACATGGATCCTTTATTATAATCCCCACAGAAGTTTCATGACTCATGAAGCCATCTTATGTATAAAAACTGAGCCCAAGGATCTCCTCATTGGGAACCAATATAAAGCTATATGAATCCCCTTTTTTAAAAAGTGTAGAAGATAAAGTGGAAGATACAAGATTAGTGCCACTGAAAGTAGAAGGTATGAGATCCAACTCCCAAATGATCCATTGCATTGTGTATATCTATCTTGAAAAGTGGCCTTGTGGTACTTCCTAGATACCATGAGTAGATATGTGCTACTATTGTTGTAAATATTGGGTCTAAAAGCCACGACCATGACCATCACCTTGTCCTGATTGGACAGTTATACTCCATATCCCTTCCTAATGAAAATCTTTTGACCCTATTCCAGAACATGGAGTCGATTCGGAACATCTCTCAGTTGCTACTAAAGGAAACATTCTGTCGAAGCATTGTAAATGAACCATCTTTCTATAGGATCAGCACTCGACTGGGACACTATTTAAATATCGCCTCATATGACATAGCCTACCAAAATAGTTTCAACTCACATGGATACCTAAGTATGTTGTATAGCTACTGGTGTCACTATGATAAGGCTCTAGATGACACTTTCTAGTACGGGTCGATGCAGTTCAAGATCTAAATGCCAAACCACCCAAGATCGCACCTCTAGGATCTCTCAGGTTTTGCACTGTGATAAGTTCATGATTAACTATTCAAGAAATTTTAGTCATCCAAAAGAAATTCAACTTCAATTAGATATCTTGATTAATACCTCCATCAAATTTTATGACATTAAATAACATTTCACCCAACAGAATAAGTTTGAAGCACTAGAACTTAGTAAACATGGCCAAATATTACAAAACTGATAATGCACATTGCTCCTTGTGAAGGAAATCTCAGGCACTATTAGACCACAATGTCTCAAGATATAAATTATAATATAAGTAGGTATAAAAATTCCTAAAATTCATCTCATGATGATGATTCATCATTGTAATATCATCTCACCATATCTTAGTGGAATCACGCAGCATATATGTAGTGAGATTTACCATCCTCTTAAGAGGCATGTCTATATGCTAAATAATAGATAGCATGGCCAATCTCCATGAACTATCATCTTGTGTTCTGTCATCCCCCAAAGAGGTGGGCGGGTTCTTCTTCTATAACTCACACATCAACTCTTCCATAGTTGTGGTACATCACAGTGCTCCCTTAATGGTCAACGTGAATCACGAGAACCCCTCACAAAATTATTCCATAAAAATTATTTCAGGTACAACTATTGGTGCATCAGTTGGCACTAATATAGGATCTATATGTATTCAAGGTCCCACCACATCTTAAGTGTTTTTGTTTCCACCCTCCTAGCGTATGACTGAACTATATCATGGTGGCATGCCTCTACAATTACAAACACATGCCACAAATCATACCATTTATCTAATTTTGCAACTCAAAAGAACAAATATAGAAAATAGGATAGGTAAAAGACTTACTATATAAGAACACACCCCTGTGGCATCTCCATAAGGACTATCATAAGAATATGCATAACTATTAAGACACCTTTCAAAACAACATGCAATAATTAATGCATACTAAATGGTATATCCTAGTGCATGGTATGTGATTCTTGTAGAGTGCCTAGTATGAATCATGATATTGAATAACCTCATCTCATTAGGTTTTTAAAAAATAAAACCCAAAATTATAACAAAAATAATATTACAATATAAGTGAATCAAAAAATAGTGGAAATAAATCATCTATTATTGTCAAAATCCTAAAAATAACAATTTAATTCGAGTCTATTTGTCATTTTACTATACAAAGGTTATCTACACCAAGGCACATCTCACTAAAAAATACAACTTACATCATATCACATTATATTGTATCCATAAAATAAAGAAAACCAGAAAATAATTTCACTCAGATAGCACTTTGTAACGTCACAGACACAGATGCCACTCAGTATTTCCCTGAGCCTGATTGGTCGCATGACATCAAGCACATCTCCCCAAATTCCAGAGGCTTCGAACCAGAAGTGAAGTCCTATGTGTGTCAATGGGGATACTATACCCATAGCACTAGAGTGTAGTAAATATTAACATCAATAATAGATAGACATTTGAAGTATTAATGACAATCATACAAAATATAACAATCAAGAATAGACAACAATATTAAAAAAATTCTTATATACAATGTTGATGACTGTACTTGTCATATGTCTATACAAAACAGCCAAAAAAGATACACAATGGTACAATATAATACTTATAGAAAGATAAAAAAAGGCCAAAATAGCCCCCCCTAACTTCATTAGCCTCATCTTGGTCCCATGATCCCATTCTCCTAAGCATCAATCAAGAACATGTAGTAGGGAACAATCCCTTATCCTTAATTACAATCATGTTTTCTGTTTGGGTACTCAAAGGAGTCCCAAATAAGGTGAGATACCTAACACTAGTAGGAAACCATCAATTCTCATGTTCGATCTAGTTATTTAGTATATAACAATGATAGTGTACAGGAAGTAATACAATATGTAAAAGAAATACTAAAAGTAAACATCATACAAATTCTTGGTTCACATTTATAATCAAGCCCATTTAATTATTCAATTCAAATTAATTTACAAGTATTTAGACCAGTGAGTATCCCAGTGTCCCCCATGATAACATGATAAAAGTAATCCTAAGTAGTAAATGAACAAAATGTAATAAGAAGAACTGATCCAAGATTCTACATTGGATTAGCAGATGCATCATATAACTCATTTCATTCTATTTTCAATTTAGATCCTAAGCCTTTCCCTAACATTCCATGTTTTGGATTTGGGTATCACTACATGTATAACATAAAAAAACAGCCTAAAATCATGTCTATGGAGATCATCTCAAGATAATAGGTATCACTCTAGGTGTGGCATAATTTCACTGCCATTCAAGTCCATTCTTGGTAGTTCGATAAGTATCTATGTTATCACCCATGGGATATATGATCAAATTCCTTGTGAGAACATCCAGGGGAATTCATTTGGAATTCCATGTATCACATCACATATAAATTTAATCCCATGAATCTATCCTTATCAAACCCCTAGAGAGTCCAAGTATCACTCGGGCATAAACAAGGTACAATCAAATTGAGTTCGTCCATGGTATACATCATTTTAATCCATGTGTCACCCAAGGAATATAAATAATCAGTATTTTTTAATACCATTTAATCAATTTCATATAAAAATTTCAAGGTCAAATAAAATAATAATTCATTTCAATCTCTCCAAAAAGGATACTCAAATCATTTTTTATTCCTATATTTCTTTCTATAACAAAACTCAAATGTAAAATTCATTATAACAAGCATTTAAAGATTAAATATTCTATTAAAATTAATGGGATAAGAGTCATGTTTATTCATTACTTTCCAATAATCATATCAATTTCAATTGATATCATAATTAAATTTACATATTAATTCACAATATAAATCATCAGTTATCAACTCAATATTAATATCCATTGATAAGGGGTAAGGGGAACACCTCAATGGTATCCAATATTTAGCCACCCATGTTAGTACATTTAATTAATCAACACACACAAGGTAGTGGTTCCTTTTAAATTTTCTCAAACTGTAATCATTCATTGGAAAACCTCTTTAATTTATTAGGTTATACCTATAAATTTAATTTATGGATTAAAATTCATTTCAAGGCGTATCCTGAGAATTAGGTGTAGTAGAATGGAAAATCTAAACACTTTGAATTTTAATTAAATGAATGATACCACCTAATATAGGTCCATATTTGATATCTCATTTAGTGTCATCTCTTGATTTGAATAGGATCAGAATAAAACCCAAGAACAAACAATGAACCTGATAACATCGAAAATTAGATTTCACCTAAATAGTGTTGCCAATACCAAACCAAATAAGGAAAAACAAAAGAAATTGTGTTCTTACTAATGTGCATCAAATGAAACTAACAGTGCTCAAATAAAATACCATATTGAGGAGATCCTTAAATTGAAAAAATAGATGCTAAAAAGTATATCTAGAGGGGGGGTTTTCAAACATAGGGTTATGGAGAGGAATATGTTAGAAATAAATTTAATAAAGGGTAAAATTTTAGTTTCGACCAAAAAATTGGGTTGTGTGGTTTCGGTGCATGGTTTACCAATCCGTATGCCAACTATGCATAAATAAAATTAGGGAGGGGAACCATCCATAGTTTGTCTACACGATTTCACTAACTATGCACAAACTATGAAAAACACCACAATCAAAATTATAGACATGGTCTCATGGACGTGCACCCTGGATATTGTGGGTTTTTTTACTGTGTAGGACCTCCCTGCTCTTTAACCATCCCTTTCCAGGTTTTTCAAACCATGTTTCCAGCCCAAAACTGTTTGAATAAACCATTCACCATTACTTTTTAAACCCAAAACTTGGGTCTCAGACTCTGAACAAGCCCCGAACATCGCTGAAACCTCCTTAATAAAAAAAACATTCATATTAGGTCATATTTAAATATTGTAATGAAAAAATGATAGAAATTAAAGGATTAATACATCACTATTTCATTGGGTTCTTAAAACAGATATATCACTTCAACCTATTAATAGATATTTTTTGTGCAACTAACTTTACACAACATATTCTTGTAACCCAATTTTTTTTAGTTATGTTATCTCAAGTATCACCCACGGAATTATATTTGGGAAACTCTATTCACCTTGATGGTTCATTGTATCCCATTTTACACATCTTACTTCATTCAGGTGAAACATACATAGAAGTAGATCCTCTAATACACCTCCAAATCATTTTTAGTTTCAATTAATGGATTAACCTTCTATTTTTGGGAAAACCCCAACCCTTGTATAACTCTCTATTCTCAAAATTCCAAGTCACATTCTTCACACAACTCTATTTTCATGGTTCCTATGATTAGCATGAACCCTATGACCCGTGTGACATCAAACTTGAGTGAGTAACTTCACTTAGTGTGTCAGCTAATCCATCTAGAATGGAAATTATCTACTAGTGAGAACACACCATAAATTGATAAAAAAAATTCCAATAATTTTAAAAAAATTGGATAATTATGAAATCCATAAATTTACTTTGAAATAATAAATAAAATTTATATCATGTTTATCACCCATAAATTACACCTAAATTGGAAAAAATCACCATATCATTTAAATAATATTCCTTAGTTCACATTATATTTTTTTTAACCCAAACATTGATTAATTTAAAAAACATAAATCTCCATCAAGTATAACCTTAGTTTTAGGAATGAATTTTTCTCCAAGTAGGTAGTTAGTAAGTCCATATATATGGAATACTTTTATTGATATATTTTTATGTCATGGAGCCTAACTTATATCCATTAGGAGTTATCCCATTTGTGTATTTCAATGGAATATTATTAGTGTGATGTTATTATAGAACTTATTGGCTAACGCCATCACCATTAATGTTATAAGGTTTTGTCATTATTATGATAATTTATGAAGTCCCATTTTACAACTTTGGGTTTGATCATTATAAGAGGTTGTTATAGGTCATTCCTTATGATAAAAATATATAATCACTATTGATTACAGTTTCAGTTAAATTTTTCTGTATGTTTTGTTATTTTAATATCCTCTATTGGATTATGATTTTAAAGTTTATTTTTAATGGGTGTATGATTTATTTTTTGGATACAGTTTCTTTTAAAAACTATTCAATGGTTTGAGGATAGTCTTCCATTTGGCTGGTGTTGAGATGGCAGTGGCATGTGTATTTTTGGTTGTGCATGTAATGGAGTTGTTTAATAAAAGAGGTGGTAAATGATGATATCATTTACATTTATCATTGTGGCCTAGAATAATGTGTGTTGCAAGACCTAATAAGGAATACATTATTTTACCCTTCTTTTTATCTCTTAACCACACTAATACTGGGATCTTTGTATTGGAATTTCATTTTTTGTGAAAGTTTTTTCTTTTATGAAATTTTAATTTTATGGGGGTTAGTTTTTTTGTATGTATAATATTCTCACTAAACAAAAAAAGTTTCTATTATTCAAAAAATAAAAACAAAAATCAATTGGAGGAGATTTTATATATTATGATTTATAATATAAGAAAATTAGGGGTTACAGATTCAATTTCGGTTAAAGTACTATTTTATTTTGGGTTTTGTTTTATATTTAATTTTTTTATTATTATTTAAGATTTTGGGGGCAGATCATGTGTTTAATTTTTCTTGGACAGTAATAGTTGGATTCATGTTTTTTACAACCACTTATTGGAGTTGATGGATTTGAGAAAAGTTTACTATGTAATTATGTTTAACCCTAACTCATGAAAAATATAGTATTTCTTCTCAGGAACTATTATACCTATATGATGTGTTTGTTTTAGAGAAACTTTTTAAGGAATTTAATTCAATGTTCTTGGTTTTTAGATTATTTATGGATAATGAGAAGTTTATAATAACTGTTTTTATTTTATTTATCCCCTAAGAAAATATTTATTCTTATGTTTATTCATTTATTGATCTAGTATAACCTTTCAGGTAAAGAGATAAATGTTCTTGAACAGAGTTATCTCCCTAATAAATAAAAAGTTATTTAAATTTCATTATACCATATCATCATAGATTTTAGAAACTCATTACCATGTATTACTAATTTCCCTTTGAAGAAAAATAAAACTATATATAATCATATCACAAGTTAGTAAAATCTTTTAAAATTGTGACGTGTGTGCGAAAAAATTTAAATTTCATGGAAATAGTATTTATTTTATACTCATATCCTCATGTGTATTACATATTATGATAAATTATTAAAGTAAATGAAGCCAAAAGGTGTATCATATCACACTAGTATTTACTCATTACTATATGAAATAGAATACCATTATAATATACCTAAATTTTTTACTACCACTATTCCATGTTGTGGATTTATATTGTATTTTTTATTCATAATTTTCTAATTAATAAATTAACTTTTAGTGTTTTTTGTGTTAATGAAGTTATTATGTAATTTAATTTCCTTTAATTCTAGATTTTTCTTATTTATAATTTTTCATTAATTTATAAATTAAATAACATATAATTTAATTATTATTTTAAATATAATTAGCCTAATTTTTATATTTGATACATAAACTATGCATTATAGTTAATTTTATTAAAAAATAAATATTTCATATTCAATTTTTTATGTTTGTAATTTAAATAATAATGAAACATTAGTAATTTTTTTATATTTTCATTTTATTCTTATTTTTTTCATTGAAGTTATAATCAATTTTATTTTTTAGCTTTAGATAAAAAAACATGTTTTATGAAATCATGGGTTGATGTTTTGAAATAAAGGATCTTATATTTAGATCTATATTCATTATATAATAAAACTTTATTTGTTATATTATCACGTTCGTTATAATTTTTTATTTTTTATTTTGTTAGTGTTTTTTTATTAAAGTTAAATGTTATTTACTAAAATAATATGTGTTTTATGATGTTTTGTTGTTTGTTTTATTTTTTTATTATTTTTTTATAATGGATGATGCATTTTTAGATTTAAAATGTTTTATGATGGTTATATTTTTTATAATTTTTAATAATACCTTTTTAGTTTTTATTTTAATTTTTAGTTCATAATTATTTAATACCATTTTAATTTAAGAACTATATATATAACATGTTCTCTATTATTTAACACATTCGTTTAGTTTAATTTATTTTTTATAGAGTACACATTGTTGGTAGTTTTCTTCAAATATTAGAAACCTAGTGTTTTATCTTAAAAGAAAATTTAACATTTTTTCATGAATCGATTAATGGTTCTACTTAGAATAGGGAACAGTTTTATAGAAGAATATTAGTTTTTCGTTTATTATATTAATAAAAGAAATAAATTTATGTTTTATAATAATAAATACTTTCATAGTACGTTATTAAGAGCTATGATATTAGATGATTAAATTTTTGAGTGTATTTAATATAATGTATTAGAATATCATATATTAAATTAAAGAAAAATTATGATTTAAAATTATAATAATGATTTTTAATATTTTTAGAGGTGGTATTTTGTAAATAAAATTCCAAATCTAATGAAACTATATTCTTTATAGTCAATTTTCCAGAGTACATATTCAAAATTTTGAAATTTTTGAATTTGATTCTCAAGAATCTCATTCAATGTTTTTTATAAATTTACTTTTTATATTTAGTGTTAGTTTATTTATTCTATGAATAACAGGATATACACCAGGATGGAAACAATTTTAAAATAAATAATTTGGTATATTTAGATGGTTAATGCTATTTTTATTAATCATAATGTGTATTTATTTATTAATATTTTTTATGATATTTATTCATGTGATCATTGATATAATGTTATCTGGATATCAGGTTTATCAAGTAATGTTATCAGTGGGATTATTTCAAAATATAATTGAAAAAATCATATGGTTCGTCATGCTGATCTTATCAATGTGATAAATAGAAACCATGAAAGTGATATGTTATTTCATATTTCAGTAAGTGAATAAGGGAAAAAAATTCAGATAATATTCTCCTAATATGAACAAGTTAAATACATGTTGTCACACGGTGTTGGAGTTAGATACAATAATTATTCATTAAAAATATTTTTCATATCATTTTAATATTATATAATTTGTTTCAACTTTTGTTATCTATTGGTGTTTCTTGATGGTGAATTTTAAATTTTAAAATTTAAATATTATATATTAGTTTTTGTTTATAAAGATTCCAATGTAATAATGTTTTATTGTTTTGTCTTTTTTTTTAATATATTATATTTTTAAAACTAATTTTTCTAATGTTTTATTTTTTTTATTTTTATGTTTAAATTTAAAATATATTTTCATGTTTCATTCTCATTTCATTTGGAGAAGAAAATTTTGAAAATGAAGATAATTGAATATTATATTATAAGAATTTATATTTATTAATTACTGATATTGAAACCATTACATTCATATTGTCATTAAATGGATTTTTTAATGCAATTAAATTTTTTTCGTGAAACCAATCTTGTAATTTTTTTATTTCTTGTTAGATGTAAAATACAAAGGACAAATTGGGTGTTATAAAAAATTCTATTATAATTATTATAATTATTATGTTATTCGACAATTATTATACTTATACAAAGGATTTATTTTTTATTAAATCTTGTAAGGTGGTTTTATATGGTATAAAAAAGGTGGATTCATTTTTCATGAATATTCTATTTGGAAATTGGGAAATATATATTTCATAGGTCAATGTTATTTTGAAATGTAATCAAATTTTTTATAGTTATTTAATTCATGTATTTATAACCATTAATAGATTCCTTCATCAATTTAGTATTTTTTTATTATTTATAATATTAATGAATAAAATTCGAAGTATAATTACTCATTTAATTCTTTAAACTTCGTAAGGACCTTCTCTAGGTAATTGTTTTAGTTATTATTTATATGAAAATAGGAATCAAGTTATGGATTGATCATATTTTTTAATTATTAAATATCATTTATATCCAATGTTTTATTAACAAGAGTTCTCATTTTTATTAATTTCACCAAGGACATATAAGATATTTTCCATCATTTGAGGAAAACTAAAAAATTAAAATTTCTCAAAATGGGATGAATTATTTTATTTATTATCACTAAATTTTAAAATTATAACAGAAATCTTATATAAAATATAAAAATATAATCATTATATTTTCAAGGATAATGAAACAAGAAGCTAAATAATGGTGTTTCTTCCTATTTTGAAAATTTTATACGGTATTATTAAAAAGATAAATACCTATGCATATTATAAATAATTTTCCAAAAAAAATCGATTGTGTTAGGTGTGAGATCCCCATAATAGGAGAACATGTAATAAATAAATATTTTACATGGGACTTAGTGATTTATAATTATTTTTTTCTATTTTCAATGATTTTATAGATAAATATGTTCAAATGAGTAATCATTATACGTTAAAAATCCCCCTTTTCACCTTATAGACTGTTATTTTTTAAAACAAAGAATATAATTTGTTATCATATAGTCATGTTGTTTATATATATATATATATCTATATATATATATATATATAATTTAAAATATATTTTATTAATATTAATTTTATTTAATTTAATTTTTATGGTACAATTTAGATTTTACGTTTTTATTATAAATGATGTGCTATATGTCAATAAATATGTGTCCTTTGAAAAATAAAATGATTTTTATATAATATAACATGTCTTTTATTCTAATTTTTTATAAAAAATTATTTTACAAAATATGTGTGTAAATTTTATTGAACACATTTTTAGTTTATTAGAAAAATATTTTTTGTGATGATGTCTTTTAATACTTATTTGTACCTAACAAGAGGGAATTTTGGGAAAGAGAACTTGATTATGGTATTACAAGACATCAGTTAAATTTCTTATTTTCAATCACAAAATATTTAATTTTTTTATAATATATTTTTTTTAATTAACCTATGTCATGTGATATAATATATTTTGTGATGATGTCATTTCCATTTTTTATTATACATAATATACATTTTGATTATTTGTGGTTTCACTAACATTATATACAATTTATGGATATTGATATTTTTTAGATTAATTCTCACCAAAAAAATAATTTTTTATTATTTTATAGTAGAGAATAAATTACTTTTCAAAAGAATCATAATATAAAAAAAATACACATTGATTTTAAAAAATGAAATGAAATACTATAATATTAAAAATAATGTTTAAAAAAATTAAATTAAACATTTATAATCATTTATAAGTAAAGTGATAAATTTTTATATAATTAAAATCCAATATTATATTTCATTTTTCCTTTCAGAATTCAAATCACTTTTTTCTGATGTAGTACATTTCAAAATCATAAATCATAAATTATATGTATTGTTTCATTGATTATTTATAAAGTTTTTATATATTCTATATTTTTAAAAAAAAATTATGTTTTAGATAGTAGATAATGATTCCATAATCATGTTTGTAAAAATTATGCTAACAAAAAATAAAACAAAATAATTTAAACTTATACATAGATAAAAATAATGGATTAAATCAACATGCCTCATTATGGGTACTAATTAAATTGATAATTCCTTTTTTAGAAAACATTGTAAAATTTTTATAGAAAATCACTATTTTATTTTTTCTGATAAATGACTTTTCATCAATATGATAACATTTTTTTTTCTATTATATTGTAAAAATATTAATTATTATAGGATATGTTGTGTATGGGGTAATTTTAGAGACCAATTATTTAGTGAAAATATACCAAGATGTGTCGGTTTTTTGGAGTTATATCAACTGATTTTCGGGTAATGGGATGCCTTGGAAATGATTTTTGGATAATATAAGGGCTTGTGATATTCATTAGAGAAATTAATTTAAGGAAATAACTATAATAATTTCTTTAAATGATTGATTTATTATCCAATATTTGATATGATTATAATATTAAAACTCCATTAATTATATTGCTTTGGGTTCATGGAATTTTATTATGGGAGATTGTTTCAGGTATCTAGTTCTGAAATGAACTATGATCATAAAATGATTAGTTGAAAGAAAATTTTCCATAAAAATATTATCTATGCTAGATCTTGAAAGATTTTTCGTTAGAATAGTGGAGGTAGATTCAAAAGGGATATTTTTCATGAAATTTAAATTATCATGATTATTTTTAATTTATTGAATGTTTGTGAACAATTAATTTAAATTTTTTTTTAAAGTGACTCATAATATTTGGATTAAATTGAATTAGAGTCTATAATTTTTTGTATAATTAAATTTAAAAAGTAATCCATGGACCAATTTAATGTTATTTGAAGGATTATTCCATGTCCATATCATTTGTGAAAATAATATTTTTAACAAATTTTAGAGATTGTTTTCAGATTAATATGGTAAATATTTATTTTATTTTATTTATTACAAATGGTGTATAATTTGAGGGTGAAAAAAAGTTAACAGTAAATATCTCATTTTAAACAACCACCATATAAAGTTTAATAATTTTTTGATATGGTGGTTATGAAAATTAACCGTTGTTTTTTCCATATCTGATGACACATGAAGATTTTATTACAAAACAATATGGGTGGTAATGTCCCAATTTAGTTGGGGATTTCTAATACTTATCTTAAAATCTACAAGTGTCATTATTTCATGTTATCACTTTATATCCAAAGGAAAAATTATTTTTTTAATATTTCAAGTGTTTAGATCCAACATAATACCCCACAAATATAAATCTCACTCATTTTACCACACTGATCACATTGTTACAATTTTAAAGTTCATATAAACATATTTAATAATAGTTTTGGATATTTTAAATTTTTGGGCCCTTAATAAATTATGGACCTAATATATGAGTTTCTGAAGTGTTTGTAGTTATTGGACCATGTTATAATATCTCTAGGGATACAGAAAATATAGTTTTACCTTTTGAAAAAAAGATAGACTATCATTGTCCCAATCATCATAATTTGACTAAATCTGACTATGTTTGAACAAAGTTTATTATATTAGATCATTATTAGTCATATTGAAAATGATTTGTATTTTTCTAGATTTAATATTGTTTGATTACATTTATAATATTTTGATAATGTGAATTTTCATTAATCAGTTATTATTATGTTTCTCTATATTCAAATAGTTTTAACAATATTTTACCAAAAAACATATGATGTTCTAGTTTGAAATATATAGGAATGAAAAAATGTTTTTAAATTACATGTTATGTTTATATTTCTTATTGGTGATGTATGATAATTAAAATTAGTTAAGTGATCCAATATTATCAAATATATCAAAAAACATAATTTAACATTTAGGAGGTCCTCAAAGAATGAATAGAATATGGAGGATGTTATGAGATAATTAAATTTGGATTTCCATATATGGTTGAGTTATTGAGTTGAGAGACACTAACACGATGTTAATGAAAATGGAATAATTATTATGGGTATCTCATAGATGATGTATAAAATTTCAGGAAATCATTGGTTATATATTTTCTAAAAATAGGTAAACTCATTTTTTAGCCTTAGTAATTAATTATTAACCCCAAGGATATAAGGTTTATAACGATCCATAATTTTTTTAAAGGAATTTTATTTATTATATAATTGTGTTGTATATAGTAAGATAATATTATATAAATCACTTGTAACAGATAATAAAACCAAAAACATTTTATTGTATTAATTTCAAAATTAAATTTAGAGAATAAATATATCTGTCAAAATTGAATATATTTCTTTTGGATAAAAATTAAATATAAGATAACTATAATTTGAAAATTTTGATATGATTAATCCCCTTGAAAAATAGAATTCATGAATTACACTATAAAAATAACGAAGAATATAAGTAATTCAAAATTTATGTTATGATTGAAAATATATATAAGCTTGAGGATAAATATAAGTTAATTAATAACTATTTAAATATGAGGTATTTATAGAATCAAAGAAACCTATATGAATATTTATAATCTAAACATTGGAATTGTAACATGACCTTGAGGAACAGAAACTATATTGTTACGATTATATCCTTGCTTGTGGAAGAAAAAAATAATATTTATTTATCTTATAAAATGAAATGATAACATATTTATACCATGATAAAATTAGATAATTTTTTTAGAAATGATTAAATAAGTGCTTTTTTTTTAAAATTATTTTATTTATTTTAATATATATTGAAATAAAATGAATTTAAAGAAGATTAATTTTCCTAAAATGGTTTTAAAAAACAGTATTAGGTTCCACTATAATGATAATATAGTTTATAGAGACAATAATTAATTTTCAAATGGATTAAAAATTGATTATAATGTTATAGTTGGTATTTTATAAATAAATATATATTTTTATTAATATATATTTACTCATATTAAAAAAATTATCTATCATGAAATATATTTAATTTTTGAAATTATAACATCAAAAAATAATTATGTATTTTTCTAAAATAGGAGAATATTTGTGGAATAGTGAATTACACAATAAATATTCAACATTATAGTCTAAATAAATGAATTTATGATCCATGGAAGACATAAAAATATATTATTTTGAAAAAAATGGAACCAAATTTTTTATATTAATATAGTATTCTTTAGTTTTTGATTTCTTGAGCCAAAATAATAAATTAATGATTTTAATATTCAAAAACACACTTCTCAACTCTGTATAAATACTACCTCTTCTCCTAAAAAATAATAAGCATTGGAGATTTAAAATTTTCTATCCAATTATCTTCCTCACCCTCTCCTCAATTTCCATGAATTTTTTATCTCACTAAAAAGGAAAAACCAAGGTGCCTTTAGATGTATTTCAATAGATGACGTTAAAGATGTAATATTCTCAATATATCCCTCTTAAATTAAATCTTTCTTCGACCAAATCCACAAATACCCCACCCAAAATAATATAATGGATCTAATTTTATAAATACAATAAAATAATATTGAATCAATGGGATATATATCATCCATTCTATCCATATATCTCCTTATTCTAAGAAAGAAAATGATGTTCATCTGATGGTAGATTCTCCACCTCCATGAATAATGTACTTTTTTTCTCCATAACCTTCAAGGATAGTTAAATAAATATTATTATTATTAAATAATATGATAATAATATATTATAACTTATTTCATGATTCTAATATGTATTAATAACACATAAACTAAATAAAACAAATCCAGTTCATGATGTTCGGTAAAAGCACCAAAATAAGATGACTGTATTACGACAACATTTATTCTGATTGAGTAATTCCTATGTCCGAACACATAAGGATATTTGGAAAAAATATATTTTTTGGAAGGAATATAATATTATTTAATATCACTTTTGGAGTTATAGTCATATTTTACAAGATTTCCCATAATTATCAACAATTTTTTCGAGCTTGGAACCCCAAAATGAACTCCCTAGGAATAATTAAATTAATCATACTTTTTATTTGAAATGATTTTAAATGAATATAATTTTATTATATTAACCAAAATATAGATGTAAATTTTTTTTAAGTAATTATTTAATCTAATTTTATTATTAAATATGTTAAGATCAATTGTATTATGATTCTATATATAGGGTGACGGATCTCTTCGAACCACACCTTTTTATTTAAGATATAGATTTTCTCTCTATAACTGACATTATATCTATATTTTAATGTTATGTGACGAATAAAATATATGTTTATTTATCTTATATATATACATAGCTTATTTTCCCTTCCTTTAATGGGGTTAAAAAAAACCTTAAGTTCATTTTTAAAACACCTTCATTAAAATCAAACCTGATTATTGTGAATTTTTCTATCCCTTAACCCTTTAATGTAAAAATAATTTGATGTATTTATTGCAATCCATTATTTCTTAAAATAAAGGAATATTTTATGGAAAACCATTCTTCTTTACAACTATTTTTCAATGAAATTTCCATGTTCATTATTTCATTAAAAAACATAAATTGAATCCTTAAAACATAATTTTGAATGTACATTTTTATACACAATTCACTACCCATTATCATGATATTTTTTAAATGAACACAAAATTTAAAATTATACATATTTATTAAGATATTATTTTATATAATATTATTTCTTATTTATCTTTATAATTTTTATGAAACTCCCTTTTATTTTTATATGAGGAAAGACTATGTAGCCCATTTCCTTCTATGACTAAATCTTATGTTTATTCCTTATGTTTGATTTCCATTTTTGGAACAAATAAGATTTTACATGTTATAATAGTTTCACTAAAATAGTGATCTAATGTATAAGGTAATGTTTACGTATTGTGAGATGATATGTATGGGATTAGGGAGTAAACCTAATATATGATGTAACTATGTCTACCAAGTTATATTCCCTTGACAGTTAGTCTTTCCTTATTATTATATCATGATTATTTTAATTGATAAATTTATATGATGCCATGATATTATGATTATATGATGATTATTTTATTCATATATATGATTATTAATTATACATTTCTTTTTTGATATCATGGTATGCATTTTGACTCATATGTTATACTTTTATATCATGTTTAATCCCTACTAGGATTTAGAGATCATCCCTTATTATATATATTTTAAATAAGATAAGGTTTTAAGACCTCACTTATTAATAAAAAAGGAATGGACCTACTAAAATATGTTGACAGGGAACCCAATACATGTATCATATGCCGACAGGAATATGTGCTAGATAAGAACATGATCTAGTGGCCAAAACATGGTCAAGAAGAACCTATGGATCGTAGGACTAAAAAATTCCCCTCGTAAAGGAGTTGACTCAAAGGCCTCATAGTATAAAAGAATCCTAGAAAGAACTATACAGAAATATTTTCTCCACCTTCTTGAGAAACATCATTATTACTTCTAGTAAAGGATACTATGTTTCCCCTACATAAATCTTTGTCATATTTTTCTGACATAATGTGGGAAGAAAATCATCTTTTTTTAAATTATAGTGTGGTTCAGGATTAGACAATTAGTGTCATCGCACCAAATACTATTTCAATCCACCCACCTAAAAAATCTTATGACACCCAACTACAACCTTAACCAAATTCATAAAAACATCCAAATGAATCATAATGAAGAAATCCTCAAGGTCGGGTTCCCATCTACACCTCATTGGAATGAATAGAGATGTATTATTGTTGGGAAATGGTATACTCACCCCTCTTTCATGTTTATGACAACCCTGCTTTTTATTACAACTTAAACATGCTTTATTACATAAAACTTCACTTGATACAACAAAGAAGATTGAGAGGGTTAGTGTCTTTGGGGATTAGGATCATTACATAAAAACTTAAAACATGAAATGCAACAACATTATTGAAAACATCCTTTACAAGACCACTACATTCCCTCACACTTAGCATTGCATGGGATAACCTGAGGACATGCATAAGAAAAGGGTGCGCTATAAATCCCAGTAAGGGAGTACACATGTAATAACATAAGTAGTACAATACATGTTAGACAATATGCATATCAATAGAGCATAAAAGAAACATGAACATAAAGGCATGATAAATCATGATAATCATAACATGGAAATGTGGAAACAACACTTAACATGAATTTGCATGAGCCAAGGCTCATTGCACATAGAGCATGAGTAAACCCTAATTTCACATGAAGAACGAGTAAACCCTCATTTCACTTGAATTAGCATGAGTCAAAAATCATTTAACATGAGGTATCATGACACTATACTTTACCCAATGCATTGGAGCACTATAAGGGTGCACCCTTCTTAAACATTTCATTTCATGCATAAGTGTGCCACATGGATTTAAAAAACATAATCATTTATTCCACGATAAAGAAATGTAGAATTAATACATGAAACATTATAAACAATAAGTAAATCTGCATAAAGGTGAATACCCTTGATGGAGAAATGGGCATGGTATTCACTACACAATGGCATTGGCTTAGAAAATCGGTGCGATTTCGGCAGTGTAACGGTGTGACATAAGAATTCATAAAAATGGTTTGATGAGAGAGAAAGGGTGTATCATCATATTTACATGAAATTGACAGTAAGGGGTCATATAGATACATGTACAAACAATTTTAATGGAATTTAGATTCATGATACAAAAGTATTGCTTGAATGTAAAAGAAGAGAGAGAAGTTCCTTTCAGAATTTCGGCATAGTAACAGGTGTACATGGGAGGAATTTAATGAGAGAGAAAGGGGTCTAACACCATTCAAACAATAATAGGGAAGTATGGGGGAGGTGAAAAACCATACCCCAACATTCATAATTTAAATTAAAAGGTCAATACAACTTAAAAAAAAATGACAAAAATGAGAAAGGAAGAAAAAAACCTTACTTGGAAGTCTGCTTCCAAAGGCTAGAGAGAGGCTTGTGAGAGGCTTCTTAGGAGCTTCGGGCACCTTGGGAGGATTCTAGAGAGATTAGGTCAGAGTTTGGACGAACTCAAAAGGATTTTAGTGAGGAGGAATTGGGATCTTGGGTGGGTTTATATAGGAATGGTGAGAGAATTCTTTATTATTTAGGTTTGGGACCCCTTATATTAAACTAATCCAAACCACAAACCATCCCATGGTTTTTGACCATGGTTTTCGGAAAAGGAAAGATGAAAACAATAATTTACAAGTCCAAGGTCCGAACTTATTAAAATATTAAGGTTGGTTATGTGGAGGTGAGTCACACTCCCATGGAAATTAATTTAAAAAGGCAAAGTGTTGAATAAGTCTTGAGGGGATCATTAATGCTTTGAAAAGTAAGTCAAACATACCCAAAATCACTTTATTTTAATTTTAAAACATATATTGGCAGAACATAAGGATTATAGTATTTTATTACATCACCATTGGGTCATTATGATGTCATAAAACACAATATATATTTAAACGGTATTTAATTTTTACCCAAAAATTTGACTATCTCAGAAAATTATGAAAAATTCACCGTTGGATAATATCGACATCCTGATTACATAAATGACATTTATTTTATCAAAAAAAAATTTCTAAATATGTTAATTTTCACTTTTAAAATAAAAACCAGCATTTATTGAAAATTCACGGGTTTTGACAGAAATGGCTTTCAAACCTTAATATAACATTTTAATTGCATTCATAAATTTATAAGATCATTTATATTTAATTAATTTAATAAAAATATTATTATTTTATTAAAATATTATTTAATTCAAAAATCCCTTAATTTAATAAAATATATTTCTTAATTAAATAATAACAAAAGACACCATTTGTACTTTAAAAACTATTTACAATGTATCAAAAATGACTAGAAATTATATTCATTATTATATATAAAAATAATGTACATGAAAATAGTACTACTTATTTGTTACATAACCCCTTAAAATAGCTGCATAAGACCTAAGGGTAAGGTGTGCGATGGTGACAGACTCTTGGGGTGGCTCGGATAACATCGCTCGAGTGGTAATTTCAATCAACTTCCACTTTTCCCGTAGACGGTCACGTTCGAGCATGACATAATGAAGCTCAGCTTGGTCTTGGTCAAGGGCGAAGCCTAAGGATGCCACTGCTTTTCTAAGCTCCAACAAATGGGCTTCGTATGAGGCAATTCTACTGGATGAGGCCATCGCTTCCTTTGTCTGAGTAAAAATTGGGTTTGTTAAAAACTTATATTTATACTAATCATGTCATCATTGTTCAATGGCTATAAAAGTAACGGTCACAACTCTTATCATAAAACCAAAGAAGTTGACATCTTATAAAAACATTTTTTTATAATGATAAAATTAACTGGATCAAGAGGGATTTTCTGTTAATGAAACTTTGGGTCGTTACAATATTCCCCCCATAAGAAATTTCGCCCTCGAAATTTTCCTTTTCCCACACTAAAACAAATGTGGGTAACTCAGCTTCATCATATCCTCTAATTCCCAAGTTGCTTCTTCAAACTTGTGGTTTCTCCACAACACCTTGACGAGGGGCATCGTCTTATTTTGTTGAACTTTTTCTCTATGATATAATATCTTCACTGGTTGATCCTCATAAGAAAGATCATCTTCCAATTGTACCACCTCGGAAGAGAGTACAGGTGAAGGGTCCGGTATTTACTTCCTTAAGAGGGATACATGAAAGACATCATGCACCTTGGCCATAGTAGGTAGAAGTGCTAGTCGATAGGCCACAGCCCCAACACGATCAAGAATCTCAAAGGGGCTGATGTACCTTGGACTTAACTTCCCTTTCTTTCCAAACCTCATGACCTTCTTCCATGGAGATATGCATAAAAACACCATGTCTCCAACTTTAAACTCAAGGTCTCGTCGACGATTATCTTCATAACTCTTCTGTCGACTCTGGGCTGCCTTGATATGATGCTGAATAGTTCTCACCTTCTCCACCATTTCATCGACCATTTCTGGTCAAAGCAGCTTACGTTCACTGACCTCATCCCAACATGCCGGTGTTCTGCACCTTTTCCCATATAGGTCTTCATATGGTGCCATTTGGATGCTCGAGTGTAAACTGTTATTATAAGAGAACTCAACCAAAGGAATATGTTGATCCCATCCTCCTTTAAAGTCCATTTAGCATGATCTCAACATATACTCAAGTGTTTGGATAGTCCGCTCTGATTGGACATCAGTTTGAGGATGACAGACCGTACTGAACTTTAGTTCAGTATTCAGAGCATGTTGAAGACTCTTCCAAATCATAGAGGTGAATCTTGGATCTCGATCAGACACAATAGATAGTGGTACTCCATGCAACCTTACCACTTCCCAAATATATATCTGTGTTAGTTGATCCAATGATAAATCCTCTTGAATAGCAATGAAGTGTGCAGTCTTTGTAAGATGATCCACAACAACCCAGATTGCATGGTTGCCTTTAGATGTCCTCGGAAGTCCGGTGACAAATTCCATAGTGATGTTCTCCCATTTCCATTCTGTTATGGGCAATAGTTGCATCATCCCCTTATACTTCTTCCTCTCTGCCTTCACTTGCTGACACACCATGCACTTTGATGTATATTTGGCGATCTCCTTCTTCATATTATCCCACCAAAAGTTTTCTCAGAGATCTCGATACATCTTTGTGCTCCCTGGGTGAATAGAGAAATTTGAACTATGTGCATCATCCAAAAGTTCCTTCTTCAGCTCCGGACTTGATGGAACACATAGTCTTTTCCCAAACCACACAATTCCTTCTTCATTAATATTAAACTCCGAGGATTTCCCCTTTTTGATAGCTTCCACTTTTTCTTGAATTACCACATCATCCTTTTGAGTATCCTTTAACCTTTCCAAAAGATATGGTTGAGCAATCATTTGTGGAAGGATTGATTATGTTCCCTTCTTTAGGATTCTCACATCCATCATCATCAAGTCTAAGAAGATTGGATCCTTCTCAATTCTCATCATTGATAGAATCGCTAGATCCTTTCTACTTAGGGAATCTGCCACCTTGTTCGCTTTCCCAGGGTGGTAATGTATTGAACAGTCATAATCATTGATGAGATCTATCCATCTTCTCTGGCGCATATTAAGCTCTTTCTGTGTGAATATATATTTAAGACTCTTGTGGTCAGTATATATCTCACAATTCTCTCCATAGAGATAATGCTGCCAGATTTTCAAGGCAAAGATCACAACCTCCAACTCCAGATCATGTGTTGGATAGTTTCGCTCATGGATTTTCAACTGCCTTGAGGCATAGTATATCACTTTATCATTTTGCATCAGCACACAGCATAAGCCCTTCTTTGAAGCATCACTTATTACCACAAAAATCTCCCCACTTGTGGGTAAAGTGAGCACGGGTGCAGTGATAAGCCTCCTTTTCAACTCCTTGAAGCTTTCTTCGCATTAATCAATCCAAGAAAACTTTACTCCCTTTCGAGTTAGCTTGGTAAGAGGGTTGGAAAATCGTGAGAAATTTCTCACAAATCGTCGATAATATACAGCTAACCCCAAGAAGCTACGGATATCGGTTACCGATGTTGGCCTTGTCCATCCCTCAATTGCATATGTTTTGGAGGGATCCATAGATATCCCATTGCTTGTGATGATATGGACCAATAATGAGACCTCCTTCAACCATAACTCACACTTGTTGTACTTTTCATAGAGCTTATCCTTATGCAAAGTCTCCAGTACAGTTCTTAAATGCTCCTCATGGTCCTCCTTGGTTTTGGAGTATATTAGAATATCATTTATAAAGACTACCACAAATTTGACAATGTAATCTCTAAAGACTCTATTCATCAAGTCCGTGAATATTGCTGGAGCAATGGTGAGTCCTAAAGGAATTACTATGAATTCATAGTGCCTGTACATTGTACGAAAAGCAATCTTGGGGATATCTTCCTTCTTCACCCTTACTTGATAATATCCCGACCTCAAGTCCACCTTGGAGATGTATTGTGCTCCACGCAATTGATCGAACAAGTCATCTATTCATGGGAGTGGATACTTGTTCTTTATCATGATTTTGTTAAGTTCACGATAATCGATGAAAAGCCGCATTGACCCATCCTTCTTCTTGACGAAGAGGACTGGTGCACCCCGTGGTGAAGCACTTGGCCATATAAACCCTTCATCCAGATTCTCTTGTAGTTGTTTGTTTAGCTCTTCAAGCTCAACAACAGCCATTCTATATGGAGTCTTGGATATTGGTAGCACCCCAGGTATAAGTTCAATTGAGAACTCAACATCTCTTCTTGGAGGAAGACCAGGCAGTTCCTCGGGAAACACTTCAGCGAATTCCCTCACAATAGGCATTTCTTCAAGGATGGTTTCTTCCTTGGACTCAATCATCTGAGCCAGATACGTTTGCTCATAGGGTAGTAATATCCATGCTTGAGATGATGGAGCAATAGGATATTCATCTTCCTCCTGACACTTGTAAAGAATCAGGGGTTCGATTCTCCATATGGAGTGTGGTTTCCCTCTCCCGACAATTTATGTTGGCTCTATATAAGTAAAGCCAATCCATGCCAAGAATTGCATCCAATTCCACTAAAGGGAGTATGCCCAGGTTCACCGGGAAATTCAATCCATATATTATAATAGGGGAGGACTTATATTCATGAGATGCAATGATTTCCCCATTTTCCGTACTCACCTAGATATATACTTCCATGATTTGTGGTGATGCTGTGATTGTTCTACAGAACTTTAGAGATATAAAAGAATGCATAGAACCTGAATCAAAACTTATGTTCGCTATTCTTTAATGAATAACTAGTGTACCTATCGCCACTTTTTTTCGGGGTTCACTTCAGCAGAAGTGATGGCAAAAGATCTTCCTTGCTGTCTTGGAGGTTGTTGGTTGCCTCCGATAACCCTTGGATTATGGAACTGATTTTCAAAATGACCTGGTTCTTTGCATTTATAGCATTGAACAACGCGTTGAGGTTCGAACGGAGCAATCCTCTCTTCTGTCACAGCCGCGGGTCCTTCTTGTCGACTGTTAACAACTAGGTTCCCTTCTCTTCCACACCTGAAGCATTTTCTCGTCCCCTTAAGGCAATTTCCAAGGTGCTTCTTTCCGCACTTTTGGCAAGTGGGGTGCTGGAACTTCTTAGTGCCGTTGGATTTGTCCATTGGCCCACTAGTATTGAAGTCCACCTTACAATTCTTATCCCCATGATACCCCTGTATTTTCCCGATCTCCATTTCAACCTTGAGGGCACATCAGACAATTTCCTCATAGCTATTGAAGTCAGGGATCTCTAATGCTTTCCGCAAGCTAGGCTTCAGCCCACCAAAGAAGCGGTCAACCTTGCATTCAGGGGTAACGACAAAGCCAGAAGCGTATCGTACAAGACTTGTGAAGTCTTCCTCGTACGCTCCAACAGATTCCTCATCTTTTTTCTTGAGGGGAAAGGAAGTCCCTTTCCATCTTAAGCCAGAGGGTGCACGGAAAATATTTATCGAAAAACATCTTTCAAAATTCCTTCCATTCCAAAGCCTCGATCTCCTCCTCAGGCTTCGTATATTTGATAAACGTCCACCATTGATCATCTTCACCCTCCATACGATAAGCAGCTAGGAGAACCTTCTCTTGTTCAGAACATTGGAGAATGGAGAAGATCTTTTCAATGAAGTTGATCCATTGCTCAGCGATCATGGGATCAAATGATCCACTAAAAGTATGAGGCCTTTGTCTCATGAAGCTCTCGATTGTGACTTGTTATTTCTTATGGGGGGTTGAACGTTCCTCTTGACCCGTGTTTCTATTCAAAACATGAGTTAGCTGAGACATAAGCGTGACAAAGTTCGCGATTCCTGCTCCCATTGGATTGGGCATCTCGTTAGTACAATCATCACACTGATCTTCACAACGGTTGTTAGCTCGAGTCCTCCTATTACCGGCCATTGGCTAGAATAAAAGGAAAGTTAGGGGTAACATATAAAGGGTAATCCAAAGACAAAAGTTGATGACTTATAAATAAACTTTAATTTCTTTAACTCATGATTCTATAGGATTCAATCTAGGATTTTCATGATCTAATTTCTAACATATATTATTAGGGGCATTTTTCCCTTAATAAGGGTTCATACCAAGATTGTGAATTTATCAAAACACTTCCCCCGGGAGTGTCGTAACAAAGAGTTCAGCATGGCCTGTTTTCGTGCAATAGTTCCCGTTCGAGTCTAGCTCAAAGCAGTGTTTTCGTGTTTTAACCCTAGGATACATATGTGCCAGAGCTACCTCTACCTGCTCATATCCATACAGGGATGTATTTGTTTGATAATCCACTTACTTAGTATTTACCAAATCTTAGGGATGTTTTTATTATACTTATTCTTGTATCTAAGGCTTTACTAGGGTTTTCCTAATCCCAAAAATAACTAAACCTATCCTCTGATACCAACTATGACAACCCTTCTTTTTATTACAACTTAAACATGCTTTATTACAAAAAACTTCACTTGGTACAACAAAGAAGATCGAGAGGTTTACTGTATTTGGGGCTTAGGATCATTACATAAAAACTTAAAACATGAAATGCTACATCTTTATTGAAAACTTTCTTTACAAGACCACTACATTCCCTCGCACTTAGCATTGCATGGGATAACCTGAGGACATGCATAAGAAAAGGGTGAGCTATAAAGCCCAGTAAGATATTACACGTGGAATAACATGAGGAGTAAAATACATGTTAGACAATATGAATATCAATATATCATAAAATAAATATCAACATAAAGGCATGATAAATCATGATAATCATAACATGTAAATGTGGCAACAACACTTAACATGAATTAGCATGAGCCAAGGCTCATTGCACATGGATAATGAGTAAACCCTCATTGCACATGAAGCATGAGTAAACCCTAGTTTCACTTGAATTAGAATGAGTCAACACTCATTGCACATGATTTATCATGATACTATACTTTACCCAATGCATTGGAGTGCTATAAGGGTACACCCTTCTTAATCATTTCATTTCATGCATAAGTGTGCCATATGGATCATAAAACATGGATTCATAAAACATAATAATTTATTCCAAAATAAATAAATGTGGAATTCATACATGAAACTTTATAAACAATAAGTAAATGTGCATAAAGGTTAATACCCTTGATGGAGAAATGGGCATGGTATTCACTACACAATGGCATTGGCTTAGAAAATTGGTGCGATTTCGGCAGCGTAACGGCGTGACATAAGAATTCATAAAAATGGGTTGATGAGAGAGAAAGGGTGTCTAATCATATTTACATGAAATGGACAGTAAGGGGGTCATATAGATACATGTCCAAACAATTTTAATGGAAGTTAGATTCAAGATACAAAAGTATTGATTGAATGTAAAAGAAGAGAGAGAAGTTCCTTTCGGAATTTCGGCATAGTAACGGGTGTACATGGGAGGCATTTAATGAGAGAGAAAGGGGTATCCCATAATTCAAACAATAAGATGTTAGTATGGGGGAGGTGAGAAACCATACCCCAACATTCATAATTGAAATTAAAAGGGCAATACAACTTAAAGAATATTGAAAAAAATGAGAAAGGAAGAAAAAACCCTTACTTGGAAGTGTGCTTCCAAAGGCTAGAGTGAGGATTGGGAGAGGCTTCTTGGGAGATTGGGGCACCTTGGGAGGATTATAGAGAGAGTATGGTAGATTTTTGACGAACTCCAAAGGATTTTAGTGAGGAGGAAGTGGGAGCTTGGGTGGGTTTATATAGGAAAGGTGAGAGAATTCTTTATTATTTAGGTTTGGGACCCCTTATATTAAACAAATCCAAACCACAAACCATACCATGGTTTTTTCCCATGGTTTCTGGAAAAGGAAAGAGGAAAAAAATATTTTACAAGGAAAAGGTCCTAACTTATTAAAATAATAAGGTTGCTTATGTGGAGGTGAGTCACACTCCCATGGAAATTAATTTAAAAAGGCAAAGTGTTGAATAAGTCTTGAGGGGTTCATTAATGCTTTGAAAAGTAATTCAAAAAAACCCAAAATCACTTTATTTTAATGGTACAGCATATATTGTTCGAACATAAGGATTATAGTATTTTATTACATCACCATTTGGTCATTATGATGTCATAAAACACATTATATATTTAAACGGTATTTAATTTTTACCCAAAAATTTGACTATCTCAGAAAATTATGAAAAATTCACCTTTGGATAATTTCAACGTCCTGATTACAGAAATGGCATTTATTTTATCTAAAAAAATTCTAAATATGTTAATTTTCACTTTTAAAATAAAAACCAACATTTATCGAAAATTCACGGGTTTTGACAGAAATGGCTTTCAAACCTTAATATAACATTTTAATTGTATTCATAAATTTATAAGATCATTTATATTTAATTAATTTAATAAAAATATTATTATTTTATTAAAATTTTATTTAATTCAAAAATCCCTTAATTTAATAAAATATATTTCTTAATTAAATTATAATTAAAAACACATTTTGTACTTTAAAAACTATTTACAATGTATCAAAAATGACAAGAAATTATATTCATTATTATATACAAAAATAATGTACATGAACATAGTACTACTTATTTGTTACATAACCCTTTAAAACAACCGCATAAGACCTAAGGGTAAGGTGTGCGATGGTGACAGACTCTTGTGGTGGCTCGGATAACATTGCGTGAGTGGTAATTTAAATCATCTACCACTTTTCCCGTAGATGGTCACGTTCGAGCTTGACATAATGAAGCTCAGCTTGGGCTTGGTCAAGGGAGAGGCCCAAGGATGCCACCTCTTTTCCGAGCTCTAACAAATGGGCTTCATATGGGGCAATTCTACTGGATGAGGCCATCGCTTCCTTTGTTTGAGTAAAAATTGGGTTCGTTAAAGCCTTATATTTATACTAATCATGTGATCACTGTTCAACGACAATAAAGGTAACGGTCACAACTCTTATCATAAAACCAAAGAATTTGACATCTTATAAAAACATTTTTTTATAAAGAGACAATTAACTAGATCAAGAGGGATTTTCCATTAATGAAACTTTGGGTCATTACAATGTTTGTGTACTCTAAAGAACTTACATGAAGTGTTTTATAGGATTCCCAATATTCCATGAATATTCTGAACTCATCATGACACCGGGGACTCAATAGTGTCCTAGATGAACAAGATCTAAAGGCTCACAACCTGAAGGCCCAAGGGATTTGGAACCTAAAATTGACCTCCATGTGTAATCCCAAATAGTCACCACCCTCCTAAAAATTCATCTATATTGAGGAAAATCCACTATTTATACCTTGAGACAAATCTCAAATCCCACACCATTAACAAAACCTAAAGACACAGTAATCACCACCACCCATCCCAATTGTGTAGAAGTCAAACCACCAATACCTCAAAGCTACGTTGTCGTTACTTCCAGATTCCACATATAAATCCACCTTCCCTATCACTAAACAGTGCCAAACCACACTGACATCACCACCACATAATTGTTTCTTCCCCCATTAACTAATTATAAAATGATTATTTCACCCCCATATATTATGATATAATTAGATGAGGTGCCATTAACAATATTCAGGTCGTAAGCATAATATCTAAAAACAATCGAAGTGTGGAAACCAAAATTCAATGAGGGAAGTTGAAGCACCAAACCATGATCGAGATGAATAAGAAAATAAATAAATGAGATCACTAATATTAGGACATATAAATGAAGAGTATAGATTATTGAGGAGTGGGAGAACCGTTGATGCCAACAAGATGTGTAGGAACAAGAATCACCCCCAATATGATTTCATAGAGAAACCCTAGGTACCAAGGGAATGAGATCCATAGTCCCAGAGAAAATTATATAGACCACACCTTTTGTTTATGTATATCCTAAGTTATCTGTATATACTATAGAATCTCAATAGGATATAATATCTCATTGTGGAGGATAAATTAATGTTTTTGTTTTTTAGTTTCACTTTGATGTATTATGTACATTGTATTCCCAAGACACAAGCCTCTCAATCATGAAGTCGCTCTTATTGGATATTGATGATAAGAATCATACAATGATATGTGTAAGAGATTTGGGAAACAACAATTGGTATAAAATAGAAGGTAAAGTTATTTTATTGGATTATGACTAAAATAATTTATTGATAACCCTAGTGATAAGTGAATGTATAGGAAATCATCCAAAATTATTGGTAAATTATAAATAGACTTGTTTCTACAAAATTTCATATCTATCAATATGATGTAAGTGGATGTGGATTTGGAAATGATATACCATCCCAAAAAGGATCCTTAGGTATTAGTTAAACCTTAACCTGGTGAACAACAAAGTGTTCTTGTTTCACAAATGGTTTAGCACTCCTACAGGATATCCATTAGTAAATTTAGAAACTATTTGTGAACCAATATGAAGGGAAATAATAGATTCATTTATTAGAAAACATAATAAGAAATTTTCCATGTATAACACACATTAAACCCAAGCTAATTATAAGTTAGTATAGACATTTAATTTATAATTTATTATTTCTATGTTCATATTTCCCTTTTTATATACATCTTAGTTTAAATATTCTCATCCCAAATTTTTTTATTATAGTTATTTGTGTGGAGTAGGAGGAACCTCTACACAAACTAATGTGACACGTAGTGTGATGATTTAACTAATAAATTACTAACCTTACGGGATTCGGATCTGAGCACATTATGGTTGTACAAGTCGAACAGACTAATGTTATGAATAATAATATGAATCGTGTGGAACTCTATCCTTATCCAAATAAAGAGAAAGTTAATGTTGAGTCATTTAAATGAAAAATAACCCAATACATTATTAGATATTATGATACCCTCATCATAGAATAATAGACTAACAAAATTTATATGATAATATTTGTCCTTAAATTATTGGATTAGCAGAAATTCATGCTAGTTGTTAATAATATGATGTAGGAAGATGATCAGTGGTGAACACTATTCAAGAACACCATGTCAAAAGGGTAAATTTATTCCATATAATTAGAAGGATTCAAGAAATATATTTCCTAAAAAATACTTTTTCCTGGACACTCCTTATTAATATTTAGGGGGATTAATCTAATTGAAGTAAAAGAAAGATGATTATATTAGGTTGTATTTGGTGAAAGTCACAAAGGTTTCATGGTATACCTCATAATTTTTCATTATCACAAAAGGTAATGTAAAACACTTCTTTAGGGGATTAATGTAAAATCTATAAAAATATTTAGTGATTCAATAAATTGAAAGATATTCATATATTATATATTTTAACATTATGGTTGATATGGAGAATAGTGACTCTCTATTGTCTCATGTGGATGGAGAAAAAATGTGTAGAATGATTTTTTATTTTAGACAATCATAAATTAAATCCCATTGAGGAATGAAAACCTAACATCCCATATTTCAAAAATGTTGGAAGAATCATCTCAAAATTTGACTCAAGGGAACTAGAATATTCTTCATGTGTGGAAAAGAATGTCACTATGCTGATTAATGATAAAGGGAGATAGGGAATCCTATTAATGTGATGAAATAAAATAATGCTTAGATAAAAACTAAGACTACTAACTAGAGTTTAATATAAAAGGAACCTTAAAATTATTCAAGACAATAATCGAAGCCAAGGGTTTTTTAGATATAATAATAGAGAACAAAATCATTTTCCTGGAGATAAATGAGTTTTATATATTATCACTACTTATTGGGTGCATACTAAAATGATGTGGGTATTGGTATGCTAGTTATTCATAAAATATTTGGAAAATTTTTATTTGATTCTATATCTAAATACTATTTCACATCATTAATTTTTAGTAGATATATTCCAACACCACCTCAAAACATGGAGGTTGAAATATCTATGAAAACAAAAAATAGAGAAAATATTGAATCTCCAGTATGTAACCCCCTCCTAATTCATGTTTTGTTGTCTGAAACTCCCATAAATTCTTCTAATACATTTTTTGGTAAATTTTATAATATATTGGGAATGTATTAGAAGTCCTTATATAAATCCAACATCACTTATTATGAGGGGGAGATCACTCTTCACATCCCAAGTTATCCTCCAATTATATAAAAGTATAATGAGGGGGATAAATTTCTTTTTTAAATCGTATTCTCAATAATTTATATTTTTTACTTATGATAATAAATATCAACCTAAAATTATTGAGAAAAATGAGACAATCATGCATAAATATATACCCATATTTAGAAATTTTACTAATGTATTTCATGATGAGTTTACTGGATATCCATCAAAGAAATAGGTTGAGTTCTAAATTGAACTTATACCTACATATCTTCCTATATAATATAAACCATTGAGTTAGAAGAAATAAAAAAAAGTCATAAGATATTCTTGAAAAGGGTTTTCTATTCCGATGTGCTTCACTGTGGGGTGTGTTATTCCCATCTATAATGAAGAATAATGGGTCAATTTTCCACTACATTGATTATCATGAATTCAAAATAAATCATAATAAAGAAAATATATCCCCATTAATGGATGGTTGACTTATTCTATTAACTAGGTAGGCCCCTATATATATCTAAGGTGGACCTTTATCTAGGATATCACCAATTAAATTTACAAAGGGTTATATCCCAACACTTCCTTTTGGAAATATTATGGACACTATGAGATAATATTGATGCCCTTTGGACTCACTAATTCTCCATAAATATTCTGACACATAATGAATTGATCCATTAGATATTACATTGTAAAAAAATTGGTAGTATTTATAGATGATATTATAATATACACCAAGCGAAAGGAGGAGAAGGAGGAGAATTTTAATAATATAATAAAGAGTTTTTAATGGATAAGCTAGATGGAAAGAATAATAAATGGTAGTTTTGGATGGAGGTTTCACCATTATTAGGACATGTTATTGAGAAAAATGGATATAAATAAACACCTCTCAGATAAATTCAACAGATAAGTGGACCTAATTAGAATCTATAATGGAGATCCATTGATTCTTTAGACTATATGGGTATTAATAATGATTTTTTATAATATTATCATGATTCTAAAACAAGATAAACAAGACGGAATAGAATGTATTAATGTTTTTTCACCATGAATTTTGAAGAGGGATTCAAGGAATTAAAAAGATGGTTATCACTACACCATTACTCACACTGTCCTCAAGTGGAGAACTTTTTATGGTATATAGTGATTCTTCAAAGAAGGGACTATGCTATGGTTTGTTTCAAAATGAAAATTTCAGAGCCTACACCTGAAGGATGTTGAATTTTCATGAGTATAAGTATATAACATATTATCTAGAGTTAGTTTTAAGGATATTTATATTTTATATTTGGTGGAACTATCCTTATGAAGAGAAATGTGAAATATATACAGATCATAAGAGTATCAAATATATATTCACATATAAAGACCTTAATATGAACCAAAAAACAGGTTAGATATAATATATTATTACGACTACTCGATCCATAACCATACATGGAAGGTAAAAAAATTGGAAGATGGTCTATGTAAAAAAAGGTACTACATCCTTATCAATGATGAGAATTTTAAAGGGTCATATCACCTTAGACATAAAGATTATATACACAGAAGACATAAAGGTTGAAACATAATCATTAATTTCTCAAATGATTTCTCAACCATACCTTCTAGAGAAGGTAAAATATTCCCAATGAGATGATGTGTAAATAATGTCAAAAGCGGAAGTTATTGGAAAATGGAAATCCTCAAATTTAAAAAATGATGATTAAGGATTTGAATGATTTGGGTCATGATTATGTATAATAATCCATATTAGTGGGAAAATATGAATTATTTGATCAATGGATATACATAAAATTTATTATTTTATCATCAAGTGATGGTTGAAAGGTAAAATTCTAATGGGATAATGCATCCATAACCAATAACCAAAAGGAAATGAAAGAAAATCACTTTCAATTTTTCTATAGGTCATCCAAATAAATCCAATGTAAATATTTTTTTATGAATTCTAGTGGATAATTTAAAAAATACTACTCAATTCACTAAAATATAAGGATACTTTTCAATCAGTAAACCTTCACGGATATACATAAGGGAAGTGCTGAGTCTGTGCAGAACAACACAATAAATTATTTTTGACCAAGAATGATATTTACCTCCATGTTTTAGTAGAGTTTCCAATATTCTATTAAACATTACTTGAAAATTAGTATGAATTATCACCCCCAAAATAATGTCTAGAATTATTTAACTACAAAAATACATGAGGAAATATTGAGATCATGCTTAATGGACTTCAATGGAGGATTGGATCACCATCTTAAACTAGTCAAGTTCTGATAAAATTTTAGATTTCACTCAAACATCCAAATAACTCCATATTAATCCCTTTATAAGAATATATGTTTAACATCTATGTGTTGGGATATATTTAGTGAATGAAATATACTAGTCTAGAAAGTGGTCAAGGAAATATTAGAAAATGTTATGAAAATTTAGCCAGAAATCAAGGCATTTTAGTTTCAATAAAATAGCTATTATGGTATCCTTTAGAGAGAACAGAAGTATTGTATTGAAGGTAAAGTGTTCCACTTAATATATAAATAGATAAGAGTCATGATATTTTGGAAAATGGTAATGATAAGTCCTAGTAACATTGCCCCTTTTGGTATTCTTGATCACATCAGAGATATGGACTATCGGTGACCTCTACCACCATCCTTATCTCAAGTACATTATGTGTTAAATGTATCCTTACTGAAGGTTTGAATACTCAATCCATCACAAGTACCCACTTCATAGGTAGTATAGTTTTAAAATAATCTATCTTATAGGTAGTAGTAGGTGAAGAACATGGATTGTATAGAAAATGTTCTACATAGTATGACAACACACCTTTACAAAGTACTATGAAAGAACCATATGTATTAGATGTCGACATGGGATGTGAAGGAAGACATGAAGTAGAAGAACCATCACTTCTTTCACCTTAACAAGTAAGATGGTATTTCATGGGTGAAGTTTATTATGGGGGATAATGTAATGTCATGTATATTATGAATGAAATTTCTCATATGACATAATTATTTAATATTTATTAATGTAATATTATATAAAAAACATGAAAACATAATAAAAATAAATAAATATTATATGAATTTGATTATAAATTTAGAAAATTAATATAGTCATAAGAATAGAAAATATTATAGTGGTAAAAACATTATAAACTAAGATAACAAAAATATAGAAATTTTGATCTTCTCGGTCATCCAAAATAATCACACTCATGAAAAAAAATTACATATAAAGAAGAATATATATAATGAAAAACTCATTTATAAATTTAAAATATATTTAACCATGACAGAGAATATAATTGAATGAGGAATGAAGTAAATATTGGGTATTTATTATATGTATGGAAAACAGATGACCATTACAAATCTGGTTGTGGGAATAGTAATAAAAAATTTATGAATAGTAACATGATTGTTATAATAGTATAATCACTTATGTATCTATAAAATGGTAATTAGTTATCTTAAAAAATGGAAATATATCATATTTATATCATGATAAAATTATATAAAATTTTAAAAATTTATAAAAATAAAATATTTGTATTTTTGTAAAACATAACTGTTTATTTTTATTTTCATAACAAATATAATGGTATAAAATCACATATATTTTCAGAAAATTATTTTACAAAATAATATTAACCTACATTATAATGATGATATAATTTAATGATAACACAATTAATTTTTCAAAGGTTCAGAAAATTGACCATAATATTGAAATTGGTATTTCTCAAATTAATAATGATTTTAATTAAATACTATAGTTCACATATATAGAAAAAAATTATAAAAAATTATTTTTTTAGTCTACATTTCAAAAAATGGTTAGGGTGAAATTTCTAAATTTTTCTAAAATATATGAATTTTGTGAATAGTAAAATACGATACGAAATGATATTTAATATTATAAGCTAGACACATGAATTTATAGTTCATTGATTATGTATAAAATAATTAGTTATAAATCACATGCATTATTTACTATATATAGTAACATTAATAACCACTATTTCACATCTTGAAAATAAATAAAAAACAAGTGATTATAATATTCAAAAACACACCTTTTCTCCCCTTATCAATACCACCCACAACACCCATTCTCCTCACACCCTATTACCATTTTAAATTTAGTTATTTATTTAAAATTATCTCCACAACCTATCTTATATTTGAAATAGGTCTCATATTACCAAAATTAAAAACCAAAGTCCTTTTTGTAGTATTTCAATAGAGGATATTGAAGAGGTAATATTCTAAATCTACCCTATTTAAATTTCAGTTTTTATTCTAACTACTCGACACATCCCCATAAAATATAAAATAATGAATAAATTAATATAAATTATAATGTAATATTATATTTTTAATAGAATATCAATTATCCAAACTCTTCTATTATCTTCTAGTCCTAAAAATGAAATTGTTGTTTATATTATAGTGAATTTAATGCCTCTAGGAAAAACGTACATATTTTTTATATTCCACCCTCAAAGATGGTTATCAAAATATTATAATTATATATTAAGATAATATATATTAAATCTTATTTAATTATTTTGGTATTTATTAATAATAGTTTAATTAAATAAAGAAAATTTATTTCATGTTGGTCGGTAAAACCTCCAAAATGAACTAACTGTTTACTGGTAATATTTATACTAAATTAATAATCCATATATAAGAACAAAAACCGATATTTGGGATAATTTTTATTTGTTTAAGGTGGTTATATAATTTTATTTCACTTTTTAGAGTTATATTTCCATTATAAAAGAACTCAAATAATTATACACAGGTGATATGACCATGGACCCCTAAAACGAACACTCTGAGGACACCAAAATTAAACATCATATCTCATTGAAATTGTTGTATATGGAGATAACAAAACTAAGGTAAATAAAATATAGACCAAAAATTATGTGAATTATTTATTTAATGAATTTAATTTTTTTATTCAATTTATTAAGAGAAAGTGCAGAATGATTCTAGACAATGTTAAGGGATCACACAAAACCACTCTATTTTTTATATTATAAACTTCTTGACTATGACTCATTTTATCTTTATATTTGATGTTACATAATTATTACAAATTATTCATAAATTTAACTTACATATATAATAATACCATTCTTATTTTCTATTATGGGGTTATACATACCTTATGTTCATTTCTCAAATTCCTTCACTAAATCAAACTCGATTAAGTGAACATTTTATTTCTCTTAATCCTATTATTTATGAATATAATAAAGTCTATATTAAAATTTATTATTTCATTAAATAAGGTATTTTTTTGGATAACCATTCGGGTTTAACTATGGCCTTTAAATAAAATTCCATGATCATTCTTTCTTTGAAAATCTTAATGGGTTCCTTAAAATACCATTTTGAAAGTTCATTTTTATACAGAAATATCTATCATTTATAATAATGTTTTTTTAAAACAAAATTTGATCACTATTATTATTTATTCATATATGAACTTCCAAACATATTTAATTCCTAATTTTATTTGTAATCATTATGAAATACTATTTTATTGTTATATGATGTAATATTATGCATCCAATTTTTTCATGGGTAATTCTTATGTTTATTCCTTATGTTTGATTTCCATTTATGGAACACAAAATAATGTACATGTTATGATTATTGTTCATAGTTATTAATCCAATTAATTTTGTAATGTCTATGTCTCAGGAGGTGGTATATATGAGATTATGGATTAAACATAATCCATAATGAGACTTTTTCCACCATCTTATTTTGTCTTCGGGGTTAGCCTTAACATATAATATTTTCATGTTTAATATTATATCAAAATTCTATTAATTCCATGATATTATGATTCTTATTCTCTTTATCTTATTCTTTTTTATTATTATTCATGATCCTTTCCTTTTATAATATCATGTTGTGCCTTTTGAATCATATATTATGCTTCTTCATCATGTGTATTCCCTAAATTAGATTTACATATCCCCCCTATATTTTTAAATTAAATAGTTTATTATTGGTATTTTTAGGATCTAAAAGGGACTTATGATCTCATTAAGGAGGACAAAATAATTTTATTGTTTTTTTTTCACTTTGATGCAATATATAAATTGTATTATGAAGACACAATGCCTCTCGAACCTTGGGATATGTTTAATGGATATTAATTTTCAAAATCATGTAATTTTATGTGTAAAATTATTAGGCCTATATAGAATTACTTTTTTACTTTTAATACATCATTGATAATGACTTGGTGACTTGATTATCACTGAGACTCATTCAAAGAATTAATGAATTTTATGGTATGATAATTATGTTCACATTGATGTAAAGAGATTATTTGGGAGATTTGTCGCTTGGGATTATAGTTTTTATATAGGGTTAGGTTATTACCTTAATTTAGGGGTTATTTGAAAAACATTATATCTATATATTATTAATTTAGTGAGATTAAATATAAATGAAAACCACTTGATTTTATGATTTTTCAAGACCCAGACATTGGGATGTGAATTCCATGTTAAATTTACTTGGGTTGGGTAATAATATTATTGGTCTATAGATATTAACGTAAGGTGGTGATAAATAATATTACCGAATATATTAAAATTTACCATCCATCCCTATGACAAAGTAATTTGTGGTACTCTATTTATTGGTGTATGGATTAATATTTTCTTCTTAAATATAACACTTATTGGTGTGTAATCATCCACTTATTAACATATTAGGATTCATTTATCATTGATCTCCTTTATGGTTGGTTTTTGATAGACTAGTTGGGATCTCACAAATGATGATACACCAATGTTGTATGATCCTTTTCTTCACAGTGAAAAATTATTTATAATAATGATGTGGTATAATAAGAAAAAAATTAGTGAATTTTAGTTATAATATAAACATTATTACTTGAAAAGTTCTTTGATTATGAAGAAAGATTAGATAATACTTGATAGACAAATAATTGGATAGGTTTGTGTTGTTAATACATTGATTATAAATTTTCCCTCACATGATTCAATTAATGGGAATCATTTTTTACTATAAATTTTAAAGAACATTGGATAACCATATTTTCTATTTAAAAACACCCTTAGATGGGAAAATATATGGTGATCAAATTTTATGAAACAACTATTCCACAACTCAAAAAACCCTATAAAATGTTGCACATGTGTCACATAGGTTTTCATTGAAGGAGTACTGTTTTAAGGTGATTTTTGCATTGTTTTCAGGTTTTGTTTATTAAATAAAGAAAATATTTATGTCTTAATGCAAGTAAAAGGGTTCCTAATATTAGTTCTGAAAATTTTTTATAACCATGGATATTCCCAACATTTTTCTATAAAATCATATTTTTTGCAATTTAACCCTCCTAGCCTCACTCTATAGTCAAATGAAACCTTAACCAATTACCCTCAGTGGGTGTTATTTTTTTAAAAAGAGAAATTAAATAAAAACTATTATCCTTGGAATTCAATATTAATTTGACTAAATACCTTTTAACACCTCTTAATAAATCCATGAATCCATCCACTATATGAGAAATAAAGTAGGTCTATAGGGGTTATTTAATGAAACCTATAATGATTTAAGAATAATTCAAGTAATATGATCATTGGAAACCTCTTATTTCCTAAATCTATCAAAATATTTCAATAAGATCTTCTAAATTAAAATTTATCAATTGAAAATAATAAATCAATAACATATCAGGGTTAATTCTTTATGGATCGATCATAATGGTCTAGTGTCCATCACTAGAAGAATTACAATATTAAAACAAAAATATATATTTCTTTCAATGTAGATCCAAACTAACACCACACAATTTAATGTGAGACTCACATCCTTTTGTAGTTAAAGAATAATACTCAAGAACGCCTTTTGATAATGGAATCATCTTTGTGTGATATGTTAGTTTTTGTCTTTATAAATTCTAAGCACAAAACCTTCCTTATGCTAGAAATTATGTCAATTACACCTATTCCAAGTGGAATCCTCCATTTATTTAGTGGAAAGACCTCTGTATTATATAATTAATTTCATGTGTATAATCAAAGGGATCCTGACTACTTTGATGTCATTTTCCCTAAATATTATCTTACATTCTCATAATTATCATCTTATTCCTATAATGGATGACCACTACATGGACAAGTTGGAGTGGATTTATCGATTTCAAATCTCTTATTTAATTGAAATTTATTTTTATATTCTGTATTATTTATTCTATGAATTTTGAAAATTATGTTTCTCACAACATTACTGGGTATCCCAGGGTATGGAATCTGAATCACCAAATTGTTTTAAAGTGAAAAAATTGTCACACACCTAAATAGTAGAAAAAATATATTTTTATCACCTTTCTAAATTTCACAAACTCTAGTATGCTATATACCATATTACTTTAGAAAGAAAATGTCACATATCATTTTATCATGATTTAGAAAAGTCCAATCATATTTCATATCCCACTATTACTCTATAATATCTTATATATCAGCCTTATCCATAGAAAAAATACAATGTACCATCCCAAATGATCAAAAAACTTCTATAAATGATCATCTTATATTATCTTCTCATCAATCGGAAAAAGAATGTATCATTTTTTCACCCTTTGAGCCTAAAAGAGTGAAAATTGTATGTATTAATTTAAACCCTGCAAATATATTACCTATAAAGTCTCCCTATGGGACTTCAAGAGGATTTCCCCAAACTCACATGGTCCCCTTGCCTCCACCCTTCTCTTCAGTTAGTCTCTTGACTTCTTTATGGCAATAGATCATGATGGTATCACTCTTTCATTGATTCTCTATCTTCTATAGGAGTTTCATTTGTTTTTATTTGTTTCATACTTTCATTGTTGGTTTAATCTTCACATGGTTCCTCTCTCAAGGGTATATTTTTCATTTTAATAGGTTTTTCCCTATAATTCCATCTTCTACACCCTTCTACTGTAATATGAATCATATTCCTTCTTCTCATTTCCTCTGGATCTCTCGTGTTTCCATAACCCTGGTATGGAAGTTCTTCTCTTGCGTAAATGGTACTTCTCGTCACTCAGCCATTGTCTCTAACCTCATGTAGTCAAAGTTTCCTTCTTCATCTTAATCTACCATTTTATCCTTTCACATCATAGAAAGACCCAATCTTAGTCTAATAGTATGGTGATCTAAACTATTTTTGATAGTGAAATTGGAGTGATGGTATGAATCATTGGCTGATCAGGTGTTAGTTTGGCATTTTCCGCTTTCTCATTATATATTTTATTTTGAGCCTTATGATTTTTCTTATCCCCTTAGTGATGATGTGATTTTCAAAGGTCTGGTTTTTGAGGAAATTGGTCTTTCATGCTCATCAACGGTGATGATTTCTGGAACGTTCTGATGGTTGAGTGACATAATATCATCAGTTATTATTCTTCCTATATTGTTTATTACTATTTTCCTCAATGCTAGTTGTTTTTTAGTGTATAAGGTGATGGTGATCTTGGGTACTATTTGTTTTGGATCCTCCTAGAATCCATGGAGGTATTCTCAAAATCTTCATTATTTTCCTATTCTAATGCTTCTCCCTAGGTTGTTCTGGTGTAGTGGTTCTGTTGGGGGATTTGCAATGTGAAATTTTTGCAGTCTCCCATCGTCAGTGCATCCTATATTGGTTTCTCCATATCCTATGGGTTTGGAATATGGTTCTTCTAGTGCATGGTGTTTTCTATAGTTTGATGACCTAAAGAGGCTAATACTGGATTCAGTTCAGGTGATAGATTTTCTCCACTCAATGTTTGATGTGGTTGGTTAATTAGTCATTGGATCCTTCATGTGATTTAAATTTCAGAAGCTGAAAATGTGGAGTGTGGTTTCATGATGTGTGGTAATCGTTTTTGGAATTTAAAATTATGAATGGTGACTACAGGTTGAGATTTGTAATCTGTTTTTGGTATGGGTGTGACTTGATGATGGAGTATGTTATGTATCTTCCCAGATACCATCAAAGAGGCTTTTCAATAAAATGAAATAAAAATAGATTGTGTTGGTTCACTATGGGACTTCACAAATTCCAAGTCTTCCATCATAATTATTTTAGGTATAATTCTATAGGATGGTACTTTGTTATTTTTCCCTTAATAATATAAATCATTCATATTTGACAACAAAATTGAGAAACAAAAACAATTATTAAATGATTTTTTCATATTAATTCAAAAAATGATCAAATCGGCTAAAACAGGATTATAAATACTATTTATAACTTAAATCTAGATTATTATTCCAAGATTCAATCCATTTATTCATAATTAAGGTGAATAAAATTTTAAATTCTATAAAACATTATATTTTTTTAAATTTTTTGGATTGATCACTCTACAATACTTGAATAATAACTTTTTTTTCATGTTTATAACGGTCCCAATTCATTATAATAAAAACTCATAGTATCCATATTGTAAAAAAATGGAATTTAGTGGAATTAAAATTATAAAAAGTTCCACCTTTATAAATACCTCTTATCTAAGATGATTCTTCCCATATACCTTTTCACACTTCCTTGATTATTGATATGTAAAATTTAGATATATCATCTTCCTTTTCCTCATAAAATTTCAAAATTTCTTAAACCATCATGTCCACTTTATCAATGAGAAGTAATTGGAATTTTCCCATCCATGTGTATTTAATGAATTTATTAGATGATTGTAGGTAAATCATGAATGAAATCATACCCTGAAAACATGTATTACCTAAGAAAAATTCTAATAATCTAGTCATAGAGTCAATGCTTGATCATCTATCCCCATGGTCTCTCTAATGCTTATATATTGAATAAGTCATGAAAAAATATTATTTTCTTACTTAATAAGACATTGAAATAAATTACAATATTAATTTTTTAATAAAGTTCATATATTATATCCGAAAATACTTATTACAAGATCTTTGAAGTGATAGTAAATCACAATGTATAGGTTACCTATGTTAATGTTAGTAATTGTAGTTTCCTTTTATTATAATTTTGATTCCACTTTATGAAATCCTCAATTCATGTAATGTGATGTTTTTGATTTGAAAAATATTGGTAATTTTAGTTGTATGATTGAAATATTGTATAGGAATGTTTGAAGCCTTCAAAATCAAAAAATTAGAATCGATGGAGGTAGTGGAATAAAATAGTATCTTTGGTGATACTAGTGTGCCACTGAAAGGCTAGTAGAGACCCACTAGTTAATCGATGTTGGTGGGAGAGGACCTACACTTATATAGGTCCCATCCTCAAATTAATTATAGTCCTCCATCCCATCAGTATTCTAGGAATATTTATTTCACCTTTAATGGAAAAATTGTATAATGGAAGTATCAACAAATACCAATTGGTGAGTGAACGACTAGCTAGTGAGGGCCACTAGATCATTGTTGGTTCCTAGATGGATTGTTAATTAAGGGACACCCCATATTTGTCCAATAATCTCATTTTTTATCTCTCTTCCATAGATCAACCACCATTATACATGAATAACCTCATAGTCAACCTTGTTAAAAATTCTATTATCTCTTTGTGTTCTTTTCAGTTCTCAATGTCTAAATCGATTCATTAGATTCAATGAGGAATGATTCATCCTTTCTTGTAGAAATCCTATTCTTATTCTAAATTTGGAAGTTGATCTAATTTATTTTTGCTTGATCTATAAATTCTATCATTATATAATGATGATTTATCTATCCATTTATTTATTGTAATTGGATATAGAAAATTATCAATGATTCATTTGAGTAGATATGGATCTACCATTAAGATAAATATTCATTTGGTTTTTTAAAAAAATTATAAGCCTATATTTCCTTCTCCTTCTTCAATATTATTCAATTATACCTTTTTTGATTAATTGGGATCAGTTTTAGTGATCCTTTTCATGTTAGATTGAACTAGATGGTACTTTATTGTGATTTGGGTATCAACACATTGAAAATAATTGTGTTTCACATTTACAAACTTGATAAAGGAAGTTCCTTACCATATATATCCATTATATAAGTTGTTTACTTGATATTTATTTCTTGTATATTCATGTGTATTTTGATACCATTGTTTTGTATTTATTCTATGTGAGTGTGTGTATCCCATGTGTTTGATATTTTTTAGTTGTTGGTGTGGGTATGGATTATGAGACTCATGATTGACATGATATTTTTTTCATATATGTGCAATAATATATTTTTGTATAAATTTATGGAATGTGGTGGATTTTTTCTAATATAAAGTGATTGGTGGACCATCATATATTTGTTACCCCTTAGAAGTAGGAGCATATGCGACATGCGATAATGGAGATAATAGACTAAGTCATAGGGAATGGATATGATAGCCTTGAATTATTTCCTAAGTCAGTAATGGGATATGGAAACCATGTGAATCAACCTTAAGTAGATATGGGGTAAGATGGCCTTATGGAATAACATGTGACAAAGATTGGGTTTGACAACATTGTTTCCTGGACTAAGGATTGTTGTCCATATGGATACACAGGGATATAAGTTAGTCTTATGGATAACCAATGATCAAGAACCCCATTATTAATTTCCAAATGACATGGAACCAAAAAAGGTGTGTTTGGGGTTTATGGGAGATGGGATAGTGCATGATTTCTTAATGCATTATTGATTTTCTATTTCTTTTGAATTTACATATTTTTAGGGTGTACACCACCTTTTCTTGTTAATATATGTTAAAGACACAATGGTGGAATCGCACTAGGTTAACACACACACTATATATAACGGTCTCAATGCACATTCACACATCATGATTAGGGTTATAGAGAGGGGAAATAGCCTAATAGTAAGTAGTTTGGGAGTTATAGTTTTTTGTTTGAAGAAGCTATTTTAATGGACTCAAAATAGATACCATATTTCTTTTGTTTATTTATTGTGTCATATGATTTTAAATTTTTCTGATATACCACATAGAGGGTCTTTGTACATCCTTATACTGTATGAACTGAATGAAATTGATATAGAATTATGATTTTCTTTTAGTTGCTGCTATACTATTGGGAATTTTAATTTTTATCATTCTGATTCTATTGTATGTCAAATAATAATGAGGTTATAGTCTCCCCACTACTCCATTTAGACCCTCACCACTAGTCAAAATCCTCTTGCTAATGGTGTTGTGTACATGAGGTCATGTTTCTCTTTGTCTTGGACCCAATTATTTAGATCATGTAATTATAAAATGGTAAAAAAAATATGGTTTTTATTTCTTTTTCTTCTTTGGATATGTTTGGGAACGTGGTCAGATGTAGATATATAATGTGGAATATGGGTATGTGAGTTAGTGTTTTTCCCAAAAATCCCATGTTTAACATACCTAATTAATATAAGTTATGGGACTTCCATTACATGTTGTGTACTTATAGATTCAAGGTAATTATAAGTTGGTTGTGTCATTTTATTTTATGAACTTTTGTTTGTGTAAATGAATCATGATTATGAATATAAGATAACATGACATAAAATCTAGTTACATGAAATAAATTATAGTTAATTTAATTAAATTTAATGATCTATACATCAGTGATATACTATGTCGTAATATAGATTACTAGAAATTGATCCTTCTTGTTTTTTTGTATATATATTACTGTGATTAACATGTAGGTATAAAGAACTAGACATGATCTATGGGTAGTACTAGGATGGTTATTCCATATCACTATGGGTATCCTCCAAGGATATATCCTTTATAGAAATCACTTTTGAGTCCCTGTAAACTATTTTAAGTAGTCATCTTAGGTTAACTATTATAGTCGTTTTAGGTCTATAATTTTCATTTTATATTTTTCACCTAAAAGTTTTATAATAGTACCACTTGGTGAATAAATACATAATTCTACCACAAGGTAGAATACCCCTATCCCACCTGTAGATGTACCATATGATGCAACTATTCGTGATTTTTTTGGATCGAGTGGTTTAGGTAGAAGAACAACTTTAGAATGGAGTCTTATTCATAGCTCTTATTTAATATAGAGGAGTTCCAAGAACAATGGTTGATTATAGAAAGGGATTATATCCCCATATTCCCCAATCCATCCAGAGAACTGGAGGCCCTTGAGATATAGATTACTAAAAAACATAATTATTGGTACATTCTATCTAGTGAGGACTCTTATGGAACAATGAGTAATGCTGGTTACCTTAATGCATCAGTGTCCCTCTGGGAGATAGTGGTTGTCATGATCTAGGTGGGTCGAAAATTAAGCTCTTAAATTTGTGAACTTCAAGGATGTTTTCATCGTGGATTTATTCCTAGACATGATGAAGTTGGATCACGCATATAATTTTATAGATATTTAGTAGGGGATGACGTGATTGTCTACATACTCTACTTGTTTCAAAGAGACTATTAAAATTACTAATTTTATAAATAGTAATGCATAATAAAATTATGAATAATTATGTGTCATCATTCGATTACATATGAAGCATTAGGTCCAGATATTTGACCTAAAAACTTATCCATTTGTTCATTATAAGGACTTTATGATCAAGAAATGTATGTAGGAGGATATATTTTATGGTCTTATTCAAGATCCTAGCAAATATTCTAGAGAAATTACAACTTCTATAGTGGTTTACTCTTTTAGTAGCAAGAATATGATGCATGATGAGTTTCATAAGGGTGGTGACAGATAATTAGAGTAGAGAAGTGTTTATTTAATCTTTTCTTTATGGGGTAAGCTTCCTAGTGCTTCAACTATGAGTATAGTGGGAAGTGTCACAAATGTTTCACAGGACATCAGAACAAGTTTAATCTGTGTGGATAGATAGAAAATATCTAGAACTTCTATTTGAGGGTGTTATGAGAAGTCACCCATTAGGGTGTGGGGAAGATATGAACTATAATATAGTTAATTATCAAGGGTCCTCAATATTAGGATTGAATCCCATATATTTTAAAAACCCATGAATGTTATGAACTTTAGTGATAGGATTATTAATCTATGACTAGATGAGTTTTTACAGTCGATAGGTCCGAGTAAAAATTTGATCATGACCATCAACTATTTTTGGTATGTCATCGATCACATAAATTATGCTATTTTGATTTTTTTATATAGGATCTACCAATTAATTTATATATTCTCCAATTATTATTAGGATTGATTTTCTATTCTTGTAATATTTTTGGGTGGTTATCTCTTATGAAACCCCTAGGGATGAAAGTGGATCATCTTCAGAGATTTCTATAATGTATCATAATATTTATATGAAAATCTATGGGATTTCATGATTCTTGAGATGACAAGATTTGAGGTAATTTTTTTCATAGACCAATTTTCTAGTGATTGAGAACCCATCGACCAAAATTTGAGATGAGTATCCTTTAACACACCTAAAAGAGATAAGTTTTTCTTACTGGTGAATGGGATGTTGGATCTTGAAAAAATAGAGTAGATCTAATTTAATTTTGATCTATTATAGTATAGATAAAAGTTATGGTTCTTTTGTAAAATATCCTAATTGATTTATCCTATTATCCTATAATAGTCGAACATTACAAATATGTCTTCTTAGATATAATCTTATGATTTTATATTGATTGAGTAATATATTTTAACAATGAACTCATGTTGGGGTGTAAATTTTATATACTCCTCCATATCACTTTATTGGAGGAGCTAAAAGAGACAAAGGTGTTTCTCGATGGTTTAGAAGAAAAGGGATTTATTATATAGGGAAAATCTACAAGGGGTTCTTAAGTGGTTTTTTAGAATATGGTAGAGGGAAGACTATAGTTTTGTGTGGACTACAGTTTTTTAAACAAGGTTACCATAAAGAAAAGATACCCATTGTATAAGATTGATGACTTGTATTATTAATTTTTGAGATGCCTGTTATTTTCAAAGATAATTATATGATTATTCTACAACTATAATAAGGTCAGAGAAGTTGATATTTCTAAAATAGCATTCAAGAGTAGATATAGATTGTATGATTACCTTTCTATACTATTCATGATGAAAAATGCACTAATAGTGATTAGGGATCACACTAACAAGATCTTCTATCGATATCTTGACTCATTCATTATGTTTTACATTGATGATATAATCATATATTCATAAACCTCATAGATTCATTCCAGACACTTGAAGATTTTGTTATGTATACTTGATGTGTGTTAGCTCTATGATAGTCTCTCAATGTTTCACTAATAGATCCTAGATGTATGTTTTCCTAGGCATGTGATCTTTAAGGTGTGATTTTGTATAGACCTAGATAAGGTAGAGGCTATGATATGTTGTTAAATACCTATAAATGTGTTTCTTGTTTGTATTTTCCATGGATTAATAGTATAATATTGTTTCTTCATTGAATATTAATCCTATATTGAATTTTTTATGACATGGCATACCAATAAGGGGTTAATGTTTGAATGGACTGATCAGTGCAAGGATAACTTCTTGGGGATGAAGTGCATTTTCATGAATAATTGGATATTGATCTTTCTAGAGCATAGGATTAGATATTTTATATTTTTCAACGACTCAGGTGTTGGTTTGCGATATGTTATAATATAGAGTGATTAGGTGGTGTCTTAGGATATAATCAGCTATAAGAACAATAGTGGGACTACTTGACACATGGCTTAGAGTTGAAAGTTGTGGTCTGTTATATTATGTATTGGCTCTATTATCAATTCAGTATAAGATTTTTCATATATAAAATGAAAATAACATATTTTATATATTATTTCAATGGGTCTTGAGTCACTCTTAGATCAACTGGGTAGATTATCTACATACATTAAATTTTAAAACGCTTTATTATCTATGGAATTTAAATATTTTATAATATTCTCTTAGTAGGAAAACATAGGAACTTGGAGAGAGGCCTATAGTGGTGGAATGTCAATTGATGATCTAGTCGTTCGATTGATTGGTTGATATATTAGATAAGTGAGGAGTAATGTCATATGTTCCCTTGGTTATCACATCAACATTGGTGGATCGGGTATAAGCCAACCAGGAGTCGGATCTAAAATGATTGGTAATGTGGGATGGTTATAGGTAAGATTCCAAATTCAATGACGATTCATATCTTTATAAAATATCATCATTAATTCATGTGATTTAATTATCATTTCTATGTGTTTTTTAAATGAAATTATGGAATAAAAATCTGTTTAATTTTTTTGATGATGTGTAACATCTGGATAATTTTAATATTATTAAGACTTTGATTATTTATTTAAATAAAATAAAAAGAAATAATGATAGTTAATTTAAATATTTTAAATTATTTGATATTACATTAAATAATTTCGTCATTCAAGCCATTGTGAAATTGACGGTTTTCAACCGTATGTTATTATATTTTAAATAAAGAAATAAAATTTAAAATTAAAATAATATTTTCAATTATAATTCATCAGAAAAAATTATTTTATTTAAAATAATATGTTATAAACTAGATATATTTATTTGACTTATGTTTTATACATCAAATCCAAAGTTTATTTGAAAAAATTATAAAATTATTTTAAAGAGAAAATAAATATATTTTCATAAAATAAAACTTTTCTAAAAACTAAAATGATTTTAAATATTCAATAATATTTTTATTAAGAAATAATATTTTAAGAGAATATTAATTTAAAATTTTAGAATGATCTATAAATATTTACATTTATAAAAATTTATTTACAAATACTTAAAACAAAACATAATAAACTTATGTTTTTATTAAAGGTAATATAACATAATTAAAAATTTTACAAGGTAATATCATTTGTTAAAATTAATATTTTGAATTATGATTATAATTATTTTAATAATAATGAAAATTATTCTTGTTTAATATAATTTTTTTTAAATAGAATTCTAATAAAATTTTAAGACAAAACAAGAATTTAATTTTAAAATTTTTAGAAATAAACTTTTTTATAAAAATTTGTGTGATTTCAAACCCAAGTGGGGTTCAATTTTAGAAATGTGGAGACCAGGCATTAGGGTATTAGGAATAATATACAAAGGGTGAGTGTGCTGAGGCCAAAATCAATCTAGATAGAGGAGTCATGCTGGTAAAGGAGTTTTGGTTGTGGGATAATGAATTCTAGTGAGGGTTAAATTCAAGCCTTAAGATTTTAGTTTCCAATGGAAGTGGACCGAGCTATGTCAAGGTGATATGAGCATTGTCAAAAAGTTTGAGTTTTAATTAGAGTTTTAGTTGTTGATGAGTATGGCGTGATGTTCTTCATCCTCGGATCTATGCACGGTAGGTGTTTCCTATTTCTCTTTTGAGGTGCCTAAACTCTTTTTGGTTTAACTCTGATGTTCATTACCTTATGTTGTTTTTCGTATCAACCCTCTGTTAATTGTTGAACTATTTTTTCTTTGAACATTTTTTCAAAATATTGTTTTTCATTTAAACTATGAGTAGAATGCAATTTAATTTTGGACCATCGATTTATATCAGGTAGATCTAAATATATGAAATCAAATTACACAGGTCAATTTTGATTTAGAATTGATTTTTTTGTTTCATTCTACCTTTTTAAAGAATTTGAATCCAATTTTATATAATTTATAATTTTAAATTGTAGTGATGTATTTTTAATTTGGTCATGCTCAGCAAGATATTCCTTCAAAACACATCACTCTAAAATTGAAACATTATATTAATATGTGTATAACTTTAAAATTATAAACATAAAATTAACCTAAATACGACTATGAAATCCTTATTTCAGCATAAAAATGTCGATGGATAACCAATTCTTAGTACGACAAGTGTGTATTTGTGTACGAAGCTGCCATATAAGCTGGTTTTTCTTGATTTTATACAATTCATGCAAGGGTATTATTATTATTATTATTGTTATTATTATTATTATTATTATTATTTCTATCAATATAAATTTCCCATGAAATCTGTTTCTTTTTATTTATGTGGTTGATTTATAAATAGAATTATGATATGCGTTAATTAAAATAATGTTTGAATTTAATTTCCTGATAGTTTTGTTTAAGGGGTTTAATTTATATTTATCAATTTATGTTTAAACATCAATGATATATATACATATATTTACATATATGTATATATTTAACAATCTATTTATATTTATATTTATATTTATATTTATATTTATATTTATATTTATATTTAACAATCTATTTATCAATTTGTTTTAAGAATTTTTGGATAAAAGGATGATTTTATAATTATTTAATTTCATATTATGGTTATAGATTTCCATATTTGGAAATGAGTATATTTATTTTCCTCAATAATTATCTTTAAATGTAATTTTTTTATGAAAATTTTTATTCTAAATATTTTATTTTGGAATTTATATTTCTTAATTAAATTGCATTTCTAAAAATTATGTTTTATTTTAGAATTCATGTTAAATCCTATATAATATATATTTTAGTTATTCAATTTATAATATATTGTTTTATAAGGGATGCGTACGAAACAAAATTTATGTCAAAATTTGAATTCATGATTCTACTACAAGGGGTATTTTTATTTATTGATGTTTTGTTCAAACATTTATTTTTTTGTGAATACATGCATTATAAATTCCATGTCATATATATTTTTGGTTAAAATGGGAAACATCATGTTTTTTTATTTAGAATCTAAATTTATGGTTTATATATATAAGTAATTTTATGTTTAGGTTTTATGTACATATTTAAGTTTTATTTTTTGTTTGATATATTTACTAACATCATGTTTTTGAATGAATTTTCATAGGAGTATTGTATTTATGTATAAGATATATATATATATATATATTCTCTTCAATATTCAATCTCAATTTTAAAAATATTCATAAACAAATTATTGATGATAATTTTTTATTTAAAAAAATAAAGGTTAAGTATTCCAGTATTTTATGGAATAGAATCATGTCATATGCATATCATTCAAAAAATATGATTATGGCCATACATCATTGATTGTCTATGAAATTTTATACATTAATATGTGTAAATTTATTTCTACATACATATATGGATTTAAATTGAATAAACATTTTCATCTATCAAAAATATCTACAAAATTGAATTTCTTATTAGATTGTGAATGAAATTTTAATTACATTGATGTTAATTAACCATCCATGTAAATATGAAAATTCAAATTATACATAGATTTTATTGTGAAAAGTATAATTATTTATTTTACATAAAGGATTATATTTATATATTTTTTATATAAATATAAGTGCATGTGGTTTTAATGTTAGTTTATGTTTTTGAAAATAAAAAAAATCTAATAAAAAATGTATATATATATATATAAGTAAGGAAAGAGGAAAATGTTTTTATAAAATATTATCCCATGGAAATTATAAACAAGAAAGGGTGTAGTGAGTGAAATTTTTCATTAGGAAATTGGGTAGGGCCAAATAGCCTTCATTGTTTCAAGTGGCCTCATGGTCTTTTTTAGAATATTTCTTAATGTTTTCCAAACAAATAACTACATTAGTTTTAATGCGTTTCAAAGTATAATTATTTTTCCAAAAAATATAATATTTTATAAAGATGTTTTATATATTTATTTTTATTTTACTTTTATAAAACCCATTTTTGGGTAATTTAATTCTCACACTCTATTTTAAATTTATTTACAGAGGTTGAGTAAAATTTTATTGGGAGGTTTCGCACATGATGTCTTTTTTCTTAATTTATTTTATTTTATAAAATCTTGTTACGTTTTAAAGAATGAATATAATTCTCTAAAACCTAGACTTGAAATGTTTTTGGAATGTAATAAATTTTTTGTATTTGTTCGGTTTATTTTATAAGAAAATATAAAAATATTTTATATAATTTGAAATTGGAATTGTTGGTTAGGTTCTTTACATTATGACTTGGTATTTTAGTTGGGGATATGAGGAATCTACTAATTATGAATTTTTTTTATGAATGAACCAAAAAATGTGATAATGGGATTTTCCTCAACCTAAGTGGAAACATGATAGATAGTAGTACCATGAATGGACTACTGACTAAGCCATCATATAGGGAGAGCCTGTCCACATTAGTATATGAGAGGATCATAGCTAGTATGGTTCAGTGCGTAAGATAACAACACCTAGTGAGAAACGTGTCCATGCAGTAGTGGTAAGATAGAATCACTCATGTGGGTTAGTGCATGGTGACGTATGGGGTATTTCATCCCCCATATCTATATTTGAGTTGTGGAAAATATAGAATCACATATTTAGTGGAGTGAACATTCAATGTGGGACAAGAGTTTTATTGGGTTACAATGCATTTAAGTTGAGGAAATATCATTTCTCCTCATATGCATGATGTCTTCCTCAAATATAATAACTACACCAATGCGTCATATCTACCCACACTACATCATCATACAACAAAGGAATATTTTGATGATCTTCTATACCACTAGATTTGTGAGACCCACTACGTCGTAGCCAATGATATGAAGTATAGTTTTCAGTGGGTATTGAACTGATGTTTTTAGGCTACCATGTAGCCTCACGTTTCTGTTTTGATCAATTTTATACCTGAGAATACAGAAGTATAGGTGGATACATTGATGAATCTACTATATTATGGATAAATTGAAGAAAATGGTTAATAAATTACTTTGTAGCATAATAATTCCACAATTATGTGGAGGTTTCTCATATAGAAGAATAGTGTTTTGAATAGAAAAATGAAGAATATGTATCTTTGTTCATGGAAAATAAAGCTATGTCAGATGAAAATGAGGTCCAATCATGGGTTGTTCTATAGCCACAAGACCCATGCTGTAGTGGAGGGGAGATCTATAAATTTTAAATACATGATACTTTTAGGCTTTCCACTATCCACAAACTACACCTAATACATGGGTATGAAATAAGGATAATCATTTATGTAAGTAACCTACCATTGGGGAATAATTCAAAAAAACCCAATTTTGGGGTTAAGAAACACAATTCATTAATTCCCCTTGATTATATTCAAGGATCTAAACCCATGATCTCCCTCTCACTATGATATGTAAATATATGTTAAGTCTTGTTCAAGATAATAAAATTACACTAGGGAGAAAATAGAATAATAAAAATAATAATCATACACCTTATAAGGTATCAAAACATTGGGAGAAGATGAAGAGATAGTAGATTTTACACTGAGATATTGCATAGTAAGAAGCCTTTTTTATATTTATTATTTTCTGTGTGTAATTTTGGGATACATATTTTGACTATAAGAAATTTTTTGTAAGTATTGTTCCTTTGAAGAATATTTTTTTCTACTATAACTAATTATCTTACCTCATATATGATATTGATTTAATCCATGAATAATGGACCATTATCCATGAATGGATGAATTCATTAAATATAAATTTATTGATTAATAAGGATCTATTTTTATGATTATCATTATTAAATATTAATTACTTATAAAAAATAAATTTTATTTCATTGCATCCTGCCTTTATCTTAGACCTTAATCACCTTGTAGAAGTAATGATGATTATGGGATGACACCCAATGAAAATAAGGCAAGTGGAAAGTTAGAGATAGCCCAACTCCACCATTTTCTGAGAGATAAAACCTACTAATCATAGGTTAGATACATCACACTGATAGAGGGGATAACTATGCTAGGCAGCCTATAATTTTTTAAGAGGTGGGTTTAGAAATTAAACAAGTCTCATATTTTTTAGTTAGATTAATTCATAAATATAGTTCAGTGTTTCTAAATAAAGAAAAACTATACCCAATATTAGTTACCCTCTCTTCATTTTTTACAGTTTAGTTTAATTTTAGTTTTTTTTTTGTTTTGTTTATTTAATTTAGTTTAATTTACTAATTTCAATTCTTAATTCATTAAAAATTTAAGGATACCTAACAATATGTCAAAGAACTATAACTAGTATTCCAAATTACTCAGGGTATTAACAAAAATTGTTCCACTATTTTATGATTTAGTAGTAAGTGTAGATTTTTTTAAATAAATATCTACACATTGATAGAATAATGGAATTATAATTTCATTAGGCTGTGTCATTCCAAGATGGTGGATGGATAGTGACAAAATGACCTATATTTATGGGAGTATTGTGGTTTCTTATTTCATGAGGGAATAGATGATAAGGGACGGTCATTCCTTCCATTGTGTGGTGAACTCAAGTTAAATGAAGATGTATCTTGATATCAAGAAAACCTCATAAGTAAAGAGAGACATTTCATTTTTTATCTCTTGTTTCCTGACTAGTTATAGGGTTGAGTTGAAGAATCAGTGACTAGGGGATTACATCAACCACTTACTAGGACTTGTTAGAAGTGGTATGAGGTAAATTTGGAAATCATGGTGGGGTTTTATATGACTTTGAGTAGTCATTATTATGTTCAGGTGAGAGTTATTTCACTGGTTATGGTGGTAATTTTATACTAATTTAATAGATGTGGTTTATAGATGTGTAGGGAATGATTTATATATAGGATATTGTACAACTACATGGAGTAAATTCTAGCATAGTTTTAGAAAAATATGTGCATTTAATTTTTTTATGAAAATTATTCTATAAGGTTATTGTCACTCCATTGATGATTGTTATAAACTATCACCTAACAACCAATGACCAGTTATAGAGGATGATCTATATTATAGAGGATATGCTTCATGCATGTGTTCTAGATTTTAGTAGAGAATGGGGTGATAATATGATCTTAATGTGATTTTTTTAATAATAGAAATTTCCATGATATGAATTTGATAACACTATTTTAGGATTTATATATTTGGTTTTGTCACTCACTACTGTGTTGGAACAAAGTAGGTGACACGGGTTTCATTTATATGTGTTTGGTGTAGAAGACCTCTAGGTGGTTTACGGTGGTTTAGAAGTCGTTGGTTAGTAATCAATGTTGATTGGTATAATATTTTGATTAGTGGAGGGGAAATTAGGAGCTGAATTTGGGTAACCAAGTTATCTTTTGACTATCACCACATTTTGGGGTATAATCATTTATAGAGTAAAGGGAAGCTGACACCATAGTTTGTTGGAATGTTTGAGATCATCAAGAATATTTGAATACTTTTTTACCTATTGGATATTTCCTCATCATATCTGGGTATGCATAACATGTTATATGTGTCTTAGATTTTGAGATATGATCTTGATCCTTCTCATATGATTGAAAATGTGAACAATGATTTGGAAATAGATGCATCAGTTATGGAGTTCAGGGTGAAAATTATTGAGAAAAATGAGAAATTATTGCGGGGAAATATGATGACACTTGTTTGAGTCTTATGGTAATAAGTAAGGATCTAAGAGGATACATGGGAATAAGAATTTTATGCTTTTGATTGATGAGTTATGTTTTTTTTGAAGGACCAATTTTAGAAAATTTCAAAGATGAGAAGTCATTAAAGGGGGAGATGTGTGAAATCCTCAATTCTAGATATGTGATAATTATTATTCATCTTATTTTGGTTGTTGTTTTTTTATTTTTCATGTTTTCTATGGACATGGAATTCAACAATTAAAAAGAGAATGATATATGGGAATCAAGTAGAGAATTTGGAGCTATTAGTGTTACACATGATATCTAGTATAGACCCACCAACTATATAGTGGTAGTACCGTAGGGAATTCATTTCTACAAGTCCCAATAGAAATTTGGTTTCCTCTATAGAGGTTTTTCACATCTTCTAGGGTATTGTCCTACTAGATTCCCAGTCGGCATGATGATGGTACCTCGATGGTTAAGTTATTAAGGGAGACACCATAATTTCACATGGAATCACATTTTATATATCTCCCACCTATAGGTAGAAACTTTTTCTACTGGGGTGACCATAAACTCTCCCTTTTCATTAATTTTTTTCATCAACTTCACCTCTTTTCTTTGCTTGATTTCATGATCAGTGAGTTAGGTTCCATGAGTTAACATTGATCATTTCTTGTCTAAATCATCTTTTTTTATGAAAATCAGATATATATATATATATATATATATATATATATGTGTGTGTGTGTGTGTGTGTGTGTGTGTGTGTGTGTGTGTATATATATATATATATATGTATATATATATGTGTGTGTATATATATATCAAATAAATATTGACTAAATCTATTTATTTTATCAAAATATGATCAAAGATTTGTGTCCTATTGATATATTGAAATCAGATCTGGAGAGATAATGACCTTTCTTTATAATTAATATAGAAGGTCCATTGATAATGGCCTCTAATGATCATTTCTAACTCATTACAAGCATATACATCCATATACATCTTGAATATTTTTTTAAAATATATTTTTTGGTGAATTGGGATTGGTTCTATGGATATATGGCATGCATGATTTAGAAGGTTGGTACACATGCATGATTTATGTATATGCTCTTGTAAAATATTAACATTGGAATTAACATGATTTGGGTAGGAGTTCCTTAACATATATGCCCCTTTTATAAGTTTTTTCCTTGATTTTGATGACATTTTTGTGCATTTTTATTCATGAGACCCATTTTTAATATGGATCACATATGTTTTTTATAGATTATGATACTTTGTTTATATAGAGAACATGTGTCTATGTATGGGTTCTTGGAAACATGCTGGATATTCCATGTTTATTCTTAAATGTTCTATTCCCTATTGTGTATGAATGTATGGAATGTGGAGGTTTTATTTATACTAGAAGGTGAAAGGTGAAACATCATGGAATTGTTAAGCCTTATAGGAGTATCCGGTGTAGAATGTGATGATGATGAAAAATGACCAAGATATAGGGTAGGGGTACGGTGGCTTTAAGGCCTGACTCGTGGAAATGGTGAGATACGAAGACCTTGTGGCCCAACCAGAGGAGGAGGTGTGGTATGGTGGACATATGAACAAATCCCTGATAGAGATGTGGTTTTATGGCCTTGTGGCATGGCTTGAGTCTTGTTGGCCATGTAGCTACTTAGTGATATAAGGATGCCTTATGGTCGGCCAATTATCATTACTTACATTATGAATTTACTTATTTTTTAGAGTCAATGTAGGTACGAATGGGATTCATAGAGGCTTTATAATTATATGATTACTCGATGAAAGATTGATTTTTTCTTTCTTATGCATTTACTTATTATCATTGTATACAATTATTCTACATGTGAACTTATGATATGTATGTAATGGTGGTGTATTAATAGGTTTACACTCACACACTATAAATTAATCTCAATTTTTGTGCGTACTTCATGATTATATATTTAGGAAAGATTAACATCCTAGAAGTAGGTAGTTTAGGATATAGATTATTGTGTTTAGAAGTGATACCAGGACAGAATCTATAAAGCCTTCACATTGACTTTATTTACATCCTACATATTATACTTATGCATTTTCCTGACCTACCACATAGGGGTCTTGGATATTATTATATTGTTTGACCTAGATGAAAAAATTATATAATTATGATTTCATTTTTATCATTATTTTTTTATAATGTATTATTTATATCATGTTTATTGCGGTGTATGGATAATGTTATTGAAGTTATTTCCTCCCAAAATATCCATTTAGAACCTCCATATTAGTTCAAAACCTCTTTTATATGGGAATTTACACATGAGGTAATGTAACACTTCATCTTGATCAAAGTGATTTGGTTTAATTTGTTACAAATACAATTTTTCCAATTGAAAATACTTTATATGGTTCTAAGGAAAATATTTTCCATGGTTCCTCTACATATTCTTGTACCGGTGACTATTGGTGCGACCATATCACTAGTATGAGGAGTCTCCACTCTCAATATAATCACATATAAGAAAATTTAAATAACGCAATAAAAATAATAAAATATAGTACGATGAATAAATTACATATACACACCAATCATAAATAATGTTTTATATCATCGTGTTATAATAAAATATAACACACACATAATAAACAAACATGTATCTAAATGATCACCCAATGATATTATCTTGTGTAGAATAAAAAATAAACCAACTTGTGGGGGTATAACCGCTAAACTAAAATACCATTTTGTTCTAGTAACCAATCACACATCAAACTACCCTAACTGGGTCCCCTCTATAATATTAAAATTACTTTCAATAAAAATTTATTCCCAAGGGTTATCGTTGAGGGTTTGAAATTTAAATTTCTTTTAGAAACTACTAACTATGTTCCCCAAAAATGACATAGTATAAAGTATATGTATAAACTATAAAAATAAATAATAAGCACATGAGTATGCACATTATGTCATCATGTGATAACCTGTCTCATTACAAATCATAATCCCACCAATATAGACAAATTCTAACAATCATGTCCTTATTTTATATAAAAAATAGAAATCCATTATGGGAAAAAAAATATGAGATCAGATTTGGTGTATAGAGTAACCAGGGATCATCTAATGTTATGATAACACTATATAACATTTGGAATGATGATTTATATAGTGTGATATCATCCGAACATAATTCCTAGGTTCTATTCAAATCCCAATATCAAATTACCTCAATTGACCTAGTAAAAATATATTGCAAAAAATACCAAGAAACGTATTTATTGAGGAAATGTACAACATTTTCCACACAATTAACATGATTTAAGTAAAATATTAAGTCAAATAAATATTAAATAAATCTCTAAGAGTGATATAATAGATATTTTCTCTAGAATTATATGAAATAATAACATAATATGTGTTATGAAAAATTTCACATACAAGTAATGGATTCAAATGACAGAAATAATTGAACTGACATCCTAGATATGAAAAATAACAAACAAATGTTAGCATATATGGATAATAAATTATAAAAAGGAGGATTTTAAATATTTAAATAACAAATAAATCATATCACATAAGATAAACCCTTAAAACAATCTCTAAACCATAGAAGAAAAAATATCATCTGTAGATTACAACCCAATATAGACATGAATTTCATGGGAAATAGGTGAAACTAGGAAATGTAAAATTGTACACTGATCCCTATGTCTCATCCCTTGACCTCTTCATGGATATAAAATCATTTTTATGATATAAAAACATAGAAGAAATAATATTTAGCTACATATAGACATAGTACCACACTGAATAATTACCCCACCCCTCTAGTTATTAGGAACATGTAGTACTATTTTCCACTTATGTGATTTGAATTCATAATTACACCCCATGTAGAAACTAGAAACCCATTCCCCATTCACAAAAAATTATAAACTTAACCCATAATGGTTTTAGGAGAAACCACCCCATCATATACTAATTTTCATAACTTTTAATAGCATTTTCATGTCAGTTCTAGAACTCACTATGCCTTTTCAAAAAAAGAAATCATAGATAAATCCCACATGTTACCCTCCCATGATATGATGTCATCAAATTAACCTACCTAGGTATGTTTCATTCTTATTATTAAAGATAACACAAATTTTGTACCATTGAAAAATCAACTATTCTATGATACCATTATAGTGAAAACTCAAATTATTATGACATTATAGGGAATAAGTATCTAGATTTCCAATTCATTGCCCAAATAAACTCTTATATCCATTGCAAGAAACCTTATAAAATAATCTTAACACCTAGAATCATGTAAAAATGTTCATTAATATTTTAATGAAACTTAAAATTCCAATTTAGATGATAATTATCCAAATAACCCATTCTCCTAGAAAAACCCCTATTCACAATGAATTTAATATCCCAAACTTTTTTGGGTCATTACATGTAAAGAACAAACCAATTATCCTTTACCAATATTTTATTATTTATATTTTAGAAAATTCTATATAATTCCTCCATTTATCCATAGGTAATTACATGGTATTGGAATAAATGAATAGACTAGACATTGTATTGTTATTATAATACAATCAACTCAATTTTTTTCACTGTCTATATGAATTATTTATATAAATATAAATATTCTAATGAAATTTAATTTCACAAAATTTATCATTGACTTCAGAAAAAATTCATTTAAGGGTATTTATTTGACCAATTTTAAATAATATATCAGTAGTGGTATTGAAATTTTTTAATTTACCTGTAGTGACTAAATGATATAGGCCAATGAAATATAATCCGCATCCTTCGAAAGGATTAGAGCATTTAAAAGTGTTGCCAAAAATTGGAGGTTGGCGAATGAATATAGTATGTACCTAAAATTCATCGATATCCCTAAAAATACCACTAAACCATACATCATTTATTGTAAGAGATATCAAACTCACATGATTTGGTTAAATATATTAGTGTTTATTTTATGCATACCACAAATTCTATAATAGTCCTGGTACATTTCTATGAGTGTTTAATTTCATTAAATTTTTTATTTATATAGATTTCTATTTGATATCTATATTTTTACAAATAATGGAAACTTTCACTCATTAATGAACCTTCTCCTTTCTATCACCACCAAGTAGAAGGGTCCCTTGTTTATGTAATTTCACCATAAGAGTCAATTTAATTTTTATGAAAATAGTTGTGGTTTATGAGGGTCCATATTCATATAATGTAGCATCATCATAATTAATTTATATTATTTTGTTGATGAAAAATGGGAGGTCCATTTTTTGGGGCTATTATGGCCAACTATCGCATCTAGATCTTTATATGTGGATGTTGTAGTAAGATTATTATAGGAATCTACCTGAGTGTTGTGTAAACAAAGAATATAAAATAGAAAAGGATCTAAAAAAACTATGATATCTATTCCTATGTATATTATTCCAAGAATAAAAATTATTCATTCATGGGAAAACGCACTCTATTGATATATTTATTCACCTTCTTTGAATAAGAATTGATATCCAATATGATTACATTTATATGTAAGGAAAAATAAAATGCCCCTAGGAAATATTATTTTTCATTATAATTATTTATATATCCTTTTAAAAGTTTTAAGGATAAGGGTGTAGTTATTTTTCAATGGAAATAAAAACATTCAACAAATAAAATAAATTGATTCTTTAGTCTCCAAAATAAATAGAATAGTGTGTGATATTCAGTTATATGAGCCTCTTCATACACAGAAGGAATCAAATTTCTAGTGAGGGTCTATTTTGAGATATTGGGGAGACATTAACCTCTATGGAAAAATAATAATATATTTACATAGTGATAAAACAATTAAATAATGGAAATTAAATTTCAGTACTAATAAAAAAAATAACTTAATAATCATCAACAATGTCATTTAACCATCCAAAATCATCTGATCATCCATAGTCAAATAATATATATACAAGAAAAAGTTTAGTGAAAATAAACAACCATCCCGACACTACGGATTCATCAAGACTCTCTATAAATCCATTATAACTAGTTGATAAACCATAGCACTCCTATATCCACTAGGCTCTCAAAATTAAACATTTACCCTTACCTGCACCATAAAATATATTATGATAGGAATTCCATAAGTCCCAAGTTTCATATGAGTAAAAAGACAATATATCTCCACCAATGGCATACTTATCTAATATCATTACATATACTAGTGTAAAAAATATAAAATAATTTAGATCCAATGCACAATACAAAAATTGACCTACACAATCTCCACTAGAAATGAGTGGTCATTTACCTATTAAATCATGGGCCAAAGGGTAATTATACATTCATATTATATCATACTAAAATATACCTCTTACATCTAACCAAAAAGCTATTGCTCAGTTTATAAACTATAAAAATTAAATGTGACCATAATATGCCCACCATGACACCCAAGTAGCATATTTTTAAATAATTTCTTAAGCTATCCCTAATATATCTCCAAAAAAATATTGACTATCATGATCTTATCTGGTGTTCTATATCACTATAAACTACATACATATTTGGTGTACCACCCCTTCAATCCAATGTTCAACACCATCACTCATGTGACACTCAACATATAAATGAAACTATACATAATGAGTGGACCAAACCCCCTTATGGTCCCAATTCTAGGTGTAAATGACCCTAATAACCTCATCCTTCTAGAATGATGTATAAAAAATTCTTATGACCACACATCATAGACAATACATTTCCACATCTTCAATGTTAAATACATTAAATGTCACAAATATAACACTAGAATCACATGATATATCAAACCAATCCAATCCAAGTCCAACCGATCATCTTTCATAGGTGACTACCCCTATGTATCTATTAGTACAAATTGGGACCACATGTGATTCCATTCTAAGAATCATATACACACCCTACTCAAAAACATTTTTTTATTGATTATCGTTAGCTCAACAAAATCAAAATAAAGAAAACGTATCTTCTTCCATGAATTGATTAATTGTTTGATAAGGTATGTGGAGCACAATATTTCTCTAAGTTGGATCTACACTCAGGATTTTACCATGTAAGGGTGAAGTATGATGATATCCCCATGACTATTTTTTGTACAAGGTACTGGCACTATGAATTCATAGTAATGCCTTTTAGACTCACTAATGCTCTAGAAATATTAATGGACTTGATGTATAGATTATTTAGAGATTACCTCAAAAAAATTGTGGTAGTCTTTATAGATGATATTCTAATATACTCCAAAACCAAGGAGGATCATGGAGAGCATCTAAGCACTATACTAGTGACCTTGTAAAAAGAGAATATCTATGAAAATTACAACAAGTGTGAGTTCTAGTTGAAGCAGGTATCATTAATGGGTCATATCATCACAATAAATGGGATATTTGTGGATCCCTCCATGATATCTCTAATTGAGGGATGGTTGAGGCCAACATTGATGAGAGATATCCGTGGATTTTTGGGGTAAGCTAGATATTATCGCCGATTTGTGGGAAATTTCACACGATTGTCCTACCCTCTGAAAAATCTAAATTAGAAGGAATTAATATTTTCTTAGAGTGATGAATGCAAAGATAGCTTTCTGGAGTTAAAAATGAGGCTTATCATTGTGCCCGTTCTCAAAATACCCACAAGTGGAGATCTTTTGTGAAATTTAGTGATTTTTCGAAGAAGGTTCTAGGATATGAGTTGATGAAAAATTAAAAAGTCAATGCATATGAATCAAGGAAATTGAATGTTCCTGAGAAAAACTATACAACACATGATCTGGATTTGGATGCAGTAATCTTCGCTTTAAAATTTTGGCAACATTATAAAAGGTTGGGTACAACCGCGAAAGTGGCACACACACAAAGAAAGAAAATACAGGTAAATTTTTCGGCCCGGGGACTCGACAAGGATCACAAAAGCATCATGTATATATTCATTGGGGGGAAGTGTGAAATATACAAGGATCACAAAATCATCAATTATATATTCACACAAAAAGATCTAAATATTCACTAATGAAGATGGGTAAATATGATAAAAAAACTATGACTACTCAGTCCATTACCACCCTGGAAAAGAGAAAAAGTTGGAAGAATCTCTAAGTAGAAAGGACCCAACAATTCTATCATTCATGAGAATTGAAAAGGATCTAATGTTCTTATATTTGATGAATATGTACATAGTAATAAAAAATAAGGGAACATCATCAATCCTTTCATAATTTATTACTAAACCATCTCTTTTTGAAAGGTTAAAGAATGCTAAAAAGGAAGATATAGTAATTTAGAATAAAGTGGAAACTATCAGAAAAGGGAAATCCTCAGAGTTCAATGTTAATGAAGAAGGAATTGTGAGATTTGGGTCAAGGCTATGGGTTTTATCCGGTACAGATTTCAATAAATAACTTTTGGATGATGCACATAGTTCAAATTTCTTTATTCACCTAGGAAATGAAAATATGTATCGATATCTCCAAAAACATTATTGGTGGTATAACATGAAGAAGGAGATAATTGAGTATACATAAAAGTTCTTAGTATGTCTACATGTGAAGGCTGATAGGCAGAACTCTAAAGGGATGATGTAACTATTACCCATACCAACATGAAAATGGTAAAATATCACCATGGACTTTTTCACTAGGCTTCAGAGGACATCCGAAAGAAAAAATACTATTTTGGTTATTGTGGATAATCTAACAAATATTGCACACTTTATTTCAATTCTAGTGTATTTTTCATGGGATAAATTTTCCTAGATATACATCAAAGAAGGGGTAAGTTTTCATGGAGTACCATTATTGATTGTATCTGATTGAGATCCAAGATTTACCTCTATGTTATAGAAGAGTCTCCAACACACTCTTAATACTGAGATAAACTTTAGTATGGCTTATCATCCTCAAACTGATGGATAATCTGAGCAGACAATCCAAACACATTAGAAAATGTTGAGAGCATGCTCAATAGATTTCAAAGAAGGATGGGATCAACATCTTCCTCTAGTTGAGTTCTCTTACAATAACAGTTTCCACTAAAGCTTCCAAAGGGATCCTTATGAATCCCTTTATGGGAAAAGGTTTATAACACCAACATTTTGGGATGAATTTTGGGAGCGAAAACTCATAGGTCCAGAAATGGTCGAAGAAATGGTGGAGAAGGTTAAGACCATCCAACATTAAAATAAAAGTAATCAAAGTCAAAAAAATAGCTATGATGATAATCATAAACAAGACCTAGAGTTTGATATTGAAGGCATGGTATTCCTCCTCATATCACCGTGGAAGAGAGTAATGAGTTTTGGAATAAGGGAAATCTTATTCCAAGGTACACCGGCCCCTTTTGAGATCCTTGATCGCATTGGAGCAGTGGCCTATCGACTAGTACTCCCACCGAACATATCCCAAGTAAATGGTGTATTCCATGTATCACTTTTAAATAATTACATACCAGACCCATCGCATGAACTCAATCTAGAGGAGGTATAGTTGGAGAATTTCCTCTCCTATGAATAGAAGCCGGTGAAGATCCTAGGTCATAGAGAAAAATTTCTATGAAATAATATAATCCCCCTCGTCAAGGTGTTGTGGTAAAACCACATGTTTGAAGAAGCAATGTGTGAATTGAATAAAGTAATGAAGAATAGTTACCCTCATCTATTTTAGTGTGGGAAAATAAAATTTTGGGGGAAAAAATTCTTAATGGGGGAGGATTGTAACGACCCAAACTTTTATTAATGAAAATTCCTCTTGATCTAGTTAAATGTATTATTAAGTAAAATGGTTATATAACATATGCACTTCCTTGGATTTTTTTTGGATTTTAAAATACCATTAATAATTTTTACCATTACTAATATCATCATTGAACAGTGATCACATGTTTCGTAAAAATATAGGGCTTTAACAAATCTAATTTACTTAGACAAACGAAGTGATGACCTCATCCAGTAGAATTTCTCCATGCGAAGCCCATTTTTCGGAGCTCGGAAAGGATTTACCCTCACTCTTCTTCTCTCTTGACCATGAAAAATATGACCATTAACATGTTATGCTTGAACAGAACCACCTATGTGAGAAGTGGATGTTAATAGAGATTGCCACCCGAGCGATGTTATCTGAGCCACCCAAAAGGTATGTCACCATCGCACAACTTACCCTTAGGTCTTATGTAGATGTTATAATGGTTTATTCAACAAGACTCTATCACTAGGATTATGTGCATTATGTTTTTATATAATAAATAATATACATTCATTTTATTATTGTTACTTTGTAAATGGGTTTTAAAGAACAAATAATATTTAAAGTTAATATTCAATTAAAAAATCTATTTTGATGAATTAATGGATTTTTTTGATTAAATAATATTCTAATAAAATATTATTACTAAATTATTTTTTATTAAATATAAATTACCATATAATTATTTATGAATAAAATTGAAATTTTCATTAAGGTTTGAAAACTATTTTTATCAAAACCCATGAATTTTTTCTAAATGTTAGTTTTTATTTTAAAAGTAAAAAATCACATATTTAAAAAATTATTTAGATAAAATTAATATCATTTTTTGATTTAGGAAATTGAAATTATCTAAGGGTTATTTTTTCATAATTTTCTGAGACACTCGAATTTTGGGTAAAAATTAAATATTGTTTAATATATAATATTTTTATAGAGCCATAATGACACAATAGTGATGTAATAAAATACTATAAAAGGTATGCTCGACCAATATATGTTTTAACTTTAAAATAATGTGATTTGATATTTGTTTTATTAATTTTATGGTGCCTTAGGGGACCCTCCAAGACTTATAAAACATTTTAACTTTTTAAAATGATTCATTGAGAGTGTGACTCACCTCCACATAAGCAAGCCTACATTTTTATTATTTTCAGGAATTGGAATTATAAAATATTTTTTTCCACTCCACATTGGCAAAAACAGTGGTATGCTTTGTGTTTTTTAATATTTTAATGTGTAGTGTCCAAAACCTTAATAAAAAATAATTTCCTCTCCTTTCATATATAAACCCACTCAATCCCTCATTCCTCTTAACTCAAAACCTTTGGGGATCAACCAACCTATGAAATCTACTCTCTAGAATCCTCCAAAGCTCCCCAAGCTCACAATGAGCCTCTCTCAAGCCTCTCTAAATCCATTGGGATCACACTTCCATGTAAGGGATTTCTTCCTTTATCATTTTTTCCATGTTTCATTATGTTGCTATACCATTTTACTTTCAATTGAAAGTTATGGGATATGATTTATCACCTACCACATACTTCCCTCCTTATTTTTGAATGATTATATAACTATTTCTCTCTCATTAATCCCAGAAATTTACTACCATTACCGTGCGAAATTTCGTAAGAGTTATTCCATTTCTCCTCTTTCTTCAGGTTTCATTATTATATTACACCTTTAATTTCCAAATTCAATGTGTTGGTACATGTATCAATATGACCCCATTACATTCCATTTCATCTAAATATGATGTGATACCCTTTTCCCTCCCATAAACAGTTTTTATGAATTTCTATGTCACACTGTTATGCTGCCAAAATTGCACCACGATTTTCCAAGCCCAAATCATTGTGTAGTAAATACCATAGCCATTTATCTATCAAGGGTATTAACCTTTTTGCACATATGTGTATTTAATGGTACATACATGTATTTATTCAACATTTTTTAATCATTTAATATTTTATGATATTGAATGATCCCATGTCATATGATCAATGTGGGACACTAAGGCCTAAAATTAAATGTTTATAAAGGGTACGACCTGATAGCACTCCAATTAATTGGGTAATGTTTAATTTCCTGATACTCCGTGTGAAATGATGATTTACGAATTCTAATTCAAGTGAAATGTGGGTTTAATCATTCTAATTCAATTGAAATAAGGGTTTACTCATGATAATCCATGTTCAATGAGAGGTGGATCATGCTAATATCATTGTTTATGTTGTTTCCTAATCTACATGTTATGATAATCATTATATATCATGACTTTATGTTCATGTTTCTATTATGATCCATTGATATTCCTATTTCTTAACATGTACATTATTCTTCATGTGATGCCTTGTTTACTCCCTCACTGGGATTTATATCTCACCATTTTCTTATGCATGTCCTAAGGTTATCTCATTCAATAAAAAGTTCAATGAAATATTGTGGTCATGAAAAATATGTTTTCAATAAATATGTGTATTTCATGTTTATGTTTTTATGTACTGTTTTTGAGCCCCAAAGACCCTAGACCTCTCAATCTTCTATGTGGTATCAAGTGAAAGGTTTATGTAATAAATTCTGTATATGTGTGTAACAAAGAGTAGGGTTGTAATAGTTATAATAGAAAATATTTTTATTGAGGATTCGCTACTTAGTTTGGTTATTGATAAGGATGAAATCATTCTTGTCATAGGGCATGTATGGATCCCTAAAAGTATGTGATAGGAACTAGTTTCAGAATATCATTTTTCTAAGTGGGATGTTCATCCAAAACAAGAGAATATGTATAATGTTATTGACCCCTATTACAGGTGAGTAGGGATGAAAAATAAAATTTTATCCATTTTGAATCAGTGTTCCACTAATCAGTAGGTGAAAGTTGAACATTAGTGGATTGTTAGACTTTTTTATCCACTGCCTCTCCTATAATGGAGACAATAAGTCATTACCATGAATTGCATAAATATTTTTCAATGTCACCTCAAGATAGTGACAATGTTTGGTGTTTGTAGGTAGGACGATGACGGAATTCCATTTCTTGTATTTTTAAGAGACCTTCATTGTCGATGGTATTTTGGGATTATATCTCAAAGATATCATATTACTTAATGGGATTCTACATACCATTGTATCAGTTAGGGACACCCAATTAACTTCATGTCTATGGTATGGGATGAAAACCCCCCTTAGTTTGTAGGTATTCATGAGTAAAACAGATCACTCCCAAACTAAAGGTCCATTAGAGTAGACTATACAGGTATTAGAGAAATTTATTTATACATGTGTCCTAGATTTTAGAGCGTAATGAGAGAAATAATTAACTCTCATTGAATTTTCTCTTAATCATTTATTCCAATAAATAATTTGGATGGATATTTAGGAGGATCTATATGATAGGTTGTTAAATTTTCTTTTATGCTAGTTAGAGGAAGATGAGGTAGGAATACTTGGACCATGTATCATTTGGTAGACATCAGATCATGTGTGGTTGATCATGAAATGTATAGTTATGGATCGGTTTAGGTGGGATTTATATTTCCATAAAAATCACCAACCCTAGAAATTTGAGTTATGGGGTCAAGTCTTCTTTTGTGTTTCTCCTATATTATTCCATCAATGAATTTAGAGAAAATGTAAGCTAAAATCTATATTTTTTAAGTAATTCATGATTTTAGATAGGGTTGGGAAGCTATATTATTATCCAATTATTCCTCAATGGTGAAAGTCTATGCACAATGACTTCTATATATCTATACTCTATCATAATTATACTGAACCATCTCATTTTTTTAATCCCGGTGAAGTTGATATGGAGTTTTATTCTTCTTTTTAACATTATCCTATTCATACAGTCGACCATATCATGTAGGCTCTATATGGTAGAAAGGTTCTACTATATTGGTTGTTATGTAAAGATAGTCTTATTCATGATGATACATGGGAACAAGATTTTGGAATTCATGTTAATTCTCCAAATATATATACTGATAGAGAACAACACCCCTCAATAGTTAAAACCAGGGATGAGTTTTCATATGGAGGTGATTTTAAAATATCTTGGTTCTTCAATGTGGTGAATTTTTTTGGGTGAAAATTGCTGATGTTTTCATTTAAAAAATGTTTCTATATTTTGAAGGAAAATCAACAATGTTTCGAAGGGACCAAGTCTAGATTTTAGACTTCATCAATATACTTTAGGCCCTTCGGTCAGCTAGTGGCATGTTTCATGTTTTCTAATGAAGACTATTTTGGTCCTTTTACCCCTATAGTTTCATATTTATCCCTCCAGCTAAAATTTTATCCTTGTTTCACTCTCGTAGAGATTTGTGGAGTTCCCCACTCTCCCTCCTCTTTTTATGTCTAATATCTCTCAAATATTAGTTTTTTGGAATGTGATTAAAACATAATGAATATTGAGGTGTTTATTTCACTCCACATCCCTCCTTTATCCATTTTCTTCTTTATATTTATTGTTATATCCATCTGAGATAATATACTTGATTTTCACAGATTTTGTTTGGTTCATCGTTTTCCTTATTTATTTCTCAAATATACGACCGATACTAGATGAGAATCATTCTACGATCCATATGAAGGTGTTATATATTCCTACACCAAAATGTATTTATTTTTATAATAATCTTTATTATACCACACATAGGACTTTCTGATCATGTTCCCTAGAATTAGAATTCCTTAATTTGATCACCCAATGCATGACCTAGACTTACTACAGGCCTCTCAAAAACTATTGATGTTTGAAAACGTCACCCCAAACCACCCCTTAGGGCGTTTCTAGTTTAAACCCCATGAAATCACTACTGGAAAACAGGGCTATACCCACGGTTTTGCAAAAAACCGTGGGTATAGGGTACACCTATACCCACGGTTTTTGAAAACTGTGGGTATAGGACTAATATGGGGACCTATACCCACGGTTTCAGAAAACCGTGGGTATAGGTCACCTATACCCACGGTTTTGTCAAAACCGTGGGTATAGGTTATTTTTAAAGACCAATACCCACGGTTTTCCAAACCGTGGGCATTGGGGTATTCTTTTTTTATGACCTATACCCACGGTTTTGGCCAAACCGTGGGTATAGAATTTTTTCGGATGACCTATACCCACGGTTCTTCAAAACCGTGGGCATTAGGGTATTCTTTTTTGAAGACCTATACCCACGGTTTTAATGAACCGTGGGCATAGATTTCCCGCCATAAGGCGGGAAAAGAAAATTAGGCGGGACACCCAAACAAATTTGGCGGGAGGTATTTTTTCACGGTTAAAATAATATATTTATATAAATAAAAATATAAATTTCCAATGTCCTTAGAGCTGAGTTGGTCCGTGGCCGGGTTACCGGCGCGAGTCGCGGTTATTGGTTCTGTCTTCGAGTCTCGGCGGGGTCAGTTTTTTTGAATTTATACACTACGTATTAATATATATAAAAGGATGTATATATATACAACAGATTAAAATTATAGCTCGGTTGGTTATTTGATGGGGCGCGGCCGCGGGTTTGCAGTGATGCGGGTTCGATTCCCAGCGGGCGCAGCAGTATGGCCGCATGTTTTTTTAAAATTAAAATATTTAATATTAGTATATATGCGCTGATATATATAATGATATAACATAAAATTAATAGCTCGGTTGGCCAGAAAAAAAGTTGCGTTCGCCCCACAGCGCGCGAGACCGGGGTTCAAAACCCCCTGGCTTCTTGTTTTTGAAGATTATATATCCCCACGGTTCCCACGGTTTTCAAACCGTGGGGTCAAAGCGGTGCCAGCGTGGCCACGCAATTGCCACGCTGTGGCTATTCTATTCCCACGGTTTCTACAAACCGTGGGTATAGCCCGAACCCCCTATCCCGACGCCATTCCAGCCCACGGTTCCCAAAACCGTGGGTATAGCCTATACCCACGGTTTTGGGGGCTATACCCACGGTTTTGAACCGTGGGGATAGCCCTGTTTTCCAGTAGTGAATCCATACGTTAATTGTAACCAAAACACCCCTTAGGGTGTGTTTTGTATGGAATTTATGAAAACCCATATATATTTCTCTTATAATCAAGCCACACCCATCGGGTGGGAATGGATTTCAATATAAATGGGTTGTTAATGAAAGAAAAAATAAGATATTACTTTAGAAAAATTAATATAATTATATTAATTTAGGTTTATTTGATAAGTTCTAGATCCAAAACCCACATATCGTTATGTAATTATGAGTGGAAAAGAATAATTAAATTGTGAAATTAAGTGGGAACCTCTAAGGTTGTGACTTAGTTTCGATAAAATCCAAGCCATGGATACATTACATAAAAATTGTGATTATTACTATATATTAATTGGTTATTTATTTACATAACTTTCTCACCCCATAAATGGAGTGGCACACCTTGAGAATAACATGTATTTCCACTTCGGAATACCATGAGAAAACTCATAGGATGTCACCTAATTCATTGATGTGAATTCCATGTGGTAAACCCATATTGGATTCAGTCAATTTAATACTCTCATGAATATAATGGATATATTTTCCATATTTATTTATATCACTATAAAAATTAAAATTATTGGGATAATCTCCAAGGTTCAACTTGTTTTCCTCATAAAAAAAATGCCTCATTTTATCTCCTTATATTTCAATCGAGACCTTTCCCAAAATGAAAGGATTGATTTACCGGGATAATTTAGAAACTATTTGAAGTATAATTATAATGTTTTATTAATTTTATTCCACTCAAAAACCATGACATAAACATCATGGTATGATCATTGTGATTTGACTAAAAACTAGGATAAAGAATGTCGTGGATCTTCCATAGATTTAGATTGGGCGTGTTGTTTAGGAATTCATCTACCAATTACATGGATTTATTATTTCTAATATTCTTGTATCACATGGATACTTGCCTTTGGTCCCCTGAACATTTAAATCGATACATGATTAAATACATCTATCTTAGGCCGAAGTAGGTAGAGTGGGTTGGGTGCCTCATGAGGAGCCTTGTCACAGTAACAGTTCTTTTATTTTTCTAACTAAAATTTATTATATCAGTGCACAATTACATTTTATATTCATAGGATATATTTTATTTATACACCATTGAAATTGGCCTACTAAATTGTATATACACCATGTTGGGGCTGCTAATTTTTACCCGATCATATTTCATATCCATGGGAAAGGAAAAAAGGGACATTCCCTGTTGTTAATTGTACATTTATTTTTTTAGGTTTTGAGCATGGGAGAAAAGAAATGATCTAGAATCAATATTATCATAGATCATTATTTTTTTGTTATTTTTATTATTTTTCACGTCCTAACACTTTTTTTATTACTAGTATTATGAAATTAATTTTTTTATATTTTTTCCACAATGAAATTATTTTTATATTCTGTTTCTTTCATTATTTATGTCTATTTTTATATTATTTTTCTTCATCTATTGTAATTACTTCCATTTCGTTTCACATTGAAAAATTAGTAATATTATTTCCATAGTAAAACCATACACCTTCACTACTAGTCGGTAAACCCTAGTATAAAAGCAGGTGTGCTTGAGGCCTTGTGGCCCATTATACTAGTTACTTATCAGTGAATCGGTATTGGGATGTCACAATAGGTCCAACATGATGGATAAAAATAAAATCCTAAAATCAGTACACAATTTTTTTACAACCTATATTTAAATATGGTGATATTTACACATTTATATGATGATCTCAATCACCCCATATCATGGCCTTTTATAGCGTACCACTCCTCCCAAATGATGGTTAACAATATCAAACCTATACCAGTAAAACATTGTAGGATACCTCAAATAAAAATCATACCACCCAATTTTATAGTTTTTATTTTTTATGAACTTGACCCCAATATAAATAGCCTCATAGAAAGTTATATTACCAAAATCCTACAACCACACCTCAAAAAACATTGGTCACCACAATGAAAATGTTTAAAAAAATCATCACACCTAAAAGCCTCAAAAAACATAATTAATAAATACAAGTTATAACTATACCAACCCATAATTTTACACATGTGACTACCCCATAGTATCCCTTACAAACAACATAAACTATGCGTGGTTTCATTCCTATAGGCATGTACACATCCTACATAGATCTATTCGTTAAACATCTATAAGTCACACATATAATCATAGGAAATATCTATGAACCATCTACCTTTGATATATGGTACTAAACAATATGATGATATATGAACAATCAAGATTTAGTTAGAATAAATTTATAAATATAAAAAAAATATTTTAGGGAGTAATTCATAAAAAACAAGGATGGAAAGGATAAAACTAGTATTAAACACTCAATAAAAATATAATAATGCCCACAGTGACCCCCTAGGAAAAAATATGTGAATAACCAACATGAATTAGTGAATAACACCCAAAATTGATCAAATAATGAAATGGATGACGAAATAAGAGATCATGTATACATTCTTGTTGAACCACCATTTTAATGGATTTAGAGTCAAATTCCTATTTTAATATTTTATAATATTTATTTTTAAAAAAAAATTGAATATTCTCAAATTTTATAATTTTTGAAAAACATTATGAAATTCATGACCCTTACTTGTCACACTTCACTATTTTTCTTCAAACCTTCTTAATTTCATATGTCAAAAAGTTCCAATAATGACCCTTATATATCATCCCTTTATTATGAAATGATCCTTATGTATCGCAAGTTTCACTATAATAACGTTTCTATTAAATCCACCCCAACCCTTGATGTCTCATATACAATATGGATTTACACTTATTTATTAATTTATACCCAAAAAATAAAATTTATCACTATAAATAAAAACATAAATTATATATATTATAGATGAATATTATATATCTCGTGTTTACTCATCACATTGAAATTTTTCAAATTGTGGAATGACCTTTACATATCCCATTTTTGGAATATTTTCTATTATGTACATATACTGACTCCAATGATACCCTTAAAATGACATATATTATATTTAAAGTCTATAAAAAGTCAATCCTATATATGAATAGTTTAGTATTATGGATGGAAGGATTATTTATACACACAAAAAGGACCATCGTTCACTTATCAATTTCAATAAAAAATATAAATCTTTCATTTTGGTATCAAAAAATTAGATTCACTTCACAAATGAATATTTTAAGACAATGTTTTTTTGAAAAAATATGACCCTTATGCATGAGAGGTGTTTTATTTTTTCAAATAACAAAATGTATATTACAAACAAGACTAATCTAAATGTTTTGAAATCTATAAAAACTATAAAATCATGCATAATCCATTCTAAAATCACCTGCACTCTAAAATAGTTCACATCCATGTCAAAAACATAAAAAACCCACAAATTAATTTTAAAACCAAAATAAAGTAGTATTTTTATAAAATAATTATTCCACAACCCAAACCAAATAAAAAGACTCATTCCTGAGACTATACTAACACTCCTAACACCTCAACAAGGTTTAAATATTTAAGGATGGTCTAATATATAACCTAGTTTATAATTCCCAGGTACCTAATACCTTTTATTTATTTAGTGTTGATGTTAATTTTATTATTATAAAAAAATTCATCTCCTAAAAAACTAATTGTCCAAAATCCAATGTGATTCAATGATTTCCATTATTCTAATTCCTATTTCTAAAAAATATACCATATTTTCATTAATTAAAGTGGTATCCATATAGTACTTCTAAAAAATATGATTTTTTACCCTTAATATGTAAAAATTTAGTAACATAGAACCGTTATGATTTTTTCAATCCACTGATCTCAAGAATGTTTTCAAAGAAAATAAAATCAAAGAATGTTTCAATTTTGGGAATTAATAACTTCAATTTAGGGATAAAGAAAATGTTTAAGAATGTCAATAGTTAAGGTAGAATAATTTTAATGTTAATATCCTATCATCGATATATGTTTAATATCATCTATCTAATTTATTTATATAGTGAATATACTTCCCCGTGGATATTTTTTTATAATATTACACTTAATCCATTAGGTTTACAAATAAATTCTATCTTAACTATTTTTTTGAATTATATCCATAGATTAACAGTGTATTAATGGTTCATAATTACCTCCTCTATTTTCTATTTAAATTTAATTTTTTGTTAATATATTTTACAATTAATTTTAATATAATTTTATACTTATATATATATTGTATTATTACCCCATTGATATATTACTAATGAGAGTATTCTCTCTCCCTCTCACTATTCCCATCTCATAATTCATTATAATTTCAATGTTAGGGTAGTCTATTCAACCATATTAATGTTCTATTTGAGTCTATATTAAAATAATAACATTTAACCATCCAAGCCATTTCTTGAATTACTATATTTAACTTTTTATTATCATTTCATTTATCCATTAAAAAAAATTTATTACTAATTTCCTCTCATCAACCCATTTTTAAAATTCATTATTACTCCAAAGTAATGGTTTTCAATGATAATTATGTTTCTTTGGGGTTTTAATTCATTTATATTACTCAATATTATTTCATGTTTTATGTTCAACCATATTTAAAAATATTGATATATTTTTCCTTTTTAAGGATATTATTTCTTTTTATTATCCATTTATGTTTCTTTGAAATTTTTAAGGTGACTTCCAATTAAATTTTATTTCATTTAGATATGTATTTATTTCATTATCTATATTATATAATAAATATTGTAACAATATTTTTTGGTTAAATAAATTAGTTTTTATGTGAAATTGTATTCTTAATATAGAATCATTGAATTTGGAAAAAATGAGTTAATATTTTACTTTTGATAATATTGAAAAAAATTATTCTTAGTTAGTTCTTTATTGATTAATGTTCTTAGTTTAAATTTTTATATATTTTAAAACTGATATTTTTTTATTTTGATTGAAACAAATTTTTGATGTTATGTTTTGGGGATTTAATTGATTTAATTTTTTATAATTAAATTATTTTTTTAGTTACAAGACTTTAATTTAAACGTAGTTATTGGAATTAATTTTTCTAATTGAAAAAAAACACAAAATGATTAATATTGTTTCATGCTTTGAGTTTTTATGTGGAATTCTTTGTATTTAAAAAATATTGTCATTTTTTAGGTTCCATTAAATTTTTAATTTGAATATTTTATTTTTATTAATATTATAATTCTTCTTTATTTTTAGTTTTCATGGATAAAAATATTAAAAATGTTATAACTGGCCATTTCTAGGTTAGAGCGACGACACATTGAAATTTTTTCAAACTCTTGAATCAAACACAAGTGAAAAACACAATTGACTTTATATAAAATAAAATAAAATCTCATAGAATGACTGAAAGACCATCTCGAGTGACCTTATGAAAAATGGATTTCTGTCAAATAGTCAAAGTGATTGTGCCTATTAATTCATCTACTACATAGAAATGGAAAGCTGGTGCATGGGATTTACCTTTGACCATAAGAAAAAATTGATCCCAATCAATAATGACACAATGTGAGATACCACACCAAATTTTATCTATCACAAACCAAAAATCGATACTCATGGTAGACCCTAAAAAAATCAATCTATGACTTGGGAGTAATACAAACCCATACTGATTTTGGAGAAGACATTTGTGATTCATTAGAGGAAAGATATCCTGATCTTCCCTATGGAGATGATGAACCTTTTCGATGATAGTTGTTTCCTAATAAAATCCCTATATTAACTGATGCATAAGAATAGAATAAAACCAATCATAACTGATTCGTGAGGGAAAGTCAAATCATGTTAGTAAATCCTAAGAATCCATAATTTTGACTATGATAATGTCGATTATCCACCATTGATGGAGATTTCACAAAAAAAATCAAGTCTCAACTAATGACCAACTAAACCCAATGCTCTATAAAATAGAATACTGCCAATCCCCACTGATCTATAACTACTTGTTTTCATCCAAATATAATATAAACTTCTTGAGTAATTTAAGCCCACCCACTCACTAAGTGGGTGAAGAATAAACCATAAAAACAAATCCTAGTCCATTCATACTAAATAACCCAAACCCACATAAATTAAGCTATTATAAATAGAATTATTGAGTGCTAATAATTAAGAAATATGTTTCCATATTCACCAATTGATGATGTCCATGATAAACCTAACTGATACTGATAATGATCATGTACCGCTGATGAATTCGAAAACCACAAGCCTCTGATAAAGATGGTCCATACTTGAACTTCACAAACCATAAGGATTGTGGAAGCATTTTATTAACCTAAACCAAGACTTTCCCATATTTGACGAGGAACTAACCTTGTTAGAGACATTTATATATTGAATAAAACTGAGGAGACCAATTGTGGATGAAGCTGAGCAATCCTGCATTGAAAATGAGTTTAAATTTTTTTTATAGGTATGAAAATGGATGGATACTAATTTACCAAATTCCAATATTGAGGAAGATGAACAGGTTTACTCTCTATGTATTTGAGGAGTTATCAAGGTGAACCATGAAAGATAGCTTTAATGAAGAAGATCAAGCTAAAATTATGATAATTGAGGTCAGGACCAAATATCCATAATATAATTCACATGAGAAGTAATGAAGAATATGAACTTGAATAATTGGGATCTTAGTAGCGGTTGCATATTTCCTGTTAAGGATGATATGATCCTGAGAAAAATTCATCTGAGCATTATTTTAGGAGTTGGAATGAAACTAAGTTCCTATTTAAGGTGATCAATGTTTATGTAATAAGTGTTATTTGTGCTGAAATTATCTTTTTGTGTATTCTTATTGATGGGACCTTTCATTCTTGGTTAACTAAGGTTTTTAGTTGATTGATAATTCCCACTACATGAATGCATTACCTATGAGATCCCTTGAATAGAAGACCTAGTAAAAATGATGTAGGGATGTTTATAAATAATTTTACTGATAAAAATACATAAATAACATAGAACTATGTTCTATATGAGATTAGTGATCTATTGCAAGGACTATTTCAAAAATAAGAAGATGATGTGAACCATCATGCTCGAAGCCAGAAGCCATGTCACACCATTATGATGAATGCTTAAAAACAGTTGTGAGCTCAATTGATTTCCACCGAGACTGAATGATCAAAGCTAATATTGTTGAATAATGGATATCACAAAATCTTGAAAAGAGATGTTATCTAGGTAAAATTTTCTCATATATTTGTGCTTGAAAAAAGTGCAGAAGACAAAATATGAATTCAAGAAAGTAAAATCATTTCCACATTTTTTTATCCATACAGAAGTTTATGGGGTGCAACGTATGGGCCCAAAAAATTAAATTTATCTAGATTAACCTAAAATTTGCAGAGAATTATAGAAAAAATATATCCAATTTCACATAGGTTCTATAAAAATATAAATAGATGAATAAGATAAATATCTTGATTTGATACAAACATTATATGGTTAGCTTCCCTACATTTTTATTTGTCTAACTAAATATGGATAATTTCAAGGAAAATGTGGTCATGGGAGTATATTGGTTATTGGATCACACCATGTTGTTAATCCCTACCGTCATACTTTCTAAGAGGATACCATCTACAAATGAGATCATGGTCTCCACTATAATGGAATTTCAAGGAGAGTACATTTATATATGGGAGAGTCAATATCATTATTCGAAGAGATAATTTTCATTGTTGATGATTTCATATAGTGGTCAAGATAATTTTTTGGTGTTGTTAATGTTTTCTAGGAGTAAGGCATTAGTGAATAGATTTTTATTTTTATTAAAGGATGAATGGAAAGATAGAAGGATTCAAATAACATGATAGTGGAAGAATAAAAAAATAGAGATTCGTTAGAGTATGTGGCATCACCAATGGAAGTTGGAGGAGTTAGTTCTCACCCACTAAGAACTTGTTTTCCCAATTTTTGTTTATTTTAATCTATTACAATGTTTTTTGAGCGTATTGAAATATTTTTATAATACAAGATTTATTATTGAATATAAAAACATAAGGTACTGAGAATGTATTATTTAGTATTTTTTCTTTATTCAAGTAAAATGTATTCATGGACTCTACAATCAATTCCATACATCTTTCTAGAAAACAATTTTAAAACATTTGAACCAGCAAGGACTATTTCAAGAATCCTCTTTAATACTACTTGGTAAATTTTGAGTCCATAAAAGATTAGGATTTGTCAATGATCGTAGAACATTATGACTAATTGACGTATTAATCTTGGTGAGAATTTGATAGTATCATTGTGTATATTAGTAGATGCAGTAGTTGAGACACTATGGGATTCATTTCCAGTACGTTAGTCATTTGACTAATTGATTTATCCTCTTCTCACCTGAAAAACATTACCTTTTCATGAATTAATATTGAAAAATATAAAAAATAATGATCAAATAAAAAACCCATCCAATCAAATTCCCACATTTCTCCCCTAGATTCTTCCAGTTATCTATGTGTTTTTTCACTATTTCCTTAACTATTTCTTTTTTCATCCACCACCATAAATTATTTCAATCACTTCACTAAATATTTTTTTTTAATATTTAATTAAAAAAATATACTATGTTACAAACATTTTTGGATTTATATCCCTATGGATCAAACCTTATTCAACACTACACTAGTTCATAATAAGTTTATAAATAATTAATTTTCCTTTAATCTTGTTAACAGACTAGGGACCCTATAAAATTTTGATCTCCATTTTTAGCGAAGGAATGTGCGATGAAATGTATAAAAAAACCTAAACAAATTACTCTAAAATATATACAAAAATTCCAAAAAAAATTAACTCTTGAATCAGTTAATGGACACAATGTCTTCTGAGAACCACATAGACCATTTAATTACTTAAATAAAGTATTATTTAATCTTAATAAAACTAAAAAAACTTTTGATGGATGATATAAAAGAAAACAAATATAATAGGAATAAAAAATAAGTTTAGATTCAAATTTTAAATTAACCTCAACTAGAAAATGTGCAGATAGAGGGAGTTAGACTCAATGAATTTCAAGTGACTACTATTTTACGAAACACATCTTACATTAGGAAAACCCCTAGGTCAAACTATTATGAAATCATGAAATCGTTGTTGTCATTTTTTATCATTCAAAGGAATATTTAATGAATATTATCTAGAATTAAATAGGTATTTCAATGTTGTGGTACAATAACATCTATTTAGAGGGTTTAGTGTGTTGGAACTAAATATTAGGGTACTCCCATTCTTCCGGAATGTGATTTATAAGAATAAGAAAAATTGGATGAAGAAATTTCTCATACTTGAAACCAAATGTACAATACTTTTTTAATGCTTTTTTAGAGGATAATGATCTTTGGAATAAGGAAAAAATTGATAGATTTATTTAGGATGATGGTGAACTATCGCATGAAACATAGAAAATTTTTTGATATTTACATAGGAAATTATTGAAGCAATAATTCACACTAAAAATTTTTATATAAACATTTTATAATATTCTCAACACATACCACCAAAATTGATTGGATTAGTCTTATAGAGGAAATTTAATGAAAAAATACATATTAAATATAACAAATTTTCAAAACACTAATATAATATTCACATCACATATGTTCTAGGTGTAAAAAAATTATTAGGTTTTCTTCACGTACAAACCAAGATGAGGAAAAATATTATTTATTTTACAATAAATGTAATAAAAACATTCTTAGAGAACAATGTCACCATTTTTTCATGTTTGGGTATTTACAATCCTAATAACCTATTTTAGAAATGCCTTCCAAGATTATTATATTGAAAATTTATCTAGTTATGTTGTAGAATGAAACAAAAATATGAAACATTATCAATTTAATATAACCAAGGATACTAAAACAATAAAGACCATTTTTAGAGGGACAAAAAAGTTTTTAACCTAAAACTCCCCCTAGAATCCAACAATAACCAAGGAAGAAAATACAATATACTTATCAAAATGAGGTACGGGGTATTTTTCTACCATTGATAGGGGTTTTTGATGAACATGATACCCAAAAAAATTATAATGAAAAAATGGATTCTAGGATGAATAATATGGAATTTAAAATGGGGATGTTATCTAGAGATGTTATAGGTATATATATGATTATACTTTTTCAGTACCATTGAACTAAATCCTAGGGATAAATTCATTATGGTTATAATGAGGAGTGGTTTCTAAAATTAAAATGATGATATGAATGATCCAAAATCTAACCAAAATGAAAATATAGTTGAAAATGAACCCTAAAATCAAAAAAAATGAAGAATCTAAAAATCTGGATAGCCCCATTGGATGTCAATTGAAACCTTCTATACCCAATAATAAATAAAATGATAAAGGAATGAAAATTGGGGAAAATAAAATGAAAATATTATTGGATTTTAAATTGATGGAATTATGAAAATTTTGAATAATATTTCCCCAATCATTCATTTCCATAAAAGAAAACAAAATCATGAAAGAGAACTTCTATTATATATTGATCATTTTAGTAATCATGATATTACAATAAATTTAATATAATCCTTAATTAAAATTAAATATTATATAAAAATACAAGGAAAAGATATTCCAATATAAAATCATTTTAATTAATTGATACATATAATGTTATATATGATTGTTAAACTATCTTTCAAAAAAATGATAACTTCTGGGCTCTAGGACCCTAGAAGTTTCATCATCCCATGCACATTAAAAGGTAATGGTCTTATTAATTTTATTTGTGGACTTGGTATGAGTATAAATTTTATTCCACTATAAATTTAAAAAACATAATATTATTATAACCACAACATACCAATATAATCATATAGTTGACTGGTAGGTCCACAACTCACCCAATCAGAAGAGTTGATGATTTTTTGGTGATAGTAGAAAATTTGTACTTGACTACTGATTTTATCATTCGACATATTGAGTGTGACATGTAAGTAACCGAAAATTTGGGTAGGCTCTTTTTATCCATATGAATATTTATCATTAATTTTTTAAAAGGAATATAAATTTCTAATTTTATAGAGAAAAGAGAGAAGTTTAATGTCTTAAAAATGATAATGAGCCTACTTTATAAGTTATTTGATCAAGTGTTGATCTTATTAAATTAGAGGATTCTTTTTTTCATCTTGAATATGTATATTCTCTATAAGTGGGTAAATAAATATCATTACAATATAAAATTAAGTCTTCCCAAAATGTTGATAATGTTGAAAATATGGTTTTGAACACCATTTCTAGAGAGATTTAACATATTTGACCCAACTATCATGAGTCTTGTGGGTGATAAATTCTCAATTACTAATCTTAGGAACATTCATGGAGGATTTAAAAAACCCTTACCTTATATAAATAATTATTCACTCACAAGAATAATTTAGGATTTAGTTTTAAAATGCATTGACATGTTTTTAGAGGAATTTTTTTACATCTGGTCTACCTTTGGAGAGTATTGATTTTTACACCTGGTGTAAAAGTGGGTAAAATCATTATTCTGGTCTATAAATTCATAATAATAATAATTTTGAATCACATAATATTATAAAATGAATACAATGTAATTGGAAATCTGTAGAGACTACCATCTTCTGTATAATAACCCAGTATAGAGCTCAAGCAACTTCCAGCCCATTTAAAATATTATTTCTTAGTTGAGCTCTCTACATTATCTATTATCATCTCTATTAGTTTGTAGAAAATATAATAGGAATGTTTTTCTGATGTCTTAAGTAAGTTTAAATATGTAATAGTTTGGTCCATTTCTAACATTTATGGTATATGTTTTTCTTAATTTTGGCATAAAATTCTAATAGAACCAGAACATAAACATAAAGTTTAGTCATATATATTATTTAATCTCAACCTGATGGAATTTTTTAGAGAATAAGTGATTAGATTACCATATTATAGTAGTATTTTTTCAAATTTCAAATAACCCATTTGAAATTCCAATCTAGTTTTCCATAAAAGGAGTTGAGTTATAGTTGTTACAAATGAAGAAAATGAACAAAATCATGTTATGGAAATAAAAAGAACAGTTTGTATTGATTTTACTGTAATAAATTATTCCCCTAAAAAGACCATTTACCAATTAAATATTTGGACTGAATGTTATAGTGGATGTATATGAATAAATTTTTATTCTTTCTTGATGGATACTTAGGTTATAACCATAATTCCATAGCTCCTACTGATCAAGATTAAACCACCGTTACTTGTACATTTGGGATATTTTTCTACTGGGGTGTCCACATTGGCATATGTGGTTCCCCAACCACTTTTAAACAATCCATGATGATTGATTTTTCTAATATTATTGAATGGTTAATTGATGTTTTTATGGATTATTTCTCAATAGATAGAATTAACTTCAAAAACAACATGGAAAATATGGAATCCATTTTAGAGATATGTTATTAAACAAACCTTTTCTTAAACTGGTAAAATCTCAAATTCATGGTCATTGAGTGAAATACATTGGATTACATAGTTTCCAACATTGGTATTGAAGATTTAAAAAATAATATTTAGGTTATTCAAATGCATCCACAACCTAATAATGTGAGCAGAATTTGGATTTTCATCGGACATTGTAGTTTTTACCTAATATTCATTAAGGACTACTAAAAATTTGTTAATCCTTTATGTTCACTACTTTTTTAGGATACAAATTTTCATTTGGTGAAATGTTTTTCGATTCATTCAACCTTATTAAGGATAAACTCACATATTCACACATCATCACGACCTCTGACTGTAATTTACTATTTTAGGTTGTATGTGATTGTAGATATGTTGTAGTAAGGAGTATTTTGAAATAGAAGATATAAAATAGGTTGCATGTTATTTTTTACTTAATAAATATATTTAATAATGCCAAAAATAATTACTTTTCAACATAAATGTAATTTTATATTGTTATTTTTTACTTTGTAAAAGTTATGATAATACTCGATTGAATCTAAGGTTATCATTTTCACTGATCGCACCTATATCAAGTATATGTGGGATAAAAAAGATCCAAACCAATGAATTTGAGATGTAATCCTCTTCTACAATAAGATTATTTAGAAAAATATAATAATAAAGGATGTCAAATATTAGTTATTTTTCAACGGTCTAGCTAACCCCATACCTAAGATGAAGTACTAAAAGAAATTAACCCTTTATTCCAATATGGCTAGTTGTTTTCTGCTATAGTGAAACAATATAAATAGTATTCTGATTTTTCAATGTTTTTCGTTTTAGGTTGTATGCCTTGAAATATTTCAACATACCAAATAAGGAAAATCATATCAGAGCTAAAGTGGTATTTTCTGCAACATCCAATCATTTTTATAAGTTTTTCTAAAGTAATTCTTAGAAGATATGCAATTTTGGGTTAAATATTTCCCATTATTGAGAGCTATCACTAATCTCATTGTAGTGGAAATCCTATGGTATAGATAACTAAAAATAAGGTGTTGAAATATGGTTTTTACTTGACCACTCTTTGCAATGATTTTATGAGTACTTTCATAAGATTTGAAAAAATATATTTGTTTGGAAATATAGGTAGAATGTTGAAGTTAACTCAAAAATAATTTTAGAGGTAGAACATTTTTATTTTTGTTGTTTGGAATCTATAGAACCATTTATTTCACTTTATGGTAATGAGTTCATAATTTATTTTTGAACACTTATTCAATGTGGGTTGAGGTAGTTTCTCTCTCAAACTACATTTATATTATTGTTTCTAAATTCATAAATAAAAACATCTATTCATGTTTTAGAGTTCTAAAAGAATTCATCATGGAAAATAACACTCAATTAAAAAAATTATAAGTAAGAAGATATAATAGAGAATTATAGGTGTGATCATTGAAATAAAACAACCTATCACCCAAAATCTAGTGTCTAGGTATAAATTTAAAATGTAAAGAATTAAAAATGTTGGATAAGATAACATCAAGTTCTAGGAAAGATTTTTCCATAAAATTGGAGGATGATTTAAGGGCATACAAGAATTCTTACAACACCCCATTGGTATTTCTACTGATTAGATAACTTTTGGAATAAATTTTCATCTTCTTGTAGAGTTTCATCACAAGTCCTTCTATGTTGTAAAGGACCTAAATTATAATTATTTTTCTATTGGATAGATTTGGTTATTTGATCTTAAGGAGCTATGAAAAATTTTATTATAATTATTATAGAATCCCTATTTTAAAAATAAAGAAACAAATCCTTTAATTAATAAATCATCTAGAATATGCAATTAAAGGATAGATATAGAGTTTTCTTTGTCTAACTCAAGGACGAATCTTTTTCTAGAGAAAATAAGAACCGAATACTATATCCCATTCAATATTTTCAGAGTACTGGTAAATGGGGTGGTTGAGTTAGTTGGATAGAAGAATCTACCATTTAAATTAAATGGTCATAAAATAAATTATTATTTCAAAGGTAAGTTGATGGGATTGGATAAAATCTCTTCCCATGAAATTGGATCTTTTATTGATGTCTAACTAAAGACTATAAGTTTAGTGATTCATAGGAGTCAACTCACAGTTCATTTTTGGGTTTTAAATATTTTCATTATCTTTGAATAACTATGATACTACTTCTTTTTTTCATTCTACTAATCTAATCCAAACTAGTTTTTAAATTAGAAAATTTTTCTACCAAATTGAGTAGAATTATTTAATGATAATGGGGATCTTTATGCTAAAAAAATATTATTCAAAACTCCATTAACTCTAATATTTAGTTAATTTATTTCAATGTTTCTATTGTTGTATAATAACATTGATCTGTTTTAATTTTATAGGACCCCAAACATGTTAATAAGGTATATCATTTCAAAGTAAAAAATGGATAATGAATTTTATTGAACATAAATGATAAATGAGTCACATTTAAGTGTGCACTATTGTAAATTTTATTAATTTTATTTCTTTACATTTATTTTTCTATATCTTGAAGACTAAATTGGTGGGAGTACCCTTTGTTTCATTAATTTTTTTTGATGATATTTTTTCTTCTATGAGTGATCATCATTATTTGTACTAGGTAATTGAAAATTTAGTTGAGTTTTATTTCCAAACTGTCTTGGACCCCTAAAATTCATTTTGTTACGGAATTTCATTTTCTATCAGGCTTGTGATTGAGGTTAATTCATAAATATTATTTCTATGTATAAAAATAAATATAATTAACTATTCTAAAAAATGATTGGATTTGTGAAAAATTTGATTTTGGATCTTTCTTATAAACCTTAGAAAAATCCATGAACAAATAAAATAATAATTTATTTTTAATGAAATTGTTCTCCCACCTCGGATTAAACATTATAGACAATGTTGAGTTATATGTATGGGTGATTTTAATCTTTCTATGTGCCTTAAATTTGTTTCAATTCCATACACATCAAAAACCAATACTCTTTTTTCAAAATAACCCCATTTCACAAATATTTTAGGATTCTCTCCTCATCAATTATTAATATTTTGTGTCCTTATGTTAATAAAATAATAAATAATAATGTACTAAATTGATGATAAATTCATAATTTATTAAGGAATTTCACTGATATTTAATTTGTTATAATTGAGTGATTTTTGAGTGATGTTTTCTGATTTTTTAGGGATGTACCATTTGAGAACTAGGAATGCAGGAGTGATATATTACATTCTTTTGGAATTGAAATTTTAACATGAGGAAACATTATGTTCAATGTAAATCATGTAGCTTATTATTATTATAATGAAATACCTATGGGAGGCAACTCAATTGAGAGTAATATAAGTCCTTTTAATCTAGAGTAAAATGGGAAATTTGGATCTCATGGTGAGTTTCTTAGAAAATGGAAATGAGGGTATCAGGTTCAATATAAATGTTGCACGGGGCTTAACCAAATCAAAATCTCATTATAATTGATGATTAATTCTATATTTACATTGATGATAAATAGAATGACCATTATAATTGGATAAAATATTAATTAAAAATTCAACACCAAAACCGAAACATAAGATCATCTCATATTATTTGTAAATAATTTAAAAAATTATTGAAATACCTTGTGATGAATTCTTTCTTCATTGAGGAATATGATAATACTTACACATAGTTTAATCATTTTATTTCATTAATAAGGTGAAAAATACCTATATAAATCATCTACATATGATCCATGATCCTCTAAAGATCTATATATGAATCTTTGGGTTCTAGCATGGTAGATCCTAATGCTTTTTCGTCTATTTTTTATTTCCTCATGATTCTATTTAGGAAGGATTATACTTGAACTCTCTGGACTCTAGATTATTTGATGTTTCTGGATAACACTCACTTCCTAATAGAGTTTATGTAGATTGGAGTTATCTTGGTCTTTTGAGTATTCTTCAGATGGTTTTTTGCACAATACAACATATTTAAACCCCGATAATAAAATAATATAAGTGATTTTATAAAAACAATGTTGATAAAAATAATAACAGCATATGTTCCATTATTATTTCAGTAATCCCTATAGAACATCTTGTCATTAATAGTTAGAATGATGATAATAATTATGATAATAATATTTCTTGATATGTGAAGAAACTATAGAATTGAGCAAATATTATTTATTTAAATAATATTTAATATATATTATTTCTCACCAGATCCTTAAACTCAGTTAGCCTTTCTTCCAAATTTTTTATTATCTTTAAATAATGAAAATTTATTTAATATTTAAATATCATTACATTATTCAAAAATAAATAAATAAATACTTATATTTACTAAATTTAAAATAAATATTTATTAAATATTCTTCTCACAAATTAATCTCTCGAACAAATCATTAAAAAAATATATGATCAAGAAAACAAGAATAGTTATTAAACTAAATGTGGAAATAATATTTATTCATCTTTTAAAATAATTAATATAATTATTATTTAATTGAGGTTCAGGATGCACTTAGTGTGGGACCCTCTAGGCCGTTTTTTGGTGACAATGGGTGAATCATCCCAAATTCCATGGTTATCATATAAAAAATTACAAGAAACTCCTAGACAAATAATTTAATATTGTAATGATATAAAATCTCATATTTATTCTTACTGTGTAATATAATCCCATTTTCTCAATATCTGTAATCATGAAGGTTTCATTCAAGAATAATATACATATATGCTCAATATCTCTTTCATTGACTTTATAAAAATGAACTTCCCCCCAGAAGACCATGACTATGGATTAATTTAGGTTATGCCATTTTTATTAAAGGTCCTTAAATATCAACTGTTTTAATAGTAAAAGGGAAAAATTCTTTTCTTGCATTATTCACTAAAAAATATAACAAATGGCGTACCTAATGTTTAATACTTCATCAAAAACATATGTCATCGCAGTTTTCATCAATACATTAAAGTACATGGATCATAATATACATTAATAATAATATATATGTCTAAGGATCAATACAAATTTCTATAGTGAGGAACATCCAATGAAACATATAAATGTAGATTTTCTTATTAGCTGTTCTCGTTCTCATAATCTTAAATACTAGAAATTTCCAAGGGCGTACCCCATGAGAAGGTTCCTTAATGTCCTATGAGTCTCTACTCATGATATCCTATATCATTTTTGTCTCTAAAATGATTTAATATGACTGTAGAACATATATTTAAGAATATTATCATGACACTTATGGGTTCTCATCATATTAGGTAACATCTATGAACTTTTAGTGTGACATATACTCTTAGGGAATTATCACATACAATGTTACATAGAAGAAAATCATGATGTGATAAGTACTTTTTTAATATTCAAAACTTTGTATTCATATAATCATAAAGTACACATAATTTTGTTCTAGGGTATTAACTTCAATACATTACCCCTTTCACTAGAGACAACTGCTGACAACATACAGTCTATTAACTCTTATATGTTACTCATGCTTTTTCAAAGATAATGCTTTAGTCTAGGGTCCACCATGTTTTATTCCTTGGGAACTATTATTACATCAATTTCAACCCTCTAATAAAAATATCACAAGAGGTTATAATACTTGGGTACGTTCTTTATCCATTTGTGCGGCCTTAACTCTTTTTCAAGAGCCACTGCTATAGTATTGTCATAATAAAATGTGATAGGAACTTTAATACTAGGTACCCCATATTTCTCCATGAAAATATTTCATATCCAATGGGATTATTAGTCTATATAAAAGACAATATATACTCAGACTCAACTTTAGAATCAGTAATGACTAGATACTTTGAACTATTCCATATCATACTCCTCTGTTGAGAATAAAAAATTATCCAAACCGCAACATCGGATCCGTATGATTTTTTTAAACTAATATCTATTTAACCCCTGATGACCAGATCCTTACCATCTCTCAAAACCTAGAACATATTTGAATTTATTCTCAGATATATAAGTATAACATTAAAATTATAATACTTTTGTTCTCCTCAATCATGTTGACATCTACCTACCATGATCAAATTACATGCAATATAAAGTCTAGTTCATAACTTGGAATACATGATTTATCCTATCACTAAATAATATAGGATATTACTCAACCATTCTTTCTCATGTTATGTCTGGGGAAACATTTTAATGGAATGATATATACCATGTTGTAATGCCCCGACCCTAGTTACCCAAAGTCGGTGCATTTTTACATAACATTATCATGATCACAAGGAAATCATGTCTCGAAAGACCAATCAATTTAGTATTATTGGAAACATGATTCAAACATACGTTCAACTTTACAGCTTGAAGATAAATAAAACATAAATATATTTCATTAGAAACATCCAAGCCTCCTAGATTATGCCTGCAGGTCACTCATACCTAACTTCTTCATATCCTGGGAAAATAAAACATAAGAAATGGGTGAGCTCAAACGCTCAGTAAGGGTAAGAAATATAGTGTAAAATGACATAAATATTAAGCATTGTGATTAATTATAACCACATGCCTTTACCAATAAAAAACATGAATACTTTTACGGTAAGAATATGAGCTGAGTAAATAATGACATAATAATACTTAATCATGGGTATTCTAATAGTCGAATGACCACATGAACCATCAATATTATTTCCATAATGAGGTAATGTATAAAGCCGGACATTCTAAAACATTTTTTCAAGGCCTTAGCCAACACATCTAAAAATGATTAAGTCCTCAGCCAAAACCATAAATCAAATTGGGAAAGGGTCTCAGCCAATTCCACGTCTAGTTGTCTCGTGATACCTTCCGATGCATCGAGGAGCTATAGCGGGCTTCACCCATCACTTACTAAGTCCAATACATTCCTCATATGAAAAGGTCTAAACATATCATAAACAATCATATTAAAAATAGAATACGAAATGTCAATGCTTTAACCATAAACCATGAATGGTATAAAAATAACACATCCATAGTAAAAAATATCACAAAACCTTCAATAAAATATGGATGTTTTTATATCCTAATAAATCAACTTCAAATAAACTTAAAATTCATCAAAGGATGTTGACATAGATGAAATAAAAACCCTTTTTAGAGAAATATCTCTTTCTGTTTTGAAATAATTTACGAGTCACATAATTATAAAGAAAACATTTATTTTTGAAAATAGTATTTTAAGCTTGTAAGGAAATATCTGATGATGTTATAATGGTGGAATATATCCACACCCTCCTTATAAGTTAAAAAACATTCTTACCTTAAATTTTTCGAAAAGGTCAAAAAGTACATTGTTTGGAAAATGGTAGAAAGATTCCATTCAAAATACAAAAGGGTTTAAATGACTTTAACCAATATTCTAGTAAATAGTAAAAATGTTTTGAAATATGTTTTCATGAAACATGGATGTGGATGATAAAGGGGGTCCCAGTAGATACTTATGTAACAACAACCTCGGATAATAAAGAGATTGTGAAATTAACCCTTACCTTGTACTTTTCCTTGGACGATGGTAGGTTAACCTATTTTATAATGGTTAAATTATTGTTATTAAATTATAAAAGAATCATATACATTAATATTATATCATATATGATCTTTTAACATTTCTTTGTTAATAATATCTTATTATTATCGTCATTTTGGGTGTTAACTTACTCATTTTTTTATATGTTTTGTTATATAAGTCGTGTTTGTTATGGATAGGTTGTATCTTATTCATATCCAGAATGTTATAAAGTACTTAGATATTATTTTTAATCATCAAATAAGAATTATACTTGAATGGATATGATGGGTAATGAATCTCATCGAGTTCGTGGAGACGGTAGTCCATACGCATGCACGAGCGACAATATGATTCTTTTGATATTAAAATCGTATATAATTGGATAATATATCCTAAATACATAATAATTATAATTTTATATTTATTATTTAAATCAATTACACATCATTACCATACCCATCAAAATAATAATGTTTTGAATAACAATTACACCACGACATGGAGACGGTAAGTCGTACGTACGCACGTATGGTGACATGTCATTGAAAGGATGGATAGAATACTGAATATGGTTGTACCATATTTATAATAAAATACCATTATATAGAATATTCTGGAATTATTATTTTGTAATGGAAATAACAATTAAAGAAGAAGTGGAAGAAGAAAGGAACTTGAAAAAGGGTGGTGAAATCATTACCTCTTCTTCGGGTTCTTCCTTTTGATTTGATCAAAAGGGCTCCATAGGTTGGATTTCTGATCAAAATAAGGCCTCTAGGTTGATTTGAGGGAAGTTGGTAGGATATTTTGGCAGAGTTTAGCTGATCCAAAAGGCTTTGAAGGTGTGAATTAGTGAGAAGGGGGAGTGCCCTTTTATAAGAGGGGTGAGAGGCACCTTAGGAAAAACTTAAAATATTATTTTATAATAAATTAATATTAGATTTATAATGGATCCAATATGATTTATTTCGAGGATAAGGTGGTTATGGGTAGAAAAAAACTCAACCAATAGGGTTTAGACAGGTTTGTGTCACCTTATTAAATTTTTCTATTAATTTAACTCTTAGTTAATTAGTTTGACATTTACCATGTCTCTTTGTATTTTTATATTATACAGTTAACAAACATACTATATACTTCCAAGAGACCCCCAAGTGGTCCATTAATGATACACCTATCATTATATAAGTCCTTTTGCAGAACCTTAGATTTTTAGGAATAAAATATCAATCAATAATATAATATTTGTTTTAAAAACTCATTTATGTCAATTTTGACACTATTTAATAATTAATTTTTGTTAAAGTCCTAAAAACATTATTAATTTGAAACAAATTCATTTAAGAAATCCTAAAATTTCATATTAACCAATAAAATTCGTGTATGTCATCAAAACTTTCAAATTATATTTATTTTAGCATTTATCATACCAATTATTTGATTCTTTCATTAATAAGGAAAATATTGCATCATTATTGTGTCATAAATAAATTTAATTATTCAATGTCTAAAAATTATAAATAAAATACCATTATGTAGGAAATATTTTTAACTTTCTAATAAATATTTATAGTCGAAAATATAATATATATAACCTTATGTAAAAAAACAATTCTAAAAGATATATGCTTTTCTCATTTTTGTATTTACTTTAACTTAATTAATATAAAGTGTCCTTATCACTTACAAGTGGCTCCATGGGGTCCCAAAATCGACCCAAATATGCCCATGGTCGGATATATATCAACCAATAGGTTTAGGACACGTTTTAGGGTAAATTAATATTATTATAATATTATTATTTTACCCTTATTTACCGGATTTACCCTTTAACCATGGTAAAGAAAATATTTACCTAAGTAATTATTCAAAATGACTAAAAATAAAAGTTACTCATTTACACAATTTGGACCTCCTGATTATAAATATGGAATCCATTTTTCTAAATTTAAAACACATAAGTAGTAGAAATTAATTTAAAAATAATTCCCGTTGTCAAAACAAAAAGTGTGTTTTAAAGAAATAATAACTGTCAAAAGATTGGCACTTGCTTTTGTCCAGTTTAAATGTGAAATTTTGTCCAATGAAAAACATTGGATTAAATGGTAAAAATATAATATAATTATAATCTAAAATCACTCAAACTCATAATTTATCACTATTATTTATTTCGATTAAAAAAGTTGTTTTTAATTAAAATTTAGTAATTTTCACTATTCATAAAAATATGAAAGTTATCTAAAAAGTACCAAAAAATAACCATAAGATAATTTTGATATTCTGAATCCAAAAATGAAGTCCATTTTTAAAGATAAAATGTATAAAATTTTAAAAAGTTGGTATTACTATTCATAACGGCTAGTTTGATTGGTTGTGCTGTGTATTAGAACTCGATGTTTCATACAACACACACTACTGTATTATTCAAAGAGAAGCGTATCGTGGAAGTTTGGGGTGTTAAATTCTCCCCTCCTTCAAATAATTTCATCCTCGAAATTTCTATAATACTACCACATGAAAAGACTTGGGTGGTTCTTCATCATAAGTTCCTTGGGTTCCCACGTTGCCTCTTCCATCTTATGGTTTCTCCATAGAACTTTTACCAGACAAGTCATCCAATTTCTCAGCACTTGTTCTCTCATATCAAGAATCTTGAAAGGCTATTAACAATAAGATAGATCGGGTTCCAGTTCAAATTCCTCATAGGTGAGTACATGTGTTGGGTCAGGCATGTATTTTCTCAACAGTGATACGTGGAACACATCGTGAACTTTAGAGAGACTTGTCGGCATTGCCAAACGATAAGCTACATCCCCAATTCGTTCTTGAATTTTCAATGGTCTGATGTACCTGGGACTCAATTTTCCCTTCTTACCGAAACATATAACACCCTTCCATGGAGATACCTTCAAGAAAACATGATCACCTACCTGAAATTCAAAATCCTTCCTTCAGTTATCAGCATAGCTCTTCTGCCTACTTTGAGCTGCTTTGATGTGGTGTTAGATTACCTTCACCTTTTCCATCATTTCTTCAACAAGTTCTGGGCCTATAAGTTTTCATTCACCAACATCATCACAATAGGTTGGTGTGCGACATATCTTTCCGTATAACGCTTCATATGGTGCCATCTGAATACTTGAATGGAAGCTATTGTTATAGGAAAATTCAACCAAAGGTAAATATCGATCCCACATACCCTGAAAGTAAAGTGAGCAGGATATCAACATGTCTTCTTAGGTTTGAATACATCATTCCGATTTTCCATCTGTTTATGGGTGGTAGGCATTGCTCAAACGAAGTTCAGTATCCAGGGCCTTCTGATGACTCTTCTAGAATCTTGATGTAAAACGTGGATCACGATCATAAACATTTGATAGGGGTACTCCATGAAGACTCACAACTTCATTAATATATAGTCTTGCTAGACGTTCAAGTGGAAAATCTTCCCTTATAGCATGAAAATGTGCTGACTTGGTAAGACGATCAACAATGACCCATATTTCATTGTTCCTTCTAGGAGTCTTTGGTAGTCCCCTGACAAAGTCCATCATAATATTATCCCACTTCCACTTTGGTACGGGAAGAGGTTGCATGACTCTTCTAGGATGTGGCCTTCCAACTTTCACTTGTTGAAAAATCATACATCTTGACACAAAATAAGAAATCCCCCTCTTTATGTTCTCCCACCAAAAATGTTCCTTCAAATCTCTATAAATTTCGGTGCTCCCATGATGTATAGAGAAATTGGAGCTCTGAGCATCATCTAGAAATTCCCTTTTTTAATAAGGTATATTGGGAACACAAAGTCTCTTCCCAAATTTCAAAATTCCATCTTCATACACAAAGTCACTCAATCTTTCATCATTAACAGCTTTAATCTTTTTTTGAAACACTTCATCACTGGTCTGAGAACTCTTTATCCTTTCTAGTAAAGATGGTTTGGAACCCATTTGAAAAGGCATTGATGTTTCACCTTCCATGGTTATTCCTATATCCATCCTTACTAAATCCATATACATAGGATCCTTTTCAACTCTCATCTTGTTCAAAACTCCATGATCCTTTCTACTCAAAGCATCTTCCACCTTATTTTCCTTCCTCGGGTGGTAGTGTATCGTGCAATCATAATCCTTGAGGAGTTCAAGCCATCTCCTTTGCCTCATGTTGAGTTCTTTCTGTGAGAAAATATACTTCAAACTTTTGTGATCAGTATAAATTTCACATTTTTCACCATAGAGATAATGTTTCCAAATATTCAAAGAAAATATTACAACAGCTAACTCAAGATCATGAGTAGGATAGTTTTTCTCATGAATTTTCAGTTGTTGTGATGCATAGCCAATAACCTTATCATTCTGCATAAGGACACAACCAAGTCTTTTCTTCGATGCATCACTATAAACAACAAACCTATCATTCCCCGATGGTAGAGTCAATATAGGAGCATTGACTAATCTTCTCTTAAATTCTTAAAAACATTCTTTACACTCTTTTTTCCAAACAAATTTAACCTCTTTACATGTGAGCATCATTAATTGGTTATCCAATCGGGCAAAATTCTGGACGAAACGTCGATTATAACCTCCAAAACCAACGAAACTATGTACCTCAGTTATACTCGTCAGTACTGGACATTCTTGGATTGCCTTGGTATTTGAAGGGTCAATGGAAATTTCATCCTTAGAGAGAATATTTCCAAGAAAAAATTCTTATGAAGCCAGAATTCACACTCGCTAAACTTCCCATATAATTCATATCTTCTAAGAGTCATCAGGATAATGCGCAAGTGATTTTCATGGTCTTCGTAGCATTTGGAATATACTAAGATATAATGAATAAATACCACCACAAAATCATCAAGATATTCCTTGAAAATTTTATTCATTAGATCCATGAATATAGAGGGAGAATTATTCAATACAAAAGTCATTACTATAAACTCGTAATGCTCGTACCTTGTTCAAAATGTTGTCTTCAGAATGTCTTCATTATTTACACACAACTAATGATATCCAGATCGGAGGTCAATCTTTGAAAAATATTGATCTCCATGAAGTTGGTCAAATAAATCATCAATGCATGGTAGGGGATACTTGTTCTTTGTTGTTATATCATTGATCTCCCTGTAGTCAATGCATAACCTCATAGATCCATCTTTCTTCTTAAAAAAAGGAAAAAGGGCTCCCCATGGAGAAACACTAGGGTAAATAAATACCTTATTACTCAATTCCTCTAGTGGTTTCTTTAGTTCAACTAATTCCACAGTGGCCATTATATAAGGTGTCTTCAATATGGGCCTTGAACCAGGAATTAAATAAATGGAAAACTCAATTTCTCATTCTGGAGGATGCCCAGGTAAATCTTAAGGAAACACATCAACATATTCTTTCACAATAGGTGCATCCTCTATTTGAACATTACTTTCCTCACTCACAGTAATTTGATTCTCTTCCTACCTGATAATTGAATTTAGTTGAGCTACGAGGGGTGGATCTAGATGATAATCAGGTGGTGATGATTATGCTCTAATGATAAGGTGTTCTTTATCATCATCATCAAAAATCGTAACCTCCTTCTTCTTATAATAAATCATCGCATCATGGTCTGAAATCAAATCCATTGAAGAATTATATTAAATTCAATCATGGGTATGATGATGAGATCAGCAGATAAAGAACATTTATGTTCTCTAATGGGGACCGATTCACAAAACTTTGTTGCAATGATACTTCCCTTAGGAGTTTTGACTGACAACTCCCTTGTTAAATCAAATTGGAAATATCTAATTTTCTTATAAAACTAAGAAGATATAAAACAATGCGATGATCCAGAATCAAAAAAAGTGTTTTCTAAACTTGAGGAAACCATTAAATTACCTGCCACCACGTCTTTTGGGGCTTCAACCTCAGTAGTATTGATTGCATAAGCCTGGCCTTGATCTCTTGTCCTTTTCTGAGGTAAGTTTCCCTGATACTTAGGACATTCATTTTCATAATGTCCCATCTCCCTGCAATTGTATCATTGAACATTTGTAGCATCTTTCTTTCCTTTACAATCACCAGTTAGATGGCCTTTCTGTCTACACTTTTAGTATACTCCTTTTTCTTTTAGACGGGCACCAGGGTGCTTCCTTCCACAATTATCACAAGGTGGAAATTCAATTCTTCCCTTCTTCCCTATTTCCTTATTTTCTTTTCCCAAAGTGTTCAGCATATCTCTTCTTCTCTTTCTTTGATTTAAATTCATAAGACTTAGAGAATTCCTTTTCTACCTTGCTAGCACACGAGACAATATCTTCGTATGATGAGAAGGATTGTGATACTAATGATCGATGAAGAAATGGTTTTAACCCATCAAAGAAAAGATAAATCTTACTTCTTGGGTTATGTATATAATCTATAGAATGTCTTGATAACCTTGTAAAGTTATCCTCATACATTGCGACATTCGCATCCTCTTTTTTCCTCAGACTAAAAAATTGTCTTTCCATATCTTCTCGATGGTCACAAGGAAAGTATTTTTCTTTGAAAATCTATTTGAACTCCCTCCATTCCATATTTTGATACATCATCATCTTTCTTTTTGTTTTGAATCAATGACCACCATTGATAGCATCTCTAGTGAGGTGGTAAACTTCCAAGGAACCTTTTTCCCTTTCACAACTCCCCAAGGAATGGAATATTTTCTCTAAGGAATTTATCCATTGCTCAGCCACTAATGGATTTGTGATCCCATTGAATATCGGTGGTTGTTGCCTCATGAAGTGATATAAAATTGATCCTCCATGCTGTGGATCTGGGTGCTCTATACGGGTAAGGTTATTATTCATAACCTGAGTGAGTTGTCCTAGTATGGTGATTAGCTGATCAGCACCAGTTGCATCACTAGCTCCACTATAATTATCTTGAGAAGGAGGGAAATCCCTACATAGAATGTATGCATTGATATGGGTTACATTTCTTCCACTAGGCACCATTTCTAAACAATGGCATAAACTAGATTAGTTTATGAATCCAAATATATAATTCCAAACTTATAAAACACTTAACATAAATTGAACAGTTTATGGATATAATCCATAATCATAAAAATGTTTTCTTTGAGGAAGTATATACTCATAAATCCTTCATAATGGTTTTTAAAGAAATGATAATTATTCTAAGAATATCCCCCAGCAGTGTCAAAACCAAGAGTACATCAAGGCCTGTTGTTTTGCACCAGTTCTCGTTCGAGTCTAGCTCAAATCGGTGTTTTCAGGTTTTACCCCTAGGTACATATGTGCCAGAGCCACCTTTACTTACTCGTATCTAGACAGGGATTTATTTCTTGGAAATCTCACAAAATCTCTACAATACCAAAATTCTCGGAAGTTATGCTATACTAATCCTCAATGTCTATCTTAAGTCTATGTGCTCTAATTAGAGTTTATCTAAATCTAGCTTCCATGGTTTGTAATAAACTTCCTCTGATACAAACTATAATACCCCAACCCTAGTTACCCCGAATCGGTTCATTATTACATAACATTGGCATGATCACAAGGAAATCATGTCTCGAAAGACTGGTCAGTTTAGTATTATTGGAAACAAGATTCATACATAAGTTCAAATTTACATCCTGATGAGAAATTCAACACAAATATATGTCATTAGAAACATCCAAGCCTCCTAGATTATGCCTGCAGGTCACTCATAACTAACTTCTTCATATCCGGGTAAAATAAAACATAAGAAAGGGGTGAGCTCAAACGCTCAGTAAGGGTATGTAATATAGCAGAAAATGACATTAATATTAAGAATTGTGAATAATTGGAACCACATTCATTTACCAATAATATACATGAATACTTTTACGACAAGAATATTAGATAAGTAAATAATTCCATAATAAAACATAATCATGGGTATTCTACTAGTCGAATTACCACATGAACCATCAATATTATTTCTATAATGAGGGAATGTATAATGCCAGACATTCTGAAATATTTTGTCAAGGCCTCAGCCAAGACGTCTAAAAATGATTTAGGCCTCGGACAAAACCATAAATCAAATTGGTAAAGGGCCTCAGACAATTCCACGTCTAGTTGTCTCATGAGACCTACCGATGCATCGAGGAGCTATAGTGGGCTCCACCCGTCACTTACTAAGTTTAATACATTCCTCATATGAAAAGGTCTAAATATATCTTAAACAATCGTATTAAAACTAGCAGACAAAATGTAAATGATTTAACCATAAACCATGAATGGTATAAAAATCGCACATCCACAATCAAACATATCACAAAACCTTCAATACAATATATAAGTTTTTTTATCATAATAAATCAACATCAAATAAACATAAAATCCATCAAAGGATGTGGACATAGACGAAATCAAAACCCTTTTTAGAGAAATATCTCTTTCTATTTTGAAATAATTTAAGAGTCACATAATTATAAAGAAAACATTTATTTTTTAAAATATTCTTATAATATTCTAAGGTAAGCTTTGATGATGTTATAACAGCAGAAAATATCTGCACCTGCCGTATATGTTAAAAAAACATTCTTACCTTAAATTTGTCGAAAAGGTCAAAAAGTACCTTGTTTGGAAAATGACAGAATGATTCCATTAAAAACACACTAGGGTGTAAATGACTTTAACCCATTGTCTAGTAAATAGTAAAAATGTTTTGAAATATATTTTTATGGAACATGTATGTGGATGATAAAGGGGGTCCTTGTAGATACTTACATAAAAACAACATCGGATAATAAAGAGATTGTGAAATTAACCCATACCTTGTACTTTTCCTTGGTTGAGGGTAGGTTAACCTCCTGTATAATGGTGAAATAATATTTATTTAATTATACAAGAAACATATACATTAATATGATATCATATATGATCTTTTAACATTTCTTTGTTAATAATATCTTAGTATTATCATCGTTTCAGGTGTTAACTTACTCATTTTCTTTTGTATTTTTTGTTACATAAGCCTTGTTTTTTATGGATAGGTTGTATCTTATTCACATACAGAATGATATAAAGTCCTTAAACATTATTTTTAATCATCAAATGATAATTATACTTGAATGGATACGATGGGGAATGAATCTCATCGCGTTCGTGGAGACGAAAGTCCGTACGTACGCACGAGCGACAATATCATTCTTTTGATATTAAAATAATATATAATTGGATGTTATATCATATATAAAGAATCATTATAATTTTATATTTATTATTCACATCAATTATACATAATTATCATACCCATCCAAATAATATTGTTTTGAATAACAATTACACCACGACGTAGAGACGGTATGTCGTACGTACGCACGTTTGGTGACATGTCATTCAAAGGATGAATAGAATACTGAATATGGTTGTACCATATTTATAATAACATCACAGTATATAGAATATACTAGAATTATTATTTTAGAATGGAAATAACAATGAATGAAGAAGTGGAAGAAGAAAGGAACTTGAAAGAGGGTGGTGAAATCATTACCTCTTCTTCGGGTTCTTTATTTTGATTTGATCTAAAGGGCTCCATAGGTTGGATTTATTATCAAACTAAGGCCTCTAGGATTAAGTGAGGTAATTTGGGAGGATATTTTGTCAAAGGTTGGCTGATCCAAAAGGCTTTAAGGTGTGAATTAGTGAGAAGAGGGAGTGCCCTTTTGTAATAGGGGTGAGGGGAACCTTAGGAAAAACTTAAAATATTATTTTATAATAAATTCATATTCGGTTTCTAATGGCTCGAATATGTTTTATGTCAAGTATAAGGTGGTTATAGTTCAAAAATAACTCAACAAATATGTTTTACACAGGTTTGGGTCACCTTATTAACCTTATCATTTAGTTTTAACTCTTAGTTAATTAGTTTGACATTTACCATGTCTCTTTGTATTTTTATGCTATATTGTTAATAAACATAATATATACTTACAAGAGACCCCCATGTGGTCCATTAATTATACACCTATAATTATATAAGTCGTTTGGCCAATACATATATTTTTAGGAATAGAATATCAATTAATAATATAATATTTTTTTAAAAAACTCCTCTATGTCAATTTTGACACTATTTAATAATTGATTTTTGGTAAAGTCTTAAAAAATTTATTAATTAGAAAAAAATTAATTTAAGAAATCCTAACATGTAATATTAACCAATAATATTTTTGGATGTCATTAAAACTTTTAAATTATATTTATTTTAGCATTTATAATACCAATTATTTGATTCTTTCATTAGTAAGTAAAATACTCCATCATTATTGTGTCATAAATAAATTTAATTATTCAATGTATAAAAATTATAAATAAAATACCATTATATATATAATATTTTTATATTTATGATGAATATTTATAGTCTAAAATATAACATAGATGACTTTATGTAAAAATTGTTTTTCTAACAGATATATGCTTATGTCATTTTTATATTTACTTTAACTTAATTAATATAAAGTGTACTTATCACTTAAAAGTGGCTCCATGGGGTCTGAAAATCGGCCCAAATATGTCCATGGTCGTACATGTATCAAAAAATAGTGTTATGACACGTTTTAGGGTAAATTAATACTATTATATTATATTTTGTTTACCCTTATTTACCGGATTTACCCTTTAACCATTGTAATTAAAATATTTACCGAAGTAATTATTCAAAATGTCAAAAAATAAAAGTTACCTATTTACACAATTTCAAACTCCTGATTATAAATATGGAATACATTTTTCTAAATTCAAAACATAGAAGTGGTAGAAATTAATTTAAAGTTAATTCCTGTTGTCAAAACAAAAAGTGTGTTTTTAAGAAATAATAACTATCAAAAGATTGGCACTTTCTTATGTCGAGTTTAAATGTGAAATTATGTCCAATTACCAACATTAGATTAAATGGTAAAAACATAATCTAATTATACTCTAAAATCACTCAAACTCATAATTTATCACTATTAATTATTTCGATTAAAAAAGTTGTTTTTAATTAATATTTAGTAATTTTCACTATTCATCAAAATATGAAAGTTATCCAAAAAGTATCAAAAATTCAACATAAGCTAATTTTGATATTCCTAATCCAAAAATGAAGTCCATTTTGAAATATAAACTATATAAAATTTTAAAAAGTGGGTATTACTATTCAAAAGGGCTAGTTTGATTGGTTGTGGAGTGTGTTAGAACTCGAAGTTGCGTACAACACACACTACTGTATTATTCAAAGAGTAGCATATCGTGGAAGCTTGGGGTGTTACACATGTTATGATAGAACAAAACCCTCATGGACTATCCAATACTAAATATCTCTAGTATCTATTCAATTTATATACCTTGACATAGTCCAAGAAGCCTCTTATAACTCTCATAGATTATATTGATCTCTATAATGTAGACTACATCACTTAATTCCTTCATGGATAAACACGTGATTAAGTTGTCCTTAAAAAACTATAAGAAATTTATTTCATTTGAAATATGTCATATTTAATCATGATATACTACTAGGATAATGAACAAATTTCCACTAAATCACTTTTAAAAACATAGATAGCATTCATTTTTAGTGAAACCAATTTTTTTATAGATTAATTGAATCGAATGTTCCATGACATAGATTCTTACTTCAATACATAAATTTATTTTTGTAACATTCATATCTTTTTGAAATCACCTACAGTCATAATACATTTTGTTTCTGTCATATAGATATCTTCCTAGATATTTCTATTAAGGGAAAATGTTTAGAAATATATCTTCAAAATTTTATAGTCAGAGTTATCTATTATAGAATGTTTAAAAATTATGTATTTAAACATGGATACTAGAGAAAATATTCATATTCAATGACTTGAAATTTTTTAAACCCTTTAGACATTATCCTTTCTTTATACGTACTTAATATACCTTCCATGTCTAGTTTTCTATTGACTACCCATTTCACCCAAAAGGATTTACATCAGCTGGTGGGTTTGCCATATCCCAAACATAGTCCTGATGCATGGAATCCATTTCATAATTCATTGAATCTTTCTATATTTCATTTTATGATATCTAGACTACCACTTTTTAGGAGATAGGTTCATTATTTTCAACCAAAATGAGTAATCATATTTAGTGACTACAAAACCATATCTCTCTGATTATTTTACCTCTCATTTTCTCCTATGAATTATTTGTCTCTCCATAACTACATTTTCTATAAGGGACTTTGTAATTTGTTCATATTCCAACTATTTTTTATATTGATCATCAATTTCATCAATTTGAATCTTTCTCTCACTATCATTCTTGGGGATATGATCTATCTCAAGAAATATATCTTTTCTAGAAATGGTTTTTTTCTTGTATAAGGGGTTGTATATGTATTATCCCCTTGTTTACTTAGGATACACTTTAATGATAAATTTTTTGACCCATATTACAATTTTTTTACTTAATAATGCCTTATCAAATGCCTTAAAACCCCATAAATGTGTATGTTACAAAACAAATTTCTTGTCTCCCTATAATTTGAAGGAAATTCCATTTTCGTCTTTAATATGTGCTCTATTTACTATGTATACTACAGTTTTTAATGAATATCCCCAAAAGGATAATGAAATATATTCATGAATCATCAACTAATTTTCAATGTCTAGTAAGGGACAATTACTTCTTTTACTAATACCATTCCATTATAGTATATATGGTGGAGTGAGTTGGGAAATAATCTTGAACTCCCATAGAATGTTGATAAACATTAGATTAAGAAATTTACAACAATGATATTATATAATCTTCTTTATATTCATTCCAATATTTTTTTTATTCAATCATGAAATCTTTGAATTTAGAAGAGGAAACATACTTATACCTCATCTATTATACAATTCCATATCTACTCAATTCACCATTAAATGTTATGATGTATGTATATCCACCTTTAACTTGTACTTGAAATGGACCACAAACATTAGTGTGTTCCAATCCTAGAATCTATGTGGTTCTTTCACACATTCTACCTATAGTGGTTTGGTCATTTTTATTCAAAGACAAGAATGACAAATTTCAGGTGGTTTTATCTCGAATGTGACTAAATAACTATTGACTTATATATTTTTCAAATGTTTCTTATTTACATGACCATGTTGATTATTCCATAACTTGGAGTTATATGAGTCACTCATACATGAACCATTTTCATTTGAAAGTATTTAGATTTTTTAATTTAATATATAATGGATATTATTTAAATTTCTATTACCATAACATATGTTTCTTTACATAAGGAATATGTTTTATTTCCAAAATTGAAAACAATACCATATGTATATAGGACCTAGACATGGCTTATGTTTTTTGTAACAATCAATACCAAATAAATTTTTTTTATCTAATTTCATTTATATTGGAAACAAAATTTCATAGTCTTCATTGGCTAGAGCATCTATCCTCACACCACTGTTATCCCAAAAATACATCTATCTTAATGAAATCATTCAAAATATGCTTGTTTCATGTATTTTTATATAGATGTGAGAACCAAAATCTATATTTAATAACTAATGTGTAGATATTGAAATATTACATTTGATAATGAACACACCTTTAGATTCCCATTTCTTTTATGTGTAGATCCTTTTCCAATGGCCTTCTTATCCACATGAAAAACATAATTATTCCATTTTCATTCCCTTTCTCTGGATATTTCACTTCTTGGAAATATGTTTCTTAGGAACCAAATAACTTATATGATTCATGGTCCCCTTTATTTAAATTTTCTTATTCACTATAAATATTATGGGTTTGTCACTCCAAATTTACTTGTACACTTGGATAATGAGAGTTAGAAACCATGAAATACTACTCTAATTGTCTCTCATGTTAGATTTTAAAATAATACTAGATAATGAATTGGGTTTTCAGGAAAGAATGAGATATATTCACAACTCATCTGGAAGTTCAATCACCAAGATGGTGAATCGTTAAATGTATCCAACAATCATGACTACATGAGGCCAAGTTGGATTTCACTCTCCAATATTTCATAATAATAAATCATTAAAGATTTTTTATCTATCTTTCTTCACCTTATCATGATAGTGATCTTGGATGTGGGGAATCAATATATTAACATCTATATCCTCATGTTTCTTTAGATGATCATTGGTCAAAGATGATAACATGATACACTGAACATCTATGCCATTGTTCAAATTTTTCTCATAGTGATTCAACTCTTCCTCACAAGCCTCTTATCTTGGTACATTGGGAATATAGTTTTATACCCCATATAATTTCCATTCATGGCATAGGATAATGCGTACATGTTTCATGACCTGACCCAAGCCAGGTATCAAGCTGTAACTACCCCATGCTCGACTCCATAGGCTAGGGGTTTGGTAACTAGAGCCAAAGGAATATCTAACATGGGGATGAAATTTCCTAAGTAACTATATGTTCACACACAACCATATTGATGTAAAATTACTTTGGTAAAGAGTAAAAGATGAAACATGACTAAAAAGAATACCATGCATGCATAATCTCCAAGGTGTACAAGAGTACGATGCTGCAAACTAATAGTAAAGGGACAAAATGAATGCCCAACCAGAAATATGTCCCAACATGAAAAAATCTAGAAAAGTAAACTATTAAGAGAAAACAACTCCTGAATCCCACGTTTTGACCACCATATGTGGTTTAAAGTACATGGTATCAATAAGATCCTCTGAAGTAACCGTTGACCTAACTGTTCTCTTTAAAAGACATAAAATGTGTGGAAAAATATCATGCAGGGTTGAGTATATACATACCTAGTAAGAAACCATGAAAGCTTACAGGGGAGTATTAAGAGATACAACATGAATATAATGATAGTAGATGCAAGATACAATCTAAGAGAACATCTCAACCCAAACCAAAAGTGAATGTAACCTCACCCAAGAATAATGGGATTAACAAGTTGAGTATATAAACTACACATCGAGTCTTAGCCACCAACTCTAAGAGATTAGACTCATCCAACCACAAGAATCTAAACACAAAAAGCTTATGGCATACACCGCGCATCATCTCCTCTCCTATAAGAAGAGTAACCAAATAAAATGGGTTGATATAGAAGTATATATATTTATATTCTCATATAGAAGAATATTGAATGATATAGTAAGGAAATATCCATCTCAAAGCTCATCCTGAGAAGAAGAGTCATCAAAGGTGCCAAAATTCCATCAATGATTTCGTTCATCTCAAGTTTCATCCCAGAAGTAATCGTCAAAGTCTATCCATGCCTTTTAACTATGATAAAAAATAAAGGGGTTGTAAATTCTATGTAGATAACCCATGACCTTGTACAACAAGAGGTTCCTACTATGATAGTCTTAGAGTAAGGCCACTTCCCAACTCAACTGGAGGGTAACACTCGAAATTTAATCTTCAAAGAACTTCATTACACTTACCTACTAGAGGGTACAACTCAAAATGTATACATATAGGATCTGAACCCATTCCAATAGGGGTTCCCACTCTAGAAATCATTCAGAAAAACACAAGCCATCTCTATTAGAGGTTTAACTTGGAATCATTGATGAACTCCACTACCCAGTCCTTCTTGAGCGTACCACTTGGAATGCGTCAAGGAACACCACTGACAATCCCTGTTGGAGGGTACCACTCAATAATCATCAAGTAACACAACTTCCTAGAACTACTGGACGGTACCACTTGGAATGTTCTTTTAGGAACACCACCAACTAGCCCTTTTGGAAGGTACCACTCAGAAAGGTCTTTGAGAAACTCCACTGCCCATCCCCACTTGAGGGTACCACTCGAAAAGTCTATGGTGATCTAACATGATAACTAAAATCATTGTGAATTTCATAACTAGGAATCATTCACCAAAAATTATATATCATATCTTTAAATACACAATGGATGATACTATTTCAATCTACGTGGAAAAACACTCAGGATATTCAACTCGTGGGCCAAAATCCTAAAATATAAAAAAAGGAAATATGGATGATTGAATATTCCAAAAAAAATCCAATTGGTATACAACATGTGAGGGGTCCCATATGGAATGTGGTAACTCTTAACCACTTGGCCATTTCCCTAGGGTGTACCCAAATCCCAATCCATGTAACATTACATGTCGTTCAGGAGGACTAGATGGAATGTTCAAGTCGATCGGGACTTATTTGTGTCCTTATATTCATGTATGTGTAGTTAAACTTATGTTTGTGTACTTAGATATATAGCTAGGTAATTTCACATGAGTTCACACACATGTGGTTGACCCTATGTGTTTCCCAACTGGAGATGGGGTGCGTGGCATGTTGGAGGGATTCATGCCATGTCAGCATTAACGTTTCCCAAAACCCTAGCTAATGTCGCTAAAGGGATACATGTTGTGTGTTCAAATAATTACAAATAATTTCATCAGGTTTTTCATATAAAGTCATCTCCATGATCCATGCATCATATTCTTCCACACCGTGAGGACTTTATGACTATCTTTTCCTAAAACTCATTAACTAGCCAAAAATCATAGTTTTTTACATTCGTTCACTATAAATTGGTATCCTTTCATTCATTGGAGGTCTGTTACATATCCCACACACCACCACGCCTTCATTTAATAATTATTTTCTAAAAAATCTGCAAAAAGATCATCCTCATCTCATAATAAATCCATATATGTGCTTAATTCATCGATTCTACAATTTTCATGAAAACATTGTGATTTTTGGGTTCCGATGAGGCTTTGTACCACTCAGAAATGTCAAACTAGGTCCACAGGGTCAAACCGGTTATGAATGAAAATAAAATTAGGTGGAAATCCAAAAGAACAATAGTTTAATCAATTTTTTCAATGTATTCATTTATGAAGGTTAGGAATGGGACTCGCGTGTTTTAAAACATTAAATAAATCGATTTAGATTTCAATACATGGGTGCATGGTCAATCCACAATTAGAACATATGAATAGAATGGATCGATCCTCTCAAACCATTTAATAAAAATGGTGTAAATAACTAAAATTACAATTCATACCTGGATATTTGATCATTCATCATCAAACAACATTCTCACCAATGATTGAAGAGGGTCATTGCATTCGTTGTGTCCCGATCTATTCCAATATAAAGTTTCTCCCACATGGGATGTGGTTCTCCCACAAAGGAGAAAAAGGGATATATATTATTCTCTTAGAGATTAAATGGATAAACAAGCAGGATTTTCCATGGAGATATTCTTATTGAATATTACACTGTATCAAAATGGAATAATTAATTAATTGAATAATTAATTATTTCACTGAACATTCTTCGAACAAGAAAGGAGTCTAAACACACTGCACCAACCCATTTTATGTCACTCATAATGTAAAAATTGTATTATAGACTCAACCATGGTCATGGATTTCTAATACAAGATTTCATTTCAATGTTACCCCATTTTCTTTAAGAACCATGTGTGCGTAATAGTAAATGTATTTAATATTTTTATAAAATTAATTACGGGCACACTGGTCCTCATAATAACATGTTTCCTCTGTTCCTACCTCTCAAAATATATATAGAAATATTTCAATGTCTTACACAGAAAAAAACTGAGTCTCTACTTCATTCTCTCCTTCAATATTTTCATCCACAAAAAATTAAAAACTATGAAAAAAACATGGGATACTGAGCCTTTACATGGCACTCCCGCTCCTTAGAACTCTTTGGAAAATTCTCATGCTGACACAATACACAAAATAAGAGGATGGTCCATCCATAGAGGGTCCTCTCTTGTTTGTCCTTGACAACCACCAGTTTCTCTACCAAGGTGGATCAATCCTCAATGTCCAACTTTCCCTAGTTGAAAAAGTGCATGGGGTAATGCATGTATCTCCTTAGTTATAGAGCATTGAAGACTTTTTGAAACCGATCCAACAGTGGGGGTTGGGTGATGTGGTAAGAAACTTCTCCAACCCTTTTCACAATCTCAAATGGCCTAATGAACCTCAGAGATATCTTGACTCCTCGGCCGAACCTCCACAATTCTCATCATGGGGAGACTCTCTATAAATTGTGGTCTCCCTGATAAAACTCCAAGGGCCTAAAATGAAAATCAATATAAGAATTATGTCTATTATGGGTCGTCCTCTTTTTTCATGAATGATATGGAATTTCTCCATCTTCACCTACCCCATCTATGTGCCTACAAGACATGCCTTGCCGATCTTTTTCCAGCACAAGGGTGAACTAAATGGTCTCCCGTATAGGTCCTCAAATGGTGAAATTATGATAGTATAGTGGTGGATATTTTTTATTAAAATCATATCAATGGAATGTTTTCCTCTCAAATATGAATGAAGTATATAAGAAAGACCCCAGCATATCGTCCAACCCCTAGATAGTGTGCTTAGTATGCCAATCATTATGGTAGTGAAAGGCCATAATCATCTTCATTTGGGTCTTGAATGCCTCTTACAGGACGCTCCCCAATAATGACCTAAACCACACATAACGATCATATATAATCATCATGGGCACCCCATGAATGATAATGATCTCCCATTCATAAACCTACACCAAAATCTCCACTGAAATCTACTAACTGATAGCAAGGAAGTGTTCTGACATTGTGAGTCAGTCAACTATCACCTAGATAGAATCATATCCCTTCACATTTTTCACAATACATATCACAATGTCCATGGATATGACATCCCAATTCCACTCAAGGATCTAAAAGGGATACAACAAACCCATCAGAACATGGTGTCCATCCTTCACCTAGAAAAAAGAGAGGCACTAAGGGATTAATCTAGATATTCTTTTCCTCGTTCCAGACATCCCAAACTTCCACTGAATGTCTCTGTACATCCTTACCACACTGGGATCTATATCTATAAGAGAAGTTTGGAACTCTCACATAACCTCCTCCCACATCATTACTAGAACCATAATCTACCCATAGAAAATGTTGAAATGATTCCCTCTTTCAAAATATCCATCTAGTGAGGCACCTGTGGATATCTAGTCACATAATACCTCATTGTTGATGTATCCACGTTGGGACTCTCTCAAAAACTTTATAAGTGGAGGATTCAACACCATAGACTTTAGAAACTTTGTACCTTCCTCCTTCATTAGGGTCAGCTGCAGGTAGTGATACAAAACGGGGCCACTGCCCACAGGCTTCCTGTGTATTGGGTATACCTTTGGAGGGAGGGGTTCATGATAGAATGGTATCAATGGTGGGTTAAGAGATGTTATAAAGTTTTTATTTGTACACTTTGATGATTTCATGGGTTGGTAAAGAAAAGAAATTCGTTGATCTTGGTGTGTGACATAGGTCAAGGAATATCATGTTAGACATGGGATGTTAGCCCCCCCCCCCCCCTCGTGAGCTAGCACAAGGACTATGAGTCTTATAAATAATCAAGCGTTGTGGCTCCACTTATAGGTTATAGGATTAGGATCGGTACATGAATCATGATATAATTGTGTTATTTATTGAATTGGGTGGTTTTGGTTTTGTGGAGTTAAAACAAAAAAGGGATAATTAAATAAATATTAACAAAATTGATTACTAATAAAGCTTAAGAAATTATTACTTCTATTTTATCTATGGATCCTAAACATTGTATATGTTCAGTTAAAGTAGTATAGGTTCATCGGTCTAATCTATTTAATTGTCAGAAGGTTGATCTAGTTGAGTAGGATGATCAGTGGTAGAAAAAATTGTGCAAATTTCAGTGGTATGATTTAGGGAAATACGATGGTAGTGTTTCAGATCTAGAGTCAAGGGTATTTTCATTGGATCTTGAGATTTAATTAAATTTGATCTATGAATCGAGGGAGTATTTGGTCCCTTTGTTAGGTAGTCATATGTGAGGATTTTTTAATTAGTGATGGATATTGTATAGAGGATAGAATAAGGAGGTAGATGTTTCATGGGATGTATTTCATGGAGAGCTATAAATAGAGTTCCTTCAACTAACCATGATGGTAGTGAAGAGGAAGGAGTTTCTCTATCTTGAATAAGGGATTATTTCTATGTAGGAGTAGGGTATCACATTCACAGACATTCTGCATTTTCCTAGAACTTTTTCTAGATGATGAGTCTCATGTGAGTCATTTTTAGGAAGTTCTCCATCCTTTGATCCGGTATACAGTTACTGCTTTTACATTTTCAGAATGTTTAGAGGTTCAGAATAAGGAAGAGGTGATTAAGAGAATTCACTCATGATGAGGTATACCATTATTGGGGATCTAGTATGATTCCTTGAGGTGTAGATTTTTCAGCGATAGGTCTTAAGCTATAGGATCATCATGGTACTGAACAAAGGGGATTCAATCTCAGTATTTTCCTTTCTATCATTTTGGGAAAGTGGGTTTTAAGATTATCCAAGGGACTTCAATACAATTTTTTATATGGGGTTGATTGACATCATTATAATCACTAACCTATATTTATTCTATATCAGTATAGTGGTGTTGGATAGGTTCAGTTCCATCCTCAGTAGCTACTTCCAGTGATACTGTTTCAGGTAGTAGGGGTAGGTGACCTATGCACCACCAAGAGTAAATAGAGAAACTAGAGTCTGGGCTTAGGATGCCCCTCATGTTTAGGGACCTTGGCATATAAATTTCCATGGAGGTTTCTTTCAGTAGAGAGGATGGGAAGTTGGGTATGTTTAGGTTCACATAGTGGAGGAGGATACACAAGATGGGGTATAGATCATTGGAGGTATGATCAGTTTTTCTTCAACCCTTGTTTGTGCTTTGTTTTATTCACTAACTTCGCCCTCCTTTGTTAAATTCACCGTAATTCATGGTTTGGGATGGGATGTAGATAGATTTCCCATTCCCCTAGAGTTTACTATACCAGTCATAGTCCATACCATCTTGTTTTATTTTTATTGGGGATTTTGACTAATGATGGGGTCACATGAGTCATTTAGGGGTCTATTCATGATATATATGTAGTTTTAAGATGACATTATCAACATCAGATATTTTTATTGTATGAATGTTTTTATTGAATGATTTTTTTTGAGACTTATTCTCTCGTATGTGGATGTCCAACATGTTTTATTCATTGGTGAGAAGAGTTTTTAGTTGCATAGTAGACACATGGAGACCCATCTTTCTTTGAGGTCTTGGTTGTTTGAATAATTGGTAGTTATCGAGGTGAAACATGATCCTAGGGTTTTTATGGTGTTTCTTTATTATTTCCCATAAAATGGTTTCAATTATAACTAGTTGACATGATATTGAGTTTATGATAGAATTACATCTCGGTGCTTCTCTATTTTCAAATGATCCCTATCTAAGGGAACCTTCTGAGTTATGGATCTTGAGGATCCAGATTGAAGGTAAAATGAAAAAGGGTTTTATCTATCCTAGTGTGTCTTCATGAGGTGCTTAAGTGTTGTTCTCCAATAAGGTAGAATGTAGTATGTGGTTGGGTATAGACTTCCGGAGGTTTAATCTGGTGATGATAAAAAATAATTACGACCTTCTGAGGATCAAGGATATTATTGAAATGTTGAGGGGAGCTAGTTGGATTTATAAGATTGATCTATAGTTTGGGTATCACCAGTTAAGGGTGAGTGAGGATAAAGATTTTTTGATTCCATTCATATACAGTTATAGGGTCATCAACTTCATGGTTATGTCTTTTGGTGTCTCAAACATGCCAAATTTGTTCATGTGCTTCATGAAATCCATATTTTAGGAACTTTTGGACCAGTTTTTAGTTTTGTTCATCAATGAAATCCTAATATAATATATGTATGATGGGGATCACTTTGACCATATCAAATATTTATTTTAGGATCTTTAATTCAATCGGTTATATATAAAGTTATCCATGTGTGAGTTTTTTAAATGAGGGGTGCACTTCCTCGAGCATGTTGTGTCCCATGAATATGTTTCAATGGACCTATAAAAGGATGAGGTAATTTTTTCTTGTTTAGGAACATGTAATTTGGTCAAGGTTTGTATCATCCTTATCCTCACATGCTATAACTAGAGGTTTGTATCTGACATCTCATAGATTGTGCCCCAATGAGATCTTTGACCATGATAGAAAAATATATTATTTGGATTTATCAGTGTGAAGAATCATTTTACTTCCTAAACGATATCTTAACTGGTTCTCTGGTGCTATTATTTCTAGAGTAATGGTTGATTTATAAGTTGCTATGTGATTCTTATCCTTTGGTATAGGGATTCATCTTGATGAAGAAAAAATTGGTTATCTCCTATGATTCTAGGATGTTACATCTTTATGAGAAAAACTATTCCACACAACATCTAAATTTATAATCTATTATATTTATGCTAAACTTATGATGACATTACCTTATTGGGGTGCGCTTTGGGGTATTCATCAATAAAAAGAGTTTGGGGTACATATATTCTCAATGTGATCTGAATTTCATAAAACAAATGTGGATAGTTATTCATCCGTATAATGATTATAATATCTCCTACACCTCAATGAAAGGGAATCTTGTGGCTGACTCTTTGAATAAGATATCATGGAAAGATATTGTTCAAGAGTATGGAGATGCTGGGAGGGTGATGGTGGAGTTAGCAACCATAAATTTGGATGTGAGGGATGTTTTTAGATGATGGGGAAGTCTTCTATGATTTAGAAGTTAAGGAGTATTATTGGCAATACTCAAAGGAAGAGGTGAGTCATGATCGTGTTGACTATAGAGATCCACCCAAGGGATGGTTGGAGGATGGTTAAAATTAATGTTTCTTCGAGGGTGGATATTTGTTCTGTTAGTGATTTGAGAGGGATTCCTTAATGAGTGTGATATCTCACCTTTATGAGTATACATGTTGGTATCCAAGATGTATCTTTATTGGATGATATTTTTTTGTGGCTCTAGATGAAATGGTGGTGAAAATGATTGTGTCTTGTTGTTTGGTTTTCCAGGAGGTAAAGGATGAGCATCACATTCTTGGGGAATTATTACATCCCTTGGATACTCCTGAGTGGAAATGGGTTGAAATCTCTATGAATTTAATCACAATATTACCTTTATCTCAAGTTGGAAAAGATTTTATCTTGGTAGTCACCTATCATTTGTTGAAACCATCATACTTATTAAAAGTCATGGATTTGGGTGTCATTAATCCTTTAGAGAGAAGGTGTGAAGATGATTTGGTATAGTTTTAGGGAATTATTAGGTACATTGTCTCAGATCAGGATGCATTTTTTCCTAAAATATTCTAGAGGGGGTTGTAACATTCTTTTGGAACTCAGTTATTCCTCAACACTAATTTCGACCCCCAGATGGATTGACATATGAGGCAAACTATCAAGACAATGAAGGATACATTGTGGGAATTAATCTTAACATCAACGGATTATGGGATAAACACATACCCTTGGTTGATTTTTCTTATAATAACAGATACTAATCTCCCATTAGCATGTCCCCATTAGAGTCATTATATGGGTAGCCATGTTCTTTTCCATTGTACTAGACCAAGGTGGGGGACATTAATTCTCCATCCGGTGTGGGGTAGAGCACAATAGAGAAGGTTCATCTTGTTCATGATAGGATGAAAGTACCACAGGAATAGAGGAATTCTTATTTTGACTGCAAGAGGAGGACCTTTCAGTTTGAGTTTAGAGACCATATGTTCTTCAAGGTCACCTATCAGTGTGGACCATGATGTTTTGGCCATGGGAGTAGGCTTTTTCCAAGGTTTTTTGGGCCTTTAAAAGATTTTCCACACATTGGTGAAGTGGCATATAAATTGGTATATCCACCATGATTGGACCATATTCATTTTCTATTCCACATCTCTTAACTCCATTGGTACCATCCTGATTACTCCCACATCATTGATTAAGGATACTTGGATATCGAGGAGGAAATTACATTAGTGAACAACTAGTGAAGATCATAGATCATTGGGAGAAAGTGTTTTATAGACTTACCAATACTTTGGATTGTATGTTGTGGTAGCCTGGTAGCCTATAGGAGAGTACATGGGAGTCTGAGATGTAGATTCATTCCCAGTACGTAGACTAGATTTTAGTTTTTTCTTGTTTTTTGTTGTTATAGTTATCTTGACTGTAATGACCTAGTGTTTATTAGTAATAATTGTTTATAAAATAAATGTGTGATGTACAATATTTTACAATATTATACACATAAAAAATGTAGAGAAAACAAAAAAACAATATCTCATTAATAAATATCAATACATTATCCTACTAAAAAACCGATAAAAAATCCGCACATTACAATTGGAAAAACAATATAAAATATAAATTCGAAAATGGAAATATATGGATCTCCCCAATATGCTAGAATCATCACCCCTTGAATAATATAGTATAAATGTAAAAAAAGTTATTAGAAAACCAATAAGAATATTAGAAAATGAAAATACATAACCATGGAAATAATTGTATTGAATATTGTGTGAAAGAATGAAGTGGTATTTATAGAAAGTAATGTGACCATTGGAATTGTAATGTGACTATTGAAATAGTAACTCGAACATTGGGAATTCTAACCTGGCCATTGGGAATAGTAACCTAACCATTGGAATTATAATTTAACCTCAAAATAATAAATTGGGATAGAAATAATATTTAAAATTATTAATTTAATTGAATATAAATATTATAATGAAAAAAATACCAGGATCGAAAAACTAAAATAAAATATAAGCACATTTTTAGTAAACTATATTTTAAAATATTTTATAAAAATAATAATTTTTATACATTAAAATTTTAAATTAACTAATATAAAAAATTAATTTTGATAAATTGGATATAATTTTTGAAATCATAATTTCAAAATTGTGCAAGGTTTATTTTTGTTGGTAATTTTCTGAAATACTTCAATTTTATGGGGAATAATAAAAATATATCTTTTCTCGTAACTGGTGTATCATTATTTAAATCATTAATGATGTAAAAATGATAAAATAATTTATATAACTTGATGTTTGGAAATAATATATTTAATTTCATCAATGATTCATTATAATACAATAAACTCATTTTCAAATCCTAAATTTTTTTCCAAAACCCAAGGTCAAAATTTTTCCCTAAAAATAACAATTTTTCTTTATTTCCACGTTACCTTTTAATAAACTATTCTAAATAAAATTATAAAGGTATTTAAATTCTTAAAAAATTCTATTATATTTATTTATTATTTATATTTTCAATAATTCACTATCACATGTTTAACATTTGATATAATATTTTATTCAATATTTTATTCTAAAAATTCCCCTCTCCTAAAGTATAAATAACCCTTATCCTCCTCTTACAAAACCACCCCTCCATTACATTCCAAATCCAAATATATTCCCATATCCTCCCTCTCATTCCCTATAGAATAAATAGGGATGTTTGGGAGTAAAAAACTCCAAACATAAAGGGATTTTTACTATCGTACATGATACGTTAAATCGAGGAAAGAGTATGTTTCTATCAACACTTTAGTTTTTTCTATAATTCAATATGTTTTTACCATTTCAACTCAAATAAAATATTATTAAATTAATTAGAAAGTATATTAAAATTTTTATTAATGATGTTAATCTAATGGAAGTTTCATAATTATAACATATATAAATTTCAAACTTCCCTTCTCCGCTCTTTCAAAAGTGTCCTGTCAAAGGTTTGTTATTCGCCAATGAGGAAATTTCCAACACTTTTATTATCACCTAACCAATGGATGGTTAAAATAAATTGTTTATGATATATAATGGAATAATTTTTCTTATTTTTTCATAATTAATTCTACTAATGTATAAATTACCTTGAACAAAAATAGTGATCTAAAATGGAAAATTTTAATGAAAACATGATATCAAAACAATTAAAGTATAAAAAGTATTCTCATATATTGGAATACAATAATTATAATGGATAAATATTCGAAAAATGATCATAATTCACTTCTATAACTATGTTTTAATAATTTTTTGTTTATTATTCAAGAGGTAGAAAAGTGATGAAATAAAGCACTATTTATGGTATGGGGATTCTCAATCCCAACACACTTTCTTTGGGTTATCTCTCTTTCAAATAAGTTTTTTACATGGATATTCTTATAATGTTTAATAAATCATCTTTCACTATTTTTACCTTTCTTTTAGGTATATAAATGGTTCCACCTTGATATATATTCCAAATACAAATATTTTCCAAAAATACATCTCTTTCCAAAAAAATCTTGTACTCCTCTTTAGTAGATTCATCTTCACTCAAGAATGATGATGTTTATACCAACTATGTTTTCCATCCAATCTCCTTTTTATTTTATTAGAAAAAATTCCTCTTTTTTAGTTGTTACCACATAAAAATCATGAAAACAAATTGAAACAGAAACATCCTTGAACACCGCTTGACCAATCGGAACTGAAAACCGATTCAAATTTCAGAAAAACCAAGAAAAGTTTCCAGATTCAAATTAGAAAAAACAAAAACTTCCAGATTCAAATTCCAAAAATCCATTATATACCTTGCACACCTTTTTCCACACACTCGAAAGAAACTCAAGTAATAAGGCGGTGTATTTTCACTAAGGCATGTTGTCATCATCATCCCACAGTTTCCAGACTAGACATTGTGGAACAATCATCTTAAGTCGCTGAAGAATTTAGAACTCATCGGGAAGCATGGCGTTGAAAACCCAAAATAGCCCAATAGGGAATAACAAAATAAAAAACCAAAAAGAAGAATCAAACACCACCCTAGACATTAGAAACCCAAGATGAGATAAAAATTTCCACCAAAATAGAACCTCCTGACACTGAATCTGACACCCACGCATCGTCATCACCACCATCACCATCTGAGTAGCTAACTTAATAGGAAACTGTCTTTGTAGAAGAACCTATCACAATCCAACCAAGCATCAAAACTGCCATCCCACCAATTCTGTAGCAACCCTATCACTTCCAAAACCACTACACAAAGACCCAAACCTTCCTAAAGCACCAACTCATTGACCAAAGTAGAGTATGGATTGTTGTGATAGGTCAGAAGATCTAGGAAGAAGACAATGATACAAGGCCACTACATGGATCCATAACCAGATAACCTCTATGAAAAAACTTCACCAAGATGCCTCATCAGCAACCTCATGACACTATCGCTTCGATCAAATCCCCACCGGAAAACCAAAAACCAAACCAACCAGAAACTCTCTCAAAACCAAACCTTTTTTCGGAGAATTTTCAAAGAGACTAAGCCTGTAAATGTTGATCCACCTTGAACCCCATATACTTCTTCAATATAATATACCAAAACCTTTTTCAAACCACTACACTAGATAAAATGGGTGAGGTGTGATGGAATATAAATCCTATTATTATTTGGAAGTAGTCAAGACCTCAACAACTAGACATGAACATCTCCAGGACCACCACATAATCCCAAAGAATATAAGGATACAATTAAAATATGTCTCCAATGGAATTACATCTGTATTTCACCTAAACTATCCCTAGCCAACATAGGACCATTATTCCAGACAGGATGGGTTATATGATGATGGACCAGGAGATGAGTGTAAAGAAGAAGATAAGAATACCCTCCTCTGAGAGGATATACAGAGAAAACTAACCAAACAAACCTGAAAACCCCTGAAACTAAAGCAATCGAAGAACCAGATCCACACTCCATAATCACCATCCCAAACTGACTATGGTTCCATCTTTCTAAACCAAAATGGGGTCTAGAACAATGGGAAATACATAAAGAGGTATGGAGGAGGGATAAAGGGGCTTATATCATAAGAAAACTAGAAGAAGAGGAATTCATGGAGGAATGAATGAAAATTACACAAACCAAGAGTGGGGAAGAGATGATGAGACTAGTCATCTTGGGAAGAACCATCACCGAATGAGTAGAATCCCCAAAATATGGTGAGGGTGATGAGAGAGAATTGATGGGTAGGGAAACCATAATTTTTTTCCATAAACGTATGCTTTATGAAATCCTTATGAACCCCATTCTTTTCTATGGATTATTTTCTATCTACTATTTTATATGTTCTATGTGAATGAATGATTATGTAAATATTATGATGTGATGGTGGGTTAAGAATTATACATCCCACCATTGAATTGGGTAATGTGATGTATAACATGATATTTTTTTTGTATTTTCCATTAACATAATGGTATATTTATTCAAAATGATTGTGTTATGAATATTCACATATGTTATGAGGGAATACGATGCTAGCTTTGGTCCCAGTTATGTGTAATAGTTGAAAACTATGACACGATGTTCCATTTTGTATGAATTTCCAAATTCCATGTATTTATCAAATATTTAACTCATGATTGTGATGATTGTACCATAATTATGATGTGATGATGATAATTAAACTCACCCATATTATATTGACTCATGGACTTATTCATCCTCTTACTAAGATTTTAGCTCTACACATTCTTTCATCTATATCTTTAGGTTACTACATGTACTAATGAGAACCTAATATTTTATAAGTACAAAGAAGAAATATTTAAATAAATTTTTGTCATTTATTATGTATAAGTAATGTATGGTCCTATTTTTCTCAATATACTAAACCTTTTTATCCTTGAATGTATAAATATTCTGTTTTTTATCTTAAAAATGTTGTACTAGTCTACGGTCCATGTAATGCTTATGCCAACAGGCCTTGTAAGGGTTCCACCTCACCACTTGAAAGGTGGATAATCATAATCAAAAACAATTAAGGCCATCGGGCCATTGGATGGATGGATCTTAAAAATGATGTACTAGTCATGTAAGAAAAAGTATGGTCACTATATTTATGATGTAATTTTTAAAATCTGCATGTTTTATCAGATGAGACTATTTCTTGAGGTGTTGTGTGTTTTGAATATTTAATCATACAAAGAAGGTAAATCTTAATTTCTAATTGAGACATGTTATACTATTACATGATTAAAATCATATATGTGATTCAGTTCCACCAAATGAAGAAAATATCTTGACATATTAGACAAAATTCATTGATTTGTGTTAATGGGGTCATACTTAGTGGTGATAAAAGTGATAGTGTTATTGGACGTTGTGGGGGATGAGATAATGGTGCGGTTAGATGTGTAAAAAGGGCGATGTTTTTGATTAATTTAGAGTGGTGTGGTAATGTGGTTGTGTGGTATATATGTTGAACGTTTTTTGGATGGTTTTGGGGTTTTTGGCTATTGGTTGTTCTTGATTGTAATGATATACTTATAAAGAATCTCATGGGATGGTTTTTTGGACCTCCTTGCCCTTTTCTTTCTGGGATGGTTCTTAATATTAAGGATGAGAATAGTTAAACATTTATATGATGTGATGGTATGGACCTTCTATCACATAAAATTGTTTAAAATATTGTGAATTTGGTGTCTGGGGATATCCTAAGGTGTTTAGAGGTCTTCATGAGGAGAAATGTGGGGTACCACTACCTATTTTGGCAAGGTTGTGGTGTGGTGCCTCAAGGTTGTACCATAATATTGTGATTGTGGCATAAGGTGACAGTCTATAATGATGAGTAATAAGAGGAGGCCTTTCTATGCTACTATCATTTTGGGGGTGGCTGTATTGTGTAGCCATGGTTGTGTTGTTTCCCATATCTATATATTTAGGGTGAGGTATAGATAACTCATATGGTTTGTAGAGTCCTGGGGGTCAATTTTTAGATGTTCTACCCATTTTGGCACTGCTGGGCCACGGTGAAAAGACTATGGTATAGGCCTTTCTTGTTGTTGGGGTCTATAGTGTAATTCCATTGGTTGCACCATGGTCTTCCTCCCCATTTTAATAGAGTTTTGGCATGGATATAGCAACTATTTTCATAGGGCCCTTCGAACAGCCATGTTACGGTGTAGTGGGGATTACTGCATCATTTTCCTACCTGTTTTTAGAAAATATTCAACATTATTCTATATTTTGTGTTGTGGTATTATGTTTTTCATGATTTGTATAAATTTTTAAATCCCTATGACCACCCACTTTCAAACCTATTTTCCCATATCTTGGTCGACCCAACTGTGTCCCAATGAACTATTACATCCCCCTTTTAGTGTATTTTATCCTTAGACATTATGGTTTATGTGAGTTACCATCATTATTTAATCATAGATTCAACCTATTTATTCATCATGGAGGGGGTTCTATCCAATGAATCCTAGTGTTGGGTGTGGTTTTGGTAATGGGATGTCATGGCTATTGTGTTCTAGGCTGGAAAGGTGTTATACATTCTTGATGTCCTTGTTAATGATCTTACTCAGATTCCATCCACAGGAAATGGATTATAAATATCTATTAGAGGTAGGGGACCCCCTATTTCTCATTTTTTGTTTCATACGGGAGGTTTTTCACTATTATGGTCATTTGGGAATATGGTTTCATCCAATTAATTAAATATGAATTATTTATTTAAATTTATTGGAAGGGGAAGGTAGTTTTCAAATGTATTTAAAACTTTTGATATTATATTGATATTTTTTGTATGAGCTAAATTCCCCACAAAAAATTGGGGATGTTGGGGGATTTTGTTTCTTGATTTAACATGTGGTATGAAACCATATTTGGTGTGATTATCAGCATCACATTAAACATATCTTCTAATCACTTATATATGAATAATGAAATGATTTAATCAAGGGATTTTTTGTATTTTTTTATAACTATCCTAAAATAAATAAGTGAAATTGATGAATATATGATTACTAATTTTAGAAATTTTATTTTTTTAGATATTCATGGTTTTTTGATGAGTGGTTTTATTATGTAGGACTAATGTGATGAGTTGTGTGTTCATGCCTTTGAGAGGTTGTTATGTGAAAATGGTTGTGGTGGAAGGCGGTGGTGATGTGTGATTGTGGAAATGTGGGGGTTTTGGAAAAAGGCGATGAGGATGGTGTTTTGGTTTGTGTGATTGGTATAGTATATAGTGGTATGTTGTGCTAGTTTTACTAGGGAAGTATGGGAATTAAATTATAAGGTTGAAATTAAAATTACATCAGCTGATTTAGTTAATGGGATGGAAATTGCTGATGAATTAAAAAGAGAATGAGGTTTTAATGTTTGTTTCGTGATGGGAAATATGTGGGTTGGAAATAGGAAATGAATAAGCTATTTAAGTGAAGTTTTTTAGTAATGTAAAATTTTTATATTGAATAAAATTGTGAAAGAAGATGAAATCTGGATAGTGGTTTAGGCCTTATTGTGTGGTGTTATGAATTTAGTAGTGGGAGAAAAGGTAGAAGTTTTTTTATGATTGGTGGTAATGATGTGAGTTGGATAGTTCATTTTTAAGAACCCATAGGATGGTATTATGTGATATTATATTATATACCTTGTAATTTCTTATGGTTTTCTATATGCTCTCCATCTTTGTTGAGAACCTAGTGTTGACAACCATCATTTTTTTGATGTTTCTTCCCAATATCTCGATTGTATGGATGGATGGATGGTCACCATTTTATCCCCAGTCCCTATTTCAGGTTATGATAACATGCATAGACTATAATGGATAGAATTCAAAAGTGTACTATTGAGATGTGATGTGGTGTGGTGTGATCACCCAAGTGTCTTTGGGTGATATTGGTTGAGATGAGATGTGACGAGATGACTTGTGGTGGGGGTCATGTAGGGTAGGAGGAGGGAAATAGGTTGATGTACTTCTTGTTTATGATACCCTACTACCCTAGTTATGAGATGTTATGTTATGGCCAAGGTTTTTTTTGGTGTTATGTGATTTGATGTATGAACCATGTGTCTACAAGCAAAATAGGATGTGATTTAATAACCCATGTGTTTGCGGGTGGGATATGATGTGATGTGATGTTAAACAGAAGTTGTGGGAGTGAAAGATTGTACATCATTAGGTGTGAGAGTAGATAATCATTAGGAAAGTGGTAAGAGGTACCTGATCATCGATATAATTTGTATTATGTTATTATACTTGGATGTGTAATTTGGTGAGCAAGACCTAGTGAGATGGGTCGGCTAATTGACCTATATTGGTGTTGTTGGTTCTATTTTTTATCACTGGTGCATTAGTATTCAAATATCACATGTGGATTATAGACATTGGTTTTCTTATTTATTATACTTATATTCCCACATTATGTATATAAAACTATTTTTAGGTTTCCAGGAGGACTAAGTGGACTAATATAAATATTACTAGATTGGACCATTGGACTGGGATTGTTTCACTGCCTTAGTGATTACTTTTTGGTATTTACTTATAGACAGTTACCTGTTTCTATTTTATTAACACATGAATTGTGGGATGGTTTTGGTTTTATTTTATACTTTTTATAGATTTTATTGAACGTTAATATCTTATCTCTTGATCCTACTATATTATGGATTTAATGTCTGCTATTTGTGAGATTTTTATATCCTCGGTGCTAGTCACCAACCTGGCACCTACTAGATGATGGACTTGACATACATTATCTCTTTTCATTCATTATCTATATATGAGGGGTACCTAGGATGGAACGGTTCATGACAATAGTAGTGAGATTAATTCAAATATAAGGGTTGGAAATTTTAAGTAGTGAAGGAATATGTGGTTTTCTTTAATTTAGTAAAATGTAGTTGAACCTACGTAGGATAATCATCATTTTTATTAGGTGTCATTAAAAATAATTTTTTTCATAATTTCAGTATTTTAGTTTAAATATTCGATATTGGAATTTTTATTTCAGATTGAGAAAAATAAAAATTATTAATATGATGTCAAAAATTTACTTTATGTGGAATTATTTATATTTTAAAAATATAGTGATTTTTTTTGTGTGATTGAATTTTTAATTTGAATATTTTATTTGGAATAATATTAGATTTCGATGTTATTTTTAGCAACTATGGATGAAAAAATGGAAAAGGGTTGAAGAGACTATTCCTAAGATGAAGTTAAATATCATTGAAATTTTTGAAAGCTCTTGAAGGAACTCCAAGTGAAAAATTCTATTGACTACAGATAAGAAAATGACAATCTCTTTCAATGACCACATGACCATCGGGACGATCGAAATGAAAATATATTTGTGTAAAACTGTCGAAGAGATAGTGCATGTTAATGTATTGGCTACATGACAAGGGAAAGATGTTGTAGGATATTTTCCATCGATCGTATGAAAAATTTGAGCTTGATCAACTGCAACTTACTGCGATCTTCTATTCCAAATTTGATTGACCTTAAAGAAAAAAATACATACATAGGAAATCAATTCATGAACGAGGAGGAAGAAAAATCTATCATGGTGTTAAAGAAGAGCCCCCAAGAATCACTAAAGTAAATACAACCTGATCTTTACCATCAAGATGATGATCCTTGATGATGCAAGCCACTACCAAAGCTAATCCCCATAGTGGATTCCACTCGATCTTGTAGTAAAACTCAATAAAATTGATCCATGATTGAAAATAAAATAAAATGATGAAATATTGAGAATCTGATCTGATGAATCTGATGAGTCTTGTTGATCTCTGTTAATGGAGGGATCACACCATAAGTTGATCTATCACTAATGAAATCCAAAACTTCATAGCTTGGATGAATCCAAACCATTCCACATATGTGACTACTATGAGGTTTTTTGAACAATTTTCTAAACCTAAACCGAACCTCATGGAGTTTTTATGAGAAACTAATCATGTCAGAGCTATGCTGAGCTTGAGTAAATTGAGTTGTAAAATTGCAGAGGATGATAAAAACCCTGCATGAGTCACATATTTCTATTATCTTGCATGTTTGAAAAATAGATGGATCCTAAATTACCTTATTCCACTAGTTTTGAAGATGAACAGGGTCTCCCCCCATGTATTTAATGAATGGTCATAGTGAACCAAGGTAGTCCAAATGAAGATGCCCAAGAATGAAGGATGATAATATGGGTAATGATAAGAAATCCACATGATTACTCACTACCACATATCCGAGTAAGGGATGTGTCAGGTTTTGTTAGCGCTAAGAAGAAATCACTGATAAAAGGGGGTCTTTATCAACACTAACTAAAAGCAATGATAAAATTACCCGTTATCTACACTAAAAATACAGATAAAGGTGTTCCCTTTATCAGAGCTTTTTAGCACTGATAAAAGTTTTTAATAAAAAATATTATTAATTTATATAAAATTAATATATTTTTATTCAAAAATCATGTTTATTTGAATACATTAAATTAAAAATGCATGTGTATAATAAATATATTTTTTTTAGCACTGATAAAAGTTTTTAATAAAACTCAAGCCTGAATTCAAGAAAATAAAATCATACCCATACATTAATAGCCATGGAAGAGTTTATGGGCACAAAATTTGGGTTTAAAAATTGAAATTAATCTGGATGGGACAAAATGTTTCATCAAAACCTAGAAAAAATATATTAAATTTCACTTAGGTTCCTTAAACATAGAAAGGGATGACCATTGGAAATTTATCGATCTTCATTAAAATAAATATATTAATTATATATATTTTTTATAATTTCATAATTATTTAAATAAATAAATTTATTTATTTTAATTTCATAAGTCTACAAATAAATATATATATTTATATATATATTTATGATTATATATAACTAATATATTCATTTTAATTTCATAAGTATTTAAATATATATATAAATTTATTTATATTTCTGACTATAATTATAATATATATGTAATAAATATATATTTAAAACAAATATTTATTTATTTCATAAGAATTTAATAACTTTTTAAATAAATATATATTTAAATTTAAATAATTATAAAATTATAATAAATATATCAATTAAATATATATATATATATGTATGTATATATATATTATTAAATAAATATATTTATAAATATATACAAATATTTATAATTAGAATTCTAAATAATAAAAATATATTTAATTAATTATTAAATTATAAAAAATATAATAAATATATATATTTATAAAATTATTAATGTAATAAAAATAGTTTTTATACTTTTATAATTGTTGAAATATATATATATATATATATGATTATTACTATAAATGAATATATATGTATATTATAACTATTACTAAATATATATAAATTTATAGTTATTAAATAATTATAAAATTATAATAAATATATTCAAATATTTACAACTATAATTCTAAAAAATATTGATATAGTTCAATAATTATAATATTATAATAAAGATTTTAATTGAATATAATTATAAATACAATAAATTTATTTATTATAAATTTATAATTATAAATAAATATATAATTATTATATATATAAATATAAAAAATATTTATTTATTTATTGTTATTATTATAAATATTTATTTATTTATTTATTATGCATTTAATTTTATAAATATATATAAAAATATAAATAATTCATTATCATTATTGTTTTATCAGTGTACTTTAGTGTTGAAAAAGTGATTTTTCCGCGCTAAAAAGTTCATATAAAGACATATTTTTTCAATGCATTCTATTTTGGTGTTGATAAAACATATCTTTATGAGCGGTTTTTAGATAGTGTTGATAAAATATTTTCCCACTTTTATAAATTAAGCCTAATATTCTCTTCCATCTCTCACATGCTTCAAACTCCCATGGAAGCTGAACTCTACCACCGACTCCTCCTCTACCTTTGTCCCCGCCGCCGTGAAGCCCTCCTCCCCCGTGAACATCACCACTATCTCCAAACCCAATCTACTATGAACTCACCTCCTCTACATACTCTACTATGGAATCCCACCTCTGCTGCAAAGCCCTTCTCCTCTGCAAACTCATCTCTGCTGCGAACCCATCTCCTCAGGTGCTACCAATGTGAGTCTTTTAATTCTCATATTCTCTATGCTTCCATATCCATGTTGACAGTCTTTTAATTTGTTATTTAGAAATTTTTATCTAGATTTTGGATGATACCTTTATGGTTTAGTTATTTTGAGATGTGATGTATTGTGAATATCTGATGTGATATTGTGATTGTTCTTATCTTATCCTGTATCTATTGAAGGTGAAATCATTCCCATGTTTCTTTGTATGATACCCTAATTCTTGTCTCCAACCCATGGAGATTAGTAAAATGCTTCCAACCTTTTCATTTCTCCATTCGAGTTACATTTATGGGTTGAAACTGGTTGATCTGTTATAGAGATAAACATACCCAACCCTCTGAGGTTAAAGAATTATAGATACTTTTTTTGTCAATTCAAGTAATCTTTTCTTAATGACATAATGGTGTGTTTCAATCGTGCTTACAAGGAGGATTATCTTTATTAATTCTCATGGGGATAGAAAATGAAAATTAATGACAATAGTTATATTAATTCCATTCTTCGGGATTCCAATCTAGTTATTTTTAGGGTAAATGCAATTTTTATGGGAATTGAATACATAACAAGAGAATTTATTATGTAAGATAAAATAAAAGCATAAAAATCCCATATCTTAATGAACTGGATAATACTACATGGATTTAATTTTATTCAAACATTAATGGATTCCACTGACGTCATATTGGGATGTATTTCATAAGTACTAGGAGAGGTCAATGATCACACGGACTCAGACTATTAAGGATGAGGTTTGTACTTCCTTTTAGGTGATACAACCACTCCCTACTCACCTATCGAAATGTATAATTTGATTGAATGTTGGAGGTAAATACAATAGAGGGAGAAAAATATCACATATATATAAAATGAATTCATAGAATGTCTCACAACTATTTGATAGTTTTATCTTTAAACTCATTAATTCCCACTTAATATAGACACAAAAATGGAAAGTAAGCTTCTAGTGACATGAAAAATGTGAGTCTAGTTTATAACTACAAGTAAAACCCCCCATGTAGTGATGTATCTACTATATCAATTGTTTTCATTGATGGGTGAAATTTCATTGTTTGAGGATGATGATTATATCTATGATGGAGAGTTGGATATTAAAACTAGTAATATAGGACATATATTTGTGTAGTTAGGTAGAATCATAACCCATTTTTCTAGAGTAATTTTGGATTATATAGAGAAATATTAGTTATTATGTCTTATTGTCATTGAAAAGCTCCTAGATTTATTTCCCCAGAACTTCTATAGGTTACCACCCAAGGGATAGATTTCATTTTTTGATTGGGTTTCTACTAGGTTTGGAGTATATATCTATTCCACCATATAAGATGGATCTTGTTGATATATGGGAGAGGAATAATCCATTGAATGACTTTGAGGTGAAGGGGTTCATATGAATGATTATCTCCCATTGGGGTGCCTTAGGTTTTTCCATAAAAATTCAAATTTACCATTGAGAATATGTGTGGACTATTATACATTTTTATAAGTGATTTAAATGAAATTATATCCACTTATACGTATTGATGGACTATTTGATCAACTTAGAGAAGCTAAATTGTTCTCAAAGATTGATTTGATATCAAATTATCATCAGTTTATAGTGATGTATTTTGATATACCACAAACTATATTTATAAGTATGTATATATTTTATGGGTATCTAGTGATGTCATTATGTTTGAAAAGGACAATGGTAGTGTTCATAGCTAATATGAATTGGGTCCTCCATCCTTAATTAGATACATTTGTAGAAATATTTTTCTATCATGTTATCTTGTATTCCAATCTGAGAGAGGAACATGCTCGATATCAAGAGATCATTTTGAGAAAACATAGAGAGAAATAACTATATGCCATGATCTCAAAGTGTATGTTTTGGATTGATAATTCACACTTCATGGGGAAAATGATATTAGTGTATATAGTATTTTTAGAACCTAAGAAGTTTGATGTTATAGTTTATTTTGAGAGGCCAAATAATGTTTTTGAGATCCCAATATTTTTGGTAATTTATAGTTATTACCAGAGGGTTAACCAAGATTCTTCTTGATTGGAAGCACTAAGAAGTCCTTAACCAATAATGTGGTATGGTTCCTTTTCATATATTTTCATGAGATATCCTTCTAATATCTTAATGTGATATTGATGAAAACACCAATATTAAACAAATATGAACTGGGTAATGAATATGGATTATATTGTGATGTATTTTAAGTAGTGATTTGAAAACATCAAGGCCGTGATGGTCATGTGGTTGGTATTGGTAAATAAATTTAAGGACACGTAAGAGAAACATCCCAAATCCATTCTAAGATTTGGAAATAGTGGTTCTTTCCATGATGTGTTATTGGTATTATATTTAGGGTGATATATTTTTTTAATACACTAAAAAAAGTGTTTGAAATATATTTAATCACAAATTCAAATGATCCATTGATAGAGGAGAAGGTTTGATTACCTATAGTCCTTTAACATTGACCTAGTGTATACCCTCAAGTAGGGGAACATTTTTTATAATGTACCATATTGAAAGGAACAAGCTTATGTAGAACATGATTCAATAATAATGTGGAAGATGGTATCCCACTTTGAAGAGATGTTACACTATGTACAAAAGTATCATGGCCAAGTGAAACTTATGTATTTATCTATCACTTATTCACTCTTCAGTAGTATTAAATGATTAAATCCTCAGATTCATACTATTTATTGCTGAGAGACATGATAAACATTTTATATTTTTATATTGTAAAACAATTTGGATATTTTTAATTCATCTATCCTTTATAAAGTGTCACTCTTGGGATTTATGTCTTTGTGAAAGTGCCTAATTTGATTTTTCAAAATTATTTTAGTTTTTTTAAGTGTTTCTTAAAAAATTATATGTGATCAACATACCCTTTTTGTTTTCAAATAGCTTTAAAATTATTTAAACACTTGGCATGGGCTTAGGTTTCATGCCAAGTGTTTGACAACTCACTAGATTGGCTTTCATAATGGGATGTTAATGTTTTAAAAGTTTATATAACGCTGGTTTCATTTTAATAAGGGGTGTGTGAAGTTTTAAATAAAAAATTGTAAAATATATAGGGATTTCGCTAATTTTAAATGATTAAGATTGTTGTGTGATGATGTTTACATGAATGATTTTAAAAAAGGAATTGTTTTTTTATGATAGAGTGTTTGGAATTGATTGGTTTATTTTAAAAAGGGTGTGTCATTTTAAAGATGAATTTGTGTAAATGGTTGGTTTTTTAATGGGATTTCAGCTGTGATTTTATAAATAGTTTTCAAAGGACATCCAAAATGTGTTTTTTCAATAATGTTTTATTTTTATAATTTTATAGAATTGGGAAAACCATTATATTGTATAGGGAAGATAAGTAGATCAATAATAAAACCATGGAAAGGGTAAATGTATTTCATTAATGATAAGGATTATATTTTAGTTAAATTTTATCTCATGTTGTAAGGAATATAATAATTCAGAGGACTCTTTGCCTGTTTTTCATTTAAAGTTTATTTTTAGAACAAATGGATTTCATTATTATTACCTTCATGGAGATTCATAGGAAGATGTCTATATAGATCCACATGAAGGTTTCATGCTAAATAGAATTTAATGTTCATTTATAGTCTCAAATGGAGTTTTTTGGGATTAAGCAGGCACTAAGATAGTGTAACTAGAATTTCAATGTTTTCATGGAAGAATTAATGTTCATGTAGTGTAATGAAGATCCCAAATGAAGGACCATGGTTATAGAAGGTGGATATTGGGGATAAATATAAAAGGAGTCTAAAAGTATATAATTTTTTTAGCCATGTATAATTTTTATATCAATGATTTAGGTATTTATTTTCTAAATATTAATATTACCAAATCAAATAGGATTGATATAAATAATGAATGTATAGATTCCAATTGTCTAACAAAAGAGTATGAATATGGAGTGAAAGAGTTCATCATGTTTGAAAAAGATTATACATATGATCCTTCTCAAATCTTTTGTTTGTGTTTACGTTGGTGTAATTCTAGAAAAAATAGTCCAGAGGAGTTGGAAAAACACTTGATCTGTCACAGAATAGTTCAAAGTTATAAATGTTGGAATAAACATGTGTAAAAAGAGAATGTAGCTAGAGGTTGGGATTACACTGCATTTTACGGATCATCTGATTTGATGAAAAGTGTGTATAATAGAGAATAATGTAACGAGGATGTCATTACAGATGTGAATGATACTGAAGATATTATTGTGGAAATGAAAAGGACAGTTTAATATGAACATCATGATTTCCCCAAAAGGATTGAGAAGTTAAAGGGTTGTGAAAAGACACCATTGTATGGTGTTTGCACTAAATTTATAGAATTGTTAGCTGTACTAAAGTTGTATGATCTGAAAGCAAGAAACGGATGGACTGATGATAGTTTTACAGAACTACTTGACCTTTTAAATTACATGATCCTAGAAGATAATGAGCTCTTGTAAAGAACATAAAACAAAAAATAAATTATACGCTCAATGGGTATGTTGTCTGAAAGAATAAATGCATGCCCAAATGATTTTATACTATTTTGAAAGGACCAAAAATCACATAGAAAATTATTAATGTGTGGTGATTCTTGATACAAAAAATATGAATATGTTCCTATTAATGTAGTATGGCACTTTCCAATCATTCTAATGTTTAGATTCTTATATGGAAGTGAAGAGAGTGAAGGTAAATTAATGTGGCACATAGATACAAGAAATAAAAATGAGAAACTACATCACCTGGAAGACTCTCCTTAGTGGAAGAGAATTAATCATGAGTACCTTAAATTTGGAAACAATATGAGAAACAATTGTCTTGCGTTATCTATTGATAGGGGGAATCCTTTTGGTTTTCAAAGAAGCACTCATAGTATAGGCCCGACATGTTGGTAAATTATAACATTCCACCGTGGTTATATATGAAAATAAAATACATCATGTTATCTAATATTATATCAATACCCAAACAAATGGGTAATGATATTGATGTTTATTATGATCCATTGATCGAGGATTTAAGATTATTGTTGGATTCATGTGTTAAGTTGTTTAATGATTACAGAAATAAAGATTTCATTTTGAGTACCATGTTGTATGAGATGATAAATGACTTTCCTGCTTATGGAAATTTGTTGGGATATAACATTAATGGAACTCAAGGGTGTCCCATAAGTGAACATGTTACACCGTTAATTAGGTTGAAACATTCATTGAAAACCATGTTTCTAGGACATTGTAGATTTATACCGCGATGGTATAAGTACTGATCTTGGATGAAATCATTTTATGAAAGTTTAGAAGAACATACATCACCATATCTACTAACAGGTGATCAACTATTTGATAAATTAAAAGATGTGGACACTGAGTTTAGTTAACCATTTTTTAAAAACATTACGAAAACATGTTGGAAAAAAAGATCAGTTTGTTTTTGAATTACCATACTAGAATTTTCTATCTTTCAGAAATTTTCATGATGTTATACATGTTGAAAAAAATGTATGTGATAGTGTCATCAGTATATTTATAAATGCACTCGAGAAAACAAAGGACAAATTAAGGCTTGGTTGGTCATGGTTTACATGGGAATATGAGAAGAGTTGTCACTAGTGAAAGGTGGAAAATGAAATTTTCTTCCTCATTTTGATTACACTATTTCTAGTTAGAATAGATATCAGTTTTGAAACTTCTTAATGATGTAAAGGTTCTAAAGGGGTATTCATTGAATAACAAGAACATCATTTCAATGTTTGATTTAATGTTAAAGGGTATGAAATCACATGAATTCTATGTTTTGATGCAATATCAATTTCCTATAGCTTTATGTTTCATTTTTTACAAAATTCCATTCATACATTAACCAAGATCTATGGCTTCGTCAAAGCCAAATTTAGAAAAGTTATAGACACAATGAAATTATTGGCTATGGAAAGATAAATTATTTTCATTTTATGTGAATTGTAAATGTTCTTCCTGACAACATTATTTGATGTAATGGTTCATTTGATGGTTCACTTGATGAGATAGACTAAACTATGTGGTCTTGTACACTATAGATGGATGTACCACATTGATAGGTATATGAATATTTTGAAAGGTTATATCAAAATTAAAAGTCGTTCAGAGGGTTGTATTTCAGAGTGGTATATTATTGAGGAATACATTGAATTCTATAACAAATAACTATCCAATGTAGAAAATATTGGTTTATTTAAATCTTGTCACATTTGGTAGCTTTCAGGTGAAGGAATTTCTAGAAGAGAGGTTGTCACAATCAATATTACAGATCGGGAGATGGCCCACCTTTACATTTTTCATAACAATTTGGAGGTTTCCATATATGTCGAAACCTACAAAAAAATTCTTAGGCATTTGAATCCATCAAGCGCTGAAAGATGGATATCAAATACATATAATAAATAGTTTATAGGAAGGTTTAATGACCATATTTTAAATGAGTCAAATGAAAATCTAGATTCAATTTTGAACAACTTAGATGGCTAGATGGAAGACCAAGTGTGTATCTATTATCTAAAAATAGTTATATAATTAATTGTTATATGTTCAATAAAAATGATCATGATGTAGACAGTTCCATGAAAAAGAGTGGATTTACACTCATGATTGAAGCGATAAATGTTTCTGGTACTAAGGAAAAAAATCCAATTTAAGTGAATATGTCTTACTTTGGCATCATCAAAAATATTATGGAGAGGGATTATACTACATTACAAGTTCCAATTAGCGATGAAAGTTGGTTGATAATAGAAGTGTTATTAAAACAGATGAATTGGGGTTCATGAAAGTTGATTTCAGTAAGGAAGGGTACAAAGACAAAACGTTTATAATGGAATCATAGGAATTACAAGTATTTTATGTTCTATATCCCACAAACTGAAAGTGGTCCCTTGTTCTGTTATTGACCAAAACCACTAAAGGGTCAGATGAAAATTCAACTAAAGATGACATTTTCATTGGGACATCACAATCATTTCATAGAGGTCCCATTGTAGATAGTGTTTTGTATGTCATCGGAGACCACAATGAAGGAATTTTTATCATTGATAGAGGGGTCAAATAACTTATTCCTTTTAAAAAGAAAATGAGATTTCAATTATTAGGTTACATTTTTTTTAATATGCATCATTTTAACTCATGTTATTATCTATTTGTTGTTGTATTTATGTATTATAAATTAAATGTTAAACCACTTATACAGATAATGACTTTTGCATGTAATGGTGATCCCAATCCTAAGGAATAACATGTCTCTCAACCTGTTGTTGCATGAACTGTAGAGGTGTGATCATTTTCATATGATGGTTCTCCAATTATTGAGGAACAACAGGTTTCTCAACTGGCTGCTGCTCCTAGTACAGAGGTAAAATGACCATCTGCACATGCTGATGCTACTACATCAAAGGAACATATTGACGATATTGATTCTGGGGAAATGGTAGGAGGCGAAGGACTACCGAAATAGAAAAAAGAAGAGTTCCATTGTTTGAAGATGTTAGAAAAAATAATTATGGTGATATTCAAAGGAATTAAATTCGATATTGGATAGAATGTGTGGGGCCAACATGTTAAGCTCAACAAGGCCATGTTCAGTAGTTATATTGGAGTCTTCACTCGATAACATGTGCTGGTTGATGTATATTTGTGAAACAATGTTGTGTCCAGTAATAAGACACTGATGTGGGAAGAGATTATGGTAACATTATGATGTCATTTATTTATTTTACTAAGAAATAAAATAATAAAACATTGACTTACTCTTCATTATCCATTGCAGAGTTCATTTATAGTAGATGACTCCCATAAGAAATATGTATTAATTCTTGTTGGAATTATTCATAGAGGATTTCACCCAATACTGATAAGGTATCATCTTAAAGATGCTGAAGGGAAAATAAAGCCACACCCATCACTTATTTATGCACAATAAATAACCCAAGAAGCCTGGGATTCTTTTACTAGTCATTGTGCAGATGTGACTTTTCAGGTACACTGTGTTTATTAATACGTTGTTTTATGATACATGTATACATCACTTAGATTGACAATTTTTTATTTATGTAATAATAACTCAGTGCTAGAAATAGGAACGAGTATCAAAACCAATGTACCCCTACTGTAATGCAAGGATGGGGTACACTTCACTTGAAAAAAAGGTACATATTTTAAATCTACCATAAAACTTTTATGTTATATGAAATATAACTATAATTATGTTCCTCTATTTATATACAGATTGATGACCCCAAATCCAAAGACACTTACATCCCACACTTTGTGTTATGGAAGGGGGCATATATAAATAAATATGAGATACTAATAGATGAAAACACACAAAAAGTGTGGGGAACATGTGTAAGTATGAAATAATAATTTTTTTATTTAAACTAATATTACATAATAATGATAACTTATTTTCTTATATTTTATATGTGATAGAGTCATGGGAATCAAAAACATCTATAATAGATGAAAACATACTATTAGTGACCTTTAAGTATCCAGAATAGTATGGTCGCATTAGAGGTGTGGGTTTTCGAGGGACACCCAGAACATATTTGGAAAAAATAGGAGGATCAAAGTGATTTAATAAAACAGATGAGAAAAATAATATCGAACCTTGAATAATAATTCAAATGGTAGAGAAAAATGATGGAAACGTTAATGGGGGGAGGCAAAGAGAAGAATCAACTCAATAATAGCCACTACATGGAAATCCTTCCCCACCCCCACCATATATGAGGCTAGCCATTCCCTTTAAAGAGTTTTCTTAGTTGTGGTAATCAATGTTCTAATGAATTTTTCTTTCAAATGTGAATTAGATAGACACTGATACCTTATACAGATAATCTATAGGGTGATAATGAATGCGATTTATATCTAGAAACACCCACCCATCACCTTGTAGCGAGGGTTATGGTGTTCAATATCCAAAATGACATGCTACAAAGGAAAACACATCCAACATGTCATGTGCAAGTTTCGATCAATGTATCCCATGATCTGAGTGCCGAGATACCTTTTCCAATTCATGAGAATGATATTGATACTGTCGAAAAAAATTATTGGAACATTCATCGCATGATAGTCACATATTGTAAAAAACATATCGACAAGGAGGTATTCATTATGAATTTACTTTTCAAGATAAACCATTAACAATTAATGAAAAATGTTTGACCTGATGAATGTCATTATAGACAAACAAAGAGAAGGGGAAGAAATTAAATAGCCCCTCAAAACCATGGAAAGGATCGACCATATGATCTAAAATATATAACGAAAACACCATGACCCTCATGGTTCTGTATCTGCATTTACTATCATTTAAGGCTCATGTGGATTCAAAGATTAAAAATGGTCATAATCACATAGTTGATTTTGAGGAAAATATTTACGAAGAGAATTATCTTGTCTTTATTAGTGTTGATAGTGTATGTGAAGTACTCGACTATGATTTTCTATACGAATATATTATATATGTATACATGAGTTATGTTTTCATGATTTGAATTTTGAAAAGATAATATACTATTTTAGTTAAGAATAAATACATATCATGTTTTTGGAAGGTATATATATAAAATAAAATTGAAGGTATTTTCCCATGAATGAAGATTTGGACTCGTTAGTCCTCACATCACCTCTACAGATCAAACGAAATTAGATACCAATAAAAAGGATAAAATAGTTACATGTATGATTGAATGTTTTGAAAGAAAAATTTTGGACGACATAGTCTATTTAATTGAAATGATGCAGAGGTAAAAATATATAATTTAATCATATCAAATATATTTTCATTTAATTCATTACTTATTCATTTTTGTGTTTTTCGGCAGCATTGGATTCTCATTGTGGTATATTTGGATACTCTAATGATTTATTTCCTGGATTCAATCCATGGACATCCAAGAAACCGTCCACACTTGATAGAATTTTTTAATAAGTAATAAAATTCATCCAATGTTTTAGACCTAAACATCAATTTATATAATTTATATTATCTTCAATGAGGATTCTGTTATGATAGGGTAGTGCATCAATATCGTGAAAAAAAAGGAATGAGGCTAGGGGATAATCATGAGGACCAATAAAAGTACTACGAATGGACATGTATCATGTAATATATAATAATATTTCACTTTCCAAAAACATATCATAAAAAAATAATTATTCTCATCTATGTTTCTGTAGTGTCTGAAACAAACCAATGGAAATGATTGGGTTATTATTTTTGTAAAATTATGAGAGAGATCATATTCCATGAACAAACATGCATCCATGAAGAGGTATTCTCAAAGATAATTAATATTACATTTAATAAATTTATTAATACTTTGTGTATTTATATTTTCCAGTACTACTATGATTTTCAAAAAGACTCATATTTAAAAGACGTTATATATGTGCTCAGAAATGAATGGACAACATACCTGATGGAAGAATGTACACAAATAGTAGGAAGATGTGAATTACAAAGAATTAGTGGATGTTTTCATATTTATGTTTAATTTACTTATTTTTAGTCTTACTCACATAATATTATTTTTATACATGTGGATTACTTTATTCAATTCAGGGCGGTTTGTTCGAAACTAATCATGCTTGTGAAAGATTATACTTCAAGGCTGCAACTCAAAATTTAATGAGAAGGTAATGTTTTTTTTAATATACTATTTTTTCATCATAATATTATATTTTATCTATTTCATTAACATAATATAAATTAAATGTATTACTACTCATGCATATAATTTCTTCCACGGACTTATTCTCCCTCAAAAACTTGGCAGCCCTACATTGTTGGAATTTATCACTTTCTATCAATGGAAGTGGAGGGAACATGAAGGAAATTTATAAATTTTGACAATGCAATGTTTCCATTTGGACAAAGAATTAAAATGGGAAGCATGGTAATGCACGATGGCCAGTATGACTCAAATTATGTCTTTTTATTTAAGTAATTAATTTTATCATCATTTTATCTACTATATGTAAGTAAATTTTCTTATCATTTTTATTTATTACTTATTTAGTTTTTATGCTCATTTTATCCTTATATGATCATTGATATCTCCCTTGTTTACACTTATTGAGAATCTATGATCACCATTTATTATGTTCATATCCTTATGTTATAATTAATGGTTATAGAAATTATATGTCTAAGCAGGTTTATAGTAAAGAATAACATAATGGTAGGATCTTATTAACTGTTTATTTATGATTCCATGTTCCAAAATACACCTCAATACGATTCACGGTGGCGCTAGTATGACTCAATGTGTCTCTTTTTATTTAAAATTGGCATTAATTTAAGTAAAAAGAACTAGCGACATACTAAAAACCTAGAAAATGCATTTGGATTGTTTTTATACATTTGTAAAATGATCCATGAGTCATATGTGACGTGTTAGAGTCAATCACACCTCAATCCGACACACGGGTTGACCGGAATGACTTAAAGTGTTCATTATTAGTTTAAAATTGACATTTTAGTTCAAAATGTGTAACTCACTAAAAACCAAGAAAACACATTTTTATTATCTTGATAATTTAGTACATGAATTCAAAAGTCATTTGTGATGTGTATGAATAAGTATTATGTAAAAATGACACAAGATGAGACGTGTATGAATCAAAATGCGTGTTTCCAGTTGGAAATGAAATTTTAAAAAAAAATAGAACTGACATACTGAAAACTGAGAAAACATATTTTGATTGTTTTTATATTTTAGTAAAATGTTATTTTAGTTATTTGTAACATGTAATAATTAGTCACTCTATAATATGACGCACGGTGTGGTCGGTATAACTCAAAGTGTCTCTTTTTCTTTAAAATTAACATTAATTTTAGTAAAAAAACAAGTGACATACTGAAAACAAATAAAACACATTCATATTGTTTAGATACTTTATTAAAATTATCTATGAGTCATTTTTGACATGTAGGATTCAACCTCACCTCAATCTGAGGCACGGTGTGACTGGTATGAGTCAAAGTGTCTCTTTTTATTTAAAATTGACAATAATTTAACTAAAAACAAAAAGTGACATACTAAAAACAAAGAAAACACATTTTTATTGTTTTTATATTTTTAAAAAATGACTTATTATTCACTTTCGATTTTTAAGAATTCGCATCACCTCAATACGATGCACAGTGTTCCCGGTATGACTCAAAGTGTCTCTTTTTATTTATAATTGACTTTAATTTGAGTAAAAACAATAAGTGACATACTGAAAAATGACCAAACAAGTTTTAATTGTTTTTACAGTTTTGTAAAATTATTTATGGTTCATTTGTGACATAGAGAAGTGAACCATATCTCAATCCAGTGAATATTGTGATCAGTATGACTAAAAGTGTTCTTATGAGTTTCAAATTTACATTTTAGTTTAAAACATGTGACTCAATAAAAACCAAGAAAACAAACTTTTATTTTCATGATAATTTAGTATAGTGATTCATAAGTCATTTTGACATGTATAAATTAGTCACATATCAAACTAACACATGATGATATTGGTATGACTCAAAATGTGTGTTTCCAATTTGAAATGACATTTTTTTTAAAAAAACACAACATACATACTAAAAACCAAGAAAATGTATTCAGATTGTTTTTATATTTTTTGGAAAATGATCTGTCAGTATTTTTTATGTGTAAGAGTCATTCGTTCATCAATACGAAGAATTATGTGGTTCGTACAACTCTAGGTGTCTCTTTTTTATTTAAATTTGACATTAATTTAATTAAAAACAACAACTGACATACTAAAACCAAATAAAATGCATTTGGATTGTTTTTAAAATTTAGTAAAATGACCAATGAGTCATTTGTGACATGTATGAGTCAATCGTGCCTCAATATAATGTACTGTGTGACCAGTATGACTCAAAGTATCTATTTTTATTTAAAATTCACATTAATTTCATTTAAAACAAGAATTGACATATAAAAAACCAAGTAAACACATTCGGTTTGATTATGATATATTATGAAAACGATCTATTAGTAACTTTTGACATGTAAGAATCAGTATAACCTCAATATGACACACAGTGTGGCCAGTATAACTCAAAGTGTCTATTTTTATTTAAAATTGACATTAATTTTATGTGAAAATAATAAGTGGCATACTAAAAACCAATAAAATGCATTCATATTGTTTTGATACTTTAGGAAAATGATCCACGATTATTTTTCTATGTGTATGAGTCAACCAAACCTCAATATGACACACAATGTGACCAGTATGACTAGAATTTTGTATTATTAGTTTAAAATTGACATTTTAGCTCAAAATGTGTCACTCAATGAAAACAAATAAAACACGTTCCAATTGTATTGATAATTTAGGAAATAAATTCATAATTCTTTTTTTGATATTTATGAAGCAGTCTCACATAAAACTAACACATTATATGATGAGTGTGACTCAAGATGCATGTTTAAAGTTTGATATGACATTTTAGTTTAAAACACAACTGAAATACTGGAAACTGAGAAAAAGTATTTTGATTCTGTTAATATTTCAGAAAAATGATTTTTTAGACATTTATTATGTGTATGAATCAGCTGAACCTAAATAAGATGCACAGTCTGGCTAGTATAACTCAAAGTGTCTCTTTTTATTTAAAATTTACATTAATTTAATTAAAAACAACAAATGACATACTTAGAACCATGAAAGCACATTTTTATTATTTTGATACATTATAAAAATAATCCATGAGTCATTTTGGATGTGGTGGAGTCAACCGTACTACAATCTAACACACGATGTGACTGGTATTACCCAAAGTGTCTCTTTTAATTTAAAATTGACATTAATTAATGTAAAAAAATGACATACTAAAAACCGAAAAAAACATTCAGACTATTTTATATTTTATTTAAAAGATCTATTAGTCATTTTTGATGTGTAGGAATCAGTTTCACTTCAATGCTACACACGATGTGGCTAGTATTACCCAATGCGTCTCTTCTTATTATAAATTGACATTAATTTAAGTAAAAAAAATAAGTGACATACTAAAAACCAAGAAAACACATTTAGGATGTTTTTATACTTTAGTAAAATTATCCATGAGTCATTTTTTATGTTTAGGAGTCAATATCACCTCAATCCGATACACGGTGTGACCGGTATGACCAAAACTATCTGTTTTCAGTTTAAAATTGGCATTTTAGTTCAAAACATGTCACTCACAGAAAACTAAGAAAAAATGTTCTGATTGGGTTGATAATTTAGGATAGTGATCTATAATTAATTTTTTATTTTTATGAAGTAGTATCGCATCAAATTGATCTACTATGCGATGTGTATGACTCAAATTGTATGTTTACAGTTTGAAATAACATTTTAGTAAAAAACACAACTAACATACTGAAAACTTATAAAATAAATTCACATTATTTTAATACTTTATTATGGTGATTCGGGGTTTATTTTTGACATTTAGGAATCATACAAACCTCAATACGATGCACAATATGATCGGTATGACTCTAAGGGTCTCTTTTTATTGAAAATTGACATTAATTTAAGTAAAAATAACAAGTGACGTAATGAAAGCTGAGAAAATGCATTTGGATTGTTTTGGTACATCAATAAAATGATACATGAGTAATTTTTGACATTTTTTATTAAACTTTACTTCAATCTGACACACAGTGTGGCTGGTATGACTGAAAGTGTCTTTTTTTATTTAAAATTGATATTAATTTAATTAAAAACAACAAGTAACATACTGAAATCCAATAAAATGCATTTGTATTGTTTTTATATTCAATTAAAATGATATATTAGTAATTTTTTATGTGTAAGAATTAGTTTCACCTCAATACTATGCACAGTGTGGCCTATATGACCCAAAATGTTACTTTTTATTTAAAATTGACATAAATATAAGTAAAAAACTACAAGTGACATACTAAAAACTAAGAAAACTCATTCGGATTGTTTTGATAATATAGGAAAATGATAAATGAGTCATTTTTTATGTGTAGGAGTCAACTTCACCTCAATCCCACTCACAGTGTGACCGATATGACTCAAAGTATCTATTTTTATTTAAAATTGACATTAATTTAACTAAAAACAACAAGTGACATACTGAAAATTGAGAAAAAAATCGCATTGTTTTGATAATTTAGAAAAATTATCCATGGGTAATTTTTGAAATGTTTAATTAAACTACACCATAATTAGACACATGGTTTGACTGATATGACTAATAGTGTCTATTATCAGTTTAAAATTGACATTTTTGTTCAAAACATGTCATTCACTGACAACCAATAAAATGAGCTTTGATTGACTTGATAATTTAGTCAACTGATTAATATGTCATCTGTGACATGAATGAAGCAGTATCACATCAAACTGATGTGTGATTAAATAGATATGACTCACAATTCATGTTTCCAATTTGTAATGACATTTTAGTAAAAAAAACCCAACTTACAAACTAAAAACCGAGAAAATGAATTCGTATTGTTCTAATATATTAAGATAATGATCTTTTTGTAATTTGTGATAAGTAGGAATCAAAATCACCTCAATCCAACACATGGTGTGATCGTTATGACTCTAAATGTGTCATTATTTAAAATTGACATTAATTTTAGTAAAAGAACAAGTAACATACTCAAAAAAGAGAAAAACATTCGGATTATTTTCATATTTTAGGAGAATGATCCATAACTCATTTTTAACTTGTATGAATCAACCTCATATCAATAGGACGCACAATGTCATTTTTTTTAAATATTTACATCATATTAATGTATTCTTTTATATTAATTTTTAATTTATTTCTTTATAGTATTACTAACCTAATATTTCTTTTCTTATATAGGTAGAATCTTTTTCTTGGTTTTAGATGATTTGTTCAGCAACTAATACGTGGGAATACATTTTTTAGAGGGGATCCCAGGTGTCAAAAGATGAAATATTAATGTTTTAGAATGTTTGTCAAATAATTGTAAATATAATGATATAAAAAATTTTGTCTGAAATGTAAATACTAGTGGTTTTTGTATATACCATGAGTAGACATTTTTGTATTCATGAAGTAAATTAAATATATTTAGTATTGTTTGAAATTATAGAATTATTTGAAATTATAGGTTGTATATAGAATTTTAAATTGCGGTTTTTTTGCTTTTGGGTGTGATGTTATATTAATAGCACATTGCAAGTGGCTAGGCCTTTATCAAAACTATAAATAGAACTGATAAACTGGACCCCCAATTATTACCATTGTAATTAACAATACTTTTTTAGCACTGTTAAAAGCAGATTTGTGCGATGTTAAAGGGGATATGTGTAGTAGTGATTATTGAAGAAGATGAACAACATTATTTCTGTTACTAGTGGTTGTTGATTCATGCCTATTAAGGATGGATGGATGTCAAAAAATATTCATCTGAACATGATTCTAATATTTATAATCAAATAGATTCCCTTATTTATGTGATAAAAGGTTTTGGAAGAATTTTTTTTGTTGTAGAATTTATCTTTTTGTGGGATTGTGATGATGGTAACTCACATTAATAATCAACTAACATTCCGAGTTGAACAATAATGCACACTACATGGATACATTATTAATGAAATCCATTGAATAGATGTCCTAGTGAGAATGTAGTATAAATTCTTACCTCACTACTACACTTATTCCCTTTAACAGTGTGAAAAATGGTTTTTAACAGTGCAAAAAAACCACTATTAATCATAGTGATGATACAGGGGATCCTTTATCCACTCTAAAAAAATCATTGATAAAGGCCAAGCTAGATGCAATGTGGTGTTAATATAATATCACACCTATAAAAAACCAGCAAAAACATGTAATTTTAAACAATGATATATACATTTAATATGACACCAGAAATACAAAAATGTCCCCTCAGGGTATATATAAAATAACCCTACTATATGAATTTCTAGAAAAATTATATAATTACATATACAATTATCCAACAAACATTTAAAACCATTAAAATTTCATATTTTGATGCCTGTGATCCCCTTTTAAAAATGTCCACCCATGATATCAGTTTCCGAATAAATCATCTCATCACGAGAAAAATATTTTACCTATATAAGAAAGAAAAATTGTAAGTAATACTATAAAGAAATAAATTAAACATTAATATGAAAAAATACATTAATAAAAAGTAATTGTTTTATAAAAAAAAGACACATTTTATGTTATACAGCTCACACTGTGCATCCTGTGAGGTGGTATTGATTCCAACACGTCACAAATGATTTATGGATCATTGTCCTAAAATATAAAAACAATTCAAATGTGCATTCTCAGTTTTCGGTATGTCACTTGTTCTTTTACTAAAATTTATGTCAATTTTAAATAATGACATATTTGGAGTTTTACCGGTCACACCGTGCATTGTATTGAGGTAAGGGTAATTACTACCTATCAAAAATTACTGATGGATCATTTCTCTAAAGTATTAAATCAATCTGAATGCATTTTCTTGATTTTGAGTATACTAGTTGTATTTTTTTACTAAAATGTCATTTCAATCTGGAAACATGCATTATGAGTCTTACTAGTTTCATCATGCATCAGTTTGATATGACACTACTTCATACAAATCATAAATCACAAATGACTTATGATTCATTTTACTAAATTATCAACACAATCGGAGTGTGTTATCATGGTTTCCAGTGAGCAACACATTTTGAAATAATATTTTAATTTTAAAATGATAACCTAATATTTTAGTCATACCAGTCACGCTATGCATCAGATTGAGGTGTGGTTGACTCCTACACATCATATATGACTCATGGATCATTTTTCTAAAATATAAAATTAATCAGAATGCATTTTATTGGTTTTTAGTATGTCACTTTTTTTTAATTAAATTAATGTTAATTTTAAATAAAAAAAAGACACTATGAGTTATACAGGCCACACTGTGTGTTGTATTAATGTATGTCTGATTCCAACACATAAAAAAAGACAAATAGATCATTTTACTAAAATATAAAAACAATCTGAATGTGTTTTATATGTTTTAAATATACCACTTGTTTTTCCATGACCTCTGACACTAGTACTAATGGTCATGCATGAAGAAGTCAGGGGTACACTTTATATCTAGGTTCCTCACTTTCCAGTAGTTGAAGGCTGAGCATTAGGAACTAGTGGGTTTGACCCAGCCCATAGAGATATTAGAATGGAAGTGGAATGGGATATAGATGGACTTCATGATGGGCTTACCGCATAGGTCTATAGGACACGATACCATCTGTGTGATTGTTGATCGACTATCCAAGTTGGCCCACGTCCTCACTATTTGAGAGAAGGGTTCACGAGAGAACTTTTAATGCCTCTACATTCAAGATATCATGAGACTTCATGGGGTGACTTCAATGATAGTCCTATATCATGATGCACGCCTTACATCCATGTTGTGGAAGGGATTTTGGGAGGCATTCAGGACTTAGCTACGCTTAATCACAACCTTCCACCCTCAGACTGATGGTAAGATGAAGTGGAACATCCAGACCATAGAGGAAATGTTTTCTGCTTATGTCCTAGATTTTTGTCGCATTTGGGAGGACCACCTAACATTGATGGATTTTTCGTACATGAAAAGATACCACTCCACCATTGGTATGGAACCTTTTGAGGCTCTATATGGATAACCATATTGATCACCCCTTGTGCTAGACTGACCTGGGAGATTCAACACTGATGGGTCTGGAGATGTGTATGGGCTACCACCGAGAAGGTTCGGGTCATCCGGGAGTGGATGTAGACAAAAAATAGCCTACAGAAGCCCTATGAAGATAGGATGTGGAGACCTTTGTTGTTCCTGGCAGGGGACCACATGTTTCTACAGGTCTCCCCTAAATGAGGACTACAATGATTTGGCTGAGGCATCTAGCTGTCACTGAAGTTCAATGGGCATTTTCTAATTCTTCAGAAAGTGGGAGAGGTGGCATACTAGTTATCTCTACCGCCATAGTTGGAGAAGGTGCATGATGTCTTCCACATATCACAGCTGAGGAGATATGTGCTTGACCCTTATCACGTCATCAACTATGAAGGGTTGTATGTTGACGATGGGGAGACTTTCATAGAGTACCTAGTAGAGATAGATTATCGATAAGAGAGGACCCTTTGGCGGGTGGTTGATTCCTTGGGTGCGCTTTCAATGGCAGCACATGAATCTCTTGGAGAGAACATGGGAGGGAGATCCTCAAATGCATGCGCATTACCCCCATTTGTTTTTTAGAACTTGTTTGGAATTTAGGGACGTAAATCCCTAGGGGGTGAATGTAGTGACCTAGAATTTTGCATGTAAAATTTTTTCCCATTAATAGAATTCATCTGAGTCCACACACTTTGACAGCACGTGATTCTGAAGCCCAGTGATCTAAGAATATAATTTTTGAACTTCTTTTTGGTACGCATAAGTAAAGGTATGATCTTGTTTTTCTAAATTTTGAACCGGATCTCGGATTAAAAATATGAGGTCACTGTTGAACTCGGAGCACTGGGATTCTCCAAGAAAGGCCTTATGCTTGTCCAGTTAGGGCCAAATGGAAAAGTTTTTTACAGAAATTTTAGAAATAAATAAAATTACATCGAAATATTATTTTATTTTCTTTTTTAAACCGACGAGCGGTGGACGGAGTTGCTACGATGTAGCAACGAAGCAGTGACGAGGCACATTAATGAGACTCATTAATGGCTCATTAACACATAAAGTAACGATGCGTTAATGATGCATAAAGGTGACTTTGTTTTATAAATGAAAAAATTTGGTGGCATAGTTCTTTTTATTTGTGTTGACATGTTGGGGAGAGGGAAATTAATCAATGGGAAATATCAGATGAATCACCTGAAAAATTCTTCTCTAACGAAGAACAAGACTGTGGAGTGACGAACGTTGGAGAATCAGATCCAAAGATCGACGAGTGGCGACGAATGACAATTATCTTAGATTGAAAACGATGCGTAAATCTTCCTTCACCCTCAACAGGTCTAATAGATCCATACAGGGTTTTACTTTGTGTTTAAATTCCCCGTTCTACATTCTAAAACAACTAATGCGGATCAACCGATGACCGGGTTGATCGATGGATTAGATTGCCTAACAGGAGGTTTTCTCACATCAGGTTTTATGCGGGATTTTTTGATAGCATGATTTTACTTCAATACTTCAACCTCCCCCTGGTTGAAACCTCTAACATTGAGGGCCCGGGCCGACACGAACAAGTTACGAGCACCTCCGCTCGTGTGTTCTTGGTGACAGTATTCTCAAAATTATGGTGTTGTAGTTTTGAGGTCTTCACTATGAAGATGTGATCCCAAAGGACCATAGGTGTAGGAGGCATGAAGAACGGACCATCGGAGCACGTCTGGTGGTCCGCTGACCAACCTTTCGGTATATTGGTGGTGACTGGAAATGGCCCGCAGCGGCGGATGAAGGCGGAGGGTGGTGGTCTGCCCATTGGCGCGGCATCGCAGCTGGAGGCCGCGACCGGCTTGCCACGATGATAAGGAGGTGGGGCACCCATTGGCACCTCATAGAGGAGTGGTCATGTCTGGCCACTCAATGTGCTGGCGGTACACAGTCTGTCGACCATGTGCGGATGTAATGGTCGGCCGCTAGGCCGGCCGCACTGGGTGAAGGGGCGGCACCAGCTGGCGTCACTGGATAGAGAACAGGACGTGGTCGAGCTGCATCCAGGCTGGGGAATCAACCCACATCAGCGAACCCAAATTACTTAGGTGGGCCACATTCCACCGAGCGGGATGGGCCAACCACTGGTCAGACCCATGATCTAATGGGTCGGACCCGCACCGTCGGGTCGGAATCGCGCCATTGGGCCGGATCCACAACCGGTCTGGGCCTTTATTATTGGGCCGGACCCATGAGCCCAATGGGATGACAAGGTTAGACCCATGTTGAAGACACACAAGACCCTTGGACCCAGTCAGGTGAGGTCAGTCTGACCGGGTCAGATCGGAACCGGACTCGACTTACCCCCTTTCGCTAAAACGACAATAACTATCAGAGCGAGCATCTGATTGACGCATTGTCTGTAGTATAAGGACCCTTGTGACAAGAAAGTCCATTGGAGATAATCTATTTGATTTTTTTCGGAGATTGAAATATGGTCGGGTTGGATCAGACTCAAATCCAACTAGGTTTTTTTTACAAAATGGCCATATCTTACAGACCAGACATCTGATCGACGCATTGTCTATTTCGTTGGGACCCTTACGATGAGAAAATCCTTTCGATTACACTTTGTGGGATGTATTAGTGGTTTAATTATGATGGATGTATTTGGTATCGAATCCTCCAAGAATCAAATGTGCTATGTTTGGAATCCAATGGTTGGCTCTAACATGAAGAATGAAGAGTGATCCTTCATGGATCAGCACAAAAGTGACCCTTTTTGGATCATCATAAAAGTGAACCTTTTTGGATCCGCATGAGAGAGACCCTTCATGGATCAGCAGTATCATGACCCGGCATGGATCATCTAGAGAGCTACCCATCGTGGATCAGCAACTGAATGACCCTTTGTGGATCAGCCGGAGAGCAACCCTTCACGGATCAATAATAGAGAGACCCTTTTTGGATCAGTAGAACAACGACCCTTAATAGATCAATAGTAGAACCTTTCAACAGAATATGATGATCTAGCTTTAGGACTAATAATACTTTCCTCTATACATTAAGTTATTCCTTGGGTGAGCCGAGTCATTATTTTATTCAACATGTCTAAGGTCTTTCTTTGTTGTATTTTTTGTTGAGGATTCCTGAGAGCCCTTCAGGGGTCTTGGGGTCCCTACTATGTATTTTTATACTCTACCATGCAAGGGATTTTCATACACCTGTTGTGTCTTGTGCAGATGACAGGAAGGGTTGACTGAGACTGTGGGGAGCAAGGACTAGACAATACTTAGAGGTGGATAATCAGACATGGTGTGCTGCAGTGACATCCAAATGTGGGTCGTACCCACCCTTCAGGTTGGATCCTTGGTGGATGACTTCCATATCTTGTACATCCTTGACTATACTTTCTTTCTAGTTGGGCTTGTATTCTGTCCCCTTTTTCTTTCAGTGTTTCATTTTAAGTTGTGTTGGTTGTACTTTCCTTCCCTTAGTAGTTTGGTTTGTGCAGTATTTCCCTATCTATGTGTTATAGGTTTAAAGGAAAATCCTTCCCTTTTTGGTTATGACTTTATGGTGCTAGTCACAAGACCATGGACTTTGGGAGGTGGGCTTAGGGTAGTCACAACATGGGCCCTGGGGGAATGGTCGTAACATTTTGTCTGTGTCCCATATTTCCAAAATAATAGCATCTTATGCGGGGTACATTCCTTTGTGGAAATACTACACCACTAGGTGTCCCTTAGGTTCTCCTAATCTTCTGATTCTACTTCATACCCAAATCAATTTTAAATCAAGGAGTGGTTGTTTGTGGTTTGACTTCAACTATTAGTGCTTTTTGTTTTCAATCATGCTGGTCAAACTTTATCATCTCTATTGTATGTGTGATATACTTTCCTGCTGTCATGCCTGGAATCAACCGTTTTTCCTGATCACTAACACTTAATCACAGACCGATTACTTCTTCTTTAATTTCTTCAATACATTTGATTTGATCATTTCCAGTTTCAGTCAAACTTTTATTCTCTCTTTTTAGTTATTCAATTTGGATTTTATACTAAATCACATTTTCTAAGATTTCTGGTGTTGAATACATTAGTTTTTCCACTTCATCAATTAGCTCAGACTTCTCTTCTTTCTACTTATGAATATGGAGTTCAACATCACGTACCTCCTTGTTAGCCTTCTTTTTGGCTCTCCAAACATTTATCTCTTCGAGAGAATTTTTTAATTCAGCCTGAAGGTCAAATATTCCTTCAAATTATCCTTCTTTGTTGTCACTTTCTTCTTTTGTCACAAAATTTTCGACCACCGCCTCCAAATCATCTACTTCATGATCTTTTTAGTCTTCCAACTCTTCTGCCTCAGATCCTTCTAAACATTCATCTTCTTAATCCTCACCTATTTTGTTCCAGCCCGGTGTTCTTTGTGAGGGGCTACTTATTTCACGCGCAAGCCTCAAAGGTTGCTCACAACTCTTCCGGACCCCTCACTCTGGTGCTACTTGGCTACCTCTTCACTTGCATTCTCCATACTCCTTGGGCGTACCTCTACGCATGTGTCTGATGCTCCTCTTATGGATTCCATTTGCGTGTGTTTCTCATGCCTTGGGAATCCATATCGTACACCACTTTCCCGTACGACCTTCTAGGCTCATACGAAGTAACTTCTAAGTCCCTTGGATGGTTCTTCTCGTTGCGTTGCTTCTCCTTATTCTTCTTCTCATAGGCACGCTAACGGCTATTGCTTCTTCGCGTATCCACGCTAACATGGACCACTCAATGGTTCACTCTATGACACCCACTCCCACGGCATTGCGTGTCCCCTCTATACACCAAGGAGAAGAGGGTACCAGTTATGTAAATCCTATGGGTGCAGAGTGAACCCACCTCGTCCGAGTTGTAGGACGTTAAACTGTCGAGCACCATCGTCCTCAGCACATGACGTTAAACTGTGACCTTTCCCCCTGCCTCGCACGCAGGTTCACCCACCTCAGACATTCTTCAGGCCCACTCGTCTCCACGGGGATGGAATCACCTCTCACAGGGGATGATATCCTCCTTATTGGAGTGGTGTTTGTCCGCGGGGAAAGGAAGGCCACCTTGGTGTAAGCCCATATCTTTTCGTGCCGGAGGTAGCATCCCTGCTCGTCCATTCATATTTGGTCCCTAGGGCCTGTGAAGGGCATGGTAGGAAACATTTCCTCTCCTTTCTTCGATACCAAATCCCTCTCCTTATGTGTTTTGTTGCTCACGGGCCTCCGTCCTGAAGTAAGTCCCAACTTCTCGGGATTTTAACCATGGATAAGCCCATGTTTCCTTTCTTTTGGCCATTAATCATGCGTAAGCCCCACTCCATTTCCCATGGACACACCTTTCGTGACGTGATCGTTGGGTCTCTGCTATCTCTTGTTTCTCACACCAAGCATGACTCATGTGAGCTTAGAGCAAGCACTGACCACGACAAACACCTTGGGCCACCTCAGTGTGTAAGCCCCAAATACCATCCCGAACTACAAAGGCTTTGATCCATGTCAAGGCATAGAACAAAGGAATCCTCCACGAGGTCCAATCCCACCACCCGGTCGTTCTGACCATCATCACGTCGGTTCACCAACACCTTGGGTGGCCTTAGAGTGTAATCCCCAAATTCCATCCCGAACTACGGGGACTTTGATCCATGTCAAGGTATGGTATGTAGGAAGCCTCCATGAGGCTCAATCCCACTACCTTGTCGTTCCGACCATCATCATGTCGGTTCACCAACACCTTGGGATGTCTCAGATTGTAATCCCCAAATACCATCCCAAACTACGGGGACATTGATCCATGTTAAGGCATGGTACATAGGAAGCCTCCATGAGGTTCAATCCCACCACCCAGTCATTCCAACCATTATCACATCGGTTCACCAACACCTTGGGTTGCCTCAGAGTGTAAGCCTCAAATCCCATCCTGAACTACGGGGAATTTGGTCTATTTCAAGGCATGGTACATAAGAAGCATCTATATGGTTCAAGCCCACCACCCGGTCGTTCCGACCATCATCATGTCGGTTCACCAACACCTTGGTCCTCCTCAGAGTGTAAGCCCCAATACCATCCAGAACTATGGGGACATTGATCCACGTCAAGTTGTGGTAAATAGGAAGCCTACATGAGGTTCAAGCCCACCACCCAGTTGCTCTGACCATCATCATGTCAGTTCACCAACACCTTGGGCCACCTTAGAGTGTAATCCCCAAATACCATCCCAAACTATGGGGACTTTGATCTATGTCAAGTCATGGTACGTAGGAAGCCTCCACAAGGTTCAATCCCACCACCCGATCATTTCGGCCATCATCACGTCGGTTCACCAACACTATGGGACATCTCAAAGTGTAATCCCCAAATATCATCCTGGACTATGGGGACTTATGATCCATGTCAAGGCATGGTACGTAGGAAGCCTCCACAAGGTTCAAGTCCAACAACCCAATACCTTGGGCTTCCTTAGAGTGTAATCCCCACATCCAATCTTGAACTATGAGTACTTTGATCCATGTTAAGTCATGGTATGTAGGAAGCCTCCACAATGTTCAAGCCCACCACCCGGTCATTCTGACTACCTTCACGTCAGGTTTTCCCCCATCATGCATGACGATAAACTGTATCCACCATCCCGAACTATGGAAACATTGATCCATGTCAAGGCATGGTACGTAGGAAGCCTCCACGAGGTTCACTCCCACAACCCGGTCATTCCGAACATCATCACATCGGTTCACCAACACCTTGGGACACCTCAGATCATATGCCTCAAATGCCACCTGAACTACGTGGACTTTGATTCCCTACCACGGGGATACGTAGGAATCCTCTATGAGGTTTGAGCCCGTCACTCCCATCTCATTCTGATCTCTCCCTTGAGATTATGCGTCTCAGGAAGCTCATGCCCCAACCCAGAGGTTCTACTTCTTTTTGGTCCCATCTACGCGTCCATTCTCATGGGTCACCTCCCCGGGTGTCCCATCATCTCACTGAACTATGCGGACTTTGATTACTTTCCATGGGGATGCGTAGGAAGCCTCTTAGAGACTCAATACAAACTTCACCGCCACCCTTGCAATGACCATATTCCACCCCCTTTCACTTCATCACTCATCCTGATCCTCATCGGGCCACCACATCTCGGTGGGATCATTCCACCCCATTCCCCGTTCTGTTTGACAAAATTTTAGAAGACACCCACATGATGGCCCCAGTATCAGTGTTCCCTCTAGGGGGTTCCTCCATCTGATCGACTCTAATCAGTGTTCTGATCAGTCTGATCCTTCTCCGCTAGATGTTAAATTTGTGGCATACCTCGTGTTAAGCATGGGAAGCTGAGGAAAACCTCAGATACATTCTCATGGCATGTGATTCACCACTTTCAATGTGGGATGCCCCGGGCTTCTACACCCACGAGAATCCCTATAATAAGGGACGGAACACAGACACGCCAATCCCCCAGTGTCCAGACATGCCAGTGATTATCAACGTGACTACTCCCCTAACTGAAGGTTGCTACCCTGGCCGGACGCCTTAGAATTTCCTGATAGAAGCAGTGTAATTAACTGGTGTCCATGAAGATATAGCACCGGGAAGAGTTTCATGAACAATGTATTAAGTCTATGAGGGAGACCCGGACTAGGTGATGAGCTCCGAGGAGGAATCCACCGAAGGAAGAACTGATATCCCATCATCCTGTTTCGATCTAGGAGCAGACGTCCCTGAATAAGGAGCAAATGTCGCCCGCCTTTAGAAAGTGGGAATGCGGGGTAACAGTTGCACGTCCTATCCGTGATAGATGTGTGCGCCCCGACGAAAGCCTCAGAAATAGAAATGTTGAACTCGACATGAAGGTATTATCCTAAAGGTAGAGACTATTAGTGTTTGAAGCATCAGTGGATTAGCATGTCACCAGACCCCGTCATCCGGCACTATGTCCCACCAAGAAAATAGAAGTCCTGACGTGAAACTCGCCAGAAGTAGGGGTAGTCAGGACGTTGAGCATTCCGTTCTGCGACTTTGTTAGCATGGATCCCTCTTACAGGCCATAGAAGACGGAACAGTGATGGGGTACTGGTTGTTGATTTCTTTTCTTATCATTATTAATCAGTTCATCTCCTTTCTTTCAGGAACCAAGTTTTTTCATCCAAAACTCGATCACCACCTGCCCACCGGTGCAGGGGCAGGGGCAATATCAACATGGCCACCCCATGAGGTTCTGAATCTTCCATGATGTCCTCGATCTCCATGAATGTTGGGCGCCCATGCCCCCTCTCCATCAGAAATTATCCAGCGAAGGTTATTTAATGACATTATACGCAGGTACAAGGAGGAAGGGATCATCCACACCAGGGATATGGCCCGACTAGATCTCGAGGTGGTTGCCCCTCACCTTCAACGCCACCCCCAAGGGCTACGCAGGGATCCACTACTCCCCACCCCAACATTCAATCATTTTGGGAGCTTGTCCCTAAAATGCCTTGACAACTCCTTGCCCTACGCCGATGCGGTAGGGGATGTATGGGTCGACCCGATTAGAGTCTCACTCCAAGGGATCTTGGAGAGGGCTCCCACCAGGCTGCGTTAGTGACGCCGCCTAGTTCCTCGAGCTGAGGAGCAGGCAAGCCACGCACCTGCACCACCATCTCCAGTTCAACTGACCCGATGCCAGCGTCAGGCACAAATGGAAGAGGGTTCCCATCGTGGGGCGTCAACATCATCGAATACTATGGACCGAGCCACCGCTGACTCATATCCCCAACTCCCTGCATACGTTGAACAGGGGCTGTTATATGCTCAACCTAGATTGAGGTCCCAACTGCCCCACGGGCAGGCTGGGTCGACTCTCTCAGTCGCCGGCAAAGGTGATGGTCGCTACGGACCAATCTGCAGCAATTCCACCCAGTGTGGAGGCACACTCCATACCGCCACTATAGAAGCTGAGGGTCCTCCCTGCTTCCAACCTCGGCATGGAGGTCTGCCCCATTCCACCTTCAACCCAAGCGTTGGTCTCCCCCGTGACAGCAACACTATGTATGGGGGTCTCTCCTGTGCCCATTACACTGGGTACGGGGTCACTTCCCCCCACAGGTATGGAGATATTGCACGCCCGGTCACTCGCCAACATGAAGGCCCTCCCTATGTCCTCTTACCACCTAGTGATGGTCCTACTCTCCACAGAGATCAGAGGGGTGGAGGCCAACTTCACTTCACCAATTCCCATTACATAGGTCCTACCCATTCTCGGCTTTACTAGTATGAGGACCTTCTTTGCACTGGTGTAGTCAGGGGAAGTGAGCATGGAGGTACTACCTACTCTCCTACCACTCCAACCTATGCTTCTATCATCTCAAGCAGAGGTCTTTCCTGCTCCAGCAGTTCCCACGGAGGTCCTCCCCATGTCCCTTTCGACATTTTCCCTGGTGCTCCTCACACCATGGCCCACCCTGGCGGGAGCTGTCTCCACCCCAGCACCAATATGGCCGAGGGTCCTCCTCATGCCGAAAGTGGGTCTTGCCCCAAAGATCCACCCAGGGGAAGGAGATATGGTGGTCACCACCGCCAGAGGAATTATAGGGAGGGCCAGAAAGGAATCAAACTAGTCCGCTACTCAGACTTCGAGGAAGAGTACGACTCGGCGCTGGAACCCTCCCCTCTGTCCTTCGAGTCAAGGGGTGGGGCAGGAACGAGGTGCATCAGCCTTGTACTCCCATAATGCGAGGTCCATAGGATCACGGTCTCCCTCCGAAGGTAAATCTAGGAGGATGAGAACCTGGCATGTCCCTAGGGACCGGCCACGTAGTCGCCACCATCATCCCCAGAAGCATCCTCTACCTCAGCTAGAGACTATGGAGAGAAATTTTTGGGGCCAATGGAAAGAGAGTCGCGACATAGCCCACCCTTGGTAGAAGCTGATGTTGTGTCAGGATCTTTGGTCGTCGGTCCACCCTATCGGGATATAGTGGCTCGGTCGCTATAATCCTCAAAGGACATCCCAAGATTTGGCGGCCAGTTAGCCCACTCGCCGTATTCTCCACTGGCCAGCCCGTCGTCCCAGTGGTCTACCTCACTGCCGCTATTAGTTCCTCAGTCACCCCTAGTTTACAAGTGGGGAAATCAAGGGACAGACCCTAAATCTGAGCCGAGGAGCTTCTGGACTATCCTTGCAGCAGGCCACTTCCCTGAGTAGTTTTGGCTGGTCATCGGACCAATTTTTTGTACGCCGGAATCTCTCACCCCAGAAGAGTTTGAATACTTCCTCCAGAACCTCTGGGAGAATCACTCACGTCTTCACCACCAGTGAGTGTATTATCCCAAGATCCACATGCACCTTGAAGACATCGGCGAACAATGTCATCTAATTGATCTGGTTGCACTCTGTGTGGTCTAGCACCCTGAGTCACCTGGTCACCACAGGACCCTCCAACAGTAATGCGTTCAGAGTTTCCAAGTACTCCACAAGGTTATTAAGGAGGCTGCCCCACACGTTCATGTCTGTGGCTGTACGCTGACCTCCTCTCCAGTCCATTTCGCCGGTGTTGGTACCAAGATATTGGACAAAAAGAACGAATAAAATAAGGCCTCGCGGCCTGCCTCATGAAGCTACGACATGGAGTCCCCCCCAAGAAATGTGGTCGTCATGAAGCAAGAGTGGCGAGATGCCCCGCGAATTCCTCTGATGTTCTTGAACCTACAATGAATCAAGGGAGGTGGTAGGCCCCGCGAGCGCCATTGACGTTCACGAACTCGCCGCGAATCAAGGGAGGCAGTACGCCCCGCGATCACCCTTGACATTCGTGAACCCTCCACGAAGCAATGGAGGCGGTACACCCCGCGAGCACCCTTGATGTTCGTGCTCCTGCCACGAAGCAAAGGAGGCAGCACCCCTCTACAATCCCGGTTGACATTCGTAACCCACCGCGAAGCAATCGGTTCCCTCTTCGCGCCACGTGAGCTCTGCTTCGGGGCGCCACTTGCCTATAAATACCAAGCTCCCCCTGATCCTCGGGAACAGACAATCCGACCTTATGGATTCTCACCTCCCAAATCGCATATAACCCTTTTCTCTATGAACCATGAGCCCCGCGAGGTACTTTTTCTTCTCGAGGAACCTCCACATTGTCTTGTTTTGATCCCCTCTTTCGAGAGGGATTCCTTTCGCGAATCCTAAGGGCTTTCACAAAGGAAGGGGATCCCCAAGGGGACCTGGGTTGCCGTGGAGCGTTTATGCTTCACAAAACACCCCTCCTGTACATGTGATCCACATGCCAAGGCAGGGTCACTGTACTTCGCGAAGGACACTGCTTCATGGCACTTTGCTTCACGAGGCACCTATGCTCCGTGAGGCATTGCTCTGTGAACACCCTTCCACTTCGTCAAGCACCTCCCACTTGCACCTCCACCCCATGATAAGGCCGAGGAACCCCACTTCACGAATCACACCCCTTCGCAAGTGCCCTTCACCATACAGAGCAACCGATCTCCCTAAGGCCTCAGCCTATGGACCCCTCTGCTTGGAAATTCCTTTTCCCATGCGACCCTCCAGGTTTGCACGATGTGACTTCAAAGTCCCCTGGACGATACCTCCCGTAGCACTGCTTCGCCTAATGCTTCTTTGCATAGGCATGCAAATGGCTATTGCTTCTTCACATAGTCACACTAACGTGGAACCCTCGATGGTTCACTCTGCAACCCTCATTTTCCACGACATTGCTGGTACATTCCCTCCCACAAGGATCAGGGGGTACCGGTTATTTAAGTCCTAGGGGTGCAGAGTAAACCCACCTCATTCGAGCTATAGGATGTTAAACTGCCAAGCGCTCTCTTACTCAATACATGGCGTTAAATTATGACATGGTCCCCATGAATCCTATGTGGGGTTCCTCGGCTCGGGCATTCTTTACGCCCACTGGCCTCCACAGGGGATGATATCCTCCTTCTGGATCACAGGGGATGCTATCCTCCTTCTAGGAGTGGTGTTTGTCCGTGGGGAAGGGCATCCATCCTGGCATAAGCCCCTAGCCTTTCTTGCAGGGGGTAGCACCCATGCACCTCCGTACTTCCCCTCTCCCTCTGCGCTTTTTCGCCCCTAGGCCTCCATCCTGGAGTAAGTCCCAACACCATGGTCCGCCTAACGCGTAAGCCCCTATTTTCTTCCCACAAACGCACCCTTCGCGACATGATCTTCAGGTCCCTACCACCTCTTGTTTCTCACACTGAGCATGACTCCCATGGTATTAGAGTGAGCACCAGCTATGACACGCACCTGGGCCGCCTCAGAGCGTAATCCCAAAAAACCCATCCCGCGTGACGTTAAACTGCAGACCTGAACTACGAGGACTTTGATCCATGTCAAGGCATGGTACGTCGGAAGCCTCTCTGAGGTTCAAGCCCGTCACCCTTTGGACCAAGTTCCTTCTTCACATCGGTTCACAGACACTCACATCCTTTTTGAACTACGGGGTCTTTGGTCCATGTCAAGGCATGGTACGTAGGAAGCCACCCTGAGGTTCAAGCCTATCACCCTTTGGACCAAGGTCCTTCTTCACGTTAGTTCACCGACACCCACATCCCTTTTGAACTACGGGGTCTTTTATCCATGTCAAGGAATGGTACATAGGAAGCCTCCACGAGGTTCAAGCCCACCGCCTGGTCGTTTCTTCACGTCAGGTTCCACCCCATCCCGCATGACGTTAAACTGCACACCTGAACTACGAGGACATTGATCCGTGCTAAGGCATGGTATGTAGGAAACCTCACGAGGTTCAATCCCCCAACACCCATCAGACCAAGGTCCACCTTCATGTCGGTCCTCCGGCACACCATCCTGAACTATGAGGACTTTGATCCATGTCAAGACATGGTTTGTAGGAAACCTAACGAGGTTCAATCCCAACACCCATCGGACCAAGGTCCACCTTCACATCGGTTAACCGGCACCATCCCGAACTACGCAAACTTTGATTCCCTACCACGGGGATACGTCGGAGGTCTCTTCGAGGATCAATCCCAACTTCACTGTCTCCCTTGCAATGGTCCCATTTCATTCCCCCTCCACTTCATTCAACATTCCATCACCCATCCTGATTCTTACCTGGGCTGCCACATCCTGGTGAGATCTTGCCACCTCATTCCCCCCTCCACAGCATTCAAGAAACCACCCACGTGCTGACCCCAATATTAGTGATCCCTCAAGGGGGTTCCTAAATCTGATCCACTACAGCTAGTGTTTTGATCATCCCGATCCGTCTCCTTTGGAGGTTAAACTTGCGGCATACCCCATGTTAAACACAAGAAGCTGAGGAAAACCTTAGACACATGCCAATGGAATATTTTTCCCCGAGCTCGATGTGGGATTCCTCGGGCTTCCGCGCCCTCGAGAAGACCTATAATAAGGGACCGAAGATAGACATGCCAATTCCCTAGTGTCCAGACACGCCAGTGATGTCTCAACATGACTGCTCCCCAAATAAAGGTTGTTGCCCTGACTGGAACCCTTGTAATGTCCTGACAGAAGCAGTGTAATTAACCGGAGTCCATATAAGCATGGCACTGGGAAGAGTTTCACGAACAACATATTAAATCTATGAAGGAGATCCAGACTAGGTGACAAGTTTTGAGGAGGAATCCAAGGAAGGAAGAACCAACATCCCCTCATCCTGGCTTCAATCAAGGAGCAGAAATCCCTGAATAAGGAGCGAATGTCACCCGCCTTTGGAAAGCGGGAATGTGGGGCCACAAAAAGCCGCACCTGTCACACCTATGTGGTCAGATGCGTGAGCCCCAACAAAAGCGTCGGAAACAGAAATGGTGAACCTGACGTGAAGTTCTTTTCTTCAATATGGAGACTAGTAGCATTCGAGACATCAATATATTGATGTGTCATGGGATCCAACTATCCAGCGTCGGGTCCTACCACAAAAATAGCGGTCCTGGTGTGAAACTCACTAGAAGTTGGGGTAGTAGAATGTTGGGCATTCCGTTCTCTAACATTGTCAGCATGGATCCATCTTACCGGCCATGGAAGACGGGATGGCGCTCGGGCACAGGTTGTCGATTTCTTTTCCTTGCAGTACTAAGGAGTTAATATCCCTTCTTCTGTGGAATCAGGTTGCTACTACAGGGACACGATCATCGCCCACCCACCTACGCAGGGGTAGGGGCAACACCAGCGCATCAGCTCCGTGTGGCTCCACTGCTGCCACAATGGCGTCTGCATCCAAAAACGTGGGGTTCCCACACCCTATCTACCCATCAGATGTCATCCAACGAAGGGTGATTAATGACCTCTTATGCCGTTACGAGGATGAGGGCATATTCCCAACCCTGTATATGGCCCTCCTGGGCCTGGAGGCGTCCAGGACTCACCATCAACGCCGCCCTCGTGGTCCGCATAGGGATCCCCTGCTCCCCACCCCAACATTCAATGGTTTCGGGATCCTATCCCCAGAACACATTGACGACTCCCTGCCTTACGCTGAGGAGGTGGGTGACGTCCATCTCAGCCCAGTAAGAGTCCCGATTCAAGGGCTCCAAGCAAGGACCCCTACCCGGCCACGTCAACGTCACCGCCTGACCTTTCCAGAGGAGCAGGTAGGCTATGCACCTGCACCACCAGCATCGGCTCGCCTGACCCGACGCCTGTGTTGGGACCGAGCTGAGGACGCCCACCAAGGGGCGTTAACGTCGACAGCTACTGTTTCCTAATCCACCGCTGATGCATATCACAAATTCTGTACCCACACTGAGCAGGGGCGGTCATACACCCAATTGGGATTGAGGCCCCAACCGCCCCACGAGCAGGCTGGGTCGACTCTCCATGTCACAGGCGTGAGTGGTGATCGCCACGAACCAACCCGCGGTGATGTCACCCCGTACGGAGGTCCCCCCTATACCACTATTCCACAGAGCGTGGGCCTTCCCCACTCCGAAGCTCGTCATAGAGGTATGCCCCGTGCTACCCCCAACCTGAATGAAAGCTTGCCATGCGGCAGTGTCACTCGGCGCGGAAGCCTCTCTCGTACCCACCACATCGGGTATTGAATTCTGCCTCCTGCCCCTGACCGTCTATGTGAAGGCATTTCCAATCTGGTCCCTCTCCAATGTGGGGATCCTCCCTACATTCTCTCTACAGCTGGCGAAGGTCCTCCTCACCCTGGAAACCAAAGGGGTGAAGGTCAGCCTTGCTCCATCCGCACCAAGCATGGAGGTCCTCCCTATGCTCCCGCCAGGTCCGACGGAGGTTTCACCCGCTCAGGCGCTATTCATGGAGGTCCTCCACATGTCCCCTTCAGCATTTTTCCCGGTTCTCTTCAAAACCCAGTTGTCTCAAGTGGAATTCCTCTCCGCCCTGACACCAATGCAGCCCCAAGAATACATGTCGGGAATCAGCCTTGTCTTGAGGAGCCACCTAGGGGCAGGAAGGTGGGTCGTCGCTGCCACAAGAAGAATCCCAGGAAGGACCGAATGGACATAATACCGACCCATTTCTCAGATTCTGAAGTGGAATACGACTCGATAGTGGAACCCTCCCCCTGGTCCTCCATGTCAAGGACTAGGGTAGGAACAAGGCATGTTAGCCTCATCCTTCTAGAATGTAAAGTCCACCGGATTCCCTCCTCTTTTCGTAGGTACATCTAGGAGGAGGAAATTTTGGGATTCCCATAGGTTCTGACCATGTAGTCACCACCGTCATCACCAGAAGAGCCCTCTTCCTCAACCAGAGATCACAGAGAGCTATTTTGGGGACCGATGGCGGTGGAGAAACAACGTGACCCATTGCTGGTAACCACGATCCCTGCACCAGAAGTTGTGGTTGTCATACCATCATATCATGACGTTGTGGTTAGGACATCGCACACTTCGGAGAATGGACCGTAATTCGGTGGCCAGTCGGCTCGTTCATCGTATTCTCTGCCGCCCAGTTTACCGTCCCAGTGGTCTGCCTTAGTACCGCTACCGGTTCGTCATCCACATTCGGTTGACGAGTGGGGAAATACGGGGCAAAACCCTGAATCCAAGACCAGGAGCTTCTGAAACATTATCACGGTGGATCACTTCCCAGATAAGTTCTGGCTAGCGGAAGCATCGAAATTTCATTCACCGGAATCCCTCACCCAAGAGGAAGTCGAGTGCTTCCGTCAAACCCTATGGGTGACGCACTTCAGTCTTCGTTATCATTAGGTGGTGTACCCCAAGATCCAAGTTCACTTTGAGAAAATCGACGAGCAATGTCGTCTAGTCGATTTGGCCGCACATTCTGTGGCCTAGTGCCCTGAGTCACTAGGTCACCAGAACACCCTCCAACAAAAATGCATTCAGAATTTCAAGGTACTCCGAAAAATCATCCTAGAAGCTACCCCCCACGTGCAAGTCCGTGGTTGGGGATATTATGCCACCCTCCTCTTCAGTCCTATCCGGTGGCAACCAGACTCGTTATGAGACATTGAGGACATTCCCCCAAGAAGGGTTGCGGTCCACATGGCTGACGTAGTGTACAAGGAGGATGAGTTGGAGTTTCTCGATGGATACTAACCCCCTGAGGGTGTACCACCACTGTTGGACCCATCAGGTAGGATTACTCATCAGCAGGGGAACCCCCTAGGTCTCCCTACGCCCACCGAGTCGCTGGTACTCAGTCGGAATGCTGGTAAGGGTAAAGAGCATGTCGAAGTTGTCAAGAACTTCGACCCATCTGCCTCAGTGCAGAAGGTGGAGGAAGACCTTGAGAAGGTCGCATTACGCCAGCAACTTGCTGAGAAGAAGAGGCTGGTTGACAAAATCCAAGCTGAACTTGCTATAGAGCGGCGACCCAACTATGGTGATCCTAGGTCGGGGCAGCAGGGGCAGGAAAAATTTCCCCCCGGCGAGATGCCTCAAGGAAATCTTGATCATGTTACTCCCATGGACAGGGCTGAAGCCAGAACTCATAGCAAGAGGGCGCGATACGTCTCACCAAACCCTACTGAACAGTGCGGCAATCTGAGGAATCTAGCCCAGTTTCCTCTAATGGCCCTGCAAGCCGCTCCGCCAGTCGCTCCACGAGCCATTGAAGCTGTCTACCATGTCGAAGAGCCCGGAATTTCACTAGTGGTTAGGGATACCTTCCAAGATAGGGACCCCCTCCTGGATGATCCTATAGTGGAACTAATCGCCTGCCTTGAGGTGCTGGAAATGCGGCAGGTGGCAGTCCCACCAGATGGCAAGCCATATCCCAAGTGGGTGGATGATATGCCTGCACCTCCAGGTTTTGTAAATCCCACTTTCTTGCCCTTTAATAGGATAGGGGACCCACCACAGCACCTGGCCCACTTTTCCTTCAGGTGTGGCCCCATGTTGGGGACCCCAGCACAATAGGAATCTGCCAAGTTCTGATGTTTTGTGTAGACATTGGAGGGCCATGCGTTCATCTGGTACATCCAGCTCCCTATCAGATCGGTGACCAGATGGGAGGATCTTCGCCAGTAATTCCCATATCAGTTCATCTCCACCATGTGAAAGAATAGTATCAAAGACCTCTTCAAGTGAAAAAAAAAGGCCTGATGAGAGAGTCTCTGACTTCATCACCCAGTGGAAGGGGCTCAAATACTCCCTCGATATGCCACTAACTCAGGAGAAATTACTGAAGATGTGTGTAGGGAATGTCAAAGAAGAACTGGTTCATTCCCTGGTCACTCAGAGCTACCCTGGAGGGTTTTGAGATTTCACATATATGTCCCAGCGCCGCGAGGAAGCTCTGCAATAGGCTAGTCAGGCACGTCTGCTGCCCCCTGTAATCCCAGCAAGGAGGGCTTCCAGATCCGAGCCCACTATAGTGGCCCAAATAGAGGCCCCCAGGTATCTAGAATTGCTGCCAGTGGCACCACCCCCGAAACCTCAAAGAGGCCCACTGCCCCAAGCATAGCCTCCTACCTAGAGGCGACTACCTCAGAATCAACAGGTTGTCCCGCGCAATGCGCCACCACCACCTAGGCGGGACAACCAGTCTCCGCTTCCTCGGAAATCCCATCCGGACCCTCGTCAGGACCAGGCTCCCAAAGCCCCCTATCTAGAAAGAAGGCACTAGACTTACTCATCAAATGATAATCGGGTCCCTGGTTACTTCTATAGTGCCCTAGAGCAGGGGATTGTACGCTTACCCGAGTGAAGAAGGTTGGTAGAGGCGGATCTCACCGATCGCCCCAACTACTTCCCCTATCATCAGATCTTGGGGCACATCCTCAAGAAGTGATATGTGTTTAAATACTAGCTCCAAGACTAGGTCAATAAAAAAATAGTCAGGTTGGCCCCAGCCCCGGCACAAGTGGCAGGTGTCTTTGTGAGGTCAGAAAGCGGCAGCGATGATGAAGGTGAGTGGCAGCAGGTTCCCAACCACGGATCCTGGATGTATGACGACTAGATGGCTCGTAAAATAGTCTCCTTCACCCATGGTATTATTCGGGCACGCCTTAATAAGCCGGATCCTTTAGAATATGCAACCAATACCTCTGCATCATAATCTCCTCCGGCCTCTTCCCAGAAGGGCAAGCAGTGGCGACACAAGAAGAAGCAACGAACTCCACCACTGTCATCATCATCCCGCACTCTCGGTGACTTCATGCCCCTTGATATGGGGATTCCATCAAAAATCCACCCATTGGTGGATGATTCATCATGCGATAGTCAGGGGTACGCTTCGGTTAATACCGTGGGGTTGGTAAATCCCTATATGACTCTCGATGAAGGCGAACGCCAGGCGAACCTCCCCAATGTCCCCGGTCGACGTCAACGTCAGTGCAGCCGCAACTACATGGGTTGTCGGGGTGCATCAGTTGGCACCTCTAGCCAGGCCATTCACACTATTGAAACCAAACAGCAGGCCCAGTGCATACCTCATCACGCACAACCTCCTTATCGGGTGCCCTCATATCTACCTCCACCACCGTTTGTGCTACTAGATCAGGAAGAGCCTCATCCGTACCACTGCCAGTCTCACCCTACTAAAGGACAATCTCAGATGTCTGATCCTCATATGGAAGCTACTCTTCAGGCATCGAAAAGTGAGCAACGGAGTGTACCTAACGCTGGCCAGCCACCGGTCCAGCCGGCAGGGCCCGCCATGCCTCCAATTGCAGAGCAGCCTCCTGTGAGCTGAGGCTCACGTCTAGCCCAGAAGTATGATGTTCTAAATAACCTGTACAGCATTACAGCATGGATTTATATCCTTGTGGATCTTTACCTATCATCTAAAATGTGTGAGGTTCTTACCGAGGCCCTAAGGATCCCCCTCCAGTTTGAGACGGAGGTAATAGCTACAGAAGCCTTCCACGCTAGGCAATTGAGAACGCCGAATGACAGGCAGTCATCTCATTCTCTGTTGAAGATGAAGACCCTCCTATATAGGGTCACATTTGTCCACTATACTTCACTGTCCAGTTCAATGGTGTGGAATTCCTCCACTGTCTTGTTGACATGGGTTCTGGGATTAAACTAATCCCGACCCGGACATTGCGGAAGCTGGGTTTGTCTAAGAATGATCTAACTCCCTCCGACATCAAAATCTAGGGATATGACAAGACCGAGCAGACCCCGGTCTGTAAGAATCATTTGAAGACCCTGTTTGGTGGCCTAATTACCAATACTGGATTCATGGTCGTCTCCCAGGACACCGCATGTAATTCATTGATGGGAAAGACATGGCTCCACCTACATGCAGTGGTCCCTTAGTCGTATCACCAATGCCTCAAATACTCCCTCAATGGTCAAGTAGGTGTTATCCAAAGAGATGTGACTCATTTTTCCTCTTGTGAAGCTCGCTAATTGGATGCCGAAAACTACAAGAGCAAGGATAAGTAGATTCTGGAAAGTGAGGTTGAACCCGCCCCGGTCACAAGTGATCCCTAGGAAGGTCTGGATGACGCCTACATCTTCCCAATCCATCTGTTGGAGGCCACGACCCCCGACATGGGGCAGTGTTTTGTTGTTTCAGGTACAATAGGAAGGCATATTCCCAGGTCCAAGTGAAAGAGGTAAATCACCTCGTACTCCTACACCAACCAGGTTCAGGTGATCCTGAAACTTCCTACCCCTCTACGGTATCAGGATGTTTGGCTCATGGCAACGACGGTACGTCATACGTGTCTGTTTTTTCGGGTAGAATTAACTGGCTCAAGTCGACACGCCACTACTACTTTTATATTATCAAGTGCAGCCCCATGGGATGAAGACCGGATGGGATTGGATCAACTTCCTTCATCGCTATGGTCTCAGTGGTGCATGAAACTTCTGATATGATGACCACGACCGCTCAAGCCGGCACCAGCCACCCATCAGAGTCTAATGGCTCGGAGAAAACTCCCCCACGGAAGATCCCACCATAAGTGGAGAAGATGATCTAGAGGATGCTCCCCCTTCCTTTGAAGAAGGCGTCTCTACCATGGTTGAAGAACTAGTACAGGTGAACCTTAATAACAAGGCAGATCCAAGACCCACATTGATCAGTGCCGCCATGTCCCTCGAGGAGCAGCAGTGGTACGTGAACTTCCTTAATCAGCACCAAGATGTATTCGCCAGGAGTTACGATGAGATAAAAGGACTAGATCCCCAGGTAGCCATCCACCGCCTTGGCCTCCCGACAAACCGTCACAAGTTCAAGCAGCCTCCGAAAAAGATGAACCCTTCTCACGGTGCCATGGTTGAGGATGAAGTTGACAAGCTTATCAAATCCAACTTCATCAAGGAAGTCCAGTACCCCAAGTGGATATCCAACATTGTGCCATTCAGGAAGAAGAACAGGCAGATCACAATCTGTATTGACTTCCATGATCTCAACTGCCACTATCCAAAGGATGATTTGCAACTCCCAATGACAAAGTTGTTGATTGATGCCACGGCCGAGTTCCAAGCCCTATCCTTCATGGATGGGTATTCTGGGTATAACCAGATCTGGATGGCCCCTGAAGACGAGGAGTCCACCGCTTTCAGGGCCCTAAAGGTACTTTCAGTTACCAGGTTATTCCCTTCGTCCTGAAAAATGCAGGTTCCACCTATCAGCGGGCCATGCACCGCATATTCAATCAAATTCTCGGGACGCTGGTGGAGTGCTCTGTGGACGACCTGGTGGTAAAATATCTCCAGCGCCAGGACCATCTCACGGACCTTGAGAAAGTGTTCAGTTTTCTCCGCTACTGCCACCTGAAGATGAACCCGCTTAAATGTGCCTTCGGGGTCACCTCTGGGAAGTTTCTTGGCTTTATTTTCAGATACCGAGGCATCGAGATCGACCCTAAGAAGATCAAAGCTATTAGCCAAATGCCTCCCCTGAGTAATATTTGGGAGATTAGATGTCTTCAAGGACACTTAGCCTACATACGCCGATTCATTACGAATCTGGTTGGCAAGTGTAAGCCCATTTCCCGGCTCATGAAGAAAGGCTCCGCCTATGAATGGGGTGAAGAGTGTCATACCTCTTTTGAGGAAATCAAGAAGTATCTGCTCTAGCCTCCTGTCCTGATGCCACCCATCACCAGAAAGTCGTTGGTCCTTTATGTGACCACTATAGAACAGTCTCTCGGTGCCCTGCTCGCCCAGAAGAACAACGAGGGGACAGAGAACAACCTCTACTACCTCAGTCACATGCTACTCGATACGAAGACCAGATACTCCCCTATCGAAAATAGATTCATTGTGCTCGTGTTCGCCGTAAAGAAATTGTGACACTACCTCCAGCGCCATGAGGTATAGTTGGTCTCTCGAGTGGACCCACTGAAGTACATTCTGAATCGCCCCATGTTGATTGGTCGACTAGCATGGTGGGCGGTAATTCTCCAGCAGTTCGACATCAGGTTCTTTCCTCAGAAGTAAATCAAGGGGCAGGAATTGGAAGACTTCCTAGCTGCCCATCCACCCTCCATGGATCAATCCCTGGACCTAGATTTTCCTGATGAGGCAATCCTCTCAGTCGATCATGTCATCTCATGGTGAAAAATTCACTTCGACGGTGCCTCCTAGATCCCCACCGGTAGAAGGCTCAACGATCCTAAGCTCAACAGAGTGGGCCTGGGTATTGTCTTCATCACCCTGGCACAATACATTCTTCCATACACGTTCATGTTGTCAGAAGGATGCACTAACAACGAGGTAGAGTATCAGGCTCTCATCACTGGCCTCGAGCTGGACCTTGAGAACGATGTTCCCCATTTTCACATAAAAGGGGATTCCAAACTAGTCATCAAGTAGGTCAATGGAGACTATGTCATCAGGATGATAGAGGTCGTGCCATTGTTGGAGTGCACCCTCCATCTAATGGGCCGGTTCCCTTATCGACCAGAGGTTACCCATGTACCTCGGTCACAGAATGGTCAACCAGACACTTTGGATGGCCCAGCTGCATCACTTGCAGAACCCGAGCAGGATGATCTGATTATACATGTGGCACACCGGAGATTCATCTCCCCCGTCACCCCAGAGGATGACGATGGCCCACGGGTAAGCCATCTTTCCATCGAATCCTCCACATCAGGAGCCCCAGGTTCATCTGATGTAGTGGTTGAGGCCACTCCCGACTGGAGAGTACCCTTTGTCGATTATCTCCAAAATGGTTGCCTCTTGGATGATCAGGTTGAGCGTGAGTGAATCTGACGTTGCGCACTGCAGTATGCCCTCCAGGGTGGTCCCAGTATTGAGAGGATCCTATATAAGTAGGGTTTCGATGGTGTTCTCATATGTTTTATTCAAGGAGTTGAGATTTCTCAGGTCATGCAAGAGGTTCATGTCACCTCCTACGGTACCCACTAGGCTGGGCCAAAGCTGTCCCATCAGATCCAGAGATTGGGGTACTTCTAGCCCTCTATGATCTATCATTGTATTGAGTTTTCCAAGAGATGCCACATGTTCCAAGTTCATGATAACTTCCTGTATCGGCCGCCAGAGGCTCTCCACTCCACCAAGTACTCTTGGCCATTTTTGGTTTGGGGACTCGATGTTGTGGGCCATATCCACCGACAACTGCTCGCCAGTGTAGGTTCATCCTGATCGCTAAATATTTCTTCTCCAAGTGGTCAGAGGCAGTTCCACTCAAAGAGGTCAAGGCCCGTTCTATTGTTGACTTCGTGACCTCCAATATAATCCACCAGTTTGGAGTCGCTCACGCTGTCCTCACCGATAAAGTCACCAACTTCCGAGCAGTCGAGATGAAGAAATTGTACGCCAAGTACAATATCTGTTAAAACCATACCTCTCGCTATCACGCGTAGATGAATGGACAGATCGAGGCGTTCAAAAAACCCGCCCAAACATTTTGTAGAAAATTGTTGGTCAAAAGAAGAAAATTTGTTTGGACAAGCTCCCCAATGCCCTCTGGGTGTATCAGACGACGGCTCACAATTCCACCTAGGTGACTCCATATTCCCTGGTGTATGGGTCTACGGTCGTCCTACCATTGAGATCCAGCTTCCATCATTACACACTACAGTCTATGACCAGCAGGCACCAGATATGGTGGCCGAAATCCTTCTGGCTAAATTGGAAGCACTAGATGAGAACAGGCTCCGTGCCCTGCACAATCTGGAAAGGCATCATAATAAGATAGCTAGAGTCTTCAACAAGAAGGTTCACCTTCACTCTTTTCAGCAAGGCGATCTGGTATTGGGCCTCCAAGTGCCAATGAACCCAGGCAGGAAACCACCCAAGCTGGAGCCCAAATGGGAAGGACCATACATCATCCATAAGGTCTGCCCCAATGGAGCATACTCCTTGGTAACCATGGATGGTGAGTGCATAACTCCTCCCACCAATGCCAAGTTCCTCAAGAAATACTTTGCATGAGCCTCTAGGTCCCGCATGACCCTAAAATGCACCTCGGTCCCGCATGACCTTAAATTGTATGGTCCTACGTGACCTTAAACTAGACGGTCCTTCATGACTTTAAACTACACAATCGTCCTACACGATGTTAAACTACATCATCGTCCGTCATGATGTTAAAATGCTCATTATCGTCCAATGTGACAATAAACTGCAAAATGGTCCGATCTCTATGACCCTAAACTAAGACCTCCCTCGTCCTCACTACAATACGTTAAAATGCAAGTTGGTCAGGCCTTCCTGACCGACGCCCAGCCTCAGGCCCCATGGCCTTCCTCGATCCAGGATCTCTTGTGGGATTGTATGGTGCGGTATGGGATTATATCCTCATTCACGTCGGGTTACTCGTCACACCGTACACATCCCCAGATGATATGCGTTTCATTGTCCTACATGACGTTAAATTTTTCTTCTAGAACTATTTATGGATTGATTCCCATCCTTGAGGGATACGTCGGAACACTCAGATTCTTCATTTTGAGCCCATCCCCAAACTCTTCTCTTTGACTATCCCCCCTTGGTATAGCTTCCTTGGCGGGTCCTCGCATGATGTAGATTAGGCTTCCTTGGCCCCACTCATATGAGGATTATAATGGTCACACCATGTGCCCACTCTCATTCTTCTATCCTACCATGTCTTCACCACATGATGTTAAACTGCATGGCCTTTAAGAACTATATATGGCTTGATTCCCATCCTCATGGGATACGTAGGAACGCCCATATATTTTGTCTGTTGGCCCATCCAAAAAGCTAGAATCCTCCCCTCGGGTCCTGACATATGGTAGGGTGCATACTTTTTCCCCAATTCACGTCAAGCTAGCCTCGATCCGGCTGTATGTCCCCCTCCCTAGAGATGTTCGCATATTTCATAGATGGGTACAACTATTTTTCACCCACTCCTTGACTAGGATTCCATCACCTTCCCCATCCATAAGGTCCCCTAAACGGTATGGATACCAGGCCTAAGGGCCCTCTTACCATTTCAGGCCAACTCCCTCAAGGGTGTCAAGCAACAAGCTGATACAAGTCCTGCATTTCGAATGTGGTCAGTGGTCGATGCTCATTTGTTGCTCCCATCTCAGGTCACCATAGGGACGCTGTGTTTCTAACATGGTCAATAGCCACCCTGGATCTTCGGGTCCGCCCCAAGATGTCCCAAACATTGACTGTAGTGATTCGTTCTGCCCCGTCTGGAAGGGACGAAATCTTTTCGGGCAGGGCCAACTGTCAGTCCCCTAGCCTAGGTTCTCTCTTATAGGACTGTGCGGCGTGGTATGGGATTATGTCCTCATTCATGTTGGGTTACTCACCACTCCGTGCACATCGTCGTTAGAGTATCTTGTCCCTAGGTATTTTCGAGAACTACGTGTGTCTTGATTCCCCTCCTTATGGGATACATAGTACCACTCGAATGTCTAGGCTTCGGGTCCAGCCCCATATCGCGAAAATCTCCATCCCACCTTGGCCCCTTGGCCTACCTCTCCCTCCTGAGCCACTTCGTCGACCCTTTTTTTTAGTTCAGCAATGTGCCTAAGGGTACTCTGGTTTAGTGTCTGGAATGTCGGACTCTACTCGAACATGTTCTCCCCCACTTTTTAGGCTTTGTGTTCTCCTTCATCAGGGATTTCATCACCTTTCACACCCAGAGGGACCCCCAAGAACAGCCTGGAGACTACGCTTAAGGGCTCTCCTACCGTTACATTCCAACGCCCCCGAGGGGTTTAGACAACAAATTGATATAAATCCCGTGTTGTGAACATGGTCAGCGGTAGATACTCATTGGTTGTTCCCACTTTAGGCTAACGCGATATAGATACTGTTTTTTCACCACAGTTCACAGTTATCCTCCATCTCCACGCCAACCCCATTAATCCTAAAATGTCGGCTACACAATTCACATCCTTCTCCACTTGTCATGTCCAAGTAGAACTTTGACACTCTTGATGTTATTCCTCAGTGCGCATCTGCATGTCAGGGGAACAAAGCCATGGTAAGGGCGTCCTACGGGGATCTCCACCGATTTCCCTTTGGTGGACATTGCAAGTATTGCAATAAAGCGCTTCCTCCCTTGTTTCTCACACCGAGTTTAACTCACGTCGGCTTAGGGATCGGGTCAAGGTATGTGCTTACTTGGAAAGATGCCATCCCTCCATGGTTTGACCTATAAGACCTGAAACTAAGATCATCTCAGAACTACTCTCGGCTTGATTCCCATCCTTATGGGATATGTAGGAATGCTCATACCCCTTTATCTATGGGTCCAGCTTGAGTTCTGCTTATTTTTCTTCTCTGTCCCGCAATCAGTACTTTGACTATGGGACCGCGTGATATGGTACAGGATTATGTCCTCATTCACGTCAGGTTTGTGATAGCCGCACCATGCGCACCCCGTTCTAAAAATTAGCCCTCCTATTTCTTGTCATGCACGACATTAAAAGGCACCTTTCTAGAACTATGTGTGGCTTGATTCCCACCTTATGGGATATGTAGGACGACCCGAATGTCTAGACTTTGGGTCCAACCCCACCTCATAGAGATCTCCCGATCTTCCAGCACCTAGGCCCCTTAGCCTATTCCTCTCCATGAGGAGAATACATAGGTGTGGTGCAGAGTTCTTGGCACCATGCCCCCCCTTCTCCTGAGAATCAGCCATCTCTTGGCCTCCCTCAAGTTGAGTCCCTCGACCCCTTCAAGCGGGTTTCCCATGTGTTAAGAGTACTCTAGTCTATGACCAAGAGTGTTAGATTCAACTTAGGCAAGTTCCTTCCACTTTTCAAGCTTCGTGTTCCCCCTTCATTCGGGCTTCCATTATCCTTCACACCCAAAGGGACCCCCAAGAACGGCCTGGATTCCACACTTAAGGGCTCTCCTACTTTTATGGGCCAATTCCCCTGAGGTTTTTGGACAACAAATTGATCAAATCCCGCATTGTGATCATGGTCAGTGGTTGATGCTCATTTGTTTGTCCCCATTTCAGGATAATGTGATAGGATGTTGTGTTGCGAACATGGTCAGCAGTAATCCTCCACCGTCACGCTAGCCCCTTCAGGCCTTGAATGTTGGTTGCATGATTCGGATTATGTTCCACCCCACCATGTATCAACACTCTTGGCGTTATACCTCAATGCACCTCTTTATGTTGGGGGAACAAAACTGCAATACGGTGTCCTTCGGGGCTCCCACGGTCCGAGCTCTAAGACCATAAACTAAGATCTTTATTAAGGGATATGTGTGGCTCGGTCCTCATCCCCATGGGATGCGATGGGTCACCAGGACGTCTTTTTTTCATGTCCAGCTCAGCTGGGAGCTATTTCCTCCTGCCCATTACACTCTCACCTCTATTTGGGCCCATTGGCTCGAGGTTCTTATCTCAGAGTTGCGTACGGTGTGATGAGAGATCATGTCCCCATCCACGTCGGTTATGTTTCATGGCACCATACACACTCACCACCTAGCATAATATTTTCTATTTCTGCACTGCATGACGTTAAAATTCATTCTTTGTCCTATCACATGACCCTAAACCGTGACATTATCGTCCTGGCCACACGACAAAAAACGAAACTGCATTGTGATGACATCATCATGGAGGACGTCATGTTTGGTATCGATCACGTGCCATACCATTTGTCAACACCTTCTATGGATTGATTCTTTTGGCGACTCCAGGGTTGCTACCCTAGGCCTGTCGCTTCACAAAAAAACCTCTCACCTTAAAGGACAAACAAGATTTATCAAATACCACTTCTCTTGGTGTGAGGGCTAAACCTGCGCGCCCCTTTCATTTTCTAGAACTACGTGTGGCTTGATTCTCATCCTTAAGAGATACATAGGATCACCTGGTCACTTCCCCATGGGTCCAACCTACCTTTCATGTTTGGTCCGTCGATTCGAGCACTTTTCTAGAAAACACATGGTAAGTAGGGCTTATGTCCTCATTCATGACGGTTTTTGTAACCACCTTACAATGTATCCCCTGCTCTCTTTACCCATTCATGGTCCGAGTTCTAAGACCTTAAACTAAGACCCTTTCAAGAACTACGTGTGGTTTGATTCTTATACTTATGTGACACGTAGGAACTCCTTCACACTTTGCCTCCGGCCCAGCTCAACTCTGGTTTTTGGTCCCTCGACCTAAAACTTTCTGAGAAGAACATGGTGGTCAGAACCCCCAGCTCCCATTCACGTCAGTTATTTGAGTTACCCAACCACGTGCCTCCTGTGTTTCCTCCCACCCATGGTCCGGAGTCTACGACCCTAAAATAAAATCTCCCTATGGGAAGGGACTCGATTCCCCCTATCTAATACGTCTCATTAACATGTTTTAGATGTGTTTTGACAAAAAGACCGAAGTGTGGGATTTTCATGGAGACATTCCTCTCGTTCCATGACCAAGATTCATGAACTCGCCCTTTGTATCCTCATCCTCTTCCACATCCAAAATTACCCTTAGAATACATGGATTCTAGGATTAAGGGCTCTCCATGGATGTTGGGCCTAAGGGTTCTCCAACCGTTTCGAGCCAACATCCCTACGGATCTATGACAACATTTGTGACATGGTCCCGAGTTTCGAACATGGTCAACAATCGACCCTCATTTGTATGTCCCCATTCCAAGATAATGCGATATGGATGCTGCGTTTCCACCATGGCCAACAGTTATCCTCCATCATCACACCACCATCATCGTGATCCAAATATAGAGCCTCATGACTCACACATTTCCACTCTCTCATATTCAAGTGGAATTCCTACATACTTGAATTTATCTCTTCTCACGTCTATATGCACTTCATGGATGAATTAGCATCATTGGGTCGGTATTCACCGAGTTTCCCTTAGTCTTAGCATGCCCCTTCCTGCGTCAGGAAAGTCCCACCATTACTTCTTGTTTCCCACACCGAGCATGACTCACGTGGGATTAGTAGTTGTGTTAGGATGTGCACCAACATGGTCGGGCTTCTCATCGTCCCGCATGACATTAAGTTGCGCTCTCATAACTACATATGGCTTGATTCCCATTCTCATGGGGTACGTATGAGTGCCCGACCACTCTTCTTCAGGCCCAGCCTAATTCTCACTCATGGCCTCTTAACCTGAAGAGTTTCCTCTGGGGGTACGTGGTGCGATTTGGACTCCAAGTCCTCATTCATGTCGGTTTCATAGCTACCGCACTACATGCTCCTTGGCCTCTTCCCTTTCATGTCTTATCGTATGACGTTAAACTGCAGGAGGCCATATGTCCTCGACACATGAAACCAAACTACAATTTTGCCCCGAAAAAGTCTGGGATGCCCCAAGATGACATTGGGAAGTGACAAATCCCTCTCCATAGAGGCTCTGTTTGAAAGAAGGAATGATCCACAATCAAACTGATGCATCTATCTGGTGTGCTCCTACCATAGTGGCGTAATTTCAAGAGTGTTGGGTTCTGCTCAGACAAACCCTCACTCCACATTCCATGCTTTGCGTGCCCCCTTATTCATACTCTCGTCCTCTTTCATGTCTGGAGGAACCCCCTAACTGTATGGATGATCGACCTATGGTCCTCCTGTTGTTATGGGCCAACGTTTCGGAAGTCTGGTCATGTTTGGAAGGAACCCCTAATAGTGTAGATGCTCGACCTATGGTCCGCCTACTGTCCTGGGCCATTGTCCCGAAAGACTGATCGACGACAATTGAGTTAGGCCCAGTGTTGCGAACATGGTTAGCGTTCGTCCCTCATTTGTTGTCCCCATTTCGGGTTAATGCAATACGGATGATGTGTTTCCTCCACAGTCAACAGCTATCCTTCGTTTTCACGCCACCCCCATAGTGTTCCGAATTCTGGGTATCGTGATTCACACCTTGCACTTCCCTATGTTCGGAATAATCCCAACATCCATGTCGTTACCCCACTCGTGCACCAGATCACATCAGAATAACGGCTCGTTGATTGTTCTGAGGTCCTAATCCTCCAATCAAACCTCTCCCATGTCTTCCTGGAAGATCCAAATTGGTTTCTTAAACCGCGGATACCCGGATCTTGGTCATCTCGTTATGTTCAGATGGAATATCATGATGATCACCCCTTGTTTTTCACATTAGGTTCGGCCCGCATGAGCTTAGGGACTAACCACTGGACATTTCACAAATACAACAGACGCATGTAAAGCCAACCTCGACAACGAAACTCATGTATTCAAAAATAAAAACATGAAAGTACGTTTGAGAGTTTGTGATCATTACAACACTCGGGGGATTATTTCTCCCATGGACGGGTTGACCCCGTCAAAAGAGAGTTGCAGATCTACCACCCTCCGACTTGTGTCATCTAGGAGTTGTTGCCGCCAGCTCAGCTCCCGCTCCTCCTCATTAGCGATGGAGATCAATTCATCAGCCTCAGTTTTGGCCCGCTCTATGTCAGTCTGAATGACGACCATTTCTTCAGAAGCTTGCCTCAGACACTCTTCTGCCTCTACTAGTTGGGCCTTCAATCTCAATATCAGCACCGATTGTTCATTAAGAGAGGCTGAGTGCTCATCCGCCTGGATCTATAGCCATTGGATCTCATATTTAGCCTCTTGGAGATTCTTGATGTTCATCGCCTTCCTCCGCTTCCAGCCCACGCTAAGGTCGCGATCATACTCCCGGATCTTCTTTGTCATAAGATCTCAGATGAGTAGGTGAGGATGCTAGGAATCCACTCCCCCAGCACACAGATCGAGAAGCTACGAGCGAAATCTGTCCATCTCATCCATCCATAGTGTCTGGGGGGCTTTTCGATAAAGTGCATGATCAGCTTCCATGATCGGCGGAGGACTATGTCGCTTTCCTCTTCGTCAGAGTCCGTTTCGTCCCAATCTGTGTGGTTGGCGGGCTAGTATGTGGGGTACGCCCTCAAGAAATCTTTAACAGGATCTTACTTTGGCATGGGATCAGGTGTGGTTTCTAGCGTTGTATCAGACGTGTCAGGACTTCGGTTGACCGGCAGATCCTCATCGTCGGACCCCACCTCAATGAACATGGGCATGACCCCACTGGTTGTCCCGCCAATGATAGGGGAAGCTGTTGATTGGGTGGGTGGGGTAACTATATCCATGATTACGGGAATGCCTCTAGGAGGGGCGCCCCCAGAAATCCCCACTAGCCTCGCCGCAGCGGCCAATGCCAGTCGAAGAACTATACGTAACAGAGAAGGACATAAACGTCAGTTGGCACGATCAACGTATGGCAGCGATGAATTTAGTGGATAGTACTTACAAAGATTGAAATCCTAGTACTTCTCCGGAGTTGATGCTGACAGGACCCGAGAGCGTGGCCCTCCGTATATTGTTGGAAGGTCTGGATATTCTGGAGGAGCCACCTCGGGTGCCCTAGCCCCTCCAGGCGCAGAACTGGATACGGCCACAAGTGCGGGTTCTGAGGGTCCTGCATCACCACCCACCGAGGGACGAGAGTGAGGTCCGTTAACCAGGTCCTCCTTCACAGTTCAGATGTTGGTAAGAGGTCCATAATGACCTGAAAGTAGACCCCGAGGAAAGAAACATGGAATGTTACCTCAAGAGCCTCTGCAAAATCGTTGAGATCTGAGTCTTTATCGCTGACTTTGCCTTCCTCCAACAGGCTCCCTCCACCAGCCTCGTCACCTCGAGAGGATTCATCTAAATCTTCCAATAGAGGGAAGTGCTCCCTCAACTCAGCATCCGACAGTTGTGGGGGAACCGTCTGATCCAGCAGCACCCTCACCTGGTCAATCATTGGACGTGGGGCACCACTGGAATGTACGTAGTCCTCCAGCTCATCCAGATATTTCTCCGCCTATGCTGGAGATACAACGAGACCATCCCGAACATGGCCTATACCCGGTAAATCCATCCCGAGACGGTTCAAGTGTTCCCACATCTCAGATAGACCGAGGTGTTGCCAGTTGACATCCCAAATTTCCCAGGCCTTTGGGAAAACAACATTCTCTGGCATGTCGATATGGCGTAGCCGCTTCCCCGGAGCCTGAGTGGATGTCCTGTGAAATCCCCTCGGTGTCTTCCCCTCCGGATGGATTTTCTCTTCTGGGACCATCAGATCTGTTGCCGCTACTGGACCCACCACGGCTGTCTCACCCTCAGCTGGTGCAGGTCTCTCCGCCACGGCATCCCCACCACCACGAGAGGCCCTTTACGCCCTCCGACCCTAACCTCGGGATAGGGTAGGCCTGCCATCACCAGCTCGAACGGTTCTCTACTTTATCATTTCTCCCGGATAAGCCACCTCCCAGCTTATGTCATAGTCTTTCACCAGTCCGAAGGCGGTAGTGGGAGGAGGCAATGCATTTCGCATTTTTTCATCTTCCCGTGTGAACATGAGCCACAATTGCCTCATCACACATGGGTGATCCTCATGGAGGACCTCCCATTAGACCTACGGGGTCAACCTCTACAGGCACCAGAATTGCCTCGCGAACCGGTGCGGGGTGTACGGCTCGCAGAGCAGCTCGCGGTCCACCCTCGCCACCAACACTCCACCTAGAAAGGCCAGAAGATAGGCCTGATTATCTTCCATCCCCTGACTGTCATCGGTGAGTACCCCCGTCGGCAATGGAAACGAGTGGAAATTAAATTCTTCCACCTTCCACACCCGGTTCAGCACCAAGGGAACGATCAATTTGACTGGAAATCTCCCAGCGGCATTCAAGATGGATGGACGGAAGGTTGACCCTAGTGGTAAAACAGGGTTTAGATATTCTTAAACCCCCTAATGTGCACAATGGTCCACCCATAAAGAAGATGGAAGGGCCCGCATATCCTCGGCGGCTTCTTGCCCTCGCTAACATGTCGTAGCATCCTCTATAATCTGGAAAGCATCAGAATCCCCAGATTGAACCACCTTATTTTGGCCAACATGGATAGCATGATAAATGATATAGGCCACACCCCCATGTTGGCATCCCTCACTGGTAGGATCCAACCATAGATAAGGGCCGCAATAAACGTTGTCAGTCTGACTATCGGCCGATGTTCAGTGCTGACATTGAAACCCCAGGTCTTACATTGGTTTTCCTCCAAGAGCCACCAAAACGAGTGCTCCTTGCCCCTTTGATCCCCCTTCGAAAAAGTTTGAGGCCTTGAGGGAAACTCTCAGTTCTCTGGGAAGTTCAAGAACTGCTTGAACCACTTCTTGAAGTGGACATCCCTCACCGCTTCTTTGTCTTCTCTAGGGACTAGTCCCATAAATGCCAGCTCCAGCCACGGCATCTGCTCCGGATCCTCTCACACACTCATGACGGGGAGGAACTCATCATACATCGCCCCCAAGATCAGGACCCCCAAAATATGATGGACATCCCACAGACTGATGCCAACATCCCCATGGTTCAAGTGAAAAGTGTTGGTCCTAGATGATCATCTGCTCAACAGCTCCAGCATCAGCTGTTTCGGTTGATAAATGTGGAATTGGGAGGCCCAAGCCACCTCATACAGGACCACCCTCCTAAGTTCGGCTCCAAACTCCTTGCATGAGGTGCCTACTCAGTAGGCCCATGCCCAATAATTGGTGAAGTTTCCACCCTGGCGCAGGTCCCACTCATCGGACCACCCATTCTTTGAATCCCTCAAAGATGCCTTCAGTACTGTGTGGTACATGGAAGGGGACGTCTCTGGTTGCAATGGATTCCCATAAATGTTGTTCAGATGATTGTGCAGACAGTCGGCGGTGATAGGTGTGAAGTTCTCCTGCGCATGACCATTAGCCGCCCTGAACCATTGACCTTGGCATGGCGTGCTTATGAACCAACAAGCTGGTTCGTCCCTGCTCGCATCAAGAATGAAGACATCATCTCTCAGCCTGAAGCCATACAAGTTAAGATTCTTGCCCAGAAGATAGTTCTTTTGACTCTCTGATAATAGTTCCGTCAAATAATTATGGTCTGAGTGGCTTCGGACTAGCTCCCCCAGGCCCAGACAGTTGGCCATCTCATCCCTCTGGGCAGCGTCCACAAGCACCCCCTGGGCAGCTTCTTGATGGGCCATCATTTTTTTAAAAGGCTTTGGAAATTTTATAGCTCAGGCCACGAATCATATTCATGGATATCCTTCGCAAAGTAGAATCGCAGAGCCTAGCCTCGCCGTCAAGCACACGTTCGCTTGGCGCAGTTGCGGAGTCAAACACTCACGGTTCACCACGAAGCCCGATTCACGGGGAGCAGACTTGGAGTACGCGGAGCTTCGCGAATCGAGAGCACAAAATGAAAAAATCATGGAGAAAGGAAAGGAAAAAAGAGAGGTCAGCCCCCCTATTTATATGCGGCAACCCTCAGAACTTCGCAGTGCGTCCATCCCACGTAGAACATTGCGGCGCGTCTAGCCCGCATGACCCATGTTCGCCTCACGCGACCTCTTCGCGAGTCAGCAACATGAACGACCGATGATTTTGGTGATTTCCCTCAGACTTTGACCATTGATCCCTCCATGGCTCCATGCCTGAGGGGGTTCATTTGTTAAAGCCAAAATATTGGATGAAAATAACGAAGAAAAGAAGGCCCCGTGGCCTGCCTCGCGAAGCTACGGTGCAGAGTCCCCCCAAAGCAATGCGGCCGCCATGAAGCAAGAGCGGAGGGACGCCCTGCAAATTTCCTTGACGTTTGCGAACCTACCACAAATCAAGGGAGGAGGTATTCCCCACGATCTCCCTTGACGTTCGCGAACCCGCCACGAAGCAAGGGATGCGGTACACCCCACGAGTTCCCTTGACGTTCGTGAACCCGTCGCAAAGCAATGGAGACGGTACGCCCCGCGAGCACCCTTGACGTTCGCGATCCAGCCGTGAAGAAAAGGAGGCAGTACCCCTCCATGATTCCGTTTGACGTTCCCTACCCACTGTGAAGAAACTGGCACCCTCTTCGCACCGCGTGAGCTCTTCTTCGCGGTGCCCCTTGCCTATAAATATCGAGCTCCCCCTAATACCCAGGGACGGACGATCTGATCTTTTGGCTTCTCAGCTCCCTAATCGTGTAACACCCTTTTCTCTGCGAACCATGAGCTTCTTGAGGTCCTTTTGCTTCACGAGGAACCTCTGAATTGTCTCGTTTTGATCCCCTTTACCGAGAGGGATGTCTTTCGTGAAGCGTAAGGGATTTCGCGAAGGAAGGGGATCCCCAAGGGGACCTGGGTTGTCGCGGAGCATTTATGCTTCACGAAACACCCCTCCTGTACATGTGATCCATATGCCAAGGTAGGGTCAATGTACTTCGTGATGGACACTGCTTCACGGCACTTTGCTTCGCGAGGCATCTATGCTCTGCGAGGCATTGCTCCGCAAACACCCTTCCACTTCACGAAGCACCTCCCACTTTCACCTCCGCCCCATGCTAAGGCAAAGGCACCCCACTTCTCAAAGCACACCCCTTCGCAAGTTCCCTTCACCATACAGAGCAACCGAGCTCCCTAAGTCCTCTACCTATGGACCCCTCTGCTTGGAAATTCCTTTTCCCGTGCGACCCTTCAGGTTTTCACAATGTGACTTCAAAGTCCCCTGGATGATACCGCCCGTAGAGATACTTCGCCTAATGATTCTTCACATAGGCATGCTAATGGATATTGCTTCTTTGCATAGCCACGCTAACATGAAACACTCGATGGTTCGCTCTACGACCCCCATTTTCCATGGCATTTCCAGTACCTTTCCTACCACAATGAGAAGGGGGTACCGGTTATGTAAGTCCTAGGGGTGCGAAGTAAACCCACCTCGTCTAAGCTGTAGGATGTTAAACTGCCAAGAACCCTCGTCCTCAACACATGATGTTAAACTGTGACATGGACCCCACGCATCATATGTGGGGTTCCTCGGATCGGGCATTCTTTACGCCCACTGGCCTCCACAGGGGATGATATCCACCTTATGGATCATAGGGTATGATATCCTTCTTCTGGGAGCGGCGTGTGTCCATGGGGAAGGACAACCATCCTAGCATAAGCCTCTAGCCTTTCTTTTAGGGGGTATCACCCATGAACCTTCATACTTCCCCTCTCCCTCTGCGCTTTGTCACCCTCGGGCCTCCATCCTGGAGTAAGTCCCAACACCCTAGGCCGCCTAAGGCATAAGCCCCTCTTCTCTTCCCATGAACGCACCCTTCGCAACATGATCGTCAGGTCCCTGCAACCTCTTGTTTCTCACACCGAGCATGACTCCCATGGGCTTAGAGTGAGCACCGACTATGACACACACCTGGTCCGCCTCAGAGCGCAACCCCCAAAACCTTGTCCTACATGACGTTAAACTGCACACCTGAACTACGATGACTTTTATCCATGTCAAGGCATTGTACGTAGGAAGCCTCTCTGAGGTTCAAGCCCATCACCCTTTGGACCAAGTTCCTTCTTCACGTTGGTGTGTCGACACCCACATCTGTTTTTAACTATGGGTTCTTTGATCCATGTCAAGGCATGGTACGTAGGAAGCCTCTCTGAGGTTCAAGCCTGTCACCCTTTGGACCAAGGTCCTTCTTCACGTCAGTTTTCCAACACCCACATCCCTTTTGAACTATGGGGTCTTTGATCCATGTCAAGGCATGGTACGTAGAAAGCCTCCATGAGGTTCAAGCCCACTTCCCGGTCGTTTCTTCACGTCAAGTTCCACCTCGTCCCACATGACGTTAAACTACAACCCTAAACTATGAGGACTTTGATCCGTGCTAAGGTATGGTATGAAGGAAACCTCATGAGGTTCCATCCCAACACCCATCGGACCAAGTTCCACCTTCACGTCGGTCCTCTGGTGCACCATCCCGAACTATGAGGACTTTGATCCATGTCAAGGCACGGTACATAGGAAACCTCATGAGGTTCAAGCCCAACACCCATCGGACCAAGGTCCACCTTCATGTTGGTTCACCGACACCATCTTGAACTATGCGGACTTTGATTCCCTGCCATGGGGATACGTAGGAGGTCTCTTCGGGGCTCAAGCCCAACTTCACTATCGCCCTTGTGATGGTCCCATTTCATTCCACCTCCACTTCATTCAACTTTCCATCACCCATTCTGATTCTTACCTGGGTCTCCAGATCCTGGTGAGATCATGCCACCTCATTCCCCCCTCCACAGCATTCGGGAAACCACCCACGTGTCGACCCCAATATCGGTGATCCCTTAAGGGGTTTCCTCAATCTGATCCACTCCAACTAGTGTTCTGATCAGCCTGATCCATCTCCGTTGGAAGTTAAAATTGTGGCATACCCCATGTTAAACACAGGAAGCAGAGGAAAACCTCAGATACATTCCAATGGAATATGATTCCCCACGCTCGATGTGGGATGCCTCGGGCTTCGGTGCCCTTGAGAATCCCTATAATAAGGGACTGAAGACAGACACGCCAATTCCCCAGCATCTAAACACGCCAGTGATGTCTCAACGTGACTACTCCCCAACTGAAGATTGCTGACCTGACTAGACCCCTTGGAATGTCCTAACAGAAGAAGTGTAATTAACCAAAATCCAAGGAAACATGGCTATGGGAAGAGTTTCACGAAAAAACATATTAAATCTATGAGGGAGACCCAAACTAGGTGACGAGTTCTGAGGAGGAATCCACAGAAGGAAGAACCAACATCCCATCATCCCAGTTTCGATCAAGGATCAGACGTCCCTGAATAAGGAGCGAATGCCGGTCACCTTTAGAAAGCAGGAATGTAGGGCCACAAAAATCCGCACCCGGCACGCCCAAGCGGACGGGGGTGCGCACCCCGGTGAAAGCGTCAGAAACAGCTGACATCCCAACTCGTTAGGTGACATGGAGGACATTCCCCAGAGAAAAGTTGCGGTCCACATGACCGATCCGTCAGGAAGGGAAAACAAGTTGGAACTTCTTGATGGGAACTTCCTCCCTGAGGATGTGCCCCCAATACTGGACCCATCAGGGATGATTACTCGTCAGCAGAGGAACCTCCTAGGTCTCCCTGCGCCCACCGAGTCATTGGTACTTAGCCGGAATTCTGGTAAGGGAAAAGAGCGTATCTGAATTGTCAAGAACTCCGACCCATCTGCTTCAGTGCAGAAGATGGAGGATGATCCCGAGAAGGCCACATTGCACCAGAAACATGCTGAGCAGAAGAAGTTGGTCGATGAACTCTTGGCTGAATGCGTTGCAGAGCGATGACCCGACTACGGTGATCCTAGGCTGGGGTAGCAAGGGCAGGAACAACTACTCCTTGGCGAGATACCCCCAGGAAACCCTGATCATGCCGCTCTCGCGAACAGGGCGAAAGCTGAAGCTCATGGCAAGAGGGTGCGTTATGTCTCGCCAAACCCTCCAAAACGGTGTGATAATCTAAGGAACCCTACTCGGGCTCCTTCGCCTGCCCCAAGGGTCGCTCCATCAGCTCCTCCACAAGCCTCTGAGCTTGTCTACCACATTGAAGAACCCAGTAACATGCTCGTGGTTAGGGACCCCTTTCAAGACTGGGACCCACGTCTAGATGATCCAATGGAAGTACTCATTGCCTGGCTAGATACTTTGGAGACATGACAGGTGGCCATCCCACTGGATGGGAAGCCATACCCGATGAGGGTGGATGATATGCCAGCACCCCCAAGATTCGAAAACCCCACCTTTTCCCCCCTTTAATGGCATTGGGGACCCTCCGTAGCACTTTTCCCACTTCAACTCAAGGTATGAGTCTATGTTAGGGACTCCAGTGTAGCAGGAGGCTGCCAAGCTCCGCTATTTTTTTCAGACACTGGAGGGGTCGGTATTCGTATGGTACAGCCAGCTCCCCGTCAGATCTGTGACCAGTTAGGAGGACCTTCATAGGAAATTCCTCTACCAGTTCAGCTCTACCTCCTAGAAAACGAGCATCGCAGACCTCTTCAAGTGCAAACAAAGGCCTGATGAGTGAGTTGCATACTTTATCACCCAGTGGAAGGGGCTCACATACTCCCTTTACATGCCACTGACTCAGGATAAATTACTGACGATGTGCATAGGTAACGTCACAATAGAGTTGGTTCCCTCCCTGATCACTCAAAACTATCCCAAAGGGTTCCAAGACTTCTCATATAAGGCCCAGCGCCTCGAAGAAGCCCTGCAACAGGTCGGCCAAGAACTTCCATTTCCCCCTGTAATCCTAGCGAGGAGGGTTGTCAGAGCCGAGCACGCCGCGGTGTCCCAGATAGAGGCCCCTAGATAGATGGAGTTACTGCAAATAGAGCCAACTCTGCAGCCCTGCAGAGGTACGCCACCATGGGCATAGCTTCCAGCCCAGCAGCGACCACGTCAAAATAGGTAGGTTCCTCCGCGTAACATGCCGCCACCACCTAGGTGAGATAATCATGTTCTGCCTCCTTGGCAGGCTCCTTCGGCCCCTCATCAGGGTCAGGCTCCTAGAGCCCTCTTTCCGGACAGAAGAAATCGTACCTACTCATTCAATGAGGCTCAGGTCCCTAGTTAATTCCGCTGCACCTTAGAGTAGGGAATTATATGACTGCCTAAGTACAGAAAGCCATAAGAGCCGGATTTCACTGATCTCCCCAACTACTACCCTTATCACTGGATCCTGGGGCACACCCTCAAGAAATGCTATGTGTTCAAGCACTATATCTAAGACCAGGTTGACAACAACATAGTCAGGTTGGGCCCAGTCCCGACACAAGTGGTGGGTTTCTTTGTGAGGTTAGATAGTAGTAGCGACATAGAAGGTGAGTGGTAGCAGGTTTCTGACCGTAGGTCTCAGAATTATAATGACTAGATGGCCCGTAAAGCGGTATCTCATGCCCATGACATTATTTGCGCATGACTGAAGAAGCTGGAGCTTTCAGAAGCTATGGCCACCTCTTCTGTATCATCATCTCAGCTGACCTCTTCCCAGAAGAGCAAGCATTGGTGGCGCAAGAAAAAGCAATGTGCCCCGCCGATGCCATGGTCGTCCCGCACTCTCAGAGACTTTATACCCCCTGAGATGGGGATCCCTCCTAGAATCCACCCAGTGGTGGATGAATCTTCAAGTGACAATAAATGGTTTTCTTTGGGTAACACCATTGAGTTGGTAAACCCCTATATGACTCCCGACGAGGGGGGGCGTCAGGAGAACCTCTCCAACATCTCCAACCGAAGAAAACGTTGGCGGAGTCATGGTTATATGGGCTGTTAGGGAATGTTAGTTGGCACCTCCAGCCAGTCTGTGCATGACACTGACACCAAACAATAGGCCCAACGCAGAACTCAGCACGTGTGGCCTCTTCATTAGGTGTCAACAAGCCTGCCTCCACCACCATTTGTGCTACTAGATCATGCAGAACCACATCAGCCATGCCACGACCAGCTTCACCCTGCTACAGGACGATCTCAGTCATCCGGTCCTCATCCGAAAACTACTCTTTGGGCTTCGACCAATGTACAGCAGGATATACCCAGTACCAGTCAGCCGCCGGTCCGGCCGGCAGGGCCCGCCATGCTTTCTATCACAGAGCATCTCCCTGCAAGAAGAATTTCGTGCCTAGCACAAAAGTATTATGTTCTCAAGAACCTCATCAGCATCCTAGTGAGGCTTCCATCCTTAAATCCCTTCTCATGTCACCAGATATGTGCGAAGCACTCGTCGAGGCTTTAAGAAGCCCCCTCTAGTTTGAGACAGAGGTAGCAGTGGCAGAGGCTTCCCACGCTGAACTGTTTGAGAATACTGAATGTCAGGCCGTCATTTCATTATAAAGAGAGGATGAAGGCTCCCCCATATAGGGGCACATCCTACCATTGTAAATCACTGGCCAATTTAACGGTGTGGAGATTCGTCATTGTCTTGTTGACATCGGCTCTGGGATCAACCTTATCCCGACGCGGATGCTGCGGAATCTAGGGTTATCCGAAGATGACCTGACACCCTCCAATTTAAGAATCCAGGGATACGACAGGATAGAGCAGACCCCGGTCGACAAGATCTATCTGAAGACCCATTTTGGAGGCTTAGTTGCCAACACCGAGTTTATGGTTGTCTCCCAGGACACCGCGTATAATGCATTGATGGGAAAGTCATGGCTCCACCTACATGTGGTGGTCCCATCATCGTATCACCAATTCCTCAAGTACTCCATTAATGGTTGAGTGGGCATACTCCAAGGTGATGCGTCTCCTTTTACCTCTTATAAATCCTGCTATTTGGACACTGAATATTATAAGATCAAGGATAAAAAGTCCAGACAAGTGATGTTGAGCCCATTACCGCTATGACTAACCCTTGGGCAGGCCTAAATGTTTCTTACGTCTTCCTGATCCATCGGTTGGAGGCTATGACCCCCGATATGGGGAAATGTTTTTTCATTTCCGGGACAAGGGGGAACCATGATCCCAAATCCAGGAAGCGTCAGAATATCACTTCGTATTCTTATACGAATTAGGCTTCAGTGATCCCGAACCCTCCCACTCCAATCAGGTATCGGGGCGTCTGACTCATGGAAACGGTGGTACGTCATACTTGACTATTTCACCGGGATGGAATAAGCCAGCTCCGGCCGACGCTCCACTACGGATTCAATATTATCAAGCGTGACCCCTTGGTTCGGAGACCAAATGGGATCGGGTCGACAGCCTTCGTTGCTATGGTATTGGCAGCGCCGGAGTTCCCTGATGCAATAACCATTGCCGCTCAAGATGGTACCAGCCTCCCATCGGGGTCTGGTAACTCAGAATCAATTTCCCATGTGGAAGATCCCTCCATAAGTGAAAAATAGGATATAGAGGACACTCCCCCTACCTTTGAAGAAGGAATCTCTTCCATGATCGATGAGTTCGTACAAGTGAACCTCGAATGCGAGGCAGACCCGAGACCCACATTGGTCACCACCGCCATGCTCTCTGAGGAGAAGCAGTGGTACGTAGACTTCCTTAAATAGCATCGAGACGTGTTTGCCTAGAGTTATGATGAGATTCCAGGACTAGATTCTTAGGTAGCCGTCCACTGCCTCGGTCTTCCGGAAAATCATTGCGGGTTCAAACAACCTCCCAGAAAGATGCATCTGTTTCACAATGCCAATGTCGAGGTTGAAGTTGACAAACTCATCAGGGCCAACATTGTTAAGGAGGTCCAGTACCCTAAATGGTTGGCCAAAATTGTACCAGTTAGGAAGAAGAACAGACATAGCAGAGTCTGTATCGTCTTCCGCGATCTCAACTGCCATTGTCTGAAGGATTATTTTCCCCTTCCTATGATCGAGCTCTTGATTGACTCTACGGCTGGGTTCCAATCCCTCTCCTTCATGCATGGTTACTCTGGGTATAATCAGATCCAGATGTCCCTCGATGACGAGGAGTCTACAGCTTTCAGGTCACCCCAATGTATTTTTTGTTACCAGATTATGCCCTTCTGCCTGAAGAATGCAGGGGCCACCTATCAATGATCCATGCACCGCATATTCAAGCCAATCCTCAGGACATTGGTGGAGTTCTATGTGGATGATCTGGTGGTCAAACATCTCCAGTTCCAGGACCATCTCAAGGATATTGAGAAAGTGTTTGGATTCCTCCATTCCTTCCACCTGAAGATGAACCCATTGAAGTGTGCTTTTGGGGTTACCTCTAGAAAGTTCATTGGTTTTGTTGTCAGGTATTGGGGCATCGAGATCGACCTGGAGAAGATCAAGGCCATCATCCAGATGCTTCTAGTGAGTAATACTCATGAGATTCAAGGATTCCAAGGCCACTTGGCCAACATAAGACAATTCAGTGCAAATTTGTCAAGCAAGTGTAAGCCCTTCTCCAGGCTCATGAAGAAGGGCATCTCTTATGAGTGCGATGAGGAGTTCCAGACCGCCTTTGAGGAAATCAAGAAGTATCTGCTCCAGCCTCTGGTCTTGATGCCAATCATCTCTGAAAAGGATCTAGTCCTCTATTTCACCACCCTGGAATGATCCCTTGGCGCCCTTCTCACCTAGAAGAACAATGAGGGGAACGAGAACAGCCTCTACTACCTCAGCCTCATGCTCCTTGATACGGAGATCAGATACTCCCCCATCGAGAAGAGTTTCCTTGCACTCGTATTCACTGTACAGAAATTACGACATTACCTACAACACAACGAGCTACAGATGGTGTCTCAAGCAGACCCATTGAAGTACATCTTAAGCTGTCTCATGTTGACTGGCCGACTAGTGCGGTGGGTGGTAATCCTCCAGTAGTTTGACATCAGGTCTATGCCTTAAAAGGCTATCAAGGGATAGGTGTTGGTATATTTCCTTACAGCCCATCCAACCCCTTTTGACCGGTACTTGGACCTGGAATTTCCCGATGAGGTGATCCTCTCAGTTGATCAAGTTGTCCCGTGATGGAAAATACACTTTGATGGCGCCTCCCGGAGCCCCACCGATAGGAGACTTAATGATCCTCGACTCAATAGAGTAGGCTTGTGTATCATTTTGATTACCCTGGTGAAATCCATTCTACCATATTTGTTCCTATTGTCGGAAGGTTGCACCAATAATGAGTCAAAGTATCAGGCCCTCATTACCGGCCTCGAGCTGGCCCTCGAGATCAACGTGCCCCATTTTCATGTGAAAGGGGACTCTGAGCTAGTCATTAAGCAGATAAACAGTGACTATTTTGTCAGGAAGCCAAAGCTCGTACCATTGTTGGAATGCACTCTCTAGCTAATGGCCACGTTCCCTTCTCAGCCAGAGGTTATCCATGTCCCTCGGTCATAGAACGGTCGAGCAGATGCTTTGGCTAGCTTAGCTGCATCATTTGCAGAGCCCGAACAGGATGATCTGAATATCCATGTGGAACATTAGAGAGTCATAGCTCATGTTACTCTGGATGGCGATGACGGCCCATAGGTAAGCCATCTTACTGTTGGATCCTCTGTGTTAGGACCCCCAGGTCATCCGGATGCAGTGGTTGAAATGATTGACGATTGGAGGACACCCTTGGTTGAATACCTCCAACACGGTAATCTCCCGTCAGACCAGGCTGAGCACGAGAGAATCTGATGCCACGCGCTATAGTTTATCCTCCAGAGTGGTCCCATCCTTGATCCAATCCTATATAAGTGTGGTTATGATGGTGTTCTCTTTAGTTGTGTTTAGGGGGTTCAGATTCCATTGGTCATGCAAGAGGTTCACCCCGGTTCCTGTGGTGCCCATCTGGCTGGGCCAAAACTGTCTCACCAGATCTGAAGATTAGGGTATTTTTGGCCCTCCATGATCCACAACTGCATCGTATTCTTCAAGATATTCCATGGATGCTAGGTTCGTGCTGACATTGTGCATCGTCCACCGAAGCCTCTCAACACTACCAAGTACTCTTGGCCCTTTGCAGTCTGGGGATTAGATGTCGTAGGACCATACCCACTGGCAATAGCTCTCCAATGCCAGTTCATCCTAACCGCCATGGATTTCTTTTCCAAATGGGAAGAGGTAGTTCCGCTCAAGGAAGTAGAGGCCCATTCTATCATGGACTTCGTGAGTTCCAATATCATCCATCGGTTTGGACTTCCCCACGTTGTTCTCACCAATAAAGGAACCAAATTCTAAGCAGTCGATTTGGAAAAGTTGTACACCAAGTAAAAAATCCGCTCTAGCTGTACCTCCTTCTATCACGTGCAAGTGAATGAGCAGATTGAGGCATTCAATAAAAACCTCTCTAACATCTTGCAGAAAATGGTTGGTCAGAACAAGAAGAGTTGGCCGGATAAGCTTCCCAACGGGCTCTGGGCTTATAGGAGGACGACTTGTAATTCCTCCCAGGTGACCCTATATTCCCCTGGTGTACAGAACTGAGTCTGTCATGCCCATTGAGATTCAATTTCCCTCATTGCGCACAATAGTTTATGACCAGCAAGGGCCGAATAGAGTAGCTGAAATCCATCTAGATAAATTGTAAGCACTTGATGAGAATAGGCTTCATTCCCTGCACAATCTAGAAAGGAATCAGAGCAGGATGGCTCGAGCCTTCAACAAGATGGTTTGCATCTGCTCTTTCCTGCAAGGAAACATGGTGCTAGCTTTGAGAAAACTAATGATACCTGGAAGAAAACCACCCAAGTTGGTGCCCAAATGGGAAGGACCTGTCATGGTTCATAAGGTTTACCCCAATAGAGTATACTCCCTGGTGACCATGGATGGTGAGCGTATAACCCCTCCCATCAATGCCAAGTTCCTCAAGCAATAATTTTCTTTAGCCTATTGGTCCTGCACAACCCTAAATTGCACGTTGGACGTGCATGACCCTAAACTGCATGCTGGTCCCGCATGACCCTAAAATGCATGCCAATCCAACATGACATTAAACTACATGGTCCAACATGACTTTAAACTGTACTGTCCAGCATGAAGTTAAACTGCACAGTCCAACATGACTTTAAATTGTACTTTCCCGCATGACCAAAAAATGCACGCCAGTCCTGCACGACGTTAAACTGCACCTTCCAAAACTATGTGTGGCTTTATTTCCATCCTCATGGGATATGTAGGGCCACCCAAACATTTAGATTTTGGGTCCAGCCCCATCTCTTAGAGATCTCCCAGTCACCTAGGTCCCTTAGCTTGTTCCCTTCTAGGAGAGGGATATATATAGGTGTGGTATAGGGTTATGACCTCCTTCGTTTTGGGTTTTTGGAAACTGTGCCATGCCCCCCCTCTCCTGAGAGTATGACATAAATTTGTTCTATACTCATTTGTGTGAATTGGCCGCTCTCAAGTTGATCCCATCAACCCTTTATAGTGGTTCACCGATGTGTCCATGAGTACTCTGCTCTAGGACTTGGAGTGTCAGATTCAACTTGGGAAAGTTCTATTCACTTTTCAAGCTTCGTGTTCCCCTTCATTTGGGCCCCCGTTATCTTTCACACTCGAAGGGACCCCAAAAAACGACATGGATTCTAGGCCTAAGGGCTCTTCTACCATTACGGGACAACGTCCCCGAGGGTTTTAGACAAAAAATCAATACAAGTCCCATGTTGCGAATACGGTCAGTGGTCTATGCTCATTTGTTTGTCTCCATTTGAGGCTAATGTGACGTGGATTCTGTGATGCAAACATGATCAGCAATAATCCTCTGTTGCCATGCTATCCCCTCTAGGCCTTGAATGTTAGTTACATGATTCACATTATTTTCCACCCCATCATGTCCAGGTAGAATTTTGACACTCTTGTCACTATCCCTCAGTGTGCCTCCACACATCAAAAGAACAAAGCTGCAATATGGCGTTATTTGGGGATCCCACGATCCGATCTCTAAGACCATAAACTAAGATCTTATCTAAGAATTATGTGCATCTTGATTCTCATCCTCATGGGATATGTAGGATCACCTGGACATCGCGTTTTCGGGTTCAGCACAACTGGAAGCTAGCTTCTCCTGCCCCTTCTCCTTTGACCCTTAGTGGCCTCTTGGCCCGAGGCTCCTTCCCGGAGTTGCGCATGGTGATGATGTGGACCTCATCCTCATTCATGTCGGGTATTCTTTATCACATCTTGTGAATTCCTTCATTTCCAAGCCATATGACTTTAAACTGTGCTATCTGGTCCTATCACATGACCCTAAACTGTGATAATATCGTCCTGGCTGCATGATGAAAAACGGAATTTCATTGTCATGACCTCATCATAGGGGACATCACGTTGGGTATCGGTCATCCACAATACAATTTTCCAATGCATGTATACAGCTTGATTCTTGTGGTGATTCTGGGAATTTCTACCCTAGGCATGTTGCTTCACAAAAAAACATTCACCTTAAAGGAAAAACAAGATACATCAAATAGCACTTATTTTGGTGTGAGGGATAGACCTACAGGCCCCTTTCATCCTTTGTACGGGTACGTTACCGTACCACCCCTTAGAAGTATGTATGGATTGATTCTCTTTCTCATGAGATAATGCATGAGATACATAGGAAATCTCGAGCACAACCCCACGAGCCCATCCTATCTTTCGTGTTCGGTCCCTTGACCTAAACACTTCCCCAAATAACACATGGTAATATGGACTTATGTCCTTATTCACGTCGGGTCTCATAATCACCTTACCATGTATCCCTTGCATTCCTTACATATCCCTGGTCCGAGTTCTAAGACCTTAAACTAAGACCCTTTCTAGAACTACGTATGACTTGATTCCCATCCTTATGGGATACATTGGAACACCCAGACATTTTATCTTGGGTCCAGCCCCGGGAATCACAAATCCCATCCTTTCTCACTGTTGGCCCCTTGGCCTGACCCCTTGGGGAGTTGTGTAACTATAGCATTCTCCCTAAAAAAGTTCAGGATGCCCCATAGTGACATTAGAGAGTAGAAGATCCCTCACCAGAGAGGTCCTATCTAAAAGTAGGATTGATCCATGATCATATTAATGCACCCGCCTAATGTGTTTCTATCACGGTGGCTTAATTTTAGGAGTGTTGGATTTTGTTCGAACAAACCACCACTTCAACTTCCATGCATTGTGTGCCCTTTATTCAGACCCTCATCCTCTTTCACGTCTGAAGGGACCCCCTAACAATATGGATGCTCAGCTTATGGTCCACCTGCTATCCTGGGTCAACATTCCGGAAGACTGATGGATGATATTTTGAGTTAGGTCCCGTGTTTCGAACATGGTCCGCGGTTGACCCTCATTTGTTGTCCCCACAACAGGCTAATGCAATAGGGATGCGGTGTTTCAAACACGGTCAGCAGTTGTCCTTTATTACCATGCCCCTCCCACAATGTTCTATATTTGGTGTAATGTGATTCACATTTTTCATTACCCTATGTTAAAACTGATTCTAATGCCCATGGAATTTCCACGCTCATGCGCTTGAGCACGTTGAGAAGATGATACATCGATCGGTCTGAGGTCCTCTTCCTTTGATTGGCCCTCCCTCTTCTCCTCGAAAATCCGGATTCAAATCTCGAATGCCTGAAGCGTGGTTGATGCTCCCACGATCAAACAAAGTGATAGTATGAGCATCCCATGTTTCTCACATCAGGTACGACCCACGTGAGCTTAGGAATGGATTTCTATTTATCTCAGGATTATGGTTGAGCGTGTTAAACCAAGGGGACAAGCAAATAAATTTTTCCATACATATAGTTCAAAATAAGAAGAAGTAAGGCGAAATAATTTTATGGGTTCGGCCAAAATAGGGCCCTTAAGGGTTGGATTCCTGGATGGATCGTTCCAACACCGCTACCTTTTGGCTGGTGGCCTCCAGGACTGCTTCCCACCCCCTAAGGACCATCTCTTCATTAGCAGCCACAAAGCGCAATTCGCTGACCCTAGCCCGTGTTTGTGCTTGTTCAGTTTAAAGTTCCTTCATCTGGTGACTCACTTCCAATAGTTTCACTTGGGAATCTGCCAGCTAGGGCCTCAACTGCCCTGCGAGCTCAGAACAGTTTGCAATGAATATCTCCTTTTATTTCGCCAGTTCTTCAAGGTGTCAGACCTCTTGCTCTGCCTTCAAAAATGTTAGGGTACTCCCCAAATCCTCATGATACTGGGTGACATCGGAGCACCGGCTAATCTCGCACATCTTCTCGGCCATGTAGTCACGAACTGTCAAGTGAAGTCATTGATCATATTCCCCTCTAACACATAGAAAATGCAGCCAGGTGTGGAGTGACCCCATCTGCTTCAGCCATTCCATCTGATGCTGACTAAGAAAAATCTTGATGCACTTCCACCCTTTGCGTCGCATCATCCAGCTCTACTCGGCTGCGTCCGAGTCTGAATCATCAATTTCCTCAAGATTAGCAGGCCGATATATAGGAAAAACAGCCAACATGCTAGCAGTATGGTCTTCCTCAGATATTCCTCCCAGGAGGTTGGGCTCTTCAATGTCTGAGTGACCTTCCTCTATCGCCTCGACCCTGGTGGAACCTTTGTCAAATTCTGGCCCTGCCCCGATAGTAGCGCCACTGATGTCATCTGCTCTCTTGTCACTAAGTGTTGGGGCTGACTCGGTTTGGGGGGCATGTCCTGTATATGGCAGTACGTTTTCCATCAACTCACTCGCTGATGGTCTGGGCACAGCAGCCCGACGAGCCTCCAATGTTGTGATCACTGTATAGACAAGGAGAACCCTGATCAATTCAGCCCTCTAACAGTAAGTACCAGTATCGAAGAAAGGAACTTACAGGAACCTAAGGCATCAGCCTCCAATGTTTTGGCCGCTACATGAGCTCTCATAGTGGGGTATACTTCAGCGCTCGTCAGTTCAATAATGGGCGTTGGTGCCCCACCTTGTTCCATTGGAACTTACCCCCCTCTTTCTACTAGAGACTCTTGATTAGAACCAATATGCTCCTAAGTAAGATAAGGAGGTTGGATTAAGGATTGCAAAGGAAAGTAGATAAAAGGAAGAGGATAGATAAGGGCTGAAGCATACCTCGAGTAGCTCAGTCACATCTATACTAGAGCCGATGATCTCACCACTATCCCAAAGAATCCCTTGGTGAGACTCCCCCTGAGACCCATCACCTTCGGGCTCCTCCTATCCTTCACCTTCTCCTTCTGCCTCCTCCTCTTCTGTCTCACCGCCCTCCGACTAATCATTGTTTTCATCATCCCCTGAAAGCATCTTTTCCGGGTCATGATCCTAGCTGAGCATCACTTTAAATAAGAGATATCGCTCCACACGCCGACCCCTTTGGAATGCGTACATGTCCATGGTTGTCAGATATGCATGCCGATGATGAAAGTTCACTCTGTCGACAACTTGAACAAGCCTGACTTCTGGAAGTTAGATCTCGTCTCACACTATCTTCTACCAGAGGGCTTCGATACTCACCGACTACAGTAGGGTTAGCCAAGCGGACCATAGTTCCGGGAAGATTACGTCATGAGAAGGTTGAAGAAGATATCTTATTTGCTTCCCGGGAAGTTCTATGGCCGCTCCATGGGACCCTCCTCTTCTAGGCAACGAGGGCGTGGCCACGCCATGCGACGTCCCCGCTGTTGAGGTCCCAGCCTATGCGGTCCCTGTTTTATGACGTGCTTCTGATCTTCCCCCTCTAACAGAACTCTGCATGCTCTCTCTCCCCCTAGCTTCCACACTGGTGACCTTGAGTTGCCTAACTCTCTTCCCCAAAATCCCCTCAGTGTATGCTACGGTCCAATGTTTGGCATACTCAGTTGAGAGGCAAGCATTAACTCCGGTGGGAGGAAAGTTGGTGACGTCGCTGGAGCCATAGTTCGTGAAAATTAGCCACAGATGATGAAGAACACAGGGATTCCTTTCTTCTTAGACATCTGTGTATAATTTTTTCGTCATCTGATGGAGCACCCAAACTGCATGGAAAACCTGGACAGCACGTAAGGCTCACAGAAGATCTTCCCATCGATCCGAGCCACAAGCACCCCACCTCTAATGCTTTAGAAGTACTCCCTCTGTTCCAGTGTGCCTTTCCCATTATCTATCATCTTTCCAATTGTGGTGGGGAATGGTCAGAAGGAGAAGTTTTCATGGTTACCAATTCTGATCCTTACCCACTCCTCATTGAGAATCAGCGGCATGACCCCGACAATGTTCAGCAAGGAAGGTCACAGGTTGTTACCTGGAGGACGGATGGAATTCGGGAAGGTATATCCGCAATAATGAGTAGTAACCTAGCCATACAATATCAGGAAGGGTCCATAGATTCTCCTAGGTGACCCCCCTCTCGAAATGTGTCCCAAAATGGCATACAGACGAGCCAGCACAAGGACCCCCAGATTGAATCTTTTGTTGGCAGCCATGATGCCAACCATCACTATGGTCGTTGGACGGACTCTCATCCTTACGTCCCTCACTGGTAGGATCCACCCACTCAGGAATGTGGTGAGGAATCCAGCGTACCGAACATTCAGGTCCCAACTCTCATTTATGTTGTAGCCCCATGACAGATAGTTTCCCGCCTCCATGATCCTACAGTACGATCTGCTCTTGCTCCTCTGTGCCACAGTTGGACACTGTCTCCCTCGTCTTGGAATCTTGACTGTTGGATCCATTTCTAGGAACAAGCTGAATCAGTCCTTGTAAGAGATGTCCTTTAGAAAATCCTTCACCCCCAGCCTATCCTTAGTAAGCTCCAATAAGCACCACGTCAGCATGGGGGTTCTTGATCCGTATCCCCAGTTTCTCATTGGAAGAAGGAATTCATCATATTGGTGTCCCTCTGAAGGGATACCCCTGATTTAGTGAATGTTTCAAAGACTGATACCAACTTCCCCATGATGAAGATGGAAGGTATTGGTATCAGGGGACCACCGAGTGAACAACTCTGGCCTGAGCTCGTGCTGGCAATAGAAGTGAAATTGTGATGTCCACAATGCCTCGAATAAGCCAATATCCCGTAGCTCAGACCCAAATTGGTCACATGTATGGAGAACCCAGTACGCCCAGGCCCATTCACGGGTGAAGTTGCCTCCGGACTGTAGATCCCATTCTTGCAGCTATCCTTTAGCCTCCTCAGTGACGCTATGACGAAAGGTGCTTGCGTAGAGGGCCGAGGAACTCTACGCAATAGGGTCGCTCCCTGAAATGGTCCTAGTCCTGGGATTTGGGATGTAAATGAACATGTGCCTAGTTTCTCTGGCAGGATGACCATTTTTGGTGATTTTATATCAAGAGAGATCATCCTCACGGGTCACCCATGATCGCGGTGTATCAACTTCAAATCCCAGCAAAGGGACCTCCTCCAAAATACTGAAGTCCCATAGTGGCAGATTGTCGGATAGGGTGTACTCCTTTCGGATGGGGGTTAGCATATTGATAATAGTATGGTTATTGGAGAAAAATCTTTTGGAGCCATAAACATCAGGGTTAGTGACCATTTCATCCCTCTAACCAGTGGCTTCTCCCTCGTCATCCTGGTTTGTGTCCATCTTCTTCCAACAAGTGTTTGAGTAGCTGGCACGAAATATGGGAGGATGGCGCGAAAAATCAGCAATTGTCACAAAATATCAGGTTGCGGTGCAAAAAACCCTAGGTTTGCATGTAAAATGACGCATGATATCAGTGTAATTGTGCCCAACCGAAGTGGTTTTTCGTGCGGGACCAGAGAAAGTTTCGCACACGAGAGCTTGGAGCTTGTCACGCGAGGAAATTCGTAGAGACCATGGGACCTACAGTGGCTTTTATAGGCAAAACCTGGTTTGCGCGCGCGCATGAAAAGAGGATTTCATGCCCCCTTTGGGTTTTGCACACTACTCCAGGTTTTTAATGTGCATTGACCCTGTGGAGTTCTGTATTTTGGCATTTCCCTTGGAATCTGACCGTTGCGACCCCTCACCGATCCAATTCCGATGGGGCATCTTTAGATGCCGAAAAATGATCAAGGGTTGAAGAAAGTTTCAAAACAACAAAGTGAAGTCATATTCAGATCCAGGGACCCAGTCCAAGGGTCCCAAAGGAGGTGCATGAAAAAAAATCATAAGTGCGCGAAAAAATATTCCATGGGCAGAAAGTTCCGGGATTCACGAGAGTTCTTCGGCGTGGGCGTGGAAAATTTCGCTCCCACTCCCCCGCACGATTGACATTCCACGCTGCCGACCTCGATGCACAATTATTTCACACTGACCTATTTTCCATTCCCCCGAATGCCTATAAATAGAAGATGACCCCCTTCGAATTCCGAGCTGAAGTATTTGAACCAACTCTTATGCACAAAATTCTCCCTTCGTGTGCGCAAAGACGGGTTTCAGGTACAGTTATTTTCATGCCATGTCGCCCCAGGATCCGCCTTAGTGCGAGGTCCCCTTGGTTTAGACTGAATTCCAACCCCTTCAGGGTCCTCCCCTTAAGTTCAATCCCTTCCACTTGCATGCAGGCCGGCCAATTGTGCGCAGTCCCCTTCAATTGCGTGCACCAAAGTCATTTGCATGCAGCCTCTTCCAATTGCGCGCAATTCATACTCCTTGCGCGTAATCCTATCTAGTTGTGCGCAAAGACTTGGATCCACTTACGTGCAAATACTCTCCTATTTCACACCAACCCTGTGTTCTTCACACAGGGATACTTATTTTGCATGCAAGCCTCAAAGGTTGCATGCAATTCTCTAAGACCCCTCACTCTGGTGCTCCCTGGATACCTCTTCACTTGTGTTCCCCGTACTCCTCAGGCGTACCTCTGCGTGTTTGTCTGATGCTCCTCTTATGGATGCCATTTGTGGCTATTTCTCACACCTCGGGCAACCATATCGTACACCACTTTCCTGTATGACCTTCTAGGCTCATACGAAGTAACTTCAAATTCCCTTGGATGGTTCTTCCCATGGCGTTTCTTCGCCTTATGCTTCTTCGCATAGGGACGCTAACGGCTATTGCTTCTTAACATAGCCACGCTAATGTGGACCCCTCGATGGTTCTCTCTACGACACCCCCTCACCATGGGTTTTCCTTTACCCTCTCTACACCAAGGAGCAGAGGGTACCGGTTATGTATGTCCTAGGGGTGCAAAGTAAACCCACCTCGTCCGAGCAGCAGGACGTTAAACTACCAAGCACCATCGTCCTCAGCACATGATGTTAAACTATGACCTCACCCAGTGCCTTGCACGTAGGGTCCCTCACCTTAGACATTCTCCACACCCACTCGTCTCCACAGGGATGCGATCACCCCTCACAGGGGATGATATCCTCTTTATTGGAGTGGCTTCTGTCCGTGGGGAAAGGGAATCCACCTTGGTGTAAGCCCCTAGAAGTTCTTGCCGGAGGCAGCATCCCTGCTCCTCCTTTCATCTTCGGTCCCCACAGCCAGTGAAGGGGGTGGTGGGAAATGGTGCTTCTCCTTTCATTAGTACCAAATCCCTCTCCCGATGCGCTTTTTCACTAGCAGGCCTCCATCCTAGAGTAAGTCCCGACTTCTCGGGCTACTCACCATGCATAAGCCCCTGTTTCCACTCTTTGGGTCGTTAATAATGCGTACACCCCACTCCATTTCCCATGGATGCACCTCTAACAATGTTATCATCAGGTATCTGCTATCTCTTGTTTCTCACATAGAGCATGACTCACGCGATCTTAGAGAAAGCACCGACCACGAAAAACACCTTGGGCCACCTCAGAGTTTATTCCCTAAATACTATCCCAAACTACAGGGACTTTGATCCATGTCAGGGCATGGTATGTAGGAACCCTCTACGAGGTTCAACCCACCAACTGGTCATTCCGACCATTATCACGTCGGTTCACCAACACCATGGGCCGCCTCAGAGTGTAAGCCCCAAATACCATCCCAAACTATGGGGACTTTGATCCATGTCATTTAATGGTACGTAGGAAGCCTCTGTGAGGTTCAATCCCACTACACGATCGTTCCAACCATCATCACATCGGTTCACCAACACCTTGGGACACCTCAGAGTGTAAGCCCCAAATACCATCCCAAACTACGGGGACTTTGATCCATGTCAAGGCATGGTATGTAGGAATCCTCCCTGAGGTTCAAGCCCACCACCTAGTCGTTCCGACCATCATCACGTCGGTTCACCAATACCTTGGGCCACCATAGAGTGTAAGCCACAAATCGCATCTCGAACTACGGGGACTTTGATCCATGTCAAGGCATGGTACGTAGGAAGACTCCATGAGGTTAAATCCCACCACCCGGTCGTTCCGACCATCATCATGTCGGTTCACCAACACCTTGGGCCACCTCAGAGTGTAATCCCCAAATACCATCCCGAACTACGGGGAATTTGATCCATGTCAAGGCAGGGTATGTAGGAAGCCTACACAAGGTTCAAGCCCACCACCCGGTCGTTCCGACCATCATAACGTCGGTTCACCAACACCTTGGGTCGCCTTATAGTGTAATCCTCAAATACCATACTGAACTATGAGTACTTTGATCCATATCAAGGCATGGTACGTAGGAAGCCTCGATGAGGTTCAAGCCCACCACTCGGTCGTTCCAACCATCATCACGTCGGTTCAACAACACCTTGGGCCACCTCAGAGTGTAATCCCCGAATCTCATCTCGAACTATGAGTAATTTGATCCATGTCAAGTCATGGTACTTAGGAAGGCTCCACGAGGTTCAATCCCAACAACCCAACACCTTGGGTCGCCTTAGAGTGTAAGCCCCAAATCCCGTCCCGAACTACGGTAACTTTGAGCCATGTCAAGGAATGGTATGTAGGAAGCCTCCACGAGGTTCAAGCCCACCACCTGGTCATTCCCACCACCTTCACATCAGGTTTTCCCTCATCCCGCATGACGATAAACTATATCCACCATCCCGAACTATGAGGACTTTGATCCAGATCAAGGCATGGTACGTAGGAAGCCTCTATGAGGTTCAAGCCCACCACCCAGTCGTTCCAACCATCATCATGTCAGTTCACCAATACCTTGGGTCTCTTCAGATCGTAATCCTCAAATGCCACCTGAACTATGTGGACTTTGATTCCCTACCATGGGGATACGTAAGAAGCCTCCATGAGGTTCGAGCCCATCAATCCCGTCTCATCCTGATCTCTCCCTCGAGCCTATGCATCTTGTGAAGCTCATTCCCCAACCCAGAGGTTCCACTTCTTCTAGGTCCCATCCACACGTCCATTCTCACGGGTTTCCTCCCTAGGTGTCCCATCGTCTCACCAAACTACGCGGACTTTGATTCCTTGCCATGAGGATACGTAGGAAGCCTCTTCGAGATTCAAGACCAACTTCACCATCACACTTGCAATGACCATATTCTATACCTCTTTCACTTCATCACCCATCCTGATACTCACCTGGGCTGCCACATCCTGGTGGGATCATGCCACCCCATTTCCAGTTCCATTTGACAACATTTGGGAAGCCACCCACATGATAGCCCTAGTATCGGTGTTCCCTCCAGGGGGTTCCTCCATCTGATCCAATATAATTAGTGTTCAAATTAGTCTAATCCATCTCTGATGGATTTTAAATTTATGGCATACCCTGTTTCAAACATGGGAAGCTGAGGAAAACCTCAGATACATGCACATGGCATGTGATTCCCCGCGTTCGATGTAGGATGCCTCGGGATTCCATGGCCTCGATAATCCCTATAATAAGGGACGAAAGATAGACACGCCAATCCCCCATCGTCCGGACACGCCCGTGATGCTCAACATGACTACTCCCCTAACCAAAGGTTGATGCCCTGGCCAGATCCCTTAGAATTTCCTGACAGAATCAGAGTAATTAACTGGAGTCCATGAAGATATGGTGTCAGGAAGAGTTTCACGAACAATGTCTTATGTCTATGAGGGAGACCTGGACTAGGTGAAGAGCTCCGAGGAAGAATCCATGGAAGGAAGAATGGACATCCCATCATCCTGTTTCAATCAAGGAGCAGACATCCCTGAATAAGGAGAAAATGCCGCCCACCTTTAGAAAGCGAGAATGTGGGGTAATAGTTGTGCGCCCTCCCCATGACGGATGCGCGCGCCCCGGCGAAAGCATCGGAAACAAGTACTATAAAAGTTATCTAATATTAGATCCTTTGGATATTTATCTTCCAATACTGAAACTTTTAGGTTAAATTGAGGTTGAAGTTTCCTTGGGATATGCTTCACAATCTTTATATCATCAATGACTTCTCCAAGACCACACATGTCTTCCACTACAACATTCATCCAGTCAAAGAATGCATCATTTGTTTTATTTGAGTTCATTATCAGGTCAGCATACTTGTTCCACAAAACCTGCAGCTTGGCCTCTCTAACCATTGAATCTTCTTTATAGATATTTTGTAGATTTTCCCACACATCATGTGATGTTTTACATTACATTTCCTCGTATAAATTTTATTTGATAAGGATCCTCCTAAAGCATTAATCCCTTTAGAATCATCATAAAATTATTTTATTTTAGATTTTGATAAAGAACCGCTATTGATATCGGCTGATATTCCATTCATAACTTTTGAATACATTTAACACCCCAAGTTTCCATGGTATTCTTCTCTTTGAATAATATAATCATGTGCAATGTACGCAACACCGAGTTCAAGTGCACCATGACCTATCAAACTAGCCATTTAGAAAGCAGTTATGAATAGTAAAAACTAAATTTTGAATTTTATATATATCCCATATAATTTTAACATTCATATTTTGTGTTTCTTAGACATAATATAAGGACACATTCAATTTTTCAGATAAAAGATGTATTGTTCAAAAAATGCAGTTTTTCCACCTTTTAATGGCGAACCCATTAAAAATTAAATATTTGACACTTTATTATATTAAATATGATGAAATTAAATTCTTATTTACAATCAATACATAAAAAATTAGCTTGGATAATTTTTTTTGTGTTTTTATGATAACTTTCATATTTTGATGAATAGTGAAAAATACTAAATTTTAATTGAAAACAACTTTTTTAAACAATATAATTTATTGTTTTTAATTATACATTGGAATGGTTTTGAAGTATAATTATATTATATTTTTATCATTTAATATAATGTAGATCATTGGAAGTAATTTCACTTTTAAACCGGACATAAACACATATCAATCTTTTGATAGTTTTTACTTCTCAAAAACATGCTTTCTGGTTTTGACAATGAGAATTAATTTTAAATTAATTAATGAAACTACTATGTTTTTAATTTGTTAAAATAAAAATCCTTATTATATTAAGAATATCAAAATCCATTTAGGGTGAATTTTTTTATTTTTCTAAAAACAATCAATTTTTGATAAATAGTGAAAAACACATCGTTATTGTTTAAAATCTGAATTTTTATTTAAATAATTATTTATTTTATTTTTTATAGTTTAATTAAAAATAGATACATAATACCTATATTATTTCAATGTAATTCATTGGAGTCATTTTATAATAAAATTAGATGTATAAAATGTTATTGAATATTTTAACGTCTTTTACCCACCTTCTAGGCACGTTAGGAAATTTGCATAAAATATAATTTTACCACATCATTGAATTGAATTTCAAAAAGCGGAGAGGCATGGTTGACTTCAATAAGTAAAATTTGGTTCAATAAGATTAAAATAATTTTTGGTGAATCAGAACTTTTGAATTTTATTTACCATGATTAAAAGTAAATAGGGTAATTAAAGGTAAAAATGATATTACAATTAACCTAAAAATGTCATAATTCTTTTGGATAAGTGTATTTCGACCAAAATCAACCTTTGGAATAATATATTATCCTTTTGGTATATTTGGATTATATTAGGACATTTATTATTATTTTATTTAAAGAAGAGTTAAAAGTGTTAAATTCAGATTTTAATAACTAAAACATTTTTAATATAGGGTTATACATAAGGTAATTTTGACTATGGATATTTATTAAAATCTATAAGTATTTCATACATCATGGTATTTTTTTTTAATTTTTAGACATTAAATAATTAAATTTATTTATGACACAATGATGATGCAGTAATTACCTTAATAATGAAAGATAAAAATAATTGATATTATAAATATTAAAATAAATGTAAATTTAGACTACTGATGCATTACACAAATTTTATTGGTTAATATTACATGTTAGGGTTGATTAAAGTTATTTTTTTTTAAGAAATCTGATTGTTATGACATTCACAAAAACAAAATACTAATCAATGTCAAAATTAACATAAATGAGTTTTCAAAAAACATAATATATTATTAAGTGATATAATTGTCCAAAAAATATAAATTTATTTCAAAAGACTTATATAATAATATATATATCATTAATGAACCACTTGGGGTTATTTTGACATTTTGTTTAAGTTTATTAACTATATTATATAAAAATACAAGGAGAAATGGTAAATGTTAAACTATATAACCAAAAGATACATCTAAAAGATAGGTTAATATGGTGACCTAAACATGAATAAAACCTATTGGTTGAGAGTTTTTAGATTCAAATCCACCTTATCCTCAAAATAAATCTTTCTTGATCCATTATAAACCAAATATGATTGTATAAAAAAAATATTTTAAGGATTTCCTAAAGTGACCATCACCTCTCTTATAAAAGGGTATTTTCTCTTCTCTCAAAATCACACCACCAATTCCATATGTCTGGGCCAACCCCTACTCAAATATCCTCCCAACTACCCTCACTACATCCTAGATTCCTTACATTGATCAGAAATCCAACCTAAGGATCCATTTTAATCAAGTCAAAAGGAAGCACCTGAAGAATAGATAATTATTTCGTCACCTCTTTTTATGTCCTTTTCTTCTTCAACTTCCACTTTATTTTTTGTTTCCATACCAAAATAATAACTCCAGTACCTTCTACATACTGTCATGTTATTATAAATATGGTAAAACCATATTCATTATTCTATCCGTCCTATGAATGATAAATTCACCATATGTGTGTACATATGACTTACCGTCTCCACGTCGTGGTGTAGTTTGTTATTAAACACTTAAATTTTTGGATGGATATAATAATGAGTATAATTGATATAAATAATAAATATAACATGTTAATTATTTTTTATATATAAAATACCGTCAAAATTCAATGATTTCACCATCAATAGAATGGTATTGTCGCTCGTGCATACGTACTGATTATCGTCACCATGAATGCGATGTGATTCATTCCCCATCGTATCCATTAAAGAATAAATATAAATTTATGATTAAAAAATAATGTCAAAGAACATAATATCATCCTATATATTAATCAAATATAAAATATCCATAACAAACATGACTTACGTAAAAAAATATAATGAAAATCGAATCAGTTAACACCCGAAACAATGATACTACTAAAATATTATTAACAATGCAATATTAAAAGATCATGTTTGATATCATATTTATGGATATGGTTCTTTTATAATTTAATATATATTATTTCACCATTATTAAAAAGGTTAACACACCCTCAACTAAATAAAAATTCAAAGGTAAAGTGTTTTCATCTATCTTTTATTCCCGTGAGATTCATGCTATATTTGTCACTATTTCCTTTTGTGTGGTGTTTGTTCTATCCATGGTTGTATTATTTGTGTAATATACATTAATTAATTGGTATTTAAATATTCATTTTATGATTCTTCTTTCATGGTATGTATGTTTCTTAAGTTACCAAATTGGTAATGTAATTTTTAATTTCAATTTCCACTCATTATGTTTTACGCAAACATCATTGATTATTGTACACCAAGATTATGTCTGAAATAACTATTAATTTATTTATGTAGTAATTTAAACTCCCCTTTATGTGAATATAATTTTTAATGCATAATAACTCCATTTATAAATTCTCAAGTCATCAATATGAACTTGATAAGAGTAATCTTAACTGAATTTCCATTCGTTGAGTCAAACATCCAAGTCATTGGTGTCATCTTTACAAGAATATGTGTGAATGTCCTCTTATTGATTTACACATAATATACAATAATATTGAGTTTATTTATATTTTTCACACATAATTTTGTCATTTATTTATCCTTAACTTAAGTATATTGTCTTTATAAGGGATATCATCTCAATTTACATTCCACTGAGACTTCTTTGTTGTTATGCGCGAATTCACTTTTATATGTTGTATATACTTTAATTTGACATAGAATTTCATGAATCCCTTTATTCTCATTATATTATACTATTTATATTACCTCAATTATTTGTATTCAAGCATCTCTCGTTTGGATAGAAACTCTAACTAAAATATGATTTTAAATGTTTTAAATATTTATTTTTCTAAATCATTCTCATTAATATCCATGTTTTGAAAATGGTTTTAAGGATTTATTTAAATGGACATGAATGTTTTAAAATTAAAATTCATTTTAAAATTTTCTAAGTGGTATGGGACACTTTTATTCAAAAATCTATTTTTAATATCTTCTTGATAAATATTGAGACGTTTAAATGTTTTCAAGAAAAAAATGCATATTTCCCTCATATAGTTTTACTGGTTATTTTCATTTATGTCAATATCCTTAATTATTCATGATTTAGGTTGATTTATTATAATACAATCATCCATATTGTATTTAATGAGTTATTTTTGACTTTAGATGTGCTATTTTTATACCATTCATGGTTTGTGAATAAAATATTAACATTTCGTATGCTAGTTTTAATACGAATGTTTAAGTGATGTTTCGACCTTTTCATATATAGAATGTATAGGACATAGACACTGACGGGTGGAGCCCACTATAGCTCCTCGATGCATCGGTAGGTCTCATGAGACAAACAAGTTTCTTGGCATAAGACCTTGAAAAAATATTATTTTTTTAGTCTTAGAATGAGGCCTTGACTATGTGGTTATGATGTCTGGTATTATGCATTCCATCATTATGAAATTATCTATTGATATTACATGTTATTATTCAACTAGTAAAAATATCCATTTGAATAAGTAAATGGGATTACTTGATTTCTATTTTCCATATTATGCTGATGTTTATGCTTAAAAGGCTTCTGTTTTAGTCTAATACATTGCCTTAAATGTTATGCGTATTTATGAAAGTTTCTACTATATCATTATCCTTACTAAGAATCTAAGAACACCTCTTTCTATGTTTTATTTTTTCCAAGATGTGAAGAATTATATCATGATAACCTGAAGGAATGGGCTAAGGGATATGTGTGTGTTCAAAGGTGACATAATTTTTTTCTTCTTTATTTCATGATGTAATGTCAAACTTATGTATGTATCTTGAACTTCCAAGGCTACTAAACCAATTTTTCTTTCGGGACATGATCTCTTCTGATCAAGACAATGATATGTAATAATGTAGTGACTCTAGGTAAGGAGGGTTGGGGCGTTACAATTGGTATTAGAGTAATTTTAGTACAAACCTTGGAAACTAGATTTAGAAGAAAAAAATTGTGATTATAGATCATTACCCAGAGATATACACTGGGGATTAGTATAGAAAAACATCCAAAAAATTTGGTAATGTAAATTTTTTGTGGGTTTTCCAAGAAATACATTCTTTTCTGGATATGAGTAGGTAAAGGCAGCTCTGGCACAGATGTACCTAGGGGTAAAACCCAAAAACATCGCTTTGATCTAGAATCGAACGGGAACTAGTGAACGACAATGGGCCTTGCTGCACTTTTGGTTACAACACTCCCAGGGGATAATCTTAGGATAATTCACATTTTCATTACAAACTGATTTGAAGGATTTTAATATAAGAGGAGAATAAATAACCTTGGTTAATCCTAAGGTGTTTTAGATTCAAAATATGGTTTCTTGAGATTCTCTAAATTATTTTATGACTACTGTTACTCACACAATTCTTTCTAGTTTTAGTCAATGGCTGGATTCCAAGGAAGTCATAGTAACATTGAACATGATGTACACGGTGGGCATGTTGGTGGAAATGAGCAATGAAATGGAATGTTGATAGGAATAAAAGATATCATGTTCATGCCAAATAATTTTTCCAAATATATGATCAACAAAATATATATTAACCAACTCTCGGACTCAACAAAGAAGAGAAAGGCATTGAATGGTAAGAGTTCCATAAGTTGAGACCATGGTGACAAAAAATCTCAATTTCCATCATGCAGGAAATGTGGAAGGAGACACCATGGAAAGTGTCTCAATGGAACAAATAAATGAATTATGTGTGGGAATTAATGAAATAATGTAAATAATTTCTGATGAAAAATGACGAGTACTATCGAAGAAAATAAAAGTAATCCCAAGAATCCATTTACAGCCATTTACTGTAAATGTAGAGGACATGGGAATTAACTGATTCAATTCCCTATTATATAGGATAACCACTTGTTCATTGAGGAACATATTTGTAAATAAATAGATGGTGAAATGTTTAAGACTATTAGTGCTCTTTGATGATGGGATTAATTTGGAAGACTTTTCTCTTGTATGTGTAACCCTGTAGTTTTCTTTGTGAAAATTTTATTTGACAAAGAATTAACTTTTCTTTTGGGGATATAGTTATAAAAAACCATTTGAGTTTATATGATCCTTGAATTTGAGGCAGTTACAGGTTATTAATTTTTGGGATGAAAATGTGTGTTATGAGATAAAATTTGTGGTTAAATTATGTTATGGTTATTTTGAGGAATTTTTCTCATTTTTGGAATGTTATAAAATAATGTTTTTTAAAAAGGAAAACACACATACTGTGTGACAACTGATCACGTCAGAAAAAACTATGGGAATAAAACCCACAACTAAAGTGTGACTGGGATGTATCGCATACCATTGAACTATGTGAAGTCTCTGGTTAGTGTGTATAATTATTTTTAGTGAAATGATTTTATTGATCAATAATAAGTTTATTTGGGATCTTATTCTTTAGAAAAGGGGTATCCTTAGTGTAGGAAAATGATTTGGTGATTAACTGATAAATGTTATTTTGGAAGACATTTTCTCTGTTGGGAACACTATATTCCTATGAAAAATAGAATAATATGGGATTTCATTTGAGGAATAATGGTAGATTTTAATCTATGTTTTTATTGTGGGTTTATAGAGAATTGGGTTATTTGTGGAATTTATTATCCTATAATAGTGAATATGTGATTAGGTAAATTACTTTTAAGTATTTGACTTTAAGAGTAGTGGATGTTATTTAGGCATACAATTTAATGTAGAATACAATGTAATCAAATTCTTCTGAGTTTTGGGTTTCAATCTTAGTTTGGATTATATTGAAAGATTTTAAGGACCATTTTTTATTGAATGGTAATTATTGACCTTTGAGTATTGTTGGTATGATTTTTGAAATTAATATTAGTATTTATTTCTCTAAAGGATTATCCTTTTTGGGGATCATCTGATCATGTACTATCCATTTTGGTTTTGGTTAATCTCTAAAGTCAATGGAAATATATAGTTTATCCTTTTTGGATTTTTTGATTCTCTATAAGTTGATTCTAGAGCTTCAGGTGTGATGAAGACATCATGAATACTTATTGTTTGGAGTGAAAGATGAGTTTATAGCAGAAATTAGTTAAAAGATGTAACTCTACTTATCAAGTATTTTCTTATCTCTTATTCTATGAAAAAATTAATTCTTAAACCTTAGGGAAAGGATCATAAAACCAAAAATGTGTTATCCTAATACCATATGTTATTCATCATAGATTTATGGATTTGAGGCCCTCAATTTTCCATTCACTTGTTTGTGATTGAAGAACTCAATCACCCCATATAAATATTTATGTTTTTCCTCCAATTATAATTTCCACAAATGTTCTCATATTCGAAATCCTAATTTTGTGGTGACTTTTTCATTTCCTTTTCCCTATTTTTAAGTCAAAATTTTATTAACACTATTTTTTATGTGGGTTTTCCACAAAGGAATTTTATATTCTATTAACCATTTATTTATGAATAAAAATTTCAAATTGTGAGGATGAAATTTATTAAAGGAGGGACGAATGTAACACCCCAAGCTTCCATGGTACGCTTCTCTTTGAAAAATGCAATAGCTTGCGATGTACACAACACTAAGTTCAAGCACACCACGACCTATCAAAATAGCTATTTAGAAAGTAGTTATGAATAGTAATAACCACATTTTGAATTTTATATATATCCCTTATAATTTTAACATTCATATTTTGTGTTTCATATACATAATATAAGGACAAATTCAATTTTTCAGATAAAATAAGTATTTTTTAAAAAATGTAGCTTTTTTACCTTTTAATGGATAACCCTTTCTAAACACAATATTTGGAATTTTTATATATTCAATAGGATGAAATGAAATTCTTCTTTATAAGAAAGACATAAAAAATTTATTTTGGATACATTTTTGGTGATTTTATGATAACATTCATATTTTGATGAATAATGAAAGATAATAAATTTTAATTGAAAACAACATTTTTATTAAAAATAATTTATAGAATTAAATTATGAATTTGAATGGTTTTGAAATATAATTAGATTTTATTTTTATCATTTAATCCAATTTTGGTCATTGGAAGTAATTTCACTTTTAAACCGGACATAAACAAATATCAATCTTTAGTAGTTTTTACTTCTCAAAAACCAACTTTCTGGTTTTGACAACAGGAATTAAAATTAAATTAATTAGTACAACTTATATTATTTTAATTTGGTAAAATAGTCATCATTTTTGGATTCAGAATATCAAAATTATCATAGGGTAAACTTTTGGTATTTTTCTGAAAACATTCAATTATTAATAACTAGTGAAAAATATTGCGTTATTGTTTAAAACTGACTTTTTATTTAAATAATTATTTATTTTATTTAAATTTATTTTAAGTAAAAGTAGATACATAATACCTGTATTAGTTCAATTTAATTCATTAGAGTCATTTTATAGTAAAATTAGATGTATAAAATTTTATTGAATATTTTAACGTCTTTTACCCACCTTCAAGGAACGTTAGAAAATTTGCATAAAAAGTAATTTTACCACTTCTGTAAATTGAATTTAAAAGATCCAAGATACATGGTTGACATCATTTTTTAAATTATGGTTTAATATGATGAAAATAATTTTTGGTGAATAGTAACTTTTGAATTTTATTTACCACGGTTAAAAGTAACATGGGTAATTAAAGGTAAAAATGATATTATAATTACCCTAACACATGTCATAATTCTATTGGATAAATTTATTTCGACCAAAATAAACCTTAGGGATAAAATATAATCCTTTTTGGTCCACATGGTTTATATTAGGACATTTATTATTATTTTATTTAAAGAAGAGTTAAAAGTATTAAATTCAAATTTTAATAACTAAAACATTTGTAATATAGGGTTATACATTAGATAATTCTGACTATAAATATTCATTAGAGAGATAAAAATATTTCCAACATCATGTAATTTTATTTATAATTTTTATACATTAAATAATTAAATTTATTGTTGACACAATGATGATGAAGTAATTACTTTATTAATGAATGATTAAAATAATTGATATTATAAATATTAAAATAAATGTAAATTGAGACTTTTGATGCATTAAAAATTTTTATAGGTTAATATTACATTTTGGGGTTGATTAAATTTATTTTTTTCGAAGGAAAAAATATTTTATGACTTTTACGAAAACCAAATACTAAATAATGTCAAAAATTAACATAAATGAGTTTTTAAAACAAATACTATATTATTAAATGATATAATAGTACTAAAAAATTAGGGATCAGCCAAAGGATTTATATAATAATATATATGTCATTAATTAACCACTTTGGGTTCTCTTGCTATTTTTTAGTATGTTTATTAACCATATAATATAAAAATAAAAGAAGACGTGGTAAATGTTAAACTATTTAATAATGAGAAAAATCTAAAAATATAGTTAATATGGAGACATAAACCTGTCTAAAACTTGTTGCTTTAGATTTTTTCCACCCAACCCCACCTTAGACATAAAATAAATCCTTTTGGAGACATTATAAACTGAATATTATTGTATAATAAAAAAATATTTCAAGGTTTTCATAAAGTGATTGTCACGTCTCTTATAAAAGGGTACTCCCCCTTATCTCAAAATCACACCTCCAATTCAATATGGATCAGACAAATCCTTTTCAAATATCCTACCAACTACCCTCACTTTAAATTAGAGTCCTTACATTGATCATAAATCCAACCTAAGGATCCCTTTTGATCAAATCAAAAGGAAGCACTCGAAGAAGAGGTAATTATTTCATCACCTCTTTCAATGTTCTTTTCTTCTTTCCCATCCTATTTCTTTGTTGCGTCCATATAAAAAATAAAAAATCTAGTACCTTCAGCATAATGGGATGTTATTATAAATATAGTACAACCATATTCATTATTCTATCGATCCAATGAATGACAAAGTCACCATACGTGCGTACGTACAGCTTACCATCTCCACATTGTGGTGTAGTTTGTTATTCAAAATATAATTATTTTTATGGGTATAATAATGTGTATAATTTATGTAAATTATAAATATAAAATTTTAATGATTCTGTATATATAAAATAAAATCCAATTACATACGATTTCACCATCAATATAAGGGTATGTCCGCTTGTGCGTACATACGAATTATCGTTTCCACGAATGCGATGAGATTCATTCCCCATCATAACCATTCAAGAATAAATATCATTTTATAATTAAAAATATGGTTTAAGAACATAATATCATTCTGGATATGAATCAAATTCATCCTATCCATAAAAAACATGACTTATGTAACAAAACATATAAAGAAAAATGAATCAGTTAACACCCAAAACAATGATACTATTGAAATATTATTAACAAAGCAATATTAAAAGATCATATATGATATCATATTTATTTATATGGTTCTTTTATAATTTAATATCAATTATTTCACTATTATATAGGAGGGTAAAGTACCCTCAACTAATTAAAAGTACAATGTATGGGGTTTTCATATCACTTTTATTCCCGTGAGATTCATAATATATTTCCCACTATTTCGTTTTGTGTGGTGTATATACTGCCCATGGTTGTATTCTTTGTGTAATTTATATTAATTTATGGGTATTTAAATTTTCATTTTATGATCCTTCTTTCATGGTTTGTATGTTTTATAAGTTACAAAATTAGTAAAATAATTTCTAATTTCAATTTCTACTCATTGTGTTTTACGCAAACTTCATTGATTATTTTACTCCAAGATTATGTGTGAAATCAATATTTATATATTTATGGAGAAATTTACACCCAATTTGTGTGTATATACTTTTTATACACATAATTACTACATTTATAAATTCTCAAGTCATCAATATGAACTTGATAAGAGTAATCTTAACTCAATTTCCATTCATTGAGTTAAACATCCAAGTCATTGGTGTTGTTTTTACAAGAATATGTGTGAATTTATTATGATATATTTACACTGAATATCCAATAATATTGAATGTATTTATATTTTCACACATAATTAGGTCATTGGTTTATCATTAACTTAAGTATATGATCTTTATAAGACATTTCATCTCAATTTACATTCCATTGATACTTATTTGTTGTTATGCACCAATTCAATTTTATATAGTGTATATAATGTACTTTGACATAGTATATCATTAATCTATTTATTCTCATGATATTATAATGTTTTTAATACCTCAATTATTTGTATACAAGCGTCTCTCTTTTGGTTAGGAACTCTAACTAAAATATCATATTAAATGTTTTAAATATTTATTCTTCTAAATCATTATCATCAATGTCCATGTATTAATTTTTTTAAGGATATATTTATATGGACATGAATGATTTAAAAAATTCCTTTTAAATTTTTCAATGTGGTATGGGACACATTTATACAAAAATCCATTTTTAACAGCTTCTTGATAAATAGTGATACTTTTAAATGTTATAAAAAAGGATATTTCTCTCAAATAGTTTTACTAATTATTTTCGTCTATGTCAATATCCTTCATTATTCCTAATTGAGGTGGATTTATTATAATACAATCTTCCAAATTGTATTGAATGATTTGTGTTTGACTATGGATGTGCTTTTTTATACCATTCATGGTTTATGGTTAAAATATTAACATTTCATATTCTAGTTTTAATACTAATTTTTTTGTTATATTTAAAAATTTTCATACGATGAATGCATTGGACTTAGTAAGTGACGGGTGGAGACCGCTATAGCTCCTTGATGCATCAGTAGGTCTAATGATACAAACAAGTGTCTTGGCACAAGGCCTTAACAAAATATTATTTTGTAGTCTTGGAATGAGGCCTTGAATATGTGGTTATGATGCCTGGTATTATAAATTTCATCATTATGAAATTATCTATTGATATTAAATGCAATTATTAAGCTTGTATAATATCCATGTGAATAAGTATATGGAATTATTTGTTTTATATTTTCAATATAATGCTAAAGTTTATGTTTAAAAGTCTTGTGTTTTAGTTTTATACATTTCCTTACATGTTAATGCTTATTTATAAAAGTTTCTAGTATATCTTTATTCTTAATGAGAATCTAAGGTCACCCCTTTCAATTTTTTATTTTTACAAGGGTGTGAAGATGTATATCATGATTAACTAGCAGGAATAGGATAAGGGATATGAGTGTGTTCAAAGAGGACATAATTTTGTTTTTCTTTATTTCATGATGTAATGTAAAACTTATATATGTATCTAGTACTTTCAAAGATACTAAACTCATCATTATTTTGGGACATGACCTCTCGGGATCATCTCAATGATATTTAATAAATCACTAACTCTGGAAAACTATGGTCGGGGCGTTACAAGGCATCCATTTCTAATGATTGGAAGTAGTGTTGCATCTGATTCTTCCATTGTTAGAAATTAATAATGTTGAAGATCAGAATTCTTTTTTGATTGACTACCTCCATTTTTTCTACTAAGAGAGAACCACTAACTTTTAACCATTCCCTCTAATACCAATTTTTAGTTACACTTGGTCAAATACCCTGAGAGGTGGGAGAATCGGGGTATGATAGATTAAAACTTATGCCCTTTTTTATCTTGTTTCATTGTTAAAAAAACACTTATCTCATTCTCCAATAGTAATATATGAAGATAAATGAAATCAAGCGCATGACATGTGAATTTATACATGGTTCACCATCACTGGGCTTTGTCCAATGACCATACAACCAGTGATGTGCCATTGTAACAAATTCACTAAGGCTTCCTACAAATAATGATTACAGGGTTCAGGATAGATCTTATATGCCCTGGCTCACTGCCTTTACAAGGTTTAGGGTCTTCTCACTTCATAGCCAAGGGTCACTCCCTATGCCTCTTTCTCTGGATCACTACTAGTGGAAAGGGTAATCGTCTTCCTCTTCTTATGATCACTTCTCTTGGAACAGAATCCACTCACAGTTTATGGAATTTTAGGTCACACATAGTTTATGGACTTGTATGTCCCATAAATTTCATGAATTCCTACATCATCAACTATAAGCAGATCCTCTATTGAATTTCCTTTTCACCTGTAGATGAATTCCACCATCTTGGGTACTGTTAGATACGAAAAAATACATTAACAAACTAATTTGAAGCTTTCTCAAGATTCCTTGAGTGTTCTGCAAGCCACATGCTCCTATCGCATACTATATAGTGGGTTTTCTACATGGTCCGCTTCCTCAGCATACTATTGCCTATTCTGTGAACCACCTATTTTCACATACTACCTTCATGTTCTAACTATATGAACTAACTTTGTGTACTGTGTCTGCATACCACGTCCACATACCATCTCTGATATAGCAAATCACTCTTTTTCCTTAAACGGTTCTATGTTTTTAGACTTCCTTCACTTCTGTGTACTGAATCTCCCCTCTTAATTCAACATTCCTCTTTTGTGGATGTTCTTCCTTTTCATCCTATAATTCCCCGCAAAAACCATCGACATAAATCATTCTGTGTGAACCACTTCCCTTTATGTAATCCTCCTTGTGAACTACTTTCTAACTTCAATGAATTCTATTAGAAAAGAGTTGTTCTCTAATTATATTCACTCTCTCTTACTAATCGGTGGAATCAACACTCTTTATGTAGGAAAAAATATACAAAAATATCCATTAATCCATGATTTACCAAAACATTGATTTAGTAAAGCCTCCACCGCATACTGGTCTTTCTTCCACAAACTGCAACCCTTTCACGTACCATTTTTTCAACATGGCCCATGTACTAACTTTTCTCCTACAGGTCCCCATTATCTTCTTCCATCACATAAACCATCACGCCTTCCACATATTTCATTACCTTCACCACAAATTGTCATCGTGAACTATTTTCGGTTCCACAAACCGCTCCCGCATACCATTCCCACTGACAAGTACGCTGTTGCGAACCATTCACGGATATGGTACACAATCCATGTTCCGAGATATGTGGTTATCTTATTTTACCGATTTGTTTTGTCAATATTCACACCGTTCAGTCTTATGAATAAAACCTTACTTTTCCAAACACAAATTTTTGATTTTGAGGCCCAAAAATTTGACAAACACTGGGAAATAGTGCCACAATAAAAACTTGTGTTCTAAAAACACCATCCATACTCATTCACGATCATCTATCTTTTTCAAAAAACACTATCACACCCAAAACATACCAAGAGGACACCTTAAGGGATTTTTTCCCAACACTATCCCCTTTGCGATTATTGACAACTCTTCTCAAAAAAATTCTTCTCATTTTGATATCTCATTAATGTTTCTTCCAACTTCTTCCAACATTCACTTCCGGTGAGTAAGATAGAGATCAAGTATTTACTCAACACGTATTATAATCCCACATGAGCCATTCTTGTCATGAGAAACAAGAGTGTGTTGAAAATTTTATCAATGAGTCACTAAATTCCATTCCAACAAAAATATTCTTCTTTCCTCACAAACCTCAACTATTGTGATATATATCCTTTGATCAATCACATCTATCATCATCATATTAAATACTAACCCTATATCAATGCTCCTCCAAATAGCTTCAACTCAACTTCAAACCACCCTATCTTGCTGCTCCTCCTAACGTCTTCTCCCCGTCTCCTGAACAATAAATTTTTCATTTCAACCACAATTTCACCCCCTTGAATAATCAAACTTTCTCCCCCTTTATCAATGAAAAAAAGGGAACTTTAAGGTTGTCTAAAACAAGGTAAAGAACACATATCATCACATTAGGGAAATAAACATCAGACCTCAAGTAGAGGTGGATCTCATATCCACACTTTTTCACGTGTGGGGAATCGACTGGACTCCTAGATCCAGTCAATTATTTTTAAATTTTTATTTGGGTAAGGCCTTCATAAGAATATCTGGAACATGTTATTCTTCTTGCACATACTCCAACATAACAAGCCCTTGCTCCACCTTTCCCTTGATAAAATGATATTTTATTTCAATGTGCATTGACCTTGAGTGGTGGACATGATTTTTTTCAAATATTTATAGTACATGAATTATCAAAATGAATTTTGATCAGAGATTTCCCTATAACTCCAATATCATCAAACTGCTATTTCATCCACAATAATTGTGTGTGAGCTAGAGTTGTTGAAATATACTCAGCTTCTTCAATGCTTAATGAAATTCAGTCATGTTTCTTTCTAAACCAAGAAAGAAACAATCCACTAAGATAGAAAGAATGTCCAGATGTTGATTTCCTGTCAACTGCTAAACCGGCTCAATTTTCTTCTGTATATCCCAAAATCTCTTGCAGACATTGTCCATTGTACATCAAACTAAAATACACATTTCCTTTGATATACTGAAGTATTCCTTTCACTGCAAGAATGCATCATTCTTTGGGATTGTTTTTATATCACATCGCTTAATATGTGTTAAAAACAATATCAGGTCATGTTGCTGTCAGATATAGTAAAATTCTAATAATTTACCATTATTCTATGATATTAACTATCTTTCCATCTTCATCCTTTGATAATTTCATCCAGGTAGCTACTAGATTTATAATCTCCTTGGAATTTTCCATTTCAAATCTCCTAAGAACCTCCTTGGCATATTTAAATTGAAAAATAAAAGTGTCATTCCTTCCTTCTGTCACCTATAAACTAAGTAAAAACATCACCTCAACAATCAATGACATTTTGAACTCACTTTTCATGAATTAAGAAAACTTTCTACATTTTTCTTCATCTGATCCACCAAATATTATTTCATTGACATAAACCACCACCATCATCCTTTAATTATTATAATTATTGAAATATATATTATAATAAAATCCACTATGCTAAAATCCAATCTTCTTCAAATATTGATCATGTCTCGAATACCATGATCTCGGTGCTTATTTCAACCCTTATAGTGCCTTATTCAACTAAAAAACTTTTTTCTCCTCATTATGAATGAAAAAACCATATAGTTTATTAATATAGAATTCTTTTTATAGAACTCCATTTAGAAATTTCGACATGACATCCATCTGGAAAACCTTGAACATTATTTTAACTACTCTGGCCATGAATAATTTAATTGTCTCTAGCCTTGAAAAAAGTTAAAATGTCTCATAAACATCAATATCATCTATCTAGGAGTACCAATTGCATACAAGTTGTGATTTTTTTCAAATCACAACACCATCTTCATTCATTTTTTTGTGAAATACCCATTTCATTCTGATGAAATTAATTCCTGTTGGTCTCGAAAAAACCTCCCATGTTTGATTCTTTTCAATTTGGTCAAGATCTCCATTCGTATCATAAAGCAAGTTCTCATCTCCACCTACTTCATTAAAAAAATTTGGCTCCACCTGTGATAAGTATGATGATTGTTAAAGAGTCTTCATTCTCCTTGTCTGCACTGGTGCTGTTTGATCACCAATTATGTTTCGCCTATTAATTTCTCTAATGACCCAAACTTTGGAATAGTATTTGTTTCCTGATTTTTTTTTGTTATTTTACACTCAAAAAACTATATCCTTTAATTAATTAAGTGAGTATAATTAAAATGAGACTGTTGGGTTTCGACTGTTATATGACCATTAGTCAATGTGACCGTTGGTCAATATGGTCGTTGAAAACTAAACTCTTAATGTTATGATTATTGTATATAAATACAATTGATCGTGATTAATTAATACATAAAGAAGAGTCACTGGACTCATCCAGTAGACTCAGACCATACGAAGCCCATCTATCTAAGATTTTGAAGGAGGTAGCATCACTTGGCTTTGCTCTAGACAAAGCCCATGTTGAACTCCAACATCTTAAGCTAGAATGGAATCACTTATGGGATAAGTTCAAGATAATAAAAATCACTACTTGAGAAATGTTGTCTGAGCTGCCCCAAGATTCTATCACCATAGCACACCTTACAATTAGGTCATATGAATGTGTTATAAGGGGCTATGTAATGAGGCCTTAATTACTTTTTGTAATCCTTTTGTATAAATAAAATTTTTATTTCTTATTATGGTAAAATTTTGTGGATTTAAAATATCAAGATAAATGTAGGAGGAATTTAATGAAGTACCATTTTATTGGTAAATTTTGGAAAAAAGGGTATTTAAAATATTTTTGAATACATTAAATAATTAATAATGTGATATGATTTTCAAAAAATGGTCTTCTACAGTTGTGATCAGTAAGAAATTTAGAGTATAATAAGATCAACATATTTTTTAGTGAATAGAAAAGTATGAATAGTAATATTAACCTTATGAATAGTAATGTGACCAATGGAATAGTAACCTCACTTTAGAATTTATAAATATAATTTAGGCATCTTGAAATGTATTGTGACATAATAGAATTAGTAAATAACTCTTTCAAAAATTATTAGTTAAGTATTTGTTTTTTTTCGGGTAAATAGCATTTTTAATTAAAAATTAAATATCTCATAATTAGAAAATTATTTTCATAAAGTGGAGTTAATTTTTGATTTCAGAGAATCGATATTATGTTAGGGTTAATTAATGATATTTTTATAAAAAAAATTCAGTGAATAGTGAAAATACAGTTTTGAGTTTTGGTGTCTTTAATGACATCATTAATGATGTAACAATGATGTAATAATTCGGGTAAACTTGTTAATATTAATATATGTTATGAGGTTTCACAAGTGGCCAATACCATGGGAAAATACCATGGTCAAGCCCATGGTTTTTCAAATACCACTAATGAGGTGTCCTTTGGAAATTAATAAAATATTCCCTCACTTTTTCTATATATACAACCAAATTTCTTTATAACCTTCATTCCAAATTCCTCCTCAATTATGATATGGTCTTTTTACCTCCCAAGGAGTCCTCCCAAGGTTCCCTCAATCCCCCCAAGGTCCCAAACTTTGATATTTTGAAGTTAATCTTCATGGTAAGGGAACCTTTCACCTTTCACTTTTAATTCATGACTTCCTTTATGTTATGTCTTCTAGTTTCCATATTATTATGTTGGGGTTTGTTATTATATTTCCTTATTTCTATCCATTTTATGAATAAATTATGAGATACCCTTTCCACTCTCATCATCTTATTTTTCTTAATTTTAATCGACACCATTAGGCTGCCGAATATTTCGTAAAAGAAATCGAATCTTCTCTTTTCTTTCAAGCTTCCTTTTCATGTGGTATGTCATTCAAATATCCATAACATGATCTTATTTATTTTTTATTCTATACCCATACTGTATTATGATTTATTTATGAGTGGGTGACCATTGTTCCCTCTCTTATAATATTTTCTAAAACCATGTTGTAAAGCGGTTGTGCTGCAAACTTTTCATCTCAAAATATCTCTCTCTCTTTCTCAAGAAATACTAATATTTTAATAATATGAATTATGAATCTAATTTTGTTTCTATGGGTATTAAAAAATAAAATAAATGATATATTTTATTTTTTAATTGAAATACATGAATCCCTCATTCCTTTTTAAGGGGTTATAAAAATACATAACGATCATGTTTTTAAGCACTTTTAAAACGTCACGATTTTGAAGTGAAACCCATTTCATTTAAGCTATATGGGTTATTTATGAAATGTATATTAATTTTATATGTGGATTACATGGAAATAAATACATCTTAAGGGTTCTCCATGATATCTCTCCAATTAATTAGGTAAATAATTTAATCTCTAGAGATGACAAGTTTCACGATACTTTGATGAATAACCCTAGTAATTTTTATGACACCATGGGGATGAACCTTGGTGATATATTCATGAATGTATAAATGAAATTTTTTAGCCCCATATTAAATTTATGATTCATGTTATCTTTATTATTATATGCCTCTTCTTCCATTTCTAATGTCTTTATGCTTTTCATCACGTTCTTATTGATATCATAGGTAAACTAATTCCCATTCTTTCCATACTGGGCCTTTTTGCTCTGCCTTTCCTTTGATGTATGTCTCTAAGTTATAAGATGTAGTTATTTTAATTTGGGTGCTCGAAAGATGAAGCCTTAAAAGTTTATTAGAATAATGTTTAATGTTTTAATGTATATTGTTCCTAATTTCCAAGTCACAAGACTTTAAAGATCCTCAGTTGTAAAATGCAATGAAAAGTTATGTAATAAAAAGTTCGGATGCCATAAATGGTATCAAAAAATAGTTTAGTTATTTTTGGAAATTTGGCGATGAAAACATTAGGAAGAACCCTATATAAAATTTTAAATATTGGAAAACTTCCTGTTATTTTTTGTGAAATATTATGTAAGTGGTTTCTGAAAAAATAAATACTTTTCTTGATATGAACAAGTGGATGTGGCTCTAGAACTTATGTACCTAAGAGTAAAAACTCCAACAAGGAGTTTCAGGCTTGGCCTAGGGTATCCTGCTACATGAAAATGGGCCATGTTGAACTCCTAGTTTGACACTCCTATGTGATATTCTTGGTTAATAACGTGTTTTTTATGAATCATTATGAAGGATTTATAGAGAACAGTAATTTTTTAAGAATGAAGTTTTAAGACATAAAATAATTTATAGTTACAATATTCATAAATTAAATAAGTTTATAAATAAGGTTTTATTATTTTAGAAAATGGATGGAAATATGAGGATCCTTGCAAATGGTTACCAAAATGGACTATGCGCTGACGACCCTCTTATGGAAACTGGAATGGATAACATTAATGAGAATGATGAACCAACTGACCCAAGTTATGGGAAATAACTTGAATCAATCTAAGAGACTGATCTCACCGAAAATGGAACAACATTATTTTGAGTCCTTTACGTGTCAAAAACTTCCAACCTTCATTGGATATACTATACCATTAATTTCTTTACAATGGATCATCTCTATTGAGAATATCTTTTCTGTGCTCCTTTGTTCGGAACAAGAGAAGGTTTCCCTGGCTGTTTACCATTTAGAGGGAGAATTTGATAATTGGTGGGATCTGATTAAAAAAATTGAGTCCAAGAGATGAGGTTGAATATATGGAGTTTGAAGAGTTTAGAGGGATCTTCTTCAATAATTATTTCCCTCGTTCAATGAGAACAAAACTAAAGAAGTAATTTATCGAGCTAAAGTAGAAGGAGAATGAATCTGTTGGAAGCTATGAGATGAATATAATAATACTTTATCGTTACTTCTCAATATTTTTCATGGATCATAATGGGAAGGTTGATAGATTATTTGGTGGACTAAGACCTCATCTACGGAAGAATCTAGCCAACCAAGACTATGATATCTTTGAGGATATCGTGTGGAGTGCTATGAAAGTCAAACTTGAGTTTGGTGAGATGCAGTGGTCTCATAAATACAATGAAAATAAGTGATCAATGGAACCCAGCTTAGGGAGGGCCTTTGATAATGGAAGAGGATTAAAGCAAGTGAAACCTCCCATATGTAATAAATGTGGGAAGAAGCATCAAGGGAACTGCCAGTTCAGGAGTTAGAAGTTCAACATGTTTGGAAGAGATTTCCATATTGTCTAGAATTTTCATCATGAAGTGAAGACTCAAATTCGCAAAACTAACAAAAAGGATAAGATGGTGTGGGACCTACCTGATGTCCAATTCTATAAGTGTTTAAAACATGGGCACTTTTCCAATCACTGTCCAAATCCAAGGGCAGTGGAGGGGAATCATCACCAGCCTCATAAAAGGACAAGGGATCAAGGTCGTGCATTTTCTATCACTACGGCTGAAGTTGAAGTTCCAAATGATGTGGTGGAAGGTACTCTTGTTGTTTTATCAAAGCTATAAATTAATTTGTTTGATTCTGTTCCTACGAATTCCTTTATTTCCTCCATGTTTGCAATGAATTTAGAATCAACCCATGAAATTCTAAAAGCATATTTATCAATCAAGAATCCTGGTGGGATTATCCAAGCATCGTCAGTGTTTAGAAACTCTAGTATTTACTTTTGTGAGAACAATCTTATCACAAATCTAGTAGTTATTCCCATGTTGTAATTCAACATTATACTAGGGATGTACTGGCTCTTAAAGTGTAATGATAAATTCAAATGTAGAAGAAAGGAAATATCAGTAGTCTTGAATTGAAAACCTACTGTTATATTCCAAGGAAAGATATCTCAACATAATCTATGTCTATAAGAACCTCATATATCCTTTTTTATAGAGTTGGTTGGTGAAGAAGAAGAAGGAAATGAGAGTTTAAGGATAGAAAATTTACCCACCGTCTAAGAATACATTGATTTATTTCCTGAGGAGTTACACGAACCACCCACAGAATGAGAGGTAGAGTTCTCCCTTGAACTCATACCAGGATATCATCTAATTTCAAAGACACCACATAGGATGGAAAATGTGGAACTAGAGGAATTAAAGAAACAACTCCAATATCTTTTGGAAAATGGTTTTATCATACCGGGTGTGTATTTTGGAGAGCACCGGTTATCTTTGGGTAAAAAAAGAATTGACTAATGTGGTTATGCATTGATTATAGAGAACTGAATGGAATCATGGTGAAGAACAAATACCCTCTTCCAAGAATTGATGACTTATTTGACCAACTTTGTGGGGCTCAATTCTTCTCTAAAATTGATCTTTCTTCTATTTATCACTAATTGAGAGTGATGAAAGAATATATTCCAAAAACTTCCTTTCGATCAAGATATGGGTATTATGAGTTTGTTGTTATCCCTTTGGACTAACTAATGAACTTGATATTTTATGTATTTTTTGAATAGATCCTTTTAAGGACTACCTTAACAATATTGTGGTAGTTTTTATTGATGATATTATGATATATTTCAAAAGTCGTGTTGAGCATGAAGATCATAAAAGGGTTATTTTGAAAATTCTATGGAAATAGAGGTTTTTTGGAAAGTTCAAAAAATGTGAATTTTGGTTAAAACAAGTTACTTTCTTGGGGAACATTGTAACCAATGACGGAATCACAGTTGACACTGCAAAGACAAAGGTTTTAGAGAATTGGCCTTAGCCTACAACAATAACTATGAATCGTAGTTTACTTGGATTAACGGGATATTATAGGAGGTTTGTGAAATAAATTTCATGAAATTATAATCCATTATCCAAGTTATCTTGAAAGGGGTCAAGTTCGTATGGAAAAAGGATTGTGAGGAAAGTCTCCAAGAGACGAATAGCATATTGGTTACTGAACCCATGTTAACTCTGTCCCCAATTGGATAAAGATTAATTATTTTTAGTGATGCATCTCTGAAATGGATTAGGAGAGTCCTCATGAAAAATGACAAAGTCATTGCTTATGCATCTTGACAGTTGAAGACTCATAAGAAAAACAATCCTACGTGTGATCTGGAACAGACTGCATTCGTTTTTTCCCTAAAGATATGGAGGCACTATATTTATGGGGAGAACTGTGATATATACACATACCATCAATGATTGAAGTATATTTTCACAAAAAAAAAAGAATTAAACATGGGTCAAAGAATATGTTTGGAACTTCTTGAAGATTATGATTGTTCTACTCATTGTCATCCTGTAACATCAAATGAAGTCACTGATGCATTATGTAGGAAAGACACAGTTGTTCATTCCATGATGAGGATTCCAAAAGATCCTATGATCAATGACCTAGTAAAGCTGGACATGGGAATTATAAAGTATGGCACATCATCAACCCTCTCCCAAATGATTTCTCAACAATCATTACTAGAGAAGATCAAGATATCTCATAAATAAGATCCTTTATTACAAAAGATGTTTATGGTAGTAAAGGATGGGAAGTTTCTTGAGTTAAATATTTATCAAGAAGGTGTACTAAAATTTCATACAAAACTATGTGTTCAATATATTCTAGAAATAAAGAAGTATCTGATGGATAATGATCATATCTCTACATTCTCTATACATCATGGAAGTAAAAAAGTGTATAAAGACCTTCGTGAACATTATTGGTGGCGTAATATAAAAAGGGATATTGCTAAGTACACTTCAATGTGGATGGTATGTTAGCAAGTGAAGGTAGAGAGACAGTATCTGAAATGGGTATTGCAACCACTACCCATACCAGCATGAAAGTGAGACAATATCACAGTGGACTTTATCACTGGTCTCCTGATAACTTCTAAAGGAAACAATGTGATATGGGTTATTGTGAATTGTCTCACCAAGACTGCCCATTTTATCTCTATTCGAGAATATTTATCTCTTGATCAACCTTCAAGGATTTATGTGAAGGAAGTGGTAAGGCTGCATGGAGTTCCACTTTCCATCATATCTAATCATGATCCTTGGTTCACATAAAAATTCTGGAGAAGTCTGAAACATGATCTGAGCACCGAATTGAATTTCAGTGCGGCCTATCTCCCCCAAATTGATGAACAACATGAAAGTACCATTCAAACACTCGAGGAAATGTTGATATCATGCTTAATGGAATTTAATGGTGGATGGGATCAACATCTCCCACTATTTGAGTTCTCTTACAATAACTGATTCTACTTGAGTATTCAAATGGCACCCTATGAAGCAATATATGGGAAGGGATGTAGAACTCCTACTTGTTGAGATGAATCTGGTGAGATAATTCTTCTTGGGCCTGATCTTGTGCAAGAGATGATAGAAAAGGTTCATGCCATCCAGAAACACATTATGGCTGCTTATAGTCAGCAAAAGAGTTGTGCCCACAACCATAAAAGGACTTGGATTTTGATGTTGGTGACTAATTCTTTCTTTGAATTTCACCTTGGAATAGAGGCATGTGGTTTGGGATGAAGTGGAATATCATCCCTGGGTACATTTTCCCCTATGAAATCCTTGATCGGGTAGGAGTAGTGGCCTATCAGCTTTCACTTTCTCCAAATCTAGAACAAGTTCATGATGTCTTCCATGTATCTCTCTTGAGGAAGTATATACCCAACCCTTCACATGTACTAAATCCAGAGGTGGTATAATTGGAACATGACCTCTCTTATGAGGAGCATTCAGTGGAGATCTTTGATCGTAGAGACAAGGTTCTACGCAACAAACTACCCACCTTGTTAAGGTGTTGTGGAGGAACAACAAATGTGAAGAATCCATGTGGGAACCAGAGGAGCCTATGAGGTTGATGTACCCACATATTTTTTTCAGAGAGGTACGAGTTGAATTTTCGAGGATGAAATTTCTTAAGGGTTGAATAATGTAACAACTTGAACTTTTGAATAATATTTTTTTCCTGAATTTGTGTGTTATTTTATACTCAACAAAACTATATCCATTATTTAATGAAGGGGGTATAATTAAAATGAGAACATTGGGATTTGACTATTATATGAATGTTGATCAATATGACCATTGAAAACTATAATCATAACATAATGAGTATTGATTATAAATACAAGTGATCATTGTCAATTAATATAGAAACAATATTCAATGGCCTCATCAAGTAGACTCGGACCATAAAAATCCCATCTGTCGGAATTTGGGAAGGAGGTAGCATCACTGGGCTTTTCTTTTGACCAAGCCCAAGCCGAACTCCAACACATTAATCTTGAATGGAATCTATTACGGGAGAAGTTCAAGCTAATAGAAATCACCACTCGAGAAATGTTGTCTGAGCCGCCCCAATATTCTATCACCATAGCACACAATACGTTTAGGACCTATGCAAGTGTTATAAGGGGCTATGTAATGTGGCCTTAGTTACTTTTTGTAATCTTTTTTTATAAATAAAATTGTTATTTCTTATTATAGTAAAACGTTTGAATTTTTAATATTAAGATAAATATAGGATATATTTGTAGAAGTTCCATATTATTGGTAAATTTTGGAAAAAAGGTATTTTAATTTTTTTTATACTTTAAATAATTAAAAATGTGAAATGATTTTCAAAAAATGGTCTTCTACTATTGTGATCATCAAGAAATTCAGAGTCTAATAACATCAACATAATTTTTAGAGAATTGTAATATATGAATAGTAATATTACCCTTATGAATAGTAATAAAACCAATGGAATAGTAATCTCACTTAATAAAGTATAAATATAATTTAGGCATCTTGAATGGAAATGTGATATAATATCATAAGTAAATAACTTTTTAGAAATTATTAGTTAAGTATTAGTATTTTTTGGGTAAATAGTGTTTTTACTTAAAGATTAAATATCTCATGATTATAAAATTATTTTCATAAAATGGAGTTCATTTTTGAATTTAGAGCATCAATATTAGGTTAGGGTGAATTTATGAAATTTTTATAAATTGTTTTGTTTTTCTGTGAATAGTTAAAATATAGTTTTGAGTTTCGGTGTGTTTATTGACATCATTAATGATGTAACAATGACATTATAAATCCGGTATACTTTTTAATCATAATATATGGTATAAGGAGGCCCAATTGGCCAATACCATAGAAAAATACCATGGTAAAGCCCATGGTTTGGAAATTACCACTAATGAGGTGTCCCTTACAAATTAATAAAATATTCGTTCACTTTTGCAATAAATACCGACCAATTCCTTCATTCCTTTCATTCAAAATTTCGCATCAATTAAAATCTGGTATTTTTACCTCCCACAGAGTCCTACCAAGGTTCCCTCAATCCCCCCAAGGTCCCAACCTTTGAGGTTTTGATGTTACTCTTCAAGGTAAGGGAACTTTTCACCCTTCTCTTTTAAGACATGAATTCCATTATGTTATGTCTTCTAGTTTCCATTTTATTATGTTGGGGTATGTTCTTATATATCCTAATTAATTTAAATTTTATGTTCAAATGATGAGATACCCTATCCACTCTCATCAACTTATTTTTCTGATTTTAATGGATGAAGTTAGGCTACCGAATTTTTCGTAAAAGAAATCTCATCTTCTCTTTTCATTCAAGATTACTTTTCATGTGGTATGTCATTAAAATATCCATACCCTGATATTATTTATTTTTTATTATTTACCCATAATATATTAGGAGTTATTTATTAGTGGGTGACCCTTTTCCCCTCTCTTTTCTATATTTCCTAAAATCATGTGGTATAGTCATTTTGCTGCAGAATTTTCGTCTCAAAATATCTCTCTCTTTTTTATCAATAAATCATCTTATTTTATATATGTGAATTCCGAAACCAATATCGTTTCTATGGGTATTCATAAATACAAAAAAAAAATATATATTATTCTGGAATTGTCATACATGAAATCCCAATTCCTTTTCCATGGGTTATAAAAGACATAACGATCATGTTTTTTAGTACTTTTAAAACGTCATGATTTTGAAGTGAAACCCATTTATTTTACCCTCTATGGGTTATTAATGAAATGTATGATAATTATATATGTGGATCACAGGGAAATAATTACATATTAAGGGTTCACTCTGATATCACTCCAATGCATTGGGTAAAGAATTTAATCACTAGAGATGACAAGTTTCACAATACCTTGGTGAATAAACCCTAGTAATATTTTTGAGACATTAGGGATGAAATTTTGTGATATGTTCATGAATTTAAAAAATAAATTTTGTATCCAAATATTCAATTTATGATTCATGTTCATTTTATTTTGATATATCTCTTCTTCCATTTCTCATGTCTTTATGCTTTTCATCATGTTTTTATTGATATCACAAATAAACTGATTCTCTTACTTTCCTTATTGGGACTTCTGCTCACACTTTCCTTTGATGTATATCTCCAAGTTATGAGATGAAATAATTGTACTTAGGATAAACTTGTTATAATTACTTAAAAGTGTATTAGAAGAATTTTAAATGTTTTCATGTATATGGTTCATGATTTCTAAAACACTAGATATTGAAGATCCTATATTTGTAAAATGTGATGAAAAGTTATGTAATATAATGGAGGGAAGCCATAATTTAAGCTCTTCTTTCTGGTCTCTGGGTCGAAAATGGTTTATTCTCATCATCTGAATCTTCTTCTAAGTCAACCTCTGGAGTTTAAGTATCTACTAACCTACTCATCTCTTCATCACTATCCTCCTGAGTCTGATCATGTATTTACTAATGATTAAAATAAATCTCCACTATGGTCACATCATGAATTTCAACTATATTTCATACTCTCTTATTTAATCATTTATATTCTTTGATTTTTTTAGTATCCAGGAAATATTCCATCATCCCCACGATATTCAAACATCTCATGTTTATTCTTTATTGTGAATGAAACATTTACTTCTGAAGACTCGAAAGTACTTTAATGATGACTTATTTCTATATCATAACATGTATGGAATATTATCCTCTTTTGGAAAAATTAAATATCTATTTGAAGTGTAGACTACAATCATCACTGCTTCTTTCCAAAATTTCCCTAGAAGGATTTCTCAATGTGAATTGTTTTGGCCATGTTATTGAAAATCCAATTTCTTCTATCAACTACTCCTTTTAGTTTTGGAGTTCTTACCGCTAAAAATTGATTCTTTATCCCATGTTTCTAGATATAATCCTCCACTTGGCTATTTGTGAACTTTGTTCCATTATCTTTTCGAATCGTCTTGATTTTCTGACCAAGCATCTTTTTTCACTCTCGTCGATATCTTGTAATGTAACTGAACACTTTATATTTGTGGGTGATGATTGAAACCCATGAACTTTTGATATAATCCTCAATGAAAAGAACATAATATCTCCCCCCATCAATATCCCTTGGATAAATTGTCCCACACACATTGATATGCACAATCTCGATCAATATTGTTGACTTTGATTCTTTGGCTTATATGACTTTCAAATGATCTTCCCTTATTGGCTGGCATCACACATATGGTTATAATCATGTGATAACATAGGGATATTTTGAGAAATATCATATTTCACTAGATATTCCAATGATGTTTGGATTGTGTGGCCAAGACACTTACACCACAACTTGTTTTCTTCTTCCTTGGAAAAAAGGCACAAATATCCTTCTCCACTCACATGGTAGGGATTTAATTTTGTATGCTTTCCCTGTAATACAATAGTACCATATTTTTTCCTGATAACACATAATTTCTTGGAAAAGCTTATGGCATGTCCTGAGTGACACAATTTACTTATGATTAATAATTTCTGAGTAAGAAATTCAACAACCAATACCTCATGAATGGCACAAAGGCCTTATTTTTAAATGATTTTTGATAAACTCCCTTTCAAGGGATGAGGGGGAAACCTTACAATGCTTGTAGGCTTAGAGATTACATTTCCTGTAAGGTTTTGAGACATTACATGACCCGTTGGTCTTACGGAAATCATACAGACTATGACTAATTGAAACCACCCCTCCCAAGCATCTGCATCGTGATTATCTCTCCACCTTTGCATGGCTGTTTGGATAACTATCATCTGTACATCTCATGTATCTTCCCCCAAACATTTATTTCTCAGAGAAAATGATTTTTAACCCTTCATCATTACCATCCAAGTCCCTTTTTTATTTTATAAAATAAACCACTTTCTAGGTGAGTGGGAACCTTACCAAACACCTCCCTCTTAAACCAGTATTAAAAATCTTACAACATCATGAAAATACACATTCAAAATTGAAAATTCAAAATCAAAACATTCATAACAAACCGCGGGAAAAACCAGCTACCTAAAAACCCAAAACAAGATATGCCATGTCACCATCACCAACCTTATCAACTCATCACCATCACAACCTTCACATAGATGCATCATCATCACTACCAACTAGTCACCTTCATCATAATTGTACTCATAACCGTAACCTTCGATGTTATTTCCCCATCACTATAGCTGAATTATTGTCCTATTGCCGCCAACCATTCCAAACAATGATGTAAACATCACCGAGAGAGAACAAAAATGTATTAGAAATAACCGAAGAAAAACCAACACCATCACTGATTGAGAAAACCAAAAACCAAGGATACACAAACACCAAAATAACAAACCTGAACAAATCAAACCTCAAAAAAGTCCTCCTCAAATAGCTTCACTAATGCGACCATAATCACCAACCCCAACCCACAGAACCATCTGCACACTCTAGTCATAATCCCCTGAAACCCTTCAACGCCATGAGATGAATTCATGAAACTCCTATTTAAATAAAATGTTCCAAAAAACAGATCCATCAAAGAATCTGGATTGAGAAAGAACTTGGACAGATGTCATCATATCATTGCTTCGCCTTCTCCACTTTCAACCCAGTTTTCTTCAACATATTCCTTTGTATTGTTGATAAGAAATATCTTTCCATGTGTCGGAATCCTCCACACCTAAAATAGTGACAATCCAATGATTACCTATAAAATTGAGTTCTATATGAATGCCTCAGTTGTTCATTTTCCCTTTAGTACCTATTTTATATGGATCAAATATTTTGTGCATGTCCCATTGTAAGAACCCAGTTCTTATTCTTGAGGTATGGGTTTCTTCTTTTCTTTTTTCCTTATGTTTTTTTGATAAAATAAGGAAAATGGAGAAAATCCCAAATTTTGTGGGTACACACCGTGTACTTTTCTACATGCCGTGTACTTTGTCCGTCTGGGATGAGTACATAGGGTGTGTAGCCCTGTCGACAATGAAAGGTGTAAAAACCGACTAAACGCCGTATAGTGGGTATTTACACGCCGTGTACTCAGTCGATAGGTGAATAGTAAGCTAGTGGGAGTAGCTGCCAGCTGAGCGACATTACATGCCATGTATTTGGAAATACACGTCGTGTACTCATGTCAATAGATGAACAGTTCGGCGGTGGAAAAAGTAGCCTCCAAAGGAACAGTTAAATGAGAAAAGTACACGCCGTTTAATTGAGAGTACATGTCGTGTAGTTTGTTTTTTTCGCTTAAAATGGGTATTAGCCTCCTCTGTTCAGACAGGAAGCTTAGAACATTGGAGGAGCTCAGGAGGATGGTCAGAGCTTCAGAGATTAGCTGATCGCGCACAAGGAATCTGTTTCCACTTCTACTGATCACGTTGGAACCGCACTGGTGAGTTCTCCCTTATCCTTGCGCTGTTCTTACCAATTATTCCTCTAAGTGATGTTATTTTCATTTGAACGAGAATTATTTTATCCCAGATCTACATCGTTCTTGGATGATTCAGGAGGCATCATTCACGTATACCAATCAAAGACGATCGAGGTAGGTGGTATGGTGTTGAAATTCCAACTGATGTGTGTTTTGTGTACCACTGTGATATGCGCCCATGTTGGGGGTGTATTATGGCTGAGGCCTTGCGTAATTAAATACCTAGAATTTCATAGGTAGTTTAATGAATATGTGTAACTATTTTTTGGGATCACGGGTTGGATACAAGACCACCCTGGGGGTGTGTTCCTCTGTTTAGTCGTTTGGCCAGGTTACCTGAGGGTATACCATAAAATTTAGCATGGTTTAAATTTCCTTGTGAGGAATTTTATATAATTGCATGCTTATCTGTTGGGATCGGCCTAGTTACTTGCACCTAAGGGCAGTGTTCTATTTATCCTGAGGGTCTTGTTCTATTTATCCTGAGGGTAATGTTCTTATAAGGACCCAGCCTTAAAACCTTACTTAATCTTGAATTAAATGAATAATTCACATAGAGGATCTTTTCAGGTTTAGAGTTTTAGAGAATTAGGACATAACTATTACGTATTAAAATATTAAAAAGTAGACACTTCTAATATGATTCCATAAAATAAAAACTCTTAAAAAGAAACATGTCTAGTTCCATGTTTTAGATATCATGTCTTTCCTTGATCCCATCCTTGACCCTATTCCACATTATGTCCTATGAGAAAAATTTCAAAAAAAAACTTGGGATGAGCATAAAAATCTCAGTAAGGGATACACAAAGAAGGAAAACTGTTTGTTTTTCAAAACAACAAGTAAACCACGAATACTTTATCAAAGTAATACTTTTCACCTTTATGAAGTAGAAAATACACATCACTAAATAAAAGATCATTACTTTCCCTTTTGTAACCAAAAGATTACCATAAAACCCATTTAAAGAACACATAAAATATATAGGTAACTTGGGACATAAACATACTAAAGTGGAATAACCATACAGCCGACTTCCACACATATCACTAAATGGAATAGCTATACGGCCGACTTCCATACCCAATGCATTGGAGGTTATAACATAACCACCTGTCCTGGTATTCATGGCACCACCCGTCATATGGTTTATCACGCAACCACCTGTCAAATGTCCAAGTACCATTAAAAAATCATAATACAAAAAACAAATATAATGGAAAGAAAACATTTCCACATTTCAATCACAATATATCAGTTAACTATATTAATATAACAAATCCATTATCAAAACCATTTTCAAAACCATTTAAAACATTTAATAAAGATATTTTTGAATCAAAGTGTCCCATACCACTTTGAAGCTTTCAACATTTTAAACCATTAATATCCATATAAATAAATACTTAAAACCATTTTGAAAACCTGGATATTAATGAGAAATATTTATAACAATAAATCATTAAAACATTTAAAACGATATTTTAGTTAAAGAGTTTTTTTTAACAAAATGAGAGACACTTGAATACAAATAATTGAGAAATAACATTTAATAAGAACCTTATAATATCATGAGAATAAAGGGATTAATGATATAATTTTCCAAAGGACAGTATATACACCATATAAGAGTGAATTGGTGCATAACAACAATGAAGTCTCAATAGAAATGTAAAATGAGATGAAATCCCTTATAAAGAAGGTGTCCTTAAATTAAGGATAAATCAATCTCCTAATTATGTGTGAAAAATATAAATACACTGAATATAAGTGGATATTAAGTGTAAAAAAACAGAGTTCATTCACACATATTCATACTATTACATATTCAATAACTACAAGTTGAACCCAAAGAAATCGAAATTTGGTTAAGAAGTTCCCTTGTAAAATTTTGACATCCTAACGGCGTCACTTTAAAATTCAGAAAATGAGTTTGATGATAAAAAAATGGTATCTCATCACTTGGAAATAAATTTTACATAAATAATAATATATAAGAAAATATCCCTACATAATAAGATGTAAATTAAAAGACATAACAAAATAAGTCTTTTAAAAAGAGGAGGGTGAAAGGTTCCCTTACCGATTTGGGTAACCTTTGAAATGTACACCCCATGAAAGAAGGACTATACAACATTGATGTAAATACTCATAAATGAAAGAACATTACACAAAGATTATAACAATGGGAAGTACATATACCACTCAAAAGAAATGGTGGCAAATGTATCATAAATCTCACGGAAATAAAAGTGAGATGAGAAACCCCTTACGAAAACTCGGCAGCCTAACGGCGCCACTTAAAACTTCCAAAAATGGATTTATGAGATCAAATAGGGTCTCTAATAATATGAACATAAAATTTACAGAATGAGAAATATAAAATAACATCCCCAAACATAATAAATATGAGCTTAAAAGAAATGACATAAAAGAGAGTACTTAAAAAGAGGTTGGATCCCTTACCTCAAGTCTGACTTGTCTTGTTCGTTTCTTTATATTCCTGAATAATAAAATTTGGTCAATTTATAATTTCTTAAGGACATCCTTTAAATATTATTATTCAGTTCATATCACATATTATAATGTTATAATAATTAGTTAATTATGCGAGTTCATATCAGCTGTTTTTGTCGATGTTTGGTACATGAGTCAAAAATGAACTTGTTTGAAAATGATTTTCCATGTAGTTATAAGTAAATCATCTCAAGAATAGTATTAATGATTTAAATATAATATATATCCATTAAATATTTATTTTATACTATTCCATAACATTTGGAGATAAAAAGAAATGAAATGCACCGTTCATGGAGACGGTAGGCCGTACGTATGAATGAACGCTGCTTTCATTTCTTTGTCATATTAAAGGAATTAAAAATAAATGAGAGATATATATATTATAATTAACGTATAATATATATGTTATATAGGTCACATATTTTCATTAATTTAATCCTTTATACATTCCATGTATTGCATGAACAAGTCACATCACTTGAGGGGCGGTAGTCCACACTTCCTCGCATGAAATTATCGCATTTGCACAACATGAAAATCATAAAGGTATGTTTTAAATATAAAATACAGAAGCATATAGGAAACATAAATACCATATATATCATATATAAAATACAGTGACATCATAATGGCCACCATGAAATATAGCATCCCGCCATTTTATAACATAAACTTTCATTTCATTACACGGAACTGAGGATCGTTAAGGTTTAGTGTCTTGGAAACAAGGATCATAATACATAAAAAAAACATAAAACATTCTTCTTAAACACTTGAAAGGCTTCTCCTTTAGTTCATCCTATGTTCATTATGCATCTCATAACCTGGGGACATACATCAAATGAAAGGGTGAGCAGAAGGCCCAGTAAGGGAAACAAGAAAAACATTTTACAAGTGAACCTGAGATACTTCAATAAGGACATGAAAAGAACTTTAAGGCATGAGAAAGAAATCATGAGATACATCATAATAAAAATAATCATTTTTCATAACTTGAAGATGTGGCTACAACATTTAATATTGACGATCGTTTCGTTTCACCAAGGTCCATCCCCAAGGTGTCGTTAAAAATTACCAAGGTTATTCACCAAGGCGTCGTTAAAATGGTCATCTCTAGAGATTAAGTCTTTACCCAATGCATTGGAGCGCTATTAGGGCGCACCCTTAAATTTGTCTTTATTTTCATGTGATACACATATATCATCATCAAAAATTTCATAAATAACCCATATAGCATAAAATAAATGGGTTTCATTTCATAATCATAACGTTTTAAAAACTGCTTTAAAGACATGATCTTTACGTTACTTTAAACCCACGGAAAGGGAAAGCGGGTATCATGTATGTAAATCCCAGAATTTAAAATAGAACATTTATATATATATGTGAGTACCCCTTTAGAAAATAGGAGCTTTGAGTATTCACTTTATAACATAAAATAATTTTGAGAAAAGAGAGGCATTTTGAGACGAAAATTCTGCAGCATAACGGCTATGTTACAAGGTTTTAGAAACTTTTAAAAGAGAGGGAACATGGGTTGAACAATCATAATTGACCCATAAAACGGTAGAGGGACAGAATAAGAAGGATATATGTACATGGGGATGAAATTTCAAGGACATACCAATTGAAATGAAAAACATGGAAGGAAGACAAAAATTTGATTTCTCTTATGAAAATTCGGCAGCCTAACGGCGTCAATTAAACTTCAACAAAAATGAATTGGACAAATAAAATAGGGTCTCTCATCATATGATCATAAGAGATCAGTATGATAGATATAGAGATCATACCCCAACATAATAAAAAGGAACTTGAAAGATTTGACATGAAAATCGAACTTGAAAAATGAGAAGGGTGAAAGAATCACTTAAACATTCGGCAGCCTAACGGCGTCACTTAAACTTTCATAAAACGAAATGATGAGAGTAAGAGGGGATCTCTCATCATATAAACATGGAAGGGGCAGTAAGAGGAATATAAAATAACATCCTCTCACATAATAACATGGAGCATAAAAGGAATGACATAAAAGAGATTACACGAAAAGAAAGAGAGGGGTCGGATCCCTTACCTTAAAACGTGACTCTTGAAACTCAAAGGATTGGACCTTGAGGGCTTGGGGGCACCTTGGGAGGACTCTTTGGAAGGTAAGAAGACCAGAACTTCTTTGGGGAAGAGTTGGGAGTGAAAACCAAGGGAGGAAAGGGTGGGTATTTATAGGGAAAGTGAGGGGACAAAGCATTAATGGCCAAAGGACACCTCACATGTGCTTTTCTCAAACCCATGGGCTCTCCCTTGGCATTTATCATGGAGTTAGGCCACATGGGGCCCCCAAAACAATAATTCATCACCCTTGGCCGGCCAACCCTCAAAATATCTCATGACATCATCATGACATCATTATGATGTCATTAAACATACCGAAACCCTAAAACGGTATTTTTACTATTCACTGAAAATTCAACTTTCTCAGAATAATCCCAAAATTTCACCTTAACCAAATATCAATGCTCTGATTTCAAAAATGGAATCCATTTTATAAAAATATTTTTCTAAATATTTTTAATTTAATTTTTAAATAAAAACACTATTCATCGAAAATTCATTTTTTCCAGAAAAATTCCCAAAAATTACCTTAACATAATATCGATGCTCTGAGTTCAAAAATAAAGTCATTTTTATAAAAATAATTTTCTAATTATTTTTAATTAAATTTTTAATTAAAAAACACTATTCATCCGAGAAAGCTAATACTTGATTAATAATTTATGAAACCGTTATTTACCCATTTTATTGAATCACATTACTTAACCAAGGTGTCTAAATTATATTAAAACTTTCTTTAAGTGAAAATTACTAATCCATTTGGTCACATTACTAATCCTAAGCGTAAAATCACTATTCATAATTTACTATTCATCAAAAATTAAGTTGATCTTATTAGACTCCAAATTCCTTAATGAACACTTTTTTAGAAGACCATTTTTTGAAAATCATTACACATCATTAGTTATTTAGGGTTTACATAAATATTTCAAAATATCCCTTTTTCAAAATTCATCAATAAAATACATTCTAAAATTATCTAGGCATTTGAAATTTCACAAACATCACTAAAGGAAGAAATCTCAATTTATTCACCCGAGAGGATTACACAAGGAAACTAGGGTCTCATCACATAGCCCCTTATAACACTGGCATAAGACCTAAGTGTAAGGTGTGATATGGTGAGAGAATCTGAGGGAGGCTTAGATAACATTGCCCTAGTAGCAATCTCCACTAACTTGAACTTCTCCTGCAAGCGTTTTCGTTCAAGCTTGACACGCTGGAGCTCGGCTTGGGCTTGGTCCAAAGCGAAGCCCACAGATGCTACCTCCTTCCCAAGCTCTGATAAGTGGGCTTCGTAAGGGTTGAGTCTACTGGATGAAGCCATTGACTCCTCTTTCTGCATTAACCATTAACATCTTATTAAATCAATAAGAGTAAGTTAATATACTACTCAAAAAGATTGGGTCGTTACATTCTTCCCCCCTTAAGAAATTTCGTCCCCGAAATTTACACTTGAGGCCTAGTCGAAAAGGTGAGGGTACTTTTGCTTCATTGTTTCCTCAGGCTCCCAAGTCGCCTCTTCATATTTATGATTCCTCCACAAAACTTTCACAAGGTGGGTAGTCTTGTTTCGTAGGACCTTGTCTCTACGGTCTAAGATCTCCACTGGCTGCTCTTCATAAGAGAGGTCATGTTCAAGTTGTACCACCTTTGGGTTCAGTACATGCGAAGGGTCGGGTATGTACTTCCTCAAGAGAGATACATGGAAGACATCATGAACTTGAGCTAGGTTCAGTGGAAGTGCTAGACGATAGGCCACTGCTCCTATGCGATCAAGGATTTCATAGGGGCCAATGTACCTAGGGCTGAGCTTCCCTTTCTTCCCAAACCGCATGACTCTCTTCCATGGAGAGATTCGAAGGAAGACTTTGTCACCCACCCCAAACTCCAAGTCTCTTCGACGATTGTCAGCATAGCTCTTCTGCCGACTCTGAGCAGCCCTTATGTGTTGTTGGATGGCATGAACCTGTTCTGTCATCTCTTGCACGAGATCAGGCCCAAGAAGCTTCCTCTCACCAGTTTCATCCCAACAAGTAGGAGTTCTACACCGCTTTCCATATAGAGCTTCATAGGGTGCCATCTGAATACTCGAATGGAAGCTGTTGTTATAGGAGTACTCCACTAATGGGAGGTGTTGATCCCATCCACCTTTAAATTCCATTGAGCATAATCTCAACATGTCTTCGAGTGTCTGAATAGTCCTTTCAGATTGGCCATCAGTTTGAGGATGATAGGCCGTACTAAAATTCAATTCAGTATTCAGAGCATGCTGTAGACTTCTCCAGAATTTTGATGTGAATCTTGGGTCACGATCAGATACGATGGATAGTGGTACCCCATGCAGCCTTACCACTTCCTTCACATATATCTTGGCAAGCTGATCCAGAGAGAAATCTTCCCGAATAGAGATAAAATGGGCTGTCTTGGTGAGACGGTCCACAATAACCCATATCGCATTGTTTCCTTTGTATGTTCTTGGGAGACCAGTTACAAAGTCCATGGTGATATTATCCCACTTCCATACTGGTATGGGTAGCGGTTGTAATACCCCCTTAGGAAGTTGTCTTTCTGCCTTTACTTGCTGACACACCAGGCACCTTGTAGTGTAATCGGCAATCTCCCTCTTCATGTTATCCCACCAATAATGATCACGAAGGTCTCTATACATCTTAGTGCTTCCTGGATGTATAGAGAAAGTAGAGCTATGAGATTCATCCATCAGTTCTTTCTTTATCTCTGGAATAGATGGAACACATAGTCTTGTACGAAATTTCAATACACCTTCTTGATCAATATTGAAATCAGGGAACTTCCCATCCTTTACAGCCTCGAACTTCTCCTGCAGCAAAGGATCTTATTTTTGAGCCTTCTTGATCTTCTCTAGTAATGAAGGTTGAGAAATCATTTGGGATAGGGTTGATGATGTCCCTTTCCTTATAATTCCCATGTCCAGTTTTACTAGATCTTTAATCAAGGGATCTCCCAGGATCCTCATTGTTGCCAGAACAACAGGATCTTTCCTGCTTAACGCATCCGCAACTTTGTTTGCTCTTCCAGGGTGATAATGAATTGAACAATCATAGTCTTTAATAAGCTCCAACCATCTCCTTTGTCTCATGTTCAATTCTTTCTGAGTGAAAATATACTTTAGACTTTGGTGGTCAGTGTATATATCACATTTCTCCCCATAAAGATAGTGCCTCCATATCTTTAGAGCAAAAACAACTGCCGCCAGCTCTAGATCATGCGTAGGATAATTCTGCTCATGAATCTTCAACTGTCGAGATGCATAAGCAATTACTTTGTCATTTTGCATGAGGACGCACCCAAGCCCTTTCAGAGATGCATCGCTACAAATAACGAATCCTTCTCCGATAGAGGGTAGTGTTAACACCGGTGCAGTAACCAATCTCTTCTTCAGCTCTTGGAAACTTTCCTCGCATTCCTTTGTCCAGATGAACTTAACCCCTTTTCGAGTCAACTTAGTTAGTGGATTAGAAAGCCGTGAAAAGTTTTTCACAAACCTCCTATAATATCCCGCTAAGCCAAGGAAACTACGAATCTCAGTTACTGTTGTGGGTTGAGGTCAATCCTCCACAACCATTGTCTTTGCAGGGTCAACCGAGATTCCTTCATTGGTTACGATGTGCCCCAAGAAAGCCACTTGTTGTAACCAAAACTCACACTTTCTGAACTTCCCAAAGAGCCTCTCCTTCTGTAGAGTTTTCAAAACAACCCTCAGATGATCTTCATGCTCCTCACGACTTTTTGAATATATCAAAATATCATCAATAAAAACTACCACAAAGTTATCAAGGTAGTCCTTAAAGACTCTATTCATCAAATCCATGAAAATAGCAGGAGCATTAGTCAAGCCGAAGGGCATAACAGTAAACTCATAATGCCCATATCTTGATCGGAAGGAAGTCTTTGGAATATCTTCCTTCTTCACCCTCAGTTGATGATAACCAGATCGAAGGTCAATCTTAGAGAAGAATTGAGCCCCACGAAGTTGGTCAAATAAATCATCAATTCTTGGTAGAGGGTATCTGTTCTTCACTGTGATCCTGTTCAGTTCTCTATAATCAATGCATAGCCGCATTGATCCATCCTTCTTCTTCACAAAGAGAACTGGTGCTCCCCAAGGAGACACACTCGGTCGGATAAACCCCTTCTCCAACAAGTCTTGGAGTTGTTTCTTTAACTCTTATAGCTCCACATTTTCCATTCTATACGGAGTCTTTGATATCGGTTGAGACCCAGGTACGAGTTCAATGGAGAACTCTACCTCTCTTTCTGGGGGAGGTCCAGGTAACTCCTCAGGAAATACATCCATGTATTCCTGAACAATCGGAACATCTTCAATTTGTATGCTCCCTTTCCCTTCTTCCTCATCACCGATTAACTCCATAAAGAAAGCTATAGGAGGTTCTTCTAGATAGGGATCAGTTCGGGATATCTCTCCACGGAAGATAACTGTAGGTCGTTCATTCAAGACTACTGAGATTTCCTTACTTTTGCATTTGATCTTAGCATTATACATTGAGAGCCAGTCCATCCCTAGTATAACGTCGAATTCCATCATGGGAATGACTACTAGATTTGCGATAAGATTGTGCTCACCAAAGTAAACACTAGAGTCTCTAAACACTGTTGATGCATGGATAACCCCACTTGGAGTATTGACTGACAACTCTACCTCAAGCAATTCAGGGATTGATTCTATATTCTTTGCAAACTTGGAAGAAATAAAGGAATGCGTAGAACCAGAATCAAATAAAGCACTTGCTAGTTTTGAGAGGACAACAAGAGTACCTGCTACCACATCGTTCGGGACTTCAACTTCAGCTGTTGTGATAGCGAAAGCACGACCTTGCTCTCTTGGCCTCTGCTGAGGTTGGTGGTGATTCCCCTCCACCGCCCTCGGATTGGGACATTGGTTAGCAAAGTGCCCAAGCTGTCCACACTTGAAGCATGTGACTTCGGGTAGGGCCAGAACCATCTTTCCTCTGTCGTTAGTGTTGGGAAGCTGAGGCTTCACCTCACTATGACAATTCCGAGCAATATGACCTCCTCTTCCACACTTGTAGCACTTGCCACTTCCGTTCAAGCAGTTCCCCAGATGATTTTTCCCACATTTATTGCATGTGGTAAGTTGCATTTGCTTTCCACCTCTTCCCTGATCAAAAGACTTCCCTAAACTGGGCTCCAACGATCTCTTCTTTTCATTTGGCTTATGAGACCACTGTGTCTCACCAAACTCCAGCACGACTTTCATAGAACTTAGAACTATTTCTTCATAGCTATCATAGTCCCTGTTGGCTAGATTCTTCCGTAGATGAGTTCGTAGTCCGCCAAAGAATCTATCAACCTTCCCATTAGGGTCCATGACAAAGCTTGAGGTATAACGGGAAAGCCTTGTGAAGTTCATCTCGTAGCTTCCGACAGATTCGTTCTCCTTCTGCTTCAGCTCGAGAAACTCTTTCTCCATTTTCGTTCTCATGGAACGAGGGAAATACTTGTTAAAGAAAATCCCTAGAAATTCTTCCCATTCCATAGCTTCCATCTCTCCTCGTGGCTTCGTGTTTTTGATCAGTGACCACCACTGATCAGCTTCTCCCTCTAGGCGGTAAACAGCAAGGGTGACTTTTTCTTGTTCCAAACAATGAAGTACAGAGAAGATCTTTTCAATGGAGCTTATCCATTGTTCCGCAACCAATGGGTCAGTAGATCCACTGAATGTTGGCGGTCGTTGACGCATGAAGGACTCAACAGAGTGTTGTTCCCTTCGTGGTGAGGTCGGCCTCTCAGCTTGATTCAAGTTATTACTCATAACTTGAGTCAGTTGGTTCATCATTCGCATGAATGTTTCCATTCCGGCTTCCATCGGAGGGCCGTCAGCACATGGTTCATTGCGGTCACCATCGGCACGGTTCCTCCTATTGCCCGCCATTTTCTAAAAGAATAAAACCTTAGTAAGAAACTTATTTCATTTATGAATCTTTTAACTAAGACTTAATGCTTAGACAATTACACTTTTCTATAATTCCTTCATAATGATTCATAGAAAGCTTGTGATTAACCAAACATATCCCCCGGGAGTGTCGTAACCAAGAGTGCAGCAAGGCCCGTTATCGTGCACCAGTTCCCGTTCGAGTCTAGCTCAAAGCGGTGTTTTCGGGTTTTACCCCTATGTACATCTGTGCCAGAGCCGCCTCTACCTGCTCGTATCCAGACAGGGATGTATTTGTTTGATAAACCACTTACTCAATACTTACCAAAATACCAGGAAGTTTTCCTATATTTAAACTTTTCTATAGGGTTCTTCCTAAAGTTTTTATATCCTAATTTCCACAAATAACTAAACCATCCTTTGATACCAACTATAGCATCCCGCCATTTTATAACATAAACTTTCATTTCATTACACGGAACTGAGGATCGTTAAGGTTTAGTGTCTTGGAAACAAGGATCATAATACATAAAAAAAACATAAAACATTCTTCTTAAACACTTGAAAGGCTTCTCCTTTAGTTCATCCTATGTTCATTATGCATCTCATAACCTGGGGACATACATCAAAAGAAAGGGTGAGCAGAAGGCCCAGTAAGGGAAACAAGAAAAACATTTTACAAGTGAACCTGAGATACTTCAATAAGGACATGAAAAGAACTTTAAGGCATGAGAAAGAAATCATGAGATAAATCATAATAAAAATAATCATTTTTCATAACTTGAAGATGTGGCTACAACATTTAATATTGACAATCCTTTCATTTCACCAAGGTTCATCCCCAAGGTGTCGTTAAAAATTACCAATGTTATTCACCAAGGCGTCGTTAAAATGGTCATCTCTAGAGATTAAGTCTTTACCCAATGCATTGGAGCGCTATCAGGGTGCACCCTTAAATTTGTCTTTATTTTCATGTGAGCCACATATATCATCATCAAACATTTCATAAATAACCCATATAGCATAAAATAAATGGGTTTCATTTCATAATCATAACGTTTTAAAAACTGCTTTAAAGACATGATCTTTACGTTACTTTAAACCCACGGAAAGGGAAAGCGGGTATCATGTATGTAAATCCCAGAATTTAAAATAGAACATTTTTATATATATGTGAATACCCCTTTAGAAAATAGGAGCTTTGAGTATTCACTTTATAACATAAAATAATTTTGAGAAAAGAGAGGCATTTTGAGACGAAAATTCTGCAGCATAACGACTATGTTACAAGGTTTTAGAAACTTTGAAAAGAGAGGGAACATGGGTTGAACAATCATAATTGACCCATAAAAAGGTATAGGGACAGAATAAGAAGGATATATGGACATGGTGATGCAATTTCAAGGACATACCAATTGAAATGAAAAACATGGAAGGAAGACAAAAATTTGATTTCTCTTATGAAAATTCGGCAGCCTAACGGCGTCAATTAAACTTCAACAAAAATGAATTGGAAAAATAAAATAGGGTCTCTCATCATATGATCATAATAGATCAGTATGATAGATATAGAGATCATACCCCAACATAATAAAAAGGAACTTGAAAGATTTGACATGAAAATCGAACTTGAAAAATGAGAAGGGTGAAAGAATCACTTAAACATTCGGCAGCCTAACAGCGTCACTTAAACTTTCATAAAACGAAATGATGAGAGTAAGAGGGGATCTCTCATCATATAAACATGGAAGGGGCAGTAAGAGGAATATAAAATAACATCCTCTCACATAATAACATGGAGCATAAAAGGAATGACATAAAAGATATTACACGAAAAGAAAGAGAGGGGTCGGATCCCTTACCTTAAAACGTGACTCTTGAAACTCAAAGGATTGGACCTTGAGGGCTTGGGGGCACCTTGGGAGGACTCTTTGGAAGGTAAGAAGACCAGAACTTCGTTGGGGAAGAGTTGGGAGTGAAAACCAAGGGAGGAAAGGGTGGGTATTTATAGGGAAAGTGAGGGGACAAAGCATTAATGGCCAAAGGACACCTCACATGTGCTTTTCTCAAACCCATGGGCTCTCCCTTGGCATTTATCATGGAGTTAGGCCACATGGGGCCCCCAAAACAATAATTCATCACCCTTGGCCGGACAAACCTCAAAAGATCTCATGACATCATCATGACATCATTATGATGTCATTAAACATACTGAAACCCTAAAACGGTATTTTTACTATTCACTGAAAATTCAACTTTCTCAGAATAATCCCAAAATTTCACCTTAACCAAATATCAATGCTCTGATTTCAAAAATGAAATCCATTTTATAAAAATATTTTTCTAAATATTTTTAATTTAATTTTTAAATAAAAACACTATTCATCGAAAATTCATTTTTTTCAGAAAAATCCCCAAAAATTACCTTAACATAATATCGATGCTCTGAGTTCAAAAATAAAGTCATTTTTATAAAAATAATTTTCTAATTATTTTTAATTAAATTTTTAATTAAAAAACACTATTCATCCGAGAAAGCTAATACTTGATTAGTAATTTATGAAACCGTTATTTACCCATTTTATTGAATCACATTACTTAACCAAGGTGTCTAAATTATATTAAAACATTCTTTAAGTGAAAATTACTAATCCATTTGGTCACATTACTAATCCTAAGCGTAAAATCACTATTCATAATTTACTATTCATCAAAAATTAAGTTGATCTTATTAGACTCCAAATTCTTTAATGAACACTTTTGTAGAAGACCATTTTTTGAAAATCATTACACATCATTAGTTATTTAGGGTTTACATAAATATTTCAAAATATCCCTTTTTCAAAATTCATCAATAAAATACATTCTAAAATTATCTAGGCATTTGAAATTTCACAAACATCACTAAAGGAAGAAATCTCAATTTATTCACCCGAGAGGATTACACAAGGAAACTAGGGTCTCATCACATAGCCCCTTATAACACTGGCATAAGACCTAAGTGTAAGGTGTGATATGGTGAGAGAATCTGAGGGAGGCTCAGATAACATTGCCCTAGTAGCAATCTCCACTAACTTGAACTTCTCCTGCAAGCGTTTTCGTTCAAGCTTGACACGCTGGAGCTCGGCTTAGGCTTGGTCCAAAGCGAAGCCCACAGATGCTACCTCCTTCCCAAGCTCTGATAAGTGGGCTTCGTAAGGGTTGAGTCTACTGGATGAAGCCATCGACTCCTCTTTCTGCATTAACCATTAACATCTTATTAAATCAATAAGAGTAAGTTAATATACTACTCAAAAAGATTGGGTCGTTACATGAAAGGTGTTAAGAGAATATTGAACAATCATCGTTTCATGAGGCAGTAACTCGCCATCCACAGAAACAGTATGTTCTTTAATCATTAGACGGAGTTGTGTGTAAGTGTAGATCGAATATTTCTCATAAAAACATCCTACTATATTGAGGATACTGGTGTTTTTACAAAATAAAGGAATAAAAATAGTTTAGGGGGTTGGAGAAGAAAAATAAAACAAATGAACATAAGATAAGACAATACCTTTAAATCGGGTAACTCCACTTGGATCGAGGAAAAAGGGTTTCTTGAAGAGATTCCTGTAAAGGGAAGGATTCTAGGATGAGAAGATAGATGTGTAGAGATAAAATGAGCAGAGATTGGTAGATCCAATGGATTGACAGGTGTGGGTAAGGTGGTAGAGGTGAGGGCCTTTTATAAGAGGGGGGAGGGGCACTCTTGGAAAGACTTGAAAGGTTACTTTATTATTAAATGATTTTCGGATATTAAAGGTCCCAAAATTATATATTTATAGGATAAGGTGGTAAGGGTTCTAAATATACCCATAAAATAGGTTTTTGACAAGTGTAAGTCTTAGATTTTACCTTATCTTATCATTTTATTTAAATCGTTCATTAATGAGGTAATCGCTACATCATTGTGGTGTCATAAATAAATTAATTTATTTAATGTCTAAAAATTATAAAAAAATACTATGATGTAGGAAATATTTTTATCTTTCCAATGAATATTTAGAGTCAAAGATATGACTTGTATAACCCCATGTAAAAATTGTTATAGTAAAACAATACATGTTTGTGACATTTTTATTTTAACTTTAAATAAAAAGTTATTATTGTCATTTTCTTACCCAAGTGGCTCCATGGGGTCCCCAAGTTGCCCCATGGATTGTCTTGGTCGTCCATGATTCATCCAATAAGGGTAGGACATGTGTCAAGGTCATTTCATGTTATTGTAACATTATCTTTACCTTAAATTACACTAATTACCTTTAATCGCGATTAATAAGTCTTAAAAGTTACTATTCAAAAAAAATTATTTTCATCCAATTGAACCACATTTTACATCCTATTGACAACCATGTATGTCGGATTTTTTAAATTAAAATCACAGAGGTGGTAAATTTTCATTTAAACAAAAAATCAGTTTTTTAACTACCACTTAGTGGTTTCACTATTCATCAAAAATTGAAGTTTTTCAGAAAAATACCAAATATTTTCCCTAAGATATATTTGATATTCTGAATTCAAAAATGATGTCTATTTGACAAAATTAAAAACATATAAGTTTCATTAATCAATTTAATAATTAATTCTCGTTTTCAAAACAAATAGCGTGTTTTTAAGAAAAAAATATATCAAAAGATTAACACTAGTTTAAGTCCAATTTCAAAGTGAAATTAATTCCAATGAACACCATTGGATTAAATGGTAAAAATATATTCTAACTACACTTTAAACCCAATTAAAAATATAATCTATCCATATAAATAAATCATATTAAAAAAATGTTTTAAATTAAAATACAACATTTTCACTAAAAATGATCTTTATTGGAAAAATAAAAAAAAATTACACAAAGTAAATTTTGATGTCTAGATTCTAAAGAAGGATTTTATTTGGTCCAATATAACATATGAAATTGTCAAAAAGTGGATTTAAAAATGGTTCTCCATCAAAAGGCGGTTAATGGACCTTTTAAATAATTTTAGAATATTTATGCTTAAAATTGAATTTATTTGCATTTTAATCCTCTAACATTTATTGTAAAAAAGTAAAAATATTTGACAAACATATATAATCATTTTTTAGTTAGTTATTTTCATTCTCTCCATTACAACGTCTAGGCATTAACAACCATTTAAAATAATATTATTTTTTTATTAGAGTGCAACGTAAGATTTCAAAGAAACTCGTTGTTGTGTATTGGGTACGTCATCGATCATAGAGTTCTCTTAAATTAATATTAATATTTAATTCAAAAATATTAATAAATATGAAAAATTAATATTCTTTATTTACCTGGGATGTTATAGTTCTATTTAGCCTGAGGGAAGTGTTCTATTTAGCCTGAGGGCAGTGTTCTATTTAGCCTGAGGGTAGTGATCTATTTAGCCTCAGGGCAGTGTTCTATTATCCTTAAGGAAGTGTTCTATTTAACCTGAGGGAAATTATCTATTTATCCTGAGGGAAGTATTCTATTTAGCCTAAGGGAAATTTTCTATTTTGCCCGAGGGAAACACTTCTTATGCCTGAGGGTAGTGACTTCTATGACTGAGGGAAATATCTCATATGCCTGAGGGAAAGGTTATGATTGGCCTGAAGGCTTGGTACTAATGAGCACAAAATGTTATTAAATATAATGGTTAAATTAATATTAAAATGAAAATATTACTGGTAAAGTTAGTTACTTTGAGTACTAATTCGTTTAATGTATTTACTATTGCACACTGTTGTTGCACATTTTCACTGACAGTTGGGCACGACCCTTTGGTGGGTTCCTACTGGGATTTATTTCTCACACCCTGTTTGGAGTCATGTCTTTGGCTCCAAACAGATTACATTTCTGCAGGTATGTATAAGGTCAAGGGTCCCTATACAGGTACTCGATTGTAGCAGAGGAGTAGGAGAGCATGGGACCGAGTTTGGGCTTGCGATGCTACTACGTTTTCTTTACTATGCTTTGTTTTTTTGTTGAACCTTGTAATTTGAGTTTTATTTTATTGTATTGTATTGTATTTTAGTGTATCCTATTCTGGTTGTTTTCATAGAATAATGACATGCTGCATCTTGATATATATTTGTGACTGCTGGTTCTCTTTCATTTTAGTTGTATAATGTCTACTACTTCTGTTGTTGCCTATTATTTATCTTTTATGATGCACTACACTTTGACAAATGAGGGAATAGTTTCCCCACTAACAGACATGGGCCCTCGCTACTAGTCTGCAGCCTCTGGCGTTTGGGGAAATGCACTTGAGGTCATGTGACCAACCAGGATAGGGGCACCTGTTGAGTGGCACCCGGATCCGGGACGTTACAAAGTGGTATCAGAGGAGTTCTTTTCTTTGACTAACTATTTGGAGCCTTAGTCAGGGATAGGATGGACTAGGTATTTGGTAATAAGTTATGCCCAGGAGTAGCTAACCTGTGTACAGGGAAAATCCAATTTACCTCATATTTCAATTTTCACTGATTTTGCAATTTTACAGTTGATTTTATTTTCACCGTTGGGTGACGCACTTGTGGTGTGCTGTTAATATTTTTATAATGTGTTCTCTTTAGTCGCAACATGATGAGATGAGGGTATTCCATCTCATGCATCATTTAGGAACATTCTAGAAATCACATGTCATGTATTCTTCCATGCCATGTAGGTGCATTATAAATTTCATGTTGTTCTGACAGTTGTTGTGCTAGAAACACATGATGTTGTGATAGATGTTGTGTAAGAAACGCATGTTGTTGTGATATATTCTCTGAGAAATACCTGCTATTTGATAGGGTAATTTTGTGTGAGGCCTTGATAGAATGAATGCCAAACTTTCGTTATTGAGGAGTATGGGCCCTCATTGGCCGGAATTTGGTGGATCATTGGTTGTTTACCTTATTTATAACACAGATGAGCTGCCAAGATTTGATTCTCAAGGAGTATGGGCCCTCACAAATAGAAATTTGGTACTTAGGTGTTGTTTCAGTGTTTTTATGGGTTTCGGAAAAGTTTCAGAGGCTTACTTTCCAGAAAACCCAGGATACACGTCGTTTAGTTCTATAATTACACGTCATTTAAACTTCTGTTCAGGAAGAAAAAGAAATTTTTTAAAGTACACATCATTCACCCTCAGTACACGCCATTTAATCTCTTTTCATGTCATAAACCATGTGGGTGGGGACACAGGGTAGGGAATGACTTGGGGGAAACACGTTGTCTACCAGTTGTACACGCCGTGTAGTTTAGATCCGGGGTCTTCCCGTGTAACTAACAACACAGATGGTGAAACCTTAAGACATACACGTCGTGTTCACCTTAAACATGCCATGTATTCTGACCTAGGTACCAGGCCGTGTCACTAACAACACGGGCCAGTGTTACCTCTTCTTGAACACATTGTGTACCTGTGAGACACGCCGTGTAGTCTTGACCGGGGAAAGACCGTGTGGACCTGGACATGTGGCTGGGAAGAAGGAGTGGTGTACACACCGTGTGCGGGTGTAACACGCCGTGTGCGGGTGTTACATTTCGTGTGTGGGTGTAACATTCCATGTAGTATTAGCCGAGTAGTCAGTCGTGTCACGAAGGACATGGGCAGTTGTAAATTAAAACATACACGCCATGTAGATGTTATACACATCGTGTAGTCTTGTTTAGAAGAGAGTTGTATGGGTAAGCCGTGCAGAAGGTCCCAGGAAAGGAAAGAAAAGTCAGTTACACGTCGTGTAGTTAATATAAATGCCGTGTAGTCTTGTTTTGAAAATCATGAATGCCTTCTTCCTCCTATTTCCTTTTTGGTCCCTTAGTTTCAGTATTTGATAAAATTAAATCTAAGGTGTGTTTTTGACCTTGTAGAGTCATGCCACCGAGAGTACCACCGGTTGTTCGACAAGAGAGTGTCAAAGATTATACTTCGGATATGGTAGGCCATGGGCTACCAGTTGATCCTCCAGTAGTGCCAGGTGTGGCGCCATCCGTTATACCGGACGCAGGCACGGAGGCGCAGTTTCGTGAAGGATTCATGTGGTTCATGCAGACCTTCCAGGGATCACCACAGGCCGCCACATCTATGGCAGAGCTGATGCATATATTCCAGCAGCAGCATCCACCAATGTTTTTAGGGGATGGAGGACCAGAGGCTATGGAGTCATGGCTAGATTCAGTGTAGACTATTTTTGAGCATCTAGAGACACCTCCAGGGTGGAGGGTCAAGCTTGCTACATATATATTGCATGATTACGCCAAGAGGTGGTGGGATGTTATCACCCAATCAGAGCATCACAGAGACATGACATGGGAAGATTTTCAGGCATTCTTCTATGAATTTTTCTTTACGGAGATGCTATGGGCAGATCGATCTCAAGAGTTCATGAATCAGTAACATGGTGCCATGTTATTGATGGACTATTCTTCTCTCTTTACCGAGCTTCAGTGTTTTTCACCCTTTCTGGTGGGTGATAAGACGTTGAGGGCCAGACGCTTTGAGGATGGTCTTCGATATGACATCCAAGAACTAGTGAATGTTTTCAGGTTGCTGAAAGTGAATGCTATTGTGAACCAGGAACTGATTATTGAGAGAAACCTGGGGGAAGCTAGAGGTGTGGGCCAGGGCGGTTTGACACCAGTTTCTGGTAATATTTCTACTGGGAAGAGGAAGTTACAGATGATTTTCTCTCACGGTGGCAGTACTAGCCAGGCGATTACTTCAAGTAGCCTAGTCATTTGCTACCTGTGTGGTAGAGAGGGGAATAAAAGATCTCAGTGTCCTCAAGACCCAGTGGAGTTCCGAGCTTGCGGCAAGATGGGACATCTGCAGCGCTTTTGTAGGGTGTTTGTACCAGTGGATAGTGAGAGGGGTTCTGAACAGACTCCGCGTGCGGGAGCAGGACCAGCAGCTTCTTACCAGTCTGGAAATTGGGGTATGTCAGGGCGTGCAGGTAGAGATGGTGGTCGTGGATATGGTAGCCAGACACCAGAATCTCAGAGGCAGCAAGGCGGGACAGCTCATGGTATACAGTCTTTGTCGTAGTGCCACAACACTGGAAAGATATATGCAGTGCAACAGACCCAACAGAAGCAGGATCCTGGACCTTCTACTGTCATAGGTACTATTCTAGTAGCTTCTGTTTTATCTTCTGCACTTTTCAATATGGGTGCTACATATAGCTTTATATTTGTGCCTGTTGTGGGAATCCTTGGGCTATGTGTTTCTTCTTTTTCTGATGTCATGACACTAGACACTCCTTTGGGAACTAGAACGATTGGTGTGTGTAAGTGCAAGGAGTTCCCCTATAGGTTGGTGGGTGTCACTTTCTATGGGACCTCTATGTCTTGGAGATGACGAGTTGTGATGTCATTCTCTGGACGGACTGGTTGGTACCCTTCCGAGCCTTTGTATATTTCTAACGTCGTAGGGTGAGTTTCATGTCACCAGAGGGTGGATAGTTTCTATACAAAGGTGAATGGGATGTCCAGGCGAGTCGAGCTAGACCCGAGCATCGTGGGCGAGGTGGTGTGACAACCCAGATTGCGAGTTTATATCTGGATTATCAAGGGACTTTTCAGAAGGAATTCCTTCCAGTGGTTGATTATTTTAGGGATGTCTTCCCAGATGACTTTTCGGGTATACCTCCGAAGCGAGAGGTGGATTTCTCTATTGATCTTGTGCCAAGAGCAGCACCGGTGTCCATTCTGCCTTATAGGATGGATACACTAGAGTTACGGGAGCTCAAGATACAGTTAGAGGAGTTATAGGAAAATGGTTTCATCCAACCCAGTACTTCTCCTTGGGGTTCTCCTGTCCTTTTTGTGAAGAAGGCGGATGGTACCCTCAGACATTGTGTTGATTATCGGAAGCTGAACCAGTTGATAGTTAAGAATTGATATCCCTTGCTGAGGAATGATGATATTTTTGATCAAATTAGAGGTGCACGAGTGTTCTCAAAGATTTATGTGAGATCCGTATATCATCAGTTACACTTTAGACCATCATATATACCACTTACAGCTTTTCGGAGCAGATATGGTCTATACGAGAACTTGGTTATGCTGTTTGGGCTCATGAACGCACCAGAAGTTTTCATGGATCTGATGAATTGTGTGTTCCACCCTTATCTAGATTCTTTTGTGGTAGTCTTCATGGACGACATCTTGGTATACTCTCACACTCAACATGACCATTCTACCCATCTTGAGACCGTATTGAGTACACTGAGAGAGCATCAGCTATATGCTATGCTCTCAAAGTGACACTTTTGTATGGACCGGATACACTTCCTGGGTCATATCATCTCAGAGGCATAAGATGTCATGGACCCAGAGAAAGTGAGAGCAGTAGTTTCCTAGGAGCATACTAAGAACGTGTTTGAGATATGGAGTTTCTTGGGGCTGGCTGGTTACAACAGGCGCTTTATACCTGACTTCTCCCACTTAGCAGCACCATTGATGGGGTTAACTAAGAAGGGTGTGAAGTTTGTTTGGTCAGAATCATACAAGACAGCCTTTTAGGAGCTTAAGGGAAGGTTGACATTAGCACCAATCCGGATTCTTCCAGAGCAAGGGAAGAGCTATACAGTTTACTATGATGCATCAGGTATTGGGATGGGAGCAGTGTTGATGCAGGGCGATCATGTAATTTCATACAGGTCTCGGTAGTTGAGGCCACATGAGAGGAATTACCTACCGCATGACCTCGAGTTGGTTGCATTCGTTCATGCGTTGCGCTGTTGGAGACATTATCTCTTGGGAGAGAATTTTGTGGTTTTCACTGACCAAAAAAGTCTCAAGTACATTTTTACTCAGCGTGACTTGAACTTGAGACAGTGAAGGTGGTCTGAATACCTTCATTCCTTCAATTTTGAGCTTTCCTATACACCAGGTAAGGGTAATGCAGTTTCTGATGCAATGAGCATGAAGACTCAGATACAGGTATTGTAGGAGGCCAGTGATTAGTGGCAGCTTATGGCCTTGTTCTCTAAGATGCATTTGGAGGTGCACGACAGTCAGGGGCATACCTATCTTTCTTTCTTAGTTATGACCTCTACCCTCCTAGATAGAGTGAGTATGAGGCAGCTATATGATTCATAAGGCCTCATTCTACGGGAGTCGGTGGAATGTGAGGACCCTCCTCCTAGATGGACGATAGGAAATTATGAGGTATTGTGTTTCCATGGATGAGTATGGGTTCCAGGGGATATATGCAAGGAGATGATGTGGTATTTTCATGCTTTAGCTTGGGTAGTGCATCCTGAAGTTACCAAAATGTATCATGACTAGAGACATTAGTATTGGTGGTCGGGTAAGAAAATAGAGGTATCTGGTTTTGTTACTAGATGTTCCACCTGTCAGCAGGTGAAGGAGGAGCATCAGAGGCCAGCCGGACTATTACAGCAGTTACCCATCCGAGAGTGAAAATGGGATGATGTCGCGATGGATTTCATGACTGGGTTTCCGAGGTCACCTTGAGGCAATGATGTCGTGTGGGTTGTTGTAGACAGACTTACAAAGGTAGCTCACTTTTTACCGATCAAGGAGACCTTCGATGTTGAGGATCTCGGGAAATTGTACATCTGAGAGATAGTGCGTCTTCATGGGGTTCCTCATTCTATTGTTTCAGATAGGGACGCATGCTTTATGTCTCTTTTCTGGAAGATTTCTCAAAGGGAATTGGGTACACATGTGCTTTTGAACACATCATACTACCCCTAGACCGATGGCTAGTCAGATCATACGATATTGGTGCTTGAGGACATGTTGCGTGCATGCGTCCAAGACATCGGGGGATCATGGGAGAAGCATATACCCCTAGTAGAGTTTTCCTATAATATTAGTTTTCAGGCGACTATAGAGATGGAACCTTATGAGGCTTTATATGGTAGGTCATGCCGATCAACCTTGTATTGGTTAGAGGCAGGCGAGGCAGCTTTGCTGGGACCATGCCTTGTGCAGGAGACATCAGAGCAGGTCCAGTGGATACATTAGTGGATTGATATTGCGCAGTCTTGTTAGAAACCTTATGTTGATCGCTGCAAACGACCCTTGGAGTTCGTGGTTGGGGATCAGGTTTTCTTGTGTGATTCACCGCAGTTGGGACACAGGCGAATCAGGATACAGGGTAAACATTCAACATGGTATGTGGGGTTGTTTGAGATTATGGAGAAAGTCGGGCTGGTTTCCTATCGGTTGCAGTTACCACAGAGGTATTGGGCCATGAACAATGTCTTCCATGTATCTCAGTTGTGCCATTATTATTCAGACCCGTCTCATGCCTTTCAGCCCGGGGATATTGAGCTTTAGAATGATGCGTCCTTTGAAAATCATCTGATTCGTATCGTTGATAGGAGCATGAAGGTTCTCCGAGGCTGGTCAGTTCCTCTCATATGGGTGCTATGGCAGCATGTCCAAGTGTAGGACAAAACCTAGGAGTAGGAGAACAACGTACGTGCTTGGTGGCCACAGTTGTTCTGAGCTTTATCTTCGCCACCCTTGGAAGGGAAATTCGGCGACGAATTGCTTTAAGGGTGGAAGTTTATAGGAACCTCGTTCTTATTCTTGAGTTACGAGTTTCTTCTTTTCTTTTTTCCTTATGTGTTTTTGAGAAAATAAGGAAAATGGGGGGGAAATCCCAAATTTTGTTGGCACATGCCGTGTACTTTTCCACACGTCGTGTACTTTGGCCATGTGGGATGAGTACATAGGGAGTGTAGCCCTGTCGGAGATGAAAGGTGTAAATACCGACTACAAACTGTGTAGTCGGTATTTACACGTCGTGTAGTTAGTCGGCAGGTGAATAGTAAGGCGGTGGGAGTGGCCGCCATCTGAGCGACAATACACGCCGTATATTTGGAAATACACGCCATGTACTCATGTCATTAGATGAATAGTTCGGTGGTGGAAAAAGTAGCCGCCAGAGGAATAGTTAAATGAGAAAATTACACGCCATGAAGTTTGTTTTTTTCACTTAAAAAGGGAAGTATCCTTCTCTATTCACAGAGGAAGCTTAGAACGTCAGAGGAGCTCGGAAGGACGGCCGGAACTTCGAAGATTAGCTGACCGCGCACTAAGAATCTGTTTCCGCTTCTTCTGATCACGTTAGAACTGCACGAGTGAGTTCTCCCTTCTCCTTGTGCTTTTCTTAACAATTATTCCTCTAAGGGAAGTTATTTGAGTTTTAACGGGAAATATTTTATCCCAGATATACGTCGTTCATGGATGATTTCAGAGGCATCGTTCACGTATACCGATCAGAGATGATCGAGGTAGGTGGTCTGGTGTTTGAATTTCAACTGCTGTGTGTTTTGTGTACCACTTTGATATGCGCCCATGTTGGGGGTGTCTTATGTCTAAGGCCTTTCATAATTAAATACCTATAATTGCATAGGTAGTTTAATGAATATGTATAACTGTTTTTTGGGATCACTTCTTGGATCCAGAACCAACCCGGGGGTGTGTTCCTCAGTTTAGCCATTTCTCCAGGTTACCCGAGGGTATACCGTAAAATTTAGAATGCTTTAAATTGCCTTGGGAGGAATTTTATATAATTACTTTCTTATCTATTGGACTCGGCCCAGTTACTTGCGCCTGTGGGCAGTGTTATATTTAGCCTGAGGGAAGTGTTCTATTTAGCCTCAGGGCAGTGTTCTATTTAGCCTGAGGGTAGTGTTCTATTTAGCCTCAGGGCAGTGTTCTATTTATCCTGAGGGCAGTGATCTATTTATCCTAAGGGCAGTGTTCTATTTTTTATGATGGTAGTGTTCTATTTAGTCTGAGGGCAGGGATCTATTTAGCCTGAGGGCAGTGTTCTATTTAGATTGATGGAAATGTTCTATTTCACCTGAGGGCAACACTTATTATGCATGAGGGCAGTGACTTCTGTGCCTGAGGGAAATATCTCGTATGCCTGAGGGAAATCTTAGATAGCCTGAGGGAAAGCCTGAGGGCGTGGTTTTATTATATTAGCCTGAGGGAAAGGTTCTGATTGGCCCGGGGGCTTGGTACTGATGACCAAAAAATGTTATTAAATAGAATGGTTAAATGAATATTAAAATGGAAAAATGACTGGTAAAGTTAGTTACTTTGAGTACTACTTCATTTATTTCATTTACTACTGCACACTATTGTTTCACATTTTCACTGACAGTTGGGCACGAACCTTTGGTTGGTGCCTACTGGGATTTATTTCTCACACCATGTTTGGGGTCATGTCTTTGGACCCAAACAGATTACATTTCTGCAGGTATGAATAAGGGAAAGGGTCCCTATACTTGAACTTGATTGTAGAAGAGGAGTAGGAGATCATGGGACTGAGCATAGGCTTGCGATGCTGCTGCGTTTTGTTTACTCTACTTTGTTTTTTCTGGTTGTACCTTATAATTTGAGTTGTATTGTATTGTATTGTATTGTATTGCAGTGTATCATGTTCTATCTATTTTCATATAATAATGATATGCTGAATCTTGATATATATATATGTGTGACTGCTGATTCTCTTTCATTTCAGTTTTATACTATCTACTACTTCTATTGTTGCATGTTGTTTATCTTTTCCGCTGCGCTACACTTTGAAAAATGAGGTCATAGTTTCCCCACTATCAGACCTGGGCCCTCGCTGTAAGTCGGCAGCCTCTGGCATTTGGGGAAATGCACATGAGGTCATGTGACCAACTAGGTTCGGGGCACCCGTTGAGTGGCACCCGGATCTGGGACATTACACCTATCTCTCCACAAAAATAACATCTTATGCGGGGTACATTCCTATGTGTAAATACTACCCCACTGGCAATCCCTTTGGTTCACTAAATCTTCTAATTCTACTTCATACACAAATAAATTATCAATGTTGGATTTAGTTCTTGTGGTTTGACTCCAACTGTTACTACATTCTATTTTTGATCAAGCTACTCAGCATTTATCATCTATGTTGCATGTGTGATCTAATTTTCTAATTTCATACCAAGATTTAACATTTTTTCTTGATCTTTAACACTTTTTCATAATTGGATGACTTCTTTTTCATGTTATTTGATATGTTTTATTTGATCTTTTCTTTTTTCAGTAAAACTATTGATCTCTCTTTTCTGTTCTTCAATTTTTAATTTGTACTCAACCACCATTTCTGAGATTTCTAGTATTGAAGAGTTCAGTTTTTTAATTTTATTCATTAATCTCAGACTTCTCTTATTCATGTTACTTCATATAGTGTTCAGAATCATCAACCACTTTGTTATCCTTATTTTTTTAGATATCCAAACATTTATCTCTTCAAGAGCATATTCTAATTCATCCTGAAGTTCAACTCTTCCTTCAACTTCTCTTTCTTCATTGTCACTTTCTTCATTTGTTATGTAATTTCTGACAATCACCACCAAATAATCCACTTCGTGATCTTTGGTAGTCCTCCAACTCTTCTACTTCATATTCTTCTGAACATTCATCTTCTATTGATAGAAAATTCATATTTTTGAATAACTTTATTTTAGCACTTCTCTAACCTTCACATTTGATCAATACTTCTTTTGGGGAATTTCAACATTATATTCATCATTATCTTAAAACATATTAGAAAACTTTATTGAAAAATGTCCAATCCTTCCACATTGGAATCATGCAAGTGGATGTTAACCTTTGAACATTCCTCTTTCTCTTTACAAATTAGAATAGAAAAATGACATGACATTATCAAAATTATCTTCCTACTTACCATATTTAACAAATATATTATTCATGGTCTTGAATTCCACATCTTTGGAATTCATCATTTCCACATCATCTTTATCATCAATTCTCATTCCATATGAATCAATATTACAGTTCAAGTTATCCAATGTTAGATCCTTTGAATCTTTATCTTCCGATATTGAAACATTCATATTAAATCAAGGTAAAAGTTTCCTCAAGATACACTTCAAAATCTTTATATCTTCAAGGACTTATCCAAGACCAGTCATGCCTTCCAATACAACATTCACCCTATCAAATAATGCATCAATAGATTAATTTGAGTTCATTCTCATGTATTCAGACTTGTTCCACAAAACCTGTATCTTTTCCTCTCTAACACTTGATTCTCCTTTATAGATATTCAATAGTTTTTCCCACATAACATGTGATGTTTTAAATGACATAACCTTTGTATAAATTTCATTTGATAGGGATCCTCCAAAATCATTGATACCTTTAGCATCAGCATCCAATTATATTCTTTAAGATTATGATAAATCACCACTATTGATATTGGATGATATTTCATGCATAGCTTTTTTGAAGACATCCTTTGCTAAAGATCATAAGTAGTGTTGCATCTTATTATTCCATAGTTGGAAATTATTATCATAGAATATCAAAATTCCTTTGTAATTGAACTCCTCCATATCTTCTAATAAGAGAGAGACACTGACTTATATCCTTTCCCTATGATAATAATTGTTAATTCCACTAGGTTGAATTCCCTAAAAGGGGTTCAGGTGAATCGGGGTATGAAAGATTAAAACTTCTTCCCTTTTTGATCTTGTTTCAATGTTAAACAAAACACACTTATCTATTTATCCAGTAGAAATATATGAATTAAAATGATATCATGAACATGACACCAGAATTTTAACTTGGTTCACCCTCATTGGGCTACGTCCAAGGAGCATACAACTGGTGATGTGTCGTTGTACCAAATTCACTGAGGCTCACTTCCAATAATGATTACAAGGTTCGAGCTAGATCTTCTATGCCCAGGATCACTACCTTTATAAGGTTTAAGGACTACTCACTACATTCCCAAGGGACACTCTATATGCATATTTTATTGGCTAACTACCGATGGAATGGGTCACCATCTTCCTCTTCCTTCACTCACTTCTCTTGGAAAGGAATTCAGTCATAGTTTATGGACTTGTAGGTTACACATAGTTTATGGACATGTCTGTCCCTTCATTTCCCTGAATTCATGCATCTTCTACTAAAGGTAGATGCTCTCTTGAAGTTTCTTTTTCACCCACAGATGAAGTCCACCTTTTTAGGTACTGTTAGATACCGAAAAATACATTCACAAACTAATTTGAAGCTTTCTCAAGATTCCTTAAGTGTTCTGTGAACCACCTTCTCCTCCTGCAAACTGTGTAGCAGGTTTTCTATGTGAACCAATTTCTCCGCGAACCACTGCCTATTCCACAAACCACCTATGTCTGTGTACTACCTCTATGTTACACATCTTCAAACTACCTTCATGTACTGAGTCTATGTACCACATCTGTGTACCATCTCTAATTCTATGAATCACCCTCTATCCGCGAACTGTTCTCTGTTCGCAAACTACCTTATCTTCTGCATACCGATGCTCCTTATCTGCATATCACATTCTTCTCCCAAATATGTTCTTCCTTTGTGGCCTACAATTCTCTGCAAAAACCTTCAGCATAATTCCTTCCACATGAACCACTTACCTTCGTAGAATCCTCATCATGAACCACTTTCAAACTTCAACGAATTCCTAGATCAAAGAGTTGTTCTATAATGATATTCACACTCTCTTACTAATTGGTGGGATTAGTTCTCTTTATATAGAAAAACATAATCAAAAAATATGCTAATCCAAGGATTACCAAATCATTTATTTGGTACAACCTTCACAGCATAACAATCCTCCTACTGCAAACTACATTCGTTTCGTGTACAATTTTTCCACTATGGTCTGTGTAATGCCTTCACTCCTACACGACACCATTCTCTTATACCATCTCATGAGTCATCACGCCTTCTCCATACCACATGCCCTTTGCAGAAAAATTTCATCAAAAACCATTTTCGGTTCTGCAATCTACTTCTACGTACTATTCCCGCCACCTGGTACGTAGCCACAAACCATTCTCAGACATGGTATGCGGTCTATGTTTTGAGATATGTGGTTCTCTTATTCTGCCAAATTTTTTTATGTTCTTTACACCGTTTAGTACTATGAAGAAAACCTTAATTTTCAAAACAAAAATTCTCAATTTTGAGGGCCAAAAATATGGCTTACACTGAGAAACTACGTTGAGTTAAAAACTTTTATTTGGAAAAACCATCCACACTCGTCCACAATCATCTGGATTTGTCGACAAACACAGTAACACTCAAAAAATACCGAGAAGTCATCTTGAGAGATTTTTATCCAACAAATAGAAATAGAGGATGATAAAAAATTTATGGATCTATGTTGAATGCTCTATGTTCAACTTCATTTCTCTTCTTTTTCTCATCTTGAATTGTGAAAATTTTAAGGAAAAGGTGATCATGGGAGCATATAGAAGATATGGGAATACTTTATTTGTAATCCCTACCATTAAACATTCTATATAGAAACCATCTAAAAATGAGACCATGATATATACTAGAATAGATTTTCAAGGAGAACACATTTGGTTATGGGAGTGTGGGTACACCCACAAGCATATAGGATTTTTTATGTTGAAGGTTCCATATAGAGGCCATGAAGAATTTTTGGTGTTGTAACGGTTTGTTGGAAGCAGGGTACCATCATAGAGACTATTATTTTTATTAAATGAGGATTGGAAAGATATAAGAATATAAAGACTATGAGAGTTTCATAGGAAAAAAAACAGAGATTCATTAGAGGAGCAGGTAGTTTCACCAATGTATCTTGGGAGGATTTGGAGCTCTCCCATTGTGAAATCCTTTTATTTCCTTTTTTTTCTTCAGTTTCCTCTATTATAATGTTTTATTTGATTTTATTAAAATAGTTTGATAATACATGAAAGATCATTGGAAAAAATGTAATATAGTAAGTGGAAATTTATCCTCATATATGTATAATGTGTTGTTGGAATCTACCCTCTTCATTCTTCTAAGTAGTAAATAATTTTGGAACATCTGAACTAGTGATAAATATTATGTTCCTCATATTTGTTACTATTTTATCATTTGATAGTCCATTTTGGAAGGGTATTTCTAAAATAGGGTATCACATTAGGATTAATTGATAATTTGATCTTGGTGTGATTTTAGGATCATCATTATAAGGATTATTGGAAGTTGCAGTTGAGAGATTATAGAATCCATTCACCACAGCTTAGTCATTTAAATGAACATGGAATCCTCCATTCACCATATCAATAATACATATGCAGGAATGATTATTGAAAAAAAAATATAAAAAATTTAATAAAAAAACTCAGCCAATCGAATTCCTCCACTTCACTCCCGTATTAATCACTTTTCTTATGGGATTTTCCCTCTCCCTGATTATTTTTTTCATCCAGCACCATCATTTGTTTCCATATAATAATCAATTCTTTTTTTTGTAACTATTTTATTGAGGAATTTTGTTTTTCAACTTCATCACACACATATTTGGATTCTCTTTCCTATGGATCGACCACAATTCACAACTACAATAGCTTTTAATAGGGCTTAGAGAGAATTAATTTTCCTCAAACCATGTTAATGGTCTAGGGACCCACTGGTGATCCAAGTTTAATCCCCAATAATGATTCCAAAATTTGTTCTGGTTCCTATCTCATAACGAGGTTCATGAAAAAATAAATATTTCTAAACCCTATCAAAAAGTATTCTAGTGTTGGATAGGGGTTGGTCTAGGCCGAATGATATCAATATATGTGTGTTACCAAGTAGAAAAAAATATGAAGAAAATAGTAATAAAATAAAGTAGAAAAGTGTTTTTAATAAATAATGGTTATTGAGGAAAATAATCAATATTCAGGGAGAGATAGATAAATCGTAGAGAAAAAGGGAATAATATAGGAGAGTGGTAGGGGAATTATATTGGATGGGTTTTTTATTTTATTATATTTTTTGTTTTGTTTTCAATATTCATTCCAGAAAAAGTATTGGTAATCTGAAGAAAATTAGTTGAGTAATTAATTTAAATGACCAACATATGGTTAAAGGATCCTATAGTCTATTAATTATAGAATCTGTTGATCTATGCAATGATGATCCCAGATTCACACCAAGATCTACTTCTCAGTTAATCCAAATGTGTTTTCATCATTGAGATATCATATTCTAAGATGGAATCTCAGATGACCAAGTAATAAAATAGAGGAATCTAGAAACAATTATCACTGGTTGAGACATTTCAATATTATTTACTACTTAGAAGAATGAATAAGAGGTTATATTCTAGCAAAACATTATAATTGAAATAGGATAAATTACCAACCAGTATAATCTAATCCACCTATGAAGTTCTATCCAATGATTACGCTTGACTTATCAAGATATTTTAATAATTTTAATGAAAAAATTGAAATAGTGTGAAATGAATAAAAATATGGAAATAAAAGGATATATTAGTGTGATATCTCCAACTCCTCCCATGCTCCACTCATGTTGTTGGCTGCTCTTCAAATGAATCTATGATTTCTTCTTATTCCCCACTCTTATTCTATATGTAATTCCATAGTCCTAATCCCAATTTAATAAAAATAACAATCCATGTTTCGATACCTGAAATTCTCCATGGCCTCCACATTGCTCCATTAGCAATGAAATTCCCCTATGTCGGTGAATCTAGCAACAACACCCTAACCAAACATGTTATGCTTAACAATATGTATTTGTATTGACCAAAATATTGTTTTCAATTGGATTCCATGTGGATATCCCATTGGTAAGGGTTAAAATCTTGAGGTGATCTAATCATTCATATAATCCCTTGATCACATTTTCTCTAAAATAATATGGATTCAGGCATACAAATAGAAACTAGGGATGTTTACCTTAGGTAATTTAACTTAGTTCAAAAAATTAATAGTGATCCAATGTTTTTGAGTTTAGGTCTCCAATATTCAATTGAGTATATATTTATTGGGTTTTGATACAACTTTTGGCACCATAATTAACAGTGAATTTCTAGGGGTTTGTAGCTTCATCAACAATCACGTATTGGGATTCGGATTCACAAGTTGTTCTTTATTGTCCTGGTGAGTGGGTATACATCAGTTCATCAAGCGGTTCGACTTATCTTTAGTTTTTTTCAGTTGATCTTTGATGACAGATCTATTGCGCACCTTCCAGGTTGGAGCACCATGTAACACCTCCTCAATTGGATCATCACGTTGTTTCTCTTTTAATGAGGTTTTTTTAATGCGGGACAAAACCGCTTGAATTAATTCACATGGTGACACGCTTTTGATATAGAGACACTATTTGATGCTAATTTTTTTTATATAAGGATGTATTAAAAAAGACATTTCAGCATACCATCACCAAAAACACTGAGATAAAATTTCATTTGGTGATTGACTTTCTTCAACTACCATATTTCTTGATCTCTCTCTTTGATTCACTACATTTATTCTTGAGTATTAATTTTGTGATCCCTTACATTTTGGGGGAGTCTCTACCGTGTATCTCTTGATTTTAGTGGATCCCTATTTCTGGACTAGGTCTCATGGTTTTTCCATTTTGGGGTTTCCATGTAAAAAAAAATTGATGTTAACTTTATTTTTAAATACTTAATTTTATCACTATGCATCCTCTATTTGGAGAGAAATATTTTATTTCTGCCACATGATCGCATTTTCTATTGATTGTGTGTTTGTTGCTTTACCATTTTCCCAACATACAGTATCAAAGGGTTTGGTTTTTTTATTTCATTTTTTTATGGAGGCCAATTACATATGGATGATTTTTCTGAATGGTACCAACTACCATATGTGAGAACTTAAAATGAAGGATCTTCTTTTTGTCAAGAAAATGCATCTTCTAGTGTTTAGTACCTAGAAACCAGAAAGGATGTCAGATGAAGAATGGGTGTTTGAGCATAAGATGGTTTGTCACTTCATTCCCCAATGGTTTGATGACAATGTGATGAACCACATTGTCAACATATCTGATGCCAGAACATTGTGGGAGAAGCTTGAGATGACCTACGCTTCCAAAATGGGAAATAATAAATTGTTTCTTCTCAAGAAAATGATGAACATAAGGTATAGAGACGGTAAATCTATTTCTGATTATTTAATTGAATATCAAGGATGTTTTGATCAGTTGTCTATAATGGGTATCAATTTTTAAGATGAGGTTTTAGGTCTTTTTCTCCTTAACACATTACCCAATTCAGAGGAGAATTTACGTGTTACTCTAACCGGTTCTGCTCCTAATGGTGTTGTGACATTTTTTTTGTCAAGTCCGCTATTTAAAATAAAGAAGACAGGAGATGCACTTAGGATAAATCTTATTCAGTTCTTTTAGACATAGAGAACAGGGGGAGAATCTAGGCCCGAGGGTAGAGCAGTCAAGGTAAGAGCAGAGGCAAAAGAAAATCTAGACCGAAGCAGAGAGATTTTAAATGTCATCATTGTAGTAAGAAGGGGTGTGTTAAGAAGTTTTTTTATCAGCTGAAACAGGAAAACAAATTGAAGGAAAATCCACAAAAGAAAAGTGGTGATGGAGATGATCATGTCACCACCACTATAGGGGTGATCATGTTATTTTGTATGACTCCATTAACATTGTTTCTAATGATTATTGTTTGGTTGTTGATAGTGGTGCATGTTTTCACATGACATCGAAGAAGGAGTTCTTTAAATATTATAGCCCAGGTAATTTTGGGATTTTGAAGAAGGTAAATGATGGTCATGCTGACGTTTTAGGCATCAGGACTTTTTGTTTATAGACCAGTACATTATGTAAGATGATTTTGAAGAATGTTCGACATGTGCATGAGGTTCGTTTGAATCTTATTTCTACCAGATCTCTTGATGATGAAGGGTTTATCAGAACTTTTGGTGATTGAAAATGGAATCTTTCCAAGGGAAATTTGATTGTGGCTCAAGGAAATAAGAAATCATTCTTGTACTAGAAATAGAGAATCTATTTCTTATGATACTGCTGGTGTTGTTGAGTGTAGTGTTTCATCCAAGTTATGGCATAGGAGGCTCAGTCACATCAGTGGAAAAGGGCTTGGTTGTATAAGAAATTTTATGTTTTTTTGAGAGGGAATTAGGAAAGATATAAAAATGTATTCACACTAAAAATAGGGGAGAGTATTGTGGTTAGTTTGATTAGTATTGAAGGTAGAAAGGTATTCTTCATCATAAGACGCCACCCAAGACATCTCACCATAATGGTGTAGCTGAGCAGATGAACATGATTTTTTTTGAAAGAGTTCATTGTTTTCTTTCAAAAACAATGTTTCTTGGAACCTTTTTGGGTGAGGATTTACTTACTTATACTTATATTATAAATTTATCACCTACGGTTGGTTTGCAGATAGACACTCCCATAATGTTTTGGTTTGTAAAAGAGATCTGGTATGATCACTTGAATGTTTTTGGTTGCAAGGATTTTTTTTATGTTATTAGAGATGATATATTGAAGCTAGATGGTATGACATGACAATTTATTTTTATTGGGTATAGACATGAGGATTTGGGGTATAGGTTCAATAATCATGTTTTGAATAAACTTTTCAAAAGATGTGATGCAGTGTTTAAGAAAGATCAGACTATTGCTGACATTGATAAGGGAGAGAAATCTACTTCCCCATCTTCAGATGGTTTTATCAGTCTTGAGCCATGTTCTGATTCACATTTACCTCATATTATTGATTATGATGATCACATTGATGTACATAATGATTCTCAAGGTGAACGGGTTGGAGTTGATGTTTTTGATGCACCTTTTGTTTCTAGTGATCTTGTTCTAGGGGTTATTAATGAACCTGTAGTTCCACTCCGAAGATCATCTCGGCATCGCACCATTTCTACTGGATATTCACCTGATGAGTATGTACTCCTCGCTGAAGTGGGAGAACTAGAATCGTTTGATGAGACAATGGAATGTGAATAGAAGGACAGATGGGTTGTAGCAATTAATGACGAGATGACATCATTTCAAGACAACCACACTTTTGAGCGGGTGAAGTTACCAACAGGTAAGAGATCTTTGAAAAATTGGTGGATTTATTAGATTAAAATTGAATAATCTAGTTCTATTTCATGATACAAGTAAAGGATAGTTGTGAAAGGATTAAATCTGATGAAATGTATTGATTTTATGATATTTTTTCACCTGTTTTCAAAATTTCTTCCATTCGGGATGTTCTTGGTTTGACTGCTAGTTTGGATCTCTATATTGAGTAGATGAATGTGAAGACATCTTTCTTCTATGGAGATTTATAGGAGGAGATTTGTACGGAGCATCCATAAGGTTTTGTTAAAACGGGTAAAGAAAATCATGTCTGCAGGTTGAAATAGAGTTTGTATGGTTTGAAGAAAGATCTGAGGCAGTGGTATAAGAAGTTTGAATATATCATTTCTCATCAGGGTTTCAAGAAGGCATCATCTGATTATTGTGTTTTTGTTCAAAGATTTACTGATTAATATTTTGTTATAAATTTTCTTTAGTTTTGATTATTTAATCATTGTTGTCCTTGATACTTCTAGAATTAATAGATTGAAGAAGGATCATTGTCAGTCTTTTATGATGAAATACATGGGGCCAGCATGATAAATTCTTAGCATGATGATCTCCCATGATAGGAAGGCCATGAAATTGTGGTTCTCTCAGGAGAGATACATTGAGAAGGTTCTTCATAGATTTTATATGGATAGAGATAAAGTGGTTAGTACTCCTCTTGATTTACATTTTATGCTCAGTAGCAATCAGTTACTTTATACTGATTAAGAGAGAGAGGAGATGCAGCATATACCTTATTCGTCTATCGTTGGTTGTTTGATGTATGCAATGGTGTGTACTAGACCTCATATAGCTCCTGAATTTGTTGTGGTTAGTCATTTTATATCAAATATAGGTAGAGAGAATTGGATATTAGTGAAGTACATTTTTAGTTATCTTCATGGTACTTCTAATCTTAGATTATGTTTTGGAAAAGGAAGAACATATGATTTGTGGATTTACAGATTCAGATATGGTAGGAGATATCAATTCGAGGATGTTTACTTAAAAATATTTGATCACTTTTATAGGGGGAGATGTATCTTGTCCGACTAGATTGTATAGATGGGTTTCATTATCTACCATTAAGTCAAAGTTTTTTTCAGCTACTGAGGCGTATAAGGAATTGTTGCGGATGGAAACTTTGATTCGAGAGCTTAGTTTAAATTAGGACAGGTATGGTTTATTTTGTAATAGTTAGAGTGCTATTTGTTTGGGAAAAATTACACTTCTCATGGCAAGTCGAAACATATTTATGTTCGATATCGTTGGATCTACAACATCCTTGATTTGAGATATTTAGATCTTGAGAAAATCCACACTAATGACAACAAGTTAGAAATTTTGACCATGAGTTTACCCATAAGAAAATTTGAAACTTGTCGACTGATTTCAGGGTTGGTGGTGATTCCCACTTGAGTCAGATGGGGAGTCTGGTGGGGCCTTCCTGGTTGGTGCACCACGTAACACCACCTCAATTGGAGCATCACGTGGTTTCTCTTTTAATGGTGTATTTTCAATGCAGGCCAAGACTGTGTGAATTAATTCACTCAATGACACACTTTTGATGCAGAGACATTATTTGATGCCAATTCTTTTTCTTAAATAAGGAGGCAGTGAGAAGTCATTTCAACATACTAGCACTAACAACAACGTGAGTAAATCCTATTTAGTGATTGCCTTTCTTTGACGATCATAATTCTTTCTCTCCATATTTGATTCACTACTTTTATTCGTGATTATTACTTTTGAGATCCCTTCCATTTTGGGGAGTCTCTACTATGTATCTCTTGATTTTAGTGGATCCCTCTTTCTTGACTAGGTCTCGTGGTTTTTCCCTTTTGGGTTTTCCATTTAAAAATTTCTAGTGTCAACTTTATTTTTTCTACACTTAATTTTGTCACTGCACATCCAAAATTTGGAGGGAAAGATTTAATTTCCCATGTACATTCTCCTTTTCTATTTTTTTCATGTTTGTCGCTTTACTGTCTTACCCAACAATATCAACATTAGGTATGATCTCTCCATCAACAGTTCCTATTTAGATTCATCATATTCATTTGATCATATTATTTGGATTTCCTCATTTGATTCAATTTTCTCTCATGGTTTTGTTGCAATTGGATTTCCTACAAGCTCAAGTGGCATCAAGTATGGGGATTGACTTCACTACAACCTAGTTTCTAGAATCCTTTTCCCATATTTTCATCCATGATAAAAAAAATCACTTAGAATTTTGATATTAATGAAAATAAAATATTTAAATAAAAGATTTAATCTCACAAAGAAAATCATTGTATTTTTCCAATATAATGAATTCCCAATAAAAAATCAATGTCTGGTGGAGTGTTATTAATTTTTTTCAAATATAAAAAATAATTCTAATAAAAAAATAATTAAATTAGAATCATGGAATTGTGAAAAAAAATAAATCAAACACATTTCTACGATTAAAATCCAAAAACATAATTACAAAAAGAATATTTCAATTAAAAAAAATTAGTAGTTATGAAATGTATTAAATTTTAAATAAATAATGCTAATAAAAAAATCACTCAAAATAATTAAATTTTACAAATATTTTCAATTAATAACATATTTACATAATTTGTTATTATTATCCATTAAAACCCATTTTCACATTAAAAATTAATTTATTTTCCCTAGAGATATGTATCAAGGAATGATAAAATAACATCACATCAATTATATAGATTCTAAACATTAATTTTATTATACTCTATAAGATCATATATCATATGTATTTACATTTCATTCAAATTATCTCCTTTTGGATTATAACAACATAATATTTGATGTAATAAAGATAAAACATTCACTCTCATTTTTGGATATTTCTTTTCCATGTAAATATTCCTTCATGCCATAAATAGTTATAGAGGTCATTTTTTAATGTAAAAGATTTATTTTATTAGGAACCCCACTTGATTCTAGATATTTTGATTTAAAACCCAATTACATGTCTATTTTAATCAATATGGTTTATTCTAAAACATTACTAAAATGTAAAACTGTAAATATTTCAAAAATAAAATATTTATTATCTTTCTCTCCATATTTCTTCTACATTAGATTTATTTAATTTGAAAATTACATTATTGGGTTATTTTGTTATTAAAATATATATTCAAATTGATTTATGTTTCAATTTTAAAATTATTTTTAATTTAATTTATATAATTAATTCATTTTTAATATTAACAAAACATTAATAAAACATATTCACAACTACAAAACACGCTTTTAATAGGGCTAGAATCATATTTTATCATCACCAGAGAAGCGTTGATGACCACAGTACAGTTAAAAGTCCATGAATTTAATCCGTGCTAAAACAATCACCGATAAATGAGTGATATAACAACACATATAAAAGCACTGATAAAGGTACTATTTATCATCGTTTTTCAAATTGCTGATAAAAAATCATTTATCAGTGCATTCATTTAGGGTTGTTAAAGAGAACATTTTTAGTGCTTTAAAAAGCATTTATAAAAGTATGATTTATTAGTGATTTTATTAGAGCTGATAAAAATATGATTTATCTGTGCTTTTCAATGTGATAATATAGATAGACATTATAAGCACATTTATAAGAACTAATAAAGAAGTCCTTTATTAGCACTTATAAAAGTTCTAATAAAAAACAGATTTAACAGTGCATTTAATAGTATTGATAAATATTAAAATTTCAGTGTGATGTAGCAGCCCACTGTATCACTAGAAAAAGGTGTAGTGTGATGCAACAAGACACTGCATTAGCATAAACAACAAAAAAATTAAAAAAATAAGATAAAAATACTAAATTTAAATGAAATAAAATTTCTAACACAAATACAATAAAAAATAAAACACTATTATAGAGTATTTTAGTTGTTTTTTTGGATTAAAATGAATTCCAGTTTTGAATAAAAAAGACACACTTGTAGCCTTACTGGGAACCCTGTGCATCGGATTGAGGTTCTACTAATCCCTACATGTCAAAAATAACGTATGGATAATTGTCCTAAAGTACCAAAACCATATGAATGCATTTTCTCATTTTTAAGTATTTTACTTGTTTTTTAATTTACATTAATGTCATTTTTGAATAAAAAAGACACATTTGGAGTATTACCGGTTACATCGTGTCTCAAATTGAGGTTCATATAAATGATAAACATCCCAAATGACTCACGCACCCTGGTCCTAAAGTATCAAAACCATCAGAATGTGTTATCTCGGTTTTGAATATGTTAGTTATTTTGTGATTAAAATTAATGTTATTTTTGAATAAAAAGATGAAATTTGAGTCATACCGGTCATACCATGCATTTGATTTAGGTGAGTCTGATCCCTAATTATAAAAAATGATGTATGAATCATTTCCCTAAAGTAGAAAAACAATCTAAATTAATTTTCTCAGTTTTGATTATGTATGTTGATTTTTTATTATCATTAATTTCAGTTTTGAATAAAAAAAAATGCACTTGGAGTCATACTGGTCACACTATGCATCAGATGGAGGTTCATATGAATGCTAAACTTCACAAATAACTCCTGAATCATTTTTATGAAGTATCAAAACAATCAGAATGTGTTTACTTAGTTTTGAGTATCATAGTTGTTTTTTTATTAAAATCAATGATAGTTTTGAATAAAAAGATGCATTTGGAGTCAAACCAGTCACACCATTAGTCATATTGAGGCACGAATGATCCCTACAAGTCAAAAATGACGTATAGACTATTTTACTAAATTACCAAAACAATCCGAATGTAACCCCCTGACCCAAGTTACTGAGAGTCGGTGCATTATTACATAACATTGGCACGATCACAAAAGATCAAGTCTCAAAAGACCGATTAGTTTAGTATCCTTGGAAGTACTATATTCATTCATAAGGTTTACATTACATCATAAAATGAAAGAAAAATACAACAACAATGTTTCCATAGACTACATTCATATCCCTACAGGTCAGTCATAAAATATTTCTTCGCATCCTGGGAAAAATAAAACATATAAAGGGGTGAGCTCAGATGCTCATTAAGGATAACAATATAGAGGAAATGTTCATAAATACGCATAAACATTTAAGGAAATGTATAAGGCTAAAACAAAACCCTTTTAAACTTGAACTTCAGAATAATATGGCAAAGACAAAATCAAATAATTTCATTTACTTACTCACATAGATATTCTACTAGTCTAATAATCACATGCAATATCAATAGCCACTTTCATAATGATGGAATGCATAATGCCAGACTTTCATAACCATATACTCAAGGCCTTGTTCCCATAATACAAATAATATTTTGTCAAGGCCTTGTGCGAAGACACTATTTTCTCCCATGAGACCTACCGATGCATCGAGGAGCTATAACGGGCTCCACCTGTCACATACTAAGTCCAATGCATTCCTCATATGAAAAGGTTTAAACATAACATAAACATTCATATTAAAATAGCATAAGAAATGTCAATTATTTATTTATAAACCATTAATGGTATAAAAATAACACATCCACAGTCAAACATATCACAAAACATTCAATAAAATATGGATGTTTTGTATCATAATAAATCAACTTCAAATAATCATAAAATCCATCAAAGTATGTTGACATAGTTGAAATCAAAACCTTTTTCTAGAGAAATAACTATTTATATTTTCAAATCATTTAAGAGTCACATAATTTATAAAGAAAACATTCATTTTTAAAATATTCTTATAAGATTGTAAGGGAAGCTTCGATGATGTTATAACGGTAGAAAATAGCCGCACCCGCCATATAAGTTAAAAAAATACATTCTTACCTTAATTTTGTCAAAAAGGTTATAAAGGTACTCATTTAAAAAATAATGGAAAGATTCATTTATAAACATCTTATAAAAGTCAAAAACAGGTATAAATGAATTTAACCCATAGTCTAGTAAATAGTAAGAATGTTTTGAAATACATTTTTAGGAAACATGGATGTTGATGATAAAGAGGTCCCAATATATAATTACGTATAAACAACCTCAGATAATGAAGAGATTGTAGAATTAACCCTTACCTTGTACTTTTCCTTGGTCAAGGTTTGGTTAACCTCCTATATAATGGTGAAATAATTTTTATTAAATTATACAAGAATCATATACATTAATATGATATCATATATGATCATTTAACATTGCTTTGTTAATAATATCTTACTATTATCGTTGTTTTGGGTGTTAACTGATTCATTTTACTTTATATTATTCTTTATATGAGTCATATTTGTTATGGATGGGATGTATCTTATTCATATCTAGAATTATATCAAGTCTTTAAACATTATTTTTAATCATCTAATGAAAATTAGTCTTGAATGGATACGATGGGGAATGAATCTCATCAGGTTCGTGGAGACGGTAATCCGTATATACGCATGAGTGACAATATAATTATTTTGATATTAAAATAATATATAATTGGATTATATATCATATATACAGAATAATTATCATGTTATATTTATTATTTACATCAATTAAACATCATTATTATACACATCCAAATAATAATGTATTGAATAACAATTACACCACGACGTGGAGACGGTAAGCCATACGTACGCACATATGGTGACATGTCATTAAAATGATGGATAGAATAATGAATATGGTTGTACCATATTTATAATAACATAATATTATATAGAAGATACTGGAGTTATTATTTTATAATGTAAAGAACAAAAAAAGAGGAAGTGGAAGAAGAAATGAACTTGAAAGAGGTGATGAAATATTTACCTCTTCTTCGGGTTCTTCCTTTTGATTTGATCAAAAGGGCTCCTTAGGTTGTCTTTCTGACTAAATGAAGGCCTCTAGGATGAATTTAGGACAGTTTATAGGGTATTTAGTCAGGGTTTGGCCGAGACAAATGGCTTTGAAGGTGTGAATTAGAGAGAAGGGGGAGTTCCTTTTTATAAGAGGGGTGAAGGGTACCTTAGAAAAAGCTAGAAATATTATTCTATAATAAAATAATTTTGGGCTTATAATGGCTCAAAAATATATTATTTAAAGGATAAGGTGGGTATGGGTCGAAAACCACTCAAACAATAGGTTTTAGATAGGTTTGGGTCAATATATTAACCTTATCTTTTAGATTTAACTCTTAGTTAAATAGTTTGACATTTACCATGTCTCTTTGTATTTTTATATTATATGGTTAATAAACTTACTATATACTTCCAAGACAACCCCAAGTGGTTCATTAATGATACACCTATCAATATGTTAGTATTTTTGTCAAACCATGTATTTTTATGAATAGAATATCAATTAATAATATGATATTTGTTTTAAAAACTCTTTTATGTCCATTTTGACACTATTTGGTATTTGTTTTTTTATAAATTCATAAAAGAATTATTAATTCAAAATAAATTCATCTAACCAACCCTAATATGTCATATTAACCTATTAAATTAGTTTAATTCATAAAAATCCTCAAATTACATTTATTTTGATATTTATAATGTCAATTATTTTAATCTTTCATTAATTAGGTAATTACTACATCATCATTATGTCATAAATTAATTAAACTATTTAGTGTCTAAAAAATATAAATAAAATACCATTATGTAGGAAATATTTTTATCTTTATAATGAATATTTATATTCGAATTTATCTTATGTGTAACCCTATATTAAAAATGTTTTAGTTCTTAAACATTGATTTTGACTCTTTTAACTCTTCTTTGAATTAAATAATAATAAATGTCCTAATCTAATACAAGTGGACCAAAGAGGTTCATGTTTTATTAATAAGGTTTTTTTTGGTCTAATTATAATTATAAAATATAATTAGTACATGTTTTAGGGTAATAATAATATCATTTTCCCTTAATTACCCTATTTACTTTTAACAGTGGTAAATAAAAGTAAAACGTTACTATTCACAAAAAAATATTTTCATCTTACTGAACAAAATTTTTATTATTGATATCAACTGTGTCTATAGGATTTTTAAAATTCCACTCACAGAAGTGGGAAAATTAATTTTTATATAAATTTGCAAATGCTCCTAGGAGGTTGGTAAAACACAGTGAAAAGTTAAATAAAATTTTTATATATCTAAAATTGTTATAAACAGACTCCAACGAATTAAATTGAACTTATATATGTCTTATGTATCTATTTTGACCTAAAATTAATGTAAATAAAATAAATAATTATTTAAATAAAAATTTGGTTTTAAACTATAACTCAGTGTTTTTCACTATTCATCAAAAATTGAAAGTTTTCAGAAAAATACCAAGAATTCACCCTAAGCTAATTCCGATATTCCGAATCCAAAAATGAATTCCATTTTGAAAGATAAAATTTATAAAATTTTAAAAAGTGGATATTACTATTCATAACGGCTAGTTTGATTGGTTGTGGTGTGTTAGAACTCGAAGTTGCGTACAACACACGCTATTGTGTTATTCAAAGAGAAGTATATTGTGGAATCTTGGGGTGTTAAATTCTCCCCTCCTTCAAATAATTTCATCCTCAAAATTTATATAGTATTACTATGTAAAAATACATGGGTGGTTCTTTATCATAAGTTCCTTCGGTTCCCACATTGCCTCTTCCATTTTATGGTTTCTCCATATAAGTTTTACCAAACGAGTCGCCCAGTTTCTCAGCACTTGTTCTCTGGTATCAAGAATCTTGACAGGATCTTCACAATAAGACAGATCGGGTTCCAGTTATAATTACTCATAGGTGAGTACATGCTTTGGGTCAGGCATGTATTTTCTCAATAGTGATATGTGGGAAACATCGTGAACTTTAGAGAGACTTGGCAGCATTGCCAACTGGTAAACCACAGCCCCAATTCATTCTAGAATTTCGAAAGGTCTGATGTACCTAGGACTCAATTTACCCTTCTTACTGAAACATATAACACCTTTCCATGGAGATACCTTTAAGAAAACATGATCTCCTACCTAAAATTCCAAATCCTTCCTTCGGTTATCGGCATAAATCTTCTACCTACTTTGAGCTGCTTTGATGTGTTTTTGGATTACCTTCACATTTTCCATCATTTCCTCCACCAGTTATGGGCCTTCGAGTTTTCTTTCACCAACATCATCCCAACAGGTTGGTGTGCGGAATCTCCTTTCGTATAATACTTCATATGATGCTATCTGAATACTTGAATGGAAGCTATTGTTATAGAAAAATTCTACCAGAGGTAAATATTGATCTCACATACCTTGAAAGTCAAGTGAAAATGATCTCCACATGTCTTCTAAGGTTTAAATAGTCTGTTCTGATTGTCTATCTGTTTGGGGGTGGTAGGAAGTACTCAAATGAAGTTCAGTATCCAGGTCTTTCTGAATACTTTTCCAGAATCTTGATGTAAAACGTGGATCACGATCAGAAACAATCGATAGTGGTACTCCATGAAGTCTCAAAACTTCATTAATATATAGCTTTGGTAGACGTTCAAGTGGTAAATCTTCTCTTATAGCAAGAAAATGTGCTGACTTGGTAAGAAGATCAACAATGACCCATATTGTATCGTTCCTTCTAGGAGTCTTTGGTAGTCCCATGACAAAGTCCATCATAATAATATCCCATTTCCACTTAGGTATGGGAAGAGGTTTCATGACTCCTCGAGGATGTTGCATTCCATCTTTCACTTGTTGACAAACCATACATCTTGACACAAAATCAGAAATCTCTCTCTTCATGTTGTCCCACCAAAAATGTTCCTTCAAATCTCTATACATTTTGGTGCTCCTAGGGTGTATAGAGAAATTGGAGCTATGAGCATCATCCAAAAATTATCTTTTTAGATCAGGTATATCGGGAACACAAAGTCTCTTCCCAAATTTCAAAATTCCATCTTCATACACAAAGTCACTCAATCTCCCATCATTCACAGCTTTAATCTTCTTTTGAAACTCTTCATCACTGGTCTGAGAACTCATTATCCTTTCTAGTAAAGATGGTTTGGAAACCATTTGAAAAATTATTGATGTTTCACCTTCCATGGTGATTCCCATATCCATATTTACTAGATCCATATATATAGGATCCTTTTCAACTCTCATCATGTTCAAAACTCCATAATCCTTTCTACTCAAATAAATTTCCACCTAATTTTCCTTCCTCGGGTGGTAGTGTATAGTGAAATCATAATCCTTGAGTAGTTCAATCCATCGCCTTTGTCTCATGTTGAGTTGTTTTTGTGAGAAAATATACTTCAAACTCTTGTGATCAGTATATATCTCACATTTTCCCCATAGATATTGTGTCTCCAAATCTTCAAAGAAAATATTACAGCTTCTAAGTCAAGATAATGAGTAGGATAGTTTTGCTCATGAATTTTTATCTATCATGAGGCATAGGCAATAATCCTATCATTCTGCATAAGGACACAACCAATTCCTTTCTTTGAATCATCACTATAAATAAAAAACTCATCATTCCCTAATGGTAGAGTCAATATAGGAGCATTGAATAATATTTTCTTCATTTCTTCAAAAATTTCTTTAGATTCTTTTGTCCAAACAAATTTAACCCCTTTACGTGTGAGCTTTGTTAATGGGTTAGCCAACCAGGCAAAATACTGAACAAAACATCAATAATAACCTGCTAAACCAATAAAACTTCATACCTCAGTTATACTTGTCAGTGCTGGCCATTCTTGGATTACCTTAGTCTTAGAAGGATCAATAGAGATTCCATCCTTAGAGACGATATGGCCAAGAAAAGAAATCTCCTGAAGCCATAATTCACACTTTCTAAACATCCCATATAATTCATGTCTTCTAAGAGTCTTCAAGATAACGTGCAAGTGATTTTCATGATCTTAGTAGCCTTTATAGTATACCAATATATCATCAATAAATACCACTACAAAGTCATCAATATATTCCTTGAAAACTCTATTCATTAGATTCATAAAGACAGAGGGTACATTAGTCAACCCAAAAGGCATTACTATAAACTCGTAATGCCCATACCTAGTTTGAAATGTTTTCTTCAGAATGTCTTATTTATTTACACATAACTGATGATATCCAGATCGAAGGTCAATATTTGAAAAGTATTTAGCTCCATGAAGTTGTTCAAATAAATCATCAATGTGAGATAGGGGATACTTTTTCTTTATTGTTATAGTATTGATCTTCCTGTCGTCAATGCACAACCTCATAGATCCATATTTATTCTTAACAAAAAGGACAGGGGCTCCCCATGGAGAAACACTAGGGAGAATAAATCCCTTATTACTCAATTTATCTAGTTGTTTCTTTAGTTCCACTAATTCCACAGTGTTCATTCTATAAGGGGTCTTCGATATGGGCCTTGATCCAGGAATTAAATCAATGGAAAACTCAATTTCTTATTCTGGAGGATGTCCAGGTAAATCATCTACAAACACATCAACATATTCTTTCACAATAGGTAAATCATCTATTTGAACATTATTTTCCTCACCCACAATTATTTCAATATATTCCTCCCCAATAATTAAATTTCATTGAGCTACTGGGGGTGGATCTAGATAAGAATTAGGTGGTGACAATTCTGCTCTAAAGATAAGGTTTTCTTTATCATCATCATCAAAAATAGTAACCTCCTTCTTCTTACAATAAATTTTTTCATCATGGTCCAAAATCCAATCCATACCGATGATTATATCAAATTCAATCATGGGTATAACGATGAGATTAGCAGATAAAGAACATTTATGTGCTCTAATGGGAACTGATTTACAAAACATTGTTGCGATGATACTTCCCTTAGGAGTTTAGACTGAAAACTCCCTTGTTAAATCAAATTGGAAATATCTAATTTTCTTAGAATACTGGGAAGATATGAAACAATTCAATGATCCAGAATCAAATAATGCATTTTCTAAACTTGAGGAAACCATTAAATTACCTACCACCACGTCTTTTGGAGCTTCTAACTCAGAAGTAGTGATAGCATAAGCTTGGCCTTGATCCCTTGGCCTTTTCTGAGGTAAGTTCCCCTGACGCTTAGTACGTTCATTCGTATAATTCCCCCTTTATCTACAATTATAGCATTCAACATCAATATCCTCTTTCTTCCCCTTGCAATCATGATCTTGGTGGCCTTTTTCACCACACTTGTAATAGACTCACATTCCCTTTTGGAAAGTACCAGGTTGTTTCTTCCCACATTTACCGCAGGATGGATATTCATCTTTTCCCTTCTTCCCCTTATTTTCATTTCTAGAGTGTTGAGTAGATCTCTTATTCTCTTTCTTTTCATTAAAGTCACAAGACATAGAGAATTTTATTTCTGTCTTGATAGCACACGAGACAATAAATTCATACGATGAGAAAGATTTTGAGACTAATGCTCAATGGTGAAATAGTTTTAACCCTTGAAAAAAAAGATCAATCTTACTTCTTGGGTTACGAATATAATCTACTGCATGCCTCACAATCCTTGTAAAGTTAGCTTCATACTTTGTGACATTCTCATCCTCCTTTTGCCTCAAACTTAGAAATTGCCTTTCTATATCTACTCGATGGTCACGAGGATAGTATTTTTCTAAAGAAATCTCTTTAAACTCAATCCATTCCATATTTGATACTTCATCATCTTTCTTTGTGTTTTGAATCAATGACCACCAATGATTAGAATCTCCAGTGAGGCGGTAAACTACCATGACAACTTTTTCCCTTTCACTACTCCCCAAGGAATGGAATATTTTCTCGAAGGAATTTATCCATTACTCACCTACTAATGGATTTATACCCCCATTGAATGTTGGTGGTTGTTAACTCGTGAAGTGATCTAACATTGATCATCCAAGCTCTAGATTAGGGTGCTCCATATGGGTAATGTTATTATTCATAACCTGAGTAAGTTGTCCCAATATAGTGATAAGTTGATCAGCACCAGTTGTATCACCAACTCCACTATAATTATCTTGAGTAGGAGGGAAATCCATACATGGATTACATGCGTTGATATGGTTTCCATTCCTTCCACTAGGCACCATTTCTAAACAATGGAATAAACTAGATTAGTTTCTGAATCGAAATACATAAGTCCAAACTTGTAAAACACTTAACATAAATTGAATAGTTTATGGATATAATCCATAATCATAAAAAATGTTTTCATTGAGAAAGTATATACTCATAAACCCTTTATAATGGTTTGTAAATAAAATGAGAATTATATTAAGCATATCCCCTGGGAGTGTCATAACCAATAGTGCAGCAAGACCCGTTTTCGTGCACCAGTTCCCGTTCGATTCTAGCTCAAAAAGGTGTTTTCGAGGATTACCCCTGGGTACATCTGTGCCAGAGCCACATCTACATGCTCGTATCTAGAAAGGGATATATTTCTTGGAAAAATCACAAAATCTCTATAATATCAAAATTCTAGAAATTTATTCTATACTAATCCTCAAATTCTATCTTAGGGTAATGTGCTCTAATCAGAGTTTATCTAAATCCTGATTCCATGGTTTGTACTAAATTTCCTCTGATACCAACTATAACACCCCAACCCTAGTTACCCAGAGTCGGTGCATTATTACATAACATTGTCATGATCACAAAATATCATGTCTCGAAAGACCGATTTGTTTAGTAGCCTTGGAAGTACTAGATGCATTCATAAGGTTTACATTACATCATAAAATGAAAAAAAAACACAACAACTTTTTTTCCATAGACTACACTCATATCCCTACAGGTTATTCATAAAATACTTCTTCACATCCTGGGAAAAATAAAACATAGAAAGGGGTGAGCTCAGATGCTCATTAAGGATAACAATATAGCAGAAACTTTCATAAATAAGCATAAACATTTAAGTCAATGTATAAGAATAAAAAAAAATCCATTTAAACATGAAATTAAGCATAATATTGCAATGATAAAATCAAATAATTCCATTTACATAATCACATGTATATTCTACTAGTCGAATAATCAAATGAAATATCAATAGCCACTTTCATAATGATGGAATGCATAATGCCAGACTTTCATAACCACATAGTCAAGGCCTTGTGCCATGACTACAAATAATATTTTGTCAAGGCCTTGTGCCAAGACACTAGTTTGTCTCGTGATACCTACCGATGCATCGAGGAGCTATAGTGGGCTCCACTCGTCACATACTAAGTCCAATGCATTCCTCATATGAAAAGGTTTAAACATAACATAAACATTCGTATTAAAACTAGCATACGAAATGTTAATACTTTATCCATAAACCATGAATGGTATAAAAATAACACATCCATAGTCAAACATATCACAAAACCTTCAATAAAATATGGAAGTTTTGTATCATAATAAATCAACTTCAAATAAGCTTAAAATCCATCAAAGGATGTTGACATAGATGAAGTTAAAACCTTTTTTAGAGAAATATATCTTTCTATTTTGAAATCATTTAAGAGTCACATAATTTATAAAGAAAACATTTATTTTGAAAATATTCTTATAATCTTTTAAGGGAATCTTCTAAGATGTTATAACGGAAGAAAATAGCCGCACCCACCATATAATTTAAAAATTGACATTCTTACCTTAATTTTATCGAAAAGGTTATAAAGGATATCGTTTGGAAAACGACGGAATGATTCCTTTATAAACATATTATAAAAGTCCAACAAGGGTATAAATGACTTTAACCTATTTTCTAGTAAATAGTAAGAATGTTTTGAAATACTTTTTTAAGAAACATGGATGTGGATGATAAAGAGGTCCCAGTAGATAATTACGTATAAACAACCTCAGATAATGAAGAGATTGTAGAATTAACCCTTACCTTGTACTTTTACTTGGTTGATGGTAGGTTAAGCTCTTTTATAATGGTGAAATAATTGTTATTAAATTATAAAAGAATCATATACATTAATATGATATCATATATGATCTTTTAACATTGCTTTTTTAATAATATCTTAGTATTATTGTTGTTTCGTGTGTTAAAGGATTCGTTTTACTTTATATTCTTTATTATGTGGGTCATATTTTTTATGGATGGGATGTATCTTATTCATATAAAGAATGATATCAAGTCTTTAAACATTATTTTTAATCATCTAATGAAAATTAGTTTTGAATAGATACGATGGGAAATGAATCTCATCATGTTCGTGGTGACGGTAATCTGTATATACGCACAAGCGACAATATCATTCTTTTGATACTAAAATAATATATAATTGGATGGTATATCATATATACAGAATAATTATCATGTTATATTTATTATTTACATCAATTACACATCATTATTCACTACTACAACTTGTCCTTTTATCAGTGCTAAAAAATGACATTAACAGCACTAGAAAAGCATTGTTAATGTCGGCGTAGATAAAGGGGGGTACCCTTTATCAGCGCTCTGAAAAAGACTATTAATGGAGACCATTATCAGTGATAAAAAAGCACTGATAAAGGGGGTCCTTTTTCCGCACATTTTTTAGCGCTGATAAAGGTCTCCTTTAACAGCGCTTTTCAGAGCGCTGCAAAAGGGGACCCCCCCCCCCCCCCCCGTTATCTACGTCGGCATTAACAGTGCTTTTCTAAACCTAATAAAGGGGTTCCTTTATCAGCGCTACCTTGAGCACTGATAATAGGTCCCTTTATCAGCGCTCTTTTAGCGCTGTTAAAGGTGTCCTTTATCAGCGCTCAGAAAAGCGCTGATAAAGGCACCTTCCCTTGCACCTGCACAACTAGAACCTGCACACCTGCACACCTGCACAAACTAGCATACCTACACAAAATAACACCTGCACGCCTGCACAAAATAGCACCTGCACACAATATTTTGACAAAAAATGCTATATACATTTACTTAACATCCTGAATAAAAAAAACACACTGGTATAAACATTTCAAACAATTTTTTACGTAGTTACAACTACAATTATCCTACAATAGTTATAAACATTAATGTTTCATCCTTTGATGTCTTTGATTCGCTCTCAAAATTTTTCATCCATGGTGTTTTTTGCCGAACAAAGCATCCGAAATCAAGGAAAAAAATTCACCTATATAAGAGAACAAATATTATGTTAGTAATACAATAATGAAATAAATTAAAACATTAACATGAAGGAATTCATTAATATGGAAATTTGAAACTAGAATATGAAAATGATAAACTCAAATGATTTCATTCTGATAACAATGAAAGGTAATAATGTAAAATCAATATGTTTTTGGATGATTTATCACAATTAATAAATATTGATTATTTATCTAATGAAAAGCTTTACCATTTACACCGTGTGTCGGATTGAGGTGCGGTCGATTCTTACATGTCAAAAATGACTCATGGATCGTTTTTCTAAAGTATCAAAACAATCCAAATTTGTTTTCTCGGTTTGTCGTATGTCAGCAGTGTTGTTTTCTAAAGTTTATGTCAATTTGAAACAGATATCAGACACTTTTAGCCATACCAGTCACACCGTGTTTCAGATTGAGGTGCGGTTAATTCGTAAACATCAAAAATGACTCATGGATCGTTTTCTTAAAGTATCAAAATAATCTGAATGCGTTTAGTCGGTTTTCCGTATGTCATTAGTGTTGTTTTCTAATGTTTATGTCAATTTGAAACTGATATCAGACAATTTTAGTGATACCGGTCACACCGTGTGTCGGATTGAGGTGCGGTCAATTCGTAAACTTCAAAAATGAGTAATAGATCATTTTCCTAGAGTATAAAAACAATCCGAATTCTTTTGCCTAGTTTTCCGTATGTCAATAATATTGTTTTCTAATGATAATGTCAATTTCAAACTGATATCAGATACTTTTAGCCATACCAGTCACACTGTGCATCAGATTGAGGTGAGGTTGATTCATACACATCACAAATGACTCATGTATTTTTTTCCTAAAGTATCAAAACAATCTGAACGTGTTTTCTCAGTTTGTCGTATGTCAGTATTGTTGTTTTCTAAAGTTTATGTCAATTTGAAACAGATATCAGACACTTTTAGTCATACCGGTCACACCGTGCGTCGGATTGAGGTGCATTTCATTCATACACGTTACAAATGACTCATGGATCATTTTCCTAGAGTATCAAAACAATCCAAATGTGTTTTCTTGGTTTTCCGTATGTCAGTAGTGTTTTTTTCAAAAGTTAATGTCAATTTCCAACTTATATCAGACACTTTTAGCCATAATGGTCACAACGTGATTTGGATTGAGATTTGGTTTATTCATACACATCACAAATGACTCATGGATCATTTTCCTAAAGTATCAAAACAATCCGAACGTGTTTTCTCGGTTTTCCATATGTCAGTAGTGTTGTTTTCTAATGTTTATGTCAATTTGAAAATGATATCAGACACTTTTAGCCATACCAGTCACACCATGCATCGGATTGAGGTGAGGTTAATTCTTACACATCACAAATGACTCATGGATCATTTTCTTAATGTAGTAAAACAATATGAATGCATTTTCTCAGTTTTTCATATGTCAGTAGTGTTGTTTTCTAAAGTTTATGTCAATTTGAAACTAATATCAGACACTTTTAGCCATACCGGTCACACCGTGCATTGGATTGAGGTGCGGTCAATTAGTACACGTCACAAATGACTCATGGGTCATTTTCCTAGAGTATAAAAACAATATAAACGTGTTTTCTCAGTTTTCTGTATGTCATTAGTGTTGTTTTCTAAAGTAAATGCCAATTTCAAACTGATATTAGACACTTTTAGCCATACCGGTCACACCATGCATTGGATTGAGTTTCGGTTGATTCGTACACATCAAAAATGACTCATGGGTCATTTTCCTAAAGTATAAAAATAATCCGAATGCGTTTTCACATTTTTCTATATGTCAGTAGTGTTGTTTTCTAAAGTTTATGTCAATTTGAAACTGATATCAGATACTTTTAGCCATACCGGTCACACCATGCATAGGATTGAGGTGCAGTCGATTATTACACGTCAAAAATGACTCATGGGTAGTTTTCCTATAGTATCAAGACAATCCGAACATGTTTGCTCGATTTTCCGTATGTCAGTAGTGTTGTTTTCTAAAGTTAATGTCAATTTCAAACTGTTATCAGTCACTTTTATCCACACCGATCACAAAGTGTGTCGGATTGAGGTGTGGTCATTTCATACATGTCAAAAATTACTCATTGAATGTTTTCCTAAAGTATAAAAACAATCCAAATGCGTTTGCTCGGTTTTCCGTATGTCAGTAGTGTTGTTTTCTAAAGTTTATGTCAATTTGAAACTGATATCAGACACTTTTATCCATACTGGTCACACCGTGTGTCGGATTGAGGTGCGGTCTATTTTTACACATCAAAAATGACTCATGGATATTTTTCCTAGAGTATCAAAACAATCCGAACATGTTTGATTAGTTTTCTATATGTTAGTAGTGTTGTTTTCTAAAGTTAATGTCAATTTCAAACTGATATCAGACACTTTTAGACATATAGATCACATATTGTGTCTCATTGAGGTTTGGTTGAGTCATACACATCAAAAATGACTCATGGATCATTTTCCTATAGTATCAAAACAATATGAACCCGTTTTCTCGGATTTCCTTATGTCAGTGGTGTTTTTTTCTAACGTTAATATCAATTTTAAACTGATATCAGACACTTTAAGCCATTCTGGTCACACCGTGTGTCGGATTGAGGTGTGGTTGATTTTTACACGTCACAAATGACTCTTGTACCATTTTCCTAAAGTATCAAAACAATCTGAATGCATTTTCTTGGTTTTTCATATGTCAGTAGTGTTGTTTTCTAAAGTTAATGTAAATTTCAAACTGATATCAGACACTTTTAGCCATACTGGTCACACCATGAGTTGGATTGAGGTGGGGTCAATTCTTACATGTCAAAAATGACTCATGTATAGTTTTTCTAGAGTATCAAATCAATAGGAATGTGTTTTATTGGTTTTCCGTATGTCAGTAGTGTTGTTTTCAAAAGTTAATGTCAATTTCAAACTGATATCAGACACTTTTAGCCATACCGGTCATACCGTGCTTCAGATTGAAGTTTAGTTGATTTTTACACATCATAAATGACTCATGGATTGTTTTCCTAGAGTATCAAAACAATACGAATGTGTTTTCTTGGTTTTATGTATGTCCGTAGTGTTGTTTTCTAAAGTTAATGTCAATTTCAAACTGATATCAGACACTTTTAGCCATACTGGTCACACCGTGCATTGGATTGAGGTGTGGTTGATTCTTAAATGTCAAAAATGACTCATGGATCATTTTCCTAAAGTATCAAAACAATCCGAACATGTTTTCTCAGTTTGTCGTATGTTAGTAGTGTTGTTTTCTAAAATTTATGTCAATTTGAAACTGATTTCAGACACTTTTACCCATTCTGGTCACACCGTGCGTCGGATTGAGGTGTGGTCAATTTTTACACATCAAAAATGACTCATGGATTGTTTTCCTAGAGTATCAAAACAATGAGAATGTGTTTTCTTGGTTTTTCGTATGTCAGTAGTGTTGTTTTCTAAAGTTAATGTCAATTTCAAACTGATATCAAACATTTTTAGTCATACCGGTCACACCATGCATCGGATTGATGTCTGGTTGATTCTTACATGTCACAAATGACTCATGGATCGTTTTTCTAAAGTATCAGAACAATCCGAACGTGTTTGCTCAGTTTTCTGTATGTCAGTAGTGTTGTTTTCTAAAGTTTATGTCAATTTGAAACTGATATCAGACACTTTTATCCATAACGGTCACATCGTGCGTCTAATTGAGGTTTGGTTGATTTTTACACGTCAAAAATGACTCATGGATCGTTTTCATAGAGTATCAAAGCAATCCAAATGAGTTTTCTCATTTTTCCGTATGTTAGTAGTATTGTTTTCTAATGTTAATGTCAATTTCAAACTGATATCAGACACTTTTATCCATACTGGTCACACCATGTGTCATATTGAGGTGCAGTTGATTCTTACATGTCACAAATGACTCATGGATCATTCTACTAAAGTATCAAAACAATCAAAACACATTTTCTCATTTTTTCATATGTCAGTAGTGTTGTTTTCTATGGTTTATGTCAATTTGAAACTGATATCAGACACTTTTATCCATACCGGTCGCACCATGAATCGGATTGAGGTACGGTCAATTATTACACATCAAAAATGACTCATGGATCATTTTCCTAGAGTATCAAAACAATCCGAATGCATTTTCTCGGTTTTCCGTATGTCAGTAGTGTTGTTTTCTAAAGTTAATGTCAATTTCAAACAGATATAAGATACTTTTAGCCTTATTGGTCACATCGTGCATCGTATTGAGGTTCGGTTGATTCTTACACATAAAAAAGGACTCGTGGATTGTTTTCCTAAAGTATCAAAACAATCCAAACACGTTTGATTGGTTTTCCGTATGTCAGTAGTGTTGTTTTCTAAAGATAATATCAATTTCAAACTGATATCAGACACTTTTAGCAATTCTAGTCACAATGTTCATCGGATTGAGGTGAGGTTGATTCTTAAACGTCACAAATGACTATTGTATCATTTTTCTAAAGTATCAATACAATCCAAATGGATTTTCTTGGTTTTTCTTATGTCAGTAGTGTTGTTTTCTAAAGTTAATGTCAATTTCAAACTGATATCAAACACTTTTAGCCATATCGGTCACACCGTGCATCGGATTGAGGTGCGGTCAATTTTTACACATCAAAAATGACTCATGGATCATTTTCCTATAGTATCAAAAGAATATAAATGTGTTTTCTAAGTTTTCCATATGTTAGTAGTGTTGTTTTCTAAAGTTAATGTCAATTTCAAACTTATATCAGACACTTTTAGACATAACAGTCACACCGTGCTTTAGATTGAGGTGTGATTGATTCATACACGTCACAAATGACTCATGGATTGTTTAACTAAAGTATCAAAACAATCCGAATGTGTTTTCTCGGTATTCTGTATGTCAGTAGTTCATAAGAGTCTCTCATTAAGTTATTATTTACTTGAAACTCAAATCATTCTAAAACCATTCTTCATAATATAAGGATATGAAACATAATAAAGGGTGATCAAAGATGCTCAATAAGTTTAAATAAGGGATATGTCAATGATCATATAAAGATAACATAAGTAGTGGGAATTGTCTTTCATTGTCATATTTTTTTACATTCTTCCATCAGGTACGCTGCCCATTCGTTTCTAAACACATCTATGTCATCTTTTGAATAGGAATTTTTGCGACAGTCATAGTAGTAATGAAAAAATATAAATACACAAAGTATTAATAATTATTTTAAATGAAGTAGTAATTATTTTCAAAAATACCACTTCAGGGATGCTAGTTTGTTCAAGAAATATGATCTCTTTCATAGATTTACAAACATAATAATCGCAGTCCTTATCATTTGTTTGTTTTGAACACTACAGAAACATCAATAAAAATAAGTAATCTATTTTGATAAGTATTTGGATAGTGAAATATAATTATATATACTCTGATATTTCTCTATTTGTAGATCTTGTGCACCATGTCATCCTTAGGCCCTGGATTCATTTCAGCCTTTAAACGATATTCATACACTACCCTATGATAACAGAATCCTCATTAAAAGATAATATAAGTTATATAACTAGATATTTAGTTCTAAAATATAGGATCTAGTGTATTAAAAATTGAAAATCGCCATCATGTGTGGTCGGTTTGTTGGATATCCATGTAGTGAATTCAGAAAATAAATCTTTGGAGTATCCAAATTGACTGCAATGAGCATACAATGTTTCCTAAAAACACAAAAAGGAATAAGTACTAATAGAAATGAAAATATAATTCATATGACTAAATTGTATAGTTTTACCCCTGCAACATTGGTATTAAAAAGAGTTTGTCATTCGTAATTCTACATTGAAACGTTCTGAGAAGGTTTGACATTAATTCGGCCTGACAATCGGAATCTATTTCTTCTCATTGTGTAGAAATGGTGTGAGGAATAACGAGTCCAAATTTGTATTCATGGGGAAATCCCTTCAATTGTTTTTCATATATACGCCTATGAAAAATACAAAATGTATTTATCCATAATTAACATAGTATATCATCTTCTGTAAAATAAAATCATGAAAACATACCTCACGTATACATTTATAACTGAGGTTCCTAGCCAGTCGTATGTGATGATTTCAGCTATAGCGTCATCAGTAACAAAATATAATATTTCCTCTCCCTACATATCTTTTTCACAAACAATTTTGTGACTCTTTCCACCTTTCATTTTTGTATCCACATGAGCTTTCAATGATATTAAATGTGGATATAGAACGGGCGGGGTGAAGGTGCTCTCAGTATATCGTTTTGATCGGTTGGTTGATCCTTTTGAGTCGCTCTTTCATTTTTGATCCTCCATTTTGTCCTTCTGTAATGAAATTCATTGGTTCATCCATTTTCAAATTTAATGTTCAAGGTTCTGCTTGAAAAATTAATTGGAAATGAATACGTCTTGGTCGACATGTTTTTTTACAAGATTCGACAGCCATGTAACGAATGTTCCAACTACTTTTTCCACCATATGAATGTCTTCATCGTCATTTGGAATGGGTAGCTCGGTGCTTGGATCATGTGCTACATTAATCAACACTTTGACATGACTGGTTGGAAGTGTTCTGGCGTGTAGCATGTCATTCTGCATATTGAACATCGTAGCCCTTGCTACAAGGCGATGGGTGGGAGTTGATAGATATAAATCACAGTCATTTTCACCCTATAGAATATCATTTCAAGAAAGTTATCAGTGTATATGTGATTCACATTTCATATAAACAAATATTAGAGCATTTATTACCTCTGTTAAGTAAGGTCTTTGAGGGGAATTCCTCACCTCAAAGATGGTGGGGGTTGGGGTGGGATTTTCTCGCATGGGTTGTTCTTGAGTTGTTTGTTCTCTTCGCCTCTCTCCCATAAAAGTTACTAGAAAGTCTCCATGACTTTCGATTCTTTCTTCAAGGGTAGCTACTCTATCTCTCATCATTTTCATTTCTTCAGTTTGTTCATCTTCTTGTTTTTTTTCAGGAAAATATTTTCGGGGTGTCACCCCAAAACCCACACCTTTGACGTGGCCATACTGTTCTAGCTGTTTTAAGGCCACTGAAAGTATGTCTACATTCGGTGTGGGTGTTTTTTATTCCTATGACTATGTCAAATATAAAATATAGAAAAATAAGTAATCATCGAGATGTAATAGTGATTTAAAGGAAAACAAATTTATATTATGTCATACTAACACATGTTTCCCACACTTTTTGTGTGTTTTAATATACCAGTTTCCCCTCTTTATTAACACGAGCCTCCTTCCATAGGACATGGCATGGGATGGAAGTGGCTTGGGATTTTGATTCATCAATCTACATATAAACACAGAAACATGGTTACAGTGTTTTTTTATGTCACATAAAAGTATTACAGTACTTTTAAAATACGTACCAATTGTTTTTCAATTGAAGCGTACCCCCATCCTTGCTTTACAGTAGGGGTACGCTGGTTTTACTGCCCATTCTTTATTTTCATCACTCAGTTTCTATTTCATAAATAAAAGACTGTCAATGAAAGTGATGAATACAGGCAACATTAAACAACGTGTAACCAAACACAATGTACCTGAAAAGTCTACTTCGCACGACGGTTGCAAAACACATCCCACGCTCCTTGGGATATCAAGTGTGCATAAAGAGGAGGTGGGTGCGTCTTGATTTTCCCTTTAGCATCTTTCAGATGATGTTTCGTTAAAATGGTGCAAAAGCCTCTATGAACCCTTCCTACCAGTCTTAATACATATTCTTTGTGCGAGACATCTACTATAAATTCACTCTTCAAGAGATAATGAAGAGTTAGTCAATATTTCAGTATTTTATTTTATTTTATTTTAATAAATTAAATAAATTATATCATAATGTTACTGTAATCTCTTCCCACATTAATGTTTTCAGCCCGCTGACAACATGGTGCCACAACTCTACATCAATCTGCACGTGTTGCTGAGTGATGATTCCAATGTAGCTACTAAACATGGCTTTGTTGGGGTTTACATGCTGGCCTCATTTATTCTATCCCACCTCATATTTGATGCCTTTTGATTTTGCCTTATGTATTTTTTCCAAACTGTCAAACTATGGCGCACCTATTTTTTTGTGTCGTCGGGGTTTCATTGCCTACCATTTCCTCATTTTCTGCATCATCATTATGTTCCTCTGAAGCGCTAGCATCGGCACTAGGACCAACAATAACAGGTTGAGAAACTTATTGTACCTCCGCAGTGGGACCAACTGCAACAGGTTGGAAGACCTGTTGTACCTCAACAGCGGAACCAGCTACAACAGGTTGAGAGACCTGTTGTGCCTCGGGATTGGATGCATCAGCTGGTGCAGAAGTCATTATCTGCAGAAGTGGTTTAACATTTAATTTAGATCACATAAAAGTAGCAATGAATAGATAACAACATAATGTAACACAATATATATTACAATAAAAAAATAACATGATTATTGAACTCTCTTTTTTTATAGGCTGAAGGGATTTGACCCCTTTATCGACTATCCATATCCCTTCACTGTGGTCTCCTATTACATACAAAATGTCATCTACATTGGGACCACTGTGAAATGATTGAGAAGTCCCAATGAAAGGTTCATCCTCTATTGAATTTTCATCTTACCCTTTAGCTGTTTTGGTCGATAACAGAACAATTAACCATTTTCGATTTGCGGGATCTGGAACATAAAATACTTGCACTGCCTGTGATGCCATTATAAACGGTTCATCTTTCTACCCTTCCTTACTGAAATCAACATTCACGAATCCCAATTCATCTATTTTAATAGCACTCCTGTTATAAACTGACTTGTATTGAAAAATTAGAACTTGAAATTCCGTATAATCAAACTCTCATATTTGTTTGATGATGTCAAAGTATGACATATTCGCATAAATTGGATTTCTGTCCTTAGCACCGAAAACATGCATCACTTCAGCTACAAGTGTAACCCCACTATTCTTCATGGGATTTTCTTCATCATGTTCATTAGTATAAAATGTATAACCATTAACTACATATGCATTGTAAGATAATACATACACACTTGGTCCTCTGGCTAGCCATTGAAGTCGTTCTGCAATTGACTCTGGATTTTCATCTAACTTCTTAAAAATATGGTCCTGAAAAAATCCTATAAACTATCGATTATGTGTATCTGATATCCATTTTTATCCCTAGATGGATTCAAATGCCTAATAATTTCTTTTAGGATTTCAACGTATGGGTCAACGTCGAAACTGTTATGCAAAACATAATGGTGGGCCTGCTCCCGATCTATAATATTGATTGTGACAACCTATCTTCTAGAAATTCCTTCACCCTCAAGCCTCCCAATGTGACAAGATTTCGGTAGGCCAATTATTTTCACACCAGACAGGTATTCGGTACAGAATTCAATAGCTTTCTCAACAATATGTCACTCTACAATACAACCCTCCGGCCGACTTTGATTTTTGACATACCCTTTCAAAATCTTCGTATACCGTTCAATGGGGTACATCCATCTGTAATGTACAAGACCACATAGTTTAATCTCTCTCACCAAGTGGACCATCAAATGAACCATCATATCAAAAAATGAAGGCGGGAAGAACATTTCTAATTCACATAATATGACGGAAATTTCTCTTTCCAAAGTTGGCAATTCTGTCGGGTCTATAACTTTGCTACATATATCTTTGAAGAAGAAACACAGTTTCGTTAATGTATGGCGGACATTCTTGGTAAAAATGAAACTTAAAGCAATAGGAATGAGATCTTGCATCAAAACATAACATTCATGTGATTTCAGACCTTTTAAATTCAAGCCTCTCATTTACATGAGGTTCCTGATATTTGAAAAATACCCCTCTAGAACCTTTATGTCATTTAAGAAGTTGAAAAACTGATATCTATCCTATCTGGAAAGAGTGTAAGCAGCAGGAGGAAGAAATTTTCATTTTTTACCCTTCACTGGTGCCAACTCTTCTCGTATTCCCATCTCAACCATGTCCAACCTAGCCTTAATTCCATCTTTTGTTTTTCCATATGTATTTAGAAATGTGCCAATGACACTATCAAATATATTTTTTTCTACATGCATAACATCAAGAAAATGTCTGACATACAAATAATTCCAGTATTGTAATTCAAAAAAAACTGATCTCTTTTTCCAACCGAGTTTTGTAAGGTTTTTCGAAGTCAGTTTACCAAAAGTAGTGCCCACATTTTTAACTTTCTCAAACAATTGATCGCCTGTTAGTGGAGACGGTGTTGTACATTCTTATGAACTTCCATTGAATGATGTCTTCCAAGAATGGTACTTATGTCGTCGGGGTAGAAATATGTGATGTCCTAGAAATAAAGTTTTTGATGAATGTTTCAACCTAATTGATTGTGTACCTTTTTCGAAAACGGGAAACCCTCGAGTTCTTTTAATTCAATATCCTGAAAAATTTCCTTAAGCAAGGAAATCATTTATCGTCCCGTACAACATGGCTCTCAAAGTAAAATCTACTTTTTTTTAAGCATCATACAATGTAACACCTGAATCCCACAATAATTTCAAATCTTCAATCAATGGAGATAAATAAACACTAATATCATTACCCGATTGTTTTGGTCCTAATATTAGCATAGATAACATGATTTATTTTAGTTTCATACATAACCATGGTGGAAAGTTATAATTTACCAACATAACTGGCCATGTACTGTGATTGTTTCATTGAAAACCAAAATAATTCACTTCATCTGTAGATAACGCAAGACGAAGCTTTCTCGGCTCGTTTCCAAATTCAAGATACTCGTGATCAATTCTCTTCCACTAAGGAGAGTCTATGGGGTGATGTAGTATCCCATCTTTAATTCTTGTATCATCATGCCATGTCAATTGTCCTATATTCTCTTCACTTCCATATAGGTGCCTAAACCTTGGAATGATTGGAAAGTACCATACAACTTTAGTTGGACTGGATTCATCTTTCTTGTATCGAGAAGCACCAAACTTTGGGAATTCTTTAAGTGATTTGTGGTCCTTCAGAAATAGTATACATTCATTCGGGCAGGAATGTATTCTTTCAGAGATTATAACCATCGAGCGTAGTATTCATTTGGTGTCGTATGTTTGGCTCGGGAGATCATTATCTTCGGGGAGCATGTCATGCAGGAGAGAAAGTAGTTTCATAAAATTGGCGTCCCTCCACTCGTTGTCTACTTTCAAATTATACAGCTTCAGTACGGCTGACAATGCTGTATATTTAGTGAAACTAGCACACAATGGCGTCTCTGCACAACCATTTAACTTCTCAAACAATTTTGGGCAATCACGATGTTCATCTTTGACGGTCCTTGTCATTTCCTCAATATGATATTCATCGTCATTCACATCTATAATCACATACTCCATACGGTCATCTTCATTTTTCATGTTTGTAATCATATCAGATGATCCATAAAATGCATTGTTATCCCAGCCACTACCTACATTCGTTGTTTCCCCGTGTTTATTCCAACATGTATAACTCTAATCTATTCTGTGACAGATCAAGTGTTCTTACAAATCCTCTGGACTAATTTTTTTTGAATAAAAACAGCATAAACACAAACAAAGGATTTGAGAAGGGTCACATGCATGATCTTTTTCAAACATGATAAACTCTTTCACGCCTTCTTCATACTCTTTTTTCAATCTACTGGCATTCATCCATTCTTTATTTATATTCATCCTATTTGAAATCCATATGATAGGTATATAGGTTAGGGGAGAAGTAATATGATTATAATTTAGATAAAAAACTAGATACTTCAAAAATGGTGGGGGCGTGCTCATTAATAGCAAATCTTGGGTGGTTCTTGGGATTCATCCATTCTCTTTCTCTCTTCAATACCCCCTTATGAGGGGTGGTTCTTGGGAGTTTTTTATAGTGTTTTAGTGAGTTCTTCCCTCATACTTCCTCCATTACTATTATCCTTTATTTTCCTATGATTTGGGATGATTTTAACAAGGATTTGTGTGATGATTTCACTATATCATATTCAAATCAATTCAGATGACGTAAATTTTATTTTTATTGGCTAGAGGTTATCCTCGTATGATGAACACATCATGTTTTGTGTGGTTTAGGTTGTAAAGACCCGGAAATTTCAAAGTAAATTTTTTCTTAATTTATTTGTAATTTTACAAGAACGCAGTTTCTGATAGCACCTGATCCCGAGGCCCAGTGTGCCCGGAATCAATTTCTGAAGTTTAGCTCAGGTACGATCAGTGAACGAATGAGCGGGTTTTTCTAACTTTTCAACCGGTACTCGGAATCGATATCCGAGGGCACCGATGAAACCACTGCACTGGTAAATTCTTAGGAACACCATTTCTGGAGTTGCGTTTTCTTGGGAGGAGATGTTAAAAATTTGTGGAATTAATAAAGAATTGAATAAAAAAAATTGTGGAACAATTTTATTATTATTAATTTTTTATCCTAATGGTTATATCCAACATGGGGTAGTTATGGTGGGACTTACAAGCCCCTAACTACCCATGAGAGGATTAAAGGTGAGGTGGGGCCCACACGAACCCCACCCCTTTCATCTTCCCTAAACTCCCTTAAACCTCTCCTCTCATTAATTTGTAACTCTTCTTAACATGTTTAACCCCCCTTTAATGTGAGACCACTCACCTCCCTCTCTCTCTTCTTTAATCATGCCAACTCAATTAACTAAGTGAGTTAAGTGTTTGATTTTTAAAATTTAAAATTTTTGTCTTGATGTAATAAAATAAGATAAGTATTATTTTATTTGAGAGAGTTGGTTGTTGTGTGAGGAGGATTTGGAGAGAAAGCTCTATGATTTGAAGAACTTCTTCCTTCTTGAAGAATGCGAAGAACGAAACTCTCTGACGAAGAACACTGACACCAAAGAGCGGCGACGTACCCCTTTCTTCCTTCTCTACGACAAGAGGGAATACGTCACATCTTTGAGTACACTTGGGCGACGTTGGGCCTTCCAAGACCTTCGACGGAGGAGCACTTGGTTTTAGCGGCAGACCCATGGTACTCAACAGAAGGAGTACCTCTGGAACCTATGAGGGGGAGCGCTTGGTTGTAGTGGCAGACCCACGGCGGAGCAGCGCTTGGTTGTAGCAGCAGACCCACGGTACTCAATAGAAGGAGTACCTCTGTAACCTATGAGGGGTAGAACTTGGTTGTATCGGTAGACCCATGGTGGGAAGCGCTTGGTTGTAGCAGTAGGCTCACAGTACTCGACAGGTGGAGTACTACAGCAGTTCAAGGAGTTCAGTGCGCTTGGTTGTAGCGGCAGGCCCTCTGTACTCGACAGAGGAGGAGTTCGGCGTGCTTGGTTATATCAGCAGGCCCACTGTACTCGATGGACAAGTTCTCCAGTAGTCGTTGTTCGATGTCATGAATAAAATCCTTGTTGAGCTGAGTCTATGATCTTGTGTTTACCTCATGATTGAGATGGGTCACTTGATAACTTAGGTATATGTATGGGAATATACCTGGGTAGTGGTTATCCGTTGATTTCACAATCTTTGTGTTTCCTCATGATTGAGATGGGTTACTTGATAACTTGGGTATATGTATGGGCATATACCTAAGTAGAGGTTATCTGTTGAGATCTTCTTTGTGGTTAACCTTGTTGGATTTAGTGAGACCTTGAGGGTCTCGGGGTCCCTACTGAGTATCGTTATACTCACCCCTACACGGGCTATGCCTGCACCTCATTGTGTTTGTTACAGATGATGGGCAGCGCTGACAGAGGCTGAGTGTTCGAGGACTGGATGGTACCTGGAGGTGGACCTCACGACGAGTCAGTATCCGAAGGTGGACTTCAAGACGAGCCAACACTCGGAGGAGGTTGACGGGCGAGAGCATTATTGAGGATATCTATACCTACCCTTCAGGTAGGATCTGTGGTGGACGATCCAGGAGCTACTCTATCTTTACCTACCCTTCAGGTAGGATCTGAGGAGGACGACCCAGGAGCTATTTCCATTCTTCCAGCTTTTTGTCTTTTCTGTTGTACTTTTGTTCAGTTGTAGCTGTACTTTCGAATGGGTTTGTATTCTGGCCCATTTACTTTTCATCACTTCCTTTTTGTACTTAGTTTTTTACTTCCACTTGTACTCTGTGGTGTTTTGTTTACTTTTATAAAGGAAATGCCTTCCCAGTTATCGGGATTTACGCCTTTGGTGCTAGTCTCTAGCCCCTAGCCTATGGAAGGCGGTCTTGGGGTAGTCACGACACGGGCCCCAAGGACGGGTCGTGACAAATTGGTATCATAGGATTTTGGTTCTACCGCAGAACATTGAACTTTGATCTTTCTTCTATGTGAAGCAATAATGTTAAGAGTATTTAGTGTGGTTATCAGTCCAGGGAGTCCAGTGTTGGTGCGGCGGCCGACGTATCCGTACACCAGGACCCTGACTTCTGATTCCTGACTTAATGCATGAAAAAATTGATTGCATGTGTGTTTCATGTTTTCTTTATGATTACTTGTGTCAGCTCACCAGGTATAATGTTCTGACCGTGGAACACCTGTCTCTTTTTAGGATGGCCCCACAACGGCAGCTAGTTAGGGTTCCGAGAGTTGTGCGTGACAATAGCCCACCGAGCGACGAGGCCTCGATACAAGGCCCTTTGATAGCAGAGGCACCAGCGGTACCTCTACCCATCGAGCCACCGATGCTACCAGCCCCAGCCGCTGACGGTGCACGTAGCCTTAGTGCACTGCACGAGTTTCAGCGTTAGCGACTACCCAGGTTTCGTGGGGAGACAGACCCTCAGGCACTCGAGGATTGGCTGGAGGCTGTTGTTCTAGTTTTCTCGTTTGGTAGGGACACCTGCTAACCTTATGGTGGTCCTTGCAGCGAGCCTCCTTCACGCGATAGCAGGGAGATGGTGGAGCTTGATGCTCCAGGTGCACGACGAGGCATCTCCCCTTTGGACAGAATTTGAGTGCATTTTTCGCTCAGAGTTAACCCTACCCACCCTCCGAGCGGTGCACATCCAGGAGCTTCTACAGTTGCGGCAGGGCAACATGACAGTAGCCCAGTATGCGGAGAGGTTTACCAATCTCTGGCACTATTCCACAGACATGGTATGAGACCCATTCTTCAGGGCCCGAACCTTCGAGCAGGGGCTCAGGAGAGAGATCAGAGCTTCAGTTGTTTCTCACAGCATTCTGACACAGACAGGGGTGTTGGAGCGAGCCCTCTTAGTGGAAAGTTTCCTTATTGAGCAGTCTCCAGCAGCAGGACCCACCACTAGCCGGCTTGCAGTAGAGTCTTCTGCAGTAGGCAGTAGACAGATGACGTAGAGGTCCAAGAGGACTAGACCTACAGGTGATCGACCGCATGACACAGGATCGTTTGTGCGAGGCACCTAGGGTGGAGAACGACTTATCATGCGCGGACAGTGTTACTCCTACGGCGGGGTTGGTCACATGGCTCATGACTGTCTGACCCGCCATACAGATGACCAGCAGATAAATGAAGGACCTCCCAGGTAGAGGTAGAGGTTCGATCGAGGTGAACCGCATGGAGCAGGAGACCGTGGAAGGGGAGCTGGCCGTGTAGCTGGAGGTGGACGACGCTACGAGGTGTTGCCACCACCACCACCAGGAGGTCCACCCCGACCGCAGGGAATAGATGGATGTTGGAGAGCTCAACTTCAGGCAGTTGAGGCCTACGATCATGGAGCTCCGGGAGCAGATGGACAGGAGCAGGACTAGCTCCAGACATGGATACTTTTGTTCATGTTGCTTCTTGCTCTGTTGATGTTTGTTTGTAGATGCTTTGTGTCTTTGTATATTGATCTGCAATAATAAAAGACACCTTTCTTGTGGCGTTTACCTTCATGTCCCCTCTTTATGTTGTTACAAAGAGGTTCTGGTTTAAAAACTGTTGACTTGACCCTCACTTTGATATACCTACTGGAGGAGACCCAGTGACCACACATTGATGCCGACAGTGTGACTCAACCCTTGGAGGCGAGAGTAACGGATGGATCTCTTGGTAGTAGCGTCGGGGCCTTATGACGTCATCCTTGGTATGTATTAGTATCGTCCATGTCGGGATTGACTATATTAGGCTAAGAACATTGTTCATCCAGGGGATGAGACCAGATTTCTCTTATTGGAAAAGAGGAAATATCAACAGCTCTTGTAGGACCAGAAAGGTCCAAGTCATCCAAGAGCGGATGAGGATAGCTCAGAGCCGGAAAAAGTCTTCTGCTGACAGGGGGCAGAGACCTCTTGAGTTTGAGGATGACGATCACGTCCTTATACGGTTATCACCTCGACGAGGTTTACAGAGATGTGGCCAATGCGGCAAGTTATCTCCGAGGTTTAGCGGACCTTTTCAGGTCCACAGCAGGGTAGACGAGGTGGCTTACCATTTGACCCATCCACCTCAGTTGCACCAGGTGTACGGCGACTTCCATGTATCTCAACTAAGGAGATACGAGCTCGACCCTTCACTTTCCATCGACCATGGGGAGATAGACGTTGGCGATGGGGTGACTTTTGAGGGGTTTCAGTAGAGGTTGGGGATCGATAGGGGAGGGTCCTACAAGGATGGTCGATTCCTCTTGTGCGTTTTCGTAGGCATAAGAGGAACCTCCAGGTGAGCACATGGGAGCGGGAGGCTCAGATGCATGCTCAGTACCGCTTTTGTATACCTAATTTGTCTTAATGATTTATGGGGATGTAAATCCCTGAGGAGGGATAAATGTAAAGACCCGAAAATTTCAAAGTAAATTTTTTCTTAATTTCTTTGGAATTTTACAAGATCGTAGTTTCTTACAGCACCTGATTCTGAGGCCCGGTGTTCCCAGAATCAATTTCCGAAGTTTAGCTCAGGTACGATCAGTGAACGAACGAGCAGGTTTTCTAACATTTAAACCGGTGCTCGGAATCGATATCTGAGGGCACCGATGAAACCGCAGTGCCGGTAAATGCTTAGGAACACCATTTCTGGAGTTGCGTTTTCTCGGGAGGATATGTTAAAAATTTGTGGAATTAATAAAAAATTGAATAAAAAAAATTATGGAACATTTTTATTATTATTAATTCTTTATCCTAATGGTTATATCCAACATGGTGTAGTTATGGTGGGACTTACAAGCCCCTAACTACCCATGAGATGATTAAAGGTGAGGTGGGGCCCACACGAACCCCACCTCTTTCATCTTCCCTAAACTCCCTTAAACCTCTCCTCTCATTAATTGGTAACTCTTCTTAACATGTTTAACCCCCCTTTAATGTGAGACCACTAACCTCCCTCTCTCTCTCTTCTTTAATCATGCCAACTCACTTAAGTAATTAAGTGAGTTAAGTGTTTGATTTTTAAAATTTAAAATGTTTGGCTTGATGTAATAAAATAAGATAAGTCTTATTTTATTTGAGAGAGTTGGTTGTTGTGTGAGGAGGATTTGGAGAGAAAGCTCTAAGCTTTGAAGAACTTCTTCCTTCTTGAAGAACGCGAAGAACGCAACTCTCCAACGAAGAACGCGGACACCAAATAGCGGTGACGTACCCCTTTCTTCCTTCTCTGTGACAAGAGGGGATACATCAAATCATTGAGTACACATGGGCGATGTCGGGCCTTCCAAGACCTTCGACGGAGGAGCGCTTGGTTGTAGCGGCAGACCCACGGCGGAGGAGCGCTTGGTTGTAGCAGCAGACCCGCGGTACTCAACAGAAGGAGTACCTCTAGAACCTATGAGGGGGAGCACTTGGTTGTAGCGGCAGACCCATGGTGGGAAGCGCTTGGTTGTAGTAGCAGGCTCACAGTACTCAACAGGTGGAGTACTACAGCAGTCCAAGGATTTTGGCACGGTTGGTTGTAGCGACAGGCCCTCTGTACTCGACAGAGAAGGAGTTCGGCACGCTTGGTTGTAGCGGCAGGCCCACTGTACTCGATGGAGGAGGAGTTCTCCAGTATCCATGGTTCGATGTCATGAATAAAATACTGGTTGATCTGAGTCTATGATCTTGTGTTTACCTCATAATTGAGATGGGTCACTTGATAACTTAGGTTTATGTATGGGAATATACCTGGGTAGTGGTTATCTGTTGATTTCATAATCTTTGTGTTTCCTCATGATTGATATGGGTTACTTGATAACTTGGGAATATGTATGGGAATATACCTAAGTAGAGGTTATCTGTTGAGAACTTCTTTGTGGTTAACCCTGTTGGATTTAGTGAGACCTTGAGGGTCTCGGGGTCCCTACTGAGTATCGTTATACTCACCCCTGCACGGGCTATGCCCGCACCTTATTGTGTCGGTTTCAGACGACGGGAAGCGCTGACAGAGGCCGAGTGTTCGAGGACTGGACGGTACCCGGAGGTGGACCTCACGATGAGTCAGTATCCAGAGGTGGACTTCAAGATGAGACGACACTCGGAAGAGGTTAATAGGCGAGAGCATTGTGGAGGCTATCTGTACCTACCCTTCAGGTAGGATCTGTGGTGGACGATCCAGGAGCTACGCTATCTGTACCTACCCTTCAGGTAGGATCCGAGGAGGATGACCCATGAGCTGCTTCCATTCTTCCAGCTGTTTGTCTTTTCTGTTGTACTTTTGTTCAGTTGTAGTTGTACTTTCGATTGGGTTTGTATTCTGGCCCATTTACTTTTCATCACTTCCTTTTTGTACTTAGTGTTTTACTTCCTCTTGTAATCTGTGGTGTTTTATTTACTTTTATAAAGGCAATGCCTTCCCAGTTATCAGGATTTACACCTTTGGTGCTAGTCGCCAGCCCCTGGCCTATGGAAGGCGGGCTTGGGGTAGTCATGGCACGGGCCCCGAGAACGGGTCGTGACATAGGTGGTGTTGTGTTTCCCAGTGAGTTTTTAAAAGATTATTCCTAATTATATTAAGGTGAATAATTAATTATAAGTTTCTATAATTAATTATTTGGGAATTGTTCCATGAGATTGGGTCTCAATCATTGGTTCAAGATTAGATAAGGCATGTATAGTCTTTTTTGAGGATGACTTGATCTTGGTGAGGGGGTTACTCCATTTTTTGAGGTAGGTGGACCCTATAATACAAAACCATGTTCCAATTTATGAATGATTGTGCATTCATGCATGAGTATATGTGTTCTAGTGAAGGGGATAGAAATCAAGAGCAACCAAGGTAAATAAATAGGGTGTTTTTGATCCACCAAGAGATAGAGTGAGGGTTCTATTGAATGTTTTTAATTTTGTGGTCATCCAGAGATTTTGTCTCCATGGATTAGTTGTGTTTATGAGATGATCGGTTTTGGTATGAGATTTGTATAGCCTAGTTAGGTTCTATAAGGCTATTTGAGTAGGTATTATAGGCTTAGGCCTAAAGAAGATGGATCATATAGTTTTATATCTCACGTATAATGAGGAACACCCTATTAAGGATATATAAGATTCATGGTGTGTGTGATGAGTAGGATATTCCATATAGGGATTGGTGAAGCGTGACATAGAGAATTTCTTCCTTATAATTGGATTAAGAGATCTCCAAGGGGACATATGATATGGTACCTAAGTTAGGGTCATGGTAATAGTCTGGATGACTTAGCATAGGGTATCCAAGGCTCTTAGTGTGAGTTTCTTACGATGGTCATTATTTAGTTTTAATGAGTTTTAATGTGGGAATTAGAAGATGATATATACTAGACTATCGAGTCCTAGATCGTGGGTTGTGACATTACCATGTAGAGATGAGTGTGTGTTGGTATCAATGAGTAGAGGTTGGTTAGGTTTGTAGAACCCAGTAGATTCCCTTATATGCAGAATTAGAATGTTGTTAGGTTGGGAATAATTTTCATGTATAACCAAGATGGTTTTAAGGATATTATTATGCAAGGCTAAATGGATGGTGACTTTTATCATTTATGGTCAGACCGACTAAGAGATTGGAACTTCATATGACTTTTACCAAGTTGAAGTATGATCATCCATGGGGCCCACCTATTGATGATGTGGTTTAGCTAGTACAAGAGATTGGATATCTAGATACCCTCCTTAGATTTCTATTTATATGTTTTGTGGCATGATACAAGATGGGTGGCCTTTATTTAAGTGATAAGGTGTTGGTAGGACCCTACTTTGATTGAGAAGGCATTGGTCAAAGGGGATTAGTGTTTGACTTCCATGGGATCCACCTATTGATGGTTCAATTTGACTTGTGATAGAGGTTGGATATTGTGAATCCCTCCTTATATCATTTTTTGTATGATAATATGATGTGAGATATAGAAATGGGGATCACTTCGTATTGGTTTGAGTAGTTTTGTGAGAGGTTGTCTATAGAGATTCCCTCCTCATTTTTTATGTGATGTGATGGTGAGACCCACCATAAGTTAGAGGGGAGCAGCTATTATGTTGTGGAATTAGATGATATGTGAATCACACCGAATGTGAGAGGTTGGTGGTACTATTATGTTATAAGAAAGGATGTGATATTTAAATTGGTATATGACCCAACCCAGAGAGAGTGGGTAGTGGGCAGGAATTGGTAGAAACCCTATTAAGGTTCATTTTTTTCGAACCCAAGGAGAATAGTGTACAATATAGTGTACAAGATAGAACATAATAAACATATATATCATCCAGTTCGCATGCATCACCTAATGACATGAATTCACCAACACGGACGGTTCAAACCTTACCTGGCCTAACTATGCGGTAGTATCCAAAATCAGAAAAAGATCCATACTAAGGGCCACTAGACGGAGTGAAATCCTAATCTATTGTAACATCCTTTCACAAAAATACTCTCTCTATTCAGGTTTCTATCACAGGGCTATATTGGGGAGAGATAATCAAGATCAAACAAGTAACCAAACACGTATACATGTGTCACACACACAAGCATCACACACAAGAATCACGCCAAATCGCCCCAAGGAAGCATCCATTGCCTTTTAACCAATATTTCATGAGGAAGCCTCATTCAAGGGCCTCCTATAACATTCAATATAACCAGAGAAAAACTTGGTGTGTATATCTTAACAAAACAATTCCATATACCTCAAAATAATAAGGAAAACATCTCATTTCATATCAAACAATTATCCTAAAAATCAGACATCACTAATTAATATCCATGTATGGTTAGAAAAGATAGAAATCATTGATTCATAAAGACTTTGATGATTCCACCTTAGAGCCGCATGGTTTGAATAAAACTATATACAACCCATGAAACTCAAACTCTGTAATTTCAAAATGAACTAAAAAATGACTTAGCATTAAGAGGATTCACAATTACCTATTTATAATGTACCTAAACTGTGTAGTGGATGCATCAGAGGCAGCGGAGGCAGCATGGAGGTAGCCCGGAGGTAGCGCGGAGGCAGAACAGAGGCAGTGCAGAGGAAGCTTGGAGGTAGTGGAGGTAGAGGAGGCAGCAGAGTAGGCAGAGGAGGAGGAGGATGAGGAGGTGGAGGAGGCGCTAGTGGATGAGGAGGAGGAGGAGGTCGCGGTGGATGAGGAGGAGCAGGAGGAGCCACGGTGGAGAGGAGGCAGCGGAGGAGGTAGAGGAGGAGGAGGAGGAGGAGGAGGAGGAGGATGAGGCGCCGGTGGAGGAGGAGGAGGAGGAGGTCGCGGTGGAGGAGGAGGAGGAAGAGGAGAAGCGGTGGAGAGGAGGCTGTGGCACAAGAGGAGGAGGAGGAGGTGTCGGTGGAGGAGGAGGAGGAGGAGGAGGAGGAGGCTACTGTTGAGGAGGAGGAGGAGGAGCAGTGGCGGAGAGGAGGCTGCGGCACAGGAGGAGGAGGAGGAGGATAAGTAGGCGCTGGAGGAGGAGGAAGTAGCAGCCGCAGTAGAGGAGGAGGAGGAGGAAGTGGCGGCCGCAGCAGAGGAGGAGGAGAAGGAGGCGGTGGCCACAGGGAAGGGCTTCCGCGAAGGCTTGATAGGGTGCGGGGAGGAGGAAGAGGACCTGGTGGATTTTATGAATCCCACATTGACCTTTAACTGCGCTAGTAAAAAGCAATGATAAAGGGGGTCTTTATCAGCTCTAAAATGAAAATGTTGATAAAGAAACCCTTTATTAGTGCTTTTTTAGTGCTGATAAAGGTTGGACTTTATCCATGATTTTGTAGCGCTGATAAAGACATAGTTTATGAGTTCTAATAAAAGCGCTGATAAATGTATAAATTTAATAATTTCTTTATATTAGTATATATTTTTTTAAAATTATATTTCTGATAAATATATATATATATTTATTTATTAATAATTATAACTCTAAATAAATGTATCTCTATTTATACTTATAAAATTATTTAAAAGGTATATTTATGTATATATCATTGAAAATATAATAAAATATATATTTATATTTTAAATATAATTTAATTTTAATTATAAGTTTACATTTTTTATAACATATATGTTATATGGGTAACATAATGAATTATAAATCAATAACATATCAATTTGATATGTAATTATAATCTATAAATGAACATTATTCATGCACATATATATACGCATGTATGATATATTCATTGACCCCAATTCATTAGAAAACACATATATATTCAATAATTTTAATTATACATGTATATTAAAACGTATTATATATTTATAAATAAAACAAATACATTAAATATAAACAAATATAATAAATATATATATTAAATATAATTAATTAATAAATCTAATAAATATAATGAATTAATAAATCTAATAAATCTTATAAATCTAATAAATATATTTATTATTAATCTTATAATTATTTAATTATACATATAAATATATTTAGTTATAACATGTGTTTTTTATTTAATGTATACAATAAATATTATCAGCTCTAAGAAAAACATTGATAAATGTAACCTTTATCAGTGCTAAGAAAAGCGCTGATAAAGGGTATATTTATCAGCGCTTTTTTTAGCACTGATAAAGGCCTACCCATTTATCAGAGCTTTTACGTTAGCGCTGATAAAGTCAGGCACTTTCCTTGCCCATTTTTGTGTAATTGATTATACCCATCCAAATAATAATGTATTGAATAACAATTACACCACGACGTGGAGACGGTAAGTCGTACGTACGCACGTATAGTGACATGTCATTCAAAGGATGGATAGAATAATGAATATGGTTGTACCATATTTATAATAACATCACATTACATAGAAGATACTGGAGTTATTATATTATAATGGAAACAATAAAGAAAGAGGAAGTGGAAGATGAAAGGAACTTGAAAGAGGTGATGAAATATTTACCTCTTGTTCGGGTTCTTCCTTTTGATTTGATCAAAAGGGATCCATAGGATGGGTTTCTGACTAAAATAAGACCTCTATAATGAAGTGAGGACAGTTTATAGGGTATTTGGGTAGGGTTTGGCCGAGACAAATGGCTTTGAAGGTGTGAATTAGAGAGAAGGGGGAGTTCCCTTTTATAAGACGGGTGAGGGGAACATTAGGAAAAGTTAGAAATATTATTTTATAATAAAATCATTTTCGGTTTCTAATGGCTCCAAAATGGATTATTTAAAGTATAAGGTGTGGATGGGTCAAAAACCACTCAACCAATAGGTTTTGGATAGGTTTGGGTTAATATATTGACCTTATCATTTAGATTTAACTCTTAGATAAATAGTTTGACATTTATCATGTCTCTTTGTATTTTTATATTATATGGTTAATAAACTTACTATATACTTACAAGATAACCCCAAGTGGTTCATTAATGATACTCCTATAATTATATAAGCCTTTGGGCCGACCCTTATATTTTTAAGAATATAATATCAATTAATAATATAATATTTGTTTTTAAAAACTCTTTTATGTCAATTTTGACACTATTTGGTATTTTGTTTTTTCTAAATTTTTAACAGCATTATTACTTCAAAAAAAAATCATTTAACCAACCCTAATATGTCATATTAACCTATAAAATTAGTAGAATTCATAAAAAGTCTCAAATTGCATTTATTTGGATATTTATAATGTCAATTATTTTAATCTTTCATTAATTAGGTAATCACTACATCATCATTGTGTCATAAATAAATTAAATTATTTAATGTTTAAAAAATATAAATAAAATACCATTATGTAGGAAATATTTTTATCTTTCTAATGAATATTTATAGTTGAATTTATATTATGTGTAACCCTATATTAAAAATGGTTTAGGTACTAAATTTTGATTTTCTCTCTTTTAACTCTTCTTTGAATTAAATAATAATAAATGTCCTAATCTAATCCCAGTGGACCAAAGAGGTTGATATTTTATTCATAAGGTTGTTTTTGGTAGAATTATACTTATCCAATAGAATTAAGATATGTGTTAGGCTAATAATAATATCATTTTTACCCTTAATTACCCTATTTACTTTTAACCATCGTAAATAAAAGTAAAAAAGTTATTATTCACCAGAAATTATTTTCATCTTATTGAAACACATTTTTCTTATTTATATAAACCATGTCTCTCAGATTTTTAAAATTCAACTCACAGAAGCAGGAAAATTAAGTTTTATGTAAATTTGCAAATGCTCCTAGGAGGTGGGTAAAAGACGATGAAAAGTTAAATAAAATTTTTATATATCTAAAATTATTATAAACTAACTCCAATAAATTACATTAAACTTATATAGGTATTATTTATCTATTTTTACCTAAAATAAACTTAAATAAACTAAAAAATTATTTAAAAAATTGGTTTTAAACTATAACTTTGTGTTTTTCACTATTCATCAAAAATTGAAAGTTTTCAGAAAAATACCAAAAATTCACCCTAAACTAATTTCGATATCCCAAATCCAAATATGAAGTCCATTTTGAAAGATAAAATTTATAAAATTTTAGAAAGTGGTTATTACTATTCATAACGACTAGTTTGATTGGTTGTGGTGTGTTAGAACTCAAAGTTGCGTACAACACACGCTATTGTATTATTCAAAGAGAAGCGTACCATGGAAGCTTGGGGTGTTGCACCGAATGTGTTTTCTCAGTATTGAGTATGTCAGTTGTTTTTTTGATTAACATTAATGTCAGTTTTGAATAAAAAATACACAGTTGGAGTCATACAGGTCACACTATGTGTTGGATTGAGGTGTGGTTGAATGCTACATGTCCCAAATGACTCATGAATCATTTTTTTAAAGTATCAAAACAATAAGAATTTATTTTCTCGTTTTTGAGTATGTCAGTTGTTTTTTTATTAAAATGAACATCACTTTTAAATAAAAAAGATGCACTTGGAGTCATACCAGTCATATCGTGCGTCAGATTGAGGTGTGACTGGCCAATATATGTCAAAAAGGACGTATGGATAATTTCCCTAACGTACCAAAACAATTTGAATTAATTTTCTTTGTTTTGAGTATGTAATTTGTTTTTTTAATTTAAATGAATGTCAATTTTGAATAAAAATGAATCACTTGGAGTCATATCAGTCACACAGTGCATTAGATTTAGGTGAAAATAAATGCTTCGTGTCCCAAATGAGTCATAGATTGTTTTCCTAAAGTATCAAAACAATCGTAATCTATTTTCTGAGTTTTGAGTATGTTAGTTATCTTTTTTATTAAAATTAATGTCACATTTAAATCAACAAGACACACATGGAGTCATATCGGTCACACTGTGCATCATATTGAGGTTCGGCTAAATTCTAGACGTCCCAAAGGACTCATGGATCATTTTCCTAAAGTATCAAAACATTTAGATTGCATTTTCTTGGTTTTGAGTACACCACGTGTGTTTTTTTACTAAAAATCCATTTTAAACTAGAAATACATATAATTTCTATTATCTTAAGTAACAAGTATTGCATGCACTTTTAACCAAATATTCTCAAACACAATCATGATATGATCCTTATTCTACTTTATTGACCAATAATTTTATTGTTTGTAAGTAAACGCTTATTATCCTTCTCCGCCTCGGTCCCCACCTCAGTCTTAGCCTCTGCCTCCTCCTCCAGGTTGGACTCCGACTCTAACTTTTCCTCCACCTTCTCCTCTACCTCCGTCTCCACCTCTTCATCTGCATTTTCCCAAAAATGTTATTGTTCGCAGGTCAGTGCTTCTAAAACAAATTGATTTCCTCTATTAATCTTCTCCTTGAGAAAGAGATAAATAATGATATATAGGTATTATGACACTAATACTTCACACCCCAAATAATTTTTTATGTTCATAACTTGTACTAGGTCACAAACATAGCATGTAATCACCTAAATATGTTTTTGGCATACATTCTGAAAAAAAGTACACCACCCACTCATCTTTAAAAAAAATTATTTCTTCTTTTGAAAAACTCTTTTGTCTGTAATCATGATAGTACTGAGAAAATATAAAAAAATGATTATAAAATATATTTAATAAAATTTTAATTACCTATGAAATTTACCTATATGGGGATGCTGGTTTTCTAATACTGTATGATTTCTCTCATAAATTTGAAAACATAAAATCCACAATCGATTTCACTATCTTGTTTCTAACACTACAGAAACATTGACCAAAATATTTAAATTGTTTTGAAATGTTTTGATAGTTAAATATTTCTATATATATATTAATTTTTTCTATTTGTAGTAATCCATAGGCTTTATCTTTTTAGACACTGACCTCATTCCATGATTTATCCTGGATTTAGAGATTTCCCTATCAAAACAATATTCTCATTAAAACACAGACTAAACATATAATTGGAAGCTTATCTATAAAATGTTTATTTTATTGTATTACATATTAAAAATACACATCATATGTGGTTGGGTTGTTGGAATTCAATGTATTGAACCAAAACAATAAACAGTCAGGTAGTCTTTGTTGACTAATATCAGCATCTACTGCTTCCTAAAAAATAAAAACAATTAATAAATGAAAAAAATTAAAAATATATTTGTTGTGATTAGATATTAGAGTTTTACTCTTTCATTGTATCAATCAAAAAGAGTATGTTTCCTGATAAATTTTTTATTAAACTCTTGGAGTAACTCATCTATTTTCTTATCTATTTCTTTCTTATCAAAAGTAATTTTTCTTGTAGAAATGATATTGGGATTAATAAATCCAAATTGTGCTTTGTGTTATCTTCCCTTTATATAGTTGTAATATAAACACCTGTACAATATATGAATAGTTATAAACATTAATAAACATATTTATCTCACTATTTGGATAGATGTATTATGAAAATGCACCTTATGTGTGTATTCACAAAAGAAACATCCAACCATTCATGCTTGAGAATCTAATTTAGAGTTTTGAGACCAATTGCATCCATAATGAAAACTCCAAATATTTCTTCTTCATAGTGAATGTAATAAATAATGGTATCTTTAAATGTGGTCACTCCATGAAGTTGTAATATTAATAAATTTTTCTCTGGAACTGGTGGAGATAAGGTACTCTAAGAAGTTTTTTTGTTTTCTTGGCTGATTCAGTAGATTTTCTTGATTCAACCTTTCATTTCTCCACCACTTTATCCATATATATTATCATACCACACTTCAGAACTATTATCATCCACAATTACATGTTTTTATATGAATAAATTTGTTAAATATGTACCTCATTTGTCTTTATAATATTAGATGACCATTCTATGAAATCTCCAATAACAGCTTGGACCATTGTAATATCTGGATCATTATGTGGAACATTCAACTCAAAAGATGGCTCATAAGCTACCTCAATCCCCAGTCTCATGTGATCTTTTGGGAGGGGTTTATTGTGTAGTTGTTTTCATGGGATATAATACTTTATACAACTTTCAACACAGAGGTAAATGGGTGTTGATAGATAAAAATCACATACAACTGCACCCTGTAGAATTTTAGTAATATAAAGTTGTCAGAAGTTGATTGATTCACATTTAGGATAAAAAGTAATGAAAAATTAGTTTAACTTCTGTAAGGTTTGTGGGGAATGACTATCCTCGAAACTAGTGGGACCATTTGGATGATGTGTTGATCTTTTCTCTACTGTCGGTTCACTTTGATCTTTTCTTATACATTGGTCTGCCAAACCAGACCACAAAATAATATATCATTGTGCATCTATTTCTGTTTGAATTCATCCCATTATATTATATGTATCTTTATGTTCCATTATTTTAATGAAATCTGTCCTAGGGGAGACTCCAAAACCTAATCCTCTAACACAACCATATTGTTCAGTCCGTTTCAAATCTACTAAAAGTTGATTTTCTTCTGGTATAACCATTACCGATTCTTATGTCTAAACCATATAAAAAAATATGAACTTATTTTTTTTATGTAATATTGTTATAAATCATAACGAATTATAATTATGGATTACTTAAAAATGCTTCCCATGATGCCTTTGTGTTTTCATCGACTAATATTCCATCCTTATTAACACGAGCCTCCTTCAAAAGCACATGATGTGGGATGGAAGTGGTTTCAGATTTTGATTCAACAATCTACATATAAAAAAAGAAATAAATTTTGTTTCATATCACATAATTAAACTTTAGTTATTGATTTAAAATACATACCAATTTCTTCTATAATGAAGTGCACCCCATCCTTCCTATGTGATAGGGGTATGCTTGTTTTGATGCATGCTCTTTATTTTCATCACTCTTTTTTTCATAAATTAAAATTTTTGAATCAAGTTGGATAAAATAAATAATGTAAAATAACATATTATCAACCTAAATGCACCTATAATGATTTATCATTGTGATTATTGTTGAAATAAGTTCATGTTTAATGCTTTATAATGTGTTCATAACAATGTGGTGGGTGGGGATTTATTTCCCCCTCATCATCCCTAAGATGTAACATCGTCAAAAGTGTCCAAATTCCTATATGATATTTTTCAGTGGCCATTAAGAAAAATTTATTATGGAAATATTCTAAAATAAATGATGTCTTGAAGGAATAAATAAAAACAAATCAACATTTTATTAAATAATTTTTATTAAAATAGAGAAAGTATATTGTACCATAACTGTTATATCTTTCCAAAGTATTTCCTTTGTTACAAGTTGGATGTGGAGCCATTAGTCAATATCAATTGGCACATTCATCCTCATTGTGACCCCAAGATATCTGATGAATATTTACTTTTTGGGGTAAATGTGTTTCCCGTATCGATTCCAACCAACCTCAAATTCTATACTCTGACTTCTTGCCTTGATAATTTTTTTCAAAACAGTGATGTTGCATTATTATTATTTTTGTTTTTTTGATCAACATATTGTTGATCCCAAAATAATTCCACAATTTCATCATCAATAGTTTGTTTCTTCTCTGGATTAGAAACATCATCATATTCAAAAGACATTGTCTGCATGAGTAGTCAAACATTTAATTTCTCTTTAATAACAACAATACAATACACTCCATGCATAAAAGTCCACCATTGTATCCATATTTTATGAAAATTGTTACTGACTTGAATAGAGATATCATACACCAATACTACATTAAAATTAACCTTCGCTACCTTTATTTAATTTTTCTTTAGATGCCTTATTTTCTTCTATATCGTGATGAGGGATTTGGGGCTACTCATTCCCCCTTTTAAACTACCCTTTATAACATCATTGTTTGGGAGGTAAATCATCAATGAACATTGGAACCACAATGATGGGAGGAAATCTATTTTGAAAGAGGGATTCCAATCCATCATCAAGAGGTAGAATACAATCAAGCATATAAGGATTAAAGTGTCCTAAGAACCTACACTAATGGAATCACATGAAAAGTCTCCTCAATTGAAGATGAATTGGAATACCTCCACTCTAATGGTCTTGTAGAAATGAAACTCACCCCACCTACATTATACATCACTTATGTCTACTCAAGGATTATTTACCTTCCAATATTTGATATTTTTTTTAATCAACCATAAGATCCCTCCCATAATATTCATCCTTTTAAAGGGTGATTTCTTCAACTTATTCTTACTATTGATATATAAATATTTTACTTTTATAAATGAAGTGAATCTAGTCAATGTAAACATAAATTTATTATTATGATATGTTACCATAAAATCATTGAGAGGAACTAGAGATACTTCCCGTCATTGAAAATTATACCACATAGCTTGATGTAGATCAATAATTTCCTCTATGAACTTCTGACTTTACAAATGATAATGATATTATAGGTTGTAAAATATAATATTGGAGAGATGTATCCCTGCAACTCAATCATATTCTATGATGAATCTTTAATCATATTCCATGACTGGTTAAAATTTAATAATAATCTTGAATTAATTAAAAAACAAAACTCTCACAACATGCATCAATAAAAAAATTTGAATGAGTCTAATTAATTCAATGTTTTTTTAAGTAAATAAAAAATTATTCATCAAAATCATAAATCTAAATAAACCATTTCATGGTTTATCAATTTACATGAATAACCAAAATCCACGAAATATGTTTTAATGATTTTTACACTTACCTTGGTCCCTATATGTTCATCAACCATAAATGAAGTCCACAACATAGTATCCCCTAGTCCATAAAAACCATCACAATTAAGCCATTTGAATCTTTAATATAGTAAATAAGATGAATTAAATGTGAGAAACTACATATATTTTGGAACACTATATTATTCAAATGAAGAAAAAAATGAGGGGGTGAGAGGTCTACTTGTTAATGTCAAGAGTAGAGTAAACCATAAATGTGTGTCTCTAGGAAAAAATGGGTTGGTAACTCAAATACTTATGAAAGGATAAAAACAAATAGATCCACAATCATTGTCTTTCACTAGTGAAAAGATGAGATGTAGGGTACGTCATGTTTAAGAACAACACCAAAACACAAAATGTGGAAGCCAAAAAATCAATCAATGATATAGGAAGAGTATGAAATAACATAAAATGGATTCTTGCATTGATTAATCCAAGTGAATGTAGAGGAATCACATCGATAGCAGACGAGTTTTTTGAGAGCTTGAGAATCACGAGCGACTGAGTCATGGTCAGGCTTTTCTAAAATATATCGGGGAAACTTTTAAAAATTCTCTTAGAAAAGTGATGATAAAGATCTATTTAATCACTGCTAAATTTATAAGTAATGATAAAAAAGTATTTATCTGTACTTTTTTAACACTGATAAATATCAAACTTTATCAACACTAAAAATGAACTGATAAAATCCATATTCATCAGCACTAACATTTTAGCAATGATAAATATGTCATTTAACAATGCTAATAAAGCAATGATAATGATTTTGCAAGAAAAGAGCTCTTAAAAGTTATGTAATTATAATTATTTAAATAAATTTATTATACTTTTATAATTATTTAAATATATATAATTATTTAATTATAATTATATAAATACTTATTTTAAAATAATACTTATTTATTTATAATAATTATTTATTCATAATAATTATAAATACAATAAATATACATTTATAGATATATTAATTTATAAATATTTATTTGAAAATATATTTTTAACATTATTAGTGGATATATAATCTTAAATACATGCATTTTCAAAATGAGTGAAATTGAATAATTCAAAATGATTACACATTAAAAATATTGAAAAAATGGATAAGTTTTATTAATTAAATATAAGTTATTAAAAAAATGTGGATATATATATTATAGTGTACGAATACACATTAAAAATACTCAAACATACTAAATAAATATATATAAATAAATAATAAAAAATGATCAAATTCAAAAATAAAATAAAATAACATTAATAATGAATGCCCTAATTGTAGTATATTAAATAAATAAATAAAATAGACCAATTGAAAACATAATATTTATTAAATGTGTCGTGTTATAATCACATTCTAAAATATACTAAAACTCTAATAAATTTTATAAATATTTGGTGTATGGGTTTTTATATATTACATAATATATTTTTGTGTGTGTTTGTGTATAAAAATGAATTAACACACACACACACACACAAATATATATGAGTGTGAAATAAATGCAATACAAGACGTTTAATATAGGTTAAATTGAAAACCAAACAACATTAAAAATGAATAAGACATTAATATGTCTTTAATTAACATTTTATATATATTATACTTATTCATTTTTTATATCTATATTTAATATATGATACTTATAAATATTTATAATCTATATATATGTATATGAAATTTATTCATTTTTATTAATAATTATTTAATTAAAAAAATGTTTCATATTTTTCTTAATTTACTCATTTTGTTTTTATTTGTTTAATTTTTCATTTTATTCTGGACCTTTATCAACACTAAAAAAGTGCTGATGAATGGAAACTTTTATCAGTGTTAAATAAGTACTAGTAAATGATACTTTTCATCAACACCATAGATAAATCACTGATACAGGTTTCCATTATCATTGCTAAAATAAAGTGCTGATATACGAAACCTTTTATTAGCACTAAATAAACATTGATAAAGGGTGCATTTTATTTGAGTTTGTAGTACTGATGAAGGGATTACTTTATCAGCACTTATTTTAGCACTAAAAAAGATGGAGTTTATCAATTAATTTTTTGAGCGCTGATAAATTCCATCGTTGTTATAGATGGGTTTTGTAGTAGTGATTTCATACTTTTCTATCCATTTTCCTCCCTTTCTTATTAGTGTTTTTTCTGTGAAACTATTTTTAAATATTCAATAAATATCTAAAAAAATAAATTTTTAAATATTATTATAATAAAATAATTTTTTATAAGTATTATTTGTGTCATGCTTTTCAAAATGTGTGACTATTTCAAAATTTATTAAAAAATTATGGATTTTTTCATAAATATTCTATAATATATTTTATTAAACTATAACAACTTTAATATTTTTAAATACACTTTTTTTGTTTCCACTAGTTATATCATTTTAATATGCAATTACTATACTAAAATAATCCTTTGATTCAATATTAGAATCCGAGTGAATCTATAGTTTGGTAAACATGAATTATTTATGAAATGATTGGTTCAATTTTAGAAAAAAATTTCATTATCACTAATTATACAGAAATATATATTTTATGCTATTAGATATCAATATATTCCCCTAATAAGAAAAATTATCATCATCTCAAGCCTTTTTCCCTCAATAAGGAGGGGTTTTGAAGACTTGTAGTTTTTAATTATAGTGTCGGGTTAGTGGGTGTCTTTATACCTCCCTAACTTTCTATAGAATGGTTTCACTTCCTTTACATTCATAACTAAGGAATTGATAGAATCTAGAATATGTATTTTCACTTGATTTGTATATATTTTATATATATATAAAAATAATCCATTAGTATGAATCATACATAATATAGTTGGTTACCAACTTCATTCCAATTAAATATTTTCAATTGGTTTTATAGTGAGGTTTAATAAGTTTAGGGAATTAGTTTTAAAATAATATTTGGGTAAAATATAAAGTAACCTAGGTTAAAATGATAGAATCATAGATTAAATAGTTGGAATCATATAATGAATATAGAATGTCATAGTTTAAATTAATAGTGTTATATTTTTAATTGAAATTTCATTCAGTAATAAATCCTAGAAATAAGTACATATTATTTTTTACTCTTCTTTTGTTGGATATTTTCATTACTCAAACTCACCGAAGTGGTTTTACTAAATGGTTGAAAAAATGATCAGGAAAATATAATAGTGACAAGAATGCTATTGGAAATTCATTTAAAAATAAAATTATTATCACCTATTAAAAAATCACATTTTTTCTAAATGGATGAGATTAATGAAGTTATCAGCATAATCCTATTATGGGGAGAAATTACATGATTCACATACTTAACACATATATTTATATTGAATACTCAGTAGATCATATATGTACAATCAAGGAAATTATCTATTAATCATCAAATATTTCCCACTAGAGATAAAAAATAATATTTTTTGGAGAAAATATTATTTAGGGTGGGGGTATATAACCCATAGATATTACTAAGAATTCTCCTTCTCAAATATGGAAAATATTTTTACTTCCTTTATGTGGAATTTAATTCCAGTATAAAATAATTCATATTAAACAAAAAATAAAATGATACTTATTTAATTTATATAAAATTTAACAGTTTAAAATTTGAATTTATAGAATACATAATGTTAATAAAAATACAATGGGATAATAATTATAATTAAATTGAAAAACTACAATCTCAATACACATTTCATCACAGTCTTAGGTGAGAATTATAGTTCCATTTAAAACTAGTATCTATAAATTAATATTTTATTTTCACAAAAGTCGCATTATGGGGTTCATTAGAAACCTAAATAGATGAGATAAGAAATTATCCTCAAAGGAGAAGACTAACTTAGATCGTTTTTTAAATATTGGGTCCATGTACCATTTTAAAAATCAAATAAATGGGAAGCCTATTTACATGAGATCTTCTTTAATTATATCCTCAAAACCATATGACATCTTTTTCCATGTCTTGATATACTCTTCCATACACCATGTATAAAAATATAAATAATGAAAAACAAAATAAATTTAATAAATTTCTTTTTATTATGTATGAAAATTACTGATTTTAATGAATTGTGTGAGGTTATATATAGGAATTTAAAACAGAAATGTGAAAATATATGAATGTTTGGTATATATAGTTATTTGGAATACACATACTTTATAGGTAACTAAATTTATTATAAAACATAAGTAATGCTTTTGTAGATTTTTTTAATGTATTAAAAATAAAATATTTTCTCTAATAAATAAATAATTAGCATCTAATAAATAATAATGAAATAAAAATAATTTAAAAAACCATTACTTGGAAATGAAATAGTTTTTTATAATATGATTGTTTTGGTATGTGATGTATATTATTATTTAAAAGTTAATACCTAATATTTAAATATGAAATATTATAAAATTGGGCTAAAATTTTGAATGATAATATCAAAAAAAATTAAGCGGTTATATATTGTTTTTCTTAAATTTTTTTACTACTGTAAAATTATTAAATATGGTACAAAAGGAAAAAAATTAATTTTTACATGGAAATAATTTTAATAAGTACATTTATATTGAAATATACTATAATAAATTTGTTTAATTTTTAATTCAATTTTTTACAAGTAAAATTACATCACCAAAATATAACTCAAAGTTCCTATTTCAAATATAATATTTTTCCTTGTAAATTTCACTCATTTTCATCTATAGAAGTTTACTCCATATACCCATTGCAAATATTTTATGTCTTCTATGTTTTTAATGAATAATTTATTTTCCCAATAATATTTTACAATGTTTTGGTACCCCTAGTTTCTAGAAGATGTTCACATCAATAAAAATAAATCTAATAAGTGAGAAATCACAATATTTAATGTAGTAAGAAAGAGCATGTTTGAGAAATAAAAATATTAATGGATTTTTTTTCTCAATTCACTTAAATTGAGTAATGTTCAATATTATCTACATATTTTCATTATAAGGTGTATATACTAACCCATAGAGATATTTTATCATAAATTATATTTGATTCATGTTTTTAATGAATCAATTTCAAGTTATATTATTCATTTTATTTTGATTCATATAATACCATTGTCACACAGGTTCCTAATTATATATTTACATTGGCTATTTGAGATTATTTTGTTATAAATTCTATTAAACTTCATTTTAATATGATATCATGAATATTTATCTATTTTATTTGTATCCTTTTAATATATTATTAGTGACGTGATGCATGTTCCCTATCATCATTTCCATTTTAAAATACATTATTATTTGAATGTATTGGTATCATATTCCTCCCTCGTCGTTTTCTGTTTGTTATTATTATGTAACAACTTATTAAACTTCAATGAGAATACTTTCATACTTATATTTCCATTTTTATTATCATATTTTTGACCCGTTCTCAATGAGATACTAGTCATTAATTATCATATTATTATTTTCATAAGTTATAATTATTCTAAAATAATTGACTTCTCCACTAATTATCACAATTTGGGGTTTCAATCCATTCTTTGTAAACATTATCTGTTTATATATTTTTCTACCCCACTAATACCAATTAATATATTTTCCCACTTTTGTGATATGATTTCAATTCAATTCCCCTTTATATAGATTTTGACCATTGTAAAGGGATTCGTGACATAAATTCCAATTGTTTATTATCATTGTTTCTTTTATAACAATACATTTATAAGATTGTATATATTCTATATTATATTTGTCTTATATTATTATTTTTCTTTTTTATATTTATTTATATATTCTTCTCATAGTATTATTTTTTCATTGATTCTTACAAAATAAAATATGATATTTTAAAGGAAATAGATCAGCACTTATTGTTGGATATTTCAGTTTTATATTCATATATTTTCATACTAAAAATATGTTTTTATGAATTTTGAAGAATTTTATTTATTTATTTCTACACCTTATATATTGACAAATAATTGTATTAAAATAATTTATATAAATTTCCATCAATGAGGTTTTTTTAAAAGAATACAAAAAATGAAAAATGCATATATTTTGTCTTTTGTACAATTTAAGACCATCGAATCTATGTTTATTGGACTTTATATCTATATCATATAATAAATTCATTATTTAAATGTTTTAATATTAAATAAATATTTTAAAAACATTATTCCACCTTTTTAAAATGATTTTTAAAAAATTATGACATATTTAATTTTTTATAAAGGTGAAACTAAAACATAAATAAAACTATTTTCATTATTTCTATTTTATTTTCATCTCTTTGCTATCAATGATAGTTTTTAATGAAAATATTTATATTATATAATCAAATATTACTTAAAAATATCTATTTTTGGATATATTCTTATATTTGGTCCATTTCATGAAATAATGTTAATGACATTCTTCGCAATTGATGTGATTTTTAATATCATTTAAAACTTATTGATTTTATTTCTTAAAAATTATAAAATTTAATATCCTTCATTAATGAAATGTTCAACTATTTTAATACCCTTTTTCTTTCATCCCAAATCATTAGGAATTTTTATAAAGTGGTTACTTTTCCAAAATTATCCATTGGTTCCTTATCACTCTCCCATTATATTCAAAGTGTTATGGAAAATAAAAATTTATGGGAGAATTGAATAATGTTTTTATTTATTTGTCATTATCCCAAAATATCCATTGATATACCCTTTATTTAATTTTTTTCTATATACACTACTTAAAATAATGGTCATTATCAAGTCAATATTTTTGTGTACATAAGTGGGGATGGTGATGAAATATAGTTTGAAAGGGATGTTTGAGATATGTGGGGGTTACTCGACCTCTATGGATAACCACAAAAGATCACATATCACATGTGTTCTATTATAGAACCTTAATGGAGCTTGATATTTTTTATTATCTTCCAAGATTACACATTTGGCCATTATATAGAAAATCTTTAATATTCCCTTTGTGTAACATGGTTAATTACTATCTCTGTTCCATTGTGAATACCACATAGATCATTTTTTATTGAGTGGTTTTAATATAGAAATCCATGTCATTTAATATATTGTAAATTTACAATAATGGAATAATAAAATATATTTTTCAGACATAGGTAGTTAACACAATCTAATATTGTTATGTGGCTGGGGAAGTGAACTCAATAAACAATGTTTATGACATATGGGTAGTGAAACCAATTCAATATTTTTATTTGAAGTGACTAGTGAATCTAATAAATTATTTTATCTGGATGTAGGGAGTGAACCCAATACACTATGTTATAAATGTATTGGTGAATATCCATGAATTTTATATCTTATGAATATGATTATGAAACATTCCACTATCATGCCACATTTTAATTTTTTTTTTAATAATTGTTCATGATTGTAGTTTTTTTATACCACATTCTTATACCATTTTATATGTTATGTTTTTATGATCATAAATTTATGTTTGAATATTTATATATAATGATATATTATTATGCTACAATTCTTCATAATCACTTATGATGTTTAAATTATCTTATTATATTAAACATAGTTTTTCTATTATGATTGTGTTTATCATGTGTCTATGTAAAAATCATAAATTTCCTATGTTAATGTGTTACTTTTTTACCCCTTACAGATAATTTGAATTAATTCATTATCTTATGTTTCCATATTTCCATATTATTTTCAATACATGGATTTGACAATAATAACTTCATGTGTGAATAATCATTGAGGAGGAAATCAATAGTTTTTTATAAAATAATATGGATATATATATTATATCCAGTTTCACTATATATTCTTATATAGGGGGTGTGTTTTGATATTGAGGTTATATGTATAGTAATCTAATACACCAAATGCATTTTCATAGTTATATAAGTCTGACTCAAAGTAAATAAGTGTACTTAATCCTTGGGAACTCTCACATGTGAGTGTGGGATAATGTGTGTCTCTTCACCCAAGGGATTCATTTGGAATGGGATGCCATTTGGAATGGTGGTCTAAGCCTTTCTAGGGATACATAACCACTAATAGAGTTAATTGATTGGTATCAATTGAATCCCTTTACTAATAAGACCATAAAACATTAATGAAATCAAAATAAGGTTTATTTTTATTAGATAGTGACAAATCTTACGACTTTAGATATATTCTAATCTAGTAGGATATATGGTGTGATTTGCGTGAAGCGAATATTATAATAGAATAAACATGGAATGAAATAGGTGTCAATGTTAATGTAATATTTTACTTCTTTTGGCATTAGTAATTATTTAGGGAAGATAGTGAGTATAGTGGGTTGTGATTATGATGGTAAATATTGGGTAGAATATGAATAGATTTTAGAACATCATACAAGTTAATCACAATATAAGAGTAATATGTGTGATGTGTATGTCACTTCCTTAGTTTTTTAGTTAATTATGTGTGTGATGTGATAACATGTTCTTTTTTGGTGATTATTCTATCATGATAGTTATTTATATTCCATTGGATTAATATTGGATTATTCAATTATTCTTAGTTAATCTAATTTTATTGGTCTGAATGATAGGGACTGAAAGACCATTTTCATGGAACTCTGAAAATTATTCTATCTTGACTGATCTCATTATATATGGTATGTAAATATTACATTATACCTCACTAAATTATTTTATCAATACTGATTCAAATTCTAGGTACCAAAGGCCGAATCTCTTGGAATTTTGTGGAGGATTCTCTTCTAAGTTTACTCAATTCTTAGTGATGGTAGTGAGTCATATTATATCACATATTTATTGTTTCATAAATGATTTAAATTCTATGGGATATACTATTCATTATCATGTAGATTGACATGTGGATTATAACTATGTATTTCATATCTAGAGTTTTATGTTTCATTCTCTTGGAATACGCATTGTCATATACTCTAGGTTTTTGTGAACCCCCATCCTTACCCACTTTTCAATTTCTAATATGTTATTATGTATCCTAACAAGGAGGTTGTGGAAGGAAATACATGGTATGCATTATTTGATTATTGGGGACAATGATTTATTTTTATTTTTGATTCATATACAATATTATATTAAAAATGGACCCACATAATCCTAAAAAACAAATCCATATTTAATCACAAATAGATCGAGATAATAATGAATATTATTCTCAATAACGAGGTTGGGGAAATATGTTTTTTCACCCCTATTTCCTCATGTTATTTTATCACAATGGATTATCATCAAATTAAAAACACGCATTTGGTAGATTATGAGTGGAACCATTATATATGGGGTGATGGTATCCCTATAATGATCAGAATCATTATATATCATGCTCGTAATAGTTCTTTCTATAATTGCAAGGTGATTAAAATGTGGATTTTTCATCTTCCAAATTTGCATATTGTAGAAGCATTACGGTTAAAATGGATAAGCACCTATTTATAATCTAGGGGATGAGTTTTATATATCTAGTAACTACTATCCTATAAACTATATTTCTTTGTTGATTTATTATACTTTTATCTCTTCCTTCCATCCTAGTTCCTAAATATGGATTGAAACTAATATAATAGTCATATCCACTACATGACAATTACCTTAGGATGGTGGTTATTATGGGATTGTGGAAATAAATCTAGAAATAGAGAGGTTGAATTCAATTTAACTTATCTTAAATGATACCCTTCCAAATTATTATGTATCTTGACACACCATTCCAAGTTATATTTTTTCATACTATTTTAAGTGATGATATCTTGGTGAATTATTCTTATTATTTAGATTTTATATGGGGATGTCAGTAGATCATATAGAAAACAATTGAAACTTGTCTCAATTTGATCATTGAATGTTCATGAAGAAGTATAATATTTATATGAATGGGGTTCAACATTGATACTAGTGGTTTAGTGGCCTTGGGATTTAGAGTTTTTTTAGAAATAAGAACTCTATATTTTCAGATTCTATAGCCTTGCTCAGGGGTCTCGCCTTTTACAGATCTAAAAACTCACTACATTGTTATTGGAGTGGGACTTTACATTAATCATCAATTTATTTCATATAAAGTGATATCCTATAGCTTTGTGTCTTAAATTTATATAATATATAAATTATTTCTAAATTAACATATTTAATCCACCATACATGATGGGAATGTGGCAAGGAAACTCATATCATGGACTCTATAAATGACACATATGAAGGCTTTAAGTCATTATCATTTTTAGGATCTCTATTTTTAAAAAAAAATTATGTACAATGATGATTTAAGTTTTCATTTATATATACCTCCACGTTGTACCGCATACAGTATTTAACCATTTATTTTTTAATATTTTTTTTGAATTAAATGAACTAGGGTCAAGCATCATGGTGTCCTTTCTTGTCCAAGATTCCTTGATTTTATTGCATGCATACTGAGTGTTAACACTCCATTCACCATATTATGAATATTAAAATGTTATATTGTGGGATATATTATATACCTCATAGGTGGTTCTCTTTTTATTTTTAAACATTTCTCGATATAAAAACTTTGATATATTTGAAAAATATATTTCCATCATGTAGGTTATAAACTAGGTGTTGTATATGTGATCTAGAAAGATTATCATGACATAATGGTGATGTCAGTATAGATAAAAGACTTGATATCCTATAAATATATACACTTTTTATATATATTTTTCTATTAATATATTTACATGCGACATGCTAAATGATTGATCTCTACTATTCTAGTGTAACATGTATTTATCACATGGGTACATTTGGTAAAAAATTATATACCTTTTATTTAATGGTTACTGTTTAATTGTATATTATATGCTCGTACTTTAACATTATATTTTTAAATTTATATATTAATAAAAAGTTAGTTTATACATAAAATATATATATTAAAAGATACTTAATTAGGATCATAAACCCTCACTGGTAGTTGAAAACATTTGAAATGCCAGTATGTATTTTTGAGGTGATATGCTTCTACGATTGGTAAGTATTTGGGTTCAAAATTTTGGGGGTTGTTAAAAAGATACTATAAATGTAAAAAAAATACTAAAATCCTCATCAAATAAATGAAAACACCACTATTGGGATATCATCCACGTTTAGTTGTGTACCTACTCTATATATAAACATTATATACTCAACATATTTCATGATCTCTTTCAAAATTCAATAATTTTTATATCCATGAATGTGTCTCTAAAAAAGTTTCATTATACAAGTGATTATAACAACCCAATAGGACATTCTTTTTGATCAAAATAAAATTACCAATTTTCTTACATTAAAAAAATAATATCATAATATATATTCATGACCTCAATATTTGATATTATCCATGGGAAATTGTGTCTAAAAATATTTTATGACACTACCTAATCCTAGAAATATAATAATTCAACTTGTTAGATTCTTAAAAATCTTTATAATTTATACACAATTTCATAAAAATTAACAAGTCTCTAAATTATAGTCTTTGAGATGATTTGGATACCATAATAGGGCCCTAAACAATCAAAACTATTATCTATTAAATATATAAACTTGAATATTTGGGGGATATCATGGTTCTTATCCTTAAAAAACTACGGGAGGATGAAACTCCATCATGAATCATCTTGTAACACATAGTTGAATGTTATGAAATTCCATCTCATAACTCAATTTGTCTATTTTTTGGGATAAAATAGAACTGAGTATAGTTTTAGAGATTAAATAATTGATTTTATTTGTTAGCCAATGGTGGGTCACCTATTATTGAGCTGTCTGGTGGAAGGGGAAAACTAAAAAATACAGAACAATACATAATTTATGGATAGACATTAAGTGTAATTTTTTAGTGTTAGTGTCTCACTGGGATGAACATGACATGTCTTTACACTATTTAACTACCAATAAAATAATATAAATATATTATGGGAATCACACAATATCCCACTCAAAATTTCATCTCAAAGGGGAAACAAATATACATCATCATTATCCTTCATATCTAATATGGTAGACCAACTAAAAATCGTATTTAATTTCACCATTATAGGTTGATCAATATATGAATTACATCTCCCTCATTCATACAACTAATCAATGAATAATCTATTTTTGATGTCATTCACATTTACACCTCAATGAAATAGGTCTATATATATCACTATAAAGGTCATAGGGTTGATCAATATGATCACCCATCATTAGTATCATTATATAGATATGATTTTACAATCTAGTATATCTACAAAAATCAATTTTACTGATTAACATGACCATTCATGAATCTCAGGATGTTGATAAAATCATTTATTCCATTACAATTATAATGTAAGAAGTTGATAACTCTCACATAGTACAAAAAAGATTATAATAAAAAAACTCGAAAAATAGATGATACAAGAATTACATATCACATTATTAGACAAGCCCACTGAACCATGTTTTCAATATCAATTTATACCAATGAACATTTCAAAATTCATGACATTCAGAGACCATATTCTATAATTTCTACACTAATAATGTGATCAAAGCATCATGTTTTACAAAGTTAATGATATTAAAGATTAAGTGTTGGAATTTTATTTCTCACAATATCCATTAGGTTATACTTAATAATATTTTTCACAATAACCATTTTTGTACTACTACCATATATATCAATGGTAAAAATATTCATTCCAAAAAAATTAATTTTTAAACCACAAGTGAATGAGATAATTATACCAATACGACATCCTTAAAAATGTGAAAATAAAAATAGTATAATAATTTACTTGGGTTAACCAACCTAATGTTTTCTATTAAAATATTTTAAATTCAAAAAAATTGATTCAATTATCTCAACCATATAATCATGATGTATGTATAAAAAATAAGAAATATAAACTAAATATAATCCTGAAACAAAATTTGGAAAAATGTTTACATTTTTATTTTTAACTATTTATAAATGGGCTATGTTGTGTTTATGGGATACCTACATAGTGTCCTAACTGAATAAAAAAATTTCATTAAGGATGTGATGCATAAGGAATCTACTTCTAATGATTGCATGATGGTGTTGGTAAAGGAACACAAAGTCCTAAAACTGAATGCGTAAACTGCCTATCCACATGGTCGGTAATGAATCTAAGATAGGTTTGTGGGATATCATTGAATTATTAGATCTTATCCCACATGACCTCATAGGTTTGTCTTTATTTTATTTCACTATTTCAATAGATGGTTATTCAATTTTCAACCCAATATAGATATGTATGGATGGGTTAATCGTCAGATTATTTTGATATGACACTAATCATGGGGTCGATTAACCCCATAACTGAATATCCCAGAGTTGGGTTTGTGAGTGTTTGATATTGTAACATATGATCTCAGGTCATCCAAACCATACACCTGAGCCAGCCGTCAGATGGTGAGGTAAAGAAAAAAAATGTAAAAAGTCTTGAATATAACAAAACAAGACATACAAAAAGAATAATATATAGAAGAAAACAATATAACCAGATCCATAAAGTCCCATACAAATATGAAAAACTAGAAAGTATGAATAAATCAATACCAACAAGTCTCCATGTGACCCATAGTCACCTCTAAACCTCCCAGTTATGAAGGTAAAGTCCAAAGGAGAAACCTACATGCTACAAGATTCCCTTTACATTGCATATATCATATAATATAACATCTAAAAACACCCCATGGGAAAAATTAGGGTGTTAGAACAATGGCTAGTAGGATACCACCACAGATTACAGACATGGTCTAATAACAAGTATGAAACACTTCTAACTTTAAAAATAGTTTACTAAGAGTATTCATAAATTCAATTCATTTTTAAATCATTTTCACTTTGGTTTTCATAAAAGAAATTCATATTCTAAAACTAAAAATATGACATGTAAAAGTGATATAAATAGGAGGAATATCCATGCCTCATTAGGTAATCAAGTAATAACATATCTATGAAATAACATATCATGCAATTCTATGTGATACAACCTCATATAAAAACTATGAGAAAAAATCCATGATTTAAAAAAACCATGAAATAAATAACCATAAATGAAGAAAAATCATATTGGTCCCTAACCTATTGGATAACATATATCAGACACTCAAGAGACTAAATTGGAATTGCATTGGATCCATTAAATATCGAGCGATGCAACAATCCATCAATATCTAAAAGGTTACATCTTACTGGTTCCACATACAATAAGGCTACTCGTGACTCTTTCCTGATGCACCCAAGGTTCCTAATGTTCCAAATATTAAAATATATTTTTAAAATCATTCTCATAATTTTATAAAACATTTTCAATTTGAAGATAATCCACTTCATTGTTTGAAACCCCAATTCAAAGTCATGTAAATTTTTTTTCAATGAAAAACCCTTTTTTGAAAACATTTTCCAATCCAATCAATCCTTTAAAAAACATATCAATTAAAATAAATGAAAAATCCAAATTAGTTTACCTAGAACATCAACCAATTCATTACATTAAATCATTATATAGAAACACCTACTTTAGACTAGTATAAACCAAGATGCCTTAAACAAGGGTGATTTAAAACCATGAGATCAACCTTCGAAAGAAAAGGAGTATCAAGAAACTGAAAAGGATTGATAGAAAAAACTTTCTGATCATGAATTTGAACCTAATAATAGACAAAGAAATATCCATTTTCCAAGGAAAGAAGAAACAATAGGAGTACTTAACCAAAGAGAAACAACCCAACCATAGCAATGATCAACCAGCAAATTAAATGATCTCGGAGGGAACCAAAAAATTACTTAGGGTGAGATTTGGGTCAAGATAGGTATGGATACAAGTGGAATGAAATAAAAATAAACTATACACAACCCTAAAAAACCACATATTAGGTAATTTTCATGGTGTGTAACCCTATTTCATGTTGTGTAATCCACAAAAGTTGGAATAACTAATAAAACATAGCCTTTTATTAAAAATGAGATTTTTAATAGTACATCATGTGAACCCAGTACATGGTGTGTAAACCCTTCATGATCTGACCCTATTTTATGAAATATTCCTAGAAAAAAATACTTTGTGTGTAATTTCCCAGCAGATTGAAAAAACTACAGTTTTTATGAAAAAAAGGCCCAAATACCCCACTCTGATAATTCTATGAACTTGGGAAGAACCCTGATACATACTTGACATGTTTATACCTAGAATCTATTAATTAAAATAAACAAAAAACCCTGATTTTTTTGAAATTTTCCCCAAAAAAGGCTCTCTATACCCAAGATTCTCACAAAAAAATCCAAAGTTGGATGATAATCAAATCCAAAATAAGGGAGTACCTAAATAAAATAATGGGGTGTTAAAATCTCCACACCATAGATAATTTATTCCTCAAAAAAGATCTAAAATTTCTTGAAATGAAAAAATAAAAGGCCAATATAGCCACATAAATAATTCCCTATCATGTATCTTTTTGATATCCCATCCAAACTTTCACAGTACATAGACCCAAGTAACTGTTTTAACATACAATGACATCTCTCAGTGATCCATAATCTGAATTGGCTACTCAACCAAAGAAATGTCTAACTCAAGATCAACATACAACCATATAATCACATGGTAAGCATCCTATATATACCACCTCATTTCAAAAACATGAAACATTTGTTGGATTGTAGTCAAACCAAATGATAAGTATAATTGGTAATAAACCTTCTCCATTCCTCAAATGATCTCAAAGGGTCCCACAAATCTTGATGCCAACTTACCCTATTTACCCAACTGATGATGTCCCTAGTGATTTTAAACTACAATAATACCCCAATCAATAACCTCAAACTCCAATGGATGATGATGATGGTCTGCATATGATTTTTGATGACTATGTGCAGTGATGAATCCACTATAGATCAAATGAACCATCTCAATAATCTTTGAAATAAGACTCATCCCAACCAAGGAACACTCTTCCAAATCTGTCAAACACATGGGATACCTAAATAACATCCCATAAAAAGCCTCAATGGGATCCATCCCAATTGAGTCATGATAACTATTTTTATAGGTAAACTATACTAAAGGTAAATGATTTTCCCAAGATCCACCAAAATCAAGCACACAATCCCATAGCATATCCCAAAGAACATGGATAACCATCTTTTTCATTCCATATGTTTGTGGATGATAATCCATTCTCAACCAAATATGGGAACCCATCACCTCCAAGAAAACTCTATGGAACCTATACATGAATGTTTGGTCCCTATCAAATACTTTTATAGAGGGAACCCCATGATGCCTCATAGTCCCTCTGATATACAAGTCCCCAAGATGTTCCACCTTCATTATCTCCTTGATAGGTAAATTGTGATGATTTCTTAAGTCAATAAATGATCACCCAAATCATATCCTTCCCACTAGGAGTCCATGGAAAACCAAAGATGAAATCAATCAAAATTTCATCGCACTTCTATACAAGAATGATTAATGGAAGAAAAAATACTATATATCTCTAGTGTTTCTCCTTAATCATCTGAAAAGTATGTAATCATGATAAAAATCATCAATTGAATGTCTCATCCCCTTCTTCTAACACTGGCGTCTCAAGTTTTGATACATCTTGGTTTCCCTAGGGTGCATGTACCAACAAGACCAATGTGCCCTGTCTAACAATTATTACCTCGGGGAAAACAGAACAACCAACCTACCATGGAGGAAGAAAGAATCACTGGGAGACTAAAACAACTCACCTTAGGTCTACCCACCATAAAGTATTGGAATAAAGAGTTTTCACTCAGCATCTACCACCTTCTCAAGAAAAACATATGCACTAAAAGATGATTTATCTTTTAATGAAACCAAGAACACCTATCCACTAACTTATTTGAATTCCAAAATCATCTCAGAAAAAAAAACTCATCATATATGGCTACTAAAATAATTCATTAATGGATTACATCGGTGATTTTCTACTCAAATAATTAGCAAACACCTTTCCATTTCTACGAGTTTATGAAATATCAAAATCAAAAGTATGAAGATACTCCACCTTGTATCTTAGTGGAAATTTTAGATCCCTCTCAATAAAAATATATTTTAGGATTTTATAATCAAAATAAACTATAAACCACTCTCTAATGATATAGTGACCCCCCATTTTGAGGGAATTCAAAACCACTACCATCTCAAGACCATGGGTAGGGTAGATCTTCTCATGAGGACATAATTGGAATGAGCCATAATCTACCACTTGTTTCTCCTGCATCAAGACACATCCAAAACTCATACCAGAAGCATTATAGAAAATTTTATAACTGAAACCTAGTTTTGGAAGAATAAAAACTAGTGCTGAATCTAAACTCGTCTTCAAATCCTCAAAATATATATGATAGTTGTCATTCCATTCAATCTTTACACCCATACATGTTAAAGTATTCATTGAAGATTAAATCATGGAGAAATCTCAAACAAGTCGTCAATAATAACCTTCCTAACCCAAGAATCTTCAAACCTGAAACTCATTTATGGGATTCACCTGGTAAATTACTACCTATATCTTTTCAGGATCCAATGAGATGCCCATATTAGATATCACATGCCCAAGAAATTGCACTTCCCCAAATAATAATTCATATATGAAAGCATACTATATAGAAAATTTTATTCCAAGGTTTGAATAATGACATCCAAATAGTCCCTATACTTATCCTATAACATTAATTACACCAATATACCATCATATAACACAACCACAAAATCTTCCATGAACTGATGAAAAATCTGGTTCATCAAAGCCATAATCACTGCGGGTGTGTCGGTCAAACAAATAGAATGACCATAAACTCAAAATAACCATATCATATCCTGAATATAGTTTAGATATATCTATTACAAAACATCAATTGGTGGTACCATGACCTCTTGTAAATCATTAAAAACTAAAATCCCCTATATGTTTTCAAAAAGGTCATCAATCCAAGGAAAATGATATTTATTCTTAATAGTCACCTGACATAACACCTGATAATCAATAAAATGTATAATACTCATATATTAATTATTATCATAGAGGATATGTGAAGACCATGATGAAAAAATAGGATGAATAAATCATTTAGACTCTAGGTCCTAAAGATATACCTGATGTTCTGCCAACAGAATAAGCATCCTTTGAAAAGATGGACTAAAAGAGGGAATCATACAAGGGAGAAGGTCAATAGTAAACTCAACCTTTATTTGGGGTCATAAACTAGAAAAATCATCTGAAAAGACCTCGGTGTATGCACTTACCACTGCAAAGAGTTGACCACCAAAACAAGGGTAAGTTGCATTAAGAAAAAATGCTGAAAACTGACATAAGATTAACCCATTATAAGTAAAATCAGGCCATTCAATTCTGGATCCAGGGTCCCGCTCTCCCTGAAATACATGAGGGACCCCATCAATTGATAAGGACTATAACCAATGGTGATAATAGTCTATCTGGTTCTTTACATTGGTTATCTAATTCATTTTGAAAATTATGTTGAAGAAATAAAGATCAAGTACTAGGAAGTCTCATTCTACCATAAAGGATTATATCATCACCTAACATGTCGGACACTTGAAACCTTTTTCCAACCTCATTCCCAAAGGCATGGAATGACTGAAAAAGTATAACATATGATTTGAATAAAATCCCAACACATCAACTGAAAAAGAATATATTAAGTAATGAGTAACACTTGTATTAAATAATAGTAGAACCAAAGAAGATGAAATACACACCATACCTCTAATAGTAGCTGACCATGTTTCATATTCCTCTACAAAATACCCATTCACATAAATTCATATGGTCTTATCTCCATGAACATAACACTTTGCCTAAGAATATGACCCACCATCATTGGAAGCATCAGTACGAACCTGTGAACCCTTCATGAGAGTAGATCCTCCATTAAATCTCTATGACGTCCTTTTTTTTTAAAACACTATAGATATACATAATCAGAAATAATGAAAATTCATAGGAGATCCAAATATATAGGCCTAATATGACTAGATCACCCACAACGATATAAAATAATCGGTAACATCCATGTAAAGGCTCTTGGAAGAGGTCCTGAACAAATCTGACCACCCTTGCACTTCCTCTCCAGGATAGAAGATACATCCTAGCTAACAACTGAACCAACTAAAACTCCACCTAATATTTTCTTCCTAGTTATGTTTGCCTCATCCAAATATTAATTTTCAACTACCTTCAAAATGGTAAGAAGAAACGTAAGAATCCACATAGACCTAATATCAAGACTATATCCCAAAAAACCATAGATCCTTAAGGTACTCATCAGTGACAATATCCAATTCTAAATCCACTAGCCTAGTAAAATAGGTATAATACTCAATAATGGTGTGCTCTCCTTGATCCAATGTTATAAAGTAATTGGTATTTTATGCTCGTAATGTATCTGGGTAAAACTGCTGATTAATGACTTTCATAAAATAATCCCAGGTAAGGTCCCTGTGGAACTTATATTTCACAATAGCATCCCACTATCTCTCTCTCCAGCCCCTTGAACACATACATGGAAAAACCCACCTTCGAGTATTTATTGGTAGTCAAGAAATTAAATATCCTCTCAATCTATTGAATCCACTCCATTGATTACCATGGTCATTTTTTACATGAAATAGAGGTGCAAAGTACTTAGTAAACTCCACACCATGATCCAACACACATCATGGGTTCCCAACACCCACCTTATCCTGGGTTTAAATAGTGTGGATGACAATATCTACCAAAGAAGTATCCACTAGAGTATTTTCCCATGGAATCTATCATGCAGCACCCTCTCTTAGATTTGGAAGGTACCTTCATGGAGGAATTTTCTTCTAAACACAAGAAAATAACCAATTACATTACGATCACATTCCATAAATCGTCAGACCATTTTCATAATTTAAATAAATCAATAAAAAGAATAATAAATTTAATAAATTTAATAATTCTAACAATAAATAACATTTAGAAAAACGAAATAAGTATATTTAAATAAACCTATCATACATTTCATTAAAATTACCCCATACCCCATGTCTCAAACATAGTAAAAGTCACTGAAAAATCATGTTAACTCAAGTTAAACCATATAAGTGAGCTAGAAATGACCCATTTCCAAACCTAATATCCAAATTTCAAAATTCCTAACTTATATCTACCAAAGACATAGAACCAAAATTATGAAATGTTAACAAACTTCATGCTGGGACTTCCCTATAATACCAATTTGTAACATACCAATATGATTCATCCAAATCACACACCAGAGACAACCATCACATGGTGAGGAAAATAATGAAAATAGGAAAAATCTTGAATATAGTTAAATAATACATACAACTAGAGTACTATGTGGAAGAAAAATATACAATCAGATCCATATAATCCTAGCCAAACCATTCAATCTAGAAATAATGAATAAATCCCAACCCAAATGTCTCAATGTGACCCATATCCACCTCCAAACCAACCCACTATGAAGGAAGAGAACAAATGAGATGGTGGAATTATTCATGATTAACATTCCATTAAATGTATCATGCAGTACAACATCTATAAAAACCCCAAGGGAAAAAGTAAGGTGTGAGAAAAAAAACCCATTAGGATACCACCAGAGATTCTATATTAGTTATAATAAGTATAATGTAACAATTATAGCTTTTTAAACAAAAAAAAATTTATAAAGCATTTTAATAAATCCAACTCATTTTTAAATCATTTTCCATTTGGTTTGCATAAAATGCTTTCATATTATGAAACCAGAAATATGAAATGTAGAAGTGATATAAATAGAAGTCATATACAAACAAAAGGTGGTACGAAAGTGAACACATATCCATGAAATAACTTATCATGTGAAGTTATATGATACAACCTCATATAAAACCCATGTGAAACAATCAATTATTTAAAAAAACACACGATAAATTACTATAAATGAAAAATAACATCATATTTGGCCATATACTATGGGAAAATATGTATTAGACACTCAATATCCTAAAAAAGAATAATTTTGGATACAAAAAATATCGAGTCCTTCTATAGTCCATCAATTTCAAAAAGTTTACCTCCTTGTGGTTACATACACACTAAGGTTACCCATGACTCTTTCCTAACACATCCATGTTACCCAATGTGACAATTGTTAGAATACATTTTCAAAACCATGATCATAATTTTATAAAATATTTTCAAACCCAACACAATATCCTTTAGTGTTTAAAAACCCATTTCCAAATCAGGAAAATCTATTTTTAAACAAAACCTCCTTTTGAAAACATTTTCTTCTATAATCAATCCTTTAAAAACACATATCATTTAAAATTAATGAACAATCCAAACAAATTTACCAATAACAATATGAAATTCATTGAATTATACCATTGTATAGAAAAACCTACCACAAACACATTATAAACCTAGCTTTCTTCAAAAACAATGATTGGAAACCATGAGATCAGCCTTTAAAAGAAAGGGCACAATAAAAAAACTATAAAGGATCGATAGAAAACACTATTTGATCATGAATCGAAAACCCAATTGCATTAAAATTATTAGATGTGACTAAATAAATGAAGAACTAGAAGGAATACATAACTAGAGAGAATAAACCTAGTTGTAACAACAATCAATTTCCAAACTAAATGATCCCAAAGGGAGTCAACCACCCAAAATCACCTAAAGTGAGCTCTGGGTTGATAAAGGTAATGATATAGATATAATGAAATTAAAATCATCCGTAAACCACCCTAAAACCCATATCTCATGACATTTACAATTTTTGTAATCCCATTACACATCGTGTAATCCACGAAGGCTAGAATCACTAGAAAACATGTTGCGATTTTATTAAATATCATATTTTTTATAGTATGTGACATGATCCTAGTACATGGCATGTAAACCATTCATGAACCAAACCTGTTTCAAGGAATCTTAATTAATAACATTACATGACATGTAATACTTACAAGAAGTGTTAACACCCTAAAAATTGTTGAAACTACAGGTTTTGTGTAGAAAAAAACCCAAATACCAACTCTGATCATTCTATGAACTTGGGAAGAACCACACTAAGTCCTTGAAACATTTATATCTAGACTATATTAATTCAAATAAACATACATCCCTAAAATTAATGTCATCTTCCCCATAAAATGATCTTAATATTTGAGAAGCCTGCAAACAAACCCAAACAAAGATAAAAAAAATAAACAAGGGAGTACCTAAAAAGTGCAACATGGTTTTATAGGTATCCAAACATCCTATACCCTTTTACCAAAAATAATCCTCTCTATCTCTAGCCAAGTTACCATAGGTTCCAATTAAACCCACCATCATATTACCTCTATAAAACTCACATCAAATTTTTCTTTAGATTTATTTACCAAACATTATTCTTTTTTTCTACATTAGGTCTTAAAACCCTTATAAAGAATCAAAATAATAAAAGAAAATGTATATTTTTTCACCAAGTTTTCTCATTCATATATCTTCATAAACTACATTCACCACAAGCAAGTATGATGTGTTATTAAATTAAATTATAAAAATTAATGTTTTTTGTAATTCTAGGCATATGGGATGGTAATTTAAGTGACCCAAGAATAATATACATATATATCATGTATTTTTTTTGAATATTTAATACATATTTCAATTAAAATTTTCCATGGATCTTAAAGTTTTAGTGTACTTGGAGACTAGATACATAAAAATATTATTTATGTACAATATTAATCATATGAAATACATTTCTTTACATAAGGTACCCTTATAGAATCATCATACTTATTACCCTTCTTCATAACCTGGTGAATACTTAGAACATAAGAAATGGTGGCCTCAAATAATTAGTACGGGTAAATGTAGGTGATAAAAATAAATGATCATAATTAAGATAAAGGGTTTGAGAACATGATTAAATTATAATAATTTCATACCCAATTAATTGAATATCATTAATCATTAGTCATAAAATAAATCTATTTCATAAGAAATAAATAAATTTATAATAGTGCTCAGTCATTAAAAAAATCAAACATGAGCCAATATAGATGAATATCATTTAGGATGTTTTTTATAAATAGTTTTGTATTTGTTTTCAATATATCTTCATGTGACTCTTTCTATATTTAAGTTAATAAAGATTTTATACATGGGTTGATAATGATTTTTTATAATGTGTTGAAGGAGTTTATAAAATTTTCCTTAACCATGTTAAGAAAACTTCCTTGTAGGTCAAATGATACTATACTGATCTTCAGGTTCCTAAAATTTTAAAGATGTTCATGATCAAAGATTAGTCTTTATAAAGGTTGGAGTATTAACTTTTTAATACAAATACTATAGATGATCTTAGTGATCATATAATTATATGTAGTCTTCATTACCGAGTTTGTGTATATTTATTAAATGGGAGATAATTTCAATGGGAGATATGTACATTGTTCAAGAAAAAATATTTTGAAGATACAAATCCATGAAGGATGATTTAGTATGAAATCCATTGGATCAAGTACATTAAATAAACATCCATAAGACTATGTTTGAATGAAAGAGTTTTCCCCTTTAGAAGAAGATGAGTTTATACATATCTTTACAAAGACCATTATACAATCAGGTTAATTGTTTCATACATAGAGAGATATAAAGTTCACTGGTAAGAGTTTTATTTTTAAAAAGTCATGTTGTTCATATAATGTTTAATCAGAAAACCTTCTATAAATTCCTAACGATCAAAGGGATTAGGAATTTCATCATTTTAATACAATGGACAATCAATGAATCCAAATTGATGAATTTAGAGAAGTAATATTAATTGGTTAAATTTCAATTAGATGAATAATAATTATATAAACAAATTTCATTTCATCAAACAGATGATTCCATGATGATATACTAGACTGAGTTTATTGATTGAATCATTGTACAATGGCAGGTATAGTAAGAATGGGATAAGAGTTCAAATACATATAGATAAGATTTTTCAAATACATCATTTATATTAGGCATATAAATGCTAGAATAGTTACATTCACCATACTGGTTCAATCATCTCATATAGATTAGTTAGAATGAAGTTAAAATATCAAAGGTATATGGAGAAGTTATTTTGAAAGTCACTAGTCAAAAATTTTCTACATGCATTTCTATTATGATTTAAAAATATTTTTTCTTCCATAAAAATAATGATAATGAGATGATATATTAATTTTTTTATCAATATATGATTAGAAAGATCATAGAAAGTCATAAGTTGTGTGTTTATAAGAAGCATTAAAATATTTTAGAATATTTGAGAATCATATCAGTGAAGGCGAGATGAGTGGGAGAATTCTAATTTTTAATTAAGTTTGAGAGGGAAATATATTTAAGTTCCTATATTTTTCTCCTAGAGGAACACCTTTTAATGGGGGTTTAAGTATTTTATATAGTAATACTATTCATATAATAAAGAGTGATGGATTTCTATAAAAAAGGAATCAGAATGAGATGCTAGATAAACTAAAACGAAGCTGATCTTTGAGCAGTGTGAGTGTCCAACTAATGAATATATTAGTTGTAGAAGAAGAAGCTAATAGGAATGGGTATTGTTCTCATAGCTACAAGATAGAGTTTTACCAATCAAAAAAATTGTATAGATAAATAGTTACAGGCCTAATGTTTTGTTTATCAGATAGAGAACTGATTATAGAAAGACAAGATGGAGTTATAATGAATGAAGGTAAAAGGAACATTAAATGGATTAATACCTAATGGAGACATCAGATAAAGAATTTTTGGATGAAATTTTCTATGAACTGTTAAGAAATGTTTCATATCTTGTATAGGATCATTTGAATAAGAATACTTTGTAACTGATAGGATTCAGTATAATTACCTATTAGTAAATATGAGGATTATAATGTGAATTGGATCATATTACAATCAATTAATATTATTGTGCATTTCCATGGACCTACAAGAGTCTCTAGGGTAAGGATATAATCACCCACACTGATGGAAAACATTATAAATCTAGGGTTCTATATATTAATTTATTAATATTTCATGCATTATGTGGATGAGTTTCAAAAAATTTAAAAGGAAAAAAAATCTAACAAGGTGAAGGGATTAATTTCAAGGTAGTATAAACTGTGAAAATCACCATCAAATCAACCCACCATTCCCAATGGTTCCCACACTCCTAGGAACTTCAATTGGTATCAAAGAATCCTAGTTTCCCCTATAAGAGTCTTACATTTCTTACTATTGAAATTTTAAAATCAGGGAATAAAATATGTTTTCATGCCTTTGATGGAAAAATATATCATGAATAGAAAAAATTAATGGCTCCATGTTATTATTATCATGGCTTGGAGGTGATTTATATAGCTTAAATTGTGTTACCATTGATGGAGAAAGATTTTACTATGAAATTTTCTAGAAAAAAAATAACTATGTTGATGTGAAATATTGAAATTATATTCTAATTTCATTATCAGAAAATATTATATGAAGGTGATGGGTCTCAAGATAGTTATGGAAACATGGGATATTCTATAATGTATCATTGAGATAAATATCAATGTAAGGTAATAAGAGATAAGAATTCATTGAAGAAATTTGGATGATATTATAATGGAAGATGATGAAACTATTGATGAGTACATCACTAGATTTAATGAAGTTATCAACAATCATCTGAGGATTTAGAGACATTTGAAAAATTCGACCATTGCTGAAAAACTCATGATAAATTTTCCAGACATTTATGGTCCTAAAATTTATACCTAAAAAGATAAATATGATTAATCTATTGATGAATTTCATGACATTCTTATTCTGTATGAGATGAAGAAATATCTATAGTTCAAAAATGAGATTATGGAAGAAATTGATTTTGAATCTATAATGTAGTTCAAAATTCATGACATTGAACATGAGATATTTAGGTCTTAGTGAAGCATAATATAAATAAGCTGATGTTGAATAAAATGATAGAATCTTGTCTCTTATATATAAAAATTACTAGAAAGATATAATAATGCAAAAAATCAAACTCTCATATAATTTTTTTAGTGCAGGGAAATATTAATTTTTTCTATGAATTGATTGTAGAATAATTTTAGATAATATGATGATGGTTTTGAAGAAAACCCGATATAGAAGAAGTGGGTTAAAAATTCTATGGAAGATAAGAAATCTATTAGAAGTATTAAAATTTTCACCAATAAAATTAAATACGTATGTAAAGTAAGAATGTTGAGAATGACTCTAATAATGATATTTTATCATAAGTTGAAAATATGGATAAGTTTAGATCTTTATTTAATATTTTTTCTTGAAATTAATAAAATTCAAATAGTGAAGAAGAAGAAGAAGGTAAAGAAACCTACAATGAATTTCAGTTATGATTAAAACACGTGGCATGTCTTGATAAAAACACAAAACTAAAAAAATGTTTTAATTTTGAAGAAAGAAACTATGAAAAAGAATATTGGAATAGAAAAATTCATTAAAATAAAATATGTATACATTTATAAGATTAATAACCATAAGAATAATGTTTCTAAATAAAAAAATATAATGGATGGTATTGGTAAGAAATAAATTGTTATGGAAGTTGAACATTATAAGACTCAATCGATATTCCTTGAGGTAAAATTAAACTTGAATAATATGAGTGAAAATTTCCATAAATCATCATAGTAAAATTTTAATTCATATTAGACTACTGAAAGAACTCATCCCATGAGTTATGTGAACTTTTCACTGACTAAATATAAAAGGACATTTGATTGTACTTACTATACATGTGTTATAAATATCATTGGTAAAGATTGGATTGAGAAATGATGTGAGAAACACATCACATAATCCTAAGTAAAAAATAACCATTATAAGAATTTTTTCACTTGAAAGGGTGATTTAGATATAAAAATATGTGTTGAACCTTAACAAAGTCATTATAGGGAAATATATTATTTCTACAGAAGGTCAAGCTTCAATAGAGATTGGTAGTGTTGTGGTATATACAGTTAAAAGTGGAATAATTTTTGGAACAACATACATTGTCTTATAAAGTATGCATGAATTGAGGGGGAGAAAAAATGGAAAAATAGAGAGAAAATTTATTTTTTCATAGGATAAAAGAAAATAAAATGACCAAATTCTAGAAAGTTATTAAAGGGAATCTGATTTACTTTCATAGGGGATAATTGTGGATGGTTTGGATAACTAGGTAAATATTCTAAAGAATGTATGAAAAAATTTCGAGGACAATTTTCTTATGGTAAAAAAGGATCCTATGAAGAGAAAAATTGAGGAAATAGATTTTAATAGTGAGACTTCTATAAATTCCAGGGAAAAAACATTGGATTCCTGATAGTGGTTGTTCTTAATATATTAAATATTATATAATGGTCTTGAAATATATTTAATAATGTGAAGGGGGGTAAGTTACTTAGGAAAATTAAAGTTCCTTAAAAATTAATGGAATGTTAATGGAATAAATTGAATCTCAAACATAGAAATAGAAGGATGCCTTATTTTTTTATGGGATTAACCAGAATTTACAAAGTATTATCCAATTTTTGGAGATGGTAAAGAAGTTATTTTCAGAAATGATTATTGTACCATTATAATTTTTCAATATGTAAAATTTTTAATAAGGGAGAATGAACTAGTGACAATCTATTCGATATTAGAGATCATTATACATATTGTTTCTTATGTTATGGTGATGAAAATAATTTATTGCATTGAATAATTGGGAATCATGGCATGAAAATTAGGAGAATTTTTTTTATGGAATATGATCTAAGAAACATACCAAAAGTAGAATGGAATAATGATGTTACTTATAAAACATTCATGAAAGGATGGATGGTTAATAGAATACACAATAATATTGATGTACAATCCACCAAACCTCTTGAGATTTTATACTCTGATCATTGTGGAATGATAATACATCAATAAAAAAATTCTATTTATAATTAATTAAATTCATTGATGACATCACTCAGAAAAAAATATAGTTTTTATGAAACATAAACCAAAGGCTACAGATATGTTTAGTTGTTTAAAAAGGGATGTTGATAATGAAATGGATGTTTATATATTAATTTTGATGGAAAACAAGAAAGAGAGTATACAATTAAATCTTTTGAGTTCTATATAAAGAAACATCGAATAAAAATCTAATATTTTTATCCCTAAAATACTCAAAATGATAAAGTAGATAAAAGGAAAAATAGAATTTTAGTTGAAATGGGAAGAAGTACACTCATTGTGTAAAAGTTATGTAAATTATTCTAGAGAGAATCTGTATTTATGGATATTCATATTAAAAATTTATGTTTGTTATGGACATAATTTTAAATAGATCCCTATGAGATTGGGTATAATAAAAAACAATGGTTAAATACGTTAATGTTGTTTTGGATTCCAAGTGTTAAAAAGACAAAAAATCGTGATTTTTTAACGTTTGATGAAAAATATGATGAAGTAAATTTCATGGGATAATCAACTAATGGAAGAAGTTATAAATATTGAAATAAAAATCCAAAAAATCCATGCATTCATATAATTTTGAAGTTGTTGTATATCAAAAATCCTTAACAGAAGTTGTTTAAGATAATAAGGAAGATATTAGAAAAGATATAATGCTGACTTCCAAATAAGATACTGAGAGGGAAGATGAATTCTAGTTTTAACTTCTATATGTTAATTTAGAATAGTCTAGTGATTTTGAAAGTTAGATATGATAAAAACATAGAATATTTTGAACATTTTAAAAATAATTTGAATTTGAAAACATCACTATGAATCAGAAGTATAAAGTTTAAATTAGAAGAAAATTAGGATTAGAAAATCATATATCACTTATCTTATAGGAGGAACCAGATTCATCTTTAGAGGAAGCTGAATATAAAGTATTGTTAGATGGTATTAAAGAAGTATTAGATCAAATTGAGAAAAATGATACCTATGATTTTTCTCCACAAAAAATAAGAAATAATGTTATATAAGAAAATCTGTGTTCCTAAATAATATCAACAAACATGGAGAAATTTAATGATTTAATGATCAACTTATTTTTCAATGTTCTTCAAAGGTTTAAGTTGTGGAATTTGATATAAAAAAGTCCTATTGAGAGACTTTAAACTATAAGAATGTTCTTAGCAGTTTTTGTACTTCTAAATTATAATGTATATCTGATAGATGTTAGGAAAAATTTCTTAAATATAGTGATTCATAAAGATGTTTATATTAAAAATCCATTTGGATTCATAGTTTTTTATATGAAACCATGGTGTGTAAACATAATAATTTTTTGTATGGGAAGAAGCTAGCCCCACGATATTCGTACTCTAAACATGGAAGCTGCATGAAGAATCCACACATTAGTAAAACTGATAATAATAATAATACTAATAACAGTAACAACCATGGACCCTTAGCTATACACCCAGGCATCCATAAAGAAGTATGATAAACATCACAAAAATGGTTCTCCATTAGATATATATAATAATAAAATTTTATGATACAAATCATTCTTCCCACGATCCTGTCCAAGGAATCCCATAAAAATAAACCCCCAAGTATCGCTCGAGGTGTAACATAAATTAAACATCCTATGATCCCATCACCAATTGTTGGTGATGTATCCTAATTTAATCATTCACAATTCTTTTTATCAAATGCAATATTAGTTCCAAAAATTTCCATCCAATGAAAGAACACATATTTTCATGACCCTCCTCTCAAGAGGGTTATCATCCAACCACCTACAGTGACATACACACCATAATGATTTATTTAAACTACTCATTGAGAAAAATTCCAATGAATACAACAATAAAGAAAGAAATGGAATTTGATTAGTTTAGATTGGTGTATAAATGATTCTATATAATATTTATTATGACTATGTCATGATTGGGGTCATTGTCACCTCTAAACAATGATTAAACCAAGATTTTATCTCTAGGAGAGTGCTTCTTATTCTAATCCAGAATCGTATCAAAAACAGGCTATAATTGCCTTATCCAACACCCCACACCACCAAACATGGGTTAACCATCCATGAGTGTCTAGTTCCGTTATAGATTATACCTTATCTTTATCACTACCTTTAAACGGTACCCCATTCAATTGGTGTGTACCATCTTGCCTTATACGGTATGTGTAATCTCATATACAACCCGTTTCTAGACCAACTCACACTTTTGCGGGTCTTCCATTATCAAGACAAAGATGAATGTGCTACTTGACACATTTGTATTATTAGGTTAGGAGTTCCCTTGGATCTTATTTCCAAAATGGAATCCCAAAATTCCATTTTGTATCGAATTACCACCCACCTCATAGTGTCATTCATGATTTTAAATGTTTAACAAAGCTTACTAGATTTTAAACCCATTTTGACCATTTCTGAGTGGCTCATTGTGATTGAGTTCCTTATACTTCAAAGGAAATGAAATTTATGAATGACATGACTCTCCCACAAAGTCAAGTCCATGCACATTAACATAATCATAATTAAAATAAAAAAATATCCCAGATTCTCCATGACACAACATATAATCCATTGTATAAAGTTATCATGAATCACCATTAAAACCCATCTTTCAATTTGAGCTTAAAGTTACAAATCTAATATCAAGCTCGCAATGCCTATATAACTCTAATCTTGAGATGAATTGAAAACATAGCCTTCAAAACCCATGAACCATCATCAATGTGGCCAATTAACTATAAGGTTTAAGTAATTATGTGACCTTATCACTCAAACAAATTGTAATTTAATGTATCACTTTTAACTTTATAGGCACCATATGAAACAAAAACTTCCTCTTTGTTAGAAGAACGACAAGTTTAGAACTATGACTTCATTGCATGAGATAACCCATTAAGATAAAAGGATGGTTACATGATAAATGAAGGGGTCAATCAATCCTGAGGCATGTCTAACATGCTGAAATGGATCATCACATAGTGAAAACGCCTTTAACAAGGTTTAACTTATTGACTGGTCATAAATTTACTCAGGTGTGTCTCTTTATTACTAGGAGTCCTACTTGAGACAAACGATACCAAAACAACACCTCTTTTCTAAGACTTAAAGGAAGCATTTATCAATTATTTAAGGACAAAAGGTGATTCCATAACCAAGATAGATCCTTTCATACATAATGCATCGATCCTAAATAAGGTGACATATGAAGTATCCATTAGGCCTTACCTCCTATTCTTTAGGTTTAAGCAAAATGGGTCAAAATTTAACTACAGACTATGGGAAATGCTCACATTCCCACTCAAAGCAATCCTAAAGGTGACCATTACATGATGGTTCATGTTATAAAATCCCATACAATGTTTTCATTTTAATAAATTTAAATGTATTTATTTCAACATTTAAAAATCTAACACTAAGGTATGTAATGTAATTGGATAAAAAAATATATTAAACACTTTATTTATCATATATCACACAACACTTCTGGAATATTATCATATAATTTCCATTTTAACCATTTAATTGATTCAATGGTTTTCCCAATTGGCTTGGTTAAATAAAATTTCAATTTACAATATACAATGGAAATCACTATTTATTTTGTAATTGAAATTATAATTAATTGAGTCCTCATAATGGTAAATCTCAAGAGAAAATAATAATCCATTTATTAATTAAAGGAAATGTTCAAGTAATATACCGCCATGATTTTATATGTAATACCATATAAGAAGTTGTAGACACATTAAATAATCATTCCATTAGCATGAAAAAATACCCATGTGATTAATTACTAGTGAATAAGATGGGATAATGTGACCTATGAGGGTCATAATAATTCATTTTCGATTTTTATATTACCCATAATTGGTTTATAAAATAATAATTTCATAAAATGACTGACCTACATGTGCTGAGTCTTGTAATCTCATAATAAACATGACCCAACTAATCTACTTGGGTCTAGTTGCACATTTCAAGAATTAATGGCATGTGTATTCATGCCAAAATATCGATGTAAAATCCTATAAAAGTAGTTATTTTCTATAACAATTAAAATTTTAAAAATTTATATAAGAACCATGGTTCAGTTAGATGAACTATCATTCTCATATTATAATGGTAATTTTCTTTCTAAGTTATAAATGATAATCATTTAGCAGCGACCAGGTTTTCAACATTGTTTTTAGAATAAAAAATTCTATATATAATGGATTAATTATATGGGTGACCATTATCCAATTTATAAATACCCATACACTTTATAAATTGGACCATCGAATCCCAGTTAATTAAAACCAGATTAAAATTTTTAATTTCAATCTATATCAAGTTTATAAGATATGGTTCAATTATATGGGTCACTATTTACCAATTTATAACATTCACATACTCTTTATAAATTGAAATATGGAACCAATTTGATTTAAATAATTAATGTTTCAACCCATGGAACCAATGGTTTATTTTTCAAAAATAAAATAATTGATTAATTAGATATAATTCCATAATTAAGATACATGGGAAAGACATTTATTTTTATGAATACATTTTATTTAACCACCCATATATCATGAATTCAATGACATGCCTTCATAAGAAATAAATACAAAAAATCCAAGAAAAAACATGGAAAGTTTCTACAAAAGCAGGAAACACTCAATCATAGAATATGTATATAGTCAAGATAATAAAGTAACTAACATGATATATAGATTAGGAATCCAAATAATCCCCAAGTAGGATATAAAAATCATCATGAATCAAGAAAACTATAATGTAGTCTCCATGGAATGACATATAAATTGAATGTGAATCTCTATATGCCTATAATAATGCATGTTGTACACCTAACCTATTTTTTTTACCTCACTAAGAGGGAAAATCATAATCTATAAGTCAATAATCACTGAATGGATGATAATTATCCAAGGTGAAACAATAATCAAATATAATAACATCATCATTAATAATATTCCCAAACATGGGAAAATTTATCATTCCCTTTTTCGTGGGTTGGGTGGACCCAAACACAAGCTATTTAATAAGTTCCAACACATTTCAAATATTCTATATACCATCAATAAATAATAAAACCAAATAAGAAAAGAAATTCTCTAGGACTACCTGTAGGCCCCTGAACCGAAATCCACTTAGAATGGTTCCTAGATCCTGTTGGATACTAGGGATCAATCACCTCTCCTAGTATTCCATAGGCTACCTACTAGCTATGATAGTCTTATAGAATTACAGTGGACTGACTATACCATTTATATCCAAAATAAAAATAGTTTAATAAAATATAAGTAATGGCCCTAAAATATAATAATGTATAAAAATAAATAATGAACCAATATATGATCATGCATGAATAGGATACAATATACTCATAAACACATATCATGTTCTAAATATATAGAATAGGTAAAGAAAAAATAGAGAGACTCATCAACAATCTACAACAGTAATACAACCACTAGCCCAATTCTTTTCTCATGTACTCTATCCTAGACCTGACGGATAATAACAAGTAGAAACAATCAATGAACCCGACCCATCACTCATGAGATCTGTTCAGGTACCCCAGCACAATGGAAACCTGAACAAGGTGTGAGATATACTCAGTATCTCACCACCAATGGTGTCTAATGCATAATACAGTCTATGTACATATTATAATATATTGTATATATAGATAAATGAAGGTATGTAATGAAAACAATGAAAAAAATTTATTCTCATGTGTAAGATCCTGACCTTTTTTGGAGTCATCTTGGGCACATTTCATGTACTTTTTAGGGTTTTAAGTACTTTTGTCTTGGATTAGTGGCATGGAGTGCATTTGGGTGAATTTTTAAGAAAATATAAGGGATAGTAGGATGTGGACTATTTGTGCATGGTTTGAAAACCTGTGTGACTAAACTATTCCGAACGCACAAACCCAGACAGAGAGGTTCTCATAGTTGGTGAACGATTTTCCCTAACCATGTACCTCTTCCCTAGAAACCATGCATGTGGGATTAAATATCCAAAAATATATTTTTAAAACCAACCTAACCCCTAAGGATCCCATATATTGACCTTAGTTTATGCTTGAAAAATTCTAGGTGATCCCATAGACTTCCGGTGGGATTTCAAGGTGATTTGAACATCAATCTTAGAGATATAAATCCTAGATTAAAGATCCTCTCTCTTCCTGATAAGTGGATTTTATCACATTGATTCTCCCATTCATTCAACTATCATTACATGATCTTTTCATGGAATATCTCCACCATTTCAAATAATTTAAAACTATGATTTGATATCTAGATCTAGGATCATGGATCTAGATCTAGATTTTCAATATCTTTATGCCTTTTATCTTAATTTTGGTTTAGGTATTTAGATCCAGAGCATGATCAATAATGTTGTGCTTCTTGAATTTTGGGGATTTCCATTGGGATACCATCCTTCAATAAACCATGCTAGGTGGTCTAAATCAAACCCCTATAGTCATGGATTTGATATGTGAATGTAAGTTTATGGATTTTCTATCTTCCCTTGATAATTGATTTCCAAAACTGGAGTAATTAGTAATGTGGAATTGACTTGTGATTTCCTTGGTGATTACTTGATAATTGAATCATCAATCAAATGAGGGGGGGATCCCAAAGAGATATTTATTTGGATATTGGTTATGGGTTGAGATATTATAATTGATATATTGAATTGATAGTGTTAAGATAATTAATTGGTGGAATTTAATTATGAAATGATGTTTGGATATGTTAGATAATTAATTATGAGAATTAATTATGTTCCATTATGTTTATTGGAGATAATTAATTCTGAGAAATAATTATTCCAATTATATATTTAATATGGATAATTAGTTTTTAAGAATTAATTATGGAATGAGAATTGTGTTGATTGATTAATTAATTGATGAATTAATTAATGGGTTATTTTCCTAGTGAATTTTTGAGTTAACTAATGGAATTTGAAATGTTTAACTAACCATTGGATTACTAGTGGAATGATGTGGATAATTATTGTGTATTAATGAATTATTAAATGGATGAGATTTTTTGGTGCTAAACATGGAATTATAGACTGATTAGAAGTTAGGACTTGGACATGGAGTTCCTCCCTAATAGTTATCCAAGCTTGAGATTTTGGGGTACTAGGCATGACGACCTACACCGTATGAGATATGGAGTATTAGGCATAGTGACCTACAATGAATTAGATTTGGGGTGCCTGACATGACAGTCAACTACAAATGAATTATAATAATGAATGATGATTCAAATGGAAAACATGAATTGAAATTAGACCTAATGTGATGATTAAATATTAAATGAAAATGTGATAACTATTTAATTATGAATTGTATTTATTGCTTCATAAAACTGCATACATAATCTTTTGATTGGACTTGTATTAGACATCGTTGGTGGTGGACTAATGAGTTGTACTCACACCTATTCAGTCCGCTTGATCGGCACCTGAGAAGACATTGTTGTTGCAGGATAAGATAAGGGAAAGTCCCTGGGATAGGTTGTTGTTTGGGATTGGATCATGGGATAGGGAACCAGACATGTTTAATGACCCATTTTGGAGTCAATATATCTTTATTTTTAGTTTCATTATTGAAACTTGACATTCTCATAGTCATATCATGTTTTACCTTTCAATTGAGTTTTGTATTTTCTTGTTTTTAATATCATATGACATGGTATTGTTCTGGTTATTTATATGCTTCCAAACTAGGTTATTGTTGTTTGCTTCCTTTGGCGTTCTGTTCTGATAAAAGAGGGTATAGTCTCCTTAAGACTGACTTACTAGACCATCGCTGCTAGTCATCACCCTCTATCATATGAGGAGGCGCGCTTGGGGGCATAGGACCAACCGGATCGACGCACTGTTTAGTGGCACCTGGGTCGGGGTGTCACATCATGTTCCTCATAGAGACTTAGCCGGCCATACATACTTCATCATAATCCATAGTACACTTAAACAATTATCAACTTATACAGAAATAAGAGTTCATAAAATCAAACAGACATATATAAGGATAGACATGCACCAACAAGGAACATAAGAATCCAGAAAATATTACAATTTATAATATTTATACTAATAATAGAAATGTCCAATAACCCATGTCTATAAGACCATGTGTCGATAAATGAGTATTCTGAACATCAAAAAGGGGACACCCATATCCATAAGTAATAATAAAAGTGACTGATATAAATCATTCATACCATCCAAGGAATCCAATAAAAGGGAACCTAAGTATCACTCAAAGCTTAACATAGATTAATCATCCTACGATCCCATCCTTGTAATTCCAACATGGGAACCCAATTATCACTCATGGGACAAATAAAGGTAAAACCCTCTATGCCCATCTATGGTATAACACATAGGTAACAAAGTATCTCTCATGGCATGGAATAACAACATTTTCCATAGATCCCATCCACAATAATGAACTTGGGAACCAAGTATCGATCTTGGGTACTATAATCCCAACCAACCTATGATCTCGTTCAAGGAATTATTACATGGTAATTCAGGTTTCAATCAAGTTGTAGAGCACATTAGGAAACGTATAATTCATTATATGGTATTTTGTATCAGGAACCCAATATCACTCATGGTGTGGTAATATAGGTATAAACCTATGATCCCATCTTGAGTAACTAACTAGGGAACCAAGTACCACTCGTGGAATGGTATAACAACATTATAATTTGATCCCTTCCAAGGAAATCCACTATGGAACCAAATATAACTCAAGGATTACTATAGTATTAAATAGACCGTGATTCCATCCAAGGAAATCCTACTTGGGAATCTATGTATCGCGCAAAGCTTAAATAATTCATTTAATCATTTAAGGATGAGTAATAGAGAGGGCCATGTCCATAAGAATTCCATAGTGTAATTCACCAAGGGATGTTTCATTTAAAAATTCCAATCAATTTAATTAATAATATAGGTCATGTCACAAAATCAAGTAAAAAAGTATATTTCCAAGGACCATGTGGTTTAGCAAAACCATTTTATTTAATTTAAGAATTAATAAATGTTATGCATCATTTAGGTAAACACCTAAGGGTTGATTGAATCATTATCCAAGAACTATACAAGGAGTATGTAGTCAAAATCACCTTAGGAGGTGGTTAGGGTTGAGTTCATTGACCATAAACAATGTAAAGTGGTATGAGGAACATAAAGGTTGTTCTCTAAGAATATAGTTTAAGGGGTTTTTCAATTTTAGGAGCAACACATGGAAAACCATGCATGCAGTACAACAACATTATTATGTAAACAACACAACATTAGGGGAAAATCACATAGACCACCAAAATTATACTCAGTATAGTCCACTCATCCAATATTAGGCTATTATTTGAGATTTAATATATGTAATTAGAATAATTTTCAAATTCACTAAAAATAGATAAAAAGAGATTTCATGGATTTAGCATTTCATATAGCGAGATAAATGAAGAGGAGATGAATGATAAATTAGAATCTTACCAATACAGTTCCAATGAACCTGAGGGAATTTTATTAGATGGTTAGAAGAAGAGTAAGTCTCAAATCACAATAGAGTGGATAAGAGCATGAGTGTCCCCCTATAGGGAATGAATTGGAAAAGTAAAAAGGTAAAATTCCATTTAAGGAAGGAATGTGGAAAATAGTATTTTCTAGATTTTTCAAGAGCCACATGGTTGGGTTGCATAGTTGAGAAAATAATGCATCAACCATATGACTTTCACTCCCTATAAGAAAACACCTCGCATGGTTAGAAAACATGGTTTGATCTAACCATGCTTCAACAATGTGGTGTTATTGGTTAAGTGTTAGTAAGTCTGCATGTTAGAAGAATAGTTTGGGAAAACTGTGCATAGTTTGCGCAGGTCACCCCATCTACAACTACACCAAGGCACATGGCCTCCCTAGACCCTTTCATGGTTTAGAAAAACCATGCTCCTCGAGAAATTGTGTCACACGGTTGACCCACATGGTTAAATATACCATGCACCAACTATGCGCATCATGAAGCCTTGCAAAAAAAAACCAAATATTTTGGAGCCCTATGCATTCAAAATTCAAAAAATATCATGATAAATCACCTAATACATAAACACCAACCAAAAACATTAATTCCATGTGATACAATGCTTGAATTTATGATTTTATGTTCAGCTTAAAAATGGGTTCATCCACAAATAAGTAATGTTCAAACTCACATTGAACTTTGAACCCATTACAAAACATAGGACATTACAATCTACCCACCTTAGAACTTATCATCCCTGATAAGTCTTGGGAAATGATAAAAACATCACCCAACCTACATGGTTAGTGAATCTCTATTCAAATGGTCGTGTTGTGTCTTGAAAATACCAATGCACCTTTGATAATCATTTTAAACATATGGTGGTTACACTACTGAAACTCATGCCAACACCTACAAAAAAATTAAAAATATCCAGACATAGCATACCTGAGTCCATCTAACCCATGAAACGAACATAGTTTTATCACATCTATTGTGAGTCCTAAGGTTCTTCCCACCATAGTTGTAACCTTTGAGTGACCAATTCTAAGTCACAGTCCATGAACCATCATAATTTCATACTGAATCTCATCTATAGTGGTCTAATGATGCTCCCTACACATTTCTCAAAATGATACACCTAATTAAAGGAGAGGAAATTGTTTATGGTCCTTATTTTGATCTCAATAGTCAACTTCGATTAACCCATTTCAATATTTTTATTCTGGATTCCACTTAAAATCCCATTTGACCCTTTCCAAGACACCTACTTAATTCCAAGATGTGCATGAAATGGTCCCAAAATGACTATTTATTTCCTTTAAAAATATTCCAAGTCAAACCACCTCTGATTGGTTGTTCTAAAAAATGATTGTATTAGACAAAAAATGTATTTCAAAGACTAGATCCCAATGCCTTTAAGAAGAGGCATCTTGAAATCACATTAAGCAGATTAACCAAATCCTATAACCAACATATAGTTATTCTGCCTAAAGGAATCTTTCCCAAATCTTTTTATGAAATGAAATATGAGTGTCAAAAATGTCTATCCAATGACTAGTCCTGCATTTTCATGACCACTCTATCAATAGGTCCATCTTCCAACCACCCATGGTGAATTCCACATAAAAAGGATTTATTTAAACAGCTCCCTAAGTGCACTTCTATAGAGTCCATCCATAAAGATAGAAAGGGAATTTGATTAGTTAGGATTGGCATATAACCGATTCTCTCTCAGCATACTCCGGATGATGTAAAGATAGATGTCATCCTCGCCTCTAAACTAGGAGTACATTATTATATTATCACTGTGAGTTTGATTCTCTTTTTATGCTACACTCATATCGAAAATAGGCTATAAAAGCCTTATCTGATGCCTGACACCACCAAACATGGGTCAACTGACCATGAGTGTCCAGGTCCATTTTAGATTAGTCATTATCTTAGACACCACCTATAAAAAAAACCCATTCAATTGGGGTGTACCAACATGCCATATGTGGAAGGTGTGATGTACCATACCTCCCAGTTCTATACCTGACTCACAATTCCATGGTTAATCCATCATTAAGGCCAAGGAGAACGTGGTACTCAACATGTAAGTTATATTAATGAAAGTTTTTTTATTGGAACTCATTTACATAATGGAATCCCAATGTGACATATAGTATCGAATGAATTCCCACCTCATAGTATTATTCAAGAATTCATATGTTTAAAATCTTTCCATATTTTAAAATTATTCTAACCATTTATTAATATGTCCTTATGATCACATTTCTTCTACTTAGAAGGGAATGTTCTTTATATCCGACATGACCCTCCCATCAAGTGAAGTCCATCATGTCAACAACAACATACATAAAATCCAAAAATAACCTAATCAACCAAGAAAAAACTCAGGATCCTTAATAACATCATCACAAATAATTGAGACAACTCAACATTCAATTCCAGTTTAAAGGTAGAACACTCATAACAAGATCATAACACCCAGGTCACTCTACTATGGGGACGAACCATAAATGTAGCCTTCAAAAACCTATGAACCTTCATCCACATGGTCATATAACCATAAGGTTTAATGAATTATGTGACCTTGTTACTCGAAAAACATAAAATTTAATGTATCACATTTGACTCGACTGGCACCATGCATAACAACGCATGCCACTATGAAAGAAAAAAATACATTTTCTAATACACATTCCTGAAATTCGATAGACCATTAAGAGAAGAGGAAGGTAACATGTTTAATGAAGTAGTCGTTCATGCCTGAGGAAAGTATAACCTATTGAAATGGATAATTACATGGAACTCATTCCTTTAATATAGATTTACTTGTTGATAAATAACTCATTTAATTAGGGTGTCACATTATTATTAGGAGTCATACTCGGGAGAAATGACACCTGAACAAAACCACTATTCTAAAACTAAAAGGAATCATTTATAAATGATTTATGGTAAAAATATTCTACTATAACCAGGATATCTCCTTTCATATACAAGGAATTAATCCAAAACAAGGTTACACCTAAAAAAGTCACCAATCCTAACCTTCTAACCTTTAGGTTTAAGAAACAATGTGTTATAAGGTAACTGTGGCCTATGGGCCACGATCACATTCCCGCACAAATTAATCCTAAATGTTACCATTACATGAGGGTTCGCATTATAAAATCCAATAAATGTATTTCATTTTAAGGAATTTAAACTTATTTATTTCAGCGCTTAAGTTTCTAACACACAATGGATATCAAGTACTAGTTTTAAAAACTATACTAAGAAATTATTTATCTTATATCTCACACTAGTTCTGGAAAATTATATTATAATTCCATTTTAACCATTTATTTGATTCTAATGTTTTCAAAAATGTCTTATTTAAATAAAATTACAAATTCTAATCTATATAGTAAATTATTCATTAGTTTGTAATGGGAATTTTAACTAAATGATTCCACATAATAATAAAGTTCAAGAGATTATAACAAGTCTTTTATTAGTGAATGGAATTGCTCAAGTAAGATCCCACCATATGTTTACATGTAATACCATATAAGTGATTTCATACACATTAAATAACCATCCCATTAGAATGTAAACACCCTCATGGGGTTATGTACTAGAGAATTATAAGTGATAAGGTGACCTACAAGGGTCCAACTAATCCATTTAATATTATTAGAACACTCTTAATGGATTTAGAACATAATATTATCACATCATGACCAACCTACTTGGGTTGAGTCCAATTATCTCATAAACAACATTCCCTAACAAACCTATATGGGTCCAGTTGTGAATTTAAAGAATTAATCACATAGTTATTCATCCTAAAAGACCAATGTAAAAACATGCACATAGGTAGTTAATTTTTATAATTATTATAGTTTAGAAAATATGTATATGTATCATTTTTCAGTTAGATAAACAATCATTCCCAAGTTATAAAGTCACATTCCTTTATAAGCTACAAATTACATTCATGGTTTTCTAAAAGGTAGGACCATCAAGGGTCTATAGGTCTTTCCCAGGATATAATTAAAGATATTAATAGGAAATCTAATGGTTCGAATATAGACATTAAGTTGGATATGGAGATATCATATGAACAAAATGAGTAGGATTTTATAATTAAGGTTCTAAGATGCATGGGATTCTCTTGGCGGTCCACCAATGTCATGTTTAGATGTTTGAGTTCATCATGGTATTCTATTTGATTTATAGGAAGAACGAAATGGTTATTTTAATACTTCAATGTCCTTATAAAAGGTGAACCTCTCTCGCCGAGTTTTTTTATCTTGGATCAAGATGATTTGAGTAGATTTATTGGAGCCAAAATTCAAGAGGGCACCGTTCAACCTTAACGTTGTTGTTTCCATTTTCAGACCGTGTCCCACTTAATGTTCACTGATGATACGTTCATTTTCAATCATGGTTGTTCTAGGTCTATTCAGGGTATCAATAAAACCCTAGAAGAATACTACTGGTGGATTGAGAAACTCATCAATAGATATAGAATTAGTCTCCACATATCAAGGATTTTATCAGAGAGATGTGCTCGCAACATTGATTCTAGCTTGGGTATTAGGATTAGGAGCATCCCTATAGACTATTTAGGTTCCCCCATTACATTAGGGAGGATTCATAATAATAATTTGGATAATGTGCTAGAAATAATCTATGCCTGTATCAATAATTGGAAAACCAGTTCCTCTCTTTCAGTGGGAGGATCACTCTTGTTAATAGCATGCTTACCTCGATCCCTATGCATGTGCTCTCAGTTTTCATGGTACCAAATTCAGTCTTAAACAATATTGAGAGGATAATGACTCGATTAATTTTGGACTCCCATTCATATGGATGATTCTATTAGGCCTCTTGGAATAGAATGGTCTTTACCACAAATGAAGGTGGTATTGGTCTATGTAGTGTAAATGTCATGATGAACTGCCTTCATGTGAGGATTTGTTTGGAGGTAGTGGTAGGGGAACTCATTGGGAAAGGGTAATCAGGGAGAAGTATGGGAATATCCTAAAGAATTCGATTTTAAACTATTCATATATTTGTGGAACTATTCAAATCCATATTCCACATCTTTTTAATCAGTCGAGACAGATCATTGGACGTGGCGACATTAAATTCTAGCATAACAATTGGTTGGGAGATTTTATAGGCTTTCATAGTTGCCCAGATACTGACATTGATTTAAAAAAGGCTATTGAGCATCTAAAATTTATTCAATAAGTCCCTCACAAAGAGAAGATCAGTATGTTCCATCTTATTAGTCTCTCGGATGAACCAAACAGGTGTGTGTTCAAGGAAACTTCCTATGGCTCCTTTTCTGTTAAGGCCTACAGGTCTATTCTCATGAATCCCTATACTCATGATATGTGGAGACATCTCCTTTGGTGCAATGATATTTCTCTAAAGTGCAATTTTCTCACCTGGAGTATACTTCATCATGCAATTTCTACTAATGAGGAGATCTTCCGAAACGGGATTAGTATTGTCTCAAAATTCTCATGTTGCCTTCTCCCCAGCGTTGAGTCTAACAATCATCTATTTTTTTAGAGAGATTGGGCATGCACGGTCTGGGATGTAATGAGGGATTTCACTGTTCTGTCATCTCTTGTATTTCTGGGTGACTCGTTCATGTAGAGATAGTTTTAGGGAATGGGAAATAATCAAACATAGAAGAAGGCTAGGGTGATTCTTCTCTTGGTTTATTATTGTTGTATATGGGAGGAGAGGAATAGATCATGTTTCAATGGTGTGTCTTGCACAAATATAAGTCTATTTTCTATAATGAAGTGGCTGATAGTTGATCTGGGTGTGCTTCTAAAAAATTGGTAGGATGATCCATCGTTGCGGTAGGTGATTCGACATAGATACTCTTCTCATGAAGGTAACAATGTGGTGTCTAAGGGCCGATGGATCTACTAGATACCCCTTCTAAAGGTCTAAAACTAAACTCAAATGGTTCTTGGTCTATGGGTATTATGAGGGGAGTAGGGGTTATTCGTAATCTAGGGGAAGTGTTGTTGCTTCTTACAGTGAAAGGTTTGGTATATGAGACTCACTTCAGGTGATGGCATGGGCTCTACTCAAAGGGATCTAGCTCTAGATTTCTTCTCACATCTCTCTCTCAAAGATAGAAACAGATTCCAAAATTATCTATGTTTCTCTTACAAATAATAGGTCCAATCCATGGATTATTTCATACCATATTCAGTGATGTAGGTAACTCATTTTCTGCAACATAGGACTATTTCATACATGGCATGGGGGAAACAAGGTGGAATACTTTTTGGCTTCTCGGTTCACCCCTGACGATGATCTTCTTTCCTTCTCTAGCTTGGGATATTTTCTTCCAGAGTGTTCTATCATTGTCCAAGGTGATTCACTTGGACTTCATTTATATAGGCCTCTTTGATCCAATATTCTCCTCCTTGCTTCCCTATTTTTTGTGTTCCTTTCTTTTTTTGGTTCTTGTTTTTCTTCTGGACATTCCTCCTTTTATTATTAGTAAAACATGTTTTCATTGTAGTTATAGATACAAAAAGGTTTTCAAAATTGTTTTTAGAATAAGAAAGTTTATATATAATGGTTTAATTATATTGGTTACCATTATACTATTTATAAAGGCCAATAAACTTTATAAATTGGACCATTGGTTCCTATTTAATCACAATGAGATTACCATTTTTAATTTCAAACTATATCAAGTCTATACGAGATTGTTCAATTACAAGGGTCATAACTTCCAAATTTATAAAGTTCCCATACACTATGTAAATTGAAATATATAACCCATTTAATCAAAAAAATTATGTTTCAGCCCATGAAACTAATGATTCACAGATAAAGCACAAAATAATCAGTTGATTAGATAGAATTATAATATCAAGATATTCATGGAAACACCATTAATTTTGATGCAGAAATTATATTTAGTCAACCATATATCATGAATATAATATGAATTTTATCATATGAAATAAATATAGTAAATCATGGAATCAAACAAGGAAAGCTACTACATAAGCAGGAAACACTCAAGCATGTAATATACAGGAAGGATTAAAAATAAATTACATAACATGGTATTCAGATAATCTTGCAAAATATTCACCAAGAAGAAAATATAAATCATCATGCATTAAGAAATATAGAGTGTAGTCTACATGGAATGACATATGCATGCATTGAGAATATATATATTCCTATGATGATGAATGTAACACACATCACCTCTTGCCATATTAGACCAAGAGGTAAAATCATAATCCATAAATCAATAATTAGTGAATGTATGGTAATCAACCAAGGTAAACTAATGATCAACTATAATAATATCACCATGAACTATAGTCACAAAACTTGAAAACTTGACCTTTGTCTCATGCGTGGGTTGGAAGGACATGGACACAAGTTATTTACCAAGTGCCAACACATTTTCAATATCCTATATACCATCCAATAATTATAAAAAAAGTGGAAAATAAATGATTTGATACCACATGTACCATCCCGACCCAGAATCCAATTATAATTGTTCCCTAATCCAGTTGGCCATTAAGCCTCAATCACGTCTCCCCATACAAAAATGGCTGAAGACTATAATCAAGAGTCTAATAGAGGTATAGTGTGGAGATAATACACATTGGATCAGAAATTAAAACATTGGAAGAAAAAATAAGTAAAGGTGGTATAATATAATAAGGTCTGGAAATCAATAATGAATGAAGAAATGATCATAAATGAACATGCTACAATGTATTTATAGGCATACATCATGTGATGTGTACATAGAATATGTAAAGAAACAGATGAAAGACATAAAACCTATATTGAATAGAATAATGAGAACTAGATTGGTCCTCTACTCCTATACTCCATCCTAGACCTGATAGATAACAGCAAGTAGACACAATCCATGAACGTTCTCCTATAATAATGTGATTTATTTTGGGGTCCCAATGCAATGGTAGCCGGAAAATTGTGTGATATATACACAATAGGACACCACCAACAGTGTCTAATTCATAATTGAGTCTATGTACATACAATAAAGTATTGTATAGTTATATTAAATAATTAATGTAATTAAAATAAAGTAAGCATTTTGGGCTCAAGTTCCTCAAGGACACCTGCCCAACCATACGTTCTTCAGCCTGAGCAATAGTACCTCTAAAAATTTATCAACCTGTATAGATATAAGAGTGCATAAAATGAGACAGTCATAAGAATGGATAGACATGCACCTGTAAGAAACATAATCATACACAAAATAGTACGAGTGATAACAAAAATACTAATAATAGTAACATCCAAGGACCCATGGCTATAAGCCCATGATTCCATAAAAGAGTATGATAAACATCACAAAATGGGGGATGTAACAACCAAAAATTCAATTAATGGAAGTTCACTTATTATAATTATGCCATATAGTATAAATCACATAAAATAACAGAGAGAACATAATAAAAACATTATAAATGACAAATAAATTAAATAAGAGGTATTTCAAGACATTAAGGAACCTATACCCATGGAATAGAAACTCGACCTTTGGAATAGTAACATGATCATTAGGAATAGTAATCTGGCCTATAGAATAATAACCTCACCCATGAGAGTATAACTTTTTTGAATCTTTCTAATGGAAATATGATATAATTATATCATATTACATGTAAATAAATGTTATAGAAATTATTTATTAAGTGACGGTATTTTTAAAAAACATAAATGTTTATTTTAAATTTTATAATTAATATAATGATTTAAAAGAAAATATATTTCCATAAAATATTGTCATAAATATATATTTTATTGTCTTAGGATTGTGAGATAATTTTATGAGAGCTTAATTAATTTTTAAAAGTGTTATAGTCTCAGTTATAATTTTTAAATTGGTATTTTCCAATTAAATGATGATTTTGATTAAAAATTAAAATTCTCATATATAAAAAAATTCTTCTCATAAAATGGAGTTAATTTTTTAATTCTACACATTGAGAAATAGTTAGGGTTATTTTTTGGTATTTTTCTAAAATACTTGAATTCTTAGTGAATATTAAAATATAGAAATTTATGGTATATATACATTATAAGTTAAATACAATATTCCCCAAGTCATTGATGATGTAATCACCATAATCTTAGAATCCCCTTACTTTTTTTAATATATTTACTGATAATTATTAATCTATTCATTGTCTTGAGGAAAAATAATAAACTAATGAATAAAATAATGAGAAAACATCTCTTTCCTCCCCTATAAATACCACCCCTCACCACCTCTTCTCCATAATCCTATTAATCATTAAAGCATGCCCAAATTATACCAAATAAACTTACCATGTCTCTTACCCATATCATGTAGCCTTTGATCTCAACAAAAGCCAAAAAACATTTCCCCATAAGGAGGTTCTCAAAGAGAAGGATTCAAGAGGTAAAATCATATTTCTTTTATGTTATGTTCTTTTTGCTTTATTTTTTTTTCTTATACTCTCCTCAGATCCTCTATAAAAAATGAATTATAAATATTGAATCATATATATACTAGAGTTTTGTTATTTTAATGTAAAATTTACCATCATGTCTCTTCTCCTCTTCCTTTTATTTTTAAAATGAAAACATCATCCGCGAGGTACCGATTTATTGCCATCGTTGATGACATGTTTTCATTTTTCAATATCACCTCCAATGCTAGTAATAAAACCAATTTTATGGTTATAACATATTATAATATATGTATTATAGCTTAAGTAATGTTATGAAAATATTATATATACATGATATTAATTAATAAAATATAACTACTTCAAGATGATAAAAAACCCCAAAATAATCTAAATGGTCATCACTAATGTTTTATCTACTGATTAATACTCACCCCAAATAAAAAATGAATTATATAACCATTTAATATTATGTATGTTAATTAGTAACATATAACAAAAAATTTTAATAACCATTCTCATTTGAAATTATTTTCCAAAACATGTATACAAGTAAATCGGTCATGAAAACCAAGGAAACCAACTCTCCCGAATGATAAAATTGAATCTCATAATCCATAAAAAATTACATAAATGAACATAATAAAATTATAATAAATAAAATAAATGTATAAAGTTTCTTAATTAATTAATTAATGGAATTAATTTTGTTATTCAGTACATTAAGATCATGTTTAGAACTGTTTCAGACATAAGGTAAGGGATTGATTCAGAACCTCCATTTTTTCTTTTAGATTGTCATTTCTCTATATTTACACCCATGAAATTATTATTTATTTTTATATAATTCTTTTAAATTCTATTTAAATGTCGAAAATAAATTATTCATATCATTACATCATTCTTTGATAGGGAAATACATATCTTAAAAAGGTTCTCTTCTCAATTATTCTCAATAAGAAAGCCTGATTACAGGGAAATTTCTGATTTCATAACCATTTTTACATTCACTCCATAATATATTTTAATACACCATTATTTTTCTATAATCACTGATTTTATCATGAAAAATATCTTTTTTTCATTTCCATTTTTATACAAATAATTATTCTTTTTTTTCGTTTTAAATAATATTTAATAATTTCTTTAAACCGCACTAAAATGTTTTATTTCGAAAGGATTCATAAAATTATTTTTATATGTTTTTAATTTAGGTTTACATAACATACCCTGATATATTCCTATTTTAAAATATTAATTTACATTTATTATTTAAATACATTCTTTCTTGGACACCATTATGTTATTCCATTTTGATACGTATTTTGACATGATTATGATACCCAATTATTTCCATGGGTAACCCTTATCTTTAAGTTTGATTACTAATGTAGGATTATTTATGTAGAACACATGTTCATGATCATGTTATTATGGGTGTACCCCAAATAATTCTTTAATGCATTTGGTAATTTTTAGTCTCATGAGATGTTATGTGCAATGGTCATGGAGGTTATCCTTGACTCGTTCTCCATGTGTAACGGTGTAGGGGGTTTTCATTGACTGATACTCATCCAGGTGCAATGATCCTTGTATCAGGATTATGTCATGTTTTATGTTTCCATCACAATAATTTGATACCATTATTACATGATCTGAAGTTCTATATTCTATGATTTCATATGATTATTCACATCCCATACCTTTTTATGTCATCTTGTTATGCCTTTTAACCCATGTTCTATGATTTATTCTAATGATTATTCCTTTATTGGGATTTTTAGAAAATCTCTTTGTTCATTAATTACCTTATGGAAATTTAAGGGATAAAAGTTTGGTAGGATATAATTATAGAGTTTAAATAAAAGTTGTTTTCGTTTAGGTTTCATGCTTTCAGTTTTATGTGCCTAATCTAGCAAAGACACTAGACTTTACGATCCATGGTATGTGTTTGACAGTTTATTATGATTAAAATCATGTAATAATATGTGCAAAAGTCTAGGGCCTCAATATTTGGTATCATATCATGGTGTAGTTATTTATGTAGATTTGGACAAGAGAACTTTTGTAAGAACCCTAGGGATAATTATATAACCATGGATAACCTTGATTGGAAAATAAGGTATCAAAATATAGGATATACATTTCATTTAAAACATTATCCTTCAATGTTAAATGTTTTCTTTTTATATGATTATTATCTAAGTATTCATTCCCATTAATTGTAATTTAATTTATTAGTTAATGGAATGAAATAGAAGAACCCATTCCAAAAATCACTATGATAGGCAATGTGATGATTTCCCAAATGATATGCCAACTATGATTGGAACAGGTGCGAAAAACTTCATGAAATTAATTTATCAACTGGATAATGTTATGAATAATAACTTGAATCATGAGGAACAAACTACTTATCCTAATAAAGGGAAACTTGTGGTTGAATCCTCTATGCGACAAAGGCCTCCCATGTTTAGTGAATCATTTGATCCCCTCCTCCCAGAACAATGGATTAACTCCATTGAGAAGATATTTTCTCTCATATAGTGCCCAAATGAATAAAAATTTGTGCTGATGGTATATCATTTTGATGGGGAAGTCGGTCAGCGGTGCACACTGACCAAGAACACAAAGTCCAAGGAAAAAATAGATTCCATGGAATATGAATATTTCAAGAAAAAATATTTTTCAACATATATTTTCCTGAAACCCTTTATCTAAAGATGGACAGAGTTTTCCATAGACTAAAATCGAATGAAGATGATTCTATTAGTTTTTATGAAGAAAACTTCACGATATGTGCATGATTTTACTTCATCTTTGTCATGAACATTGAATGCAAGGTGGTTCACTTCTTTAGAATACTAAAAACGAGTCTATAAAAAGTATTGGAGATTCGTGACATTGATAGCTATGAGGAGGTTTTCCATTGTGACCACATGGTTGAAATAGAGATCAGAGACTCTTAATGGTCTTGTGGGACCAGATATAAAAAGAGAAAAATGGAGTTTTATATAGGTGGATCAATAGATAAATCTCGTGACGGAATGAGATCCCAATTTCCCACGTGTCAAAATTGTGGTAAGAAGCATTCTGGAAACTACCTAAAGGGAACTATAAAATGCTTTTAATGTGGAAGAATGGGGCATGAGGCTAATAAATTCCAAATGGATATGAATAATACCACCAATGTGTAAGAATAAAGGAAGTTTCAAATCAATAATAAACTAGTAGTAAAATGCTTCAACTGTATGGAACATGGGAATTTTGAAAGCCATTTGTCTCGTCAAAGGGTTATTGGGGTAAATCAATAACAACCTCCATAGAATTAAGGAACTGAATACACTATCACTACTATGGAGGTGGATATCAACAATGATGTGGTGATAGGTATGTTTGTTATCCCTTCAGGAATTGAAAACATACTAATTGATTCTAGTTCTACACATTCTTTCACATCTTTCATGTTTAGTTGAACTATTCAAACAATCCCTCAAAATATGGAGGTTGAGTTATCTATGATAATAGAAAATGGTTCAATTATTTCATCCATAGTATATAACTTCTCCCCGGTTAATGTTTGTGAAATGAACCTCTCAAAAAAAATTCATACATACTATATTAGAGTTTGATGCTATATTGGGCATGAATTTGCTAAATTTATACCAATCCAACATGAAATTTCCAGAAAGGGAGATCACTCTTCACATCCCAAAGAATTCTACAATTCTATACAAGTGTAATGAGGAAGATGAATCTCTATCATAATCATTGTCTCAATTGTGGATATTATTTCCTTATGAGGATTCATATCTTGTTCAAATTATTGAGACAATGAAGTGAATCATGCTCGAAGACATGCCAATTATGAGGGACTACACATATATGTTCCCTGAAGAATTACCCGGTCTCCCTCCTGACCAAGTAGTTGAGTTCACAATTGAATTTATTCTTCAATATCTTCCTATATCAAAAACACCTTATAGAATAACCACTATTGAGTAGGAATAATTGAAGAAACAGTTACAAGAGAATCTGGATAAAGGGTTTATATGCTCGAGTGCTTCATTGTAGGGTGCACCAATCCTTTTTTCAAAAAGAAGGATGGATCAACGCACCTCTAAATTGATTATCATTACCCCAATAAAATCAATATAAAGAAAATGTATCCCCTCCCCCAAATAGAGTAATTTTTCGATCAACTACATGGAGCCAAGTATTTAACTAAGGCGGATCTTCGTTCAGGATATCACTAATTAAAGGTGAAGAAAGAATATATTTCCTGGACTGCCTTTCGAATGGGGTATGGACAATATGATTTCATATTGATTCCCTTTAGACTCACTAATTATCTATAAATTTTCATGTATTTACTAAATAGGGTCATTAGATATTACCTTGACAAATTTATTGTAGTCTTTCTTGACGATATTCTCATATACTCAAAGAGAAAGGAGGAACAGGAGGACCATTTGAATACTATGATAAAGACTTTACAAAGGGAGAAACAATATGAAAAGTAAAGTAATTGTGAGTTCTAGATAGAGGAAGTATCCTTTTTGGGCTATGTGTTCACCACCAAAGGGATATCTATGGACGCTTCAAAAAGAGGCAATCGAAGAGTGGATAAGTCCGACATCAGTAATGGAGATTCGTAGTTTTATTGGTTTTTCTAGGTATTACCAAAAATTTGTGAAGAACTTATTAATATTTTCAACCCCACTAACCAAGATGAATTGAAAGGGAGAAAAGTTTTTCTGGACTAGTGAATGTGAAAACTACTTTAAAGAGTTGAAAAAGAGGCTTATTACTACACCAGTGCATACACTACCAATAAGTGGGGAACTATTTATGGTGTATAGTGATGCTTCAATGAAGGTATTAGGCTATGTACCAATAAAAAATGATGAAATGATAGGCTACACCACAATGATGTTGAAAATTAACTTGAAAACCTATCTTACACATGATCTGGAGTTGGCAGTTGACCCAATCATCATTAAAACCATGACAAAGTTTACTTTTTTTTATTTTCCTACTAACTACTGTGTAGAGATAAGTAGGGTCTAATCCATAGTGAATGTGGAGTGACCATGTTTGCAAAACTAAACCCATTTTTTCAATAATGGGTTATAATTTTTTTAATTTCTATTTTTTTTAATGAATAAAATAAAATTTGAATAATGGTTTTTATATGAAATATAGTAGATAACGAATGAACAAGTTGGGTTAGGTAAATTGTAAAACAAGAAGTGAAAATAGAGATTGAGGAAAATTATTCAAGACAAACACTCATGGAAAACTAATACATCTAGTTGAATAGATAACAACTTCATAAAAATGAAATTGAGTTCACAACCATGAACATATATCAATTAACCTCCCTTAATAGAAGGTTAATATCACATATTTGTTGTTCAAGAAGTTCACCACAACTACAAATGAACAAATGATAAATAATTCTAAGTAATGTTGTTAGAATAAATCACACCAATTTAATCCAGTAGTTTTGAATTGATGATTCATAAAATCAAATGCAATAAATATAAATCTCACTGATGGATCTTGATGTTTCGAAATTTAGCATGATAGGTGTAAAACAACTTTGATTTATTTCTGGAACTGATCTTGCCAATCAATTCCAATACTTTAGAATGAAAATTCCTTATGAAGAAGAATATGAACCAGCTGATTATAATCCCCAAGAATAATGTTTATCCTATGATGATAACGAAAATAATATTTAACATGTCTTCCTTTGAGACTATGATTGTCACATTAGGAATACCCATGTAACTGTCTGAAACCTGGCAGTGAAGATGAACTTGGATGTATTTATGGATCTGCTCCTATCTACATCTTGAACAATTTAACATTAAAAATATTTAACATTTATAAATATATATGAATCTAATTCATTATCGACAGTCCATATTGTGTTTAGTGATGGATTCCAGGAACCCTCCTCAAACAACTCCTTGCATCGGTGGTTCAAAAAAATCAAATTTGTGGCGATGGTGATAAGGTAATCTTCAAAGGATCTCCTCCACATTCAACAACGACAAGGAGGAATCAACAGATCTCCTCCATCTCCAATGGAATGATGAATCGGGAGAAGATATTGGCTCATCTCAGATTCATCTACCACAAACACTGGTGGTGAGATCTGGTTTTACAGATCTGAACATGATTTTGAGATCTAAGGTGATTCCATTGGCTTAAACATTGTTGCATTGGAATGGTGCCTCACACAGAGGAGCTGGCAGAAGATCACTAGCTGTGTGAAGGAGGCCTGGGAGGTGGTGGATCATGGAGTCGGCGGAAGGTGAGATGAAGGTGTCTCTTGGGGAAGATTGGTCTATGCTGGTATGAAGATGGAGGCACTGCTATTCTGGTGGTGTCCCACTGATTTTCACCTCACAGTGTGTGGAAATAAATGAGACACTGTTGGGTTTGTAGTGCGGCGGAAGAAGCGAGACACCACCAGTTGAACTGGAGGTGTCAAAATTAGACTCTTCCAGTGAACTGGCAGTTTGTTAAGCATAGTGATAATCGTGTCATGTGAGACACATACGTAGTTTGGTGATGTCTTGACCTTTTTCATTTTTTTGAATGTAACCACTTTTGAAAAAAATTAAGAGAGTTCAAGTTTATCCAAGAATAGGAGAAACAAACATTCAAAAATATAATTAACTCAAAATAAGAAATTCAAATTGAAAATATTTAAATGAAAAATAGTTTAATAATTAATTAATTTAATTAAAGTTTATGATTTAATAATTAAATTAAGGAGTTAATTAATTAAATATAAATAATTTTATTAATTTAATAATTAATAAATTACCTAAAACTGTTATGACATGAATAATAAAACTAAAGGATATAAAAGAAAACTAATAATTTAAAAGACTAAAAACAAAAAATTAATTATAAAAATTGATTAAATAACAAATTAAAATGTAAAATTATTTAATTCAAGTTGTTTAGAAAAAAACCAAAATTAAATTGAAAAAATGTTTGAAAAAATTAATAAAAGATGTGGAAAATTATGTGAATTTAAAACCACATCAAATTTCCCTACACTTAAGCATTGATTGTTCTCAATAAATCCCATGATTTATTATCATTTGAAAAATAGAAATATGTTTATATCAAATAGGTCAAATTAAAGCGTGTTAAGTAGTTAAAAGGGAAAGGATCAAAAACTGTAAGTATTTTAAAATGAAATGTTCAAAAAGGATCATGCCTAAGTTTAAATACCCACTGAAAGATCAAGGAAGTTAAGAATGATTCAATTATAAGGATTTAATGCCTCATATATGAAACTACCAACTCACATACTTCAATCCAAGTTTACGTACAAAAATTAAGAGTGCTAACAGGTAAAAATCCAGCAGAATTAAGAACTTAACAAAATGAACCTTATACTTTGTCTTACTCCTAGGTTCCAAAGGACAAAAATTAATTTTTTTTAATCACTTTATGATTCCATTTGAATGATTTCATGTAAATCTATTGTACCCTTTTTCATCAAGCATTAATTATTCCCCTAACCTTAAAGAACTTCTTTTTTGAAAACAAGGCACTTAATTTTTTTAAAAAATATTTCCCAGCCATGTAACATGTGCTTAGAATTGTACATACAATCTTATTCAATATTGTACATAGGGAATACTCACACACATTGTGTCTAGTGTCTCATAGGTTCACCATGGGTTCCCAAATGACCATTTTTCTCACGTTTCAAAATATTTATATAAATTCAATTTAAATTAGATCACTAAGGTGATTTCTTTTTTAATAATTAAAAAGTTAGTCCCCTGGGATAAATTTAATTCTTCTAGTTTCCTAAGGTTATGATCATAACTCCAAAAATAAGTTTTCTATACCACTCTCAAACATAGTTCCTAAATAGGAAAACATTCATAAAATCACTATGAAAATTCACTCAGTAATCATTCACCCTCAAAAGTTTCATATTCAAAGAAACTCTTAACTACTAATAAGATATTATCCTTATTCGAGACTCAATTGAAATAAAAAACAAAGCCTAATGAAACTCAAATTGTAAGTTTTTTTGGAAATAAATTGACCATTTTCTAACAAAAAATATTAAAGGTGGAAGGATTTTATGGGAATTCATTAAGAAACATAATAGCTCAACATATGTTGAACCCCTCCCACACACATAAAACCCAACTTTGTCCCTAAATTTGAATTCAAATGTAGAGAAGAAAAAAATTCGACTATTAAAGCTTAAAATAGATTTTCAATTCATAAGATTAAGGACATGTTCAAAGGTCTCATTGAAACTCAAATAGTATGATTTGCAAAATAAAAATATTATAATGAAATAGGTTTACGATTATTTTCATGAAAATTAGTGAATAATGTTTTAAATTAAATTCAAAACAATAGAATGTAAAAAAATGTAATGTACAATGAATAGGGTATAAGAAATTTAGAAAATTATATTCAATATGATATATAGTAAAGCATAAAAAATTTAAGATAAACACCCTAATTAAGAACAACCAGCCATGGAAAAATCCCCCCACACTTAATTCCATACAGTGAGTGAATTTAAAATCACTAAAGTACCAATTTTTAATAATCAAGCACATGTAGAATAAATTTGTATCAATCAACACATGTACCAAAGATAGTAAAAATAAGAAGAAGAGAAATAAGAGATGATGAAAATAAAAACTCCCTATTTTAAGAAGCCTTCTCTTAATAGTAAATCTAAAAATAATTCCTCCAACTCAACTGAATGAAATCATATCGTTTATTCAATTCCAATTCCTACAAAATGGAAAAAAATTAGAATATGAAATCGACACATGAAACTCAAATATAACTAAAAAACAAAGGTATGTGTAAAGAGAATTTAAATTTGGTGAAGCTGAATAATGAAACTTCTTGTAATTTTAGTACAATGGGAATGATTCTCATTTATAGACACTAACATATACCTTTTCTAAATTCATACACCAAGATATCAAATTACATATATCCAGTAGAGGATGAAAACATGATAGAACAAGTAGCATTTTATTCAAAACAAACAAACAAATTAAAAACAGAGAAAAAATGGGTTGACTCCCATGCAGCACTGAATTTTAAGTCATTAGTTAGACTTGATTAAAATGCAAAAAAAATGTTTTGTTAAAAGCAGTAAAATCATGGGTTTCCTTCCATATAGTGCTAGTTTAAAATTCCCCATCCGAACTCTCGTAGAGACTAACTAAAGTCACTAAGAGGGTATGGTTTTCTAATAAGGAACCACAACATGTGTTTAGACCATTTTTTAATAGAAAAATGTAATTTTAGGGAACATAGAGTTTTAAATAAACTATCTACTCTCTTATCAGTTGAAAATTTCCCTAGAAAACACACTTCATCAATAAGGGATTACTCAAATGAGTCTTCAAGTGGATCTATAAATTCATCACCCAAGTTAACTTTCTTGAGGGTTAGAAGAAATTAAAACTCATGTGAAAAATATGGAACTCCATCAATATATGACAAAAATATTTTAAGCTCATACACATCAAAGTTACTCTAAGTAGTAATTATGTCCACTTCATGATTATATTCATATTTTAAAAGATTTAAATTTTTATGAAGGGAAATATGTGAACTTGGTGCTAATAGGGGTGTGTGATTATCCTCACAGTTATCCAACTCATTAAAATTCTCAGCAAGATCCAGATTAGGGGTGCTACGGGATGAGTTCTTTATAAAATGTACATAAATAGGGTTATCAAGAGTGGAAAATGATGTTTCCAAATAAATAATCCAAAATAATTCCTCTTCCAAAATATTCTCATTCCCCTAAAGTGGTTTAACACCCAACTCAACTGAGTAAGACTTTGAAAAGCAAGGAAGAGTTAATTTGTGTTCTTCTAAAACCTCATGTTTCACCAAGCTATAAATATCATCCAATAGTTCCTCATCTGAAAATAAAAAATTATCAACAACTACTTCTGAAAAATTGAATCTTATTAAATCATAATGTGTGTGTTCAACCTTCCTATATAATCACATTCAAAAATTTCATTTTAAATGAAAAAATTTATTGAGTACTGTAGTTCAATTACAAGGGAATAATTGGTCAATTCACGTTAGATAAATTCAGATTCTAGAATTTTCAATTTGAAACAATTATCCCTAAGTTGTTCAATAATACATTCTATCTCACAAAGAAAATATTCAAAAAAAATTATTATTGTGTGAACAAGGTAGTTAAAGTTTATCAATTATCCTTTCTTTCAAAACACAATTCATCAACTTCTTCATCCAACAAAATTTTAGAGAATATTGGGTTGACACATTCAAATTCAGAAAGAACACATTTATTAATAGTTTCAAAATTATTCTAGTCTATGATTTTAGGTTGGTTGTTCACTTCCAAATTATTCCCAATTTCATGTTTAGATTCATTATTCAAAATTTTAGAAAAGTTTGGAGAATGAATTTTAACATTTAAGGTATCATTATTCATATATTCCACAACCCATGTAGTGACTTTTTCAATGTTCATAAAACAGTGATTTTTTTCAATTGTCACGACCCGTCCCCTGGGGACCATGTCGTGACTACCCCATGCTCGTCTTCCATAGGCTAGGGGCTGGTGAATAGCACCGGAAAGGCATTTCCCTAAAACTGAGAAGGCATTTCCTTTTTAACCTGCAACTCATTCAAACCAAGCACACGACAAGACACAAAAACAAAGTAAACTATATAGTAAACAGGGTGTGTACAGTAAGTAAAGGGGCCAGAATACAAGCCCAATTTGAAAGTACAAGTAAAACAGGAAACAACTCCTCTAAACGCCCGCCAAGGATCCTACCTAAAGGGTAGGTACAGCTCTTGTACGGTCATCTCAGTGGTACATCTCGTTTAATAGTCCACCTCTGAATAGCCTCCAATCCTGGCACCCTCAGCCTCGATCAATGTTGTCCGTCATCTGCACAAGACACAACAAGGATCAGGCATAGCCCGTGTAGGGGTGAGTATAATAATACTCAGTAGAGACCCTGAGACCCCTGAAGGTCTCCCAGAATCCCCAAAGGATAAACCACAAAGAAAGACCTCAATCTCAAAGCTCTAATCAATAGTCATCAATACTACTTAAGTATATACCCATACATATACCTAAGTTATCAATATATACTCATCTCACACGTTAGGGATGAATGCCACAAAGGTAACACCACAAAGGTAAGTACCACAAAGGTAACACCACATATAAGAATAACATGATGGTATCACCACACATAAGTGTACCACAAAGGTAAAGACTCAGCTCACACTAGGTATAACTTAAGTACGGAAGTATAGATGATTAGTCATATTGCTAGATCATCTTACATCCTCAAGAAGCTCTACTGTTGTCCCACACAGGATCGAAGATGACCCACACAGGATCTGAATATGACCCACATAGGATCTGGAGATGACCTACATAGGATCGTTGAGCGCTGACCCACACAGGATCCAAATATGACCAACACAGGACTTGAAGACTCCTCAAGTACAGCCAGCCACAGGGTTCCCACACTAAGCATGCTTGATTCCGGGAAGTTATGCTCCTCAAGTCATCGTTCGATACTTAAACTGCCATGAAGTCCCAAGAAGAAGTACCCCAAAGGACCATCAAGTGACAAGGTTCCCAACACAATAGATGACGCGTCAATCGGACACTCGATCTGTAAGTTATTCGCCCAGTACTTGAAAAATAACCTATTGCCACGGACCTATAACGACAATTTTATAAATCTGTAACTATAGGTTAATTTATTTCCACGCCTAACTTAAAAACTGTGGCAATTAAGGTTTGATCCTCGGGCATTTCCTCATCTCCGTGTGACCCCCTCACATTACCCTCACCTCTGCGCGGCCCTCCTTCCCCAACGGTGCCCATCGCGAGCTCTCTTCTCCCCCGACCCTCCTCCCTCGACGGTGCCCTCGCGATCTCTCTTCTCCCCCGACCCTCCTCCCCTAACGGTGCCCTCGCGACGTTGCCCCTTGATGCAACCCCACCGTGAACTCTCATCTCCGACCCTCCTCCCCGGACGCTGCCACTGAACGCAGACACCTCACCTCCCCCTACTGACGCTGCTCCTAGGTTTCCACCCCACCTCCTCCTTCGGCACGCCTCTGACGCGACCACCCCCCTCCTGGCGATCCTCCTCCTTCTTGCAGATCTCGTCCGGTCACAGCTCCTGAATTCGCTTACCCACAAAGGTATTTAGGGTTCTATCTTCTATGTTGGGTTCCTCGGATCTCAATATATATTTTGATTTCTCTTCTCACAAGTCATACTCATGTAAATAAGGAGAGACGGGTTATCTTAGAGAACCCTTGGTTTTGGGGAAGATACATCCTGCTAATTTCCACGATGGAATAATGAAACCAAATAAGGAATATGTATAATAACATTGTGTGAGAAGTTTAAGCCACATGGTAGAGATTAAACAATGTAATGCAGTATCATGAGGATATCTGTGTGATGATATGATTATGTGACCTCATGATACAACCATATTCCAACAGCAAACGATTCAAGTATAATGTGAATGTGTGATTATCATTCAGATATGATCACACCGACTGGTCTTGTTGGAATATATCATGTGTATGTCTCTTGTATAATTACTTTACAAGGAATTTTCATATATTATTTCTTATCTACCGTATGTTATGATTGAAAAACCATTTTAAAATATTAAAAATTAATATATTGAGTTATTTTGAATGATTTGTTTCACATGATTACATAAATTAGTCAAAGTTTTTAAATGTTGATAATTATGTAAGACGTGAATGATGATCTGGGTGATAACTACTAGAATTTTGAGATATAGCCACAGATTTATAGCCACAATTTATACAAATCGTGGCTATATCGAACCTAATGTCACGATGGTTGTGGCAGTACCCTACCCCCTCGCACTTATCCCCCTCCCTCAATCGTGATTCTTCCCTCCCACAATCCCTATTCTGCTTCCCTCTGTCGCCATTCTTCCCGTCAGTCTCCCACTCCTCCTCTCAGGCTTCTCCACCTTCTAGCCTCCTCCGAGCCTCCCCTTCCCGTATCTGCATCCCCACCTCCTCCTCTTCTCACCGGGTCACCACATCCACCTTCGCCTTCCGGTCTCCCTGCCTCCCCCTTCCTGCATCTGCATCCTCACATCCCCATCCCGTCTTTCTCGCATCTCTTCCTTGCCACCTCCTCGCCTCCCTGGCACCCCGCCTCCCTGCCTCCCCACCTCCCCACATCCATCGGTTCTCCCTGCCCTTCTCGGCTCAAATTTTGGCTCCACCTCGCAGATCGAGCTCCCTCAAAGATCCCCTCCCTCATGGGTTGTACACATCTCCTCCCTCATGGATCCCATAAACTATTGCCACCTTCCTCTTGCACGCTCTTGTCCCAAAAAATTTATGGAAGGTATGTATTTTATTATCCCCTCATTTAATATATATTTGCAACTTCTATATTTCTGAGATTTTCAATCCCTCCCCGCTAAACGTATGGATATATTTATGGTTTGGCCTCCAACATTGTTAAGGCGAGTTTAAAAGGGATGGTTTTAGTCCCAAACACCTTTAAACCCGAACGAATAACCACAGACCAGGTGGGTGTCACCCAGAAAATATGTTAAAGTATTGGTCAGGTGAAAGGCATGATAGAGGTCTCATAAGGTAAATTGTATCTTGATTTAGTTGATGGATCCTTCACTATGGTGTCCTATAAAAAGGCTTCTAGAAATAATCCATCTAAGGAATCCCCCTTTGTTTTGGAAATATCTTCCAATAAATTTAGTCTCATTTGTTGAAAAAGTTGGGCAAATGAAATTGATGAATAAGAAATATTATAAAAGAAGGAAAACCAAATTTTGTGCACCGGCCAGAAGGAAAATGGTCAAGGAGAAGAGAAAGAATCCATTAGTGGATGTGGACAAGAAAATATTTCCCCCAAACAGGGGAAGATTATTCTCAAAATGAGTATCTTATCCTGAAAATTACAAGGCCTCAAAAATACAAAGACTTCTCTTTCCCTTAGGTACTTCATTTCACAGCATCAGCCTAGGTTGATTGGTATCATAAAACCCATGGTGAAGTTTGATTGTTTTAAAAATGTTTGACCAGAATTAAACCGAATATTTTTAGATGATAAATAATATTAAGACGGAAAATGTGGAAACCCTTGGGGTGATTAAAAGTAAGGATTTTCAATATAATATTTTCTAAATTGGGAAGCATCATATTATAATCAGTCTTGACTTAGGTAACTCCTCTTGTATATCCTCTTTTATATATTCCTTTAACTACTATATCAAAATAAGAGGACTATGGGAGGAATTGTATTTAATATCAACTCAGATCAATGTGAACAGAGTCTTCATAGAGGAATTTAACTTTGTTCTAAATACAAATGAAAATATTAGAGGAAACCTTATTAGAGTAGCCTCTATAGATTTCCAAAGATTCACTGATCAGTTCTTTTTGAATGATATAAGACTATTATAAGATGAGTTTACTTTGTTTTATAACACTATCAATAAGAGGAAATCCTTTAAAAATGATAGGTCATTTCATGATCTTGAGATAAAATCTTTGTCTTTCTTAATGGTTCCCTAAAAGGCTACATCAATTACCCTAGGGAGTTAAGGCAAGGGGAAACCCTTTATACCCTCCTCTTTATTTTAATTGAGGATTAACTCAGTAGATGTTTACTACAAGTTGTTGATCAAAGGAAAATTATACATATTAAGTATTCTCAAAACATCAAAGTTTCAATGCACATCCTTTATGACAATGATATTATCCACTTTTCTGAGGCTAAAAATGGATGTACAAACTTCATTAGAGAAATATTGTCCTATTATGAATAGGTATATGATTATTCTATTTCAAGGAAAAAATTGATGGTTATTTTTGGGAAGGGAATTTAAACCTGTAAAAAGGATCCATCATCAATATCTTGAAGGTCAAGCAAGGGGATATAAACTTAAAATATCTTGGAGGACTACTCTATTATGGAAGAGTTGGAGTAAGATATCATGAAGGAATTTCCAATAAAATATAATCACAACTCACTTGTGGGGAATGTAAGACCTTATATCAAGATAAAATGATATTCCTTCTAAATTATCTCATTACATATGTGTTCATATATTCCTTTCATCTCTATAAATGGAAAAGGTAGCTACTTAAATAGTGGGAACTCAAATCTATAATTTTTTGTGGTCGAGTAATATCCATGAAAGGAAAATTGTATCTATGGATTTGAGGAAATTTTTAAATCCTATTGATATGGGAGGTATTAGTATAAAAAAATATCAAATTCTTTAACAAGTCCCTTATGGATATCTATATCCAGAATTTGTTAAATTCAAACCAAGATTCAACTAATTTCATTAGGAAAATAATAGATTTGTTTGCATAGGGGTAAAAAAATTTACTTGGGCTTCTTAGTTTGGCCACCCATAAGAGATGAGTATACTAAGATAATGATGAACACACTTTGGAAGTATATGTTCTCTAAATTTTTGGAACTCCAATAGGAATAGTTATCCAATTTTTTTAAAAAAATTATCTACCCTCTAGCCTGAATAGAATATCCATTTATGAGGAACCCGAACATCTTGAGTAGATGAATTATCTCCTATGCACTGGTATCAAATAGGAAATTGCTTCTTTCATTTTTCCAGTAGGATAAGGCCTTATGAAGCCCATATATACTTGGAACTCTCAACCTAAAGCTACACTATCATTATCAGTGTGTTATTGGTGACGGCCCACCCGGTGGATGTAGTTATTTAGGAAATCCTTTGTCCCTACCACTAGGAAACTATTTATTTGGAATGTGTTGATCAACAGGATTCTAACAGATGATAGGATTCAAATGGTTGGATTATAGGTGGGATCCTACTTCTTGTCCAATCTTAATAGTTGTGAGATTTTTCACCATATTTTATTGGAATGTGTGTCTAATAAAAAGATATGGAATCGCTTTGAGTCTTTATTTCATTATAAGTTAAAAATTGATAAAATTTTGGATACATTCATGAGCTACCTGATAAGTTTGGATATGAGTTTTTAGATAAATAAATTTATATGTACTTTTATTGTTGTTGGTTTTCACTATATATGACAATCAAGAAATAGTATGAGATTTAAAGGGAATATGCTTCCCATTAAAAACATTATTTCAGGTATTATGGTAAACATAAAAGTGAAATCTAAACTGTAAGTGGGATAAATAAATAACAATATGGAGACCTCATCATTACCAAACTTCTTGGGTTCATTAGTATGATTATAAATCCTTCTTAACCTAAATTCATGAAATGGATTCCTCTAATCCTATCATGAATTAAAATCAATGTTGATAGTGATGCATTAGGAGAACCTAGTCCCTCAAGTTGTGGGGGAATTTTCAAAACCAGTAGAGGCTTCATCAAGGGATGATTCTAACAATTGGTTTCCAGCTTTATTGCTCTTGAAGTTGAACTTTGGGAGGTAATTCATGAAGTTAAATATGAAAGTATTGTGGATGGAATAAGTTATGGATTGAAATTGACTTCTTGTTGGTGGTCAACATACTCAGGTGTAAATCTACATTGTTCCCACTATAGCTCTACAAGGAATGGATGGATTATTATTGTTATTGAGAGAAGATACACTTCATGTAATCTCACATATGTAGGGAGGATAATATAGTGTTCGATGCACTATCTAAGAATTTTTTAGAGAATGGGACTTTATTTTGGTTTTTTATCTCAATGATGAATTTCTTCACCTTAATCACTCTAATGTAAAGGGTGATGTCTACACATATCTCTAAATTATATTTATTGTATCTCCACTTTATTTTTAATAAATTTGATGTGAATGGGTATTCTAACCCATTCCATGGACCTTCTTGGGTTATTATATCATGTTACATGTTGTCACATATTTGTATTTCTAGTTATTCCATGATTATAGGATACCATAAAATATTAATGATTGTTATTTCATGATTAGACATATAGAGTAGTGGTATTATTGTATATTATATATGTGGGTATTGTAGGACATGGTAGAGGAGGTTATGAATTGAAACTTTTATACCAACTAAACGTATGGGGGGCTAGTGCAGGAGGGATGGTGCAGGTGTGTGTGTGGGGTGAGTGCAGGTGCAGTAGGGTGTCAACATGCCCTATTTTAGTGGGGGGTGTGTGCAGTGGGGGGGTGCAGGTGGGGGTGTGTGTAGGGGGAGGGTGTAGGTGGGGAGGGGGGATATTGGGGGCAAGGCGGATGGTGTAGGTGGGATGAAAGGGCCAGGGTGTAGGGTGCAGGTGGGGGTGTAGGGGGAGGGTGTAGGTGGAGTGCAAGGGGGTGGGGTGCAAGGGGGAAGGTCTAGGTGGGGGGTGCAGATGGGGTGCAAGGTGCAGGTGGGGTGCAAGGTGCAGGGGGGAGGGTGTATGTGGGGTGAAAGGGGGAGGGTGCAGGTAGGGGGGTGTAGGTGGGGTGCAAGGTGTAGGTGGGGTGCAGGTGGGGGTGCAGGGGGAGGGTGCAGGTGGGGGGGTGCAGGGGGAGGGTGTAGGTGGGGGTGCAGGGGGAGGGTGTAGGTGGGGTGCAAGGTGTAGGGGGAGGGTGCAGGTGGGGTGCAAGGGGAAAGGTGCAATGGGGAGGGTGTAGGTGGGGTGAAGGGAAGAGGGTGAGATAATTTGAATATCTAGGTGACGAGATTTCAGATGCTAAAATTTTTGACAGTCTAAGGCGTCATTAAGGATAAGAGAATTTGAATATCTTTTGAAAAACACTTGAATGCATATTTCTAAGTTGGTATCACATGTTGCATTTTTTATGTATAACACTATGTCATCCGCCGAGTGTGGCTTGGCTCCTTTGAGGATACCAGGGTGGAGAAAAAAAAGGATCCAGTTACAAACTCTTCTTCTACTTTATACTCTTTTTATGGTTCACAACATGCTAATAGTGTTGATGTCCTTAGTTCTCTGATGCTATGTAATTTGAATCCTACAGACCCAACCATTAGAACTTCATTAACTCATGCTGCTCTGAGATTTGTTAATCACTTTTCTGTCATATCTAATAATAATACTACTCTTGAAATGAAGTTGGTAACCATAAATTTAGAGAAGGATTTATCTCCTTCTCCCCTTGCGCACTCTAAATCTATTACCAGTTATGTAGAATTAGGGAGTCAGATGAGTATTTTTAAGGTTTTTTCAATTGATACACATAAAAGGACTTCTAAAAATATTAAAAATGATGTATAACCTATCAAACCTACTTGCACCACCCCGGTACAGGACCCTAAACATATGTAGGCATGTAATATTTCCTTTCCATTGAATCTGTACCATTCAATAGATATGGATACTGCCTAACAACAGACAGTAGATACTTCAATTTTTTCAGGTACTCCTATTTCTACATCTATAATTAATGATGATTTCTCTATGAAATATGGAAACTTGAATTCTAACCATAATATCAATTCTTTTTCGATCTGTTCTAAGAATTCTGTAGAATCACCTATGAATGATCCAATTAGAAAACCTACAAAGAAGATTCTAGTCATATCTAGGTATGAACAAGAACATGCTACTCAAAATAACCTATATGTTAGAAGGACTACTAGAAAAAAATGCTCTGGAATAAAGAGAAAAATGGTGTTCTAACTCCAAATTCAGGTTTAAATGATGATCCCCTTTTGGAATTGTTAGGGTATCGCTAACTATGACATGTTCATTATTTTAAAAAGACCATCATCCTATGTTAGTTTGCTTCGCTAAACCTAAAATTTTGTTTTCCTCTATATAATCACATTTATGCCAACATAATTATGTTTTTACTAGTGCAATCAATAATACACTCAATGCTGATTCTTTATAGATTTTTTCACACTTTTATTTACACAATGTTAGTGTTTTCAGTATCTCTATCCAGATATTTACTTGCAACTTTAACATTTATGGCACACATACTTTCTACTCCTTTGTCAATTCTAAAAATAAATATCAAGAAAGAAGAACTATTTAGAATGATCTCTCATCCCTAGGAACTAACATAACTACCCCTGGTTTCTAATTGGCGACTTTAATGCCATTCTCAACTCAAGCAAGAAAATTGGACCTTTTCATGCTTCAATTTCAATGAAATAATTTAAAGCCTCGATTGAAGACACTAATATCATTGAAATTAATCTCACCATTGTAAAATACACTTGGTATAGATGATATTGCAACAAAATGGTTTCCTCCAAATTGAATAGAGACTTCATGAATGTCCCTGCTATAGATTTATGGGACACTATCTCCAGCACCACTCTTCACAAGATGAATTTTGATCATCATACCATCTTGGTCAATGTTTCCTCCAATGTCATGAAACCCCGATTGGATCATTATTAATTTTGAAAACTGCAGTGTCTCCTTGAAGTTTAGAAAAGTAGAGAAGGTTTTGAAGAATCTTCTACAATTATCACTTCATCAAAATCTGAATTCTGGAAGGTGATTAAAAAAGGTATTATTGCAAGGTTATGATTTCATAATATCTAATTCTTGATTAAAACAATAAAATATTGTTATATGGGGGTATAATTTTTTTAAATTAGTGGAATTTATATAATATATTGAATAAGTTTCAAGGCTGTTTTCTGAAATTAAAACATGCTACTTATTAAATGTTTTGGAATTTTAACAACAAAGACTAAAAATATGTCATGTTACATTGTAAAATATTTTAAACAATGTTAATTGCATTTTATTTTAAGAGAACTTTCTTGTGGTGCTTTATTTTAGTTGATATGCAATTTATTTTTTGGATTTAAATACATCTTAGGGCTTAATTATTTATTTGGAAGTGTTTTTATCATTGCTCGGGTTTTCCTACATGGAAGCCCTCTCTTGGAGTTTTATAATTTGCAAATGAAAATTTCATCAAATATAGAATGTTTTAGATAGGTATGTTTTAGTTTAGTTTTTATTTTATTTTCTTTATTGCATTGGCCACCTAGGTCTTTTACTTCTTTTTGTGGACAAAGGGTAATTAGATTCTGCGAAGGGGGGAAAATGGGGTTCAGATTGATTCAGTTTGCCGGATTTGATCTGAGGTAAGATTATATGGTTTATACTTGTCACGCACCTCATGTATTTGGGGATTTCAGTGTTTTTGAATCCATATTATGTTTTCAGTGGGGGAGCATCAACTTTTAGTTAGAAAGATCCAAGAGACGAAGAGGACGTTTTGGTTCCACCTTGATCTAGGATCCCTCTTCTAGCCTATTTAATTCAAAAATTCTTTAAATTGAATTTAGATTCTTTCTTAATTCTGCTTAATTATATTGAATTGCATATCTTGAATAAGTGTTCTTTAATATAATTGTTTCATTTGAAAAATAAAGTCATGTTTTTATAACAAAACCCCACCAACGGAGGTGCGCTGTCTGCGAAAACTCACAGTGGTAGTTATGTTGATCTAGTTGCTTAAATTATTGCATTTGATTTGTGCTGAATGAGTTTTAGAATAAATGTTAAATATAATTAAATGAATTTCCCGAGTAGGCATATGCCTTGACCATTACAATTTCCTTTTCACGCTTTTAATATTATAAATAAAATTTCCATGTTTAAGCAAAGTGAATGAATTTGTAAATAGTTTGTGTAGGGTGTATGATTATTTTCCATAGTTTTGTTACCCTTTAGACGTTGTGTCATTGTGCCGCTCGCTACAACCTTCTCTAGTGATCCCTTGTTATAGTATATTAAATAGTTGATCAGTTCTATCATTTGTCGGCGGGGCAATGACCGGAATATTGCCCCGCCTCCTCCCACTCCCTTTGATCCTGGACGGAAGATGTTGCCCCGTGGATGTCACTGGACCGGGACAACAAGTCGCGGTCACACCGCGGTCACGCCGCGGTCACTCTGCGGCCACGCCGCGGTAATGCCGTGATTTGGTCCTGCTCCAGCCACATCTAGCCGACACCACCCTCCTTCCACCTTCATTTCAGCCCGCTTCCACCAACATTCCAGCCCGCAATAGCCCCCCTGTTACCTTCGAATCATCCTGCACCATCCCCCCAGCACCTGCAACCAGCCCCCTTCCACCAGCATTCCAGCCTCCTCCCACTCCCTTCGCTCCTGTCCGGAAGATGCTGCCCCGCAGATATCGCTGGATCGGGCCAACACACCGCGGTCACGCCGCGGTAATGTTGTGATTTGGCCCTGCTCGAGCCACATCCAACCCACACCACCCCCCTTCCACCTTCATTTCAGCCCGCTGCCACAAACATTCCAGCCCGAAACAGCCCCCCCTGCCACCTTCGAATCAGCCCACACCATCCACCCAGCACCTGCAACCAGCCCCCTTCCACCAGCATTCCAGCCTCCTCCTGATCCCTTCGCTCCTGTCTAGAAGATGCTTCCCCATAGATGTCGTTAGACCGGGCCAACACGTCGCAGTCACGCCGCAGTCACACCGCGGTCAGGCCATGGTCAAGCCGTGGTCACGCTGTAGTAATGCTGTGATTTGGCTCTACTCGAGCCACATCCAGCCCACACCACCCCCCTTCCACCTTCAATTCATCCCGCTGCCACCAACATTCTAGCCCGCAACAGCCCCCCCCCCCCCCTTCCACCTTCGAATCAGCCTGCACCATCCCCCCAGCACCTACAACCAGCCCCCTTCCACCAACATTCCAGCCTCCTCCCGCTCCCTTCGCTCCTGGCCGGAAGATGCTGCCCCGCAGATTTCCACTACTAAAAAAATGACATATATCCACACATTTATAGCCACAGTATAAATGGTATGTGGCTATAGATTAGATATAGCCACAAGCAGATCATTCCTCGTGGGAATAGCTTCTTTGTTTTTTATCCTCCGTCGAGGCTTTCTTCTCCACTCGCCCACTCCCCAATCTCTCCCTCAAAACCATTCTCCTTCGATCGTCTCCCGAGTGATTTCTCCCTCATCTGATCCTCGCCCGATTCTCCTTCACCCTCACCAGCTTCTCCATTCATACCTCATCCATTTGCGACATCTCCGTTCGCGGTTCCTCCACCCCTCACGTGTTCCTCTCCTCCCACATACCCTTCTTCGGGTGTAGCTCCTCTATCTGGTGCATCAGTCGATGCTTCCCCTCTCCGAGATTGAGCTCCCTGTCCTCCATCCGACCAAATTGTCCTTCCCTGCCTTCTACTCTTGTGAAGGACTCGATCGGCTCCCTGATCTCATGACATTTGCTCGTGCAATGGAACCCTACCCGCTCCGTCGCTCCCTGCTCTCGTGACATCGGCTTAGGCAAAAAAACACTACCCTCTCCAGATATGTCAAAGGAACCCTACTCGCTTCCTACTCTCGTGGATGAACCCTTCCTGCCAAGGGAATAAACCTTCTGCCTCCCTCCTATCGTGATTCACCCCTCCTATAGGTAATCACAATTCTTACATCTCTTTGAATGATATGAATTCTGATCTTCCATTCATTTATTTCTGAACAAATTAAACATATGTTGAGATATTCGTTGTAAATTGTCTGTTGTCTTTCATGTTTTAATTTTTACTTTCATGATCATTGATATCTAATAGCCTGTTTTCATGTTTCGACTAGCCTGTTTCTAAGAGTTCTTTTGATTTTATTTTCATTAGGGAGATTTTCATAGAGAATCCACATGTGTTGTTTACATTTTAAAAGATATAATTATTTATTCTTGTAATTATTTTTTTCCAATTATTTAGATCAAATAGATATGGTATAGAACCCGATTTTTATAATAATTCATGATGAAGGGCTACTGCTGATCCATTGAGAGTAACAGATTCCATGGTTAGTAATAAATTTTTCATTTCTTAGATTGGTGAAGGGATTTTTTTTTCTTAGAGAATAGAGTGTAAAAGGACTGTTTTTTGATACATAACAATGGGTTTTCAGTCGAGGAACATCTTGGGGACATAATTGAGATACCTTGGCTTAGGTTACAAAGAACATATCAAATAGTTCTAAAAGTTAAGGGTTGCATAGTTCTATTTTTTTAATTGATATTCTTTAGGGATATTTGAGTTGTTACTCAATACATTATTTTTTATATATCATTGTATTTATAATTTCTATTGTTGACATTCTATTTGATGAACTATTTTTTAAGTGATAATAGTTTTATTCACCACAGATTTATATTGTACTCGATTGTTCTGTTATTTGATTGGAAGATTATATCATCTGGTCAACATCAACAAGACTAGGATGACTATTTTTTTGGTTTTTTATTTTACCATTCTCACCCTATTATAGTTTCATATCATATCACATCACATCTAAAACCAATAAAATAAACTTTTTTGTAAACTAAAATGGCAATTGGTTTTTTCATCGAAGAGATTAAACAAAGACATAGCACATCCGTCCAAGAAGAATAGAAAGGCTATCATTCTAAGATCATTCTCACTCAAGAATTGAAGAGGAAACTGTTGAACCACAATGTAAAATTATCTAATGAATAAAAATTATCTAATTTGGAAATCTGGAAAATTTTTGCAATATTGATAGGTACACTTTCTTGAGTTCTAGCATGTTATCTAATGATTCCTTCTTATCCCTCATTATTTTAATGTTCTTGACTTTAAAATATTTTTTTCAAGCTCATAGCCTCGTAAACCACCTTAACACTACACATCCTCAACATCCTCTCCATGGAAGTCTTAACTGGTCACTCTTACTATCATGTGACAAGAACTCATCCCTGCTAACTAAATGAAAAAAACCCATTTTCTGCTGGGTGAGGCATTGTGTCTGATATACCTGGATAAAATTTTGTCTTAATTCACACTTCTTTTACATCTACAAAAAATTCCAGAAACTTCTCCTACTATAAATGATCAAAATGATACGTATGACTAAACAATAAACATTCCAAATTCATTCAGCCATAGACAACTTCATTAAGCACATAACCAAGTCCAAGATTATTCATCCAGCCAGATCTCAATCGTGACTTACCTTGCCCGAAACATTCTCCAGGGAACTCAAGAAATCTCTATAATCATTAAACAACTTCACTCACTAGCTCAAGATCAAAATATTTGCCTAAAAATTAACTTTTCAATTATAAATTAGGGATTTTTTTGTTTTCAAATCATTTTTTGTACCCTTCCATAGTGCCCTTGGAACATGGGTTACCATGATTAACGTGATGTATCTCACTTATGCAAGTCATCTTAATAATCAAAAACCTTATTTCCAACCTATGTCAGCATCATACATGAATTCAAGCTTCTCCACATTTCAATATCCATTCTTTCAAAAGACAAAACTCCCAAAAAAACCCACTTTATTAATATCCATCAACCATTTGAACTCAAAACCAATCATGTTTTTTTGGTGAATACAACTCGGACAACAACATTTGAATTTAAATACCACTACCTTGCTTCAACACCACTCTACTCATCCTCCACAAAACATACGAATTTCATTTGTTAAATATTCTATATTTATGAAACCAAAATAATAAGGAAATTAGAGGCTCCAATATTTCATTTTTATTCAAACAGAATAGGGAACACTATCCATTGAATAAAAAACATTGTCTTTAATAGCCTCATAATGGAATGATGATTGCCTTCAATTCCATATCCATGGAAATTTACTTAAAAATGTTCTTTGGAAATCGCTTCAATCCTATCACTTTATTCATTCATCATTGTTCCCATTTTATTTATGCTGAAATTCAAGGTATATTCTCTATTCTGTTTCTTGTTCTCCAAGTCATCATCTTCGATCATCACATTTAAAATTCTTGCATGAAATCCCATTGTTCCGCAATATATTATAAGTCTGGGATATCTTCGTTTAAATTGGATGAACACATCCTTGATTGAAACTTGATGTTTTTTCCACCTGTTCATAATACATTCTTTTTAGCTCCATAATAGTCTAAAAAACCACTTCCTTTCTAAGAACCAATGTTATAATCACTTGAATTTAAATGGGTTTTAATATCTATTTTGGTGAAAAATATTTCTACACCAACGTTATATTGACAAAGGCTAAGCCATTAATAACTAGTAAATACATTGAATTAAATGCAATTATTATCTATATAGCTACATATTTTTATTTATTTTCCAGTATACATATTTAGGTATGCACTTATTTCTAGTATGCATTACCAGTTTTCACTCACATAGAAAATAAGTGTGACATTGCTATTGTATGCATTGATTTTTCACTATGGAGTACTAGTATGCACTTATATAGAGAATAAGAGCATTAATATTAGTTCCTTCCTGTTTGAACTTGTTTTCCAAGAACTTATATTGGAAAAAATCCAATATATGGGTAAGTGAATTTATAGTATACGGTTATTTTAAAGCTTACATAGAAATAGAAGAGAAAAATATATAGAGAAAGAGTTTTAAGAGAAATAATATATATATATATATATGTATAATTAGATGTATTAATTATGATGTATTGTTAGTATAGTATTTCCGTACTTATGATATATTGTTTGTATATTAAATATTTCATCAGATGTACATCTAGAGAAGAAATCCAAATCAATTAGGATTAAATACTCTTCATATTACATTCATAGTTATATTAATATACCAACACTACATCATAATTAAATCAAATAGTACATCTTGAATTGAATCAATTTCAATTCAAGAATATTATCAGTTTGAAAATGTTAACATATTTTAAGGGAATTTGTTAGGATGTATTAATACTTGAGTTTGTATGTTAACAAATTATAATGTATAATTGATGAAATCATAAAAATACATTCTGATTAATATAGAATGATGTATTTTAAACTGTTTTTATAACATAAATTATACATATAATTTAATAATCAGATGTATTTATAATAACCAAGGAAGTGTTATTTCTTCAATTAGAGGAGTTGATTAGTGTTTCTTTAGAAAAAACCAACTTAAAATCAAGTTTGTTAACACAAAAATTGTAAACTACAATTGAAATTTTAATCATAAGAGATCCAACTCAATTATGTTGGTATATTTATTATTATGTATTTTTGTTTTTTTATGAACAGTTCATCTCAATTATAAATTGATTTAATAACATAATTGATCCAACTCATTTATGTTCACATTCAATAATTGATGTTATCATAATAAATACATTTTATTATTATACATTGTTGTTTTTTGATATTTTTAGTATAATAAACTTTAGCAATACATTATTAAACCCCGTTTTGCATATGATGAATCATTATTTTTGTGGTCTGACTATAAATTTCATTGTATTACAGGTTGTGCCTTCTGATGCAACCTCTCGACAATCTGTTTCAAGTACTACCACAATGCCATCTTCATACTCAATAGTATGAACTATTTAATTTTCTTTCTGTTTCAAGTTTATATTGAGAACACAATTTTTTTTATGTAAACCTTCACATTTTATTGGTGAAACTCCTTTTTCATTCTATGAAATCTATTTTTGAAAAATACTTAAGCTACTATTTTTCTACAACTTCTAAAAAATTATATTTTAAATATGTTATGTATTCTCCTCTTCTTTTCCATAGCTTCTACTATATCAGTTTTATATATTCCAGCAACATACACCTTTCATTCAAGGTTTGATAATTAATCTCCTATTCTAATTTTTCCAAACTCATTCTATGTGTGGCACAATGTATTATTTTGTTCAAGACATTTCCTATTAATTCATATAAATTCTCAGGATATTGTTCCATGATCTTCTCATTTTCATATTAGTGTTGTGACTTCCGTTATTGTGTGGTCTTATAAAATGGTTCAGCTAACTCCCCAAACTCCATGCCCTTTGTTCTTTATTTTGATCATTACCCATATCTGGAATTATGGAATGTTTCTTCCTCTTCATGGCATGGATCTTTTTTAATAACTAGTTCCCTTAAAATTCAACCATTTCCATCTCTAAAATTTCTCAGCCTCATTCACCATGGAATGGGGCAGGCTGTTGTGAAATTTTCATTCACCATATCACCTTTATCTTGCTCCCGATAATTCATTGTAAGCTCCAAATCCTTCCAACTACTGATTATTCTTTAATAAACATAATAAACAACATCAAACACCATTTTAATTTCCACCTCCACATGCGCATCCATATACTTCCATGTAAACCAATTCTCTATATCTCCGTAGAGAATTCTCTTTTTATAATGTCATTAATATATTCCTATTCTTTAAACATTTTACATCATTTTTTATTTTTAAAAAACCAACACACAAGATATTTGGTTACAAAATTCTCCCCATTTGGTGTTCATTCTCATCTCTACTATCCCTTTCTCAAGAAACTTCTTTCACAAGATATATGATGGAAAAAACATCTTTTCATGCCTCCAAATATGAATTTCATACCTTAGTCCCCTTGTTGGATAACATAATTCCAGATTTTGTTATTTTTAATCTTAGAACTACTTTCTTTAAACCCACCTACACTTTCCACAGTAAATTACAATTAGTGAATTCTACACTTTGAATTTAGTTGTAGAAAAATACTCTAGGCCTCATGAGTTGTATATTTATGTATGAAATGATATTTTAATCCAACAAACTTGTTTTTTATGTGTCACTCACCTCTTTGACCTACCACATGATTAAATGGCCTATTATGTAAGTGTTTATGCCTCTCTTTTTCCGTCCCTTTCTACAATAATTCATGTATTATTCTAATATTTAGTTATGAATTGTCTAGTTATTAAGTAGTTTACGGTATTGCAGAAGTGAAGGGCTACACTCGTCATCGGTTTTAGGAACGTTCCTGATTGAGGATGGTCCCTATTATTTTTTTCATGCTGCAAATCTTACTTGGTAAGATCTCTCAAAGTCTATATAGTAAGGTATGTCCTATAATTACAGGATGTTCAATGAATTAGCTTCAAGAATCCATTTTTCTTCATTTTTTAAGATGATTTGATGTGGCAGTAGGTAAGGGGCAGGGGTCCTTTCTGGGTTTGGGGGGGGATCTGTCCTTGGGGGGGGGGGGACTGGAAGGGGGGGATGGTGAGGGAGGGTAGTGGGGAGGAGGGCGGTGGGGAGGAGGGCGGTGGGGAGGAGGGCGGTGGGGGGAGGGTGTAAGGGGGTCTGCAGGGCATAGGGGAGGGGTGCAAGAGGGCGGGGGGGGGGGGGGTCTGCAGGGGAGAGGTGCAGGAGGGCGGGGGGGGGGGACTGGCAGGGGGAGATGGTGCAGGAGGGCAGGGGGGGTGTCTGCAGGGCAGTGGGGAGGAAGGCAGGGGGATGTGTGGGGGGGGGGTCTGTAGGGGAGAGGTGTAGGAGGGCGGGGGGGAACTGGCAGGGGAGAGGGTGTAGGGGGGCAAGGGGGGTGTCTGCAGGGCAGTGGGGAGGAGGGAAAGGGGGTCTGCAGGGCAGTGGGGAGGGGTGCAAGGGGGGAGGGTCTGTAGGGCATAGGGGGTGGGTGTAGGAGGGAAGGGGGGTCTGCAGGGGAGAGGTGAAGGAGGGTAGGGGGAGTGGGGGGTGTACAGGGTCTGGGGAGGGGAATTTGCAGGGGCATGGGGGGACTGGCATGGGGTGGGGGGGATGGCAGGGGGGAATGGGTAGGGGGTGTGCTGGGGGTAGGGTGTGTGTGCAGGGGGGTGCAGTGTGCTGGGGGGGAGGTGCAGTGGGCAGGGGGCAAGGGTGTGTGCAGTGGGTTGTGGGGGAAGTGTAGTGGGCAAGGGGGAGTGCTGGGGGCAGTGCTGGGGAAGGGGGCAGGGGGGATGTTTGTTTTATGGAATGGGGGGAAATATAGCCACGGTTTTAAACCATGTCTATAGGGATATAACCAAGGTTTAAAGCCATTGAAAAAGGACTATATCCACGGTTTAAAACTGTGGATATATATATTTCCAGACTTAGGATTCTTCCACAGTTTGAAAACCGTGGCTATAGGGTGTTGCCACGGTTCAAACCGTGGCTATAGGTTTTTCCCTATAGCCATGCCAATACCAACCACGGTTTATTAAACTATGGTTATAACCTATAGCCTTGGTTTTTGGGCCTATAGCCACAGTTCCAAACTGTGGCTATAGCCTTATTTTGTAGTAGTGGCCTTTTATTCCCGAAGGCCCGGTTGGATTCGGGTTCGATCCAACTTGGATGTACCCCAACATTTTTTAAAACTCAAGTGGAGTATACCAAAAGGACCATCTCATTCCAAGGATTTCAGTGCCATAGACGGTTCTTCAATCAGACACCTGGATCACAAGTTATGGCCAAAAAAAGGCGTATCTGGGTCCAGATGGGTCTAGGTCCGGACCGACCCGACCAAGTTCAGGTTGAACCAACCCGGTCCGAGTCTGAACCAGACCAGCTGGTCCACAGTGGGCCTAGACCGGCCCATGAAGGGGGTGTCCCGCAGTGCAGCCCGTGGTCGGGGTGGCCCCTTGTGGTGGGGTTCTCCCTAGCCACCACCTGGGAGGGGAGGCACTCCCCCCAGGTCACACAAACTGCCCTTCGGATGTTTGGTTTTTTCCAACCAGGAAACGCCATGTGGAATCGTCAGCTGGCACGTAGGACCTGCTGGAGGGGTCCCGCTCAGAAAGACACGGCTGGTCGGATTATCGTCTGGTTCTCTTCCTAACGGCGCGACGGCGTCGCTGTCCTCCCCGCAGATAGTCAAGTGTCGGCTGCCCTTCGGTCTCCTCCGCGGACAAGCGGTCGTGGTCTCCAACTCTGGTGGACGCGCCACTGCCCTCCTCATATCCAGCCGGTGTGTCGGCCGCTACTTTTTCCCTACCGACATCGGTCGCCGATGAACTTCCTCGGGTCACCAGGAGAACTCTGGTGGCCCGTTCTTCAAACCAAAAGAACCATTGTGGGTATCAGGATGTTTTCGTCGTTCCAAGACCAATGAGGTTGGATTTCGTTCAACTTTAAGTCTCACCCATGAAGATCACGTCATTCAATGAATTAGTGAAGGGATCAGGCCGTGTTAGTTTGGAATGCACCCTCCGCGTTAGATCTGTAATAGGCGGCTTATGAAGATTGAATCATATCGTGGAATCACGATGAACAAACAAGAAAAACCAAATTCAAAACCCCTACCTCATTTTTTTATTGGAGACGGCGTGAGGAGGGAGATGAAAACGATAAATACACCGACGTCTGTCGCTCCCGCAGTATGCTCCAAAGTCGGGTCCTCGTTCTTGATTCGGAAGATGTTCTTCGTTGGAGGATATTTCTCCAAATCTCTCCCAAGCCTCCCCTTGCCAAAAATTTCCCCCAACCTCAAGAAAGGTGAGGATCCAACCTAATAAATTAAGTTCATTAATTAAACAATTAATGTTGGCTCATTAAATTGGAGAAAAACTAAGAGTTTCCCCACATTAAAGGGGAGTTTGGGTGGTCCCCACCACCATGTTTCAAATGAGATGTTTCAATAAAAATAAAAGTTATTGTTTTATTTTTATTATTTTTCTTTTAACTCTCCCACAAAATTACGAAAAACTAACTTCCACCCTCGACCAATTGTGGTCGAGGTGAAGGTCTCCTTGAGTGAATATTAGCGTTTCAAGTTCAATGGTGTCCTCAGTTTTCAATTCCGAGCACCGGTTCAAAAGTTATAAAACTATGCTCGTGCGTTCACTGAACATACCTAAAAAAGATCAGAAATTCATTCTGAGCACACTGGGCCTCAAAATCATGCACCGTAAATTTTAGCGGACTCGTAATTTTTCCATATATTTATAAAAAAAATACATGGAAAATCTGGGTCTTTACATTCTCCCCACCTAAGGGCTTTGTGCCCCCAAAAGCCACAACAGAGACTAGGGAAATAAGTGGGGGTACTAAGCATGAATCTGAACCTCACGCTCTCATATGCTCTCCTGAAGGTTCTTATGATGCCAACGTACACGCACCAGAGGTATCGACCACCCAAGAAGGACCCGCTCCTGTTGATCCTGAATCTTCACTAGAACCTATGAAAACATCACCCCATCGTTGATGTCCAACTCGCCCTAGTCAATGATGTGAGAAGGATCATGTACGTATCTCCTCAGTTGGGATACGTGGAAAACGCCGTGCACCTAGTGCAACTAAGGGGGAAGAGATAAGCGGTATGCCACCTTCCTAACTCTGTTGAGGACCTGAAAGGGTCTGATGAACCTCGGAGATAACTTTCCACCCCGGCCAAATCTCCGTAAACCTCATTGAGGTGAGACCCGTAGGATGAAATGGTCACCATACTCGAACTCAAGAGGTCTCTGTCTCCTGTCCTCATATGACTTCTGCCTGCTTTGTGCAGTATTCATCCACTCTTGAATGACCTGCACCTTCTCTGTGGTAGCCCATACCATCTTTGGTCCCATGAGTGCTGACTCCCCAGGGACAATCGAGTACAGAGGTGATCTTCAAGGATGACCGTACAAAGCCTCGAATGGTGTCATACCGATAGTGGAGTGATAACTATTACTGTACGTGAAATCCACGAAGGGAAAGTGATTCTCCCCTCTACGGCCAAAATCAAGGATGCTAACACGCAACATGTCCTCAAGGGTCTGAATGGTATGCTCTATCTAACCATCCATCTGAGGATGGAAGGCAGTGCTCAACTAAATTTGTGTTCTGAATGCCTCCTGCAACCTCATCCTTAGTCGGGAAGTAAAATGTGCATCATGATTGGAGAAAATCGTAGATGGAACCCCATGAAGCCACACAATCTCTTGCATGTAGAGGCGTCCCAAGACCTCTACCAGTCCCTTCTCTCTGATAGGTAGGAATTGGGCCGAATTGGTGAGTCGGTCAACGATCACCCGGATAGAATCATGACCCCTGGATGTGCGTGGAAGTCCTGTCATGAAGTCCATGGAAATTCCATCCCACTTCCACTCTAGCACCTCTAGTGGTTGAACTAAGCCTGCTAGAACCTGATGCTCTACCTTCACTTGTTGACAAGTGAGGCACCATGAGACAAACTCTGCCACTGCTTTCTTCATTCCCATCCACTAGTGCTGACGCCGAAGGCCCTAGTACATCTTCGCCACTCCTGGATGTACCACTAGAGGGTACATATAGAACTCCATCAACACTTCCTCTCGTAGCACCACCAGTACCATAGTACACCCTCTAAAGAGGATGATGTGCTCCCCACATTTAAAAAATCCATCAAGTGTCTGTCCTATGGATATCTAAGCACGTCGAGCCTCGCAGTCAGTGTCTCCAAGCTAAGCCTCTCTCACACACTGAAGGAGTGGGGGAGTGACTATCAGAGACTTAAGATAAGCTGCTCCATCTCAATCTACGTAGGATAGCCGCAAAGAGGCCAGTTGTTATGTCGCCTCATTCAGCAACTGTATACCAGATCTCTTGATGAGTGCATCTGCTACTATGTTCCCCTTTCCAAGAGTATAGACTATCTCAAAGTTATAGCCCTAGAGGAAATCATGTCAACACCATTGTCTCAGGTATAGGTCCTTCTGAGAGAATATATGCCTAAGACTCTTATGATCAGAGTAGACTGTAAAATGTTCTCCCATCAAGTAATGTCTCCATATCTTCAAGGCGAAGACCATTGCTGCTAACTCCAGGTCATGGGTAGAATAGTTATTATCAAGTTGTCTCAACTATCGAGAACCATAGGAGATCACTACTCGCTCCTAATAAAGACACATCCAAGATCGGTCCCTGATGCGTCGCAGTAGGCTATGTACCCAAATCCCTCCTATAGTAACCTCAAGATGGGGGCCCTCGTCAGTCTCTACCTCAGCTCTTGGAAACTCCGCAGGAATTTCTCTGACCACACGAAGGGTTTCCCCTTCTTCGTCAACGCTGATAAGGGTGCCGCAACTCTGGAAAAGTTAGGCACAAACCTCCAGTAGTAACAGGCCAAACCCAGAAAACTTTGCACCTCTGTCACACTCTTGGGTGGCTCCCAAGCAATCATAGCCACAATCTTCACTGGATCCAACGCAACTCCCACCTCTGAGATGACATGTCCCAAAAAGTTGAACTCTCATTTCCAGAAATGGAACTTTTATAGCTTACCATAAAGTTAGTTCTCTCAGAGTGTGTCCAGAACTATCTGCAGATGATAGGCATGTTCTTCCTCTACAGCTAAGTATATCAAGATGCCGTCGATTAAGACTACCACAAAGCGAATGAGGTGTGGCTAAAATATCATGTTCATGAGTCCCATGAACACTGTTGGGGAGTTGGTTATGCCAAATGGAATTACCAAGAACTCATAATGGTCATACTGACATCTAAAGGCCGTATTCTGCACATCCTCATCTCGTACCCTGAGCTGTTGATAGCCTGACCTGAGATCTATCTTCGAAAACCATCATGCTCCCTTCAGCTGATCAAAGAGATCATCAATCCTCGGGAGTGGGTACTTGTTCTTCACAGTCACCTGGTTCAAGCTCCAATATTCCACACAGAGTCTCAAACTATCATTCACCTTCTTGACGAACAAAATTGGGGCTGCCCAAGGAGAAACACTGGGCCTAAAGAACCCCTTGCTCTACAATTCCTCCAGTTGTACTCTCAGCTCTTGAAGCTCCACATGATTCATCTGATATGTTGGTGTATATATCGGTGACGTCCTATGGTACAAGTCTATATAAAAGTCCACATCACTGCGAGGGGGTAGACCCAAAACATCATCAGGGAAAATATCAGCGTACTGGTCCACCACTACAGGATAGCTCAGACTCTCATCATCAACTATTCTAAGGGTAAGGCTAGCCAACTGATGTGTGATCGGTTTCACCCTCCTTCGGGTAAGTCCATCCTATGCTGCAAAGGTTCCCTTCTCGCTGGTGAAGGAAAACCTGGTCCTGTCCATGCGAACACACCGCACTTTGCACCTAATACAGTCACTTTGAGCATGGACTGTAGATAACCAGTTCATACCCAAGATTACGTCGTAAGGCCCCCAGGATACTACTAGAAGATCCTAGAAGAAGCTCTCGGCTCCTAGAGTAAGATCACACTACCGACACCAGTGTGTAATCATCAAATCCTCTCCCGTGGGAGTCTATATCCATAAGGATCGAGCCAACGGCTCCACCAGAATCTCTAAGCTCTGAACAAGGGTCGTGGCAATAAATGAGTGACTGGAACATGTGTCTATAAGTACTACTTCTAAGGTGGATTATATAGATATCATACCTTGAATCATCTCTGGAGCACCGTGGTTGTAGGCCTCATCTGCCTGGGGTTGAGCTCGTCCATATCCACCCGCTCCATGTGGTCGGGGTGGACCACATGATGGTGGTGGTACCTCGTATTGCTGCCCACGGCCTGCTGCACGGCCAGCTCCTTTGCCATGTCTGCCTCCTGCCTACGGACCACCTCAATTAAATCTTCGCCTCTGCCTAGGTAGTCCATCGACTGTCTACTGGTCGTCCGTACAGCGGGTCAGGAAGTCACGAGCCATGTGACCATGCCCACCGCATGAGTAACATTTTCTGCTCCTTTCCTGTCCTAATCTGTCTCGATAGCCCCACAAGACCGACCATGTATTCTACGGTCGTCCACCTGTAGGTCTAGTCCTCTTGGACCTCTGCGTCATCTGTCTGCTACTAGGTGTAGATGACTTCGCTACGTGATTTTGAATGGTGGGTCTCGCTGCCGGTGACTACTCAGCAAGGAAACTCTCTACTAAGATTGATCACTCTAACACCCCCTCATGTGTCGAGATGCTGAGAGAAATCATTGAAGATCTAATCTTCCGTTTGAGCCCCAGGTCGAAGGTCTGAGCCCTGAAGAAAGGGTCATGCACCATGTTAGTGGAGTAGTGTGAGAGGTCAGTGAACCTCACTAAATACTGATCCACGGTCATGCTACCCTGCTGCAGGTGGAGAAGCTCTGGAATACGCACGGATTGTAGAGTCGCTGGGACGAAATCTGCCCTGAAAAGGATCTCGAAGTCTGCCAAGATGAGAGTGACCTCATCGTGAACCTAGAGCATCAAGATCCACCATTTTCTCGCTGCTTCCTGAAGAAGACTAGTATCATGGATCACCATGAGATCAGTTGGTGTCCCTACCAGCCAAAAAACTCTTACCACAGCCTCTACCCAGTCCTCAGCCGCTTGTGGATACGTCTCGCCCCAGAACCTCGGTGGCGTCTAGTGCTGGAATTTGTGCAACGCGCTCAAGCGGCGTGCACCCTCTACTGCTGGGGCTGGTGGCATCAGCTACCCAATGGGTAGTGGTACTGCTGGTACACCACCTGATGGTACCACTGTCGTAAGGGGGCCCTGCATCGAAGCCACATCGCTCGGTGGGCTGTTATCATGTACTCTACCTGGAACCTTGACTGGCTGCCTATGTGGAGGAATCTTGAAAAGAAACTGGTGCACTATAGTCATTAAGTTATACTTGATGAGCTGACTCAAAGTGATCACAAAGAAAACTTTTCAAAAACACACACGCAATCAGTGTTTTCGTGCACTGAGTCAGAAATCAGAAGTCAGGGTCCTGGTGTATGGATACGTCGGCCGCCGCACCAATACTTGATTCTCCAAACTGAAAACCACACTCATAACACTTAACACTATTGCCAATTAAAATATCAGAGTCCAAGTTCTTTGGTAGAACTGAATCCTCTGATACCAATTTGTCATGACCTGTCCCCCGGGGCCCATACCGTAACTACCCCAAGCCTGCCTTCCACACGCCAGGGGCTGCGACTAGCACCAGAAAGGCGTTTCCCTAAAACCGGGAAGGCATTGCCTTTTTAACCTGTAAATCACGCAAACCAAGCACACAACAAGACACAAGCACAAAGTAAACTATATAGTAAACAGGGTGCGTATAGTAAGTAAAGGGGCCGGAATACAAGCTCAACTGGAAAGTATAAGTAAAACTAGAAATAACTCATGTGAACACCCACCAAGGATCCTACCTGAAGGGTAGGTACAGCTCTAGTACGGTCATCTCTACGGTATGTCTCATCTAATAGTGCACCTCCGAGCAACCTTCAATCCTGGCACCCTTAGCCTCAGTTAATGTTGTCCATCATCTGCACAAGATTCAACAAGGTGCAGGTATAACCCGTGCAGGGGTGAGTATAGAAATACTCAGTAGGGACCTCGAGACCCCTGAAGGTCTCCCAGAATCCACAAAGGATAAACCACAAAGCAAGACCTCAATCTCAAATCACAAAGAAATAGTCATCAACACTACTTAGGTATAAGCTCATACATATACCTAAGTTATCAATATATACTCATCTCACAGGTGAGGGAAGAATACCACAAAGGTAACACCACGAATGTAAGTACCACAAAGGTAACACCACACAAAAGAATACCACGAAGGTATCACCACACAAAAGTGTACCAAAACGATAAAGACTCAGCTCATACCAGGTACAACTTAAGTACAAAATTATAGATGATTATTCGTATTTCTAGATTATCTTACTTCACCGGGAAGCTCTGATGTTGACCCACCATGGATCGAAGATGACCCACACAGGATCTGAAGATGACCCACACAGGATCTGGAGATGACCCACATAGGATCAGTATGCGCTGACCCACACAAGATCGTTGAGCACTGACCTACAAAGGATCTGAAGATGAACCACACAGGAACTGAAGACTCCTCAAGTACAGCCAACCACATAGTTCTCACACTAAGCATGATTGATTCTGGTAGGTTCTAATCCTCAAGTCATCAGTAGATACTTCAACTGCCACTAAGTCCCCTGAAGATGTACCCCAAAGGACCGCCACATCACAAGGGTCCCAACGCAACAGACGACTTATCAACCAGACACCTGGTCTGTAAGTTATTAGCCTTTTAGTCCAGAGGGCCCGGTTGGATTCAGGTTCGATCCAACCCGGCCATACCCCAAATTTATCAAAAACTCAAGTGGAGTGTACCAAAAGGACTGCCTCATTCCAAGGATTCTGGTTTCGCAGACGGTTCGTCAAAAGGACGCCCAAATCACATGTTATGACCCAAAAAAGGCGTATTTGGGTCCAGATAGGCCCGGGTCCGGACCGACCCGGACCGGCTGGGCCCGGCCCGGCCCGAAGTGCAGCCCGCACCCTCCGCGTTAGATTGGTAAGAAGCGGCTTATGAAGATTGAATCATAACGTGGAATCATGATGAACAAACAAGAACAAACAAATTCAAAACCCCTACCTCATTTGTTTGTTGGAGACAGCGTGAGGAGGGAGATGAAGATGATGAAGCTGCCAACGTCCGTCGCTCCCACAATACGCTCCAAATTTGGGTCCTCGTTCTTGATCCGGCGGAAGTTCTTCGTTGGAGGATATTTCTCTAAAGCTCTCCCAAGCCTCCCCTTGCCAACGATTTCCCCCAACCTCAAGAAAGGTGAGGAGCCAACCTAATAAATTAAGTTTACTAATTAAACAATTAAAGTTGACTTATTAAATTGGGGGAAAACCAAGAGTTTCCCCACATTAAAGGGGAGTTCGGGTGGTCCCCACCACCAAGTTTCAAATGGGAGGTTTCAATAAAAATAAAAGTGATTGTTTTATTTTTATTATTTTTCTTTTAACTCTCCCACAAAATTCAGAAAAAACTAACTTCCACCCTTGACCAACTGTGGTCGATGTGAAGGTCTCCTTAAACGAATATCAGCACTGCGAGTTCAACGGTGTCCTCGATTTTCAATTCCGAGCACCGGTTCAAAAGTTACAGAACGCCGCTCGCGCGTTCACTGAACGTACCTAAAAAAAGTTCAGAAATTTATTCCGGGCACACCGGGTCTCGGAATCACGCGCTGTCAATTTTCCCGGACTCGTAATTTTTTCATATATTTTAAAAAAAGAATTTACATGGAAAAATTCGGGACTTTACATCAATATCAGGGACCATGTATAGAATAGGTCATTTTCTTCAATATATTTTAATTCTTTATCAATTTTTTCTAACTCAACTCCATTTACGTTCTTGAAATATTTATTAGTGTTGTCTTCTTCATCGAGTGATTTGGTTATTTCATCAAATTTATCTACATCGAAATCAGATTATTCAAAATAAGAAATTGGTTTCTCAGTTTTAACCACACTGTTCATTGTACTATCATTAGCAGAAGTTCTCAAATCATTTTCTTCACTTTCTCGATCACGTTTTACTACAACCATTTCTTTATCATTTGTTTCACTTTATTCTTATTCCTTAAACCTTTCTTGTAACTCTAAGAACATGTTTTCTAACTTTTGAAATTATTGATATTATGCTTGAGAATTTTTAATTAGGAGTTCATGGTTTTGGTTTAACGAGAAGTTTATAAAATCATCCATTTTAGCACATATCATAGATAAAAATTTGTCAATTTTTTCTAGGAAATAATGTTCAGGATCAAAATGTTGTTTATTTTCTTAAAATAGATTAATTTTTTATGGTTGATTATAGACATATTGTCATTAAATATGTCCATAATAACCAAAACAAACATAGAAGGGGCCACTAACATGATTAAAGCCTACATGTTCATCCATTTTTTTAAATCTATCTCAAAATTCTAAAAGGAACATTTGGGAACAATCATCCCCGAAATAATTACAATGCAGTGAATAATATCAAACACACACAACCTAGAAGAACAAGCATAAATTTTACTTTTAGCATAGGTAGAAAGAATAACTCACAAGATCACAATAGATTTATTTTTTACTGCAATTTTCAAAATTTTATTTTTGAATTTTTATTATATGATTTGATTTTTTTGAGAAAAAAAATATATGTTTGAAAAAAAAATTGGTTACATGAAGACATCCATGAAAATAGTGCTAAAAACATGACTTGATCTTCGTTGAAACCATGTCATATTTAAAAAAATTTATTTTCGTACCAACTGATGTATAGAGATTAGTAGGGTTGAACACGCATGGAAGGTTGAGCAACCAAATTTCCAAAACTAAACCCACTGTTGTCAATAGTGGGTGGAATTTTTTTTTAGTTTTTTTAATGAAAGGAAATAGAATATGAATTGTGATAATTTTATATGAAATATAGTAGATACCGAATGAACTAGATGGGGCAGGTAAATTGTAAAGCAAGCAGTGAAAACAAAGATCGAGGAAAATGATTAAAGCCAAAAACTCAGGGAAAACTAATAAGGATGGTTGAAAGGATTACTACTTCATAACAATGAAATTGAGTTAACATCCTAAAAAATTTATCGATTAACCTCCTTCACTAGAAGGTTAATCTCACAGATTTGTTGTTTTGGAAGTTCACCACAACTATAAATGAAAAACTACTAAAGAATTTTAAGTAATGTTGATAGAATAAATCTCTCCAATTTAATAAAACAATTTTTAATTAAAGATTCATAAAATAAAATTCATTTATGATCAATCTCGCCAATTGATCTTGATGTTTTGAAATTTAACATGAGTGGTGCAATAAATTTTTGATTTAGTTCTGGAACCGACCTCATTAATCAATTTCAAAACATTAAAATGAAAATTTGTTTTGAAGAAAAAGAATATGAACCAGAAATTTAAAACCCCAAGTATAAAATTTATCCTATTATCATAACCAAAAAAAGACATAACATTTCTAATACAAATTAATGGAGAAAAATGAAAGTGAAGTAGAAAGATATCTCCCTCTGCTACTACTTTTACAAATTTGAAGTTCTCCATCTTAATTTGTTTTCCCACCAATCTCTCTCATAGAATTAAGTTGATCTCTAAAAAAATCACAGAACACATGTCTTCCTTTGTAGCTTTGCTTTTGGCATTAGAAATCCCCTTGTTTCAACCTGGTAGTTAAGAAGAACATGGACATATTTTTGAATCTGCTCCAATCTGCAGCTGCAAAAACAAATAATTATTGAAAAATTTAACGTTAAAAAGATTTAAAATTTATAAATATGTATAAATCTAATTAATTATTACTAGAATAAAGTGAATAATAAATTATTATGTTAGTTAAAAATCAATGTCTATTTGTTTAATTATTATTTTATTATTTTATATTTTATATTAACAAGTTTAATTATTATAATTATTTAATTTATGTAATTTTATTGTTTATTTAATTTTATTTATGTACAATTTAAATAGATTATTTTAACGATTTTATTTATTAATTTTTAAATATTATTCTTAGGCATTTTATTTAGTTTTATTTTAATTTAATTTATTGTAATTATGTTATTATTATTGTTATTTGTCCCCCTCCCCTGTTTCTTCTTCTCCATGTGTGGGGGAGGGGTTTGGATTCTTCATGAAGCCTCGGCTGAGCCGTCCTCTGCCTCTCCACAGCGGCATGTCACCGGCTTCCACATGCAGCAATCACAAGTTGGATGGCGGCCTCGGTGGTATCCTTCACCCTGAACAGCGAGCGATGATGAAAGCTTGTTGAACCGCGGCTCAGCTCCTCCTCCCACATCCATGGCGACAAACAGAGGTCCAGCTTGTGTTCAGCGATGGCTTCCACAGACCATCCTATGTCACCTCCTTGCGGTGGCAGTTTGAAAAAAACTCAAATCCACGATGGTGTCACCCTTCAATCAGTGGCGACAGTGACATGGTAAGTTTCATCGGATCTCCTACATACAAAACGACGATGAGGAGGCATCAGCAGATCCCCTCCATCTCCGGTAGGATGATGAATCAGGGGAATATATTGGTCTGTGGCGGTATGAAGATGGAGGCACCGCTATGCTGGCGGTGTCTCGCTGATTTGCTGCTCGAAAGAATTGACAGACCATTGGGTTGGTAGTGTGTTGGAAGAAGTGAGACACCCCCAGTTCAATAGGCGGTGTAAAAATGAGAACCATATAAATAAGTAAAGAAAACTAATAATTTAAAGGATTAAAAATACAAAATTTATTATAAAAATTTATTAAATAACAAATTAAACCATGAAATTATTTTAGTGAAATTAATTAAAAAAACATAAAAATTAACTAAATAAATGATTGAAAACATTAATAAAAGATGTGGAAAATTAGGTGAATTTAAGGCCACATCAGCATCTGTGATCTTTGTATTGAAAATCTGGTTGCGTTATCTCTCTAGGGAGAAGTGAAAACTATATACAGATCATAAAAGACTCAAGTATATATTCACATAGAAGGAGCTTAATATGTTCATACGAAGACGGTTAGAGTTCATAGAGGATTATGACTGATCAATACACTTTCATCATAGAAAGGAAAATAAGGTGGAAATGTTCTTAGAAAAAAGAATCATTTATTTTTATCAATGGTGAGAATTGAGAAGGATCCAATCTTCATATACGATAAAAAGATGAACATGTGAATCATTAAATAAGAAAAATCATAAATCCTTTCTTAAATGATTTCTCAACCATCCCTTAGGGAGAAAATAAAGGATTCTCAAATAAATTATCTAGAAATTAAAAAAGGTGGAAGCCATGAGAAATGGGAAATCCATAGAGATCAAAATGGATGATGAGGAGTCATGAGATTTGGGTCAGAACTATTGTACCATCCAATCCCAAGATAATGGAAGAGATTCTAAATGATGCACATAAATCAACATTCTCTATTCACCGTAGGAGCACAAAGATGTTTCGAGATCCCCAAAAGAACTATTGGTGAGACAATATTCAGTAGGAGATCACTAAATATACATCAAAGTTCTTATTATGTCAGCAAGTGAAGGCTAAGAGACAAAAGTATAAAGAGATGATGAAAACATTACCCATACCCACATGAAAGTGGGAGAACACCACCACATAATTTTTCACCTGAAATCTAAAGACATCCAGAGGAACAAATGCTATATGGGTTAAGGCATATCAACTCACAAATACAGCTCACTTTTTAACAAATTGAGATGACTTCTCACTAAAGCAACTTGCACAGATATACATGAGAGAAGTTGTGAGGCTACATAGAGTACCACTATCAATTGTATTTGATTGATATCTGAATTTGAAGACCATGTTTTGGAAAAGTCTCCAACATGCTCTAAAAATTGAGTTGAACATTAGTATAGAATACCATCCACAAACTGATTTCCATTCTGAACTGACTATTCAGACACTAGAAGACATGTTGAGAGCATGTTCTCTCGACTTCAAAGGAGGATTGGACCCACATATGCCTTTGGCTTAATTCTCTTAAAACAATAGTTTCCACTTGAGCACCCTAATGACTCAATATAAATCCCTTTATTGGAAAATATATCGAACACAATCATGCTATGATGAAGTTGGTGAAGGTAAGCTACGAGGACATGAAATGGTTGATGAAATGGTGGAGAAGGTGAAAATCATTCAGCAACACATTAAGGCAGCCCAAATTCGACAAAACAGCTATGTAGAAAATCATCAATGGGACCAAGAGTTTAAGGTTGGAGACATATTATTCCTATACATATATCCACATAAGAGGATCATGATATTTGGGAAGAAAATAAAGATGTGTCCCTCGTACATCGATCCCTTAGAGATTCTTGATCGTGTTAAAGTTGTGGCTTATAGACTATACTTCCACCAACCCTGTATCAACTACATGATGTATTCCACATATCAATCTTGAGTAAATATGTACTAGAACCCTCACATGTACAGAATTTATAGGTGATACAGTGGGAGAATGAACTCTCCTACGAGGAGTAACCAATAAAGATCTTAAATCATAGAGATAAAGTTCTACCAAACTAGACTACTCACCTAGTTAAAGTACTATGGCAGAAACCTAAGTACAAAGAGGCAACATGGGAACTAGAGGAAGTGATTAAGGATAAGTATCCTCACTTGTTTTCACAATACTATGAAAAATGAATGTTCGAAAGATAAATTGTGTAGGGGGGATAATGTTACAACCCTAAATTATACCAATGGAAATTACCTTATTATTATTATTCCACATAGTATAAATCACATAATATCACATAGATAACACAATAAAAACTTTATGAATGAATAATAATTGGAATTAGAGGTATTTATAGATGTTAAGGAAACTATACCAATGGAATAGTAACCTGCCATTTTGAATAGTAACCTGACCATTAGGAATAGTAATCTGGCCTACAAAATAGTAACCTCAACAATAAAAGCATAAATAAAATTTTGGAATCTTATAAATGAAAATATTATATTATTATGTCATAATATAAGTAAATAAAAGTTTTAGAAATTTTTCATTAAGTGTTGATATTTCAATAAAACTTAATTTTTTATTTTCAATTTTATAATTAATATAATGATTGAAAATAAAAAAAAATTCATAAAAGAGACTCATAAACTTATATTTTGTTGACTTATGATTATTATATAATTTTATGGGACCTTAATTAATTTTTCCAAGTGTTATAAAGTCAGTTATAAATTTAAAATTTGTATTTTCCATGTAAATGATTATTGAAAATAAAAATTAGATTTATCATAGTTATAAAATTATTTTCATAAAATGGAGATCATTTTTTTAATTTGACACATTTAAAAATGGTTAGGGTTATTCTTTGGGATTTTCTAAAATACATGATATTTAGTGAATAGTAAAAAACTGTAATTTACGCTATATATACATTATAAATTAAATACACTATTCCAAGAGTCATTTCTAATGTAATCAACATAATATCAAACTCACCTTTATTATTTTAATATAATTAGTGATAATGGTCAAAATATTCATAGTCTTAAGTCAATATAATAAGTTAATGAATAAAATAATGAGAAAACACCCTTCTCATCCCCAATAAATACCACCCCTCACCACCTCTTCTCCTCACACATATTAAGAATATAAAATTGTAAAAATTATTTCCAATACTATTCTCAAGTATATTCCACACTTCAAGTAGCCCTTTATCTCAACAAATGACAAAAAAAAATTCCCTTATAGAGGTTCTCAAGGATAAGGATCCAAGAGGTAAAATCCTCTTTCTTTGCATTTATTTTCATTTAGTTTTCTTTTCTTTTATTATAATCTCCTCACCTCCTCTATCCAAACATTAATGATAAATTCTATAACTTATATATACTAAATTTTTTTTATGTTAATGTAAAATCAATCATCATGCCTCTTCTCCATTTCCTTTTATTTTAAAAATGAAAACATCATCTATGAGGAACTGATTTACCACATTCCTGGTCGACATGTTTTCTTTTTAAAATACCACCTTCAAGGATGGTCATAAAACCATTTTTATGGTTAAATAAGAATAAAATAAGTCTACCTATCTTTTTTAATGTTCTGAAACCATTATAAAACCCTTATTTTAATTAACAAAACTAAACTAGTTCGTGATGATCAAAAAACACCACAATAATCTAAACGATTATCACTAACATTTTATTTAATGATTCATCATCACGCAAAATAAAATAATTGATTTATATAACCATTTAATTTTTTTTATTTTAATTAATAAAATATAACTTCAATTCGGGATATCCATTATCATTTTACATTATTTTCTATAAATGTATACAAGAAAACTGATCATAAAAACCAAGGAAACCAACACTCATGAATGATAAAAATGAATATCTAAATCTATCAAAATGGCTATAAATGAACTTAATAAAATTATAATAAATTAAATACATGTATAAAATTTTCTAAAATTAATTAATTTATGTATTTAATTTGGTTATCTATGACATTAAGATCAAGTGCATAACCATTTTAGACATAAGGTAAGAGATTCTTTTTGAACCTCTATTTTTTCCTTCAGATTACACTTTATCAATATTTACCACCATGTAATTCTTTATTATTTTTATATAATACTTATAAATTCTGTTTATATGTTCCAAAATAATATATCTAGATTATTACATCATTATCTTATGGGTAAATACATGTTTTAAAAAGGTTCCCTTCTCAATTCTTCCCGACAAGAAAGCCCGATTAAAGGGAACTTCTCAATTTATTACCCAATTTTATGTGATCTCCATAATATATTTTAATCCAAATTTATTTTTATAAAATAACCCATTTTTTCATGAAAAATTTTATTTTTCATTTCTAGTGTTATAAAAACAATTATTCCTTTTAATTTTTAATGAATCTTTAATATTTTCTTTAAACCACACTAAAATGATTTGCTTATAAAAGTTTATTAAACACTATTTTTATATGTTTGAACATTATATTGACATCACATACCATGATATATTCTTATTTTACATTATTTATGTCCATGTATGACTTAAATCCATTCTTTCATGGATACTTTTATGATATTCCCTTTTGATATACATTTTGACAGGATTATGATACTGATTTCTTTCCATGGGTAACCCTTATGTTTATGTTTGATTACTTATGTATGATTGATTATGTGGAATACATATTCATTAAATATTTATTATGTATAAACCATAATAATGATCCAATACATTGGGTTATTTTTATTCTCATGAGCCGTCTTGTTCAACAGTCTTGGTGGTTAGCCTTGACTCGTGTTCCATGTACAACGGTCTCAGTGGTTAGCCTCTACCCATGCTCCTCCATGTGTAATGATCCCTGAATCATTATTATTTCATGTCTTATGTTGCTTTCACATTAATATGATACCATTATTAATGATCCCATGATCTATATGTTTTGAGTCCATATGTTTATTCATGACCCATTCCTTTTTATTTCATCATATTATGCCTTCTATCCCATGCACTATGCTTTATTCTTATTTTTATTCTCTTACTAAGATTTGTAGCTAATCCCTTTGTTCACGAGTTCCAAAATAGATTATACTAATATGTAATGGATAAATGGGTGTTAGGATTTCATTATGGAATTTAAATAAAATTTGTTTTCATTTTGGTTTCATGTTTTTAGTTTTATGTTCCTAAACCCCCATAGACACTAGAATTTACGATCCTTGGTTTGTATTTGAAGGATAATCATGAATAAAATCTTGTAATAATATGTTTCAAAATATGGGTCCCCTATAGGGTAACCATTTTACAAAATTAATAATTAAATTTCATGATATAAATCATTCTTCCTATGATCCCATCTATGGAATCCGGAAAAATGGAACCCGAGTATCGCTCAAGGCATAACATAGATTAAGCGTCATATAAGCTTGTCCTTGGAAATACTACATTGGAACCCAAGTGTCACGACCCGTCCCAGTGGGGCCCACACCGTGACTCCCCAAGCCCGCCTACAATAGGCCAGGGGATGGTGACTAGCACCGAGTAGGCATATCACTAACATGGGAGGCATTGCCTAAGTACCTGTACACACACAAACATCTTCAAGCCCACAAATGCTGAACTGTAAAACACTAAGGAAAAAATGCATGCATACAACTAAACCCAACCAACAGAGTATGATGAAAGGTAGAGTCCTGTAAAAGTAAACTGGGCCAAAAAAATACAAGCCCACCAGAAAGAAAATAAACAAGAGTATGAAAACTACAAAGTCCAACCTATAAGCACAAAAGGTACTGGGATTGCTGATCGTAGCCGTAGGAAAGCCTCGGCCAGTAGGGAACTCAGAATGCTCAGTCCTGCCTTGGTCCGCCCTGGACTCTGTCAAAAGGCTTCTCGTCTGCACAAGACACCAGAAATGCGGGAAAAGCCCATGCAGGGGTGAGTATAAATATACTCAGTAGAGGACCCCAAAAACCACAGAGTAGTACACAAAGTAAAGGTACAGTCAGCTATGCACAGTATATGTCTGAAAAACATATAGAACAAACCAGATATACTCAAAACCCAGACCCATGGTCCAGAGACAAGTCACACAACCCCATACCCCCGTAAGAGATTCTTTTTGAAGATTCCGTGATGCACTTGTTTCGGGAGAACACACTCCACAAGTCTTATAGCTCTGATGACGTCCGTCTGAGAAGTTCTATTCGTCAGAAACCGTCACGAGAGATAGCTACACTCATTACAGGAGACACACTCCTGAGTGGAAAGGTTACGATAGCTAGAAACACTCATTATGGGAGACACACTCCTGAGTGGGAAAGATCACGATACACAGATGAGGATCACTACCAGGGCCATGGAGGATACTGAGACTCATCCAGATTCACTAGTTAGGTGATACACCAGCTAAGTAGAGGATCAATGCCTGGTAAGGTTGGTCACGTCGATGCCTAACTATACCTAGGGTCACGAATGGATAGAGGATCTCGATCCGGGCCTCTCAGATAGATGCCTGACTCTATCACAGAAAGTCCTACTGAAGGGATCATACTCCTGAGTGGGAAATGATGACTGACCTTCATGGGAATGAGAAGAAGGGGAACTAACCCAAACAAAAGATGTCCAAGGTACGGTGAACGAAAGGACCATGCTGTTTTCTAAAAAGTACACGACGTGTAGAAAATATACACGTCGTGATATCTAACCCTGGGTACTTCCCGTGTATGAAGGCCCATGTCTTAGGCTAGTAATGTAGGAAAAACTAAGTACATGGAATGTAGTATGGTGTACACGCTGTGTCTGGGTAACTGGGGTTGGCTCCGTGTACTCTGGCCATGTGCCCGTACACAGTTTTCAACCTGTGTACACCAACCCCTATAATCGCCACATGGGGTGACCCGCGTTACTGGCCTTGCCTAGCCGTGTGATGGAGTACACAGTCTTGTACTCCATACCGTGCCCGTGTATCCCCGAGATACACACTGAGTCCCGCGTAACCGCTTCTGCTAAGTTGTACACGCCGTGTCGCCTGAAGCTGTGTGGATCATCTAGTGTCCGTGTACTACCAAAAGTACACTCCGAGCTTAGGGGAAGGTCCAACATGCCATGTGACCAGGGTCACACTCCGTGTGACCAGGGTCACACTCCGTGTGATTCTTCTCTGACCCCAAAACCCTAGCCCCCGCCGCCAGTACTACACGACGTGTTCTTCGGCAGTGCACACTGTGTATTCTGAAATTTCCAGAAACGACACTCTTCATCGGCGCGCCTCCCGTGCTACTCCAATCGTTGATTCAGCCATCCAATCTCCACGAAAACTTCAGGTTTTGGTTGTCCTAACACCACAAAGTCGCTTCTGTCATTTTCGGGCCTCCTATCGGCTCCAAAAATGAGTTCCGATCTTCCCACATGATGAACGCTTGAAGAACGCCCTTTCTGCTCCGGTCTGATTCGTCGTTCGCCATCATCACCACACCTCCACAAAGTCGTTGTGGTGTCGAAAATTTGATTTGGGATCGTTGCGTCACAGAACGGATGCGCAATGATCCATTTTTCGTCACCCTGCGAAGAACACGAAGAATGCGCGAGGAAAGAAGGGGGAATAAATGTAAAATGACAAATTGAGGAAAGAACATCTGCTGTCATTCGTCACGTCATTGATCCACTCCCGTTAATAGGTTTAAATGGAGAAAGAATCAACAAAAACATAAAGAATGGATCAATTCCCCATAATCTTCCCAAAAAAATCTCTCCCGTAGGAACGTACAAATCCACGAATCAACTTGTTCGTTGTTGATCAGCATTCGTTATTTAAAATAAAATACAGGGAATTTTTTTTTGAAATAACAACCCCTACCTTTCGAAAGGATCGATCGTTGAAAAAGGAGCCGTGATACCGTTGTCGTCGAGATCCTTCAACGTCGTTGGCGCATCGATTCGCAGCCTCGATCCATCATCGTTCGTCACCGAGGGTCTGCTCCAATGCCCCATGGATTATTCCGAGGTTCCTCTCACGTCGCCAATGATCAACAATTGTTTAACCCATTAAAAAGGGAAAAATGTTGGCATTTAATTACGTGGCAGTATTAATGAGTCCAACTTGTCATTAATACGAAGTCATGACGCGTCATTAATTTAGGAAACAGCTATGCCATTTACCGCGCTGTAGCGGATGCTTCCTTAAAAGAAATAAAATAAACTTGTGAATTTATTTTATTTCATTTTAATTTAAAACGTCTGAAAAAATAAATTTTTCCCTTGAACCGTTCCAGTAGAGGTTAGGCTCATTCTTAGGTGAAGTCGTCGTCTTGGACACAACAGTACACTCAGATTTTTAATCTGGTAATCCATTTGGAAACTGCCACAACCGCGTACAAGCGCCGACCCACTTAACATAAAAAAAGTTTAAACCACCATTTCAGGATTACTGGACCTCGGAATGATGTGCCATCTTCGCACCCGGTCTTGAAATAATTTCATATAATATTTAAAAATAATAACGGAAAAATCCGAGACATTACATTCTCCCCACCATGGGGCTTTACATCCCCAAAAATCCAAAACAAAGGCTACTCAAAAAGATGAGGGTACTGGGCATGGATCTGGGACTCATGCTCCCACGTGCTCTCCTGAAGATTCCCATGCTGCCAATAGATGCGCACCAAGGGAATCTATCGCCCATGAAGGATCCTCTCCTGCCGATCCTAGATCTCCACCGGGTACTCAACAAAGGTCACTCCATCCTTGATGTCCAGCTCGCCCCAGTAGGTGACGTGCGACAGGTCATGCACGTACCTCCTCAGCTGTGACATGTGGAAGACATCATGAACCCGATGCAACTGTGGCGGTAGAGCTTGACAGTATGCCACCTCACCAACCCTGCACAGAATCTGGAAAGGTTCGATGAACCTCGAAGATAGCTTGTCGCCTCGGCCAAATCTCTACAACCCTCACCGAGGTGAGACCCGAAGAAAGACATGGTCTCCCTCTTCGAACTCCAGAAGTCTCCGTCACCTTTCATCATAAGACTTATACCGGCTCTGTGCAGTCTTCATCTGCTCTCAGATGGCCTGCACCTTCTCTATGGTAGCTCGCACTAACTCTGGATCCATAAGTGCTGACTCTCTGGGGTTGGTCTAGCAAAGCGGTGACTGGCAGGGTCTCCCGTACAAATCCTCGAAGGGTGCCATACCAATGGTGGAGTGGTAGCTGTTGTTGTACAAAAATTCCACCAGTGGTATGTGGTCCTCCCAACTACGACCAAAGTCCAAGATACAGGCTCACAACATGTCCTCTAGAACCTGTATGGTCCTCTCCATCTGACCATCCATCTGGGGATGAAACTCTGTGCTCAAGTGTAGCTGAGTCCCAAAAGCCTCCTGCAATCCTTTCCATAACCTGGATGTGAAGTGAGCATCTCGGTCTGAGACTATAGTCGAGGGGATTCCATGAAGACGAACTATCTTCTGCACGTAGAGACGTCCCAAGATCTCTACGAAACTCTGCTCCCTGATAGCTAAGAAGTGGGCTGTCTTGATGAGTTGGTCAACGATCACCCAGATGGAATCGTGCCCCTTGGATGTTCGTGGTAATCCTATCACGAAGTCCATTGATATTCCATCCCAATTCCACTCTGGGACTTCCAGGGGGTGAGCTAATCCCGCTAGAACCTAGTGCTCAGCCTTCACCGGCTAGCATGTGAGGTATCGAGAAACGAGCTTTACTACTGCCTTCTTCATGCTTGACCACCAGAACTATCGTCGGAGATCCTGGTACATCTTTTCCACTCCAGGATGTACTGCCAAAGGGGATGTATGAAACTCCCTCAAAACCTCCTCCTAGAACGCCACTGGTATAATAGTGCATCCTCTGAAAATAAGTATGTGCTCCCCACCTTGTGAATATCCATCAGGAGCATGTCCTGTGGATAACTAAGCACGTAAATCCACACAGTCGACATCCCCAAGCTGTGCCTCCCTAACTCGCTGTAAGAGTGAAGGGGTGACAACCATCTACTATAGGTAAGCTGTATCCTCTCCATCCACGAAGGATAACTATAACGCGGCTAACTGTTGTGTCACCTCACTCAATAGCTGTGAGCTCGACTTTCTGCTAAGGGAATCCTCCACCTTGTTCCCCTATCCAAGAGTATAGATGATCTCGAAATCATATTCCTGGAGGAACTCTAGCCAACTCCTATGCCTCAGATTCATATCCTTCTGTGAGAATATGTACTTGAGGCTCTTGTGGTCAGAGTAGACAATGAACCGCTTGCCCATATGGTTGTGTCGCCACATCTTCAGTGCGAAGACCACCACTGCTAACTCGAGATCATGGGTCGCATAGTTTTTCTCATGTGTCCTAAGCTGGCACAAACCATAAGCAATCACTGCATGCCACTACATCAGGACACAACCGAGCCCGATCCCTAATGCGTCACAAAAAACTATGCACTCGACACCCCCCTCTGGAAATCTCAAGACTGGGGCGCTCGTCAAACTCTATCTCAGCTTCTCAAATGCCTGCTGGCACTTTTCTTTCCACATGAAGGGTTTCCCCTTCCTTGTCAAGGCCGTCATCGGTACTGATATCCGAAAGAAATCAGGAATGAATCTCCGGTAATATCCTGCCAATCCAAGGAAGCTTCACACCTCCATTACGCTCCGAGGTGGATCCCATGCCAACAGATCCTCCACCTTGGCTGGGTCCATAGACACTCTATCTTCTAAGATGACATGTCCTAGAAAGTGGACCTCCTGAATCCATAACTGAAACTTCGAGAGCTTTCCATAAAGCTGGTGCTTCCGGAGTACATCTAGAACCATCCCCAGGTGTCTCACGTGCTCCTCCTCTGACGCCGAGTACACAAGGATGTCATCGATGAAGACCACCATGAACTGGTCCAAGTATGGCTGGAAGATCCGGTTCATCAGACCCATGAACACTACGGGGGCATTCGTCACGCCAAAAGGCATCACCAAGTACTCATAGTGACCGTATCGACATCTGAAAGCTGTCTTCGGTATATCCTTATCCCACACCCGTAGCTGGTGATAGCCTGATCGAAGGTCAACCTTCAAGAACCACTGTGCCCCTCTTAGCTGATCGAAGAGTTCATCGATTTTTGGCAGTGGATATTTGTTCTTCACCGTCACCTAGTTTAGGCACCAGTAATCCACGCATAGTCTCAGACTCCCGTCGGCCTTCTTGGCAAACAAGACCGGGGCCGCCCAGGGTGAAATGATGGGTCTCACGAAACCCTTGCTCTACAAATCCTCCAACTGCACCATCAGCTCACAAAGCTCTGTGGGAGCCATCCAATATGCCGATGAGGAAATCGGTGTCGTCCTAGGGTGTAAGTTGATGCAGAAGTCAATTTCCCGGCGGGGAGGTAAACCTGGAACATCTTCGGAAAAGACGTCCTCATACTCCGCCACCACTGCTGGGAACTGAGAGCTCACAACATCTACTGCTCCGAGGGTAAGGATGGTCAACTCATGAGTGATCGGCTACACCATCCTATGCATGAGCCCATTCTATGCTACCAAGGTTTCCCTTTCTCCAACAAAGGAAAACCTCATTCCATCACGGCGGACACACCGCACCCTTTGCCTAAAATAGTCAATCTCGGCATGGACTGAAGATAACCAATCCATGATGATAATGACTTAGTAAGGCCTCGACGCTACCACAAAGAGGTTCCAACCAAAACTATCACCTCCAAGGGTAATATCACACCGTCTGCAAAGGTGCGTGATCATCGAGTCTCCTCCCATAGGTGTGTCCAAGTGTAAGGATTGAGTCAATGGTTCTAGCAGAATTTCGAGGTTTTGTACAAGACATGTGGCTATAAGTGAATGACCAGCACCTGTGTCTATGAGTACGAAAAATAAGGTAGAAAAGACACATATCATACCTCAAATCATCCCTGGAGCCCCTGGGTCATATGCCTTGACCGCATGCAGCTATCCTCTCCCCTGTCCCCCAGCTCCCTGAGCCTGGTGCGGACCTCCTGGGGGTGGTGGTGGAAGTAAGTCGAAGCATCTGCCACCACCTGCAGCTCTTCCTACTCCTCTTCGACATCCGCCCCCTGGCGGGTCTGCCTACTCTATTCTCTGCCTCTACCTCAGTGGTCCATCCACCACTTCCCTATCAGCAACTCGATGGTTCAGGCAATCTCTAGCGAGATGTCCCCTACCGTCGCATGCGTAGCATCGCTTATCCCTAGGCTGACTGGATCCATCCTGAGAGCCCTGGACCGTCGATCCCCTATCCTGGGTCCTCCTATGACATTTCCCACATCCATATCCATGTGCTTGACGTCGACTCCCTACTGCCTGGGTCTCTACACCCATCTATCTATTATTGACTGTCGGTGGCTATCTCTTCTCCACCAAGAATCTCTCGATCACCCAGGCCCGCTCGAGAACTCCAACATAAGTGGAAATTCATAGAGGCACGACAATAGCTCAGATTTCATGTCGTATACCTCGTTCAAAGGTCTGAGCTCTGAAGTACTGATCCCTGACCATATCCATCGAGTACCTGGCGAGGTTCATGAACCTCGATGAATAGTCACCTACTGTCATACTACCCTGCTGGAGCTGAAGAAGCTCATGGATGCATATAGGTCTTAGCATAACCGGAGAGAACTCCTCCCGGAAGAGTCGCTCAAACTTCTTCCATGAAAGATTCTCCTCATCACGTGTCTGTGTGGTCAGACTCCACCATCGTCCCGTCGAACCCTGAAGAAGGCTCGCTCCTAAGATCACCATCTGGTCTACTGGTGTCCTCACAAGACAGAAAACTCTGGTCACCGCCTCAAGCCAGTCCTCAGTCGCCTATGGGTCAGGCTCGCCTTGGAACCTAAGGGGTCTCTGTATTTGGAACTCATGGAGCATGCTAAGCATGCGCTCCTCTCCGGTCGGTACTGCAGGTACCACTGGCTGCTCCACTGGTGGTGGTATAGCAGGTGCACCACCCTGTGGAAACGCCAAAAGAACTAGTCCCTTTTTCGAAGCCTCGTCACTAAGGGGGTCATCCTCATGATTGTACTGCTGAATCCTAGTTGGTATTCTTCGTGGAGGCATCCTGTAAGGAAACAAGATGTACCATGGTCAAAGAGTATATCTGGATAGCTGAAAAAAAGGAAATGGAAACCACATACCATTCCGATATGATGCATGTACATTTTTTATTTCCCTGCAACAAGAGTTTTCGTGTACCGAGTCAGAAAGCAGGTTATCAGAGTCCTGGTGTATGGATACGTCGGCCGCCACACCAACACTGGAGTCTCTGTCCGGAAAGCCGAACTCGAAACACTTAACACTGTTGCCCCAAACCAAACTCACAGGCACTTAGTCCTAAGGTAGAACTGACCACCTCTGATACCACTCTGTCATGAACCGTCCTAGTGGGGCCTGTGTCATGACTCTCCAAGCCCACCTCCAATAGGCCATGGGCTGGTGACTAGCACCGAGTAGGCATATCACTAACATGGGAGGCATTGCCTAAGTACCTGTACAAATGCACACATCTCCAAGCCCACAAATACTAAACTGTAAAACAATAAGGAACAAAAATGCATGCATACAACTAAACCCAACCAATAGTGTTTGATGAAAGGTAGATTACTGTAAAAGTAAACCAGGCCAAAGAAAATACAATCCCACCAGAAAGAAAACAAAAAAGAGTCTGAAAACTGCAAAGTCCAACCTGTAAGCACGAAAGGTACTGGGACTGCTGCTCGTAGCCATAAGAACATCTCGGCCTGTAGGGAACTCAGAAAACTCGGTCCTGTCCTAGTCTTCCCTGGACTTTGTTATAAGGCTAATCATCTGCAAAAGACACCAGACGTGCATGCAAAGCTCGTGCCGGTGTGAGTATAACAATACTCAGTAGAGGACCCCGAAAACCACAAAGTAGTGCACAAAGTAAAGGTAAAGTCATCTATGCATAGCATATGTCTAAAAAACATATATAATAAACCAGATATACTAAAAACCCAGACCCGTGGTCTAGAGATAAGTCACACAACCTCATACCCCCGTAAGGGATTCTATTCGAAGATTCCGTGATGCACTGGTTCCGGGAGAACACACTCCATGAGTCTTATAGCTCTGATGATGTCCATCCAAGAAGTGCTGTTCATCAGGAACCGTCATGAGAGATAGCTACAATCATTATGGGAGACACACTCTTGAGTGGAAAGGTTACGATAGATAGAAGCACTCATTACGGGAGACACACTTCTTAGTGGGAAAGATCACGATACACATATGAGGATCACTACCAGGGCCATGGAGGATACCACGACTCATCCGGATTCAACGGTTAGGTGATACAACTGCTAGGTAGAGGATCAAATCTCGGTAAGGTTGGTCACGTCGATGCATAACTCTACCTAGGGTCAATAATGGATAGAGGATATCGATCCGGGCCTCTCGGATGGATTCCTGACTCTCTCACAGAAAGTCCTGCTGAAGGGATCATACTTCTGAGTGGGAAATGATGCTTGACCTTTAGGGGAACTAGAATAAGGGGCACTAAACCATAGGAAAGATGTCCATGGCATGGTGAACGAAAGGGCCACACAGTTTTCCAAAAAGTGCACGACGTGTAGAAAATATACACGCCGTGTTGCCTGACCTCGGGTACTGCCCGTGTACGACGGCCCGTGTCTTAGGCTTTTCATGTAGGAAAAACTAAGTACATGGCATGTAGTACGGTGTACACAACGTGTTTGGGTAACTGGGGTTGGCTCCGTGTACTTTTTCCATGTGCCCGTACATGGTCATCAACCCGTGTACACCAACCCGTGTAATCGCCACACGGGGTGACCCGCATTACTGGCCTTGCCTGACCGTGTGATGGAGTACACGGTTGTGTACTCCATCCCATGTCCACGTATCCCCGAGATACATGCTGAGTATCGCATAGCCTCTTCTGCCAAGTTGTACATGCCATGTCGCCTGAAGCCGTGTGGATCATCCCGTGTCCGTGTACTACCCAAAGTACATGCCGAGCTTCAGGGAAGGTCCAACACACCATGTGACCAGGGTCACACGCCGTGTGATTATTATCTGACCTCGAAACCCTAGCCACTGCCGCCAGTACTACACGATGTTTCCTTCAGAAGTACACGCCGTGTATTCTGGAAATTTCTAGAAACAACACTCTTCACCGGCGCGCCTCCCGTGCTGCTCCAATCACTGATTCAGCCGTCTGATCGCCACAAAACTTTCAGATTTTGGTCGCCCTAATTCCACAAAGCTTCTTTCGTCGTTTTCGGGCCTCCGATCAGCTCCAAAAATGTGCTCCGGTCTTCTTGCATGAAGAACGCTTGAAGAATGCTCTTTCCACTCCGGTCCAATTCGTCATCCACCATCGTCTCCGCACCTCGACAAAGTCGTTGCGGTGTTGAACCGTCGATTTGGGATCGTTGCGTTACATAACGGATGCGCAATGATCCGTTGTTCGTCGCCCCGTGAAGAATGCGAAGAACGCGTGAGGAAAGAAAGGGGAAGAAATCCAAAAAGACAAATTGAGGAACGAACCTCCGACGTCGTTCGTCACTACATTGATCCACTCCCGTTAATTGGTTTAAACGGAGCAAGAATCAATAACAACATAAAGCATGGATTAATTCCCCATAATCTTCCCAAAGAAAAATCCCTCTTGTAAGAACGTATGAATCCGCATATCAACTTGTTTGTGGTTGATCCGCGTTCGTCTTTTAAACTCAAATATGGCTAAAAGAAATTGAAATAACAGCCCCTACCTTTCGAAAGGATCAATCATTGATGAAGGCTTCACACTGCCGTTGTCGTCGAGATCATTCAACATCGTTGGCGCAATGATTCACAACCTCGATCCGTCATCGTTCTTCGCTGAGGGTCTGCTCCAACGCCGCGCGGATTCTGCAGAGGTTCTTCTCACGTCACCAACGATCAACAATTTCTTAACCCATTAAAAAGGGAAACATGTTGGCATTTAATTGCATGGAGGTATTAATGAGTCCAACTTGTCATTAATGCAAAGTCATGATGCGTCATTAATTTAGGAAATAGATGTGCCGTTTACCGCGCTGCAATGGATGCTTCCTTAAAAGAAATAAAATAAATTTGTGAATTTATTTTATTTTATTTTAATTTAAAACGTCTGAAAAATTAACTTTTTCCCTCAACCATTGCCGGTCAAGGTTAGCCTCATTCTTAGGTAAAGTCATCGTCCCGAACGCAACGGTATGCTCATATTTTTAATCCGGGCATCTGTTTGGAAACTGCCACAACCACACACAAGCACCGACCCACTTAACTTAAAAAAAGTTTAAACCACCATTCCAGGCTTACTGGACCTCGGAATGATGTGCCGTCTTCACGCCCAATCTCGAAATAATTCCATATAATATTTAAAAATAATAACAGAAAAATCTGAGACATTACACGAGTATCACTCATGGTATATACAAAGGTACATCCCTATGATCCCACCTATAGTATAACCAATATTGGACCAATTATCACTCGTGACATGGAATAAAAACATTTACCACAAAGCCCGTCCATTTTAATCCACTAGAGAACAAATTATCACTCATAGGTACTGTAATATAAACTAGACTTAAGACAGTATAAGGAATTCCTAAAAGATAATCCATGTATCTCTCAAGGTGTAAAAAAACTAGGCAACCTATGAGTCCATCCATGGTATTTTTTATCAAGAACCCAATATCACATAAGGTGTAAAACTAAAGGTTTAACCCTAATATCATCCTAGATAACCCACTAGTGAACCAATAATCACTTATAAAATTGTATAACATTATTTAACTCTAAAACGGTCCAAGGTAATTCATAAGGGAACCGATAATCACTCAAGGTGTATCCAATCCAATGAATTTCTATTTGGGAATCTAGGTATCCCTCAAAGTGTTTCTAATTCATTTAATCTTATAAGGTTGAGTAATAGATATGGCTATGACCATAGGCATTTCACATGGTAATTCATAAAGATATGCTTCATATATAAATTTAAAATTGTTTAATTAATAACATATGTCAACTCACTACATCATGTTATAAGTAGATTACCAAGGACTTAGTGGTTTTCCTAAATCACTCATTTAATTGATGAATTTATAAATGTTACAAGGAATTTAAGTACATACCCATGGTGTTGTTTAATCATTAGATAAGAACTATAAAAGGATTATGTAGTTGAAATCAATGTACATGGGGGTTAGGGTTGAGGTTTTCAACCTCTAACCTTGTAAAGGGGTCTAAGAAACATCATTGTTGTGCTTTAAGTATGTAGTTTAAGGGGATTAAAAAATTGGGAGCAATGTTAACAAATCCTAACATCCAGCATAATGTAATTATTATGTAAAAAATGAAACATTGAGGGAAAATAATATGGTCCACCTATATCATGATCAAGACATTCCACCTGTCCAATATCAGGATTTGATTCAAGATATAGTGAATGAAAAAATATAAATCAACAAACACACTAAACATTAGTTAAAATAGATCAAACAAATTCAACATTTTTATGGAGAGATAAATGAATAAGAGAAGCATGGGGAGTCAAGATCTTATGGATACCATTCCAATGCACCCAAGAAATTTTGATTCAGTGGTAGAATATAGAAGGTGGATCAATTTCAAGGAGGGATAAGAGGATCATGAGCATCTTTTTGCTAGGCATGAAATAGTAAGTAAAAATGGGAGGAATTCCATTTAATGAATGAATGAGAAATTTTATTGTTTCCATATTTCCATGGACCTCCACAGCTTGGATACATGGTTTGGAAAATAGTGTTCCAACCATACGACCTCCTCTACCTTGGAGCCACACCCCACATGGTTAGGGCACATAGTTTGATCTAACAATGTTCCAACCTATAATTATACTGGTTAAGTGTCACTAAGGGTGTGGGATAGGTGTACATTTTGGGAAATACTTGTGCGTTCTATCTGGGTCACCCCATGCACACCTACAACAAGGCACACAAATTCACATGCCCCTCACATGGTTTTGAAAAACCATGATTCTCAAGAAATGGGGTCATATGGTTTACCTGCACTGCTAAACTAACTGTGAACCAATCGTGTTCCTCATGCTGCCTTTCAAAAAACCTGATCTATTAGAACCCCATGATTCTGAAATTCAACTAAATTCTTAGGAATTTTCATACTCACTTTTAATTTTTAACTCAACCCAAAATATGGGACATTACATAATATTTGAGAGCTGATAGTAGAAAACCATTGAAGAATCATTTAGATAATGAAAGTCCCATGGATATTTAAAAATATAATTTAAAATATTTCAGATCAAGGTACATTGATATAAAATATGATTTCATTAAGGATATTGTTGATGGTGAAGATATTACCATGAGTAAATTTTAATAATGTATCAAATTCTTGATGTTTTCATCAAAGAGATTCCAATAGAATGGTTTGAGGAATTGAGGCTAGAACTAATTGTTTAGAATACAACACTAAAATTAAATACATCTTAAGTAAAAATCCCCCTAAATCTGTTGTAATCTATTGTAAAATGGGTTAAGAAATAGAAATTACAACTATGTATGATAATATTCTATGAAACTGAAGTTGGTGTTATCATGAAAAGGGTGGGATAAAAAATTTGAGGGTAATTTATCCTATCATGGATCTAAAATTTCTAATCATAGATGGATGAAATTCCATAAAAAATAACTATTTATATATCCATGTATAGTGAGGATATTATTTATGAGAATTAATTTGGTTTTAAGGAAAGTATTGAAAATATTTTTTAAAAAATGTTAATAATATTGTTAATTTTTTCAAAAAAATTCAAAGGGGGAGATTGAACATCCTTAGGGATGTTTTTAAAAAATGTTTTTTATTTTTTTTACCCTATATTTTTTTTGATTTTTATTATTTCATGATAGAATGAGTAACTCAAGGTGTTAATAAATATATTTATTGATGTGATGAATGAGGTTAAGAATGTTTCCTTTCCATTTTAAGAAACTTTCCATGCATGTATGACTATGGAATTCCAATCCTAAAGCTTATAATATCATGAAGATCCTTACAATCAAAGATGAGTTTGTACAATTATAGGAGTTTTACATTATTACCAAATAAACTAGTAATAATTGTAGGATCCAGAGAATTTTAGGTATTACATGTTGTAAAAATGGAAGGAAATACAAATGATGGGAAACACATTGTTTAAGAATCCAAAGTTCCATGATATGAAGCGACAAAGGATGATGTAGTCTAAATGATATCAGTTTGAGTCGATCAGATACATAACCCTCATAATGAGATTTTATGACTAATTTTGTCCCTTCATAATAAGTTGAGTTCATATAAATATTTATAATGATCATCAGGAAAGTATGATCAATGTTTCATCGACTTAGAGATATAAAGTGAAACTATATGAGCGGTGTTCTAATAATTATAATCTAATCATGTGATGTTTCATCATAAAGAGTTCTATAAACTATTTTCTATTATGGGAGTATGGATTTAATTATTCAGTGATATCACTTAATTAATAAATCAAATAAGAGGAGTTTGACAATGTCATGTCAATTTATTAAGGTTTCATAAGACAGATGAGAATCAGAAAAAAATTATGATTTCATTAGATGAATTATTCCTTGAAGAAATATTAAAATGAGTTTTCCAAACTAATAAATATATAGAATTAGGGGGTATCAAGATAGGGAATGAGTTCAAAGTCATCCATTTAGAATTTTTTGAATCTATTAGTTAATAGATTCATATAATGGTTAATCGAGATAAGTTCATCAAACCAAGTCAATCTATAGATATAAATCATTCAAAAGGAAATCAAATAGAATATATTTGGATGGAGAAGTTATTATGAATTTAATTTTTCAAAAAATTTCCATAAGTATTTTTGTGATGAGTTACAAAACATTATAAAGTTCTAAATAATTATGATGCTGAGATAATCCTTTATTTTTTGTTATCCATATGAGTTAAAATTTTCAAAGAATGTTATGGGAACTAAATATCTAATGATCTTCAAAGATATTGTAGAATATTTTAAAATAATCTCAAAAAAGGTGAGATGAGTGGGAAAATTAAAATTTTGAATTTTTCATGAGAGGAAAATATATTTAGTTTCCTATGTATTTCTTTTAGGGGAACACCTATATAAAGTCGTGTAAGTACAATATGTACTAATACTATTCAATTGATCTAGAGATATAATGTTATGAAGGAAAGGTAATAGAATGGGATACCGTAAGAAGTTAAGAAGGGAAAATGATTTATCCATGAGAGTTTTTGAAAAATATATCTCTTAGTAAATGAAGAAGATGCTATCAGACAGAAGTATAAAAACTATATCAAAAATAAGGAATTTTAACATTTGGAGGAATTGGATGGATCATTGGATAGAAGAATAGTGTTGTTTTTATCTTATATAGAATATGTCAGAATCATAGTGGTTTTAGGTACAACATATTAAGTTATACTAGACATTGGTAGTTGGTGAACTGGATGAAGTCATACCCTATATAGATATCAAATGAATAATTTTCATTTGAATTTTACTATGAGATGTAAAGAAACTTTTCTCATCTTGTTTCAACTCAATTGTATAAGTAATGTTTATAACTGAAGAGGTTTATTATAATTACCCATACAGATATCGAAGTAGTCTAATATAAATTATGTAAAATTTTATTCACTTTATATTATAATGGATTTACACATACTAAACAGAGTTTCCATTGTAAGGATGCAATCACCCACACTGGGGGAGAAACATGTAAATCTTTTGTGATTTCATTTATTTTAATAAAATTTCAAACAAGGTGACGTTGATTTTTATAAAATTGAAAATGATAGAAACTATAACAAGATTCAAGGGTTGATTTAAAGGGATAAAAAAATTTAATAGATCATAACAGATTCAACCCCCCTTTCAGTGGTTCTCACACTCCCTATAAATTCAAGAGAATATCGTAAACCTATGAATGTGGAAAAACATTATATTATAACATTATCAACATGTATAAATAGTAATAAGTTAATTCATTAAGTTAACAACATGATGTTAGGACCTCATATAAACTTTTGTACATGAAAATAGGTTCATGAATTAACTTATATACATGAATCTATGTCCACACATTAAATTATATACATGAAACCGAGAACATGAATAATTCTGTGAATGTGAAATTAGGTTTATGCATAACACAGTTATTTTAGGAGTAATCAATTTTTTTTTCAAATCATTGGTATTATTTATAATTCTGGTCCAAACTATCACATAATGATAACCATACATATATGTTCCATGAAATCAAAAACCAATAAAAATATCATGTCATAACCAATGAAAAAAAATGGGTTTTATAAAAAAATAATCAATTGATCATTGCATAATCCATTGAAAGAAATTAAGATACATAGTATCATCCATAAATCATCACCATGATAATCTATATTGAGAAAGAAAGAGGATAGAATAATAATATCATATGTCATGTGAAGCATAAGAATCCATAAAGAATGTTTACTTAGATGAAAAATACCTTTAAAATATCATTTAAAAATTTCATTGAAAACATGAAAATATATTCTCTTCATTTTATAGAATTTTAATTAATATTTTTATGAATATTGAGAAAATAATTTTATTTGAAGATAAAATTGTAAAAATTTAAATGAATCATTAATGAAAAAAATTACAATGATAGTGTGAATATCCATTCAGTCCATATATGTTAAAATTAAAAATTTATTTCACCATTTTGTAAAATGTTAAAAACAACATGTTTGTAAAAAAATTCGATAAAAATATTCTTTTAAAACCATTGTAAATAAAATTATATTTTTTAAGATTTTCATTTTAATAAATTTCATGTATAGGAGAAAACTTCCATAAAACAATTTTGAGGATAATGGAAAAGGAATAAAATGTTATTCAACCAAAGAGTAATTATGGTTGACTTTTCATTAAAATCATTTTCTTGATCATTTTACGTACCAAATAGGGGGAAATAAAACTATTACCCAAAAAGTCCTTCAACAAGTAGAATTTAATATAATTTATTAGTTTTAATTCATAATATACATATAATTTCTCACTATGGAAATTTAATATGAATAATCTGGAAATGAAATGAGATTATATCATAATTTTCTTACTATTTTGAAATTTTTTGAGTCATAAATCCTTGGATGAAATAACATGAATTGTAACATTAAATATTATTATTTAAGAATTATTCATGAAAAAAATATATCAATTGGGTACTATATAAAACTCATAAAATAAGATAGGTGCATAACATTGCATATTTCCCAAAGAAGATAGTTTGAAATGATAAAACCTTACCACTTCAGTAACTTCAAAATCAAAACACCTTATATTAAATAATCTAAATTAAAACATTTTATACCATAAATTAAGAATTATAAATGATATAACATGTCAAAGGGGTAGTATATACATCCCATATACATAAATAGGTTCATAAGATGTGGATCAATGAAACAATATTGTAATAAAGAACCCTTAACTCCATTTTCGTACTGATTCATTAAAATTAAATCATCATTTATATTAAAAATATATTTATTAAAAATATATTAAAGAACCATATTAATATAATTCATACGAAATTTTATTTACTTATAACATCTTATCACCCCTTCTTTAATAATTCATTATTAAATCACTGAATAGGTTGATAATTGTTTCATTTTTCATGTGTAGTTCAATTTGATAGTTATGATCCTTGAATATTTATCATGGTTTAATTATATATATATATATATTATTAATAAAACATAATTTTAATATTTTTTAATAATATTAAGTTTTATAATCATTCATATAAAGTTGTTATAAAAATTGAATTATATCACCTCATGGAGATAAAAGTATGCGCGCACGCATGAATGATGTTTTCACATTTTGATGGATGGAATGGAAGAAAGGTAAATTATAATTCACCATTAAATAATAATAATTATATCATCAATGTCATATATATGGACTAAATCTATCCTTATTACAATAAATGTAAAGTGAAAATGAATAAAGAATCACATTACTTTGTGGAGGTGTTAGTCCAAATGTAATCATGTGTGACGTCATGGTTTTCCAACATATAGTAAAGTAATAAGGAATATAATATCAAATAATTAAAGAAGAATAATTATGACATAAATTTTAAAAATAAATATTAAATCTATCATAATAACCCACCATGAATGATGGTAATGGAAAATGAATCATATCACTTTATAGAGGTTGTAGTTCATACATACACATGAGTGATACATTCATTTGACACTTGATGGAAGTGTGATGTAAAAATGTTATGAAATCAAAAAAAATCCAAGTATATGGGATATTCTGATGATATTTTATCATAGTCTATAGGATATAATGTAATGTTGTAAAATAAGAAGTAAAATGAAAGAGATCAGTTAAGACGACTACCTACACATTGAGAAAACAACATCGCATATCGTATCAAGGACCATAGGTATGATATCTTAAGGATAATAGAACCTAAAAAACATGGACAATGTTTTTCATAACATTTTTTTTGGGTTTTTTAGGTAACCATCTCAAGGTGGTGTGAAGAATAGATGAGAGGCGGTGTCCATCTATAGTGAAGGGAATGACACATGGAAATTTAAAATATATTTAAATATAATAAATAAATTTTCCAATAAAATTGGAACCAAGTAAAAAAAATATACAATTTAAGGTATGGTAATGTTTAAATAAATTCATGAAATAATATTTGGATAGGTATATGTTTCTTTTAAATATTACATTATAGTTTAATCACTTCATTATCAATTTCAACCATAACTATGGTAACAACTTTTTTTAATACTAACAAGTTATAAATTTACTTATATGGTAAAAATAAAATAAATGGAAAATGGACAAAACTTAATAACATATTCAAACCTTGAGTAAATTTTCAATATTTTTATGATTTTTAAATCATTTATTAAGAAATTATTTAACAATAAATACCATTAAATCCATTTAGAGAACTATTCAAATATTTTGACTATAAAGAAATCATGATAGGTTTGGAATTATAATATAAAATATTTTATAATCAATTTTAAATTATTATTAACCATATAATTTGAGGGAAACCAAAATTTATCTTAAAAATATTACTTTTTATGTTTTAAAATTTATTTACATAATTTTTTGTACTTCTTGCACAAATAATTTTTCATCATTGTGGAAAAATTTAAGGTAATTATACCATAATTACAATTAAAAAAAAATTATCAAATTAAAATTAATTTTATTAATTTTTCAAAAAATTTATATTTATTCCAAAAATATTCAAAAACCCATGTTAACATAAATGAGATATTTAAATCAAGAGAGGGACATTTTGGAATTATCATTTGTTTAAAATAATATAAAGGTCCTTGTCAAAGAAAAATGGCACAAAAATGAAAAATTATCAAATATATAAATATATGGTCGAATAAAACTCATAAAATTTAAAATAATGCATGTGTATGGATTATTTTGAATCCATATTCTATAGTTTTAACCTTGTTTATCCCAGTTTACCCTTTACCAATGTGATAAAATGTACCACTATTAATATTCATAACGACTAAAAATAAAAGTTAACTATTTATTAAACAAGAACCTATAAATTAAAAATATTATATCCATTTTTAAGGATTCAAAATTTTAAAATATTAGAAATTAATTTTCATTCCAATTTTTAAAATTCAATGAAAATCAATTTTTAGACATTTTCATTTTTAAAAATAAAAATGAAATTATTCCAAAATAAATCATAATGACAATTCCTAGTTAATTAATTATATTATTTATAATTAAATGAAGCATATATTACTTTAATATAATATTAAAAACATTATGGTACTTTTAAATTAATTTATTTAAGGAGAATAAATGATTATTATGTCAAAATTGTGTATTTTTTCACTATTCACTTTAGAATAAATCTTTTTAAAAAAATTACTAAATTTTACCCTATGAGAATATTTACATGATAATTTAAAAAAATTATATCATGTTCATCTAATAAAATTTTGAAAAATGTGAAACTATATTTATAATAATTACACAAAAAATGTAATAAAGACCATTTTTGAAGAAAAAATATCTTTCAAAGAATAAAATCACATTAAAAAAACTAAAAACATATTCACTGATCATAAAATTTGAATGGATTGAAATATATATATATATATATATATATGTTTTATAATATGGTTAATCCTAGATATACATATCAATTAAATTATTAGGTTATAATAAATCACTATTTACTTTAAGCTTTGAACTAAATGTCAAGAAATCTATACAATATTTACAATTTATTTAAGTATAAATATGTTCTAAAATCTCAAGGTGTAAAATTTAACCATCCAAATAAATTGAAGCCTAAGAATTTTATTTATCACTTACTAAAATTATTATATAATTACATAATAATAAAATATGATATAAATTTTATCTTGATAACTAATATCAATATTAGTACAAAAAAACTTAATATTTCATAATTATGTTTTTCTAAAAATAAATATTAATCATTATTAGACTCATGGTATACAAAAACGTACCTTTGTAGCTGAGTGATTCTTTCCACATAAATCTCGATAAATTTTTCTTCCTCTTTACTGAGTTTATGAAATATTTTACCATCAAGGTATATAATATGATATAACATATATACCTTATTTATATTTATTTCATAAAAAAGATCATGATCTGGTTGTAATTCAATCCATTTCAACTTCAACATAATATCTTACCCCATGAAATGAATATTCAAGATGAATGTTTCATCCCTTAATCACGAATTTTTTTAAACAGATCATAATATCCATAAAAGAATAACCAGTCATTCAATGTGTCTCTAGATATTTACCTAATAAAAAATTGTTAGAAAAAGTAACCCAAAATGGATAAATATTTATATGATGAAAAAATAAACTGATATATAAAACCTAACAATAACACCCAACATTAAACATAAATGATTCTGTAAATTGTTAACATTAATAATCCTCCAAATTTGTTAGACCAAATTTAAAAAACCCAAAAAAATGAATTAATTAATCACATATATTTTTAAAGATTAAATTTATCATTTATCCCTAAACAACATAAAGTATCTCAAAATGTCACATACCAAACACAAGAATACTATTATTAAGTATTCTCTTAAAATATGATAATCATTAAAAAAATAACCTGAATCCCATACAACTATAATAAAATCATATATGTTTCTATAAATCAAATAAATCATCACTAATCAATTTTTTATCTTAATCATATGATATTCCCAATATAGCGTAATTATTCAAAACTGACATTAATCAATCAGTCACCAAATAACTTTTTAATCCCATGTTTATTTATAAGATAAAAATATGTTTCCAAAATTTAATAAATCTCTTACAAATTTACCATAATTACCTTAATAGAAATAATCTAATTAATACAAAAGATTTCAATAACATTAAACTAATATCATAAAAATGTAAAATCTTTATTCCTCAAATAACCATTTTTCTAAAATACATACTAAAACAAATGGCTATATTTGCATAAATATATCCCAAAACATCATTCATTATCATAAAGTACCATCACATAAAACCTAAAAAGGGGTATCTATTCCATTAAATATATGATCAATAATATAATTATCAACCATTGAAAATTTAGGTTTCTACAATATTATTATACCATATTATTTTTTACCAAATGTTATATCTTTTCATTCATCATATTGGCACATAATGAAAATGTGAATTAACCCAATCATATTTCTTGTGAATTTCTAGCCTTGTGTACAGTCCTAATCCTACTAACCAAGTAATGATGATCATTGAGTTAATAATAAATCCAAGCCTTTAAATTTTATTACCCCAGGTACATTTTTTTCTATAATCACACCATCATTCCAATATATAGATAGAGATATATTTTCTAGGGAAAACACTCTCCTTTAATTAGCCTAACAAGGGATTTTCTATTGTAATTTACATCATTCTAAGTGTTTTTAGTAATGTTTTCCAATCCTAATCTCCAAATGTAATGAAAACCTTCTCTGAAACCATGTAATATAAACTAAAAAACATATATAAATAATACTTATTTTTTATGAATATTCAATATATCCACCAATTAAAAATATACGAGAACCAAAAATGATTAGTTTACATTGAGTCTAGATACATTTGTATCATATTTAAGTAAAATATTAATCATTTAAAACATATTTCTTTAAATAAGTCACCCTTATAGACTCAAAATACTTAACACTCATCTTTAAAACCTAGGAAACAAATTTAAAACATAAGAAATGGTGATATAAAATGCTTGGTAAGGGAGAACATAAGTGATATCAATCAATCATCAAAAGTAATAATAAGTGTATTACCGAATGTTAATAACATTAGAAATTCGTGCCCAATCAATAAAATATACTTAAAAATGATTCATAAAAAAATACTTTGTCAAAACAAAATTCAAAATTCAAAAGAGTGTGGAATCATTAATAATGAAAACATGAACCATGAGAGCATATCATAAAAATAATAACATGGAAAATTCATAAGATTATAACATTGTAAAAATGTATAAATTGCCACATGTTCACTCATTAAATTAAGGACATGAAATCATGTCCTCTCATAAACATATTTACATGAAATGAGTTCCATAGATTAACTCATGTACATGAAACTAGGACCATTTATTAACATATAGATATTAAACTAGTTCCAAACATAATACTATGAACATGAAATTAGGTTCTGGAATAAAAAAAAATAATCTTATGGATTTTCCTTATTTACCCAAGGCATTAGAGGGATATATAATTCTAATTCCAACCATAACATAATTATGACTATACAAATGTGTGCCCAAGATCATAAAAAAATCTTAATATCATATCATAACCCTTGTAAAGGAAACAAGTTTCATCAACATTTCATCATTTCATTATAGGATTACCAATGGAGAAGAAAACCATTTCAAAGAATAATCCTTAAATTATCATCATCAAAAGTTGTCTATAGAAATAAGGTTCATGGTATTATAGGATTATATACCTAGTGAATCATAAATACCCTTAAGGGATGTTGATATAGATGAAAAATACCTTCAAAATATAATTTTAAAATTTCTTTGAAAACATGATAAAATATTATTTTACCTTGATATAATTTTAATTTAAAATTACTATAATAACGAGAATATCCATTTATTTTAAATTAATACTGGTTGATTTTAAATTATGATTAAAATTAAATAATGTTCATGATGTAAGGAATATCTATTCTTGCTGTATACTTTAATAGGGAACATTATTTTCACCAATTTGTAAAAAGTAAAAAATGACTTATTTAGAAAATGATTGATTAAAACGATTTCCTTAAAAAAATTAAAATGAAGTAAAATGTAATTAAAATTTCTTATTTAATGTTTTTTACATGTTGATCCAATAATTTATGTAATCTCTCATTTATTTTGATGCTCACAAACACCATCCTTTGTTTTTATAATGAAGTTTATTTAAGTGTATTTTAGGATAATATTTATTGGAATAAATATTTTATTTTGAAATTCCTTTAGTTTTAAATTTGGATTAATTTTGATTTTATTAAATATTATGTAAATTTAAATGTAGTATTGAATCACTATTTACAACCACACAATTGAAGTGAACATTAGGATATGAAAACCTACTTTTGTAAAGATCACTACTTTTGGAACCCTATGTTTGAAGTAAATGTTATGCTTAGAAACCATAATTTTGTTCGCTACCCTAAGAATTTGTACATAACACATAGTTAATCAACCCAAATTTCTGAGTCAAATGTACATTGTGATCCATATTTTTTTAATATTAGCATAACATAGTGTTACCCTATATTTTACACAGTCATCTTTGAGATTTGAATTATAGATTACTTCAGTGTTATCTTCAATGGTTTCATTGATGATATTTTATCATTAAAATATATTTAAATAATTATTTAAAGGAACATTTTAAATAGATTAAATAATACCAATTTCTAATATAATATTCATTTTTCCAAGTGCCTTTAAATTCAATTTATATTGATTTTTCTGGTGTATTTTCAAAAACTTTTTGACCAGATATAAATCCAGATTATTTTTAAAGACCAAGAGTTTCTTATTCCAAAAAATATATATTACTCTCTATGACACCATATCTAGTTCTCATAACATCTAAAAATTTTATACATACATGTTTTGATCCATCACTATTCGATCATCATGCTATTTCTGCTATATTATTTTTCAATATTTTATTGTTGCTCAACAAAGTGATTGTCAGAGTTTCACTCTAGAGACTTACAATATTATCATCTAATAATTTTTTTATATACTTATGTTTTATGTAAAAGGAATCTTGTTCAACATAGATGATTATTTTAGATGATCATTGCATTCTATTGATGGTCATTTCATCTTTTAGTTGTTGCTACAACTATGAATTGATCCAAAATTAATCCTCTAAATAATTTTTTTTCTAAGGTGTTAGATGATTGTAATTAGTCATTTTTGTAGTGTTAGATTCTCATACATAGCTATATATATATATATATCATATTTCCCTATAAACAAGCCATAAGGCCTTGTAAAATCATTTTAAGGTTTCAACTTCCAGTACTTGGTTGTGGAGGTCCCCAGTAGAAATACCTAGTAGTGAAAATCACAAAGATCATGGAGGGAGTGTTGGTGGAGTGGAAATGTGGATTTCTATTCCTTGAACCACCATAAATCACAATATCCAGACATTTCTTTATTTAAATTCCATTGACCAGTAATATTTAATAGGTAAGGGAAGAATTATTTTATTTCAATAGGTATGTTTCAAATTTTTCATGTTTTTTTATAAAGACACAATTCACCCACCTCTTGTTCTTTCATCATTTCTGTTTTGTCTATGTAATTAGTGTCAAAGTCAAAGATTCATTGGATACATCTTTTTTTTTTGAAATCATTTAATATTATACTATTTATAACTAATGCTAAATTTTTTATCAATGGGTAATATCTACTATTAATATTTATTTTTTTCTGTAACATTTCTGATTTAAAGATATATAAAAATAAAAATTATCAATAGATAATCTTTGAGAAGGTATGTAGCGGATCCATGCTCCTTACTTTAATAGCGATAATTATGGATCTTGGAAAGAATTAATGATTATTTATTTTATTAATCATAGAATTAGGGTTTATTTTAATGTATTTAATAATCATGAAATTCATAAAGAAGATACATAGAAGCATAAATTTGAGATCTATAAATGCTATTGATTTTTGATTAGGAACTGATGAGTTCAATCGAGTTTCTTAGCATGATATTGTATATGAAATGTGGATTTTTTTTTGTTTCTATTAAATGAATTGAAAATATAAAACTATTAATCTATAACATTAAATAGTTACAATTTGATACATTCTGGATGTGTGAGAGTAAAAGTATCACTTAGATGATAGGGTGATTAACTGAAATGGTCAATGGTGTTTCTACTTTGGGAGAACCGATTTTAAATCTAGATAGGTCTTTAAAAGTTATTTGGGTTTTACCATAAAAATGGAATGAAATATTTTTAGTTTTTAAAAAATAAAATCCTATAAAAAATCCTTCAATGGTGGAATTTATTGGCACCTTAATGATGTATAAATCTAATATGAAATAAAAGGATGAAAATCATATTTCTATCAATGATGTTTCACTAAAAGGATGAAAGGATGGATCTTTCAACTGAATCAGTATTTCTTTATATTATGAGATATAAAATCTTGTGATAAGATTTAGTAAGCTATAAAATAAGATAAATGATATGTTAAATAAGAATAAATAAAAATAATTCAGATGCTATAAATATAAGAATAAAAGTAATATGACACATGACTTTCCTTTTATTAAATCTAAAAGAAAATTTAATTATAAAATAAAAGGAATAAAAGTCATGAAGGTTACATAGATTTCCTCTTAATATTAATGTGATGAATATACTACCAACTCTAAATATTATGCTGAAAACCAAAAGTTAAATCTATGCCATATAACTCATATTTATGAGTTAAAAACTTCTCACTCTAAAAAGTTTAATACTTAAAGTAAAATTTATAAATATATTAATAAATATTTTTTAGTTCTACAATATAAATTTGAATCATTAAATAAATATCATTGAAAACATAAAAAATATTATGGTGAAAAATAAAATTAGACAAATCAAATTTCAGATTTGAGATATAATCCTTCCAAATATTGTTGTTCTTTACATGAAAATAAGATTCCAGATTTATTGGTAGACGTTGATTCTTTAAAACAAGATTATAGTGGGATTATTAAAGAAAAAAATTATTTAAATCATATTCATGGTCAAATTAAAATAAATAAAGGAATGAATGGTATTAGTGGTAATGTTGAAAAGCCTAAATTATATAGGAATTATTTTATTTTGGGATCGAAAAGTAAAATCATAACTATTGTTAATTGATTTAATTATAGAATTAATGGACATTATATAATAATTTTTATATTATAAATCCTATTTTTTTTATTTTAATAATTTTCATTATTCAAAAGCCTTATAATATTCTAAGTATTAAATATCTGCTCGATGTAAAACAATTTGGTTACCCGAGTCTTTAATTGAAAAAACTAATGGACCAAAAAGAATATCAGTACCAAAAGGCACTAGTGTTTGATATATTTACAATGTGTGACACTAAAATCCATTATAATAGTAATAATTGAATGGTTAATTAATATTTATGATTTTTGGTTAAGGAAAATCATAATTATTTATAAATATTTATTTACTCAGACATAGTTTTTAATCTAAAATAAATGACCCTGATATATGGAATTTTTGAAATCAAGGAAGTATTTTATTTCAATTTTAATTAAAATACACTAACTCTTTTTATTTAGGGGTTATAATCATTTAAAAATTTTATCCTTAACCCATATAAAATTTTTCATTCCAATGCTAGAACTATTAAAAAAATTTAATTTAGTTTTTATTGTGATGAAATAATTTCTTTAATTATTTTATTAACATCATACATACTCAATATTATTTTATGATTGAAATATTTTATACTGTTAAATATCTTTTGTATGAATTAATTTTAATTTCATGTTCCAAATTAAAAATATATCTTGGTCATATATGTCATGTAATTTTTTTTAAATTAATTGAAAATCTTTTATTCTGATTTCTATTCATAGTCTTAGGGGGAGATATTTCAAAATATTATAATCTCCTTAAATTTTTTTATGCTTATTTTAATTCTTTAAAATGTTCTTATTATTCAGTGAATAATATTTTACATATTTTCATAACCATTAATTTTTATCTGTTAAAGGAAACATTAATTAAGTGGCGTTTATAATACTTTTAGTATTGAAAACACATATAGTGGTGTTAGGCCTATTCAATATAAAATACGTTTTTCTTTATTTTCTCATGACTGGTATTTATATTCTATCAAATGATTCTATTTGGTTACATGTTTTTAATTTTTTTGTTAACTCGACTATTTAAATTCAATATATTTTTACTTATGTAATCTTTATAACAATAATCTGTGTTTTTTAGTTGTAAAATCTGAAATGATTGCACTGCAAATTTGGCTCGAGAAACTAAAAAATTTCAGGAGAACTATCATAGTAATACCCTTCATTCTTATTCCATCAAACCCTAATACTTACTATTTCTCAAATCATGTCAAACCATTCTTCTTCCATCCCTATAATTTCAAACTCAAAGGCCTCGGAAGAATCCCAACCGAGTGGAACAAAATAAATAAAACTCTCTAGTTTCAAAAAATATATGCCTCAAATGAGAAGAATTAAAGGTTTTGAATTTTTTGATTAACAGTTCATTAGAGTGTGAATATAAAGACGAGATTAAAGAAATATTTAAACAAGTTATTTCCTTGCATGGTGCTTTTACTGACCTATTTAGAGAGTAGTCAATATCATTTGTTGAAGAGTCCTTAGTGAAGTATTCTTGAAAAGGTATATAAATTCTTATTTGTTAATAAAAATAAGTTCATTTGCATGAAATAGATAAAAGTGGAATAAAATTTTCAATGTCTTAGAAAAATCTGTATTATTATGATGAAATATTTTGTAGAGGTTAATTTCCTTTCATTACTATGCTATATTTCATTGAAGTTTAATACATTAAAAGGTGAAGTAGTGAGGCTTTATGATGAAATTCAATGTTCTAGAAAATATTTTGATGATCTAAAAGACTATTTTTTATGAAAAAACTGAATTCCTTCTATAGAAGTATAAAAGTTTACAATAATTTTCAATAAAAAAAATATTTTTACACGTTTAAAAAATAAATAGTTGATCAAGTGTCACATATCAGATGAGAAGTTGTATCTAAATAAAATCTTGATAATCTAAAAGAGTTCTTAGTTAGCAAATTTTCTTCATCTTTATGAGGAAAAAATATGTAGACATTCAAATGATAATAGATCTACTATCACTTGTTTTATATGAAATGAGTAAAAGAGTTTAAAATTTAGTGTGTGAAGATTTACCTCTCAATATTTATAAAAGTGATGATACCTTTTCTTATCATGTACTTTAGTCTATCAAAAACACTTGAGTTTAAATTAATATTGTAATATTATATGTTTAATACAACATTATATGTTCTATTATATTTATTTTCTATTTAAAAAATTCTCATTATAACATGTTTAAACTTATTAATTTTTTGAAATTCTTTTTCGTTAGCTAAACATAAATATAACTTAGAGTTTTATATTATATTAAATACGTATTAATCTATTCCATAATTTTATTTGATATCACAAAAGGGGGAGAAATATGGTGGATATAAAAAACCACTGTGTTTCTCATTGGGGGAGAAATACATGAGAAATAAACTTTTTATAGCATAAATATGGATAAATATGTCTGCATATTTGATATTAATATCCTATTTATAAAATTTTCTGTAAGTTTTGTTATAAATATTTTCTGAAAATAAAAAAGAGGGAGTTTTTGGGAAAGCGTTGATACAAAAATTTCAAAAATTTCTCATTGATTTTGATTCTTATAAACAAACTAATTTTTGTTACTAGTGAAGTTACATTAAATTTATTTTATGATAGTATTTCTTGGAATAATTACTTTTTTCTAGAATCAATTTAGTTTTAAAATTAAATAAATATTTTCTTAAGTATTCTTTTAATTTAATAGTATTCTTGAATCACCATTCTTAACCCTATGTTTTATGTTAATGTTAGGACTGGGTTCCCTACTTTTGTTGAGATCACTCTTTTTGTAACAATATGTATGAAGTAAATGTAAGAATTGGTAACTATACTTTTTTTAACTACCCTGTATTTTTGATTCAATGTATGGTTTGTAAAACCAACATATAGAATAATCCATATGTTGTAAATTGAATTTTGATGACTATATCTATGCAATGAAACCATATTCTTGACCAAGTCATCTACGAGACTTGAATTATGGAATACATCAATGTTTCATGTAAAATTTTCATTGAATTTATTTCATCATTTAATTTTTTAAAGGTTAATTAAAATTTTCCTATTCAACAGATCAAATCATTCCTATTTCTATTTGAAGTTAAATTTTTCCTTAGGTTTTTAAATTCAAATGATTTCAATTTATATGTTAATTTATTTATATTTTTGACATGAAGTAAATAAATATTTTTGTTAAATATTGAGTATTTTTATTATCATGTATATATAAAACACCGTGTGTTGTTAGATTTAGTTCTCAAAATATTTAAACATTGGATATATATATCTATTGATCATGTACTGTTTGATCACCATGCTTCTAGAATTGCATCCTTTTTCAATATTTTACCATATCTCATCAAAGGGACTATCAAAGGTACACTTTGGATTCATACAAGATTATTACCTACTAATAATTTTTATCTACTTACATTTAATGGAAAAGGAATCATACTCAACATTGAATATTTTTTTATAATAGTGTTTAATTTATGATCATTTCATAATTCTGTTTCTGCTACAACTATGAACTGATCTTGTATTAAAACTCTACAATAAATATTTTTTATTGAAGTTTTGGATTCTTGTACTCAATCATTAGGGGAGTTTTAGCTTATCATACTATTATATGTTTACCTTGGTTCACTATGAGAGAAAAAAATCCTTTTTGTATATATCAAATACCTACAATTAGTTGTTAAGGTCCCCAATGAAGGGTATGCTAGTTTAAAACACCAATCTCATGGAGTGAAAATTATTGGAGTTGACTAGGGGATTTTGTGCCATGAAGCACTATCCATCACCATGTCTAGTTATTTAATATATTTATTTTCCTATGATCACTCATATTTAATAGATGAGGGATGGATCAATTTATTTCAAGAGGGTTGTTTTGAAATTTTCACGTTTTTTAAAAGGAATATTTCACAACATGTATTGTGTTTTCACAATTTTCTCCTTATCAGGTACTGAATAATTTAAAAGTGCCTAATAATTATCTGATGGAACCCCATTCTCCTGGTCTCTCTTGCTCTCAGATCTCCCACTAGGGTTTACATGACCCTCTCTTCATGATGGATATTCTTCTATCCTTATTGTTATTACGCCTTCATCCTTTATAATTTCTTCTTATTTTTCATATGCTGGTGCTTTCCTATGGTGTGTTATGGATACCTCATCCACCTTAATCCTTATCTGACCTCAATATTCTATTACATTCCTAGACAACAATGGATTAGAGTTTTCATAGAGGTTTTGGGTTTTGGTTCAGCAAACGATGGGTTTTCAGGCACTTCCAGAGTCAGTTTCATTTTGTTGGGATAGATTCTGGTCTTCTGCCTCTTTGATGTTGTTGGTCTACAGAACCCTCTGGCTCTCCAAACCCTGACCAGACTTTGGGTTCCTCAAGGCCTATCCCTATATAATCTGGAGAGGGGGTTAATTTTATGTTTTTTTATGTGCATTTCAGTGGCCTTTGGTGCTCCAGGTGCTGGATGAGTTGATGTTCTGTAGTGAAGATGGTTCCCGGTTTTTCAAATCTACTTGGTGATTCTTCCTCAAAGATTTTAGTGATGTTTGGGGTGTTATTTTGAGAATGATTGATCTATTTAATGTTTGCTCAGTGGAAAAGTTATTTTGGTATCTAATTTTGGTGTTATTCCTTTCTATTGCAGTGTTTGAAGTCTGCATGGATGGTGATGATGAGTGTGAAAATGATGGTGTGGATGTTGAGTATGATAGTGGAACCATCGGTCTCTGATCTTCGGTGGTCTCCAGTTTCTGGGTTGGTAGTTGGATGATGATGACGATGTGTTTATGGATGGAGATGAAAAAGAATTACTTGTGATGATTATAACTGGATAGAAATAGTGGTACACATGATTATGACATAGATCATCATGTTTTGTGGATGCCTTTTTAATTTTGAAATGTTGTCATCAGGTATTGTGGAGGTTTTTAATTTGGAAATGTGTAATGGGTTTCTTTTCTTTCAGATTCATGCTCAAACTTATATCAGCTTTTGTAAATGTAATAAAAATTAATTTTTAGTCAGTCATAATTGTCTCCTTGAACCAACATTTATAACACTTAAATCAAAGGAAAAAAAATTCATAATTTTTTTGAAATAATGGAAATAAATGAAATAGATAATTGACTAAAGATAAAATAAGGTCATCTTTTATTTAAAAATATTTTCTCGATCATTTTAAGTAACAAATAAGAAAAAATGTATCTATTACATAAAACATATATAAATAACCATAAGAGATGAAAATATATTCTGTTTAAATTATAACATGAATATAATTTTAAACAATTTAAATTTAATATTAATAATCCCAAAAATAAATGATATTTTATCATAATTAATTTACCACTTTAGAAACATAAAAATCATAAACCCTTGGAAGAAATTAATTGTATTATAAATTTAAATAACATTATTTGTGAATTATTCAATATATAACATGTCAATTGGGTATTATATACTCCTCATTAATGAAGATATGTTTATAAAATTTCATATGACCTAAAGAAGATAATTCGAGATGATAAATCCTTGCCACTTTGGAAAAATCTGAATCAAAATCACATGGATGAAATAATATCAATTTTATATTTAAATAATCTAGATTAATATTTTTCTTAGATATAACATGTCATTGTGTAGTATATATTTCTCATAGACCTAAATAGGCGCATAACATCAAACATGTCTCAATAAAACAATATTGAGACAAAGAAATGTTTCCTTGTGTCTAATCATTCTTTGTACGAAATCAAGAATCATGTTTATTAAAAATTATTTTTTATTAATATATTATAGAACTATATTAATAAATATAATTAAATATATTATTTACTTATAAGATCTTATCACCCATTTATTAATAATTTTTTATTAAAATCACAGTTCTAATTGATAATTATTTCATTTTTCATTCAGGATTCAGTTCAGCGGTTACTATCCTCATACATTGATCATTTTTTAAACATATACACAATATTAATAGTCATATATTTATTATATTAATTCATTATATACAATTTTATATTCTTACATATAAATTTGTGACAAAAAATTATCTACATCACTTTGTGGAGACAATAGTTTTTACATATGCATGAGTGATGCTTCTACTTTTGGATGGGTAGAACAAAATAAAGGTAAATAATAATTCACCTCTCCATAGTCACAATTATATCATAAATATTTTATATATTCATTAAATATACCATTATTACAATCCATTTAATGTGGCAATGAAAAATGAATCACATCATTTTGTGGAGGTGGTAGTCCACATATACACACGAGCGATGCAACCGTTATCCAATGGATGGGAAGGTAAGAAGGAAGATTATAAATTATAATTAAATAATAAAAATTATTTCAAAAATATTATATATAAACAAAAATTCATCATAATAATAATCCATGAAAAATGGTGATGGAAAATGGATCATATCACTTCACAGCGGCGGTAGTTTTCACGTACGCACAAGCAATATTTTCATTATCCACATGATAGAAAAGAGATTTATAAAGGTTTTGAAAATTAACATAATTAAATAATAGTATACATGATATAATGATGATATTATATCAGAATGGATAGTATAGAATTATATGAGTTAAAAAATAAGTAAAATGAAAGTTATCGGTTAAGATGATTACCTCCTCTTTAAGAAACTACATTTTGATACAGTTGAAGGATTATAGGGATGGTCTTTCAAGGAGACTAGAACATCCGAAACATGGATTTAGATATTGTTAAGGTATTTTTAAGGGATTTTTTTAGATATATGGACCATGGTGGAGTGAATAATAGAGGACATGTGGCGTCTTTTTATAGTGAAGAAATGGACACACTTGGAATTACTTAAAATATTTAAATATAATAACTTATTTGTATTGAAAAAGTGTCCCCAAGTGGCCAAAATATAAATTCAGATATAGGTAATGGTTTATTTCCCTTTAACCCATTATATATTTTTAGGTTTATGTGTCATTTTAATCCTTATAATTTTGTTTAGCCCCTTCATTAAACAAATTTAACTTTAATTATGGTAACAAATTTTTCAATACCGTAGGGTTATAAATTTACTCCTAAGGTAAAAATTTGAAATAAATTACCAATTTATGAAATTTTATACCATATCCCTCCCCTTTTAATCATTTATTATTTCTCTCTTTTTTTAGATCATTTAATACTATGTTATTTAACAAAAAATACAATCATAATAATTTGAAGAACCATTCCCATATTTTGACTTTAAAGACATCAAGAAAAGAGCACAATTTAAATATAAACTATTCACCATCAATCATACACCATTATTAACCATTAAATTTATATAAAACAATAATTTATCAAAAAATATATTTCTTTTGATGTCTTTAAAATAATTTACATTTATTTTTATCTACCTGTACAAGCACTATGTCAGCATTGTGTATGAATTTAAGGTAATTACACCATCAACAAATAATAAAAACAACCTATTGTAACAAAAAATATCAATATTCAAAATAACTTTTATATTCATTACAAAAATACCCTTATCAATATAAAATCATATAAATATTAAAATATAGAGAGTGAAATTTTGGTATTTTCTATTACATAAAATAATATAATGTTCTTTATAAAAGATAAATGGAATCATAATGCTACATTTTAAAATATATAAGTGGGTGGTGTAATTGAACTATTAAAATTAAATATAATAAACTGTATGGGTGATTTTTAAGCCTTATTCTATAGTTTTAACTTTTTTAATCCTATTCTACCCATTACTGAGGTGATAAATATTACCATAGTTACCATTAATAACGATTAAATATAAAATGAAGTTATTTACAAAATTTAAACCACCTATTTAAAATATTTACTCCATTTTTCATGATTTATTTTATTAAAGTAGATGAAATTGATTTTTATATAGACGTGTACAATGTAATGAAAATTAGTATTTAGAATATTATATTTTTAATCATATAAAATAAATAAAAAAACATCAAAATTAAGTGTAATAATGATTCATATATAATGAATTAGATTATTTATAATTTAATAAGTGTTATTTTACTTAAAAATAAAATCCAAAACATAAATGGACTATTAAATTATAATATTTAAGGAAAATAAATAATTTTTTAATTAGTATGTTTCATTATTCCCTAAATATTTTTTATAAAAATACAAAAAATTTAATCTAAGATAATATTAGCATGTTTATTTCAAAAATGATAATATTTACCCTAAGTAAAAAATATTCAAATGGTAGAAATTACTTATCATAGACACAAAAAAAGTCAATAGAAACCATGGATGAAGAAAATATAATTTTGGAAGCATAAAATGACTTAAAAAAGAGTGCTTATTTGTTATTAATTAATCAATACATATAAAATGAGTAAAAAATTTATATATAAATTTATATTTTGGTTAATCCTATTCATACCCATAAATTAAATGGTTAGGTTATTATATATCATGTTTACTTTTAATCTTGGTATTGTATGTTATGAAATTTATCTAAAGGGAAATATATTCTAATATCTTTGGTTTTTATTATAATATCCCCTTTACTATGTTGGTTTGAGAAGAGAGAAATTGCTCCACTTTTGACCATTCCAAAAAAGTATGTTTTTAATTTTAGAAAATTTCTAATAAAACCACATAAATAATACTACATGAAAATTTATTGTTGATAATAATTCAATAATGTAATGGCTAAACACTACTCAATATGTCAACCTAAGGGGGACACCATGATTCCCATGAGTTTATATAGTGTTATTTTTCCAAAAAAAACTTGATGACTAAAAATAATGAACATTATTTTTTGAAGGATAATACCTCTAAGGGAAAGATCATTATATTTATAAACTTTACATCCCAATTAATGACCATTTTTATAAGTAAATCTATGAGAACTTAATTTTAATCCATGTTCACATTTTATAGAAAATTTCATTATTCTTTAGGTGGTACACGTTCATGAAAATTTTATTTTTCATAATTTCTATAAAAAAATATTCATGTATTACATTGTATAATTTATGAATATAATTTAATAAACATAGGCACTAATTCGTATAATTGAATCAAAATAGATGTATAACTTTGAATTGAAGAAAAATGATTCTTATGGAAATGTTGGTACATTACATTATTCATAAAAGTAATGATATTCATCTATAAAAAAAGAAAATAGAGGGAGAAGATACTAGGAATATATCAATGATTTATAATACCATGTACTCTTATAAAAGGTATCCTATCTCCATGGGTCTTATATGAGGTAAATCATGAACTTATAAAAAAAAACTTTTCAAGTTGGTACTCTAATGCTAGTATCCACTTAATAAAGAAACAAATATATTCAAATATTTAGATCATGTTATCCATGGAAAGATAATTTCCCACTAATTAGCCTCATAATATGTCTCATAGAGCATTTTTTCAATTAATCACATAGAATAGAAATTATAGATGGGTGTTTATATCACATATAACACTTAGTCATAAAATCATAGAGTATTTCTAAATATGTGATTTTACCATTAATGAAGAATAGTCCATTCACAAAATATAAATAGTTTATTAGATAAATTAATTTTTATACAAGATATATCACATATGATCATTTTACATATTTAAAAACTATTACCATCTAAGTCACCCTGGGGGGGGGGGTAATCATGTTTTTTCCAAAAATAAGCTTTTTATCTTAGAAATTTATTATTATTTAGGATATTGTTACCATTTTGATTGGAATAGTACTTGACCACCCACATAATTACTCATTCACATTGCTCTATTGAATGACATAAATTTATGGTAGAAAATAAAGGATGTTGAACATAGTTATTTTTCTTGGATCACCACAATGGAATAATCCGAGATGTTTACTCTAGGTGTCATTTCAGTGAACCAAAATCCATTACGTTAATAGTATGGTGAATATATATTTATTCATGGTAAGAAAACCCTACAAAAAACTTCCTTTATATGATTTCAGTTTGGTCACTGCTCACCCATAGAGCACTACCTTTTCTTGATTTTTGGAAGTCACATTGATGATCCCATGGGAACTCACTATTCATATCCTTCACACAATTCTTTAGAGAAGTACTAAAATAGTTTATTGAAATATAGGTCTCCTAATGATCAGTTTTTTAAGAATGACTATATGAATCTTAAAAAATATAATGACGGTCTATTGAATTCCCTGATTATTACTCTCTATATTCTTTATACTATATGATATTTTCATCTCCCAATTAAGAATCACAATATTATTTATAGAAAACTTTGTAGCATAAATTATTTTATATGATGATAATTTATTAGTAGAATTATATAATATCACCACTTTTTTATGGACATGACGTAGTAGGGGAACACTATCCTTTGAGCCTTTGATCTCAAAAATAACTAGATATGTTAATGTTAATCTTTTATAGCTCACTTCATTCCTCTTATCTTTGATCTATATATAATTGTTTATTAAAACCACTCTCTATTCATTATAATAATATATATTGATGGAGTGATCTTATAAAAAATATATTATATTATATTCATATCTCCTCTCTCGTTCTTCCTCTTCTTTTAGGTCATAAAAAATAATTGTACAAGGCCTACTTCTACATAAAAAAATAATCATCAATTCCATTTTCCCTATATTTTCCTCATAAAAAATGTATCTTTCAATAATTTATCTTATAGAAAACTAGAAATTAAATACACACTAAACTAAATATTTCTTATGAATCATAGATATTTCCAATAATATTAGAGTCTATTACATACTATTATTATCCTTCTCATCTTTTAATTCACAAAATAATTATTTGTGATATTTTTTATCATTTAATTATTTATACTCCATAAAAAATCAATGTGAAATTATTCTTTTCCATTATTAATTAAATCTCATGAAATAATCATCCCAAATTCCCAAATTCTATTTTTTACAAATGAAACCCAAGAATCTTGTAATAAACTTCCATGTGAACTCCCTTAGAAATATTAATCTGTAACTCCCAAAAAAACCCACAAGCTTCCTTTAATCAATTTTGAAAGAGATATAAATCCTAAATTTTTATTGATAATATATGTTTCAAGTAATGTTACTTGATGAAATAATTTTTTCATTAAATTTTTTTGTTTTATATTACAACTTGTTTCCTAATTTGGAATATCCTATTCTTATCTCAGAAGAAAAGTGTAAGATATTACACTTCACAAGAAAGAATATTATGTATCACATTAAGTGATTTTATTTATAAATGGAAATTATTTCACTTTTCTTAATTTCAAATATAAAAAAATATATTATGAAATAAAAAAAATTGTTACTTATCACCCTATTACATTAGGACTTTGATAAACATTTAAATCTTTATAATATTATGTATCTCATTTCATATTCAAGATAATTTACATTTCAACAACACTAAAAAAATAAATTAAAATCACTTCCAAATTAATTATGAATCTTATATATAAAATATCGATAGTATTCTATTTCAATTATTCAACAAATATTGATAAATAGTTACACAACATAGATATTCTATACAGTTCCATGATGACACATCACTCCACCAATATTATGTTTTCTAGAAAACATACCCAACTTCTATGAACATATATTCATATAGGTCAAGTTTTCCCTTCTCCAAATTTCTACACTCTTACAATATATTTCAAAACTCTCAATATATATTTTTTATACATGGGTAACCTCTAGGGAAAATTAAAAATTGTGAAATAAAAATATCTTAAATATCTAGTTTTATTCTATTTTTAGAAAATAGAACCAAGCACCCAATAACCTCAAATAAGAATTTACTGTAAATTTATTTAATAACATTAAAACCATTAAGTTTTCTATAAACATAATGTAACATTCTTAAAAACATTCCAAAAATTGAATAATGACTTCTATAAAAATATTAAACCATCAATTCTAAATATCTCAATCTAAAGTATTCTCACATCACCCACACCATGTAGAAATACATTATTCAGCTAAACCAACATAAAATTTCATCATCCTCTATCATCCAATATGTATTCTACAATAAATTAATTATTTATAGCTATTGAATATGGTTTCACTGTATAGGGTAACCACATTTTTTTTAATTCCTTCAACCAACACATCATGCATTCTGGATCCCTTTTTGATTTATATGTCAAAAAATCGAACATAATTTCTTATTTTCAAAAATAAATATTTCAACATCCTTGTCATAACATTCCATTTATTTAAATGTTATTGAAATTATTCCATTAGATATAAATTTACAGCACATAAACTCTTTTAAAAAATAGTTTTGGGATTTTTAGAATCCATTTCTTCCCATATTATCCTTTTAAAATTAAATTCAAAGTGTCTTTTATCATTATATTTTATATAATAAACTCTCTTGTAAAACAATTTAAATATAAAAGGCTATCCACTTTTCATTACTTAACCTATATCAATACATGTTTTTCTATAGAAATACACTATAGTACCCAATAAAACTTTTTTGGTGCCTCTAGATTCTACTCTACTTATGAAAACCAAACAGTGTGTTTTTTCCTCCCCTTTTATGCACTTATTTTTCTAGATCATTTGATATAAGGTTATTACACTTAAAATTAAACTCAACATCTCTCTATAAATAGATTGAACTATTAAAAATTTATCTCATATTACCAATATTATAAAACCATATTATTTATTTTATTACCCTTGTTAATGTCACATGTAACTACTACCCATTGATATATATTTATCATAACATAGTTTAGATAAAAACATTAATATTAATCCTCTAAAATCCATTTTTATAAGGAAAATAGTATACCTTTTTAAATAAAAATTATTCTAGATTTTACACCCTGAAGATAGCAATCCATTTATTTATTAAAACTATATTATCTCGATGAATTTTATTGACTGGATTTACCACATACTACTGAGTAATTGCAAAATTATTAGTATACTGAGTTAAAAAATGATGTATGGAAATAAATGTTATAACTAATGTCCTAATTGTTATCTACATCACTCACCTCCTTCCATTATTTTGAGTAGATTTATATTTTATCTCCTTCGACACACCATGTGATATTAACCACACACACACAGAAACCATTAATGAAAAAGCAATAAAAACAAGAAAAGCATAGTCAAACCATATATTAAACAAACTGATACCACTTTTTTATAAAAAATTAACTATATAAATTTATATCCATTATCCATTAATTTAAATAAGGATTAATATTTTTTATAAGTCTATCCAACCTTATAGGTTTCATCACACACTCTCCTAAAATTCCATCAATATTTTCCTCTAAGAACTAAGATATTCTTCAATATTTAAATTTTTTCTTTGAAAATTTGATTTCAAAATATTCACGGTACCTTTAAAAATAATCAAATAATACAAAAATGTTATTAACATAATAAATAAACATTATTTTTATGAATTCTTCCGTTCCTTCTTTTAGGCTCTCTTCTTCATCAGGTAGTGGTTAGATGCAATATTAAATGTGGCCTAATATCACTATTTATCTACAGTGTTGGTCAGAGAACTACTAGAAACATAATATGGGTGTTTTCACCAATATATATGAGTTCCAACTTCACATAATTCTAGATTCATTTTATAATCACCAAGTGATTGATTATCACCACTTATTGATATCAAACAGATCCTTAACACCATTTAATCTTTCTGGTACGGCCATATGATTATTAGGGATTGTAATCAAACTAATTATACCAGTTGGATGAAATATATCATGATTTTACTATATAATTTCCCTATATATTATATTATTTTTAATAAATTTTTTTATATACAACACCAAACTTAAAATGTTGTGATAACATTTATTAAGAAAAAATTATAAAAATTAAAAATAGAACTAACAAAATATGAAATATATTAATAAAAATAATGTAATTACATCACTTAGATGAATTATTCCTTATCCGACTAATTTTCAGAATCTTGAAAAAGAGGGGACATTACTACAGTTATCCCTAGACAATGCCAAAGATTGAGATAAAAAAGAATAGCTTATGAAAAAGTATATAATGTAGAATTTTAATCTAATGAAAATTTCGACAAGATAATATATTTATAACTCAACAACCATTTCTTCCATAATTTTTAATTGTTCCCTTAGATTTTATACACAGGTCTTGGTGGTATTTATAATTACATGTTAGCATAATATAAACATCTAATTATTAATATAACATATCATTATCTTCAATATCATATGTATTTATATATTTAAATATTTTTGGTTAAATTTATTTTAAATAATTAATTTAATAAAAATTATAAAAGGGCACATTAAAAAAATGTATTAAAAAAATTTATTCGTTGCTTAAGAACTGTTTTTTCCAAAATTTTCTCTCAATATTATGTGTTCTTATAATAATTTTATTATTCTATTTTAGAATTTAAAGATTATGAAATTAACTTTATTTAAATATACCTCATATAATAACTATATTATAGTTAATTCATGAGATTTTATTAAAATGGATTATTTTTTGGTGAATTGTATAAATTCTGTTTTTAAAAATAACATTAATTTTATAATATTATAATAATATAATCAAGTCATAAAAGTTGTTGATACTTTTTTTCTCAACCAAATATGTCCTTATTGATTAAATTAATTCATTTTAAGACAATATTTTTAATTTAGAAACCTAGGTTTGATGTTTTGGAATCTGTGTTTTACTTTATTCTAATAAAAATATTTTTTACTCAATTTATATTAATTATGTTTTCACAATATAAAATTTTCTTTTAAAATGTATTTGAATTTTAAAAAATATATTTATTAATCATCAAGAAAAAAATTTAATAGTAATAAATATTACACATAATTTGGGACAAAGGCCATTTTGAGCTAAAATATATACTATTTCTAAAAAATATTGTTTTGTGGGTTATGAATTTTTTATTTTAAAATTAATTAGTATTAATTTTATAATCTGAAAAATAATAAAATATATATAATATTTGGAATCATCATGTTAAAATTATTTAATGAAATCATTTTTTTTATAAAAATAAGTGACAATGCTAAAAGATAGCCCCCAAAGTAAAGGTTAAAATATGGTAAAAGTGTTAAATCAAGTGGTAAGGGCCTAAAATATAGTAAAACCATATTTATAAATGAGTGTATGAGTTATTTAAATATTTAAAATAATATTACATTTCCTTTTTTGTAAAATTCAAGTCCATGTTCATTGAAAATGACATTCCTTTTTAATAAATTAAAAACTATTTTAAAACATTTCACTCTACTCACTTATAAAAGGATCCCTCCACCACCACGTCATTGCAACACGAAAAATTATAATTACTATAAAAAATGAAATATTTATTTCTATAATAATCTAATCCCTCATTTAATAGCCTCTTGTATCAATAGATTCCCCTAATTGTTTTAAAACCAAGAAGGATTCTAGGAGGAGATATGATTTCTTCTTTGTCTGTAATATCTATTTTCCATTCATTTTCATATATTATCTTTATCCAACTCTTCTCAATTTGGATATATAACTTCAATGAAACCTTCATATTATCTTTTTTCTTCTATAATTATGACATTATGATGAAATGAATTTATATTCAAACTCGTCCATTGATTATAGTATATTCTAGTTTGGGTTATTTTAATTACCCACTTGAATGATGCTATAAATTTATACCGTGGATGACTATTGAAATATAATTAATAATAGGTAATAATATTAATTACCAAGTAATATTTTTATCTATTTATTAATGGATATATTATGATTTCATTCATTATTATTATACAACCTATAATTAATAAAAAATTTGTGAAACAATCATGTTTTGAAATACAACTTGGAGATCCGTACCCAAAACACCCATTGAGTGAAAAATAACATTAATAAAAAATTATTAACATTATAATAAATTAAACTTAATATTATAGAGAGTATGAACTTTTGAACATGGATTTATGAGAAAAACATTATACCAAAATAAACAATGAACAAACTACCAACATCATTGATAAATATTAAATAAAAATAAGTGACAACGATGTAATAAATTAATATAAAACATTAATATATAAGGTAATAAATAATAATATGTTTCTTAAATATATTATTAATGAGTATATTTTTCATATATTAGATATTATACTGCTTCCATACAAGAAGGAATCTACGGTATGGTTTTTGTCTACCCAATTTTGTTTTCATTAGGTTATAAACTTCTTTACATGATAATAATATTATATGTTATATTTTATTCTACCATTTTACTATTATATATATTATTTTTATTTTTATCAATAGAAATTATTTATTTTCTCCAAACCTTATTCTTTTATAGATTTCATTCTTTACAATGAGACGATGTGTTAAGAATAGTTCACATATTTTGGGATGGATGTTTTTACTCAGTTTCCATATTATTTCTTACTAATAATATTTTATAATTGAATTTTGGAAGGCAAAAATATATTATTTTATGTAAAACTCATATTTTTCTTTATCTATTTTCAAAAAGAAAATTTTTAATTGTTTCATCGATGAGATTCTATCATTAAAACTATAAAAAAAATAAAAATATATTCTTTTAAAACTGGCACATGTTTATCTTCCAATACACATTTTTTATGTGAAAAAATTGTTACTTTCATGGTTAAATTATTTATTATTATCTTAAAGTGATATTTTATATATTTTTTTATTTTAGATTCATAAAAATTAAATTGGATAGTTTTATGTAATTTTGAATTTTAAATCTAAGAAAAAGGTGATTTCTTAATACCCTTTTAAGGATTTGACATCCATTATTCTCTAAATATCCTAAAGTTATATATCTTATGGTCTAAACTTCAAGATCATACTATATGATTTTCATAATTTTATTATTTTGTGAGATTTATGTTTTGTATTAATTTATATAATATTGATTTAATTTTATGTAATACAGTTTGAAAACTATTTTCTTTCCATGGTATATTCATGAAATGATGATTGATTGATTATATTTGGAAGAAATATGTATGTTGTATCATTATTTATTGAGTAGGATCCTATATAGTCCCCAAATTCATTGGTTTATATATCATATCTCACAACATAATTAAGGTATATGTGTTGTGACATTCAATCCACTATAGGATGTTGGTAGTGAAGCTTGATCAACTATATTATGGGAGGCATGGACTCATTAATAATCCCCAAGATTATAATGGTCATGGTAGTTTACTATTAAAAATGATATGATTTACTATGATTATTATTTTTCAATAGTTATAGGTATTACCTTATTCATATTTTCTTTTTCATTGGTTAATGAATATTATAACACATTTCATAGCCATTACATCAGTGTTACACATCCATGATAATCTTTTTATGGTCATATATTCGAATTATATGATCTATAATGTCCATTAAAGCATTAGTTTAGTAACTTATGATCAAATTAATCTTTTAATCAAATATTTCTCCCATGTTCATTATTTATAAAATTTTTATATGTTAAACTGTCACGACCCCCTACGCACAAAGTGTACCCCTCTTGGGCCAGCAATGTGAGAAGAGAGATAATGACCCCTGAGTCCTGCCTCCAGTAGGCCCTGGGTTGGAGACTAGCACCAAGGGTATAATAAACACACAAGTGGGAGGCACTACCCTCTAAGAGAACACATATAGAAGAGACAGATAAGATAGACACAAACCAAATCCTACTCAGAAATGAAATATAGAAGAAACCCAAGTACATATATGAAATTCCATGAAAAAGTACTACAACTGAAAGGGAAAAACTACAAGTACCCAAAAGAAAGGAAAAACAACAGCGACCACAAGCCCGAATAGCTCCTACAACCACAAGCTAGTAGTAACCAGTTTGATCTCCAACCTACTCCATGTGACCTGAAAAATAGTTAATATATATGTAAAGACCCGTAAAATTCAAGGAAATTTTCTTCTTAATTTTCTTTCAAATTTTACAAGAACGCGGTTTCTAACGGCACCTAATTCCGAGGCCCGGTGAGCCCAGAATCATTTTATGAAGTTTGGCTCGGGTAAGTTCAGTGAACGAATGAGCGGGTTTTTCTAACTTTTGAACCGGTGCTCAGAATCGAATTCCGAGGGCACCGATGGAATCGAAGCGCCGATATTTCCCTAGAAACGCCTTTTCCGGAATTGCGTTTGCTCAGGTGTGGTTTTTAATTTTTTGGGGTTAAGTTAAGAAAATAAAATAAAGTGATGCGAAAACTTTATTTTATTTCTCTTAAAGCCACTTAAATCCACTTAAGATAAGTTAAAGCAGATAGGGTGGAACCCAAAATATCCTACCCTCTTGGTAGGATATTTGTGAGGTGGGGCCCACACGAGCCCCACCATTTCTTTCCCCCTAAGTAACGCACCCGCGAAAACACCACTTTAATGAAAGTCAACTGGTGAATTTTCTAAACTCTTAACGCTCCTATTAATTGGACAATTAAGACGTTACCATTAATTAACCGAATTAATGCTTCGTTTCTTAACTTTTTTTTCAAATTGTTGGCATGTAAATGAAATAAGACCAACGCATGTCTTTCTTGAGGAATGCTCGTAGAGAGAATTTGGAGAAGACTCTAAGGCTTGATATCTTCATCCTCCTTCGCGAAGAACATGAAGAATGCGAAGAATGAGAAGAATTCTGAACCCTCGGAGATCGATGACGCGACGTCGTGTTCTGTTGCGCCGACGATTCTCCTTCCACGACGCTTCTTCCGTGACGTTTCTTCCCCACAACAATCTATGATTAACACCGATTGAGGTAGGGGATTACAGATCTTTTAATTTCCTTTGTGGATTTTATCCTCAACATGGGTTTAAACGTGCCACTAAATCTGTGTGTGTTATTTAAACCCTCGGAGATCGTCGACGCGACGCCCTTCCGCGACGCGATGATCCTCTCCTTCTGCGACGGTTAATTCCGGGAAGAACTCACGTTCGACAACAACGAGGAGTTAGGGGATTGTTTTATTTAAATATTTGTGATTTATACCCGCGGAATTTGATTAAACTATTTTTTTTGTGAGGCTTTTAAAACTGCTAACGCGGTGGGTGCGAACTAACGAACAAGTCCGAACCCACCGCCCCTTTCGTTCTTGGTGTGCGAAACCGCGGATGTCGACAAAGTAGGCCACACAGGCAATGAGGGGTCATCACAGAGAAGGAAGGACCCCAGGAGGACCTTTGGATAAGACTTCGTGAATTTCCGACCACTGGAACTCGTCCGGTGGTCCGCGGAGCGACCCACCGGCGCGCCACGCCGGCACGGCGGTGCCGGCGGTGGAAGGCGGCGGCGCCCGGCGTGCCGCCGTGGAGAACTGTCGTGGTTTTAGCAGCGTGGTCTCGCGACTGCATGGGACTAGAGGAGTACAGGACACGGCGGCCCGGCCACATCCGCTGGCAAGGGCGGCCCCACACGGAGCCGCGATTTTCTAACGCGGGGGCAGCACGCCCCCCGCTCCGCTCGGCCGTAACCGGCCGAGCCGACCCGCCAGTTCGGGCCGGGTCGCGCCCAGGCCTTGCCGGACCACCCTAGCTGGTCTGGGCCACGCTGGACGGGTTGGACCCGGACCCGGGTCGGGTCGACCCGGTTCGGGCCGACCCAGGGGGGGTTGGGCCGGGTCGGTCTGGGCCCAGACCCCCCATTTTTGGACCTTTTCGGTCTTTTGCTCATAACATGAGCTGCGTGCCTCCAATCGATGCACCGTCAGTGGCGATGCGATCCTTGTAATGAGACGGTCGTTTCGGTATATCACACTCAAGGTTTTGGAGTACTTTGGGTTTGGCCGGGTTGGTTTGTACACGAAACCAACCGGGCCCTCGGAGCGGAAACGTTCATATCTTGAGCTCCAGACGTTCGATTGACGTACCGTCGACTTTGATGGATTCCTCTATGTGAGATGGATCCTTTGGCTTAATATGCCCGAGGTTTAGATGCAGGTGGAGTATGGTCAGGTTGGTTTTGACTTAAAAACCAACCGAGCCCCTAAGACAAAAATGCCAATAACTCTCAGACCGAGCGTCCGATTGACGCGCCGTCTGCGACGTTGAGTTCCTGTTGGCGATACAGAACTTTTAGATACATCATCTATGGACTATGTGTCAGTTGATGTATCAGCCTCTCGGCTCGTGGAGCAGACCCTCCCGAATGAGCTTGCTGTGTGTGGGTACCCTATTGCTGGCTGCGACTGTGACGATGATGACTTTGAAGAGATCCTAAGTGGATTCGACGACGATGACTTCAGCACTCAACGATCCTACGTGGGTTAGTGATACAGAACCTTTGTGGGTCCGATCCTATGTGGGTCAGCACTCAGCGGTCCTATGTGGGCCAGCGCCTATAGATCCTGTGTGGGTCTGATCCTGTGTGGGTCTTTGCGGGGGTTAGTTACCTATCAATCCTTTGTGGGTCAGATACTTTGTGGGACATTGTGGGGGTTAGTAACTATTGATCCTTTGTGGGTCCGACGACTTAGATGAATCAGTGGTATATCTGATCATCTCTATCGTCTTACGAAGAAGTATACCCGTGTGAGCTGAATCCTATTTTTCTTTCCTTTGTGGATTGTGTTGAGCTATCCTATGTGGATTTACGTTTTTCTTTACTGTGTGGAATGGGTTGTACTTGAGCTTGGGTGTTGGAGCCGAACTCGAATTGATGACTTAGGTATATGTATGGGCATATACCTAAGCAGTGTCGGATGTTACTTCGTGATTTTATCTTTCCTTTGTGGATTATCCTTTGTGGATTCTGGGAGACCTTCGGGGGTCTCGGGGTCCCTACTGCATAGCTTATACTCACCCCTGCACGGGCTATGCCCATACTACATTGTGTTGGTTGCAGACGACGGACAACACTGATCGTGGTTGAGGCTTGCAGAGCAGGACGGTACCTGGAGGTGGACCACTGGGCGAGACGTACTCAGAGTGGACGGCTGGAACCAAGGAGCTGTGGAGGCTATCTGTACTCACCCTTCAGGTGGGACTTCCAGTGGGTGGCTCGACATTGAGGCTTTACTTTCAGTTTCGGTTTTCCCTTTCCAGTTGTACTTTAATTTCAGTTTGAGTTTGTATTCTGGCCCACTTACTTTTCCACACTTACTGTTGTACTCAGTTTTTACTTAGGGTTTACTTCTACTACTTGCTTCCTCTGTGGTGTTTGTTTACTTTAAAAAGGAAATGCCTTCCCTTTTTACCGGGATTTACGCCTTGGTGCTAGTCGCCATCTTTTGGCCTATGGAAGGCGGGCTTGGGGTAGTCACGACACAGGCCTCGAGGATGGGTCGTGACAAATTGGTATCAGAGGAGTTTGGTTCTACCGCAGAACATTGGACTCTGATATTTTCTTTCTTATGTGAAGCAATAGTGTTAAGAGTATTGAGTGTGGTTATCAGTCCAGGGAGCCTAGTTTTGGTGCGGCAGCCGAAGTATCCATACACCAGGACCCTGAATTCTGATTTCTGACTTAATGTACGAAAATATTGATTGCATGTGTGTTTCAAGTTTTCATTGGGATTACTTTGTGTCAGCTCACCAGGTATACTGTTCTGACTATGGCGCACCTGTTTCCCTTTCAGGATGGCCCCATGATGGCTGCCAGCTAGGGTTCCGAGAGTTGAGCGTGATGACAGCCCACCGAGCGACGAGTCCTCGGTACAGGGCCCCTTGACAGCTGAGGCACCGACGGTACCTCTACCCGCCGAGCCATCGATGCTTCCAGCCCCAGCCGCTGATGATGCACGTCGCCTTAGTGCACTGCATGAGTTCCAGCACCAGTGACTGCCCAGGTTCCGCGGGGAGATAGATCCTCTGGCAGTTGAGGACTGGCTGGAGGCAGTGGTACGAGTTTTCCGGTTAGTGAGGACACCAGCAGACCTGATGGTGATCCTCGAAGCGAGCCTACTGCACGCGACAGTGGGCCGATGGGGGAGCTTGATGCTCCAGGTGCACGATGAGGCATCTCTTCTCTGGACGGACTTTGAGATCCTCTTCCGCTCGGAGTTCGTCACAACCACCCTCCGTGAAGTGCACATCCAGGAGCTTCTTCAGCTGCGGCATGGCAGCTTGACGGTCGCCCAGTACTCGGCAAGATTTACCGATCTCTCGCGCTACTCGACAGACATAGTACGAGACCCATTCGTCCGGGCCTGGAACTTTGAGCAGGGATTGATACATGAGATCAGGGCATCGCTGATCTCCCTCAGCATTCCGACTCAGGCAGGAGTACTAGAGCGAGCCCTTTTGATCGAGAGCTTTCTTGCTGAGCCTTCTTCAGCAGTGAGGCCTACTACGGGGCGACACGTAGCAGAGTCTTCTGCAGCAAGAAGTCGATGGATGACTCATGGGTCTAGGATAACTAGACCCTCACGCAGATGACCTCAGGACACTAGCTCAGCAGTGCGGGGCACACAGTGCGGAGCTAGTCTTTTGAGAGGCAGGCAGTGCTACACATGCGGCGGACAGGGCCACTTGGATCGTGACTGCCCGACCCACCGTGCCGAGGAGCAGTAGATGGTTGAGGGGCCACCTAGCAAGAGGCATAGGGTCGACCGTGGTGGTCCGCAGGGAGCAGGCGGACGAGGCAGAGGAGCTGGCCGAGCAGTAGGTGGTGGGCGACGCTTTGAGGCTCTACCACCACCACCACCAGGAGGTCCACCCCGGCCACAGGGAGCTAGAGGGCAGAGACAGGCACAACTCCAGGCTGCGGAGGCCTACGACCACGGCGCACCCGAGATGATTCGAGGTACTATCTGTGTCTATTACACCCTTTCTGCAGTTCTTATAGACACATGAGTGAGTCACTCTTTCATAACCGCTGCCCTTGTTCGGAGCTTGGAGATTCCGACAGAGACGTTGGCTCGATCCTTACGGCTAGAGACTCCCACGGGAGCAGACGCGACGATTACGCACTGGTGCCGGCAATGTGAGCTTACTCTAGGAGGCGAGAGCTTCGGCTGGTATCTTCTTGTAGCTGCGTCGAGGCCTTACGACGTCATCTTAGGCATGGATTGGTTATCTACAGTCCATGCACAGATTGACTAAATTAGGCGCAAGGTGTGATGTGTACGCACCGATGGGAGCAGGTTCACCTTCACCGGCGAGAAGGGAGCCTTCGCAGCACAGGATGGACTCTCGCAGAGGAGAGGATAGCCCATCACTCATCAGTTGTCTAGCCTCATCCTAGGAGCAGTTAACATGCATAGTCCTAGTTTTCCTACAGTGGTGGATCAGTATGCAGACGTCTTTCCCGACGACGTTCCAGGACTACCTCCTCATAGAGAGGTAGACTTTTATATTGATCTATACCCCGGGACATCCCCAATATCCACTCCAGCATATCGGATGGCCCCCACTGAGCTTCGAGAGCTACAGGTAAAGTTGGAGGACTTGCAGGGAAAGGGTTTCATCCGACTCAGTGTTTCACCCTGGGCTTCCCCGATATTGTTCGCCAAGAAGGCGGATGGGAGCTTGCGACTTTGTGTCGACTATCGTCGCATGAACCAGGTGACAGTGAGAAACAAGTATCCTCTACCGAGGATTGATGACCTCTTCGATCAGCTCAAGGGAGCACGGTGGTTCTCGAAGATAGACTTCAGTTCAGGCTATTATCAGCTCAGAGTTCGGGACGAGGACGTGCAGAAGACGTCCTTCAGATGTCGGTATGGACACTATGAGTTCTTGGTTTTGCTGTTTGGCGTAACCAATGATCCAGCAGTGTTCATGGGCCTCATGAACGGAATATTTCAGCCATACCTCGATCAATTTGTCATGGTTTTCATCAACGACATTTTGATATACTCGACGACTGAGGAGGAGCACGCCTACCACTTGCATGTTGTACTAGACACACTCCGAGAGCACCAGCTTTATGGTAAGATCTCAAAGTGTCAGTTATGGATACGTGAGGTACACTTCTTGGGACACGTCATCTCTGAGGCGGGAGTTTCGGTGGATCCTGTGAAGATCGAGGTGGTGCTAGCTTGGGAGCCACCCAAGAGCGTGACGGGGGTGCGGAGTTTCTTGGGACTAGCTAGATACTATCGGAGATTTGTGCCAGACTTCTCCAGAGTTGTGACACCACTCTCATACCTTACGAAGAATGGGAAACCCTTTGTGTGGTCAAACAGATGTCAGAAGAGCTTCGTGGAGCTGAGACAGAGATTGACCAGCGCACCTATCTTGAGGTTGCTTGAAGAGGGAGTAGGGTACGTAGTCTATTGCGATGCATCAGGGACCAGACTTGGATGTGTCCTGATGTAGGAGCGGGCAATGATCGCCTATGGATCCCGTCAGTTGAGTCCACATGAGCAGAACTACGCTACCCATGACCTAGATTTAGCAGCAGTGGTCTTCGCTCTGAAGAAATGGAGAAACTACCTGATGGGAGAGCACTTTACAGTCTTTTCTGACCATCAGAGTCTTAGGTACATCTTTTCTCAGAAGGACCTGAACCTTAAACAGCGGCGATGGCTTGAGTTCCTCCAGGACTATGACTTTGAGATAGTCTATACTCCTGGGAAGGGGAACGTGGTAGCCGATGATCTCAGCAGGAGGACGGGCATTCAGCTACTTGAGGAGGCGACAGAGCAGCTAGCCGCTTTGCGGATATCCTTCGTGGATAGGGATGGAGTAGCCTTCCTTCAGTCTCTCACAGTCACCCCTCTAATACTACAGCGAGTCAGAGAGGCACAACGTGGGAATGATGACTATGAGACGCGGCGTGCACATATATCCTCAGGACAGGCACCTGATGGTTTCTCCTTTGGAGCAGAGAACGACATCCTTTTTAGAGGAAGTACCTTGGTACCAGTTTCTTTACAGGAGGAGGAGCTGATAGAGTTTCACACTTCTCCCTTGGAGGTATATCCTGGAGTGCCAAAGATGTACCAGGACCTCAGACGATAGCACTGGTGGCCGGGCATGAAGAAGGATGTGGTAGAGTTCGTTTCTCAATGACTCACCTGCCAGCAGGTGAAGGCAGAGCATCAGGTACCAGCAGGTTTGGTACAACCCTTGGAGGTCCCGGAGTGGAAGTGGGACGGGATATCTATGGACTTCGTGACTGGACTTCCACACACTTCTAGAGGTCACGACTCCATTTGGGTGATTGTCGACCGACTCACCAAGTCGGATCACTTCATACCCATCAGAGAGCAGGGCTCAGTGGAGAGCTTGGGACGTCTCTACGTCCAGGAGATTGTACGGATTCACGGTGTGCCATCGTCTATCATCTCTGATTGAGATGCTCGCTTTACTTCCCGGCTTTGGAAGGGGTTGCAGGAGGCGTTTGGGATGCATCTACGTCTAAGCAATGCCTTTCACCCTCAGACGGATGGTCAGATGGATAGGACCATTCAGACTCTCGAGGACATGCTCCGCACATGTGTCCTCGACTTTGGTCACAGCTGGGAGGACCACCTACCCTTGGTGGAGTTTGCGTACAACAATAGCTACCAATCTACCATCGGGATGGCACCATACAAGGCATTGTATGGCAGACCTTGCAGATCTCCTTTGTGCTGGACAGACCCTGGGGAGTCAGTACTTGTGGGACCGTAGATGGTCCATGCCACGATAGAGAAGGTCCAGGTCATCCAGGAGTGGATGAGAACAGCTCAGAGCCGGCAGAAGTCTTATGCTGACAGAAGGCGGTGGCCACTAGAGTTCGAGGATGAAGACCACGTCTTCTTGCGTGTCTCATCTCGACGTGGATTACGGAGATTTGACCGAGGTAGAAAGTTGTCTCCATGCTTCATCGGACCCTTCCAGGTCCTCAGCAGGATTGGCGAGGTGGCTTATCGCCTGGCTCTACCACCTCAGTTGCACCGGGTGCACGACGTCTTCCACGTATCTTAGCCGAGGAGATACAAGCACGACCCGACACATATCTTTGACCATGGGGAGCTAGATGTTGATGATGGGGCGACATTTGCGGAGGTTCCAGTGGAGATCGAGGATTGATAGGAGCGAGTCCTACATGGGAGATCGATCCCTCTAGTGCGCATCAGATGGCAGCATGGGAACCTCCAGGAGAGCACTTGGGAGCGGGAGGCTCAGATGCGTGCTCAGTACCCACATTTGTTTCCCTATTTGTGATGTATCTTTACGGGGATGTAATGCCCTGAGGTGGGAGTGATGTAAATACCCATAAAATTCAAGGAATTTTTTTTCTTAATTTTCTTTGTAATTTTACAAGAACGCAGTTTCTGACGACACCTGATTCTGAGGCCCAGTGAGCCCGGAATCATTTTCCGAAGTTTGGCTCAGGTACATTCAGTGAACGGACTAGTGGGTTTTTCTAAATTTTGAACCGGTGTTCGGAATCGAATTCTGAGGGTGTCGATGGAATCGCAGCACTGGTATTTGATTAGAAACGCCTTTTCCAGATTTGCGTTTTCTCGGGTGTGGTTTTTAATTTTTTTGGGGTTAAGTTAAGAAAATAAAATAATGTGATGCGACAACTTTATTTTATTTCTCTTAAATCCACTTAAAGCCACTTAAGCTAAGTTGAAGCAGATAGGGTGGAACCCAAAATATCCTACCCTCTTGGTTGGATATTTGTGAGGTGGGGCCCGCACGAGCTCCAACGTTTCTTCCCCCCTAAGTAACGCACCCGCGAAAAATCCTCTTTAATGAAAGTCAACAGGTGCGTTTTCTAAACTCTTAACGCTCCTATTAATTGGATAGTTAAGACGTTACCATTAATTAACTGAATTAATGGTTCGTTTCTTAACTTGTTTTTCAAATTGTTGGCATGTAAATGAAATAAGACCAATGCATGTCTTTCTTGAGGATTGATCGTTGAGAGGATTTGGAGAAGACTCTAAGGCTTGAGATCTTCATCCTCCTTCACGAAGAACACAAAGAACGCGAAGAACATGAAGAACGCCGAACCCTCGGAGATCGACGACGCGACACCGTGTTCTGCGACGCTGACGATTCTCCTTCCGCGACGCTTCTTCCGCGACGTTTCTTCCCCGCAACAATCTTCGATCAACACCGATTGAGGTAGGGGATTACAGATCTTTTAATTTCCTTTGTGGATTTTATCCTCAACATGGGTTTAAATGTACCATTAAATTTGTGTGTTTTCTTTAAACCCTCAGAGATCATCGACGTGACGCCCTTCCACGACACGATGATCCTCTCCTTCCGCGACGGTGAATTCCGTGAATAACTCACGTTCGACAACAACGACGAGGTAGGGGTTTGTTTTATTTAAATCTTTGTGATTTATACCCGCGGCGTTTGATTAAACTATTTTTTGTTGTGAGAATTTTAAAACCGCTAACGCAGTGGGTGCGGACTAATGAACAAGTCTGAACCCACCGCCCCTTTTGTTCTTGGGGTGCAAAATGACAGACGTCCACAAAGCAGGCCGCACAGGCGACGCAGGGTCCTCGCAGTGAAGGACGGACCTCGGGAGGACCTTTGGCGAAGACGGTGTGAATTTCCGACCACCGGAACTCGTCCGGTGGTCCACGGAGCGACCCACCGGCGTGCCACGCCGGCACGGCGGCGCCGGCGGCGGCGCTCGGTGCGCCACTGTGGAGAACCGCCGCGGCTGAAGCCCCGGCGGCAGCAGCACGGTCCCACGACTGTGCGGGACCGGAGGAGCACGGGATGCGGCGGCTCGGCTGCGTCCGCTGGCAAGGGCGGCCCCACACGGGGCCGCGGTTCTCTCATGTGGGGGAAGCACGCCCCCCGCTCTGCTCGGCCGTAACCGGCCGAGCCGACCCGCCTGTTCGGGCCGGGACGGGTCGACCCGGTTCGGGCCGACCTAGGGGGGTTGGTTCGTACACGAAACCAACTGGGCCCTCGGAGCAGAAACGCTCATATCTTGAGCTCCAGACGTCCGATTGACGTACCATCAACTTTGATGTATTCCTCTATGTGAGACAGATCTTTTGGATTACTCCGCCCGAGGTTTGGATGCAGGTGGAGTACGGTCGGGTTGGTTTTGACTTAAAAACCAACCGGGCCCTTGAGACGAAAAAGCCAACAACTCTCAGACCGGGTGTCCGATTGACGTGCCATCTACGACATTGAGTTCCTGCTGGTGATACGGAACTTTTGGATACATGAACTCTGGACTATGTGTCAGTTGATGTATCAGCCTCTCGGCTCGTGGAGTAGACTCTCCCGAACGAGCTTGCTGTGTGCGGGAACCCTAGTGATGGCTCCGACTGTGACGACGACGACTGTGTAGAGATCCTCAGTGGATTCGACGGCGACGACTTCAGCACTCAGCGATCCTACGTGGGTCAGTGCTATAGATCCTTTGTGGGTCCGATCCTGTGTGGGTCAGCGCTCAGCGGTCCTGTGTGGGCCAACACCTATAGATCCTGTGTGGGTCTTTGCGGGGGTTAGTTACCTATCGATCCTTTGTGGGTCATTGCGGGGGTTAGTACCTATCGATCCTTTGTGGGTCCGACGGCTTAGATGAATCAGTGGTATATCTGATCATCTCTATCGTCTTACGAAGAAGTATGCCTGTGTGAGCTGAATCCTGTTTTGCTTTCCTTTGTGGATTGTGTTGAGCTATCCTATGTGGATTTATGTTTTGCTTTCCTGTGTGGAATGGGTTGTACTTGAGCTCAGGTGTTGGAGACGAACTGGAATTGATGACTTAGGTATATGTATGGGAATATACCTAAGCAGTGTCGGATGTTACTTCATGATTTTATCTTTCCTTTTTGGATTATCCTTTGTGGATTCTGGGAGACCTTCGGGGGTCTCAGGGTCCCTACTGAGTAGCTTATACTCACCCCTGCATGGGCTATGCCCGCACTATGTTGTGTTGGTTGCAGATGACGGACAACGCTGATCATGGTTGAGGCTTGTGGAGAAGGACGATACCTAGAGGTGGACCACTGGGCGAGACGTACTCAGAGCGGACGGCTGGACCCAAGGAGCTGCGGAGGCTATCTGTACTCACCCTTTAGGTGGGACTTCCAGTGGGCGGCTCGATGTTGCGGATTTACTTTCAGTTGCTGTTTTCCCTTTCCAGTTGTACTTTACTTTTAGTTTGGGTTTGTATTCTGGCCCACTTACTTTTTCTCACTTTCTGTTGTACTCAGTTTTTACTTAGTGTTTACTTCTACTACATTCTTGCTCTATGGTGTTTATTTACTTTACAAAGGCAATGCCTTCCCTTTTTACCGAGATTTACGCCTTGGTTATAGTCGCCAGCCCCTGGCCTATGGAAGACAGGCTTGGGGTAGTCACGACACAGGCCCCGAGGATGGGTCGTGACAATATACGTAGGGGGAGTATAACAGTATACTCAGTAAGATCCTCCCCAAAGCCACTCATGAAAAAGTAAAGAAAGGATGATAAAGCACAGTGAACAACAAGTGAAACTAACTCGTCATCTAAACAGGTATACTAAGTTCCCAACCTCACCATGGATACTCTCACCAGGTAATGCATACAAGAATATAGAATATAGTAAATAATATCAAGGGTACCCCGCTACTACTTCCCCAATGGTTTTCTGCTTTTCCCCAACGACATACATCTTATGCATCTCTCTCTAAAGGCTTTGCCGCAGACACCTAGGCTAAGATCCACAATCTGCACCTCATGCACCACAAAGTCTTTTCCGTAGACACCTGGGAAAAGCACCACACCATCTTCACAACCAAAAGTAACCAAGTAAGTTCTGGGAGCCACCACAACCCGCATAACCTATATCATACATCTGGTATTATACCACAAGCCATTATAGCCCATACACCAAGAAGGGATCCTCAAGCCATCACAGCCTATACACATTACACATATAATAGTCCATGGGATACTATATCCATAATATATGTGTGTGAAATAACCACAAGCTGTCACATCCCTCTACACACATATAGGGGGAAACTAACCATGGTGCCTGTTAGCATATGTATCTACCAAGAGAAGAGAGCAGGGCCAAAGGGGGTAGTCGGCCATTCATCCTCCCACAGAAATGTTGGGGAAAACACCCCCATGGCTCAGAATCCCTGGGGTGTCAGTTTCCCTTACTGACAGGGTGGAGTAGCATATAGAAACATAAAAAGTACATAATATATAATAATCACTGTAACATCCCAAGTAAATAAAGAAAAATACATTTCCATACTTATTAATATTTACGAATTAAATATAAATTTTACTTTAAGGGGGTTTCTATGTTTGATAGCGTACCTGATACGCAACAAAGAGATTATTTGAAATCTTACGTAGTAAACTAGTAATAAAATAATATTATTTTAAATGGTAGTTAACACGTAGTCGTTGTATTGGCGGGAATTAATAGAAATAACTAAAATATGATTATATATGTTTGTTAAATATTTTTACATTTATCCAATAAAGGATAAAGGCTTAAAGTACAAAAAGAATTCAATTTTAGGCATATATACTCTAATTTTCACTAAAGGTCCACTTATCGCCTTTTGATGGTGAACCATTATTAAATATAGTTTTGGTCACTCTTATATATTATTTTGGACCAAATAAAATTCTTCTTTAGAATCGGGACATCAAAATTTACTTTGTGTAATTTTTTTGTATTTTTCCGATAAAGTTCATTTTTTAATGAATGGTGAAAAATGTTGTATTTTAATTCAAAAACTCTTTTTAATCTAATTTATTTACATGATTAGAATATCTTTTGAATATGTTTTAAAGTAAAATTAGAATATATATTTTACCATTTAATCCAATAGTGGTCATTGGAATTAATTTCACTTTGAAATTGGACTAAAACTAGTGTCAATCTTTTGATATATATTGTTTCATAAAAACACGCTATTTGTCATGACATCGAGAATTAATTATTAAATTAATTAATGTAACTTATATGTTTTGAATTTTTTAAAATAGACATCATTTTTGAATTCGGAATATCAAATATAGCTTAGGGTGAAGTTTTGGTATTTGTCTGAAAAACTTCAATTTTTGATGAATAGTGAAACCACTAAGTGGTACTTAAAAAACTAATTTTTTGTTTAAATGAAATTTTACCACCTCTGTATTTTGAATTTCAAAAATCCGACATACATGGTTTTCATTAGGAAGTAAAATGTGGTTCAATGTGATTAAAATAATTTTTTTGGTGAATAGTAACTTTTAAGTTTTTAATCGCGATTAGAGGTAATTAGTGTAATTTAAGGTAAAAATAATGTTTTAATAATATGAAATGACATTGGACCATGTCCTACCCTTATTGGATGTTTCATGTCCGACCAAGAAAATTAATGGGTCAACTTGGGGACCCCATGGAGCCACTGTGGTAGGAAAATGACATTAATAACTTTTTATTTAATGTTAAAATAAAAATGTCCCAAACATGTGTTGTTTTACTAACAAATTTTTTAAATGGGGTTATACAAGTCATAATTTCGACTATAAATATTCATTATAAATATAAAAATCTTCCCTACATCATGATAGTTTTTTTATAATTTTTAGACATTAAATAAATTAAATTATTTATGACACCATGATGATGCAGCGATTACCTCATTATTTAACGATTTAAAGAAAATGAAAAGATAATGTAAAATCTAAGACCTAAACTTGTCAAAAACCTATTGGATGGGTGGATTTCAAAATATTATCACCTTATACTTCAAATATATAATTTTGTGACCTTTAAAATCCAAAAATCATTTTATAATAAAGTAACCTTTTATAACTTTCCAAGAGTGCCCCTCCTCTCCTCTTATAAAAGGTCCCACCTCTACCACCTTACCCACACCTATCAAGCCTTTTTCTCGGCCAAAACCTGACCATTTTGTCTCTCCAAATCTCTTTATTACTCATAGAAGCCTCAATTTGGGAATAAGTCTTTCCAAGTAATCCTTTGAGCTCAAATCAAAAAGAGTTACCTGATTTAAAGGTAGTGTCTTTTCTTGTGTTATTATGTTTTATTTTGCTTCTCCAACCCCCTAAACTCTTTATATTCCTTTATTTTGTAACAACACCAGTATCTTAATTATACTAGGATGTTTTTATGTTAAGTATTCAAGATACACTTACACACACCTTTGTCTAATGGTTAAAGAACATAATGTTTCTGTGGATGACGAATTTCTGCCTCACGAAATGATGATTGTTGAATATTCTTTTAACACATTTAATGGTGGCCATTAAGATGTAAATATATGTATATATGATATATATTATGTTTATGTTTTCCTTATGATTCTGTATTTTTCATTTGTGTCATACCTTTATGGTTTCCATTGTGGGTAAACATGATAATTTCATTTTAGGATGTGCGGACTACTGCCCCCTCAAAGTGATTTGATTCGTTAATACCATATGTGGGAAGTATAAAGGATGAAATTAATGTTATTATATATTATTTTATACTAGAATTATAATATAACCTTATATCATTATGATTTCACTCCATTAAATACTTAATAGAAATGAATGTATCGTCCATGCGTACGTACTGCTTACCGTCTCCATGAACGGTGCATTTCATTTCTTACCTCTAAATGTTATGTAATAATATAAATGCATGAATATAATCAATATATATGATATATATTATATCTAAATAATGAATATAATTCTGGATATAATGGATATTTTACCACATGAACAACTTGTAATTATAAAGAGTTTATATTTTACTCAAGTACCAATGATCAACAAAATGACCATTATTAACTTAAATAATTACATAGTGTTCATGAAATGGTAATAAGTGATATAAAAGGAATAATGAAATTGAAAAAGGTTCTCAAGAAAGTATAAATTAACTCAAGTTTATTATTGAGGAGGTTACAGAACGATCAAGTCAAGTTGGACATGAGGTAAGGGACTTCCACTCAATCTCCTTTCATTGAGGCATATTTTGTACTATACAAAACATTATTTTATATAGTGTATAAACCCCCTTGACTTTTATGTCTAGTCAAAAGGAATCTTTTTTTATACAAAGCATTTTACTAAATGACAAAAGGAATGTTTTTTTGTCGTACGTATGCGGCGACAATGACTTCTCCGCTGCCGTGACCATTATTTGATCTTCGACTTCCTCTACAATCCATAACTTCTTTTTTTATGAAAAATAAACACCATGTTTTACTTTTCATTTATTTTGGTATTGAAAATGGTTTTGATAATGTTTTTATTATATATATGTGTTATTGTTATCTTGTTATTGAAATGTGGAAATGTTATGTTTCCTTTATGCATGTTTTATGTGATAGGATTATGTTATGGTTCTTGGGAATTGTTATGAAGATGAGTGGTTCCGTGATAAACTAAGGGCGGGTGAGCCCGTTATAGCTCTCCAACGCATTGGGTAACGCGAAGGAGTTAAACATTAAGGTTTATCCAAAGAGATTTAGGGAATATACTGTGATGGGTATTCCAAACGTAACCATGAGGGTTACTCCCTACGTAAGAATATTATGAATGCCTCAAGTTACCTTTATGTCTTATGATTTCTATGATTTATTCATGATTTGATGAGGTATGTGATTATGTTTTATGAGTAAAATATGATTCCATGCATGGACTAATGTTTTCATTTCGTACTATTATATCCCTTACTGATCTTTTTATGCTCATCCCAAGTTTTTGAAATGTTTTTTACAGGTCAAGGGAAAGGTACATGATGTGATGATAGTGTCAAGGAAGTGTCAAGAAAGAATCCATGTTTTATTTTAAATATGATTTCGTTGATGGAAAAAATGAGTACTATCTTTTATGTAACCACTTTGTTTAAATGTGGAATGTAATGCATGTTTTATAATCTAATTTTCTAAAACTCAAAACCTAAAAATATCCTCAATGTGTATTCTTTAAGTAACTCAATATTAAGTAATGTTTAAGGTTGGGGCCTTATAGTTGGTATCAGAGGTTGGTTTTGACAACTTTAGGAGTTAGAATTATATTAAATGATTATCCAAAAATATTTTTTTATGGTCAAATTGAAATGATATAGCATTTGAAGATTACCATGTCGCTTATCCTAAGATATTTTTGTGTTAAGAATGGTTTTCCATAGAGGAAACATAACAGATTTTCTGGGAAGACATACAGAGGGAAATGACCTTTCAAATCAGTATCCTGAGATGGTCAGATTCAGAACTAAACAGTTTTTTGTAGTGATGCCTTAGTTGAATCAGGAACTGAAAAGAAGATTGGTGAATGATACAGTTTTGGCACTACCTTCTAGGAATGGTGAGTTTTTTATCTATAGTGATGCTTTATTGAAAGGACTTGGTTGCATCCTAATTTAGAATTATCAGGTAATTGCTTATTCTTCACGACAGTTGAAAACTCATGAGGTAAATTACCCTACACATGATTTGGAATTAGCTGCTGTTGTTTTCACTTTAAAAATTTGGAGGCATCATTTGTATGGAGTAAAGTGTGAAATATATACCGATCACAAAAGTTTAAAGTATATATTCACTCAGAAAGAATTGAACATGAGACAGAAGAGATGGCTAGAATTAATCAAGGATTATCATTGTACAATTCATTACCATCCGGGAAAAGAAAATAAAGTGGCTGATGCTTTGAGTCAAAAAACTAATGCTTCATTAACAATGTTGCATTTGGAACGTGATCCTTTGGTTATGGATTTGATGAACTTTGGTATAGAAGTTGTTGTTGCAGGAAGTTCTTCTGTTTTGTTTCAGGTATCAGTGAGATCATCTCTATCAGACAGAATTAAGCAAGCACAGAAGTAAGAAAACGAGTTGCAGAAAAAGGTAGAGCAGGTTCAGAAGGGAAAGTTGCCTAAATTCAACATTGATAATGATTGTGTTTTGAGATTTGGGAAGATATTGTGTGTACCTTGTGATTCACTGTTGAAGAGAGAGTTGTTATGTGAAGCTCATAGTTCTCCATTTTCAGTTCATACAGGAAGTACTAAGATGTATAGAGATCTTCAGGAGTATTACTGGTGGGACGGAATGAAAAGGGATATTGATGATTTTATTGTGATGTGTTTGACTTGTCAACAGGTAAAAGCAGAGTGACAGTTACCGAAAGGGATGCTTCAGCCTTTACCAGTACCAGAGTGGAAATGGGAGAATATATCCATGGACTTCATTGTGGGATTGACGAAGACACCTCAAGGTAATAATGCAATCTGGGTTATTATTGATCGATTGACTAAATCTGCTCATTTCTTTGTTATACGAGATACTTTTTCCCTAGATCAACTTTCCCGTTTGTATCATAAAGAGATAGTCCGGTTACATGGATTTCCTCTCTCCATTGTATCTGATCGTGATCTCAGGTTTACTTCTAACTTTTGGAAAGGCCTTCAGAAGTCGTTGGGTACTGAATTAAATTTTAGTACAGATTTTCATCCTCAATCAGATGGGCAGTCAGAAAGAATGATTCGGACTTTGGAGGATATGCTACGTTCTAGTTCGATGGATTATCAGGGATGTTGGGACCAACATCTTTCTTTGGTTGAGTTTTCTTATAATAACAGTTTTCATTCCAGTATAAAGATGGCTCCATTTGAGGCATTATATGGTAAATGGTGTCGAACTCCAGCTTTTTGGGATGAAGTGGTTAAAAGGTAGCTGATGGGACCAGAATTGGTAGAAGAGATGGAAGAAAAAGTTCAGTTGATTCAGAAACACATGAGAACAGCTCAGATCAGGCAGAAGAGTTATGTGTATAACCGGAAGAAGGATCTATCTTTTGCGGTCGGTGATTATGTTTTTTCAAAGTTTCACCAAGGAAAAGTGTGATATGATTCGGTAAGAAAGGAAAGCTGAGTCAAAGGTTCATTGGACCCTATGAAATTCTGGAGAATGTTATATCAGTTGCTTACCGAGTTGCTTTACCTCTGAGTTTATCTCAGGTACAGAATGTTTTTCATGTTTCGATGTTGAGAAAGTATATGCCAGATCCATCTAATGTTTTGAGCCCAGAGGTAGTTCAGTTGGAAGAGAATCTCTCTTATGAAGAAAAACCAGTCCAGATTCTTGATGATAGAGATCAAGTGTTGCGGAATAAGGTAATTAATCAGGTAAAGGTTTTGTGGAAAAACCATATGGTTGAAGAGGCAACGTGGGAATCTGAAAATTCTATGAGGGATAAATACCCCCACTTATTTTGATAAGTGAATAAAATTGCGAGGACGCAGTTCCAAAAAGGGGGGAAGGATGTAACATCCCAGGTAAATAAAGAGTAATACATTATCATACTTATTAATATTTACGAATTAAATATTAACTTTACTTTATAGGGGTTTCTATGTTCGATAGCGTACCCGATACGCAACAAAGAGATTCTTCGAAATCTTACGTTGCAAACTAGTAATAAAATAATATTATTTTAAATGGTAGTTAACACGTAGCCATTGTATTGAAAGGAATGAATAGAAATAACTAAAATATCATTATATATGTTTGTTAAATGTTTTTACATTTATCCAATAAAGGATAAAGGCTTAAAGTACAAAAAGAATTCAATTTTAGGCATATATACTCTAATTTTCACTAAAGGTCCACTTATCGCCTTTTGATGGAGAACCTTTATTAAATATTGTTTTTGTCACACTTATACATTCTTTTGGACCAACTAAAATTCTTCTTTATAATCGGGACATCAAAATTTACTTTGTGTAAATTTTTGGTATTTTTCCGATAATGTTCATTTTTTAATGAATGGTGAAAAATGTTGTATTTTAATTCAAAACCTCTTTTTAATCTAATTTATTTACATGACTGGAATATCTTTTGAATAGGTTTTAAAGTGAAATTAGAATATATTTTTACCTTTTAATCCAATAGTGGTCATTGGAATTAATTTCACTTAGAAATTGGACTTAAACTAGTGTCAATCTTTCGATATATATTGTTTCATAAAAACACGCTATTTGTCATGACAGCGGGAATTAATTATTAAATTAATTAATGTAACTTATATGTTATTAATTTTGTAAAATAGACATCATTTTTTAATTTGGAATATCAAATATAGCTTAGGGTGACGTTTTGATATTTATCTGAAAAGCTTCAATTTTTTATGAATAGTGAAACCACTAAGTGGTACTTAAAAAACTGATTTTTTGTTTAAATGAAATATTACCACCTTTTTGTTTTGAATTTTAAAAATCCGACATACATGGATGTCATTAGGAAGTAAAACGTGGTTCAATGGGATTAAAATAATATTTTGGTGAATAGTAACTTTTAAGTTTTTAATCACGATTAGAGGTAATTAGTGTAATTTAAGGTAAAAATAATGTTTTAATAATATGAAATGACCTTGACACATGTCCTAAACTTATTGTATGTGTCATGGCCGACCAAGATAATCCATGGGTCAACTTGGGGACCCCATGGAGCCACTTTGGTAGGAAAATGACATTAATAACCTTTTATTTAATGTTAAAATAAAAATGTCACAAACATGTATTGTTTTACTAAAACAATTTTAAAATGGGGTTATACAAGTCATGATTTTGACTATAAAAATTTATTAGAAATCTAAAAAACTTTCCTACATCATGATATTTTTTTTATAATTTTTAAACATTAAATAAATTAAATTATTTATGACACCATGATGATGCAGCGATTACCTCATTATTTAATGATTTAAATAAAATGAAAAGATAATGTAAAATCTAAGAGCTACTCTTGTCAAAAACCTATTGGATGGGTGGATTTAGAACTCTTATCACCTTATTCTCGAAATATATAATTTTGGGACCTTTAAAATCTAAAAATCATTTTATAATAAAGTAACCTTTTATAACTTTCAAAGAGTGCCCCTCCTCTCCTCTTATAAAAGGCCCCCACCTCTACCACCTTACCCACACCTCTCAAGACTTTGTCTTGGCCAAAACCTACCCATTTTGTCTCTCCAAAGCCCTCTATTACTCCTAGAAGCCTCACTTTGGGCAGAAGTCTTTCCATGGAAGCCTTTGAGCTCAAATAAAAAAGAGTTACCCGATTTAAAGGTAGTGTCTTCTCTTTTGTTCTTATGTTTTATTTTTCTTCTCCAACCCCCTAAAATCTTTCTATTACTTTATTTTGTAACAACACCAGTATCTCCAGTATTCTAGGATGTTGTTATGTGAAGTATTCAAGCTACACTTACACAAACCTTCGTCTAATGGTCAAAGAACATAATGTTTCTGTGGATGGAAAATTTCTGCCTTATGAAACGATGATTGTTCAATATTCTTTTAACACCTTTCATGGTGGCCATTAAGATGTCACTATATTTATATATGATATATATTATGTTTATTTTTTTCCTTATTATTCTGTATTTTTCATTTGTGGCATACCTTTATGGTTTCCATTGCGGGTAAACACAATAATTTCATTTTAGGAAGTGCGGACTACCGCCCCTCAAAGTGATTTGATTCGTTAATAACATATGTGGGACGTATAAAGGATGAAGTTAATGTTATTATATATGATTTTATACTAGAATTATAATATACCCTTATATCATTATGATTTCACTCCATTAAATACGAAATAGAAATGAATGTAGCGTTCATGCGTATGTATGGCTTACCGTCTCCATGAATAGTGCATTTCATTTCTTACCTCTAAATGTTATGTAATAATATAAATGCATGCATATACTGTATATATACGATATATATGATATCTAAATCATGAATATAATTTTGGATATAATGGATTTTTTACCACATGAACAACTTGTAATTATAAAGAGTTTATTTTTGACTCAAGTACCAATGATCAACAAAACGACCATTATTAACTTAAATAATTACATAGTGTTCATGAAATTGTAATAAGTGATATAAAAGGAATAATGAACTTGATAAAGGTTCTTAAGCAATTAGAAATTAACTCAAGTTTATTATTCAGGAGGTTAAAGAACGATCGAGTCAAGTCAGACACGAGGTAAGGGACTTCATCTCAATCTCCTTTCATTGAGGCATATTTTGTACTATAAAAAACTTTCTTTTATATGGTGTTTAAACCCCCTTTAATTTTATATCTAGTCAAAAGGAATATTTTTTTATACGAATCATTTTACTTAACGACAAAAGGAATGTTTTTTTGTCGTACGTATGCGGCAACAACGACTTCTCCACCGCCGTGACCATTATTTGAGCTTCGACTTCCTCTACAAGCCATAACTTCTTTTTTTATAAAAAATAAATACCATGTTTTACTTTTATTTTATTTTTTTATTTAAAATGGTTTTGATAATGTTTTTATTATATGTATTTGTTATTGTTATCTTGTGATTGAAATGTGGAAATGTTATGTTTCCTTTATGCATGTTTTATGTGATACGATTATGTTATGGTTCTTGAGAATTGTTATTAAGATAGGTGGTTCTATGACAAAATAAGGGCGGGTGATCCCAATATAGCTCTCCAATGCATTGGGTAACGCGAAGGAGTTAAAAATTATGGTTTCTCCGAAGAGATTTAGGGAATATACTATGATGGGTATTCCAAACGTAACCATGAGGGTTACTCCCTACGTAAGAATTTTATGAATGACTCAAGTTACCATTATGTCTTATGATTTCTATGATTTATTCATGATTTGATGAGGTATGTGATTATGTGTTATGAGTAAAGTATGATTCCATGCATGGACTAATGTTTTCATTTCGTACTTTTATATCCCTTACTGAGTTTTTTATACTCATCCCAAGTTTTTGAAATGTTTTTCACATGTCAAGGGAAATGTACATGATGTGATGATAATGTCAAGTAAGTGTCAAGAAAGAATCCATGTTTTATTTTAAATATGATTCCGTTGAAGGAAAAAATGAATATTATCTTTTATGTAGCCACTTTGTTTAAATGTGGAATGTAATGCATGTTTTATGATCTAATTCTCTAAAACTCTAAACCTGAAAAGATCCTCAACGTGTATTATTAAAGTAACTCAAGATTAAGTAATGTTTAAGGTTGGGGCCTTATACTCACAACCGCACTATGGGCATAACCTAGTCTTAAACACAACTGCAGCTAATGTCTCTCAAACTCCGGGCTGCCCCTTCTAAGACTAGGTATCCTATAAGCACACAACCATTTAAGGGATTTATTAGATTAATTCATTCCCATTTTATCAATTCCACTATATGTTAATTAATTCTTCAAACATTAATTAACCATGAAAACAACCTCAAAAAAACTGAATTGGCATCATATTCAAAAACAACTGCTCCTTTTAAAAGTTACAACCTCATCATTATGTTCCAGCATCTCTAACCCCATGGGTTAACATCATTTATTCAAAAATTAATTATAGTATTACTTTCCCATATTCCCAGGTATTCTAGAAAAGAAACCTATGCTACTAAACACAAGGGGGATCAACACGGTGAGTAGTTATACTACCCATCGAGTCTTTTCCACCTATGGAAAGAGCGTAGACCTATTCTCCCTCGGGAGGCTAAACACGAAAATCACTTGGCATACCCCGTGTGTCTCCGCCTCTTTCAGAAGAAGGGTAAGCAAAACCAGCTTCCTTGAGTAGTGGGGAAAAGTAAAGAAGATAAATAACCAATCAAACCACCAAACATTCAACAACCACATCCATCCCATTCCATCATCCCTGGTGTCCTCCCTGACACCCACATGCATAAACCTATGAATTTCACCACTCTAGGCATCATCCGCTGCCACAACCACAAGGCCTCCCTACCTCCATATATCAAAACAACCATCCAGGTTCAAATCACATCACAAGCAGCAGAAAAACATACATCACATCAAATGGGCTCTTGGCCCTTTAACAAGGCATCCAAAATTCATACAAAATGAGCACTCATGGCTCTAAAGCACAAGGCACTCAGGCTTACGAACAAGAGGGTAACTAAGAACCCTACCATGAGTTAACTTTTCTCAACCAACCAGTTCTTAAATCCCTCTTGAATTAACAGATTCAATTTGTAGGTTCCAATTTCGGGAAACCTAATCAGTAAGTTATCACAAAAGATTTAACATGCTTACTATGCCAATCTGGTTAACATCAAATTTAGAACAACTACAACAATCGAATCAACTAGATTCATTTACATGCCTCTTTATCTTTATCCAATTAATTATTAATTAATTTTGGATTTAAGTTCTTTATCAATTTCCATCAAGAACAAACATCTAAGAAAAGAAAGCATAGATATCACACTATCTAGAAAAACGTGATTCAGTAACATACGAGCGATAAAAATTCTTTATCTGGTTCAAATATTTAATTAGGTCAATTTCATTGTGATCCAAAGGGCTAAAACATGCTAACTATACAGTTGCACGTAAAAGAAAAGAGAAGCCACGAATCCCCTACCTCAACAATTCGTGACATTCTTTATCCACACAATGGGTCACAATCCTCCTCTTTGGACAACTGCATCCACCAGTGGATGCCACGGTATGACAACACCAACCAAACCCCAAGAAAAACCCATTAGAATCTTGGAGATTACATGGTATAATATGGAAGGTAGAAAAAAGTGAAGATGATCCCAAAAGGAATGTCGATAAAACATACCTTATATGGAAGATTGACCTACACAGCTCGGTTGCATCCAAAACAAAGCAGAACCAATCAGAGGATTGGGGTTTGATTGTGAAACTCCTACAGGAAGGATTGAAAGGTTCTATAGTCTTCTATCTAAGAACAAGGAGGAATAACAAGAGAGGATGATATCTTGTCCCTTTTGAAGATATATTGGGGCGACAATTTAAGATACGCTTAATTCTCTATTGAAAATGAATCGCATTAACCCATGCGGTTTGACCAAGTAAAAACCTCCCGGCCATAGGTATAATTAATATAAGATTTATGGACTTTGAATTGGCATTAGAGTCCTTAAAATAAGGCTTTAAATGTATTTTACGTCAAAGGAAATGTCAAAAGGGGAAAAAATGTAGGAAGCTAGAAACACTGTTCACATACTCAAAATTTGGCAAAGGCAAGTCTACCGATCTGGAAACACTATACAAGTCTACCGATCTGGAAACACTGTACAAGTCTACCGATATAAGGTCACCGATAGAAACACTATTCAAGTCTACTGATAGATGGACACTGATAGAAGCTCCCCAATAGAAACATTGTTCAAGTCTACCGATAGAAGGTCACCGATAGAAGCTCACCGATAGAAACACTGTTCAAGTATACCGATATAGGTCACCGATAGAAGCTCACCGATAGAAGCACTGTTCAAGTATACCGATAGAAGGTCACCGATAGAACCTCACCGATAGAAACACTGTTCACTGAACCTCACAAATAGAATCAATGTCCAAGTCTACCGATAGAAGGTCACCGATATAACCTCACCGATAGAAACACTGTTCACTGAACCTCACGGATAGAAACACTATTCACCTACCGATACTGTTCAAAAAAATGGAAACACTGTTCACAGAACTAGAAATTTGGAAAACTATTGGGGATAAGTCACCTTGACCTCCCAGAACACCTCCAACACCACATTTTCACAAAGTAATGGACTGGAGGGGTCCGGGCCATTACATCAGATACCTCTCAAAACATTCTTGTCCTCAAGAATTCAAAATCAAACTAAAGAGAAAAAAAAAGAAACGGGGCCCGAACAACCACCCATCAAGATACCTCTCAAAAGAGAGCAAGCCACAAAAAGGAAAAAAATAAGTTCATAAATAAAACATGAAAGGTCTAAACATGAAAGAAACATCACTACATGAAAAGAGTTAAACATTAAACAAATCTGGGTACTGAGCACGTATTTTTGGATCATGCTCTTAGGTACTCTCCTCCATGAAACCGTCTCACCAAAAGACACGAACTAAGGGGATAGAATTCCCACACAACACCTTCTCCTTGCGGTCTTGGATCTCCATAGTTCGCTCGTCAAAGGTTGCAACATCATCAATATCGATCTCTCCCCAATCGATAACATGAGAGTCATCATGAAGATAACGACAGAGCTGTGATACATGGAAAACATCATGTATCCGACTCATCTGAGGGGGAAGTGCTACTCGATATGCCATAGCTCCAATATGAGATAACACCTCGAAAGTCCTAACAAACTGGGGAGAAAGCTTACATCCACGACCAAACCTTCGCTGCCCATGACGGGGAGTAACATTTAGAAACACAAGATCCCCAATATTAAACTCTAAGTGTCTACTTATTTGATCAGCATATTATTTCTGATGATCTTGCGCTATCTTCATCCTCTCACGAATCACCTGAACCATCTCTATTGTATTCTGCACTAGTTCCGGTCCGAGAATGGATGACTCTTCGACCCCAGTCCAGCGCAACGGAGAACAGAAAGGCCGACCATACAAGGCTTCAAATGGCGCCATACCAATGGTGGAGTGAAAACTATGATTGTAAGCGAACTCCACCAAGGGTAGGTGCCTCATCCATGAACCTCCAATTTCAAGAACACAAGAGCACAACATGTCTTCAAGAGTTTGGATGGTTTTCTCTGTCTGACCATCCGTTTGAGGATGAAAAGCAGTGCTAAGGCATAGTTGAGAACCGAAAGCATGTTGGAGACCCCTCCACACCATGGAGGAAAAATGAGGATCTTGAGCAGAAATGATTGTCCAAGGGACTCTATGAAGTCTCACCACCTCCTCTATATACTGCCTCGAAAAAACTTCCAATGAGATCGACTCCTTGATCTCTATGAAGTGGGTAGATTTTGTCAAACGATCCACTACCAACCAAATAGCATCATGTCCTCCTAGAGCTTGAGGTAAACCTGTAACAAAGTCCATTGAGATATCCTTCCACTTCCACTGTGGAATCTATAATGGTTGGAGAAGACCACCAGGAACACGGTGTTCGACCTTCACCTTCTGGAAGACTAAACATCAAGACACAAACTCCACAACCGTAGGCTTCAGCCCAGGCCACCAAAACTGACTCCTCAAGGATCGGTACGTCTTTGTCACACCAGGATGTACTGCTAAAGGTGAACTGTGGAACTCTCTGAGAACCATCTCGCGCGTCTCAATGGGAACAAAAAGCCTACCATGATACAACACTCGGTGTTGTTCATCCTACGACCAACCATAAGGGGCCTCACCACAAAAAACTCAGTCCCTCCAAACTTCCACCTCTAGATCACCCAACTGAGACTCTTCCACCTTCTGCATCAGGGATGACTACACCGTCATCTGGAAAAGACAACATCTTCCCCCAACTTCTCCCATATCAAGATGAAAAGCTGATAGCTCTTCCATCACTCTCTAAGAATCACCAGATTCATGCACAACATCATTACGTGACTTTCGGCTCAGTGCATCAGCTAAAACATTCCCTTTTCTAGGTGTATACGATATTTCAAATTAGTATTCCTACAAGAACTCCATCCACTGACACTGCCGCAAATTCAAGTTACGTTGGGAGAAAACATACCTCAAACTCTTATGATCGGTGAAAACCAAAAAGTGCTCACCAATGAGGTAATGTCTCCACAAATTCAGAGAAAACACCACGACTGCTAACTTAAGATCATGGGTGGCATAGTTTCATTCATGGGGATGAAACTTCCGAGACCCATAAGAAAAAACTGACCTCTGCTACATGAGAACACAGCCTAGCTTCAGATGTGAAGCATCATAGAAAACATCAAACTCGACTCCCTCCGCTGGAAGACAACAGACTGGAGCACTTACCAACTTATACTTTAGATACTCGAAAGCTGACTGATGCTGATCAGTCCATATGAATGCTTGATCCTTCCTGGTCAAAGCTTTCAGAGGAGTCACAACTCGGGAGAAATTGGCTACAAACCTCCTGTAATAGCCTGCGATACCAAGGAAACATCGCACCTATGACACGGTCTTGGGGGCTTCCCAAGACACCACTGCTTATATCTTCGACGGATCCACAAATACTCCCTGTTGGGACACAACATGCCCTAAGAAATGAACTTCTTGAGCCCAAAACTCACACTTCGACAACTTCCCAAACAACTGATGTTGGCGAAGAACTCCCAAAATAGCTCGTAGATGCTCTGCATGCTCCTCTTCAGATGTAGAGTACACAAGGATGTCTTCGATGAAAACCACCAAAAACTTGTCACATAATTCACAGAACACAACATTCATCAAACCCAAGAAAAAAGCTGGAGTATTCGTCACGCTGAACGACATTACAACAAACTCATAATGCCCATGACGACAACAGGAAGTAGTCTTCAGAATATCCTCATCCTTCACACGCATTTGATGATATCCTGACCGCAAGTCGATCATTGAGAACCAACTTACACCCTTAAGTTGATCGAACAAACCATCAATCCATGGAAGGGGATAGCGGTTCTTTATTGTCACTTTGTTTAGGTGATGATAATCAACACACAACCAAAAACTGCCATCGGCCTTCTTCACGAACAAGACTGGTGCACCCCATGGTGACACACTTGGCCGGACAAAACTGCACTGCAATAGACCATCAAGCTGAATACTTAGCTCTTGTAACTCAGAAGGTGGCATCCTATACGGAGACATAGAGATAGGAGATGCTCCTGGCTGTAACTCGATCCCAAACTTGATCTCTCGTCGAGGGGGTAATGCTACAACCTCTTCGGGAAATACATCAGGGTACTCCTCTACGACCCTAGGAAACTCAAACTGATTAACCTCTGAAGAACTCATCATCAACTCAGACATCATAGATGATAAGGATGGAATGTGCCTATGACCCATCTTTGGATCTCGCTTACCAACAAACACCACTTTCTCTCTATCTACACCAATGAAGATGACCTTCTTCCCGAAGCAATCCACAATAGCCTGCACCGAATACAACTAATCCATGCCGAGGATGACATCATATGGTTGTATTCATAAAAATAATAAAACTCTCCAAGAGCGGTGTTGCCCCAACACTAGCTCATAATATTTATATACTTCAAACAATTCAGATCAACCTCCAACTAGCGTAGTCAATTCCAAGGGCACTGGAAGCCTCTCTACCTCAAGTCCCAAAGCATGGACAAGGGTAGGTGATATGAAGGAGTGTGTCACTCCTGAGTCAAACAAGGCATAAACCAAGGTAGAAAACAAGCAAAGGGTACCTCTAATGACGTCTGGCTCGCCTGGTGCTGGAAACGCTAGAGCATGAAGCTGACCATGACCTCCTCTACGGCCTCTCTGACCTTGATGAAGACCACCACCACGGCCGTTCTCTTCTCTCTGTGGACGGGGAGTATCATGGGGCTGTCCTCTGCCTGCCCCATCTCCCCTCTGGTGATCTAAAGCTGGTGCAACTAGATGACGCTGCCTCGACGGAAACTGCCTCAACGGAGGAACTTGGAGCGTAGTTCCTAGTGCACGATGACCGCTATGAAATGTCGAGAACTCACGCTGCTGATGGCCATGACCACCACAAGAAAAACAAGCGCCTGATCCCATGACATAGGCCTGAGAGTTACTACCTCCGGAGAAATGAGATGTAAAGGGCTGGGACCTACCCCCGACTGAATGGAAACTCTTCTGTCCTCAAAACCAGGAACCCCAGACCACGGCTCTGCTTCATAAGGAATCACGTCAATTCCCCTCTCGTGATGATCCTGTCCTGGAAAAATTCCTCTCGAAAAACTCTTCCCTCGCCAGCACCACAAGATATGTCTTCAGCATAAATGGGGTGACCTGGCGCTAGATCTCTGGATGCAAAGCCTCCACAAAATGCCTCTCCCTGGCCTCCTAATCTGGTAACAAGTCTAAAGCATATTGTAAAAGGTTTCTAAAACGGATTCCAAACTCTCGAACACTGGAGCTCCCCTGTCGAAGGGTATGAAGCTCCTGACGACTTGATGCCTTCGCAGTCGAAGAAAGGAACTGAACTCTAAACTTGTCTCGAAACTCCTCCCATGAGATCGCCAACTCCTCACGATCCCCGAGGAACAAGATCCACCACTGCCTCACTGCTTCACATAGCATCGTCACCACTAAGGACACACAGATCTCCTTACGAGCACGAATTGAACTAAAGACGATCTCGACCTCCTCTAACCAGTCTTCCGTGACTGCATCTGAAACAGATCCCTCGTACTTCTACAGACTCTGGCGCTGAAACTCTCGAAGTGTCTTCCTCTATGTGTCGTCGTCGTCAACCTCTACCCTTCGGCATTCTGCTGGAATAGCATGCTGGACATTTTCTATGCAAAACTGATGAGGACGTCGACCTGGATCCATACCTGTAAAATAACAAACCGCTATAGCTCCTAAACTCGGAATATGGAAGACTCAACATTAATTAATTAATTGTTTTCTTTTATTCATTTTAGGTTAACCTATCCCAAGGTCTACCCATTCAAACACAGGCACAAAGAAGATTGATGCATGATCCTTTCCTAGGTTTCTACCCTAAAACCAGAATCACCTTGTTTAGTATCCATTGTAAACTTAAAGTTCTGTGCAATAGATCATAGGGGACCCTAAATGCCTATGTCTCTACTGGTCTCCAGTGTTTACCCCACTTGCTAAACATGAATGACACCGTTGCCTTACCATCCCATGCAACCTCACCTGTGCCTAACTCTAAACTCCATCCTATCCCTCAACCAGACCTATGATAACACTCTATCATGACCCCTTCCCCACAAAGTGTACCCCTCCTAGGCTGGAAATGTGAGAAGAGAGATAATGAACCCTGAGTCTCGCCTCCAGTAGGCCCCAGGTTGGAGACTAGCACCGAGGGTATAATAAACACACAAATGGGAGGCATTACCCTCTAAGAGAACACATGCAGAAGAGAGAGATAAGATAGTCACAAACCAACTCCAACTCAGAACTTAAATATAGAAGAAACCCAAGTACATATATGAAATTCCATGAAAAAGTACTACAACTGAAAGGGGAAAACTACAAGTACCCAAAAGAAAGGAAAAACAGCAGCGACCACAAGCCCGAACAGCTCCTGCAACCACAATCTAGAAGTAACCAGCTTGATCTCCAACCTACTTCAAGTGACCTGAAAAACAGTTTATATATACATAGGGTGAGTATAATAGTATACTCAGTAGGATCCTCCCAAATCCACTCGTGAAAAAGTAAAGAAAGGATGCTAAAGCACAGTGAACAACAAGTGAAACTAGATCGTCACCTAAATAGGTATACTAAGTTCCTAACCTCAACATGGCTACTCTCACCAAGTAACGCATACAAGAATATAGAATATAGTAAAGAATATCAAGGGTACCTTGATACTACTTCCCCACTGGTTTTCTGCTTTTCCCAAATGACATACGTCCTATGCATCTCTCTCCAAAGGCTTTCCCACAAACACCTGGGCTAAGCTCCACAATTTGCACCTCGTGCACCACAAAGGCTTGCCCGCAGACACCTGGGAAGAGCACCACAGCATCCCCACAACCAAAAGTAACCAGGTCAGTTCCAGGAGCCACCACAGCCCACATAATGTGTATCATACGTCGGGTATTATACCTCAAGCCATTATAGCCCATACACTGAGTAGGGATCCTCAAGCCATCACAACCTATACATGTTACACCTATAGTAGTCCATGGGATAATATATCCAGAATATATGTGTGTGAAGTAACCACAATACATTACAACCCTCTACACACATATATGGGGAAACTAACCGTTGTGCCTGTTGGAACATATATCTACCAAGAGAAGAGAGCAGGGCCAAAGGGGGTAGTCAGCCATTTGTCCTCCCACCAGAATGTTGGGGAAAACACCCCCCAGGGATCAAAATCCCTAGGGTATCAGTTTCCCTTAATGATAGGGTGGAGTAGCATATAGAAACACAAAAAGTATAGAATATATAATACTCACAACCACACTATGGGCATAACCTAGTCTTAGACACAACTACGTCTAACGTCTCTCGGACTCCAGGCTGCCACTTCTAAGACTAGGTATCCTATAAGCACACAGACATTCAAGGGATTTATTAGATTACTTCATTCCCATTTTATCAATTCAACTATATGTTAATTAATTATTCAAACAATAATTAACCATGAACACATCCTAAAAAAACAGAATTGGCATTATATTCAAAAAAAACTGCTCTTTTAAAAGTTACAGCCTCATCATTATGTTCCAGCATCTCCAACCACATGGGTTAACATCATTTATTCAAACATTAATTATAGAATTACTTTCCCATATTCTCAGGAATTCTATAAAAGCAACCTATGCTACTAAACACAAGGGGGCTCAACACGGTGAGTAGTTATACTACCCGTCGAGTCCTTGCCACCTATGGAAAGAGCGTAGACCTATTCTCCCTCGAGACACTAAACATGGAAAGCACGTTGCATACCCCGTGTGTCTTCACCTCTTTCGGAAGAAGGGTAAGAAAAACCATCTACCTTGAGCATTGGGGAAAAGTAAATCAGATAAATAACCAATCAAACCACCAAACATCCAACAACCACATCCATCCCATTCCATCATCCCTGGTGTCCTCCCTGACACCCACATGCATAAATCGATGCATCTCTCCACTCTAGGTGTCATCTGCTGCCACAAAAACAAGGCCTCCCTACCTCCACATATCACAACATCCATCCAGGATCACATCACAGCACAAGCAGTAGGAAAACAAACATCACACCAAATGGGCTCTTGGCCCTTTAACAAGGCATCCAACCTTCATACAAAATGAGCACTCATGGCTCTAAAGCAGAAGGCACACAACCTTATGAATAAGAGGGTAACTAAGAAACCTACCATGAGTTAACTTTTCTCAACCAACCAATTCTTAAATCCCTCTTAAATTAACAGATTCAATTTGTAGGTTCCAATTCTGGGAAACCTAATCAGTAAGCTATCACAAAAGATTTAACATGCTTACTATGCCAATCTGATTGACATCAAATTTAGAACAACTACAACAATGGAAACAAACGGATTCATTTACATGCCTCTTTATCTTTATCCAATTAATTATTAATTAATTTTAGCTTTATGTTCTTTATCAATTTCCATCAAGAAAAACAGCTAAGCAAAGCAAGCATAGATATCACACTATCTAGAAAAACATGAGGCAGTAACATACGAGCGATAACAATTCTTTATCCGGTTCAAATATTTAATTAGGTAAATTTCATTGTGATCAAAAGGGATAAAACATGCTAATGATATAGTTGCACATAAAATAAAAGAGAAGCCACGAATCCCCTACCTCAACAATTCTTGACGTTCTTTATCCACACAACGGGTCACAATCCTCCTCTCCGGACAACTGCATCCACCGGAGGATATCACAGTACTACAAAACCAACCAAACCCCATGAAAAACCCATTAGAATCTTGGAGATTACATGGTATAATATAGAAGGTAGAAACAGGAGAAGATGATCCCCAAAGGAACGTTGTTAAAACATACCTTATATGGAAGATTGACCGACACGGCTCAGTTGCATCCAAAATAGAGTAGAACCAACTGGAGGAGTAGGGTTTGATTGTGAAACTCCTACGGGAAGGATTTAAAGGTTCTAGCGTCTTCTATCTGAGAACAAAGAAGAATAACAAGGGAGGATGATATCTTGTCCCTTTTGAAGATCTATTGGGGCGACAATTTAAGATACGCTTAATTCTCCATTGAAAAAGGATCGCATTAACCCACACAGTTTGACCAAGTATTAAAATCCCGACCATAGGTATAAATAATATAAGATTTATGGCCTTTTAATTGGCCTTAGAGTCCTTAAAATAAGGATTTAAATGTATTTTATGTCAAAGGAAACGTCAAAAGGGGAAAAACTGTAGGAAGCTGGAAACACTGTTCACATACTCAAATTTGGCAAAGGAAAGTCTACTGATCTAGAAACATTATACAAGTCTACCGATCTAGAAACACTATACAAGTATACCGATATAAGGTCACTGATAGAACCTCACCGATAGAAACACTGTTCATGTCTACTGATAGAAGGTCACCGATAGAAATACTGTTCAAGTCTACCGATAGAAGGTCACCGATAGACGCTCACCGATAGAAACACTGTTCCAGTCGACTGATAGAAGGTCACCGATAGAAACACTATTCAAGTCTACCGATAGAAGGTCACCGATAGAACCTCACCGATAGAAACACTGTACACTGAACCTCACCGATAGAAACACTGTTCAAGTCTACCGATAGATGGTCACCGATAGAACCTCACTGATATAAACACTGTTCACTGAACCTCACCAATAGAAACACTGTTCACCTACCGATACTGTTCATAAAACTGGAAACACTTTTGACAGAACTGGAAATTTGGAAAAGTGTTGGGGATAAGTCACCTTGACCTCCCGGAACACCTCCAACACCACATTTTCACAAATTAATGGACTGGAGATGTCCGAGCCATTACATAAACTATTATGATGAGTTGATAAGTATTCCAATACTGAGAATTTGAGCTCACCTTTTCTTTTGTTTCCCATATCATAGGGAGTTATATAATGTATTGTTTATAGAATGATGTATAATGTAGTGATTTTTTTCATAGATACTATAGTAATAATTTATAATAACATATTTATTTCACTTATCTATAAAGACACTAAACCTTTGAGTTGGGGGATTGTGAGATTATTTGGGAGATGTACTATTTAAATGCTAAAAATGGTGAAACATATATGTATATTATGTTTGGGGAACCATAGTTGTTATCATAGCAGGGATTATTTATTTTTAGGTGTTAGTATAGAATGTATAATAGGACACAAGTTAAAATAACATAGGTTGAACCAAAATAATCACAGGCTAAAATGAAGGTTTCACACTCTAAAACATCATGAGGATGAATTTTAATATAGTTATTACCTTAATTCTCTTAAGATATTATTTTTAATTACTAAACATAACATCCTTTTGTTTTTATAATTGATTGATATAAGAGAAAATGTAACACCATGAGAATTTATGTTATATATTTATCTATAAATAATTTTTTTCTTTAATAGATTTCATTACACGCAACATCATGTTTAAATGAACCGTGATATACTATTAAAATTTTATTATTAAAAATGAAATTTAGTACATAGATATTGGATTAGTGGGTATCAATAAGTATATCTAAATTATGAAAAATTTATGGTAAAAAATATATAAAATTAGTTATTTTATTATTAATTTAAATAAAAGGCTTTTAAAATAAAGATAAATATTTTTCTAAAAAAATTTTTTATGCATGAAATATATTTTTATCTTAGTAAATTAAATTAACCACTATTGGTGAATATTTTAAATAAATATATATTATTTAATATATCAAATGTTTTAAAGATTCATTTTTTTCTTCACATAGGTTAATAATAAATCCAGTTTTATGCTTTAAATGTTTTTAATACATTTTTGTCAAAGTTGAGCACATACTTTAAAATTAAAATTTTGAAATTTATAGTTATTTAATTATAAAATATTAATTATATATTTTTAATTAAGATTTTAAACTTTTTTAAATATATCTCTTTTATTTTTGGTCAATATGAATATTAAATATGGTAAAATTTAACTCCTCAGTAAATGTTAAATCAAGTTAATCTAGATTAAAAACATGTTATAAGGCCATATATATTCATAATAAATACTATTTTATGAATTTAATTAGACCATAAATAACATAGTATCAAAATTTAGTTTTTTAATGGACACTTGTCCTTGAAAATGAGTGATATATTTTTTAAATTAATGAATGTAATGAAATGTCCCTATCATAGTTTTTAATATCCATTATGTGTTAACATAGGGATGAAAACTAGATATGAATGAATTTTAATATCAATTTTGTGCATAATTAAATTATATACATTATTTTTATTTATTTATTATTTTTAGGAAATATATAATTACCATAAATTCTTACACAACACCGATAAAGCATTTATTCAATTAATGGAAAAACAAAATAAATTATTTTAATAATATTAAATGTGATATAATTAGAGTAAGTTATAGAGTTAAAATAATTTTATAGGGGAATAGAACATATTATTATTGTGTGAAACTATTATATTATAAATAATAATGCGTCTTTATGTCTTTTATTTAAATTAAATGATTAGTATCATATTTAAAAATAATGATATTTTATAAAAATATCATTTTATTAAATTATTTTAAATTTCATAAAATTATTGAGATAATACATGGTTTATATTAAATGAAAAAATTTCATTAAATGGAAATTTATGGTACAATTGTAAACTAAGAAGTAAAAATTATAACACTTTAATATTGAAAAAGGTTTTACCAAAGTTACAATTAAAATTAGTTAACTAAGGGTTAATCAAAATGATAAGGTTTAAAACGACAACAAAACATCTATAAATTATATAGGTTGATGGTATTAAAACATTTATTAACCTTTTATTCTAATAGTTTTTAATTTTTAGTAATTTATCTTTGGAATTTATTTATTATAATTTAATCTTTTGAGAAATTCCAAAAGTGCCCCTCACCACAATTATAAAATAGAACCTCCTCCCTCAGTTCATTACACCAATTTGAGAAATATATCATAATAAAAGTCTACCAATTTATCCTATAAACATACATATCTATATTATATATTTTGTTTTCTTCCTAAAAGACCAACCTATGATCCCTTTATAGGTGATCTAAAGGATCCGTTTCAAAGAAGAGTTAAATCACCATAACCGTTAAATTTATTTTTTATTATTATTTAACTCTTGTAAATAAATATTAGTTATCATAATATGATAACTTAAATATAATAAATGTTATGAAATATTATTATTATATTTAAAAAACCATTATAAACCCCCATTCCTATTATATGAGCAGTGATAGTTTAACTTATGCGTTCATACAACTTACCATGTCCACTTTGCGGTACAAATCATTTTTCATAACCATATTTCTCATATGGGTGTTATGATTGGTTTAATTTTTATGAAAAATATTTATTATATAATTATAATTTTTAAATTTTAATATCAAATCTACTTACTTATCATCCAATCAACTGGGAAACAATAAAATCGTTCAAACATAAGGGTGGACTACCACCTCCATGAAGTAATATGATTCATTTTTTATTTATATTTTAATTAGATTTTAATGAGAATGAATTTGATGAATATGTAAGATATAAATTTTATAATAATTATCCTATAAAGGCGAATTAATATTTATCTTTTTTATTATATTCTATAAAAAATGAATGCAGTGATCAGGCATAAGTACAAGCTACCATCTGAAAGAGAGACAAAATTAATTTTTTATCTCTAAATTATATATATTACTCTAAATATGTATAAAATAAACATATATTATATTTATATAATGAATAATTTTTTATAAGATAGAACAAAGATAAATGTTCAAGGACTAGAACAACTGAACTGAAATACTCATGAAAAACAAAACATTTAACACATAGAAATGATGATTTTAATAAGAAATTATTGATAAAAGGGGGTGATGAAATTTAATAAAGTGAAAATATAATATATATTATAATTATATAAATGAATATTGTATATAATAATAATAAATTTAGATTTATTATATTGTATTTTAGAGTGGTTTCTAAAAAAATCGAACTCGAGGAATGAGTTTTATGCTATAATCTCATTGTATATTGGGATTGTTTATGAGTAGGCTTCCAATGATTAAATATTACGATATATCTATAAATAAACTCATGAAATTTATTATACATAGTTTATTTCCTTAAAATACACGTTTTATATAAATTCCACTCATCAAATGTACTCAAGAGACTAAAAAAATATTTATTTTTGGAAAATCAACTTCATTTATATCTTTGGTCAAAAACCCTTTTTATTCGATATCATTTTTTTATAAAAAATATTTTAAGATTTATTTTAATATTATATTATGTTTTTTAATTCATTTTTACCCATTATTGATTTTTTAAAAATAATCTGGAAGGAATCTTTTGATATTTTTCCAAATAAGAAGCTTTGTGGATTTTCTGAAAAATGTATAGAAGGAATGTGTTTTTAACATAAACAGAATGAATGAATTTTCCCACAACTATGAATAATTGTTTCTTTATGGATTTATTAACAAGTTTACATGGTCATTTTCTATGAAAATGTTTTCCTTTATATTTTTTTTTCATTTTTATATATATGATTTCATAATGGGAAGGTTATTTTCCCCAATAATGTTTTAGTGATATTTTAATTGTATTTATTTTCATCGAAGACAATAAAACTTGATTTTAATTATGATTTACTAAGGATATAATCCAAGGATACAATCCTTATTATTTATCTAGATGGTCTATTTTATGATGAAATGTTTTTTTATGAAACATGTTCCTTTTCTAAAGGTTATGCTATGATAAAATGTTTATGAAACCGCCATTTCTTTTAATGGGTTTTGATATAATGATTGGTTTATGATCTTCTGGAATAAATAGGGTTGGTTTTTCATTATGTGATGGGTGATACGAATATCTCAATTCAATTATTTGGTTAAATATTAATATCTCATGATATAAATATCACTAGAATAGAGAGTGAACCTAGTTTAGGAATGAATTATATCCACTATGATAGTCTTGAGAGTGAACTATGACTACTATGATGGTTAGGGGATTGAACATTATAACGAACCAGAAATTTATCAATGGAATTTTCTTATTATAATTATTTCATAAAATAAATATAAAACCCCATAGAAACATTATTCTCATAAATGAATAATGATGGATTATTTAGAAAATAAACCAATAAGAATACCAAATATTATAGCGAGTCGATAAATATAAAATAAGATAACAATGATGAGAAAATGTTAATATCATCAACCCACTTGAATGAACAAACTCATGAAAAGAGGTTGAAATAAAACATAATTTTAACAATAAAATAATTATTTTTAAAGTGAAATTATATATATTACCTTAATGAAAAACATAAGTTAATTAGGATTTAATGATGTAATAGTTATTTATAGAAACTATGGAACCAATATAAAGTTTTTAAATTTGACCATTGGAATAGTAATATAATAATTAGGAATAGTAATCTAGCTGTTAAAATATTAATCTCATATATGAAAGTATAAAATAAAATATAGATATATTATAAAGAAAAAATCTGGTATTTATATCATGATATAAGTAAATAAATTATTTAAATATGATAAACTAAGTGTTGGTATTTTTGTAAAACATAAATATTTATTTAAAATTTTATAATAAATATAAATATTTAAATGAAAACTTATTTTCATAAAATATATTCATAAATTATTATAACATTGTATTATAATTATAATAAAATTTTATATAACCTTAATTATTTTTTTAAAGGGATAAATTATTATAATATTAAAATCAGAATTTTTTGAATAAATGATGATTTTATTTGAAAAATAAATTTCAAATATTTAGAAAATTACATTAATAAAATGGATTAAATTTTTAAATATAAAAAAAAGAAGTTAGGGTGATTTTTTGTTATTTTCCTAAAATAGTTGAATTGTTTGTGAATAGTGAAATATAAAATTTTATGGAATTTAACATTATAAGTTAAATTCATGAAGTTTGTAGTCATGGATCAGGTAAGAATTCATTATCTAGAACCCTACTTCACCATTTATTATATTTAGTCATGGTTACCAACACTATTGATAATCGTAATCCAAAATAATAAACAAATGAATATAATAATAAAAAACACCCTTGCATCACCCTATAAATACTATCCCTAACCACCCCTTATACTCACACCTTATAAGACATTTATATTGTAATTATTCTACAAAATTCCTTTTAAAATCCTATTACACAGAAAAAAGAGCTCATGGTCCCAAAAAAATACAAATTCCATGTTCCTTAAGGGGTCCTTCAAGGAGGTGATACTTAAGAGGTAACTTTCTCAAAAAACCTATTTTAATTTATTTTCTTATTCTTATTTCTCCTAACCTATTTTATCTATAAAATTATAATAAATATAGTATCATATATTTACTATAATTTATATAAATAATGGAAAATCATATGTACACCTCTTCTGTCATATCCTCATATTCAACAAAATGAAACTGTTATCCAAATTATGGCGGTTAACCATATACTTGGATAATGATTTTCAATTTTCATTAAAAACTTCGTGTCTAGTAATAAAACAATTATTTTGGTTAAATAAGATTTTAATATTTATATTATAACTTATTTCACTTTCTATAACTAATATATAAACATAATATTCAATAAAATGAAACTGGTTCGTGATGGTCAGAAAACCCACTAAAAATAAATCGAACAATTATCTTTAATGTTTTATCAAATGAATTATCATAATAGAATATAAAATGGTATATGGGACCATTTAAACATAATTATGTTCATTTATACCATATAATTTCACTTCAAGATAATTATTCTCATTTGGAGAGAACTTTCATAATTATATATAATTAAACTGACCATGAAACGATGAACCAAATGATCCCAGAACAATGAAATTGAACATTATAACTCATTTAAATGGTAATAAATGAGATTTATAAAATTATAATAAATAAACTACATATATAATATGTTAAAAATTAAGTAATTAATTGATATAATTTTACTCTATTAAAAATTAAGCTCAAGTACAGAACACATTCAGACATAATGTAAGAGATCTTTCCAAACCTCATTTTTTTTTCTTTTGGGTTATGATTCATTTATACTTGCATAAATTTATCCCTTCATTATTCTTATATACTTATCCTATGTTTTTTTATATGTACCACACATTTTTATGTCTCTTAAATCATTTTAATTTTTTTGGTAATTACATGTTTTATAAGGCTCCCTTCTCAATTCATCCCAATAAGAAAACCCGATAAATCGGAACTTCTCTTTTTCTAACCCATTTCAAGTACACCCCATAAAATATTCTAATCATACAATATTTTTCTATTGTAAATAAATTTATCATGAAAAACTATTTAATTTAATTTCTGGTTTTAATAAAACAATTATTCCTTTATCCACTTTAAATACTCTATTCTTCTAACTAAAACCACACTTATATGGATCATTTATAATGTTATCTAACCACTCTTTTTCATGTTTTTTTAATAATTTGTACTTCATTATTCATGATATATTCTTATTTTTCCATTATTATTTTACATTATTTATTTAAATCCCTTATTTTATGAATACCATTATTACATGCCATTTGGTTATGTCTTATGACGTGGTTATGATACCCATTTATTTCAATGGGTAAATCTTATATTAAATCCCTATATTTAATTCATTATGTGGAACAAATATGCATGAACATATTACAATGGGTGATACTTGATAGATATATAATGAATTTTTTGATGTTTAGTCTCATAATAATTCATGTATAGGATTAGGGAGTAAAACTAATCCATTATAGGACATTCTCCACCATGTGATACTGTCTTGATAGTTAGCCTTGACTCATGTTTATATCATGTTATGTGTTTATGATAATTTCTATATTTACATGATCAAATTATTACATGATTTTTATGATATGCCTCTACATGTTTATTCATGCTCCATTCCTATTATCTTATAATGTTTTTCGATTAACTCATGTGTTTTGATTATTTTCCATGCTAATTCCCTTAACAGGTTATTTATCTCATCCTTTTTAATAAATGTATTGCTGAGGTTATCCTTTAATGATTTAGGAGATCAAAGGAAGTTAGGATCTCAATATGTAAGACTAATAAAGAAATGTTTTAATCTAGTTCCATATTTTCAATTTTATGTATCTAATATTCTAAGGACACTAGACTTTAGATACTTGGTTTGTATAAGATGGGTAATTTTTTTTAAAATGATGTAATAATATATGTAAAAGGATATAATCTCTATAGTTTTCATCATAGGAAGGTATAATTATTTTTGGGGTTTAGGACAACACAACTTTAGTAATAACTATAGGCATAATTTTATCCACATGGATAACCTATATTGAAACTCAGGGAATAAAAATTTATGATACACTTTTCATTAATAATTTTATCTTTCTTTGTTCAAATTTACCATTTTATATTCTTATTAACTATGTATTCAATCCATAATTGTATTTTATTTCTTATTCATAGTTAAAGGTAGTAAATAGGAGAACCCCTTCTAATAATCAATGTGATACGAAACATGATTATTTCCTTAATGAGATGCCATAACTGATGGGAATAGGATCCTAGAACATCATGACAGTTCTGGATCAACTTGATCCAGTTATAAATAATAAGTTGAATAATTTGGAATGTACTCATTAACCCAAGGAATAGAAATTTATGGTTACATCATTATGCAAAAAATACCTCCCATATTTAGCTGATCTTATTATCCTCTCCTCACAAAACAATGGATTAACTACATTGAGAAGATAATCTAAATACTTCAATGTTTAAAAGAATTTAATGTCATACTAGTGGATTATCGTTTTGATGTGGGATCCTATTAGTGGTGGAAACTGATTTAAAACACAAATTTTAAGAAAAAAATAGATTACGTGGATTTTGAAAGATTCAAGAAAATCATTTTCAACAAATATTTTCCACAAAATATCCTTCTTAATACAGATAGGGGGTTCCTAGAACTAAAGGAGAGGGAAGATTAATCTATCAGTTCCTATGGGGAAAACATTACAAGGATTTCACAATATGGCTTTGGCCTTTTCATTAATATTGAATTTAAGGTGGATCACGTTTTAGTGGATCAAATCCGAGTCTACAAAAATCCTAAGTGATTAGAGAATTTGATGGATCTGAGTAGATTTTATGATGTTCACTATAGGTTGATATGGAGATTGGTGAATCTCATTTGTCTCTTGGGATAGGAGATAAAAAGGGTACAATGGTGTTTAATATGAGTGGATAAAAAGATAAATCCAATGAATGGAAGAAAACCCAATACTCGACCTATCAAAAGAGTGGAACATTTAATCCCAGGAACTATCTAAAGTGAACTAGGAGATTCTTCAAATGTGGAAGAGAGGTTCATAATGCTTTTTATTTATAAAGAGATTTGAAGAATCCCACTAATGTAGAAGAAGAATGGAAGGTTTGGATCAGTACTCAACCTACTATGTTGTGTTTCAAGTGTAAGGAACATGGGAATTATGTGATCAAATTTTGTAATCCAAAGGTTTTTAAAGACAATCAACAACAAAAACCTACAAGGAATCATGGAATGGTGTATGCTATCACTACTGTTAAGGTGGAGCTAAATAATGATATAGAGATAGGTATACTAGTTATTCATTCATGATTAGTGAACATACTATTTGATTATAGTTATAAATATTATTCTATGTATTGTATGTCTATTATAACTATTCGTACACCACCTCAAAATATGAAGGTTTAGTTATCTATGAGAATAGTGAGTAGAGAAATTATAGAATCTAAAGTATAAAACACCTCTTAAGTTAATGTTTGTGGACTAAACCTCCTATAAAATCCCATCTCACTTTCTTCGGTGGAGTTTGGTGGTATTTTGGGAATGGATTGACAATCATTATACAAATATAACATCAACAGTCAGGAAAAGAAGATCACTATTCACATCCCAAGGCACCCCCAAATCTATAATAGTGTAAGGAGGAGGATGAATATTCTTTAGAATAATCATCTCAATTGTGGCTATTATTTCCTTATGAATAAGAACATCTTACTCCAATGATTGAGTGAAATGATAGGATCACGCTCGAAGACGTGCCCATTATGAGGGACCATACTAATATACTCCCTAAATAATTTCCTAAACATCCTCCTTATTGAGAGGTTAAGTTCACAATTGATCTTATACAGAGATCTTGGGCTATATAAAAGTCTCCTTATAGGATGGACACTATTGAGTTTGTTGAAAAGAAGAAGAAGTTACAAGAGAATTTGGACAAGGGTTTTATAATCCCAAGTCATTCATTATGGGGTGCACCAGTCCTCTTTATCAATAAGAATGATGGATCAATGTTCCTATGAATTGATTATAATGTGCTAAAAATTCACCATAGAGAAAAATTATCCCCTACCATGGATATATGACTTGTTAAATAAAATAAGGGGGGCTAATTATTTCCCTAATGTGGACCATTGTTAGGGATATCACCAATTAATATTGAGAGTGGAAGATATTCCCAAGAATACCTTTCGAATGAGGTTTGAAAATTATGAGTTCATAGTGATTCCCTTCAGACTCACTAATTCTCTAGTAAATTTTCATGGATGTAATGAATAGAGTCTTTCGATATTAGTTAAAAAAAATCATGGTAGCCTTTATAAATGATATTATGATATAATCCAAGTGTTAGGAAGAAAACATTGACAATTTTAGTACCATGGTAAATACTTTTATAAGGGGGGATATATATGAAAATATAGTAATTATGAGTTCTAAATGGAGAAAGTTTCATTCATGGGTTACGTTATCACCTGAAATGGAACATAATTGGACCATTATAAAACAATAAGAATTTAGGATCATCCCAAACAAGTATGCATAATAGAGATCCATAGTTTCCTTGGTTGATCTAGGTATTTATGATGATTTTTGAGAAACATATTGTGATTTTCAAACCCAATAACCAAGATGAATCGGAAGGGGGTAGAGTTTGTATGAACTATTGAATGTGAAGGCTTCTTCAATGAGTTGAAAAATGATTATGGTTGCACCAATACTTACACTAACGATAAGTGGGGAACATTTTGTGGTATAAAATGATTATTAAAAGAATATATTAGTATGTATACTTATAAAAAATGATAAATTGATATAATATGCCTTATGAAAGATGGAATTTCGTGAGAAAAACTATCTTACGTGTGATTTGGAGTTGGTGACTTTGATCTTGACATTGAATATTTGGAATCATTATCTCTACAGGGAGATGTGTGAGTTAAATACTGATCATTATAGCATTAAATATATCTTCATATCGATGGATATTAATATGATAATGCATTTATGTATATATCTCATCAAGTATTATGAATTATCAATACACTACCATCCTAGTAAAACAAATACTATAATAGATTCTCTAAGTAAAAAGAATCATATAAAATTTTTAATGATGAAAACTAATAAGGGTATAATCTTCTTAGACATAAAAATGATATAAATGGGAATAATAAAAGAAGGTTAATAACCATTCCTTTCAAATTTGTTTGATAAACTATTCCTTTTAGAGAAGATAAAGATTCTTAAATAAATTATGGGAAAATTCCAGAGAAGGTTGAAGCCATCCAAAGTGATAAATACTCAAAGATAAAAATTTATGAAGAAGGAGTCAGAAGATTTTTTTTTCAGGAATATGATTATGAGAATATTCTGAGATAAATAAGGAGATATTGAATGATTCATAAAGCTCAACCTTATCCATACACCTAGGGACCACAAAGATATATCGATATCTCTGAGAGAACTATTTGTGGAAGAATATGAAGTTGGAGATCACCGATCATACATCGAAGTGTCTAGAATGTTTGCAAGTGAAGGATAAAAGTAAAAATTCTCTAGGGATGATGAAATTATTACCCATACCTACATGGAAATAAGAAAACATCACTATAGAATTTGTCACAAGACATCCGAAGAAATCTGGAGAAAATAATGTTATATGGGACATTGTTGATCATCTTACAATGACTGCAAAATTTATTGCAATTCATGAATACTTTTCACTCCACCAACTTTCATAGATATACACCAAGAAATTGATGAGGCTACATAGAGTACCATTATCTATTATATCAGATCATGATCTAATATTTACATCCACATTTGGGAAAAGTCTCAAACATGATCTAAACCCTTATATGAAGTTTAGTATGGATTATCAGCCTCAAACTGATGGCTAGTCTGAGCAGACTATTTAGACACTAGAATTCATATTGAGGTCATGCTCAAAGGGCATCAAGGGAGGATGGGATAAATGTATTTCATTGTAAGATTTATCTTGAAACAATAGTTTACACTAAATTTTCCAAATGGATCTATATGAATCCCTTTATGGGAAAATATATTGAACACCATCTTTCTAGTATAATGTCAGTGAACATAAGATACTAGGACCTAAAATGGATAAGGTATGTAAAAAGGAAAATACCATCCGACATCACATCATTACTACCCATGTAGATAAAAGATATATAAATATAATTGGTAATGAGCCTTAGAGTATGAGGTTAGTGATTAGGTATTTCTCTAAATATCTCATTGTAATAGTATCATGGCATTTGGGAATAAGTGAATAAAAATTCAAAGGTAAATCATCCCCTTTAATATTCTTGATCGGGTGGGAGATGTGGAATATCGACTATAAATTACACTAACCATTTCTATAATACATGATGTAATCCTCATATCCCTCCAGAGAATGTACATAACAAATCCATCACATGTAATGAACTCAGATGGGGTACATTTAGAAAATGATCTCTCTTACAAGGATCAGCTGATGAAGATTTTAGACCATAGAGACAAGGTACTACAGAAAAGAAAACTCACCTGGTGGAGGTACTGTAGAGAAACTATAAGAATGGAGAGGTGAAATAGTAACCATAGGAAGAAATTAAGGAAAATTACCCCCACATGTTTTCACCTTAGTTTGTAAAATAAAATTTCAATGGTGAAATTTCACAATTTGAGAGGAATGAAATGTCCATGAATTTTATCAATGGAAATTACTTCTTATAATTCTATCATAAAAAAATAGAGAACTTAATAAAAAAATTATGATCCTAAATAAATAAATATACATTAGTTAGAAAATAAAATAATAAGAATACCAAATATTACAATGGGACAAAAAATAGATAAAAAGATAACAAGAATGAAAACAATTTAATCTACCCAATCCACTAGATTGACCAAACTCATGAAAAGATATATAGAAATAAAACAGAATGTTAATAATAAAATATTCATTTTGAATATGAAAATATATTTTTTACCTTAAGAGAAAATTTATGTGAATGAAGAATTAATGAAATAAAATGTATTTATAGAAATCAAGGAACCTATATGACTATTATTAATCATACAATTAGAAGACTAATCTGACCATTAGGAATAATAATCTGGATTTTAGAATAGTAACCTCACCATTGAAATTATAAAACAAAATTTATATATCTTATAAATAAAAAATAATATATATTTGACTTGGTATAAGTAAATAAATGATTTAAAAATTCTAAATTAGGTGTTGGTTTTTTTGTTAAAAGTATATGTTTATTTACAATTTTATAATTAATAAAATGATTTAAAAGAGTATTTATTTTCATAAAATAAATTCATAATTTAATGTTATGTTTTTTATAATGTTTGAGATAATTTTAGGACACCTTAGTTAATTTTTCAAAGGGTAAAAAAACAATTACAATATTAAAATTGGTATTTTTTGAATAAATGATGATTTTATTTTAAAAATAATTTCCTATTTTTTATAAAATTATTTTTATAAAATAGAATCAATTTTTAAAATATACATGTAGAAAATTTTTAGGTTTAATCTTTGGGTTTTTTTAAAACAGTTGATTTTTTAGTGAATACTGAAATACGATAATTTGCGGTATTTAACAATATAACCTAAATACATGATTTTTGGATTCATTTATGATGTAATAACCCATTATCTTGAACAATCCTTCATTATTTATAGTATTTGGTCTTGAGAATTAATATTATTTGTTGTCTTAAGCCAAAAAATAGACTAATGAATATAATAATTAAAACACCCCTCTCTCCATATAAATACCACCCCTCACCACCTCTTCGCTTTAAACCTTCTATGCCTTATATCTTGTCGATATTCTTCCCCATTACCTTTACAAGAATCTTCCCCATGTACAATAGCTTATGGTCTCAAAAAAATATCCATTCTAAGTTCCTTAATGTGTCCTTTAAGGAGGTGATATTCAAGAGGTAACTTTCTCAAACTAAAAATTTTAATTTATTTTCTTCTTCAAACTTCTCATAACCTCATTCATCCATCATTTAATCAAAAATATATTAAAACTTTTATAAAATAATTTTATATTTCTAATGGAATATCATGTATTCACCTTTTTTCTCATGTCCTCTTTTTTAATGAATGAAATCGTTGTCCAAATTATTGTATATGATCGTCTATATAAATAATGTTTTTTGGTTCTCCATTACCACCTTAATGGATTTACATAAAACTATAATTATGGTAAAATAATATTTTAGTATATATAAAAATTATTTCATGTTATGTAACTAATATATAAACATAATATTCAATAAAAAATAATTGGTTTGTGATGGTTTGAAAAACTACCAAATACAAACTGAATAATTATCATTAACATTTTATGAAATGAATCATCTTCATAAAAAAAAGAAATATGAGACCATTTAATATTTTTAAAGTGAATTAATACCATATAATATATCATTTTTATAATTATTCCCATTAGGTGTGAACTTTCATAATTATATTCAAGTAAACTAACCCTCAAATAATTAAACACATGCTTTCAGAATGATGAAATTTAACTTTATAAATCATTAAAATGGTCATAAATTAACTTAATTGAATTATAATAAATTAAATAAATGTATTATAGGTTATTAATTATGTAATTAATGGATATAATTTTATTATCTATTAATTTAAGTTCAACTACATTTGGAATTCAGTCATAAATTAAGGGATCTCTCCGAATATCCATTTTTTCCTTTGGTTTACACATTATTTATACAAGACTGAATTTATTTATTCATTATTCATATATAATTATCATATGTTCTTTTTATATGTACCAAACATACTTATATTTCCTAATTAAACTTTATTTCATGGGTAATTACATGTTTTATAAGGCTACCTTCTTAATTCCTCTTGATAAGAAAACCAAATTAATGGGAACTTCTATTTTTACCCATTTTCAAGTGTAATATATAAACTATTTTAAGACTCTAATATTTTTATAATATGAAGAAAGTATCATGAAATGCTATTTTTGTTTATTTTTTGTATTATGAAAAAAATTATTTTTCATGTTTTCACTTTGTTTTTACATCATTATTCATTATCTATTCTTATTTATTATTTATTATTTTATAATAATGATTTAAATTCATTATTTTATGGATACCATTTTCATATTCCATTTGGTTATGCCTTATGAAATTATTACGATAACACTGTCTATCCATGGGAAACCCTTATGTTTCTTCCTTATTTTGATTCTTTATGTTACACACATGTACACGAACATGTTAATATGGGTGCTCCCAGATAACTCTCCAATGAATTGGGTAATTTTTAGTCTCATGATACTTCTTGTATGGGATTAGGTAGTAAACCTAATTCATTATGGGACTTTTTCCACTATATGATACCATCTTTACTATTATCCTTAACTCATGTTTCTTTCAGGTTATGTGCTACTTCCATATTACTATATTTTTAGGATCATGTGATTTTATGTTTTTTATGATATGAATCTATGTGTTTATTCTTGTTCCATGACTATTATGTTAACATGTTATGCCTTTTAATCATGTTTTCTGCTTCTTTCCATTCTTATTCCCTTACTATGGTTTTAGGACATCTATTTTTATATTTATTACCCTTGTTACCCTATGAAGATATTGTAGATAAAATAAATTTATGTGATCATTATATAAGATTAATAAAAGTATGTTTTATTCTAGTTCCATGTTTTCAATTTTATTTACCAATTTTTCCAATGACACTAAACTTTATGAGCCTTGGTTTGTATTTGATGGAACATTATTCTTAAAATCATTTAATGACATTTCTAAAAGGATATGGTTGTTATAATACCATTCTAATATGATATTATTATAAATGAGTCTTGACTACTAAGTAAATTTCTATGAATATGTGCATTGAATAATTCAATGTCTTATAAATATGTTAAGATTTTATGGTTCTTATTCTTTGATTCCATTATTATTCATATCTTATAAACTTCCATGATTTATGCCATGAAAAAATATTCATATATTTGATATGAAATCTTCTGTTTTAAAACATTAAGATCATGTTCCTATATCCTTATAAATATGTTATGATTACGGGATCATTGGAATCTCTCTTGTTTACCCTTACTGAGAATCCAAGCACACCCTTTTCTTATGTTTCCTTTCCCCAATTTATGAAGAAAGTTATTAAGTAAGATATTTCTAAGAAATGTTCAAGTTTTGAATTAATAAGAGGGATAAAATGTTGATATTTTATTAACCTTTTATTTTGGATTACTTATTTACAATAATATTATTACTAAATAATTATAGTGTTGATTGAAATTTTATGTATTTAATATTCATCTATTATGATGTAATATCTATGTTTGAAAATATGGGTCCCTATAGTTGGTATTAGTGTAAGCTTTATTTAATCATTGGAAAATCGGATGAAAACCCATTAGAAATAACTTAGGCATAAGTATATGTATTTGATAAAATCCTAATGTTTTGGAAATGATAATGAATGAACTAGATTAAACCTATGTTTTTAGAAAATAATGTGTCATGATTTAGACATCTTAAAAATGATTTTTCAATATTAAGTGGTTTCCAACTATGATTTTTATTTTTTTCACTTTTGTTTTGGATTTATTCAATGGATGGAACCCAAAAGAATAATGTCAATATTTAATGTAATGGAAAATAAAATGAGTTTCCCCGAATAAACTAAATCTTATAGGAGAAGGAATAAATAATCTCATTTTTATTCTCACAAAAACTTCTAAATCAATGAATCCAATTGAGATAACAAATGAGAAAAAAGGGAAATTTTTTTATTGATTCCTTTATGATGTAACACCCACATTATTTTATTAGGTATAATTATCCACTAGTTGGTGAGAAATGGAGTACTACTACTGAAAATTTATTTTACATTCTCCATTGTTTGGAACATCTAAACGTTTTTCTTTCTGTTTATATTTTAAAGGTAATGAAGATAATTGGGGAATATTTTTGAGAACATAAGAGAACCAGAAAAAATTGAATCTATAGACTTGGATGAATTTATATGATTTTTTTCAATAAAAATATTCCTTGTATTATTTATACAAAAATTTAGAAATAATTCCCTAAGATAAAGTAGAAGGATGATAAATCTGTTGGCACTTATGGGGAAAATTTCACAAGTATTTCAAGGTATTCTTTGAGTATTATCATTGAACCTAATTTTAAGGTTCATCGACTCTTTAGTCGCATGAAATAAAGTAGCTAAAGGTATTTATCTATAAGGTAATTCAGTTTCTATGAAGAATTTTTTTATGTGCTATCAAGGTGGATATGGAAAATATAGTTAGACATAAATATAATGGTTTTTATAAGAAAGGAAAAATAGAATTCAAAATAAATTATAAAATCCATAAAGAGAAGAATATGCTTTTTATTCTATTATAAAAATGTAGATGGGATCATAGGGATAATTTTATGAAGGTAACTACAAAATGTTTCATGAGTGGTGAGGAAAGTCCTCGAGTAATCAAATGCCTAATTGATTGGAAGAAGTTAGATAATAATGTGAATAGAGGAAAACTACACAGAGTGAACAACTCACGCTTTAGTGTTTTAAATGAATGGAGTATGGGAATTATGATAACCAATTCCCAAATATAAAGATAATGATGATGATTGATATCAACAAATTATTATTCCAAAATGAAAAGGTAGATCTCAAGTGACAACTATTTTTTATTATGGGAATGATAACGATGTGGTGAAAGGTATACTTACCATCCACTCTATAACTAATAATTTAATATTTTATTCTATATCTAAACACCTTTTTATATATAAAAACTTTTTTATTGGTATCATAGTATCATCTAAAAAATTAGATGTTGAGTTACCCTTAAAACCCCTAATGTTATGATGATCACATCACATGACTATGGTTTATATATGGTTCAAGTTTATGTGAATTTGTTTCCAATAAATCTTTTAATTCATCCTCTATCTAAACATGCAGTTTTTTAGTAATGGATTAGATTTCATAAACTAAATCCCAAATCAATTTCCATTTAAGAGAAGTTACATTTGATATTCTGAAACCAACCCATTATCTCTTATCAAGGGGATGAAAAAAATAAAAAAATAATTGAAATTGAATCCATCTGATTAGTTATTATTCTTATTAAAAAGAATATTTTATCTCAGATAGTTAGGTGAGAAGCTAAATATAAAATTTGTCCCTATATTTTGAGAGTTTATTAATTATTTTCCTGAATAGTTTTCATGTCTTACACCAAATCATGAAGTTGAGTTTTCAATAGATCTAAAACCTAGTGCTAAACCTATTTCCAAGACTATATATAGAATGGTCCCAATTGAGTTTCTAGAATTGAAGAAGAAACTCCAGGAGAATTGTTACAAGGGATTAATTCGTACACATATGTCATCTTAGGGTGCACATATTATGTTTTTAAGAAGAAATATAGATTAATACAACTCTATAGTTATTATCGAGAACATAAAAATATCAATACAAAAAAGAAGTTTCATCTACCATGTATTGATGAATTTTTTGATCAACTAAGAAGAGATCAATACTTTTATACGATTGATCTTTATTCATGATACCATCAATTAATGGTAAAGAAAGAGGATATATGTAATAAAACATTTCGTATAAGGTATGGACACAATTAATTTTTAATAATCTCATTTGATCTTATGGATTCCACCTATATCGTTTTTGATTCAATGAATTGAGTGTTTAGAGATTACCTTGATTAGTTTGAGATATTATTTACAGATGATATTTTTATTTATTCAAAGGGAAAGAAAGAACCTAAATATGATTTTAGAATTGTGTTGAAGATCTTAAAGAAGGATAACATTTATGAAAAGTTTTCAAAGTGTGATTTTTGACTTCAAAATGTTTCATTATTGGGATATATAATCTCAAGTGAGTGTATTTCTGTAGTCCTTTTAAAGATAAAAGCTATTGAATATATTCCTAGACTGACCAAAATGATAAGGATTTGGAGTTTTATTTGGTTTTCAAGATATTATCAACACTTTTTGGAAAATTTTCCAAGGCTATAGAATCCAATAACTTAGTTAACTAGGAAGGGATCCATGTTCCTTTAGATAGATAAATGTGAGGAATGTTTTAAGGAAGAAAAGATATGGTTTTTTGTTGAATAATCCCTTATACTACCCTACAGAGGATGGTTTTTAATATACAGTGATGCATTAATTAAGGGAATGGTATGCATCCTCATGTAGAATGGTAATGTTATATCTTATTACTAACAAAAATAAATGAATTATGAGCATAATTACCATAATCATGATTGGGAGTTAGTTGCCATTATTTTTTCTATAATGATATAGTTTAATTATCTATATAGAGAAAGTTTTGACTCTAGTCACAAAATTGAAAATATATTTTCTATAGAAAATAGACGAACATGTAACAAAGATACTGGTTGGAGCTGATTAATGATTATGATTGATCAATACATTACCACCATGGGAAAGTAGAAAATGTTGTAGATTATCTTAGAAAAAAGGATCATTCAAGATTATATGTGATGAAGATCACAAAAATACAATATTTGTAAACTTATAATGTATGAATATATAAATATTGAAGAAAGGGGAGAAAAATTATCTTTATTTAATTAGTGTTCAACCATATATTAAAGTGAATATTAAAGAGGCATAGAAGGAAGATATAGAGCTGTGAAATAAGATGAGAAATGTCCCTAAGTTCAAACATAATTGTGATGGAATGATCTGATTCTGAAACTATGTATGTGTTCTTTCCATAACATATTTTAAGATGTAACTGATTGATCAAGATCATTGATCTTTATTCTATATTCATAATGGAAGTATTAATATGTTTAGAGAGTTGAAATAGTGTTTCTAATTGGATGGTGTGAATGTATATATTGTGGAGTATGTTTCTTGATATTTATAATTTCATAAACTTATGGATGAGATATATTAGTCTAAGTGTATTTTACAACCATTTCCCAGAAAATAATATAACTGAGAAAACATATCCATGGAATTTTTCATTGGATTCCACAAAACATCTAAAGGGAATAATGCTATTTGTCTTATAGTCGATCTCCTTATAAATTTAACACAATTCATTTACATTATATAATATTCCTATCCCAATAAAAATACTATATTATGAATTAAATAAGATGTTATATTTCATGGTGTTCCACAATCAATTATATCTTATTGGGATATGAGGTTTACCTTGATATTTTTGAGTAGTCTTTAGTAGGCTCTAGAAACAGAGTTGTGTTTTCGCAATGCTTATCATCCTTAAAAATATGGTTAGTCTGAGAGGAAAATTAATGCTTTATAATAAATTTTTTGAAAATTATTTATAGATTTAAAAGGTGTTTGGGATCAACACCATTTGTGGAATTTTCTTACAATAATATATTTCACTCCATCATTCATATAGCCTATTATGAGGCACATTATTGTTTGAAGTGAATATGTCCAACATATTGGATTTAAGTTAGAGAAATAAATAATTGGTACTTTATGTTATAGAGGAAATGATAGAGAAGTTTATATCCATTCAATAACACATTGCAACACCCCAAAAATTTTCAAATAAATTTAATATTGAATTCATGAAACACTGAGTCTACAAAACACCACTTCGATATAACCTAGCCAATAAACATAATTTTTCCACCTCTGTGATTTGAATTTCAAAAAACTCTAATACATAGTTGTGTTCAGTAAGATAATTAGAGTCTGATATGGAAAACATAATTTTTTTATGAATAGTAACATACCCTTATGAATAGTAACATAACCTTATGAATATTAATGAATAGTAATGAATAGTAAGTCTTCCAAAAAATAGAAACTTTACCCATGAACGTATAAATACAATTTAGAAATCTTGTATTTGTAGAAAATGATCATGGTGTAAGGTTTGGTATTTTTGTATGTCATAAATATTTTAATTAAAATTTTATGATTAATTTAATAATTTAAAATGGAAAAATATTTTCATAAAATATAATCATAAATATTTACTTTATTGTCTTATGTTTATAAGATAATTTTATGGGACCTTGATTATTTTCTCAAGGTGTTACAAAATATGTAATTGTTCCAAAGTTGTTTTTTTGGAATAAATTATGATTTTATTTAAAATTTAAACTAAAAATAATTTGAAAATAATTTTCAAAAAATTGATTTTTTTTAAGTAGACATGTTGAAAAATGGTTAAGGTGATTTTTTGGGATTTTTATGAAATTCATGAATATTTTATGAATAGTGAAATACTAGAAAATACCATATATACAAATTATCAGTTGAATTAACTATTTATGAAAACATGACTGATGTAATCGAACTTGGTTCAAAATAAAATTATCTCTTTACTATTTTTATAAAAAGAAACAATATTATCCATATTATTGAGCAATAATATTAAAATAATGATTAAAATAATGTAAAACCCCTCCTCTTTTCTACTATAAATACCACCCTCACTCCCGTATTCTATTCACTACTATAAGCCATGATTATCCTTAATGTTCTTCCAAAATACCCTTCCCTAGACACTCCCCACATCTAGGAGATCTTGGTCTTCCCAGAAGACCAAAACCTCTTCCCGTAAGGAGGTTCTCAAAGAAGTTATTTCAAGAGGTAAACCATCTTTCTTTTTCATTTAGTTTCACTTCAATTTTTCTTTTTTTCATATTCTATCCTAACCTAATAAGTCTAATTGATCATTATAAATCCCATAAAACATATATAATGGATTTTTACCATGTTAATGTAATAACCATTATCAATCTTCCGACTCTTTGTCTCTTTTATTAATGATATCATCGTCCGTGAGGTTCCAATTTACAACCTTGGTAGACGAAGAAGTTTAATTATTTAATTTAACCTTAGTTACAGGTAATGAAACCATTTTTAAGGTTGAACCAGATTATAATATGTCTATTATAACCAACTTAATATTCAGGAACCTACATATATAAATAGTATTAATTCATATGAAAAAACAAGTTCATAATAATCCAAATAACGCCAAATAATCTATGTGATTGTCGTTAATATTTCATCCAATGATTTATCCTTGTTACATGTAAAAAAATTCTATATATAACCATTAAATCTTATTTATGTTCATAAATAATATATAATTTCAATTATGTATAATTAAAACTATTCGAGATGAACATCCATACACATATATAAATATACTGATCATGAAAACCAAGGAAACAAATACCCAGGAATGATGAAATTCAATATTATAACTTATCAATAAAGAAATAAATGACCTTATAAAATTATTATAAACTAAATATATGTCTAATATGTTCTGAATTAATTTATTAATAAGTCTAATTTCATATTCCAGGACCTCAAGTTCAAGAGCGGAACACATTCAGACTTAAGGTAAGGGTTTCTTCAACTCACTTCCATTTTTGTGAGATATTCCTTATTCAATACTATTACATGTGTATGTTTTATGTATACTAACCATTTATATAAAATATCATGATTATATTTTTTTTCATTTTATTCAATGTATCATTTTAATATTATTAATTTTGGGGCATACAAATCAATTTATTACAAAGTGGTAAGGGTTTTCCACCCAAACCACTATTTTCATTCGGGTTATTTTTATTATATACATACCTCTATTAAATACTTATAAATTAATATTTAATCCTCATAAATTATGATTGAAAGTTATATATATTTTTACCAACCATAATCCTACTTTAATTTATGTGGAATTATACATTTTAAAAGGATATTTTAGAAATTGTTTTCGAAATACAAGCCCGTCTCAAGGAAATTTCTCAAATTCTTACCTATTTTCAAATTAACTATATAATATGTTTTAATACATATTTATCTTTATAAAATAACAAATTATATCATGAAAAACTACCTTGGTTCATTTATGTTTTTATTAAATGATACATGCCTTTCTACTTTAATATCTCTTTAATATTTCCTTAAAATTCACTAAAATGTTTTATTTTTAATGATTCTTTACCAACTATTTTTACTTGGTGGGAAAATATTTGTGCCTCAAATATAAATACACTGTCTTTATCTTATATTTTCTATTATATACATGTTTTCAATCTGATTTCATGTTTTATATAAATATTTTTCTAGAAGAACTATTCTTTCCAAGAAAAAAATTATTTTTCTCAACTTACTTTAACTTTTATGTGGTATATGACTTGTTCACCACTTATTTCATACATGTTGTGTATCTAATAAATTTTGGTATATTATATCAAGAGTTTCATTATTATCATGATATTCTATGGGATTATTATTTGAATGTTTCAAGGTGTTATTTGACACTTTGGAATATTTAAGGACTATTTTATCAAGAATTATGCAATGGTATCATTTAAAAATATATTTTACTATGTCAACATCCTTTGTTTAATCATGTAATTAATTGAGGTTTATCTATTATGATATAATCTATAATATTTTGTTGATGGGTTTCTAATTATTTTCAATATAGATGTTCTATATTGATACCATTCACCATATTATCTTGAATGGTTAGTGTTTAAGTTCAATGATTAGGGAATGTTATTTACATTTCATATGTTTATTTCAATATGAATGTATATGTTGTTTGTGTGTATCCTAATTCATATTAGGAATTAATTGGACTTATTATGTGATAGGTGGGGCCCATTACAGCCCCTCAAGAAATCATTAGGTCTCGTGAGAAAATTAGATAAGTACTTGGCTAAGACCTTGCCCATTTTTAGATGCGGTTTTGGATGAGGCCATTAATATTTTAATATGTATTGGCCTATGAATTGATGGTGTGTTTTAGTTTGTCTGACATATGAATTTACATCATTATGAAACTTCCAATTGAAAGTTCATGAGGTTATTCGACTCGTAGAATACCCATATTTAGGATTTAATATGACATTATTTATTCAGCTCTTATTCCTTCCATAATGTGTTCACGTTCATTTTTAAAGGCATGTGTTTTTAGTTATTGACCATTCCTAATGTTTATGTTTATGATATCTTCCACTATATTGTTTAGCCTTACTGAGCATCTGATCTCACTCATTTTTTAAGTTTTATTTTTCCACAGGATGTGAAGAGGTGTGTAATGAATGAATTGCTGGGAGAAACATAGAGCTGTGGATGTTCTCAATAAAACTTATATGTTTTTTTGTCATTTCATGTTTTAATATTGAACTAATGTTTGTATTTGGTTTTCTAAAACTACTAAATTAATAGGTCCTTCATGATTTGATTCCTTGTAATCATTCCAATTTAATGAAATAATGCACTGTTTTCGGGCCATAAGGTCTAGGTGTTACACATATAAGAGAATCTTAGAGTAAAAATAGTTATATGGAAAATATTTAGAATGATCTAGAGTTCTAAGTTGGGGATATGGTGTTACTATGAATATCTTTCTAGAAGATGGTGATGAGATTTGGAAATAAGGTAATGATAAAACCTAGTTATATTGATTCTTCTAAAATTATTTATTTTATTAAGATAATATCTTATAAATAAGGGATTCCAACAAATCTCTCCCATGTTTATGACATGTTTCATGAATCTATCAAACATAAGTACATACCTTATCCTTTACATGAACTAAACTCAGAGATCATACTATAGGAGAATGGCATTTTTTATGATGAAAAAACTGGTATAGATTCTGGATCATCAAAGGAAAGAGATATTAAGTATGACTACTCACATTCTCATTGTTTTGTGGCGAAACCACCAATTTGATGAAGCAACATGGGAACCTCTGGATGCGATGACACAAAAGTATCCTCATATATTTGTATTAATGTGATTAATTTTGAGGGAGAAATTAATTTTGAGGGGTGTATAATGTGTCAAAATGATAATTTTTATGAAATATGTATCTCTACATAATTTTATTTCTTCAATATCTTACGCTACACGTTACACCAAGTTTAAATAAACCGTGATATAATATTATAATGTTATTTTTTTAAATTAATAGTCATATCCTAGACATTATATTTGAGTGTATAAATATGAATAAATTAAGTATGAAAAATATATGGTTATATATGTACAAAATTAATTAATTGATTATGATTATAAATTTAAATAATTTGAATGAAAAATGAATATTTTGTTGAAAAACAATATTTATGAAGATAAGGTATTTTTATATTAATAAATTTAATTAATCTTTTTTTAAATTATTTTTTTGAAATATTTATATGGTTTAGATGATATAATTCATTAATAATTTAATAATTTTTTTTTCTATACATAAGAATAGAATAAATCCATTTTAAATCTTAAAGATGTATATTTTTTATAAAGAAGATTTTGTCGCATTTTGTGTACTTACATAGAAATTAATATATACCATTTATAGGTATTTAGCCAGAGAAAATAAATTATGTATTTATAATTAATTGGTTTAAATTTGGTAAATAGAACCCTTTAATTTTTGTTCAATAGGGATAATAACCATGAAAAAATTAACCCCCTCAGCCAGGTTAATCATGATTAAGAACATGTTATAAGGAAATAATTATTCTTACTAATTCATAATGGATGAAAATAATTAGACCCTTAACACCTTAGAATCAAAATTATGTTTTTTAATGGATAATTTTCTTAAAATTGTCCTATAAAAATTTTAAATTAATGAATGTTATAAAATGTCCCAATATTAGTTTAAAATATCCTTTATGTGTTCGCATAAGGAAAAATTAGTTATGGAAGAATATTGATTGAAATTTTTTAAAAAATAAAATTATATTTTTTATGGTAATTTATTTATAATTTTAAGTATTATATAATTACCTTTAATTCATACACAAATTCTAAAAAAATATTTTTTCAATTAATGGGAAAATAAAGTAAATTATTTTGAATATATTAAAAGTGATATAATTTGTGTATTTTATAGTGTTCCATGATTTTATATCTTATTTTTAAACATAATTGGTGTTTTAAAATATTGTATTCAAATTAAAACTATGTTTTTATGTATTTTATGTCAATTTTAAAGAATAATGTAAAAATTTACTATTAGGATTTTTTATACAAATAATATTTATATTAAATTATTTAAAAATCATAAAAATATTTAAATAAGAAATGGTTTATATGATATGGATATAAATTTTATTAAATTAGAATTTATGTTCATATTTTAACCTTATAATTAAAAAATATAAATCTTTAATATGGAAAAAGTTGTTGCCGTAGTAAAAATTAAAATTGGGTAACTAAGGGTTAATCAAAGTGATAAGGTTTAAAATGAAATAAAAACGTTTATAAATTATATTGATTAATGATTTTAAAACACTTTATTATATTTTCTTCAATTATATATCAATTTTGTGTCATTTTTCTTAAGAATGAATTTTTAATTATTTAATACTTCGAAAAATTTCCAAAGTTCTCTTGGCCACAATTAAATAAAATAAAAATCATCACTCACTTTTATACACCACATAGAAAAATTTAGCTTGAGAAAAATTTAAAAATTAATATTCTCAACATAACTATCCACACTATATTTTTTGTGTCATTCCTAAATACCCACCCTAAAGTCTTTTAGAGGAGATCTAAGGGAGTTGTTTTAAAGGGGAGGTAAATCTTCTTAGACGATCACTTTCTTTTCATATACTCTTTACCTCCTATAAATATATTTTACTCAGAATAAAATAGTATATTTTGAATCCTCAATCTGTGAAATTTTTTATTATTATTATGAAAACAAAATTATAAACACCCCTTCCCATCAAATAATAAGTGAATGTATCGCTCGTGTGTATGTATAGATTACTATTTCCACATAGTTGTAGAATTAATTTTTCATCACCATATTTTATTGATGGGTATTATGATGGTTTTTATTTTAATATATTATACTTACTAATCTATAATAATTTGGAATTATAATATCACATCATCCTACTTACCATCCAATCTTTTGAAAAATAATAACGTCATTTTTGTGTATGTGTAGACTACCACCTCCACGAAGTGATATGGTTGTATTTTATTTATATTTTACTTGTATGGAAATAAAGATTAATTTTAGGAATATATGTGATATATATTATGAAATAATAATTCTATAAGGTTTAATTAGTTTTTATCTTTATTTTTTCCCATCATTTGAAAAATTATAATAACATTCATGCATACGTATGACCTACTATCTCCCTGAACAGTGTAACTTATTTTTATATATATAACTTTTTTTATAAATATAAGTATTTATATAAATAATATATATTTATTTTTTATAATTATTATATTTTTGGAGATTATGTAACCAATATAAATATACAAGGTTAGGAAGTTATGAAACTAAAATACTCATGATAAACGAAATAGTTGACAACTGGAAATGACAATTTTAATAAAGAATTACTGAGAAAATGTGGCGATAAAATGTTATAAAGGGATAATATATGATATTATTAGTAGAAGTATGACTTATTTATATAATAATAATATATTTAAATTTCTTATATAGAAGGTTAAAGTGATTTTGAATAATAGTGAACTCAATTTAAGGGATTTATATTACAATCACATTATTTATCTAGATAGTTTATGATTAATATTACAATGATGAAATATTAGGATTTATCAATAAATAATATCATTAATTTTCTTATACATTGTATAATACTTTAAAATATATTTGTTTATTTTAATTTTACACATTTAATTTACTCAACATACCGAAAATATGTTTATAAGGAAATAAAATTTATTTCTCTCTTCGGTCAAAAAAACATTTTCTTATATTTCCATGTTTTATAAAAATGTTTTCAAGAAGGTTTTAACTATTCTCATATGATTTTTAAAGTTACTATTATCCATTTTTAAAATTTTTCAAAATGGTTATCATAGAATATTCAAGTCATTTTCTAAATGATGTACTTCGTGACTTTGTCAAAAAAAGTATGTAATGAATGTTCTTTTAATTTACATGGATTGAATGAATTTTACCAATATCATGAATAATTTTTTATTTTCATATTCCTTTAAATGTTTACATGGTTATTTTAATAGAAAGATTTTTTCCTTTTTTTCCTTTTTTTAAAACCTATATCAAAATAGAAATGTTATTTTCCTCCTAAATGTTTTAGTGGTATTGTGATGATATTTCTATTCATAAAAGAAAATATCCCTTGAATTAACACATTAAATACTATATATATGATCTGAGGTTACAATCCTCATTATTTCATTGGATGGTATATTTTTATGATAACATGATATTTATGAAACATGTTAATTTTATAATGTTTATTCATTGAAGTGTTTATAAAAAATATTTATTTTAATGGGTTCTGATACGTAGAGTAGTTTATAATATTATAGAGCAAAAATTTATGATTTTTATTATATTATTGGTGTAACCTATATATCCCTCAAATGAATTGGGTAAACATTAATATCCCATGAGATAAACAAGAAAATAATTGGGAGAGAACTATGTTCAGTAAGAGGCTCTTTCCACTATGATAGTCAATGGAGTGAACAATGACTACTTTGATGGTTTGGGGGAGTGAACCCATTCTACTATGATAGCCTTGTAACCTATACTTGAATTCTCAACAAATTATTTTCTATTCTTATGTGCATGCCACAAATCAATGTATAATTCCTTTTTTAAGATTTAATTGTTTGTGTTCTTTGATTCCCTTATGATTCATGTTAAATTAATGACCAATATTTATTCCATGAATCTATATTTTCATCATTTATATATAGGGTGTGGTTATAAAATGTTAAGACAATATTCTCACAACCTTATACTCATGTTATTCTTATGTGATCATTGATATCTCCCTTGTTTACCCTTAATAAGAATATCATCTCACCCTTTTATTATAATTCCATTCCCTAGGTTATGATGAAATATATTGAATATGATATTTCTATGAAAGTTGCTAGTTATGATAAAATAAGTGGGATATGATGTAGATATTTTTTGAACTAGTTTTTTTCAATGATTTTAAAGATATCAGAACTCAATGATTCTAACGTGGATTAAAATGAAATATAGTGAATATTAGTTTGTTAATATTTAATATCTATTTATAAAAATTATGGTTTTCTATAGGAACCAATAATTATTTTCGATATAGACAATGCAATGATTTTCATGATGAAAACCAAATGGGATGGAAGATGGAGTTCCAAATCTCATATCAATTATCACCCAACTATCTTAGAAAATGATTGATAATGAAAACTTTGTTAATATCCTGAATTAATAATTTAAGGGGAAACAATCTATAAATTAGTTCATGGGACAACACCCACCCCCAATTATTGGGTCTTCCAATATACTAATTACCAAGTAATTAACCATCTAAATAGACAATATAGTTTATCTTCTCAGGTACTCAATCTATTATAGCAATGTTTTAGTCATGTATCATATGAAGTGTGAGGCTTACAAATAGTTGTTGCTAATTAATAATGAAAGAAAAAATTATTAAGTTTAATCTTTTTAATTGGATGATATCAATTGAATATTTTTACCAAATATTTTACTCAAAATTTTTATAGAAAAATAGAGAGAAAATTCCTAGAACAATAAACAGAAGATAAATCCATTAGTTATAATGAAAATAAATTCATTTGACTCACAAGGATTGCCTCTTATTTTATTATCTAAATTTAAATAAGGATCAATAAATTTTTTAGTGTTTTAAAACCAATTATTCAAAAATAATTAACTTTAATAGAATTTGGAAGCTATTACGAAATTGATTGATATGATATGAAGTAGGAAATAAAAACTAGAGACCCTTATCATTCTATTATATTTTATCATAATAATACAAAAATTATATTAAATAAAAAAAATAATATTTTAATTATACTGGATGAAATAAATTTCAACCACCTATATTAAGATAATGATGGAGGAATCACTCAAGAAATTACCTCAAAGGGCTAGGAAGAATTTTTTTCCTCAAGTAGAGCTAGATATCATAAACAAAACTGTTAAAGTAATAAGAAGAGTTGAGTTAACTCTATATAGGATATATAGTCCCCAACTAAAAAAACACATATATTTTTTTTGCATCAAATACAAGGAGATCCAAAATTATTTAATTTCATGTTCCCATATAAATTAAAATAAATAAAATTGGATTAAAAAACATTCGAGATGAAGGAAAAATGAATATTCTATAGAATAACTATCATTAATGGGAACTGTAACATCCCAGGTAAATAAAGAATAAAGAATTTTCATATTTATTAATATTTATGAATTAAATATTAATTTTATTTTAAAGGGGTTGCTATGTTCGATAGCGTACCCGATACACAACGATGAGTTTCTTTGAAACTTACGTAGCACAGTAGTAATAAAAAAATATTATTTTAAATGTTAGTTAACAAGTAGCCGTTGTACTGGCGGGAATGGATAGAAATAAATAAAATATGATTAGATATGTTTTTAAATGTTTATACATTTACCCAATAAAAGATAAAAGCTTAAAATACGGAAAGAGTTCAATTTTACGGGCATATATACTCTAATTTTCACTAAAGGTTCACTTATCACCTTTTAATGGTGAACCGTCATTAAATATAGTTTTGATAACTCTTATACTTTATTTTGGACCAAATATAACTCTTCTTTAGAATCGGGACATCAAAATTTACTTTGTGTAAATTTTTGGTACCTTTCTGATAAAGTTCATTTTTTTTATGAATAGTGTAAAATGTTGTATTTTAATTCAAAACCTCTTTTTAATCTAATTTATTTATATGATTAGATTATTATTTTAATTGGTTTTAAAGTGAAATTAGAAAATATTTTTACCAGTTAATCCAATGGTGGCCATTGGAATCAATTTCACTATGAAATTGGACTTAAACTGGTGTCAATCTTTTGATACTTATTGTTTCACAAAAACACGCTATTTGTCATGACATCGGGAATTAATTATTAAATTAATTAATTTGACTTATATGTTTTGAATTTTGTAAAATGGACTTCATTTTTAAATTCGGAATATCAAATATAGCTTAGGGTGAATTTTTGGTAATTTTCTGAAAAACTTCAATTTTTGATGAATAGTGAAACCACTAAGTGGTAATCAAGCAAACTGATTTTTCAGTTAAATGAAAGTTTACCACAAATGTGTATTGAATTTTGAAAATCCGACATACATGGTTGTCATTAAGAAGTAAAATGCGGTTCAATGAGATTAAAATAATTTTTTGGTGAATAGTAACTTATTAAGTTTTTAATCGCGATTAGAGGTAATTAGTGTAATTTAATGTAAAAATGATATTATAAAAATGTGAAAACACCATGAAACTTGTCCTACACCTATTGGGTGAGTCATGGCCGACCAAGACAAGCCATGGTCCAACTTGGGGACCACATGGAGCCACTTTAGTTGGAAAATGACATTTATATATTTTTATTTAATGTTAAAGTGAAAATGACACTAACATAAATTCTTTTAATAAAATAATTTTTGAGTGGGGTTATACAAGTCCAAATTTTGATTATAAATAGTCATTGGAAATATAACAAGATTTCCTACATCATAGTATTTTTTTTAATAATTTTTAGACATTAAATAAATTAAATTATATATGACATAATAATGATGCAGCGATGACATCATTATTTGACGATTTAAATAAAATGGAAAGATAATGAAATATCTAAAACCTACACATGTCCAAAACCAATTGGATGAGTGGATTTAGAACCCTTATCACCTTATCCATGAATTATATCAATGTGGGACCTTTTAAAACCGAAACACATTTTCAAATAAAGTAATATTTCTTTACTTTCCAAAAGTGCCCCTCCTCTCCTCTTATAAAAGGCCCCCACCTCTACCTCATTTCACACACTTCTCAAGCCTTTGGATCGGCCAAACCCTGCCCAATTACTCTCTCCACATCCCTCTACTCATTCTAGAGGATTCCCTTTGGGCATAATCCTTTCAAAGGAAGCCTTTATGCTCAAATCAAAAGGGAGTTACACTTTTAAAGGTAATTCATTCTCTCTTGTTCATTTGTTTTATTTTGCTTCTCCAACCCTCTAAACTCTTTTTATTTACTTCTTTTGTAACAACACCAGTATCTTCAATATACTAGGATGTTGTTATAATATTTATTTGAGCTACACTCTCATACAACTACATCAAATGGTTAAAGAACATACGGTTTCCGTGGATGGTGAAATTCTGCCTCCCGAAACGATGATTGTTCAATACTCATTTAACACCTTCAAGGGTGGCCATTATGATGTCACTATTTTTATATATGATATATAATATGTTTATGTTTTCTTTAAGCTTCTGTATTTTTCATTTTTGGCATTCCTTTATGGTTTCCATTATGGGTAAACACGATATCTTCATTTAAGGAAGTGCGGACTACCGCCCCCTCAAAGTGATGTGATTCGTTAATGCCATATGTGGGACGTGTAAAGGATGGATTTAAAGTTATTATATATGATGTTATACTGGAATTATAATATACCTCTATATCATTATTATTTCTTTCCCTTAAAGTATGAGATAGAAATGAAAGTAGCGTTCATGCGTACGTACGGCTTACCGTCTCCATGAACGGTGCATTTCATTTCTTATCCCCAAATGTACTGTACTATTAAAATTACATGTATATAATGTATATATATAATTAATGATATATCTAAATGATAAATATAATTATGGAATTAAAATATACATACCTCTCATTTAGTTTTAATTCCACTAATATGACAAAGAAATGAAAGTAGCGTTCATGCGTACGTACGGCTTACCGTCTACATGAACGGTGCATTTCATTTCTTACCTCTAAATGATTATGTAATATTATAAATACATGTATATGCTGGATATATATGATACATATTATATCCAAATCGGGAATTTCATTTTGGATATAAAGAACTTTTGACCACATGAACAACATGTAATTGTAAGAAGTCAACTTTCGACTTAAGAACCAAATATTGACAAAACAAACATTATTAACTTAAATGGTTACATAATGTTTATAACATGGAAATAAGTGATATAAAAAGAATAATGAACTTTAAAAAGGTTCTTAATCAAGTATAAATTAACTCAAGTTTATTATTCAGGATGTTAAAGAACGATCGATTCAAGTCGGACCCAAGGTAAGGGACTTCGTCTCAATCTCCTTTCATTGAGGCATATTTCGTTTTATACACAATTTTCTTTTATACGGTGTATAAAACCCTTTGACCTTTACATTTATACAAAAGGAATCTTTTTCTACGAAGCGTTTTACAAAACAACAAAAAGGAATGTTTCTTTAAACGTACGCGGCGACAACGACCTTTTCCGCCACCGCGAGTATTATTTGGTCTTTGGCTTCCTCAACAAGCCGTAATGTTTTTAGAATAAAATAAATACCATATACTCTTTTATGTATTTTGGTATTGAAAATGGTTTTGATAAAGGATTCTATTATGTCAATATATTTATGATATATTGTGATTGAAATGTGGAAATGTTATCATTCCTTTATATTGGTTTTATGTTTTATGATTTTATATTGGTACTTGGACATTTTAACGGGTGGTTACATTATAAACCATATGACGGGTGGTTCTGTGAATACCAGGACAGGTGGTTATGTTATAACCTCCAATGCATTGGGTATGGAAGTCGGCCGTATGGCTATTCCATTAAGTATGTATGGAAATTGGCCGTATGGCTATTCCATTAAGTGATATGTGTGGAAGTCGACCATATGGTTATTCCACTTAAGTATGTTTATGTCCCAAGTTACCTTTATATATGTTATGTGTTCTTTTTATGGATTTTATGGTAATCATTTGGTTACTAAAAGGTAAGTAATGATACTTTATTCAGTGAAGAGTTTTTACTACTTCATGAAGGTGACGGTATTACTTTGATAGAGTATATATGGTTTATTTGATGTTTGAAAAACTAACAGTTTTCATTCTTTCTATATCCCTTACTGAGCTTTTTATGCTCACCCCAAGTTTTTTTTGAAATGTTTTCACAGGACTTAATGTGGAATAAGGTCAAGGATGGGATCAAGGGAATGTCATCCTATATAAAACATGGAACTAGACACGTTTCTTTTTAAGAGTTTTTTTATGGACACTTAGTAGAAGTGACTACTTTGTAATCTTTTAAGATGTAATAGTTATGTTCTAATTCTCTAAAACTCTAAACCTGAAAAGATCCTCAATGTGAATTATTCATTTAATTCAATATTAAGTAAGGTTTAAGGCTGGGGCCTTATAGTTGGTATCAGAGGACGGTTTAGACAAATTTAGGAGTTAGAAAAGTGTTAAATTATAATATGATTGAAATGATATAGCATTTACGGATTACCATGTTGCTTCGCCTAAGATATTTCTGTGTTCAGAATGGTTTTCCGCAGAGGAAACAAAGCAGCTATGTTGGGACGACATCAGGAGGAAGATAACCTTCCAAATCAGTAACCTAAGATGGTCGGAATCGGAACTGAACAGTTTGTTGCAGTGATGGCACAGTTGACTCAGGCTATAAATGGTAGTGGTATCCATGCACGAGATCAGCCAGATCAACCACAGCGGAACATGTCAGTGGTGGAACATTTCATGAGGCAACATCCCCCATCATTCAGAGGATCATCTGACCCTGTGCAAGCTGAAGGGTGGATTAAAGCATTGGAGAAGATTTTTGATGTCATGGGGTGTTCAGAACTTCAAAAGGTTAGTCTTGCTGTTTACCGTTTTGAAGGTGAAGCTGATCAGTGGTGGTCGATGGTGAAAAATATAAGGGATAGTGATGAGATTGAGGATCTTCACTGGGACAAATTCAAAGGTATGTTTCTTGAGAAATATTTTCCTAAGGTGGTTCGTCTTATGATGGAAAAACAGTTCCTAGAATTGAGGCAGGAGGATGATTCAGTGGCTGCTTATGAAGAAAAGTTCACTCGATTGGCAAGGTATGCTCCAAACTTCATATGAGATCTTGATAGTAAAATAAACCGTTTTTACTCAGGGTTAAAGCCAAAGTATCGAAGGTCTTTAGCTTCTCGTGAGTTTAAAAGTTATGAAAAGCTTGTTCGATGTGCTGAGAAGGTGGAAATGGAGTTTGCTGGTGATCAGGTGTTCTATGACAAACAACAGAATAAGAGGCCTAGTTGGTAGGCAAAGGGGAAGAGTTCATCAAAGAAGCAAGGAGGTAAGAAAACCAAATATCCATCCTGTGAGAAGTGTGGTAAAATGCATCCTGGAGAATGTTTATCCAAGTCTGGTAAGTGCTTTCGGTGTGGTAAGTCTGGTCATATTGCTCTTAACTATAAGGAAGATGATCAAGCAGGAAATGAAAAGCCAACGATAAGATGTTTTAAGTGTAATGAAATGGGTCATTATGAAAACGAGTGTCCAACGAAGAACTCAACTGGGGGAATGCAGCTAGACTACAAGCAGAAAGGGGTGGTAAAATCATTTGCAACAACTTCAGCAGATGTTGGGCCATCGAATGAAGTGGTATCAGCTCCAGGGAGCTCAGTATTTTTCGAAGATTGACTTGAGGTCGGGGTACCATCAGTTGAAAGTAAAAGAAGCAGACGTTCCGAAGTCTACGTTCCGTACTAGATATGGCCATTATGAATTTGTAGTTATGCCTTTTGGGTTAACCAATGGACCTGCTGTATTCATGGACCTTATGAATAAAATTTTCCATGAGTTCTTGGATAAGTTTGTGTTTGTGTTTTGAGGTTTGTGAAGAGGTTATGTGTGCCTTGTGATTCACAGTTGAAGAATGAGTTGTTTTTTCATCCTGGCAGTACTAAGATGTACAGAGGTCTGCGGGAGTATTACTGGTGGGATGGAATGAAAAGAGACATTGCTGATTTTACTGCGAAGTGTTTGACATGTCAACAGGTTGAAGCAGAGCAGCAGTTACCGAAAGGGATGCTTCAGCCTTTACCAGTGCCAGAGTGGAAATGGGAAAACATATCCATGGACTTTGTTGTGGGATTACCGAGGACATCTCGAGGTAATAATGCAATCTGGGTTATTGTTGATCGCTTGACCAAATCTGCTCATTTCCTTTCTATACGAGATACTTTCTCTCTAGATCAACTTTCCCGTTTGTATCTTAAAGAGATAGTCAGGTTACATGGAGTTCCTCTCTCCATTGTATTGGATCGTGATCCCAGGTTTACTTCTAACTTTTGGAAAGGCCTTCAGAAGTCGTTGGGTACTGAATTAAATTTTAGTACAGCTTTTCATCCTCAATCAGATGGGCAGTCAGAACGAACAATTCAGACATTAGAGGATATGCTACGAGCTTGTTTGATGGATTATTAGGGAAGTTGAGACCAACATCTTTCTTTGGTTGAATTTTCTTATAATAACAGCTTTCATTCCAGTATACAGATGGCACTATTTGAGGCATTATATGGGAAGCGGTGTCAAACTCCTGCATTTTGGAATGAAGTGGGTGAAAGGAAGTTGATGGGACCAGAATTGGTAGAAGAGATGGCAGAAAAAGTTCAGTTGATTCAGAAGCACATGAGAACAGCTCAGAGCAGGCAGAAGAGTTATGCGGATAACCGGAGGAAGGATCTATCTTTCGAGGTAGGTGATCATTTCTTTCTCAAGGTTTCTCCTTGGAAAAGTGTGATGAGATTTGGTAAGAAAGGAAAGCTGAGTCCAAGGTTTATTGGACCATATTAAATTCTGGAGAGAGTTGGATCAGTTGCATACTGGGTGGCTTGACCTCCGAGTTTATCTTTGGTACACAATGTTTTTCATGTTTCAATGTTGAGAAAGTATATGCCAGATCCATCTCATGTTTTGAGTCCAGAGGTAGTTCAGCTGGAAGAGAACCTATCTTATGAGGAACAACCGGTCCAGATTCTTGACCACAGGGAGCAGGTGTTACGAAATAAGGTGATTCATCAGGTAAAGGTTTTGTGAAAAAACCATGTGATTGAGAGGCAACGTGGGAATCTGAAAATGCTATGAGGGATAAATACCCCCACTTATTTTGATAAGTGAATAAAATTGCGAGGACGAAATTCCCAAAAGGGGGGAAGGATGTAACATCCCAGGTAAATAAAGAATAATGAATTTTCATATTTATTAATATTTACGAATTAAATATTAATTTTATTTTAAAGGGGTTGCTATTTTCGATAGCGTACCCGATACGCAATGATGAGTTTCTTTGAAACTTACGTAGCACACTAGTAATAAAAAAATATTATTTTAAATGTTAGTTAACAAGTAGCCATTGTACTGGAGGGAATGGATAGAAATAACTAAAATATGATTAGATATGTTTTTAAATGTTTATACATTTACCCAATAAAAGATAAAAGCTTAAAATACGGAAAGAGTTCAATTTTACGGGCATATATAATCTAATTTTCACTAAAGGTTCACTTATCACCTTTTAATGGTGAACCGTCATTAAATATAGTTTTGATCACTCTTATACTTTATTTTGGACCAAATATAACTCTTCTTTAGAATCGGGAAATCAAAATTTACTTTGTGTAAATTTTTTGTACCTTTCTGATAAAGTTCATTTTTTATGAATAGTGTAAAATGTTGTATTTTAATTCAAAACCTCTTTTTAATCTAATTTATTTATATGATTAGATTATTATTTTAATTGGTTTTAAAGTGAAATTAGAAAATATTTTTACCAGTTAATCCAATGGTGGTCATTGGAATCAATTTCACTTTGAAATTGGACTTAAACTGGTGTCAATGTTTTGATACTTATTGTTTCACAAAAACACGCTATTTGTCATGACAGCGGGAATTAATTATTAAATTAATTAATTTGACTTATATGTTTTGAATTTTGTAAAATGGACTTCATTTTTGAATTCGGAATATCAAATATATCTTAGGGTGAATTTTTGGTAATTTTCTGAAAAACTTCAATTTTTGATGAATAGTGAAACCACTAAGTGGTAATCAAGCAAACTGATTTTTCAGTTAAATGAAAGTTTACCACTAATGTGTATTGAATTTTGAAAATCCGACATACATGGTTGTCATTAATAAGTAAAATGTGGTTCAATGAGATTAAAATAATTTTTTGGTGAATAGTAACTTATTAAGTTTTTAATCGCGATTAGAGGTAATTAGTGTAATTTAATGTAAAAATGATATTATAAAAATGTGAAAACACCATGACACTTGTACTACACCTATTAGGTGAGTCATGGCCGACCAAGACAAGCCATGGGCCAACTTGGGGACCACATGGAGCCACTTTAGTTGGAAAATGACATTAATATATTTTTATTTAATGTTAAAGTGAAAATGACACTAACATAAATTGTTTTACTAAAATACTTTTTTAGTGGGGTTATACAAGTCCAAATTTTGATTATAAATAGTCATTGGAAAGATAAAAAGATTTCCTACATCATAGTAGTTTTTTTATAATTTTTAGACATTAAATAAATTAAATTATATATGACATAATAATGATGCAGCGATGACATCATTATTTGACGATTTAAATAAAATGGAAAGATAATGAAATATCTAAAACCTAAACATGTCCAAAACCAATTGTATGAGTGTATTTCGAACCCTTATCACCTTATACACGAATTATATCAATGTGGGACCTTTTAAAACCGAAACACATTTTCAAATAAAGTAATATTTCTTTACTTTCCAAAAGTGCCCCTCCTCTCCTCTTATAAAAGGCCCCCACCTCTACCTCATTTCACACACTTCTCAAGCCTTTGGCTCGGCCAAACCCTGCCCAATTACTCTCTACACATCCCTCTCCTCATCCTAGAGGGTTACCTTTGGGTAGAATCCTTTCAAAGGAAGCCTTTAGGCTCAAATCAAAAGGGAGTTACACTTTTAAAGGTAATTCATTCTCTCTTGTTCATTTGTTTTATTTTGCTTCTCCAACCCTCTAAACTCTTTTTATTTACTTATTTTGTAACAACAACAGTATCTTCAATATAATAGGATGTTGTTATAATATTTATTTGAGCTACACTCTCACACAACTACATCAAATGGTTAAAGAACATACGGTTTCCGTGGATGGAGAAATTCTGCCTCCCGAAACGATGATTGTTCAATACTCATTTAACACCTTCAAGGGTGGCCATTATGATGTCACTATTTTTATATATGATATATAATATGTTTAGGTTTTATTTAAGCTTCTTTATTTGTCATTTTTGGCATACCTTTATGGTTTCCATTATGGGTAAACACGATATCTTCATTTAAGGAAGTGCGGACTACCGCCCCCTCAAAGTGATGTGTTTCGTTAATGCCATATGTGGGACGTGTAAAGGATGGATTTAAAGTTATTATATATGATGTTATACTGGAATTATAATATACCTCTATATCATTATTATTTCTTTCCATTAAAGTACGAGATAGAAATGAAAGTAGCGTTCATGCGTACGTACGGCTTACCGTCTCCATGAACGGTGCATTTCATTTCTTATCCCCAAATGTAATGTACTATTAAAATTACATGTATATAATGTATATATATAATTAATGATATATCTAAATGATGAATATAATTCTTGAATTAACATATACATACCTCTCATTTAGTTTTAATTCCACTAATATGACAAAGAAATGAAAGTAGCGTTCATGCGTACGTACGGCTTACCGTCTCCATGAACGGTGCATTTCATTTCTTACCACTAAATGATTATGTAATATTATAAATAAATGTATATGCTGGATATATATGATACATATTATATCCAAATCGGGAATTTCATTCTGGATACAAAGAACTTTTGACCACATGAACAACATGTAATTGTAAGAAGTCAACTTTCGACTTAAGAACCAAATATTAACAAAACAAACATTATTAACATAAATGGTTACATAATGTTTATAACATGGTAATAAGTGATATAAAAAGAATAATGAACTTTAAAAAGGTTCTTAATCAAGTATAAATTAACTCAAGTTTATTATTCAGGACGTTAAAGAACGATCGAGTCAAGTCGGACCCAAGGTAAGGGACTTCGTCTCAATCTCCTTTCATTGAGGCATATTTCGTTTTATACACAATTTTCTTTTATACGGTGTATAAACCCCTTTGACTTTTACTTTTATACAAAAGGAATCTTTTTCTACGAAGCGTTTTACAAAAAAATAAAAAGGAATGTTTCTTTAAACGTACGCGGCGACAACGACCTTTTCTGCCACCGCGAGTATTATTTGGTCTTTGGCTTCCTCAACAAGCCGTAATGTTTTTAGAATAAAATAAATACCATATACTCTTTTATGTATTTTGGTATTGAAAATGGTTTTGATAAAGGATTCTATTATGTCAATATATTTATGATATATTGTGATTGAAATGTGGAAATGTTATCATTCCTTTATATTGGTTTTATGTTTTACGATTTTATATTGGTACTTGGACATTTTAACGGGTGGTTACGTTATAAACCATATGACGGGTGGTTCCGTGAATACCAGGATGGGTGGTTATGTTATAACCTCCAATGCATTGGGTATGGAAGTCGGCCGTATGGCTATTCCATTAAGTATGTATGGAAATTGGCCGTATGGCTATTCCATTAAGTGATATGTGTGGAAGTCGACCGTATGGTTATTCCACTTAAGTATGTTTATGTGTCAAGTTACCTTTATATATGTTATGTGTTCTTTTTATGGATTTTATGGTAATCCTTTGGTTACTAAAAGGTATGTAATGATACTTTATTCAGTGAAGAGTTTTTACTACTTCATGAAGGTGAAGGTATTACTTTGATAGAGTATATATGGTTTTTTTGATGTTTGAAAAACTAACAGTTTTCATTCTTTCTGTATCCCTTACTGAGCTTTTTATGCTCACCCCAAGTTTTTTTTGAAATGTTTTCACAGGACTTAATGTGGAATAAGTTCAAGGATGGGATCAAGGGAATGTCATCCTATATAAAACATGGAACTAGACACGTTTCTTTTTGAGAGTTTTTTTTATGGAAACTTAGTAGAAGTGACTACTTTGTAATCTTTTAAGATGTAATAGTTATGTTCTAATTCTCTAAAACTCTAAACCTGAAAAGATCCTCAATGTGAATTATTCATTTAATTCAATATTAAGTAAGGTTTAAGGCTGGGGCCTTATAGGAACCATGGTCCTAAAGTATTTAGGTAAACAATATTAATACCCCATACATCTATAAATGTAAAATTTGGTTTTGGTTCTTGACTTTCTTTTATAACCTAAAAGATTTAAAGGTATATTTAATCACCACATAGATCATTTGATATTAAATTATTATTGAAAAAACCAGGTGGTGAAATGACTGCATCTATAATATATAACCCTTATCAAATAATGCTTTATGGGTAGATACGTCCTTCAAATTTAATTATACTTCCATTAAAAGAATTAGAAGAGATAATTTTCATGTATTGGATCTATATACATAGAGATTATAACAATTATATAATTCCCCATATACTTGGAATATGATGTCCAGTGTAAAAAATATACCATTATAAATTAATTTTGACACAAAGTGAGATGATCAATGATAATGATAGAAAAATTTCTCATTAGTATGATATGTTACAATATTATCACAAAACATAAAGGACCATTTGGTTTATTTTCTCTAAGGGATAGTTAAATATGAATATTATTTTTAAAAACGTTTTATCATTTCTCCATAATGAAACCATATAAAACTCAACTCTTGGATTATTATATGTTACACTCATCTTCATAATCTAGGGAATGATAAAATAATAAATTTTCAGGATCATAAAATTCATAAGGTAAAACATTAGAATATGTCAATAAGGGTTATTTTTTAATCATTAGTGTAAAAATGGGTAGGAAAGAATTTTATTACTAAAAATTACTTTCAACAATAAGTTTTTCCAATAAATATAGATAAAAGGATATGTAATCACAAAGGAAAAAACATATAACCTATAAAAAGAGTTTAAAATCATGAGATGATAGATATAATCCATTGTTTATAATCCTAGGTGTATGAATTTTTAATACATTAAAATTTTGAAATATAGTATAATAAAGAACATTTGAAAAAAACTAGTATATTGAAACTATACCCTTGTGAAGAAATGAAATGTCCATGCTTAACAATATGTACAAACATATTTTTCTATCTTCATGTTGTGAAGAAAAAAATATCCTTTATTCTTGTAGTGAATAAATTTTTTTCCATACATAAAATCCTTATACCCTAAGATAAAAACATAGTCCAATTCATTGGAGGGAAATATAGGACCCCAACCATCATCATCTTTACATCTATGTGATATAAGAAAACAATCATCATTATATAGAACCGATGGAATTAAAATGTGTTTCAAATCCCTTTGAGATGTAATAATATATGAAAAACAATAATAATTAAATAAACTACTATAACATGAAATTACCAGTGAAAATAAACTAGTATCCAAATATATATAGTTATATTCTAGGTAAATACCCTTCAATGAAGATAATAAAGTATATAATATTTACAATATATAGACAATGAGTATATATCTAGGTCAATAAATTCCCCAATAAAACTATTAATGGAATCTAAGTGAAAAATCCTCAAGTAAATTGATGGAAAATAAGCCTTCCATGAATCAACACAATAGATATTAAATTAGGATTATAAACCGTTAATGAGTAGGAAAGATAGTGATAGTGATGGTTCATTTATATAATAGAAAAGAATATTTCATACTCTATCTAGATTAATAAGGTGTGTGATATCATTTAAATAATATCCATGATCAATTATAAGAGATATAAAAGGATAATGATTTAGTTAAAAAACATTTTTTAGTGTTTTTAATGAAAGTTTTATTGAAATAAGAAATATCCTTTATATTTGTTTAAAATAAATATTTTAGAAAAATAAGAGAAAAATAATTTCTTTTAGAAACCATGAAAACATAAAGAGATTGTTTCATATAAAATGAAGAAATATTTTAATTATTTGTTCACATAGAAAGCGTTAAAAAGTGATTTTAGAAGATTTTTTTTATATATTCATTAAAACATGATGTTATATATCACATTAGAATGTTATTTAAAAAAAATTGTAGTGATAACAATAAAAAAAGTATTTTAGAACAATAAAATTCAATAACAGATCCTTAAAAATATATAAAGGTTATCTAATTAATTGTGCGGTGGAAGGTAAAACATTTTATTTTTGAAGGATGGAAAACCATTTTTAATATTTTGAAATATGATAGTTTGAAAACCCACACCATAAAAATATTTTTAGAGTTTCCCTTTGAAATTAAATAAATATAATTATTTAAATCATAGAAAATAATCCCATTATTATATCCCAAAAATAGAGGAGATCTTTGGAGGGATAAAAAACATCGATATATAGGAAAAGATCCATTAGAATTACTATGATTTATACATTCCACCATTAAACATTTATTTGAGAAATTATTTCTTAATGGAAGATGATATCAATGAAAATAAGTATCTTCACCGAATAAAAGCATAAGATACAATATATAATTGAAAATTGATGGGTAAAATGGTTTTACATGATTTTATTCCTATATAGAACTTATTAGCACATGAAGAAATAAGTCTAGTTAAAAAAATTGTTATGGCATTAGTAACATTTCAATAAAAACCCCTTGAAATAGTGAGAGAGATTGAAATTGAACATATGATACAATAAATGAATTGTAATTAATGTTTTAATGAATAAAATAGGTATTATAAACACAACATAAATATAATTATGTTCATTATACTTATATATCTCCAAAAAGTAATTTGATTCAACAAACCCACACAACCATAAAGTATTTTGGGTCAAAATTATTGAAGAATATTATTAAAAATGAAACATTAAATACAATGAATATTAAGAGGATTATGAAACAAAATATTATATTGGAATTAGATACACCATTCAAAATAAAAAATAATACATAATAATAAATATGACTTAATGGATGAGTTTTTTAGATAATAAATCTTTTAGGTAATGGTAATTTGAAAATCTATGAACATAATATGGATTCCATGGAAAATAAATTAAAATATAATTAAATGAAAAAAATTCGTATTAATATTAGAAAATAGGGCATTTCATACACAATATAGGATAAATGATGACACATAGTATTAATCATGACTCATGGATTTGAAAACGATACAATGAAACCCTTACCTTAATTCATAAAATATAATTAAGTGATTGAATATACTATATAAAAAATATCTTAATCACATATTCAAAAATATTATTCTTATATATAAACCTTTATAATATTAATTTTAAATTATTCTATGTATGTATATATGTTAGATATTATTTATTTTCAATATTGGGTGTGAGTAATTTTGATCGTTTTGAACTATTTTTGTAATAGAGGTGTTGTGATTCATTATTAACCGAAAATTAATCATTTATAGATAAAAAATTATGATAATTTAGGTTTTATGATATTTTATAAAGTTATTATTTCTTTTATTTAGTGTTTTAGGTATGTTCTTATAGGAAAAATTGGAATCAATGATGTTTAAGTGGTTTTTAGAAAAAACAGTAGTGTCTTAATTAATGAATTTAATATTAAATTCACCATTATAGAGAAAAATAAATATTTTATTATTTATATATTTTATTATATGAAATTATAATCTTATATTCATCCAGGATATTATTTTATAGTACTCTTCATGTAGGTGGTTAGAACAACCCAAATAAGAACATACTATAATTAATGGATGTTTATGGTTATGAAAGTTTTTACATTAGTAATAACATTGTTATTATATAATAATAATGATATTATTTTTATATTGTTATGTTTTTGATTATTATATTTTAATTTTTTAATAAATAATAATGAAAATATATAAAAAATGAGATACATTACTTTGTGTTGGTAGTAGTACTCAAAACACACAATTAACATTTTCATTCTTCAACAAATGAGATAGAATGAAGGTGGATTGTAATTAATCTCAAAATAATAGTAATTATATTAAATAATTTAAATTTATTATTTATTTTGATCAATATAACTAGAAAATATATACATTAGTTAAAAATGGAAGTTGTCTCTTCATAGAGGCTCAAAACTTTCGATACACACAATCAATGTTCATTAATTTTTCTAAGAGGATTGGAATGAATAACTAATTAAAGTTACAATAAAATAATTTTATTTAAAAATAATAATTATACTACGGTCATTATATTACTATTGTTAGGGTATCTTTGGAATAGAATTATTAATAATAAAATTATAGGTAATAATTAATAATCACTTTTGATCCTTAAACATTACCTTGAAAGTATAAATTGAAATCAAGGGTTTAGAGAAATGAATTGAGACAATAGGATTTTGAACATGAGACGAGGTCTTATGAGGATAAAATAGAAGCATTTTATGAAGATATTCTATGAAATATTTAGGGCATGTTTTTTGGAAGTGTTACCCTTTTATAAGTTATGATTATGGAACTTTTGTGAACACACATTAATTTTTAAATATTGTCATGACAACATTAAAGTTTCAATGACTAAAAAAAGGATAAATAATTCATTTTGGGGAATGATAATGTTTATAAATACTCTACCAATAATTTTAAAACATTTTTAAACATTATTAAATCCTATTAAAACATTATTTTTTTAATTTTACCATTTTTGTATTTTACCTTGGTTACTTGATTTTAGTTAATAAATTTATATTTTATTAAAAATATTATATAGCATCCAACTTTAGATTCCACTTGACAGTTCCCTGAGATGGTGGGTCACATGACCTCAGGAACATCTCTATAAACACCAAAGGATGATGAATAGTAGTGAGGGCCTTATGAGTTTCCATAGGTAAACTATTCCATTAATGATTATAGTGGATCAAAATAATATATAGAATATATATCAGAAAAAGAAAACTCTATTTGGGCAGACTAATATCCCTCCATAGCGAAAAAAAATAAATACTATAAAATAGTGAAAATAAATAGGAATACACAACGCAAATTAAGTAAACAAGATGAATCTAAGTAATAAATAGATACAATGTGTTGATGATGGAATAACATAGACTGTAAAAGGTAAGTATGCAGGGGACATGTGATACTAGCATATACCACATGCTATAAAAAATACAAAAAGGACCAGAAACTTATAAAAATAGAATATTGAGAATAAGCTTTATCTTCCTTCCCCATACTCTATCCTAATTCATTAAATCAAACATTTGATGGTGGCCACTTCTCTTTATATCTATTATTATATTTATAAAATATAGTCGATTACCAAAAGTGGCCTGAGTAGGCTGTGAGATATAATCATAGTAATCCACCACCGATTTTGTCTAGATCAAACCATTTCATCCAATATAAAATTAAAAATTTTCCATTTATAGTAAATAAAATAAATAAATAAATAAACCTAATTGTTTTTCAATAGGACACCCATCCAATTCTACATACTTCGGTCATAGATTGTGAGTTTGAACTAAGATATCTTGTGAATGTAAAGTGAGGGAAATAATAAGTAAGAGGGTGGACTATCCCAAAGTTTGTGATTAGTTTGGGAATACACATCCCTATGTTTCCAAAACAAGAAGATCATTTCTTAAATTAAAGTCATTCAATTTCTTTTTAATTTTGTTAAACCTCATTTTAAAATATTATATGTCACCCCAAGCCCATCCAAGGAAATTCTATATGAATTCCATGTATCACTATAGGGGATCATTATAGGTCTAATGCCTAAGGAATCCATCCAAGGAGACCCAAGAATGAAGTACTAAGTATAAATCTTAGCATGGTTTGAAAAATCATGAACTAACATATGAGTTTTCCCCTAGTATCATAAAATGGGGATCGAGTCTCTCTCATGGAATAATACAACCATCATTCCATTGAGACCGTCTAAGGGTTCTCCCATAGGTAACAAGTGTCACTTATTTAGAGGTAAAAATAGATAATGGAATGAGAGGCCATCACATGCATATCTAGTGTCCCACATTACATGTTTTCAAAACATTAACAAATTATAACAATGATGGAATGAAGTGTCAATCCATGGGGTCCTTAAGTTAGAACTGCTTGTATCACCCTCAATACTAATGTAAATGAATTTAACCAAATAGTAAACATATGAGATTTCTATAAAAAAGATAAATTCATTTGGTTCTGAAATTTATATCCTAATAGGAATAATTGCTAAGGAATTCTCACTAGGGGATCCATTTTTGTGACAAGGCATAGGCCACATGGCCTAATCTCATGGACAATTCAAGGGGTTCAACTTAATTCCTTTTCTCAATGAATCAATTATAAGAAAACACACCAAGATTGGTATTTAACCTAATTATAACTAGGAAAAAATGGCCTCTAATTTGGAGCACACCCATTGGGGTAGCATTATTCAAGTTGTTCAACCAAATGGGTTGATTATTCACTTTCTCAGGTCGTAATTGGTAAGATGAGACTTCTAATTCAATATGATTTTAAAAAATAAAGGCATTTCCAGAAGGGTTCATATCACAACACATAATAAGATTTTATATAATGAAATGAAATGAGGGGAAAAAATATACCACTAACCTTAGCCTCATAGAGTTTCCCTTTTCCAACGTCAAAATTTGATATGATCAAGAATGTAAGATATCGAAGAAATCATCAAATTCTCTAAAAATAGGGCAAATTATAAAGCACCAAGATAGTGAAATAGAGGATGGAAGAATTTCAAAATAGATTCTAGATTATTTAATATCTTACCTCTAGGTTCTCGATGGATCTAATGGTGAGATAAAAAGATGATGAATAGAGGAGTTTCCTTGATCCATAGGTTTAGAGGGAAAGGAGCTCCATGCATGGAGGGAGGACTCTGAGGGAGAAATTAGGGAGAAGAAATAAACCAATATTTAAAAAATTATAGAGAGGAAACCTGTAATTTCACCCACACAACAATGGGTGCATGGTTCACCAACACAGTTGGCCAAACCATTCACAAATAGTGCGCCAATCCACTACTTTATAGGGAACCCTGTATGAATAGGCACATATTTTAACCAATTTTGAAAAAAACATACACGATTCCACTATCAAAAAATTAATACGGCTTACGTGGGAGTTCCCTTGGGTTCGTACAGTTATAGAAAACATGTGCGGCCCCCAGGACCCCACATTCTGTAACTTCATAGTTTAGGAAAACCACATGAGATGGTTTTCATGGTTTATATTAACCATACAGCCCAATCAACCACATTAATTTTTGGAGATACAGGATTCAAATTATCTATGGACAACTCATGACCTCCTTTAATCCATTAATAATCATTTTCAGTGTCAAAAAAATATATTTAAACAAAAAATGAATGGTCCATACCTTTGGGAAAAGTTTGTAGGTTACATATTTGGTAACCCATCCTACCAAATTTGGGTGTTCTAAACCTAAATTTAATCTACATAAAATATAATTCATTTTTTAATTAATATAAATACCTTTTAAATTAAAAAATTTAATATATAGAATTATTTTTGTTGAATAATTTGGTTTTAACCATTAAGTAATCTTAATATTAGATAATAGCAATTATCAATTAAAAACGTGATAAAATAATGTATAAATTTGAAAAAACCATATCAATGTATTTAAATAAAATATAAAATTTTAATTTATATGATAAATATTGTAAACCATTACTAAAATTATTATTTCATATAACCCTTTCACTATTATCGTGGTCATCAACATTAATCATAATAATAATAATTTTGTGTAAAAAATGAAATTTATCTTGTTTAATAGTATAAAAATAGTGATTTAAAATTTTTATTCCCTATTTTTATATTTAGTGTCTAAAAGTAATGAAAAATAATTTTTAGTATAAGTAAATGAAAATAGTATTTAGAGTAAAATGTTAATAATTTTTACAAAAAATTATAAATGGGTTCTACAAATTCAAAAAAAATATTTTTTACTTATTTATAATTTAAATATATATAATTTTATATAATAAAATTCTCAATTAACTTTGGTAATTATTTTTGTTATTATAAATTTATAAAAACAAGGATATTTATAAAATTAGAATTTTTTATGATTCTTGTAAAAACAATTTATTTTAGGGAAATATAAAAAATCCACCCTAAAATATTTTTTATATGGAATTTAAAAACAATGTAAATTTTTTAGAAATAAAATTTTAATTTTTCTAATGTTGAATATTAAATTGAAATTCAATATATATTAAGAAGAATAATTTTTTAACAAATTAGATTGGAAAAAATTGTGTGATCCTAATCAAATTTTGGATGCCTTTTATAAGTGAATAAAATATTTTTTTATTTACTAGAGGTTTATTATAGATAAATACTCTTAATAATGAATGTTTCCTTATTTTTTTAGATTTGTGTTATGTGTGGTTCATGAAATAGCAGATAATATCAGTCTAATGGATAAATAGATCTCTATTCATATCCAAAAATCTCAGGTCATTACATTATATGGATAATGAGATCTCAATTGATATCCCGATTCATTTGATTATCAAATATCAATGAAATTATAATTATGAAATCCCATTGGAAAAAAATTCTATGATATGGGTCTAGATGAACTATAATGATGGAATCCTAGATCAAATAGATAGTGAGGAACTTAATATTAGTGGTATGAACATTGTATGGATGTATATTGATGTATACCTGAAATAATAGCATGGTCTTGAACTATAACATGGCATGTAGTTTTCTATTTAACTCATTTATAGTAATATTACAATATCAAAGATCCCTTAAAAAATGACACATGAGGAATAATATTAATTAATGAAAAAACATAAAGTGAATCTATACATGGGTTTTATGTACCCATGTACTGCACTATGGAATGTAGTAGTCCCCTTTTTCACAAAGTATAATGGATAAAAAAATATTTTAATTAATTATTGTAAAATTAACAAGATAATTATTAAGAAAAGTTATCAAATACAAAGTATTAAGGATCAAATTTATCAACATAGATGAAATCAATACTACTTAAATGTTTTAATTCAACATGTATACTATTAATTATAAATAATGAGTGAAATGTACCATGGGAATATTTCCACAAAATATTTGAATGATATGAATTCATAGTGGCATCGTTCAGACTTAAAAATTCCTGAGTAATCATTATGGAACATATGAATTGATTCATTAGATATTGTTAGGATTAACAAAGTTTTCTTTAGTATTTATCATACTGAATATTTCCAAAATAAGTTGACCAGAATGAGATCATCAGATGGAATATACGAATGTTTTCCTATTATGGTTTTAGATCATTTTGGGAATATATTTTGAAATAGGAGATAACTTCCATTTGGAAGTGGTCAACAAACACAATGTCATCAAACTATGTTTTCTAGATAACGATGATCCCATGGAGATCATCAGATGATGTTTTTTCTTAGATATTGTTTGAAGGATACCCTTATATGGGAAACCCTACATTGAATAAGTAAAAACATTACATGGGTATATATATTACCTGATGACTTGATGTTTGAGGTTTTAAGGAAAGAAACATCTTGGTATCGATGGTTGATTAAGACACTATAAGGTTGACTATAAAGACAAGTGATCAGTGAAAACCTATTGACTGGATGATGATATTTATAATGTTGTGGTCACAAATATATCTAAAAATTAGTGATAAATGTTTGACTAGTGCCTATTTCTAAATTAATTGGATGATACAAAATTAAGAGTGGAAACATTAGCAAGATAATTGCAAACATTTGTATCTCCCTTCAATGAAATATATTTCTAGTGTTCTTTTATGGATGTAGTAATACTTCTAAACATAATTAAATATTTTTTTTTCTATTTATTATTGAGGAATTTTTGTTTAGTAAAAATCACTGAGTTTTGTGCGATGATTAGTTTATCTCTATGTAGTTCATGTGTAAACTACATAGGATAAGAAGGTGGATATCAGACAAACCCCATATCTTGTAACATATAGAATCTATTCTATAATTCATTCTATCATTGGATGGAATAATCTATCAAATTAGAATTTTCTCAATAGATACGTCTATTTGAATCAAAGGATGTTTTGTTGCTTCTCAAATGGTTCCATTAGTGTTCTACTCCAAACATGTGGTATGAATGTAGTATTTAGTATAATTTGGTATTACTTAACTCATATAATTTAGGTGATATTCACCCATTGGATTACATGTTTTTTTTATTTTAATTTGTTTAATTTTATTGGAAGAATTACTTAATAGGATATAAAAGTTCATATCAATATGTTTGATGGAAAAAAATTTCCTTTTGTAGAATGAATTTGGAATATCTTTTGATAAAAAAAATATCTTGATACTCTTTTTTTAGGAAATGTTTCCTAAAATAATAGAAAATGTGGAATAGGGGTGGTTGTACAATAGTTTTTTATCTTTATTTAGGATTTATATTGCTAAATTTTTTTCATTAAAAACTAGAGGGAATAAAACCACTACTGAGGTTATGAAATTGTAAGATCACAGATCTTCTTTTCAGGTATATATTTTTTTCTAGTTGTTTTTGAGAAAAAGAGGAGTTTATGGAAATTTTAAGAGTACACGCCATGTACTCTTAAGTACACGACATGTACCCATTTGCTGTAGGTGATCGTGTGCTGGTCGTATAATGGTCAAGAAAATGGTTGTGTGTGGTGACCAAGAGACCACCTAAAGAGGAGGCTGGAAAAGGCAAGTACATGCCTTGTACTTTTAAAGAACATGCCATGTACTTTATTTTTTCATTAAATGGACCGAGGTCGTGTCTGAGGGATAGAACACACATATTCTTTGTCCATATCATCTAGGAGCATCTGTATAGACATAGATCCTCTATGAGGCCCTGGCACACCATCCATTCTATGAATTGACCTCCCTCGATTGCATTGGAATCACATCGGTTATTTCTTCCTTCCTCAAGAACTTCATCTCCTGATTTCTCCTCTTCCATAATATATCATCGACTGAACACCTTAATCATTTTTGTAGATCGACGATGTTATAGGGAGATTCATGTCCCAAGGTTCACATATATAAATCTCACAAAGCCAAGGTAGGTGAATTGTTCCATTCTATAGTTAGTCTTTAAATTTTATGTGCAAAAGTGCCCAATACCCCAGAACGGGGTATTGCATGTTTAAGGTTTTAGCCCTATTATTACCTACTATTCCTTGTTTGTTTGGATAGAGGTTAATTGTTTTGAATAGGGTTAACTTTTTCAAACTATGTATTTTTTTCCCATGTTTGATTGTTTTGACCATTTGGATCTAACTTTTCCTGTTAGGCTGCTGCTTTGCTTTCCATGCATAATATTGTTAGGATGGAGTGATTATTATCCAACATTATTTAATATTTTATAGATTTTTTTCCAAGTAGTTCTCATGGTTAAACTTGGAATCCATGTATCTTTTGTGCATGATTGACTTACACAGGGATGTGGGAACCTGGTGTAATAGACCATAGGGAGAATTGACATCGAGGTATTCTCTAGAGTGTCTGTTTACTTTTACGTTGCAAGGCCATAGGGGGGATGGACGTAAGTGCTACCTCAGAGTGTCTGTAATTTCCTCAATACAGAACATAGTGGGAACTGGAGGTTGAGTGCTTTCATAGAGTGCCTATTAGTTACCGATACGAGACCACAAGGGGAATTTATGGTGAGTGATTCCTCAGAGTGTCTTTGCTAAAGCTGAACTAGAGGGGTTAGACTGTGTGTACTTCCCTGAGGGTTTCTTCTTCTTTTTTTGGTTGAACCAGAGGGGTTTGTATTTGAGTACTTTCTAGAGGTTTATCTAATTTTGATTAGCTACATACTTGATATATGAAAATGAAAAAATTTGAAATTTTAGGATTGTTACTATGTGTACTTCCTTGTTTACTGCTTCATTTTGTTTATTGTCTTCCATATATATTCAATGACTGTTAGGCACATATCTTTGGGAGTTTTCCTACTTGGATTAGTCACACACCCTATTTGGTTCATGATTTTGGGCCCAAAAATTTTATATTGTTGTAGGTATAGATAATGGAAATCTCTATTTTACTTCAGGTACTTGATTGGTGCGGAGCTGGGGAGCATGGAACCAAGATGAGGTTTGTGATGTTGTAGAGCATTTTATCTATTTTCTATTATACTTTGGTTTAGTATTTTATTCCACCATTGTGAAATTTTTGGATGATTTGGTAGACATATGTATCATTCATCATATATATGTGTGTGCCCTAATTATTTATCACTTCCGCTATTTACCTATTGTATGTTTTACTGCTTCCACTATTTCTATCTGTTTTACATCCTTTGTGTTACTCATCCAATGAGGGCATATTTTCCCCACTATCACACCTAAGGCCCTCGTTGCTAGTCAGTAGCGTCTGGCATTTGGGGAAATGCACCTTAGGCCATGTGACCAACCGCGTATAGGGCACCTCTGGGTGGCTCCTGGAATAAGGACGTTACAACGTGGTATCAAAGGGTAGGTTCTATTTTTCTTGACATACTATTTGGATCCTATATCTATGGATATGAAGGTATAGGTACTTGGTAATAAGCTGTTTCTGGGAGTAGCTATTCTATGTATATGGAAAATCCAATTTACCTTGTTATTTTAACTTTTACGGTTTTGAAATTTTACAGTTGATTTGATTTCACCATATGGGGATTCACATGTATTGTGCTATTATCATTGATGTTATTGAGGTTCTATTTATGTTGAAACCCGATGATATGAGGGTGTGACACTTCATGCAACATATAGGCACTTACTAGAGATCACATGTCATTCATTCCTTCCATTCTATTTCGGGTACATTAGTGATTTCATGTTGTTGTGATAGATGTTGTTGGTAGATATGCATACAGTTGTGATAGATTACTTAATAGAATACCTAATTTTTGATAAGGTATTTGGTTGTGTAAGGTTTTGTTCGAATGGATACCAAACTTTTTTTCTTGAGGTGCTATGAGCCCTTATGGACAAGAATTTTGTGGATCATTGTATTGTTTTTCTTGAATATGAAATGTATAAGATTCCAAGTGTTGATTCACAGGGGGTATGGGCCCTCATGGATTAGAATTTTGCACTTTAATGTTCATTTTAGTGTTTTTCTGGGCTCTCGGAGCAGTTTCTGAGACTTACTGTCCGTAAAAACCTATAATACACGACACGTAATGATGAATACATGCCACGTGCCCTTATGTTCAGGAAGGAACTATTTTTATTAAGTACACGCTGTGTTTTGTAGGTACACACCATGTAGTCTCTGACCATGTCACTGGATGTGTGATCAGAGACACGGGGTTGGGAAATCTTAGTGGTACACGTTGTGTACTAGATGTACATGCTGTGTTGTGTCGAAAATGTGTCCACCCATGTGACCAATGACACAGATGGATAAAACTTCAGTTATACACACCGTGTCAAGTTTGAACATGCTGTGTAGTCTGACCCTTGCATTCGGCCATGTATGGAACAACACGAGTCAGTGAAATCTTTCTAGTACACACCGTGTCTGAAACAAACACGTTGTGCAGCGTCATCCATGTAACTAGCCATGTAACTAATAACACAGGTTAGAGAAGATCGTCTAGTACATGTCCTATATGGAACTAACACGCCGTGTAGTCTTGTTCTAGGGAAATCATTTGGCTTAGCCATATAGAAGAACTCATGAAGGGGAAGAGGGTTCAAGTACACATCGTGTGTTAGAACAACACACCGTGTGTATGGGGTGTTACACGAACAGTTTTGGTAGAAGTACATGCCCATGTGAAGGATTAAGGGAACACGCCATGTAGACATGATAAATGTTGTGTACCCATGTTTTGAAAAACATGAATTCTTTCTTTCTCTTATTCCATTATTACACTTCTATATTTCAGTCCCTGTTAATCTTGATCTAAGGGGTGATCTTAACCATGTAGATTCATGCCACCAAGATGTCCTCTGGTTGTCCGCCAGTTACATGGAAATGATCAGACATAGGATATGGCTGATTAGGGACTACCAGTAAATCCTCCAGTTGTGAGGGTCTTGGCACCGGCAGTTATTCTGGATAGGTGCTGATTCACAGTTCCGAGAGGGCCTCATGAGTTTTATGAATACATTATAAGGAGTACTACATCTCGCCCATTCTATGGAAGAGTTGACGTGGGTTTTCCAATAGAAACATCCTCCCACCTTTACAGGGGATGGAGGGACTCAGGCTATAGAGTCATGGTTTGAATCCATGATTTCTATCTTTGAGCATCTGGAGATGCCTCTAGAGAGGAGGGTGAAGCTCGCTACGTATATGCTTCAGAATTCCACGAAGAGATGGTTAGATGTGATCTCACAGGTGGGATTCCAGTAGGTTATGGCATGGGAAGAGTTCCAGCATGCCTTCTATGACTACTACTACCTGAAGACATTGATGGAAAATCAATCCCGAGAGTTCATGAGTCTGAAGCAGGGTACTCTTTCAGTTATGGGGTATTATTCTATCTTCACAGAGCTGTAGTGCTTTACACCCTTTCTTGGGGGAGATGAGTTATTCCTTGCACAGAATTTTGTGGATGGTTTAAGGAAGGATATTTGATCTTAGGTGAACATCATCAGGTTAACTTCTTTATCTTCTATAGTCAACCAGGTGCAAATCACATAGTTCAATATGAGGGATTCTAGAGTGGTGAGCCAGGGAGGTTCGATATCTGGCATTGATATCCCTCTTACTGAAAATAGGAAGCACCACAGTAAGTCTACATGTATAGATCTTAGTAGGCAGGATACTTCTTCTGGTAGCTAGGTGGTGTGATATCAGTGTAGGAATAGTGGGCATATGAGGTCACATTTCCTGAGAGACCTAGTGGAGTTCCGATCATGCAGCAAGATGGGCCATATTCAGTGTTTCTGTTAGTTTTTCTCACATGCAGCTGGTGATAAGGGTTCTTCAATGACTCCTCATTTAGGAGCATCACCACTAGTTTCTCAATAGTCAGGGAATTGGAGATCTTCTGGCCATTTAGGCTGAGGTGGAGGTCGTGGATGTGGCAGCCAGTCGCTAGGGTGGATCAGCTTAGGGTGGTCAGGCATGGTCACAGGGCCACAATGCAGGTTAGACTTTTTCATTAGAACATACCCAACAGGAGCAGGATTTAGGTTCCTCTATAGTTTGAGGTATGATCCTAGTTGCCTCTATTTTAGCTTCTACTCTTTTCGACACAGGGGCTTCCCATAGCTTTATATCTGTCACTGTTGTGGAGATCCTTGGGATCTGTATATTTTCATTGGCGTATGTCTTGAAACTGGACACTCTGTTGGGGAATAGAATGGCTAGTGTACGACATTTCAAGGAGTTACCTCTAGAGGTTCTTTGGTGTCACTTATTTTGGTACCTCTATGTCTTGGAGATGAAGGCCTATGACACCATTCTCTAAATGGACTGGTTAGTTCCCATTCACGCTGTTGTTAACTTCAGTCATCATACGGTGAGCTTCACGTCACCAGAGGGCAGAAATTTTTTTCATAAGGGCGAGTGGGATGTCCATGCAAGTAGAGCAGGAACAGAGCATCATGGGTTGGGAGGAGTTACAACCTATATTTCTAGTCTATATCTTGGTTGGGAGGACTTTCCTCTAGTTGTGGATCATTTTAGATATGTCTTTCTAGAAGAATTATCAGGTTTTCCTTCAGAGAGAGATGTTGAATTTTCTATTGAGTTTGTGATAGGGGAGGCACAAGTTTCCATTCCTCCTTATAGGATGGATACACTAGAGTTACAGGAACTAAAGAAGTAGTTGGAGGAGATGCAATCAAAGGGTTTCATCTGACCCAATACTTCTCCTTGGGGTTCTCCTTTCCAATTTTAAAAGAAGGTGGACAGTACCCTCATATGTTTTGTGGATTATCAGAAGTTGAACTAGTTGATGGTCATGGATCGATATCCCTTACCGAGGGCTCCGATCTCTTTAATTAGATTTGAGGAGCCCGGGTGTTCTCAAATATTTAGATGAGATTCAATTATCCCCAGTTGCATGTTATACCATCAGATGAACCTCTTACAACCTTTTGGATCACGTATGGTCTATATGAGTATGTGGTTATATCGTTTGGTCTCACAAACGTGCCTGTAGTTTTCATGGAACTGATGAAATGAGTGTTCCATCTATACATGGATTATTTCATGGTAGTCTTCGTGGATGATATCTTGGTGTACTCTCATACACGACACGAACATGCCACAAATCTTGAGTTCATTTTGTGTGCACTGAGAGAGCATCTGTTATATGATAATATCTCAAAGTGATACTTTTGTATCGACCATGTTCACTTCTTGGGTCATGTTATCTCAGAGACAGGAGTATCAGTGGATCCAGTGAAAGTGAGAGCAGTAGTTTCCTAGAAATATCCAAAGAACCTTTTTGAGGTAAGAAGTTTTCTAGGGCTGGAGGGTTAATACATGCATTTTATACCATACTTTTCATGCAAAACAACCCCACTAATGGGTCTAACTAAGAAGGGTGTGAATTATATGTGGTTAGATTTTGGAGAGTCAGCTATTCATGAGTTGAAAGGGAGGTTAAATTCAGTAACAATACTAGTACTGGAAGAGATGGTAAAGATCTATACTATATACTATGATTCATTAGGTACCAGGCTAGGAGTAGTGCTTATGCAGGGAGAAGGAGTTGTTGTGTACAGGTCTCGACAGTTGAGGCCACATGGGAGGAATTACCCGATGCTCGATCTATAGTTGGTGGTAGTTGTTCATGCCTTATAATGTTGAAGACATTATCTTATGGGAGAGAATTTTGTGGTTTTCACTGACCACAAGAGTCTCACATATATCTTCACTTAGCATGATATGAATTTGAGATAGTGAGGGTGGGTTGAGTACCTTTAGTCTTTTGAATTTGATCTGGCCTACACACCTGGGAAGGGTAACGTAGTGGCTGATGCATTGAGCAGGAGGACTCAGATATTGGCAGTTTAGGAGGCTAGTAGTGAGTGAAAACCTAGGGATCTGTTCATTGAAATGTATTTGTATGTGCACGACTGACAGGGGTATACATTTCTATCTTCATTAGAAAATACCTTTACTCTTCTTGATTGAGTGCGAATGAGGCAGCTATTGTTGTGTCCTGGGCCTGTGAGCCCCCGCCAGGATTGTTGGCGCCTGTGCCCCGGTAACCAATCCCACATCGGTTGTGGAGGGAGATTGGTGGGTGCTTGAAATTCCCGTGCCTACCTTCCCCTCAGCAACGCGTTTTAAAGCCGTGAGGCCTGGGATAACAACTGGGCCAGAGCGGACAATATTGCTGGGCCGAGGGATCCGATCCATCAATTGGTATCAAAGGGTGGTTGGTCTCGGGACCGGTGTGGGCTTGGGGGGGGGATGTTGTGTCCTGGGCCTGTGAGCCCCCGCCAGGATTGTTGGCGCCTGTGCCCCGGTAACCAATCCCACATCGGTTGTGGAGGGAGATTGGTGGGTGCTTGAAATTCCCGTGCCTACCTTCCCCTCAGCAACGCGTTTTAAAGCCGTGAGGCCTGGGATAACAACTGGGCCAGAGCGGACAATATTGCTGGGCCGAGGGATCCGATCCATCAATATTGTCCGCTCTGGCCCAGTTGTTATCCCAGGCCTCACGGCTTTAAAACGCGTTGCTGAGGGGAAGGTAGGCACGGGAATTTCAAGCACCCACCAATCTCCCTCCACAACCGATGTGGGATTGGTTACCGGGGCACAGGCGCCAACAATCCTGGCGGGGGCTCACAGGCCCAGGACACAACATCCCCCCCCCAAGCCCACACCGGTCCCGAGACCAACCACCCTTTGATACCAATTGATGGATCGGATCCCTCGGCCCAGCAATATTGTCCGCTCTGGCCCAGTTGCACATCTTCGCATGATATTTGGAAATTTTTAGAACTAACCTATGAAGGTACTAGCGAGGCTCCAAAGCAAGAATCCGATCAAAAGCAAGAACCCGATGCAAAATCCGTACCCAATTGCCCACTCCACAAGAAAAGGGCCAAGAAAAAGGAGAAGAAGAAGGCTTCAAAGGCAACATGGAGTGATAGCTCCACCTCTTCATTCTCCTCCTTCTCCTCGAGCGACCAAGGTAACAAATGCCTAATGGCATTCCATGAGGTAACATCATCCGACTCCTCCTCTTGTTCTTCAAATTCCAATTCTTTAAATCATCTATCCTATGAAGAACTCTCACATGCTAGAGACCAATTAGAAAATGGTTTTCATGAGCTTTCTTCAAAATTTGTTTCTTTGAAAAAGTCTTTCAAAAAACTCTCTTCTGAAAAAGAACAACTTCTTAAAGAGAAGGAAGAGTTGACCCTTAAAATCCAAAATTTTCCAAATGTTGATTCCATGGAATCAACCATCAAAGACCTTAGAGAGACCCTAGCCAAGTTCACCCAAGGTGAACAAAATTTGAAAAATATTCTTGGTTCCCAACGTATATCCCGAACCACCAATGGACTTGGCTATACCAACCGAGCCTCCTCCTCCCATGCTCCAACTATTTTTGTAAGAGGGAGCTCCGATTACAAATTTTGTAATTATTGCAAGAAAACCGGGCATCTCATTTTTGAATGTAATTGTAAAAACGCCCGGTACGGCCAACCCAAATCGATTTTCTATTCCGATGAATTTTATAGGAGAAGACCCGCCATGAGGCAAGTATGGATTGAAAAATCCCTATTGGCAAGTCTCTCCAGGCCTAAAATCATCTCTTTTCAAAATCCCTCTCCCCGATGATTTTTTTGTTTTTCTTTCAATTCAAAATTTTCTTTTAAATTCTCATTTCTAAATTTCCAACAGTTGGTATCGATTTTTTTTTTTTAATTCAAAACTTTCAATTCAAACTGTTCTTCAATTTTTGTTTCAAATCATTCAATTTCCAAAATTTCAATTGATTTTCAAATCTCATCCCTTGTTTTTCAAAATTTCCCTCAATCAAGTTTTATGCCCCACGCTATTTTGATAATCACAAAGGGGGAGAATTTTCTTGATTGATTGGGGGAGAATGGGAGAATCCTTTTTCATCATGCTTTGCATTTCCTTTTAATTTCATTTTTACTTTAATTGTTTTGGTGATTGTGATCATCAAAATAGGGGGAGATTGTTGTACATCTCGAACCTCTCGTTGTTTGATTTTCATGATCACAATCACTTTTATTTTTATCTAACATTGTGTTTTAAGTGTTTGTGTTGATAGGCATTTGATTGCCAAGAAGTTGACCAAGGAAGAGGCAGAAATGGACTGAAATTCAGTCCACCGGCCGACCGGTGGCTTCACCACCGGCCAGCCGGTGGCACCCAGACTCAAGGGGTAGCTACTGCCTCCCCACTGGTCGACCGGTGGCTCTGCCACCGGTCGACCTGTGGCACCCAGCCCAAATAGTGTTTGCTACTGTCTTGCCACCGGCCAGCCGGTGGCTCCTCACCGGTCGACCGGTAGAGCCTGGATCAAGACTCTTCTTCTCTACCAAGGCACCGGCCAGCCGGTGGAGATGTACCGGTCAGCCGGTGGAGCCTGGACCAGAATTCTCTCCACATTCCAAGGCACCGGCCAGCCGGTGGGACTGTACCGGCCAGCCGGTGGAGCCAGTCAAACTAGCCGTTGCAGTTTGACCAGGCTGGCCCACTTGGCTCCCAACGGCTCTTTTAGCCTCTCCAACGGCTCCGAAGCCTCCCCAAGGGTTCCTAGCCTATAAATAAAGGCTGAGGAAGCCCCGGACACTAACCGGAACTATACGGAATCCCACGGACACCTTGTTGATCATTTGGCGTACCTCCGGTGCATTCCTCCAAGGGAACCCCAAGTGCTCCATCCAATTCCACATCCAAGGAGCTCCTCCAAAGAAGCTTGGAAGCGGCCTTCAACATCTCCATCCAATCAAAGGCGCCCAAGGCTTCTCATATACGGTTTTTTATTGTATATTTATTTTGAGCTTTAATTTTGGGTTTGTGCTTACAAACCCCAACCTTTTCTTCATCCCCTCTTTCTTTGGGTTCTCACACCACCACTAAGGTGTGAAGAGGTTCACAAGCCTTACCTTGTAAAAGGATTGAGATCGGTGAGCTAGCCTTCACCCGTAAAAAGGCTAGTGGGTTATTGCTTAACCACTAAAAGCATTGGGTTCTTGCTCAACCACAAAAAGCAAGCTGTAATAGGTCCTAGTGCTACCTCAAAGCCTAGTGGGTTTCTTGCTAAAACCATTGAAAAGCAAGCGGTAGGAATCTCTCAACGGTTGAGTTGGGAGCGGAGACGTAGGCCGGGTTTTAGGCCGAACTCCGTTATCAATTTTGTGTGTCTTGCCTCTTTATTTTCCGCTGCATCTTTACTTTGATTCAATTTGTTTTTAATTTGTTAATCAATTTTTTTTTAAAAGGCAATTCACCCCCCCTCTTGCCATCATTCCCCGTTGTTTTTCCGACCCATCAATTGGTATCAAAGGGTGGTTGGTCTCGGGACCGGTGTGGGCTTGGGGGGGGGATGTTGTGTCCTGGGCCTGTGAGCCCCCGCCAGGATTGTTGGCGCCTGTGCCCCGGTAACCAATCCCACATCGGTTGTGGAGGGAGATTGGTGGGTGCTTGAAATTCCCGTGCCTACCTTCCCCTCAGCAACGCGTTTTAAAGCCGTGAGGCCTGGGATAACAACTGGGCCAGAGCGGACAATATTGCTGGGCCGAGGGATCCGATCCATCAGCTATCATATTATGAAAGCCTAGTCCTACGGGAGAGTGTGTCAGGAGAGGAACCTATTCCTAGATGGACAATAGGTGAGGATGATATCATGCATTTTCATGGGCGCATATGGTTTTTAGTATAAATACACGAGGATCTGATGAGAGACTTTCATTCCTCAGTTCAGACAGTTTATCCTGGTGTCACCAAGATGTATCGTGATCTACACCATCAGTATTGATGGCCATGTATGAAGAGAGTTGTTGTTGGTTTCGTCATGTGGTGTTCTACCTGTCAACAGATAAAGGCAGTGCATCAGTGACCAAGATGGATTTTTCAGAAGTTACCCATTCTCGAGTGGAAATGGAACAATGTCGTGATGTACTTCATGAAAAGTTTTCTGAGGTCGACTCGAGGGAATGATACAGTATGGGTTTTCATTTATAGACTCACAAAGGTTGCTCTCTTCTTGATGATCAAGGAGAATTTCAGTGTTGATGTGTTGGGAAGGTTGTATATCTGATATATTTTACATTTACATAGAGTTCCACACTCTATTTTTTCTAATAGGGATGCCCGGTTTACTTCTCAGGTCTGGTGGGGATTATAGAAGGCATTGTATACATAGGTAATTTTATGTATAACTTACCATCCCAAGACAGATGGCTAGTCCGAGCATACGACTCAGGTGTTAGAGGACATGCTTCGAGCATACGTCCTAGATTTTGGAGGTTCTTGGGATAAACACATAATTATTATGGAGTTGTCACGACCCGTCCTCGGGGCCAATGTCGTGACTACCCCAAGCCCGCCTTCCACAGGCCAGGGGCTGGCGACTAGCCCCAAGGCCTAATTCTCGGTAAAAGGAAAAGGGAATCCATTGCCTTTGTAAAGTAAAAAAACACCACAGAGAAAGCAAACAAAAGTAAACACTAAGTAAAAACTGGGTACAATAGTAAGTACGGAAAAGTAAGTGGGCCAGACTACAAACCCAAACTGAAAGTAAAGTACAACTGAAAGAGAGTACAACAATTGAAAAGTAAAGCCGCAAAATCGAGCTGTCCACTGGTAGTCCCACCGGAAGGGTGGGTACAGATAGCCTCCACAGCTCCTCGGGTCCAGCCGTCCACTCCGAGTACGCCCCACCCAGTGGTCCACCTCTGGGTACCGACCTGCTCCTCGTGCCTCTACCACAATCAGCGCTGTCCGTCGTCTGCAACCAACACAACGTAGTGCGGGCATAGCCCGTGCAGGGGTGAGAATAAGCTACTCAGTAGGGACCCCGAGACCCCCGAAGGTCTCCCAGAATCCACAAAGGATAATCCAAAAAGGAAGGATACCATCACGAAGTAACATCCGACAACTACTTAGGTATATGCCCATACATATACCTAAGTCACCAATTCTCGTTTGTCTCCAACATCCGAGCTCAAGTACAACCCAGTCCACATAGGAAAACACAACGAAATATACACAAGAAAGCATAACGTAATCCACACAGGATAGAAAAACACAATCCACATAGGAAATCAAAATAAGATTCAACTTACATAGGTATACTTCTTCGTAAGACGATAGAGATGATCAGATGTAGTTACTGATTCATCTAAGCTGTCGGACCCACACAGGATCGATAGATAACTAACCCCTGCAATGACCCTCAAAATATCGATAGGTAACTAACCCCCGCAATGACCCACATAGGATCAGACTCACACAGGATCTGTAGGTGCTGGCCCACATAGGACCGCTGAGCGCTGACCCACACAGGATCTGACCCACACAGGATCGGTAGCACTGATCCACGTAGGATCGCTAAGTGCTGTAGTCGTCGCCGTCGAATCCATGTAGGATTTCTGTACAGTCGTCATCGTCATCGCAGTCGCATCCAGCTCTAGGGTTCCCGCACACAACAGGCTCGTTCGGGAGGGTTCGCTCCACAAGCCGAAGGGATGATACATCAACTGACACGTTTTCCGAAGTTGATGTATCGAAACGTTCTGTATCGACAACAGGAACTCAACGTCACAGACGACGCGTCAATCGGACGCCCAGTCTGAGAGTTATTGGCTTTTTCGTCCCAAGGGCCCGGTTGGTTTTTAAGTCAAAACCAACTCGACCGTACTCCCACTGCGTCCAAACCTCGAGCGGAGTAAGCCAAAATGTCCGTCTCACTAATAGGATCCAACTAAGTCTACGACACATCAATCGGACGTCTAGAGCTCAAGTTATAATCATTTTCGCTCCGAGGGCCCAGTTGGTTTCGTGTATAAACCAACCCTACCGAACCCAAAGTACTCCGAAACCTTAAGTGTGATATACCGAAACGACTGTCTCATTCCAAGGGTCTCTACGCAACTGACGGTGCATCGATCGGAGGTCCGGAAGCCATGTTATGGGCAAAAGACCGTGAGAGTACCGGAAGTGGGGGTTTCGGGCCCGGACCTACCCGGCCCAAGACCCCCTGGGTCTGGCCTGCTTGGGTGCGGCCCGGCCCGGCGCACTGGCCAGGTGGCTCGGCCGAACGGCCGAGCCGTTCGGGATGTGGGGGGAGGGGGGGGGGGCACCGGCCCCCGCTTGGTGTAATCGTGGCCCCGTAATGGGGGCCGCTCACGTCCGGTCAGTTGGGGGTTTTGAACCCCCGACTCATCCCCTGTCCGGCCGGCCCGCTCCGGCCGGTCAGCTTCTGCCCCCACGGGACCGGAACGGCCGGTCACCCCTACTCCGACGCCGGCGGCCCATTTCCGGCCGCCGGTTCCCCTGCTCTACCGCGACCTAAGCTGTGACCTTGGTCCGTCCGGCATGGCGCGACGGTGCCGCGCCCCTCCACCGCGACCCCTCTCCAGCCGCGGTTCCTTCAGGGTTCTCCGACGCGGCGCGACGGCGCCGCGACCTTGTTCGATTTCATGGCGCAGCGCGACAACGCCTTGCATTCCTTGCCGTATGATCCCGCGCGGTGCGACGACACCACACCATTCCCGTTCCAATCCACAATAGTAACAACAACATAGATAAGGGAGGAGGGTAGGCTGTGTTTGTGCGGTCCGACCCCCTCCCGTTAATCGATAGCAAATGGTCATGATTCATGAAGAACTTCAAGGTAGTAATCACGAACAAAAACAAGAATAAACCCCTACCTCAACGTTGTCGTCGAACGAGAGTTCGTCAAGGAATTAACCGTCGTGCAAGAAGAGGATCATCATGGAAGAAAAGGATCATCGTGGAAGAAAGCGTCATGGATGGAACGTCGTTGGCATCACGGTATATGGTGTCGTGTAGTCGATCTCCGAGGAATCCGGCGTTCTTCGCGTTCTTCGCGTTCTTCGTCGAAGAAGAAGAAGAAGTTCCTCAAGCTCCTCAACTTTTCTCCCAAGACTCACACAACAAGGTTCCAACCCAAATAAAATAAGTTCATCACTTATTTTATTAACATAACTTAAGCATTTTAAATTCAAACATTCACTTTTAACTCACTTAATTAACTAACATAAGTTGTCAATTAAATGGTGAGTTGAAGGAGTTAGGGAATATGAAGGGGTGGGGTTCGTGTGGGCCCCATCGCACTCATAACCTCTCATGGGAAGTTGGGTGGTTTCCCAACTTCCACCCAAAGATAAAACACTTAGAGACTAATAAAATTTTGTAGTTAAATTTTATTTTTAATCTCCACAAATTCTAAAAACTTCTCTCGTGTAATAGAAACTCCGGAATAGGTGTTCCTAAGCAATTACCGGTGCTGCGGATCCATCGGTGCCCTCAGAATTCTATTCCAAGCACTGGTTCAAAAGTTTGAAAAACCCACTCGTTCGTTCACTGAACGTACCCGAGCTAAAATTCAGATATAGATTCCGGGCACACCGGGCCTCAGAATCAAGTGCCGTCAGAAACCGCGTTCTTGTAAAATTCCAAAGAAAATTAAGAATAAATTTCCATTGAATTTTATGGGTCTTTACATTACTCCCACCTCAGGGATTTACGTCCCCGTAATGATACATAAAAAACTAGGGGAACAAATGTGGGTACTGTGCACACATCTGAGCCTCCCGCTCCCAAGTGCTCTCTGGGAGGATCTCGTGCTGCCATCTAATGCGCACTAGAGGAATCAACCATCCACATAGGACCCGCTCCTGTCGATCCTCGATCTCCACTGGAACCTCCGCAAAAGTCTCCCCATCATCAACATCCATCTCCCCATGGTCAATGATATGTGTCGGGTCATGAATGTATCTCCTCAACTGGGATACGTGGAAAACGTCATGCACCCAGTGCAACTGAAGTGGTAGAGCCAAGAGATAAGCCACCTTGCCAATCCTGCTGAGGACCTGGAATGGTCCGATGAAGTGTGGAGACAACTTGCTGCCTCGGCCAAATCTCCGTAATCCACATCGAGGTGAGACCCTCAAGAAGACGTGGTCGCCATCCTCGAACTCTAGTGGCCTCCACCTCCAATCAACATAAGACTTCTGCCGGCTATGAGCTTTCCTCATCCTCTTCTGGATGACCTGGACCTTCTCTGTCGTGGCCTGGACCATCTCCGGTCCCACAAGTGCTGACTCCCCTGGGTCTGTCCAGCATAGCGGTGATCTGCAAGGTCTGCCATACAACGCCTCGTATGGTTCCATCTCGATGGTGGAGTGGTAGCTGTTGTTGTACGTGAACTCCACCAAGGTTAGGTGGTCCTCCCAGCTGTGACCAAAGTCAAGGACACACGCATGGAGCATGTCCTTGAGAGTCTGAATGGTCCTCTCCGTCTGACCATCTGTCTGAGGGTGAAAGGAAGTGCTCAGATGTAGCTACATCCCAAAAACATCCTACAACCCCTTCAGAATCCGAGAAGTATAGAGACCATCTCGATCGGAGACGATAGAAGATGAAACACCTTGAAGCCGTACAATCTCCTGAACATAGAGACGCCCCAAGATATCCACTGAGACCTACTCTCTAATGGGTAAGAAGTGGGCCGACTTGGTGAGTCGGTCGACAATCACCCAAATGGATTCGTGTCCTCTGGAAGTGCGTGGAAGTCCAGTCACGAAGTCCATAGATATCCCGTCCCACTTCCACTCCGGGACCTCCAAGGGCTGCACCAAGCCTGCTGGTACCTGGTGTTCTGCCTTCACCTGCTGGAAGGTGAGGCATCGAGAGACAAAATCTGCCACAACCTTCTTCATGTCCGGCCACCAGTGCTGTCGCCTGAGATCCTGGTACATCTTTGCCACTCCAGGATGTACCGCAAAAGGGGAATTGTGAAACTCTCTCTGCACCTCCTCCCGTAAAGCAACTGGTACCAAGGTACGTCCTCTGAAAAGGATGTCGTGCTCTTCTCCTAAAGAGAAATGATTAGGTGCCTGTCCTGAGGATATTTGCGCACGTCGCGTCTCACAGTCGGTGTCCCCACATTGTGTCTCTCTGACCCGTTGTAGTAGTGGAGGATTGACTGAAGAAAGGTTGCTCCATCTCTATCCACGGAGGATATCTGCAAAGCAGCTAGCTGCTCTGTCGCCTCCCCAAGTAGCTGAATGCCCATCCTCCTACTAAGAGCATCGGCTACCATGTTAACCTTTCCAAGAGTATATAATATCTCAAATTCATAGTCATGGAGGAACTCGAGCCATCGTCATTGTCTTAGGTTCAGGTCCTTCTGCGAGAAGATATACATGAGACTCTGATGCTCCGAATAGACCGTAAAGTGCTCGCCCATCAAATAGTGTCACCACATCTTCAGAGCGAAGACCACTGCCGCTAACTCCAGGTCATGGGTAGCGTAGTTTTGCTCATACTGCCTCAATTTTCATGATCCAAAGGCGATCACGGCCCACTACTGCATCAGGACACATCCGAGTCCAGTCCCTGATGCATCGCAGTAAACTACATATCCAAATCCCTCCTCCGGTAGCCTCAAGATCGGCGTGCTGGTCAATCTATGTCTTAACTCGTGGAAGCTCTGCTGACATCTGTCAGACCACACAAAGGGTTTACCCTTCTTCGTCAAAGCTGAGAGTGGTTCCGCAACTCTAGAGAAGTCTGGCACAAATCTACGGTAGTATCCAGCTAGTCCCAAGAAACTCCACACCTTCGTCACGCTCTTGGGTGGCTCCCAAGCTAGCACTGCCTTGATCTTCGCAGGATCCACCACAAATCCCACCTCAGAGATGACGTGTCCCAAGAAGTGTACCTCACATATCTAGAACTGACACTTCAAGAGTTTTCTATAAAGTTGGTGCTCTCGGAGTGTGTCTAGTACAACCCGTAAGTGGTAGGCGTGCTCCTTCTCAGTCGTCGAGTATATCAAAATGTCGTCGATGAATACCATGAAAAATTGATCGAGGTATGGCTGAAAGCTTCTGTTCATGAGGGCCATGAACACTGCTGGAGCATTGGTTATGCCGAATGGCATAACCAAGAACTCATATTGGCCATACCGACATCTGAAGGCTGTCTTCTGCACATCCTCGTCCCGAACTCTAAGCTGATGATAGCCTGAACTGAGGTCTATCTTTGAGAACCCCCGTGCTCGCTTGAGCTGATAGAAGAGGTCATCAATCCTTGGTAGTAGATACTTGTTCCTCAATGTCACCTGGTTCAGGCGACGATAGTCGACACATAGTCGCAAGATCCCGTCCGCCTTCTTAGCTAACAATATCGGGGAAGCCCAAGGTGAAACACTGGGTCAGATGAATCTCTTTCCCTGCAAGTCCTATAAATGTACCTGTAGCTCTCGAAGCTCAGCGGGGGCCATCTGATATTCCATAGTGGATATCGGGGCTGTCCCGGGATATAGGTCAATATAAAAGTATACCTCTCTGCAAGGAGGTTATCCTGGAACGTCGTCGGAAAAAACGTCCGCATATTGATCCACCAATGCAGGAAAACCAGGACTCCACACGTCAACTGCTCCTAGGATGAGGCTAGCCAACTGATGAGTGATGGTCTGTCCTCTCTTTTGCGAGATTCCATCCTATGCTGCGAAGGCTCCCTTCTCGCCAGTGAAGGTGAACCTGCTCCCGTCAGTGCGTACACATCGCACCTTGCGCCTAATACAGTCGATCTGAGCATGGACTGTAGATAACCAATCCATGCCCAAGATGACATTGTAAGGCCTCGACGCCACTACAAGAAGATCCCAGTCGAAGCTCTCGCCTCCTAGAGTAAGCTCACACTGCTGGCACCAGTGCGTAATCGTCGAGTCTGCTCCAGTAGGAGTCTCTAGCCGTAAGGATCGAGCCAATGGCTCTGTCGGAATCTCCGAGCACCGAACAAGGGCAGTGAATATGAAGGAATGATTCGCTCCTGTGTCTATAAGAACTGAAGAAAGGGTGAAATAGACACAGATAGTACCTTGAATCATCTCGGGCGCTCCGTGGTCGTAGGCCTCCGCTGCCTGAAGCTGTGCCTGTCTCTGCCCGCCAGCTCCCTGTGGTCGGGGTGGACCTCCTGATGGTGGTGGTGGTAGAGCCTAAAAGCGTCGCCCACCACCTGCTGCTTGGCCAGCTCCTCTGCCTCATCTGCCTTCTCCCTGCGGACTGCCACAGTCGACCCTCTGGCTCTGCCTGGGTGGTCCCTCAACCGTTTTCTGCTCCTCTGCACGGCGGGTCAGGCAGTCATGAGCCATGTGGCCCTGCCCACCGCATGTGTAGCACTGTCTGCCTCTCGAAAGACTAGCTCCACGATGAGTGCCCTGCACCTCCGAGCCAGTGTCCTGAGGTCGTCTGCCTGAGGGTCTATTCTGACTGGACCCATGAGTCATCCGTCAACTGCCTGCTGCAGAAGACTCTGCAACGTGCCGCCCGTCGATAGGTTTTGCTGTTGATGTAGGCTCACCAAGGAAGATCTCGATCAGAAGGGCTCGCTCCAGTACACCTGACTGTGTTGGAATGCTAATGGAGATCATCGATGCCCCGATCACCTGCCTCAATCCCTGATCAAAGGTCCAAGCCCGGAAGAATGGGTCACGTACCATGTCTGTTGAGTAGCACAAGAGGTCGGTAAATCTCGCTGAGTAGTGGGAGACCGTCAAGATGCCCTGCCACAGCTATAGAAGCTCCTGGATGCGCACCGCATAGAGGGTGGCTGGGACAAACTCCAAGTGGAAGAGGCTCTCAAAGTCCGTCCAGAGGAGAGATGTCTCATCGTGCACCTGGAGCATCGAGCTCCACTATCTGCCTGCGGCCGCGTGCAGTAGGCTCGCTGCGAGGATCACCATGAGTTCCGCTAGTGTCCTCACTAACCTGAAAACTCTCACAACAGCCTCCAGCCAATCCTCGGCTACCTGAGGGTCCGTCTCCCCGCGGAACCTGGGCAGTCGCTGACGCTGAAACTCATGCAGTGCACAAAGGCGACGTGCATCATCAGCGGCTGGGGCTGGTAGCATCGGTGGCTCGGTGGGTAGAGGTACCGCTGGTTCCTCTGTTGTCAAAGGGCCCTATACCGAGGCCTCATCGCTCGGTGGGCTGTCGTCACGCAAAACTCTCGGAACCCTAGATGGCTGCCATCGTGGGGCCATCCTGATAATAAATAGGTGCACCACGGTCAAATAGTATACCTGGTGAGATGACATAAATTAATCACAAAGAAAACTTGAAACACACATGCAATCAATGCTTTCGTGCATTAAGTCGGAAATCAGAAGTCAGAGTCCTGGTGTATGGACACGTCGGCCACTGCACCAACACTGGACTCCCTAGACTGATAACCCCACTCAATACTCTTAACACTATTTCTTCACATAGAAAAAGATCAGAGTCCTGAGTTCTGTGGTAGAAGCAAACTCCTCTGATACCAATTTGTCACGACCTGTCCTCGGGGCCCGTGCCGTGACTACCCCAAGCCCACCTTCCATAGGCCAGGGGCTGGCGACTAGCACCAAGGTGTAATTCCAGGTAAAAGAAAAAGGTAAGGCATTGCCTTGGTAAAGTAAACAAACACCACAGAGCAAGAAAACAGAAGTAAACACTAAGTAAAAATTGGGTACAACAGTAAGTGCAGAAAAGTAAGTGGTCCAGAATACAAACACAAACTGAAAGTAAAGTACAACTGAAAGAGAGTACAACAAATGAAAAGTAAAGCCACAGTGTCGAGCTGTCCAATAGTAGTCCCACCTGAAGGGTGGGTACAGATAGCCTCTACAGCTCCTCGAGTCCAGCAGTCTGCTCCGAGTACGCCCTGCCCAGTGGTCCACCTTCGGGTACCGACCTGATCCTCGTGCCTCTACCATGATCAGCGCTGTCCGTCGACTGCAACCAACACAATGTAGTGCGGGCATAGCCCGTGCAGAGTTGAGTATAAGCTACTCAGTAGGGACCCTGAGACCCCCAAAGGTTTCCTAGAATTCACAAAGGATAATACACAAAGGAAGGATACCATCACAAAGTAACATCTGAAAACTACTTAGGTATATGCCCATACATATACCTAAGTCACCAATTCTAATTTGGCTCTAACATCCCAGCTCAAATACAACCCAGTTCATAGAGGAAAACACAACCAAATCCACATAGGAAAGCATAACGTAATAAAGAAAGTGTCACAGATGGAACGTTGTTGGAGTTGCGGTATACGGTGTCGCGTAGTCGATCTCCGAGGAATCCAGAATTCTTCGCGTTCTTCGTTTTCTTCGTCGAAGAAGAAGATCCTCAAGCTCCTCAACTTTTCTCCCAAGACTCACACATCAAGGTTCCAACCCAAATAAAATAAGTTTATCACTTATTTTATTAACATAACTTAAGCATTTGAAATTGAAACATTCACAATTAACTCACTTAATTAATTAACATAAGTTGTCAATTAAATGGTGAGTTGAAGGAGATAGGGAATATGAAGGGGTGGGGTTCGTGTGGGTCCCACCACCCTCATAACCTCCCATGGGAAGTTGGGTGGTTACCCAACTTCCACCCAAATATTAAACACTTAGTGAAAAAATAAAATTTTGTAGTTAAATTTTATTTTTAACCTCCAAAATTTTTAACAACTTCTCCCGTGTAAACGCAACTCCAAAATAGGTGTTCCTAAGCAATTACCGGCACTAAAGATCCATCGGTGCCCTCAGAATTCAATTCCGAGCACCGGTTCAAAAGTTAGAAAAACCTGCTTGTTCGTTCACTGAACGTACCTGAGCTAAACATCAGATAGAGATTTCGGGCACACCGGGCCTCCGAATCAAGTGCCGTCAGAAACTGCGTTCTTGTAAAATTCCAAAGAAAATTAAGAAAAAATTTCCCTTGAATTTTACTTGTCTTTACAGAGTTTTCCTACAGTAATATTTTTTAAGAAACTATTTAGATGGAACCTTATGGGGCCTTGTACTATATTCCATGAAGATCACCCATATGTAGGCTATAAGTAGGAGTGGTAGCTATTTTGGGACCTCGTCTTGTCAAGGAGACCATAGAACAGTTAGAGTTGATTCAAAAAAGGATGGTTACTACACAGTCAAGACAGAAGTCTTATGCTAATTGACAGAGATGACCTCTAGAGTGTGAGGTCAGAGATCAGGTTTTCTTACATGTCACACTATGGTTGGGAAACAGTAGAATTATAAGGCAGGGTAAGATTTTACTGAGGTACATCAGACCATTTGAGGTTTTGGAGAGAGTTGGACTGGTTGCCTATTGTTTGTAGTTACCTTAAAGGTTCCGGGCTATGGATGATATCTTACACGTTTCCAAGCTCCAACATTACTTCTCAGACCTGTCTCATGTTTTTTAACACGTGGAGGTTGAACTTGAGGTGGATACCTCATTCAAGGAGCGTCCAATCTAGATTGTTGATTGAAGTGAGAAGGTTCTTTATTTACAGTCTGTTCCTATGGAACAAGTGCTATGGCAGCATGGTAAAGTATAGGATAAGACATGGGAGAGGGAGGCTGATGTATGATCATAGTGGCCGAAGATGTTTGAGGTTTCTTCTTCTACACCACTATGCTTGGAAATTTGGGGACAAATTTTGTTATGTGGGGAAGTTTGTAAGAACCTAGATCTTCTTTTTCATGTATGTTTTTCTTTTCTGGTTGTTTTTGTGAAAAAGTGGAGTTTCTATAAATTTAAAAAGTACATGCCGTGTACCATGTTTCCACTGGAGACCATGTGCTGGCTGTGTAATGACCAAGCACATGGCCATGTGTGGGGACCCAAAGACCGCCTAAAGTGAAGCTGGAAAAGGAAAGTACATGCCGTTGACTTTTAAAGAACATGTTCTGTACTTTTTTTCATTAAATGGATCAGAGCCGCATCTGATGGAAAAAACACACTTATTCTTCGTATTTCTCTTCCAAAAGCATCTGTATGGCCCCAGATCTTCCTCGAGCCACCTACGTGTCGTTTGTTATCCAAATCGATCACTGTCAATTGTGTTGGAATCACATCAGTGATTTTTTCCTTCTTCTACAACATCATCTCTATATTTCCCCTATTCCACAAGATATTTTTAGTTGAATGTCATAAGAAATTTTTTAGAAAATAGTTTTATTGGGAAATTCAAGGCCTGAGGTTCACGTATATTTATCTCATGACGCCGAGGTTAGTGGTTTATGTCTTTTCGTAGTTAGTCTTTTAATTTTATTTGCAAAATTTACCAACACCCAGGAACATGGTATTGCATGTTTATGGTTTTAGCCCTGTTATGACCTGTTATTCAATGTTTTTTGGGATAGAGGTTAATTTTTGTGAATAGGGTTAACTTTTCCATGCTATGGATGTTTTTCCCATGTTTTCTTGTTTTGACCGTTTGGTCTAGCTTTTCCTATTAGGCTGTTTCTTTGCTTTCCATGCCTAGTATTATTAGGATGGAGTGATTATTATCTGACATGTTATGATATACTATAGATTTTGTAGCCAAGTAGTTCTTGAGGATTACTTTGGCATCCATATATCATTTGTGCATGATTGACTTACATAGGGCTATGTGAAACTGGTGTAGTAGACCATAGGGAGAATTGACGTTGAGTGCTTCTCCAGAGTGTCTATTTACTTTTACATTGCGAGACCATATTGGGTATGGACGTAAGTGCTACCTCAGAGTGTCCGTATTTTTTTCGATATGGGACAAATGGGGAATTGAAAGTTGAGTTCTTCCTCAAAGTGCCTATTAGTTACCGATACGAGACCACACATGGAATTGACTGTGAGTGCTTCCTCAGAGTGTCTTTACTAAAGCTGAACCAGAGGGGGTTAGGCTATGTGTACTTCCCAGAAGGTTTCTTTTGATTATTTTGGTTGAACCATTGGTGTTAGGCTATGAGTACTTCCTAGAGGTTTACCTACTTTTGATTATCTACGTACTTGAAATATGAAAATGAATGCATTTGAAATTGTAGGATTGTTACTACGTGTAATTATTTGTTTACTGCTTCATTTTGTTTATTGCCTGCCATATATATTCACTAACTATTAGGTATAGATATTTGGGTGGTTTCCTACTAGGATTAGTCTCACACCTTGTTTGGGTCATGATTTTGGGAAAAATATATTATATTTATATAGGTATAGATAATGGAATGTTCCCTTTAACATAAGGTACATGATTTCTATGAAGCTGGGGGACGTGAGACCAAGCTGAGGATTGTGATGTTATGGAGAATTTTATCTATTTTCTATTGTACTTTGGTTTAGTATTTTATTCTAGCATTGTGAAATGTTTGGATACTTTCCTAGAAATTTTTATCTTGCATCATATATATATGTTTTCTCCAGTTTTTTATCACTTTCTATCTTTACCTATGGCATGTTTTACTAATTCCACTATTTCTATCTGTTTTAATTCCACTGTGTTACTCTGCCAATGAGGGAGTTGTTTCCCCACTATCACTCCCAAGGCCCTCTCTGATAGTCAGTAGCCTCTGGCATTCAGGGAAATGTGCTTGAGGCCATGTGACTAACCAGGTATGGGGCACCTCTGGGCGACTCTCAAAACTGGGATGTTACAGAAATAACATGCTAAAAAGTTTAGGAATAAAAAATATTTTACCAATGTTTTCATGTTGCATAGATTTTTCAACATTGGGTTATTCGATGGAAGCCTTGCTTCATATCATGTAAATGACTTTAATATGATATTTGTGAATGTATAATCATTTAAGGTATCATTTAGTTATGAAATTTGGTATTTTCTTATTCTTTTTTCACTTTTTGAGAGATGGGATGAAAATGTTACATCAGTGAGAAACTCCAATGGATATGTATAACTTGTGTTTGATGATATTCAAAACATGAAAATGAATGGAGATTTTAGGAAGAATAATGTTAATAAATAAACCCAAAGTTGTATAATTAATACTAGATTAGGATGGTAAATTCATCAGATAGATCCATAGAAGAAGAAACCTTTAAAGGGAAAATCTTATAGACGAAGTTGAAGTAAATTGGAAGGTTTAACACCATCATGTTATATTTTTTTGAGGAAGTTACATATCAATATTATTTAAAGAATTTTTTTCAGGCCTCAAATTCAAGACATATATACTCGACCAGTAAAATAGATAAAGGGTCCAACTTGATACTGAGCATGATCATTCTAAAATATTACTAGGTTATTTACACAATGGAATATTTCTAATCAACTTTTCAGTGAGAGTTCATAGTTGATTATATAATGGTATAATTTGGTTGAGTATATTTAGTAGATTATGAATACCATGATATATTAGGGAAATATTATGTGAAAATTCAAATAAAAAGAGGGTGTTTCTTGAAATTTAAAGATGTTCAACACATTATTGGTCTCTCGGAGAACCATATACCAGTGGGACAATATCATATTATAGGTTTCAAAATATATTTTCTTGAATGTAGTTTGGAATAATTGAAGTGGGACCATGTTGAATGAATGTATATTAAAAAATGGTACTTTGTATTCTATTGGATGAAGTGATGGAGTTTTAACTATCATAATGACTTCATCAAACAGTTCAGAAAAGGGGCATTGTAGGTTTGGACACCTTAGTTTGAAATCTCATAATATCCTAGTGGAAATGGGAATAAAAAAACTACATCACATGGACCATGGATGATGTGATAGTTTTATATTGTAAAAAATACAGTTTCCTTCATCTTGGATAGAACAAATCCATGGAATCAAATGTTAAGACTTGATCATTTTTATGATTGGGGGCTTGATCTAGTATACTTTTAGAGAGGATTACTCTACATTGGGAACTCTCTTGATGATATTACTCAAAAATTATATATATAATTCTTATATAATAAATATTATGTGTTTTAAAAATTTATTTATTTGATTGTTTTTAGCGAGAATGAGTCTGAAATATTGTTGAAGTGAAACTAGATAAACAATGGTTGGGAATAAAATAGACACAAGTTTTTTAAATTCTAAAAAAATATGGGAATCAGAAATTGAAAGAATATTCATTAGAATCCAAGAAAATGTAAATGTTGAGATAATGAATCAGAGAAGGACTTATAGTGATCAGGTTATAAGGGTTCATTACAGAAAGACTAAGGAAATTTGGTTAGATGCTTGGAATACAACATCTTACATAGTGAATGGAAGTTTTTCTTCATCTTTGGGGTAAGAACAACCTAAATAACTTTTTTAATTGAAAGATAAAAGAAGTTAAGAATATAAATATATTTAGAAGAAACATGTAAGTTCATATTAATGATAATGATAAAGATAAGTTGTAGGAGAAATACAAAGTGTTCTTTCTTATAGGTTTTGATGATGAGAGTATTTCTTATCTCCTGTGGCATGATAAAATGAAATAATTCATATACTATTGAAATATTGTTTTCTTTAAAGAAATTATGTAGAATGATTAGAACTTAGTTGAGATGGTATTTGAGGTTATATCAACAATCAAATGTGTGTGTTATGAGATATATTTTATAATAACAACATTCAGCATTGAACATTCAGGTGAAACATCAGATGATGGAACTCTGATAGTCCGGGCACCAGAAAGTGGCTGATTAGATATACCATTATTTGATATTGAATATTTGGATAGAAAATTTTCAAATATATAATTATTGGGGGGAAAAATATCATAAAAATGAATATTATATAAAGAGGTTATAATAGAAGGACTTGAGGTTGTGTTGAGGAGAGCCACTTGTATTAGGAAATATTTTCAGAGGTTTGGGGCTAATAGGAACTTCTTACATATAATGGATTTAGGGGAAATAGATAGTTTAGAGGAAATAGATACTATTGGAGATTTTAAATCATGTAAGTGATCCATGGAAGATTAAAAGTGTTATATAAACCAAACAAATACATAAAATTTGGGCGTGATACAAGAGGAAAAGAGGGATGTAGAAAGAAAAAGGGGTTTTTTGATTGAATTAGGAAGCTGATGGATATATAATATAAAAAAAGGTTGGTGGTGAAAGTATCTAATTAAAAGGAATGTATTTAATTTTTGAAATATTCTCACTATTCATTAAACACCCAACAATTCAGATAGTTCTAGTCATTGTTAGGTTCGATGATCTATAATTGGATAATATGGATGTAATGATAAAATTTAATCATTGATATTTATGGGAAGAAATTTATATAGAAGATTATAATGTTTTAAAGTTCAATGAAAAGATGATTTAGTTGGTAAATTGAAATAATGTCATTATGGTATAAATAATTATCTAAGGAATTTAAATAGTAAGTTCAACACTTTCATATTTTATTAATGTTGTATTCATTGTGTTTTTGATCACCATAATTAAAAAAAGAAATTGGAATAGAGAACATATCTCATATTGTTGTTGTTTATAGATAATATGTTAATTAATGGTCCAGAGTTCCAAATGGATGAATAACTATAGAAGAATCTAGTAGTAGGTTTTAAGATGAAGGAACTTGGTAAATATAAGAAAATATTATTAATGAGAATTGAGAGGGATATGAAAGAAGGATTTTTTGTTTTATTATAGAAGTAACACATTGGTAAATTCATCAAAATATTAGGAATGACTAAATGTAATCCTATCTCTTCCCCCTTACCAGAAATAAAAAAATTAAAAAAACCCACCCACCATTTATGGATAGGGATGTTCATGACAAGAAAAAAGTTACATATGATTCTTATATAGGATGTTTTACATATGAATTTTTTTTCACATGACCACATATTTATTTTGTAGTGTGAGTTCTTATTAATTTGATGTAAAATTTTGGAAATTAATATTAGAAATCAATGAAATGAATTTTATAATATATGAAGGGGCCAAGAGATGTATATTTTTCTTTTTGCGAGGGGAATTAGATGATATTATCTATAGATATAGATTTTTATAGAGACAAGGATTCAAGGGAAAATACTAGTAGTTTTTTATTTACTTTTATTATAAAGGTGGTCATTTGGACATCTTAGTTGCAACTAGTATTGACTTTATTGAAAATATAAGCAAAATACATTTCTAGTACTGATGTAAAGAAATTGATGATTTGGTTGATGTACATGATGATATAACATGACATGGAATTCGATAGATGAATGATATTATGTGATAGTAAGAGTTAAATTGATATTTATCATAATCAAGTGCTTCATGAAAGGATGAAATAGATTGACCAAAATTATCATTTCATTAAAAGTTTTGAAGAGGATAATGTGTTGGATTTTAGAGATATTGATTGGATGAGAAACCATGTATAGATGTTTTTAAAGGTCATAGTCTAATAATTTATATTGATACATTATACGTATATGGGACTTGGATGATTAGGGGAAGAGGATAGAATTGATTACATTAGATTGAGGATGTGTTTAGGTAAATTAATAATGAAAAAGACTAAAAATCATGATGGAGTTTCCCTGTGTGTGATTGTTGTGTTTGGTTATGTTCATAATAAGATTTTCCGGATTGAGTATTTCTAGATCAATATGTTTTAATAGAGATCATATAACATAATAGACATATATTTTACTATTATTATTTCAAAGGGGTTTCAAAATCCATTTTGACATCAGATAAATCTTCTATCAGACAAATGTTGGTAAATATAGTGTAATTAGACTAATTTTTTCAGATAGAGATGATTGAATAGAGATTATTGGATTGAGTTTTTTTTCTTATCTAATCATAAAAGGACACACTTATGTTGGAACCCTTATAATGTTATAAGAATACCCTTATGTAGGTTTGGATCTTTCTTACTAATTAGATATAGGAATTAGCAATGAAAGATTCAACTGGGTATCGATAGTTTCTCAAGTCAATGGAAATTTGACCACAATGATCTTAGATGAGTGAAAAAATTTGACCAGATTCGGTGCTCAATAAAGAATTGGTGGCCTTTATATGTAATAAGTTGTGATAATTGTATGAATATAACATGTTTCTAACATAATTATCTAAAACTGAAAGATGAGGGGAAAGGTGAGTGATATTATTGTTCCCATTTGTTTCCACCACCAATAAATGATGTTTTCAGTGTTCCCCCATTGATGTATGACTTATTCCAAACAATGATAAATATTTATCTTATATTTTTTATTATATTTTTTTGTGATGAAAAAATTGTGAAATTTCATTTTATTATTGGTTTACCTCTATCTAGTTCCAATTCACATTACTTAAGATAAGGAGGTGGATAATAGAAAAAAATATTCCTGATAACATGGAGATGTTATTCCACTGTGCATGATATGACCATATGGGACACTCCATCCATTGAATTTTGTCTCAATAGGTCCATCTATTTAAAACAATGGATGGTGTGTTTTCTATCAAGTGGTTCCTTTTGGGTTCTTCTCATAATAGAGTTTACTTTTAATAATTATTACATGTCTTTATAAATTTTATTTTCATATATTCTATGTGAAATGAGTATTATAAAGAGTATTTGAGGATTGTGCTAAAGAATTTATGAAAGGATAAATTGTATGCAGGGTTTAACAAGTGTGAATTTCTATTTTAAAATGTACCCTTCAAGGGTAATTTTATCATAATTAAGGGTATGTATAGTGAAAATTAAATGATTGAGGTGATTATATAATGGCTCAGACTGACCAAAGTGACATAGAACCATAGTATTCTTTGAAAATAAATATATTATTGACTTTTTTATAGATATTTAGACTGATTTTCAAATATGGTACCTAAGTTAATATATAAGGGACTAAATTTAATAAGGATATATGAATGTTAAAATTGATTTATGGATAATATGAAGAGATCAATCACCACACTTTTACTAACACTTCCCTAAAGTAGAGAAGGGATTGTTATATAAAAGAATTTGTCAAAAAGGGATTGGAATGTATCCTTATGAATTATTACACAATAATTTTTTATGGATAACATTTATTGAGGAACTAATATTAAAATTTCCCAACACAGGTTCTGATACTAGAGCTAGTAATTTATATATTATGGTCATATAGGTAATATATATATATATGGGAAAAGGTGTGATATTTATTTTTTTCACATGTTATGAAAGTGTATATTCATATATAAAGACTTAGACTTGAACCAAAGGTAATGGTTACATTTATTTAGTGATTATGATTTTTCAATACATAATCCTTTTTAGGAAGTAAAAGATGATGGATGATTTGATAAGAAGACATGATCATGCTACTCTTTATTGGATGGGTACTGAAAGTGACCCAATCGATAGGGAATTTCAATTAATGGATATAGAAATTATAAATGGAGGGATTATATCATACCATTTCTAAATTATTTCACAACTATCTATCTATATTATTATTATGGAGTCCTAGAATGACTATATATAGGTGTAGAAAAATATTTGAGGTATTATCAAGTTCAACAATGATAATGATGAAGACATAAGATTTACGAAAGGTATATATATCCCCTAAAAAAATTGAATAAGAATATTTTTGGTGAAGAATATAGAATAACATTCATTCTTTACTTTGGGAGAAATAATAGGTATAGATATCATAAGAAAAACTTTTTATGGGATAATATGAAAAATTATATTGCAAAGTATATATCTTGATACAATATATTTCAGAATGTTTTGGAAAAACATTTTTATAATAAGACGATACAACCCTTACCCATACATATATATATTAGATAAAAACACCATGGATTTAGTTGTAGGTTTTCCTAAGAACACTAAAGGATAAAATTCCATTTTAGTTTTAATTGATCAAAAAAAAAAATCCAATTCATATCATTGTTATTTGAGAGGATTTACATCTTAAATTTTTTTCCATCATTTATATAATTTAACTCGTACAGATTCATGGAATTAAAATTTTAATTTTATTTGATTCTAATCGTAGGTTCACATTAAAATTATGGGTACGTCTTCAACAAGAATTGGATATTGAATTAGGATTTAACACAAATTATCATCATTATACTCATGATAAATCAAAAATAACCTTTCAAAAATTATAATATATGCAAAGATCATTCTTCATGGATTTCAAATGATATTAGGTTCAACAATTTTCTCTGGTTGAGTTCATATAAAATAAAAATTTCCAATCTAGTATTCAAATGGAACCATAAGAGGCTTTATATGGGAACATATGATGAATTTTGACATTTTGGGATGTTTTTTGAGGGAATAGGAAATTATGAAAAGATGTTTTCTTGGAAATTATAGAGATGGTCAAAACCATTAAATGATATATAAAAGTAGTATAATTTTGACATAAGATTTATTATAAAAATAATTTATTATATTTGGAGTATAAATAGGGTGACACAATGTTATTTCAAATGTCTCCTTGGACATGGGGATAAGTTGTTTAGAATGAATGAGAATATGATCCCTATATATATGAGTCCCTTTAAGATTCATGATCATATATTGATAATGGATTATCACTTAGTGATTTCAATGTACCCCTCCCTGGTACAAGATGGGTTCCATGAATTAATTTTGATTAAGTACACACAATATCAATCTTATATACTGAAATTTGACTCTATCCAAATAGAACATGAACTCTATTATGAAAAAAATAACTATTGGATATTTTGAATTGAATTGATAAAGGGATGAAAAATAAGACCAACCACTGTATTTATAATAACCCAATCTTGACATACATAGACATTAAATATTTTTTTTTGTAAAATACATAGAACATTACAAAAAAAGTCCCAATGAACATATTATTTTAGTGAATTTTGAATCATGGAAACATAAATGATAGTATGTAATTATGCTACATTTATCCCACTATATTCTTCTGAACTAGAACCCTTCATATAGAGATCGTACAAAAAACATATCTTTATAACATGGTAGAAGGAAACATAAAAATGGGTGAACATAGATTCCCAGTAAGGGTAATGAAGGGAGATATGTAAGGTAACACGAAAATAAGGGCATGATAACATGACCGCATCATTAAAAATCATACCATACATATCAAATATTATAAACATGAATCAAAACATTAATATTTTCAATTAATAAGGCATGAATCATTATATAATTGGAAACATATGACTTGGAATAATAACAATGAATAAAACATGGAATTGTGGTATAAACATTGATGTATAATATCATAAACATGTATTATTAGATTCATGTTCACTCATTAAGTTAAGGAAAAGATATAAAGCTCTCACATAGACTTATGGACATGCAACCGGGTCTATATATAATGTTAGGAACATGCAACCAGGTTCATGTATAACATTATGACCATGTAATAAGGTTCACACATAAACTTATGGACATAACAATAGGCCCATGAATAACATTATGAACATTCAATCAGGTTTACACATAACATTATAAACACATAATAACATTCACTCATAATATTGGGAACATGTAATTAGGTTCATGCATAAACATATTGACAAGAAACTAAGTCCATGAATAACATTGTGAACATATAATGAGGTTTACACATAACATTTATAATCACGAGTCTTCCAATTTTACCTAATGAATTGGAGGGAGATATTGGTCTCACCCATCACATAATATGTGTACCACAATATTATAATCAATCATCATATCATAACCACTGAAATGAAATAGGTATCATAAATATTTCATCATATCATTACCCATGGATAATATATTTGTCCCATAATCATTTAATCAAATAATATACACTAAAAAAATTATGGTTTCAAAAGTATATAAACCATGGATAAGAAATATATATCATAAGAATCATTACATAAAAACATAAACCATTCAAGAAATAATATGAATGGAATATTTTGATTATTTATTAGAAGGGAATGATTAACATCAAAAAAATATCTTATATGGAAAATAATTTTAAATATATTCTAAAAACATTTATTAAGAAAAATATCATTTATTCTTCTAAATGAGATTTTAAAACATAAAACCTTTATAAAACCATTTTCTATTAAAATACATTGAAAACATACAAAGAAGGCGAGGAATCATTTTGAAAACCTTTTTCCTTGAAAACTTTTACAATAATATTGAAACTATTTTGAAAAGTTTTTTCATCGAAATCATATACAATATTATTGAAAAACAATTTCAATACTATTTCATTTAAAACTTATAAAATAATCATGAAAACATTTTGAAAACATTTTCCATTGAAATCATAAATAATAGGATACAAAAAAACATAAAAAAGAATAAAAAACGTTGAAATTTTTTATATAAATCTTGAATCATTTTTAAAAACAATTTTGTTGAATATACTATGAAAATATATAATGAAATATTAAAAACGTTTTGAAAACTATTTCCTTGAAAAATAATAAAGAAATATTGAAACCTTTTTGAAAATAATTTCTATTAAAAAAATTTGAAAAATTGTTATGAATTCATGAAAAATATTTGAAATCATTTTTAGAAATTTTTTTTGAAAGAAAACATATTTTTGACCAAAGAGATAGGTAATGTCAGAATTTCTTAAAAACACTTTCTTCAAAATCTTTTGTAACAATGATTGAAAAAAATGTACTGATACCTAAAGATATCATAAATATAAAATGAATTAGAAAATTCATGAGGTATATTGAGAGATGAATCATTAGATTTCATTTATGGAAGCATAATCATTAACAATCATGATAAATAATGATATTGTTTCAATTAACTCTTACCACATGTTAAATTTGAATTATACTCCCCATGTAATAAAATGAAATTAAATGGAGCTTAAAATATCATGAAAATAATAAGATTAATGATTTAACATGAAAAGGGTATTATATACACCTCATAGAAAAATATAGGTGCAGAACACGACATGTGTCTTAGTGAAGGAAAATGGAGACAAAATTACATTACCAATTTGGTAACTTTTGAAACATAAACATCAATAAAGAAATATCATTAAATTGATATGTAAATACCAATAAATTTAAGTATATAAATCATATAATACATAAATAGTAAGTATACGTACCAAATATTATAATTAGTATGTAAACATGTCTTGTGTATCACAGAAAATAAAAGTGAGATTAGAAAAACCTTACTACTTTAGTAACTTTATAATCATAATCCTCATAAAATAATAAAAGAAATTCAATGATTTGAATGTCATTAAATAATTAAAATTAACAATATAACTTGAATCAATGAAGTATATACACCAGAAAATTAAAAAAGTTGTGAATATGGATGTTATTTAATAGAAATAAAAAGTGAGAATAAACTCCCTTACCTTAACTCTTAACTTTATTTGTACACATTCAAACCTCCTCTTATTCGAGTAAATACTTTTGGAATTCACTTGAGGGATTCCAAGGATTATTTTCTGACTATGGTGATGAAACTAGGCTGAGGGGGGGGGGGGTATGTTGAGGAGCTATTTTGGAAGATCTTAGTCGATCCAATGTGTCTTGAGAGGTGTGAGGAATTAGGATGGGTGAGTGACTTTTTTAGTGGAGGAGTGACATCCATATAATTTTTTTGGAAAGGGAATTCCACCCACATTTTTACTATGATATGTGGATCCAATAATACACCCAATTAGATCTAATTTGGTTTAGAATCAAAATATGTCCATCCAATGTCTTTAGGAAATGTTTCTATGTCATCTTGGGCTTTATGTTTAATGTTTTATTCATTATTAAGCTAATTATCATCTTAATCTCTATAATTAATTTTAATAACATTCAATAATATTTTTTGTAAAAAATGAAGTTGAATTTATTATAAATTATAATATATAGGGATTCTAAATATGTAATCTATTTTTAAAAATTCCAATCATAGAAATTTTATAAATTAATTCCAATTTAATCACATAGATGGAATGAGAAAGATAGTTTTTAAAATAAACATGTTCAAAAGTTTGGTAATTTTTTGTATCCAATTTCATAGTGAATTTGATTAAAATTATATATATTGGATTATTATATGTGTATTTGATCTTATTTTACATTAGAAAAAATTAAAACATAATTTATCATTATATATAAACTATATTAAAAAATCATTTTCGAATTAAAATCCATTATTTTCACTATTCATTAAAAAAATGAAACTTCATGAAGAAATAAAAAAAAATCACCCTAGCCTAATTTTTTTCACTTTCAAAAAAGATTTTTATTTTTATATATTAAATTTATAAATATTGAAAAATTTATATTTAAAATAGGTTATCCATTAAAAGGCTATAATTTTTTTTAAAAAAATATAGGGTTTTAGGTGTAATATTTGGTTTATTCCTTTATTATGCCTATTAAATATATCCAATGAATGTAAAAAATATTTCATTTGAGTATATATTTCATTAACATAATTCACCAATATAAATTATTTTATTTTATTAGGATAAAATTCCTTGATGAGAAAAAAATTAGTTTATATAAAAACATTGAATTTATATTTAATTGGTTCTAATAATCATTTCTAATTAGTTCGTAACCGATGAATTAAACCATGTATTTTCATAAGGTAGTTAACCCTATTCATAACTACCAACTTAACAACTACGTTATATATTATTATATTATGTAATAACATTTTTAATAAAATATTATTGTTCGGAAAAATTCGGTCTTACATTTATGCAAGTTATCAAGGAAAGTCAACCTTGAATATAATGTAATCTAACCACCATGTTAATTATAGAGAAAGCTAAATATTATGTTCTGTTTAGTTCAATATTAACTTGGTTTTTGGTACATCTCAATCCCAACATAGTGTTTCAATACAAAATAAAATATTTTCACTGTATAGTAAAATTAAAAATAACAAAAAATATTAAATTAATTTGAAAAAGAATATTTCACAAAATCTTTGTGTGTTATAATCTACCACCATTAATGTGAATTTCACCCTCATAATTCTTCTGGGTTATATATTGTTTAATACGTGAAATTAATTTTCATTGAAAACCACATTGTAAAAATAAATACTAAACCTTTCATAAAAAAAATTAATTTCATAAACATAATGGTTAACCAATGTAACATATAAGTAGGTTTTCATATTGGATTACATAGGTTTGGAGTGATTATTGGACAAGGAAGAAAAGTATAAAGAACTATAGAGAGAGATAAAAATCACTGCTCATCAGAAAGTGAATGATCAATTTAATGTCATGTAGCTCAAAAACCTAGATATGTAATTATTTATAAGATAATCGGTTCAATAGAAATAAAGGAATTAAGATCAATATTTTTCAAATATCCTATTTATAGTGGAATTATTATACTCTTTATGTACATAAGTAAATATTTATATTTTATTTTATTCCATTTCTTATGCACAATCTCACCCTTTGATTTTTCCTTGATCGTTTTCCACTTAATCTATTACTTCAAGTAATGAAGGGGAATTTTTCATTCCCAAAGCATTTGAATATCATGTGTTACATAAATCGAATGATAAGTTATTCCAAATATCTTTATAAAAACTAAAATGGTTAGAAAAAGTTATACAATATGTTTGAATCCTCATATGTTGAGATAATAATAAAATTTATAATTTCTTACCTTAATTTTAACTCATAAAATTATATAAATGGTTAACCTTGTAAATCTTACAAAATATAATTCACCATGTATTCCTTAAATATTCTCTTATACTATACCAAAATATTTTCATTGGAAACTCAGGTCTATACTTATATTGAGAAAATTTCAAATGTGATTTTATTAATCTATAACCCATGTAGAGGGATATAATCACATGAAACATCACTAAAGGATGAAAATTAAGATTTTCATAGGGATTATTCATACAAAATGAAACATTAAATTGAAAATATAGAAATAGAGGATAAGCTTTCTGAAATTATCATTATTCACTTCATCTAGTTAGATTTCATAAGATTTATTGGATAAAGAGATTTCCTATGTTGATAATCATAATTAACCTTTGTTTTTTAAAATTTTCTAGTATAATGATCATACACTTTCCATTTGAAACATTGAATTTTTTGATGTGAATTCTTTGGAGAAATATAATAATTCACATTACCTCGACATTTAGGCACTCAAGGGACTTTATTTACACACTTAAAACATTTTTTAGTTTCGATAAGATAATTTACTCTATGTTCCCATCCACACTCTGAGAATAAACTAAATATAAACTTTTTTAATCCCTAGTTTTTGGAGTTTCATTTGAATTATACTATTCTATTGTTAACATAAGCATGATAATGCTGGGAAAATTTTATATCCCTTTTTGTAAGAAGAATATGAGGAAGGTACTTACTAAAAAAATAAATTCCTGAATTATTTCCATAGTACAGAGGCAATTTTATCTTATTTCATCATATTATTGATAATATTTTACCAAAAATCTACTTCACCTTCAATGAGATATGTTCGCAAAGAAATTTTTTTTCGTTATGATAAACAAATGAAGAAAAATATATTTTTAATGGTACGTATCCATTTCTCATAAACTAATTTATTAGTTTCTCCACTAATATAAGGAGGATGTTCCATTAATAAGTATTAAACAAAATATTTTCCCTTCATTGGATAATTGGAATATCAGCATGATTTATGGCCTGATAAGGCTGTGTGGTAATAGAAATGAGATTTTCACTCCAACTTCTAAATAATTTGATCTCTCTAGACGACCATAATTTAATTTCACATTAAATTATACATTAAAACAGTTCATTTGGGTTCCGACCATTGACAAAAACATGAAATCATAGGGTGAGAGACACATATCAAAGAAGAAAAACACATGATAATTAAAAAATACTAATAGGATGTCTAAATAATAGAACATAATTTAATCTATGACACCATAAGTTTATACTAGGTTATTTATACGAAAATAATATTTAAATCCTTCATGATGGTTTAATAAGTCTTTAATAATTCCCAAAGCATATCCCCTAGGAGTTTCAGATTAGGTGTGAAACAAGGCTTGTTATCATGTACCAACTTATGCTTGTGTCAAGCCCGACATACTTTATTGGAGTTGTTACCCCTAGGTACATCTTTTCCCGATCCAAAACCGCTTACAGAATCTATATAGGGATGTAATGCTGGTAAACCAATCATTATATCCTTTACAAAAATTCTAGTACATTCTCCTAAACATTAACTTATCCTTAGACTTATCCTTAGAGTCACACATAGACATATTTTTAAAAATATCCATTGGGATCTCACTAAAGTTTGTTTATCCTAGATTCCAATGGTTGAATAAACCTTAAATATAATACAAACTATAACAACCCATTCTTATATTATATAGACGTTACATCATTTTTCTGGAATACACATTTTTTTACACAAATAGACACCCAAAGACCATGTTAGTCTAGTTCTATTAAAAATATGAAAACATAAAAACTGGTACTTGAGTGAGCTATATTATCTCCCACTATATTATTCATCACTAGAACCCTTCTTAGAAACATCATACATAAAACATATCTTCATAACATGGGTGAAGGAAGCATAAAAATGGGTGAGATCGGATTCTCAGTAAGGGAAAAAAAGATAGATATGTATGAGTAGTATGAGAATAAGGGTTTGAGAACATGATAATATCATTAAGAGATCATACCCTACATATAAAAGATATTTAAAATAAACCATGTAATAAAAATTAGTTGTTCACAAGACATAAATCATAATATAATTGGGAACTGAAGCCATGAAAACATAACATATGAATAAGACCTATAATTGTGGCATAAATATAAACTTATAACATTGAGAACATGTAAATGTAGAATCAGTTTAACTCCTTATGTTAAAGAAATGAAATAAGGTCCTTATATAAACGTATTGATATACAACATGGTCTACTCATAATGTTGTGAACAAGAAATCAGGTTCAGTCATAATACTATGAACATGTAATCATTTTCATGCATAAATTTTTTGACAAGAAACCAGGTCCATGCATATCGTTTTGAATATGTAACCAAGTTCACACATAACATTATAAAAAAATTGTATGGATTACTCAAAATATTGTGAACATGTATTTAGGTTTACGCATAAATTTATGTACATGAAACCTGGTCCATGCATATCATTTTTAACATGTAATCAAGTTCAAACATAACATTTATAATCACGAGTGATTAATAATTACCTAATGTATTAGAGGAAGATATAGGTCCCACTAATCACATAAAGTGTGTTCCACAAGATTATAAACATTCAACATATCATTACCCATGAAATCAAATGGGAATCATAAAAATATCAACACATAATTACCTATGGATAAGTGATAGGTCTCATAATCATTTTATCAAATAATAAACCATGAAAATAAGTGGATTTCATAAGCTTATATCCCATGTAATAGAAACAAGTTTCATAAGCATCATTCCATCAAAACATAAACCATTAAATAAATAATTTGAATGGAACCTTTGGATCATTTCCTAGAAGGGAATGATTAACATCAATATATACCATCTTAAAGGGAAAATAATTTTGAAATATATTTTAAAAAAATTTCTTGAGGAAAATATATTTTCTTATTTGGAAAGGATTATTAAGACATAAAACTATGGGGAAAAAAATTTCATTGAAAAAGACTTGAAAACCTAGAATTATAGGTTGAAATAATTTTGAGAAAAAAATACTAGAAAATTTATAAAATAATATTAATTTTTTTAAATTGTTGTCATTGAAAACATATTAATTAATTTTGTAAACATTTTGAAAAACGTTTTTACTTGAAAAATTATAAAATAAGTGTGAAAATAGTTTGAAAACCTTTTACTTGAAACATATAAAATAATATTAAAAACAATTTAGAAACATTATTATTTGATTTTTTAAAAAAATATTATTAATAAATTTTGAAAACATTTTTAAAACCACTCATTTTAAAATAATTTGAAAACATATAAATAAATCTTGAAAATGTTTCAAATACAATTTATTAAAAAAAATTGAAAAATTATATAGAAATATTTTACCTTTTTTGAAAATAATTTCATAAAAACACTTTGAAAACATATTTCTAATTCTTAAAAACATTTGGAGAATGTTTTTAGAAAACTTGATTCTCAATGAGCACAAATTTTTGAGCAAAGAGAGTGGTAAAGTGAAACATTATTAAAAAAATTTTCTTAAATCATCTTATGTACCAAAGAGTGGAAAATGATACTAATACATTAAGATATCATAAATATAATGAGGAGAAAAGAATTCATGAGTTCTATTGATATATGGGTCATAATATTTCATTGATCGAAACATAATGATAAACAATATTGATAAACAATGAGATTGTTTCAATAAACTCTTACCACATTGTGATTTTGAATTATACTCCCCATGTAAGAACATGAAATTAAATGATGTTTAAAATATAATGGAAAGAAAGATATTCAATATTTAACATGTAAAAGTTAGTATATACACTTCATACAAATATATAGATTCATAATATTTAATTTGTCTCAAACAAGGACAATGGAGACAAAATTAATTTACCAATTTGGTAACTTTTGAAACATAAACTCTATGAAAGAAATATCATCAAATGGATATGTAAATACCCTCATATATATGTATAATAATAATAGAATAAATATATAGGAAGTATATAAACCATATATAATAATTACAACTTTATCATGGCTTGTGTCTTATTGAAAATAAAAGTGATATGATAAAACCCTTACTACTTGAGTAACTTTAGAATCGTGATCCCCATGAAAGAAAAACATCAATTTAAATATATGAATATCATTAAATAAAGGAAATTAATGAAATAAAAAGTCATTGGGTAGTATATAAACCATAAAAAAGAATTTTTTTTGAATATTTAGGTTATCTCATGGAAATACAAAGTGAGATGAAATTATCTTCCCTTAAGTATTGACTTTTATTATACACGTTCAAAGATCCTCTTATCCGGGTAACTCATTTTGGTTTTCACCAAATGGATTCCTTATATTGATTTATTTATAAGGAGAGGCTTCTAGGTTGAGGGTAGATATAAGGAAGAGAAATTTGGGAATTTCTTGGTCAAGTAAAAGTGGATTTATGGGTGTGAGGAAGTGGGAGGGGTGAGTGCATCTTTATAGTGGATGAAGTGTGAAATTCGTTTAAATTTTTGTAAAGGGTATTCCATGCACATTTTTTATATGAAAATTTAATCCAATAATAGACCAAAATATAGATAAGGTTGAATAGGGTATAAATATTTCCAACTAATGGATTTTTGACAAATTTATAAGTCATTTTTTGCCTTAATGTTAAGTTTTAGTCCTTTATTAAGGTAATTTTCCTCTTAATCGATGTATTTAATTTTTATTATGTTCACTAATATTTTTGGTGAAAAATTAAGTTGACCTTATTTATAATTATAAATTATTATGATTCAAAATATGGTACCCATTATTCCAAATTCCAGTCACATAAGTGGTAAAAATTAATTTAAATTTAATCCCACATACGAAACAACAAATCAGGTTTTTAATGTAAAAAAGTTCAAAAGATTTATATGTTTTTATATCAAATTTCAAAGTGAAATTGATAAAAGTTACCTAAATTGGATTAATATATGTATATTTGATCAAATTTATCTTTAAAACCAATCTATAACATAATTTATCATTAAAAATAAATTTTATTAAAAATTTAATTTTGAATTAAAATCCAGTATTTTTCACTATTCATAATAAGATGAAACATCATTGAGAAATACAAAAAATTAACCCTAAAATATTTTTTATGTTTTTATTTCCAGAATTATGTTAATTTTTAAATATTAATTTTATTAATATTCGGATATTTATTTTTAAAATTGGGTTTTCCATTAAAAGACTGTAAAACTACTTTTTTTAAAATATAGGTTTTTATTTGTAATATTGGGTTTTTCCAATCTTATGCCTATCAAATATATCCTATAGAATAATAAAATTTTTAATTTTATATATAAAATATATATTTCCTTAATATTATTTACAAATATTAAATAATTTAATTTATTAGGATAATAGTCATTTAATGGAAAAAAGTAGTTTTTATAAAATCACTGCCTTTATATTCAATTGGTTCTTATAATATTTTATAATTATTTTGTATCCAAATAATTCAAAAAATTATTTTCATAAATTAAATAATAATATTAAGAACATCTAACATAAATAGTAGGTTATATCTTATTAGATTATGTAATAACATTTTTAATAATATATTACTGTTCAGAGAAACTCAGTCTTGTGTATTATATAAGCCCTCGATCAATGTTAGTCTTTCATGTAATGTAATATTACGTCAACATTACATGTAAAGAAATATAAAACTTATGTTTACTTTAATGAAATATTAAATTATTTTTGTGTTCTATTCATGCCAAAATTATTGCTTTAATATAAAATAGACTGTTCCCAGTGTTGTGTGAAATGATTTATATAAAAAAACATAAAATTAAATAAAAAATATTTCAGAAAATCTTAGGGTTTTAAAATTTTGATCTTATATGAAGAAATATAATTTTTGACGATGACATGAAAGACCCTAAATTTAGTATGAGACCAAATTAACCTTTCATGTTTGTAAGTGAGTAAAAAATTTTCTTGGATGAAAATATTTTAAGGGGGTAGAATGTAACATAATTGAATGGTACTATGAATTTTTACATTAAATTATATTGTGTTAAATAAAAAGTTCCACAATAAAATCCAAATATTAAAGTATAAATAGATTTTACAACATTATGAAATCAATTTATAAAGGTGATATAATGGTATCAAGTTGTAGAATACTTCGTTATCAGGAACATTATCTGAGCTTATAAAGATGGTAGTATCACTAGGGATTTCCCTTGTCCATGTCAATTATGACATAAACAAGTCCATATTGAGATAAATCTTCTATAGGATATGTTAATTCTTGTTGAAATAACTATGAGACCCATTATAGCTGAATCACCACCCACTATTTCTCCCTTTTATGACCATATCCTTATATCTTATACATAGGTCTTAATAGATTTTATATGTTGATGATTAGATAATGTAAATATTTAATTTTTAAAGTAATAAAATATAAATTTTCATTATTATAATTATATCATTACATAAATATTTTTTATAAAATTTACTTTTAAATATTGAACTTAATTTTTAATAATGAAATAGAATATTAAATAAATTATCGATAACATTCATTTTATGCCTAAAATTCTTTAAAAAAAATTAATTTTCAAATTTATGTATTATAATATTGGAAATAATTTTTTAAAAAATACAACATTTTATTTGGATTAAATTAACTTCATTTCGAGGTTAATGTTTTCCAAATTAGCCCTAGATTATTTGTTTAAGATTTTTCAAATCATGTTGATTATTTAGTAAATTGAAAAAGAATGGTCTGAAAAAGACTGCATCTTTTATATAATAATCATAAAATAATCCTGATGTAATGATTTTTGAAGCCTTTTTATAAACAAAATATGTATTTAATGAGAAAAATAGTGCATTTTAAAATAAAGTTTTAAATTTTGAAACATATTTTTGATTTTTTTGAATCCAATATTTATTTTATTCTAATAAGAAATATTTTTTATTCCTTTCATTTAATTAAATATTCTCAATAGTAAAATAAATTTTAGAATGGTTTTGAAATAACATAAACCTCCTTTTTAATTATAAACCAACAAATATCATGGGGGTCAACATTATACAAAAATTTGGCATAAATTCTTTTTAAGAATAAAAATATATTTTTCATAAAAACTACTTATATTAATTATACATTCATTATTTTAGAATAGTTTCTATCAAATTTAGAAAGTTAATATAATTACTTGGATTTTGTATTTATAATGAAAATTTTCAAGTTAGGTAGAATATCATTTTTATTTTTTTTCCATAAAAATAATTTATTATGGTAAAATATAGTCACAATGGTAAGAAAAAAATGAGGTAAAGCTATAAAATCATGGGTTTAATACATAATATATGAAAAATAACACATAATTAAAAGAATATATGAGGGACAAGAGAAAAAAATAATCTTATGTATATATTTTTGGAAAATTTGGATCCAATTTCTTTGAAAATGACATTATTTTTTATATTAACTAAATTGTGTAGACAAAAAATCCACTAATCTCAATTATAAATGGAATCCTCCAACACATTTTGAAATGAACACCAAATATTTAAATTCTTCTCAATAATCTTACATTTTTATTTCCATATAATTCCTCATCCATGTTGGATAAATTATTGTTAAATGATATTTCATTAATTCATTCAAAACCAATTGGGCTTCTAAGAGGAGATACAATTCCTTTTTTTAATATATTCTTACCATATTTTTTAGTTTATAATATTTATCCACCTCTTCTCAATTATTATTTATCAACTTATTTAAACCAAAATAATATCATTATTATACATTAATAGGGATAATATGTAAAGACCCGTAAATTTCAAGGAAATTTTTTTCTTAATTTCTTTGGGATTTTAAAAGTACGCAGTTTCTGACGGCGCCTAATTCTGAGGCCTGGTGTGCCCGGAATCAATTTCTGAAGTTTAGCTCAAGTATGTTCAGTGAACGAACAAGCGAGTTTTCCTAACTTTTTAACCGGTGCTCGGAATCAAAATCTGAGGGCACTGATGAAACCGTAGCACCAGTAATTGCTTAGGAAGACCTTTTCTGGAATTTTTTTTGCTCGGGAATAGTTGTTAAAAAAAAGATTTAGTTTAAAGTGAAATAAAAATTGTGTCACAATTTCTATTTCACATCCAAGTGGTTTAACACTATCTGAGGGAGTTGAGTGAGACTGAATTGAACCTAAATCCTCTTGATAGGATATTTGTGAGGTGGGGCCCACACGAGCTCCACCCCTTCATTTTCCCCTTAACTCCTCTTCCACTTTATATGATGCCAACTTACACCCATGAATTTTGACAACAGTAGATGTAATTAATGAGGTGAATTCAATTTCAAATTTTTTAAAAAAGTCGGCATGTGTAAATAAAATAAGGCAAAGCCTTATTTTATTTTTGGGTTGATGTGTTGTGTGGAGATTTGAGAGAGGGAGAGTTCTACCATTAGAAGAACTTCATCTTCATCCTTAGAGAACGCGAATAACACCAACACGCCGTACCACCTTCCATCCACGACAAAGAAAGGGGAATGTCGTTTCTTCCTTGAACGAACTCCATCATCGTATACAGAGCCTTCCCCCATGACGCTGTCTTCCGCGATGAAAGCTTCCATGAATTCTTCTTTGAGGTAGGGGTTTGTTTTTACATTCGTGAATAATTATGGCGTTCATCATTAATTAAATAGCTGCATGTTATCGAATTAATGGAAGGAGGTCAAACTGCACAAACATCGATGACGCTCCTCCCCATTGTTTTCGTACTTCGTTATGATTTGGAATGGAGGAAACGCGGTGCCGTCGCACCACGCAGAAACGAAGGAATCACGACCAGTGCGGGCCGCGACGAAGGAGCACGATGCCGTCACGCAGTGCTGTTGAGACCGAAAGAGGCTGCGGCAGGAGACAGGCCACAACAGAGGGGCGCGACGCCATCACGCCGCGCCGGAGCATCAAGGAGGGCTGTGGCCAGGGCGGGCCATGGCAGAGGGGCGCGGTGCCGAACGCCCAAGAGCCGCGGCCCATGGCCGTGGCGGTTCTGGGAGGCGGCCTGCTGATCTGGCCGCCGACACACCCTAGAGGCGGGACCCCCCGCGGGTCCCGTATGAACCAAACGACCAGCAATAAAGGCCGGCCGCTTCCCTAGAAAACCGGGGGTTGAAACCCCCGGTCAGTATACAGGGCAGACCCCGTGGTGTCCACCGTTTTATTCGAAGGGAGCGGCGGCCTTCCCCCCTTCCGCGTCCGCTCAGCGCGGACGCCCGCACGGGACCGGACTGGCCGCACCGGGTTGTACCGCCCGCACCCTGCCACCCGCGCTGGGCCGAATCCCCGCGTCAGGCCAGGCCGTGCCAGCCGGGCCGGGCCGCACCCAACTGGGCCAGAACCGGACTCGGGTCGGGTCGACCCGGTTCAAGCCGACCCAGTGGTATCGGGCCGGGTCGGACCGGGCCCGAACCCCCTGTTTTCCAAATAGAACCGTTAAAACACCCATAACATGGGATAAGGACCTCCGATTGATGCACCGTTAGTTTTGTAGAAATCATTGGATCGAGACGGTTGTTTTGGTATATTACACTTAGGGTTTTGGAGAACTTTGGCTATGGTCGGGTTGGTTCGAACAAGAAACCAACCGGGCCCTCGGAGCGGAAACACTTATAACATAAGCCCCGGACGTCCGATTGACGCGCCATCGACTTTGATGGATTCCTCTTAGGGAGACAGTTCCTTTGTCTTACTCCTCTCGAGGTTTGGATGCTGCTGGAGTACGGCCGGGTTGGTTTTGGCTTAAAAACCAACCGGGCCCCTAGGACGAAAAAGCCAATAATTCTCAGACCGAGCATCCGATTGACGCGCCGTCTGTCGCATTGAGTTTTTATTGACGAGACAGAACTTTGGGATACATCAAACCCGGACTTCATGTCAGTTGATGTATCGACCCCCTTAGCTCGGGGAGCGAACCCTCCTGGAAATCAAACATGCTGTGTGCGGGAACCCTAGAGCTGGCTGCGACTGCGACAACAATGACGACTGTACTGAAATCCTCCGTGGGTTCGGCAGTGATGACGAACGTACTAGAGTCCTCTATGGGTTTGACGGTGATGAATACTGTTCTTGTATCCTATGGGGGACTGGCAGTACTTGACTACTATTCTTGTGTCCTATGTGGGCCCGACAATATTGACCTCTGTACTTGTATCCTGTGTGGGTCCGACAGAGTGGATGGTCTTGTATCCTTTGTGGGTCCTACAGCTTAGCTGGTCTTGTATCCTTTGTGGGTCTGATAGCTTAGATGAATTAGTGTCTACATCTGATCATCTCTATCATCTTATAAAGAGTGTACCTGTGTGAGATGAGTCTTGATTTGCAATCATTATCATCGATAAGATTGTTGTGCTTTCCTCTTTGGATTGGAATGTGCTTTCCTATGTGGATTGAGTTGTGAATTCTTATGTGGAATGGGATATGTTTTTCCTGTGTGGACTGGGTTGTATATTGGGCTCGTGTGCTAGTGCCGAGCTGGAAGTGGTGACTACGGTATATGTATGGGCATACACCTAAGTAGGGTTGGTTGTTACTTCGTGATTGTATCTTTCCATTGTGGTTTATCCTTTGTGGATTCTGGGAGACCTTTGGGGGTCTCGGGGTCCCTACTGAGTAGCGTATACTCATCCTTGCACGGGCTATGCCCTCACTACATTGTGTTGGATGTAGAAGACAGATAGAGCTGATCGAGGTGGGAACTTGTGGAGCTGGACGGTACCTGGAGGTGGATCACTGGACGTGATGTACTCGGAGCGGACGACTGGAGCTAAGGAGCAGAGGAGACTATCTATACCCACCCTTCAGGTGGGATTTCCAGAGGACAACTCAGACATTCTGCTTTACTTTTCAGTTGCTATAATTTTATTTCAGTTTCTATACTTTCATTTCAATTGTACTTTACTTTCAATTGAGTTTGTATTCCGACCCATTTACTTTCCAGCACTTATTTTTGTACTTAGTTTACTTAGTGTTTACTCAGCTTGCGTTCTCTATGGTGTTTGTTTACTTTATAAATTCAATGCCTTCCCTTTTTATCGGTACTTACACCTTTGGCGCTAGTCCCCACCCCCTGGCCTATGGAAGGTGGGCTTGGGGTAGTCACGACACGGGCCCCGAGGACGATTCGTGACAAATAAAAATTTTCCATGAAATTTTCGGGTATTTACATTACTCCCACCTCAGGGCTTTACGTCCCCGTAAAGATAAATCACAAACTAGGGGAACAAATGAGGGTACTGTGAACGCATCTGAGATGATTTGATGTACTATCTGTGTCTACTCTACCCTTTCTAGAGTTCTTATAGACACAAGTGCGAGTCATTCTTTCATTGCCGCTTCCCTTGTTCGGAGCTCGGAGATTCTGAAGGAGCCATTCGCTCGATCCCTACGGCTAGAGACTCCTACGGGAGCAGACTTGACGATTATGCACTAGTTCCGGCAGTGTGAGATTACTCTAGGAGGCGGGAGCTTCGGCCGGGATCTTCTTGTAGCAGTGTTGAGGCCTTACAACGTCATCTTGGGCATGGATTGGTTATCTACAGTCCATGCTCAGATCAACTGTATTAGGTGCATGGTGCGGTGTGTTCGCACCTATGGGAGCAGGTTCACCTTCATCGGTGAGAAAGGATCATTTTCAGTGCAGGATGGACTCTCGCAGAGGAGAGGACAACCGATCGCTCATCAGTTGGCTAGCCTCATCCTAATAGTAGTGGACGTGTAGAGTCTGAGCTCCAAACAAGGGCAACGACAATGAAATAATGACTCACTCCTGTGTCTATAAGAACTGCAGCAAGGGTGGAGTAGACATAGATAGTACCTTGAATCATCTCAGGTGCGCTGTGGTTGTAGGCCTCTGCTGCCTGAAGCTGAGCCTGTCTCTGTCCTCCAGCTCCCTATGGTCGGGGTGGACCTCCTGGTGGTGGTGGTGGATCAGTATGCAGATGTTTTTCCTAACGACGTTCCAGGACTACCTCCTCGAAGAGAGGTAGAATTTTATATAGACCTGAACCCCGGGACAACCCCGATATCTACTCCAGCATATCTTATGGCTCCCACTGAGCTTCGAGAGCTACATTTACAGCTGGAGGACTTGCATGGAAAGGGATTCATTCGACCCAGTGTTTCACCTTGGGCTTCCCTGATTTTGTTCGCCAAGAAGGCGGACAGGAGCTTGCGACTATGTGTCGATTACCATCGCCTAAACCAAGTGACTGTGAAGAACAAGTATCTGCTTCTGAGGATTGAAGACCTCTTTGATCAGCTCAAGGGAGCATGATGGTTCACAAACATAGACCTCATGTCAGGCTATCATCAGCTCAGAGTTTGAGATGAGGATGTGTAGAAGTCGGCCTTCAGGTGTCGGTATGGCCACTATGAGTTCTTAGTTATGCATTTTGGCATAGCCAACACTCCAGCAGTATTCATGAGTCTCATGAATATGATCTTATAGCCTTACCTCGATCGATTTGTCGTGGTCTTCATTGACGACATATTGATTTACTCGACCACTGAGGAGGAGCACACCTACCACTTGCGGGTTGTTCTGGACACACTTCGAGAGCCCCAACTTTATGGTAAGCTCTCTAAGTGTCATTTATGGGTATGAGAGGTCTACTTATTGGGTCACGTCATATTTGATGCGGGAGTTGCGGTGGATCCTATGAAGATCGAGGCAGTGCTAGGTTGGGAGTCACCCAGGAACATGAAGGAGGTGCGGAGTTTCTTAGGTCTGGATGGGTACTATCAGAGATTTGTTCCAGACTTCTCCAGAGTTGCGGCACCGCTTTCAGCTTTGACGAAGAAGGGGAAAACCTTCATGTGGTCAGATAGATTTTAGTAGATCTTCCAGGAGCTGAGATAGAGATTGACTAGCGCACCCATCTTGAGGCTACCAGAGGAGGGAGAAGGGTACATAGTCTACTGTGATGCATCAGAGACTGGACTCAAGTGTGTCATGATGTAGGAGCGGGAAATGATCGACTATGGATCATGAAAGTTGAGGCAGCATGAGAAGAACTACGCTACCCATGACCTGGAGTTAGCAGCAGTGGTCTTCGCTCTGAAGATGTGGTGACACTATCTGATGGCGAGCGCTTTATAGTCTATTCTGACCACCAGATTCTCTGGTACATCTTCTCGCAGAAGGACCTGAACTCGAGACATCGACGATGGCTCGAGTTCCTCCAGGACTATGACTTTGAGATAGTCTATACTCCTGGAAAGGGGAACGTAGTAGCCGATGCTCTCCATAGGAGGATTAGTATTCAGCTACTTGGAGAAGCGACAGAGCAGCTAGCCGCTGTTGATGCTCCTTTCGTCATAGAATCTAAAAATCGGAAAAGGGGAATATCTGAGCTCAAAGTGATTCAACCTTTGAAGAAAATATCAAAAATTGACAAAGGCATGAACAAAGGATCAACAGCAACTGCACCGCACAAGTTATATCACTGTCGCGCAAGTCCACTTGCGCGACGACCTTGGTCGCGCAAGTGACTTGCGCGCCCTAAGTGATAACCGCCCGGTAACCGCCCAGGGTCTTCTCCTGCCTATAAATTGACCCTCTGGGCCCCCCATTCGAGAGGATCTTTTTCCAGAAAATCGGATTGAAGCTCCCGACACCCAAGTCTTTTCTCAAAGCTTCCGGAACACTTCTAAGATAATTTCTTACCTAGAACGGAAGATATAAAGAGAGGGAGGAAGGCCTAAGTGTTGAAACTCATCAACACTTGCGCGGCTGAGTGGCCAGCCCTTAAGGGAAGTAGTCACACTTGCGTGTCGCCTTACTCCTTCGATAGAACTTGCGCGTCCCTTTTCTGGAAGAACCTCAAGAGGATTCTAAAGGCTTTAATAAAGAGTCGCTCAAGTATTTTCAATGCTGGTTGACCATCGCGCAAGTACAACATATGTCGCACAGGTATACCTGCGCGACCAATACTTGCGCGCCCCTGCAATACTTGCGCGCCTTCCATGACTTGTGCGCCCCTTCCTTTTTGGGTGCCTTTCATTCCCATTTAACCCCTCTTAAGCCATTACACCTTTCCTTTTCAAGATTCAGTCTTCAAGACACTCTTCAAAGCCATTTATGGCATGATTTCTTGATTTGACTTCCTTATCTGAAAGGAATTCAGTGAAATATCTCTCAAAACCTAGTGATTTAAATATCTTTTTGTCACTAAATATGGATAGTTCATTCATTCAACCTCATCCTTTAAGATGAGAGAAATCTTTAACCTGGGTCTCCTTTTCAGGAATAAGTCCCAGTCATAAATATGGGCATCCTTCTTAGGAATAAGCGCCAAGTCCTCTAATTTTGGGCATCATTCTTAGGAGTAAGACCCAATCTCAAATATGGGCGTCCTTCTTAGGAGTAAGCCCCAAGTCCCTTAATTTGGGCATCCTTCTTAGGAGTAAGCCCCAATCTCAAATATGGGCATCCTCCTCATGAGTAAGCCCCAAACCTTAATCCTTAAACTGGGCTTCCTTTTCAGGAATAAGTCCCAGTCATAAATCTTGGGCTTCCTTTTCAGGAGTAAGCATCAAGTCCCTTAATTTCTCTTTAACCAGTCCTAATTTACATTTAATCTGGGATTCCTTTTCAGGAGTAAAACCCAATTATCAATCATCTCCTAATTTGGGTTTCTTTTTCAGGAATAAGTCCCAAGTTAGAGTATTCAAATCACCATGAAGCACATATACCTTTATGGACCATGTTCCTGGATTTTCTCCCTAAAAGTAAATCCTAAACCTTCATCTATCTGGGAAGTCATACATACATAAGCCCCAAACCATTTCTTATGATTGCATATTTCATGGAACAATTGTCTAATTTTTACCAATACCTCTTGTTTCTCACACCCAGCATGACTCACGTGAGCTTAGAGTGTAAAAGTAATTATGAAATCCTTCTTTGAGCCATCAATCATAAACGTTAAACTCCCTTACTCGAACTACATGGGTTCTGATTCCTTTTCCAAAACAAAGGATACGTAGGTAGCCCATTTATGGGTTCGATCCCAACTCTGAAATAATTCATGTCCTTCTGAATGACAATAAACTTCAAGTGCCCCACTGAGTGGCTTTAAAACCAGCCTGGTCATCATAATGACCAAGAGACTTTTATAAAAATGTTTTTAAGGATACCATTGACCAAGAATCTCTAAATAGATACAGATGATTCTCTATTGATGAAGAACCTCGAATACATATAAAAGATTCTCTAAATTTCTTACATATTTAATCATTGATTGTCAAAACTAAAGGAAAAGCTCATTTTATACTTGGTAATGTAATAAGGATTCACGAACATAACTTAAATCTATAAAGAGAGTCCCAAAATAGACAATAATTCCCCTAAAAAAGGTGTGATGAGTCCAACCTCCCATCCTCTCGACCAATGCAAATTCCTAAGCCTCGTCAGTTCACAAGCTAATGAGCGCCCACCTTTGGAAAGTAGGTCCAAATAGATATGGAATCATTGGATGTTTCCGGTTCTACGAACAAACCTGATAGAAACCGATCGGAACGTTTGAATCTCCCATCCAGGAGGTCATCCCCGAATTCCGAGGGAAATAGCCGCTTTGAAGATATCCTTTGCGGATAGAGATGGAGCAGCCTTTCTTCAGTCACTCATAGTCACACCTCCACTTCTACAGCGGTATAGGGGGGCACAACGTGGGGATGTTGACTGTGAGACGCGACGTGCACAGATTTCCACAGGACAAGCACCTGATGGTTTTTCTATAGGAGGAGAGCACGTCGTCCTTTTCAGAGGACGTACCATGGTACCAGCTTCTTTACAGGTGGAGGTGCTGAGAGAGTTTCACACATCCCCTTTAGCAGTACATCTAGGAGTGGTGAAGATGTACCAGGATCTCAGACGACAGCACTGGCGGCCGGGTATGAAGAAGGTTGTGGCAGAGTTCATTTCTCGATGCCTCACATGCCAGTAGGTGAAGGTAGAGCAACAGGTACCGGCAGGCTTGGTAAATCCCTTGGAGGTCCCGAAGTGGAAGTGGGACGTGATATCTATGGATTTCGTGACTAGACTTCCACATACTTCCAGAGGACACGACTCCATTTGGGTGATCGTCGACCGACTCACCTAGTCGGCCCACTTCTTAACCATCAGAGGGCAGGGCTCAGTGGAGAGCTTGGGACGCATCTACGTTCAGAAGATTTTATGGCTTCATGGTGTGCCATCATCTATCGTCTCCGATCGAGATGCTCGCTTTACTTACCAGCTTTGGAAGGGGTTTCAAGAGGTATTTGGGACGTAGCTATGCCTGAGCACCGCCTTTCACCCTCAGACGGATGGTCAGATGGAGAGGACCATTCAGACTCTCGAGGACATGCTCCATGCATGTGTCCTCGATTTTGGTCGTAGTTGGGAGGATCACCTACCCTTGCTGGATTTTTCGTACAATAATAGCTACCACTCCACCATTGGGATGACACCATACGAGGCATTGTATGGCCGACCTTGCAGGTCACCTTTGTGCTGGATAGACCCTGGGGAGTCAGCACTTGTGGGACTAGAGATGGTCCAGGCCATGACAGAGAAGGTCAAGGTCATCTAGGAGTGGATGAGGACAACTCAGAGCCGACATAAGTCTTATGCTGACAGGAGGAAGAGACCACTAGAGTTTGAGGATGACGACCACATTTTCTTGCGGGTCTCACCTCGACCTGGATTACGGAGATTTGGCCGGGGCGGAAAGTTATCTCTGCGCTTCATCAGATCATTCCAGGTTCTCAGCAGAATATGTGAGGTGGCTTATCGCCTGTCTCTACCACCTTAGATGCACTGGGTGCACGACGTCTTCCATGTATCTCAGTTGAGGAGATAGGTGCATGACCCAACGCATATCATCGACCATGGGGAGCTGGACATCGATGAAGGGGAGACTTTTGCGGAGGTCCCGATGGAGATCGAGGATCGACAGGAGTAGGTCCTACGTGGGCGGTCGATTCCTCTAGTGCGCATCAGGTGGCAGCACGAGAACCTCCATGAGATCACTTGGGAGCGGGAGGCTCAGATGCATGCATAGTACCCTCATTTGTTCCCCTAGTTTGTGATATATCTTTACGAAGACGTAAATCCCTGAGGTGGGAGTAATTTAATGACCTGTAAATTTCAAGGAATTTTTTTCTTAATTTCTTTGGGATTTTATGAGTACGAAGTTTCTGACGACACCTGATTCCGAGGCCCGGTGTGCCAGGAATAAATTTCTGAAGTTTTGCTCGTGTACGTTCAGTGAACGAATGAGCGGGTTTTCCTAACTTTTGAACTGGTCCTCGGAATCAAATTCCGATGGCACCGATGAAACCATAGTGCCAATAATTTCTTAGTAAGACCTTTTCTGGAATTGTGTTTGCTCAGGAAGAGTTGTTAAAAAAATATTATGTTTAAAGTGAAATAAAAATTGTGTCACAATTTCTATTTCACATCCAAGTGGTCTAACTCCATGTGAGGGAGTTGAGTGGGACCCACTTGAACCTAAATACTCTTGATAGGATATTAGTGAGGTGGGTCCCACACGAGCCCCACCCCTTCATTTTTCCCCTAAATCCTCTTCCACTTTCAATGATGATAACTTACACCCATTAATTTTGACAACAATAGATGTAATTAATGAGGTGAATTCAATTTCAAATTTTTTAAAAAAGTTGGCATGTGTAAATAAAATAAGGCAAAGCCTTATTTTATTTTTGGGTTGATGTGTTGTGTGGAGATTTGAGAGAGGGAGAGTTCTACCATTAGAAGAACTTCATCTTCCTCCTTGGAGAACGCGAAGAACATGGACACGCCATACCACCGTCCCTCAACGACAAAGAAAGGGGAATGTCATTTCTTTCTCGGACGAACTCCATCAACGTATACAGAACCTTCCCCCGTGATGCTGTCTTCTGTGACTCAAGCTTCGGCGAATTCTTCTTCGAGGTAGGGGTTTGTTTTTACGTTCGTGAATAATTATGGCATTTATCGTTAAACAAATAGCCACTTTATATCGAATTAATGAGAGGAGGTCGGACCGCACAAACATGGCCGAACCTCCTCCCCATTTTTGTTGTAATTCGTTATGGTTTGGAACGGAGGCGACGCGGTGTCGTCGCACCACACGAAAATGAAGGAACTGTGGCCAGTGCGGGCCACGACGAAGGAGTGCGGCGCCGTCGTGCCACACCGTTGAGACCAAAAGAGGCCCCACCCGGAGTTGGGCCGCAGTTGGGGTGGGCCGCATTGGAGGGCCGCGGTGTCGTCCCACCGCGACGGATGGCCAAGAGCCGCGGCCTATGGCCGCAGCGGTTCTGGGAGACGGCCGGCTGATCCGGCTGCCGGTACACCCTGGAGTCAGGACCCCCCGCGGGTCCTGCATGAACCGAACGACCAACCATAAAGGACGGACGATTCCTTGGAAAACCGGGGGTTGAAACCCCCGGTCAGTGGACAGGGCAGACCCCATGGGATCCGCAGTTCAGTTCGAAGGGGGCAGTGGCCTTCCCCCCTTCCGCGTCTGCTCACCACGGACGCCCGGACGGGACCGGACCGGCCACGCCGGGCCGGATCCCCATGCCGAGCCGGGCCGCACTGGCTGTGATGGGCCGGAACCGGACCCGAGTCGGTTCGACTCGGTCCTGGTCGACCATGGGGTATTGGGCCGGGTCAGACTGGGACTGAACCCCTTATATTCCGAACATAACCGTTCAAACGCCCATAACATGGGATGCAGGCCTCCGATTGACGCACCATCAGTTTCATAGAGATCCTTTCATTTATACGGTCGTTTCGGTATATTAAACTCATGGTTTTGGAGAACTTTGGGTACGTCCGGGTTGTTCGAACCTGATACCAACTGGGCTTTCAGAGAGGAAACGCTTATAACTTAAGTTCCGGACGTCCGATTGACGCGCCGTTGAATTTGATGGATTACTCATAGTGAGACGGTTCTTTTGGATTACTATGCTCGAGGTTTGGACACAGATCGAGTACGGTCGGGTTGGTTTTGGCTTAAAAACCAACCGGGCCCCTGGAATGAAAAAGCCAATAACTCTCAGACCGGGCGTCCGATTGACGCGCCGTCTGTCGTGTTGAGTTCCTATTGACGAGACGGAACTTTGGGATACATCAAATCCGGACTTCGTGTCAGTTGATATATCGACCCCCTTAGCTCGTGGAGCAGACCCTCCTGGAAATAGAGCGTGCTGTGTGATGCACCCGATTTGTGTATACATTTCCATATATATAATTGAAGATAAAAACATGTTTTCAACAAATATATGTTGTTTAATGAACATATTCTTTTATTTTGGTGATTCTGTTTACTTTCAGGAGCTTTCTGGCTAAATACACAAATCAAGGGAAGTTTGTGAAAATTTTAAAACTACACGGCGTGTACTTTTATACACGTCGTGTACATCCAGACAGGGACACAGACCGAAGTAGGTAGTACACGCCCATGTCACCAGGCAAAAGATACACGCCGTGTATGGCGGTGTTACATGCTATGTACTACTTTCTAGAAGAAGTGGTTTCCGAAGAAGAGTCCACACGCCCATGTGGCCGTTGAAGGAGACATGGCGTGTTCCATTTTTACACGTCGTGTCTGCTATTCTAGAAGGGGTTGGTGGCCAAACATATGATACTACACACCGTGTATGGTGGTGCCACACGTCGTGTACACTCAACCACCAGGCGGGGCCATGTTCAAAAGTCAAAGACGGCGTGTTAGTCCACCTGCTAGCGGAGAAACTGGTGCCAAAGTGCGTTGACAAAAATTATACGACGTGTACTTTCTATACACACCGCGTACTTTATTTTTTTATAAAAAGAGGCCTTGGCCTACGGATTTCAGAGTTCAGAACCCATTAGAGGATAGAAAAGCTCTGCTACCACCATTCCTGAAGCCACCGAGGTGCTGTCATTCCACTATTCTTCCATTCCACCTTCTGACACATTTCCTTAACCCTTACACGATGAATCCGTCAGGTATCACGTGTGTCGTTTCTCTCCTACTTTCTATGTGTAACTAAACCCCTCGTGTTGGGGCTGTGGATGATGGGATCATAATTTGTGTGTTGTTTTTTTATAGTTGTGTTTGCTCAGTGTAATTCATCTTACTCTTCTAAAACCACTATCTAATATACCTGAGAATTCTGAGCCAGACCAAGGGAGGAATTCTCAGTGATACAATGGAGAAGTAATGGTGAAAACATCCATGGGCATCAGAAGAATTTTACCGATTCAAATAATGGACCGAACTTAATAAAGAATTAAGAACACTGACTACCGGACCAAGGAGTCAACTGCTCTAATTCCAAACAAGAGGAACCAGACCAAGGGAATCTTGTAAGAAAATGAAATCCAGAATGATTAAATTATTTTGAACAACACAACCATTTAAACAACCTGCAAAAGAACACCTAATCACCACAGCCCCAACACGTCTTTTCTTCCTATTTTAAACTCTTTAAATTTACCCGTTGTTTTCTTTAAAAATGTTAATCATTTTTTCAAAGTAAAAAAATTTAGTTTCAATCAAAAACCAAAAACAACTCAATCAACTCTAAATTATACATACTTCACCTAATTAATTATTAAATCAATTGAATTCACGCACGCCATAGTTCCTTGTGGATCGACCACAAACTTATGCTATAATGAAGTTCTAAGAATAGGTAATTAATTTGGGACACATATAAATTCAATCAACGACAAGCGAGACCAAATTTTGGTGCCGTTACTGGGGAGCATCTTTGGTTTTTGTGATAAGATTTAAATTGTGTTAATAATTGATTTAAGTGAAAATAAAAATAAAAAATTATCAAAAATCACTTTTCTAATCCCATTTCAAATTTTCTCTTTTCCCTTTTATGCCTGATTTTTGTTTTTGTGTTGTGTAGAAAGATAATGTGTATGATCAGATGTCTTACACGATCCAAAAGCGCCGAGTCTTCGGAATTAGTTCCGTTTGACCCGGATATTGAACTGACCCTTCTTCAACGTCGGCGTGCACTGACAGAAACTCACAACCAGCAACCACAAACCATAGCGAACATGAAAGAGGGAGCACCAGCTGTGGATGCTACGGCTGAGCAGCAGTACCAGGATCAGCAACCTCCCATTTCTGGTCTACCAGAGCAGGCTCCTGTAGGCTTCATGGAATTCATTCCGAGGGTTTACCAACGGCCGCCACAACAACCTCCTCCGGTGTATGGACAACTTCCACAACCGCAAAAACTCTTTCCATGACCTTATTTCTCCCCTCAGGAGCCACATTATCTACAACCTCCACCCCCTCAGTAGCTACCTCCACGACGTACCCTTATTGAGTAAGGTCTTCCTTCGATCCATGGAGCTGATATGGGCATCTTCCATCCTCCAGTCCAGGCCCAACACTTCGAGATCAAGCCTTCTATCATGCAACTGATCCAGAACACTGTCCAATTTGGAGGCCTGCCCATCCAGGAACCTAATTCCCATCTCTCCAACTTTTTGGAGGTCTGCGACACATTTCGATACAATGGCATGTCCGAAGATTCCATCTCTCTTCGCCTATTTCCCTTTTCTATATGGGACAAGGCGAAAGACTAGATCAAGGGGCTTCCATGAAGATCTATCCTCACCTTGGAGGAGCTAGCCTAGGCATTCCTGTCCAAATACTTCCCACTATTGAAGATGGTGAAGCTAAGGAATGAGATTCATAACTTCCAGCAGCACAACTCCGAGTCGTTGTAAGAATCCTAGGAAATCTTCAAGGAGATGCTACGAAAGTGCCCCCACCACGGACTCTCACTCTAGATGTAAGTCCAGACCTTCTACGAAGGACTTACAATGACTACCAAGTCCGCGGTGGATGCTGCTGCTGGAGGTATGGTGATGAAAAAATCCCTCGAAGAACTATTCTAACTACTGGAAGACATGTCAGCCAATAGCTTCTAGTGGCACTCCGAGTGGGGGACTCAAATGCGAGGTATACACAATATTGATGCTAACACTATCTTAGCTACATAGTTGGGTGCTGTGTCCAAGAAAATCTATGCATTGAATCTCAAAGGAGCATCTCAAGTTCATGCGGCGAACCATCCAGCATGCAAAGACTGTGGTGATAACCACATCATGGGAGAATTCCCGGGTTCGACTGGAGGCCCTTCGACGAGCGAGGTAAGTTATGTTGACCAAAATAAAGGGCCTAAGAAGTACCAGCAGTACCAAAACCTGGCATGGCGAGATAATCAGAACCAAGGCTGGGGTCAACAACAGCAAAAAACTCCGCCCCAGCGACCGCGTGGCTACAATCTACCTTAGTACTAGAATCATTTTTCGAGACAGTAGTTCCAGCAAGGTTCCTATCAGTAGCAAGGGTACCAGAACCCTCTCCCACAGCAGCCACGACAACCACCTCCTCCACCGGCTGCCCAAACATCTCATCAAGAGAACACATCAAGGTTAGAGGACTTGATGAGTAAATTTATATCAACTACTGAAACAAAATTCTAGAACTAGGAGGCTTCTATCAGAATCCTCGAGAATCAAATTGGCCGGATAGCAAACCAACTATTAGGGAGGCAGCCCGATACACTACTGGGAGCCACCAAGAATAACCCGAGGGAGGAGTCCCATGCCATCAGGCTCTAAAGTGGAAAAGATCTCCAACAGAACCAACCAGCACAACCAGGTGCACCCACACACCATGATGATGAAGAACGTACCAATACCGAACCCTCCTCTTCCAAAATCCCATAGAAGGAAGTTTCTATGAATAAAGGGAATGAGGTAGTCCAACTATTCAAGCCTTCCTTATCCTTTCTGGAGAGGTTGAAGTAGAGGAAGCTGGACTCCCAGTTCATAAAATTCATGGAGGTGTTCCGAAAGCTCCACATAAACATACCATTTGCAGAGGCCCTGACACAAATGCCTACATACGTCAAATTCATAAAGGAAATCCTCTCTAATAAGAGGAAGATGGAATATTTGGGCGTTATTGCACTAACAAAGGAGTGCTTCGCGGTGGTTCAACATTCTATTCCTACCAAACTCTAAGATCTAGGTAGTTTCACCATTCCTTGTACTATTGGAACCTGTGAGTTTGGGAAGGCCCATTGCGACTTAGGGGCTAGCGTGAACCTCATGCCCCTCGGATTTTTCAAGAAGCTGGGACTCAACGAGATCAAGACTACCCATGTAGCCCTTAAACTTGCTGATCGATCCATCAAACATCTGAAGGGGCTATTGGAGGACGTACTGGTCAAGGTGGGTAGGCTGATCCTCCCCGTAGATTTCCTCATCCTCTACATGGAGGATGACCAAGAAGCACCTCTTATATTGGGAAGAACTTTCTGAGCCACTGGGAAGACACTCCTTGATGTGCACCAGGGAGAGCTAATTTTCCGGGTAGGAGATGAGAAAGTCTCCTACAATGTTCTCAAAGCCATCAAGCAGGCATCATCGTTCGATCATGAGGATTTTTCTGCAATAACTACCCTGGAAGACCGCCTGGTGAATGATCTGGTATGTTCCAATATTTCTGATAATTTTAAGAATCTAGACATTCCTTTTGAAGAAGATCCAGAGAACTTGCAACTCCTAGATGGCCAGGGTGGCCACTATTGGGACCATTATCCACCATAAATATCAGGTAAGCAAGGTAATTAGGTTGAGCCAACGACCTAAAACAAAGGTACTTCCTGGGAGGAAACCCAGAGGTTACACGTCGTGTCCCACTTATATACACGACATGCACTTATATTTTTAATTTTTAATCTTAATAGTATAAATTTGTAGAATAACAAATAAATAACTAGGGATGATGCCGGTGCCAATGGTAAAGTCACTGGAGTTTATTCAGGCCATCCCCAGTTCGAATCCTCCTAACCTACCTTCAGCACGGGGTTCCTCCTTTTATTATCATGGCGTGTGTGGTATTTTTCATATATATATATATATATATATGTAATAAAACCCATGATGGGGATGTACCGATTGGATTGAATCATAATCCGGTTTCAAAAGACCCGGGTTCGAACCCAGCCAACCGTCCCATTTCCATCATTTGTTCTTTTTAATAAAACCACACGACATGTACTATGATATACTCTGTGTGTGCCATAATTTTACACATATAAATTATAAACATTTTTAAAATAATAAATTACATGCGGGTGAAGTTGGCGGATTGGAAAAGTCTCGGCACCAGGTTAAAAGACCTGGTTTCGAATCACGCTAATCTCCCCGCTTCACCCCATCCATTCCTAAATAAAAAACCACATGCCGTTCTTTTCTTTCTTTCTGTGTGTATAAACCGTATAGAATAAATATATATATAAACTAAATATGAATAGCAGAACAACCTTTTCTCTAGTGGTTGAGGGAATTCATTTGGAATGGCCGATCGCCAGTTCGAATCCCTCCCCAAGCACCGGACCAAAGGTTGTACTACTCTTTATGTAATTTTAAAATACACGACATGTATTTCCCGATATACATCGTGTATAGGTTTATTTATAATAGAATTTGGAGATATATCTATTTTTATTTTAATTATTAATAATAATTATTACATAGTTTACTATAAAAATTATATTTATTTATATAGTTGTTTAAAAAAAATTTGGGACACACGGCGTGTAGTCCAAACTTACACGCCTTGTACCGCGGCTATATAAGCCGCGGTCCACCCAACTTGAGACTGTGTCACACGACCACCCCATTTCCTCCCCACTTCTGGTTTTCTACTCCCGAACGCCACCTGAACCCCCCTTCTCCAGATCCGTCGACTTGGGAAACTTAAAGTATTGATTCTTCTCACATTGTGATCCTTGATCTAGGTACACCATTCTACACCCTCTATTTAAAGTTTTTAGAATCGTTTAGGGTGTTTTTCGGTTCGGACGACTATTCGGCTTCTGGCAGTACACGACCACGAAATGAAGAACACACGCCACGTACTTATGTACATGGCCACACACAAAATATTTCAAAATTTGAATATACACGGTGTCTATGTTCGGTAAACACCGTGTCCTTTTCATCGTTCCTGAGTACACCTTTGCACATGGCCTCACACACAATTTTCATGTACACAACATGTGTGTTCGGTACACGCCGTGTAGATCATTACTATTGGCCCCTTCGTGTGTGGAATATAACACAACCTCTCACCCCATGTTCCAAAACATGGTGTGTATGTTCGGTACACGCCATGTCATTTATATATTTAGTCGGCCCATGTCTCCCCTCTACACAGCCTCTCACCCCATGTTCCTATACACGGCGTATGTGCTTGGTACACGCCATGTATTTTATAAGTTCATCCGGCCCGTGTATCACCTTCTACATGGCCATGTTCTTCGTGTGTAGTACACGCCATGTCCTGTACCTACACGACGTGTCTTGTTTTCTTTGAACTGATAAAAACATGGTCGTGTCATTTGTACCACATGACCACATACACTTTGAGTGAACATGGTGTGTATGTTCGGTACACGTCGTGTACTTTTCCATGGTCTGTTATTCACCCTCGGTGTGTCTGTCCAGTTATCGTCGGATCCGACTCTGACCTTCTACGTAGCGGGACCCAGATGCTCTGGTCTTCGAGATCCCTCCATTGGCCATTTTTCCACCACAAACTCCTTCAACGGAGGCCGGGACTACTTCTGCTACTCTGAATTCCACTTTCCCTGCACTATCTTCATCAGCAGCTGGTCCCTCTTCGAGCACACCTTCAACCGAGCTACCCTCCACTTCGGCCGATCCACCTACAGAGCCTGCCGCTGTTGCTGCATCAGCACCTGGGCCAGAACCTGTAGGAGCTCCTTATCCTTGAAAGGTATTCTCGGCCACCAACCTTGCATTCAACAGGGTCCAATGCTTCTCTCATCGGCCGATCCCATTGAGTGGCCAGTACCTTGACAGAAGTGTTCCATATCAGCTCGGTATTTTGGAGGAGTTAGAGGCACTTCTTGGGCACACCTCGCTTCTCGATATTTTCCAGGTCAGCACACCTGTGTTCCGTGATTAATTTTTGGAGTTTTCTTCCTCGTTTGAGTTCGATGGAGCAGAGTACCGGGAGACACCTGACGATGCTGTACCCATAGTTCGATTCCAGCTAGGCGGCCACCGATTTTCTCTTACCATGATAGAGTTTGGACAAGGGTGTGACTTTTACCCCCATACTATTCCCCACCCCCCGTTTCTTCCTTGACCCGGCCCGAGCACTCTGACCTCATTTCCATGTGGCGGGAGATCACTGGGCCTGACCACCGAAACTCCCCCACTTCCCAGAAGATCACTCTTAAAGCCGACCCCATCCTTCGCTTTGACCACCGGTGATTTAGCGCTATCCTTTCCACCGCCATGAGGATATGGGTGTCGTGACCAGCCGTGACATGAAGCTTCTTACCTGTGTCATTCGGCATGACTACCCGGACCTCCTCTATCTCGCCGCCTCCTATTTCCACTCCATGATTACTGGCCATCAAGGCAATATGACCAGCGGATTTTATACCACCCATATTTCCCACCACCTAGGGGTGTTCGAACCCTCTTTACCTCATGACTTGTCAGGTTCACCCCAGCGGATGGACTTTCTCATGCTCATTCGCATGGGATTGGTCCGAAAGAAGGGGGTTCCAACATCATTGCTCAGGCTCGAGCCCCACCTCCTACTACCCCTCCTACCCAGCTGTTGACCCTACTCCTCCTTCCCCACCGCCTCTAGCTTCTCCACCTCACCCAACTCATACTGACCCCACTTCTTCTAACCTTCCTTCTTCTATTCAATCACTCATTCCCCCTACCCCTTCACCCTCAGTCAATCTTTCCCTTTCCCACCGCCTAGCCACGATGGAGGAGGAGTTGGGTCACATGGACATCCGACAGGTTCAGATAGAGTAGCAGTTTGTTCATATCATCAGACGCTAGGACACCATTACACGTCATTTGATTCGTCTGGATGGCCGCTAGGACCAGATGGAGTAGCTGTTGGCACATATTGCTCAGCATCTTGGTGTTCCACTGCCTCTGCCACCAGCCTTTGTCTCTACTCCTGGCCCTTCTGCTGCTGCTCCACCACTATCTCTTGTACTGTCCATGAATTCTATTCTACTGACTACGGTGAGCCTTGCTGCTACCACTTCTGTTGGGCCAGGGTCTGCTGCTGCGCTTCCGACCCCGAGTTCAGCACCTGCGGCTCCTACTTCTTCAGCCCCCCTTCCCGATGCAGAGTCTGAGCCTCCCACTTCCACGCCTCCTGTTCCGTCTTTACCGGCCGTTTCTGTACAAGATGATGCCTCCCCGGAGGCGACCCCATGATAGTGACATTTTTATTTTCTTATATATCTCTTCTGTCATTTTTTATGCTATGATGTTGTGCCTGTTTGCAGTTTTTTTCTCACTAGTCACAAGTATCATAAAGCACCTTGGGCATCACTTTTCACGAGGGGAGTATTTTTCAATTTCTATTTTATTTCTTTTTGGATTTGCTTCTTCTACTTATTTCCCTCATTTTCCCCCCATATCTCCCCATTGCTCACCCTTTACCTTACTATTGCACTTGGTGGACCATGTGCAATATTAAGTGTGGGGGAGCATCTATATCTTTCACCTTAGTCTTTTCCCTTAAACTAATCTAGGAGACATCATTATTAGATTCTATATTTGAAAATGTAAATAAATTGTGGTTAATCATTATTATAAATGCTAGAGTTATCAGTAGGAAATTTTGGAAATGTTTCATGCTTATTTTAGTTATTAAGTATTTTAATATGATTACTGATATAGTTTCAAGTGAAAATTTTCATCCCTGATTAAATTACATTTATTAGGCTAATCATTTATATGTATGTCATGACCTAACTGTACCTTTATTATTTTTCCACTCCTGAGAGGTATTCTAAACCCTTTTTCGTATTTCTTTTCTAATACCCTCTTTCTTGAGAGATTCTTAGGATATGCATCACTACCATAATTTCCAAGGTTTATTTTCAAAACATGAAGAAATTTTTGAATTACATTAAAATGATTGAGGCATTAGATTGTTTCAACCCCTTTATCTTGAGACCTTCCCTACATTAAATCTTCGTTAAGCCCATAGAAGCCATGAAAAGCCTTTATAGGAAGCCACATTACAAGCCTATTTCCCTTCCTACCCTATTTCTTTTTAAACATTGCATGAATAGTCATTTGAACTATAAAGAGGGAGTTAGCAATACATGGAACATTTTTTTTCACATCCATGAAATAAAGTGTGGGCGAGTTCCTCTAGATTATTTGGGGGAGAATGGGTTCCAAACATCTACTCATTTTATTCATAAGTGTTTTCCTAGTGTTTTTTTAATTTAAAAAAAAACAAACAACAAGGGGACCTTATGATTATTTGCTCATAAACCTTACTTGCCTAAAGAATATGGTCACGATTACAAAAGCATTTGACTGAGCTTATGAAGGAAGTATTTTCAGTGAGCTTTACTTTGAATATCATGCAATGTTGTTTGAAGGAATTAGCCTTCCTTTTTCAAAGCCTCAAAATTTATTTTCACATCTGAACCTACCAACCCTTAGCCACAGAGACATCTGAACCTTATTGATAAAGCCCTCATGATTTTTGTCATTCAATTTTTCTGAAGTAGAGAACAAGGAATCTTGAAAACCTATGGATAGAGTGTATATACCTTAGATTGATCATAACTCTGAATAAAAATATACTTTAGTGTGGAGTGTGATTTTGACTGGTAAGGTAAATCATCAAATGTCATGCTTATATTTGAAAGGTTGAAAAATGTGTTGAAAGAGGATGAGAGTATTCAATTGCATTATATATGAGGAATGATTTTAATATCTTATGAATTGAATTTGTTTGTGCCTTTTAGAATTTTTCCTGAGTAACATTATCAGTTATACGTTTGATTAATTAAATGCCTTCGTTTTAAAGTATAGGCTCTCTTAATTAGATGTTGAGATTTTTCTTGAGGGAAAGAAAATGACTAAGTGTGGGGGAATTTGATGCACTCGATTTGTGTATACATTTACATATATATAATTGAAGATAAAAACATTTTTTCAGAAAATATTTTTTGTTTTATGAATATATTCTTTTATTTTGATGATTCTATTTACTTTCAGGAGCTTTCTGGCTAAATACATGAATCAAGGGAAGTCTGTGAAAATTTTGGAACTACACGGCGTGTACTTTTATACACGCCGTGTACATCCAGACAGGGACACGGACTGTAGGAGGGAGTACACGCCCATGTCACCAGGCAAAAGATACACACCGTGTATGGTAGCGTTAAACACCGTGTACTACTTTCTAGAAGTGGTGGTTGCTGAAGAAGAGGCCACACGCCCATGTGGCCGTTGAAGGAGACAAAACATGTTCCATTTTTACACGCCATGTCTACTATTCTAGAAGGGGCTAGTGGCCAAACTTATGATACTATACGCCGTGTATGGCAGTGCTACAAGCCGTGTACACTCAACCACTAGGCATAGCCGTGTTCAAAAGTCAAAATGGCATGTTAGGCCACCTTCCAGTGGAGAAATTGGCGCCAAAGCGTGTTGACGAAAAGTACACGGAGTGTACTTTATATACACACCATGTACTTTATTTTTCTATAAAAATAGGCCTTGTCCTACGTATTTCAGAGATCATAACCCATTGGAGGAGAGAGAAGCTCTCCTACCACCATTCCTGAAGCCACCGAGGTTCCGTCATTCCACTATTCCACCATTCCACCTTCCGACACATTTCCTCAATGCTTACACGATGAATCTGTCAGGTATCATGTGTGTCATTTCTCTTCTTCATTCCATGTGTAACTAAACCCCTCGTGTTGGGGATGTGGATGATGGGATCATAATTTGAGTGTTGTTTTTTTATAGTTGTGTTTGCTCGTTGTAATTCATCTTACTCTTATTAAACCACTATCTAATATACCTTAGAATTCTGAGCCGGAACAAGGGATGAATTCTCAGCGATACAAAAGAGAAGTAACAGTGAAAACATCCGTGACCATTGGAAGGATTTCACCGATTCAAATAATGAACCGAACTTAATAAGTAATTAAGAAAACTGACTACCAGACCAAGGAGTCAACTGCTATAATTCCAAAAAAGAGGAACCGGACCAAAGAAATCTTGTAACAAAACGAAATCCAGAATTATTGAATTATTATGAAGAACACAACCATTTAAACAAACTACAAAAGAACTCCTTATCACCACAACCCTGACACATATTTTCTTCCTATTTTAAACTCTTTAAATTTACCCATTGTTTTCTTTAAAACTGTCAATCATTTCTTCAAATAAAAACAATTTAGTTTCAATCAAAAACCAAAATTAACTCAATCAACTCTAAATTATGAATACTTATCCTAATTAAGTATTAACTCAATTGAATTCACGCACGCCATTGTTCCCTGTGGATCGACCCAGAACTTATGCTATACTAATGTTCTAAGAACAGGTAATTAATTTGGGATGCATATAACTTCAATCAACGACAAGCGAGACCACTGTGTGCGGGAACCCTAGAGCTGGTTGCGACTGCGACAACGATGACGACTGTACTGAAATCCTCCATGGGTTCGGCAGTGACGATGACCATACTGGAATCCTCTGTGGGTTCGATGATGATGACTACTTTTCTTGTATCCTATGTGGGTCCGGCAGTACTTGACTACTGTTCTTGTATCCTAGGTGGGTCGAGCAGTATTGACCTCTATACTTGTATCCTGTGTGGGTCCGGTGGAGTAGTTGGTCTTGTATACTTTGTGGGTCCGACAGCTTAGCTGGTCTTGTATCCTATGTGGGTCCAACAGCTTAGATGAATCAGTGGCTACATATGATCATCTCTATCGTCTTATGAAGAGTGTACCTGTGTGAGATGATTCTTGACTTGCAATCATTATCATCGATAGGATTTTTCTGCTTTCCTGTGTGGATTGAAATGTAATTTCCTGTGTGGATTGGGTTGTGAATTCCTATGTGGAATGGGTTAGGTTTTTCCTGTGTGGATTGGGTTATATCTTGGGCTTGTGTGCTGGAGCCGAGCTGGAAGTGGTGACTTAAGTATATGTTTGGTCATATACCTATGTAGGGTTGGTTGTTACTTTGTGATTGTATCTTTCCTTTGTGGTTTATCCTTCATGGATTCTGGGAGACCTTCAGGGGTCTTGGGGCCCCTACTGAGTAGCGTATACTCACCCCTGCACGGGCTATACCCGCACTACGTTGTGTTGGATGCAGACGATGGACAACACCGATCGAGGTGGGAGCTTGTGGAGATGGACGGTACCTGGAGGTGGATCATTGGACGGGACGTACTCGGAGCGGATGGCTAGAGCTGAGGATCAGAGGATACTATCTGTACCCACCCTTCAGGTGGGATTTCCAGAGGATGGCTCGGACTCTCTGCTTTACTTTTCAGTTTCTATACTTTCATTTTAGTTGATATACGTTCATTTCAGCTGTACTTTACATATAGTTGGGTTTCTATTCTAGCCCATTTACTTTCCAACACTTATTTTTTTACTCAGTTTACTTAGTGTTTACTCAGTTTGCGTACTCTGTGGTGTTTGTTTACTTTATAAAGGAAATGCCTTCCCTTTTTATCAGGATTTACGCTTTGGCGCTAGTCGCCATCCCCTGGACTATGGAAGGTGGGCTTGGGGTAGTCACGGAACGGGCCCTGAGGATGGGTCGTGAGATAATATAAAAAATAAATTCATAATCACACTCATCCATTTATTATAACATGTTTCTCTATATGTTATTTTAACCACATACATCAATGATGAAATAAATTTATACCATGGATGAATATGGAAATTTAATTAGTATTATATTATGATATAAATAAGTAAATAATATGTTTTTTAATTGAGTGGTATTATTGATATTTAATTAAATATTAATATACCAGCTTTTATTCTTTAAAAATAAACAAAACAAACATGTTTTGAAATTTATCTTTGGGAAAATACTTGAAACTATAGGGAATGGACCTATAAAATCATAAATAATTATGTAATTTCATTTACAATACATTGTGTATTATTTAAATGATTAAATTATAAACATGGATGGATGACCAAGACAATTCTATGGAAACAATCATGGGATGGTTAGAACAATTAACACTAATGGCCAATATTAACTAAAAATAAGTAATAAATTCGTAACAAATTAATATAAAATACCGGTTTTCACTTAAATAAAAATTATAATGTTTTTGAATATATATTTAATGTTCCTAGGATTATTATACATTATATTATAATGTATTTATGTTTGCAACAGTTCAATTTATGGGTTTTTTTAATGATTTTTATTTCATTAGGTCATAAACATTATTCTATAACTATGATTTTCATAGTTTTTTATTTATAAATTTCACTAATGTATATTTTATTTTCTATATATATATATATATATTATAAAATTATATAAAAATATTTTACATTTATGGATTTCATTCTCTATGAAAATATTATGTTGTGTTGGATAATTCTCATTATTTCCAATAGTGTTTTTTCTACATGATCATATTTTCTATATATTTTTATTTTCTATTATAAAATATAAATATTTATTAAAAACTTTATTTCTAAAATTTCAATTTATATCATAGAAAAAAAAATATTTTAACGCTTTCTTAAATGTGGGGTTTTCATTATGTCTTTTTTTAAATCCACTTCTTCTCTAGACCATATATTTTTATTTTCCACTAGAAATTTATTATCATAGAAAGTATTTAATTTCATGGTTATAATATTATTTAATATTTTAGATTATGTTTATATATTTTCAACCTTTCACATTCATAAAAATTTATATTAAATTAGACTTTTAATTTTCTATTTGTTAACAATGAAAAAATGAGTTCTGAAAAAACATTTTTAAATTTCAATTCAATTTTCTTATCAATATCCCAATGTTATATATATTATGGTGTAAGAATATATACCATACTCTATTTTTTAAAAGTTGTTGATAATTTAGGGCATTTATATTTTTTACCTATAGATCTACTCTTGATTTAATTTTATGGAATATAGTTCGGAAGCCATTTTATTTTAATGAATATTTTAGGATGTGATGAATTATTTAATTCATGTGGAACACATATGTATGGAATATAATTATGTGATGGTTGGGGTCTAATGTATCCCTAAAATTCATTAGTCAAAGTATTATATTTAATAAAATAATAATGGTATTTAAGTTGGGATGATAGATCCACTATAGGATGTTGGCTGTGATGTCTGATCAATAATGTTATAGGATGTAGGTAGTGATTTCTGATACTCTAGATTTTAATGTCCACGTTAGTTGATTATGAACTATTCTATGATATCCTATCCTTATTCTTTTCTTAAATATCTATCTTATTCCACATTACTATATTATGTTTACAGGGTTTCTAGATATTTTTACATGATTCCAAGATAAGATGTACCTATAAAAATTCAATGATGGTATCTTTGTTATATTATGATTATATTCTTGAATATTTAGTGTTAATTTTATTCAAATGGTTATAAATTAGGTTATAATGATCATTTTAATTAATTATTTATACACTATTCATGTTTTCTAACAATCTTATATTCTAAACCCTTATTATTTGTTGAAAAATTTTACCTTACTAAGAATTAAAGATTTTCCCTTTGTTTATTTCCTATTAATTAGTGTTTTTTAGTATTATGTGTATAAGGAAGTCTTATGTAGAGAACATTGTGGGATATATTGAATAAATAATGTGTAATATAATGTCTACATATCCAATAACTAATTCCTCTAAACCCTAGTGTTCTAGTAATGAAGTATTTTTTAAGATTTAATTATTAAATTATGAAATGTTTTAAAATATATACGTGTTATGTTTGGGTCATATAATTATATTTAACAATATGATCAAAAATATTTACCTAGTTTTGACTATTTCTCTTCAAGAGTGCATTTTTATTAATCTTTTTCTCCATCCCCTTTTCCAATGGGGAATATCAATCATGGTTGAATACGGGTTTCACAACATGAAATGTTTTCTATTAATCTCTCGAGGATGTATATAAAACCTTCATTATATTCATTAGTTCCCTCTAACTAATTTATACCATCATCTACATCTCAAAATAATTTGTATAATGAGGTGTTTTCTTGTATAATTTATTGTACATTTATCTACTCATAATATTTATTTTTCATTTCATTACAAACACTGTCATTATGCAGATTTATATCCTTAACACTAATACATAGTCTCTATCCTCTATTATACAAGCATATGGATTTATAAAAATATTTTTATTCTAACTACTAATTTAATATAAATTTATTAATTACAAATTCATCCTTTAATTAATGTTCACAAAAAAATAAAAATTAGACTGAGAGGTTGAACACAGTATATAAGGCCCAGCCTTAAATGTTACATAATATTGACTTAAGTCAATAATTTTACATTTAATCACATCAATGATATTTTCAGGTTTATATAATTAGATAATTAAGCCATAACTCCTATATATCAACTTTATTATTACAATGTATACTCTTCTACTCACTATCCATTTTTTCATATTAGAAAAAAACTTTTTAACAGAATGTGTTTTCTTTTCACGCTTAAGAATCATAAATTTTACAAGATCCCATCATTTACTCTATTCTTGTTAAATCTTGTAATAAAATTTCGAAACATTGTATGAGCATAAAAAGCTCAGTATGGGATTCAAAAAGAAGGAAAACTATTAGTATTTAGAAAACATGAAAACCATGAATATGTTACCATAATGTAATACTATTCACCTTAAAGAATTAGTAAATATAGGTCACTGAATATAAGATCATTTATTACCCTTTTTGTAACCAAAATATTAAAATAAATCGCATAGGAAGAAACATATATCATATAAAGGTATCTTGGGTAATAAACATACTTAAATGGAATAACCATACGGTCGACTTGCACACTTATCACATAATGGAATAACTATACGACTGAATTCCATACCCAATGCATTGGAGGTTATAACATAACCACCCGTCCTTGGTTTATCACTAAAACACCAATATTTGGTTTATCATGTTACCACTCATATTTGGTTTATCATGTAACCACCCTTCAAATGTCCAAGTTGCATTATATAATTATAAAACATAAATGATTTCAATTATCAACATTTCACTCATAAAATTACATTTTCAATCACAAGATATAATTTTAAGATATTGAAATTGTAAATCAACATTAAAAACCTATTTCAATAAAAAAACACCCAAAAATGGAATAATGGATTTATTTTCCTTTTAAAAACATTAAGGCTTATAGAGGAAGCCACATAATAAATAACGGTTATGGTGGTGGAGGATTCATTGTCACCACATATGTTAAAGACATTACTTTTTGTCATTTAGTAAAACAATTTGTATAATAAATATTACATTTTAATTAAATTAAAATACAAATGGTTTTATTATACACCGTATAAAATAAGATGGTGTATAACATCAAAATATGCCCCAATGAATGGAGATTGAGATGAAGTCCCATACCTCAAATCTGACTTGTATCGTTCAGTATTTATATTCCAGAATAATAAACATAGCCTAATTTATAATTTCTTGAGAACATTTTTTCAAGGTTATTATTCCTTTATATCATTTACTACCATGTTATAAAAATAACATAATTATTTAATTTTAAATTGGTCATTTTGTCCATATTCAGTACATGAGTAAAAAATAAACTTATTTGATGTAAATTGTCCATGTGGTCCAAATTAAATCATATTTAGAATATTATTCATGACTAAAATATCATATATATCTAGTATATACATATTTAGAATATTCCTTAACCATTGGAGATAATAAATGAATTTCACTATTCATGGAGATGGTAGGTCGTACGTACGCATGAACACTACTTTCATTTCATTGTAATTTTAAAGGAATGAAAAAAATGATACATAGGTATATTATAATTACAATTTAATATATATGTTATATATAAACATAAGTTCATTAAATATATATTTTATACACTCCATGTATAGCAAGAATGAGTCATATCACTTTGAGGGGGCGCTAGTCCACACTTACTCAAATTAAATTATCGTATTTACACATTATGGAATACATAAAGGTATGTTATAAACAAAAATTACAGAAGCATAGAGTAAATATAAATATAATGTATATCATATTTATTCATTCCATTCATGTATATAATTCTTGTTAAATGAAGATTATATTGAATGAATCACATCACATCATAGAGACTGTAGATCGTACATACACTCGAGTGACGATATCATTCAATTAATGGATAAATGGTATATAATTGGATGGAATATTCATTATAAAGAATAATTTAAATTTTATATTAATTATTTCAATCCATTATACTCATAATTATACCCATCCAAAATAATTCTTGTTGAATAACAAATTACACCATGGCGTGTAAACAATAAACTGTACGTACACATGCATGGTGATACTGTTATTCATATGAGGAATAAAAGGAGGTATAAGGATGTAAAATAATTATAATAACATTTTAGAATGTATAAGATACTCTATTTATTAATTTAGTACGGAAACAACATTAAAATATGATGTAGAAGAAGAAAATAATTTTGATATAGTTGATAAAATAAATACCTCATTTTCAAGTATCTCCTTTTTATTTTCACAAAAAGGTATCCATTGGATGAATTTCTTCCCAAAATGTGGTATATAGTGAAAAATAGGGATTTTGGGATATTATTTAAACATAATATGAATGATCCAAGTGGTTTTATATGTGTGAGTATATGGGTATAGGTGTTGGTCTTTTATAAGAGGGAGGACGAGCACATTAGGAAAGTCTTGAAATATTATTTTATTAAAAATTGAATTGAAAATTATAATAACTCCAAAGTGATATAATTGTAGGATAAGATGCATATGAGCCTCAATACTCTAAAAAATAGGTTTTAGACAATTTTAGGACATAAAATTAACATTATATTTTAGCTTTAACCCATTGTTAAAAATATTTACTCTTACCATGTCTTCTTGTATTTTCATAATATATGGGTATAACAGATACTATAAAATTAAAATAGAACCAAAATATGATAATTAATTATATATTTAACATTATATAATTAATTTCTATGAATATTATATTTTTAGACTATTTTATCATTTAATAAAATAGTATTTTTTTAAAACCCATTTATGTTAATTTTGACACTATTTAGTAGTTGATTTTTGTTGAAGTCATAACAACATGATGCCTTAAAAAAATGATTTAACTTAAATATAATATGTTATAATCATCAAAAAAAATTGTGGATGACATAAAAATATTCAAATTACTTTTATTATAATATTTATAATATCATTTATTTGAATATGTCATTAATAAGGTAATCATTGCATCATCATTGTGTCACAAATAAATTTATTTATTTAATGTTTAAAAATTAAAATTAAAATAACACGATGTAGTAAATAATTTTATGTTTAGGATTACTATTTATAGGTAAATAAATCTATTATATAACCCTATATTAAAATTCTTTTATTAAAAGATACATGTTTTTGTTTTATTTCCCTTTTCCTTAAATTAAATATTATAAAATGTCATTTCCACATCCAAGTGGCTCTAAAATTAAAAGAGTTATTAGTAAGAATGATTATGGATGGAAATATGTCATATAATAAGATTGTGACACGGTTTAGGGTAGTTTTATATTCTTATAATATTATTTTATACCGTTATTTACTTGATTTACCATTTAAACATGGTAAGTAAATATAATTACTGAAGTTAATGTTCATAATGTATAAAAAATAAAAGGTATCTATTTACACAATTTGAGAAATTGGATTAAAAATATGGAATACATTTCTCCAAATTCAATACACAGAAATTACAGTTATTAATTTAAAATTAATTTATGTTGTCAAAACTAGAAAGCATGTTTTTTTAAAGTAAAAACTATCAAAAGATTGACATGTGTTTATATCCAATTTTAATGTGAAATTACATCCAATGAACAAAATTTTATGAAATTATAAACAATTAATCAAATTAAATTTTAAAACCAATTATAATAACAACATAACTATATAAATAAATTATATGAAAAGTCAGTTTTGAATTAAAATACAGTATTTTTCACTATTCATTAAAATATGGATTTTATCAGAAAAATAAAAAAATTTCCCAAAAAGTAAATATTTATGTCCCTCCTCAAAAGAAGAAGTTTATTTTTTCATATATAATATATAAGAGTGGGAAAAACTAGATTAAAAAGTGGTTCTCCATCAAAAGGCTATAGAATGACCTTTTAAAAATATTATAGTATTTTATACTTAAAATTTGATTCATTCATATTTAAGCCTCTAAAATATATTGAATAAAAGTAAATGAATTTATCAATAATGTGTAAATATATTGTAGTTAGTTTTGTTCATTCCCTCCAATACAACGTCTAGGCATTAACTACCAATTTAAAGAATATTATTATAATTGTAATATTTTTCAGTATAAATCAATGTTGTGTGTAACATAAGATTTTTGGGAAACCGGTTGTTTCATGTCAAGTAAGCTATTAGAAATAAAATCATATTTAACATAAAATTAAAATCTTATTCATAAATATTAATATATATGAAAATATATTAATCTAATAATACCTAGTATGTTACACCATCCCCCCTTTTAAAAATTTCATCCTCACAATTTTAAAATATGTCTCAGTATCTTCATTGAAAATCCCACATCGAAAAAATATTCCACAGAAAAACAAATTTAAAAGAATTAAAGATAAGTACAACGACCACCTGAGATAAAACATATTAGGATTCCATGTATAAAAAAATTTATATGGAAGAAAAACTAACCATCTTGTACTGATGGAGAGTGATAGAAAACATGATCAAGAGAAAGTTAACATCTAGAAAAATACAAACATGTGATGGGTTAAATGGTTATTGATTTAAAAATAGGAAGATTATATGGAAAACTTTATTTATTTAAGATTCTTTTCATAAATATGATGAATTATTTTACAAATTAGAATAAGAACATAAATAAATATACTTACTTTATAAGAAGAGTTCCATCCTATAATAAATTTATACCACACACTCATATTTTCTCCAAACGATGAGTATTTAATATAACTTGGTCACACTGGAAGTACTATAAGAAACATATAGAGAATCCCATAATCCACAAAAGATGAACTATATATTTTCCCATATTTATATATTAACTAAGACCAAAATGGTTAGTATAAGATCATATAATCCCCCAAAAATAATAATCATTCATAAGGATAAGGAATAATTGTAATCTCAAAAATTCAACAGTAATACCCAAAGTCCAATATAGACTATTAAATAGAAAATTGTCCATAAAATTCCTCAAAATAATCCATACAAGGATTTAAATAAAGAAAATATAAGGAATTAATCCCATCACCTTACAAGATAAATTTTAACAATTATCTCCAAATAACATAAATCAATCTTAATGTCTCATACCAAAAAGTTATTAACCAAATCACATATTCTACATGATAGGATAATCATCTCCTTACAAACTATAATTCCCAAAAGTCTATAATTAAAATATTATATTATTCCCAAAATATAATTCAACCATTATTCCTCAATTAAATCCCATATTATTCTATTTACCTTAATCATATAAAGTTACCAAAATATATAACATCTTCCAAAATAACATTTATCACTTAATCCCCAAATCATTTTTCCAATACCATGTATATTAATTTTATAAAACATAAGTTCCCAAAATCAAATTATATTTATTCCATAAACATATTAACTAAAGAGTATATGTCATACTAACTAGGGAGTTCACGTAGTCCTGTGGTAGGTGATAAATCCTTATCACACTTCAGTTATGTGTTTGATTCCCCTGACATTGTCTCACATGATGGGTTTTCACCCTTCCTATGGTTTGTAAATTTTCCAAAACTATGTAATCCATAAAACATTCCCAAAATTAGATAAAATATTCATAACCAAATTTAACCGCAAGTTTATCTCATGCATTTTATTTTGTTTCTCAAAATGTAATAAACCATAATTACCTCAAAATCAAGGATTTTATAAAACCTAAATATTATTTATAATTATATCCACAAAAGAAAAGGTAATTATTAATCAAATAGATTTTTTTACATAATAATCTGTAGGGTTACACATACTAGAGAAAAGTCTTCCAAAGTAATCCCTTGAAAAGAATAACATTAATAATATTAAATATTTCATCACCCATAGATCTAACATAACTCTGTAATCACTTATATGTATACTTTTTAATCATTAATCATTCTTCATAATCTATTAAATATGAATTTACACCTTATTTATTAATACATCTTTACTAGAGATCAAATATCCTCATAATTTATAAATATTAATCCAAAAAGCTTTATTCTTTATGGATATGAAAATAAATTATACCTTAAATCCAGATATCATGATCCCCATGATGTTCCCTTTCTCTTTAGGCATGTTGTCCTACTTTCAAAATGTAAATGTTCACCTCACTTCTCTAATTTCACTTTTTGATAGAGTTGGACAAGTTGAGATCTTGAAATAATATGAAAAAGGTACAATGACCCATTTAATTGTTTCAGAAATAGTAGGTGTTGGATAACTCAATCAATTTCTTGTGGGTGATTTGAATACTCAAGAAGCTTTCAAAATAATTTGAACAGGCTTTTTCCATAATAGTGATGATCAAATTTATGAGGATAGATAAGAAGGCTGTGAAAGATCTATTTCCATACATCTTTAAAAATGATCCTTAATCTTCTAAAAATAATCATTACATAAACATGTAACAAATTATTAAAAAAAATAATCCTCTATAGGGTAACGATAACATAAAAACTTTTATATTAATTAGATCCATAAACCTCCACATATAACAAATTCTTTTGGTTTTTATCCAATAAACCTAATTTTCTATAACCCTAAAAATGTTTCTATATGACAATAACCCTCTTGGTTATATGTAATCTTTAACCTACACCTAGATAACATCCCAACCTCCAATTTTATCTAAACTAACCTCTAATACCAAATATAAGGACCCAACCTTAAATGTTACATAATATTGAGTTAAGTCAATAATTTAACATTTAATCACATAGATTATATTTTTAGGTTTATAGATTTAGATAATTAGGCTATAACTAATACGTATCAACTTGATTATTATATATTATAAACTTCAACACACTATCCATTTTTTTTAAAAGAACATATTTTTTAACACTTAAGCATCCTACATTTTCCTTGATCCCAAAATTGACTATATTCTCCATAAATCTGGAGAAAAACATTTCAAAACATGGTATGAGCATAAAATGATCTCTAAGGGATACATAAAGAAGGAAAACTAGTAGTCTTGGGGAAACACGAAAACCATTAATACTTTTAAACATAATGAAGTAGTAAATATACTTCACTGAATGTAAGACCATTACTTACCCTTATTTTAACCAAAAGATTACCATAAATCTCATATAAATCAATATATAACATAAAAATGTATCTTGGGATATAAAAATACATAAATGGAATAACCATCCAGTCGACTTCCATATATATCCCTGAAGGGAATAACAATACGACCAAATTCCCTAAACAATGCATTAGAGGTTATATCGTAACCACCCATCCTTGGTTTATCACAAAACCACCAATATTTGGTATATCACATAACCACCCATATTTCGTTTATCACATAACCACCCATCAAATGTCCAAATACCATTATATAATCATAAAATATAAATGATTACAATTATCAACATTTCAATCATAAAATTTCATTTGAAATCACATGAAATAATTTCAAGAAATTGAAAAAATAAATCCACTTTTAAAACAATTTTCAATACCAAAACATCCAAAAAGGGAATAAGGGATTTCTTTTCTTTTTAAAAACATCCAGTCTTATAGAAGAATCCACATATCAAATAATTGTTATAACGGTGGATGAGTTGTTGTCACTGCATACGTTAAAAACATTACTTTTTATCATTTAGTAAAATAATTCATAGAAAAAAGGTTCCCTCTGAATGAAATTAAAAGAAAAAGGGGTTTATTATACACCGTATCAAAAAAGGTGGTGAATAACATCAAAATATAACTCAATGAAAGGAGATTGAGATGAAGTCCCATACCTTGAATCCAACTTGTCTTGTTCATTCTTTATATTCCTAAAAAATAGAAAAAGGTTATTTTATACATGATAGTTAAACCTTTTTCATGTTTATTATTCATTTTATATCACTTATTATCATGTTATAAAAATTACATAATTATTTAAGTTCATATAGGTCGTTTTGTCAATATTCAGTACTTGAGTCGAAAATTAACTTGTTTGATGTAAATTTTCCATGTGATCAAAATTCCATCATATCTATAATATTATTAATGATTTAAATATCATATATATACAGTATAATTGTATTTATAGTAATCCAAAACATTTTTAAATAATAAATGAAATGCACCATTCCTAGAGACATTATGACGTACATACACATGAACGCTAATTTCATTTCATTGTCATATTAAAGGAATGAAAACTAAATGATTAATATTTATATTATAATTCCATCATAATATCTATGTTATATATGTTATATATGATTATTAAATCCATCCTTTATATGTTCCATGTATGGTATAAATGAGTCATATCACTTTGAGGGGCGGTAGTCCACACTTTCTCAAATGAAATTATCGTATTTACAAATTATGGAAGGCATAAAGGTATGTTTTAAATAAAAATTACTAAAGAATATAGTAAATATATATAAAATATATATCATATTTATTCATTCCATTAATTTATATAATCATGTTTTGATAATGACCATGTAGAATGAATCACATTGCATCGTGAAGACGGTAGGTTGTATGTACACTCGAGTGAAGATATCATTTTTAATGGTTAAGTGGTATATAATCGGATGATATATTAATTAATAAAGAATAATTATCATGTTATATTAATTATTTACATCCATTATACTCATCATTATACCCATCCAAAATATTTATTGTTCAATAACAAATGACACCATGATGCGGAGACGGTAAGCCGTGCGTACACACACATGGTGATATTTTTATTCGTAGGATGGATAAAAGGAGTTATAAGGTTGAAACATAATCATAATAACATCTCATAATTTATAATATACTGGACTTATTAATTTACTATGTGAATGACATATGAAGATAAAGTAAAAGAAGAAAATAATTTTGAAAGAGGTGAAAAAACAAATACATCTTTTTCAAGTATCTCCTTTCTATTTTCACAAAAGGTCTACATAGTATAGATTTAGGCCCAAAGTGTGGACTATATGGGGAATTTAGGAATTTTTAAAGCTTATTTGAGCTTAAGTTCAATGATCCATGTGGCATGATAGGTGTGAGTAAGTGGGTAGAGGTGGTGGCCTTTTATAAGAGGGAGGAGGGGCACTTTAGGAAAGTCCTAAAATATTATTTTATTAAAAATAGATTTTCCAATTCTAATAGATATTGAGTGATATAATTCAATGATAATATGAAGATGCGTCTAAATCCACTCAACCAATAAGTTTTAGATATGTTTATGTCTTTAAATCAACCTTATATTTTTCTTTAAACCTTAGTTAAAAACATTAACTCTTACCATCTTTTCTTGTATTTTCATAATATATGGTTAATATAGATACAAAAAAATTCTAATCAAACCACAAGTAAATCATTAATGACATTTTAAAAAATATATAATTCAGTTTCCCAAATCTCAGATATTTAATACTATTATATTATTTAATAAAATAGTATTTGTTTTAAAAACTCATTAATGTCAATTTTGACGCTATTTAGTAATTGATTTTTGTTAAATTCATAAAAATTTGATTACTTCCAAAAAAATAAATAAATAAAATTTAATATTTCATAATCATCTATAAAATTCATGGATGGAATCAAAATTTTCATGTTTCATTTCTTTTAATATTTATAATATCGTTCATTTGAATATTTCATTAATAAAGTAATCATTGCATCATTATTGTGTCATGAATGAATTTATTTATATAATTTCTAAAAATTATAAATAAAATACCCTGATATAGTAAATATTATTATATTTCTAATGAATATTTATATTCCAAGATAACTATTATTTTATCCCATATTAATATTATTTTATTAATAGATACATGTTTATGTCATATTTCCATTTTCTTTAAATTAAATATTATAAAATGTCATTTTCACACCCATGTTTCTCTCAAATGCCAATGGCTCTACCTAAGGATTCTCATGGTAAGAAATATCTCATAAAATAGTATTATAACATGTTTTATGGTAGTTTTATATTATTATAATATTATTTTTACCCTTATTTAGTTGATTTACCTTTTAACCTTGGTAAATAAAAAAAATTACTAAAGTTACTATTCATAATGTCCAAAAATAAATGGTACATATTTACACAATTTGTAACTTATTATTACAAATATAGAATCCATTTTTCCATATTAAAAAAACATAAATTGTAGTAATTAATTTAAAATTTATTCCTATAGTCAAATCAAGGAGGAGTGTTTTTTAAAAATTAAAAATATTAAAATATTAATTTGTGTTTATGTAAAATTTCAATGTGAAATTACTTCTAATGACCAAAATTAAAATAAATGATAAAAACATAATACAATTAAACTTTGAAACCAATTAATAGTATAGTCTATCTATATAAATATATTATATGAAAATGTAGTTTTGAATTAAAATGCTGTATTTTTAACTATTAATTAAAATATGTATTTTATTAGAAAAATACCCAAATTTCAGAAAAATCAATTCTTGATGTACCAATTCTAAATAATAAGTTTATGTTTTTCAAATAGATCATATAAAATTGACAAAAACTAATTTAAAAATACTTCTCTATCAAAAGGCGGTAAAATAACCTTTTAAAAACATTAGAGTATTTTATTTTCAAAATTGGATTCATTGTCATTTGAAACCACTAAAATTTATAAAATGAAATTAAAAAACATTTATCAAACATGTGTAATCATATTTTAGTTAGTTAAATTCATTCCCACTAATACAATGGCCATGCGTTAACTACCATTTAAAATAATAATAATATATTATTTTTCAGTATAACTCTTTGTTGTGTGAAGCGTAAGATTTTAGAGAAACTTATTATTGTGTGTCGAGTACGCTTTTAGAAAAATATTCCTCTTTAATGTAAAATTAATATCTTATTAATAAAAATTAATTACTATGTAAAATTATTATTCTATAAATACCTGGGATGTTACTCTTGGAAAAAAACATTTAGATGTGATACCACTTATTAGAAATTGAGAAACCCTATGAGGTTGGTGAATTTGGATGTTTCTTAAATTAAGATTTATGTTTTACACATTTATTTATTTTTAATATATTTTTCTAATAGTGATCTTAATATTTTTCAACTAGTTTCTCTATTTCCCAATAATATTAATGCATCAAATGATAAATATGTATACAATAAGGTAAAAGTCATAGAAAAAATGGATTTACTTAGATAAAACTACATGATAATATGCTAGGAATAAACCAAGTGGTGTGTCTATGTAACTAACTTTACTAAATAATTTTTTTGGTGTAAATAGATTCATCCATGATCCCACCCTGAAATGGAAAACATCCATTACATTTTTCTGGGTCTAATAACTACCCAACCAAGTAAGATAACCTTTTTATGATTATGTAATGTCACAATGACATTCTAATGGAAAACCCTTTAATTTTTCTCTATTAACTTCATCATGGATTTTTAATGGAAATTAATATACATACATGTTATCTTTGATGAACATTAAATTCTTGATTATATAGATCCTCAAATCCTTCTATGATCAATACTTCCCCTTTTATCATACTGTATTAGTATATGCTTCCTCCATATGATATTACTTTATTACATATATACAAGAATATTATATTAACCTATAATGGATGAAGATAATTTAGTACATTAATTATTCCATTTCACTCCTTATAAACATAAAATTTGTAGTAGGTAAACTGCTTCCTTTGATTCTTATATAATAAACTGATCTAGATCCAATAATGGTCCTCTTCTACCACTCCCATAATTCATTCTCTTATCCACATATAATTGTATTTTCTACCCTCTACCCTTTATTTATAAAAAATATATAAATTTAATTATCTCATGTAAAACATATAATTCTATGATAGCCATATATTAAATCAACCATTCTTCTTATTCATTGGAATCAGATATGATAATGTGTATATGGCATCTTTCTTCTTCTTAAATAACTGGATATTCTATATTTCAGTTCTTATATTATCTCCTTGAAAAGTATATGTGTCATTAATGAATATAATTTTTATAGAACTATATATTCAATATAAAATATCCCCATTTCTCTTGTGATTCATAGATCTTTTTGAATACAGAATAATCAATCATTTATTCATTAACTCATTTTCATCTTATAAATTCAATAAATAATCTGGAGTGATATTTTTTTATATTTTAGTTATTTAAACTATATAAAAAACATAGGTTGATATTATTAATTTATTCTTTATAACTTGAATCCCTTCATTTAATATTCCTCAATAAATGTATCATTCTATTTCAAACACTAATAATTTTAATGTTACCTTATATGAAACCTTCTATTGAAGTTGCGATATTCAACACTCCACAAAACGCATTGGAATCCATTATTAAAATTTTACAATGATATTAATCACCAATTATTCTGGATGATATACATAATATTACATGTTTATTTATAAATCCTATAGAATTCATGAAGACATTGGGGTGAGAGTCTTTATGTCACGGTTGCATATATCCTTTTCTTCTCATAAAAGAAAATTGTAAATTCGTACTCTTCAAATAAAAAAATATTACATGTTTCTATGAGAGATATAATATATATGTTATATTACATTTCCTTTTAATATATTTTATACACATATAAATTATTAACATAAGTTATGAAAATATTACTTATGAGCATGATACTCTTGGATGCTATCAAATATTTAAAATTGGAGAATATTTCGCATCTCAATTTATTTCAAGGATATTTCCATTTCTAAAAGTTTCCAAAAATATATTACGCATCATCCAAAAAATATTATGCATCATTTTAATATATTATACATGGATTTTATTTTCCTTCAATTTAATGATTTGAGAAAAAATGACACACATTAAATATGTTAAGTGCTACCTTGATGTTATATTCCATTACAAATATCACATATTAAAAAAGTCTAAAAAACATCCATAATAACTTCTATATATATGGAATTTTCTTCCATTTCCATATTTATCTGACTCCCATAATATATTACTCAATTCCCAGGTTTAATTACATATAGATGGGAAACCTTAAAAAAGTCCAATATTGTAAAATTTAGATGCCTTACACATATACGTGTTTTCTGATTTTTGAGGAAAATATAAAAATTATAAAAAAAACCAAAATTTTGAAAAATTATCCTTAATTACTTTAAAAACATAAAGTATACTCTAAAAATATGGAAGAATTATTAAAAAATCATCTAAAAACAAAATTTAAAATTCTCCAAACAACAGGGACATCTGATTAATAACATCTTAATGGAAATCATATCAACATCTTAAAAAAATGTATGAATACATTATTCTAGAAAACTAATTCATAATATTATGAACCACTATCATCCTCCACTATTAATAACATGAATGAATGTTTTATATCTATCTAATTTAATTTCAAATTATACTATAACAACCTTATTCTTTTTTTCCTCCATTTATGAAACAATGTATTCTTAATATATTATTCATTCACTTTCCAAAAATTCTTACAAAATTTATTACTGTTACCAAATAAAAATATCAACCTCATAATTTTAAAAAATAAAAAATTATTTTAAATTATCTATATATTTTTAGAATGTGTATTATCATACTTGAATTTAAAAGTGTTCTCAAAACCATTTCAAGCACCTTTGTAACTAAAATTAGAATGTAATTTTTCAATATTAAAATAATAATTGATCATACTCTATGTAATGCCCTGACCCAGAATCCCAGAGTGGGTGTATTATTACATAACATTTGCATGGATACAAGGATCATGTACATAAGGACCGATCAGTTTAGAAAGTCATGGAAAATAAATTACATACATGAATGTTACATTAAACTTTCTAATATACAACACCACATAAATAATCATTTGATAATTATACTGTTCCCTTAGCTTAATCCTGAATATCAATCATAAAACACTTCTTGGGATCTGGAGAAAATAACACATAATAATGGGGGGAGCTCGAACTCTCAGTAAGAGTAAGAAATTAAATGGAAGATAATATAAACATTAGGCATGGTGAATAATTGAAAACACATGCCTTTAAAAATAATAAACATGCACACTTTATGGAAGGAATATGAGCTGAGTAAATAATTCCATAATAAAAACATAGTCATGGGTATTTTACTAGTTGAATAACCACATGAACAATAAAAATTGTTTTCATAATGAGGGAATATATAAGGCAGGACATTCTGAAATATTTTGTCAAGGCCTCGGCCAAGACATCTACAAATGATTAAGGCCTCGGCCAAAAATATATATCAAATTAGGAAAGGCCTCATCCAATTCCACATCTAATTGTCTAATGGTACCTACCGATGCACTGAGGAGCTATAGAGGGCTCCACCCATCACTTACTAAGTCAAATATGTTCCTCATATGAAAATATTGAAACATAACATAAATATTTGTATTCAAACTAGAATAAAAAATTTAAATACATTAAATATAAACCATGAATGGTATAAAAATAGAAAATCCATAGTCATACATATCACAAAACCTGAAATACAATATGGAAGATTTGTATCAAAATAAATAAACTTCAAACAAGTGTAAAATTTAGCAAAGAATGTTGACAAAGATGAAATCAAAATTATTTGAGAGAAATATGTCTTTATATTTTGAATTCATTTAAAAGTCACATAATTATAAAAGAATTTTTTTTTGAAAATATTATTATAATATAATAATGGACGCTTTGACAATGTTATAACATTGTAAAATAGACGCAACTACTGTATAAGTTAAAAAGACAATCTTACCTTAATTTTGTCGAAAAGGTCATAAAGTACCTTGTTTGAAAAATGATGGAAAAATTAATTTCAAAACATATAAGGTAAAAAAAGGGTATAAATGAATTTAACCCATATTTTAGTAAATAGTAAAAATGTTTTGAAACAAATTTTTATGAAAACACAAATGTGGATGATAAAGATGTCCAGGTATATACTTACATAAAACCAACCTCGGATAATAAAGAGATTGTGAAATTAACCCTTACCTTGCACTTTCCTTGGTAGAGGGTATGTTAACCTCCTTTATAATAGTTAAATAATTTTTATTAAATTATACAAGAACTACATACATAAATATTATACCATATATGATCTTCTAATATTACTTTATTAATAATATTTTAGTAGTATCATTGTTCCAAGTGCTAACTGATTCGTTATCCTTTATATGTTTTCTTACGTAAGTCATGTTTGTTATAGATAGGATGTATTTGATTCATTTCCAGAATGATATTTTTTTCTTAAATATTTTTTTTAATAATCAAATGAAAATTATACTTGAATGGTTACGATGGGGAATGAATCTCATCACATTCGTGGAGATGGTAATCCATACATACGCATGGACACTACTTCCATTTCATTTTCTTAATTTTAAAAGGAAAGAAAACCAAATGATACATAATTATATTATTATTCTATTATAAAATAATATTTTATATATGTTACGTATGTTCATTAACACCATCCTTTTTACGTTCCATGTATGGTATGAACGAGTCATATCACTTTGAGGGGGCGGTAGTCCGAACATCCTCAAATGAAATTATCATATATATGAAACATGAAAATAATAAAGGTATGCTATAAAATGAAAATAAAGAATATTATAGATAAAATAAATATCATATATAATTATAGTGTTTTCATTATGGCCACCATGAGAGGTGGTAGTAGAATATTGAACAACCATCATTTCATGTGGCAGTAGTTCCCCATCCACATAAACATTAAGTTCTTCACTCATTAAATGGAGGTGTGTATAAGTTTAGTTCAAATAATTATCATAACAACAACCTAATATATTGAGGATACTATTGTTGTTATAAAACAAAGGAATAAATAGAGTTTAGGGGGGTTATATAAGTAAAATAAAAGAAAAGAACTTAAGAGGAGATGTTACCTTTAAATTAGGTAACTCTATTTGGATTGAACCAAAAGGCTTCCTTGATGTTCCTTATACCTATGGTAAGGCTTCTAGGAGTAAGAGACTGATGTCGAGAGCTCAATTGAGAAGAGTTTGGATGAGCCAATAGGCTTGAGATGTGTGTGAAATGGGTTAGATGTGAGTGATTTTTATAAGGGGTAGGATGGGATCTTTAGGAAAGTTTGAAAATTTTATTTTATTATATAATTATTTTCGGTTTATAAAGGTCCAAAACTCATTAAAGTCAAATATATGAGGACTCATGTTCAAAATAAAATAATCCTATATGAATTGGACAATTTTTGGATATTGTTTTAATTTTTATAGTCTCATTTATTTAAATGATTCATTAATGAGTTAAACACTTCATAATTATTGTGTCATAAATAATTTTTTTATTTGATGTACAAATATTATAAAACAAATACCATGAAGTATTAAATATTTTTATCTTTCAAATTAATATTTATAGTCGAAGAGATAACTTATATATCCCCATGATTTTTTTTACTAAAAGATACATGTTTATGTCATTTTTGGTCTTTACTTTAAATTCATTAATATAAAGTGTCATTATTACCATCTAGTGGCTCCATGTGGTCCCAAAATCGACTCCTGAATTCCCATGGTCAGAAATGTATCAACCAATAAGAATAGGACACATGTTAGGAAAATTTAATATTATTATTATAATATTTGTTTACCCGTATTTAGCAGATTTACCCTTTAACCAGGGTAAATAAAATATTAACTGAAGTATATATTTATAATGTCTAAAAAAAGATAGCTATTTACAAAATTTTGACTTCCTAATTCCAAATATGGAATCAATTTTTATAAATTCAAAACACAGAAGTGACAAAAATTACTTTAAAATTAATTCCCATTGTCAAAACAAAAAGCTTGTTTAAAAAAAATAACTATCAAAAGATTGACACATGTTTATGTCTAGTTTTTATGTGAAATTACATACAATGACCTAAATTATATTAAATATTAAAAATATAATCTAATGATACATTAAAACCACTAAAATTTATAATTTAACATTACATATTATTTCGATTAAAAATGTTTTTTTCAATTAAAATTTAGTATTTTTCAGTATTCATCAAAATATGAAAGTTATTAGAAAAGTAACAAAAATTTACCTAAAATGTATTTTAGGTCTTGATTCCAAATAATAATTTAATTTTATTAAACTGAATATATTAAAGAGCAAAATATTGGTTTTTAAAAAAGGTTCTCCATTAAAAGGCGGTAACATTTCATTTTTTAAAAAAAACATCTTTTATATGAAAAAAATGATTTTTTTTTATATTTTGTCTAAGAAACGCATAATATGGATTCTAAAATTATATCGAGTATATAAAATTCATGTATACTACTCATAACCACCTTTTGAATGGCTAGTTTGGTATGACATGGTGCATTCAAACTCGGTGTTGCGTGTAGCGCAAGTTATTGAATTTATTTGAAGAGATAACATACAATGATATCTTGAGGTGTTACATTCTCCCCTCCTTCAATAAATTGCGTCCTCACAATTTAAAATTTTTCTTTGAAAATAAAATGTTAAAAATAGAAAAATACCTTTGTGGAAAACCCACATCGGAAATTTTATTAATGCAATTTAGACTTAATAAGAGGGAAAGAGAAATGAAAAAGTAACCAATAAATTATGATATCAATTAGGATAATATTGATGGAAATTAAAGACACATAACGGGATAAAAAAATAAAATATTAATAGGGAGTGATTGATGTCATCAATAAAAAAATGTAAAATTGATTGCCTTAAAGCCATCAATCTATGATGATTTAAAATATCATCTGTTCAACAAAACATGTGGTATTAGGATAACAATTTTTTGGATTTAATATCCCTTCCCTAATGTTTAGGAATTATTTTATTCATAGAATATGAAGAAGAAATATATACTTGACAACCATAGTTTCATACTTTAACTAAATCCTACCACAAACTCATCTTTCACTCCAAAAGATAATAAAATTCAAAAATACTCTATTTGTCTTAATCATATGGGGTTCCATGAATAATGAATTTATAATTTATTTGTAAGACTATTTAAAAACACTAAGTTATACATAATAGAAAATCACGTAGGCTAGTGGTAGGTGATGTTCCCTTGTCTCCCTTCAGTTGTGTGTTCAAGTCACGTGACCTTGCCTGACGCGATAGGTTGTCTCCTGACCTCTGGGTTGTCCTTTTTATGACAATCCAAAAATAATATTAAGAAATTATTTAACCTTATAAATAGTATCCAATGTCAAACTTAATAAATTACAGCCTTTATACTTATCCACAATACTTCTGTCCGAACTCACTGTCCAAAATTTATAAGAAAGGTCACATAATATACATGTAAAAACCTTCATCGTGTATTCTCATAAAATGTGGTAATAAAATTAATTTCTTAGATAACCATATTTGAATAGGTATGTACTTCCTTATTCCATTTTTAAATAATATAATACTGGATATAATCCTTAAATCCAAAAATGTTATAATCACCAGTAATGATGAAATAAAAAAATCATTAATTAGATCCAAGTTAGTTAGTAATATCCAATATAATTTATCCAAAATCAATCATATCTTATTAAAAAATCAATACTACAATATCAGGACAATATTAAGGTTTATCATTACTCCAACCATGTATTTTTCAAAAATTTTAACTTGCTATTGAGTCACTTTTCTTGGTACCACACAATCTCAAATCCTTAATGAAATAGTACTGTAGTACAATCCTTATATACTCCATAATTATTATAACCAATACATCATTAATAAAACACTCAAATGAAATAATTCTTTAATATCAACATAATAACACTAATCATTACTCTTCATATATAGTAATATCATAAATTGATTATTATCCAACAACATCATTTTTGGTATACTCTAATGATTGGTAAATTGTTTCATGTAGTGTCCCAACTCCTTGTAGATGAAGCATTGTACATTGGAAACCTTTTTCTTACCCTTGAAATCACATATTTGGTGTCCTTTTTCACCAAACTTATAAAAAACTCCCATTACATTAAATAATTTACCAAGGTAATTCTTTCCACAGAAAACACATATGGGAAAATCCTTCATTCCCTCTTCCCTTTATCAATATTTCTCTCTACCATCATTTTCTTCTATTACTTTCCTTCAAATCCATAGGACTAAAAAAATTCTTTACTTATATTTTTAACACATGATTCCATTTCTTCATATGATGAGAATATATGGGAGAGTATTTCCCTTCTAGATGTTGGCTTACTACCAATAAATATATGATCCTTCTTACACTTTGGATGACGAGTATTGTTGGAGTTCTCATTACTTCAACTGGGTTCCATTTCTAAAAAATGGCATACACTAGGTTAGTTTATGAATCAAAATACATAATTACAAACTTATAAAATACCTAACTTAAATTGAAAAGATTATTTATATAATCTAGAATCAAAAAAAATTCTTTGAGGAAGTATTTACTCAAAAATACTTTATAATGGCTTGTAAATAAAATTTGGATTATCCTAAGAATATCCCCTGAGAGTGTCATAACCAAAAGTTTAGAAAGACCTATTGTCATGTACCAGGATACCCCGTGTGAAGCCCAAAACTCATTGTTGGAGTTTTCACTCCGAGGTACATCTATGCCAGATCCACCTCTACCTACTTATATCCAGACATCGATGTGTTGCTTGGAAAATACACAAAATATCTACATTACCAAAATTCTAGGAATCCCTTTTATACTAATCCTCAAATTCTATTTTAGGGTAATGTATCCTAATTAGAGTTTATCTAAATATATTTTCCATGATTATTGATAAACTTCCTCTGATACCAACTATAATGCCCTGACCCCAGAAGCCCGGAGTTGGTGCATCATTACATAACATTGGCATGATAACATAGAATCAAGTCCTAAAGGACCAATCAGTTTAGCAGTATTGGAAAATATATTATATACATGAATGTTACATTAAAATTTCTAACATAAAACGCAACATAGATAATCCTTTGATAACTCCATTTTTCTCGTAGCTTAACCCTTCATATCAATCATAAAACACTTATTGGGATCCTAGGAATATAAATAATAAGATAGGGGTGAGCTCCAACACTCAGTAAGAGTAAGCAACATAACAGAAGATAACATAAACATTAGGAAAGGTGAAGAATTGAAAACACATGCCTTTACAAATAATAAACATGCACACTTTATGGAAAAAATATGAGTTGAGTAAATAATGACATAATAAAACATAGTCATGTGTGTTCTACTAGTCACATAACCATAGGAAACATCAATACTATTTTAATAATCAGTGAATGTATAATGCGGGACATTCTGAAACATTTTTTCATTGCTTCGACCAAGATGTCTAAAAATGATTAAGGCCTCGTCCAAAACCATATATCAAATTGGGAAAGGACATGGCCAATTCCACTTCAAATTGTATCATGAGACCTACGAATGCACTGAGGAGTTATAGCAGGCTCCACCCACCACTTACTAAGTCCAATACATTCTTTATATGGACTAGACTTAAAGTTATTATTTATTAATAGAAAAAACACCAAGAAAGAATAAAGGACCCTTCAAGGGGGTCGAAAATGATGCAGACCAAGGGAATCCACTTGGACCACGCATAAACACTCAAGAGGAAGGGAATGAAGATGATCATAAACAAAAAGAGAATCCTCCTGCCTGCCAAAAACTGCAAGTGCATCAGCTGTAAAGTTGGTCTCCCTCCAGCTATGGTGAATTAATCTCCCCTGATGTTTCTCCACCTTGCATCTTATGAAAAGGTAAGTAAGCTCCCAAGGGATCTCACACCTTCCCTGCAGTGCTTTAACAAGGACCTCCGAGTCTGATTCAATCTCCTCCACATGCCAGCCCCATCTCCTGCAAACAATTAAACCAGAGAGAAGTGCCCAAACCTCCACCTCCAAAGAATTACCTGGATCGTAAAACGCACTAAAAGCCACAAGCACCGAGCCCCAACCATCATGAAGTAAATCCCCACCCCTCATCACTCCCTCCATGCATGACCCTTCCACATTTAATTTCAAACCACTGATAGGGGGCTGCCAAGCAACCCAAAGACCGCCACTTCCTGGAGGCTTGCATGGGTTCTTGAGGAAGTTGCATAGCGTGACCGAATCTGTCCCACCCTTCAATAGAAAAGATATCTCCACAATGAGGGACTTGAGCCAGATTCGAAGAGCCCAAGGGGATCTATTACCACCCAACCCGACCTGGTTACGGGCCTCCCATAAAATACATCAAACCTCCACAAGAATGATGGTCCTGATTGTGCATTCCATGGCTCTGTGCTCAGTTCCAGAGAACCATGCAGGCACATACTCCTGGCATCTCCAGATCACACCAACTGAAGACGGAAAGTGGTTGAAAGCAGACCAAATCAAGGAAGCCCATTGACCTTGAAAGAAGAGGTGTGTCATCGTCTCTATATTAGGGTGATCACAATAGAAGCACCGGGAGACCATGCACACCCCTATCCTCTGGATATTTTCCTCTGTCGGTAAAGCTCTATTCTTGAATCTCCAAAGTAGAAAGTTCATCCTCATCAGAATTTCCTTACACCAAGCGATCGGTCTGTCTTCCTCTCTTGGGTTCTCCCTCTGAATAATCCTTCTGTAGTCGTGGATGTTAAACCTTTCAGAACTCACCTCCGTGGAACAGCATATATCCGGTTCGTCTTTCATCACAACATTTTAAAAAACACTCAACTGAGAGATCTTTAACGAAGCATGGATGAAGTCAAAGCAGTCACTTTATTCCCTAAAAGAGATGTTCAGTTGTGGAAAACCTGCAAAAGAAATCTTTTCACCAGCTCAGTTATCATTCTAGAAGCAAACATTCCCACGACCAATAATCCATCTAACATGGCCATGGAACTCCTCCAAACGACCAAACATGCATTTGGCCAAACCAGTAGCACCAAGAATGTTATTCCCCAAGTTCCATCCATAACGCCTCCAGAAGAAGCATGCCTATAGAGACTCCCCAGTAAAGATCTCCCATGCAAGATGAGCCTGCAAACCAAGGACAGATCCCTGTATGTCACGCAAACCGAATCCCCCTTCATCAACCAGTTTTTCCATCCACTTCCAGGAATCCCAGTGGCACCTCCCTTTCACCTTCGCATCCTAAAGGAATGTGGTGAGGATACACTCCATCCTCTCCATAGTGCCCTTCGGAGGTTTAATAATAGAAAAAATGTGCATGGGGATAGACATAAGAACGCTGTTAATGAGCATGAACCGACCCGCAAAAGAAAAAAGTTTGTTCTTACAGTTAAAAATCCTCCCTAGCAGTTGATCAGTGATTCCATTGAAGTGCTGCTTCTTGATCTGGCCACAGGATAGGGCTACCCCAAGATACACAATTGGAAGCTTCTTCTGTCTGTACCCAATCACTCTCGGAATATCCCGACCTCTTCTCCCAGAGCATTTATCCGAAATATAAACATGGATTTTGAAATATTAATAGATTGACCACTCACATGGCTATATCTGGACATGATATCGCTGAAATTATTCAAGGACCTATACCTGCCATTCAGGAATAACAGAATATCATCTGCAAACATTAAGTGAGATATGCTCCTAGAGTTCCTTCTGCCACAGTATGGTTTCAACTTTCCTTCAAAAGACTTTTATTCAGATTCCTTGAAAGGGAATCCTGTGAAAGAACAAAGATGGTTGGGGATAGTGGATCTCCCTGTCTCACACCTCAGACAGTTTTGAAAAAACCAAAACACTTCCCCATCAAAGCTATCAAGTGCCACAATGAAGAGTAACACCTTTAACAGAGATCACAAACCCATTCCTGAAACCCAAACCCCCTCATCACCTGAATGATAAAAATCCATTCCAAATAATCATAAGCTTTATTCATGTCAACTTGAAAGATGAAATTTGACCCCACCTGTCATCTGTTAATATCTTGTATTAGCTCACTTGCAATGCCCACCGCACCCTGATTGATTCGCCCCTGGATGAAGTCGTGCTGTTCTGCCGAGACCACCTTGGGAATAATTCTTGAAAGTCTCCTACTGATCACCGTGGAAAAAAGCTTGTAAGAAAAATTACAAAGGAATATGGTCCGATACTGGATAATTAGGATTGAATCTTTAACTTTAGGAACAAGTACCACCCTAGAAGCAGACACCCCCCTTTTCAAATGACCCCCTCTGAAGAAGTCCGGAATTGCCTCCACAACAGTTGCGCAAAAAATGCACCAAGCAGAACTGAAAAAAGACACAGGAAAACCATCTGGGCCAGGCGCACTCTACTTTGGCATTCTCATCAATGCATCAAGTGTAAAATTTATCAAAGGATACTGATATAGATGAAATCAAAACTATTTAAGAGAAATATATCTTTCTATTTTTAAATCATTTATGAGTTACATAATTATAAAATAAAACATTTATTTTGAAAATATTCATATATTATTATAAGTTAAGCTTTGAAAATGTTATAATGGTATAAAATAGCCACACCCTCCGTATAATTTAAAAAGACATTCTTACCTTCATTTTTTCGAAAAGGTCATAAAGTACCTCGTTTGGAAAACGATGGAAAGATTCATTTTAAAAAATATAAGGTAAAATAAGATTATAAATGAATTTAACCCATAGTCTAGTAAATATTAAAAATGATTTAAAATACATTTTTATGAAAAAACGGATGTGGATGATAAAGATATCCTAATAGATACTTAGGTAGAAAGAATCTCGGATAAAAAAGAGATTGTGAAATTAACCCTTACCATGCACATTACTTGGTCGAGGGTATATTATAATTTTGTATAATAGATAAAGCATTGTTATTAAATTATAAAAAAATGACATAGAAAAATATTATATCATATATGATATTATAATATTTTTTTATTAATAATATTTTAGTAATATCATTGTTCCGGGTGTTAACTGATTCATTTTGTTTTATATGTTTTGTTACATATGTCATGTTTGTTATAGATAGGATGTATTTGATTCATATCCATAATTAAATTATGTTATTAAATATTATTTTTAATAATCAAATGAAATTTTTTCTTGAATGGTTACGATGTGGAATGAATCTCATTGCATTCGTCGAGATGGTAATCCGTACGTACGCACGAACACTAATTCTATTCCATTTTTTTATTTTAAAAGGAAATAAAATAAAATGATACATAGGTATATTATTATTCTATTATAATATCATAATTTATATATGTTACGTATGTTCATTAACAACATCCTTTATACATTCCATGTTTGGTATGAATGAGCCATATCACATTGAGGGGTGGTAGTCTGCAATTCATCAAATGAAATTACTGTATATATAAAACATGGAAAGAATAAAGGCACGATATAAAAGACAATTATAGAAGGTTATAGATAAAATAAATATCATAAATATCATATATAATTACATTTTCATCAAAATGGCCACCATAAGAGGTGGTAGTAGAAGATTGAACAATCATCATTTCGTGAGGCAGTAGTTCGCTGTCCACAGAAATATTATGTTATATACCCATTAGATATAGGTGTGTGTAAGTTTAGTTCAAATCCATATCATAACAAAAACCTAGTATATTTAGGATACTGTTTTTATTATAAAATAATGGAATAAAGAGATTTTAGGGGGTTGGAGAAGTAAAATAATAGAAAAGAACTTAAGAGGATATGTTTCCTTTAAATTGGGTAACTCCCTTTGGTTTGAATTAAAAGGAATCCTTGAAGTGCCTTATGTATAAGGTAAGGATTCTAGGAGAAATAAAGGTATGTATGAAGCTTAATTTTGTAGAGGATGGACTATCCAAGGGGCTTGAGAGGTGTGAGAAATGGGTTAGAGGTGAGGGATTTTTATAAGGGGAAGGAGGGGCTCTTTAGGAATGTTTTAAAATATTATTTTATTATATAAATATTTTGGGTTTTTAAAGTTCCAAAACGCATTAAAGTAAAACATAAGATGAATAATGTTCGAAATAAAGTCATCCAATAAGAATTGTAAAGGTTGTTGATATTTTATTAATTTCTATAATCTCATTTATTTAAATTATTCATTAATGAGGTAAACACTGTATCATTATTATGTCACAAATAATTTTATTTATTTCATGTCTAAAATTATGAAATAATACCATATTGTAGGAATTACTTTTAGCTTTAAAATTAATATTTATAGTCCAAGAGATAACTTATATAACCGCATGTAACAATTATTTTACTAAACGATATATGTTTATGTCATTTTTCTCTTAACTTTAAATTAATTAATATAAAGTGTCATTATCACACTCAAGTGGATCCATGTGGTACCATAATAGACCCAAGGATGCCCATGGTCGGAAATGTATCAAAAAAAATAAGAATCGGATACATGTTAGGGTAATTTATTATTATTATTATAATATTTTTTTACCTTTATTTACGAGATTTACCCTTTAACCATGGTAAAGAAAATATTTACTGAAGTAAATATTCATAATTAATAAAAATAAAAGTGGCATATTTAAATTTTTTTTAACTCATTATACTAAATATATAATACATTTTTCAAAATTCAAAACATAGAAGTGGCATAAATTAATTTAAAATTAATTCCCATTGTCAACACAAAAAGCATGTTTTAAGTAAAAAATTACTATCAAAAGGTTGACACTTGTTTATGTCCAGTTTAAATGTGAAATTACATATAATGACCTAAATTATATTAAATGATAAAAATAAAATCTAATGATACTTTAAAACCACTAAAATGTATAATTTAACAAAATAAATTTTTTTCATTACAAAAGTTTTTTCCAATTATAATTTAGTATTTTTCACTATTCATCAAAATGAAAAAGTTATCAGAAAAGTACCAAATATTTATCCAAAATATTTTTCTATGTCCTTATTATAATGAATAATTTAATTTCATTAAATTTAGCATATAAATGTGTAAAATATTGGTTTTTGAAAAGGATCGCCATTAAAACACGGTAAAATTGGATTTCTTTGAAAAATACCGCTTTTTTTTATGAAAAAAATGAATTGGTTTCTTATATTATACCTAATAAACACATAATATTGATTGTAAAATTATATGGAGTATATAAAATTCAGAATTCAGTTAATACTATTTATAATCGCTTTCTGGATGGCAAGATTAGTAAGTTGTGGTGTGCTCAAACTCTATTTTTCTTGTAGTGCATTGTATTGAATTTGTTTTAAGAGATAACGTACTATGAAATCTCAGTGTTTTACACTCTTTGTAATATAATTATATTTTTCATAAATTTTCATCAGATAATAATTGATTAAAAAATACAATAATAAAAATGTAGTGAATAGAATATCCGAACATATCAATAATCTTAGAGATAATGTCAATCCTTTTCACAAAGTTTATATGATCTTCCTTGATATTGAACCAAATATATTATGTGTCATGTAATTTGAAAAAAAATATTGGAATAATTATATTATTTAATTATTATTATTTTTTATTTATATGAAATAGATAAGAAATTTATAAATATACAAGGATATAAAAGTTATACTTTCAAGAAATAATGTCAATAAATATATGAGTATGTGAAAATATTTTTGGATACACACACAAGAACAAAGGATTGAAATTCAACACAGACATCCCATTCATATTTTGATAGTTATCTCTACACAGTCCCTATAGATAATTATATTCCCTCTTCCATTAAGGGGAAACACAATTGTGGGTTAAACAGAATTAAAAAATCATGACACAACTTAATTTAAGTGTCACCACTTTAAGTCCACCAAGCCCAATAAAGAATTATAAAAAGCAAGAGAATCAAAATTTAGAAATAGAAATATAAATTATAAACAATAACATTCCATGTATCTATTAGATATTATACACTTCATGTAGTGTAATAAAAATCATCCAAATAATGATAAATTCACACCTTTAAATTTCCTCTTCACCGTGATTAGAATCTAATCTAATAAGCATACATGGCTCAATTAGAATAATAATCAAACTAATATAATATAATATAACAATTAATTTATATTATACTATAAAATTAAAAAAACGGTTCATAATTTTACATTTATATCACTAATAATTAATATTACATTATATTTTTACCTTTAATACATATAAAAGAATCCTGAAAACATTTTTGAAAACCATTTTAATTGAAAACAAATAAAATAATATTCAAAACATTTTGAATATATTTTCACATTAAAACATATGAAATAGAATTAAATTTTTTTAAAAAAATTATCCCAAAAAATAATCTGAAAAATATAATGAAATATTTAAAATGTTTTGAATAATGTTTATATGAAAAAAAATTGAAAACACATAAATAAATCTTCAAATTTTTTTGAAAAACATTTATTTGAAAGCACTTTTAAATATTATAATGAAATATTGAAAACATTTTGAAAAAAACATCATTGAAAACAACTTGAAATATTAAAATTAATTCTTGAAAACATTTTGAAATGAAAGTTAGAAAGTATAGTTTTGAATGAACACAGATTTCCAAATGAAGAGAGAGGTAAAGTCAGGATTTCTTAAAAAAACTTTTTAAATCTTGTCATGGACTGAAGTGGGAAAATGGTACTAATACATAATGATATAATGAATATACAGAGGATATAAATTTTTTTTATTTATCTTGAGATATGAGATCAAAATATTTCATCAATGGAAGCATAGTCATAAACAATCTTGATAAATGATGATATTGTTTCAATAAACTCTTACCACTTGGTAACATTTAATTAGACTCCCCACTTAAAAAAGTTAAATTATATAAAGCTTAAAATATCCCAAAAATAATTATATTCAAGAATTAAAATTTTAAAAGTTGTATATACACCTCATATAAAAATATAGGTGCATTTCATGGTATGATTTTTAAAGAAGGAAAATTGAGTCAAGATAACTTTACGAGTTTGGTAACTATTGGAACCTAAACTACATGAATGAAGAATCATAAAATGGATATGTAAAGACCCAAACATTTAAGTAAAAGACTAAAAAATACATATATGGGTATTATACACATCACATATAATAATTACAAGGTGTAAATGGCTTGTTTTCATGGAAAACAAAAGTTAAATGAGAAAACCCTTACTATTTGAGTCAATTTATAATCGCGATCCCCATGAAAGGATAACATCAATTTAAAGCTTTTAATATCATTAAATAAACTATATTAAAGATATTAAATTTCATAGGGTATTATATAAACAAAAAAAAAATAAGTTATTGGTGATTATTGTATGTATAAAATTGAAATAAATACTGATATGAAATTATCTTACCTTAAGTCTAAACTTTCTTTGTGCACATTCAAACATCCTCTTATTTGGTTAACTCCTTTTGATTTCCATGAAAGGACTAAATTAGATTTTTTTTCTTCCCCAGATGAGGCTTCTTGGTTTTTGGTTGTGATTTTGAGGATATATTTGGGAATATTTTGGTTGATACAAAGTGGTTTGAGAGGTTTGTGGAAGTTGGAGTGGTTGGTTACTTTTTCGAGTGGATGAGGAGTGGGAGTTTTCTAATTTCTTTGAAAGGAATTTCCACCACCATTTTCCTATGACAAGTGGCTCAAATAATAGAACCAATTCAACCCAATGTGGGATATTTTAGAAATATGTATAACCTATGGATTTTTAAAAAGTTTTTTTTTTCATTTTGGGCCTTACGATTAATGTTTTGTCCCTTATTATGCTAATTTTCCTCTTCCTCATTATAATTATTTTTAATAAATTTCACTATTATTTTTGTTAAAAAAATATTTTAATCTGATTAGAAATTATAATTAATTATAATTCCAAATATGGAGTCCTTTTTCAAAATTATAAACAATGAAGTGTTGAAATTAATTTTAATTTAATCTCACAGGCAGAACTACAAAATATGTTTTTAAAGTAAAAATGTTCAAATGTTAGGTAAGTTTTTATATCACATTTCAACTTGAAATTGATCCCAAATGACCTAAATTAGATTAATATATGTATATTTGATTTATTTTAATTTTAAAACCCATAAAAAGTAATTTATCCTTATAAATAAATTAAATGAAACAACGGTTTTGAATTAAAACCCACCATTTTTCATTGTTTATCAAAAAACGAAACTACCCTAAGAAATACCAAAAATTCACCCTCACCTAATTTTTTAACTTCAATTTCGAAAAATAAATTTATTTTTAAATATTAAAATTATAAAATTATAAAATTATTATTTAAAATTGGTTCTCCCATAAAAGGTTGTAAAACTAGTTTTCTTAAAATATAGGTTTTTATGTGTATTTTTGGATTTTTATATATTTTACTCCTATCAAATATATCCTAAGAATATAAAAAATATTTTATTTAATATATAAAATATATACTTTATTAACATCATTCCCCAATAGCAATAAAGTTACTTTATTAGTATAAAATTAACATATGAGCATAAAAGTAGTTTTTATAAATACATTGCCTTTATATTCAATTTATTCTTATAACTATTTATAATTAGTTTATAAACCCATAATTTAAAATTTTATTTTCATAATTTAGTTTATATAAATCATAATATCAAACATAATAGCTATGTTATATCTTATAATATTATGTAATATCATTTTTAATAAAATATTATTTCTTGAAAAAACATGGTCTTGTGTGTTACACAAGCCATTGTGGATTTTCAGTCTTGCGTGTAATGTAAGAAAACCTTAGTGTCTCATGGAGAGAAAATTATAATATTTTTACGTGAAGTGAAATATTAATTTTTTATTGCATACAATCCAATCCAAACTCAGTTCATTAATATAAAATAACTATTTTCAGTGTTGTGTGAATGAAAAAAATCAAAAAAGATTACATTAATTAAAAAAAATATTTCAAAAAATCCAAGGGTGTTATAAAGTTAATGTGATATTTAGAAATAATATGATTTAGTAATCCAAATTAGAGAAACAAATTATTATGATACAAATGTAACCATTCATGTTTGTATCTGAGAAATGAATTTTATTGGATGAAAATATTTGAAGGGCGTATAATGTAACATCACCGAATTGAAGTATGATTTTCCCATTAAATTATATAGTGTTAAACAAAAGTTTTCAATTTAAACACAAAATATGTAGGTATAAATATACTTTACTACATTATGCAACAATTTTATAAGGTATAACAAATGACATCAAGTAGTAGAATTTAACCCTTTGAGGCATATTTTTCAGAGCCTGTAAAGGAGGAAGCATCACTACAATTTCCCTAGTTTAAGTCAATGATAACATCGAAAAGTATATCTTGAGATTAATATTCAACATTATATGTTTATTATTGATGAAATAACTATGAGACCCATTCTAGAATAATCAATACCCATTATTTCCCAATTTTCAAATGATACCCTTATATTTTATACAGAGGTCTTTATAGATTTTGTATGTTGTTGTTAGAATCATATAAATATTTAATTTTTAATGTAATACATATTATTTTCATTATTATAATTAAATATCTATCTGAAATATTTTTATAAAATTTACTTTTAAATATTTATTTTATTTTAAATTATTATAATGGAATATTAAACAAATTTATTGATAAAATTAATTTTAGGCTTAAAAATCCATTTTTCTTCAAAAAAAATATTTTTTTACCTATATATTAATTTGTTAAAAATATTTTTTTAAAGAGTTATAGATTTATAATTTGATGAAATTTAAATCATTTCATTGTTAATGTTGTAAAATTTAGCTCAGGATGAGTTTTTGGGATTTTTCAAAACATGTTCATTTTTTTAGTAAATTAAAAAATAATTATCTTACAAAGAATGTTTATTTTATGATATAATCATGATATAATCATGATGTAAATATTTTCTAAGCCTTTTAATCAACCAAATACAAATTTAATAGGTAAAATAGTGCATTTCAAAATAATGTTCTAAATTTAGAAATCTATGTTTGATTTTTCTTAGAATCCAATATTTATTTTATTCTAATAAAACATTTAATTTTATTCCATTTCTTTAATTAATTTTTCAAAAGAATATAATAAATTTTGTAATGGTTTGGAGATAAAATAAACTTACTTTTCATTCATAAACCAACAAAATTTCAATGAAATAAACATTATACTTAATTTATCCCTAAAATCATTTTTAGACATAAAAATATATTTTTCTAAAAAATTATTTTAATTCATTATATATTAATAATTTTACAATATTTTTTATCACTTTTAGAAAACTAATATAATAAAATTGATTTTATATTATTAATTAACATTTTTAAATTAGGTAGAGTGTCATTCTTCAATTTTTTTCAACAACAGTAATTTACAATGGAAAAAGATAGTCACTATGGTAAATGAGAAAAACGAGGAAATGGTGTAAAATTAAAGGGTTATGAATTGAAATATGGAAAAACGTATACCTAATTGAAATTATATCAGGGATTAATATAGAAAAAATGATCTTATCTATAGTTTATTTGGTCAAATTTGTATCAATTTTTTTTTGAAATTGCAATTCCTTTCTATATTAATTAAATTAAATTTACAAAAAAGCCACTCATCTAAATTAAAAATGGATCCCTCCACCACTTATTGAAATGAACACAAAATATTATATTATTCAAAATAATCATCCATATTTATTTCCTAAAAATTTATATTCTATATTGGGTTTTATCTAGTTAAATGTCATTTCTTTAATTCCTTCAAAACCTTGAAGGATTATAAGAGGATATACGATTACTTATTTTTCATTAATATATTCTTACCATTTTTATATTTTTATTATTTAACAACCTAATTTCAATTCTTATTTATCACTTTATTTAAAACTAAATAATATTATAATTATATTTTAATGATGATATTATAAAGAATCACTTCATAATCATACTCCTCCATTAATGTTTTTATGTTATTGTCTATGGTGGTGAAACCACATAAATCAACGATGAAATAAATTTATACAGTTGATGACTATGGAAATTTAATTTCTATTATGGTATGATGAACTAATTCAATAGACAAGGTATGATAATCCATAATAAAATTTCTTTTTTTACTGATAACTTAACTGGTTCTATAATAAATATTCCAGTTTTTATCAATTCTATAAGAGATATATTCTTCTTTAACATTATATCTAAACTAATTTATTTTATTTAATAATTAAATAATATGTTTTTTCCAGAGTTATAATATTAATATATAATTAAATATTAATATTCCACCTTTTATTTATTAATAATATTCAAAAAAAATACATTTGGAAATTAATATTAATGACAATACCGAAAAATCAAGGAATTAACTTGTAACATCATAACTCAATATGGAAGTTATTTTCCAATACCTTGGATATTATGTGAATTATGAACTTATAAACATTAATGGTTGACGAAGGTAATTATATGGAAATATACATGGAATTCATAAACCCATTAAACATTGATGGCCAATTCTAACTAAAAATAAGTATTAAATTTCTAATAATTGAATATAAAATATTAATTTAATATTTAATAAAAATGAAAATGTTTTTAAACATATATTCAATGTGTCTATTATTATTATACAATATATTAGAGTTCATATAACTATGCATGATTCCAATGTAACTTTTGTTTTGGAATAATTTGCATTTTATTGTGTCATAAAATTTCATCCAAAACTATGCCCTTTTATGTTTATATTATTTGGAAATTTTACTAATATATATTCTGTCTTATATTTCTATGTGGATAAATTATATAATTATATAAAAATATTCTATATTGATGGATTTCATTCACTATGTAAATATTAAGCTGTGATGGATAATTCTCATTATTTCCAATGGCGCTTTTACCTCCATAAGCATATTCTTCCTATCTTTTTTAATTTCCTATTATAAAATATTAATATTTATTATTTCATTTATTACTAAAATTCCACTTTAAATCATAAAAAAAATTAATGCTTTCATTTATGTGGGGTTTCCTTTAAATTTATTTTTTTAAAATGCATTCATTTTCACGATTATATGTTTATAGTTTTAACCAAAAATTTATTATCACATAAATTATTTATTTTAAGGGTTATATTATTAGTTAACATTTTAGAGTTTTTTTTATTTTTTTCCTTCCATATTTTTAAAAATGTATATTATATGTGACATTTAATTTTGAATTCTTTATAAATTTAAAAAATAGTTCTAGAAACTCATTTTATGATTTCACTTCAATTTTCTTATAAAAATAATTTTTTATATATAATGATGTAAAAATTAAGACAATACTCTATGTTTTTTATGATTTTATTAATTAGGGGGATTTATTTTTTGTATTTATCAATTTTCTCTTAACGAAATTTTATTGAATATAGTTTGAAACACATTTTATTTCCATGGGTATTTAATGATGTGATGATTGATTGATTTCATGGGGCACACATATGTATGAAGTATCATTATGTGATGGTTGTGGTTTAATATATCCCTCCAATTTACTAGTTAAATAATTATAACACATTAAATTATTATAGGTTTTTCTTGTGAAGATCGATCTACTATAGGATATTTGCAGTGATGTCTGATCAACAATGTTATGGGATGCATATAGTGATTCTTGATCCACTTGATTTTAATGGTCATTGTAGTTGGGTATGTCATATTCAATGATTTACTATCCATATTATTTTACCACATATATGTGTTATTCCACATTCATAAATTATGTTTACATGGTTATGAAATATTTTTACTTGATTCTATGACATGATGCACATGTTACACTTCTATGATGACATCTTTGTTATCTTATGGTCATATTCTAGGATATTTAGTGTTTATTTTATTCATATTATTATAAACTTAGGGTCAAATTATGATTTTAATTAGGTATTTATACACTATTAATGTTTTCTCATATTCTTATATTATAAAATGTTATAATTTGTTGATAAGTCATCTTTTATTGTTCATTAAAGGTTGACCCATAATTTAATTCCAATTTATTCCGAAATTATTTTTAGGATTACGTGTATAAGGAAATATTTTATTGAGAATGTTGTGGGAGATTTTGAATAAATAAGGTGTAATTTGATGTCTACATACTCAATAACTAATGACACTAAACCCTTGGGTTCTAGGATTGTAATATTTTTTTAGATGTATTGTTTAATTTATGAAAAGGTTTTAGAATATATGAATGTTATGTTCGGGCTATCAAATTATATATAATAACATTATCAGAATGTTTTAACTCAATTTGACTTTTTTATCTTCACGAGTGTCTTTTTTATTAATATTTTTCTTTATAACATTTCTTAATGGGTACTGTTAATCATGATTTAATATTGGTTTCATAGTATTAAATTATTTCTATTAACATCATGATGTTATTTATAAATCCTTCATTACATTCATAGTAGAGTTCAACAAGTTTATCAATTCCCCTATCATGTTAACTCATCAAATGATAAATAGATATAGAAGAATATAAATTTCATATAACAAATGTATTTTACAAAGTTAACACTACACGATAATTTATCTGGAATACAAAAATTGGTGAGTATATGTAAAAAATTATAATAAATCAATTTTTTAGTTTAAATAGATTATCCCATGGTACCACCATGCAATGGAAAACATCATTTAAACTTTTTGTGTTCATTCACTCCCCACAAAATGCACAATATCTTTGTATGATTATGTAAAGACACTCTAATAATCCAAAGACCATCCTCTCTTATTTTTATTTCTAAAATTCATTAGGTAAAGTCATTGGAGATTCATAGACATGTAGGTTATGTATAATGAACATTTAATGGATGATCATGTAGATCCTCAAATCCTTCCATGATGGATACATCCCATTTCTTCAGGAAGTATGATATATCCAATACCTATATGAAATTTATTTATTACATAAACTAAAAATAGTAGATGAAATTATTTTGGATAATGGTAATTAGGTATAATAATTATTCTATTTCACTCCTTCTGGAATGAAAATAAAAACTAGGGAAACTTCTTCTATTGATACTTCTATAATAAACTGATTTAGATCAGTTAATGATACTCATATACCACTCAATTAATTATTTCCTCTAATGAGGTATAATGGTATCTTCCACACTCTCCCCTTTATTTAGAAACAAATATCTCAATTTCACTATCTCATTTAAAACAAATAATTCTATGATAGTCATACATTCCCTTTATCCTTATTCCTTTTCTCTAGAATTAGATATGATAACGTGTACATGACATCCTTGTTCACCATAAATAATTAGATCTTCAATATTTATCTTCTTATATTTTCTATATGAATACTATGTGTTTCATTAAAAAACCTCATTTTTTTAAAAACTAAATATTTAGTATACATTGGCCCACCTATCTCTTGTGATTAAAATATTTGTTCAATAATAGCAGAATCAATCATTTATTATATAACTTATTCTATTATTATGAATTAAACAAATAATAAGGAGTTTTTTTTTCAAATTTTTAGTATAAAAACTCAATAAAAACCGTAGAATTTTTTTCTTAATTTTTTACTTATCAATTTAATCCCTTTATTTAATCTTATATAATAAGTTTGTCCCTTTATTTCTACCCCATGAATTTTACTATTACCATATATGCAGCATTCCATAGAATTCATAATCTTCAACTATCTATAAAATTCACTAGAATCCAATATTAATATTTTAAAAATTTATCAATCACTAATTATTCTTGGTCATATACACTTTATTTTAGGTTTTTTTCTAAAATCCTAATTAATTCCTAAATACATTAGAGTTAAAATCCTTGATTCATGGTTGTACATATCCTCTTCTTCTCTTAAGAGAAAATTATTAATCCGTGAAATTCATTGCCAATGTGATTACATGTTTCCTTGAGAGATATAATGTATATATTATATTAAATTTACTTTAATATATTTCATCCACATATAAATTATTTTACATAATATAAAAAAATACAACTCATTATCACGATACTCTTGGATTCTATAAAATCTTGATAATTAGAGAATAATACATATCTATATTTATTCTAGGGACATTTTCATTTCTAAAAGTTAGAAAAAAAAACTCATTCTGAAAAAATATTATGCAACATTATTATAAATTATACAAGGATTTCCTTTTCCATCAATTTAATGAATTGAAAAAAACTTACACACATCAAATATGTTACATACTACCTTGATTATCTATTCCATTATAAATATCACATCTTAAAAAAGACTTACAAAACATTTATAATATCTTATGTATATATGGAATGTTCTCTCATTTACATATTTTATAGACTCCCTTAATATATTAGTCAAATCAAAGCATGTATTTCATATAAATAGGAAACCCTAAATACTTTTCTATCATTGTTAAATTAAGATATCTTACTCATACAAGTGTTTTCATTTTTTTAATGCAATGTAAAACTTCTCATAAAATAAAACCAAAATTTAAGATAATTTTTTTTGTCATTTTTAATTCCTTATGTCTTCCTAAAAAACGTGAAACTTCATAAAACTATATATAAACAATAAATAAAAAATTCTTCACACATCATGGTCATATAATTACAAATATATAAATGGTAAGTATACTAACATCTCAAAAAAATGTATGGATACATTATTCTACAAAACCAATTCAAAATATCAAAAACCATTATCATCCTTAACTGGTAAAAACATGAATTAATTTTTTATGACTATCAAATTTTATTTCTATTTATATTATAAAAACTTTATTATTCTTTCCTTTATCCATGAAACAATGTTATATCAATTCATTGTTTATTTACATTCTAAAAAATCCTACACAATTTATTATTACTTACAAATACAAAATTTTTCCTTATAATTTTAACAAATACGAAATTATTTTTCCTTATCTATCTATTTTTAGAATATAGATTATCATACGTGAATGTAAAAGAGTTCTCAAAACCCATTTCAGACACAATTCTAACTAATAGTTGAAGGGAATTTTTCTATAATAAAACATCCATTAATCATTCTCTATGTAATAATATTTTATTTTTATACATTTTCATATGATAATAATTGATTTAAAAAATACTAGAATAGCTATAAAGTGATCAAAATATGTGAACACAGAAATGTCTTAGAGAAAGTGTCATTCTTATTCACAATGTATATAATATATTTTAAGAGATTGAAAAAAATATACTATGTGTCCCATTATTTAAAACAAATGATTTATTATAATATTGTTTACAATTATTGTTATTTTATATTTACATTAAAATAGATAAGAAAACTAAAAATTGATATGGGGATAAAATTATACTTTCAAGTAATTATGTCTATTTACCTATCAGTACTTCAAAAATATTTTTGGATACAAAACCAATAAAAAGGATTTAAATTCAAGACAAACATCCTTATCAAATTTTTAAAAATATCATTAGTGAATCTATATAGATAATTCAATGCCCTCTATCATTAAGGGAAAACACTATGGTGGGTTAAATAGGATTATCTAATCATGTGATACATTAATTTAAGTGTACCCACTTAAAGTCTACCATGATCAATAAATAATTATAAAAATGATATGTATCAAGATTTACAAAAAGAAATGTTCTTTATCAAAACAAACATTCCATGTATCTACTAGCTATTATACACATCATGCAGTGTAATGAAAATATTTCAAACAATGATAAATACACACCTTAAAATTTATTCTTCATCATGATTAGAATAAAAAATTAAAATAAAACATATCTGAATTATTCTAATAACCAAAAATAATATGAAATAATATAAAAATGAATTTATTGTAGACTATAGACATAACTAAAATTGTTCATAATTGAACATTTGTATAATTAATGAGTCAAGTTATATAATACAACTATTTCATGAAAAAATAATATAATCTACTTACATACACATTATAAATATCATGAATCAAAATTCAAGGACATTATAATAATAATCAAACCTCTCATGAAATGGCGAAACACCTAAAATTTTTATTTACTTACTATTATCTCACCATGAAAACTATATTAGTGATCAAATTTTCATTACCAATATCCAAATATATAAAAAAAATAATTCACATTATAATTAATTTTATGATTTCCATTTCAATGAAAATCAAACATTTTTTTATGTTGAGTTCTTTCTACTACATAGTAATATTATATTAAGGGGTTTTCAAATTGAATGAGAATAATATTCCATAGAATTTTCAAACTCCCACCTCAACATACCATTTTGAAACAATATTATAGAATCTATTTAAGGCCCATAAAATATTATATAAATAATATAAAAAAGTACATAATGATATTTCCATGATAAATCAACCATAAAATATAGTATAACTCTCATATAACTAATAAAATATAAAAAAATGAAAAAGTTATATTTTTCAACTACTTGGAATAATGCTGAAAAATTTCTACTAGTTTATTCAATGATAAAAAGTGATAAAAAGAAATTATTGTCAATTATTATAAATAATCACATCATTTTTTATTCATAACAACACATATACTGATTATTTCCTCATGAGAATCAGAGTCTATGAAATAAAACTCTTATTGATTTATTTATTTTTTAAATAAATTTACCTCACTAAAAAGTATACCGCAACAACATGTTATACTTTTCATGTTTCTATAACCATATATAAATTTACAATGAAACAACTAAAATTTATTTTTTCACCAACTATTTCATCATCATAACTAAACATGTAAAATTCTAATTTTAATAATATATAATTCTTAGTATAGAATGATATAACACAAACCTTATAAATAATTTTTTTATTAGCAAGTAATATGTTTTTTCCAAGGTATCCATCAAAATTTCTCAAATAATTAACCTACTATAGAAATCACTAGTGGGTATACGAGCTGGAAATTGTATTTCTCTATAATCGATGAGATCATATACATGATAAGTTTCATAGATAATCTAAATATAAGTTTCATATAATCCACCTACAAAAAACATACCAATTTATCTTATTTTGATCACATAATCCTCTACATGAATAAATTAAAATAATGTAATTTAGAGGTACCCAATTTGTAATGAACTACTTCTAGTTTAATTGATCAACTTATATAAAAATGAATATATCAAAATTAGATGTAACAGTGGTTTTCCTTCCTTGGTTTATGAGTAATATTTTGAAGGAAAATAACTTATTTGATGATGGTTTCTATAATTTATAATGGATAGAATATAATTTAAAGGTTTTTGAATATGATAAGTGAAGTATTAATATGTATGAAAATGTTTGATATGACATTCTATAATCTTTTGGGCTTACTTATTACCAACTTTGGTTTCTTGGGATGGGGTTGTCCAAAATAGGCCACAAGGTACCTGGTGGTAGAAAAATAATAAACATATGGGACAAGAAGAGCTTTCAAAAATATTAATTATATTATAAAAAATTATTTAAATTTAAAATTTCATCACTCTCTTAGAATACGATCTCATGGATGAACTACAACACCCAGATAACTTCCTCTCCCATTTTTATTTCTCTTTATCCTAGTATATATCCTTTGTATCATATTTGTTCAATGACCCTTCTAAAACTGTAGTTTTATAGTGATATTTATAATCCATTTTAACATTATGAACTACTTAATATTATATTATTCACTACATAGCTTATAAAAACCATATATATGATATTTTGTTGCATGTTTTAATAAATTCAGATCATCATGAGTGATTCATCATATTATTGAGGTTGGTTCTACACTTTATGAATGATGTTTTGTGTCCTAATACATATTAAATCTTTTTAAATAATTTTTCATGTATGAAATATTGACTATCCCATAAATTAAGGATAATTTTCCTATAATTGTGTTCATAAGGACATGAGTATTCTTGTGTGAATGAGTAATTAACATAATGTCAAATAATGATGTTACACATATAAGGAAACACAATTGAGTAGTACCTATGATGGAGGAGTTATCTATTGGTGTTATTATAAACCATAAAAGGTTAATGGATATAATATTTCACTTAAAATGATTTATGACATTCAATGTGATAGTGTAAATAATGTAATTTAATATAGAGAGTATCTCTAAAATTTGAGACATGGATATATTTTTTATCTATATAAAACAATACTATAATAGTTCTGAATGTGACCACATCATGAATGAATGCTAATTAGTGGTTTGATATGGTAATACTCACCATTGGATGCTTCGCTAGTGAGGGAATTGTGGCTTATTTTTTTTACAATTGAGTGAATTTTGAACATCCTTATTTATTCCATCTAATGTCTTGGAGTATATCTAGAAATATTTTTGAGACCATGGAATAAGACACCACGTGATTCTGAGGTCCAGTGTTCCCGAAATTAATTTTTAAAATATATAAAATATATTAAATGCACACACACACAAAATTTTCATGAAAAGTAGAATAGATTTTAAATGGATTTATAGATGATAAATCTAAGGGAAAAATTATGTTTAGAGTGTGGGTTTTACCCTAGGCCCAATATAACTTTTGTTGGTGGGTGGTGTTGGTTGAAAAGTCATTCGTGGTAATGGAAACAAAAATAATTAATAAAATTAGTTTATTTAATTTAAAATGATGAAATAAACTAATAATTTTCTTTAAGAACATGTTTATGGGAAAATTCCTAGGTTAGTATCATAAAATTGTAGATTTATAAGTGTTTTTAAAGAAAATTTCATGGGCCAATGACAACCAGATCGAGGATTGTCAATCAATGCGAAACATAATTCAAGGATATCAATAATGAAGATGACTAGACAGATTCATTTTCATTAGTGATTAATAATAATTTTAGTAAGATTTTTTTTGGATTTATGAACATTTTATTATTACCACAACAAATGCAAATCAATTGACAAATGGATTGTATTTCGGATTGTGAGTATTGCGAGAAATGGTTATATTTATTCAAGAATTGGTGAATGTATTTATGATGGTTATTTATCTCTACATTCATCTTTCTACCATAAATGAATTGATACCATCATGAAAATTGGTTTAGGATCAATACTCATGTTTTTAGTTGTATATTTATTTCCCAATTTCATCATTCATTGTGGGAAAATCCCTCGGTTCATGGTTCGACAAATACCGATAAATAATCCATTGCACAAATAATTCTCAGTGAAACATTTAGATATTGTAGATCTATATTTAGCATGGAATTAGGATCATATGATGATGAAATAATTAGTTTACCATATGGATTTTTTGATTCCCAATTTTCATGTAATTCAATGCATGATGATGGATTATGCACGAGGATGATTCTTGAGATGTTTGAAATGCCGGTTACTTGAGAGCGGTTACACCGAGGTTCAGTTAGAGAAGATCATCCATTCCCAATATGATTCAGGGATAGATTTGGGTTAATATTTATTTTATGTGTAAATATATGAAGAATCCATGGTTTATGTGAAATTATGCATTACACATCATGTTCTCTGAAGGAACATGCCATGTGGGGCCCTCACAGTGGCAGTTAGGGTTTCATTATGGATTTAAATATCACACGGTCTGTGACACATGTCATGTGGAATGACATCCCTTTTCCAGATCAAGTATTGTATCAAGAATGATACCAAACCAACTATACACAGACATAACTATACGGTACATGAACATGGATATCCAGACACAGACACGATAAGGAGTAAATGGGCTCAGACACACCGTGTACTCTAAAATAGACACAGACACAAACAAGGGCCATTTTATATTGGCAGAACATAGTGTATATTATACATTCCTTATAGTACAAGTACATGTTTTATATTCTACCAATGCTGTATTAGAGACATTTTCCTCTTTATATTGGAGGTGTTTCATTAGGGTGTATTCCCTTGATCTATTCCCAAAGGGTTAGTATGGAATCACATTGTACACATATTATTGTGATACCTTCAGTGCGAATTATTTGAAAGAGTTTATTGAATCCTTTTCAAAGGCCCAATGTGAGAGCCTTTATCATTAGATTACCCTAGGTGGAGTTCTTGGTATGATCATGGCCAATACTAAATGGTCATCGATCTTCTACATAACATGTTATTTGATATTGATTTTTTACTATACCTCATGGAATTTAGTGTGATCCTCATATATATATATATATCATTCTCTTTATACTTTCATCATGTACTTTCTATGGAGAGACCCAATGATTAATAAATTTCGAATGGATGACATTGGTTTTATTTGAATCTTGGAGTGTCTTCTCATGGATGAGTGCTATGTGTAATTATCTAGCACAAATCCATAAACAAGAATTATGGTTATGGATTTAAATTTATATTATGTGTCTTTATTGAGTATATTTGGATATTCTTATTTTATGCATTGTAGACATATACCTATGCAGAGATGACTTTTATTATTATTTTTATATACTTTGTGATTTTGAGGTGTCTTACTGGGTATTATTATACTCACCCCTACATTGTCTTTTCTCACAAATGAAATTCCTTTTGATGAAGATAAATTTTTTGATAGAGGTCTAGAGGGAAAAGGACCAGGTGGTACTTAGTGATCCCAGTAGGTGGATGTGTTTTCTTATGGTTGTATCAATATTAGTCCCCATATATACTTTTCAAGTTGGAATTTTTTCAGACTCTTGATGGTGGGATTGTATTTGGATCTATTTTCCTTCCAGTTCTTTTTGTCAAACTCTGGTTGTGGAATTTATATGTACGAATTCACAGTTTATTATAAGTTTTACATTTCATCAATGAATGGAAATGGATATGTGTGCATGCATAAAAGTAATTTAGGCTAAGGCCTCCCAGCTTAGTGATATTTCTACTTGGAATTAGTCACTATCCCTTGGAATATTGTGGGATAGGATATTGAGTCATTAAATAGGCCCTATTCATATGGGTCCTGATGGTTTGGTATCAAAGGAGTCAGTTCTGCTTTATGATAGGAATCTATGAGATTGGTTTGGGGAAATGGGGTTAAGTGTTTTGAGTTTTTTTTTTCAGGCTATGGACTCTAGTGTTGGTGTAAAAACCAACTTATTAGTACACCAAGACTCTGATCACCTACCTTTTGACTCGGTAGAAGATGAAATTGGTTGTAGTGAGAAACAATTGTACATGCATCATATAGGAATGGGTTGTGGTTTCTATGTCTTTCGTGAGTTATCTCTCTAGATATAAAAATTTTACATTGTATATCTTCCATATTTTTGAATTCCTATGTGAGCTATTAGGATTCAACAACAAGAATATGAGGATGATCCACCATTGATGATGCATTGATACAAGGTCTTATTCTTGCGGTGTTACCTCCAGGTGATGCACCAACTATACCAAAACCTATTGAGAAGTAAATGGTACCTAAAGTACCAGAAGATGAGGTCAGTAGGCTGACCACACATCATGTGTTTTAGTGAAATTACCTATAATGTTATGAGAATATAATGAACCATAGGTGGATGAGGACAACAATGAGGTGGTGACATGATTTTTCTAGGTTTTTAGGACACCGATAGATCAGATGATGGTCCTAGAAGTTAGCCTTCTCCAAGGATAAACAATATGCCGGTGTGGTTCAATGGCCCAATCATAAAACGAGGAAACAATATCACATTTAGTTCAATCTACATTTTTAGAGAGGATTTATCTCTAACTATGTTTTTATATTTATGCATCCATGAGATTCTAAAGCTTCAGTAGGGAAGTACAATAGTAAATGCGTATCCATTAAGGTTCACCAACCTATCTAGGTACTTGAGGGATATGGTTCGTGATCAGTTATTTCAGGAATGAACCATCAATAAATGACTAGGTATAGACATATGATCTATCATGATACCTCTATTAATTCCTACTTATTAAAGGGTACTAGAGAGACTTTTGGTGGTCAAGAGTTTTTTTGGTGAGTAGATGCAAACAGTTGTTGCCAGTGATGGGAACACATGAGAAGAGACTTTCACAATAGGTATTAGACCTCTTTCATGGGGTCCTTGATATGTGAGACATTTTTTAGGTGATCCGAGGATAGAGGGTATATGGTTTAGGGATCACAGTATGGGATCGGTCCTCCCAAGGAGAGGTGATGCTACTCATGTGATGACATTGGACATCTCAAGAATTATTGTCAAACCTACCATACAACTAATAGAGATATATTGTATGGGACTCATAGGAAAACGAATAAACATAATAAAATAGGTTAATAGGGTAGAGAATATATTAGAGGGGTTGGGAGAGTATAAGAATGTGGTAGAAATTTATAATTGTTACCACCACCACCCCATGATCATCCACGCCATGCTCAAGAAGCTGGAGGATAGGGGTGGGGGAACCTGTAGGTGGTCGAGGAATATATCCCAGAGGCTCCATGGATGAGATATGGTATGATTTGTTTCTTTTATACCACATATATAGTATTTATAGGAATAATTTCAAGTCATTCCATTATTTACACTTATTTGTTTTGAGACGTAGAGATTTTGGTTGAGCCCTTAGCTCGACCGTTGTGCTTAGAGTCTCTTATGGGAGGTGACTCAGTGATCAAAATATTTATCCAATACTGTGAGAAGAATATTGGGGGAGATATATATATTTTGGATATCGTTTTTACAGTGATTATTTCTTATAACATCATCTTAGGTATAGACTAGTTATATATAGTTCATTCCCAAATAGACTATTCTAGGAATAGGATGCGTTGTGTAACCAATGATGGGAATAAGTTATTATTTTTTGGTGAAAAGGAAACCTAGAAAGTATAGGATAGACTCATTCATAGGAATGTGTAAATGATTACTCATCTATTTTCTAGCATAACCATTGGTGCAGTGGATTCTATGAGTTTCTAGTTCCCTGTAGTAGTGGTCGATTATTATGATATCCTTCCCAATGATGTTCCAAGATTACCTCTCCACCAAGAGATTGAATTTTTATTGATCTACACCATTTGATGACCCAAATATCTATAACATCATATAGAATTTACCCTACAGAGCTTCATGAGTTGAGGGTGAACTTGGAGGAATTGAATAGGAAGGGCTTTGTTAGACTCAATGTTTCAACCTTTACATCCCCAGTGTCATTTTTCAAGGAGGAAGGAAGCATGAAATTATGTTTATATAACCCTTTTCTAAACTAGGTTACCATAATTAACAGGTACCCAGTAATGATATTCGAGGAAGTGTTTAATCAATTGAGAGGGGTGCAAGGTTATTGATGATTGACTTCATATCAGGCTATCTCCAGTTGTTAGTACGAGATGTGGATATACCAAATATGGCATTCAGATGCCACTATAGTCGCAATGTGTTCTTGGTGATAATCATTGGTTTTACGAAATACCAAATAGTATTAATATGACTCATGAACTAGATATTTCATCCATTTCTTGACTTGTTTTTGGAAGTCTTCACTGATGATATCCTATTATAATCAGCATTTGAGGATGAGCACGTGAGAAAATTCGGGATGGACCTGGTTGTAATCTATGAGAACCATCTTTATGAGAAGCTCTTGAAGTGAAATTTATGGAATAAAGTGGTTAAATTTATGGTATATGTTATCTCAGTGGAGAGTTCCATAGTGGAACTAGTAAAGGTCGAGGGTGTGTTAGTTTGGGATCCACCCACGAGCGTGATGGAGGTACATAGGATCTCTAGGTTGTAGGGATGCTGTCAAAGATTCATACATGATTTATATAGGATATCATCTCCATTTAAAGAATGATATAAAAGGGGGATCCATTCATGTTGAAATAGAGGTTCCATCAGGCATTCTAGGAGTTGAGATAGTGATTGATGAGCTCTTCCATCTTGATATTTCTAGAGGAGAGTGTTCTATATGTAGTGTTCTGTGACACATCCAGAACTAGGATTGGATTTACATTAATTAATAGGAAGGTGGTGATTTCTTATGTATCATCTCAGTTGATACTACATGAGCAGAACTATATAAACCATGATCTTGAGTTAGCAGTTATGGTTCTCACACTAAAAGGGTGGCAACAATACTCGATTGGTGAGAAGTTTATCGACTATTCTGAACACAAGATTCCCAATTATATAATCTATTATAAGAAAATTTACTTTAGAACGATTTTTTGGTTGATTTTCTCTAGGATTATGAATTTGTGGTTTTATATAATCCTATTAATGTGAATGTGGTAGCAGATGGTCTTCGCAACAGATCTTGTTTGTAACTTTTAAGTGAGATTTTAAAAGAGTCGGCCTCATTAAAATTATCATTTGTGGATGATGATGAAGCATATTACCTCTAGTAAATGGTTTTGACCCCTCCTCTTTTATAGAATTTCTGGGAGTAACATCATGAGGATACTGACTTTGAGACCCTATGTACTTATAAATCCACTAGAATTGATTCTGAAAAATTTTATGATGGTGGGTGCTTGTCAATATTTTTAGAGGACACACGATGGTACCAATGATGTTGTAGGATGAGGTTTTGAGAGAGTTTCATACATATCCTTTAAAAATAAACCTAGGATTTGAAAAGATGTATCAGGACCAGTGATGTTAGTTTTGGTGGCCATGGATAAAGAAGGGAGTTGTAGAGTTTGTCTATTGATGACATACCTTTCAAAAAATTAAGGTACATCACCTAGTTCTGGTGGGTTTATCTCAAACCATATATATTTCAGAGTGTAAGTGGGATAAGATATCCATGGACTTCATGATGGGCATACCATGTATGTCCAGAGGATGTGATTTCATATGAGTGACAATAGAACGACTCACTTAGTCATCCCACTTCCTAACTATTCAGGAGTAGAGTTCATTAGGATGTTTAGGATCCCTTTATGTACATGAGATATTATGACCACATGGAGTTCCATAAATGATAATTTCTAACCATGATTATTGCTTCACAACTCGATTATGGAAAGGATTTTAAGAGGATTTTTTGGACTCAGTTGCCTTTGAGTAGGAATTTTCACTCCCTAAAGGATTGCCAGATTGAGTGGATAATTCAGGTTATAGAGGAAATTTTGTGAGATTTCATGTTGGACTTTAGCCATAGTTGGGAGGATCACCTACCATTGGTGGGGTTTTCATATAATAACAACCACCATTCCACCATCGGTATGAAATAATTAGAGGCCTCATATGGTTTAACCTCTTGGTCACCAAACTATAGGACCAACCCAGGTGAGTATACACTAATGTGACTAGAGTCAGTGAGAGAGACTAAAGATAAGGTAGAGGTCATCCATTAGTGGATAAGGACTATATAGATACATCAAAAGTCCTATGATGAATAATGAAAGTGGACTTTGTATTTTAAGGATGAGGACCATATATTCCTATGATTTTATGCTAGATAAGAATTACAGAGGATTAGTTTGGAAATAAAGATATCTATGAGATTCATAGGAACCTTAAAGATACTATATAGAGTTGGAGTGGTGGAGTATTTCATATCTCTACCACCACAGTTAGACAAAATACAATATTTTTTCGACACATCACAGCTGAGGAGGTACATGCACGATCTGTCACACGTTATTGATTGGGGTGAGATTGACATCGAGGAAGGGGATAACTTTTCTATGTACCCAAAGTATATTGAGAATTGATAGGATATAATCCTTCATGGAAGATATATTCCCCCATTTATTTTATGTTGTAAGTATGAGAATCTTCAGGAGAACACCTAATAAGAGGAGACTATTATGTGCGCTCAGTACCCAAATCTATTTGTGGATCCATTGATTTTGTCTTTTTGGGGAGTATTTACATAAGGTGAGGAGAATGCGACATACATTTTTTTTACATTTTATGTCTTTTAATATATCATGAAATATCATTGAGATAGGGAGCTGAGACAAAAAAGGATTCTGAGGCCCGATGTGCCATGAATTATTTTTTGAATTAAATTAAATATATTAAATTCACGTGCAGATGTTTTTAAAAAAAGTATATTAAATTCTAAGTTATAAATCCAATTATATATTAAATGGAAATATTATTTTCATAGAGTTTTTTTACCTTAGGATTAACATAACCTTTTTTGGTGTGGGGTGTGGGTTGAAAATTCATCAGGGGTGAGGAAAAAAATAATTTTTTTAAAAAAATTTAATTTAAAAATACTCAACGAGTTAATTATTTTAGATAAGTACATGGATGTGGGAAAATAAAAAGGCTAGCTGCATAACCATGGATATTTATAATAGACTTTTGAATAAATTCTATAGGAGAATGGAAACTGCATCGAGGATCATCGATTGATGTGAAACAAAATTCAAGGATATCTCCAATGACGACAACATAGATTCATTATTCAATAGTGATTGATCCAAATCAAGGTAAGATGTTTATTTTTATTCAATTTATCCCCATTTTATTATTAATATGATGAATATTAATCAATCAACTAATATAACGAATCATGTATCATGCGTATTTTGGGTATGTGTTGGATTTATCTTGGAATTGGTGAATTTATTTTTGGTTGCTATTTATATATACCTTCATTATTATAATAGAAATTAATTGAGTCCAAACCAAACATTGTACATGTTAAATTCCTCATTTTGTAGTGTTTCATTTAATTCCCCATTTCTTCATTCATCGGGGGAAAATCCCTTGGCCTGTGGATCAACAAATACCAAGAAATCAACTACTGTGCACCCGATTCATGGTGAAATGGTTCGATATTATAGATCCAGACATGGTATGGAATGTGGATCATGAACCAATGGATGTGGTAGTGGATCTGATAGATTTTTGGTCACTCGATATTTATTTTCATCAATTCAAGATGATGGATGATGAATATGGGTGAATCGTGAGTAGTTTTGAAGTCTGGTTACCAACGAGTGGAAATGGAGAGGCTTCGCTAGAGCAGATCCTCCCATTCTAGAATTATTTATGGTTGGATTTGGGGGACATAGGACTGGATGATGATGTGGAGGAAGAAGCCATTATTTTTGTGAAATAGTGTATTACATGACATGTGTTCCAGAGGAACATATCTTATAGGACACTCATAGTGACATATTGGGTTTTTTATGAGGTTAAATATCAAACAACATGTGAAAACATTCACACATCATGTGAAAACTTTCACACAACATGTGACCCCTCACATGGAACTCAACATATTTCATGGAGGATACATGGCCATCCATACATGGACATGGATAGATGAGACATAGACATAACCAGTCAGCTAAAAACATGATGGAGAGTACATAGGCTCATACATTCCATGTACTGTGACATAGACACAAACACATTCCATTTTACATGGGTAGAACCTGTTTCAATGAGACACATCATTTATTACCATTACATTCCATATACTCTAAAAAAGTTGTATTATAGACCTTGTCCTCTTCATCTTGGATGATTTTTTTAGGGTGGGTTCCCATGATCTATTACCTAGGGGTTAGTAAGGTATCCCATCATATAGATAAGTTAGTGAACACTTAAATGGGAATTATGGGATAGGTTTAATAGAATCCTTCTCTGACACATGGAGTGAGATCGTCTATCATCATCTTTCCCTAGGTGGTGTTCTTGGTATCATCATGACAAATAATATGATAGTTCCAATCATCTATATAGTGGGTTATTCCAGATTGAGTTTTGGTTATACCCCATGGATTTGAATGTGATCATTTTTTGTGTATCATTTTCTTCATAATTCAAGTGTATACTTATTATATAGATACTTGATGATTAGTAAATCTTAGATGGATGGCATTAGTTAAGTGTGACTAATAGAGTGTGTTATCATGGATTATTTATATGTGGAATATTTGAACACGAATCCCTAGGCTGGGATTATAGTTGTGACTTTACCTTGATAATATATGTATTTGTTGAGTATATTTTGATGTTATGGTTATATTTAATGTAGACATATACCTGTGTAGAGAATATTTTTATTCTTTTTGTTACATGATGTTTTATTTTAGGTTGTCCTACTAGGGATTTTTATACTAACCCCCTCATTTTATTTTCCCACATGTAACATGTATTATGCAAATGATTAATGTTTTGATAGAGTCCTAGAGGGACCAGGACCAAGAAGTGATTTGTGAGCTGAATATATCGAGGTGTGATCTTATGGATATCTTGAAAATAGTTCCCATATTTACTTCTCAATTTGGAATCTTATTCAGACTCTTTATGATGGGCATATATTTGGCACTATTTTCTTTCTAGTTCTTATTTTTGTGCTCGGGTTTTTGGATTTAAATGTATGCATGCATGGTTTATCAGTTGTTTTACATTCCAGAATTGTATGGGATTAAAGATGTGTGTGTTTGTGTGTGTGTATAGGTACTATAGTCTATATCCTTCCATGTTAGTGATATGCCTACTCAGTTCTAGTCACCATCCCTTGTCCTATTAGAGGTTGGATAATGCAGTCATGACATGGGCCCCATTAGGATGAATCATGTCCGAATAACCTAGGGTTCATGGTTGAGGGGATGAAAGATGTATTTTATATTGAATTTGTCATCATTGATATAGTTTCATGAGTTAAATAAATTATTATATACCATTTTGGGGTTTTTTCCATTATATTAATGAGTGAAAATACTTTTAAATGAGTGTGATTCCTTCTATCTTATATACTTTCCAATACCGATGTGGACAATGGGAAAAGTATAATGTGTTATAAATGGATGATGATTTATTCAAAAAAATTATCCACTAAAATAAATCAAATGGATAATTATTATAATATTATTAAGCGGTTCATTATCGATGTTATTCATTGAGTGATTAAATAACGAGTATCCACACATATGGAAAATTAATTTTTTTTATATATTTTCTCTACATATAGAATATAAAATTGATAATATATCTTGTAGTCATAGGTAGTTATTCACATTGATTATTATTATTATTATTTTATATATGGTACATTTTTATGATCTATAAATGAATTGGTGTATAATTTTGTAAATTCCTTCTGTCTCCTCTGTTTTGGTGAAATGTCTTTATGCATCAACGACAACAGGTTGTTATGTGTACAAAAAATACACATGGATATATATATATATGATTATGTTCCTCCCTATGAGGAGGTAGCCCAATTAGGTGGGGTTAAATATTTTTATATATTGGAGTATCAAATAAATACTAATATAAAATATTAAAATTATTGAAAATTGACATTAACATAAAATATTTATAAAACAGTTTATCCCTAATTCAGGGAGAGGGACATAAGGATTGGGGGAGGATAATTTTCTAATGGGATTATCCATTTTCAATTAATATATATATATATATTTATTCAATATATATATATATATATCTAATTATATCCCTTATTATGAGAATATAGGCACCCCATATATCAAATGATATAAATATTTATGTATGAACTGGTGCATTAAAGAGTGCATTCATGAATGCCTGGAAGTATATAATTTTCCTTATATATACAATTCATTAAATGAGAAGTGGGAACTACTAAAAAAGGATATATGTAAGTTAATGTTTGTGTGTGTGTGAACATTTTTAGATTATGTGATTAGAAATGCTTTAAACATAAGATTTATTCATTTGGTACAGATGATTCTATTAGATGATGGGTTTCTATAGAACAAAATATTTCCATGTGTAGAAATGTACATCCATTTTGTAATATGAAAATGGAATGGACCAAGTTTAGTTTGTTTCATTTTAAATTAGATAAGCATGTATAAAACAAATATTAAATAATTAATCTTACTATTTAGGATTAGATGTGTTATATTTTTACTACATTATTTTCCTATTATTGTTATCCCATTTTTTTATAAAATATTTAATATCATTAATAAATCATACACTACAATTTGTTATGTTAGGGACATAAATTTTAGATTCTTACTATGTTATGCACTTACACACATCTGGTGTACAATTATTTGTATATAGACTCTAATTTTAACATTATTTATAGGGTTTGTGTTATATTATTTTAGGTGGAGTTGTGATTTCTTGGTAATAATTATGAAAAAAGTTAGAAGAAATTTGGAAACCTCAAAAGCTTTATATTATCAATATTTTATATCATATGATCTCTAGTGTAGAAAGTATTATTTTTTATGTTTCTTTAAGATGTGAAATTTTTAATATAATTTTATTTTATTTCTTGGTTTGTTATATCAATTTGGATTTGTTATTATTTAATTATTATTTCCTTCTATGACATCAGAGTAATGTCTCTCTACATTATCCTTTATGTACATCTCTATTAGATATCATCCTTAGGCATATGAGGTGGTTCACTCGATTGATATAAAAACTCGTAGTTTAATATATTGATAGATCTTGTTTAAAGATGACAAAAATTGAATTTAGATATTTTACTCTTTTAGTTTTTCTTATTTATGATATTTTAGATGGATCTTGGTTAGTTTTGAATTTTAATGGAAAATGACATTTTTATTAATGAATAATTGTATGGTAAAATTAAGAGTTACCATATTTGGAGAAATTATTTATTATTTTAAAAGATTATAAATTTTTTTTATCATGAAATACAATTCTTTGAGAAATGCTTGATTATTTTCACTCTTATCCAATACTAGAAAAAGGGTATTCACACATACATCATTTCGGTCATGTAGGTTCACATGTCACATGCTTTATTCTATATCCATAATAACCAGACAATGTAAAATGTTCTGATTAAAATAATTAAAATGTTTTAATAATTTCTTTTAATAATGTTTTAGTTTTTTATATTTTCTATAATATATTAATTAATTATTTACCAATTAATTTTTTGTGTCCTAAACACGAATTAACATTTTATGTAATTTTTTTATAATAGTTATCCACCTGTAGTGGTACACTTGAGATATTAACATTTAGTGAAACATTATGTTTAAATGAAAATTTTATTTTATTTTAAAGTATATATTAGATGAACTATATTGGGATATAGGTTATGATATTTTTAATAATTTTGGTGTTTTTTTGTTTCCCGGTTTTGGGATACCTGTTTGGATTTTTCCAATTATATATATTATATTTACTTTAAAGAGTCTAATCCCTGATTAGTGCTTCTCATGGATGGGTTGTGGGTTTTAAATGGATGGTATATTGAATTTATTACCTATTTTATTTTATTAGTTAGTTTTATACCTATACTGTAAGACTCATATTTTAATTCATTGAGCATGTATGTCAAATGGAAAATAAGGGGATGTTATTTTTTAGGGAATAGTTATTTATGATCCATGGGTGGTGTAAAAAGAGTTATCAAGAAAATGTATCTTTTATAGTTGGAGATATATAAAATTTCAAGGAGTTTTATAGCTATAATTTTATATCTAATTTATGATATCCAATTCATTATTGAATGAGTTAGTACTATTGTAAATTTACAAGGTACCTTAGTAGTTTTTGAACTTTAATGTGACATAGATAAGTATTAAATATCCCAATAGTAAGAAAATATATGTGCATTATTTCTTGGGATAGTTTAAGAAACTCTCTACTACAATATGTTATATATAGAGGTAGTGTATTATGAAATGTTATATAAGTTATATAGATTTTTAAGATTGTTTGATCAATGTATTTGTGAAAAAAATTCAAAGTAACAAATACCTGGTACTATTTTTTTTGAATGTGATTGGTGATTTATTGAAAATACATGCACTATACAATTTCATTGATATTATCTAATGGTATTTAAGAGTATGTAATCATAATGTGGTTGAGTTTTCCATTAATAATGATATGGTTTAGGGTGATGTAGTAACTATACAAAAGTTAAATTAGGGAGATGTTGTTTAAGATATTGGTGGGTATAAGAACCACTAATCTGGGTATAACATATTAAACCTAAAATAATGGTCTCTAATACTCTTCTATAATAGATGTATGAGAAATTTGAAAAACCAAATTTAGGGTGAAGTTAAATGTATTATGTATATTAAAATGTATTTTGATTATAAAACTTGGTTTTGAAATTATGAATTATGTATTCCATTGATTAGTGGTAATGCAAAAAAAACATGAACCCTATAACATTCTGTTTAGAAATATCTATTCGATTTTTTTAGTGATAATGATAATTTCTTAAAATGGATGATTAATAACGAATAAAAAACCATATTCATCATTGATCATGGTTTAATAAACAAGGATAATAATATTATTGAGACCATATTATAAATTATTTAAGAAAATAATATCTATTCAGAAGAGGTGATTATTTTTAGGATCCAAATGGAATATTCTTAACACTAACAATAAGGGGGAGTAAATACTAATTTTTACTTTGGAATAAAATTCAAACCATTATCAATTTTTTGAATTCTCTGCTTATTTAGTGAATGGATATCACTTATATCCTCATAAAAAATCTTTTTTTCATGCCTAAATGATATGAAAGGAATCACATAAAAGTACACAAAAATTTATTAACGTGGTCCACCTTATTTATAGGATGAAAATTTCCTCAGTTTTATGGATATTTCACCATGAAAATAGTTTCAAATTTATTATCATATGAAGCTCATTGAATTGAATGTCCTTGAAACCACACAAATAAGTAGAAACATATTACAATAATTTAAATAAAAGATGTGTGTTGTAACTACAAAAACTAGGCCACAATGAGAATTTGAGTCCTGCCTAAAAAACATGATATACCAATTTCATCAATTATAAATAAATTAGATGTTTAAATTTTTTTAAATACTTCTATAATATATAATGTAGGTTGTCTTCCTGATCTTCTTAGTTAGGATATGTTAAAAGTAAACAATGCTGGAACAGGTTCATTTATTTTTATTCAATTCATAGAAGTATATACTTATTACTATATTTTTTCATTTGATACTCAAATATTTTTAAGAAGATATATATTAGTTATATAACATTTCATCTTCTAACTTATAGAATATAAAATGAGAATAGAGTTAGGTCTTTCCTTTTTGATTTCATTTTACCTAATGAATATTTATACTCAATACATATAGTTATTCTATTACTCACACATCCTTTACACTTATTCAATCAGGAATCGGTTCAGAATTACATCCAACCTAGAAACCGACTGAACCAATAGCATGGTCTGAAGGGTGTTTCTGATCCACATATGCTTGTAACTGGTTCTTGGGCATTAGTGATATCATTTGGGAATTATTTTCCCAAAATATTAACATTCATAATCTATCTGTAATTGAATTAAAACATTTAAATAATGAATTAAACATCATATATTACAATAATAAAAAAGGTTGTATGTAATTCCTTGACCCTAGTTTCCTAGAGTCAGTGCAATATTACATAACATTGGCATGATCACAAGGGATCAAATCCTTAAAGACCGATCAATTTAGTAGCCTTGGAAGTACTAGATACATAAATATGTTTTACATTATAGTATGAAATAAAAAACAACAACATTGTGTCTCCTTTGAACACATTTATCTCCCTTAGGCTATCCCAATAGGTCATTCATAATATACATCTTCACATCCTAGAAAAAATAAAACATATAAAGGGGTGAGCTCAGATGCTCAATATGGATAACAATATTGCGGAAACATTCATAAATAAGAATAAGAAATTAAGGTAATGTATAAGAATAAAACATTAGTCTTTTAAAAATAAACTTCAGAATAATATGGAAAATATAAATCAAATAATCCCATTTACTTATTCACATGGATATTCTACTAGTCAAATAATCACATGCAATATCAATAGCCGATTTCATATTGATGCAATGCATAATGCCAGACATCATAACCACATAATCAAGGCCTTGTTACAAGACTAAAAATAAGATTTTGTCAAGGGCTTATTCCAAAAAAATAGTTTTTTCTCATGAGTTCTACCGATGCTTCAAGGATCTATACTAAGCTCCACCAGTCACTTACATAATCTAATGCATTCCTCATATGAAAATGTTGAAACATACCAAAAATATTCGTATTAAAACTAGCATACAAAATGATAACACTTTAACCATAAAATATGTATGGTATAAAAATAACACATCCATATTCAAACATATAGAAAAACCTTGAATTCAATATGAATGATTTTATCATAATAAATCAACTTCAAACAAGTGTCAAATCCATCAAAGGATTTGACATAGATAAAATCAGAACTATTTGAGAGAAATATATATTTCTATTTTGAAATTATTTAAAATTCATCTAATTATAAAATAAAATATTTATTTTGAAAATATTCTTATAATATTTTAAGGGAAGCTTCAATGTTGTTATAACGGTGGAAAATAGTCGCACTTTCTGTATAAGTTTAAAAAACATTCTTTCCATAATTTTTGTCAAAAATTCGTAAAGGACCATGTTTTAAAATGATGGAAAGATTCCATTAAAAATATTTTATAAAGAGTCAAAAAAGTTTATAAATTACTTTAAACCGTAGTCTTGGTAAGAGTAAAATATTTTGAAATACATAATTAAGAAACACGGATGTGGATGGCAAAGAGGTCCCAATAGATACTCACATATAAACAACATAAGATAATGATGAGATTTTAGAATTAAACCATAACTTTTAATTTTCCTTGATATAGGTTATGTTAAAATCTTGTATAGTTTTAAAATAATTGTTATTAAATTATAAAATAACCACATACATAAATATGATATCATATATGATTTTCTAGCATTGCATTGTTAATAATATTTTAGTAGTATCATCGTTTCGAGAGTTAACTGATTCATTCCTATTTATATAATTGGTCATGTAATCCATTTCTGTTATGGATATGATATATTTGATTAATATACAGAATTATATTATGTTCATAAACATTATTTTTAATCATAAAATGAAAATTATTCTTGAATGGTTATGATGGGGAATTAATTTCATCGAGTTCATGGAGATAGTAATCCGTACGTACGCATGAGCGAAAATATCATTCTAATTATTGTGAAATCATATATAATTGGATAATATATCATATATAAAGAATCATTAACATGTTATATTTATTATTTACATCATCTATATTCATTATTATACCCATCAAAATAATGAAGTGTTTGAATAACAAACTACACTACGACGTGGAGACTGTATGCTATACATATGCACGTATGGTCCGCTGTCATTCATAAGATGGATAGAATAATGAATATATTTGTACCATATTTATAATAACCTCCTAGTATTATAAGGTACTGGAGTTATTATTTTGGTCTGGAAACAACAATGAAAGATGAAGTGGAAGAAGAAAATAACTTTGAAAGAGGTGGTGAAATTATTATATCTTCTTCGGGTGTTTCCATTTGAGTTGATCAAAAGGGATACTTATCTTGGCTTTATGTAAGGCCTCTAGGTATAATTGAGGGTATTTTGGTGGATATTTGAGTAGGGGTTGACCTAGACAAATGGATTTGAAGGTGTGATTTTGGGAGAAGGGGAAGTACCTTTTTATAAGATAGGTGAGGGTCACTTTAGGAAAAGCTTGAAATATTATTTTATTATACAATCAAATTCAGTTTATAATGTCTCAAAAATGATTTATTTAGAGGATAAGGTGGGGATGGGTCTAAAATCTATCAACTAATAGTTTTTATATTGGTTTAGGTGACCATATTATCATTATCCTTTAGACATCACTCTTAGTAAAATAGTTTAACTTTTACCATGTATTCTTGTATTATTATAATAAATGGTTAATAAACAAACTATAAAAATACAAGAGAACCCCAAGTGGTTTATTATTGATATATATAACTTTATCTATGTCCATTGGAAAACCTTATATTTTCAGGAATATTATATCAATTAATAATATAGTACATTTTTTTTAAAATTCAATTATGTCAATTTTGACACTATTTTGTATTTCATTCTTGTGAAAGTCATAAAAAATTTATCCCTTCAAAAAAAGTTTAATTAATCAACCTTAACATGTCATATTAATCTATAAAATTCTTGGATGTCATAAAAATTTTCATTTTATAATATTATTAATATTTATAATATCTTTTTTTAATCATTCAATAATATGGTAATTTCCGCATCATCATTGTGTCATAAATAAATTTAACTAATTAATGTCTAAAAATTACAAATAAAATAAAATTATGTAGAACATAATTTTTGATTACTAATTAATATTTATAGTCTAATTTATCCAATTTATATCACTATATTGTAAATGGTTTATTTATTAAACTTTGAATTGAACACTTTTAACTCTTCTTTAAATAAAATAATAATAAATATCCTAATCTAATCGATGTTGACCAAAAGGATCATATTTTATTACTAAGGTTGATTTTTGTCAAAATACATTTATTCGGTAGAATTAGGACATGTGTTAGTGTAATTATAATATCATTTTTTACCGTTAATTACCTTATTTACTTTTAACTGTGGTTAATAAAATTCAAAAGTTACTATTCACCAAAAATTATTTTCATCTTATTGAACCACATTTTAGGTAATAATGTCAAATATGTCTCCTGGATTTTTGAAAATCAATTCACAGAAGTGGTAAAATTACATTTTATGAAAATTTTCAAATCTTTCTAGAAGGTGGGTAAAAGGCAGTAAAATGCTTAATAAATTTTTATACATCTAATCTTATTATAAAAGGAGTCCAATGAATTATATTGAACATATATAGGTATTATGTATCAGTTTTGACTTAAAATAAATTTAAATAAAATAAATAATTATTTAAATAAAAAGTCAGATTGAAATAATAACATTGTGTTTTTCACAATTCATCAAAATTGAATGTTTTTAGGTATATAGAAAAAATTCACCGTAAGCTAATTTTGATATTACGAACCAAAAAATGAAGTACATTTTTAAAAATAAAATTCATAAAATTTTAAAAATTGGTTATTACTTTTCATAACGGCTAGTTTGATTTGTCGTGGTGTGATAAAACTTCATGTTGCGTACAACAAAATCTATTGAATTATTCGAAGGGAAACATACTGTGGAAGCTTGAGGTATTACATTCTCCCCTCATTCAAATAATTTAGTCCACAAAATTTCTAAAATATTACTACATAAAAAGATTCAGGTGATTCTTCATCATATGTTCATCAGGTTATCATGTTTCCTCTTCCATATTATGATTTCTCCATAGAACATTTACTAGATAAGTTGTCCGGTTTCTCAACAATTATTCTCTTGTATCAAGAATCATGAGTGGCTCTTCACAATAATATAGATCAGGTTCCAGTTCAATTTCCTCATAGGTGAGTACATGCGGCGGGTCTGGAATTTATTTTATCAATAGTGATACGTGGAACACATCATGAACTTTGGAGAGACTTGGCGGCATTTCCAAACAATAAGATACAACTCCAATTAATTCTAGAATTTCAAAAGGTCTGATGTACCTGGGACTAAATTTACCATTCTTACTGAAATGTATAACACCCTTACAATGAGATACCTTCATGAAAACATGATCTCCGACTTGAAATTCAAAATCCATTATTTAGTTATCAGTATAGCTCTTTTTCCTACATTGATCTTCTTTGATGTTGTTTTAAATAATCATCACCTTTTCCATTGTTTCATTAACAAGTAGTGGCCCTACGAGTTTTCTTTCACCAACATTATCCCAACAAGTTGGTGTCTAACATCTCTTTCAATATAATGCTTCATAGGGTGCCATATAAATACTTGAATGGAATCTTTTGTTATAGGAAAATTCAACCAGAGGTAAATACTGATCCCACATACCTTGAAAGTCAAGTGAGAATGTTCTTAACAAGTCTTATAAGGTTTGAATAGTCTGTTTTTATTGTCCATCCGTTTGAGGGTGGTAGGTAGTTCTCAAAAGAAGTTTAGTATCCCATTCCTTATGAATACTTTTACTGAATCTTGATGTAATATGGGGATCACATTCAGAGACAATCTATTGAAGTTTTCCAGGAATGCATTACAAATTCATTAATATATAGTCATGCTAAACATTTAAGTTGTAGATCTGATCTTATAGCATGAAAATGTGCTGACTTGGAAAGACGTTCAACAATGAACCATATTTCATCATTCCTTCTAGGATTATTTGGTAGTCCCATGAAAAAGTCCATTGTAATATCATCCCATTTACACTTAGTCATGGGAAGAGGTTTCATGCTCCTCTATGATGTTTTCTTCTAGCCTTCACCTCTTGACAAACCATAAATTTTGATACAGAATCAGCAATAAAAATCTTCATGTTGTCCCACAAAAAATGTTCCTTCAAATCTCTGTACATCTTAGTGCTACTAGGGTGTATAGAGAAATTAGAGCTATGAGCATCATCTAAAAATTCCCTTTTTAGATCAGGTATTTCCGGAACACAAAGAATCTTCCCAAATTTCAAAATCCCATCTTCATATATGAAGTCGATCAATCTCCCCTCATTAAGAGTTTTAATTATCTTTTGAAACTCCTCACCATCATTCTGAAACTTTTTATCCTTTTTAGTAATGATGGTTTAGATACCATTTGAAAAAGTATTGATGTTTCACCTTTAAGGATTATTCTCATATCCATCATTACTAGATCCATAAATATATGATCCCTTTCAACAATCATCTTGTTTAAAAATCCATGATCATTTTTGTTCAAAAAATATGCAACCTTATTTTCCTTCCCCTGGTGGTAGTGTATAGTGAAATTATAATCCTTGAGTAGTTCAATCCATCATCTTTACCTCATGTTGTGTTCTTTTTGTGAGTAAATATTCTTCAAAATCTGGTGATCATTATATATCACACATTTTTCACCATCGAGATATTGTCTCTATATCTTCATAGAAAATATTACAGCTACTAATTCAATATCATTAGTGTGATAGGTTTTTCATGAATTTTTAGTTTTCATGATGCATTTACAATAACCCTATAATTCTATATAAGAACACAACCATGTACTTTCTTTGAAAGATAATTATAAATAAAAAACCCATAATTCCCTAACGGTAGAGTCAAGATAGAATAATTGACTATTATTCTCTTCAGTTCTTCAAAACATTCTTCAAACTCCTTTGTTTTCAAACAAATTTTACTCTTTTATGTGTGATCATGGTTAATGGGTCTTCCAATCAGAAGAATTCTGGGCGAAATTCCAATAATAACCTGCTAAACCATTAAAAATATGTACTTCAGTTATACTCGCTGGTCATGACCATTCTTGGATTGCCTTGGTATTTGAAGGATTGTCAAAGATTTAATCCTTAGAGACAATATATCCAAGAAAAGAAATATCCTGAAGCCAGAATTCAAACTTGGTAAACTTCCCATATAATTCATTTCTTTTGAGGGTTTTCAGAATAGTGCACAAGTTATTTTCATGATCTTTGTATGTTTTTGAGTATACCAAGATATCATCAATAAATTCCACTGAAATGTCATCATGATATTCATTGAAAAATATATTCATTAGATTCATGAAAACAAAGGGTGCATTAGTCATTCCCAAAGGCATTATTGTTTACTCATAATGATCGTACCTAGTTTGAAATGCTATTTTTGGATTTTCTTCCTTCTTCACACATAACTGATGATATCCAGATCGAAGGATAATATTTGAAAAATATTGAGCTCCATGAAGTTGGTCAAATAAATCGTCAATGTGATCTAGGGGATAATTTTTATTTATTATTATAGCATTGATCTCCATGTAGTCAATTCACAACCTCATAGATCCATATTTCTTATTAACAAAAATATTAGGGGATCCCCATGGGAAAAAACTAGGGTGAATAAATCCTTTATTACTCAATTCCTCTAGTTGTTTCTTTAGTTCCAATAATTCCACAGAGTCCATTTTATAAGGGGTCTTCAATATGGGCCTTGAACCAGAAATTAAATCAATGTAAGACGCAATTTATTGTTTTGGAGGATGTCCTGGTAAATCTTCTAGAAACACATCAACATATTCTTGAAAAATAGTTAAATACTATATTTGAAAATTCCATTTTTCAACCATAGTTTTAAAATTATCTTCATACGCAATAATTGAATTTAGAAGAGCTACTAGGGGAGGATCTAGATAAAAATCAGGTGGTGACGTTTTTCTCTAAAGATAAGGTACTCTTTAACATCATTAAAAATTGTAACCTCCTTCTTCTTACAATAAAATTTCACATCATGTTCTGAAATCAAATCGATACTGAGGATTATATCAAATTTAATCATGGGTGTGATGATGAGATCAGCCAATAAAGAACATTTATATGCCCTAATGGGGACTGATTCACAAAACATTGTTACAATGATAGTTCCCTTAAGAGTTTTGACTTGTTAAATAAAATTGGAAATATCTATTTTTTTAGTAAACTAGGAAGATATGTAACACTGCGATGATCCATAATCAAATAAAGCATTGACTAAATTTGATGAAACCATTAAATTACCTACCAACAAATCATTTGGAGCTTCAACCTCAATAGTAGTGATTGAATAAGCTTGGAATTTCTCCCTTGTACTTTTATGAGGTAAGTTTCCTTGTCCCTTAAGAAATTCATTTACAAAATGTCCCATTTATCTACAATTGTATCATTCAACATTGGCAGTCTATTTCTTTTCCTTGCAATCATGTTCTTGGTGTCCTTTTTCACCACACATTTAATAGACTCCCATTCCCTTCAGGCATGTACCAGGGTGTTTCTTCCCACACTTACTATAGGATATAAATTCAAATTTTACCTTATTCCCCTTATTTCCATTTCTTGAGTATGCAATAGATCTCTTCTTCTCTTTCATTGCTTTAAGGTAATAATACATAGAGAATTCCTTTTATGTACTGATAGCACATAATAAAATATATTCGTATGATGGGAAGGATTGTGAGACTAATGCTCGATGGAGAAATTGTTTTCACCCATTGAAGAATATATCAATATTACTACATGGGTTATGTATATAATATCCTGCATGCCTTGATAACCATTTATTGTTATCCTCATACATTATGACATTCTCATCCTCCTTTTTCCTGAGACTTAAAAATTTCCTTTACATATCCGCTCGATGTTCATAGGGAATGTATTTTTCTAAGAAAACATCTTCAAACTCTCTCTATTCCACAATTTATACTTCATCATCTTTATTTGTGTTTGAATCAACTACCACCATTGATCTGCATCTCCTGTGAGGTAATAAACTGGCATGACAACTTTATCCCATTCGTTACTCCCCAAATCATGAAATATTTTTTCTACGGAACACATCCATTGGTCAGCTACAAATGTATTCTTAGTTCCATTTAATGTTGGTGGTTTTTTACTCATGAAGTGTTCTAACATTGAACCTCCATGTTATGGATCAGGGTGCTCCATACAGGTAAGGTTATTATTTATAACCTGAGTGACTTGTCCCAGTATGGTGATAAGCTGATCAACACCAATTTCATCGACAAATCCACTGTAATTATCTTGATTAGGAGAGAAATCCCTACATGGATTACATGTGTTGATATGGTTTCCATTCCTTCCACTAGGCTCTATTTCTAAAAAACGGCATACACTAGATTAGTTTTAGAATCTCAATACATAATTCCAATCTTGTAAAACACTTCACATAAATTGAATAGTTAATGGATATAATCCATAATCATAAAAATGTTTTCTTTAAGGAGGTATATACTCATAAGTCCTTCATAATGGTTTGTAATGAAAATGTGAATTATCATAAGAATATATATTGGGAGTGTCGTAACAAAGAGTGCAACAAGGCTCGTTGTCGTGTAAGAGGATACCCCATGTCAAGCCGGAAACTCCTTATTAGTGTTTCCACTCCTAGGTACATTTGTGCCATATTCGCCTCTATCTACTCATATTCATACATGGATTTATTGCTCAGAAAATACAAAAAATCTCTACATTACCAAAATTATAGGAAGTTCTTCTATACTAATCCTCAAAGTCTATCTTAGGGTAATGTTCTCTAATCAGAATTTTTCGAAATATAGCTTTCAAGGTTTTTACTAAACTTCCTTTGATACCAACTGTAACACCCCGAACCTAGTTACCCGGAGTCGGTGAAATATTACATAACATTGGCATGATCACAAGGGATCAAATCCCAAAGGACCAATCAATTTAGAAGCCTTGTAAGTACTAGATACAAACATAAGTTTTACATTACATTATAAAATGAAAAAAAACATTCTGTCCCATTTGAACACATTCATCTCCCTTAGACTATCGATGCAGGTCATTCATAATATACTTCTTCACATCCGGGAAAAAATAAAACATAGAAAGGTGTGAGCTCATATGCTTAGTAAGGATAACAATATTGCAGAAACATTTATAAATAAGTATTAAAATTTAAGGCAATGTACAAGACTAAAAAAATAAGACTTTTAAATTTAAACATCAACATAATATGGAAAATATAAATCAAATAATTCCATTACTTAATCACATGGATATTTTACTAGTTGAATAATTACATGGAATATCAATAGCCAATTTAATATTGACGGAATACACAATGCCGGATATCATAACCACATAGTCAAGGACTTGTGCCAAGACTACAATTAAGAATTTTTCAAGGATTTGTTCCAAGACACTAGATTGTCTCATGAGACCAATCAATGTATTGAGGAGCTATAGCGGGATCCACCCATCACTTTCTAAGTCCAATGCATTCCACATATGAAAAGGATGAAACATAACATAAACATTCATATTAAAAATAGCAAACAAAATGTTAATACTTTTACCATAGACCACGAATGGTATAAAATTAACACATACTGAGTCAAACATATCCCAAAACCTCCCATAATATATAGAAGATTTTATCATAATAAATCAACTTCAAACTAGTTTAAAATCCATCAAAGGATATTGACATAGAGGAAATCAAAACTATTTTAGAGAAATATCTTATTCTATTTTGAAATCATTTAAAAGTAGCTTAATTATAAAAGAAAACATTTATTTTGAAATTATTATTACAGACTTTCAAGGGAAGTTTTAAAGGTGTTATAATGGTGGAAAATAGCCACACATTCCGTATAAGTTAAAAAAATATTCTTTCGTTAATTTTGATGAAAAGGTTGTAAAAGACATTGTTTGGAAAATGATAGAAAGATTCCATTATAAATATTTTATAAAAATTAAAACAAGGGTATAAATGGATTTTAAACATAGTCTAGGAAATAGTAAAAACTTTTTCAAATACATATTTAAGAAATCTCGATGTGGATGATAAAGAGGTCCCAGTAGATATTCACGTATAAAGAACCTCGGAAAATGAAGAGATTGTAGAATTAAGCCTTACCTTGTACTTTTCCATGACTGAGGGAACGTTAGCCTCCTGTATAGTAGTTAAATAATTTTTATTAAATTATAAAATAACCACATATGTAAATATGATATCATATATGATTTTCTAATATTTCATTGTTAATAATATTTCAGTAGTATCATCGTTTTGGGTGTTAACTGATTCGTTACCCTTTATATGCATGGTTACGTAAGCCATAATTATTATGGATATGATTTATTTGATTCATATACAAAATTATTATAAGTTTAAAATCATTATTTTTAATCATAAAATTAAAATTATTCTTGAATGGTTATGATGGGGAATGAATTTCATAGCGTTCATGGAGATGGTAATCCGTATGTACGCAGAAGCAACAATATCATTATAATAATGATGAAATAGTATGTAATTGGATCATATATATTATATAAATAATCATTAAAATGATATATTTATTATTTACATCAGTTATACTCATTATTATACCCATCCAAATAATGAAGTGTTTGAATAACAAACTACACCACGACGTGGAGACGCTAAGCCGTACGTACACACATATGGTGACTTTTCATTCATAGGATGTATAGAATAATGAATATGGTTGTACCATATTTATAATAAAATAATTGTATGTATAATTTACTAGATTTATTATATTTGGTATGGAAACAACAAATAACGAGGAATGGGAAGTAGAAAGGAACTTTGAAAGAGCTGGTGAAATTATTACCTCTTCTTCAGGTGTTTCCTTTTGAGTTAATCAAAAGGGATCCATAAGTTGGATTTATAATCAAATTAAGGCCTCTATATAGAATTGAGGGTATTTGGAAGGATATTTGAGCATGTTTTGGCTGAGACAAATAGAATTGGAGCTGTGATTTTTAGAGAATGGGAAGTAACTTTTATAAGAGAGGTGATAGTCAATTTAAGAAAAGATTTAAATATTATTTTATCATACAATCATATTCAGGTTATAATTGATAAAAAATATTTATTTCTAGGATAAGGTGGGGATGAGTTGAAAACCTATCAACCATTAGGTTTTAGATAGGTTTATGTCACCATATTAACCTTATATTTTAGATTTAACACTTAGTTAAATAGTTTAACTTTTACCATGTATTCTTGTATTATTATAATAAATGGTTAATAAACATCCTATAAAAATCTACGAGAACAAAAATAGGTTAATTATTTATATATATAACCTAATATAAGTCCTTTTTCCATGACATAGATTTTTAGGAATATTATATCAATTAATAATATAGTATTTGATTTAAAAACCCATTTATGTCAATTTTGACAGTATTTGGTATTTTATTTTTGTGAATGTCATAAAAACATTCTAACTTCAAAAGAGGTTTATTTTATGAACCCTAACTTGTAATATTATCCTATAAAATAATTGGAATTCATCAAAAGTATCAATTTAAAATTATATTAATATTTATAATATCAATTTTTTAATCATTCAATAATATGGTATTTCCTACATCATCATTGTGTCACTAATAAATTTAATTGTTTAATGTATAAAAATTATAAATAAAATACCATTATGTAAGAAATATTTTTATCTTTCTAATGAATATTTATAGTCCAATTTATCTTAGGTATAACCCTATACTAAAAATGGTTTAGTTATTAAATGTGGAATTAAACACTTTTATCTCCCCTTTAAATAAAATAATATTAATTGTCCTAATATAATGAAAGTGGACCAAAAGAATTGTATTTTATTCCTATGGTTGGTTTTGGTTGAAATACACATATACAATCGAATTAAGACATGTGTTAGGGTAATTATAATATCATTTTTCACATTCAATTATCCTATTTATTTTTAACCGTGGTAAATAAAAGTCAAAAGATACTATTCAAAAAAATTATTTTCATCTTATTGATCCATATTTTACTTAATTATGTCAACTGTGTCTCTCTGATTTTTTAAATTCAATTCATAGAGGTGATAAAATTAAATTTTCTGCAAATTTTCAAATGTGCATAAAAACGATAAAAAGTTCAATAACATTTTATATATCTAATATTTTTATAAAATGAAATCAATGAATTAAATTGAACTTATAAGTGTATTAGGTATATATTTTGACTTAAAATAAATTTATATAAATTAAATAATTATTTAAATAAAAATTTGGTATTAAACAATAACAGAGTGTTTTTCACTATTCATCAATTATTTAAATTTTTCAGAAAAATAAAAAAAATTCACCTCAATATAATTTTGATATTACGAACCAATAATGAAGTCCATTTTGAAAAAAAAAATTATGAAATTTTATAGTGTGGGTATTACTATTCATAAAAACTAGTTTGATTTGTCCTGGTGTGCTAAAACTCCAAGTTACATATAGCGAAAACTATTGCATTATTCAAAGGAAAATTTACCATGTATGCTTGGGGTGTTACATAGTATATAAAAGTCATAAGTTTGAGTTTACAATTATAACCAAAATAAAAATGAAAAAATTGGGAGGGGAGCAATAAATAATCACGAGGCTTCTTGTGGCATGAGGTTTGATGCCCTCAATGTCACCACTATTAACACCATTTATAATTGATTATACTAAAAATAGTAAATTCCATTTCCAATATAGTCTTTTTATTTAACTAAACAAGACAATTAAGTTCTATATATTCCCATTGGGTTTATGTAAGGTGTGATCTCACTTTTCTAATAAGATCGTACTATGTGTTCCATGAATATCCATTATAATAAAAATATAAGATTCATTTTTAAAGGAAAGTAAACAATTTAGTTCAAAAAATGTTTTAGATTTGAATGAAAAGAAAAAAATGTAAGAAAGTTGGGAGTAGATAAATATTCATAATAAGAAGTATGGTAATCCCCTATACAGCTAGGTTATTGGTGTTCTAGGATTACTATACTCTCGGTGATCAAATAGATAAATACAATTTCCCATGAATGATCCACTAGTTAAGGGTGGGGGGACCTAAGGGATAGTGATTTAATTGAATTTCGATGTCACTAAGTTAGTGTTTCATTGTAATCAAGCTAGGGAGACTAGGATGAGTCCCTTTTAGATATCCTAGTATAATAGTTCTTTTCTACCCTCTATGTTTCCTAGGGTTCCCATATTCTTTGTTCCATTTTAAAGTCACACATATCCCTTTTTTTTATAAACCATGTCATCAAATTACAAATATACCATTTGAAATAATTTCCATAGAGGATAATCCACTTCAAATCCTTACTCACACCAACAACTTGGATGTCACTGACTTTCACAAACTCAAACACACAATTTAAAACACATTTTGAAATATAATAATTCACATTAAAATCCAAAAATAATATCATAACATGGAAACAAATACCTTTAACTTTGAAATCATAATGATAAATTTGAAAACCACAAGTGGAGGGGTGGGTAGATCCTATGAAAGTAGGAATGCACCAAAAATATCAAAACCAATTACATGTAGTTTAGATTCAACCAACTCTTTGTCACCACAACCACCAGAGAGAATGAAACTCAAGAAACAAGGGATAAGAGTATAAGTGGAGAAATATGAGACACTTAATTAAGGATTCATGGTGTAACCAAGATAAAATCACTTGAGAAATAGAGATCAGAGAGAGTTGGATAAGAGGAGAGTCACACCTAGGAATGTGAGGGTTGAATATGGGAAATGAGGGTGTGATGGGTATTAGAATAAGGGAGCGGTATTTTTGGATAACCAAAAAAATTAAAAAATATGTATGACTCATGGATTGGATGAATTATTTTCAAAATTGTGCACCTACTATGTTGGTGTATTTGGCTTAATAGATGGATTCCACATGGTTTGGGATACACTGTTTGAAAAACTATGTGCCATAACATATGGTATTCAAGATGCATTGTCCATGTCATAGAATTTATTTTCTATAATATGTATTCTACTAATAATGCACCAACTATGTTCCACCCTCACCATCTCCAAAATAAAAATTATATAATGAAAAATAATATGACAATATATATAATAAAATAAATATAAAAAATAAATGAATAAATACCTAAAAATAACACTATGGGCATGACATCTTAAAATAGAAAATAAATTCCTTGACTAGGTAAATATTATTATCAATAATATTCTACCATTAGGCTCCCATAAGGATTATAATCTCAAACTCCTCCTTTTTTATAATATCCAAAAACATAGAATCATTGATTTTATTTTAAAATTATATTCATAATTCCTTATTAAGACTCTAAATATAAACTCTAGGAAATTACTACTCAGTATCGTTAGTATTATTCTTATTTAAACCTTTTGATTAATTTACTTGGACACTAAAAAATAAAATTCCACAATTATCATTATTTAAATTTAAATACTCATAGTTTTCAATATTCATGGAATAATTATCATTCAAAAACTTTTCTAATCAATAGTATACATTTTGTTTTTAATCTATAAAATATGACGCAGATTTATTACACAATTTTCCCCATTCATTATGCAACTCAACATGGAAAATTATAAAATTTTCACCTCATTACACTAATATAATCATGAAATACTCTCATGATATTGATATCATTAGATAAATCCAAATAACATCCATTTTAAAAATCAAAATAATTTATAAGATGCATAAAATCAACATTTCAATATGACTTTATAAGTCACATGATCATCAATATCATATGATCAAGTAGTGTTTAGAAAAATAATACACCTGAAAAATTGGTTATACACTCAAAATCATATAGAGGGATGTAATATGAACAAGTTATATGTACCTCATTAAATGAATATATGAACCCATACTATCCATCTTCTACAAATCTCATAGTAGATTGTGATTTGTTAGTGACCTTGCGTTCAGAGATCTCACTTCCTTTGTAAATTAACATGAATCGTGATGTTATTATATCCACCAAGATGCTTTTTTTGATAGAACACTACATAATATTATCACATTCAATTATCTATGTTCTATCTATCATCTAATTCATTTTCTGTAAATCTATTTGATCTTCTCACTTTTGGGTGTAATATATTTATAGTGAAATAATTCCCTCTTTCTTTTGGTAACAGCAATTTTGTGAACCATAAATATAGAAAAACATTTTTTGTAGAGAAATTAAAGATCAATGAATGGAAATTAGATGTCTCATGAGATATTTGATCATAAATAGTGATTGATCAATCTATTGAAGTCTTTAACTATTCAAGATTAATTATAGATGCTAATTCCTATGTATAAAGGGAATGGGATGTAGCATCATTTTTATTATTATTCCATGCATGTAAATATTTTAACAAGATGAACATTGACCCTATTTAAGTGTTCCCACATTTAATTTTCTCATAGGATGTATATTCTTAATAAGTTTTCTTTATTTCATAGAAACTACATAATGTTCATTTTAGTCGGTTCTCTCTAATATCCAATAGTGTCATTTTTCATGGTGGTGCAAGAGACACCTAATTTCCATCACTACCATGAAAAAAATTGTATATTTCATGATTTTTGAAGAAATAAACTCTTATTTGGAGAATAGATTTTTTTTTCAGTGTATCTTAAATTCTTAGATGTTTTGTTAAGGTTTTTGTTTAGAGAGTTACCATATTTTCTTTCTATGTACATATATTCCTATACTTAAAGTATAATGATATCATGTATAACATGAAGGTATACAACACCAATATTATTTGAAATATCCTCATTTAAGAATTAAATATTTATCTAAAAAATTAATATACCTTCGAATAAATGAAAAATCTATGACTCTTATTCTTTAAATTCATTTCATATTCCAACAAAGAATATATAAATAGAGTTTATAAGATGTAAGGATATATAATTTCTATAATAAATTTTTTTTAAATTATGAGTGGTTTATAATATAAACAACTCTTATTTTAAAAAAATTATTAGATACAATAGATCTCATTACATATTATAAACTATATTATCTATTAAAATAGGTTTATAAAATACCATAATAAATATATACCTTTAATATTATTCTCAAATTGTTTAGGATCCCTAATATACCTCCAAGAAACTCAACATCAAAATATTCACATCATAAAGATTCATATAATTCCATTGATATTTATTGATAACCCATACAACACAAGCATGATATATGTTCTACAAAAGAAAATATCAATGGTGATATGAAATGTGAGAATGTTTTTTCATATTTGTTGTTCCATATTAATTTCAATCTGGGAATGCAATTGTGTGATACATTCTAATGGTATATTTTGATGTTTAGGGTGGTGTGATGAAATATCATCGAAGAATTTAAGATTCATGAATGGTATATAAATAATTATATTATTATATAATTGTTTAAGAGCATTAAAGGAGATTGTTCCACCTCCAGTCTCGCGATAGAGCCCTAACCGATGAATGAGGCTGATTTACCCCCTCTTCCAAGAGGTGGAAGGGGGGAGTATGATATGATCACACCACCTCTAGTCTTGCTAAATATGTTCATCCCTTTTTCAAACCCTAGTTTTCTTCCAAAGTTTTCGGTGATCTTGCTTAGCCTGAAGGCCCTTGATCTTCACCTTGATGATCCTAAATTTTTGATCTCATTGCCAGAGATCCATAATGAATCGAGCTATCTTGATTTGACACTGGTGGCTCATTTCAGTCATAGACGACCCTCAATTGATGATTTTGGCCATTTTTTCTTTGGAAAATTGGACTTTCAAAACTGCGCAGTCATTGATATTATTGATAAGCATCACATTATGGTTCAGTTTGAATCAGAAGAAGATTTGATCTGAGCTTGGTCTAGTGCCCCTCATCATTGCAGTGGCTGTATGTTTTCACTCCGTCAATGGTCTGATTTTTGTATGAATCGTGATCCTTCCACCACTGCTGTAACGTCCCGATTCCAGAAGCCACCCAGAGGCGCCCCGTACCCAGTTGGTCACATAGCCTCAAGCACATTTCCCCAAACTCCAGAGGATGCCGACTAGCAGTGAGGGCCTTGGGTGTGACAGTGGGGAAACTATGCCCTCATTGGAAGAGTACATAGAAAAAGAAAAACAAATAGACAATAGCAGAAAATGTAACCATCCATACAAGAGTAAAAGATAAATAGCGGAAGACTAACAATAAACAACTAGAGCACACACACACACATATATATCAAATGATGCATGATACATATGTCTAGGAAAGTATCCAAACAAGTCACAATGATGAATAAAATACAAAACCAAAGTGAAAAAGAAAACTGGTAAACACCTCAACATCACAAGCCACTGCTTAGTCCCATGCTCTCCAGCTCCACAGCAAGTCATGTACCTGAAGTAGAAGGGAACTTTCCCTTATCTATACCTGCAACAACATAGTCTGTTTGGGCCCAAAATCATGGCCCAAACAGGGTGTGAGGCAAATTCCCAGTAGGCAACCACCCAAATATCTGTTCCTAACAGTCAGTGAATACATGGCAAGTAAACGTACATGAAGCATTAAACAGGAAAGCACACAGTACCTACAATCCACAGTGCCTAGCATATAAAGTACACAAGTAACAGCTAGTCAACAAGTAGAACAACAGGTAACCCCCTGGGTAGTTCTCACAGCCTAAACCTTATGGTTCAACCTACAAGTAATAGCAACCCTCTGGGATGCACACACAGTCTCACCCTCTGGTTCAACTTAAGAATAGACTCTCTGAGGAAGCAGTCACCATCAATTCCCCTTATAGTCTCGTATCGTACTAAAGACTCTCTGGGGAAGCACTCAACATCTCATTCCCCCTATGGCCCGTGTCGAGGAAATAATGACTCTCTAAGGAAGCACTATCTTTAATTCCCCCTTTGGTCTCGCATCGAATTAATAAGAAACTCTGGAGAAGCCCTTACGTCCATTCTCCCTATGGTCTACTACACTAGGTTCTCACAGCTCTGTGTAAAAGAAACATGCATATCATGTGTATCACCCCAATTAAACCTAAATAACTACATGTATATAATTATAAGGTACAACAACATAACAGTACAATAGTTCCACTATCCTACAACTAGGCATGGAAACTGGCAAAACGCCTAACCTGGAAAACATGCATGGAAAAACATCCAGAGCACAGTAAAAATTACCCTATTCAAAAGCATTGATCTCTACTGAAGCAATCAGGAAAAGAGGGAAAACAACAAGGCAATAATAGGAAACACACAATACCCCATTCAAGGGGATTGGTGGAATTGCACAAAATATTCAAATACTTCTTATAGAAAATCACAAATCACCTACCTCGATGCTAGGAGATTGATATACTTGAACCAAAATGATTGATTCTCCTTAGAACATTGAAGATCTGAGAAAACATCCAAAATTCTCAACCCACTAAATCTTGAGAAAGATTGAAAATCATGGAACATGGATAAACTAAAAGAGAGAGCTAACTGATGTGATCCCTATGCAATTGACTGTGGATGAAAGAGAGATCGAATGAAAGCTCGAGGGTTCAGAGAAGGATCGCAGTCGTACATGAGCTCTCAGCCAAACGAGACCTAGAAGAAGGTCATTCTGGTGATTAGACGCAACCCCGGTGCATTTAATGAAAAAAAGAAAGTACGATACATGTACTTCTGGGGTACACAACATGTACTAGGAATTTCCGTACTCCACTTTAAGCGGCCTCCACATCGCCCCTACACACCGTGTGTGTAACCCAGGTACGGCCAACACACGGCCTGCGCGGCTTCAAAGTACACGGCGTGTACTCATAAAGTACATGACTTGTATTTTGAAAATTTATAAAATTTCCATTTTTCTCAAAAAAGACCAGAAAAGAAAATACATACCTGAAACGACGATCTGGGTTCTTACAATTGTGGCATGGGTGTGTCTTCCTCAACATCCTCTACTGTTTCAAAATCCTATGATTATCCACATAATTGGTAACATGGTGGGCCTCTATATATGTTCTGATGTTTGAAACTCTATGGTAAGTCATCCGATTAATCCCCACATCTGTGTTGAGGTGGATGTTATGAAGCCTGTGGTGAAGTGGATACGGATTACCGTGGGTGGGGAATTCTGATGGAAGCTGGTTGTTGTTTTTGAGTCTTGGGTAGATTATTGCACTAACTGATTTCGATTGGGCCACATAGTTTCTAAATGTAAAGGTGAAGTAGCAATCGAGGGGATACATTGTTTGAAGGAGAAGATAGATAGGTTTCTTGGTCAGCGACCTACAATGGATCCTGTGAATGGCATGGTGAAATAGATTGCAGTGAGTGAGGGGGAAACACTCCCTAATACATTGGTTGATTCAGTGTTTAGTCAACTTAGGAGTGATCTGAAATTAGGGGTTGGGTAGAAGTAGTATGTTGGTGGTCATGGGACTACTGACATGGGGGAGCCATCGGGTTTAAGTGTGACCAAGGTCTCACAGTAAGAGGTTACGTCTGTTGGTGGATACCAGTGGGAAGGATGCAAGTGACTGCAAGGAGACAGAGCCTACGCTTGAGGTTAATTTTGGCGCTGCAAGTTGGGGGAGTTGTCCTATGGAGGTGTTGGAATTTTTTGATAGGTATCAAAGACGGTATGTGAGTGATGCTGCTGTGATGATTGCAATTAAGATTGAAAATCAGATATAAGGATTGGAATAAGAGAACGCGAAGGAGGCTGCTCAAATGGATGAAGGTGGAAGTGTGCAGCTAGGGATCACTTCTCCAGAGGATGGAATTGGGAAGGAAGTCTTGAGGCAACAGACTCTGGGCGGTCCTGAATTAATGGAGCAGCCTAAGTGTTTGGCCCTGATTGACCCTAATTGTCAATCTCAGGAAGGTCGAGGAGGGGAAGATGGATTCCATGAGATTAATATTTCTAGAAAATGTGGTTATTATTAGGATAGTGTCAAGAAGAATGATAGAGGCTTGACCATGCCTTAATATAGTGAGATTTTTTAGGTCGTGGGGCTAAAGATGATCAGAAATCAAGGAAACATGAATGCTCAATCACGACGAAGGATGAGGAAGGACTACTCCATCTTACTAAAGCTGGTGTCCACCAGGTCATCGATTGGGAACATAGAGATGCTATCCTTGGAACGAATAAACCTGTGAAGGAAGTATGTGAAGGTACTCAAACATTATTAGAGTTCATATTGGGAATCAACAATTCTGGAGGAGGATTTTTATCAGGGATGTGAATACGGGTATGGTTTCTTCAATATGTAATCTTCTCTTTCAGCTTGTGGTACTTGTTTACTGTCCCTTTCTTTTTTATTTAATAAATGCTCAAGGGGGATATCCTCTTATGGAGTATGTGGTATAATTATTTAATAAAAGTTATTAGTGTTATTATGAAACTACTATGGAATTTTGAAACCTAGGTGGTGTAGATAATAGTGTGAAAAATATTAGTGCACACAAAGGAAGTGTACTGATATTATGATTACAATTAAGATATATCATATGCATAAAAAATCAATAATTTATAGAGAATATGTTTATAATATTCATGAATTGTATATATGAAACTCTTATTAGCTATATCTGATTATGATTTACTATTTAAATTGGTATGAGGTTTATATCTATTAATATATTTAATTTTGTGTCACAATAACTAAATAATCATCTTTGAAGAAGGATGATATGTATTAGAATCTAATTTTATATAAAAATAGTTGATTTGGGGGAATAATTGTAGAGGAAATTTAGATGAATATTTTCAATCACATTTATTCATTGTAATGTAAATAAATTTTAACATCCCAATATATTAAAATATATTTACTTTCAAAAAAATTAATTTCATTTATAACTTACGATACATTAAACCCTGAGTCTGAATGAACTGTAATATAGTATATCCTTACATTGTTATCATTAAATTATAGAGTATGAATAGAATAAAATATATTAAAATATATATATATATAATTAATTCATAGGAAATTAATTTTTTATAAGTAGAAAATGAAATCATTTCAAATTAAAGATGTGTTTTTCTAAAAACAATTTTTTTATGAATTCAATGTATTTTATCCTAATAAACTAAATTAACCACTATTTATAAATTATTTTAATTAAATTTATATATTATATATTCAATAAAATGTTTTAACATTTAAATTATATTTTTTATGTGCATGATATATGATCATATATCCATTTCTATGCATAAAAGTGTCTTTATCTGAAATCGCGTCCTCCCCTCATTTTGTAAGTTTACTTTAAAAATAATTTATACCAAATTTATATATTTGATATGATAACATAGTTTCTATATATGGAATCATGTTTTTGAAATTCTTAATAAACCAATTTTATTTTTTCTTGATTAATAGAAATTTTTCACCATAGTTAATGTTAAAATGGGTTTACCAGGGGGTTAAATCAAAATATAATTGAATGTTTTGGAATTAAAATTTTCAAAATCCTATTATATATAAATATTTTTATGTAATAATATCTATATTTCAAATATTTATCTATTGAGAATAATATTTTATGAGTGAATTTATTCTATTTTATTCCCTTTTTTAGAAACTACATGTGTGTCCTCTCCCCGACATATAAAAGGAAACTGATAATTTGAATTATCTACACAACATTTAGCTTAAACTATTGACCAAAACCAACCCAAATATATTATCAAATTCTGTACCCACAATTTTGAGATTTTGGTATTCTTAAAATATTAATCCATGGGTCCTTAATAAAGGATAAAATGGAGGCTAATTGAAGAAGTGGTAATCATCTTACCCGACCACTTTGAATTTCATTCTTCTTTTAACATAAATAAATATATGGTATTCATAATGAAATAATAAAATCAAGATAATTAATATACTTAAATTTTCTTATTATTATGGAACCCCAAATATTCTCCCATATTCTATCAAATGTAATGTGAATATATCACTTGTGTGTACATGTGGACTACTACCTACACCAAGCAATACAATTATTTTTTACACCACCACATTTCATGGATGGTTATTATGATGGGTTTAATGTTTTTACATGATATTTATTAAATAATTATTCCATTGTAATTATAATAACATATCTACCATATTATTTTCCAACCGGTTGGAAAATGACAACGTCACTCTTGTCTACATGTGCACTACCACATCCATGAATCATAATTATTTTATCAATTCCACTATACAATGATAGTAACAATATAAATAAAAATACATAATGGTTACATAATCATTCTTTTTATGTCAATAATTCATTCTCTTAATTTTTATTATCTTTTTAGGTTTATATTTTTATCAAATTAGGTCATAAATCATAAATAACAAAAACTATAAATTACAAAGTGGACACATTTGAATAGTATACATTTTTCACATAATATAAAATGTTTAAAATAAATCATTATTTATTTTCAAGGAAAATATTCATGATATTATAATTAATGAATTCATTTCCCTTAACCTTCATTAAATTATATGAAAAATAATTTAAAAAATGGGATTAACATAAGAATCTTAGTAAAGGATGTTAAAGAAAGAAAAACTATTAGTGTAGTGAAAAAAGAGAAAACCTGCTAAATGCTTTACCTTTGTGTAAATTTTATTTGGTAGAAGGAAATAAATTAATTTTTAATAAAAAAAAATTTATTTCAATGAAAATCAATTAAATCTATATCCATCAAATCAAGAACCTTTTTGGAAACATATAAAATCACATTTAAAACACATTTTAAACCCATGTTAGAAGAAACTAGAGACCAATTAAGTCTATAGAAGAAACCATTTGGTAACTCCATACTTTATTACTATTAGTACAAGGAAAATTACCCAATTTGTTAGAGTAATATCTGGGAGAACCTGTGATTTAAGTTATATTGATCTCACATGATGATATTTGGGTGTACCCATATTTTAAGCTATAACAGGATCACCTGACAATCTCTAGTCTCACACATTTCTAATATAATTTTAATGTACTCTATTTTTAATAAAAAATTTTAATCTTCCATTTTTTTCATTATAATACAATATAAATTTTTTTAAACTCTAACTAAAATCTACTTTGGATATTAAAATACCCATTTCTTTTTTAAAATTTATTTTCAATAGAAAAATAATCTTATCGTAAAAAAATCCTATACAAAAAATAAATAGTAAAAGGGAATTATGTATTTTATTTGAAAAAAACATGAACAATTTTAGTGGAAGAAAAACATAAAATAGTGGTATTAAGACTGAAAATTCACTTTCAAAATATACATCAAAATATAACATTAATTTTATTATTTGTAAAAAAAGTCCCATAGTCCATAGAAAGATTATTTTTTTTGAAAAAAATAAAAATAAAGAAAAAGTACCATTTATAAAACTCTCATGTCCATATTAAAATCAATTTAAAACATGGACATGGATTACATATATAGTTATACTGGAAAAATTAAAAGATAATTTTTTTAATGTTAATTCACTTATCTCTTTTGAAATATTTGATTCATAATCCCCATTAAATAATAACCATAAAACATTAATACCATTATCATAGAGAAATTATTCTTATAACATGTCAAAGGGTCTATATATAGACCTCATAAAAGAGTATAGGTCCATAGGAATAAAAGATATCTCAATGAAAGGAAATTGATAAAGTCATTTTTCTTGAGTTTGATTCTTCACTCCCATTATTTATCAACCTTAATAATAAACATATGTTAATTTGTTAATTTATCAATTAAAATTTTCAGGTTTATTATTACATTTATATCACTTGTTACCATGTAATATAAAATTACTTATTCAATTATGTTTATGTTGGGTGATTTGATAATATTTTACTTATGTGTCAATAATAAGTTCAGTAGGTTGAATATTGGTCAAATAGGTCAATATTTAAACTTATATATAACAATAATCATTAAAAAATATCATATTTATAAATAAATTATACATTTTAAATTAAATTATTAAATATTGTTTAGAAAAATGATGTAATTTACAATTACAAAGACGATAGAGCATATATACACATTGGTAAAATTTACATGTTTCAATGATCATTATAGAAGGAAGGACTGTATTATTTTATCTTTAAAAAATAATAATAATATCATGAATTAAATATTATTTAATTAAATATAATTAAAAATAAAATTCAACTAATTTGGTGGAAAAAAGAATCACATCGCTTCTTATAGGCGGTAGTCCACACGTGCACGAATGATATTATCATTTTTCAGTGTAAGAAATAAAATAAAATAGTATATTTTTAGAATAATAAATATTTCATAAATCAAATAATTATTTCATGTATAACACACATATTTATTAACTTTACCCTCACTTCCGTCCAAGTAACATGTTAGGAAAAAACTAATCACATCACTTATTGAGACGGTAGATCGTCGCACACATGAGCGATGTTATGATATCCCCCATTGAATTTAATGTAATTAAGAATATGTGATATAATAACAAAAAAAGAATAAATATTTTATAAATTATATATATATATGAAACCCATCATTATAATAATACGTTTGTGGTGATTATTGAAAAATAATAACATCGGTTCGTGAGGTGGTAGTATGTTGTACACACGAATGGTGATTTTGCATCCCATTTAATGGAAGTGGAGATATATATTAGTTAGATTCATTACATAATAAAATATAATTATATGTTATATAATGTTTTTATTATATAATTATAATCTAATAATATTTAAAGATGGGGTAAGAATAAATAAAATAATGATGCCAAGTAAAGTAGGATACCTCTTTTTTAGAAAACCTCCTTAGTTAAAAAATAAAATCCATCATAGGATGGTTTACTGATCATAATAATTAATATTTGTTGGTCGGAGTGGACACTCAAGAGGGCGGTGAATTGAGTTCCAATTAAACTTTCTGCTAAAAATAATTTCTATTAAAATCCCTCAATTTCAAAAACAAATTAAACTGTATTGAATTTATACAGATTATAAAGGTTCAATTAGTTTCTCAAAGATTGATTGATTCTCAGTTGACTTAATCTTACGATTAAATTAACTTTTGAAACTAACTTACTGGTTTATAATAAATATAAACACTTGAGAGTTTAACTATCAAAGTAGCTTTGAATATAAATTATATTTCAAAGTAACAGTAGCGGAAAATGAAATAAATATGTACTGTATGGATATAAACATTAACTAAAAACACAGTGGAGTTAACCAAGAGGTCCAGTCTCAAGCCGAGTCTTAGTCCTCTCAAAAGCTTATATAAAGATGATCCACACCCTGGATCGGGGTTCAACAATTTAGAACTGTCCAGGTCTAAGACCTCTACCACTGTTATTCGTGGGAAACAAAACAACAGAAACCAGCTGTCCAGGTCACACACGACCTCTACCACTATCCACAGTTGGAAAATGAATGAAAAGATAGTGAGTGAGGATTTACAAATCCTCCAGTTAAGGATCAGGAGACAGTGTGTGTGTAAAATACAACAGATAACACACACTGCTCGTAATGTAAAAAGTAAATCACATAGATAAAGATTTAGAGTTTAGAAATGGCTCTAGTGATATTCGTGCATCTCTTGACTCCTTTTGTTGATTAGAATTCATTCTGAGTCTTCTTCTGGTTTTTGTCTGGAAAATAGAGTATCATCTGTTTCCTTGACTTCCAGGTTCATCTTGCTTATCAGATCAAATAATGAAGAGTTTTGTGTATTTCTTCTTTAGCATAGATTGCTCGATGTATGCTCTATGTTCTAGAGGATGGTAGTAGTCTTGTGAGTGCACGTTCTCCAGTTGTTCTTGGCACGTTTTGAGCTTGATCGCCAGTGTGTTCTGTGTGCTAGATCTCTTTAAGTCTCTTGTCACACACCCTCTTTGATAACTACACGATGTCTTCTTTTATGCCTATGTTTTTTTGTTTTGTGTTTCTGAGAAGAAGGAAAGATTATACTTTTCGATCGTACTTGGTATGGTTTCCTGAAATGGAAACATAAATCATTTAATAACATTAAATGCATCAAAAGTAACAAATGTAACCGTTAGTATAATAAACAAATAGTGTCGAGGATATAGTGTCGAGGATATAGGATTTGACTCCGCAGTTCATTATAGGTAGTCGTTTGTTTGTAGATGTGTACGGTTGACTCGATGTAGGATCTTCCATCCGTAGCTCTTCAAACTCTTATCGGTGGCTCTTATCGGTACCTCTTATCGGTAGCTCTGTGCATCGGTAGCTCTTATCAGTAGCTCTCTGTCCATCAGTAGCTCTGTGCATCGGTAGCTCTCTGTCCATCGGTAGCTCTGTGCATCGGTAGCTCTGTGCATCGGTAGCTCTGGAGATCGGTAGCTCTGGATATCGGTAGCTCTGGCTACTATTAGCTCTGGCTATCTGTAGCTCTGGCTATCGGTGGCTCTAGCTATCAGTGGCTCTGGCTGTTGGTAGCTCTGGCTATCGGTAGCTCTGTGTCTTATGAAAACCACATCTAATTGACTTAGAATTGTTTCAAAGCTTGTATAAACAAGGATAATCGAGATTAAAATAAATCAGAGATTATTTAAACATTATTATTAACTTGATCACTGATATGAAAGAATTAAAATGTAGATCAACAGTAATTGAGAATAGAATAATATATGAACACATAATTGGGATTATCAAAACATATAAATACACGATTGGGATTATCAAACCAGGTGAGGTCAACAATCTCCCCCTTTTTGATAATCACAACATATGATATGACCAAAAATAGTGAGAATATAGTATAAGAGAATATAACATTTATATTCGAATTTCTCAAAGAAAGCAGTATCAAAGGAAATAGAGGAAATAGTAATAGAATGAGATAGATCAAAAATTATCATAGTTAGTATTAAATACAATAGTATCAGAGATAAGCTTTGAAAGAATTGGTACCAAAGAAGGAAATGTAAGAAATAGTATCAAAGGCTCAAATTTCTCCCCTTTGATATTTCTCCTCCTCTTTATAGAATATTTCTCCCCCTCTCTTTTTATTTTCTCCCTCTCTTTATATTTTCTCCCCCTTTCTTTATATTTTTCTCCCCCTTTGTGATAATCAAAAAGTGGGAAAGCAGACATAGAAAACTGATAAACAGAGATAGTGTAAAGAAAATCATTTGTATTAGACCAGACAAAACTTACATAAACAGAATAGAAAAGAAAAAGAAAAAAAATTCTATCAAACAGCCTGGCCACTTTAGCAATCCTGATCTTCAACATGAGATCTTCCTTGTGGATCAGAAGAGGATGCAGGAGGGGAGGATGTGGGTGAGGGCTTTGGAATTCCAGAAATGATCACAGGAGGCTGAGCCACTGATACAGTGCCTGGCCTGTATGGGGAAGTTTGTTGAGTGATCATAGGTGTGAGGCTTCTAATGGCCTGAGCAGGAGTCATCTGGACGGGAGACTCAGGAGAGACAGAGGCAGGTAAGGCAGGAGGGACAATAACTGGTCTGGCATCAACATGCGAAAAGGGCAGCAACAGATTTCTGAAATCCATAATGATTCCTCCTCCTCTTTCCATAGCAGATATAAAATCATCTTTGTTCTCCATGAATTTTTCTAAGGCAGGAGTCATCTGCCTTAGCTTGCTCACTTGTTCTCGGAGGGCTTGAGTTACAGGGGGTAACTTCATGTTTTCCAACATCATCTTGAAATGGTGGTTGAGTTGTTGCTTGGTAAAAATCCTTTGGAAATAATAATCCACCTTGTTCTTGATTTCCTCCTGAGAGGCAGAGGCCTCTTTCATATGGTCGTGGACGATTTTCACTATTTCCCTGACTGAATCTCTTGTAGAGAGCACTACTCGGCTTAGATCTGATGAGTCCATAGAGCCACTGGTTGAAATAGAACCAAGCTCCTCCTTCATCATAGCTCGTAATTGATTCAAATCAAATGCAGGTTTTGAAGCTAGAGGACCAACTGAGAAAGATACAATTTCTTTGAAACTTTTGGTCAACACACTAATCAGAGATTGCAGTTGAGAGTCCTTATTTTTAACATGATCCTTTATAGAATATTTGAAATCTTCAAATACTGATACCATTTGGATTACAACACTCTTCACATAGGCTAAATCCTTATCAGCTTGAGGCTTTGAGCTCATGTTAGAATCTAAAGCAGTAACAGACTTCAATAAGGCTTCAAAATCTGCTTCTATTCTAGAAGATTGGGTCTGGCACTCTTTTACTGCTTCCATCAGCTCACCCATAAAAGTTGACAGATTGAAACCAAGATAAAGCTCAAAATATTGTTCTAACAACTTCATTTCTTCACTAAAACAGTGCTTCATCTCACCATCTGAGGCACTGAAGGATTCTTTCAGCTCATGCTTTAGGGATTCGAGATCAGACTTTGTAACAAAATCAGTAGGAGCAACTGTAGTAGATACTATTGCAGAAGCTAAACTGACTACAGAATCATTCATGACTGATTGAATCGAGGATACAAAAAAAGATTCCATTGTCTTTACTTCTTCTACAAAACTGACTTTGAGATTTTCTTTCAGCACATCTAAATCATGTACTCGGACCACATCAGTAGGTAATAACTTAGAATTGATGTCATAGCTGATCTTTGGTCTCTTCAAAGATACTTCATTTTCCGAATCAAGATAATCAAAACCACAGACTATAAAACCTGGGTCTTCTACCCAGTCTTCAACCTCAACAGTCACTGTAACATTTCCAAGATTGGAATGATGCTCCCCCTCAATGGGTGAATTCTTATGTACAATAACTACATTCTCTGATGGTCTTTCTTCCTCAGAATCTTCCACAAAAACTTCCATCTCAGCAGCAGTAAGGAGATTTTCTGAAAAAGGTACAACTTCTTCTCTTTCTTTTTCTACTTCAGCAGTAGGCACAACTGAGTTTCCAATCAATGGACTCAGACTGAGCCTAGCAGAATCAGACGATTCAGATACATTCTCTTTTTCTCCTTCTTGCTGAGGAACTGGCTGGTCTTCCACATGAATAGATAACACTTCCTCTACTTTTCCTTTTCTTGAGTATACAAACTCAGTAACAGGACTTGGGGGCAATTCTGGATCTCCTCCAATATCCATAGGAGTTCCTTCCTCTTATTCTTCTTCTGACTCATCACTGTACTCGGGTTCTTCTTCATCAGGTCCTAAACCAAGATCTCTTTTATCCTTTGGCCTTGAAGGATAATCCATAGGATTAAATTTATCATACACCTTCTGGTCATCACTGACCCATTCTCCTTTCCACGGGTTCCAATTGATTTACATGTACTTATAAACTGTAGTAGTGATATAGAAGTTATTATTAACTACAACTGTCTCATCTTGAGACTCATCTATCCCTTTCACTTTTATCATCATATAGATCATTTTGGAAAAGAATAAAGCATTAGTCTTTGATTTCGGCCTAATCAAGTCTTCCATTTGACTCAACAGCAGTCTGCACATATTAACTTTCACACCATGTCTTAACAGATGTAGAAGATAAATATCTTGATATCTCAGATTAAAAAAATCTCCTCTCCTCGGTATCAAAACATGATGAACCAATTTGAAAAGCAATCTGTTCTCTCCATCCAATTCAGTAGCAACCACTTGCCTTTAAATTCCATTACCCGTTAGTTCTTTTAAAGCGGCCTCATAGTCAAAGATGTAACTGGTAGGGGGAATTGCTCTTGATACATACCCGGATACACCTTTATGTGGGAATTTTAATCATTCAGACCACTCTACTGAAGAAAACGACGTTTCTTTTCCATTTAAAAAAAGAAAATACCCGATTCTCATTCTCAGACTTCTCGAAGCTTACGAATTCGTAGAACTGTTTCACTAACTTCGGGTAGTAGGGACCATTGTTATTTGAAAAACAATCTACCCATATCTGATCTTCCAGAATTTCAAGCACCAACGACCTTCTTGGTAACAACCAATCTACACATAGCTCCTTTTCAATCACAATATCTCTATTCTGCAAATGAGGGTTTACTGGTCGCTTTCCCGACCTAGTTCTGACATTACTTCCACTAGCTTCTTGCTGCAATTTCTGCTTCTTTGTTTTAGGCTCTACACTGTCATCTCTGCTGGCAGGGATCTTGGTTTTTTCCATCGCGGATTTAGGGTTCTCAGTCGATTAGGGAGCTAAGATTCGAAGGTGAAAGGTTTTGGGTCCGGTGGAGTGAGAAGCGGCTTAGACTTAGTTTTATCATGTAGGAATCATAAATAAACCAATAAATTAAAATAACATAAAAATAAAACGATTCATATTCTTGGTGGCAGACAGAAGTTTTAAAACATTGCGTCGGTGAGAATTGATCATCGGTGAGAATTTCAGCATCGATGAGAATTTCAACATCAGTGAGAATTTCAGCATCGGTGAGAATTTCAGCATCAGTGAGAATTTCAACATCGGTGAGAATTTCAACATCGGTGAGAATTTCAACATCGGTGAGAATTTCAACATCGGTGAGAATTTCAGCATCGGTGAGAATTTCAGCATCGGTGAGAATTACAACATCGGTGAGAATTTCAACATCGGTGAGAATTTCAACATCGGTGAGAATTTCAACATCGGTGAGAATTTCAACATTGGTGAGAATTTCAACATCGGTGAGAATTTCAACATCGGTGAGAATTTCAACATCGGTGAGAATTAAACATCCCCAGCTCATGCCTAATGTAACTTAACCTATCAGAACTTAAAGGTTTAGTGAAAATATCGGCCAATTGATGTTCAGTGCCAATAAATTCAAGAGTAATATCACCTTTTTGATAATGATCTCTCAGAAAATGGTGTCTTACATCTATGTGTTTGGTACTAGAGTGAGATACAGGGTTCTTAGATATGTTTATTGCACTAGTGTTGTTACAGTTAATTGAAACATGTTTAAACTTAAATCCATAGTCCAATAAAGTGTGTTTCATCCACAGAATTTGTGCACAACAACTACCAGCAGCTATATACTCTGCTTCGATAGTAGACAATGCAAATGAGTTCTGTTTCTTACTACACCATGACACTAGGGATCTTCCAAGTAAATGACATGTTCCAGATGTGCTCTTCCTTTCTAACTTACATCCAGCAAAGTCAGCATCTGAATAGCTAGTAAGGTCAAATGATTGTCCTTTTGGATCAAACAAACCTAAATTTACAGTATGCTTAAGATATTTCAAAATCCTTTTAACAGCCAGTAAGTGTGATTATTTAGAATTATGTTGAAATCTAGCGCACATACATACACTGAACATAATTTCTGGTCAACTAGTAGTAAGATATAGTAAGATCCCAATCATACCTCTGTAATTGGTTTGATCCACTGGTTTCCCAGCTTCATCTGTATCCAACTTACAGGTAGTACTCATAGGTGTATCATTTTCCTTAATACTATCCAATCCAAAACGTTTTAAAAGATCTTTTGTATATTTTCTTTGATTTAAAATAATTCCATCTCTAGTTTGAAGAATTTGAAAACCAAGAAAAAACTTAAGCTCTCCCATTAAGCTCATTTCAAATTCATTTTGCATTCTTTTTAAAAAATCAGTACATAAAGAGTGTTTAGAAGATCCAAATATAATATCATCAACATAGATTTGTACAACTAAAACATCTTTAGAAATTCTTTTAATAAAAAGAGTTGGATCAGGAATCCCTTTAGTAAAACCTTTTGAAATAAGAAAATTGCTGATTCTATCATACCAAGCTCTTCGAGCTTGTTTTAAACCATATAAAGCTTTAGAAAGTTTACAAACTTGATTTGGAAAATGAGGGTTTGTAAATCTAGGTGGTTGTTCTACAAAAACATCTTCAATTATAAAACCATTTAGAAATGCACTTTTGACATCCATTTGATATAACTTGAAATTCAGATGTGATGCATATGCAAGTAAGATCCTAATAGCTTCCAGTCGAGCTACAGGTGAAAAAGTTTCTCCATAGTCTATACCCTCTTCTTGACTATATCCCTGTACAACTAGTCTAGCTTTGTTTCTAACTATGTTTCCTGATTCATCAACTTTATTTCTAAAAACCCATTTTGTGCCTATTGTCAAGGTGTCCTTGGGTCTGTCAACTAATTTCTAGACTTTGTTTCTTTCAAATTGATTTAACTCTTCTTGCATGGATATTACCCAGAATTCATCATTGATAGCATCATTGATATTTTTGGGTTCTAGCTGTGACAGAAAAGCTTGATGTTCAACCTGGTTCCTTAGAGAAGCTCTAGTTTGTGTTCCTCTATCAAGATTACCAGCAACAACATCTAAAGGATGATTCTTTAGAATCTTAGTCGATTTGGTAAAGGTTGGTCTAGAAACTTCAGGTTCATCTATAGGTTCGGGTTCAACAGAAGCAGATTCCGGAAAAAGTCCAGAACTGGATGTTTTTATAACAGGTTCTTTAGATTTATCATTGAGGTCCAGAATAGACAAATCTTCTTCAAGATTCTCAAGAGAGATTTTAGGCTCATGTGGATCAGTTTCATCGAATTTGACGTGAACAGATTCTTCCACACATTTGGTTCTCTTATTGAAAACTCTATAAGCTTTACTTGAAATAGAGTAGCCGAGAAAAATTCCTTCATCGATCTTGGATGCAAAATTTTCAAGATTGTCTTTGATATTGAGAATAAAGACTTTGCATCCAAAAACTCTAAAGTAGTTAACCTTAGGTTTCCTATGGTTCCACAACTCATAAGGAGTCCTCTTAAGAACAGGTCTGATCAAGACTCTATTGATAACATAACAAGCTGTATTAACAGCTTCAACCCAAAAGTAAATAGGCAGTTCATATTCATTGAGCATGGTTCTAGCTATTTCTTGAAGGGTTTGGTTTCTCCTTTCTACTACACCATTTTGTTGGGGGTGTCCTAGGGGTAGAGAAATTGTGACTATAGCCATTGTGTGAGCAGTAAGATTCAAACTCATGATTTTCAAACTCACGACCATGATCACTTCTTAGGGTTTTAATCTTAAGTCCACTAAGGTTCTCTACAGACTTGGAATATTTAACAAAGTAAGGACATGCTTCACTTTTGTGAGCTAGAAAGTATACCCAAGTATATCTAGAAAAGTCATCTACAAGGACATAGACATAATTCTTCCCATTTAAACTAGAAACTCTTGATGGTCCAAACAAATCCATGTGAACCAACTCATGTGGTTGAGAAGTTGAGACTTCTTTCTTTGATTTAAAAGAAACTTTGTGTTATTTTCCCTTTTGGCAGGGATTACACACTTTGTCATTTTGGAATTCTAATTTAGGTAAGTCTCTAACTAAGTTTTTCCTAGACAATTTTCTAAGTGAGTGAATGTTGCAGTGTCCTAATATTCTATGCCATATCCAAGATTCTATATGAAAAGCATTCAAACAAGAAATATTTTGTTTGGATAAAGAATTTAAATCAACAGCATAAACATTTCCATTCCTTAGAGTAGAAAATACTAAAGAATTTTTGGAGTTAAAAACATCAGACGAATCATTTTCAAACTTGACATTGAAACCATCGTCACATAATTGAGATATACTAAGCAAGTTATATTTAAGTTCATCAATGAATAAAACTTTAGAAATTAATACTGAGTCAGTGTTACCAATCTGTCCTAGGCCGATGATTTTTCCTTTAGAGTTGTCACCAAAGGTGACATGACCTCCATCGACCTTTATTAAGCTCTTGAAGCAAGAATAATCTCCAGTCATGTGTCTTGAGCACCCAATGTCTAAAAACCATATCTTCTTGTGACAGATCTTTAAGCAGGACTCCTATAAAACAGATTTAAACAGGAAATGACTTTGGTACCCAGATTTTCTTGGGTCCAGATAGGTTAAAAATCAGGGCTTTAGGTACCCAGATTTGTTTTATTGGTTTTATACAATTAAGAGAAGTAACAGATTTTGAAAGATAGACTTCATTTGGTATATAACCATATGAATATCCTGTTGAAGCATATGAATTTCCAAAACTGGAGCTAGCAATATTTTTTTTCAGACTTAGGAATAAATCGGGTTCTGGTGAACTGTCTCTGTCCTGGTTGGTATCCTAAACCAGTAGCATATCTAGGTGCAACTTGCTTTCCTAGCATTTGAGTTAGAGCATCCTTTCCATTTGTGAATTTTTCTAAATCCTTTATAAGTTGCTCATTTGATAGTTTCAGTTCTATATTTTCCTTTAGTAGTTGAGCATTATTTTCCTTTTCTATATCAAGATCATATTTATGCTTAACACTTAAAGCATAATGTTTCTTTAAACCTTTGTATTTCTCTTTAAGCTCATTACAGGTTTCTTCCAACATATCATAGTACTCAAATAGTTCAGATTTTGACATGTTTTCTGAATTAGAATCAACTCCAGAATAATATGAATTTAAAACAGGAGTGTCAGATGTTACCATAGAAGTATTTGTCATGAAACACATGTTGGCTCGATTCCTTTCAGAGTCCTAAGATTCGGTTTCACTAGTGCTATCTTCTGAAGCACTCTAGGTAGCCTTCATGGATTTCTTGTACTTCTTGTATTTGTAATCAAATTTCTTTTTGAATTTTAACTTTGGACAGTCTGCTTTGATATGTCCTTTTCACATGCATTCGTAGGAGACAACTTCATCAGTCCTGTCAGCCTTCTTCCAATCCTTTTTCCATTTGCCTTGTTGATCATACTTTCCTTTGTAATTTTTTTTCCTAAAGAATTTCTTTTTCCTATAAAACTTCTTGAATATCCTGGATATTTGAGCCATCTCGGCATCACTGTCAGATTCTGAATTTTCACTCGTTGAACTCTCAGTCTCCATTTGTAGTTTATCCTTGTCTTTACTCTTAAAGGTAGTAGTTTTAAACGCTACAGATTTTCTTTTGGGTTCCTCATCTTCTTCTTTATTTACTTTATGCTCTTCTTCATACATCATCAGCTTACCAATTAACTCCTTGACAGGCAGTTCTCCAATGTCACATGATTCTCTAATTGAAACGGATGTACCTCTCCATCTATCTGGCAAACATCTCAGTATTCTCATTATTTGTTCTTTTGTAGGAACAATCTTTCCGAGTGAGCTCATTGTGTTTAATATCTCATTGAACCTGAGATACATGTTAGAAATAGGTTCATCAGGCTTCATTTTGAAATTATCATATTTAATAGTATAAGTGTTTAATCTCATTTCCTTAACAATAGTTGTTCCTTCATGAGAAACAACCAAGGTATCCCAAATTTCCAAAGAAGTTTTGCATGCAGAAATTCTGTTGAATTCTTCATCTCCTAGAGCATAGTACAGAGCATTCATAGCTTTACAATTATTATTATAAGCAGTCTTTGTAGGTTCATCCCAAGTAGATCTATCAGTATTGGGAATTTTGTATTCAGATTCAATAGCAGTCCAAATATCAAAACTCATGCTTTCTAGATGAATTTTCATTTTAAGTTTCCACTGAGAATAGTTATTTCCATTAAAGAAAGGTGGCCGGTTAGTAGCAGCACCCTCAAGTTTATTATCCATTATAAAAAAAATTTAAACTGATAAAAATTTAGAAATCACAGAAATTTTAAGAACTTTAAAATACAACTAAAATCACAGTTGAAAACAGAGTGCTTTAGAAGATATTAACCACCCTATGATACCAAATTTTGGTCGGAGTGGACACTCAAGAGGGGGGTGAATTGAGTTCCAATTAAAATTTCTGCTAAAAACTATTTCTATTAAAATCCCCCAATTTCAAAAACAAATTAAATTGTAGTGAATTTATACAGATTATAAAGGTTCAATTAGTTTCTCAAAGATTGATTAATTCTCAGTTGACTTAATCTTATGATTAAATTAACTTTTGAAACTAACTTACTGGTTTATAATAAATATAAACACTTGCGAGTTTAACTATAAAAGTAGCTTTGAAGATAAATTATATTTCAAAGTAATAACAGCGGAAAATGAAATAAATATGTACTGTATGGATATAAACTTTAACTAAAAACACAGAGGAGTTAACCAAGAGGTTCAGTCTCAAGCCGAGACTTAGTCCTCTCAAAAGTTTATATAAAGATGATCCACACCCTGGAACGGGGTTCAACAGTTTACAACTGTCCAGGTCCAAGACCTCTACCACTGTTATTCGTGGGAAACAAAACAACAACAACCAGCTGTCCAGGTCACACACGACCTCTACCACTATCCACAGTGGGAAAATGAATGAAAAGATAGTGAGTGAGGATTTACAAATCCTCCAGTTAAGGTTCAGGAGACAATGAGTGTGTAAAATACAACATATAACACACATTGCTCGTAATGTAAAAAGTAAATCACAGAGATAAAGATTTAGAGTTTAGAAATGGCTCTAGTGATCTTCGTGCAGCTCTTGACTCTTTTTGTTGATTAGAATTCGTTCCGAGTCTTCTTCTGGTTTTTGTATGGAAAACATAGTATCATCTATTTCCTTGACTTCCAGGTTCAGCTTGCTTATCGGCTCAAAGAATGAAGAGTTTTGTGTAGTTCTTCTTTAGCATAGATTGCTCGATGTATTCTCTATGTTCTGGAGGCTGGTAGTAGTCTCGTGAGTGCAAGTTCTCCAGTTGTTCTTGGCACATTTTGAGCTTGATCGCCAGTGTGTTCTTTGTGCTCGATCTCTTCAAGTATCTTGTCACACACCCTCTTTGATAACTACACAATGTCTTCTTTTATGCCTCTATTTTTTTTGTTTTGTCTTTCTGAGAAGAAGGAATGATTATACTTTTCGATCGTACTTGGTATGGTTTCCTGAAATGGCAACATAAATCATTTAATAACATTAAATGCATCAAAAGTAACAAATGTAACCGTTAGTATAATAAACAAATAGTGTCGAGGATATAGTGTCGAGGATATAGGATTTGACTACGCATTTCATTATAGGTAGCCGTTTGTTTGTAGACGTGTACGGTTGACTCGGTGTAGGATCTTCCATCGGTAGCTCTTCAAACTCTTATCAGTGGCTCTTATCGGTAGCTCTTATCGGTAGCTCTGTGCATCGGTATCTCTTATCAGTAGCTCTCTGTCCATCGGTAGCTCTGTGCATCGGTAGCTCTCTGTCCATCAGTAGCTCTGTGCATCGGTAGCTTTGTGCATCGGTAGATCTGGCTATCGGTATCTCTGGATATCGGTAGCTCTGGCTATCGTTTGCTCTGGCTATCGGTAGCTCTGGCTATCGGTAGCTCTGGCTATCGGTGGCTCTGGCTATCAGTGGCTCTGGCTATCAGTAGCTCTGGCTATCGGTAGCTCTGTGTCTTATGCAAACCACATCTAATTGACTTAGAATTGTTTCAAAGCTTGTATAAACAAGGATAATCGAGATTAACATAAATTAGAGATTATTTAAACATTATTATTAACTTGATCACTGATTTGAAAGAATTAAAATGTAGATCAACAGTAATTGAGAATAGAATAATATATGAACACATACTTGGGATTATCAAAACATATAAATACACGATTGGGATTATCAAACCAGGTGAGGTCAACAATATTGTTTGTGGATAATTAATTTAGAAAGATATTTGGGAAGTTATTTTATAATAAAAAGTTATTTGAAGGTGTGAAGAGGAGAGGATTGGGGGTAGCTTTACATAAGTCAGGTGAGTGGCACACATGTAATTTTTGAAAAGAAAAAGGTGTTCCCATGATTTTGATAGAAAAAAGGGTCCTAAAAGGGTCATAAAATTTCAATATAAAATTATATAGTCTAAATAATTACATTATAAGTAATTTATATATGTTTCTAGGTAATTTTATCTATTATATTTTTAGTTTAACTCCCCAGTGAATCATTTTTTTGATAACTTCATAATTTATTGTTTAGTATTCTCTCTATTAATTTTGGTAAAAATTTAAGTTGAACATATTATATAAAATAAATTATTAGGATTCAAAATAATTAATATATTTTACCAAATTGAATTCCCAAAATTGGAAAAATTTAATTTAAAACAATACCTATAGATATGATGAAGAAGAGGGGTTTTAAGAATTTTTATTTTTCAATCATGAGATGAATTTATATTAAATCTATGATTAATAAAAACATTATAAGAATATAAATTAATTTTTATCAATATATTATATATAAACTTCATTTAAAAAAAATCAAATTATGTAATATCACAATAAAATAAAATGGAGAATCATTATTCACTTTAAAAAAGCAATAAAAAAAACATGTCGTTAAACCCAAAAAAAACTTATACTAAAATCCAATATATTGTTGATTAAATAGTAATTAAGTGGATTAAATATTTACAAATAATAATTAAATTACATTAAATCATATTTATAATAAAATTTATCTTTTAAATTAGACAATTTATTGAAAAACAATGAATTCTTGAAAAAAATCTATATTTTTCACTATTCATTGAAAAAATATTTTCTAAAAAATCCCAAAATTTCCCTATGAGTAAAATTTTATATGATTATTTAAAAATTATATTAATATTTTATAATTAAAATTATTAAATTTAAAAATCAATCTTTTCAATAAAACCGTAGAACAATACTCTTTAATTAAAACATTTTCCTTTTCTATATATAAAAATTAGTTAACAATTTTATAATGAATATATCTATATTAATAAAATTGAAATTTATTAATTATATAATTACCTGGATTTTTATATTATTCCCTCTATTTAGAAATTTCAACCTCATAATTTTATTCACTTATTAAACAAATGGACACATCTTTCCCTCATAGAATTTTCAGACTCCCATGTTGCCTCTTTAACCACACGATTTCATCAAAACCTCAATTTGGTGAATCATACTATTCTAAAATACCATCTAGTATGATCTATAATATTAATAGGATGTTCCTAATATAAAATATTTACTTTTAAATAAACTACTTCAGATATCAAAATATAATACAAATCTGACACCTATTTTCTTAACATTGAGACAAAGAAAAATTATATACCATAGATAAACTCAAGGGAAAAACTACTCATCATGTAACAGATACAAAATAATCTATTAATTAATACATTCCAATGATACATGTACATATCTTTCTATTTTTAACAAAATTCATAACACATTTCTATTCAGATACTTTGATAAATTAATGATCACCCACCATGAAATAAATATCATTCATTTGATTATTTACATATATTTTCTTCTAAATCTATGTCATACATATATTTTGATGAATAAACATAACCTTATGTATAATATTAAATAATAAATATGGTCCCATAATCTTTTTTTTTCTAAATTGATCAAAAAAATTAGCATTTCAAATCTCATTCTATATAATACCTCAAAAGGTTCAATCTGTATATTGTAATGAAATATATTGTTATATGAAAACTCAAACAATGAATGATATTGATAAAATATTCCCCTATAATACATTTAACAAGAAGGAAAAACATCTTCCATTTTATGAATTGTCTACTCATAATGACTAATTTTTAGGATTAAAAAATTTACTATAATTTAATTCAGTACCAAAATATTTCTGAAGTCCTTTACAAAAACTAGATGTGAACCGTGGATCATAGAATAATACAATGGAGAGAGTAAATCAATTTAAATAGAATATATATTTTAGATAAATTTGGGAAAGATGATATAATGACAGAATATCTTGAATGGGATTAAAATCCATAAATTTAGTTAATCTATAAAAAATAACCCAAATTGAATTATTATTTTAAGAAGTATTTTTCAATCCAGCTATAAAATACGATGATATATTTTCCCATTTCCTCTTAAACAATGAAAAATTATGGGTCATATCCTTTAGTAATTGTTGTTATAATTTAAACTACTGACAAGTCTAACATTTTATGGTGAAGTCAGTAATATCTATTTTTATACCATCTGACCTGTAATACATCTAAAGGTCTATATATATTAGTGATGCCCAGATGAAAAAAAATATTAAACTATGAGATTACCTAAAATATCATTTCTTCGAATAGGAATAACAAGGAAGACATAATATTTTTAAAAATCATTAAATACATTATTCATTATTATTAAAATTGTAAAGCATACACTTCTTAATTGATTTAACCTTTTACTGCAAAGCATAATCCTGCTCTTAGGACTAATTAATTTTTTATAACAATGTTGATTACACTAAAACCAAAAATAAAACAAAGGTTGTCCCGAAATCCAAAAAATCTTGTCTAAAACTCACTAAATCTTTAAAAAATAGTCATGTTCTAAATATAACAGGGTTACTGTAGAATTATTTTTCCGACTGAAAGCAGTGATCAATTTGTTTTATTTTCCTAGATGTTAATGAATCATTTAATAATAGTACTTGATCAGTTTTATCCATCTTCCCTATATCATATTTTATTATTTCTATGTGAATATATATTTCCATATTTTTCTATGAGTATATATTTCATACATTACACCAAAAAAATTATTCCTCCAAATTTTTAATGTAAAAAGATGATAATTCCATATCATTATTAGAGTAATTTATCTCATGGGGTTTTAGCTATTCTGAGACATAAGAAATTAACTAATAATTATACTTTAATACACAACCAAGTCCCTTTAATGAATAATCAATTTAGATGATGAATTATTTATTTCATGAATGTATGTCCAAAACATGATCACTCACCAATATTATTTTTTAGTTCCTTAAAAATATTCATCACAATCTTTTGTCAAGATGAATTTAACTCCTTTTCAAGTTATATTAGTTAGTGGTATAGTTAACAAAGAAATATTTTCAATAGTACAATGGTATTAACCTAGTAAACCATGAAAGCATTGAATCTTCATGATATTTTTGGGTCTTTTATACTCTTCAAAAACTTTTGACTTAGTTTTATTAATGCTTATACCATATTTATAAAAAATATTTCCTAGGAAGAATATTTTTTGCAACTAAAATTCACACATAATAGATTTTTTGTTACGATTATTTTATTTTAAGGTAAAAAAATCCTAAGATTACACTTCTGTTCCTCCTGACGTTTCAAACATACCAACATGTCATCAATGATCATAACCTCAAACTTATGCAATAACTCATAAAAAATTCTATTTATAATGTGTATAAATATAAATTTCTCATTATATATCCCAAATAAAATAATTACAAACTAAAATCTCCCAAATATAATATTCAATATAGACATTGGAATGTCATCCTCCTTCACATTCTGTTAATGGTGCCTAACCCATAGACCAACCATTCAAAAATACCAATCTACCTAGATATGATCAGTCAAATCATCGATATGATTCAAAGGGTTTTTATTAATAGTGATGTTATTCAAGGCTTGATAGTTAATGAAAAGTATCATTGAACCATATTTATTTATAACAAGAAAAATAATATCACCCCATGGTGATGTGTTAGGACGAATGGATCTATTATCTAAAAAAATACTACAATTAATTTTTCAATTCTAAAATATCTACCTAATATATTAGATAAGGGGTGTTTAGAAGTAGACTTTTCATAAATAACTAAGTCAATAGTAAACTCAAACCATTGATAATGAATTACACTTAGTAAAAAATCATGAAATACATCATTTGGTTCATTTACGATGGGTTTATCACTGATTTGAATAGTTTCTTTATTTTCAAAAATATGATCTTGGAACCATTCACTACATTCTCTAATAAATTTCTAATATTATTGTTATTTTATAAAAGACATAAAATAATTGAGCATATCATTATTAGAAGTTAAATAAATCTAATCATGATGATCAAAAACCCAATCCATACCAAGAACGATATCAGAATATTTTATGAATAGTTTAACAATATTTATAGGAAAGACCATCCCACTAATAAAAATAGGATGATTCCTATAATTATTAGTTTCTTTAATATTCCCCACTAATGTTTTCACCAAATTTTTTATCTTATTTTCATGTATATATACACCCAATTTACAAAACAAAATTTAGTAAAGAATGAATGCGAGGATCCAGAGTCCAAAGGGGAATTTTTATAATTTTAATAAAAAAATATCATACCTATAAAAATATCATTTGATTGTATAACATCAACTATAGTTATAGAAAATTAATTTTATACATTTTTCCATTCCTTGTCATGATTATTTCAATAATGTGTAACTTTGTTCAGACTCATGATAACATAAAGAACCGAACCATTATAATTAAATACCTCACCATTTGATGTCTATATGTTACCCTATTCATTATATGTTCAAAACTATTTTCTTTATAGTCACAATCCCTGTAACCAAACTTACCCCACTAAATAAACATTCTAGATATTATCAAACATTCATTGATTTATCTTTTACCATTACTGAATAATTTTTGGTACTTACCTCTAGACTTCTTAGCCCACTTCTTCTCTATTTCAAACCTTTTTGATCTTTTTTGACTTTTTTAATATCTAGGAATGTTTTTTTTGTGAAAATCCATCTAAATTTTCTCAGTAAAACGAACCACTTTCTCATAGAATTTAGATTTCATATGGCTATAATTCTTCACAAAATAAATTTCACCTAAAGTAAAATATTTTAATTTTACTATCAGTGTCCTAAATAATGTCTGCAATGAAAATAGATAATATTGTTTAGTAATATTAATATGAAGCTATTAAATATTTTCCTTTTTCACTAAATTATAGAAAACGTTTTTTTATATAGAGGTGAATAACTGTAGGGAAATAATTATAATTAAAATATTCTTTAACTCTTTCCTATTCAATAGAATCAAGAGAATTTTTCGCTCTCCTATTCATAACCAATTACCACTATCTATTAGATTCCCCATAAAAATGATAAATGGAAAGAGTTATCTTTTGATGTTTTAAACATACCATTACTTCAAATATATTATCCAATGTATTAGTCCATCATTTAACTACCATAGGATCAGATGATCCACTGAATGATGGGTAATGTTGCCCCATGAAATCATCTACTATCAACTGGTTCTTATTTGGTAGATCTGGATCCTCCATATATTTTATTCAACCAACATTAATAGATTGTTTCAGATGATCCTTCAATGCACTATACTATTATATTTCAATTCAAATCATCTTAGGATGTTAATTTGGAAGGAATTTTTCATCTCAATTCCTTCCCCCTAAAACATTCCTATTTTCCCTATAAAAAATTATTCTAAATAGACATAGTTTATATAAACAAACATGGTAATATTTAAATGCAATTTAATTTCCAAATAAATATAATGTGATATCTTTAAACAGTATGATATTATCATTATCCTAACCTATAATGTTATCTGAACCGACCTCTAAAACCAACTATATGTGACCAACCATAATCCATAAATAATATTTATTTTTATTTCAATAATTAATTATTTTTTATTTTAGGACCACTTTAGGTTTAAACAATTAGTGAAATCTTTCATAAATCATATATAAATAAAATAAAAAATTTTAAAGTGGAAATTTCTGATTATTATCTTTTTTAACCATAATATAAAACTTTTAAAATAAAGCGTGATTTATTTTCATGGAAACTATTCTTGAATTTCAACTTGACTTATTACTTTCCCTTACCTATCCTTTATACCTATAATTTTTTTAAACATAGGAGGAACAAAAAAATCAAAGCAAGAGACATAAAATAAAGAAAAAACATAACTGTAGTTAAAAAAAATAAAAACCAATGAAATATTTTACGTTTATATCAGTGATATTTTCTAGAAATAAATAAATAATATCATTATGTAAAACAAGCTTTTTTATCAAATAAAATCATTAAACCCCATAAAATGAAAATTAAAACCCTTTCTTGAAATATTGTTCATCATATTCAAAACTCTTTCTTAACCCTTGTCATATCTTACTAGAGCCAAGTAAAATACATTAGAGAAACCCCTTTATAAATACATACATTTTTTCTATTAGTAAAAGAGATATTTCCTAATTAATTGGAGTTCTATATGATCACACCCATCATATAATGTATATCGAGCTCACCTGACAATATTTGGGAGCACCAATAGAATATTCTCTAACAGTCTCACGTGAAACAATTAGGGTGATACCTTTTTTATGTAATGATCAATTACAATATCATGAATAATTTTTTTTATTCTTTTATTATTTCATCATAGAAAATTTGATAAACTTTTTAAAACTCTGATGAAAATCCCTTTCAGATATACAAATAAACATTGCATTTAAAACCCAATTTTCAATAACAAAATTCCCATTAAATTAAAAAAAATTTGAATTCCAAAATAAAAAAAGAAATTATGGTTTCTATTTGAATAAATCATAGAATATTATAAAGGAACTATATGGAATCCATGCTTTTATGACATAAATTTTCATTGAATTTTACATACAGAGGATCTTTAAAGTCTAGGGTCTTTGAAAAAAGGTACATTATACATAAAAACCTAAAAAAATGTTACGATACTTTTGAAATTATTCTTGAAATGTTCATACTTAGTAAAATTACTAAATATCATAACCTGGGGACATAAATAAAAGGAAATAGTGAGCATAAGGCCCAGTATGGGTATACAAGTGAATCAGTTTACTTGTGATATCAATAAGAACATGATAAAGTACATGAAGACATGGTAATAGGAAATATAAGAATGTGATAATAAAAATAAAATGAATAATAACATAAAATATTTGATAAAACATTTAATTTAGACATTCATAATCATATCCAAATGGTCCATCCCTAAGGTGTCATGAAAATTACCAAGGTTATTCACCAAGGTATCGTAAAACTTACCATCTCTAGAGATTAATTTCATTACCCAATGCATTAGAGTGATACCAGAGAATACCATAAATATGTATATATTTTCATGTGATCCACATATATAATAATAAATAATTTCATAAATAACCCAAACAGTATAAGAGAAATGTGTTTCATATCAAAATTGTGATGTTTTGCAAATTTTTTAAAAACAAGATCATTATTTAATTTATAAAACATATGATGGGAATGCCGATTTTATATATTTAAATTATGGAAGAAAATATATCATTTTTATTTATTTATTAATACCATTGTAAATGAAATTGTTCTGTGTGTTCAAATAAATAAAATGAGATAATTTCTTGAGAAAAAGAGTGAGATTTTGAGACCAGAATTCTGCAGCATAATGGCTATACAACATGGTTTTCGAAAAATATTAAAAAGAGAGGATACAGGGGTCACACATTCGTATAAGACTCATAAAATACTATAGGGACAATATAGAATGGAAATAAGAATATAGTATGTAATATTTAATGACATACGAGAGATAAGAGTACTTGAATGAAAAAATAGAAGTAGAGAAATTCCTTATGAGAATTTGGTAGCCTAACGACGTCACATAAAAATTCGGAAAATCAGTTGATGAGCATGAAAATAATATCTCATCATTTTTAAATAAAATGGATAGAACTATAGTTAAATAATAAAATATCCCAACATAATAAAATGGAAACTAAAATATATAACATAAAAGAAGTATTTTCTTAATAGAGGAAGGGGAATGGTTATCTTACCTTGATGATTAACTTAAAAAACTCAAAGGTTGAGACCTTGGAGGGCTTTAGGAAACCTTGGGAGGACTCATTGTGAGGTAAAAATACTCGATCATAATTTAGGAGGACTTTGGAATGAATGGAATTAAGTAATGAGTTGGTATTTATAGGAAAAGTGAGGGAATATTTTTCTAATATCCAAGGGACACATTATTATTGGTATTTACAAAACCATGGGCTTTACCATGGTATTGTCTCAATATTGTTTCCACTTGGGAAACCTTATATAATATTTTAATCGAAATGAGTGGCCTAAAATTTTAAATTGCATAATACATCATTATGATGTTATAAAACACATCGAAAACTCAAAACTATATTTTTACTATTCTAAGAAAAACCAAACATTTTATAAAATCACTATTTACAGGAAAAAATACTAATACTTAACTAATAATTTTGGAATAATTTATTTACTTATTCTATTATATCACATTACCATTCAAGGTGACTAAATTATATTTTTAATTTCTTAAGTGAGGTTACTATTCCCTTGGTGACATTACACTTCATAAGGATAATATTACTATTCATAATTTATAATTCACCAAAAATTATGTTGACCTTATCATGCTCTAAATTTCTTACCGATCATAGTTGTATATATCTATTTTTTGAATTAAATTTCACATTATTATTTATTTAAAGTAGAAATAAATATTCCAAAATACTCCCTTTTTCAATATTATTCAATAATATGAAACCTCTAAAAAATCATCTTATATTTATTTTGATATTTGAAATTCATTTTTTTACAAAAATTCAAAAAAAATATTTATAAAAAAGGATTATACAAAGAAACTAAGGAATTTCTATATATACCCTTATAACACATACATATGACCTAAGAGTAAGGTGTGACATGGTGATAGAATCTTGGGGAAGCTCAGAAAACATTACCAGAGTGGTAATTTCTATGAGCTTGAACTTCTCCTGAAGGTGATTACGTTCAAGATAAACATGTTAAAGCTCAGTGTGGAATTAGTCTAGAAAAAATCCCAGTGATTCTACCTCCTTCCCAAGCTCTGATAGATGGTCTTCGTACAACCCCAGTCTTCTGGATGTGGCCATCAAATCTTATTTGAATATTAATTAACCATGATAATTTGTATTTATAAACAATAATTATATCATTAAAAATATAGTTTCCAAAAATCATGTTGACCAATGGTCATATAATAGTCAAACCCCTATGGTCTCATTTTAATTATACTCAATTCATTAATAAAATCCTATAGTTTTGTTGAGTATAAAATAACACACAAATTTAGGAAACAAATATTATTGAAAAGCACGAGTCATTACATTCTTCCCCCTATAAAAAATTTCTACCTCGAAATTTCAACTCATACCCTCAGAAGAAATTATGTGTCGGTACTTTTTCCTTATAGACTCATCTTGTTCCCATGCAGATTCTTCATATTTTTGGTTCCTCGACAACACATTAAAAAGGTGGGTAGTCTTGTTGCGTAGAACCTTGTCTCTATTATCCATGATCTCCACCATCTTCTCATCATAATAGAGGTCATGTTATGGTTTTACAACCTCTATATTTAGTACATGGGAATGGTTAGGTATGTACTTCCTCAAGATGGATGTGTGGAAGACATCGTGAGCTTGTTCGTGATTTGGAGGGAGTGCAATCCGATAGGCCATTTCTCCCATGCGATTAAGGATTTTGTAGGGCTAATATATCTAGGGTCGAGCTTCACTTTCTTCCAAAACCTCATAACTCTCTACTATGGTTCAATTAGAAGAAATACTTTGTCACCAATATCAAACTCCAAGCCCCTTCAACAGATGTCGACATTTATCTTTTTCTGAATCTGAGCAGCCTTAATGTGTTGTGGGATTGAAGTAACCTTTTTTTTGTATTCTCTTGGAAAATATTAGGCCCAAGATGCTTTATCTCACCAGCTTCATCCCAAAAGGTAGGAGTTATACATCACTTCCTATATATATCTTCATATGGTTTCATTTGAATGATTGAGTAGATGATGTTGTTGTAAGAGAACTCATCTAATGGGAGGTGTTGATCCAATCCACCGATAAATTTCATTAAGCATGTTCTTATCATGTCCTCAAGTGCTTGAATAGTCCTTTAATATTGGACATCAATTTGGGGGTGACAAACCATGATGAAATTCAATTTGATACTCAGAGCATGTTGAAGACTTCTCCAGAATTTTTATGTGAACCTTAGATCACGATCAGATACAATAGAAAGTGGATCTCCATGTAGACTTATCACTTCCTTCACATAAATCCTAGAAATATGATCAAGGGAAAAATCTTACTGAATAGAGATAAAATGGTAAGTCTTGTTGAGAAGGTCCACTATAACACATATCATATTGTTTCCTTTATAATTTCTCAAGAGACCTGTGAAAATGTTCGTTGTGATATTGTCCAACATCAATGCTAGTATAGTAGCGGTTGTAATACTCCTTTAAGAAGTTGTCGTTCCATCTTCAATTGTTGTCATACCCATAACCTTGTAATGTAGTTAACAATCTCCATTTTCATATTATCATACAAATAATGATAACAAAGGTCCATATACATTTAATTTTTTCTAAGATGTATAGAGAAAGTAGATCTATGAACTTTATCCATAATATCCTTCTTTATTTACGAAATATATGGAACACATAGTCTTGTATGAAATTTCATTACACCTTATTTAAAAATATTGAACTCATGAAACTTTCCATCCGTCACAACCTCAAACTTATTCTGTAATAAGGGATATTCTTTTTGAGCCTTATTGATCATCACTAGTAATGACATTTGATAAATCATTTGGGATATAGTTGATGATGTCCCTTTTTTTATAATTCCCATTTATATTTTCACACATTCTTGGATCAAGGGATCTTATTTAATCCACATCATGGAATGAACAACGAGTTATTTCCTTCTTAATGCATCAGTGTCAGTGTTTTCTCTTTTGGGATGATAATGAATTGAAAAATCATAGTCTTTAAGAAGTTCCAACCATCTCCTCTATCTCATTTTCAATTCCCTTTTTTGTGAAAATATACTTCAAATATTGATGGTATGTGTATATATCACACATTTCCAAATAAAGATAGTTCCTCTATATCTTTAGAGAAAAAACTATTGTAACTAGCTCTAGATCATGCGCAGGATAGTTCTGATCATGAGTATTCAACTGCTGAGATTCATAAGAAATCACCATGTCATTTTGCATGAGGAGGCACCCAATACCATTCAGAGATGCATCAATAAAAATAAGGAATCCATCTCCACTTGAGAGAAAAGTAACATGAGTGCAGTGACCAATATCTTCTTCAACTCTTGGAAAAATTTCTCACACTCATTTCCCAGATGAATTTACCCTATTTTCATGTTAACTTAGTTAGTGGATTATAATGTTGTGAAAAGTTTTTCACAAACCTCCTATAATATCCAGCTAATCCAAGGAAACTACAAATCTCAGTTATTATTGTTGGTTGATACCACTTCTCTAAAACCATTGTCTTTTCATGGTCAAATATGATTCCTTTATTGATTAAAATGTTCCCTAAGAAAGAAACATTCTATAACAAAAACTCTAACTTGCTAAACTTTCCAAATATCCTACCCTTCCTCAGAGCCTATAATATAACCCTTAAATGATCCCCATTCTCCATTTTAATTTTGGAATATATCAAAATAACATTAATAAAAACTAACAAAGAATTATCAAGGTAGTCCTTAAAGACTCTCTTAATGAAATCCATAAAAATACCAGGAGCGTTAGTCAATCCAAAGGGCATACCAACAAACTTATAATTCCCATATTCTGATCAGAAGGTAGTTTTTGGAATATCTTATTTCTTTACCATCAATTGAGGATAACCAGATCAAAGATAAATTATGGAAAAGAATTGATCCCCACGAATTTGGTCAAATAAGTCATCAATTCTTGGAAGAGGGTATTTTTTCTTCATTCTAATATCGTTTAGTTCTGTATAATCAATTCATATCCACATTGATCTATCCTTATTCTTCATAAAGAGAATAGGTGATCCCATAGGAGACACACTCAATCGGATAAACCCCTTCTCCAAAAGATGTTGGAGTTTCTTCTTTAATTCATCCAACTCCAAATTTTCCATCCTATATAGTGTCTTTGATATCAGATGAGATTTAGGTACATGTTGAATAGATAACTCTTCCACTCTTTCCAAGGGATTTATGGGTAACTCCTCTGGAAATACGTTAATGTATTTCTAGATGACATGGATATTTTATATCCTTATACTCTCATTTTTTTATTCTTATTCACCAATCAACTCCATATAGTGGGCTATAAGTGGTGATTCTAGACAAATATTAGGTCATGAAATCTCACCTTGGAAGATAACTGAAGGTCTATCATTCAAGACTACTGATATTTCCTTGCTTTTGGATTTGATCATAGCATTATACTACAAGTGCCAGTCCATCCCTAGTATAATGTCTAATTCCAACATGGGAATGACTACTATAGTTGCAATAATATTGTGCTCACTATTGTAAATAATAGATTTTTACATACTATTGAAGCATATATAATCCCTCCCGAAGTCTAAAATGATAACTCTACTTTTCGAAATTTAGGGATTGATTCTAAATTCATTGAAAACATTGAGGAAGTAAATGAATAAGTATTACCAGAATCAAACAAAGTAATTTCTAGACTTGAGAGAACAATAAGAGTACCTTAAACCATGTCATTTGGATCTTCATTATCAGCTATCATGATATCAAAAGCATGACCATGTTCCCTTTGACCTTTTTGAGGTTCATGGTGATTCCCCTCTACTTCCCTCAGATGTAGAAAATGATTTGAAATGTTCCCCAGATCTCCACACTTATAGAATTGGGATTATAGTATGGTCTACACCATCTTCCCTTTGTTTTTTATGTTGGGAGGTTGAGACTTCATCTCACTAAGACTATTCCACGAGATATGGCCATATCTTCCTCACTTATTGTACTTCTCACTCCTGAGAAAGCAGTTCCCTGAATGCTTCTTCTAACATTTATTACACATGGTATGTTACAGTTGATTTCTTCCTCTTCTATGATCAATGATCCTCCTTAATCATGGATCTATTTATCTCATATTGTCATTGGATTTATGAGACCATTGTGTCTCATCGAACTCTAATTCGACTTTCCTAGCACTCTATATGATCTCCTCATAGCTTTCATAGAATCTGTTGGATAGATTCTTTAGCAGATGATGTCTTAGTCCACCAGAGAAACTATCAACATTACCATTAAGATCCATGACAATGATTTAGGTGTAACATTATTGTATTGTAAATTTCATCATGTAGCTTCCAAAAGATTCATTTTCCTTCCACTTTATCGCAAGAAAATCATTCTCCATTTTTGTTCTCATTGAAAAAGGGAAATACTTATTGAAGAAGTTCTCTATGAACTCTTCCCAATCCATAGATTCAACAAAAAATCCTGGACCCATGTTTTTAATTAGTTCCCACCACTGATCATCTTCTCTCTCTAAGTGGTAAATCATCAGGGTGACCATATCTTGATTTGAACAAACGAGCATAGAAATTATCTTTTTGATAGAGCCAATCATATATTCATCAATAAATGGGTTAGTAGATCCAAAAAATGTTGGTTGTCATTAATGCTTATTGGAATCAATAGAATGTTTTTCCATTTATGTAGAAATCAGTCTCTCAGCTTGATTCATGTTATTTTCTTTAACTTGAGTCAATTGGTTTATCATTATCATGAAATTTTCCATTCCAGATTCCATCAGAGGTTCGTCTGTGCGTGGTCCATTACCATCACTATCTTCACAGTTCTTCCTATTTCCCACCATTTTCTAAAAGATTAATACCTTAGTGAAAATTTTATTTAATTTACATATCTTTTTACTATAATGTATTTTTATGTATTAGAACATCATTCTTAATCATATTATTCATTAACAACAATCACATCTCTCTATAAATCATTCATAATGATTCATAAAAATCATGTTATTAACCAAACAGATCCTCTTGGAGTGTCAAAATAGGAATGTTGTAAGAACAATTTTTGTTCCCTAGTTTTCTTTTGAGTCTAGCTCAATGTGGTGTTTTTTGGTTTTACCCCTAGATACATCTATTCCAGAGCGACATCCACTTGTTCATATCCAGACACAAATTTATTTGTTTAGAAATCAAGTACTTAATATTTCATCAAAATACCTGGATGTTTTCCTATATTTAAAATTTTATTTAGTTTTATTCCTAAGGTTTTAATATCATAATTTTGATAAATAACTAAACCATCATTTGATATCAACTATTGCATCCCTCCATTTTATTACATAATTTTTCATTACTTTTTACAAAGAGAGGATCTTTAAAGTGTTATTTTTTAGGAAAAAGGTATATAATACATGTAAAAATAATACAATATTTTAATCCTCTTGAAAAGATTCTTGAAATGATCATCCTAAGTATAATAAATGAATCTCATAACTTGGGGATATACATTAAAGGAAAGGGTGAGCATAAGGCATAATAAGGGTAAATAATGGAATTAATTTACCTGTTATATGAATAAGAACATGATAAAATACATAAATACATGGGAAATGGAAGGAAAATAATTTCATAATATAAATAACATGAATAATAACTTTATAATGTGTCTAAAACATTTAATTTAGACGTTCATAATCATATCACAATGGTCTGTCCCAAAGGTGTCATAAAAATTACAAATGTTATAAACTAAGGTATTGTTAAGCTTGTCATCTCTAGAGATTATTTTTTTACCCAATGCCTGGGTGTGATATTAGGAAGAACCCTTAATATGGATTTATTTTTATCTAATACACATAGTTCATCATCCAACATTTCATAAATAACCAATAGAGTATATAAGAAATGGGTTTCATATCAAAATCATAACGTTTTAAAAAGTGCTTGAAACAAGATCATTATGTCATTTATAACCCATGGAAACAGAATGCGAGTTTTATTTATGTCAATTAAAAAATGAAATATATCATTTTTATGTATTAATTAATAACATTGTAAATTAAATTTGTCTGGGTATTCACATAAATAAAATAAGAAAATTTCTTGTGAAAAAGAGATAGTTTTTTCGACGAAACTTTTGCAGCATGACGACAATGGAACATGGTTTTAGAAAACATTAAAAGAGAGAAGGAAGGGGTGAACCATTGATATAAGACTCATAAAGTAGTATAGGTATAGAATAAAATGGAAAAAATAACATGGTATTGAAAATATAAAGATATACCACATAGAAGGGAACATGAATGAAAAAATATAAATGGAGAATTCCCTTACGGAAATTCGCCAACCTAACAATGTAACAAAAAAATTCATAAAATCATTTGATGATAGAAAAAGTGGTCTCTCATAATTTAGACATAAAATGGACTGAAATAAGTATATATAAGAAGACACCCCAACAAATGAAAATGGAATCTAAAAGACATAACATTGACTAAGTCTCTGATTAAAACAGGAGGGTGAAAGGTTCATTTACCTTGATGAGTAACTTAAAAAACTCAATGGTTGAGACCTTAGAGGCTTTATGGAACCTTGGGAGGATTACTTGGGAGGTAAAAATACCATATATTTGTTTAGTATGAATTTTTGATGAATACAATGAAGGAATGGGTTGGTATTTATAGAAAAATTGAAGGAATATTTTACGAATTTCTAAGGGACACCTCATTAGTGGTATTTGAAACACAATGGGATTTCCCATGGTATTTTCACATGGTTATGGCCTATTTGGACACCTCATATAATATTTTAATCTAAATGAGTTGTACATAATTTTAAATTACATATTACATCATTATGATGTTATAAAACACACTGAAAACTCAAAAACGGCATTTTTACTATTCACCGAAAAACCAAACATTTTATAAAAATCTCATCAACTCACTCAAACCTAATATCAATGTTCGGAATTCAAAAATTATCTCTATTTTATGAAAATAATTTTCTAAATATGAGATATTTAATTTATAAATAAAATCACTATTTACCCGAAAAAATACAAACACTTAACTAATAATTTCTATAACAATTTTATACTTATGCTATTATATCACATTAACAATCATGATGCCTAAATTATATTTAGATTTTATTAAGCGAGGTTACAATTCCATTGGTCACATTAATATTTATAAGCATAATATTACTATTTATAATTTATTATTCACTAAAAATTATGTTGACTTTATCATACTCTAAATTTTATACTGATCACAATTGTATATGTCCATTTTTTGAAAATATTTTCACATTATTAGTTATTTAATGTATAATTTTTTTTAAAATACTCTTTTTTTCTATATTCATCAGTAATATGAAACTTATAAAAAATCATCCTATATTTAATTTGACATTTTAAATTTAAAAAAAATTACCATAATAAGAAATAATAATTTTATTTATATAAATTGGTGACACCAAGTAACTAAGGCCTCATTACATAGACCCTTTTAATACCTACATAATAACTTAGAGTAAGGTGTGAAATAATGATAAAATCTTGGTGCGTCTCAAGAAACATTGTCCGATTGATGATTTCTATCATCCTGAACTTCTTTTGAAGGAAATTATATTCAAGATTTACATGTTGAAGGTTGTATTGGGGTTGGCCCAAAGGAAAGACCAGTGATTCTACCTCCTTCCTAAGCTCCAAATAATGGGCTTCGTATGACCCTAGTCTACTAGATGAGACCATAAACTCTTCTTTATATATTAAACAACCACAATCATTTGTATTTATAACCTATATTCATAATGTTAAGAGTATAGTTTTAAAAGGTCATACTGAACAATGGTTATATAATATTTGAAACCCAACAGTCTCATTTTAATTATTCTCACTTCATTAATAAAAAGGATATAGTTTTTTTGAGTATAAAATAACATAAAAATTCAAGAAAAAATTATTATTCAAAATTTTGGGTCATTAAAAACAAAAAATATAAATAATGTTTACAATGGTAGGTAAATCGTTGTTCCCATATACGTTAAAATAGAACATCAATTTTATCATTTATAAATACAGTCAGTCATTTTGTACAATGATTCCCATTTTTTAAAACATTAAAATAATTGAAAAAATTCCCGTTATAAAAATATCATGAATAAAACAAAATCATTTTAAGAACATGGAAATAGAAGAAAAAGGGAGCTAGAATTAAAACATTAAAAGACATTATTTTGAATGAAAAGAACCAAATCACTTTGGAAATATTTGAATCAATAGAACCATGAAGGAAAAACTTTAAACAAAATTATAAACAAAATTATAATAGATAAATTAATGATATAACATGAAAATGGGTCAACATATGCCCCTTTTAAATGAATATAGGTTTATAACATCAAAATATGATTCAACAAAATGTAATTTAGATAAAGTCCCTTAACATGAGTTTGATTCATGATGCTCATTATTTAAATTATTAGATAATAATCTAATGTTAATTAATTTATTTATTAGGAAACTTTTTCACATTTATTATTCCTTTTATTTTAATATTACCATTTTATATACAATTACTTAATCAATAATGATTTTATCTCGTGTTTCGATAATATTTGACTTATGTATTCAAAAGGAATTAATAGGTTGACTTTTGGTCAAAGAGGACATTATTTAAACATACTTTTTTTTAAAAAAGAGGTGACTTGAATTGGATTCCCAATTCATGTCCCAAGGAATTTATTAAATCGAAAAACCAATAAAAACACAAGGTGTAACAAGCTTACACCAACATGGATTGAGGGGGGGAGAAATTGGGATAACAAAGAAAGGAAATACAAAGAGCCATTTTTAGTAGGATCCATTAAGAAGATGCAGGTAGTCCAAAATTTCTATGCCGATATGTCACATATGAGATCCATCACATCAGAGAGCAACAACAGACCAAAACCAAATTTCCAAAAACCATACGATCCCCATAAAATCATTGAACATGACATCCAAGTCATTTGATGTGTAACACGCTGAGAAGGATGGAGAAAACCATATGTCAAAATCACATACAACAAGTTCCCCATGATGAAATGGGTGGAGAAAGCCAAATCTGGAGTTAAAAACATGAACATCTCATGTAAACATAGTGGCACTATGTATTATGGAAATAAAAACAGCCCTTCAACTGCAATAGCTCAACAAAGAAACTCAAAGAAGTAGCAGATCGGTCTTTAGCAAGACACTGAACAAATAGAAATGGAACAACAACATTCAAAAGGCATGTCACAAGAAGCCAAAAATGGCTATAAAAATAGTTGTAAAAATGGGTCGCAGGTCCTGGACATTCAAACTTAAAGACTTAAAGTAACACAACTAGACCACATGAAACTAAAAGTGATAAGGAGAACTCCATTCCATGGTATATCTCAGAAGTTGAAATTCCTTTTCTTCTCGAATTCTTTAACCATCCTTATGAGCATCGGTTTTATGATTTCCAGGTATGTTTTAGTACATATCTCATGATGAACATATTTTTGATGTGTTATTTCATATTTTCATATATCCATGAAAAGATTTCGTCACTCAGAGAAACTTCATCCTCAATCAGATATGCATCTTTTTATACAAGATCGTTGTCCTTATCATATTCCCCCTCCTCAAAAGAGATTACAATAGGTTCAACTGGATGTTGGGGAGGTTCAATATACTTCCAAAAGTCTTGGTGGGATCTGGTGATTATTGTTCACTATAATTCAAAGTAGTATATGTGTTTCATAGTATTTTTGGTATTCAGGGTAATGTATCCATCCGCCTCCACCATCAGTTTTTCCCTTTCCTAGCACTTGATTTGAGGTAGTCCTCTTCAATTTAATCTGATTGGTCATCTTCCTCTTGAAGAGAGTTATCAGAGATGTCCCCTTATTTTTTGTCACTTGTGACATTGGGATCAAGCTAACCTTTATTAATCTTCATGGAAACATGGATAGTGGTGTGGTTGGTGATAGCCAGAACATCCTTCATGATTCCTGACATTGTCCTATTTTTAGTAAATGTGAAACATTGACCAAAAATTCCTTATTCACATCATTCTTTGATCCTTAATAAGCAGATTCATATGGACCAACATTGTCCATAGTCGCATCCATTTCAAATTTCTACTTTACCTTTTCAATCCATGTAGGTCTCTTGATCTCAGTACAAACCATTGTATTGCCACGAACATTAGAGGCATGTCCAAGTTTAAAACAAGTTCTATAGTAATCTGGATGTTTTTCGTAAACCACCTCTTTAGAGAAACCATGTTGACCATTCTAGATCCTAATTTGAGATGGGATATCCTGACATACATCAATTTACACACAACTTCAAGCAATATAAGGCTAAAAAAGAGTCATTTTCATGGAGTCTAGTTTCAAAGGATTGCTAATGAGCTTAGAAATGGGAAACAAAGCACATTGTTGAACAGATGAAACAAAAGTCTAGGGAATGTAACCAATATTGTAAATATAGGAGATTCTTAAAATGGATCAAAATCTAGAGTCCATTTCAGGACTTCCATGGAAGAACACTCAAAATACCATGATCTCTTCTCCCAATTCCAATAGTAGTCTTCCTTGGATGAAAGACGAAACATTTCAAAGGTGGAGCTTAAGAGACCGATCTAAAACCCCAAAAAACAAATGTATTCAAGGGATGATCATAGAAATTTTAGTGAGAGTATGCGATTGAAAAATTTACCAACAAGAAAAAAAATGGCGATCATTATCAAGAAGACTTACCTCAGTTATTGAGAAGGAAATCACTTGTTGACCGTAGAGACAAAAATACTTAGGGCTGACATGTTGTTCACCCGCGGTGGCATTTTGGGGGCATGAGTAACATTTCCATTTATCAATGATCATTATGGAAAGAATATATGTATTATTTTATCATTAAATAATGATAATAATATAATAAATGAAATATTATTTCCTTAAATATACTTATATATATCATTATTTTGATGTGGTGATAAAAACATAGAATCATATCGCTTCATGGAGAATGTATTCCAAACATACACAAACCATGTTATCATTTTTATGTGTAAGAAATAAAATAACATTTATATTTTAATAATTATAAAAATGTAATTAATATAATCATTATTTCATTTATTTCACATATATTCATTAAAATTATCCCGATAACCTTCCATGTAAATAGTTACTGACAGATGAATCACATCGCTTCACATGGCGGTAGTCCTCCATACACACAAGCAACATTATTATATCCCAAAAGAAATATAATGTAATAAGGTATATGTGATATTATATCTCCAAAATTATAATCATGTTACAAATATATTATATATTATTTTAATCAATCGTTATAAAAATCTATGTGTAACATCCCACCCCTTCCTCATTTGCATGAGAATGTGGTGAGATTCTACATGGCCTTAAGAGACATTCCCTAGATAGGAAAGGAAGGAAATAAATTCTGAGGGATTCAAAAAAAATTGGGGAATTATTTCACCTTATAATAAAAGGAACCAAAAAAACAATTAATAACAAAAAAAACTAAATGATGCATGTCAACAAATTAAATCTTGATAACACATTACAAAGAGATAACCAAACAACCAAAATCATCCAAAAATATTTCTAAAAACTAATACAACTAAATCAAAAAAATCCCCAAATCAGAGTACCAAGAAGAAGACTCATCATCAAGACCCAAAGGAAGCCATGACACACTACATAGATATACACCATCCTCCATGCTCCAAGAACTAAAATACCTCCCAAGAATCATGATGAAACACTTGAAAAATGAGATGCTTTTCCTTTTCTTGTATCTCAGAATACCACATTTGAAAAAGAACACAAGTTCCCAAGAAAGGGGAGTATAATAATACTCAGTAGGTTTTTCCCAAATGAATTACCTACACACTCCACTTATATATAACTGTTATCATATATATATAATTTATTTTATATAAATCATCAATGGTGCAAAAATTTAGAGCAAGCCAAACAGACCCTTAACAAGCCATTTTCACCCAAATCTACACAATACTAGGGAAATCTAAAAAAACAACCCAAAATAAATTTTACCATCCCATATTATCACAAAAAATTTCATTATTAATAGCTACGTGAATAATCAAAACATATCCATAAATATTCATAACCTTAACCTGGTGTAACAATCACAATGGAACTTCCTGTACAAGCCCATTTACTACTTTACCAATATAGTTGCACTTTACTGCCACTTATCCTTGATGGTGGCCCTTCCATCCACAATTCATACACTTTTTATAGTGGTACTCCCCACCCAATTCACATACATTTCTATCACATGCATAAATGCTTAACCAACAAACAAGCATATAGAACACTAAGGCCCCAACATTATATAACCCACTATTTCGAACCCAAAAAACCCCTTAGGAAATTATCCCTGACACTTTACCTTCCAATAAAATAAACCCTTTTACTGAAAACCAATTTGAAAAAGCATTTTATAAATCAACCAAAGTAATTGATTTTAAAATATTTATTTTATAATCCCACTTCAAGATAATTTCACCACAATACCCCATTTTCCCAGAAATCCAAAAATCATCACAAAATGAGTTCAAATCAAGATTATCACATCATAATAACAACCAAATTCAAGTAAACCCATCTATCTGAAGAAGAGGATACTAGAAATAGAAAAATATAGTTGAGATAGAATCCAACTACCTTAGGGTTTTAGTGAAATAGAGAAACTCACAACCACACCACAAATCAGGGAGAACTCTCAACGAAAATTATATTAGATCTCTTTGCCTAACATCAACAAGCCTAACTCTCAAAATGTTTGTAAAAAAATACTATATCTACATGTGACAGATGTAGATATGGAAAATCAAGAGATTTGGAGAACTAGGTCTAAGGAAAACCATGAAAGAACCAAAGAGGGGACTTAACAGAGAAGAATCGCATACACCGCAGCTTGAAAAACTATTCAACCACCTCTGAAATGAGAGATTGGTCCACTGACCCTTGAAAAGAGTAAATCTTGTGACATGATCATTTAGTAGGATGAATTATTTTTTTTTTGAAAATACCATGTTTCCTTTTTTTCAAAACCCACTTTTTAATGTCGCACACAGCTAGCTCACACGATTATACGAACTGTGCAATAACTGTGCTCCTGCTACTTTACAAAGGGAGCCCTTCAGTGTTTCCTCACATTTTAAGAAAAAATATAAAAAAACCATATTAATCCAACTAACTTGTATTGAATGGTTACCTAGGGGTTCTACATGGTTTCACCTAACCATGCTCATACTGTGCACCCTTATAAAAGCCCCAAAACCATTAGAAAAACCTTCATAAACTCTCCCAAACATTACCCAACCACTTTAAACACATAAAAAGGAATAAAAAAAGTTACATAAAAACAAACTAGGAGTTTTAAATTCTCTCCATCATTGGACTTTTCTATATTGTAATGTAGAGAAATAGTGGTTTATCGAAAGAGCTTGAGCCATTACTCAACCATTTCTTTCTATCACTCCCATGTTTCCTCCTGAATCTGACAACGCCACCACAAAATCCCACATAGACTGATTTTTCTAAAACACAAGGCATTTTCTTACCAATTCAAAATATACAGTAGCGTTCACTCTAACGAAGCATCCTGATCTAGAACAACATTATCCCATCGAATCACATGGTATGGATTTGACTGATATTTCATCAACTAGGAAACATGAAACACATTAAGCATCACACTAAACCGTGGAAAATCCTACAGATAAGACAACTCTATAACCCACTCATGTATCTCAGAAGGCTCAATATAACTTGAAAATGACATACCCTACATTCCAAATAGATGATTTTCTTGCCTAGTATAGTTTCTCAAGAACACAAGATCACCCACCTCAAATGATGAAAACCATTGACGATAGTCCTCATATTATTTCTAATAACCCTAAGACATATTTATTATCTTCCTGATCAACTTGATATTTTCTGTAGACTTTTATTTAGGGATTGGTCCAAAACTCAAGGTTTCACCTGATTCCCCTAACAATGAAGATAATGACATGGACGCCCATATACTGCTTCAAACATAGCCATATTCATTAAGGGACAATAACTGTTATTATACAATAACTACACCAATGGAAAGTAATTCTCCCATAAGCCACCAAAATTCATCACACAATCACATAACATGTCTTCCAATTTTGGAATCATCCTCTTGGATTTCCCATTTGTTTGAGGATAGTACACCATACTAACTGTCAACTGAGTCCAAAGAGATTGTTGTTATGATTTTTAGAAATGAGACATGAATCTAGAATCTCTATCTAATAAAATAGAAACTAGAACACCATGATACTTTACTATCTCACAGTTATAGATTTTTGATAGATCCTCCACTATATAATATTCATGAATATGGATTAAATGGGATGACTTTTTGAGTTGATCAACTATCACCCATATGACATCATGATTTCTGACTGTTTATGGGTGAACTACAAAAAAATAAACCATTGTATGTTCCCAATTTTTGAAAGGGATAGGTAAATATGGAAACATATATAATGATCAATGATGCTCTTCCTTTACAAGAAGAAAAGTCCATAATCTCAATAAAAACCCGATAACTTTCCTTTTTAAACCAGCCCACCAAAACTTCACTTTCAATGTCTTATAAATATTTTGAATTCCAGGAAGGATAATCAATCTGTAAGGATGATAAGATATGAAAATTTCCTCCAAAAATCCATCAGTATAGCCATATAATTCTGAAAACACAAAACTAAATACCCTTTCTGTTTCCATCCCTCAATGGTCTCCCCACCATTGAGTTTCAGCTTCATTACCATGTAGTCAGATTTAGACATATGCACCTCTTTAACCAAGCCAACCAATCTGGAACTAATGAGATAAGAATAGAAACCTCTCTATCAACCTGATCCTCACATTCCAACTGCATATCAGTCATAACCAACATCAACTTCCATTGATTTGATGCATGTTTATCCACCGGAGCATACAAATTCTTACGTAATGCATCATCCATTGAATATCCCTTACCCAGTGTGTACATCTTGTCAAAGTTAAACATCTAGAGATAATCCATCCATATCCTTTTCCTTAAATTTAAATCTCTCTATGAGAAAATATTCTCCAAACACTTAGGATTGGTATACACCATGAATTTCTCACTAAATAGGTAATGATGCCACATTTTCAAATAATGCACCATAGCTACCAACTCTAAATCAAGTGTTAGGTAGTTCTTGTTATGCAACCTCAAATTTTGTGAGGCTTATAAAACAACACGATCCCATTTCCGAAGATCACACCCCAACCCTGATCTTGATGCATCACAATACACTATATACCATCCTATTATATGTGGAAAAATAAGGATTGGTGTTAACATAAGATGATATTTATTCTCCTTGAATGATATTTGACAATATTCATTTCACTAAAATTAAACATTATTTCAGATAAAATATATCATCAGTGAAGCTAATCATGAGAAATCACAAAAGAAATACTGATAATACCCAACTATAACAAGGAATATTTGAATTTCAGACATAATCATTGGTGGTTTCCATGAAATAACAAAATTTATCATTTTTGGATCAACTGAAACACCTTTATCACAAATAACATGGAAAATAAAATGAACCTCATGTATCCAAAAATCATTCTTTAAAATTTTGGAATATAATCGATGATCTCTGAAGATCCCCATAACTATTTCTAAGTGCTTATCATGCTCTACCCTTGTCCAAGAATACACCAATATATCATAAAAAATACCACTAAAAAATAATTCTGATATTTTTAAAATATTTGATTCATCAATTCCATAAAAATTACTAGTGCATTCATCAGACCAAAGGGAATAACCACAAACCCATAATGGATATGTCTACTTATAAAGGCTATTCTTGAAATATCCTTCTTTTGCACCCACATATGATGATATCCTAATAATTTGTGAATCTTGTTGAACCACTTATCTCCACTAAACATATTAAAAAAATCATCGATGCATGGAAGTGGAGATCAGTTCGTTATCATTACCTAGTTAATCCTAGGATAATCCACAAACACTTGCAAAATTTCAACTGCGTTTTTAGAAGAAAACAATGATTCCCATAGAGACATTCTAGGATAGATTAAACCTTTATTTTGTAACTCCTCCAAATGAACATTCAATTCCATCAATTCAGTTGGTGCCATCTTGTAAGATGGAAGTGAGATAGGAATGGACCTCGGAAGGATATCAATCATAAAATCCACTTATATCATGGGTGAAAAACATAGGAGTTATTTGGGAAATAAATCTATAAAATAATCATCAACCATTGAAAAAATACTCTTCTCAACTCCTTCCATTGATTCTAATGACAACACTGCTAAATAAAATGTGATTGTGACAATAATTGTTGCAAAAAAAAACACGTTTTATGAAACTTTTAATTATCATCTCCTATAAATAGATGTTTTACACCATTATACATTGTGAAACTAATTTTTCAGGAATAATAGTCGATGAGGGACTTAATAATTTACAACCAATCCATTCCCACGATTATATCATAAGCATCCATCTCAAGCATTGAGAAATCCCACATGAACTCAACCCCATCAACAACTATACAACATTGTCTACATAGGATGGCTTGACACACTCTTTGACCCAGAGGTGTTTGATGTTTTAAAACTGAAAGAATCATTTCCACACTTAATCCCATCAAACTGAAATGAAGAGAAACACTAAAATAATGTGAATCACATGTATCAAACAATTCTTGCATAAAAGTAGAATTTAAAATAATCACACCTTGAACCATGGATGATCCAAACTGATCATACATCACTTCTTGATAAGATTTAAACAACTGTTTTCTTTCCATACCCTTCACATTATTACCCTACACAGGAGTCATGGTATTCCAAGAAACACTGTCAACAACTTTTCTATATTGATGAGGAGTATCTTTCGGGACCCATCATGTCAAGGAATAGGATTTCGATAAACCCTGAGGAGTGTCATGAACACCTATACTTGGATCATTATGATAATGACGCTAAAGATGACCCATTTTCTTATAGTTTTGCAATTATATAGGTTGTTTTGTTCAATCCAACTTGATGTGTCCTGTATATTCCCATTGAAAACATCATGGCTTACTCTGGGGCATTGGAGGAAGATTCTGTGATACTGTCATCAGATTCAAAGCCATACTCCCACCATGTAAATAAGTTTCCCTCTCCTGTTTGATTACATTGTTATATTTCCCACCACTTATTATGGGTATCAATATGCTTCCCCCTCTTATAGACCCCAAAATATAACTTTTATCTAGTATTTCCCTATTCACCATTTCTATGTAATCATTTATACATAAAAAATCTATTTTAGAATGAATTTCATGCCTCAAACCATCTTTAAAAATACATTCTTTCAATTATGTACTACTTACCACCTCTAGTGAAAACTGCACTAAGTTCATAAACATAACAGTATATTCCATTAATGAGAGCATATATTCCATTAAATGATAGAAATTCATTTTTCTTTTAATTGTGAATGTATGAGGGTATAATTTTTTGTTAAGAAACTCTTTTATACCCTACAATGTAATAACTTTGTATGTTCCCTCTTGGACCACCACCTTCCACCACTAACAGGAATGATCTTCCAACACGTACATTGCTAAATTCACTTTTAGCATTGTTGTTGTTATGAGGAATTCAAATTTCCAATTTATTTTGTTTAACCATGCCTCATCCTTTTCCAGTTTGGAATAACCCCTAAATATGGGTGGATTATTATTTTGAAACTAAACCTCAGGAACCAAATTCTTTGGATCATCTGCTTTATTCCCACAATCCATAGCTTGGAATGTTTTCACTATACTCGACACTAGTAGCTAGTTCAACTGGGGCTAAGGTGAAACCACATTTTTAGAATCCTCCTCCAGCTGGACACTATGATGCCTACCTTGTCCCATTTCTGTCAATACAAAAACAACCATAAGTCTCGTCCCCTTATAAAGAATATTCTTACACATTCAAACTCAATTATAGTGTAACTATCATAACAAGGCTTTCCATAAGTTCAAATTTCCAATGTTGCACCATTTTTAAAATATACAATATGTTTTGAAAATTGAACCATTTTTAAAATTCCTCAAATATCCACATTTCAAATATGAACATATGAACGTAATTTCTAGATTTTCCACAAATCAATATATCTATAGGTCAACATAAATCATTATGCCAATTAAATATGAATCCTCGTGGGATGTAATTTCAACCATGAATTCCATGAAAATCTCATTGGATACACCCACAAAAATTTGATTTACAATGCCTATATGCTTCTACAATACACTTTTGTTCCCAACTCCTTGGTAACACGCTGTTTAGTATAAAAGGGTTTGCATGGCCTTTTATGATATACATTTCACATTCCGACAATCCTACGCCCTAATACAATCCCCACTCAAATAATAGAACAAGAAAAAAATATCACCACCCAGACTGATAATAAAAACCAATTAACCAAACAAACATGATGATCGAGGACTAAAAAAACTGATACCACTTGTATTATCCCACCCCTTCCTCATTATATTGAGAAGGTGGTGAGATTCAACGTGGACTTATGCAACGTTCCCAAGGTTACAAATGCTAGAAATAAATGTAGAGGGATTTAAGAATAATTGGGCAAGGATTTTACCAAAGAATAAAACCAAACAATCAATCAATGGATATCCAACCAAAACTACATGATGCATGTAAAAAAAGTAAACTATGATAACACATTATCAAGAGAAAACTAAATAACCAATCTCATCCATAGAAATTCCCAAAACCAATAAAAATAAATCACAAAAATTAAAAAATCATATTACCAAGTAGAAGACTCATCAACAAGGCCTAAATGACACCATGACAGAATCGAGAACTTCACAATAACAAAAAATCTCTAAAAACCATTATACCGCCCAAGCATCACGATGTACCGATAGAAACATAAGAGGCTTGACCTTTTCCTGTATCTCAGAATACCAAATTTGAAAAAGAACCCAAGTTCCAATGTAGGGTGTGTGTAATAATACTCGGTTTTTTTACCTAAATGAATTCCCTACACACACCACTCAGATATTAATGGTATCACATTTATATAAAGTAGTTTATATAATACATCAACAGTGCACAGTTCCCATCGATCCAAACACACCCTTAACAAGTCATTTTTCATCTAAATACACATAATACAAGGTAATTCCAAAAAGAATCTATAATACATTTTACCATACCATATTATTATAACAATTTCAAATTTCATATCCACACGAATAATCAAAAAATATCTATAAAGATTCACACACTTAACTAGGTGTAACAGTCATGGTGGAACTTCCCATCCAATCCCGTTTACTACTGTCCCAATCTAGTGTTAATTACCACCCACTTATCTTTGATGGTGGTCCTTTCATCCACTATCCATCCCATATTTATAGTGGTACTCTCCACACACTAAAAATCCATTTCAATCACATACATACATTTTTAACAAAAAATAAACATATAGAACACCAAGGCCACAACATTATTCTAATAACCATTTAAAACCCAAAAAATCTCTTAGGAAATAATCTTTGCAACATTACCATATAATAAAACAACAACATTTATTGATAACAATTTTCAGAAATTTTTTTTATAAATCAACCTATGAAACTAATATTAAAATCTATATTTTAAAATCACACATCAAGAACATTTCACCACAATACACCATTTTCCCGAAAATCCAAAAATCATCCAAAATTGAATTTCCATCAAACATTTCACATCATAATCATAACCAAATTCAATAAAAAACTAATTGATGATAAATATTCTAGTTCTTAAAAAATTAATTTGAGAGAAAAGCCACATACCATAGGGTTTCAGTGAAAGAGACCAACTTACTACTGCACCACAAATCTGGGAGAACACTTCACCAAAACCACCATAGATCTATTTTACTATCATAAATAAGACCAAATATCAACATTTTTGGAAAGAAACCCTATTTATACACGTGACAGATGTATATCTAGAAAATTGATAGAGAGAGAACTAGATATAATGAAAACTAAGAAAAAACCAAGAGACGAAGCTTTCTAGAGAAGAATCACCTTCACTGCACCTTGAAAACCCTTTTAATTGCCTCTAAAAAGAGTGGTATTGGTCCCATATCCCTTAAGGAGAGGAAATACTAAGGTGAGAATCGAGTGGGAGGAAGAGTGAGATGTTTAGGTAAAATCCTCGGTGGTCCCATTTATTAAAACCAACTTTTTTAAGCCACACACAGTTAGCTCACACGATTAGACAAAATATGTGCTAACCATGATCCCGATACTATACAAAGGGTTCTCCGATTGGTTTCCTCACATGGTTAGAAAAACGGTGTGCAAATAGTGTAAATCCCATTTCCAAATGTTTCACAGTTACCTAGGAGTTTTTCACGGCTTCACCTAACCATGCTCAAACCATGAACCCTTAGAAAAGACCTGAAACCATTCCAATACATTCTGAAACTATACCAAACATTACCCGCCCACTTTAAACAAATTAAAAGGCATTAAAAATGTTACATAACTCAAACCTAGGGTTCTATACTATTTGATGCGATGATGGAAAATGAATGTTATCGGTTCACGAGGAGGCATTCAGCCTTACAAACAAATGATAATTTAGTATCCTATTTGATGAGATGGGACAAGGAATTTAGTTATGAAATTAACATAATAAATTATATATATATTTTATATTTTAGTGTTTTTATTTCATCATAATTTAATTATATTTAATGGATGTGTAATAAGAAATAAAATAAAGATGCTAGGTAAATCATGATACCTCTTCTTCAGACAAAATCCAAAAGTAATCACTAAAATCCTTCTTATGATATATTTATGATGATAATAGGGGATATTGGTTGTCAGTAGGTATGTTAGTAAGCTACCTGGGTATGTTTGTTTCAATAAAAAGTTTCTTTAAGGTGTGATAGAAGAGAATAGTGGGTGGTATTTTATATGTGATGTGAGTTGCACACTTGTAATTTTGGGAAAGAAAAAGGTGTAACCACGTTTTATAACATGAAGAATAATAGATTCTATGACTTTATAAGTTCAAAATATGTCTGTAAAATAGAATTTATATATTTTTTAAGTCATTTAATGACATATCATTTTAGTTTAACCCCTGGTAAATCCATTTTAACCTTAACAGGGTCGACGAATTTTCACTATTTTAACAATTAATTATGGTCAAAAATTAATTTTAAATTATTAGTTAATATAAATTATTATGATTAAAAATATATAATCCATTTTACTAAATTAAATTCACATAATATTTTTTTTAATTTAAAACAATACCCACAAATATGACATAAAATCAAATTTTCAAGAAGTATATTTTTCAGGCCAAAGAAAAATTTAAATTAACCCTATGATTAATAATAATAAATTTAAAAATATAAATTATTATTTAGTGATATATAATATTTAAATTTCACTTAAAACATTTCTCACTAGGTAATATCCTCATTAATTGAAATGGAGAAACATTATGCACTTAATTTGTTTTTTTGAAAAAATCCGTTTTAAACCCAAATAAATATTATACTAAAATATGATATAAATTTGATTAAAAAGTAAATATATTGATAAAATATTAATAATTAATACTTATTATACTTTACATAATATTTAAAATAGAATATTATATTTAAATCATATAATTTATTCATGAAAAATGACATTCAAAATTGGTATTTTTACTATTCATAGAAAACCAATATTTTCCAAAAGAATCCTGTAAAAACAACCGTATGTAAATTTATGAAATTTTCATTTTATAAATTATATTCATTTTGGAGTATTAAAATTATAAAATTTATAAATTTTCCTTTAAAAAAAAACATTAATAAAAGTCTTTAATTAAATATTCTACCTTTTATATTTTAAAAAATTACTTAATGTTCTTACAATGAATATAATTACATAAATAAATATAAAGGTGATTTATTTTATCATTAGATGGGTTGCTAAAAATATGAATAGTCATAATTAATATATATGATATATATGATATGATAATGATTCATTAAAGGTGAAATAATGTTTATCTTTCTTTTCTCCCCTCCGTCGAAAAGTTAAAACAACATTAATGTGTATGCTGGGATTAGCCTCCCCATGAAGGGTGTAACTAATTTATCATATAATATTTTTTATGTATAAACTAAATATGTATATAAAAATATAAATTATATTTAAATCATGAATAAAATTATTTATATGATGTAACCATGGATAATACACAAGGATCATATCCAACGAAACAAAATTACCATGAAAAAGGAAATAACTAACACAAAAATGACGATCTTAATAATAAATTATAAAAAAATAAATATTGAAATATTTTAAGGGGATAAAATATGATATAATAAGAATGTAAATTATTTTGGAATATATTTATATAAAATTTAAATTTATTATCAGGTATGTTAGATCACTTTTGATAAAATAGGAATTTAAAGAAATGGTTTTATATTATAATCTCAAGGTTTATCATGATTGATTATGATTAATTATCAAATGATTAAAATTAGTTATCTACATATAAATAAACTCATTATTTTTATTTTCCTTCCTTTATTTATTTATAATACAATTTTTATATTGATTTTTCATACATTAAGAACCAAGTTGCTAAAAGTAAATTTTTATAAAAACCGTAATTTATTTTATTTTTCATTCGAAAGACCATTTTATTCTATATACTTTTTTTTCAAAAAATTATTTCAAGAATTTTTTTAATATTATCCTATTACTTTAATGTAATTTTACACATTATTGAATTTTGAATAAATGGATTAAAAATGAATCTTCTTATCATTTTCTAGATGAGGTATTTTTGACATTTTATGAATGTGTGAAAGGAAAGTCCTATTTTATATTATATTTCTTGAATAGAATTTTCTATAGAGATAAAACCTAATCAATTTTAGGAATAATTTAAAACATTACATGATTCTACTCAAATAAAAATATTATAAAGGATGGTTGTGTTCTGGTCAATGACCAGAACACTAAAATTTATTAAAAAAAGTAAGGAGTACAAGGGGAAATTTCATGAGATGAAAAGTAGGAAATTTTTTAGTGTCTCTAATATAATAAGGAAGAAAATATATAGGAAGGTCATTAATCCAAATATCTCCATGAGGAAATCCCATATTGGCAAGACCGTCGACAAACCTGTTCGCTTCACGGTAGGTGTGAGTGACAATAAAATTGAGATTCTTGAGTGAGTTAAGACAACCAATCCATCAGGAGGTAAGAGTCCAAGAAATATAAGAAACACCAATCCAAATAGCTTGCACTATAGTTGTATAGTAACTCTCAATCCAAATGTTCTTCCTATTGTAATTTTTGGAAAAGGAAATGGTTTGAATAACACCTATCATTTTAGCCTCCAATGTAGAAGAAACACCCCAAATTCCATAAAAAAATCCTAGGATCTAATCAAGATGGTATCTAAAGATTCCACCATTGCCTGAGGGTCCTAGGTTTCCCTTTGAAGATCCGTCCACATGGAATTTGATTATCTTGCAGGAGGATCTTTCCAGAAAAATTCAATAGTGTATTTGGGATTTGGGTAGTTTCCATGAACTCTTATATGACGAAGGATCTCGAAATCCTTAATGGAGTTATCATAGTGGTCATTTTTAATTGAGGCAGCCTTACTAATAGTAAGAATAATCCTCATTTTACCTATATTTAATCGGAATGAGTTTTTGTTAATAATAAAATCTTTTCTACTATACTAGAGGATATGAGGGAGCTCCACAACTGCTATGATAAATAGGTTTCTTATTTGTGGGGACCCCGGGAAATCAACCGTCCATTTAAGCTATGAGAACATAAAGTTATCCAAAATCCAACTGCACTCAAAAAGATCAAAAATGTAATACCAAAGAGCAGAAGTAGTGTCAAATGATAGGAAAATATGATTTCTTTTCTCACAATTTTGACTACACATTCTATATTTAAAACAAAGATTAATACCATAAGGTTGTAAAAAAATATCAGTAGGAACTTTTTGATGCACAATCCAAAAAATAAGAGTAAGAAGAGTTGGTTTTAACCATGTTTTGCTGAAGTTTTTAACCCATCCGAGATTATTGTCAGAGATGGAAAAGTAGGGGTGATAAATGTTTTTTGAATCATGCATGCCATTTTGAGCAGACTCCCAAATCAAAAGATCATCATCAGTTGTGAAAGAGTAATTCTTGGCAATTTCTTGAACATTATCAGGAAAATATAATATTTGAGATTTAAACATATTCCTAATGGTGACTGATAGAGCAAATATTTTCAATTAATTTATATTGAATATCATTGTTTTAAACCCACAAAATTGTTCCTCTAAGATGAATTGTTTCATTTTTTTTGATAAATGGTGTTATTTTGAGCGGAATAGTAAAAATTGTCCATTTTTGGATTTTTAACAGTTTTAAATTATTTCGGTAGTTTGGCCATAACATTATCTACAATGATCCAAATTGAAAAATTCTTTCTTTTCCAGATTCTACACATCCAGGGATTAATTTAATATATTTGGACCAAAATCTGAATCGGCCATATGGAAGCTCAAAAGAAGCGCACAAGTTGGCTCAAGAAAACTGTTTTCAGTTCTACCTAGTTTTGATGTGGGATCCATAACTCCTCCACTGTGGGCCCAAAGCTAGTGAAATTCGGTGGGTGGACGTGAAAGGAGTTTTTTAGCATCTTTTATGAAGTAATAACCGAGTGAATTGGCCGTTGATGGGGTCATTAAAGCACCCTAATCCGGAGGATTTCGTTTTGGAGAGTCTGATTGGACAGAATAAATGATCCTAGTAAAACGGCCATAACTCTCGGCATACATGTCCAAATCCGCTGGAATTCTGAGGGGACACGGACAAGGGAATTTTGAACAACATTGAAGAAGGAATAAATGCGTGACGATGACATTTAATGGGGCTAAAACGCGTCGACATTCGGGGGAAACATTCTGTCTATAAAAGGAGGAGAGCTCCACCCTCTCAAAGCATCTCATTCTCCATCCATTCCTTCAAGGCACCAAGGAGGAGATCTCCACCGAGGGAGGCCGACCAAAAATCATCCCTATTTCATTTATTTTCTTTATTTTAGTTTTATTTTGTAATTCATATTTCTAATAAAATTCATGCATTGTTTTTATTTTTGTGTCCACCCTTCCTCCCTGTTTTCTTCTTCATCATTTCTCCTTCATTTCTTCTTTAATTATTCGCATATTATCCACTGTGACCTCTTACCCTCAAATATGAGGGGTTACCCTGAGACATGTCCCGGGGGAGGTATGTGGAAATTTCATTAATTCGGTTCTTAAATTCCTATGTTTTATTAAGTTTGTGATGAGTAAGAGTGATGTGCACGGGTGTGGCGATCGTCCACCACGACACTGATCTCAAAATCATTTCTATTCTTTTATTAAATATTTTCCCTCCCTTATACTGGATAGAAGCTCTTCATACGATGGAGTTGAGCCATTCAGTGGTTGAAATGGCATACGATGGAGCCAGGTCTTGGAAGATGACACACTCTCGATCGAGGTGTGCCATCAACCTTGATTATAGGAGGAGGTGAAGTTAAGATTGAAAAATGCATTCAAGATTTCACACCAATAAATAATAGAATAGTAATTCATGAATGAGATCTCATAATTGAATTATCAAACTTAATTTAAATATCAACAAGGAGAATGATGAAACCCACATACCAACCCATAAAGGCCAAGTTCTTTCTCAATTAATTGCATTTTGTCATTGGATGTTAGTTTTATCTTTTATTAAATTACATTACATTCATAAATAAAAACAACCACAATGAATTAGTTTAGTTAAATTAGATTAAGTAAGTAAACGATTGAGAAAGCTCCTTAAGTGAGATGACCCTGGTCAGCTTCTATGCTACACTAGGAAAATTAAATTGCTTTTGCCACGCCCTACGACAGGCGTGCGCCAAAACTGGCGTCGTTTCCGGGGAGCTAATCGGTTGTCTACTTTACATTTTCTAATTTCAAATTTTATATTTTTTTCCATTTAAAAAAAAATTGAAAAAAAACTTTTTTCCATGATCTATTAAAATTCAAATTATTCTGCATGGAACAATTACTCAGAGGTGCAGGAGGAAGAAACAGACTATACCGAGGAGGCCCTCCAACGAAGAGCCGATGCACTGATGATAACGGTCAGGCAAGTGGAAAGAGGCATAGCAACATGGATCTCATTGGAAGATTTGATGGCCATGGTTGATGAACTCCAAGCTGACTTAAAAAGATTCAAGGCTAAGAAGGAAGTGCCACTAGTCTTCCCTGATTTCAATGAAGACATCCATGAAGTTGAATCCAATCCGGAGGGGGATAGGCCCGACTACCTACCTCAATCCAGTGAAGATCAACTCCAAGAGGCACATTCAATTGAAGATGATATTAAAGTCGAACCGACTCAGGGAGATGATACAATCTTAAACTCAAACTCTTTTAATTTTATTGAAAATAATTTGAGTATCACCCCTAATAGTTTTGAATTTTCAGATTCGGCCATCTCAAATTATGCCTTGGAGGACGATGAAGGAAAAGAAATTGCACCTGTTGGGGAACATTTAAAGCTCCTTGAACACACTGAATATTTACTAGGAGGAGCACAAGAAGGGAAAGGGAATGTTGCACAAGTAGCAACAAATGAAGAGGAGGTTCCCTACTTCTTCCAACCACCGCCATGCAAGCTGTACCAAATTTCGAAGGGGGAGGATCTTGTATACTCTGTCTATTGAGTCCTCCTCAACAAGAACAAAGATCTTCAAGCTGGGAAGAACCACATGTGGTGGTTCAAATCAAAGAAGCTTCATCCACCAACAGATTATGGATAAAAGCTGGTACTGCCCTCTGGAGGCAGTAAAAGATTCCAGGGCCCACTTAGGGGATTAAACCAAGATTTTTTTTTCTTATTCAATTTCTGTTTTCATTTCTTTTAAAAAATTTCTTATGTTATTTTTTTTACTTTTTTTAGGTTTTCAAAGAGCAACACTTAGGAGTCAAACTCAACGTTACATTGCCAATAAGTCAGGTTGTACCTCTCTTTCACACTTTCTTGATGTTGTGATTAATTTAAAATTGGCTTACATGTTAAATCCACTTGAATTCATCGAGGACTCAAGGACACTGCATCATTTAAGTGTGGGGGAGGGAACCTTTGTAGTATAGGATTTTTATTTGATGTTTGTTTTCAAAAATAAAAAAAAATAAAAATAAAAAATTGTGTGTTTTCAAATTTTTGTGTGTTTATTTTTCAATTTTTGGTGTGTTTCTGAAACTTTTGAGCTGAAAATATTATCAACACTATTTCTGAAACCCATATGAATGAGTTAACCAATCTATTTCATGAAACTGAGCTTAAATGAATGTTGAAATGAATTTGTTTCAAGTTCAATTTTTTTGTAATTTCATGAAAAGTACACTAAATTTTGAATCCCATGCCATATTTCACTGTCTATATCTTTGAAATCACTTTCCTGTGAGGCTTCTGAACCATTTTTGTCATATTCTTTTCATTCACCTCATTTCATGAGAGAACCAGACCATGCTTGCTTTAACCAGAATTTGATTTATTCATTTCAAAACTTGAGGGTTGGGGTACGTGTGTTTTCAATGATTGAGGCATTTATTTGGTTTGAATCCCCCTTTTAAAAATAATCCTTTTCATTATGTCCCACCTTTACATTTATCCTTCATTGTATCCCCTAGTAGCCATGAATTGGCTGTTAGGTTAGCCACATTACAAGCTAATTTTTCCTATCATACCTGTCCTTGAAGTAAAATTGCTTGATCTAGTTGAACTTAAGTGTGGGGGAAGATGTATTGTGGTGTACTACCTCATTTTTTTATACTTTGGGTGGAAAATAAATTTTGGAAGAGATGTGTGTGATGCTGAAAAATTATTCTGTTGAAAGCTGTGCCTTTTCTGGAGCTTTTATGACAAGAGAAGTTGTGCCTTTCTAGAGCTTCCAATGTAAAATGAAAGCTGTGCCTATCTGGAGCTTAAAAAAAAATCATGTTTGAAAAGATTGAAATGTTTGCTGCTGAGCTGATTGAATGATGATGGAGCCTATTTTCAACAAAGGGGAAGTGAAGGAGAACATATTTGAGTGAAAACTAGAATCTTGCAATTTTGCTTCAATAAGAGCCAAGCCTTCCTTTTTCGGCCTCAGAACTTTTAACATCTAAATCCTACCAACCGGAAGCCACAGAAAAACCCTAAAAGTTCCTCAAGAGAAACACATGTTCTTGACTCACATCGGGTGGAGAAGTAGGAATTTATCAAACCTATGGTGACTCTTGTGTGAGTTTGGATTGGAAAAGCCTTGTTCAGCCTTTACATTTGTGAGATGAGAGAAAATTCATGTGAGGTAGGTGTTTTGTGTGCATGGGATAAGAAATGAAGTGGAAATATATTAAAATCTTAAATGGAGAACTTTAAATAACAGTTTTTGATGAGGCATGATACCTTTTTGTTTCTTGAAATTTATTTGATTGATCTCATTGATATGTGTTTTGGATTTGATTTGATTTGATTTTTACTTGTCCAGGAGTCCAAGTGCTAAGTGTGGGGGAATTGATAGAGAAAATATTTTCAATTAATTTATATTGAATATAATTGTTTTAAACCCACAAAATTGTTCCTCTAAGATGAATTGTTTCATTTTTTTTAATAAATGGTGTTATTTTGAGCCGAATAGTAAAAATTGTCCATTTTTGGATTTTTAACAGTTTTAAATTATTTCGGTAGTTTGGCCATAACATTATAAAAACTGATCCAAATTACAAAATTCTTTCTTTTCCAGATTCTACACATCCAGGGCTTCATTTAATATATTTGGACCAAAATCTGAATCGGACATATGGAAGCTCAAAAGATGCTCACAAGTTGGCTCAAGAAAACTGTTTTCAGTTCTTCCTAGTTTTGATGTGGGATCCATAAATCCACCACTGTGGGACCAAAGCTAGTGAAATTAGGTGGGTGGACGAGAAAGGAGTTTTGGAGAATCTTTTATGAAGGAAGAACCGAGTGAATTGGCCGTTTATGGGGTCATTAAAGCACCCTAATCCGGAGGATTTCGTTTTGGAGAGTCTGACTGGACAGAATAAATGATCATAGTAAAACGTCCATAACTCTCGGAATACATGTCCAAATCCGCTGGAATTCTGAGGGGACATGTCCAAGGGAATTATGAACATCATTAAAGAAGGGATAAATGTGTGAAGATGACATTTAATGGGGCTAAAACGCGTCGACATTCGGGGGAAACATTCTGGCTATAAAAGGAGGAGAGCTCCACCCTCTCAAGCATCTCATTCTACATCCATTCCTTCAAGGCACCAAGGAGGAGATCTCCACCGAGGGAGGCCGACCAAAAATCTTCCCTATTTCATTTATTTTATTTATTTTAGTTTTAGTTTGTAATTCAGATTTCTAATAAAATTCATGCATTGTTTTTATTTTTGTGTCCACCATTCCTCCCTGTTTTCTTCTTCATCTTTTCTCCTTCTTTTCTTCTTTTATTATTCTCATATTATCCATTGTGACCTCTTACCATCAAATATGAGGGGTTAACCCGATACTTGGCCCGGGGGAGGTATGTGGAAATTTCATTAATTCGGTGCTTAAATTCCTATGTTTTCTTAAGTTTGTGATGAGTAAGAGTGATGTGCACGGGTGTGGCGATCGTCCACCACGACACTGATCTCAAACTCATTTCTATTATTTTATTAAATATTTTCCCTCCCTTCTACTGGATAGAAGCTATTCATTCGATGGAGTTGAGCCATTCAGTGGTTGAAATGGCATACGATGGAGCCAGGTCTTGGAAGATGACACACTCTCGATCGAGGTGTGCCATCAACCTTGATTGTAGGAGGAGGTGAAGTTAAGATTGCAAAATGCATTCAAGATTTCACACCAATAAATAAAAGAATAGTAATTCATGAATGAGATCTCATAATTGAATTATCAAACTTAATTTAAATATTAATAAGGAGAATGATGAAACCCACATACCAACCCATAAAGGCCAAGTTCTTTCTCAATTAATTGCATTTTGTCATTGCATGTTTGTTTTATCTTTTATTAAATTGCATTACATTCATAAATAAAAACAACCACAAAGAATTAGTTTAGTTAAATTAGATTAAGTAAGTAAATGATTGAGAAAGCTCCTTAAGTGAGACGACCCTGGTCAGCTTCTATGCTACACTAGGAAAATTAAATTTCTTTTTCCACGCCCTACGACAGGCGTGTGTCAGTGACATTAGTGGAGGCAGGGGTAAAAGAATTAGGCACCTTAGAAATTATGGGGGAGCCAGTCCTATTGTCAAACCAAAAATTTAGAGAAGAGACTTTGCTGACAATCCATCAGGAATTTTTCATGATGGAGTAAAAACCAGTTCTGATGGAGGGCCAAATAAAAGAAGTCATATAATAAATATTACTTATCTTAAGCTTGTCAAATAATATAGCCCTAATAAAATTTGTGGAGTGAGAGTTTTTATTTATAAGAGACCACATGAGTCTGGCTTGGAGAGCATCATTAAAATTTTTAAGATTTTTTATGCCAATTCCTCCTTTCTCTATGGGTTTAAAACCAGTAGACTAGGGGACCGTTTCCAGTTTTCTCTCAATAGTAATTCCACTCCAAATAATGTTCTTTATAGAAAAATTAAGTGGTTTTAAAAGTCCCACCGGCCATTTATAGACTATCATAGAGTAAACCAATTTAGATACTATAGTGGATTTGACAAGTCAAACCCTACTACCATTGAAAGGGTTTTACCTTTCCAAGAGGAAAGTTGCCGAGGAATTTGTTCAACAATGTGATAGAAATAGATTGAATTGGGTCAACCCAAAAAAATGAGGACACCATGATAGGAAAAAGGGATGGAACCCTCATTGACCCCTAGAGAATCAATAATATGACCTTTTCTTGTGTGGGGAGGAATCTTTTACCAAAGTAGATAAAATATTTGTGCCAGTTGACACATTGACCAAACACTTCCACATAGTTCAAAATATAATTTTTAGGTTATTAATATTTTTTTGTCTCCTTGGAGGAATAAAATGATATCATCGGCATAGAGAAGATGCGATGTGGAATTTAGGTTTCTAGAGGCAATAATTGGTTTGATCCTTCCTTGATCTATAGCTTGAGTGAGTAATATACTTATGAAATCTTCTATAATAGAGAAAAGAATGGAATATAGAGAATAACCTTTTCTATCCTCCATAGAACATTAAATGTAGCTTCTAGGAGAGATATTAACAAGAATTGAGATATGGGTTGAGATGAAAATAGTGTTCATTCTATTGATAAAAATTAAATTGAAGCCAAAATTATCTAGCACTTTAAATATAAATCTCTAATAAATAGTTCCAAAGGATTTAGTGATATTTAATTTTATGGAAGCATTTCTGCTTCTAGACTTCCTATTTAAAAGATTAGTGGATTCACAGGTGAGACAGATATAGTCTTGTATAGATCTACCTTTGATGAAGAAAAATTTATTCCAGGATACAATTATATTACAAGTGTGAGATATTTTTTAGAAATGATATTGGTAATAATTTTAAAGAGAGAGTTTAAAAGGGAAATGGGTCTGAAGAGATGGATGTCATCATCATTTTCCACTTTAGGAATAAGAGTATAGAATTTAGAGTTTAAACCATGTAGAAGAATGCCTCTGTCAAAGAATGTTCTAACCATAATATAGACATAATTCTGAATGACATCCCGTATCTTTTGAATAAAACAGTTATTGAAACCATGAGGCCTAGGAAAAATATGTGGTTTAAGGCCGAAGACAATGTCCTTGATTTCATTATTGAGGGGGAATCAAGTAATGAAATGATTATCTTAAACTAGTACTATATTCGGGATGAAATTAAGAAAGAGATATTTTTTGATATTAGGGCCATTGAAGATGTCACAAAAATAAGAAACAATATTATTAGCTATCCCATAATCTGAATCAATGAGGTTACCACCATCCCTTAAACAGGAGAGGGGCTTACGGGAATTTCAAACCCTTTGAAGTGAGTTATAGAATTTATAATTTCTATCTCCATCATTTAGCCATTTATCTTTGAATATTTTCTTTTTGATGTTATCTTTAATGTTGTGCATTGAAAGTAATTTTGATGATATGTGAATTTCATTTTATGGTTCATTAGAAAATCTTAAGGTAGATTTATTGTTTTGAATTTGAGAAAGCTCTTTTTCAATGAAATGGATTTCCTTGTAAATAAGATCATATTTAGATTTACAACACTTTTTGAGGATAAGATTGAGATTTTTTAATTTAGTGGTGCATGAAAAGGGATCATTAGGGATACACATGTTGTTCTATGTTTTATTAATTAAGGTAACACACTCATTTCTACTCAAATAACAAGTTTTTGATAAAGGTTTTGAAATATATGGTTTTTGAATAAGTTGTTACAATATTAAAAACTTATTTTACTCTAGGTATGTTTTATGTGAGGTTTTAAAGGATTTTTCATCAATGATGACATCCTTTGATGTTACATAAATTAATAATAGATATATTATTCAATGATAACATAATTATTGTTTCCCTAGATGGTTTATGATTAAAATGATAATATGTTTTTGAAACCCATTTCATTTACATGGGTTATGTGATAATGAAATGAATAAATATTTATGGAACCCAATTATTTCTCACATGATATGATATAACTAAATTTCTATAAAAATTATTTCCATTTCATGTGATGCAGTATAATCAATTATTTATCATATTGGGGAACATGCATATTTGGTTTTCATTATGTGATTGGTTTACCCAAAATTATATAGACCTCCAATGCATTGGGTAACTATGGAAATATCATTAGATAAATTGGAATAAAATAGAGAGTGAATCTAGTTTAATAATAAACTATGTTCACTATAAGGTTCATTAGAGTTAACCATGACTACTATGATATAATAGGGAGTGAACCAAATACACAATGATAAACTTAGAAGTGATCATTGAATACTATGTAAATTATTTTCTATGTTTAAATGTAAATCAAATATCAATGTTTTATACCAATGTTATGGTTTCACTGAATTTTTTATTTGATCCCTTTATGATTCATATCTTATTAATACCATGATTTATACCCTAATTAAGGTTTCTGATCTATGATATATAGGGCATGGTTACCAAATTTTATAATCATGTTTTCATACCCTTATGTTCATGTTGTATTTTAGTAATCAGTGATATCTCCCTTTTTTTTACATACTGAGAATCAGAGCTTACCATTTCATTGTTTCATTTCCCCATGTTATGGATAATGTTTTCAAATATGATATTTCTAATCAAGGATTTATTTATTAAGAACATGATAGGAGATTAAGTAGTTTTCATATGAATAAGTTGTTGATGTATAGATAGTTCTGAAGGCACAAGGACTATTTGATTATAGACTATATCATTATACTATGTAAAGAATATTAACTTAATTATATGTAATATCAATGTATAAAAATTATTGTTTTCTGTAGTTGGTATCATGAAAAGGTTTATTTACCTCTGGAAGCTAGCAAGATGAAATTTTAATGAGAAACCTAGGGATATGTATAATTATTTGATAACAAATTAATGTTATAGTGGTGATAATGGATGGTCTAGGTTAATTGTAATTATTCATAGATTGAAAGGGAGGTTTCTTGATTTAAAAATCAAATAAAATATTTTTCATGATATCGGGTTTCCCACTAGGATTATTATTTCTCCCAATGTGGTTTTAGGTTTTACTCAATGGACATAACTTGAAGGATTCACATTAATGAAGGATGTGAAAGGAAATACAATGGTGGTCCTACTGTGTAACAAAATGTTATGGGATAAGAAATAAAATATCTATTTTCAATTTCTACACAACTTTCTCAAACTATTAACCATTAAGACATTCCAAATGAAAAAATTAGGGAAAAATTACTATTTAGTTTTTTAGAAGTAAACATATAAATTCTTTTAGCATTCCTTCAATTCTAATAGTTGGTGGACAATGGATTAGTACCAATGAAAAGATATTTACCATTATCTGCTATTTGGTATGTGAAAATTTTAACTTTTTTTATTAATAATTAAAAAGAAAAGCAGATCAAGTAGGGAATACTATCAAGAATATAAGGCAATGATAAAAAATTAAATACATTTATTGGGATGAGTTTAATATATTATTTCTCAATAAGAAGATTCCCTATATTATTTATATTAAATTTAGAAATAAATCATTGAAATTAAGAATACAAATTATGATTTATTTAGTACATATATAGAAAAATTTAAAATAAATTTGTGGTATGATTCTTGTATTTTCATTCAAACAAAAATTAAGATTTATCAATAATTTATTGGCTTAAAAAAATATATCAAAATAATGTTATCCAAAATAATATTATTTATCTTTGATGAAATAATTTTATGTAGTATCACGGTGGATATTGATTTTGAATTTACTAATCGATCTCATGGTATTGATAAGAAATGAAATAATGAATTAAAAGTAAATTCTTAAAATCATGGAGAGAAAAATATGATATATCATTTTTGCATGAATTGTGGAAGGAAAAAATAAGGAAAATATATTAATGGGTTTTTTAAATAATTTAAGTGTATTGAGTATGGTCATCGGAAAATCAAATCCCATGGTGATGGGATGATGTTATCCAATGATAAATGAAAGGTACCACAAATTGCTACCCCACACTAAAGTGTTTTAAATTCAAGGAGTATGGGTGTTATGAAAACTTGTACTCAAATACAAAGGTTAATAATAATGATCAATGTTAGGAATATCCAAATCTAAGAGATATGGAGAAATATCATGAGATTACTATTTCTATTGTGGAGTATGATTACAAAGTGGTAAAAGGTACATTTACCATCAACTCTAAAACTAGTAATGTATTAATTCATTCAAGATCTATTCACTAATTTTTATTTAAAGAATTTTATAAGTGTACCAGAGAACCACCTCAATTATTATATGTTTACCTTGATTTGAAAACCCATTGGGTTTTAATTATCGCATACCATGTTTATGAATCGTGATTGGTTGATTATTTTGGGAATCTGATTTTGGTATATATCATTATTATACATTTATTTGAATTCATGGTTAAATGGGAAATGGATTGGATTATTTTTACATAAATCATGATAAATTAATGAGGATGGGATATCATGTTTTATATTCTAAAACTACCTATTATCTTATGTCATTGTGATGATAAATATTCAATCCAATGAAAATTGCATGCATTTTATGGGTCTTTATTACTATTAAAAAGGGATGTTTATCTCATATGGTTGGGGAAACAAAATAGTGGTGATATACAAATTTCTCTAGAATTTTTATTTTATTTTTATAATATCTACCATTTATTCCACTGAATTTTGAAGTTGAGTTATCAATTTAACTCATACATAGTTCTACAATTATGTGAAAATACCTTTATAGAATGGAATTGATTGAGTTTCATGAATGGAAAAAGAAACACTAGGATAATATTGTAAAGGGATTTATTTTGACTAGTACATCACATTAGGGTACACCTGTTCTTTATGTTAAGAATAAATATGGATAAATGGAGCTCTGTATTGATTATCAAGAACATAAAAAATCACAATCAAGAATAATTATAGTCTTTTATATATTGAGTTCTTGTTTGATAATCTGTATATAACCCAATAAATTTAAAAATCAAACTTCAATATAGATATCATTATTTAAGTCATATACCAAAGACAACATCTTGTATAAGGTATGCACATTATGAATATAAAGTGATTCTATTTGGTCTTAATAACACATCTTCATCAGCATGGATTTAATTAATCTATTATTTATGGATTACCTTGATTAGTTTTTGGTAGTATTTATAAATGATATTAAAATTTATTCAAATATAAAGGAAGAATAAGAAGATCACATGAGGATTTTTCTGAAGATCATATGGTAGGATAACATATAATAAAAATTTTCATAGTGTGAATTTTGTCTAAAAAAGTTCAATATATGTGTCAAATGAACTCAATAGTGGGTATATTAGTGGATCCACCAATGGATAATGTATTTTAAAATTATCATAGACCAACCATTGTGATTGAGATATTTAAATTTATTGGTTTTTATAGACATTATCAGTACATTATACATAATTTATCATGATTTTCTAAACCAAAGTCTATGTTTACATAGATGGTATCCAAGCTCATTTGGATATATTTATGTAAGGAAAATTTTAAAGAATTGAATATAATTTTAGTTATCTCATTGGTGATTATATTAACTTATCATGTAGAATGTGTTTTAATCTATAGTTATAAATCAAATTAGGGATGAGGATTTCTTCTCTTACAAATTGAAATGGTTATATCTAAATTGTCAGGAAAATTGATGGTTCATGAGAAAAATTAACAAACACATGAACTGGATGAAACTATGGAATTTTTTTCATTAATGATATAGTGGTTTTATTTTTATTAATATGGATATGATATATATACTTATTATAAAATTTTAATGTATATATTTACTCAAAAAAGATGGACATATTCCAAATAAGATGATTGAAATAGATTAACTATTATGAAATCTAAACACATTACCACCATAGACAAGAAAACAATATAGATGATCCATTGATTTAGAAGGATCATACGACTATATTTATGATGATGATACAAAATATAAAATACATTTGGATTCTTAAATAATGGATATGAAAATATTTAAGTTAGGTGGAAAATATTATCTTTCTAAAATGAGTGATCAACCATTAATCCATGCGAGGATTACAGAGGCATAAATGGAATATGTGGAACTGTAGGAGAAAGATACTAGTATTACTCAGTATAACATTAATTATAACAGAATGATAAGGTTCTGAAATCATGTCTTCATTTAATTCATTTAATATTTGAAGGAACTATTGGATAAGGATATGAAACATTTTCTAGATAAAGATATGCGTTTTTGAACAACTTATTATCAAGATAAATATAGTTATACTAAGAGAACCATTAAAACCTGAGATGATTTTATAAGGTCCTTTTCAATATATTTTAATGGTGTTTGGGATCAACAATTTACTTTAGTAGAGTTTTCTTACAAAAATAGATTTCACTCGATATTTTAGATTATTTATTATGAGTGAATATATGGATAGAAGAGTAAAAATCCATTTTTATTGGATGATGTTATAGAATTTATGTTATTCATAACTAGGAAACTCACCCAAGTAAATTTTAACATCTGGTGCTTCCACTTAAACTCTCCCAAGTACATGATGTGTGCAATTTATATATCATAAGAAAGTACATACTTGATCCTTCACATGTACAAAACTTAGAGACATACTCACGAAGCATGATATTTTATATGAAGAATATCTAATAAAAATGTTAGACCATAGGGATAAAGTGCTAAAGAATAAGACTACTCATTAGGTTAATGTTCTCTAGAGGAATGATAAATTTGAATAATCTAAATGGGAATATGTTGATGTAATCAAGAAAATATATACTTATTTTTTAATATAATAATGAAATTTCAATGATCAAATTCTTTTAATGTGCTGTATAATATATTTCCATGAGAATTTATGATATATCTCATTTCAAATAAATTTAATTTTTATGATATATTTCAATAAACATAGATTTGAGTCTAAATGAACAATAATATAGTATACTATTATGGAAATTCCATTTAATTGGTTGAAATGAATATGAAAAATTAAATTATGAATATATTATGTATAAATTAACATCATAGGTTATCAATTTACAAGAAATAAAAATGAAATCATTTCAAATTTATAAAGGCATTTATAAAAATTATTATTTGACAAATTTATTTTTCTGTTGAAAAATATAATTAATCATTTTTAGTGAAATATTTTAATAAATTTTAATATTATATATATAATAAAATGTTTCAAAATTCATAAAATAGTTTTTTTCTAGGAATTATATTAGAATATATATGAATTTTATGATTAAAAATTTATTTTTTATAAAAAATGGTTCTCATCACCATTTCTATGTTTATATTAAAAATAATTTATCCCACTTTAATAGATTGAATTAAATATAATGGATCTAATATATTGAATTATAGTTTCAATATTTGTTAATTATTTCACTTAAATTTTGGTCATAATGAATAGAAAATAAGTTTTCCCGTTAAAAATTTATAAAAAGTATTTTCTATCTATATTTTAACCTCATAATATACCACCATTGAATCTATAGACATTTGGAAGCATTTATCTTGAAAATGACCTTATTATATTTTATTATTTTATGAAATCCCTTTTGTTCCCTCTCCCCCACTTATAATAGGACACCCCTACTTTCTCTTAATTTCAAAGATTTATGAATTTTATCATGTGAAAAATATACCCAAATATCTTATCAATATTTATTTCTATGAATTAGAGTTTATTTTATTCTTAAAATACCATTACAAGGGTCCTTAATAAATAATCATAGAGAGATCAACCAAATGAGAGGTAATCATCTTACCTGACCTCTTTCTATTTATTTCTTCATATAACTCCAATAAATCTATGGTATTCATCATAAAATAATATATTCAATATAAAAAATATATTTAAATGTTATTATTAATATATATACACCAATATTAACATCTATTTCATCAAATTATAATTAAAAGTATCACTAGTACGTATGTGTGTACTACCACATCCACACATAGAAACAATTCATATTACATAAACATATTTTTTTGATGGTTATTATGAAAGTTTTAATGTTTATATATGATAGTTATGAAATAATTAATCTTACTAAATTATAATATTATTTCTTACTTTTTACCTTCTAACCCATTGAAATATTATATAGTTATTCGTGTGTATCTGTGGACTAACTCCTCTATGAAACGATTTGATTAATTTTTCATTTCAAATTTTAATGGATGGTTATAAGTATATATATATAATTAATATATATGATTTATATGATATAAAATGGATTTTTAGTGGTTAATTATTGTTTACCTTTCTTTTATTCCCTCCATTAAAAAGTGAAAATAGGGTTCATGTGTATGTTCGACTTACCGTCCCCAAGAATGAAGAAATTAATTTTTTGAAATAAAAATTTTACAAATGAATATAAATATTTATATAATTAATATATGTTTTGTTTCATTATTTAATAACATTATATATATGATGAAACCATTATTCCTAAAAAATTATGAAAACTATAAAATTTAAATTCTCATGAAAAATGAAAAGTTAACACCAAAAATGACAATTTTTACAGGGAATTAAAAAAATGGTTGTTGAAATATTATACATGAATAATATGTGGTATTGTAAATATGTAAATTTTTTGGGTATATAATTATAATAAATTTAAATTTATTACACATGAGTTTAGAACACTTTTAAACAAAGTGGGACTTAAGGAAAGTTTTTTATATTACAACCTCATTGTTTATCATTATTGTTTATAATTGAGATTATAATGATAAAATTTCATGATTTATATAAAAATAAAATGAAGTATATTAATATACTATGGTTATTTATTTATAATAATTTATTTGTTTAATTTTCCTCACTTTATGTCCTCTATATACTAAAAAATCATTTTTAAAGAAAATAGAATTTATTTATTTCTTTGGTTTAATTTTTTCATCCATATCCATGTTTTTGGAAAATGAATTCAAGAGTGTTTTTAATATTACTCTATTATTTTTAAAATTCATTTTAGGCAATGATTTAATATTTATAAATTGGAATAAATGGAATCTTGTTAACATTTCCCAAATGATTTACTTTTTGAAAATTTACAAAAGTGTAAAAGGAATGTTTTTCTTCAACTTAAATGGAATGAATGAAATTTATTGCCATCATGACCAATAAATTATTTGAATGTTCCATTACATTTTTGAAAAGTAATTTTAAAATATATTTTTTTAATTTTGTGAAAAAATTTATATTTTAAATAAGTTTTTCCAAATTGAAATGGGAATTTTTTTGATGACATTATTTAAGTGATATTTTAAAGGAATATTTCATATATGATGAATTACATTGATGGTACATAAAATTATACTAGGGATATGATCTAGTGATATAATAATAATTTTTTATCTATATGTTTTATAATTATGGTGTTAAGATTCTTGTGAAACTTGTTTCTTTTCGTGGAGATATTCTATGTTGCAACGATGAAATGTTTATGAAAACTGTTTCTTTTCCATGAGTTATACTTGGAATAATTTTTTTAATAAACTTAATTGCTTTTAATAGGTTATGATATGATTAATGTTTTATGATAATTGGGTACACATTTGTATAATTTTTACAATATGATGACTGGGAATAGAATTATACATTTTTTACTATATTATGGGTGGGTATAGAATTATATATCTCTCCAATGCATTAGGTAAATATGGATATCTCGTGAGATAAAAGTAAATTGAATTGGGAGTGAACCCAATTCTGTAAGGGATTTTTACCACTGTGATATTTAAATGAGTAAACCATGAAAAATATGATATAATTATTAGTAAACCCAATCCACTCTGATAGTCTTGGTAGTGATTATAGACTACTTATGAAATTATTTTATATGCTTTTTGTATGAAAAAATGTCTTATACGAATGTTATCCTTTTTTGGATCTTGTTTTATGATTATTTTATGATTAATTCCTTATGGAATACCATGATTTAATCCATGATTCATGTTTATTATCTATTATATTATGAGTATGGATTTAAAATTTCATTTTCATTTTATCATACTCTTAACTTCATGTTAAATTTTAGTGATCATTTATATCTCTCTTGTTCACCCATATATAGCATATATTCTCCACTATTATTATTATTCCTTTCCATTAGTTAAGAAGAAATATTTTATGTATGATATTTATAATAAGGGAAATGTTTTTAATACTATATTTGGAAATTATTTAGACCATATAGGAATAATTTTTTCATGTATCCACGTTTTCAATGGAGCTAGAACTTTATGATTCTGGAGTGGATAATTATTTTATATACATAATAATATTCTAATAATAGGTAATAACTCAACAAGATAAGTATTGGTCACTATATCAATTATCATAAATATCATTCTGTATATGATTGGTCGGTAATAATGATCAAAATGTAATATTTTGGAGATAAGGTTTTATTTTGGTGTATGTTTATTGTTAGAATATTTAATCATTTTAAAATTGGTGGACTTTTTTAAAATTATTAATGAATTATTATAAAATAAGAATAATTTTTGATTCTAACATGAGTTTACGAGAGTCCATGTGGAAGCTATTTTTCTAATGATCCATATATGTTCTTGTTATGGGATTCTGAGAAAACATGTGATTTGTTTGAATTTGGGATGAATTTGTAACAATTTTTGTAATGGAAATTAGTATCGAGGAAGGAAAATAAATTTAAATAAGGTTTTAAATATTTTTATATATTTTATTTATAATTTTATTATTTGATTATATGTTTAAATAATTTATCATATATTTCTAAATATTGTACATGACAGATAATAATTTCGTGGGGATCACTAGGCACCTAAGGAGGATTCTAGGGAGGAGGTGGTCTAAGGTGCCCCATTATATTCTTTGTGCTATGTTATGAATAAGTCAGTTATGTAAATATTGTTTTTTATAACGAATTTAAATATTTTTTTTAAATTAAAACATTTTACCTCACATTCACCCTATAATCATTTGATCAAACATGCATACATAGTGATTCACGTTCCATGCACTCCTTAACTTTTACACATTTTATATTTCCTATATATATAGTCTATTTAGTTGTATTTATAATGTAATGGTGTTATTTTTAGGATTATAATACTTGTCACCCTTCATCTATATGTTTATCATAAATTCTTTATCACATTGAAAACAATTTTTAACTATTTTTATGTTAGGTGACAAGAGAGATTCAACATAATATTATAGTTAGTAAAACACTTAATAAACCATGGTCGGTGGTCCACTGAGTTTTTCATTATTTTATATGAATTTGTGGGATTATATAATGAGTATATGTTTAAGTGGGATCAAATAATATATAATAATTTGTATAGGGTTCATGATGCTCTTTTGGGGTTGACTAAATAATCTTAATTCCATGAAAGATGTGCCACTTATGGTGCATCATGTTTTAATTTTTTCGATCAATTATTTCAAGATTATAGAGGGGATTACATAGTTTTTATAAGAAATAATTATGTTTTTATGGATTGTAAAAACATTTATTACATTTTGAGGTTTAATGATAGTGTTTGAAAATCCCTTCTTGGGCAGTGAGTTACATTTCTCTTTTGGTATTGGATTGATCAAGAATCCTTTATTAACATAAGTCTATTAGATATGTAACATTCCTATTGGAGTAATATTTCTAGAAAATTGTGTCATGTAGTCATATTTAACCTTGACTGTGACCCTATTTGTTATTGTTTGGGGTTTTTGTAACTAATGAGGGATTTAGATAGGGTGTTTTATTAATATATTAATAGTGGTAAGTTGTAAATAATTTACCACCATTTATAAAAGTGTCTTGTGGAAAATAGATTATGTTATACCTAAGCTATTGATTCTTTTATTGTTTAGTATGTGCTAATATTTTTAAAAGATGGTGATACCTTCCCTATTATGTACTCTAATATATATATATGTATATACTAATATAAATAATATTTTGTTATAAATTAAAATAGATTTTTTATTTTAAACATATTTATTTCAATATATTTTAAATATAAATTAATTGACTAAATTATTGTTTGGTGATGATGAAGTAGTTTTTTATTCAAATTATTCCATGTATGTATATATAATTTTTATCTTCTTAGTAAAAAGTTAATTTTTATAATAAATTTATTATATATGTTACCATATAACATTTTTTGGTAGTTTCTATGCCCGTTTGTGGTTATTCCAACTAATCATTATTAATTTTCTTATGTATATACAACTTTATTGTGGTAATTAAGTGGAATGTATGACATTTTAATAAAATATTAATGAATATACTATTTTGATGAATAAGTATTATTTGACTGTGAAAAAGGGATATTATATATACTATAAATACAAATACACATGAATATATATATATATATATATATAAAATTCCATTCCCCCTTATGAGGAGTGTAACCACCTAGGGTAGGATATATATAACTACGTTGATCCCAAAAAAGATAGAGTCCTACTAGGTGATCATATATATATTATATATTTTCCAATTTTTCTTCTAATGATAAGTGATTCCTCTTATATGTAACCCCATTATTTTAGAATATATATTTTTTTAAATTAATTTTTTGTGTTAGATAACTTTCCTAACCTACAACCCTGAGTCTACATGAACAGCTATAATGTAATCATTTAAAATGTAACTATTAAATTTGAAGGCATGAATATTAATAAGCACACGATAAAAAATATGTAGACTATTTTTAAATAATTAAAATTTATTTAATAATGTATAATAAATACATCTCAATTTTCATTGAAGTCATATTATGATTCAAATTTATTTTATCCTCCAAGATGATTATTATTAAATTTTGGGTTTATATATTAAAATTAACTTAGAACACTTTTCAAATGTTTTGGAGTTAATTAATATAGTTTTTTTTATTTTCATATAAGTATTTTCTGAGGATGATCTTTTAGGATTTCTTAAAAATATTTATTTTTCATTGAATAATGAAAAATATGGATTTTCATAAAAATATATTCTTTTAATTAAAAAGAATAATTATATGTTTTATTGGATATTTAAGCAACATAAGTATAATTTAATTTTAAATAATATTATTAATTAAAATTTTAATCAAAATTATAATTGATGTTTTATAAAATATCATATTTGTGATTATACACACATTTATCAAAACATGGTTTTTATGTGAGAAATGATTTTTTATTTCTCAACACATAAATTAATATCTATTTATAAGTAGTTCAAATGAATTTTATAAACTATAAATTCAATAATATATTTTATCATTCATTTTATTTTGTTTATAAGGAATGGAATTGAAGTGAATTGTGTTTTATGATTAAAAATCCATTTTTTTAAAAACTTTTTCCTTCCAGTTTTCGAGCATATTTATAATTAAATTATTCCATATATGGAAATTTAATATTGTAAATTAAATTATATATTTTTAATCATCATAATAATATAATCTAATAGGTTCAAATTTATTTTTTTCAGGGTGAATAATAAAAGAAGTAAATTTTTTTACCACAATTAATGTTAACACGAGTTTATTGAGGGATTTAAATGAGATATAAGGGTCATATTTCCACTAAAAATTGTGTCATTTCCATTTTTAAAGATATTTACACATAAAAAATCGTAAATTGTAATACTAGGAAACTTAGAACTAGATTACCCTGAAGGTGGAATTATATCTGGGAAATCATTTAAGAAATACATTGTGTGTCTCTCACCTCAATTATAAAAGGGAACCTCTACTCCTGCATTATTAAAACAAAATTGAGCCCAATATGTTATAAAATACATACTTATACCAATTACACGAATAATTAATTTAATTATTTAGATTATGGTCTTATCATAAGACCAATACTTCAAGGATTAAAAAGTATGACAAATGAGGTCCTTCAAAAATGAGGTATAGATCTTAACCAAGAACATTGGTTTTTTATTCTTATTCTAATTGAAATATAATTTTTATATCTGTAAAACCATTATTAATATAGTATAATAAATATTAATTGATGTTATTATAATTATTTAATTACCATTTTAATCCCATGTTTATTAAATGACAAATAAAAGTATCGTTCGTGTATACGTGTGGATTACCATCTCAACATATAAATACGATTCATATTAAATCACCATCATCATGGGTGGTTATAACTATTTATTCAATGTTTTTTATTATATTAATAACGTAATTATTATTATATAATTATAATATAGAATCTACATTATCAATTTTTTTCCATTTATTAAATGAAAATGTGGATCATGCAAACATGTGGTGAACGAACTCCACGAAGCGATGTGATTTTTTTATCATTTCTTCTTTATTTGGATGATAGGAATGAAATATTTAATAAAAATATGTTTTTATTATTATATAATAATCATGATGTAATTTTTAATTATCATTTTTATTTATTTTTTGCATCCACCAAAAAGTGAAAACATTACTCGTGTGTATGTACAAATTACTATCTACACGAAGTGACGTAATTAATTTTTCATCAATAATTAATATGAATGGTTATAAATATGTATGTATTTAATATATAATTTTTTTATATTGTTATTAGAATTATATATATGGATTTATCATAATCATACTTCAAGTACCATAACTATCAAACCAAAAAATACATGAAAAATAAAGTATTTAACACCCAGAAAAATGACTTTAATAGAGACTATTAATAAAAAGGTCTTCACATGTTTTTTGTAGATAATATATTATAATATAAGTATGAAATTATTATATTATACAATTATAAATAAAATATAACTTTATTATATAGTTTTTAGAGTTCTTATGCATCAAGTAAGATATAAGGTAAGAGTTTATCATCTAAAATTGACTTATTTGGGACATATGATATATATATATTCCATAAACATGTATTTATAATTACCAATTTATATCATTTATAATTAATATAATTATTTAGTGGTTCTTAGAGATTCATTTTTTTGTTATTAAATTCATGGAGTCCAAACATAAAAAGTTACCAAAGTTGTAAGGGTTTTATGTCACATTCTCAATTTTTCAATCTAAATATTTATGATTATTTTTTAATGGTTAAAATAAATTATATATTTATCCAATGTTTTATATAATGTAATATTATGAATTTATTTTATAATATTAATTTTTTTACTTTCATTTTCTTTTCTCTATGCACATGAAAGTCTAAAAGAACATTTTTAAGGAAATTTCACTTTCTTTAATTCTTTTTTGGGAACCTTTTACTAAAGGTCTACATATTTATTAAACTATTATTATGAATGTTTTTATACTAAAATTATTTAATAATTTAATTTTACCCACATTCAATTCATATATAAATGTTTAAAAGGAATCATCTTTTCCTTTTCAAAATGATGTACTTTTATCTTTTTAGATAAAAAGTGAAAGACCTTTTTGTTTTTACCTCCACCACTTGAAAAACATTACCCACCATCGTGAATAATATTTTAATTGATGACTACATTATATGTTTCCTTGTTTATTTATAAATAAATTTTTTCCCTGACATTTTGAAAATTTAATTATTTTTAATAAGTTACCTCAAAATTAAAATTTTATTTTCCTCATAAAATGTTACAAATATATTTAAAAGTTATTTTTTTTCTTCTTTAAAAACACATTTTAATATTTATTATGATTTATTAGGGATATGATTGATGTTTAACATCTTTATTCATTCTTTATATGGTTTTTTTATACATATGAAATGTTTATAAAACTCAATTTCATTCCACAAGATATGATTTAATGTTTGGATAAGTGTTTTCATGATATTATAGAATAAATGAGAATATATTATGATTATGTGATGGGTGATACCATCAAATATAATGGTTGTTTGATTTTTTATAATCCTGGGACAAGTGGGTATGATTTAGACCTCCAATTAATTGTGCTATGATGGAGGTGTTGATACACTCGTAAGAGATTATGTAGTTAATAAATTTTTATGGGGAGTTGTAATTAATAAAATCCAAATATATTGAGGAGTTAACTAGATGGAAGTTACTGTTAAGATAATTTAAGAAATGATAGGGTATGAATTTACATTATGGTAGTATGTACACAATGATATTAATGAGAGTGAATGATGATTAAGGAAGTGATTTTTAAATCTTATATGAATTCAAAAAACTAATTTGTTACACCTTTGTTATTTTCTCATAGCACATGATTGACTATTAAAAATTTATGAATCTTAGTAATTATATATTATTGTATAAAAAATCCTTATTCAATAAACTTTGTTTAATGACCTTTGACAATGTAGGTAAGACTATTGTATGTTATAATTATTTTCTCATACCATTATCCTTATCATATGATCAATTATTATCATTTATTGACAATAATATATTTTCCTTTAATGAGCACACGAGGTCACCCTTTCATATGTTTCCCTTCCCCAGGTTGTGAAAAAATATTTTAAATATGATATTTCTAAGAAGGATTCTTGTAATTAAGAACTTCATAGGAAATGATTTTATCTTTTATATACCCATTGTTATGGTATCAAAATTTCCAAAGATAATAAAACATTATGTTTTTGGAATTAATTTTATTAATATGAAATGAATATTCCACTAATAATATGTATAATTTATATATGAAAGGTTTAGTGTTTTTATAAATTATGTGGAGATGTATATGTATATGTTTATCTATAATAGTTTGGAAACATAAATCCATTAATAATATTTCTGGTGAGGGATGTTGTATGGTATTTTTTAACAAATTATTTTGGTTAATGTAATGGTAGGATGGGTTATATTATATATGAGACTGAATCACATAGGTTTTAATTTTTTTGGGATAACAGAGGAATTATATAATGAAATGATCAACATTAAGAACGTTTCTAAAAAAATTATATTATTTTATAATTAATTGGGGACAGTAAACTATTATACATTATCAAAATCACTTTGAAAGATAGTGATCCTCAAATATTTCAAACATGAAAATAGATATATGTATAATAACATAATGTATCATTGAAAAATAATAAAATAGGATTTTTAAATTAGAAAATATATTCGAATTTTTTCCCTTATAAAATCATTTTAATAGGTTTTTGGACAACCACGACATTCCATTTAATGAATATTTTAAATATGAATCCCTCTACCAAGGGATACATTATAAAAAACTAATTCATTTAAATATTATATTCCATGTATAAGTTTACCAGTGAAGATTATTAAAGATAATATTTCATCAAATCCATTCCTCATCAGATCTACCTATAGAGAGGAAACCAAATATATCAACCACATCTAAGGAAACTCAAAATTAGGGATATATTGATCAATTGGAAAAATATTCTTAATGAATCTGATCTCAACTATATAATCCTTATTATACCTCTATATATTTTATCTTGATAAATGGTTCAAGAAATGTTTCTTTACTAATCATTTTTCATATTATATCCCATTAGTTGGGTTTTACCTTCATAGTATCCTTCTTCCATGAGTTAAAAAATTTATTAGGATATATTCAATTCATCCCCTTCTTTGATAGTAAAAAAAATAAATAAATTAGGATTTTATTCTATATTATTAAATGCATATTCTTCATATTCTTTTTTCTTATCAACTTTTATTTTTAAATTCACATGACTTCCTCTAGAACATATAGAAGCTATTTTATACTAAATTTTTAAATATCCCATTCATACTAATCTCATATAACGTTGATATTTCTTGTCATCATCCTAGAACTATTATTTATTGTATTCTCATTTGGGCTCTTAAAATTATTCCTTTTATTCAATGAATTCAATAACCTCAATTATAGATCCATTAGTTTTGTATCCCCATTTCACTATATATTAAAGGGAAATTTAATCATATATAGAATTAATTTTAACCTACTAAATTAAGGTGATCAAGGTTTTTTATTTATTTATGAAGATAATTCAATATAAAATATAAAGGGAATTATTATTTTAGAGGAGTTAAGATAAAGATATCCATTGAGTCTACCTCTCACGCAACATCAACATAATGTAAGTCCCCTCATAGAATGAAATATGGGTAGGAGTGATCTAAAAATAATATTCCATAAATAATGTTAATAACGATTCAATGAATTCAGTTGAGTTTATATATAAATATAATAATAAATCTATAAAAAAATTGGTTTGAAAATACATTTTTTAAATTACCATTATTTTCCTCTTAAAAATACCTATATAGGATTATCTTAATGAATAGTGTGATTAAAATTTGATAAATAACATTTATTAACAAACTATAATAATTGTTCCTCATTATCCATCATTGTATAATTGATATGTTTTTATGTTACATGTGATATAAATAATATTCATTACTATAATGCTCCATCCCAGCTTACTCAAATGGTAAACAGAACAAAGGCACTAAATGAACATTGGAAATACTATATATATGTCAAAGCATCCATAAATGTATAAATATTCAATGATAATATGTTGTGAGAAAATAATATCAAGTATAAATAATTTTTAGTCACCATAAGAAAAACAAAAATAACTATAAAAAAACTAGAAGCATATATGGTTATTAAAGATATGGTCCAAACCTGGATATATATCCAAAACATGCTATAAAAAAAATAAAATACTTTATAATTTCACATGAGTAGAAATTAAATGTTATGTTACTAATAGGATGATTGTATTCATATTTTTAATAAGTTGTGAAAAATCTGAAGATTATCGTTAAAATTGTTTTCAGTTTATACCTTGTATGTTATTCCACAAAAACAATCATACTTATTCATCAATAATTATTACATTGAGATTATCTGTTACTTAAATTAAGGAACATACTTTGGTATATAGGCACTCGGGAAGCATATTAGGAAAGCACGTTAGGTTATCACCAATGATTCTACTATATAAATCAAATTTATATAATTTTTAGATTATTTTATAATTATAATAATGATATAAAATCAATAAAAAATAACATCAAGGAGTTATAAATAGTTAAATCATATGTGACTATACTTATATCATCCATTTATTGAATTGGATAATGCAGAGATTGTTTGAAAAAACATAGGGAGTGAATAATCTATCACCCTTCATGTTATAAGTCATAATGAAATCTTTATCACCTTTACATTAAAAATATAAATGTGGAAGTATGACCACCTAGAATAGTTGAATGATATATAACTATACCATATCCTTGAGTAATGGCGTGTCTCTACTATAATGCCTCATTGAATGATACATCACCACCACATAACACTAAGATAACAACATGAGGATTTCTTGAAGTAGTATAATATCCCATAATATTGAAATATTTTTCTACCCTAAGACGTTGATTTCCCTATCCCTTTTATATATCTAAATACCTAATATATCTTCTTCTTTAATAAGTCCTATCCCTATTACTTTGAGGGTATTAACTATTAAATTTCTATGGAGGACCTAATCACTAAAATTCAAATAATTTCATAGTAATTTCATTGAAATATTATTTCTTTGTAAAATAATTTCCCAAATTAGAAGTAAACCAATGAACTATGGATTAACAATATCAAATGATAAGAAAAATAAGGACATTTAACACTCATACATACAAAATGAGAGACCTTATAATTTTTCATCCCTTCATAACTGGAACTCTGAATTTTTCAAGTACCAATGGAGGCACCAAATAATAATTTCAACACTAAAATATATTTCTCATCCACAATTTTCTTATTGAACGCCTCAAAATAGTTTGTTATACAGAAAAAGAAATAATCTTTATCTAACCCTTGGTCAAACAAATCCCCTAATATCGAGACACAATGTAATTATTCAAATGGAGATTTGGGGTAAGATGAACCAAATAAACAATCCATGTGGTATATTCTATTATATAATGACATTGATGCTTGAAATTCAGGAACACGTTATCACTATAATCCGTCAAATTCTATGGTAAAAATATCCTTTTGATCATCTTATTAATAAATATCAATGTGAAGTCCACATATAGATTCACCTACAAGATGGATTCATACAATTAGATTCCTAGTCTATTCAAAAATTAAGTTGAGAAATTATATTTGGTTGTAATATCAGTCTAAAGAATTAAAAATATTATATCAATTATATATATATATATAATACTTAGTATTTTAAAATCCTCCACCAGAAAAAATTATAGCTATGTTTCACTTTATAAAATCTTGAGAATTATACACAAGTTTAACTTCATCTATATCACCATTATTATGAAGATACTGAATAGTTTTGATAATTGTATTGATGATACAAGGATTAAATGTTGGGTTTAATTGTAAAAAATTATAAATAAAACAATTTACATGCTTTGATGAAATCATTGTAGGAGTAATTTTCTATAAAACATGAAACAAATAACCCAATTTACTCATAACACAACTAAAACTAACATATATTCAACACAAATTCTCACCCAATAACTCAAAATAATGTATTAATAATACAGGAAGTATATCAAACTCCAAACATGTGTAAGAATAAGAATTTATATCTTTTCATCATTGAATATGGTTTGGCATCTTGGATTGGAAGGATATGCACCAAACCTACTAATTACACTAGGTCAGCTTCCAAATCAAGTTTCACTGTATATCAAACCATATTCTAAAATTGTGAATCACTGGTTTCCTTCTAATTTCAACCCAGAAACTTGAATTTAAATCAAATTTCTCTTGATATCCATCATATAATCATATTAGAAATAAACTATATCATATAATACCAAAATACTATTATACGATGGTGAAATTAATTAATCCACTCATGAACACCCATGGTATCTGAAGGATCATTTAGAATAATATTTTTATGAACCCGCCTTAGTAAATCACTTTATATTTGAATGTATTAACTCTATACTACCACTAGTACCCAAAATATCAATAGACATTTGATACTTTTTTTAATGAATTATCTCAGGTTAACCATTCGTGTTATAAAAACACGACCACCAAAATTATTAATGCACATTATCAATCACCATAAGTTATATACAAGTGATATGGTCCTAAAATATTATCATGGGAAATGATATCACTCTTAGATTCCCATAAATCACATAATAGTTCCCATTTTAAGCGAAAAGTGATTGGGTTTATTAACTATGTATAGAATATCAGTTTTTAATGTCCCTATAACTAAATAAGCCTTTATAGGAAAATATTTTTTATGAATCAATGAAAATAAATTCATATAATAATTATATTTTCAAAACAACCATTAAATACATTATATACAATCCATTGAAAAACATAAATTTTCTAATAAAAATTCATGAGTAATAGAAAAAGTATTGAATAATTTTCGACCTTTCAAATCATTTTAAAAATTACAGGGCAAACAAAAAAACCTAAAAACAAGAAGTATACCTATGGAAAAATATTTATTTAGAGATAAACACCTCAAATTCATTGTAATCTCATCATCCTCAACAAATAATATTTTTTTGGTGAGAAAGGTATCATTATGAGCCCTATAATTCTATAAAATATTATTTATAACCATGTATAGTCATTGACTTGGGAAATATATCCGTTTAGTGTAATAATATATAAAGGATATGAAAGTAGAAAAATTTGGAGAGTAGAGAGGGAAAATGATAAATCAACATTTAATTCTATAAATAATCACCTTGGAGTATCTTTGGGATTGTTTTTGTTGACAAGGATAATGGATGTTATCCAACGGAGCCTACAAATACTTGAAAATGGATAAAGGATTTTTCAATAAAGAATGATGATGTTCTATCTGCTAAAAATAACTCATGAAATGCCACATTATGTCACACTATGAAAGGGTTCCTAGAAAAATATAAATGTAATGGGGTTCCCTATATATTTAATATTGTTTGAAATTATACAAGAGGATTTATAAATGTGAAATTGTAATAGACCCTAATTCATGATGTGAAAACTCAATTCACATTATAATCTAACTATGGTAGAGTATCCTATAATAAAGGATGTAATAAATTGAAGTGATACATGATAATATGGGGAACCCTTAATCATTGGGATATACTATATTCAAAGATAATCTTCTGGTTCACATTTTGATATCTATGTTTAGATTGTGAAAAAATTAAAAATTAATGGAGTGATGTGTAAGATTAATTATTTATATTTCATTAATGATGTAAATATTACCAATAATATTAACATTGATACCCCATGTTGGTCTTGCGAAAAGTAAATACCCTGATATGGAAAGGGTGAAACAATGTATGTAAATCATTTCTAAATTGAAATTAATAAGGATATTATTCCATTATTTTGAGGAGTAGTCTCCCCATGAAAAATAGTATAAATTATTAAAGTAAATAACATAGGGAAACATGTACTTTTACATAGTTCACCAAAATTAGGATAATCCAAGGAACATGAAATGATGATGTTTCATGCCCAAAAAACATTTAGAAAACTAATTATTTTTATAATTTAGATTATTCTCATTTTCCCTATTGGTTTTAAACACTCAAAAAATAATGTAAATGTTACACCCAACCACTTGGATAACACACTACCATCCTTAGTGTTTTTGTCTTCAGCCACAAAAAACAACAAGGGAATCTTTCCCAATAATGGTGCATCAATTAAAATTAAAAAAACCCCGGTTATATATCCTCCAAGAACTACTTTTATTAATTTCTTCTATAAATACAGAATCCCTTAAATTTTTCTCTATTACTTTCTCACATGTTCATGATTCTTCTTCCTCCCATTGATGGTAAATATATTTCTACTAATATGATATATTCTCAATATTTTCCAATTCATGTTCTTCAACTAACTCTAATCAAGATAGGGATAATTTTCCAAAAACCGTCTTCAAAATAGGGTAATGATATACCTTTTATTTCTCATATCATCCACTAAATAAATATTTAATTTTAATTTTTTTATGTTTAATAAACATGAAGATAGAATAAATATCCCAATCATTGTATGCCTCTTGGATTATTTCAAAATTTTATTCCCATTCATAAGAATAACCACTTTATGAAGAAATTAATTGAAGTATGTAATTATTAAAAATAAACTTTTAAAATGTTCAAGTAACAATAATGTCTCCATGGTAAATCTAGAATTTTTCCTTTCACTAGAACACTATGATGTGAACTTCATCTTCATGTCCTGATGATGTATACTTCATTAAAATTACCATATATATACCATGTCTCAATGAAATAGTCCACTACCACATTGGGTACATATTTAGAAAATCATAACCAACAATTATATCTATATACACTACTTGGAATGGCTATATTCACCATGGATTCAATTAATCTTACACATCCCTCCATTAATTTTTAATTTTTTCACAATCTAAACATAGATATCAAAATGTGAACCACAAGATTATCTTTGAATATAGCATATCCCAATGATTAAGGGTTCCCCATATTATCACGAATCACTTCAATTTATTACATCCTTTATTATAGGATACTCTACCATAGTTAGATTATAATTTGAATTGAGTTTCCACATCATGAATTAGGGTCTATTACAACTTCACATTTATAAATCCTCTTGTATAATTTCAAACAATATTAAATATATAGGGAACCCCATTACATTTATATTTTTCTAGGAACTCTTTCACAGTGTGACATAATGTGGCATTTCATGAGTTATTTTTAGCAGATAGAACATCATCATTCTTTATTGAAAAATCCTTTAACCATTTTCAAGTATTTGTAAGCTCCTTAGGATAACATCCACTATCCTTATCAACAAAAACAATCCCAAAGATACTCCAAGATGATTATTTATAATATTAAATGTGGATTTACCATTTTCTCTCTCTAGTCTCCAATTTTTTCTACTTTCATCTCCTTTATATTTTATTACAATAAACGGATATATTTCCCAAGTCAATGACTATACATGGTTATAAATAATATTTTATAGAATTATAGGGCTCATAATGATACCTTTCTCACCAAAAATTTTTTGTTTGTTGAGGATGATGAGATTACAATGAATTTGAGGTATTTATCTCTAAATAAATATTTTTCCATAGGTATAATTCTAGTTTTTAGGTTTTTTTGTTTGACCTATAATTTTTAAAATGATTTGAAAGGTTAAAAATTAATCAATACTTTTTATATTACTCATGAATTTTTATTAGAAAATTTATGTTTTTCAATTTATTATATATAATTTTTTTTACTGGTTTTTTGGAAAATATAATTATTATATGAATTTAGTTTCATTGATTCAAAAAAATATTGTCCTATAAAGGCTTATTTAGTTATAGGGACATTAAAAATTGATATTCTATACACAATTAATAAACCCAATCACTTTTCTCTTAAAATGGGAACTATTATGTGATTTATGGGAATCTAAGAGTGATATCATTTCCCATGATAATATTTTAGGCCCATATCACTTGTCTATAACTTATGGGGATTGATAATGTGCATTAATAATTTTGGTGGTCTAGTTTTTATAACACGAATGGTTAACCCAAGATAATTCATTAAAAAAAGTATCAAATATCTATTGATATTTTGGGTACTAGTGGTAGTATAGAGTTAATACATCAAATATAAAGTGATTCACTGAGGGGGGGTTCATAAAAATATTATTCTAAATGATCCTTCAGATACCATGGGTGTTCATGAGTGGATTATTTAATTTCACCATCGTATAATAGTATTTTGGTATTATATGATATAGTTTATTTCTAATATGATTATATGATGGATATGAAGAGTAATTTGATTTAAATTCATGTTTCTGGGTTGAAATTATAAGGAAACCAGTGATTCACAATTTTAGAATATGGTTTGATATACTATGAAACTTGATTTGGAAGCTGACCTAGTGTAATTAGTAGGTTTGGTGCATATCCTTCCAATCCAAGAGTCCAAACCATATGAAATGATGAAAAGATATAAATTATAATTTTTCACATGTTTGGAATTTTATATACATTCCGTATTATTAATACATTCTTATGAGTTATTGGGTGAGAATTTGTGTTGAATATATGTTAGTTTTAGTTGTGTTATGAGTAAATTGAGTTATTTGTTTCATGTTTTATAGAAAAGTACTCCTACAATGATTTCATCAAAGCATTTAAATTGTTTTATTTATAATTTTTTACAATTAAACCCATCATTTAATCTTTGTCTCATCAATACAATTATCAAAACTATTCAGTATATTCATAATAATGGTGATATAGATGAAGTTATACTTTTGTATAATTCTAAAGAGTTTATAAAGTGAAACATAGCTATAATTTTTTCTGGTGGAGGATTTTAAAATACTAAATAATATATATATATATATATAATTTATAGAATATTTTTCATTCTTTAGACTGATATTACAATGAAATATAATTTTTCAACTTAATTTTTGAATAGACTAGGAAACTAATTGTTTGAATCCATCTTGTAGGTGAATCTATATGTGGACTTCACATTGATATTTATTAATAAGATGATCAAAAGGATATTTTTACCATAGAATTTGAAGGATTATAGTGATAACGTGTTCCTGAATTTCAAGCATCAAAGTCATTATATAATAGAATATACCACATGGATTGTTTATTTGGATCATCTTACCCAAAATCTCCATTTGAATAATTACATTGTGGCTCGATAGTAGGGGATGTGTTTGACCAAGGGTTAGATAAAGATTATTTCTTTTTTTTATAACAAACTATGTTGAGGCGTTCAATAAGAAAATTGTGGATGAGAAATATATTTTAGTGTTGAAATTATTATTTGGTGCCTCCATTGGTACTTGAAAAATTCAGAGTTCCAGTTTTGAAGGGATGAAAAATTATGAGGTCTCTCATTGTGTAAGTATGAGTGTTAAATGTCCTTATTTTTCCTATCCTTTGATATTGTTAATCCATAGTTCATTGGTTTACTTCTAATTTGGGAAATAATTTTACAAAGAAATAATATTTCAATGAAATTACTATGAAATTATTTGAATTTTAGTGATTAGGTCCTCTATAGAGATTTAATTGTTAATACCCTCAAAGTAATAGGGATGGGACTTATTACAGAAGAAGATATATTAGGTATTCAGATATATAAAAGTGATAGGGAAATCGACGTCTTAGTGTAGAAAAATATTTAAATATTATAGGATATTATACTACTTCAAGAAATCCTCAAGTTGTTATCTTAGGATTATGTGGTGGTGATGTATCATTCAATGAGGCATTATAGTAGAGACACGCCATTCCTCAAGGAAATGGTATAGTTATATATCATCCAACTATTCTAGGTGGTCATACATCCACATTTATATTTTTAATGTAAAGGTGATAAAAATTTCATTATGACTTATAACATGAAGGGTGATAGATTATTCACTCCCTAGGTTTTTTCAAACAATCTCTGCATTATCCAATTCAATCAATGGATGATATAAGTATAGTCACATATGATTTACCTATTTATAACTCCTTGATGTTATTTTTTATTGATTTTATATCATTATTAGAATTATAAAATAATTAAAAAATTATATAAATTTGATTTATATAGTAGAATCATTGGTGATAACCTAACGTGATTTCCTAATATCCTTCCGGAGTGCCTATATACCAAAGTATGTTCCTTAATTTAAGTAACAGATAATCTCAATGTAATAATTATTGATGAATAAGTATGATTGTTTTTGTAGAATAACATACAAGGTATAAACTCAAAACAATTTTAACGATAATCTTCAGATTTTTCACAACTTATTAAAAATACGAATACAATCATCCTATTAGTAACATAACATTTAATTTCTACTCATGTGACATTATAAAGTATTTTATTTTTCTATAGCATGTTTTGGATATATATCAAGGGTTGGACCATATCTTTAATAACCATATATACTTCTAGTTTTTTTATAGTTATTTTTGTTTTTCTTATGGTGACTAAAAATTATTTATACTTGATATTATTGTCTCACAACATATTATCATTGAATATTTATACATGTATGGATGCTTTGACATATATATAGTATTTCCAATGTTCATTTGGTGCCTTTGTTCAGTTTACCATTTGAGTAAGCTGGGATGGTGCATTATAGTAATGAATATTATTTATATCACATGTAACATAAAAACATATCAATTATACAATGATTGATAATGAGGAACAATTATTATAGTTTGTTAATAAATGTTATTTATCAAATTTTAATCACACTATTCATTAAGAGAATCCTATATAGGTATTTTTAAGTGGAAAATAATGGTAATTTAAAAAATGTATTTTCAAACCAATTTTTTTTTATATATTTATTATTATATTTATATATAAACTCAATTGAATTCATTGAATCGTTATTAACATTATTTATGGAATATTAGTTTTAGATCACTCCTACCCCTATTTCATTCTATGAGGGTACTTACATTATGTTGATGTTGCGTGAGAGGTAGACTCAATGGATACCTTTATCTTAACTCCTCTAAAATAATAATTCCCTTTATATTTTATATTGAATTATCTTCATAAATAAATAAAAATCCTTGATCACCTTAATTTAGTAGGTTAAAATTAATTCTATATATGATTAAATTTACCTTTAATATAACCCATTCCAAATCAAATTTCACAGTATATCAAACCATATTCTAAAATTGTGAATCACTGGTTTCTTTCTAATTTCAACCCAGAAACATGAATTTAAATCAAATTACACTTGATATCCATCATATAATCATATTAGAAATAAAATATATCATATAATACAAAAATACTATTATATGATGGTGATATTAAATAATCCACTCATGAACACCCATGGTATCTGAAGGATCATTTAGAATATTATTTTTATGAACCCCCCTCAGTAAATCACTTTATATTTGAATGTATTAACTCTATACTACCACTAGTACCCAAAATATCAATAGATATTTGATACTTTTTTTAATGAATTATCTTGGGTTAACCATTCGTGTTATAAAAACTAGACCACCAAAATTATTAATGCACATTATCAATCCCCATAAGTTATAGGCAAGTGATATGGGCCTAAAATATTATCATGGGAAATGATATCACTCTTAGATTCCCATAAATCACATAATAGTTCCCATTTTAAGCGAAAAGTGATTGGGTTTGTTAACTGTGTATAGAATATCAATTTTTAATGTCCCTATAACTAAATAAGCCTTTATAGGACAATATTTTTTATGAATCAATGAAACTAAATTCATATAATAATTATATTTTCAAAACAACAAGTAAAAATAATTATATACAATCCATTGAAAAAAATAAATTTTCTAATAAAAATTCATGAGTAATAGAAAAAGTATTGATTAATTTTTAACCTTTAAAATCATTTTAAAAATTACAGGGCAAACAAAAAAACCTAAAAACTAGAAGTATACCTATGGTAAAATATTTATTTAGAGATAAATACCTCAAATTAATTGTAATATCATCATCCTCAACAAATAATTTTTTTTGGAGAGAAAGGTATCATTATGAGCCCTATAATTCTATAAAATATTATTTATAACCACGTATAGTCATTGACTTGGGCAATATATCGATTTAGTGTAATAAAATATAAAGGATATGAAAGTAGAAAAATTTGGAGAGTAGAGAGGGAAAATGATAAATCCACATTTAATACTATAAATAATCACCTTGGAGTATCTTTGGGATTGTTTTTGTTGATAAGGATAGTGGATGTTATCCAAAGGAGCTTACAAACACTTGAAAATGGATAAATGATTTTTCAATAAAGAATGATGATGTTCTATCTGCTAAAAATATCTCATGAAATGCCACATTATGTCACACTGTGAATGAGTTCCTAGAAAAATATAAATGTAATGGGTTTCCCTATACATTTAATATTGTTTAAATTATACAAGAGGATTTATAAATGTGAAATTGTAATAGACCCTAATTCATGATGTGGAAACTCAATTCACATTATAATCTAACTATGGTAGAGTATCCTATAATAAATGATGTAATAAATTGAAGTGATTCTTGATAATATGGGTAACCCTTAATCATTGGGATATACTATATTCAAAGACAATCATGTGGTTCACATTTTGATATCTATGTTAATATTGTGAAAAAATTAAAAATTAATGGAGTGATTTGTAAGATTAATTGAATCCATGGTGAATATAGCCATTCCAAGTAGTGTATATAGATATAATTGTTGGTTATGATTTTCTAAATATGTACCCAATGTGGTGGTGGACTATTTCATTGAGGCATGGTATATATATGGTAATTTTAATGAAGTATACATCGTTAGGACATGAAGATGAAGTTCACATCATAGTGTTCTAGTGAAAGGAAAAATTCTATATTTACCATGGAGACATGTTTGTTACTTGAAGGTTTTGAATGTTTATTTTTAATAATTACATACTTCAATAAATTTCTTCATAAAGTGGTTGTTGTTATGAATGGGAATAAAATTTTGAAATAATCCAAGAGGCATACAATGATTTGGATATTTATTCTGTCTTCATGTTTTTTAAACAAAAAAAATTAAAATTAAATATTTATTAAGTTGATGATATGAGAAATAAAAGGTATATCATTACCCTATTTTGAAGATGGTTTTTGGAAAATTATCCCTATCTTGATTAGAGTTAGTTGAAGACCATGAATTGGAAAATATTGAGAATATATCATATCAGTAGAAATATATTTACCCTCAATGGGAGGAAGAAGAATCAATAACATGTGAGAAAGTAATAGAGAAAAATTTAAGGGATTCTGTATTTATAGAAGAAATTAATAAAAGTAGTTCTTGGAGGATATATAATCAGGGTTTTTTTTAATTTTAATTGATGCACCATTATTGGGAAAGATTCCCTTGTTGTTTTTTTGTGGCTGAAGACAAAAACACTAAGGATGGTAGTGTGTTATCCAAGTGGTTGGGTGTAACATTTCCATTATTTTTTGAGTGTTTTAAACCAATAGGGAAAGTGAGAATAATCTAAATTATAAAAATAATTAGTTTTCTAAATGTTTTTTGGGCATGAAACATCATCATTTTATGTTCCTTGGATTATCCTAATTTTGGTGAACTATGTAGAAGTACATGTTATCCTATGTTATTTACTTTAATAATTTATACTATTTTTCATGGGGAGACTACTCCTCAAAATAATGGAATAATATCCTTATTAATTTCAATTTAGAAATGATTTACATACATTGTTTCACCCTTTCCATATCAGGGTATTTACTTTTCCCAAGACCAACATGGGGTATCAATGTTTATATTATTGGTAATATTTCCATCATTAATGAAATATAAATAATCAATCTTACACATCACTCTATTAATGATAAATACATGAAGTTTATTTCATGTAAATCCTAAATTTAAATATGGTGAGAAATTATTAATCTTACACATCACTCCATTAATGATAAATACTAGAAGTTTATTTCATGTAAATCCTAAATTTAAATATGGTAAGAAATTATTAATATACAATCATATGATTTTAAGGTATGACAATATGAATCACATGTTCTATAGAATATATATTATGATTTCAAATGCACTCGAATGAGTATGTTGATGCATTATTTTATTAGTTTATCATGATTTTGGATGATATATGTATACCAGATGACTGTATTTATCATAAAAAATCACAAAAAGGATCCAAAAAATATTTCCAATTTATTTTAACATTTAAGGAATTGTTCATAATGACATAAAACCAAATGTGGAGATACATGATAGTCTTTACACCACTACTGTGTTATATTAGATGATAAATAATGAACTCAAGACCTATATAAAGTAAAATTCATAGAATATTTAATTCAAGTAAATGAATAATGCATCATTGGATGATTATCTTGGAAATAATGAGATTGATAATGGGATGTCTATATATTCTTCAAATCTCAAAAGTGGAAAAATAATATTTAATAATGAGCTTCCATTTTCATGTTTTTAGTGAAAAAAGTATTTAATCACTTTTTAAGGTGTCAAATAAAATTTAGGAATAATGATAATAAAAAATAACTCATGTGATGTTTATTTAGAAGTGTTAAAGAATGGACGATATCAAGGATGATATTCTTTAAGAAGAAGAATATAATTTTTAATGAAGATGATTATTTATTAAAAATGGAAGAGGAATAATATGTGGACTGTAATGACCTTAGTGAGAATTTTATTTTACCCTTAATAGAAAAACACTAATTAGTGTAAAATAAGGATTAAGTTAATGATATATAGGGAAGAATAAAACTCATAGTTTAGGTAAAATATTCTTATAATGAAAATAATGTTTGGAGTGATAAAATTGATAAATACAATGGATTAGCATAAAATTGGAGACTCTATACACATAAATCAAAATAAGAAAAATCCAATTTTTTGGTATTGAATAACTTAATGGTAGAAATGTCAAAATGTAATAAAATTTGATAGGGTAAAGGATATATATTAAAATGAATTTTTGGATTATTGATGGATCAAATGATATCGTGAATCATGGTTTCAAAAATATTGAGTAGTTCAAATAAAAAGTCATAATGATGAAATTAAAGATCAATGATCAAGATAAAACTATAACTTTCAATATAAAATTACGATGTTAGAGTATAAATGCTACATTAAATGATTGGGGGAATCCTAGTGTGTCAGTAAAAAAATTATCAAATTTCACAAAATTTTAAAGAATTAAATACAATGGAAAATATATTGAGATTATGGATATTAATGATAAATAAATGGTGGGTGATGGGAAATGGAATATTCCCACACCTCAGAATAATGATGATATGAATGATTCACAAAATAATATTTGGATATAGAGAAATTTTGATGAAATGTAGAAATATTATATAAATTTAATTTTGTTATTGTGGAAATATGGAGAATATGTTAAAAATGTATTCTATAGAAAAATTAAACTTCTATGCTCAAGAAAAATTAAAATAGAACGACATAATTTCAAATAATTATGGATTCATTTAATAGTTATTTTTTTATGGTTATGGGAAAAAATCCACAATTAGCTAATCATGAGTATAAAAATTCATACCAATAGACATTAGAAATGGAGATATAAATAAAGGGATTATTCACTAAGTGGAATGAAAGTCAAAAAAATCATAAAAAATTCATATGAGGTCGATATGATGGATCCAAGGATTGAACAATATCATTTAACATTAAATCCTTGGAATTTTCAAATATATAATAAAAAAGGTAATGATGAGAAATAATATGACAGACATATTAAATTGAATTTGGTATATTGGTTTAGAGTTTTGATCCTTAATAGTAGATACTCTTCTCATTTTATGGGAAAAAATCTTTTCATATGAATAAAATATGACAAAGAATGTGTCATTTTAATTTACAATGATAAAATATTAAATATCATTGGTTTCTGGAAAACCATACTTGGGGATTTTTTTTGGATTTGTTTGAATTCATTGGTGGGATAAGGTCTAAGAGACAATTTAATCCATAAAAACCCATAATTATAGTATTAATTGATTTTATTTTTATTTTTTATGTTATAATAGGGTTTGTGTTGGTTTTAGGGAGGTTTAGGAAGTGATTTATTTAATAAATGTCTTTTTATGCACTCTAGGATTCACCAATCTAAGGTGGAGACCGTAGTACAATGATTTGTCCTATATGTTTATTTATTGTGTACTTTTTTGGATGTTTTGTTCTAGTGTGAACAATGATTCTTGGAATGATTGTCTTGTATGAAGTGGTTTCTATGTGGTGTATGTTGAAATTCTCATAGATGACATAGATAGATAAAAATATATTTTAAGATCTTTGTGATTAGAATTATCCCAAATGGGAAATAAGGTGGGTAACGTGTATGTATTATTTGGTTTGGTGGTTGGTTTGGGGAGACGACATAGACAGATAAAAATATAATTTATTATATTAGTGAATATTATTATCCCAAATGTGAAACAATGTAGCTAATGTGAATGTATTAGTTGGTTTGGTCATTGGTTTGGGGACTAATTGACCATGTGCATGTTTCTTGAAAATGGATTGGGAGGACCCACTATATTGTGGTCTAAGCCGTGATAGGCTTAAACAACTAATGAAATATTCTTATTCCATTATAAAATTTCTTGTGGGTGGGGAGGTGGTGTTGAGTTTAATATGGCTATAGTTGATACCACCCCACCATGGTGTTAATGAAATCGATTTTAAAATGTCTGAAACAACTTTAGATATTGCGGGACAGATTTATTCTATGAATAGGAAACCATTACTGGTATATTAGGGGTTTTGAAATTTATATTTGTGAACCAATTACTACATAGAAACCAAAATTCTCCCTCTCTTATCTAGGGGCCTTGACAAGGATACTTTCCTTGAAAAGTCTCAAGATTTTAATAATCTCAATGCTCTATTTTTACATCCTTTGTAGGTTTTATAAAAGAGTTCATTGGAGAATTATTAAAGGATAGATCATAAAAATAAGGGGTGATATTATTTCATGATGAGTCTCCTCAATTTTGGGGGATTGGTTCTCTATATAAATCTATATATATTATAAATTAATGTGGTGTTTATGTTTTCCACTAATTTTTTTGTTGATTTATCTGGCTTGATTATTTTGGTTACAAATGATCATGTTATTTGGTTTTAGATGAAAGGATTTTGGATCTTGTAAATCGGAATTATTATGGATAAATGTAAATAAATATTTCATTTAATGGGTCCATATTGATATATTTTTGTATACCATGATAAAATGTGGTCACACTAGGAAGGGGCTCTATTTATTCATACTTGGCTAACATGCCAAAACTAGGGCACAATAGGTTTTCCCACCAAGTGATATCTTGTGTCTAGGGTAATGAAGTTCTAATCCTCTGATTTTTATATTAAGGTAGTTCCAAATTGTTAAAATTTTAATTCCATGTATGTGTGCATGCATGGAATTAGTGTGTGGAATATGGTGTTGGATATATTGTGAAAATAATGGAAAAAATTGAAAGGTCAATTTTTGATGGGAGTTGTTCATATGGTTTTATTTGGAATAATATTTATAATATGAATCTCACTTTTTTATATAAAGTGTGAGGTAAATTTTTCCTATTTTATAAGAATATATTGGAAGTCACTTGGTGAATTTATATAAGGTTTATATACCCCCACCCTATATATTCATCTTGGTTAATATGTTGTTATTATTCAACATGCTATATGTAAGTGGGGATATCATTCCTTTATAGTATAACTTTGTTTTCATGTTATAGTCATGTGTTTTGGATAAGGGTTAATGGATGCATTACTCGTATCAGGAATGATTTTGTTCTATTTTGGAACAATGTTCTTACTTGTGAGTTTTTGGTCTTGTAGAATTATTTTGGAGAATTTTTTGTCTTTTGTGACTCAGATCCCTATTTATTTACAGGTTATGTGTTATATTTTCACATGTTTTGATGATGCATCATATTATACATTTTTATAGAGTTTTAAATTCCTAGTTGTGTTGTATATAATGGTAAATCATCTTCCAATATATTTTATTCCCCTATAATTTATATCAAGTGTTCTGGGTCTTAGGGATATACCTAATGTTAGTGTAATTATATTCATTAAAATGTTAATGGGTTGAGGTTAAGATGTTTCAAATGTATCAGTTTGTTATGGTATATCATTTTGGATGATATTTTTGGAGATATTATATTTCAAGAAATTAAATATTGATTATAAAAAGGTGTTTTTGATCTCTTTATACTAAATTTCATGTTACCCAAGTTGTCATGGTATGAAAAGTGTTGTTAATTACTTTTATGTATGTCATCACCACATCATATGGGTTTAGAGAAAAAAAATTTTTGTATCATGAATTATTAAAGGTACTTCCCACTAGGATTCTATCATTAATATGATATTTTATTAGTTATGATTTGGTAGCTAGGAAATGAAAACAATTTTTTTTTCTATAATTGTTATATGTTCCTTCTGAATCTTACAAGGATTTCTATGAAATTCTTTTAAAAACATGGAAAAATATATTTTTCTCAATATCATTTATTAATAAATGTTATCATTGATATGTTTATATCTTACATGTTCTATTATTTATTATATAAACATAAAAATTGACTTTTATTATTGTGTATTTATTAATGATATTTATTGGAAGAAATTGATTAAAATATACTTATAATCCATGTTAAAAATGTTAATGATTTCAAAATAAAACACATGGAAGAATTCATACATGAAAATTTTTATATTTAATTAATAATGGATTTCATATATATATATATATTGAATATCCATTAATGTGATACAATTTTTTTAGTATCTCATTTAATGATTTAATAAAAATGAATTCCTTGATTTATATATCAATATTTAAATGTATAGTTTATAATAACTATGATTTGAAAAAGGTCATGATAGAAAATTGAGTAATGATTTTCTTGGTTAATATCAATATGTTTTAAAGGAATAACATTTTTTTACTCAATGGTATTTATAAAATTTATAATTATTTTAAAATATAATGAGTTGAAAATAATGTCAAAAATAAAAATATGATAATTGTGATAGAATGTAATAATAATAAATGTGTTTTGAGGAATGGTAAAATTTTCAAATCATTGATAAAAAAATATTTATATTATCTATACCATGTTAAATATTTTCATTAAATTTCTCATTGATTAATTATTATTGATTGGTATCCGAATGTTTTCCTTAAAATGTTTTAAATTGTAAAATTATGTAAAATTTCAATGTATTATGAAAAATGATTAATAATGAGGTGATACTGAACATACTAATTCTTACAGAAGTACAAAATTTGGTTTGAATTATCTATATTTACATTATTTTATTTTGACATTCTTAAAATTATAATAAATTTTTCAAAATAATAGAAACTCTATAACATTGAATATGGTTTTATATAAATGTTGCAATATGTTGAATTCGTGGGTGGAAAAATTATCTTGGAATTTTGAAGTTGGCCGTAGTGAGTTACATTTACTGGGATAAAGGTTTTTTATTTTTAATTATTATGATGGTATTGTTAGTTGTGTTTTCTATACTAGTTATGTATTTTGTGATAGTTATTTAATTTGTTTATAATTTTTTTTCTTTTAGTATTGGTCAGTCTTATATACTTATTATATGTGTTGTACTCATAAGTATGGTTGAGTATTTTAGTGGTATATATGACAACCAAAAGGGAGAAAGAGGGATTTTATGAGGAGATTATGTCTCAAGGGATGAAAATAAAAAAACCCGAAGGGTAAAAGGATATCATAGGGTTTTAAGTTTTTCACCACGATCAATTAGTATTGACACAGTCAGGTTTTGGTGAGAATTATTTTCAATAAAAATAAAAATGTTTTATATAACCATGGGGATAAAGGGTTCATAGAATTTAATTTTATTTTGATTACTACACCTAATGAGTCACTCTTATATCTTAATGTGAGGGTTTTTATCTTTTCTATAGGGATAAAATTGAAATTTAGTAGGTGTTGTTTCTTTAATGGTAGAGTTTGAAAATATATATTTCCATTCACTAGATGAACTATGCTAATTGTGGTTCTACTATGATGAATTGTAAATCATGGTCAATTTTATTTTTTACAAACTAAACTCAGTTGAATTTTTCATTTTTTTTGTGGTTTTTCAGGATTAGATTTAGTATTGGTAACCTCCCTATATTTTTTCTATATTATGGTTGAGTATATAGATATTTCAAAATCATTATCAAAATTGGAGTAATTTTTAGGGAAATATTGAATGGTATCATTTTTAATACATCAAGGACTATTACCCTCAGGGAATAATGGATTATTGAATATCTTGGGTTTGTGTTCTCTCATGTCTAGTCTCACAGATGACTACTCTAACAAGGTCTAACAATTCATGATCCATTAGGGGTAGGGTACCTTAGATTATGATTCCTCAGATTTCAGGTTCATGAGAAGTATGTACAAAAATTATTGATGGGTTAAATTGATTATATAATCATGGGTTATGTCTAACATCATGATGTCATGATTTTCAAATTGGTATCTAAGGTTAATACCTATTATCATCAAATATATGTAATATTACTAGTTTAATTCTTATAGACATACCATTAAATTAATAATTAATGGTATGCAGATGTCATTGAGTGGGAAAAGAATTATAATTATCTCATTTATTTTTGGATCTAATTATGGTTCCTTCTCCTTATATGAAATTTTATCCGAAACTAGGCATACCTAAGTAGTTTTTCAATTAAATACTGGGAATGTATACAAGGTAATGTATATTGATCACCAAAGGTGAATGAGAATATTGTAACTATAACCTATTCCTTTGGTGCCGTGTGAGATAATATTCATAGACCCTAAAACTGGAATATATTATATTATTTAGAAGAACAGTGTCTTTTATATGACTTTTGAATGAATCACTAAGTTACTACATTCCACTACAATTTAGGAGATAAATTCTATAATTTTTTTGGAAATTTTTTATGTTCAGAAATTGTTTTGGTTATATGACTTACCATTCTCAATTATATTTAATAAATAACATATCTTTATGTCGATTGATTTATAGAAATCTCCACATACCTTATGAACCTAGAAAACCAATATAGTTTTACCATTATATTTTAGTTGTTTGTAAATGGTTTATATAGATATTTTTATAGAATTTCATGGAACTTCTTGTAAAAACCCACTATTTGGGTGGGAATTCATATATATTCATCACATAGACTGTGTTTTTTTGTGAGAGACTACTTAAGAGAGTGAAAAGTGTGGATAAAACTGGATATTTATAATCCATAAAAACATTCTAATGGTTAACAACCTCTCAAAAGACAACCATAAGAACAATAAGAAGAGATCAAGATTATGTTTCACTGAGATAGGTAATCAACTTGACAAAGTTATTTAATTCTAATTATTCATATTAAAACATCAATTGTGTAAAAATAATTAAAATATAATAATAAAATTATATCCCATATAATAATATGTTATTTTGTTTATAGTAAAATATTTTTTAATCTCCTTCTCCATCAAGTGTGAAACGAATTCATCAGTCATGTGTATGGTATATGACACCTCATGAGCTGATGTAAATTTTTTTCCATCACAAACTCATATAGATTGTGATAATGATATAAATAATAAATATAAATGATACTTATGATATTATATATATTTTTTGAATTAATTCATCATCAAAAATTTTACCCTTTTTCCCATGATGTTAATGATATCGTCACTCGTGCATACGTACGACATACCATATCCATAGAGTGATGCAACTCATTTTCCTTTTAAAACATAAAACAATTATTGAAAAAATTTATATAATGAGTAAATATGTTTTTTAAAACATTAATATAATTCTTTATATGATCAATATATAATTTTTTCACAAAAATAATAACATTAATTACAAATAATGCATGTGGAAATAAGACAATTAACACGTAAAGAAATAATAATAAAAAAACATTATTGATGAAAGAGTGGTAAAATATTATAATATGGTAATATTTGGTATTATGAAAATTAATATTTTTATTTTATTAATTAATAACATGCTTAAAACCATTGTACAAGAGGTTAAGGAACATTCAACCAAAAGGAATCATAATATAAGGGATTTGGTCTTAATTTCCTTTAACTGAGGAATATTATATTATTATGAAAACAATTTTATTATAAGTTATATTTAATGATATTTTCTAGAAATATAATGATTTCTTTATACTTTATGTTATTTTATATTTTAATCTTAATTATTTCATCAAAGGTTATCTTATATAAAAATTACCAAGTGGTAAAAAATTTCATAACTCAATTTATTTTCATTGGTTTATATTACTTATTTATTAAATTGTTTGTTATAATATTATGTTTTTAATGAATTTTAATTATATTAATTTTATTTCATCTTGTTTTATAAGTATTTAAATTTTATACACATAATTAATTTATTTATTAATTCACATTTCAATGTTATGATCATTATATGAGTTTTTTGTCTGAAATTTTCTTCATTTAGGAAATTAGTTATGTTATACAACAATCAAATTTTGGGAGGTTTATAGACTAAAAATTTTTATGATACATAATAAATATATTTATAGTCATGGTATTTAATGGTTCATTTTATTTTATTCCTTTCATGGGTTTTACAATGAAAAATTTACCAAAGTGGTAAGATATTTATGTTTTAATATCATTTTAATCCGGATTAATTATACATTAATTTCCATTAAAATGAATTATATGATCAATTTATAGTAAGAATCTTTAATTATCTTATCATTTGATCATTCATGTAGTTCTCAATTAGTGTTACTATATTCTTCACTTTATAACTAAAAATTACAAATTTATTAAACATAATCTTCAATCCTCTTTTCATTAAGAAATAATTTTCTTCCAAATCTATTTTTTATAAAAAAATTAAAATTTATTAATATGATGGTTTAAATTAGTTTATAATTATAATTTTTTTTTTACAAAAAAAAAAGTTAAGTGCAACCTTACTAGTTTCCTTCATTCCATTTTTTAAATCTACCATTAGTGAGTGATCTCTCTTGGATGAGATATATTTTTTGTATATCCTATTGAACGATATTTATGCTTATTGAGTTTTACTAATCGTGGACTAGTTATCATTAGTGTAGTCTGTGGATTATTTTTTATTGGTGCAGAGTAATATTTCATTATGTATATGGGTTAATATTCACCTTTTATAGTGAATGAGACCCCCATAAAGGATGATTGGGGAAATCTAAAAAATATTTTAAATAATTATACATTACTTGGTGAGATAAATAATAATTTAATATTACAAAATTGTTGAATTTATCTTATAGTGGAATACGAATATGTGTAAATTTTCCCAGATAATGTTTCAAGGATCAAAAAAAATTAATAGGTTTATATTGGGGGAAACATTCCCTATTATATTGTAGTAATTTCCCAACCAACTTATCAGATAGATTAGGAAGAGTTTTGGTATTATAAGTTCCTGTTAGAGGAAATTTCATAGTTGATGTTGTTATAAGTAAATCCCATGCACCACTTCTAGAGGATTTTACTAATAAAATAGGTTTATTATAATTGGATTATTTATAGGAATTAGTTATAGGTTACTATTATTTTATATTGTTGGACCCTAAAAATGCTTACATGGTGAAGAATACCTAGCTTGGTGATGTTTACTTGGTGAAGGATTTAACGTGTGATCAGTGAATCCTACATTGATGTTTTAGGATGCGTTGATGGGGTTTCCCAACTACTCTATAGCGGTATACCCTAGAATGATGAATATGTTACATGATTAAAAGTATTATTTTTGTTGTTCAATATATAATATGATTGTTATCATGTTTATATCATGAAGCTATACTTTTCAGTAGGTTAAGCGTGATCACCTTTTTCCTACTTGTTGGAGTCAACTAATTAATGTTATATAGTTCATGTTGTATATTATTTATATTCATTTATTTAAATAATTATTTTATTTAATAAAGGTATATGATTTTATTTTTTAAAAACATGAACCACAAACCACCTATACTTACATCCTACCAATTCAAGTGGTTATTTTGGTGTAGAAATGAAATATATGTACACAAGTATGATTGTGTGAAAACATAGGGTACCATAGATTATTGTATAAAAAAAATTATCTATTGATGTCCATGAACTTAATGGGTTTTTAGGAGGGATTAGGCACCCAAATGTGTCTAAGTACGACATTCCAACACAAGTAAAACGATCTGTCCAATGAAACTATTAGGGTTGTCAAGGATATTCTTAGAGAATTATTGTCAAATTTTAAATGGATTTGGGATGATCAAATAATATTTTTACAATTTTTATAGAAAACAATTTACCCCTCTACCTCTATAAGTAAAAAATTTGGCAAATTTTATGGTTTAACTTATAGGTCAACATTTATCAAGATATTTAGTGGCGATTAATATCTTTTGACTCCCAAGACAATGATATTAATGATATAGAAGTTACATGTGATTTTTTAGTGTATAATGATAACCTAGATATTTTATAACCCCTTCAAAAATAATATAAAATAGACTTATATATATGATGTCGGTGATAATGTGTTCCTAATGAAATATTCACAACATGGTTTGAGATGGTTTGGATGGGATAGAAATATCTCACCCAAGTTTATGGATCATTCAAAATTCTATACAATATATGAGACACTACTTTTCGATGGGGTTTTCCCCATAGGTGGATCTAGTGAAAACTATTATTAATTATTCATAGCTGGGGCACTATTTATAAAACCATTATCTTATTATCTAATGGTGTGAGTTAGAAGTTTAGGGAAATAAATCCTTTATAAAGTCAATAAAGACTATTGAATATCATCAAGATTTGTTTCTTCTTGGTCAAGTCATTCCATTAGTTATCAAATAGGGTATCATTGGAATATCGTACAAATAACATTAGAGAATGAAGACTAGATTCAATCTTAATATCGTAACCTCAATCACTGATTTTTTATTTTTGAGTTTTAAATTGTTGAATATGTGTAGTATAGAGTAACCCGAAATTGTTTATTAATGAATTTATATATTTCTAATAGTATTTATTTTATTAATTTCAAAAAAATCATTTATTATTTTCAATATGTTATTTTGAAATATAAATATTAAAATTTCAATGTTATTTGGAACTATGTGGATAGGAATATTTAACAACTTAAATATTATGTCCCGGTTCAAAAATCTAACATCAAAGTTAAGTTTGGAACATGAAAATTTTCTTAATATAAGTGGACATTTTAATTTTTTACCCGAGTTTGATGGATGATTTTCTTATTAAATTTAAATAAAATTTCATGGTAATACATTTAATAACGTAGTTATGAATATAAATATTATTTTATTAAATTTTTCATAGTGATTGGACATTGTAATCATTGATAAAAATAGAGATAGGAGTCATTTTCTCTATAAATTTGATTTTCAATCATTATGATTCCATTGAAATAAATTAGGATCATGATGGAATAATTGATGTAATATATATTATTCTATGAGGTTAAATGACATATAATTTAACATTTTCCTAATTCTCCCCATTTTCTAATTCTACAATTCAATGATAAATTTTATCTGGTGATGGAACATTATATGAGTTATTAGTAATTTATATCCAATAAATTAAATAAATCACAAAAAATTTGATAAGGTTTCAATAATAATTTCATTTTTATCATAATATAAAATAGGAAAACATTTATATAATTAATATAATTACACATTTATAATGAATAAATGATCATATTTATCATGAGATATATATTTGTATGATGCATCCCTGTTTATTTTAATTTTAATTGTTATGAAATTATTCAATATATAAGTTTTTAATGGACTTTATTCATCTTGAATATTTTTTTTCTATTGTTTAAATAATCCTGAATAAAATTTTTATTTATAAATTCTGGATTAAATCGTGATGCCTAATTCACACATTTATTTTTATAATTATTTAAAAAATTTATTTATTTTTTCATCCTTATTCAAATTGAACACAAATATAAATTTCTTTGTTGTTAAACTCTTCTCTGACTTGTTGTTTTCATTTATACTCTCTCCTAGAAATATGGGTTGAATATAGAGTCTTTTTTGGATTTGTTTTGAGGTCTTGATGATGTCAAAGAAAGAAATCAATGGTTTAGGGTTTGATAATGGATAAATTAGTGAGAATATCACGATCTTTGTCCTTATTTAGGAAATATGTGATATTAATTGATTGTTTTGGATAGAAGTAGTGATGAAGATCATTGTATAATCCTTGGAGTGGTATGATGGATGCAACAATAATGTCAAAAATGGGAGGAAATGGTTATGCATGCGAAGGAATATGAGGAGGCATAAATCATGGAAGAAAAGTTCTAGGAGATATAGAATTTCGAATCACTTATTTTTTAACACTCAAAAATACATGATGTTTATTCTACTATCTATTTGTATTAGATAACATTTTTTTATAAATATAAAATTTCATGTGACCTAAATTCACAAGACATTAATCTATTTAAATCTTACCTAGAGATATATATGTATATGAACAATGTAAAAGATATGGATTCACATATCATGTGTCACATTATCACACACCACATATATTGGTAAGAGTCGATCAATGTAGACATGTTGGAAACAATAATTAGTTCCCTTGAATAAATGTTTTGTATTTTTATAATATTTTAGTTATAAATATCGAGGTGACTTGACATGTATCTAGAATTCAAATCATACATATTGTGTAGCTTTACACACCATGTACCATTAGTTATATGTCATGTACAATACTGTTAGATAAGAATAAAAAAATATTTAAATGAATTGATTTTTCAAGTGGCCCAACACATTGTGTACCCTATTTTGGAACACTCTAAACAAGGTATATTTTTGTATTCTTTATGTCATTTTACATGATTTATTCATTGGGTGTATGAGTGATCTAGTCTAAATGTTTTATGATATATAGAGAAACAATAAATATTTCATATATATGAATATCATATTTTATAAGAATTTAAGGAGATTCTGTTTCATAACCTTTATTGAGATGAATAATATTTAGGTACATTATTAAAAAAATAACATGGGTTGTAACCATTGTAACATCATATCACCTTTATGGTTCAGGTCAATTACAAACATTCTTCGAGTAGGTAACCCTCCTACAGTGATGTAGTGTGATTACACCACTAATTGATTAGGAAACCCCCACATTTTATTGATATTACCCAAGGTGAGGAAAGATTCCTTAATATAGAATGATACCTTATTGAGTGACATACTTACATTAGTGAGGGATATGTCCCCCACTACTTTTTATACTAATTGATTATGTGGAAGTGGTAAATGTGATGTAGTTCATATACATTGGGATCACTAATTTTATGGTTATTTCTTTTTTCCTTTCAGTAAATCACATTAGGGAGATGAGTTATGAATAATGAATACATACACTACATTATTGGCTTAATAGAAAAAAATCATATATGTTTATATTTTGTTGATATGATATTATATCTCGTTTTCCATTGAGTATTTAGGGAATCCTATTTTGTATATATATATATAGTCACCTATATATTGGACATGTTCCCACACATGTCGTGTCTATGTAGATAATACAAAATTTAGTGGTGATATTAGAGGAGAAAGAGTTTGTTCATTTTTTATCATGGTTGAGGTTATTCATTTTCATGATGTAGTGATCACATGTCATGTAATTGGAAGATGGTAGTTATCATGTCAGTTTGGAAATTGTCTTTTTCCATAGTATTAGATTTTTTTATTACAGTAATGATATATTTATCTTTATTGAATTATATTTATATTATAGATTATTTTTATATATAAATGTTTTTTTTATTTTAATAAAAATTGTATATGAGTTTTGATGTAGTGATGTACCAGATATTTTATCTTACTAATGGTCTAGGTGGGGTACTAGTGGGACAAGTCATGCCGTTAGACACACACACACACACATATCATCATTGTTTCAATATTGATTTTATGTTTTGTATGTTATTAGATTGATTAAGAGATATTCTTTCTAGTTTAGACTTATATAATGAATTTATTCCATTAGCTTATTTAATTTTAATATATTTTATTATTATACGAATTACACTATAATTCTACACTATAATCATGTGTTTTGTATGTATTATTAATTATAATTATTTGACATTTCTACATTTACTAATACATTGGGTATATTATCATTGTATGAACTTAATTATTACCCATTACTAATTGAAATTATTGGGTGAATGTGGAGGCATGCCTCAATTATGTAGAAACATGGATGAAGTTGAACAAATAGTTTTAAACTAGTAATAATTTATCTTTCTCTATAATCATTTTATTCCATTCTAAAATGAACCCCTTCTTTCATTTATTTATTTAAATATTGATCATTTATATTGATTCCCAAAATTATGAATTGTGGTATAATAATAATTTTCATATATCATCATTATTGAAATGTTAAAAAAATGTTTCAAAAATATAAATAGTCACAACACTAAGAAACATACTCTAAAAATGAAGGGGAATACTTTACACTAGTGAAGGAATGTAGTCATGAAACACATAACACATGACATAAGTACTCTATAAATGTTTTCTGAGAAATTTATATCACAATAAAATTATGGTACTCCATTAGTTATTATTGAATATCCTTCAAGAGAAAATATTATAATTTAACACCAAAAAACCCACTATGAATCATGATCCTTATGAATTTAAATTTTAATGATAATAATGTTCTGACAAATTAAAACATCATTCTTTTTAAAAATATTATGGTTAGAATACATAACATCAATCTATCCTAATAATATAGATAACTTAAATCCCTAAATCATATTAATTTTTTTTTAAACATGAGTTTTCTCGACCACTATAGTAAGATATTTCCACAATGTTAGAGAAAATTCAATTCTCATATACATGTGTCCCTATGAGAATTCCTCATAATCTTAATTATCATCTACGAGTGACACTCTAACACGTATAGAACAAGTCATTCATAGCTCATTACATCACATGGATGATTCAATAAATTTCAAATAATATTAATTAAAAATTGAAAAATCATAACCATTTTAATATAGAATGAAGAGGGAGGATTTAGAGTTATATATCAATTTTCCACTATTTGTCCCATGATAAACCCCTTGATATATAAAAAAATGTAATAAAATCATGAATATCACACTATATATTCCTTCTAACTACATAACTATTCATTTTAATCAATTAACTATTCTTATATATAATATATGGATGAAGTACATCTATATTAATTCACCAACTCAAAAATACCATTATTAAGTCTCATTGTCCAAAACAATCAGATGAAATTCATGTACCTCAATTTCCTTACACTCATGGACTAAATTATTACTTGAAACTAACTATGAACATTGGTATTATAATATAACTAAACATAATGACACTATAACAAGACATAACCACACAAATACCTTGATGCACTTATGAAAAATACCTGATTGCATCCCCAGGAGCACATTTAATATAATAGTAGATTCTTACTAGTATATTAATGGAGTACTAAAATAAATATGGGGAATTTTTACCACTGTATATATAATCATCTAACATAGAAAAGATAAAAAACAATAATAATAACTAAAATAGATAACCATTATATAAAAAATAAATGCATGAATTTATGCAATATAAATTCTCCTAAAAAATAAATTGCAGATCTTAATTTATTTAAAATAATTAATAAAACATAAAATAGACTAAAATAATATAATATATGCCGATAAGTGTAAATATACTATAAATAGCTTCTCCAAACAAGAGAATTAATAGTTAGAAAATTGTTAAACATTTATAATGGACACCCTTTATGAATAAACATAGTCCATTTCATGAAATCTATGATCTCCTTTAAAAGTTACACATTTTAAGAGATATGAGAATGTTATTGTAATGACCTCACCCAATACACTTATCAGACCATTATGGCTATGTGTTCTCCAAAATTATTCCTCATATGATATAGTTATGGAGACCCATACATTATATACATAAATATTACATTTTATTTTATTAATATGTATTATATATCATTCTAATCCATGTCATAACCATAATTATTTAGTTTCATATGAAACATAGAAATATTAAAAAACATCTATATAAAATATTTACATTATAACCCACTTAAATCTTTATAATAATCACCCTTCTTAGATACATCATTATTAAAACCTTTTTTACAGCACATGGAAAATGAAACATAATAAAGGGTAATCTTGTATTCTTAGTAAGGTTAAACATGGGTTATATAAATCAATGATAAAATTTAAGCATATAAAAAGCATAATGGTATTATAACACAAGAATAAAATATTAAATTCATAATGAAAATTTAATTTATCCTAATCATGACATAAGTATTTGGAAAACCAAAAGGTATGATCCATAGTAGTGTAAAATATCAAAATCCTTGAGATAATATCAGAAGAATAAGAACATTCCATATGTGGGTAGAATAATTTGTTTCATATTCATAATCATATAAATAAAATGTCAGGGATACCCACCATGAGATTTTTCACCTATTAGTCTAGGGATAACTACCCATACATGTGCTTCATGTTAGGAATAACCTCCCTTGTACCCTTATTGGGAATGGGTTAACCAACCATTAATCCTCATTTTAGCATGGGATAACATCAAATGTACCCTTTTATCTCATAAATAATTAATCATCACCCAGTTCCTTAGAGAAATATGAAGGACCCACCTATCACAAAATCATAATCCATTTATATGTAAACCACAATATCATGTAGACATTTATCATTTCATAATAGAATAACCCATGTATTAAAGGGAGTCATTAATATTTTTTCATCATAATTATAAAAATAATAGAATGAATAAGGTGGTATCATAAGATCACATCCCTAGTGAAGTATAAGTATTATCATAATACTATCAAAGAGATGGAAAATGAATTTAAAAGATTATATGAATATTATTTATAAGTAAAATAACATTATTATTTTAAAATATATAATTAAAAATATTAAAAAAATCCTAAAATATCATGGAAAAATGTTTCAATTAATAAAATATTAGAAAATTTTTAGGTAATCTTTAATGTAATGAGTTTTATGACTTTGGGAAAAGAAGATATTGTGGTGTGTGTTAAAACAAATATCCCATTAACAAATTTGGGGAAAAGTACATATTTTTAAAAATGAAAAAAAGATTGATTTTAATAAATTTTTTAAATATTCAATAATTGTATAAAAAATAATTTAATAAATCAACATATAACATTAATTTGTTTTTTAAAATATTTTAATGAAAATTTGAATTTGAAGAATTCAATTCGTAGTCAAGTAGAAAAAAATCTAATTTCTATTAAAAACATTATTTCTAGATTTTGAGATGTTAAAGATATAAAAAATAAAATAAGACTTATAATTTATAAGAATAACCATAGGATTGAAATATACTTGATAACTATGATAGATAGATAATGCAATTTCACTATTGAATATTTAAGAATAAATAATAATGATAATTTTGAGAGTCTAACACAAAACCCTTACCGCTATTGTAATATTTAAATCATAAACCTCATGAGAGAAATAAATTGAGATGAATATTTAAAATTAAAAAATGTAAAAATATATTGCAATTGCCCAAACCTCTCTAGACTATATTGTTGGGAAAATCTGATGTTTGAAATTTTATCAAAGGATAATGTGACTTATTCTGAACACATTTCCAAATTTAAAATTTTGTGAACAGTGCTAACAGTTTTTGGAAATATGTCATTGGTAGGTCATATGGGTAGGTTGTCTATCAGTAGGCCTTGTCGGTCCATCGTCTATCGGTAGTTCGGTTAAAAGATCATCTGTCAGTAGGTTCTATCGATATGTTCTTTTAGTAGGTCGTGTGTTGGTAGGTCATCTGTCAGTAAGTCATCTATTAGTAGGTCATGTTGGTAAGTCATCTATCGGTAGGTCCTCTATCAGTAGGTCCTATATTGGTTTGTTATCTATCGGTATGTCATCTGCCGGTCAGTGCTACTGTGTATCCATATCAATCAGTGGACAGTGTTTCTGACATCCTACAGTTTTCCCCACTTGATGTTTTAATTAATTTAAAACACATTGAAAGAATTTTCAAGGTACTTAAGGCCAGTTAAAATCCTATAACTGATATATTATATTTTATTAAGGGTTCAGTTGACTTTAAATAGTCAAACCATGTATTCTTTACGTGATCCACTTTTAATGTCAAATCTAAACTATATATAAATCATATCCCTGTTTAGAATTTCAAAAGGCCAAGATACGCTATTTTATATTATTCCTTCTTGTTTTCCTTGGTAGAGGACACCAAAAACCATTCTTCACCAAATAGATTTGAGATTGTGGTGTAGAACTAGGATCATGCTTTCCCTATAGTTCTTCCTTCTACATGTGAACCCCCTGTCTTGGTGCAACAAGGAAGTGTCGATCCATCTTTGATATAAGGTATGTTATGCCTCTATTCTTCTAGTTTACTCAATTTAATTCCTCATGTTCTCCTTCCCTTGTTATGAAATGTGATATCCATGTCTTTAATGGAACATTAATGAGTTTTTCATGATGGAGTTGTGTCATGTCATCCTCTGGTGGATGCAGTCATTGCAAGAGTGATGATCGTGATATGTTATGTTTCCCATTCTCTTGGAAAGAATGTCAAAAACCTTTTGAGGATGGGGATTCATGGATTTTATATTATTTTACATGTATTTGTAGAGATATAATTTTTCATCCATTGGATCACAATTAAATTGACATAATAAATACTTGAATTTTATTAAAGAATTGGTATAAATTTCTTGGTGATGTAATTGCATCATGATTTTCTAGATAATGTGATATATTTGATTTTCTTGTTTATCATGTTGTTCTTGATGGAAATTTCAAAAAAAATAAAGTAGGTATTAATTATAAATTAATTCGATAAAGATAAAGAGTCATGTTTAATGAATCTGCTTTTTATTGTTGTTCTTGGTGATAATTAAATTGATTCATTTATTCATGTTTACATGAATCAAGTCATTAATTATGAATAAAGGACCGGTTTTGTGATTAATATAATTACGTGAAGGGTTCTGTGTTACCCTACTGATTTTAAAGGCCATGTTCTCTATTTTTTGGATTTGTGAGCGATTTTTGTGTGTAAAGGCATAATGCCATGTTTAGGGCCAAGATCCCAATTTCTATGTTGTTTGTTTCCTGTTACTTTTGTTGTGGTGTGATCCTGGGATGGATAAGCCCGGATTTTTGTTGAGGTTTGTGGGGAATGGATTCCTAGTGGTTGTGGAAGTAGTTGATTCCTGGAGTGGTAAAAAACCACATTTTATGAATGTGGGTGTTGTGGAGAACACCAGAGGTGATATAATAAGTTGAAGATGGGATTACCCAATGATGAAATTGGTTATCATTGAATCAAATTTTTGTTTATCTACTTTAATTTCACTACTACTTGAGGCTAATGGTCTTTCGTACCCTCTCTCCAAAATAGGTGAAGACGTGTGTGGTATGCCACATGATTTCCATGTTTAGCTTGTCTAGGGTGGATGGGCATGCGATCTAGTTATTGGTGGAAAATATTCGATAGGTAGTTCATCTACTCATTGTGTTGAGCCCCTTGTGTTTTGATGCTTAGATTGATTTTATTGAATACCTGTAATTATATATAAGTGATAATGCTATTATTAAACGATTGAATAAATGATGTTAACCCATGGTGTTGGAGCTTTCTTGGATTCAATGATGAGGTAGAGTTTTTGAGAAGCCATGGACTTGGTTTGGTTATTCTTGGAGGGAATATAACATGGTTTGAATGCCAATGGAATGTAATGAGGAATTGACAATGGTTAATTAATGATTAGAAATTAATTAATGTAAAGTGAAAATGAAAAAAAAGGATGAGTAATTTAATATATCTCTATAAATGGTTTTGTGATTATAGGATACAAAGTCTTAGAAGTGAAATTTGTGAGTCTGAGAGATATTAGCAGTAGTTGAGTCTAACACTAGGTTATTCCCATAGTTTGATTGTGAGATATATTGTATTATTTACATTTTTTGTTAGTATATTCTACTCCACCTTGTTGGTTATGGAAATTGTGAACCTAGGGATTATGAAACCTAGGGGTGTTTTCCCCAACATCTCTATGGGAGGATGGATGGTTGACTTCCCCTTTTGCCCCACTCTCTTCTCTTGGTACTTACTTGTGCTGGTAGGCATGACAGTTATCTTTTCCCAAATATGTTTGTAGAGGGTTGTAATTGCTTGCGGTTATTCCCACACATTTATTCTAGATATAGTTTCCTATGGACTACTATTTGTGTAACGTGTATAGGTTTTGATGGCTTGAGGATCCTTACTTAGTGTATGGGCTGTAATGTCTTAAGGTACAATAACCAATGTATGATACATGTTATGCAGGAAATAGTGGATCCCGAAAATTACCTAGTTACATTGGTTATGTAGATGTGGTGGTTGTGTTGCACGAGGTGTTTATTGTTGGGTTTCTCCTAGGTGTCTACATGAATTCCTTTTTAGAGAGAGATTCTTAGGACGTGCGACACTGGTGCAAAGAGAAAAACCAGTGGGGATGTGGTAATGAGGTACCCTTGAAATTAATTATTATATTATATACTCATGTATGTAATACATGGTGGTAGTATCCATGTTGAGGATGGGAAAATAGAATACTTGTTTTAGTGATGAGTTTGTTTCTCTTATCGTTCACTGTGATTTTGTATAATTTTATTACTTTTTCATGATAATATTCCGGGAGGATCCTACTGAGTATACTATTATACTCACCCTATGAATATATAAACTATTTTTTCAGGTCAATTGGAGAATGCTGGATATCAGGTTGGTTAATACTAGCTGGGGGTTGTAGGAGCTGTTCGGGCTTTGGGGGTGTTGTTGTTTAACTTTCATTTGGTAAGTATAGTTTTCCCTTTCAGTTGAAGTAGTTATTTCATGACATTACATATGTCTACTTGGGATTTCTTTTATATTATTGTATGAGAAAGAGTTGGTTGGTGTCTATCTTATCTCACTCTTTTCCATGTGTTCTCATAGAGGGCAATGCCTCTAATTTGTGTGTTCACTATAACCTAGGTGGTAGTCACCAACCTGAGGCCTATTGGAGGCAGGACTCTGGGGTCATTATCTATCTTCTCAGATTTCCGGCCTAGGAGGGGAAAACTTTATGGGGAGGGGGTCATGATAGCGTGCTATAAGAGGTCTGGATGAGGAATAAAATAGAGTTTAGAGTTATCAAAGGTTGGTTTTCATGGGTTTGTTGGGAAATAATGTTAGCTAAATTTATCATTAACTACAAACATAGGAGACCCGATGAGACATAGTTATTTATGGCCCCTGTGATCTAATGCACAGACCTTTAAGTTTACACTAGCTACTAAACGTGGTGGTACTTGTTATAGGGTAGAGTCCTAAGAAAGGAACATGCCTCATTCTTATTTTCACCTATGTTTCAATGGGTTGAACATGTGATAGTTTATCCTAAAATGAATAAATGAAAACAATTAATTAATGGTAAGTATTTTTTATTCCAGGTTTAGGAAATCTAACTATTTTCTCTTTTGAATGTATGAATGTAGGTCGACATCCTCGTCAGGTTAACATTGAATATGTTAAAAAAATGTGTCATTCCATCACCACATATTAGAGGTTGGTGACGATGATTCATGGAAGAGGATAGTCTATGTGTTTTAAGGACAAAGTATGCAGAAGTACACGGGATTAGTTTTATATGAAGTGATGGATGATTGCTTGGAGGAGGTTGAGAAAGGTTTTAGTTCAGTTCTTCCTCAGAAGGAGCATTGGATGTTGTTGGTTTGGATGGTGTTACATGGGGCTATGAGGTAGTGGTGTTTCTTGTTCCTCAAGGATCCCGAGGAGTCGATAGTCTCATGGGAGGACATCTGTGACTAGTTTGGAATCGATTTTATATCTCAAACTGTGAAAGTGGCCAGTTTTCTGAAGCTACATACCCTTCGACAGAAGATCTCCAATGTGTGAGAGTTTGGAATCTATTTTAGGAACCTTATACAATATTATTTATTCATATTTCCAGATGAGGAGGCTAGGGAGAGGCATTTCAAGGAGGATTTATGTCCATAGATCCAGTTTCAGGTCACCTTGTTTAGGCTGAAGATGTATCTTGAGGTGCTATAAAGGGTAGATGTAATAAAGAGGATGTTATCCATAAATGGATTACCATGATAGCGGAGTATTAATGATTCCTCTTGAAGAAGATCTATTGTCATGGGTTCCCTGGTTTCTGGGAAAAAGAGTTTTAGTTTAGATGGGGGAAGGTCCCATCCATCAGTATCTCATTTCTCTGGGGGCATAGGCTCTCAGACCTATGCCAAGGGATCATGTACTTGTTTATCTTGTAGATTCCATGGTCATCAGCAATGAGGGTGACTGACATTTCTAAGCAATCAGTGTGTGTCATGTGTTCCACTTCAGGTTCCTCCATTGAGCCAATTCTATCAAAGGCAACAAAATCCAGTTTCACCAGCTTCATATCTGCTGAGAGTATGTGGAGAAGGTGAGGACAACCCTGGGATTCTCTACATCCTCATACAACAATGTGTGGCTGTGGAGGTGTATTCCAAAAGGGTCAGAGTGTCCACAGATCAAGCCGTGGTTAGCTTCATGTTTTAGGGTTTCTAGCACTTGGTGAGCCAAAAGTTGTTCGAGGTACCCTTTTTTATTTTATACTTGGGTGTATGCCCTATTTTATTCAAGAGTTATGAACTCAATCATATCACCTACCCCAGTCCATGCTTTGGGACTTGATGTAAAGAGGCTTCTAGTGCCCTTGACATTGACTACACCAGTTGGAGGCCGACCTATCTTGTTTGAAGTATATAGATATTGTGATATAGTTATGTGGAAGCACCAATCTTGGAGAGATTTTCTATTTTTATGGATATAACCATATGATGTCATCCTTTGAATGTATTGGTTGTATTCGGTGCATGCTATCGTGGATTGATTTAGGAGGTAGGTGGCACTCTTCGACGTTAATGGAGATCCAGCGGTGTTTGTTAGTGAGTGAGACCCTCAGATGGGTCAGAGGAATGTTACGTCCATATCATCCTTGAAGGATAAGTTGATGTTGAGTCCATCCGAGGTTTAAGAGTTTTCATTTCCTAGGGTCTATGAAGAGTACCCTGATGTCTTTCCAGAAGAGGTTTTAGTTTTACCCCCTTGATAAGAGATTGAGTTCTCAATAAATATACAGCTAGGCGTGTCTCAAATCTGGATGTCTATTTATAGTATGGAACCTTTTGAGTTTCAGGAGATCTTTATACAGCTCGATAGTGTGTTATAGTGTGGTTTTGTTCGACCGAGTGTTTCACCGTGGGGTGCACCGGTTATGTTCACAAAGAAGGCTTCCAGTAGTTTGCCGTTGTGTGTCAATTATCATCACTTCAACAAAGTGATAGTGAAGAATCACTATCATATTTCAAGGGTTCATGATTTATTCGATCAACTGAAGGGTGAAAGTTGGTTTTGGAAGATCGATTTTCAGTAAGGATATCATCAGATGTGATTGATGGATGAGGATATTCTGAAGGCTGATTTTTGTTGCTGTCATTGGCATTACAATTTCATTGTGATGTCATTCGGTGTAATGAGTTCTCCAACTGTGTGTATGAGTTTGATGAAAATTGTGTTCCATGAGTTCATGGATAAGTTCACGGGGGTATTCATCAATGGCATCATCTTGTACTTCGCATCTTAGTAAGAGCATGCAATGCATCTTCATGCCCTATTGAGAATTTTACGTCCATAGTAGCTATTTTGGAAGTTGTCGAAGTGTGCTTATTGGGATCAATGAGTCTATTACATGGGGAATGTTGTATCCTAATAGGGATTAGTTATAGATCCGTCGAAGATAGAAGAATTTGTGTCTAGGGAATCCCCTAAGACAGTGAAATAGGTGAAAAGATTCCCCAGTTATTCATGCTATAATAAGAGGTTATTTTCTGATTTCTATGAGGCTGTGAATGCTCTAATAACATTGAATAGAATGGATCAAGAATTCATACGGACTGATCAATTTCAAGAAGAATTTGAGTATATGAAGGAGATGTTGTTCAGTGCTCCAATTCAATTTTTACCAGTAGAAGGATTTTGGTTTGAGGTTTTATATGATTCTTTAAATCTATGGTTAGGATATGTTCTGATGTAGTATATATTTGTCATTTATTATGGGTATCGATAGTTACATACCCATGAGTGTAACTATGCCACCCATGATCTTGATTTGGAATCAGTGGTGTTTTATCAATTGTTGTGAAGACATTACCTCGTCGTAGGGAACTTTTTATTCTTCACCGATAATAAAATCCCGAGTTATGTGTACTCCCAGCCTGACTTGAACTTGAGATGACGTCAGTGGAAGGAGTTCTTATAGGATTATGACTTCATAATCTCCTATACACATGGTAAGGAGAATTTTTTAGTTGATACACTGAGTAGGAATTCATATAGTGATTTAGTGCGTGAATCAATTGATTCATGGATTGTAGTGGAAGAACATTCACCATTGCATCTAGATAAGGGAGAAGTTGGGGGTAGAGGTTTTCTTTTATAGATGATAGTGCATTCATCTTTGGTGAAGCTAGTGGAATATTCCTAGTTGGTGGATCTTGAGCTAGAGGTCTTGAGAGATCGAGTTGTTTGTGGCGAGGCCCCTAATGGCTGGTATGAGGATTAAAAACATCATGTATTGTTTCATGGAATACTTTTCAATCATTTGGATACACTTCATATGGTTCAAATAGAGTTACATAGTTCTCCCTTAATGGTACATCCTGGCATGACAAAGATGTACCGATATTTGAGGAGTCAGTTTTGGGGGCATGGGTTGAAGCGTGCAGCTGTATAGTTTTTTTTTCTCAATGTTTGGTGTTCCAGAAGTTGAAGTCTGAGAACCATGTTCCCAGTGGGTTTCTCCAGCTATTATATGTTCCTCAGTGGAAGTGGGAAGTCATATAGAAGGACTTTTTATTTTTTTTACCTAGACCATAGGGATTTTATGATTCTATATGGGTAGTTTTGGATCATTTGATGAAATCATGAAACTTCATAGAAATCAAGTAGTCTATCTCAGTGGAGGTTTTGTTGAGTTAATTGGAGAAGGAGGCGGTGGGACTCCTTATGGTCCCTCGGATGATCATTTCCAATCAAGATCCTCATTTTACTTCCAGGGTGTGGAGAGGTCTCCAGTATGATTTTGGTTTTTAACTATTCCATATCACATCTCTCCATCTTCTGACGGGCAGTCAGACAGAGCATACTATCCAAACTTTTGAATACATGTTGCGTTCTTGTGTCTTGGATTTTGGAGGTTTGTGGATGAGACACTTACCCTTGGTAGAGTTATATTGCAATAATAGTTTTCACTCTACCATATACATGACACTATTTAAAGCCTTTCATAGATAACTTCATCATTATTTATTGTACTGGAATGGGGTGAGAGAGTTAGTGATTCTCAGGCTAGAACTTGTACTGAATATGACAGAGAGGGTTGAGGTGATTCATGAGAGGATGAAGGCAGTGCACGATCACTAGAAATCCCATGATGATCATAGGAGGAGACCTCTAGAGTTTGATTTTGGGGATAAAATGTTTGTGAAGGTGAATCTCCATCATGGAAAGAGAAGGTTTGTTCATAGAAGTAAGAATTATCCCTATTTTGTTGGGCCTTTTGAGGTGTTGGCTCATGTTGGAGTCAGGGAATATCGGGTAGCACTCCCCCCCACAGATGAGCATGATACATGGAATTTTTCTTGTGTCAAATCCCCGTTGTTATCTTTATGACAACTCTCACATCATCTATTGGGGTGAGATTCATGTCCACGATGATGAAACCTTTGAGGATTAGACTTTAGAGTTCCAGGACTGCTAGGAGAAGGCGTTGTGTGGGCATGTTATCCCCTTGGTTCGTGTGTTGTGGAATCATGGCATTGTGGAGGAGATTACATGGGAATGTGTGTTATAAATACGTGCATAGTACCTTATGTTTTTTGATGTTTATCTCTTTTCTTGTAATGATTCTCATTTTGTAGTTATAGACCATTCATATTTATGAGATGGATTTATCTAGTCACTTATTGTGGGTTGCTCTCTATTGATAGGTATCTCCCCTGGGAGAGTGTTTTTGAAACTAGTTTTGATAAGTGTGTAGCTTTACCGTTGTTCCTATAGTGAGGTGGTTGAGCTCTTTTGGTGGCAATAGACTTGAGAGGTATCTCGAAGGGTGGTTGTTTAGACCCCTTTTCTCATTCCTCTATTAGTTTGTTTTAAATTCTCAAGGAAGAGATTATTTTTAGAGGTATATGTATTAATTTCTTAGACCTCTTTGTTCCATTAATTTATAAAAATATGGTGTTTAGGTGTTCTATGAGGTAAATGTGAATTATTCCTAAAACATTTCCAAATTTCCCATTCTCTAAGTAGTGTTTCAGGTTCTGGGAACAGTGTCATCGATAGGTATTGTCAGTAGGTCCGGTCTGTTGGTCATATTTTGGTATGTCCTATTAGTAGGTCAAATTTTTGTAAGTTATTTCTTATTAGGTCCTATCAGTAGGTCCTATCGGTTTGTTTTCGATTGGTAAGTCATCTATTGGTCGGTCATCTGCCGGTAGGTCCTATTGTTAGGTCATATCGGTAGGTCGTATTTTGGTAAGTCATGTCGGTCGGTCCTATTATTAAGTCATCTATCTATTGGCTATATGTTGGTAGGTGATATAGTGATTCCAAATCATTTAGTGAACAATGTTTCTAGCACTGCACAGTATCAGCTATTTGACATTTTAATTGATGAAAAACACATTCAAATCCCTATTTTATGGAATTTTAGGCAGGTTTAAATCCCGTTACTCCTATATAAAGTTTTCTTAAGGGTATGGGTTACTTTCCTTAGTTAAACTATATAGTCTTGATGAGATTATCATTTAATGGTAAAACTCAACCGCGTCTAAATAGCTACTCGATATATATTTTTAAAAGGCCAAGATACATTCTGCCTTGTTATTCATTTTTGTATTCCTTGGAATGGGATTCCCCATGTTGGAACCATGGATTTTCTATGTATGAATCAGAGTATGGTTTGTGTTTGTCATCAATCATCAGTGGAAGTTCAGAAATTGTGCCAGTAACGTGATCATACAGTTCATGCAAACAACAATGTTGATGGTGGTACCGTTTCCTAGTATTTAACAAATCTTTGGACCTAAAAATCAGAAAATGAAGACATGGATTGTTGGCAAAAGGAGGTGCACACAAAGAAGAAGTGGTGTGAGAGAAAGGTGGGTTGTGTGCGAAATATTTAAGTTGTGCACAAAAAATAGTATGGTGCATCAAATAGGGGAGCGAGGTTTTTCACACAAGTAGTGTTTTAGAATTAGAGCGTTGAAAAATGGCAGAGGAATGGGATGCGTGAAAAACAAGGAGATGTGCGCGAAAAATGTGACCTGCGTGAAATACTAAACGTTGAATGAAAGGTTTTTACACCACAAGGGGTTTTGTGTGTGGGGTCAGAGATGCCTATGAATAAGCGGTGACCCCCCTCATTCCATAAAACTGAATACTTAGAGAAGATTCGAGTGATGATGCCCGTAAAAGGTTTGCGTAAACACTGTTGCATGAAAAAATCCATGGTACGCGAAAAATTCGAGGTGCGAGAAAAAGTCATAGCTGCGTGAAACATTCTAAGCTACATGAAAAATTCTGAGCTGTGAGAAAAATTCTGGGGTGCACGTAAAAAGATGAAGTCGTACAAAATATTTTTTCATGCGAAAATCATGTATTGCGCACAAAAGTGTGAACATACACGCAAAGTATAGGTGCTGCGTGAAATCATATGTGTAACCTATTTTCACTTTCTAATTATCCAAATTAGTGGTTTAGTGTGTTTAAGAGAAACATTTTAGGCCTTCGATGCAAGAAAAGTCTCATGCTAAGAAAAGGTAAAGACATCAATGCGAATCTATTGAAGAGACCTTCACATCTATAAACTGACTGAGACTTCACCAAAGGTAGTGAGCCCAGGGGAGTCAACAAGAGTGACCCGAGGGACACAGTGGGCTATCCCTGAACATTTGTAAAGGTAGTGAGCCTGTGACAGAGTGACTGTTCATGAACCTTTTTAATCCACAACTACTGAAGAGTAGTGTAATTAGGTATGACCGACAACCTGTCGACGTATAATCCTTGGACATATCCCTTAGTGGTGAACCAAGTAAAAAGTGCCATGTCAACTCTTTGAATGTGAATGTTTGATTACTTCTAATATCCATCATAAAAGTTAAACTATTTCCTACCAATGTGGGAATAAGATCCATCAGTTTAAAAGAAAAATTTGACACCCTGATTCACCCCTCGCTTCTCAGGGTGTCCCGGGGTCCTACAAGAGGTATCATAGCCAGGTTCCTAGTGTTTTATCTGTACTCTGTCGTCATGGAGAATGCGCTAAATTCTAGGGTAATCCCTCTCTTTGATGGAAGTAATTTTTAGATTTGGAAGAACAGAATGAGATAACATTTATGATCTCTAGGAATGGATGAACTCTTTTCTACTCTTCAAGGAATACATGTTACTAATCCAATAGGTCTTGCTATGACTGATATAGACAGGAAAGCTCTTGATGCAGATACTAAATCTCAGAATGCTTTCACTACATCTCTTCCTGATCAGATCTATCTAAAGGTGATGAGTTTCACCTCAGCAGAATATATGTGGGATAAACTTGAAAATATCTTAAAAGAGACAAAAAATTGAAGGAGGTAAAACATCATGTCCTGCACAACATGTTTTATGATCTAAAGATTCATCCTGATGAGAATGCATATTCATTTTTCAATTGATTCACTGAAGTAGTGGGAGCAATTCGAGGGATTGGAGAGGAAATCAAAGACAATGATATCTTAATGAAAATCTGGCGAAGAATTCCTCCTATGTACAATGTAATGGTGTGATCCTTTGAAGAAAGAGATCTATCTAAATGATATTTGGATTATCTTCTAAGTAGTATAGTGGAAAATGAGATGAGAGTCAAACCCAAAGAAGATACAACTCGTGTTAGCAAGGAAATAACATTCAAATCCATGGGAAAACTGAAAATTTCAGAATATAGTGGTGGTGAAGATGATGATGAAAAAGAAATTCTTTCTCTCATTTCCAAGAATATAAAGAAGTGAAAGGGTAAATTTAAAGGTAAGTTACCATTGGCATGTTTTCTCTATGGAAGAATTGGGAACATTTCCTATCAGTGCCAAAGAAATTTCGTTGATGAAGAAAGTGAAGCAGAAGACATTGAGAAGCCTCAACAAAGGTTTTTTCAAAAAGGGAAACTTCAAATATGGAAAGAAGGTACAGAAGAAGATTTTTGTCTGTGAAGAGGAAGATAATGATATTGAAATCTATGAAGAATAAGAACATGAATTTCAAACTAGAAACAATGCTTCCATGATGGATACAATTGAAAAGTTAGAACCCTCAATTGATTAATACATAGACAATCATATGACTCATAATGGTGACCCCAAGATGAAAATTAAGGAAGCCTTTTCAAGGCTTGAGAACAAATACAAGAGATGTAGTAAGTGGAAAGAAATGGAGGAAGAATCATCAGAATATTTTGATGAACTTGAAGCTGAAATCGATTGACTAGAAGAACTAGTGAGAGTTCAATCTTCAATCCTTGAAATCACAGACGACATTGTGGAATTGAAGCTTAGAATTGAAGAAAAAGAAATGTTCATAAATGAACTTACATCCAGACTAGAAGAGAAGTCCAAGACTATTAAGCATCTTGAGGAAGAATTTGTTACTCTTAGGTGTAAACTTGAGTGTTGATCAACCAAAAATGAGGGTAAGAAGAAAATTCATTTTGGAAGATTCTTAGATGCAGAGTTACTGGTAAGAGACAAGTGTGGTTCATATGGGGTTGAAAAAATATTTAGTGATCAAAGACACACTTGCATGGAAGAGAGTGGAATTGGTTGTGAAGCTGGAACATCAACTGCTGGAAGTGAAGACAGCCAAATGAAAGAAAAGATGAAAGTTGGACATGCTGAAACGTTTTATGAAGTGCTGAAAAAGAAACCCTAAATACAAACTAAAATAAGAATTGAATAATATCCTCAAACATTCAAAAATAATATGCAGTCCAACCATTATCCCATGGAAGAAGGAATGAGGAGAAATTTATGTGAGAAGAAATTTCCCCTCATAAAGTGTTAGTTCTGTGGCTATCTGGGTCATACCATGTCATATTGCGAAGATGCAAGGAGGTACATGAATGAGGAAGATCTGGGAATTCAAAAAAGGAGACCGATTTCATATTCTCCATCTTATAGAAGAAATAGCTTGTATGGTTACTATTTTCATTGTTCTAACTTTTTCTATAAAGCTATGTATTGCAGGCAGAGGTATGACAGAATAAATTTATATAACTCTTAGAGACGGGTCAGTTTTCACCCTCCTGATGATTTTATTCTCACAAACATGTTTTCTCCTTTAGAAGAAGATTATGTGAATAAAGAATCTCATTATGTGGAGGAAATTATTAGAAGTTTATCAGTATCCTATACTCAATCCAATATCTCATGGAAAGAAAAGAAGAAGATCGAGAAATAAAATCTTACAGAACAAGCCCTCAAAGTTACAAAGAGCAGCAACACCTGTATTATTGATAGTGGATGATCTTCCTATATGACAGGAAATGATAACCTTTTGAAGAACATGAAAAGATGGTTGATGGAACATTGATGTTTGGTAATGATAGTGATTTCATGATTGAAGGTAGTGTGAATACTGCTCTCGCCAATGGAGAGATAATGAATACTGAAGTTCTTTATGTTGACGGTCAACATCACAATCTCCTTAGTGTGATTCAACTCTGTGACTCAGGGCTCATATTAAATTTCAATCGAAAAGGCTGCACTATAAAGGAAAAAACAGGGAATTCTTTAATGAAAGGCTGTAGAACAGATATAAACTTATATCAGGTTGACAGCAAAGTGAAATACTGCTATTTGTTTATTGAAGAAGAAAAAAACCTGTGGCATCGAAGGCTGGGGCACATTAACCAACAAGACAAGGAAAATATATATAAGATGAAGATAGTCATTGATATCCCCATTCTAAAATGTGAATGAGAAAAAGACTTGTGATGATTGCATATGGGGGAAGCTAGTTAGTAATTCATATCGACCAAAGAAGAAAAGGGTATCACACCTTCTTGATCTCATACATACAGAAGTATGTGGCCCGATAAATGTTATCATAACTCATGGAGAGAGGCAATTCTTCATGTTAATTGATGATTATAGTAGAATGGAATGTGTAGTGGTTATTCATATGGAGCGATAAGTACTTGATTTCATGAAAACTAATCTCTAAATTGTTTAGAATGATACTGGACGGGCAATAAAAGTCCTATGATCTGGCAATGGAGGGGAATAAACTTTCATTGAATTTGAAAACTATCTAGAGAAACATGGGATACAACATGAGGTAGTAGGAGTGATAACTCCACAACAAAATAGAGTTGTTGAATGCAGGAATCGACATGTGAACAACATGGCATGAACTATGCTGATTGAGAGTCATATTCCATGACATTACTGGAAAGAGGTTGTTCGAGCAGTAGTGTATATTCAAAATTGAATAGAACATTATATGGGTGAGACCAAGACACCATATGAATTGTGGCATGGAAGGAATCCCTCTTTGAAATATTTTCGTGTTTTTGTAAAGTAATGCTTCATGAGGAACAAAGAAGGAAACCAAGGGAAGTATGATGACAATACAGATGAAATAATTTTCCATGGATACTCAATGAACAACAAAGCCTACAAGTGTTTCAACTAGCGATGAAGAAGGATTATGGAAGGAAGTGCTGTTAAGATCATTGAAGAGAAAACCACAAATGCTTTAAGGATTTCATATGATGATGTGATAGAAAGTGAGTAAGAACGTAAAATTGGAAAAATAAAAATACAAAAATAGAAGAAGGTGTACAAAACATTCAGCCATCATATCATGATGGTGACTCAGAAGAAGAATGTGAAGATCAAACCTTGGATGGAGAGAATCTAGAAGAACCTCACAGGAGAGATCAAAGAGATGAGATTGATCCATCTAACGTAATTGGGGACAAGAGTGCACCCACATAAATAAGGAGGATGAGGGATAACACAAAATTTTCATTTCTGTCAGTTGTGGATCCATCCTCATTTGAAAAAGTAGCGAAGGATGAATCATGGGTGAAAGCCATGAATGAAGAGTTAAATCAAATTGACAAGAATTAGTCATGGGATCTTTTATAGAGACCTGAAGGTCACAATGTGATTGGTAACAAATGGATTTTCAAGAAAAAGTTTGTTGAGCATGGAAGTGTTATTAGAAACAAAGAATGATTTTTATGTAAAGGATACACCTAGATTGATGGTGTTGATGTTGAAGAATCCTTTTCACCAGTGGCTAGACTGAAGTTAATCATGATTTTCCTTTCCATGACACTCTAATGAGGATATAAAGTATATCAAATGGATGTCAAGACAACATTCATGAATGGTGTACTTGAAGAAGAAGTCTACATTGAACAACAAGTGGGTTTTCTTCTTGGTACTGATGAAACAAAGGTTTGTAAACTAAAGAAGGATATATATGGTTTGAAGTAGGCTCCAAAAGCATGGTATTCCCTGATGGAATCTTATCTCAAGAAGATGGAATTAAAAATAGGAGGAGTAGATCACAATCTATATGTGAAGAATTATCCAAAAGAACAATTCATGGTTTTATTCTACGTTGATGACATTATATTTGGTTGTAGAAGGCAGAAATCAGTGGATGAATTTTCCAATCACATGAAATCAGAATTTGAAATGTCTATGATTAGGGAGATCACATATTTCATGGTGCTGTAGGTGATTCAAAAGAAATATTACACTTTCATTTCTCAAGAAAATTATTTAAGATAACTGTTGAAGAAGTTTAATATGCATGAATACAAACCTATGTAAACTCCGATTTCGGTTGGAACCAATCTTGGAAAGCATGAGAATGGGACCTCTGTATATCCCACAATGTGTTGGAGGATTACTGGAAGCTTATTGTACATGACAGCAACACGGTTAGTCATTGTCTTTGCAACATTCTTACCAACTAACTTTCAAAGTAATCTGAAGGAACAACATATGGAATCAGTAAAAAGAATAATGAGGTATATTCAAGGTACTCAAAATTGTGGATTATACTTTGCTACAGGAAGGGATAATGAATTATCAACATTTTCTGATGCTGATTGGGCTGGCGATGTAGTGGACAGAAATTCCACCAGTGGTGGTGAATTCTATATTTGGAATGAATGTGTTGGCTGGTTGGGCAAGAAAAAATAATGTACTTATCTTAGTACTACTCAAAGATGAGTATATCTCCGCCACAAATGAATGCACTGAAATGCTATGGATGAAGAAAAAACTAATAGATATTGGGGTTGAGGTGAAGCGACCAATGGTGATTTACTTTGATAACAAGAGCGCAATTGATTTTATGAAGAATCTTGTTCATCATTATTGTACAAAGCATATTGAAATCAGATATCAATTTATTAAGGAAAAGGTTGAACCAGGTGATATTAAAATGGATCATTTAGGGACTGATAAGAAAGTGGATGATATCAGGACCAAGCCAATTGCAGTGTCCATGCTTGAGAAACATTGGTTGAACCTCAGCGTTCTGCCACCTCCCACTGCATAAATAGGTTATGAGGTACCCCTCTCCCCAGTTATGTTAACTGATTTTAATCTGTTTATAGATGTGATTCAGGTTTTTGGGGGACATACTATCTAGGGGGAGTGACTTTTGAGCTGAAAAAATGGGCAATTCTAAGTCTTTGGGTTTATTTTCAATGGGGGAGAAGTAATAAATTTAGGACATGTGATTCTTCTGTGACATGATGAGAGAATTTCTTGGGCGACATTGAGAATTCCAAAACACAAGATCCCAATTCATGCTTCCCCTCTTGTTTTCTACACCAAGTATTACTCATGTACACTTAGAGTGTTGGCTGAGTTGATTCTTGCATTTTTGGTTTACATGTGGCTGGTGCTCTATTAAATTTATTTAGTGATTGACAATAAACCCAAAGGGGGAGATTGTTGGACCCATGGTTGTTCTATACATGAATTGGAGTGTGGTTTGTTTTTCTTGTCAATCATCAGTGGATATTCAGAATGTGTTCCAATAACGTGATAATAGAGTTTATGTAGACAACAGTATTGAAGGTGGCGTCATTTCCCAGTGTTTTCCAATGTTTTGTGCCTGAAAATCAGAGAATGAAGACATGGATTATTGGTAAAAAGGAGGTGCGCGCAAAGAGGAAGTGGTGCGCGAAAATGGTGGGTTGTGCATTAAATATTTTAGTTGTGTGCAAAAACCAGCATGGTGCGTGAAATAGTAGAGTGAGGTTTTTCATGCAAGTAGTGTTTCGGAATCAGAGCATCGAAAACTGGGAAAGACATGGGCTCTGCGAAGAACATGAAGATGTGTGTGAAAAAAAGGACGTTCGTGAAATATTACGTGCTGAATGAAAGGTTATTTACACCATAGGGGGTTTTTCACATGGGGGTCAAAGACACCAATAAATAAGATGTGACCCCATTGATTCTGTACACCTGAAGACATATAATAGAATCAAGTGCTGATGTGTGTAAAAGGTTCGTGTAAAGGTAGTTGCGCGAAAAATTTCGTGGTGCACGAAAAATTAGAGATGTGAGAAAAGGTTGGAGCTACATGAAAAATTCCGAGATGTGCGAAAAAGTATGAGATACATGAAAATGTCTGCGCTACATGAAAAATTTTGAGCTACATGAAATATTCCAGGTTTCACGTAAAAAGATGAAGTTGCGTGAAATATTTTTCCACGCGAAAATCATGTATTGTGCATAAATGTGTGATCTTGCATGCAAAGGGTAGGTGCTGTGAGAAATCATCTGGGTAACCTGTTTTCAATATTTGATTATTCTAATCGGTGGTTTAGTGTGTTCAAGAGCATAATTTTAGGGCTTCGATGCAATCAGAGTCTCAGGCTAAGAATAGGAAAAGACTTCCATGCGAATCTATTGAAGAGACCTTAACGTCTATAAGCTGACTAAGAATTCCCCAAAAGTAGTGAGGCAGGGGGAGTCAACAAAAGTGACTTGAGGGATGTATTGGGATAACCCTAAACAGTTGTAAAGGATGTAATCATGGGAGAGAGTGACTATTCCCGAACCTTTGTAATCCATAACTAGCGAAGAATAGTGGAATTTGGTATGACTGAAAACCTCTCAGCGTATTCTCTTTAGACGTATCCCTTAGTGGTGAACCAAGTAAAAAGTGTTGTGTCATCTCATTGCATGTGAATGTTGGATTTCTTCTCATATCCATCATAAAAGATAGACAAGTTCCTACCAACGTAGGAACAAGATCCATCAATTTAAAAGAAAAAGATGACACCCTGATTCACCACTCCCCTCTCATGGTGTCCTGGGGTCCTACACCCCAGACCGTTATTTTCCAAGGAGTTGTGTGATTATGGTGTAGACCTTGGATCGTGTTTTACTCAGAGTTATTCTTACTGCATGTGCACCCCCAATCTTGGTGCATCTAGGAAGTGTTGATCCATCTTCTATGTAGGGTATGTTTTACCTCTATTTTTATGGGTTCCTCAATCTATTTCCTAAAATTTTAATTTCCATGATACGAAATGTGATTTCCATGTTTCTAATGGACCATTATTAGGTGTTGTATGATGCGGTTCTGTCGTGACATTCTCGGGTTGATGCTGTCACTAAAGGATAAGTTATTAGGATATGTTATGTTGGCCAATTTTCATAAAAAGAGCATCAAAAACCTTTTGAGGAAAGGGATTCATGGATTATCTATTATTTTACTTGCAGTCCTAGATTTATCATGTTTTATACACTGGTTCACAATGAAATATACATAATAAATACTTGAACTAGATTTAAGAATTGGTATCAATTTCTTATCGATGTTATTGCCTATTTATTTGATAGATCATGTGATATCTATACTTTTCTTGTTTATCAAGTCATTATTGATGGAAATTGGTAAATAATTTAATGCTTGGATTAGTTATAAATAAATTTTATAAATATAAATAGGAATTTTTAATTAATCTAGTTGACATTTTTGTGAATTGTGATAATTAAATGGATCCAGTTATGAATGATTAATTGAATCCGTTGATTAAATAGGAACAAAGGACAAGTTATGTGATAAATATAATGCCTTATAGGGTTCTGAGTTACACTTTTTATTTTAAATGTCATGTTCCTTATGATTTTTATATATGATTTATCATTGTGTGTGAAGGTTGAATTCCTTTTTTAGGTCCAAGAGCCTAGTTATTATGTAGTTTGTTTCCTGCTGCTAGTAGTGTGGTGAAATCATGGGATAGCTAAGCCTAGTTGGATGTTGTGGTATGTGGGGGTAAGGATGCCCATTGTTTGTGATATTAGTTGACACCTGGAGTGTGAAGATATAGCAGTTTATGTATTTGGGTGTCAGGGAGGACATCCAGGATGATGGAACTTGTTGAAGCTTGGTTTACCCATTGCTGAATGTTGTTGTTGATGAATATAATGTTTGTTTATTTGCTTTAATTAACCTAGTACTTGAGGCAGATGGTATTTTTTACCATCCATCCAAAATAGGTGAACACACACAATGTATGTCACATAATTTTCATGTTTATATTCTTGAGTATGGATGGGAGTTCACTCCAGATATGGGTGGAAAAGACTTGATGGGTACTATATCTACTCACCATGTTGATCCCCTTGTGTTTGGAAGCTTAGATTGTATTTATAGAATACTTGGAATTATGGAAAATTGATAATTCTATTAATAAATTATTGACAAAAAAATGTTAACCCATGGGGTTGGAGCATGCTAGGATGCAATGCTGAGGTTATGTTTCTAATAAGTAGTGGACTTAGTTTTGTTATGCTTAAAGGGAATGAAACATGGTTGGAATGCAATGTGGAATTCATAACAGTTAATTAATTTTTAAAGAATCAATTTATATAATGTGAAACATGTACAAATGGATAAGTAATTTAATATATATCATTAAATGGTTTTATGCTTTTGTGATACATAGACTTAGCAGTGGTTGTCATGAGTTCAAGAGACTTTAGCTGCAGTTGAATCTAAGAATAGGTTATACCATTAGTGTGGTTGTGATCTATATTATATTCTGTAATTTTTGTGTTTCAATATGATACTCCTCCCTACTAGTAATAGAAACTAACACCTCTGGGTTTCTAATCCATGGGGGTGTGTTTTATACAATATCTTGATGGGAGGATGGATAAATAACTAACCCCTTTGGCCCCTCTCCCTTCTATTAGTAGTTGTGCTGGTGGGAACGATGGTCAACTTTCTCCATATATGTGTATAAAGGGATGTAATGGATTTTGGTTATTCACACCCATATATTCTGGATACAGTTTTTAATGGACTACTATAGGTGTAACATGTATAGGCTATGATAGACTGAGGATCCTTACTCAATGTATGTGATGTAATGGCTAGATGTATAATACCTGATGTATGATATATGTTAAGCGAGCTGTAGTGGATCCCGAATACTACCTAGTTACTTTGGTTACATGGAATTGGTGGTTTTGTTACATGAGGTGCATATTTTGGTGCTTCTCCCAGGTGTCTATGAGAAGCATTTTGGGGGATATATTCTTATGATGTGAAATGTTTAAGAAAAGCAGCAAACCAGTGGAGAAGTGGTATCGAGGTACCCTTAATATTAATTATAATATTGTATAATACTATATGCAATACTTGGTGAGAGTATCCATCCTGAGGCTATGAACATAATATAACTATTTATGTGATGAGTTAGTTTCACTTATTTTTCACTGTGCTTTAGCATGCTTTATTTACATTTGCATGAGACGCTCCGGGGAGGATCCTACTGAGTATACTGTTATACTCACCCAACGTATATAAAAATATTTTTCAGGTCACTTGGAGCAGGTTTTGGATCTGGATGGGTACTAATATCTTGGGGGTGTAGGAGTGGTTCAGCCTTGGTTGTCGTTTTCATATTAAATTCTTTTGGTACTTATAGATTTCCCTTCCAGTTATAGTAGTTATTTCATGAAATTACATATGTGTACTGGTGATTTCTTTTATTTTTTTGTATGATAAGAATTTTGTTGGTTTATGTATTGTATCTCTCTTTTCCATGTGTTCTCATTGAGGTTAATGCCTCCCATTTGTGTGTTTACTATTCCATGGTTGGAAGTCTCTAACCTAGGGCATACTAGAGGTGGGAATCAGGGGTCATTATCTCTTTTCTCACATTGATGACCAAGGAGGGGTACACTTTGTGGGGAGGGGGTCATGAAATATATCATATAAAATGGATAGTATATAAACCTCAAAAAAACAAGATAGGTGTTTAACATAATGTATGTCCAAATGAATAGAATATGAGAAGATATAGATTTACAACTTTGGTATCATTCAAATAAAAACACCTTGGATGAAAATAATTTTAATTAAAAAATTAAATAAATACAATAAAATAATTTACATGATATAAAATATTAATGGGGTATAATATGTAGCTAATAAAAGTTAATAGATCTATAATATCACATATGTCTCAATGAAACAATATTAAGATTAAGGCCTTTTATGTTACATGTGACATGATTAGTAATATATCTAAAATAAAATATAACAAATTTATATTTATTATAATTCTATTATAAAACATTTAATTCAATGTAATATCATATATTTTACACTTATAACATTCCAAAACCTATATATTATTAAATATTTATTTCAATTCTCATTTTTGGGTGAAAATTGTTTTATTTTCAATGTATATTTCTCTTCAGAAGTTATGATCCATAAAAAACTATCTTGGTTATATAATCTACTGAATCATAGTTATAATCCCCAACCTTATAAATTACATAATAATTATTTAAGTTAATAATTCACATTAATGATATTTTCAGGTTTAGAGTTTTAGATATTTAGGCCATAACTATTGCATTGCATCTCAAATATGATAGAGTAGACATTTATGATTAGTATCCATTTTTTCATAAAATAAAAACTCTTTAAAAAAAGATTTATTTTCTTGATATAAATCTTCTTGAATTTTTCCTTTCACTTACCCTACCTTATATCATGTGATAAAAATTTCAAAAAACATGGGATGAGCATAAAAAGCTCAGTAAGGGTTATAATATAATGAAATAAAACATTAGTATATCATTACATAAAAAACAAAATCTCTTTAACATACCTCATGAAATCATAAGATTTATGAATAACAAATAGTAATAACAAATCATAAAGGTAACTTGTGGAATCTATAACATACTTACATTTTAGCTTTTACAGCTACGCAGGGAGTTACGTTTGGAATATACATCACAGTATATTCCCTTAATATATTAGTTAAAACATTAATGTATACCTCTATCATGTTACCCAATTCACTGGAAATATATCTCAGGCTCACCCACCATAGGTTTATCATAGAACCACCCATATACATAACCAATGCCCAAGAACCATAACAAAATCACAACACATGAACAATCATAAAGTAAAGATAGAATTTCCATATTGCAAAAACATTTAAATATATTTAATTAATAAATCCATTATCAAAACCATTTTAAATTACAAAATAATTAAAAAGATTATATGTTATTTATTTTCCTTTTAAAAACATTATGGCTTGTTAAGGAATCCAAATATCAAATAATACTCGCAGTGAGGAAAAGTTTGTTTTCACTGCGTATGTTAAAAATAATAATTCCATTTTTTATTTAATAAAACACTATATAGAAATAGATTCAATTTGAATGAAATGAAATTTCAAATGGGTTTATACATCGTATAAAATAAATTCTTTTATAAATCAAAACATGACACAATAAATGGTGGTTGAGACGAAGTCCATTACAAATGTCATATCATTACATTAAGGATAAATTTAGGACATAATTATGTGTGAAAAACATAAATAAACCCCATATAAATGGATATTAAGTTTAAAAAAATCAGAGGACGTTCACATATAATAATAGCACCACATAATCATGAAGTAGATGTCTAAACCAAAGAATGAAAATTAGGTTACGAAGTTCCCTTACCTCTAGTCCGACTTGTATCGTTCATTGTTTAATCTCATGAATAATAAACTAAAGTTAATTTATAATTTCTTAATAAACCTTTTAAAGTTTATTATTCATTTTATATAACTTATTACCACGTTATAAACATTACAAAATCATTTAAGTGAACAACAATCGTTTTGTCAATATTTGGTACTTGAGTAAAAAATGAACATCTTATAATTACAAATTGTCTATGTGGTAAAAAGTACATTATCTATAGAATGATATTAAAGATTTAGATATCATATATATCATATATATCCAGTATATATATATATATTTTTATTTACAATAGTACATAACATTTGGAAATAATAAATGAAATGCATCGTTCATAGAAACAGTAAGTCGTACGTACGCATGAACACTACTTTCATTTATATTTCATATTTAATTGAATGAAAACATAATGATATATAGGAATATTATAATTACAGTATAATATCATATATAATTTCATTATCTCCAACCTTTATACTTTCCACGTATGGCATGAATGAGTCATATCACTTTGATGGGGCGGTAGTCCGCACTTCCTCAAATTAAATTATCGAATTTACCCATTATGGCCAGAAAGGTATACTATAAATGAATAATAAAAAAATAGAGAGAATTTAAAAATAATATATATCACATATATGTACAGTTCTATTATAATGGCCACCATGATAGGCAGTAGAAGATAATTGAATAATCGTCATTTCGGGAGGCAGTTGCTCATCATCCATAGAAATAGTATGTTTGTATCCGTTAGATGGAGGTGTGTGGAAGTGTAGTTAGAATAATTCTTATAAAAAATCCTAGTATATTGAGGATACTTGTTGTGTTATAAAATATTGGAATAAATAGAGTTTAGGGGGTTAGATATGGAAAATAAATGAAAAGAACTTGAGAGAAGACAATACCTTTAAATATGGTAAATCCCTTTGGTTTGAACCAAAATAATTTCTTCAAATGCCTTATGCATATGGGATGGATTATAGATGATGAGATGGATTTTTGGAGTTTTTTTAGTAGTGTTTGTACAAGCCAAGGGTCTTGAGAGGTGTGAGTAATGGGTTAGAGGTGGTGGCCTTTTATAAGAGGGAGGATGGGGCACTTTATAAAAGTTTGAAAGTATTATTACCTAATAAAATGATTTTCAGAATAAAAAAGTAAAAAACATATTTAATTAGAATATATGGTTCATATACATAGAAATAAAATCATCCAATAATAATTGAAGAGGTTTTGGATATTTTTTACTCCTTATCTTTTTTCATTTAACGCTCTGTTAACTTATTTAGCTTTTATCATGTCCTCTTACATATTCATACTATATGGTTAATATATTTTAAATTAAATGGAAATAGAACCAAAATGGATCCTATATGACACATTTAACATTATTTTAGTGATTTGGAAGAATTTTAGATTTATTGGATTATTTTATTATTTAATAAAATATTAATTGTTATAAAAAGTTTTTTAGGTCAATTTCTAAATTATTCATATCAAGACTTTCAAAAAATCTATAAGAAATTGATTCTATTAACAAACATTAATTATTTAAAATATTAAAAGTAAAAATTATCACTAAAATTAGGGTATTTCATTAAAAGTTTAAAAATAAATTTAGTTTAATATTTATATTATCCTTTATTTGAATCCTTTATTAATGAATCAATTACTTCATCACCATTATGTAATAATTAAATTTATTTATATAATATTGTAAAATTATGAATAAAATAACATGATGTATGAACTATTTTTAGATTTAAAATTAATATTTATAGTCAAAGATATAACTTGTATTATCTTATATAAAATTGTTTTACTAAAAGAGATATGTTTATCTTACTTTTATCTTTACTTTAAATTAATAAATATAAAGAGTCATTATCACTCCCAAGTGGTTCCATGGGATCCAAAAATTGACCGAAGGATTAAATTGGTCATAAATATCTAATACAATAGGGTTAAGACAAGTTTAAGTGTAACTTAATAATATTATTATATTATTTTTTACCCTTATTTACAAAATTTACCTTTTAACCATGGTAAATAAAATATTTACTCAAGTGAATATTAATAATGTCTAAAAATAAAAGATACCTATTTAAACAATTCGGAACTAATGATTCAAAATATTGAATATATTTTTCCAAATTCAAATAAAAAAATATTCAAAAATTAATTTAAAATTAATTTCTGTTGTCAAAACCAAAAAGCATGTTTTTAAGAAATAATAACTATCAATAAATTGACACTTGTTTATGTTCAATTTTAAAGTGAAATTACTTAAAATGACTAAAATTGTATTAAATGGTAAAAATATAAAACAATTACACTTTCAAAAAAATAACTAGAACAATATAATTATATAAATAATTTAGATTAAAATGCAGTTTTGAATTAAAATGCAGTATTTTTCACTATTCATAAAAATGAACTTTATCATAAAAATTCCAAAAATTTACCCAAAGTAAATATTGATATCCCTATTATAACTAATAAGTTTATTTTTTTAAATGGAACATATACTATTAAAAAAACTATATTTAAAAGGGGTTATCCATTAAAATTCCCTAAAAGAGCGTTTTAAAAATATTAGAGTATTTATGCTTAAATTGGATTCATTCTCATTTTAAGCCTCTAAATTTTATTGTATAAATGTAAAAACATTTAAAAAACATATGTAATCACATTATAGTTAGTTATGTTCATTTCTTCAAATACAAAGGATAGGTGTTAACAATAATTTAAAATAGTATTATATTATTATTTTTCTGTTCGACTCAGCCTTCTGTGAAACAAGAGATTTTAGAAAACCCATTGTTGAATGTCTGGTATGTCATAAAAAATAGAATCCCCTTTAAGATAAAATTAATATTTAATTCATTAATATTAAAATTTCATACTCTTTATTTACTAGTGATGTTACAATAATAATTTAATAATTTTAATATTTCATATTTATATACATTTTCCGAATAATTAATATAAAACATTGATGAAAATTTATTTACATCACATTGTGGTAACAGTAGTCCATACATACACACATGTGATGTTTTTTTTACTTTAATAGGGATGGAGAAAAATAAAATTAATTAATAATTATCCTTTATAGAATCATTATTATATCACAAATGTTATATAAAATCCATAACTGTATCCTTATTGCAATCCAATTAGATTGGAAATTAAAAAAAATCACATTGCTTTGTTGAGGTGGTAGTCTACATGTCTACACAGGTGACATTATCATTTTCCTATAGTTGGTAAGGTATGCCGGTTGATAAGATATTATAAATAATTGGGAATAATTATATCATAAATGTATTATATAAAAATTAAATCCATCATAATAACCAACCATGAATTATTGGGATAAAAATTAATCATATTTCTATGTGATGGTGGTAGTCTAGACGTATGAATGATTGAAACATTCATTTCCCATATTATGGAATATTGATGGATAATGGTTATGAAATTATCAAAATAAAATTTGAGTATATTTATTATATTTGGGAAATAATTTAATGATGGGTATAAATAATTTATAGGATGTGGAAGAATAAATGAAATTGAAATAACTCAGTTAACATTTATAGCTCTTCTTTGAGAAACCTCATTTAACTTTTACCTTAATTCTGAAATGATTGGTCTTATGAGAAGACTAAAAAATTATATATTAATTTAATTAACATATGAAGGTTTTGGAGTATTTTTTTTATGAGGTATAAGGGTGAAATTTTGTGAATAATGGAGAAAAAGAGGCACCCATTTATATGTTAGGGCTGGGGTACACATGGAACTACTTAAATTATTTAAATAATAAAAGGGAACTTTCATTTGATAGTGTAACCAAATGGAAAATAAATAAAATATAGAATAAATTAATGTTTATATAACTTTGAAAATTAATAATCAAAAATGTTTATTTGTAATTAATTACCTTATCTATTAGTTTTACACCCACCCTTAGTAAACCAATTTTAACGTTAACTGTAGTAAAAAATTATTACTATATGTTCTAGTAATGATGAAAAAAAACTAATCAGAACATATTAAAATATTTTAATTATTATTATTCTAAAAAGGTATTCCTTTATTCATGATTAAATTTTTATTAGTGTTAGAAATTGATTTGAAAATATACGTTTAAAACGTAATGAGAACCATTTTTTAGATAAATGAAATTTATGCATAAAACTGAATATACATCCATTCCATGCCTTGTAAAAAATATTAGTTTAATATTAAATATTTTAATTTAATATATATTCTATAATTTCAATTGAAATCATTATTACATACCATTTATTTAATTAATTAATATAAAAACACATTGCCCACAGAAAATTTGTTTTAGACATATATGATTAAAAAAAAACTTATATAAAAATCAAATATAAAAGTGAAAGCTCTTTAACTAATTATATTATTTAAAATAAAAGGATAGATATGTTAATTTATGATAAAATTCAAAAAATAGTGGGACATTACTATATTATTGAAAGTAAATAATAGTTTTAGTAAATCAATATTTTTCCATTATTCACTAATTTTTTTATCTTTTTAGAAAGTTTACAAAAAATATCCCTATGATATTATTGATATGTTTATTTCAAAACTGATACTCAATCCTTCATATAATATTTCCAAAAATGTTTTAAATTTTTTATAATAATCATTATAAAAAATAAATGAAGTTATTTTTTGAAGAAAATATATTTTTGAGTTACAAGATTACATTTCTGAAAGTTAAGTACATATTTATTATTAATTAATAAATTAATTATAATTATGTAAAAACAGTATAAATGTTTTTCAAAATGTTGTTTTTACTATTCATACCTTCCAATTTAATGGCTTGTTAATAATTATCACATTTAAATAATAATTTATTTACAGTATATAAGAGTTTTTTTAAAGATTGGAATCACTTTTATCAAAGATTTCAATCATACTATTATTTAAAACTACATTTTTAGGTGTGATAAGAGATATTTTATTGGATTTGAGAGCCTAATATATAAAATGAGGCGAATATTATCTAAATTTTCAGTTATATGACAACAAAAAACAAGAACAACTAAAACAACCATAATTATAGTACATTTAAAAAAGGAAGTAACACAAAAAAATGTAACACGGAAGAACACAAAATCAAACATCAATATAACTCAAAATAGTAAAAAAACTAAAAATTAAATAAAATAATAAATAAAAAAATTTCAGCCCTTCCTACATCCAAAAAAATACACACAATCCATCATCTAAATTTCTATCCAGATACTCCAGTCTAATCCTCAACATAACCTATGTTTAATTAAAAAATAATCATAATATTTTAATTCAAGTAATTTATCTAATTTATGTTTTTTGAAATAAATATTTGTTGGATCTCACAATGTTCCCCTAGTATACTTCATAACATTAATATATTCCCAAGGAAATAAAACATTTCAAACAATTGAGTTATATGTATTTTTATAACCAATACACCATGACTACATAAACATCACGACATAAAGTGTTTACTGAGCTTCCATGACTCTTGATCAGACCTGTTTTGGTTTTATATAAAATCATGTCATCACATTTACTAATACTACTGATCCTGATAACCATCCCACACTAGAAAGGCTTAGGGTATGAATTTTATAAGACGTTTACCCATTACATGATGGGATTCAGTAATAATATATGTTTATATCCTTACAAATTAACATATCATTGAATATAGGTTCCACCATAGAAATTTCAGACCACATTGAAATTTAACCAGCCATCTCACTTATGATTTTCTACTATCAGGACCCATATATGTATTTTCCCATCCCAAGACTAGTCAAGGAATGGTCCCACATTAGGCACACTAGGATTATATTTCTACCCTATTTATCATACAAAGGTCATCCCACTCATGGAAAGACCAAGACTAAGGATTCATGTCCCATAAAGGATTATACATCCATTATAAGAAAATTAAATATAATTAGAGAACCCAACTCATCACACAAGACCACAAAATAATTATCACCATATCAAGTTTATCTCCCCATAGTGATACCACAACATGTAGGATCCCCTAACCCTAAGCTCATGGAAATGTCCCAAATCATCCAAAACACCTTTTCACACAATTTCTAATTACCTAGAAATAATCTCAATATATACATATATAATCCTTTTGTAAACCTAATACAAATTACTAAATTAACTCATGACCCGAACTATATTCCTTACACAAATTTCATTAAAAAGTTGTATCAACACAAAAAAATATAATATGTCCCTCTCCCTTAGACGCCAAATCAAAACAATGGAGTTATACAACTCAATTTGTTCACTGTAAATGTTTTTTTATTCCTCCTATCTCAATTCGTGTTCTTACTTATTGGGACACCAATGTAAATGAAATACAGGTTTTTATTTCCTTGATTTTAGTGCATGAATAGTTATAGATAATTCCTTCTCAGGGGTTATGTATTTTATGATGGTCTTTTCAATATATTCTAATTTATGTAGGTGGTATCATAATGAAATTACTATCATTTGAAACTATTAATTCTTACATGATATCAAAAGTATATTTATGTAAATTATATTGCCTGATTTAAGGTTCTTGATTTTTATTCCAAAATATAATGGTGTGTTTTGATCATACATGGTTATATATTTTTAACAATAGATTTCTTTTCCCAAAAAATATTTGAATAGAAAAAATTATATGAATAATTACATTGATGGTTATTGTTGGGAAATGATGGCCAAAAGTTTTTCAATAATTTAGAATGAAATGAATTTTTTTGAAAGGAGTTTTTTTTATAAAAACCATCATATTTTAGTTTTATATATTAAATGGCATGTTGAAATATTATTTTGGTCAACATGAATAGTTATTGATGAATATGAATTGATATGAATAATTTTAACATTGATTGATTTCAATCAAGAACATGTGATCCTAGGTAGTTACTCTAGGATATGCATGATAGGAATGTATTACCTCTACCTATTAATAGATTAATGAAGAAAATTATAACTAAACATGATGAGGGAAGGATGTTCATTTGTTTCGGTGGAATCCTATTCCATTACATACTTGAGTTATAGTGATGTTTGTAGAACATGATTTATATTTTACGTAGAATATGTGGAACCTTGTGAAGTCATTTAAAAAACCTCAATACTTATAAATATGGTTCTATTTTTGAAGAATAATTTATACATTCCAATTTTTATGGAACAATTTGTTCGTTACTATTTGTCATAAATGATTTATTCTTGACTATTTTGATGGTAATTCTTATTGAAGCATGATTTACTTTCCTGTAAATCTATGGTAAAAAATGAATTTTTATGAGTGGTTAAATTTTTTATGTTCCATTTTTTATATGAAATTGATCTTATTTAGTTGATTTTATATGTAATGATCATGGAATTATTGGTTGGATCTTACTGGGCTAGTGTTTATCACACCCAAATTTTTTTCCTTTGGGAATTTATAGACATTATTTCGTTGGGACCATGAAAAGTTAAATAACATATTTTAGGTGGTGGGTTTTCTTGATAGTAAGACCTTGGGAGTTTGTATTCAAAGGAATATTATGTGATCCACATGTTACAAGGAGATATTAAGATTAGGACATCTTGGTGTTTTGTTGTATTTTTATGTTTTTGTCTATTTTATGGTAATATACCCTTGTTTAATGTTTTTGAATACCAACTTTTAATGATTTTATATCCACATCAATATAATAATTTTTTATTCTTTTATTTAAATTATTCCATCCTGATATTTTTTTACGCTCATGTATTAGTCAAAAAACCACTAGGGTCAAGAATTAACATTTGAACATGTAATTGTCAACTCACGTTCTTATTTTGTGGGGTTTCTAGGTTTATTAATAAGAAATTTGTGTCAAAAGTGGATTGGTATATTCTTGGATGTAAACATGTAGTTTGGGATTTCTTTTAAGATAGGAGATATGATTTTTGGGACTTATCGGACATGCTATGAGCAAGTTCTTAGCCAATAATCACTATAATGTGCCTTAAGTTACTATGGGTTATTGGGAAAATATATCATTGAAAAATTAACTAATATAATTATAGACATTAACCAAAATCTGATATGATTTTTGTATTTCTATGTAGAGTTATGAGCGATATAGTTGTTGATCTCATGCATCTTCCCTAATGTTCTTTTGTTAGCTTTTAATGTTGATTGAGCAAGGCCCTTAAGAAGACACCTGGTTAGGACTTCGGGGGGATATTTTAATGAACAACCTCAAGAGAACCCCCAAGTTGAATTGAACCAAATAGATGTAATAGTGCATGAATTTAATTTCCAAGGACAATGGGCCTTACCAATGTCTGTTTAGGCTATAGTGGTTAAACCTTGAAGGGATAATAAAATAGATAGTTCCAAAAAGTCTCATCATTATAAACAACATTCATTCCAAGGAATGATTGATCCTAAAGAGGTATTGGATTGGTTTGAAAATATTTAAAAACTATATGAGTTATTGGGGATGATTTGTTCCATTAAGGTGATGTGTGTTATCATAAAATTTGAGGTTCATAATAAGAGATAGTGGGATGATTTAGTTTTTCAAAATGAAGAAATATAGCTTACATTGAAATAAAAAGAAAATAATATTTTAAATAATAAATTATATCTTGAATTGATGATATTGAAAAAAATTGTTGTGTTCCTTAAGCTTCACCATGTGGTGTCAATAGTGGCTCATTATGGTAATCATTTTTCATAATATGCATAGTTTCCACATAAGGTTTTGTTGAATGTGAAGCTAAAGAACCAGATGTTTGATATGGGTTCTCAATCAAAAATTCAATCTCAGATATTTATATGGAATCATAAACCTTATATAGATGTTCTAGATAGTGATATAATGGTGTAAAATTTCCATTCTAGTATGTCTAGGATGATTGGAGTTACTCATACTCATTGTGGAAGCTTAAATGGTTCAATTTAAGGGAATATAATGTGAATTGATTCTCACGGTTGAATTAATCATGGTGGTGAAAGATAGAAAACATTCTCTAAATTTCCTATAATGTCTAGAAATGGACCACTAACTATTTCCTAGTGTGGAAATTTTGGTAACTCGAAGCATTATAGCATAAAGGTGGTGAAGATATATAAACCATGTATATTTTCAAGACACTTGTAGATGATTACCATTTTTTCCATTCCACTTTGTATTATAGTCTTGTCTGTATTGAGAGGATCTATAGTTCATTTAGATTATTCAAGAAAACTTTTCTTCCATATATATATATCATGAATGAAGAAACATCACATAGTGGATGAGTCACTTTTGGGAATTGATGTGGTTCCTTTGACAATGATAGATACTATTGTTATTGCTTCATTTTTAGTCAATTATCAATTTGGTAGTTCTTCCTCCCATTATTTCATGTCAGCCTACACATTGGATTTGATGAATTGTTTTACATATCTCATTCTCTATTTTATGTGACTTTTAACACCTTTAAGGGAGAAGATATATAAGGGTCTCCAATTCCTCTCTTAAACCTTCTATTTATAAAAGATCAATCTATATTAGGACTTTTTGGTTCTTTAAATGAGTATCATGGATGTTATTATATTTATTAATTAATTTAATTTTAAAAAATTCTTGGATTTCCTAATACAATTGGCATATTTTATTTACTTCCCTAGATAGAGAGTTCCATTTTTTCTTGAGAAAATGGGACTTGAGGACTACATGTCGTGGGCCACGTCTTCCTAACATGGGTAGTTTGAAACCAATAGTTCCTATTGAAATTGAGTAGGGAGTATCTCTTAGTGAACATCTACTAGTAGATATTGAATTTCTAGATGCCTTCAAGTCATAAATTTATTTCCCACCACAAGATAAAAAGGTAGAATTATATATTGACATGGTGTTGGGTTCCCATCATGTATTTATTACCTCTTACTAAAATTTTATATATAAATTAAATGAATTAAGTAATTAGTTGGATAATTTCATGTCCAATAAACTAATTCAGCATAGTGGGTCACCTTGGGAAGCACTAGTGCTTTTCTGTATGAAATCCTATTGAAACATTCACGCGTGTGTTGATTATTGTAAACTCAATCAAGTTATCTTCAAGAACAAGTATATGTTTCCACACATTTATAATCCTTTATCAACTAAAAGGGCATGTTTGGTTATATTATAATAATATTTCTTCTAGTTATAATAAGTTAGGGTTAATAATTTAGAAATTCCATAGACCATATTCAAGATCTAGTTTGACCACTATGAGTACCTTGTTATTCCATTCAGCATAACCAATTCTCTTAATTTCTTTATAAGAACAACGAATAGTATTTTATACCAGTAACTTAACTCTTTAATTTTGTTATTTTTGTACAACATTATTCTTTATTTTAAATATTTGGTGGATCATGTGATACATTTGATTGATGTTTCAGACATCTTGGGGAATCAAAAACATTATTCCCATATATTGATTTTCCAATTAGGGATTCGGGAGGGGATGTTCTTAATGGGATTAGTCTCATAACATGGAATCTCATTCAACTATTACACGTCGGTGAATGAAATAAATTTTATTTTATTAATATAGAATAATGGCTGACTAGTTTCATGTAACTCGAGAAGGCTTATAAATCCAACATTCATTACTAATTCATTAATTTTATTTTTTATGGTTTTATATTTTATGAATGTTAAAGAAATACATATATTTAGAATATGGAAATAAAAATATGAATTTAAAAATACAAATACTGATAGAATTAATATAATTAGAAACAATGGTCATAGTCATAGGATTGGTTACCTGTGTTCTACCATTATCCTTAATTACATTCAAATTCTATTGAATAGAACATCCCACCATATGTGAACTAATATGAATCATTTATAGAATCAAGTTTATCTTTCAAAATATACTTATTTGTCACAAAAAACCTCACATAATCTAGTATTAAATATTATAGACACACCTTATCCATGAGTATAGATCATTCCAAGACCAATCTCCATTGTATTCCTAATCATCCCTCGAACAAACTCAACACCATCGTATGAAAGTTTTTTACTTGAAAATGGTGTGAAGGTTGTAAAATCCTAGGTAAATAAAGAACAAGACATATTTCATATTTATTAATATTTGTGAACTATATATTAATTCTAATTTAAAGGGGATGCTATGTTGAATGGCCTACCCGATATGCAACAATGAGTTTCTTTGAAATATTACGTTGCACACTAATAATATAATATAATTATTTTAAATGGTAGTTAACACCTAGCCGTTTTAATGGATGTAATGAACATAACTAACTACTAAATGATTATATTTGTTTGTTAAATGTTTTTACATTTATCCAATAAATGATAGAGGCTTAAAATGTGAATGAATCTAATTTAAAACATAATTTACTTTAAAAGGTTGATTTACCACCTTTTAATGTCGAAACCTCTTTAAATATAGTTTTTGTCGCTTTTATACGTTCCATTTGAAAAAAAAATATTCTTTATAATCTGGAAATCAAATTTACTTTGGGTAATATTTTGGTATTCCCCTGATAAAATTCATTTCTTTAAGAATAGTGAAAATATTGTATTTTAATTCAAAAGTGCAGTTTAATCTAATTTATTTATATAGTTATATTGTATTTTTAATTTTATTAAAGTGAAATTAGATTATATTTTTACTATTTAATCCAATTTTGGTCATTGGAATTAATTTCACACTGAAATTGGGCATAAACAAGTGTCAATATTTTGATAGATACTATTTATTAAAAACACGCTATTTGTTTTAATAATGGGAATTAATTTAAAATTAATTAATTCAAATTATATTTTTTTTAATTTGGTAAAATATAAATAATTTTTTAATTTGGAATATAAAATATAGCTTAGGCTGAATTTTTGGTAGTTTTCTGAAAAACTTCAATTTTTGATGAATAGTGAAACCACTAAGTAGTAGTTAAAAACTGACATTTTCATTTAAATGAAATTTTACCAAATCTGTGGACTGAATTTCGAAAATCCGACATACATTATTGTTATTAGTGAGTAAAATGTGGTTCAATAAGATTAAAATAATTTTTGGGGAATAGTAACTTTTGACTTTTATTTAACGTGGTTAAAGGTAAATAGTGAAATTCCAGGTAAAAAGAATATTATAATAACACAAAATTACCTTAAAACATGTCCTAACCTTATTAGATAAGTCATGGATGACCGTGGGCATCCTTGGGTCGATTTTGGGAGCCCATGGAGCCACATGGGAATGATAATGACACTTTATTTTAATTGACTTAAATTACACGCAGAAATGACACAAACAAATATATTTTAGTACACTAATATTTACATTGAGTTATATAAGTTATATTATATACTATAAATATTAATAGGAAATAAAAAAATATTTCCTAAATCATGGTATTTTTTTTATAATTTTTATACATCAAATAAATAAAATTAGTTATGAGACAAAAATGATGCAGTATTTTCCTCATTAATAAATGATTTAAATAAATAAGAATATAAATATTAAAATAACATAACAAATGTAGAGACCCGAAACTTGACGTACATGGACATTACATTACTTTTGCGGAATACATAGTACATAACAAAAACACACACACAAGGATCGTAATAGTTTAGTGTCTTTGGAAACTCGGAATATAATCTTCTAATCATGGTGAAAGATCTTCAACATCTCCCATAAAGATATTCCTTTTTTTTACCTAAACTTTTTCTTTATATCCTGGGGAAAAGAAAACATAAAAGGGTGGGCTCAAATGCTCAGTAAGGGTAAACAAAAGAAATATCAATCACATCGTATACACAAGCACATAACTTTTTGAAATCTTAACCTGCAAAAGAGATCATAATTTCAAAACATGGGATAAATCATGGCAATGAAATGTAATCACAATAATCATAACGTAAAACATGAAAATTTGTGCCATTCACACATAATCATGGAGAATCGTTTCTTGTTAGTCAAGACTCATTGCCAAGACTATCTTAGTGGACAAAGTCCCTTTCTGAACCGAGTCACCCTCGTTTCAGTCCTATTTCACTGAACCGGTATAACCTACCATTACATCCATGTCTATCTCATGAGATATAAAATCTTTACCCAATGCATTGGAGGGAGATATAGGTCCCATCCATCTCATAATGATACCATTCTTATGTGTGCCACAAAATCATAAACCATACATCATAGTATAACCCATGTAATAAAAATGGTACTCTTAAACATCATGACATCATAAAAAAATTCATATAAGATAAATAAATTAATAAAAAATACTTCCATCACAACATAATCAAATCCATGTAATAATAGGGATAGAAACAGAACCCTTTATTATCTTAGATGGAAAATAATTTTGATAAAACACTTGAACTCCATTCTTGAGGAAAATATCCTTTCTACTTCAAAAACACTTTTCATTTCTTAACATGTCATAAAATTATAACTAAAAGAAGTTGATTAAAAATAAACTTGAAAACTTTTAAAGGAATATTCTTGGAAATAATGTTTTAAATATCCATTCATGCCGTATAAGTTAAAAAAACATTCTTCGTACTTTTGTCGGAAAAGTCAAAAAGTACCTTATACGAAAAATGACAAAAGATTCCTTTCATATCTTTTACTAAAAACTCACCAAAGGGTAAAATTGGATTTAAACTATTGTAGGTGGATGGAAATAATATTACATATTGAGAAATCATGGATGTGGATGATAAAATACACCCTAGTAAATGCCAAAGTATGAACATTCTCGGATAAAAATGAGATTGTGATATTTCCCTTACCTTAGGTATGACTTGCTTTGTAAGTGTCCGAACCTCATGTATAATGATTTAAATAATGTTATTGACTTATTCCAGAATCATACTTATTTTTATGATATCATATATGGTCATATTCCTAGCTTCTTAGTAATAATATTTCATTGCTACTTGTTATTCGGGTGTTTATAACTTTTTGTTCTCATTCGTGTTTTGTCAAATAAATTTTTATTCTTCTTTTAAGGTTATAGATACCTTATATCCATAATGGTATTAGTGTAAAATATATCATAATTATTCATTCAGTTCATTTCTATAACTACTATGTAATGATGATCATGTAGAACGAGTCACATCACATCGTGGAGACGGTATTCCGTACGTACGCACGAGCGATGATATTGTTCCCATGATCGTGGAATTGTATTTAAGTGTATTTATACTATTTTAGTATCAATATCACTTTATAATAATCATATATAGTTACTCATTACACCATTATACCCATCCTTTTAAGGTGATGTTGGAAAATAGATTACACCACGGCGTGGAGACGGTATTCCATACGTACGCACGCGCGGTGATTTCATTTTTCCATAGGATGGATAGAAGGTGAATTAGGGTTGTTTCATATTTATAATAACATATCAGTATGTAAGTAATACTGATGTTATTACTTTATCATGAAACAACTAAAGAAGAAGAAGTTTAAGAAGAAAGAAATTGAAAAGATCGGTAATGGATATTACCTCTTCTTTGAAACACCTCTTTGAATCCTCCACTTAGAGAACTAAGATTGGTCTTTGAAGAAGACCAGGACCTATAGGATTATTCTAGGGAAGTGGAGAAGGGATTCTGGCAGGGGTTGGCCGATCTTGAGTGCTCAAATTGGTGTGAGGAGGAGGGGGAGGAGGTGCCCTTTTATAAGGGAGGAGAGGGGCACCTTAGGAAAATCTCAAAATATTATTTTACATTTAAGGTCAAATTCGGTTTATAATGGTTCCAAAGAGTCTTATTTCGAAGCTAAAGTGGGGATGGGTCTAAATACTTTCATCCAATAGGATTTAGATAAGTTTAAGTTATTATTTTAACCTTATCAATTAGATTTAACTCTAAGTTAAATAATTTAACTTTTACCGTGTCTTTTTGTTTTCTTACACTATATGGTTAATAAACTTACTATATCAAGCCAAAATAACCCCAAGTTTTTTATTATTAATATATATAACCTTATCTAAGTCATTTGGCCGAACCATAGATTTTTAGGAATAAAATAACAATTAATAATATAATATTTGTTCTAAAAACTATTTATGTCAATTTTGACACTATTTAGTAATTGATTTTTGAGGAAATCCTAACAGAATGATAAGTTCGAAAAACGTTAATTAAATCCATATTAACATGTAATATTAACCTATAAAATTAGTGGAATTCATAAAAAGTCTCAAATTACATTTATTTGGGTATTTATAACATCAATTATGTCAATATTTCATTAACAAGATAATTACTCCATCATCATTTTGTCATAAATAAATTAAATTATTTAATGTCTAAAAATTAAAAATAAAATACCATTATGTAGGAAATCTTTTTAGATTTCTAATTAATATTTATAGTCGAATTTATCTTATGTATATCCCCATATTAAAAACTATTTACTTATTAAACTTTGATTTTAACTATTTTAACCCTTCTTTAAATAAATTAATAATAAATGTCCTAATCTAATCCAAGTGGGCCTAAATGGTCATATTTTATTCCTAAGTTTGTTTTTGGTCGAATTTCACTTATCCAATAGAATTAGGACATGTGTTAGGGTAATAATAATATCATCTTTACCCTTAATTACTCTATTTACTTTTAACCGTGGTAAAAAAAAGTAAAAAGTTACTCTTCACAAAAATTTATTTTCATCTCATTGAACCAAATTTTAGTCCTTGATATTAACCGTGTCTCTCGGATTTTCGAAATTCCATTCACAGAAGTGGTAAAATTAAGTTTTATGCAAAATTCAGAATTTAACCTACCACTGAGTGGTTTCACTATTCATCAAAAAATTGAACGTTTTCAGAAAAATACCAAAATTTCACCCTAGGATAATTTCGGTATTCCGAATCCAAAAATGAAGTCCATTATGAAAAATAAAATTTATAAAATTTCAAAAAGTGGTTATTACTATTCATAACAGCTAGTTTTAATAATATTTTAATAGCTTATTGTTGTTTAGTGAAACTCGTTATTGCGTACTACACGCGCTATCGAGGAAGGTCGTGATTGCGTGTAATGCAAGGCAAGTCAAGGATGCGTGTTGTGCAAGATCCTTTTGGTGTTTCATACAACACAAGACATTAAGGAAATTAAAAATAATATTTTTCATAAAATCTCGGGGTGTTACATTCTACCCCCCTTAAAATGAATTTCACCCTCGAAATTCGTCAGGGTTATAAATGGTTTACTATTCAAAAGATTCTTTAATAGAAACCCACATCGTAAAAAGGAATACCAAAACCAATCTTTAAAAACGAAAGTATGAAACGTAACGGTTACCCAATTAAACTAATCATTGGGTTTCCACATAGGTGAAAATATGGATATGGAAGAAAAATCTAACCATCATGTTCTGATGGAGAGTGGTAGAGAACATGGCTATGGAAAAGCCAACAATCACAAATCCATAAATTTGTGACGATCTAAGGTACCATCTGATTAATCAGATATAAGGGCACTAGGACAACATTTTTGGTTTTCAAGATCATTTCCCTAAAGTTGAATAATTTGAATTAGAATAAATACTTACTTTATTTTTGTACAATCTCACTGTTGTTCGTGCCTTGAACAATTTCCACTTCATCTCTTAAATAAATGAAGTTGAATTTGTTATTCGTGAAGTGTTAGCAGATCATGTGATAGAATGACGGGTCATTCCATCAAAAGGTTAGCAAAAGTTATTAAATATACATAAGTCATTCTATAGTGAGATTAATCAAATATGGTACCTAAAATGGAATTATACTTCATATATCATACTGCTTAATATAATAAAACTAGTTTCTACTAAACAGGGACTTCCTGTAGGCTAGTGGTAGGCGATAAAGGCCAGTCACACTTCGGTTGTGGGTTCGATTCCCACAGCCTTGTCCGAAGCGATGGGATGTCGCCCGTCCTGCAGGTTGTCCTTTTTCTAAAACTACATTACTATAAAATCCCATCAATAATATTGAAAAACGTGTTATCCTAACTTATGTCCAACATAATCCATTCTAATCTTTAGGCTTATCTAAAATACTTCGGTCAAGGCTCATAGTATAAAGAAAATGATTACTTGAAATGTCACAGAATAATCACGTGAATGCCATCATTTATCCCCCATATATCATAAGATATATCTTGTTGGTCAAATTACAAACATGTGAATACCTTAATCATGTATTCTCTTGAAGAATTAATACCCATTGAACCTCAGTGAAAACATGAATGTAGTTAAAAGTTAACACTTTCCACATACCAAAATCCTCAAAATTCTATATACTCAAACCATGATATCACTTAGTCCTTATATCAATCATGATCTCATGAATACTGTTAAACATTTCATTTTATCGTTTCCCTTCATTATGCGCATATCATCTTATTAAAAATATCTCAATCAATTTGAATACCACATTAGACTAATACATAAATATTCCAATACTCCATGATACAACATTATTTTGGAATCCCATTACATAAACACTCAATCATTCCACCACCTCGTTTTTATATTCAACATCACCAATGGTGATCGCATGTGACTTCCCATTGTCCTTTGACTTAAGTGGTTTCCCATGTTGATCATCACTAACCCTTGGATTAGGGAATTTATTGGCATAATGTCCCATCTCCTTGCACTTGAAACATTGAAGTGTTGGTGGTGCATTCTCTGAAGTGTTTGCTTTGTTCACATCATTAGAAACCATTTTTCCATTACTTCGACACTCAGCTGCTCGATGACCTTCTTTTCCACACTTAAAACATTTTCTATTCCCTTAAAGACAATCTCCACCATGCTTCTTTCCACACTTTAAGTATAAGGAAACATTCATTTTTCCCCCATTATTCGGAGATTTCTCATTGAACTCCATCTTTCGTTTCTTTTCAAAACCATGAGATGGATATGTAACACCAACTTCCATTTCTACCTTCATACCACAACGCACAATTTCATCATAGCTACTAAAGTCTCGTATAGCTAATTCCCTTTGAAGACTTGGTTTTAAGCCACTGAAAAATCGATCAACTTTACTTTCAGGTTGGATGATAATGCCAGATGCATACCTTGCAAGTCTTGTAAAATTCTCTTCGTATATACCAACAGATTCATCATCCTTCTGCTTCAGCTCATGAAACTCCTTTTCCATCTTCGTTCGAAGAATAAGAGGGAAGTACTTACTGAAAAACAATTTCTTGAACTCGTCCCATTCCATGGAATCAATTTCATCTCATTGCCACGTATTCTTGATAAGATTCCACCATTGATCAGCTTCACCTTCCAAACGATATACTACTATGATGACTTTATCATGTTTAGAACATTGAAGAACTGAAAATATCTTTTCAGTAGTACTGATCCATTGTTCAACAACAAGTGGATCAGAAGACCCACTGAAAGAAGGTGGACGTTGCCTCATGAAGGACTCAATAGAATATTGTTCCCTTCTCTTCTCATCTAGATGTCCAGAATGATTCATATCTTGTGTAAGTATGGAAATAAGATTTTTCACTCCATCTCCCATAACATTTGTTTGTTCAGGAGGAAAATCATTGCATTGTCCATTTCATTGATCAACACGGTTCCTTCGGGTTCCAGCCATCATCTAAAACCCAAAAAGAATAGTGTGAGAGGCAAAAATCATGCTAGGGAAAATAACATAATAATGGGGGAGTACCTTCAATATCTAACATCTTAGGTTTAATTCTATGATCGTTAGCGTAATTATAGTACTATAACCAATACGTATACTTAACCTTAGGGACATCCCTAGACATACCTTAGAAATATCTCTAGGGATCTCACTAACGTTTTCGCATCCTAGTTTCCAAAGGTTGACTAAACCTTTCCTTTGATACCAACTGTAGAGACCTGAAACTTGACGTACATGGACATTACATTACTTTTACGGAATACTTAGTACATAACAAAAACACACACACAAGGATCGTAATAGTTTAGTGTCTTTGGAAACTCGGAATATAATCTTCTAATCGTGGTGAAAGATCTTCAACATCTCCCATAAAGATCTTCCTTTTTTTACCTAAACCCTTTCTTTATATCCTGGGGAAAAGAAAACATAAAAGGTTGAGCTCAAATGCTCAGTAAGGGTAAACAAAAGAAATATCAATCACATCGTATACACAAGCACATAACTTTTGGAAATCTTAACCTGCAAAAGAGATCATAATTTCATAACATGGGATAAATCATGGCAATGAAATGTAATCACAATAATCATAACATAAAACATGAAACATTGTGGAATTCACACATAATCATAGAGAATCATTTCTTGTTAGTCAAGACTCATTGCCAAGACTATCTTAGTGGACAAAGTCCCTTTCTGAACCGAGTCACCCTCGTTTCAGTCCTGTTTCACTGAATCGGTATAACCTACCATTCCAGCCATGTCTATCTCATGAGATATAAAATTTTTACCCAATGAATTGGAGGGAGATATAGGTCCCACCCATCTCATAATGATACCATTCTTATGTGTGCCACAAAATCATAAACCATACATCATAGCATAACCCATGTAATAAAAATGGGATTCTTAAACATCATGACATCATAAAAAAATTCATATAAGATAAAGGAATTCATAAAAAAATATTTCCATCACAACATAATCAAATCCATGTAATAATATGGATAGAAACAGAACCCTTTATTATCTTAGATGGAAAATAATTTTGATAAAACACTTGAACTCCATTCTTGAGGAAAATAACCTTTCTACTTCAAAAACACTTTTCATTTCTTAACATGTCATAAAATTATAACTAAAAGAAGTTGATTAAAAATAAACCTGAAAAGTTTTAAAGGAAGCTTCTTGGAAATAATGTTTTAAAAATCCATTCATGCCATATAAGTTAAAAAAAACATTCTTCGTACTTTTGTCGGAAAAGTCAAAAAGTACCTCGTACGAAAAACGACAAAAGATTACTTTCATATCTTTTACTAAAAACTCACCAAATGGTAAAATTGGATTTAAACTATTGTAGGTGGATGGAAATAATATTACATATTGAGAAAACATGGATGTGGATGATAAAATACACCCCAGTAAATGCCAAAGTATGAACAATCTCAGATAAAAATGAGATTGTGATATTTCCCTTACCTTATGTCCGACTTGCTTTGAAGTGTCCGAACCTCCTGTATAATGATTTAAATAATGTTATTGACTTATTACAGAATCATACTTATTTTTATGATATCATATATGGTCATATTCTTAGCTTCTTAGTAATAATATTTCATTGCTACTTGTTATTCGGGTGTTTATAACTTTTTGTTCTTATGGGTGTTTTGTCGAATAAATTCTTATTATTCTTTTAAGGTTATAGATAACTTATATCCAGAATGGTATTATTGTAACATATATCATATTTATACATTCAATTCATTTATATAATTACTATGTAATGATGATCATGTAGAACGAGTCGCATCACATCGTGGAGACGGTATTCCGTACGTACGCACGAGCGATGATATTGTTCCCATGATCGTGGAATTGTATTTAAGTGTATTTATACTATTTCAGTATCAATATCACTTTATAATAATAATATATAGTTTGTCATTACACCATTATACCCATCCTTTTATGGTGATGTTGGAAAATAGATTACATCACGGCGTGGAGACGGTATTCCGTACGTACGCACGCGCAGTGATTTCATTTTTCCGTTGGATGGATAGAAGGTGAATTAGGGTTGTTTCATATTTATAATAACATATCAGTATGTGAGTAATACTGATGTTATTACTTTATCATGAAACAACTAAAGAAGAAGAAGTTTAAGAAGAAAGAAATTGAAAAGATCGGTAATGGATAATACCTCTTCTTTGAAATGCCTCTTTGAATCCTCCACTTAGGGAACTAAGATTGGTCTTTGAAGAAGACCGGGACCTCTAGGATTATTATAGGGAAGTGGAGAAGGTATTTTGTCAGGGTTTGGCTGAGCATGAGTGCTCAAATTGGTGTGAGGAGGAGGGGGAGGAGGAGTCCTTTTATAAGGGAGGAGAGGGGCACCTTAGGAAAATCTCAAAATATTATTTTATATTTAAGGTCAAATTCGGTTTATAATGGTTCCAAAGAGTCTTATTTCGAAGCTAAAGTGGGGATGGGTCGAAATAATTTCATCCAATAGGATTTAGACAAGTTTAGGTTATTATTTTAACCTTATCAATTAGATTTAACTCTAAGTTAAATAATTTAACTTTTACTGTGTCTTTTTGTTTTCTTACACTATATGATTAATAAACTTACTATATCAAGTCAAAATAACCCCAAGTTGTTTATTATTAATATATATAACCTTATCTAAGTCATTTTTCCGAACCTTATATTTTTAGGAGTAAAATAACAATTAATAATATAATATTTAAAAAAAAACTATTTTATGTCAATTTTGACACTATTTAGTAATTGATTTTTGAGGAATTCCTAAAAGAATGATAAGTTCGAAAAAAGTTAATTAAATCCATATTAACATGTCATATTAACCTATAAAATTAATGTAATTCATAAAACGTCTCATATTACATTTATGTGGGTATTTATAACATCAATTATGTCAATATTTCATTAATAAGATAATTACTACATCATCATTGTGTCATAAATAAATTAAATTATTTCATGTCCAAAAATTACAAATAAAATACCATTATGTAGGAAATATTTTTATCTTTCTAATGAATATTTATAGTCGAATTTATCTAATGTATAACCCCATATTAAAAATTATTTACTTATTAAACTTTGATTTTAACTATTTTAACCCTTCCTTAAATAAATTAATAATAAATGTCCTAATCTAATCCAAGTGGGCCTAAATGGTCATATTTTATTCCTAAGTTTGTTTCTGGTCGAATTTCACTTATCCAATAGAATTTGGACATGTGTTAGGGTAATAATAATATCATCTTTACCCTTAATTACTCTATTTACTTTTAACCGTGGTAAAAAAAGTAAAAAGTTACTATTCACCAAAAATTATTTTCATCTCATTGAACCACATTTTAGTCCTTGATATTAACCGTGTCTCTCGGATTTTCAAAATTCCATTCACATAAGTGGTAAAATTAAGTTTTATGTAAAATTCAGTTTTTAACCTACCACTTAGTGGTTTCACTATTCATCAAAAATTGAACGTTTTCAGAAAAATACCAAAATTTCACCCTAGGATAATTTCTGTATTCCGAATCCAAAAATGAAGTCCATTTTGAAAAATAAAATTAATAAAATTTCAAAAAGTGGTGATTACTATTCATAACGGCTAGTTTTAATAATATTTTTATAGCATATTATTGTTTAGTGAAACTCGTTATTGCGTACTACACACGCTATTGAGGAACGTCGCGATTGCGTGTAATGAAAGGCAAGTCAAGGATGCGTGTTGTGCAAGCTCCTTTTGGTGTAGCATACAACACAAGACATTAATGAAATTAAAAAGAATATTTTTCATAAAATCTCGGGGTGTTACAACAAACCTATCCAATTATTATTGGATGATTTTAGTTTGACCATCACTCATCTTACGTTTGACCTTAAATTTTTTTGGACATTTAGAAACCAAAAATCTTTATATAATAAAATAATATTTTCACACTTTCTAAAAGAGCCCAACCTCCCTTTATAAAAATACCTAACTTCTAACTCCTTACCCACACCTATCAAGCCCCTTGGATCGTCCAAAACATTCCCAAATAATCTCTCAATATCCCTATCTTCCATTTAGAAGCCTTACCATATGCAGAAGTCACTTCAAGAAGTCATTTTGGTTTAAACCAAAGGGAGTTACCCAAATTTAAGGTAACATTTTCTCTTAACTTCTTTTATTTTATTTGACTTCTACAATGCCTAAACTCTATTTATTCCATTATTTTATTACAAAATAGTATCCTCAATATACTAGGATGTTTTTATGAGAAGTATTCAAACTAAAATTACACACAACTCCATCAAATGGGTAAACAACATATAGTTTTTGTGGATGGATAACTAATTCCTCACGAAACGATGACTGTTCAATTATCTCCTACCACCTCATATGGTTGACATTATGATGACACTATATTTATATATGATATATATTATTTTTTTTGTTTTCTTTATTCTTATTTATTTTTAATTTATAGAAAACCTTTATGGTTTCCATTATGAGTAAAGGCGATAATTTCATTTGAGAAGTGCGGACTACCGTCCTCTCAAATTGATATGAATCATTCATACCATAAGTGGGACATATAAACAATGGTTTTATTGAAATTATATATTATATTATAATATAATTTTAATATTACTATTTATAATTATGTTTTCATTCAATTAAAGTACGAAATAGAAATGAAGGTAGCATTCATGCGTACGTACGATTTACCGTCTCCATGAACAGGGCATTTCATTTCTTACCACCAAATGTTATGTACTGTTTTAAATAAATGTATATACTTGATATATATGATATATATGACATCTAAACCATGAATATAATTCTGGATATAATGAACTTTGACTATGTGAACAACTTTTAATTATAAGAAGTCCATTTTCGACTCAAGTACCAAATATCGACAAAATGAATGTTATAAACATAAATGATTAAATAATGTATATAACATTGTAATAAGTGATATGAAAGGAATAATAAACAAGAAAAAGTTTCTCAAATAAGTATAGATTTACTTTAATTTATTATTCAAAAAAAAAACTAGGAACAATCGAGTCAAGTTGGACATGAGGTAAGGGAATTCTTATCTCACTTTTAATTCCGTGAAATTTCTTTTGTTCACCACTTGTTTTTATCATGTTGTGTCCTGTGTACTTCCATCATATATATATATATATATATATTATCACAATTATCTTTATATTAAAATTATTCTGTGATTCATTTGGTGGCTATTAACATTTTTTCATAGGACTCGATTGATTACAACGTTTTAAGGGGTTTTTTATCCCACTTTTAATTCCATGATATTTCCATTGTTCGCCAAAAATTTACTGCATGTGGTGTATTTTGTGTAGGACCCAGGGACACCTTGAGAGGGGAGGGGTGAATCAGGGTGTCATATTTTTCTTCTTAATGTTTTGGATCTTGTTCTCACATTGGTAGGAACCCGTTAAACCTGTATGATGGATATGATTAGTAATGAAACATTCACATGTAGAGAGATGACACAACTATTTTTACTTGGGTCACCACTAAAGGCTACGTCCAAGTATCATATGCCGATAAGTTTTCGGTTGTACAAAATCCACTATGCTTCACTAGCTGTAGATTACAAATGTTCGGGTACAGTCACTCTGTCCCAGGCTCACTGCCTTTACAAAAGTTTAGGGATAGCTCACTGCATCCCTCGGGTCACTCCCATTGACTCCCCATGGCTCACTGTCATTGGTGATGTCCCACTCAGTTTATAGACATGAAGGTCTCTTCAATATATGTGCATTGAAGCACTTTGTCTCCTGTTCAGCAAGAGACATTGCTTGCATCAGGGTTCAGAGCTGATGCCCTTTTTAGTTCAATACTTCTTCTTTAGTGTAATAACTGAATACACTAGATCCCCTTGTATTTGTTTACCTGAATCAAAATCACGTATGTGATTTCTCAATAAACGATGCTCAGCTTACTTGTCATCGTCAGAATGAGTTCACCATGTATGCATGAGATCATGCATGTATCATTTAGATTTCTTCTTCAATCTCACTTTGCACCGAATGTATCGGGTAATCTCCTAGCTTTCGTGCAGCTCCAAACAGACCGGCGGGCCTCAGCAATACATGGCGCACTTCACCAAGCCAGGTGTTCAAGTCCCAATACGGCGCACACGTCTTCGGCACGCAAGTCCAAACTGGCATGCAAGTGTCACTAAAGCACATGTGCGACGCTTCCTTCACCAACTATAAACTTGCGCGACCCACTTCCTTTCTCTCCCAAACCGCCTTGGGCGCGCAGCCAACAACTGGCGCACAACCTCTACTTGCGTGACCCAACTACCACTTGCGCGGCTCAATCACCTGCATGATGAGAGCTTGAAAAATCTCTAAGTATTGAACTCCGTTACAAATGAGGAGGGGTGGTCTAGTCTTTATAGGCAAACTGGACCCCCTGCGCGATGACGCGCAAGTCTTCTCTTGGCGCGCAGGTTCTGGCGCTGAGCTCATCCTCCCTAGCCTCTATCGCGCTACTCACTTGCGTTACCACAAAAATACTTGAGTGCCCTTCTTTCCATTTCCATATTTTGAAGTTATAATCTTGAAAAACAATAGACGCGCAAGTTTCAAAACCTCCTAGGCATCGACGCACAAGTTTCTTCACGGCGCACAGGTCACTTGCGCGACTAGCCCAAAACATGCGCGTCCCTTATCCCTTTGCCATATTTTGATGATCTGATCTTCAGAAACATATGGCGTGCAAGTTTCCTATCCTCCAAGACCTCATCGCTCAAGTCCTTTTTCCAAAAACACTTATCTTTAATGGTCGATTTTCAGACCCAAAAACATGGAAAACACTGGGAAACAGCACCACCTTGTATCTGCTCTTTTTGTCTGCCTCCAGATCATCTATTCCTTTGTCGATGTTCCTTGAATAAAACATGGATCATTATCCACTGTCCTTGAACTCGAAATGCCACCATGGAATCTCATTTGTCAACAAATTGGTATGGCATTTGTTTTCTTTGTCAACAAGCATGATCACCTCAACAACACTTCTTCTTGGTGATCTGTATCCTTCAGCAACGCTTCTGATTTTATCAAAAACTCCACTATTGTGATATGTATTCTTTAAAGGCATAAATTTAGTATCATCATCTTATATGACAATGTGATGTGAATGGCTATCTCAGAATTCCAATCCCCGCATGAACATCTTAGAATTCCACCCATTTGCACATTGTCTTCTTCATCGACCGTCATGATCTACTTCATGCAAACCATATGATTCAATTCATCAAGAAGTCTCTTGCATGGTTCTCATGAAATCATGACTAATTGCATGGTCTTCATCAAAAACCCATCGTTCTCATGCAATAATGAGGAATTGCATGGTCTTCATCAAAACCCCTGGTTCTCATGCAATAAGGAGGAATTGCATGGACTTCATCCAAAAACCCCATTCTTCTTTAACCATCCTCAGATAGATTACACCCCACATTATTCATTTTTGTAAACAATGTATCACCTTTTACACATGTTCTTTGAACTTATGATCAGTACAACAATCGTCAGAATTACTATTCCTCCACTTCATTGGAGTACTTCTTGATCTCCTTCATTTTGATCTTTATTGACAAAAAATACAACCTTATACACAAAGTGGTTCCAATAGTCTCCCCTTTTGTATTTTGTTGTCAATACCTTATACATCTTCTGAAATGAATTCATCAATGTCAAAATGAGACTCTTCTCTACAATCAACTTTTCTTTTCAAACGTTCATTTCAATTTCTCTCCCCCTTATTGACAAGAAATAGAAAATTCATGGTATGGTTGGTATCAATCCATACTTAAGAAATGTTTCATTAATAATTTCACTCTAAGTCTACTTGAGCAATGCTCTATGTAGAAAACTAGAGGATTTGATTAAGTCAACAAGGCTTTCCATTATTCACAGATCATGATACCAACATGAGATGAGAACTCATGTATTTTGTCTTCAAGGGTTTACCACTTTTATTTGAGGCATAAGAAATAAAATGTCATAGGGAATGATCAACCTGAAATTTCTGCACTCACATCAGCAAACTGATCAAAAACATTCAAGTCCTATCTGCAGGATAAGTGTCTTTGGGGCACATCCATTCTTCTTATGTCACTGATCAATTCAGTTACTCCCCCTTTGTAGAATGATCTTTGATCTGAGTAACCAAGGTATAGATATTGAGAAATGGCATACCTTCTCCATTGAGATGTTCTTCAAGAAATTCACAGAGTAACTGCATTGGAGTCCAGCTGGAGTTGATATTGATTGAAACAATGATTTTGGATGTTTCTTCATTTTTCTCCCCCTCAAGGGAAAAACTCCTTATCATCTTCATCAAGAGTGATCCTTCATTATCATAATCTCTGAATATCAATTGAATAATCTACCAAGGATGAAAACTTCTTCAGCTTGGCTATCAAGAGTTGACAGTATTCACTACTTCTCAGGTTCTCCCCCTGAGATCATGTATCACCTTCAATTACCTGCATTATTAGCACAAATACAATATACAAATGATTACGAGAATAAGGTGGTTCCTCCTTGATTCATAAACAAGACCTGCATGGTTGATGTTCTTTTCTCAACCAAGTTCCTCTATTCACTCCAGTCTTCATGCCTTCACATTTGAACATATGTTCTGACATCTGTTGGTGTGGCATGGATTTCTTCACATTCTCTTCTACATTGTGTGAGGAATTGTTCTTCTTAACAGCCATCATGAATGATACATTCTAACACCTCTTAAGGACTGCTTCTTGCTCTGGTATTAAGGTTAGGCAAGCTTTTGCAATGTGACCAGATTTCTTGCATCTCTCACACATAACTTCTTTGACACGTGTGTTTCTCCTTGTTTGAAATATCTCATTCACTATGTCTTCATCATGTGAAAGTTTTCCTCTTCCTTTTTCATTAGCCTTGGACTTTTCATCTTCAAGTTTACTCATTCTTTTCAAATCATCTAGCCAGATGACCGATATGTCATTTGGAACTGTTGCAGCTGGTTTGGGTCTTCCACATGGGTTCATATGAGTTTCATCCAACTTAGTGTTTCTGTTGGATGAATGAACGTTCAATTTCATGGATCTGAAATATTGGGTCTTCTCAGCTTCCCATCTTGAGATCTTCTTGGGGAAATGTGGGTTCACCATATTCTTCTGATTTCTTCCCAAGGAATTTTCTTCTTTCTTAGCTGGCTTGTGTGGTCTTCTATTCTTCTCAGCTCTGGATATCTGTTGACATAGGAATGAACCATTCTTGTGACCACTTCAGCTGCATACATCAAAGATGTTATCAAGCATTCCAAATCTGTTTGCTGTAAATAGATGCTGCTGGACCTGCAGATGTTGCTTCTTCTTCTCTAGATTTCTTCCATTTGATACATGCTTTCTTTGTGGTTTTCCATTAAAGGGATTGTCCCATCAATCCAGTGCATAATTCCCAAATCTGTTGCAGCACCAACATTAACCCAAAAATATTTTCTTCTTTGTATCTTTTGTATTAGGTTGTTGGGCCATATGCTTAATATTTTGTGCTATATTTGAGTAACCAACTTCCTCATTTTTCTTCTCATCCACCCTAGCATTGGTGGAAGCTTTCTTCTTCTCACATTTCATCATCCATACTTTTCTAGAACTTTTCTTCCAACCTGCACTGATTCTAGGAGCGTATTTAGAAACATGAGTATAAGATGGTTTGGATGGTACCTTCACATTCTCAGTTGCTCGTGATAGATCAATGAGTGAAGTCATGATCTTCTGATCACATGTTGGAGGTCTTTCGAAAATAGAATCCTCCAGTGAGCATTGAGTACCAGCAGCCAATGATTCTTGATGTGGATAATCAAGAGTTTTCATAATCTTCTTGTCACATGTTGGAGGTATTTCAGCTTTAGATTCCTCCAACAAACATTGAGTACAAGCATCACTCATCTCATTCTTTTGTGAAGTCTCAATATGTGTATTCTCAATCATGGTAAACTGGGCTTCCAATTTTTGACCCTCAATATTGAGGATGATCTTCTGATCTTCAATCATGATCATCTTCTCTTCACAAGTCTACTTCAATCTTTCAACCTCATCTTCATGCATATTAACATTTTTTGTAACAAAGAGTCAAGTTACTTAAATTTCATGGATGTTTCTTCCAAACAAAAACTCTTGACTTCATTGCTCTTCTTCAGCTCATCTTCAAGTGCATGGATCTTTTCTTTTAGAGTCTTATTGACTTCCTATTTTTCTTCAAATACCTTCACCTGTTTGGTGAGCTTCATACATTCCATAAATTTGCTTTCCAACCCCTTTTCCATATTGTCAGCTTCCGTTTTAATCGAGTGATCTCAACCTGCATAGATTGGAATAAGCTACAAATAATAGCCACCCTTTCATTAGGAATAACATGAAGATATGTTTTGAGTTTTTCTTGAAAGTGGGAATTAGGGATGTCATCGTTTCCTCTGGAAGAATTCTGAGCCACCTACTCGATACTTTCCATGTATGATATTTCTTTCTTATTGGAATGGCATGGAGAACAAGACACTGAATATTCTTTGGATATGAGGGACTTCTTTTGATGCTTCTTCTCTTTCTTTTTCTTGTTTGTCATGGTCTTGCTAGATGTAGACTTCTGCTCAGATATGACTGAATCTTCATCAAGACTTCTCTTCATTTTTTTCTTTAGTAAAGAAACTCAAATCCTCTTCTGAATATAATTACTGGAGAATATCCAACAAACGTCATCCTTTCCCACTGATACCACTTGTAGGACCCCGAGGAACCCTGAGAGGGGAGGGGTGAATCAGGGTGTCAAATTTTTCTTCTTAATGTTTTGGATCTTGTTCCCACGTTTGTAGGAACCCGTTAAACCAGTATGATGGATATGATTAGTAATGAAACATTCACATGCAGAGAGATGACACAACTATTTTTACTTGGTTCACCACTAAGGGCAACGTCCAAGGAGCATACGCAGACAGGTTGTCAGTCATACAAAATCCACTATGCTTCACTAGCTATAGATTACAAATTTTCGGGTACAATCACTCTGTCCCAGGCACACTGCCTTTACAAAAGATTAGGGATAGCTCACTGCGTCCCACGGGTCACTCCCGTTGACTCCCCCTGGCTCACTGTCGTTGGTGAAGTCCCACTCAGTTTATAGACATGAAGGTATCTTCAGTAGATGTGCATTGAAGTACTTTGTCTCCTATTCAGCATGAGACTTTGCTTCCATCAGGGTTCAGAGTTGATGCCCTTTTTAGTTCAATCCTTCTTCTTTAGTGCAATGACTGAATGCACTAGATCCCCCTGTATTTGTTTTCCTGAATCACAATCACTTATGTGATTGATCAATAAATGATGCTCAACATACTTGTCATCTTCAGAATCAGTTCCCCATGTATGCATGAGATCATGCATGTATCATTTATATTTCTTCTTCAATCTCTCTTTGCACCGAATGTATTAGGTAATCTCTCAGCTTTCGTGTAGCTCCAAACAGACCGGTGGGCTTCATCAATACTTGACACCCCTCTCCAAGCCAGGCGCGCAAGTCCCAAAATGGCTCGCAAGTCCAAACTGGGGCACAAGTGTCACCAAATCACCTGCGCGACGTTCCTTCCCTAACTATAAAATTGTGCGACCAACTTCCTTTCTCTCCCAAACCGCCTTGGGCGCACAACCAACAACCTGCGCAAAACCTCTACTTGCGCGACCCAACTACCACTTGCTTAGCTCAATCACCTACACAATGAGAGCTCTATAAATCTCTATGTCTAGAACTCCATTACAAATGAGGAAGGGTAGTCCAGTATTTATAGGCAAACTGGACCCCCTGCGTGATGGCGCGCAAGTCGTCTCTCGGCGTGCAGGTTCCGGTGCGTAGCTCATCCTCCCTAGCCTCTATCACGCTACTCACTTGTGCGACCACACAAATACTAGAGCGAACTTCTTTACTTTTCCATATTTTGAAGTTATAATCTTGAAAAACAATAGATGCGCAAGTTTCCAATCCTCCTAGGCATCGACGCGCAGGTCCCTTCACAGCACGCAGGTCACTTGCGCGACTAGCCCAAAACTTGTGTGTCCCTTATCCCTTTGCCATATTTTGATGATCTGATCTTCAGAAACATATGGCGCGCAAGTTTCCTATCCTCCAAGACCTCAGCGCGCAAGTCCTTTTGCCAAAAACACTTATCTTTATTGGTCGATTTTCAGACCCAAAAATTTGGCAAACACTGGGAAACGACGCCACCTTGTATCTTCTCTTTTTGCCGCCTCCAGATAATCCATTCCTTTGTCGATGTTCCTTGAATAAAACATGGATCATTATCCACTGTCCTTGAACTCGACATGCCACCATGGAATCTCATTTGTCAACAAATTTTTATGTCGTTTGTTTGCTTTGTCAACAAGCACGATCACCTCAACAACACTTCTTCTTGGTGATCTGTATCCTTCAGAAACTCTTCTGCTTTTTTCACAAAATACACTATTATGATATGTATTCTTTAAAGGAATAGCTTTAGCATCATCATCTTCTATGAAAATGTGATATGTATGGCTACCTCATAATTCCAATCCCCGCATGACCATCTTAGAATTCCACTCATTTGAACATTGTTGTCTTCATTGAACGTCATGATATACTTTATGCAAACCATATGATTCAATTCATCAAGAAGTCTCTTGCATGGTTCTCATGAAATCATGATTAATTGCATGGTCTTCATAAAAAACCCATGGTTCTCATGCATAAATGAGGAATTGCATGGTCTTCATCAAAACCTCTGGTTCTCATGCAATATGGAGGAATTGCATGGACTTCATCCAATAACCCCATTCTTCTTTAATCATCCTCAGATGGATTACACCTCACATTCTTCATTGTTGTAAACAATGTATCACCTTTGACACATGTTATTTGAACTTATGATAGGTACAAAAATCGTCTGAATTACTATTCCTCCACTTCATTGGAGTACTTCTTGATCTCCTTCATTTTGATCTTCATTGACAACAAATACAACCTTATACACAAAGTGGTTCCAACATTTTCTACTGAAATTTGGTATATATTATCATTATTCTATTTATATTCATGTTATTCTATGAATCATTGGGTGGTTATTAACTTTTGGTCATACGACTTGATTGATTACAACATGGTAAGGGATTTTTATCTCACTTTTTATTCCTATGAGATTCATGCTATATTTTCCACTATTTCTTTTTTTGTGGTGTATGTACTACCCATTATTGTATTAATTTTATAATGTAATTCAATTTATGGGTATTTACACCTTCATTTGAGGATCATTCATCCATGGGTTGAATGTTTTGTAAGTTACCAAATTGGTAAGTGAACTCCATAACCCAATTTCCATTCCTTGGGTTAATCTTCTAAATCTTAATTATGTCATGATATGATTATTTTTGGAATCACTATTTATTTATTTATGGTTTAATCTCCAATTCCACTTATGTGGATATACATTTGATATACATAATCACTCCATTGATAAATTATCAAGTCATCGTTATGAACTTGATAAGAGTAATTTTAACTCTGTTTCCATTCATTGAGTTAAACATCCAAGTCATTGGGTTTTTATTAAAAAGAACATGTTTGAATTTTCTATTATTGATTTACACTGAATATCCAATCATATTGATTATATTTATATTTTTCACACATTATTATGTAATTTATTTATCCTTAATCTAATGATACTGTTTTTATAAGGGATTATGTCTCAACTTACATTCCATTGAGACTTCATTATTGTTCTGCACAAATTCACTTTTATATGGTGTATATACTATCCTTTGGCATATTATATCATGAATAATTTTATTCTCATGATATTATAAAGTTATTATTAAATGAAATTCCTCAATTTTTTGTATTCAAGCATCTCTTAATAATTTAAGAACTCTTTAACTAAAATATCGTTTTAGATGTTTAAAAGATTTATTTTACTAAATATTTATCATTAATATATATGTTTTAAAAAATGTTTTTAGGATTTATTTATATGGACATTAATTTTTTTAAATGATAATTTATTTAAAATCCTCAAAGTGGTTTGTGACACTTTGATTCAAAAACCTCTTTATTAAATTTTTATTTGTTTTTGAAAATGATTTGATAAAGTATTGTTTATTTCAATATATTGATTTGATATATTTTAATTGGAATGTGGAAATTTTATATTTCCTTTATGATTGTGTTAGGTGTCATGAATATGTTATGGTTATTGGTCATTTTTTATTTATACCGGTAGTTCAGTGATAAACCTAGGGTGGGTGAGCCCGAGATAGTTCTCCAATGCATTGGGTAACGTGACAGAGGTAAAAGTTAATGTTTATCCTAATAGATTTAGGGAATACTGCGATGGGTATTCCAAATGTGACTCCCTATGTAGCTGTGATTTCTACAATGTAAGTAGGTTATGAATTCCATAAGTTACCTTTACGATTTATAATTTGTGTGTGTTATTCATAAATCTTATGATTTCGTAATGTATGTAATGATTGAAATGTATGGTTTCATTGATTTGTATTTAATTAAGGGATAAAGTTTTCCATCCATATTTTATTACCCCTACTGAGTTGTTATTCTCATACCATGTTTTTGACATGTTTTCCATAGGACATAAAGATGGATAGGGTCAAGGATGAGATCAAAGAAATGTCATGCTGTCTAAAACATGGAACTAGACATGATTCTTTTAAAGAGTTTTTATTTTATGCAAAAAATGGATACTGATAGTAGTGTGTACATGTAATTTTCAAGATGAAATGTAATAGTTGTGTCCTAATTCTTTATAACTATAAACATAAAAATATCGTCCATGTTAATTATTAATTTAATTTGGGATTATGTAATGTTTATGGTCGGTTCCTTATAGTTGGTTTCAAAGGTTGGTTTAGACAACTTTAGGGATTATGAGTTTTCATTAGACACATGGTTAGTCCCTATGTCTAATATTTCCATTAAATCCTTGTTTAATAACTATTTTAGATCAAAGAATGTCAGTTACAAATGCAAGGAGGAGGATCTCAAATGACATTCCTATCTCTTCCTGATGATTTTCTTTCAATAATTATTGCAAAGTCATGTTCAGATGATTGTGATACTTTTTCTAGCATACAAATCACTTGAAAGAAGTTATTTGAGATATCAAGCACCTATAATATACCTCTTTATCATCATGGATCATGGGGTGTATTTAAAAAAAATCATATTTTCACAATATTCTCATATTTTCAAGAAATGTAAATATTATCCAGGTATTTTCAAATATTTAACCCTATCACAAAATTTTGAAGAATATTATGATTTTGAAAAACGTGTTGAAGAAGGAGACCCATAAACAACCTATTAATAATTTCTTTTACAATATAGTCTCTCAGAACATTCCTATGTTATTTTAAAGTGACCATTAATTGAAAGTTTCAACTCAAATTCTGTCTGACTGTTTTATAGAAATCTTGTTTTATCAGATATTTTGAAATTATATGTCATACAAGATTATTTTCCAAAACTGTTTTTCTATGAACACCCATATGACCCTTGTTGTACAAGGTGTATTTGGATGAAGGAATAAAATTATTTTTAAGGGTCTTTGAGTCATTTTTGCAATGCATGGACCTTCTACCTACGTGAACAAGATGACGATGAAACCAAATGGACACCATCATCAAGGTATGATGTTCTTTCTTTTTGGGATCGTTTTATTTTATCATATGGTGGTTAAATAAAGAAATGAATATATATATAAGTATTCAATTATTACGTTTTTGAGTTCATAATTAATTGGGATGAAAATGAGAGGTATAAGGAAACCATTGAGTTTAAAACATGTTTGGGATATTTTTGAATTTTATAAAAAAGACAACCCATAGGATGGGTGATAACCTGTCGCATCCGGCAAGGCTGTACGAATCGAACCCACAACTGAAAGTCGATAAGGGTGGATCATCTACCACTGGCCTACTTGAATTCTCTAGTTAGTATGACTTATAATGTTAGTAAAACAATTTTATGAACAAGAATAATTTGATTTTGGGAACTTATGATTCATCAAATTGATATACTTAGTATATGAAAATGATGTGGTGATTAAGTGATAAAGGTTGTTATGGAAGACGTTCAATCTTTTAAGGAAACACTATATGCTTAAGGAAGATGGAATACTATGGGATTTCAATTGTGGAATAATGAATGAAATTTTAGTTTGGAAGAAACTATGTTTTTATTATGGACATATGATGATTTGGTTTATTTATGATAATGATTAACCTATCATGGAGAATATGTGATATGGTAAATTAATTTTCAATATGAGACTTTATGAGTAACTAATGTTATTTGGAGATAAATGTTAATATTTATCTTGGAAGAATATGCAATTAAATACTTATGAGATTTGGGTTTGAATATTAGTTTGGATTAATTTTTAATAATTTTATGGACATTTATTTATTGAATGGTCTTGGTTGACCTTTGGGTGTTGTTTGAGAAATTTTGGAGATTAAGAGTAGTTTTCTTTTTGTAAATGATTATCCTTTTTGGGTGTTATCTGATCTCGCACTAACCCTTTTGGTTTTAGTTGATGTCTAAAGACAAGGGAAATATATAGTTCTTCTTTTGTGGATTATGTGATTCTCTAGAAAATGATTCTTGTTCCATTGATGGGACCATGTCTTTTTGAATGCTCATTGTTTGAAGAAAACATTAGTTTTTTGTAGAAACATATTAAAGGATGAAACTATACTTAAAGGTAAGTATATTTATTTATGATCTTATTCTATGTAGTAAATTAATTCCTCAAAATTATGAAAATGAATATAAAACAAAAACGATGTTTGTTTAAGTTTCCTACTGGGTAATCAAAGGCCATTTAACAAATTATAAGTTTGTGATTTTTTAGTGGTTAACTTTCTCCTAATCATGTTTTCTATCACTCTCCCTCATAACCTGACTGGTTTTTCTCTCTTCCATATCCATGTTTTTCTACATGGAATCCTAGTATGGGTTATCTCGAGTGACCTTTTTACTTTTCTTTCTTTCTTTTTAAGTGATAGTTTTAGTATGTCTTTTGTGATGTGGGACTTTTAATGAAGTTTCCGATCCCAGTTTTAAAATTATGAGGATGCAATTACCAAAAGGGGGGAAGGATGTAACATCCCAGGTAAATAAAGAACACTATGTCTTTCATATTTATTAACATTTGTGAAGGAATCTGACCCTAATAATACTGGGAATTGATCAACATCCCTAAGGACTTCACAGAATGAAAACCTAAATTAATATTTATTACATTGAATATAATGAAATTATAAAATACTGGCAAATAATACAACTCTAAAAGTGTACTCCATATATGCAGACAATGAATTTCTGTATATTGAACCTTATAAAAAGTAGAATATGAATTACATATACCGAACTAAAAAACTTTGAAACAAAAAAGATGGAATAAAATATGGGTATACTCAAATGTATGTTATTGTATATAACCAAAACTCATTGTTATGGATTATAATAAAAAAATGTATCCTCGGTAAAAAAAATAGAAATTCAAATTGTTGGAACATACCTTAAAACAACTGAAACACATAACTTGATGATTTTTCATAATTAGAAATAAAGCAGCCAGTGAATGATGCACCTTTGAAGCTGCCTTATGCACAACCCATGAGTCATTGCTTAAGGTCATATCAGATTCTCTCTCAGCTCTCTAGTCTTTTAATTTGATTTATTATGCGATTATAAGCCTTCAACGGGACTAAAATGCATAACCCCTCCAAATTTAGTGTACCTAAAAAATATTGATGATGGATGGGATAATGTGGTGACATGTGAAGGAAAAAACTAATGAAAAAAACTTTTAGGAAAATTTACTCATTTCATGAACATGAAATACTATTAATGTACCATCCACTCTAGGTTTTAGTCCATAGAAGAGGGTTGTAACCTTTTTTGGGGAAAATTTATCATAATAGATAGCTTGAGATAAAATAATAATTTATTTATTTCTTCCAACAGAAATGTAGGTGAAACATTACATGTCAAGAAAAATATAATTGACATTTTTCATCTTGAGATCTGCTGCCATTGTACCACACAGTAGTGATGATGTTGAAATTTATCTATAGTAAGATGGTTTGAAAACTAAATAAGAATTTGCGGTTAATTCAAGCTACATAATTCTTTCCATTTTCCTTGTTTGGATCATAAACATAGGGTGTAACCATTGTTTGTGGAAAATTTATCATAATATAATCCCTTAAAGGTGTTAATATGTAGTCACATAAAATAAAATAAAGACATGGATTCTATTTCCATTACACAACACGATAGTCATGATGTTTAAATTTATCTACAATCGAATGGTTATAAAAACTGAATAATAATGAATGATCAATTCAAGCTACATAATTCGTGACACTTTGTTTAAAAATCATATGGTTGTATCAATTTTTTGAGGAAAAGTTATACAATCCATTATAGGTTTATATCCATAGACATATAAAAGAAAAATCATAGGGAAATATCCCAATTGGCAACACTTTATCTAAATTTTTTTTTCCTGAAACACTAACAAAGATATCAGTGGATTCATCTTTCAGGAACATGACCCAAAGAAATCCATTTTTAGTGGGTAGTGATTCCACTTATTTTTATCCATTCATCTCAAGGATGAAATAATGAAGTTCTTGGGTCTGAACATGAAACGAATGCAGTTCATATCAGTCCATTAAGAGCACACTTTTGTACCTGGGTAGATGAAAGCTGCAAGGTTGATTTTATAGAAACAACATCAATAGTATCACTTCAAAAACATCCATTGATCTTATGATCCAACAAAATATGGATAAAAAATATTAAAATGTAATTAATATCTATGATTCAAGAAATTTAAAATTATGGTATGTGGTTATGTTTGAATGTGTTGTCATAATTTTTAAAATGAATTTCTGTATTTAAGAAAGAGTGGTTTATCCATGTTTTGTCTATATAAATAATGAATGTTTAGAATGTTGTAATAATCTATTTAGATAAATCATAGAACCCTTTTCAACATGAATGTATTATACTTTATTGGAAATCCAGATTCATTGTTATCCTGTATAAATAATGAATAATTTTTTTTATTTATATCAAGTGGGATTATATTGACATAATGTAAACCATTATGCATCTGTACCTATTTTAATGAATATGTCAGTTGTTCAGCTGTTGTTATAATTAAAATAACATTCTTATGAAATAGAACAAATGGAATTGAGTCTTTGTGATCACTCACCATCGGTTGTACTCTATATACATTGGATTCCAAAATTATGTTGACAACCGTTTATGTCAAGTAATAAATTCCAACAACAAATTAAAAGAGAAATTTGTATGAGTTATGGAAAAGAGGAAATGGAAAATAGTATAGTAGTAAATATAGGTGATAAATTGAAATTCTGACACCAACTTTTATGAGGACATACCAGTACATTCAGTGGATGCCATAAAATATTTAATATGTAACACATGCCCGAGTAAGCACCAGAAGTGACAAAACATTATATTAGAATAAATACAGTAAGATATTAGGAAAAGTAAGAAAAAAAATATACAACATGGTCATGCTTATAAAAAATTGATGCCAATGATAAACTGACTTTCTCACCTTTGGATCTCTGACCAATATAGTGGTATGTTAATCCCTATGAAAAATATGGTTTGAAGAATTAATATTGATTGTGATTAACAGAACCTCATCAATTTATGAATATAGAATTAGAAATGAAAAAATTGCTTCAATGAAAAATTAACTTGAATTACTGTTAACATTGCATTAAAATAATGGAGATGCATATAAAGTTAACTTCATAGAAACCTGATAAAGAACTACAGAGATGATTTGAGTAGCTGTAGTTCAAACATGTACTTGAAAATTAAATGAAGTCTGCATTTACCTTAGAAATATAGAAAAAATGTATGTGAATGTCATAAAACAACTACATTGTTATTGAAACATACCTGCAGGCAAGCATAGATCTCAGGATGTCCATAACTGAAACCCAAATACAAAGAATTTCATTCAGTCATGACACCAAACACAATCAAATATCTATTCATATATAAACTCAAAAAATTTCCATGAAAATAGAGTTACATTTCCAAAAGTATGCCAAAATGAAAAACCAATAAAATCACTAAGAAACAATTTACAACATGGTGCATACAGTATGAAGAATACCATTTCCTCAACAGAGTATTTTTGTAAAGTCTGTTCTTCCCAACATCCATTGGTCCTCCATTAGCCGACACAGTGGAATATGGTTGTCGGTTCTGGTAGTAGAAGTCGTTGCAGTCGGCTGTGGAATACGGCGATGCATTAGAAGAAATCGGGAATCCATTATATAGAACTCGGAATATGGTAGTCGTAATCGACATATAATTGGCTGAGACAATGAATTCAAATTTGACGTTAGTATCGTAATTAATAGATGCAGAATGATAATAAGGCTAGAGGAAGACGACAGTGAAGCGTTGGTTGTAAGGGCAGTAGACCCAGTCTCTCTGTGGTAGTCACCGGAAGAGGGAAACCACAGGCCGGAAGACGGGTGTTGGTAAGGCCGTCGTCGTAGGTCCACTGTGGGATGAAGAAGCTCGGAGGTGGATACCGTAATCGGGGACCCGCGGGGCGAAGAAGCTCAGAGATGGATACCGTAATCGGGGAGCCGCGGGAGGAAGAAGCTGGGAGAATGATCGTAGGGGCATTACAGGATGAAGAAGCTCGGAGATGGAAAGAGTAATCGGGGAGCCGCGGGAGGAAGAATGTGGGAGGACGAAACCCTAATGGAGGACCCGCGTGAGCCAGCAGTTCGGTGGAGGAAACCTTTTCAGGGGAAAACACATCGGGCATCGCGGTATCCTATAGGATACGATCGGAATTTCGGTGGAAGGTGGATGGTGAAATTGTAATTCGATATGGGAATTGAGTGACGTGGAATTATGGCTGAGTGACACCTAAGCTTGGTTATACCCAGGTTTAGTAAATATAGTGGATATTTAGTAGTTCATCCAACTATACATGAACTACTTCCCCTCACATTGAGTGTAAATTTTAGCATGAATAAGAGACCACTTTGGTAAAACAAGCACCACCTACTCTATTAGTCATGGTTAATGACACCTTAACCATGTGTATGAAACCTCTCAAGACCCATATACAGCTTATTAATTTTAATCATTCTAACACAATAAACTCCAAGTTATATAGAGTATTATCAATGATAACGAATTTAATTAATTCCTTACAAGGAATAGATTGATTTTGAATGTCCAACAAAATATTGATGAATGACAATCACATCAATAATAAGCACCAATTACTCCCAAAAGAAAAAAAACTAAAAATATAAAGAAGTATAATGAACTTATTTGAGTGCACCATGAAGGCCTCCCATATAACAAGCATAATCATAGTATCCTAGACTTACTGTATATGTTATTAAATTTTAATAATTTATAAAAAATCACATATTGAAGGACTATATAATTTAGTTGTTTTAGAAAACTAGATAGATATTTGAGTCACACATTACAATAGTGAACAAAATTTATATAATAGTGAGAGTAAAAATTATAAATCCATGAACTCATTCAAAGGATTCTAGTTCATATCATCAGGAAAGGATAAAATAAGTGTTATCTCTAATTCACAGTAAGGGTTGTAAACATTGAATGATATCTTGAATCAATAGTGCATAATCAACATGGAATGATAGATAACTAAACACACATTAAATTTAATGAATATTATGCCTTTAATGAGAAGATAAGTACAAATATATATGGAAATATAAATAACTAAAAAATTTCAATCTAATAAATAACATGTTGAAAATATGAATCTATTAATAATATCATAGTGAAAATATCAGGGATAATAATTATAATGTTATTAATTATGGAAATTATTAATATTTGACCCCATGATCTAAGACATCATGATATATATATTTCCATGACCATTCCAAAAATATTTTAATATTTACAGGTAAATACAAATTTAACTTGGTTTACTCAATTATATAATGTGAACTACCTAGGAATCTAGGTGTTATATTAATCTACGCCCCAGTCGTCACTACAAGTCCAACACATTCCTCATAGAAATGATGATAAATTTAATAAGTGATTCAATTTTACTTATCAAGAAATACATGAAATGAGTAAAAAATATGGATTTAAAATTATTTCCCCAATTATTTAATGACTTTTAAAGTAATAACCATTTTTAAAAATGTTATATGTTTTAGTTAACAATCATATACATGTTACATTAATATAGATATTTAAATAAAATTGAATATCAAATGATCAAAATTATGTGAATTCGATAATGGATGGTATAATGAAAATATATACCTAGTGGTTAATAAGTAATTTTTTTTGTATTTTATGAATAAAATTACTATTTTAATATCATTAATAATATTTTAGATGAACAAATTTTTTTCATGTTGAAATTCAATTTTAGAAAGAAACTAAAACAATATAAAGGAGAAAATATTCATTGAAAATAACATTGTAAACATGTAATATAAGCGTCAAATAATTAATTTATCATGTTGATGAAAAGAATCCACTCATTCAATAAACATTTAAAAAAAATTCATTTTGTATGTTTTTTCTAGGAATGTCAAGAAGCACCTCATTTGAAAATGACAAATACATTCCCTTAAAAATTATTTATAAAATGTAAAACATGCGTCAAAATGACATTATGAAATTTTACGAGAATAGTAATAACCTTTTAGAATATATTTTTTTGGAACATGAACATGAAAGAGAAATAATCCTAAGTTGGGACTTAATGATGAACAATACTAAATAAATATAAGATTATGAAATGAATTGTTAATGATTTCGTAACTTTTTAATCATAAGACCCATGAAAGAAATAAATTTATATGGATATGCATATAAACTTTTTTATGTATAATAATAAATTAAATTAATTTTATGCGTATAAACCACACTAAAGAAAGATTTAGACTATAATACATGCGTCCCAAAGAAATAAAAGTGAGATGAAAAGCCCATACATTGGACTTTCCTTTAGTTGAACATACATTAACCTCCTATGTAATCAATTAAATGATGTTATTAATTTATACCAATAAAATATTCACATTAATCATATCATATTTAATCCTTATAAAACATCATACCAACCATTCATTAATAATATTTCTTTATCATAATTTTTTTGTGTGTTAACTACTTCAATTTTCCATACATGTGTTGTCACATAAGTTCCATTTCATATGAATAAGATATAGATTCATCATATAAATTTTATTATTAATGGTATAATTATAATATTTTATGTTTAATACAATTTTTAACGGTTATTTAAATTTGTTAATGGAAAATGAGTCACAATGCTTTGTGGAGAAGGTAGGTCATACATATGCATAAGCGATGGTATCATTCCGTTAATGGGGAATGGGTAGGGAAATAGATTATATATTATTTGTATGGAATAAATATCATTTCAAATGTGTAATATATATCCATTTTCCATCATTATAATTATCCATTTAATTGGGTGATGAAAAGAAACACACCACTCTATGGATATAGTAGGCCATACGTATGCATATGTAGTGCATTCATTTTTATAGGATGGATAAAATGTGGAATATGGTTATAAAATTATCATAATAAAATAATTGGAAATATATATATATGATATAATATATATTTAAGTTTTATGGAAAAACACATAAATATGGTTTATGAGAAGAAATAAACTAGAATTTGTCTGTAAAGACGATTATCTCTTCTTCAGTGGGACTTTTTTAGATCTCCTCTTAAGGGATTTATGGTTGGTTATTTAGAAGAAACAAATCATATAGAACATGTATAAGTATGTTTATAATAAAAATGGGTAGGTATTGGTCTATATTTATAGATCAATATTTTGAAAATAGCTGAAGGAAGGTGTTCCCTTTTATATTTGAGGTAAATGTCACTTTAGAAATTTCTCAAAATATTAAAATATAATAAGACTATATGAGATCCAAATACTTCAAAATGTATTATAAAATCACAATGATAAAATATTATTCCATATATTATCCTCATGATTCTTATTTAAAATTTTTACGACTTTTGAATAATTTAATAATATATTAATCCCATAAAATATTATTTTTTTCAATTATGATAGTCTTGAATAATTTTCCATTTAAAAAAATCTAGAAAAAAATTAAAAATTAAAAAATTACTTGTTTTTATCTCATAAAAATGCTATTTTAATCTATATAAATCTTGTATCACCTTAAATATCTTCAATTGTGTTAGTTTTAATATTATTAATATCATTTATTTGATTATTCCATTAATTTAATAATTATTACATTAATATTGTGTAAGAATATAAGTAAATTATTTCTTCACTAAAAAATAGATTAAATTACCATGATGAATAGAAATATTTAAATAAAAAATAATATTTGTAGTCTAATATATCCTCTGGAAAATATAATATTAAAATTCTTACACTTACTAAAAACAAGAGTGTGATTTGTGTGACTTTTCATTAAATAAAACAATATAAAGATCATAGGCCCAACCAAGTGGATATAAAATTAAATATAATCAAATACTAAAGTATTTTTTATGAAATGGACACATACAATAATATTAAGTGATGTTTAAGGATCATTTACTGGTCATTATCATTTCCTTTTAACCAAAATTACTCGATTGACCCTTGTTGTAGTAATAATATTCCTATAATTACTAGAAATAATGAAAAAAATAGAAGGGATATATTTTCAATATATTAAACCAATTATTACAAATATGGAATTAATTTTTCAATATTCAGCTATTATAAGTGCAATAATTTAAAATTAATTCCAAAAAATGGAATATATAACAGTATTCTTGAAAAATGATTTTTTAGACATAAATTGCACTTATACCAAAATAAGGTATAAGGATGATTAAATTTTAATTATTTAAATTATATATAAATAAAATTATTAATATAATTTTAGGTAAAATTCATATCATAAAAAAAATTATAATATAAAAAGTTCTAGTTGAATAAAAATTTATATTTTTAACTATTTAATAAAAAATAAATCTTTTCAGAAAAATCTAATATATTCTCAAGATGATAATTTTTATATTATAAATCCAAAAAGGAATTATTTTTAAATATAAAATTTATTTACGTTTAAAAAATATATTATAATATTTACTCATAATTGAAAAAATCCATGTTTTGAAGAAAATATATTTTTAAATAATAAAATGACTTTACCAAAAATTAAATTGATTATTTAAATTTTAAATTAGTATAAACATTACATATTTTATAATTACATTAATAATGTTCATTACCGAATATTTTAAAACTTGATTATAATAAAAAAATTAAAATAATAACATTTCATTATTTTTTCAATCTTGGTGTCATGTGTCATTTATGTTATCGTAGATAATTCTCTTCTATTAAACTATAAGGGTGTTACATACCCCAATCCCAAGCCTCATGTTAGTTTGTATGTAAATAAACTAAAAAATAATTTAATATTGTGTTTTAAATTAAGAATTTATTCTTATAAATTTGAGTATCTTTATGTATTAGAGTTTTAGAGAATTAGGTCATCACATTTACATAAATATATATTACATCACAATGTGGACAATTCCACATAAAATCTATTTTTCCTTGAAAAAAATTTTATGATATAAATAGTATTCTTTTCATCCCATATCCATTCAATTTTCATATTGACTATATCATTTTCATCAATCATTATTAAAATTATTTGAAAAGAATTTTTAAAAATGGGAAAATCTGAAACAACAAAATAAAACATATATAATAAGGAAGAAAGAAACCTATAAGTTAATGAATAATTAAACAATATTTTCATTTTTAAAATTAATCATTGGGATACAAAGAAATTATTTCTTATTAAATAAATATTTTTATCAAATCCTTTAATAACTATTTATAATAAATCTTAAAGGCTATAAAAGACTCACAAAGTGTAACTACATGAGTTTTTTCTAAATGAATCTTATATTAGATATCATAAAAGATATAAAACATTGAGCATAGATGAGAATATAACACCATGAGACATTAAAATATATTTTGTTTTGAATAAAATAATTCTTAGAAAAATATTATGAGACACACAACCCTGAGATTTTTATGTTTAATAGCATATTCAAAATGCACCACTGAGATTAAACGAACCATGATATATATAATCATTATAAGAATTCCATTAAATTACTGGGTATGAATAGTAATAACTAAATTATGAAAATAATACTGTTTAAAAATAAATAAAATAAATATCTATTAATTATAAAAAAAATAAACCCTTTAAAAGAAAAATAAACGATTTAGGAAATATACTATTTATTCTTAAAGATGGTTTAATCACATTTTAAAAACACAATTTAATATTAATATTATCCACTATTAAAAAATTTATTTTAAAAAATATACATAATTTTCAAAATTGGAATACCAAAATAATCATAAGGGGAATGTTTGTGTTTTTTATACTGTACCATTTATTTATTGAATAGTGAAAAATACTGAATTTTAATTAGAAACTGTATTTTCATTTAAATTATTTATAATGACAAATTATATTTTAAATTTCATTAATAGTGAAAATAGTTCAATTATATATGAAATAATCTAATAATTTCATTTTAATATTTTTCATATAGAATATTTATATAAAAACATTCATAAATAGTTGAATATTTTCTTTTTTAAAAACACACATTCTCACAGCTTCCACCAGAATAATTTTGATGTAGAATTTTCCACATTTAAGAATTTAATTTTGAAAAATTGATTCCATATTTTTAATAATCATTAAATATATTTTATAATAATTTGGAATTATATTTTGACCAAAATTAATACTAAAAACAGTAAATATTATTTATTATGAATGGGGTAAACATTGATTTATCGGGGTTTAATATAGATATATAAGCGTAGAAATTACATAAAATATTATATGAATTTATTTTTATGATAATATTTTATAACTTTTCCATAAAATTTTCTAACATATGAAATTTGTTTGCAACTTACATTGAATATGACCCATATAATAAGTTATGTAAATAAAAGAACAAAAAAATAATAATTCCAAGATTTTAATATCTATAAAGACTTAGGATGGGGAAAAGACAACATAGTTTAGGTTATAGATGTTATTTGGAAAGATAAATTATTTTTATTGTCATAATAATGTATCTTTAATTATTAGATATTAAAATAATACTTAAAATTCTTACGAAATTCTAACTTAATAATTATTTAGTTAATATTAAAATAAAATAATTGATTCCAAAAATATTAAAATTATTATAAATGGATTGATTTATATTGATAGACTAATTTTTTAGAAGAATATATAATTTTACTCATGTTTTAACATAATATATATGAATTCCATTATTTTATGGATATTTTTAAAATCAAATTAAATAAATAAGATCAAAATTGACATTAATATTTTTTTATAATAAATGATATTTTATTAAATGATTTAAAATTCCTAAAAATAAAATATCCACCCAATTTATTTTTAAATGATTAAAAAATATCATATATGGTCCATTAATAGTCCAATTTTTCTTTTAGATTGATTATATTGACCCATAAACAGTAAAAACCATGTTAGTGATGTTATAGTTAAAACCAATCTTTTACGCGTTACAGGCACTTGTGTTAAAATTAATTTTCATCAAAAATTGGATTTTTTATTTAATAAAGGTGATTTATATATTTATAATAAGTGGAAAAAATTTATCAAATAATTATGTTTTTATATTAGTCTTAAAGGATAAATTACCTAGGATAGAAAACGTGTTACTGTAGAGAAAAACCAAAATAGTAAAAGTATGGAAACATAGAAGTTAAGGAAAAAAATGTTTAAAACAAATGAATAATTTTGTGTTTTAGGTTTTTAATGACTATAAAATCAATAAGAACATTTAATTTTTAATTTAATAGCCACATGGGGTAAGAGATACCTCCCAATAGTGATTACATTTTTCTAATTAGAGAAAATACCACTCCCCTCAAATGTGTAATAGAACTCACACCTCCCTTGTTCAGACCTCTAAATACATTTTTCCCAGATATTAATTACCCAGTTAAATTAAAAAAATCCCTCTAATAATCTAATAGGCCTTATTTTAGGATTAAATCTAGCATAGGATGACCTTTGTGAAAACCAAATGAGGATACCCAATGAATAAGAAATGTTCTTCAATGAGCATCTTTATTTTATTTCTTTATGAAAATCATAATATAATAATCAGAAAATTATCATATAATATCATTAATATATTATATTATATTAAATTTTTTTATAATATGATAATTACCTAAAACCTTCTCCACTTCTATAAAATGTGTTACAAAATCATCGTTCATGTGTACGGTGAAATACCACCTCCTAAACTGATGTCCTTCATTTTTACATCACCAACATTCACGGTTGGTTATGATTATGAATATGAAGTATATATATTATATTTTAATAAATATATAATTTTGGTGTTTATAACATATATATATATATATATATATATATAACATTCCATAAGAGATATGATAAATTCGCTCCAGTTTATTGAGGACTAGTGCCTCTCAAAGCGATGTGATTCTTCGTTCGCTAATGCTTCACAAGGAGAGTGATATGGATAATTATTATTATTATATTTTATATAAGTTGAATTAATATAATCTTCATGAAATATTTATTTTATGAATAGATATTATATAATTTTATTTTTGACACTCATCCTTTATGTACATGTGGACCACTACCATCGTAGAGCGACGTGACTCTGTATTCATCACCACACCACTTGGATGAAATATATATGTATATTTAATGAAATAGTATCTTAAATATGATATTATATTCCTTTTTATATATAAAATATTTCTCACCAAATTTCTATAATGATCATTGAAAAATGGAAACGTTTCTAAAGAGTACATACAACCAACTATCTCAATTATCGTAATGTACTTCATTTTTTATAACCAACACTCATGATTTGTTTTAAAAGTATAAATGAATTATAAATATGATAATTATTTCATTATTATAATTATTGATATTATATTACTATATTATATAAAAATGAACCAGATCTTGCACGATGAAGCATTAAAGAGACAACAAAGAAAGTAACACCCGATACAATGAAAATAATTAATGATTATTAATGAACTAGCGATAAGATGTCATAAAATGATAATATATGATATTATAAACATAAATATGGTACTGTAATATGATAATAGAAATTTTAAAATCTCTATAATTGGTGTTAAATGATGTTCATCTAAAAAGAAGACTGAGGTAAGGGTTTTCTTGTCTCACTTATAATATTGTGATAAGTATTTCATATTCATCACTTATTTATTTTGTCTGGTTTATATATTTCCAATAAATTTATTTAATTATTATTAATCTTAAATTGATTAGGAATTACATATAAATTTTATGATATCTATTTCATGGTGTTTAAGGAATCAATGTTACCAAATCAACGAGGGTTTGTTTTGTCTCAATTTTCCTTATTTGAAACAAATGTTATGTTATACCCATATATTATTTCTTGAGGTGTATATAATTACCATTTCCCATGATATATAATGAATTTCATTATTTCGTGATATTATAAGTTTCACTTAAGGTTTTTATTTCATGTGTATTATGAGTCAAAGTTACCAAATTTGTAAAAGTCTTATATTACAATTTCAACATTTATGAAGATTGTTTATGATTATGCTTCCGATGAGGAGATATTATTATACATATCTAAATAAAATCAAGAATTCTATTATAATATATTTATTCATTATATTTAAAATTTAAATTAAAAATTCTCCCCAATTTGGTACAAAAAATAATTGAGAAAACGTTTATAAAGAAATATGACTTTATTTCCCTCATGGGTTGGAAATTCATTTTATTAAAAACTAATGTTTTCTAAAAATGTTTTATTACACTCATATAAATTTTGAAATATAATTTTCAAACATTTTTTTAACTTTTTTTAAAAAATAACATTCTTTTTATTTTCCATAAAATTTCGTTTTGACTTTTAGTGAAAATGTTACAGTAATATTTTTGTAATTTTTTAAATAAGGTACTTTTCTAACATTTTTAAAATAAAAATGGAACTTACTTTTTAATTTTTACAACATGTATTGAATTAAATTTTATATTTAAAAACATTTATTCGATGTTTACTTTTTTAGATTATAAGGATTATTTAAAAAAAGCATTTTATTATATTCTAGATAATCATAGTTTCTTTTAAAAGTAGTTTTCGAGGAAATGTTTGTTTTAAATTTTTTTATGTTTATTTTTTAAGTGGAATGAATATTTTCCCTAAGAATTTTTTAAATTTATTTTTGAACATAGCATTATATTTTTACATTTTAATTTTCAATAAAAAGTAATTCTATAAATTATTATGATTTTTTTTAAAAATGATTTCAGAATGAACAATTTATTTTCCTCAAAAATATTTTCAATGATATTTTAAAGGTATTTAAATTCATTAGTATAAAAAATATGTTGTTACTTATTCTCTATTGGGTATGTTTTATAAGTATTCTATCCTCATTCAGTCTCTATATAGAGAAATATTGTTTTAATGAGATTGTTATGGTACCCATTTCTTTCCCCCGGGTTAGTTACATTTCAAAGAGATGTTTATGGAACCCTTTTATTTTCTATGAGTTATAATGTTTCCAACATATTTACATGAAAATAATTTCATTCTTATGGTTTAATAATGTTATATATGAATAGTTATTTGTTTCTATTATTTTTATAATGAAATATATAAAAATATTATTCATTTTGTAGTTCTTGGACATTATATATGATGAGTGGGACCAGATAGCACTAAGTGAGCCTATTATAGCTTATATGATGGGTTCAACCTGATATATATCTAATTCATTAGGTAATGATAATGTTATCTGGAGATTTATTTGGGAATTTGCCTATATATCTCTTCCAATTGTATGTGTTTTGTAAGGGTTCTATAAGTGTTATATGAAGATGACATCCCAAGATAGAAACACATATTGTTTATCTTAATATGGATTTTTGATGTTTTATTTGATCAATATTGATATCATATTGATCATGATTATTGATTAGTATGGCTCTTTCTTTTGAAAAAAATTTATTCCATGATTTTATATTTGATTATCCAAGTATTGATGGGTATGAATAATCTTATTTAATAATTATCCACTTTGATTATGTTATAATACCATTATTTACATAATATAATCTCTTATTACTTTAATTGATTAATTCTTATGATTTATCTTATGAATAATTTTATCTCACCCATATTATGTTTCCTCTTCCATAGGTTATAAAGAATGATATTGAAAAAATTATTTATATAATAGATTTTATATGGATGATGATGATGATTTAAAGTGAAATAAGAAAAGCTAGGTAAAGTTGGATAAATGCTCATTTTATGGCATGGATATAGTTTAGATTGATATTTTCCCTAATTCTATATAGATCTAAACCTATAGTCTATCGAAAATGTAAGTGGTCCAATATTTACATTAATGTCCTAATGTTTGTATGGGAAAGAATGGATAACTATAATGGCCCTGACCCTAGTATCCAAGAGTCAGTGATTTAATTTAATACATTGGAATATATACAAGTGTAAAATCCCAAAGGATAGATTAGTTCATTTGTTTAGGAAAATAAATTAAATATGTGAACCATACATTTATAATTAAAAAAATATAATACAATATATAAAACCCATTTAGAACTATATTATCCTACATTCATAACCCTACATATAAATCATAATAAGTATCTTAGAATCCTAGTAAAATAAAACATATGAATAGGGTGATCTCATATGGCCAGTAAGGGTAAAAGTACAATAGGATAAATTATGATAAAGTAATCATAATCCTTAAGGTTATATGTAAAAATGAAACATAAGACATATAAAAAAATCATTAGAATAACATGGTAGGAATTAAATATTATCAAATAATAGCATATAAATAATCATAGGAGAAATATACAAAACCATGTATATTATACTAGTTAAAAAATAAAAAGTAATATCAATAATTAATCTCATAATTATGGAACGCATAATTCTTGACATCATAAACATATCACAAAAACTACGTACAAGACACCATACATAAATGGGTAAAAACCCAAACTAGTCTGTCTAATGAGTCCTACCGATGCATCGAAGGGCTATAGAATGCTCTGTTTGTCAATTAATAATTCTAATGAATTTCTCATATGAAAAGGGTGAAACAAAAACATTCTTATTTAAAAATATAATATAAATTGTGAATACATTAGTCATAAACTTTTAATGGTACCAAAATATCTCATCCATAGTCAAATTAAATCAGAAACCATTCAATGGAAAATTTCAAACGATATCATTAGATATAATCCAAAAATAAAAACAAGATTCAATAAAGTATTTTGACATTTTAGAAAATAATATAATAAAACCATTATATTTTTATTAAGAAAAATACCCCTTTACATTGAGATAATTTAATCAAAAGTTGTTAACTTAAAAAATATAACATTTTAAAAAAAAATTAAATCAATGTGTAACAAACCACATTGAAAAATTAGAGAAAAATCATAAAAATAAAATTTTAAAGCATTTATTTCCTTGTAAATAAATCCATAAAACCCATTTTGAAAACATGGTTATGAACTAGAAGGATTAAGAATAAAAAATCATAAAAACATATAAAATGGTGTTTTAGTTAAAGAGTAACTAAAATAATAACATAGAAAGATTCCTTTTGAAATATTTTGAATGAAATTAAAAATATACATCAATAATCTTTTATAATCCTTTTATATTTATATAATTTTTTTTGATATTATTAATAATATCAAAATGAATAAAGGATTAATTTTTTAATCATTCAAAGCATCATATACCACTTTGAACATTTAAATAGTTAGACAAATGAAAGAATAATATTTATCCAAACATTATATAACATTATAATAAATATATTAATTAGACGATATGTTAAAGGGTCTGTATATACCCATCATAAAATATTTTGGGCGTATAACATCAAATTATGCCTCAATGAAAGGAGATTGAGACGAAATCCACCAAATTGCACTTCCTTATTAGTGAAAACCTCATAAAATTATTTATAATTATTTTAAACAAGTTATTATATTATAAAAGCCCATATTTACATTTATAATAACATATATTATCCTCTTATATTATTTTATCACCTATTTGTTAATAATATTTTGGTATTACACTAGTTTCGGGTTTTAACTACTTTATTTTCGTCTGAATGTTTGGTCATGAATGTCTGAATTATTTTGATTAGTTTATAGATAAAACAAATCCAGAATGATATTAATTTGATATATATTATATTTATTCATTATATAAATTTTTATAATCATTATTTAATGATTAATAAGGAAAATGAATCACATCACATTGTGGAGACTGTAGGTCGTACGTATGCACCATCAACAATATCATTCCCTTAATGGTGAAAAGAGTAATAAATTTGATGGTAAATTAATTATAAAGAATAAATAACATGTCATATTTATTATTTATATGAATTATATATGTAACACCCCAGGTAAATAAATAATATGACATTTTCTTATTTATCCATATTTGTGAATAAAATATTGATATGACTTTAAAGGGGACGCTATGCTCGATGGCGTACCCAACATGCAACAACGAGTTTCTTGGGAATCTTACGTTGCACTCTAATAATAAAATAATATTATTTTTAAATGGTAGTTAACATGTAGCTATTGTATTGGCGGGAATGGATAGAAATAACTAAAATATGATTATATATATATTTTAAATGTTTTTACATTTATCCAATAAAGGATAGAGGCTTAAAATATGGAAAGAATTCAATTTTAGGCGTATATGCCCTAGTTTTCACTAAAGGTTCACTTATCACCTTTTAATGTTGAACCATCATTAAATATATTTTTGTTCACTCTTAAACATTATTTTGGACCAAATATAACTCTTATTAAGAATCGGGGCATCAAAATTTACTTTGTGTAAATTTTTGGTATCTTTCCGATAAAGTTCATTTTTTAATGAATAGTGTAAAATGTTGTATTTTAATTCAAAACCGCTTTTTAATCTAATTTATTTATATGATTAGATTATCTTTTGAATTGGTTTTAAATTGAAATTAGAATATATTTTTACCATTAAATCCAATAGTGTTCTTTGGAATTAATTCCACTTTGAAATCAGACTTAAACCAGTGTCAATCTTTTGATACTTATTGTTTTATAAAAACACGCTATTTGCTCTGACAGCAGGAATTAATTATTAAATTAATTAATGTGACTTATATGTTTTGAATTTTGTAAAATAGACTTCATTTTTGAATTCAGAATATCAAATATAGCTTAGGGTGAATTTTTGGGAATTTTCTGAAAAACATCAATTTTGATGAATAGTTAAACCACTAAGTGGAACTTATAAAAACTGATTTTTCCATTTAAATGAAAATTTTCCATCTTTGTCTTTTGAATTTCAAAAATCCGATATACATGGTTCCCATTAAGAAGTAAAATGTGGTTCAATGGGATAAAATTAATTTTTTGGTGAATAGTAACTTATTAAGTTTTTAATCCCGATTAGAGGTAATTAGTGTAGTTTAAGGTAAAAATAATGTTTTAATAATATGAAATGAACTTGACACATGTCATACCATCATATTTTGTGTCATGGCCGACCACTAAAAGCCATGGGTCAACTTGGGGACCCCATGGAGCCACTTTGGTTGGGAAATGACATAAATAACTTTTTATTTGATGTTAAAGTAAAAATGACACAAACTTGAGTTGTTTAAAAAAACAATTTTTACATGGGGTTATAAAGATCATATTTTTGATTATAAATATTTATTGGAAAGCTAAAAGGATTTCCTACATCATATTATTTGTTTTATAATTTTTAGACACTAAATAAATTAAATTATTTATGACATCATGATGATGCAGCGATGACCTCATTATTTAACGATTTAAATAAAATGGAAAGATAATGTAAAATCTATGAACTACACATGTTCAAAACATATTGGATGGGTGGATTTAGAACCCTTAACACCTTATCCACTAATTATATCAATGTGGAACCTTTTAAAACCGAAACAAATTTTCAAATAAAGTAATATTACTTACTTTCCAAAAGTGCCCCTCCCCTCCTCTTAAAAAAGGCCCCCACCTCTACCTCATTTCACACACTCCTCAAGCCTTTGTCTCGGCCAAAAACCACCCATTTAATTTTTCCAAATCCCTCTACGCATCCTAGAGGATTTCCTTTGGGCATAATCCTTTCAAAGGAATCCTATATGCTCCAATCAAAAGGAGTTACACTTTTAAAGGTAATTCATTCTCTCATGTTCATTTGTATTATTTTGCTTCTCCAACCCCCTAAACTCTTTTTATTTACTTCTTTTGTAACAACAACAGTATATTAAATATAATAGGATGTTTTTATAAGATTTATTTGAGATACACTCTCACACAACTACATCAAATGGTTAAAGAACATACGGTTTCCGTGGATGGAGAAATTCTACCTCCCGAAACGATGATTGTTCAATACTCATTTAACACCTTCAAAGGTGGCCATTATGATGTAACTATTTTTATATATGATATATAATATGTTTTTTTTTACTTATACTTCTGCATTTTTCATTTGTGTATTACCTTTATGGCTTCCATTATGGGTATACGCGATATCTTCATTTTAGGAAGTGCGGACTACCGCCCCCTCAAAGTGATGTGATTCGTTAATGTCATACGTGGGATGTATAAGGGATGGATTTAATGTTATTATATATTATGTTATACTGTAATTATTATATACCTATATATCATTATTATTTCTTTCCATTAAATTATGATATAGAAATGAAAGTAGCGTTCATGCATACGTACGGCTTACCGTCTCCATGAACGGTGCATTTCATTTCTTATCCCCAAATGTAATGTACTATTATAAGTACATGTATATAATGGATATATATGATGAATGATAAATCTAAATGATTAATATAATTCTGTAATTAAAATATACATACCTCTCATTTAGTTTTAATTCCATTAATATGACAAAGAAATGAAAGTAGCGTTCATGTGTACGTACGGCTTACCGTCTCCATGCACGGTGCATTTCATTTCTTACCTCTAAATGATTATGTAATATTATAAATACATGTATATGATCGATATATATGATATATATGATATCCAAATCAGGAATGTCATTCTGGATATAAAGAACCTTTGACCACACGAACAACATGTAATTGTAAGAAGTCCACTTTCGACTTAAGAACCAAATATCGACAAAACAATCATTATTAACTTAATGACTACATAATGTTTATAACATGGAAATAAGTGATATAAAAGGAATAATAATCTTGAAAAAGTTTCTTAATCAACTAAAAATTAAGTCATGTTTATTATTCAGGAGATTAAAGAACGATCGAGTCAAGTCGGACCCGAGGTAAGGGATCCTACTCCTCTAAGTACACTCTTTTATGTCATTCCTTTTAAAGCTCATCTTTATTGTTATTGGGATGTTCTTTTATATTAATCTTACTGTAATTTTTATGTTCATGTGATGAGAGACCCTATTCTCTCTCATCAATCCATTTTGGAAGTTTTGAGTGGCGCCGATAGGCTGCCGAATTTTCATAAGAGATCTAACCTCTCTCTCTCTTTTAAAGTACTCTCCTTTATGTCACTTCTTTTAAGCTCCTATTTGTTATGTTGGGGGATGTTCTTTTATATTCCTCTTTCTGTAAAAATTATTTTGATGTGATGAGAGACCCTATTTCCTCTCATCAATCCATTTTGGATGTTTTAAGTGGCGCCGTTAGGCTGCCGAGTTTTCGTAAGAGATTTTTCATCTCACTTTTATTCCCGTGAGATTTATGCTACATTTGCCACAATTTCCATTGAGTGGTTTATGTACTGCCCACTATTACACTCATTTTGTAATATAATTCCATTTATGGGTATTTACATATTCATTGTATGACACTTCTTTAATGGGGTGTACTTTTCGAAAGTTACCCAAGTCGGTAAGGAAACCTTTCACCCTCCTCTTTTTAAAAGACTTCTTTTGTTGGGTCTTTTAATTTACATATTGTGATGTTGGGATATGTTCTCATATATCCTTATTGATGTAAATTTTATGTCCAAGTGATAATATACCCTTTTTTTATCTCTCATCAACTCATTTTGATGTGACGCTGTTAGGCTGTCAAGGGAACCTCTTAACCCAATTTCGATTTATTTGGGTTCAACATGTTGTTATTGAATATGTCATCCTTTGAATATGTGTGAATGACCTTTGATAATTTAACACTTAATATCCACTTATATTTGATGTATTCGTCTGTCAAACATAATTATTTAATTGATTTATCCTTAAACCAAGGATACCATCTTTGTAAGGGACTTCGTCTCAATCTCCATTAATTGAGGCATATTTTATTTTATACACAACTTTCTGTTATACGGTGTATAAACCCCTCTGAATTTTACTTTTATACAAAAGTAATCTTTTTCTACGAATCGTTTTACTAAACGACAAAAAGGAATGTTTTTTTTACGTACGCGGTGACAACGACCTTTTCCGCCGCCGTGAGTATTATTTGGTCTTTGGCTTCCTCAACAAGCCATATTTTTTTAAAATAAAATAAATACCATATACTCTTTTATGTATTTTGATATTGAAAATGGTTTTGATAAAGGATTCTATTATGTCAAATTGTGATTGAAATGTGGAAACGTTATCATTCCTTTATATTAGTTTTATGTTTTATGATTTTATATTGGTACTTGGACATTTTAACGGGTGGTTATGTTATAAACCATATGACGGGTGGTGCCGTGAATACCAGGATGGGTGGTTATGTTATAACCTCCAATGAATTGGGTATGGAAGTCGGCCGTATGACTATTCCATTAAGTATGTATGGAAATTGGCCGTATGGCTATTCCATTAAGTGATATGTGTGGAAGTCGACCGTATGGTTATTCCACTTAAGTATGTTTATGTCCCAAGTTACCTTTATGTATGTTATGTGTTCTTTATATGGGTTTTATGGTAATCCTTTGGTTACAAAAAGGTAAGTAATGATATTTTTTTTCAATGAAGAGTTTTTACTACTTCATGAAGGTGAAAAGTATTACATTGATAAAGTAATCATGGTTTACTTGTTGTTTTGAAAAACTAACAGTTTTCATTCTTTGTGTATCCCTTACTGAGCCTCTTATGCTCATCCCAAGTTTTTGAAATGTTTTTCACAGGACTTAGCGTGGAATAGGGTCAAGGATGGGATCAAGGGAAAGTCATGCTACCTAAAACATGGAACTATACATGTTTCTTTTTTAGAGTTTTTATTTTATGGAAATTTAGTAGAAGTGAGTACTTTGTAATCTTTTGAGATGTAATAGTTATGTCCTAATTATCTAAAACTCTAAACCTGAAAAGATCCTCAATTTGAATAACTCATTTAATTCAATGTTAAGTAAGGTTTAAGTCTAGGGCCTTATAGTTGGTATCAAAGGTCGGTTTAGATAACTTTAGAGGTTAGGGTATTCTCTAAGCATAAGTGACATTACCAAAATGGTTAGGATTTTAGAAAGAGTCCTAGTTTTAGATAAATTGAATGAGTAAGTATATCTTAGTGTTTACCTTCCTCATTAGTACATGATGGTTTTTTTTGATATACTGACACTGACATTTCTGTTTTTAGTGAATGGATGGATCTAGCAGGCACCAAAGAGACAACAGGTTTAAAGGAAACTGTGGTGGTTCTCTGATTAAGAGACTAGATAAAATGGAGGATTCAATGAGGAAACTCATGGTTGTTCTAAACAAAATATCAAGGAGTCATGATCAACCACTTGAACCTTGGTATGTTCTATAATGAATCATGTACGAGATGACCAATCGATGTGGAAGTTCAGGTAATAATTAAAAAAGTAACCATTAGGGTTTATATGATCCTTACTTTTTAGGTAATTATGGGTTACTCTATGATATGATGGAAAATGAAAGGAATGAGATAAACATGAGGTTAAAATATGTTATGATTATTTTTGAAGATTTTATCTCATTTTTGGGAATGTTTTAAGAATTATATAGTTTTGGAAAAAGGACAACACGCAGACCGTGTGACAACCCGTCGCGTCAGGCAAAGCTGTGGGAATCGAACCCACAATCAAAGTGCAACTGGTATTTATTGCCTACCACAGGACTACGTGAAGTCCTTGGTTAGTTTGACTGATTCTTTTTAGTTATATGATTTTATGAATTAATAGTAAGTTGATTTTGGGTTATTTATGAAAATGATTAACCTATCATGGAGGATATGTGATTAGGATAATTACTTTTCAATACGAGACTTTAGGAGCAACTGATGTTGTTTGGAGATAAATGTTACGATTTAACTTGGAAGACTGTGTGACTAAATCCTTCAAATATTTGGGTTTCAATCTTAAATTGGTTTAATTTGAATAATTTTATGGAAAAATTTATTATAGAATGGTTCTCTTTGATCTTTGGGTTTTTTTGGACAAATTTTGGAGGTTAAGAATAGATTTTCTTTTTATAAAGGGTTATCCTTTTCTGGATTATCTGACCTTGTAATAACCTTTTTGGTTTTGGTTTTGGTTAAAGCCTAAAGACATGGGATGAATATAGTTCTCTTTGGTGGATTAGGTGATTCTCTAGAAGTTGATTTTAGTACTCTTAATGTGAACAAGTCTCCCTAAATACTCGTCTTTTGGAAAAAATATGAGTTTGATTAAGGAATCTTGTAAAAGTTGAAAGTCAACATGATAAGTGATTATGTTTCCTTATGAATAAATTACTCAATAAAAAGTAGCTTAAAACAAAAACGTTGTCTATTAACTTTTCCTACTGGGGAATCGAATACCGTTTAACCCATCACAAGTTTGTGATTTTCTGATGGTTAACTTTCTCCTAAACATGTTTTCTATCACTCTCCATCAGAACATGACCCTTTGCTTTTTTCTTCCATGTCCATGTTTTCCTACACAGAATCCTATTATGGGTTAACTCGGGTGACCTTTGTACTTATCTTTCTTTATTTTAAAGTGCTTGTTTTACCGACTCTTGTTCCGATGTGGTACTTTCAAGGATGTTTCCAAGTCCAATTTTAAAAATTGCGAGGACGCAATTCCCAAAAGGGGGGAAGGATGTAACACCCCAGGTAAATAAAGAATATGACATTTTCTTATTTATCCATATTTTTGAATAAAATATTGATATGACTTTAAAGGGGACGCTATGCTCGATGGCGTACCCAACACGCAACAACGAGTTTCTTGGGAATCTTACGTTGCACTCTAATAATAAAATAATATTATTTTTAAATGGTAGTTAACATGTAGCCGTTGTATTGGCGGGAATGGATAGAAATAACTAAAATATTATTATATATGTTTTTTAAATGTTTTTACATTTATCCAATAATGGATAGAGGCTTAAAGTACGGAAAGAATTCAATTTTAGGCGTATATGCCCTAGTTTTCACTAATGGTTCACTTATCACCTTTTGATGTTGAACCACCATTAAATATAGTTTTGTTCACTCTTAAACATTCTTTTGGACCAAATACAACTCTTATTATGAATCGGGACATCAAAATTTACTTTGTGTAAATTTTTGGTATCATTCCGATAAAGTTCATTTTTTTAATGAATAGTGTAAAATGTTGTATTTTAATTCAAAACCGCTTTTGAATCTAATTTATTTATATGATTAGATTATCTTTTGAATTGGTTTTAAAGTGAAATTAGAATATATTTTTACCATTAAATCCAATAGTGGTCGTTGGAATTAATTCCACTTTGAAATCAGACTTAAACCAGTGTCAATCTTTTGATACTTATTGTTTCATAAAAACACGCTATTTGTTCTGACAGCGGGAATTAATTATTAAATAAATTAAAGTGACTTATATGTTTTTAATTTTTTAAAATAGACTTCATTTTTGAATTCGGAATATCAAATATAGCTTAGGGTGAATTTTTGGGAATTTTCTGAAAACTTCAATTTTGATGAATAGTGAAACCACTAAGTGGTACTTATAAAAACTGATTTTTCCATTTAAATGAAAATTTTCCATCTTTGTGTTTGGAATTTCAAAAATCCGACATACATGGTTGTCATTAAGAAGTAAAATGTGGTTCAATGGGATAAAAATAATTTTTTGGTGAATAGTAACTTATTAAGTTTTTAATCGCGATTAGAGGTAATTAGTGTAGTTTAAGGTAAAAATAATGTTTTAATAATATGAAATGAACTTTACACAAGTCCTACCCTCATTGGTTGTGTCATGGCCGACCAAGAAAAGCCATGGGTCAACTTGGGGACCCCATGGAGCCACTTTGGTTGGGAAATGAAATAAATAACTATTTATTTAATGTTAAATTAAAAATGACACAAACTTGAGTTGTTTTAAGAAAATAATTTTTACATGGGGTTATAAAGATCAGATTTTTGATTATAAATAGTCATTGGAAATCTAAAAAGATTTCCTACATCATAGTATTTTTTAATAATTTTTAGACAGTAAATAAATTAAATTATTTATGACATCATTATGATGCAGCGATGACCTCATTATTTAACGATTTAAATAAAATGAAATAATAATGTAAAATCTATGAACTAAACATGTCCAAAACTTATTGTATGGGTGGCTTTCGAACCCTTAACACCTTATCCACGAATTATAACAATTTGGGACCTTTTAAAACCGAAACACATTTTCAAATAAAGTAATATTTCTTACTTTCCAAAAGTGACCCTCCCCTCCTCTTATAAAAGGCCACCACCTCTACCTCATTTCACACACTCCTCAAGCCTTTGGCTCGTCCAAACACTGCCCATTTACTCTCTCCACATCCCTCTCCTAATCCTATAGGATTCCCTTTGGGCATAATCCTTTTAATGGAAGCCTTTAGGCTCAAATCAAAAGGAGTTACACTTTTAAAGGTAATTCATTCTCTCATGTTCATTTGTTTTATTTTTCATCTCCAACCCCCTAAACTCTTTTTATTTATTTCTTTTGTAACAACAACAGTATCTTAAATATACTAGGATTTTTTTATAATATTTATTATAGCTACACTCTCACACAACTACATCAAATGGTTAAAGAACATACGGTTTCCGTGGATGGCGAAATTCTGCCTCCCTAAACGATGATTGTTCAATACTCATTTAACACCTTCAAAGTTGGCCATTATGATGTCAGTATTTTTATATATGATATATAATATGTTTATGTTTTACTTATACTTATGTATTTTTCATTTGTGTCTTAGCTTTATGGCTTCCATTATGGGTATACGCGATATCTTCATTTTAGGAAGTGCGGACTACCGCCCCCTCAAAGTGATGTGATTCGTTAATGCCATACGTGGGACGTATAAGGGATGGATTTAATGTTATTATATATGATGTTATACTGGAATTATTATATACCTCTATATAATTATTATTTCATTCCATTAAAGTATGAGATAGAAATGAAAGTAGCGTTCATGCGTACGTACGGCTTACCGTCTCCATGAACGGTGCGTTTCATTTCTTATCCACAAATGTAATGTACTATTATAAGTACATGTATATAATGGATATATATGATGAATGATACATATAAATGATGAATATAATTCTGTAATTAAAATATACATACCTCTCATTTAGTTTTAATTCCATTAATATGACAAAGAAATGAAAGTAGCGTTCATGCGTACGTACGACTTACCGTCTCCATGAACGGTGCATTTCATTTCTTACCTCTAAATGATTATGTAATATTATAAATACATGTATATGCTGGATATATATGATATATATGATATCCAAATCAGGAATGTCATTCTGGATATAAAGAACCTTTGACCACATGAACAACATATAATTGTAAGAAGTCCACTTTTGACTTAAGAACCAAATATCGACAAAACAATCATTATTAACTTAATGATTACATAATGTTTATAACATGGAAATAAGTGATATAAAAGGATTAATAAGCTTGAAAAAGGTTCTTAATCAATTTTAAATAAACTCATGTTTATTATTCAGGAGATTAAAGAACGATCGAGTCAAGTCAGACCCGAGGTAAGGGATCCTACTCCTCTCTTTCTTTTTAAGTACACTCTTTTATGTCATTCCTTTTAAAGCTCATATTTATTCTTATTGGGATGTTATTTTATATTAATATTACTATAAATTTTATTTTCATGTGATGAGAGACCCTATTCTCTCTCATCAATCCATTTTGGAAGTTTTGAGTGGCGCCGATAGGCTGCCGAATTTTCGTAAGAGATCTAACCTCTCTCTTTCTTTTAAAGTACTCTCCTTTATGTCACTTCTTTTAAGATCCTATTTGTTATGTTGGGGGATGTTATTTTATATTCCTCTTTCTTTAAACATTATTTTGATGTGATGAGAGACCCTATTTTCTCTCATCAATCCATTTTGGAAGTTTTAAGTGGCGCCGTTAGGCTGCCGAGTTTTCGTAAGAGATTTTTCATCTCACTTTTATTCCCATGAGATTTATGCTACATTTTCCACAATTTCCATTGAATGGTTTATGTACTGCCCATTATTACACTCCTTTTGTAATATAATTCCATTTATGGGTATTTACATATTCATTGTATGACACTTCTTCAATGGGGTGTACTTTTCGAATGTTACCCAAGTCGGTAAGGGAACCTTTCACCCTCCTCTTTTTAAAAGACTTCTTGTGTTGGGTCTTTTAATTTACATATTTTTATATTGGGATATGTTCTCATATATCCTTATTGATGTAAATTTTATGTCCAAGTGATGAGATACCCTTTTTATATCTCTCATCAACTCATTTTGATGTGACGTTGTTAGGCTGTCATGGGAACTTCTTAACCCAATTTCGATTTCTTTGGGTTCAACATGTTGTTATTGAATATGTCATCCTTTGAATATGTGTGGATGACCTTTGATTATTTTACACTTAATATCCACTTATATTTGGTGTATTCTTTTGTCACACATTATTATTTAATTGATTTATCCTTAAACTAAGGATACCGTCTTTGTAAGGGACTTCGTCTCAATCTCCTTTCATTGAGGCATATTTCGTTTTATACACAACTTTTTGTTATATGGTGTATTAACCCCTTTGAATTTTACTTTTATACAAAAGGAATCTTTTTCTACGAAGCATTTTACTAAACGACAAAAAGGAATGTTTTTTACGTACGCGGTGACAACGACCTTTTCCGCCGCCGCCAGTATTATTTGGTCTTTGGCTTCCTCAACATGCCGTAATGTTTTTAAAATAAAATAAATACCATATACTCTTTTATGTGTTTTGGTATTGAAAATGGTTTTGATAAAGGATTCTATTATGTCAAATTGTGATTGAAATATGGAAATGTTATCATTCCTTTATATTGGTTTTATGTTTTATGATTTTATATTGGTACTTTGACATTTTAACGGGTGGTTACGTTATAAACCATATGACGGGTGGTGCCGTGAATACCAGGACGGGTGGTTACGTTATAACCTCCAATTCATTGGGTATGGAATTCGGCCTTAGGGCTATTCCATTAAGTATGTATGGAAATTGTCCGTATGGCTATTCCATTAAGTGATATGTGTGGAAGTCGACCGTATGGTTATTCCACTTAAGTATGTTTATGTCCCAAGTTACCTTTATGTATGTTATGTGTTCTTTATATGGGTTTTATGGTAATCCTTTGGTTACAAAAAGGTAAGTAATGATACTTTTTTTAGTGAAGAGTTTTTACTACTTCATGAAGGTGAAAAGTATTACATTGATAAAGTATTCATGGTTTACTTGTTGTTTTGAAAAACTAACAGTTTTCATTCTTTGTGTATCCCTTACTGAGCTTCTTATGCTCATCCCAAGTTTTTGAAATGTTTTTCACAGGACATAGCATGGAATAGGGTCAAGGATGGGATCAAGGGAAAGTCATGATACCTAAAACATGGAACTATACATGTTTCTTTTTAAGAGTTTTTATTTTATGGAAATTTAGTAGAAGCGACTACTTTGTAATCTTTTGAGATGTAATAGTTATATCCTAATTCTCTAAAACTCTAAACCTGAAAAGATCCTCAATGTGAATTACTCATTTAATTCAATATTAAGTAAGGTTTAAGGCTGGGGCCGTATAATATATATCATTACACCCATCAAAATAATGTAGTGATTTAAAAAAAATTACAACATGAAGTGGAGACGGAAGGTCAAACATACACATGCGTGGTCGTTTCATTTTTCATAAGTTGGATATAAGGTGGAAAATGGTTTATTCTTAATAATAATATCATAATATTTTATAACTAATAATTGAGTTATAAATTTATACTAGAAACAACATAATAAGTGTAATTAGAATATGAAATGAACTTAAATGTGTTTGTAAATCAATTACATTTTCTTCGGTTAATTTCCTTTGGATCTCCTCTTAGGGACACTAGGGTAGGTCTTTTAGAATGATCAGGTCATCCAAACTAATATAATAATTTTTCTAGGAGAAATTGTTAGTTTTTCTTGAGAAAAAAGGTTCAATGTGGTATGAGGAAGTAAGGTAGGTGGTGCTATTTTATAATTGAGGTGATGAGAACATTTAAAAATCCTTAAAATATTAAATTAATATAAATAAATTTTCAGTTTAAAATAGTTCCAATGTGAGTAATTTCATATATATGATGGTTATGGGTCAAAATAATATCAAAAAATGATTTTTATACATGTTTATGTAACATTAGTAACCTTATATTTGGGCTTTAACCCATAGTTAAACACATTAACTCTTAGGATGACAACTGGACTTTTTACACTTTAGGGTTAATATAGTTACTATAAAAATTAAAAAGAATATTAACTAGATTATTATTGAAATATTTATCTTTATTATATTCAGTTGGTAGAATATTATATTTTTATAAATTTATATCATTTAATAAAATATAATTTATTTTAAAGTAACATTAATGTCAATTTTGAAACTATTCATTATTTTAAAAAAAATAACATATAAACTTATTATATTTCAAAAACTATGTAAAATATCTCAATAATATGTAAACATTATATATTAAGTTTGTGGATGTGTATAATTATGTAAAATTATATTTATTATAATATTTTAATTATCATTTATTTAATATTTTCATTAATTAAACAATTAATGCACCATCATTGTGCAAGCCTTTAATTAAATTATTTATTATCTAAAAATTAAAAATAAATTATATTGATGAATATGATGTTATAAGATTTAAAATAGCTATTTATATTCAAATTTATATTTTGTATCACCCCAATATTTAAAATGATATAATTATTACAAATATTAGTATGACATTTTTAACTTATCATCAAATAAAATATAATAAAAGTAACATTCTTACCCATGTGTCTTAAAAGGGTTATGATTTTTGTATAAGGTGGATTTTTGTCGATACCCACTTAACCAATGAAATTAGTGGAGGTTTTTGGGTAGTTTTATAATATTATAATATTATTTTTACCTTTAATTACATAATTTACCCATAACTATAGAAAATAAAAATTCACTAAAGTTATTATTAATGATATCCTAAAAAATATGTTGATCCTATTTTTATATAAATAAGATAATTATTTTAACTATTTATATCCTTTTTTTCGAATGTAATTTACATATCTAACTAAATAATGCTTCACGCTAATCCTGCAGACACAACGAGAATTCGGGTAAAAGAAAACATTCAAAAGTTCAATACGTTTCTATATCCATTTTTATTTTAAAAATGACTTCAATAAAATAAATTGGATTAATATATGTATTATTGATATATTTTTTATGAAAAATTAATTTAATGTACAATAATAATTTAAATGAAAAAGAACATTTTAACAATAATGTAATATTTTTCAGTATTCATCAAAAAAATGAAACTTCTCAGAAAAATACAAAATATTCACTCAAAAATAAATTTGATATTATGAGTTAAAAATTTAATATTATTTTGAAAAATAATATTTATTATATTTCTAAATTTTCATTTTAAATTTGGTATGCCATTAAATAGCTATAAAATTTCATTTTGTAAAGATAAATGTTTTTATGAGTAAAATTAAATTTGATCATATCTTATGCCTAAAAAATCTATTGGATAATTATAAAAAATATTTTATTGAATATATAAAATATATATTTCATTAATATATTCCATCAAGTGTGATATCATTATTTAATAAACATGACTTTTTTGATTTAAATAGTTATGTAGTAAAACATTTCCTTTACATTTAATTTGTTTATATTTTGGTTTTTAATTATTTGGTAAAAATTAAATTCATATTACATATTTATAAAACATATATTTTCAAAATTTTATTAATTTTATTCATACACATAAGTTTAATTTCTATGTTATAACTTATTATATAATATATTTTAATATTATTGTGGTCTTGTGTGTAACATATTCTATTGAAGGAAGTCATTCTTGTGTGAAAGATAAGCTATTGAAATGTTAAAATGTAGAAAATGTCATACTGTACAATATTTGGTATTCACATTTTACCATTTTCAATATATTTTATCTGGGAAATTTTAAATTTCACTATGAGAATTGATTGTTGACACTATAAAATACCATTATAGAAAATACATGTCACAATCATCATAAAATTTTTATTGAGAAGGAGAAAGAAAAGAACCAGGAAATAACAAGGAGAAAATGAACCTAGGGGTCCTAAACTAGTGTAACCTAATGAAATCCCCTCTAATAATATTAATAATTTCATGATTCAAATATTCAATGTCATAAAAGTATGAGACTCCAGAATCTTGAGCAGTAAGATATGCAAGATGATCTGTAACATTATTACCCTCATTCCATGTGCGTCTCATGCGGCTATTGATGTAATATAGGCATTCAAATTTCTAGGTGGTGTGGGTAATCAGTCATAGTATAGAACCCGTTCCATGAAGCAAGATGTGGAGGATCAATGAATCATTTTCTACTTGTGAGATATCAATTCCCCTTAAAGGTAAAGGGTATGACCAATAAGCAAGGCGAGGGTCTCTGCTTGGAGGGAAGAACCACAACCAAGCTGGGTATTGAACACCAAAATGATCAAGCCATTGGAGTCCTATAAAACCCCTCCTTCTCTCCTGACACCTGATATGAAAGTCCCATTTGTATTATGTTTTAACCCATGGATTTTGGTTTCCATTGGATCCATTGACTTATTAAGTTTCATCCATGATGGGTGTCATCGGTGCGTGTTTGTAAAAGTTAGAAAAATAGGTATTCCTGTTAGATATAAATGATCCTCACTAGTTCAAGAAGGATACTCCTTGTTCTAGAGATGATGTACCTTCAAATAGAGTGTAACCCCTAATGTATTATTTTCTTTTTAGCCTACCGAAGACACCGACAACAAGGATGCAAGATAATAGTCCTTGATTGTCTCTCAACACCATTGTCACTCGAGACATGAAACAAGAGGACTAGAAAAGAAGCATCAAGAACGTATTTTGAGGAGAAAGAAGTAAAATCACTGAAAAAGGTATTAATCTCTAATTTCCTTTCTCCCTAAAAGAATATATGTTTTGTACTCTCCTTATTATTATTATTTCAGCATGAGAATCATCACACCTTTTTATTACCATATCTTCTAAAATTCATGTGTGTGTAAAAATTATTATTTATATGCCTCTAAGTGAGGAATTTGTATTTATTTGGGATTTTATTGAGCCATCATATGTCATTATACCATTAAAACTTAGCCTAGGGGTCGAAGGTCTGATGAAAGTCTTTAATAGAGAAGGTTCCGAAAGTGGAGGGAGCGAACACGCACCTTCTTGGATAATAAATTTTATCAATGAGGTGTAAGTATCACTACTGATATTTTTATATAACTACCTCGATGAGTGTCATGAATCTATTTCCCTCTTTGAACATAGTTTTATAGGTTAGAGATTCCAAAAAAGTAAGGATCACTCCCAACAAGTTGAGATTCTAGAAGGGCACATATCCTTCCCCGATAATCCAATAGACGTGGGTTTGAAGGTCTAAGAATAGGGGATAAACATGAATAGAAAACGAGACACATGACCTTCTTCCATCATCGGTATAGTCTCATAAGATATTCACATGATCTTTCCCCATTAGGTATGGCATTTGTCGATTTCCAAAGCCTACTTTTAATGCATGTTGTGGAGGGTGTCAACAAGACTACATACGTTGATTCCACCTTTTTGGATGGGCTTCACCATCCAGTCCCAATAAACCCAATGATGTTTTACATTAGCCTGAAAATCCCATATAAAACATACAAGGATCTTGCCAATATTTGTAATGAATCCTTTTATGTCATTGATAGAAGATATTGTATGAACAAGGGTGGCAAAGAGAACACTATTAACCTTTTCAATCCGACTCCCAAAGGAGAGGTATCTATCCTTCAAGTTGTGGAAACTATATGTGATCTTACAAAAAATTAAATTAATGACACGAATATGAATCCAACCTAAGGATATATGGGTACCCATGTATTCTATTAGAAGGATTCCAATTTTCATGTCAAGGAGGTTATATAGAGAGGCAGCCCGACATGAAGTGAAACTTTTGGAAATGAACTAATTGCTTTGGGACTTATTGATAACATGACCACACCAATGATAGTACTCATCCAACACCTCAATAAGGCCACAAATTGATCCCGTGTTGGAATTCTTGAATATTAAGGTATCAACTACAAATATGAGATGGGATATGGGGAAAGATTCCACCTTCTCTGATAAGGGAGCATCTCTACATTGATCATGCTTCTGTGGATGAGGTGTCTAATAATGTCATGGGTGAAGATGAAGATTCTTGGGGAGATGGGGTCACCCATCCATAAACTATAGGTCACCTTGAAGATGTTGTGGGACTTCCCCCTAAAATTAAATTCCAGCCAACATGAACTAAAGAATCTAAAAACGAGGTTTTTAAACCATTGGGAGAATCCCATAAGCGACAAAACCATATTGATAGTGCTATATTAGAATCATTAATATTCCTTATTCATATCCAATTTAATAGATAGGTTTGAGATGTGATCCTTGGTGTTGATGTCCCTAACCATCTCCTGGGCTAGTGCAACAACTCGTTGAATTGAGCAGCTATTTAAAAATCCATGTTGTTCAATGGAGACCCACAATAGAAGGTGGACATATAACCGTGCATTAATAATTTTTTCAAAACTATTGTGTGGGAAATTACCAATAATAACAAGAAGATAATGGAGAATGTAGGATGAGTTCTTGGTTTTGGTAAGTAGGACCAGAGTAGTGGAAGAAGAATATCTTGGTAAGATTCCTCCGTGGAAAAAGTCATGAATGGACTTAGTCAAGTTACTCATAACCATATCCCAGGAGTCCTTGTTTAAGGATCCTAGGAATCCATCCATCCTAGGTGCTCTATCATCATAAAGGATTATTAATACTTCACTTATTTCACCCACTTTTAGAATATTCCACAATGCATCATTGTCCTAGAGGGAAACATGATTACAAATTTATTCTATGAACTCCATAAGGGAAATCCATATCGTAAGTAGGGATAGTAAAATATATTCTTAATAACAGGGGAATAGAAAATGAAAAGTTAACCACTAAATTTGGATTTCAAATATAAAAAAATTATTTGAAATTAAATATATGTATATGGAATAAAAATTTAAATATTTATAGGGAGTGATTGAGGTCATCAATCACAAACAAGTTAATGATCAATGTAAATTTGAGGGTCTCAAATCCATCAATCTATGATTATTTAAAATACAATCAGTTCAAAAAAATGAACATTTTCTGTCATTATATGAATTTCGAAGAGTTGATGAATTATTCCACTCTATAAAAATTTAAGAAAATATAAATACTTGATAAATATATATAAACACAATCTTATACATTATTTGTTTCTTGAACCATTTATACATTATCTCATAGCAGAATCTACGTCAAAAACATCACCCAACAATACCATTTCCAATGATATGCATACATTATTTCCTAAATGGTTTACTTTTATATAATGAACTTATCATTAGTCTTTTTAAAAATAATAATTAGCTCTTAAATTTTACATTCCTAAAAAATAAATACATTTATAATGCTTTATTTTTAAACATGGTAATAACACTAACTGTAGTAAAACATTATTGAAAACATGAATGATTCCTTATTACATAAATAGAACAATGATATTGGAAATAGTCCTTAAATTAAAATATGTTGTAAAATAGACCAATTAATGTATAAAAATCTTTTTCAATAAACTATTAGATAGTTAAATGTTAGTAAGTAGTGTGAAATTTAATTTTTCCAAATTAATCATCTATTTATTCTAAAATTATTGTCTCAATATTAAGAATATATTAAGGGAATTATTTCCATAAATGATGTGTTTTCCAAAAAAAAATTATATTTATATTAAATACCTTATCTTGGTGCCATTTACAATATGATTTAAAATGCTAAATGAATAAGTACAATAGCATAATCCTCATATATTCTATAATTCATATAACTAGTACATCATTGATAAAATAATCAAATAAAATAATTCTTGAATCAAAAAACAAGCACATTAATCCTTCCTCTTCTTCTTTGGTATTGATATTATATTTGACCTGAACCATTATCCACTTTTAGGGTATATTCCTTTGATGCATGTGACATTTTTTTATATTGTCATATCTCCTCACATTTGATGCATTTTAGATTGGAAACTTTTTTATTTTATTTGAAATCAAGAACATGATATCCTTTTCCTTCTAACATATAAAAATATATCATTCTTTTTAATCATGTACTGAGGTTATTGTTTCCACAGTTACATGTGTGAAAATTCATCTTTCTCTTATTCCCTTTATAATTTTTTTTCTAACAAATCATTTTATTCTTGTGCTTCCATTTGATGCCATAATACATTGAGTACTCATTACATTTCCTTTTATTACATGATTGGATTTCCTCAAATAATGAGATTTCTTATGAGACTATTTCCCTTTTAAATATTGGCTTAAGACCATTAATGAAATGATACTTTTTACTATTTGGATCACAAGCATAAATGAGGTTCACATGCTTTCTACTAGGAACCATGTCTAAATAATAGAATACCCCATATTAAATTATGAATCGTAATAAATAATTTAGAACTTGTAAACCAGTTAACATAAATTGAAACATTTATGCATATCTAATATCATAATCCTAAAAATGGTTAACTTGGGGACATATTTACTTTTAAGTCCTTCATAATGGATTGTAATGAAAATGTGAATCATCCTAAGACTATAACTTTGGAGTGTGAAACTAGGTGTACAGTAAGGCTTATTTTGTGTACCAATTTATATTGAGTCAGGCTCGATGGACCATGTTGGAGTTGTTGCTCCTAGATACATATGTGACAGTTTGAAATCCACTATTAGTATCCATCATAGGTTATTTTGGTAGTAATACCCACATAATATTTACCTTACCAAAATTCTAGTATGTTCTTCTATAAATATCCCCAATTTCTATTTTAGTGTTGCATTCCTCAAATTATGTCTTAAAAATCTAGTTTCCCATGTTTACACTAAACATACACTAATATCTACATTAATGAACCTAACCACAGAATCATAGAGTGAGTTCCTTACATTAAAACATTGGTATAGATAAAAGTGTTGATTCCAAAAGGGCCTATCAGTTTAGATGTCTTACAAAATAGATTACATACATAAACCATATTTTATAATTAAAAACATAAAATAAAACATAGATAATCCTTTGAGAACTCCAATATTATTCAAACTTAAACTTCCACATCATTTATAATAATAATATTTAAATCATGAGAAAATAAAACATATGAAATGAATGATCTCATATCATCAGTAAGGGTAAATTTACAATACATGATATTATGAATAAAAAAGAATAAATCTTAATGCAAGGTTTATGACTGAATCCAAATCCACTTAAATATAATGTTGATCATAATATTTTTGGAATAAAATTTTATAAAATAATAACATAAAAAAATTCATATGGAAAAGATACTTAACCATGGATATTATATTATTCGAATAAAAAATTATAATATCAATAAAAAATATCAAAATGAGGGGATTAATAATGCCTAACATCATAACAATATCATCAAGGCTTCAACCATGAAACCATTCATAAACATGTAAAAACCCAAACAAGTTTGTCTCATGACACCTAATGATGTAACAATAGGCTATAGTGGGCCCAACACATCGCATAGTAAGTAAAATTCACTTCTCATATGAAAAGAATGAAATATAAATATTTATATTCAAAAAATAGCATATTCATTTTGAATACATTAACCATAATATATGAATGGTATCAAAATATCACATCCATAGTTAAACTGAATCATAAACCATTATATGAAATATGTTAAATGATAACGTAATATATCATCCTCAAATGAGATTAAGATTCAACAAATAATTTTTAAATTTCTGATGATACAATAATAAAATCAATATAAATTTCTTGAGAAAAATACAATTTTTTTACTTTTAAATCATTTATTCAAGAGTCATGCACATATAAAATAAAATATTTTAAAAAATATTCTTAAATCAAATTGTCGCATTCCACATGGAATAATTTGAGAGAAATTATAAATATAAAATTTTAAAACATTTATGTCCTTATAAATAAATTCATAAACCTAATTATTAAAACATATTTATAAATGAGAATGATTTAGAAGAAGTAATCTTAAAAACATTTAAATTGATGTTTTTGTTAACGAAATCCCTTAAATAAAACATTAAAAATAATCCTTTTGAAAAAAATTGAATGAACATCAAAATATAGTAAAAAATTACAATATAATATTTTTATCTCTATATAAATAATTGTATAAGATAATATCATGTATATTGAAATTGATAAATGATTAATTATTTATTCATTCAAAGAATCCTATAACAATTTAAAAATTGAAATCATAAAACCAATGAAAAAATAATATTTTTTAAAACATTAAGTGAGTTGATAATAAATTAATTAATTATATGATATGTAAAAGGGGTTCTATATACACATTATAAAATAAGCTTGGTGAATAACATCAAATTATGCCTCAATGAAAGGTGATTGAGATAAAGTCCCTTACCTTGTGTTTCCTTTTGGGTGAAAATACATTTACCTCCTATATAATGGATTTAATCATATAATTATCTTAGAAAAGAATTATTATTATATTTATAACAACATATATGATACTATTGTTTTATTTTGTCTCTTGTTTGTTTATAATATTTCATTTTTACCATTGTTTTGGGTTTTACATTCTTTAGTTTCCTATGAATGTTTTGTCATGAATATATAAATTATTTTTATTAGAATATAGATACAAAATAAATATAACTATATTAAGTTCATAGATATTATATTTAATCCTTATATAAATTTTTATAATCATTCTTTAATGGTTAAAAAGGATAATGTATCACATCACATTGTGGAGACGGTATGTCGTACCTATGCATGAGGGATGATATAATTCCCTTAATGGTAAAAAGGGTAATGAATTTGATAGTATATTAGTTATAGAGAATAAATATCATTTCATAATTATTATTTATATCCACTATATGTATCATTATAACCATCCAAATAATGTAGTGATGAAAAACATTTTACCCCATGACGTGGAGATAGTATATCGAACTTATGCACTTGTGGTTATTTAATTTTATTGTAGGATGGATATAAGGTGTAAAATGGTTGTTCCATAATCATAATAAAATATCATTATATAAATGATACTAGTTTAATTATTTTATAATCGAAAAAACTTATTAAGATGAATTAGAGGAAGAAATTAACTTACATGAGTTGGTAAACAATTACCACTTAATCGGTGGACTTTTATTAGATATCCACTTAGGGACACCAAAGATGGTACTTTTGGAAGATAAAGACTTCCATAAAATATATAATAATTTTTTTAGAGAACTGGTAAGGGTTTTTTGATCTATAATTCTCAAAGTTGTTTTAAGATGTCAGGGAGAGGTTCCCTTTTATAATTGAGGCCAGGGGCACTTTTGAAAATCCTTAAAATATTAAAATTAATATAAATGAATGTTCTATTTAAAATATATTTAATTCAAGTTATTTTAAAGATAATATGATAACATGTCTAAATCCTTTCGAAAAATGATTTTTAGACAAGTTTTGGTCGCATTATTATCCTTCCATTTTATCATTAACCCTTAGTTAAACCCTTCAACTCATACCATGCTACTCATATTTTTAGACATTTGGGTTAATATATATACAATTGAACACCAAAAGAAACATGTATGTATCATTGATAAATTTTTTATCCTTATTATAGTTAATTGGACTCATTTATATTTTTTTTTAATTTTAAATAATTTTAAAAAATTATATTTATTTTAAAGTATCATTAATGCCAATTTTTATTCTATTTATTATTTATTTTTATTAAATATCATACCAAAATTTTAACATAAAACCAATATATATAATATATCACTAATATATAAACATTATATATAGAACTTTTTTATGTCATTAATTATATAAAATTATACTTATTTTAATAATTTTAATATCATTTATTTCATATTTCAATTAATGAAACAATTATTACATCATCAATATGCAAGACATTAATTAAAGTATTTCTTCTTTAAATATTAAAAAATATCCTAATTCATATAAATTTATTAGAATTCAAATGACTATTTATAGTCTAATTTATTTTTTTTATAACCTAATATAAAAAATGATATAGTTTTTCAGAATATGAGTATCACATTTTAAATTTTTTTTAAATAAAGAATTATAAATGTCATATTCTTACCCATGTGACTTAAAAATGTTGTGATTTCAGCCTAATATTGAGTATGGTTGAATCCCACTCATTTATTTTTTTATGATAGGCGTTGGGGTAATTTTATAATAATATATTATTATTTTTACCTATAATTATCTAATTTACCATAAATAATGGTAAATAAAATTTTTCTAATGTTACTATTTAATATATCCAAGAAAAATTAATTTGATCATATTATTCTGTGAATAGAATAATTATTAAAATATTTTATGCCCATTTTTTTACATGCAATTAACAGAAGTGGCTAAATTAAGTTTAATGTAAATCCCACAGTCGTGGGGGGAAGGTTGGTAAAAGAAAACATTCAAAATTTCAATAATTTTTAATATAAAATTTCAATATAAAAGTTATTATAATAATTTAGATTGGATTAATATATGTATTATTGATCTACTTTTACTTTAGAAGTAAATATAAATTATAATAATCATTTAAATGAAAAAGCAGTTTTAACTACAATGTAGTATTTTTCAATATTCAAAAAAATAATTAAACTAATCAGAAAAATACAAAAAATTCTGCCTAAGAAAATTTCGTATTATGAAATAAAGTATGGTGATTATTTTAAATAATAAAGTTTATAAAATTTCCAAAATTTTGTTTTAAGATAGCTGCTCCATCTAAAAGAAGTAGAATTGTGTTTTTGAAAAAATATAGGTTTTTATGCATAAAATTGAGTTTGTCCATATCTTAAGCATATAAAATATATTTTATTGAACTCAAAAATATTTAATCCAATATATGACCTATATATTTTATTAATATAATTTAATAAGTATGATTTTATTATTTTTTAAACACACTTGTTCATATTTAAATAGTTTTTTAGTAAAAAATTTTGTTTATATATAATTGGATTATATTTTGGATTCTAAATTGGTAACTAGTGAATTATTATTATATTTGTATAAAACATATATTTTCATAAGTCCATTAAAACAATTCATAACTAATTGTTCAAATTCTAGGTTATATCTTATTGTATAATATATTGTAATATTATTATTTAGTAATACATGGCCTTGCATGTACCAAATGGTATTAAAGGAATTCATTGTTTTGTGCAACATAAGATATCAAAAAGGATAATTATAATAAGTGACATACCGTAAAATAATAGGGTGTTACAATAACATTTACTGGTATCATAATTGAAAATGTATTGTTTAGGATTTTAGTATCTGACCTGGGAGTACAGGTCACCGACTTTAGAAGTTGTAATCAAAGTGTTGATTTATATAACATTAGAGATTATAATGTTTTAATGTGCGGTTATTTTTGGAGTTATGGATACCATTATAGGTCTATAAGATTAAAAATGATCATAATTTCAAAGTCATAGACAAATTATTTTTGGTTTTTAAGTTGTAAAAATTATTAGTTTATTAATGAAATTTTTGGAGATGTTTTATTGTGTTGGGGTACTTGTAACCACTAGGATAAACCTGAAGTTTTATTTATAGATGAATTATTTTATTCATGTTTATTGAAAATAGGGGACAACTGAAATGATGGGAGACAACCCGTCGCTTATGGAAAGGCTATGGGGCTTGAACCCACAACCGAAGGGAGACAAGTGAATAATGTGTACCACCAGACTAAACGATTTCCTAGTTAGTAAGACTTTTTTAAAATTAAAAAATCATGTTTATTTGGAAAACACATATGGTTTTATTTGAGAAATAACTATTGATTTATCTTTGAAGAATATATAATAATGTCCATATAATCATTGGGTTCTGAACAATACTCGGAAATGTTGGACAAATTTTGATGATAGTTATTTATGGAATGATATGGTTTGATTATTAGGTATTACTATTTATATTTAAAGATTAATTTATGAAGGGTTGATTTCTTTAGATATTATCTTATTATGTTCTAACCATTGTATGTTTAGGTTAGTGTCTAATGATAAAAGAAACATATTCTTATGCTTTTGGGTATTATATATTCCCATAATAGTTTATTTTTGTTCTCCCAGAATTAAAAATTCATCATGAATATGCATATTTGGGATAAAGTGATGAATTTTTAATAAAAAATTATTTAATTATAAAATTATCTTAATCAAGTAAGAACATTTCCAAATTCTTATAGTCTAGATGGTAAGATAATTCATCAACTCTAGAAAAAAGAACTTGAAAAGAAATTATCCTAGAACCATCAATTCTGATGAACTAATGGCCTCTTATATCACAATAGATTTATGTTTTTGAGTCCCTTAAATTTCTATTGATCATTCAATTTATATTGATCAATGACCTAAATCACTCTTTATAATTATTTATTCTTTCAATCCATTACCACCCATGTACTTATATTTTGAATCCTAGTAATGTGTTATTCTATATGACCTTCCTACTTCCCTTTATCTCTTATTAGGATGATGTTTTGTTGAAATGTTTTATGTTGTCGATTTAAAAAAAATGTATCTTCAAATTTCTATCCTTATATTACCGAGATAATGTTCAAATTTTGGGGAAATAATTTATAATGGGGGATGTAACAACACAAGATATTTTAGAGAATAATAATATATTTAATAGAGTTAAGGAAATGAATCATTGAGAAATTATGAGAATATAACAACCTGATATAGTGAGATATATTTCTTTTTAAATACATTTAATCTCTTTGAAACCTTTTGAAACACGCAACCCTAAGTTTTTTTGTTTGATAGTGTATTCAACATGCAATATCGAGCTTAAGCAACCCAAGATATATATAACCATTATAAACTATCATGTAAATTAATGGGTATAAATAGTAATAGCTAAATTATGAAAATTATATTATTTACACAAAAATATAATAGTTACCTATTATTTAGAAATAATATATGAATCATTTAAATGAATAATAAATGTTTCGTTGAAAAAAAAACATTATTTTTGTAAAATGCGATTTATGCTTTATTTGTGCACAAAATTTATTTATTTTTACAACTTTTAGAAATATTAATTGAGAAAATAAACATTATTTTTGAAAACACTCAAATTATATTAAGGTGATTTTTTGGGTTTTTTCTAAATAGTTTCAGGTTTTAATGAATTGAGAAATAAATAAAGTTTAATTGAAAACATTTATGTAATATAAATTATTTATATGTAAATTTATATTATAAATTGGGTTTAAAAAAATATTAGTCAAAATATATTTAAATTAATCCAATTTATTTCTTTTTATTGATATTCATATTGATTTTCATTTTAAAAAACCTACTTTGTAGTCACATTGACATGAGTGATTTTAGATTAAACTTTTTCATTTATAAAAATTGTATTTATAAAATTGGATTACCTATTTGGAATAATAAATATTTTCAATGGTTAATATTGTAAAATTAATTTTGACCAACAATAATAATAAAAACAATAAAAAATATATACCGTATGAATGCGAGAAACTGATATATCAGAATTTAAACTAAATAGGGAACAGTGAAAATGTCCTAAAATATAATTAAATTTATTTATATAAATATATTTCAAACTTGAACACTATATTCTATAATAAATTCAATTTTTTTCATATTCCCTTTTAATATACCCCATATAATAATTTAGGTAATGAAAAAAGGGAAAAATGTCACTTTTTTTAATATCTATAATGCTTTTGGGATGGGGAAAAAATAAATGTTTGTTTATGGATGTTATTTCTAAATAAAATGACTCTTTTTTATAATAGTAATTTATATTTAAATTTAAGATAAAAACTAATTATAAAATTCTTAATAAATGCCAACCCAGTAATAATTTAGTAAATAATAAAATAAAATAAATGATACTAAAAATATTTAAATTAAAGTAAATTGAATAAATTATTGTGTTTTATTAATTTTTTAGATGAATATATCATTTTACACATTTTTTAAAATAAAATATTTTAATTCAATAATTGACTTGATATTTTAAAATACAAATTAAATGTGGTGTCAATGTTGAAATTAATGTTATTTTATAATAAATAATATTTTATGAATTAATTTAAAATACCTAAAAATCAAGTATTATACTACGTTATTTTTAAATTTTTAGAAAGTTATAATATATTCCATTAAAAGTATTTTTATTTGGTTATAGTGATTATATTGACCCATAAATAGGAAATACATTTTTAGTGATATTAACAATATAATGATGCTTTTGCGCGTTACATGAACTTGTGTAAAAAGTAATTTCCAACACATATGAGATATTTTATCTGATAAATTAGATTTAATATTTATAATAATTGGGTAAAAATTATCTTATATGGTTTATTTAATTTAATTTACAATGGATAAATTTCTTAGGTTAGAAAACTAATCAAAATGGTAGAATTAGAGAAACATAGAAGTTAAGGAACATAATGATTAAAACATGTGTTTAATTGTGTTTTGTAGGTTTCTATAGACCATATAATCCATATAACCCTTTAATAATCTATTTTTACCCACTATGGGTAAGATATACCTCCCAATATTGAATACCTTTTGATATTTATAAAAATACCACGTCTCCTCAACTGTAAACGGGAACTTACCCCCTCACTTATTCCAACCACTAAATCCGTTTTTATTAGAAAAAACCTACCCAAATAAATTCCCATGTTACCTCCTCTAATTTTTAGGAATTTTTATTGGTATAAATATATCCTATGAAATATTTTGTGAAAACCTAATGGGGATACCCAAAGAAGAAGGTAATGTTATTTAATGAGCATCTTTATTTTATTATTTTCACTACCTCAATCATTTATTAATAATCCATGAGTTAATAATATAATATTTATATTAAATAAATTTGGATTTTATTATAATATGTTAATGACCAATAAAATTCTATAATTCTATAAAATGGGTTAAGAAATCATCATTTGTGTGTATATTAGACAACCACCTGATGAACTGATTTCATTTTTTCTTCCATTATCAAAATTCATGATTCGATTTTATGATCAATATAATGTATATATATAATTTTTTAACATAAATATAGATCTGTAGTGATTATATCATATATAAATTTTTTCCTTCCATTACATAGGAGATTAGATAAAATCACTAGTTTGTAAGACGGACTACCGCCTTGTGAGGTTATGTGATTCATCGTTCACTAAAACTTCACATAAAATATGATAAAGAAAAATTTATTTATTATATATGATATAAATTTAAATAACATTATATTCATGAAATATTTATCATTATAAAATTATAATATATCATTTTATTTTTTTAATCGAAAAAAAGATAACATCTTTCTTGTAAGTGTGAACCATCACCTTCACGAAGCGATGTGACTCTCTTTAAATCACTAAAACACATAGAAGATATATATATATACATATCTATATTTAAAGAAATAATATAAAATATATGATATTATTATACTTTTTAAAAAATAAAATATTTCTTACCTTTTTTCCATAATTATCATTGAAAAATGGAAATGTTACTCATGCATAGGTATGATCTACCATCTACATGGCTATAATGTACTTAATTATTCATAATCATGTTTCCTAACATGTTTTAAAAGTATATATAATATATCATTATGATAATTATTTCATGGTTATTATTCTGGATATGATATAACTATATTATATGCAAACTATTCAGAACTTTCATAACAAAGCATGATTGAGAAAAAAAAGTAATTAACAACCAACACAATGAAAATAATAAAATATTATAAATAAATGGTTGAAAATATGTGATAAAACGATCAAATATTATGTTATAAATATTATTATTGTTATTAAATATGTTAATAATGTGTTTTAAATCACTATACATGGGGTTAAAACATATTCATTTAAAAGGAAGTGTGAGGTAAAGATTTTATCGTCTAACTTTTATTTATGTGAGATGTATTCCACATTCAGAACTTATTTTTTGTGTGTGGTATATATAATTCTCATGAATGTATTTTATGATTATAATCATTAAATTCCTAGTTATATACATATATATTTGATTATCTCTATTTCATTGGGTTTACAGTTTCAATGTTACCAAAGAGGTAAGGGATTCTTGTCTCAATTTTCCTAGTTTAAGATGTATGTTATGTTATAAAACTATCTAATTTTATTACATGTATATGATACCCATTTTACTTGTTAAATGAAGAATATGCTTATTCTAATGATATTTTATGTTTTATTTAATGTTATTCTCTCATCAGGACTACCATTTAATGTTACAAGTTGTAGAAGTCTTATGTTCCAATCTCATTATTTAAGGGAATTATTTTTTATTATGATTCCAACAATGATATCTTATAATTCAATTCTCAATAAACTCAAGAACTTTTATTATCTGATGGTTATTAATGATATTTACATGTAACAGAACAATATTTTATCTCATTTGTTCTTAAAATAATTTAGATAATATTTCTAAGGAAATTAGACATTATTTATCTCTTTGGTCACAAATCCATTTTATTCCAAAAAAATAAAAATATTGTATAAAATGTTTTATTAATATTATTCGTTTTTTAATAAAAAATATTTTAACACTATTTTACCATTTTATTTTTTTAAATTGAATCATGATGTCGTTTTCTATAAAATGAACATCTGGATTTTATCAGGAATTTGAGAAGATTCTTTTTATCATTTTCCAATGAAGGAACTTTTTTAACCTTTTTATGGATAAATGGGAATGTAATTTTTTTACTATTATTGAATGTGTTAAATTACCCTAAATTATGAAAAAAAATTATTTGAATCTTCCATTTCAAATTTATGTGGATATTTTTAATGAAAATATTGTTCATAATATTATGAAGATTCTTATTTTTTTAGGCTGGTTTCAATTTTTTTTTGTTAAATATTTTTATTTAAAAAAATTCAAGAAGAATGGATATTTTAGTAAATAAATTTTTTAAATGGTTTTAAATATTTTATTATATTTCTAAAATTATTTTTTCCAAGAGAAGTATTTTTAAAATATTTTATAAATATTTTATGTTTTTAAAAATGGTTTTAAAATCCTTTGTTTTTTATTTAAAAATGTTTTTAATGATATTTTAATGGTATTTACATTTGTAAAAATAATCCACCCATGTTTTCAATTATGGTCCATTAGGGATATTATGTCATGATACAATCCTGATTATTTCTCTTAAAGGATTATGACAGTTACAAAGAGATTGTAATGGAAGCTATTTCTTTTTTATAGGTTAATAATGTTTCAATGAGATTACTACGGAACCCATTTCATTTACAAATGAAAATTTTGATTGAATGTGACTGATGTGAAACCCAATAATTTCCCATGGTATAAATTGGCTATAAAATAATAATTATTATTTCTATGAGTTTTACGATGACATATTTGTGTACATTATTTTTGTGTTGATTCTTGGACATTATATATGAGAGGTCCACCTAGATTGAATCCGGTGAGCATGTTATATATTATGTTATGGGTTTACCTAGATATATCTCTAATTTATTAGTTAATGATTATGTTCTCTAGATAATTTTATTTTAAGTACACCTTATAGTTATTCCAATTTTAAGGATTATAAAAGTGTTCAATGAAGATGATATTCTAAGATACGAAAATGTTTGGTCTATTCTTTTTATGGTTTTTTTATGATTCATTTCATCATGATATATATCACATAGATCATGGTTATGTATTCTTATTACTCTTGGAATAGATAAATCCTTATGTCATGTTTTTATGTTTGATGTTCCATGTATTGATGGGTATGAACATCCTTATGTTATGATCTGGAAATTTGATTATATCATTTTACCCTTATGATATTTCTATTCCCGCTGATGATTTTCATTTTTTAATGCTTATGTTTTCCCTTATTGAGCATTTCATCTCACCCTTCTTTTGAATCCACTTCCTGAGTTTATAAATAATAGCATTAAATGGGTTATTTTTACACAGGGTTTCATATGGATGATGGTGATAGAATAATGTGAAATAATTTTTTTTTGTTTAAGTAAAAGAAATTATACATTGATGAAAAGTTTATTTTTATATAGTTTTTTTCTTAACTATCTAAAACTATTAACATAAATGGTCCCCGATAATGTAATTGATCCTATTTTTCCATTTTAATTTTTATGGTTCAGATGGAAAAAAATTGTGTCACTTTTATAAGTATCATAGGTGCCAATGTAAATTTTATAATTTTAGCATTCAATATGAGAGTATGGTTCTTGGGATGTCATAAAAAGGTTTCATTTCAATCATGAAAAATCTATAAAAAACATTCCAAAAATATTGATTCAATTACCATTTTTGAAGCATAATATATATTACTTCAAACATAATCTCATGAGTAATTAAATGGGAGAATAAGATAAAGAATACAGTATCATAAGATTATGAAAAAATAGTAAATTTTATAATAACACAAATCATTTCATGAGTATATGTAATGTGTATCTAACAATAAGAAATCAGGTGGTGTAAATTTTCCCATTTTGGATTACGTTTACTCCCTAATCCAATATATGATATTTCATTAGACAAAAGCTTTACCCAATGCATTGAAGCACAATCTAGGTGGAACCATCTAAACATGTTCATGATTATGTCTAACACAAAAGGAAATAAAACATAAGGAATAAAAATTATAATTACCTATATAAATAAAAGGGTAGAATAAACCTACTGCACATCATACTCAAAATAGATTTCATAAAAAATGAATTTGAGATAAGAACATATGATATGTATTCCCCATTAAAAGAATGAAAAATAATCGTGGTATATATATGTGAGAGATTTATATATAAAATTCAAAAGAATTATATAATATTAAATAGAGAGAGAAAGTGAGTTAGAGAGATAATTATCATATCCCACAGAAAAAGGTCAGTTTATAGATATCATTTACACCACTAAGAAATATATTCTTTGATATCAAAATATATATACTCTTTAAACCCCATTCTAAAAATACAAAGAATAAATGGAAATAAGGTATTATGTTGATTAAAAATATGACATTTATAAATAAATAAAAATATCAAATAATGTTTTTAATGAAGGAAAAATCTATTGACAACATATACATTAAAATAAAACATTCTAATTTTTTCTTTTCGTAATGAAAAAGAAAATGTTCTGTAAAGATATTTATTTGAAACAATTTGATAGAGACTTAAAATTTATTTTATAATTATTTTATTTCTTTATAAATTCATCAATAAAATAATTTAATGTATATGGTCATAGAAGAAAAAAATTTCAAAATTAAATGTTTATAACATTATAAAATAAGGTTTTAATAGTAATGTTCCCCATACATAAATCCTTAGAAAGATAATTTTTTTAAAAAATATTAAGATGAAAGATAAATATTGTAAAAAAAGAAAAATACCATCCATTTAATAATAAATAATAATCTTCATGAATCACATAGAATAATATTTAATAAAAAATTGAGATGAGAAATATTAAAAGCACATTTTCTTAAAATTAATGTCCATTACCTAGAGTCTAACTCTTCATGATCATTTTTTGTCTTCATGAATAATAAATTTATGTTAATTACTTACATTATCAATAAATTTTTTCAATTTTTATTAATCTTTTTTTTATATTTTACCATGATATACACAATTACTTAATGAATTATGTTCTCTTCAGATATTTTGACGATATACAAATCATATATCCAAAATAGATCCATTAGGGTGGATATGGTCAAAGAGGTCATTATTGTGTCATAAAAATAATAAGAATACTTAAAAATTTATAATATTTATTTATAAATTATGATTTTAAACTAATAATGAAATATTTTAATGAAATATGAACAATGTTATGATCATAGAGATGATAGACCATAAATATGCATAAGTAACATATCAATTTTTCGGGATCCTTATTAGAAAATGGTAAGTATTATTTTCTTTTTAGAAAAACAAATATATCTTAAATTTCATATTTTGTTTTTAAATATAATTTTATATATCATCAATTTAATTATATATTGAAAAATGTAAAACATCGCTTTATAGAGGTGGTAATCGACACATATTCCAGAATGAAATTATCATTTTTAAATGGATGAAAATGTTAGAAAATATATGATATATTGCCTATAAATTGGGGAAATAATTTCATTAAAATAATACATGTTAATTAAATAAATAATTTTAACCCAATCTAAAAGGAGACAATGAAAGATTAATTACATCACATTGTTGGGTGGTAGTCTGCTATACACAGGAATTGTGATTCGGGTTCTCACCTTATGGAAGTGGAAATTAATATAATTGATTATATTGTCATATTTACATATATTTATATTGAATATACTAAAGTTATTATATCAAAATGGGTGAAGAAAATTTTATGGATGTGGAAGATGAAATATAATTGAAAGATTCAATTAAAAGTTATACCTCTTCAGTTTATAATCTCCTTTTTATTTCACCCTAATCTCTCTATAGTAGGTATTTTACCTAATAAAGGACCTCTAGAATGTGTATGGATATTAGGAATAGGTTTCGGTAGGTCATGGATGGACTGAAGTACATATTTTGTTTGTTTAAAATAGTATAAGAGCTTCCCCTTAATAAAAAAGGTAAAGTGCACTCTTGAAATTTCATAAATTATTAAATTATAATAATTATTTCTCATGGTGAAATGGATCAAAAATGATATATTTCAAATAATGGATGAGTTTGGGACAAAATAATTTCATCTCATTATATTTATACATGTTTATACTATTTCTTACCCTTATCATTTTATTTTATCCCCCATTAAACCCTTCAACAATTATGGTAATAATAGTGTGTTTTACTCTTTAGGGGTTAAAATATCATTAATGAAAAATTAGGAACAATTAATTTAACTTATATTTGAGAAGAACATGACAAAAATGAATATTAATATAGTCCAGTTAAACATATATAATATGATAATTTAGTCTAAATTTTTTTTGGGACACATTAATTCATTCAAATTTATTAATTTTAAGACTATAAAAATATATATTTTAATATTTTTAAATTGAATAAATAAATTGTAGGAATTGTGTAAGAATTTAACGTAATTATTTCAACCATACAAATAATTATTATGAAAATAGAATATTTATATTTTAAATAAAAATTTAGAACATAACATATGTTTTTGTAATCCATACCACAAAATATTATAAAATTTACAAGCAAGAAAGTGGAGATTTTTACTTTATCTATTTCTTAATTATTATAATGGTCAAAATCATTGAAAAATAAAAAAAAACATAAATCATAATAATTGATGATTACAGATGAAATATAATCATCCAATGAAATTATGTAAAATATTAGGGTCATTTTCTAGTCTTTATCAAATTATTTTTAACCCTAAATACTTGACTTACCATTACCGTGGTAATAATTATTTACTCTCGTTACTATTAATAAGGTACAAAAATAATAGGAACCTATTTTGAAATTTTTTATCTTCATACTCAAAAAATGGAGTCAAGTTTTCAATATTAAATTTTTATAAGTAGTATAAGTTAATTTAATTTAATATAACATAATGATCTGGAAAACAATTTTTTAGTAAAATTCTTTTTTAAAATATACACGTTTTCAAAATAAATTTTAGTATAAAATTCATTACAAAGTATATAATTAAACTATGTTTTAAAAAAATAAAAAAAATAAAAATAAAAATTATACAAAAATTGAATTTGAATATGTAAATAACTTAAAAGAATATACAACTTTCAATAAATATCATTATTTTTGTACTATTCATTTAAGAATAATTTTTTCAGAAAAATATAAATTGTTTAGACTAATATAGTTTTGATATGATGATTTAAAAAATAAGATACTATTTATAGTTTTTATTAATGTTCTAGATATTTAATACAATTTTTTCTACCTAAAATCATTAAATATTGTTTTTGGAGAAAACATATTTTTTTATAAATAAAATAACTTTATGAAAAATTGTGGGATTAAATAATAAGAGTATATCAAAAAATTCATATTTAATAGGATATTAATATTTATTTCATAAATTAGTTTATGTTATGCAGACCATCCTATTCAATTTCTAGGTTATACAGGTCATATATAAATAATAATATTTCATGGTTCATTTAGTGTTGGTGTTGAATGATTTATATGCTATTTAAAATATTATTCTTTTAAAAATATAGGGGGTTTTATATAATCCAAAGTTTAATAAATTGTCTCCACATAATTTTAAATTTAAAAAAATATTATTTTTGATACACACTTTATAAAAAGGATTCATAAAAATTAAAATAGAAAAGGGTAAAAGAGAAATACAATGGCCATCTAGAATAACACATTAATAGGTTCCGCAAATAGTATAACCTTAGTGGGATATGAAAATATGGATCGAGAATAAAATTTTATAGTCCTACTAATGATATAGAGTTTCATATATAATTGATCAAATAAAAGTAAAATATCATAAGAAAATTAACAAACAAAAAACTATAAACCAAAGAGTTGTGGATAGAAAGAAAAATTCATCAGAATTGATGGTAACAAAATAAGGTTTTTTATTCAAGGTCCTTTTCATACGAGAATTATTTTTCTATACAGACTAACAACAAAAATAAATATACTTAATTTTTTATATAATTTAATTATTAATTAATTTAATCCATAATATAATCCTTTCCTAAAAAACATGAGTATTGAAGATGAATTTTTCATGCCCAAGGCACTAAAATCAAATTCTAACTGATCATATATTCAATAAAAGGTTGAAAAATATTTTATCCTATCATTTGAAATATAAATTTTTTTTTACGAAATGATGTGATAATTTCTATAAAGGATAATCCTTTATGTGGTGAAAAACAACAATAATATCCAAATCCTCTACAATAGGAACCAACATTGTAAATTGATATATTGATAAAAAACTAAACTTAATATTGTTCAAAATATTCCCAATCATGTTTGAAACTAAATTAAATGAAGGATTTGATCATATATTTTTCTAAGATAAATTTAAAATTTATCATGAGTCACCATCAATCACTCTTGATTTATCATAAAAAATGTATATACGATAAAATATAATATCAAGGATATGATAGTCATTTCCATAAATAACCCGAATCACCACAATGTAACAATGTCATAATATATGTCTATAAAATATTATTCAATCTTTATTCCACAATGAAAATCCCATAATTTTTTATTTATCGTGATCTTATATGGTTTATTAAATAGTGAATTTTTCCAAAAAATTATTAGTCACCTTAAAATATCATCATTTAAAACCACAATAGGAATGTATATTTATTTAACCTTATTATAAGCCGACAAATTATATACCCATGATGTTATCCATAACTCTTAAACTAACGTCTCTTGAAAAAAATCCTAATCTATAATTTTATCATATATGTTCTGCTGATACACACTATAAGAACATAGCCTTGAATATTACATAATCTTGAGTTTTAAGTCCAGAATTAATTTTCTTAAATTTGACGATATATTTTGTTTATAGATTCAAAGAATCAGTACATCAAATATATATAAATAAATATTACATTCAAAATTGTACAATTCAACTTAGTATCTATTTTATCCAAAAAAATATTTTATTTTACAATACATCTTTTTTTAAGAAATATCTTCAAATTTTTTATCTTAAAAACATAATTATCCTTATTCATCATTTAAAAACTATAAAAAAATTTAAATAATTATATGAGAAAAATAATCTTATAAAGGGACATCTAAAAAGAAATAAACATTTTACTATATGAATACTTATAAAAAAATTAAAATACGCAATATTAAAAATTGGGCACAAAATAATACTTTTATTACAAAAAATGTATACACCTATGTGAAAATAAATTGATTAAAATTAGTATAATAAATATTAAAAAAATAAAAATTTATAAATTTTCTTTGGAAATGATAAAAAACCTATGATTTTTTATAAAAAAATGCTACACATTAAAACCTTATAATGTACCAGATAATTTCAATTAAAAATTCTCTCTTGAGTAATGACATTCATGAATAACATAGTAAAAAAGTTATTACAAGACCAAAGATACAAATAAAATGTGATAGGAATAACAAACTGACATAATAGTAAGATATAGATAATTTACAATACAATATCCTATGATGGATAAAGTCACATAATAGATTAGGTTTACCCCATAATCCATTACAGAAAATTTTATGAGATAAAAGACAGAGCCAATTCAATAGAGTGCTATCAAGGAGCAGATATCATAACATGTTCATAATTTTTTGTGATATAAAATATACCAATAATAAGTTATAAACAAAATAATTACCCATGTAATTAAATGTGTGGCATAATATTTATTCATATCATAATCAAAAGATATTTCTTAAATAGGGAATTTGATAAATGAATAGAAGTTATGTATTACCGCATAAAAGTAATGGGGAATAAGGTAAATATATATTTGAGAGAAATATATATATATATTAGAAATATTCCACAATATTAATGATAGATAGAGATAATGTGAGTTATATATAGAAAGGTTATAACCCATTGACTTGGTGTGGTTCAAAGAGACCCCTTACACCTATAAACTAAACATTTATAGATATAAAAATGTCCATTATGATAATATTTTTCTCAAAAAAAATTGACAAAATGTAATGATGGTTTTTCTTTGATTATAATAAGAAATATTATATGAAAAAGAAAATTTAAAATAATGGTTTTGGCATCTGGAATGAAAGGCCCCTCAGGATGGATAGGTATTTTCCAAACCCAAAATTGATTTGTAAAAGGTTGTCTTCGAAATTATTTTGAAATTGGAACTACAAATAATTTTGAGTAATTGGTGATGATATTTACTACCAAACATGATGTTCCCCATATGTTGACTTCCTTGTGGATTGAATCTCCCTCAGAAATTATTTTCCATGATCAGAAAGTATTAACCAAGAATTTACCATGAAAAATTTTCATTTATTGTATTGGATGAATTATTCATCTTAATTAACTAAATCTTCTTTTTTAACATTCTTATAGGAAATCAGACTAGGTGTTCAATGTGTTTTCAATGAGGGTGATCATGGAAATGAGAAAAACATAGTCCAATAGGTCTTAAAATTTTTATACATCATTGATGTATGTTGATATGCTTGGGGTGGTTCACTATCACCTTTGTAAAATCCCCTATAATTTTTGACCATTTTTATTTACTTTTAATTAGTAAATTTTAGGACCATTTTTTCTTCATATTAAAAAAACTTTTTTTCTAAATAAAGTAAAAGTATTCCATAAAAATATTCCTTTTGGAAATCATTTGAAAGACACATAAAATTATCTTTATAATTATTTTATTTCCATTTAAAAACATCCATAAAATTATTTTCTAAATATGGACATTGATGAAAAAGAAATAGAAATTAAATGCTTAAAACATTTAAGACTATGTTTCTAAAGTAATGTGTCTCTTTAATAAAACCTAAAAAATTTCACGACCCGTCCTCGGGTCCATGTCGTGACTACCCCAAGCCCGCCTTCCACAGGCCAGGGGCTGGAGACTAGAAACAAAGGCGTCAATCCCAATAAAAAGGGAAGGCATTGCCTTTATAAAAGAAAAAAACTCAATAGAGTACTTAATAGAAGAAAGCACTAAGTAATACTGAACACAAAAGTAAGTGCTGAAAGGAAAGGGGGCAGAAATACATGCCCAACATTAAGTACAGTACAACTAAAAAGCTAGTACAACTGCAGTAAAGTAAAACAGAAACCACCGAGTCATCCTCCGGGAATCCCACCTGATGGGTGGGTACAGATGGCCTCCTCAAAAACTTAGGTTAGTCCGTCTGCTCCATTTACGTCCCACCGAATGGTCCACCTCCGAGTACCGTCCAGCTCCACAAGCCTCCACCTCGATTAGTGGTGTCTGTCGTCTGCATCCAACACAACGTAGTGCAGGTATATCCCATGCAGTGGTGAGTATACGATACTCATTAGGGACCCCGAGACCCACGAAGGTCTCCCATAATCCATGAAGGATTAACAAAAGAAGAAAGATACAATCACCAAGTATCAACCAACTCTACATAGGTATATGCCAATACATATACCTATGTTATCAATCATAGTTCGGCTCTAACTCTTGAGCCCAAGCACAACCCAGTATAGAGAGGAAAGAAAGTCAATCACATCAATGACAATGATTAAAATTCAAGACTTAGCTCACACATGTATACATCTTTCGTAAAACGATAGAGATGATCATATGTAGTCACTGATTCATCTAAGATATCGGACCCACGTATGATACTAGACCATCTAAGCTGTCGGAACCATGTAGGATACTAGACCGGCTACTCTGTCAGACCCACTCAAGATCCTAGTACAAAAGTCAAACTGTCGAACCCACTAATGATACAAGTACAGTAGTCATCACTTTCTAAACCATGGAGAATTCTAGTATAGTTGTCGTCATCCTCAAACTTACGGAGGATTCCAGTACGGTAGTCATCGTCGTCGAACCCACGGAGGATTCCAGTACGGTAGTGGTTGCAGTTGCAGCCAGCTCTAGGGTTCCCGCACACAACATGCTCAATTCTGGGAGGGTCCGCTCCTCGAGCCAAGGGGTCGTTATATCAAATATCACAAAGTCCAGATTTGATTTATCCTGAAGTCCTGTCTCTTCAAAAGGAACCCAAGGTGACAGACGGCGCATCAATCAGATGCCCGGTCTAAGAGTTATTGGCTTTTCTGTTCCAGGGGCCTGGTAGGAATTACGCTCATTCCAAACCCGACCGATTTCCAAAGTCACCCAAAACACACTTAGAGTATCTCAAAAGGACCATCTCATCACGAAGATCCTAGTGCCACAGACGTCGCTTCGATTAGACGTGCAGTCTTAATTTTATTCACGTTTATGTGAAACAGGACCAGCCCGTCAAGCCCAGTGGGCTGGCGGGTCGGCCCGACCTGGTTCAGCAGGTCCCACCCCGCCCAACGTGGCGCGGCGCAGCCCGACGTGGCGCGGCGTGGCCCGGCCCGACAAGCCCAGTGGTGAAGGTGGGGGGGGGGGGGTTCCTTGAACCGGCGGTGACGAGCGATGTCGCCCTCCTGTCGGGCCGCCGAAGCCGGCCAGTCATCCCGGCGCGAGCAGGCCGCTGTCCTCCTGTGGAGCACCTGTGGGTGTTGTGGCCTCTTCAACCTGGCCTGCTGACGAGCCGGTCGGTTCTCCACTGAAGCAGCCCACAGAGCATGGCGCCATGGTCCTCCAGCCCAACCGGTTTATCTTCAGCCGAGCAGCCCACAGATATGGGATGTGGTTCCTCTCCATGTGGCCGCCATACGGTCGCCGCTTCCTCCTGTCTCCACCACCTCTTCCATCACCGCCTCAATCTAAATAAAACAAGGATCAATAGAGGGTCTTCCTTCCATGTTCGTTCGGCCCGTGCCCTCCACGTTAGGCGGTATCATATGGACCAAGATAAAACATAGTTTCAACGAAGAACGAAGAACAATTTTATTCAATTAAAATTGAATCAAACCCCATACCTTGTAATTGATGTCGCATGTCGTCGAGCCGCAGAAGATGAGCGTCGCGGTAGTTGGGCGTCGCATAAGAATGGTGGAATCCCGACAATGTTGGAGGAAGAGACATTTTCATAGGCGACGCTTCTCACGAGCGGTGTCTTATCCCATGATGTGGAAAATAAAGAAGGTAGGAGAAATTTTGGAGCGTTCTTCACCGAGAGAAGATGACATTATTCATGGAAGAATGAATCTCTCTCCTAATTCTCTAGAGGTTCCCCCACCAAAAAATATTCCAAGGAAAATATAATAAAAGGCCCACTAATAATATAAAATTTCCATGTAATTCAAATTAGTTCAAAATGAAAATTTAATTAATTTATTCATTTGTGTTGGAATCATTAATGGGAGGGAGACAGAAAGGATCCACCTTAATTAGGGGAGGTGAAGAGTTTAAAAATCAAAAGAGAAGAGTTATCAAATTAAATGAAGGGGAGTTAATGGGAAGTTGAAGGGTTAGGGCTCATGTGGGCCCCACCTCACAAATATCCTCTCATGGGTGGTTATGTGAGGTGTGGGCCCCACCCCAACATCCCTTTGGTGGAAATAACCACCAAACATAAATAAAATATTTTACAACAATTTTATTTAATTTATTATAAATCCCTAAAAATTAACTTCTCACCCCGAGCAAATACAACTGCGGTAAAGGTCCCCTTAAGCGATTACATGTGCTTTGAGTTCATCTGTACCCTCAGATTTTATTTTCGAGCACTGGTACAAATGATAGAAAAACCCGCATGTACATTTATTGAACGTACCCAAACAAAACTTCAGAAATTGATTTCGGGCACACTCGGCCTTAGAATCAAGCACCGTTAGAAACCGCAGACTTGTGAAATTCCAAAGTATTTATGAAAAAATAATTCTTGAAATTTCCAGGTCTTTACATTACCCCCACCTCAGGGATTTACATCCCCATAAAGATACAATGCATACTAGGGATACAAATAAGGGTACTGAGCACGCATCTGAGCCTCACGCTCCCATGTGATCTCCCGGAGGTTCTTGTGTTGCCAGAAAATGTGGACCATAGGAATCGACCATCCATGTTGGACCCGCTCCTATCGATCATCTAACTCCACTGGAAACTTCGTGAATGTTGCCTCGTCATCGATGTCGAGCTCCCCATGGACGATGATGTGGGACGGGTCGTGCACGTATCTCCTCAGCCGAGATACGTGGAAGACATCGTGCAGCTGATGCAACTAAGGTGGAAGGGAAAGGTGGTAATCCACCCCGCCTATACTGCTGAAGACCTAGAAAGTTCTGATGAAACGTGGAGATAACTTGCCGCCCCAACCAAATCTCCATAGACAACATCGAGGAGAGACCCGTAATAAAATGTGGTTGCCATCCTCGAACTCCAGTGGTCTCCATCTCCTATAAACATATGACCTCTATCATATCTGTGTAGTCTTCATCTTCTCCTAGATGACCTTTACCTTCCCTCTTTTAGCCTGAACCATCTTGGGTTCTACAAGTGCTGACTCCCCAGGGTCAGTCTAGCACAGAGGTGATCTTCAAGGTCATCCATAACATGCCTCGTATGGTGCCTTTCTGATGGTGGAGTTGTAAATGATGGCGTATGCAAACTCCACCAAGGGTAACTGATCCTCCCAGCTGCGACCAAAGTCTAGAACACATGCATGGAGCATGTCCTCGAGAGTCTGAATGGTCCTCTATGTCTGGAAATCCATCTAAGGATGGAATGCAGTGCTCAGACGTAGCTGCATCCCAAAATCCTTCTATAACCCCTTCCATAGCCGGGAAGTGAATCGAGCATGTCGATTGGAAACGATAAATGATAGAACACCATGAAGCTGTACGATCTCCTGAATGTAGAGGCATCCCAATCTCTCTACTGAGCCTTGCTCTCTGATCAGTAGGAAGTGGACCGACATGGTGAGTCGGTCTACGATCACCCAGACAGAGTCATGTCCTCTAGATATATGTGGAATCCCCGTCCCAGAATCGATGGATATCCTATCCAACTTTTACTATGGGACCTCTAAGTGTCATACCATGTCTATTGGTACTTGGTTCTCTACCTTCACTTGCTGAAAAGTGATGCATCATGATACAAACTCTGCTACATCCTTCTTCATACCCAGCCACCAAAGCTATCATCTGAGGTCTTGTTACATCTTCACCACCCCTGGATGTACCGCTAGAGGATAAGTGTGAAAATCCACAGCACATCCTCATATAGTGAAACTAGTACCATAGTATGTCCCCTGAAGAGGATGACGTGCTCCCCTTCTTCTGAAAATCCATCCGGTGCCTGCCCTGTGGATATCTGAGCACGTCGCGTCTCACAGTCAATGTCCCCACACTGTGCCTCCCTGACTCGTTGAAAAAGTGGATGAGTGACTGTGAGAGGCTAAAGAAAGGATACTGTATCTATATCCACAAAGGATATCTGCAACATGGCTAGATGATCCATCTCCTATCCCAGCAGCTGAATTCCCGATCTCCTGCTGAGAGCATCAGCTACAAATTTTCCCTTCCCAGAAGTATAAACTATCTCAAAGTCATAGTCCTAGAGGAACTCGTGTCATCACCGCTGTCTCAGGTTCATCTTCTTTTGTCAGAAGATGTACCTGAGACTCTGGTGGTCAAAGTAGACTGTAAAGCGCTCGCCCATCAAATAGTGCCACCACATCTTCAAAGCAAATACCAATGCTGCTAACTCCTGGTCATGGGTTGCGTAGTTATTCTCGTGATGTCTATACTGTTGTGAACCATAAGCGATCACTGCTCTCTCCTACATCAGGACACACCCGAGTCTAGTCCCTGATGTGTCATAGTAAACTACGTACCCTACGCCCTCCTCTGATAGCCTCAAGATTGGTGCACTGTTCAACCTCTGCCTCCGCTCCTAAAAGCTCTTCTGGGATCTATCTAACCACACAATGGGTTTCCTCTTCTTTTTCAAAGATGAATTCGGTGCTGCAACTCTGGAGAAGTCTAGAACAAATATCTGATAGTTCCCAGCCAAACCTAGGAATATCCGCACCTCCGTCACGCTCCTAGGTGGCTCCCAAGCAAGTACTGCCTCGATCTTTGCTGGATCCACTACACCTCTAGCCTTCGATATGACGTGTACCAAGAAATGAACCTCTTAAATCCAAAACTAGAACCTAATGAGCTACCATAAAGCTGTTTCTCTTAGAGTGTATCTAGTACAACCCGCAAGTGGTAGGCGTGCTCCTCCTCAGTAGTCGAGTAAATCAGTATGTCGTTGAAGAAGACTACGACAAATCGATCGAGGTAAGTATAGAAAATTATATTAATGAGACTCATGAACTCTTCTGGAGCATTTTTTACACTATATAGAATAACCAAGAACACATAGTGGCCATACAAACACCTGAAGGCCGTCTTCTGCACATCCTCGTCTCGAACTCTGAGCTTGTGATAGCCGGACCTGAGGTCTATCTTCGAGAACCATCGTGCTCCCTTAAGCTGATCAAAGAGGTTTTCAATCCTTGAGAGTGGGTAATTTTTTCTTCACGGTCACCACATTTAGGTGACTGTAGTCGACACACAGTCGCATGATACCATCCACCTTCTTGGCGAAGAAAATCAGAGATGCCCAGTGTGAAACACTTGGTCAGATAAATCCCTTCCCCTGCAAGTCTTCCAGCTGTACCTGCAGCTCACAAATCTCAGCAGGAGACATCCGATATGCTGGAGTAGATTTTAGTGTTGTCCTATGGTATAGGTCTATGTAAATGTCTACCTATCTGCGAGGAGGTAGTCCTGGAACGTTGTCAGGAAAAACGTCCACATACTGATCCACCACAATAGGAAAACTCAGACACTGCACATCAACCGCTCCGAGGATGAGACTAGCCAACTGGTGTGTGATCAGCTGCCCTCTCCTCTGTGAAAGTCCATCTTTAACTGCAAAGGCTCCCTTCTCGCCGGTGAAGGTGAACATGGTCCCATTAGTGCGGACACACCCCAATTTTCACGTAATGCAGTCGATCTGAGCATGGACTGTAGACAACTAGTCCATACCCAAAATAATGTCGTAAGGCCTCGACGCTACTACAAGAAGATCCCAACCAAACCTCTCACCTCCTAGAGTAAGAGAACACTGTCGGAACCAGTGCATAATTATCGATTCTGCTCTTGTGGGAGTCTCTAGCTGTAAGGATCGAGCCATTGGCTCCGTTGGAATCACCGAGCTCCGAACAAGGGCATCAGTAATAAAAGAATGACTCGCACCAGTGTCTATAAGTACTACATAAAGGGTGGAGTAGACACAGATAGTACCTCGAATCATCTCAGGCGCGCCGTGGTTGTAGGCCTCGACTACCTAGAGCTGAGCTCATCTCTATCGGCCAGCTCCCTATGGTCAATGTGCACCTCCTGTTGGTGGTGGTGGTAGGGCCCTAAAACATAATCCACCACCTGCTACTCGGCCAGCTCCTCTACCACGTCAGGCCGCTCCTAGAAGACCACCATGTTCGAACCTCTACTTCTTCCTGGGAGGTCCCTCTACTGTCTTCTTCTCATATACATGGCGGGTCGGGCCATCCCGAGCCATGTGACCATGCCCGCAGCATGCATAGCACTGCCTGCTCCTCTTATAGCTGGCTCGATTTCGTGCTCCCCACACATCCGAACCTGTATCTTGATGGCCTGGTCCTCTTGGACCTCTGCGTCAACTGTCCACTACCGGCTGTAGAAGAATCTGCTATGTGTCATCTTGCGGAGGGTCTCGCAGCTGGTGTCCGCTCAGCAAGAAAGATCTCCACAACAAGGGCTTGCTCCAGTACTCTCACATACGTCGGAATACTGAGGGAGATCATTGAAGATCTGATCTCATGTCTAAGTCCCCACTCAAAGGTCCGGTCCCTGAAGAATGGGTCACATACCATGTCCGTGGAGTAGTGTGAGAGGTTAGTGAACCTCGCTGAGTACTGAGCTACTGTCATCCTGCCGTGCTGTAGATGAAGTAACTCCTGAATCCACAATGCACGAAGGGTGGCTGGAACAAACTCTGAGCAGAAGAGACACTTGAAGTCTATCCAAAGTAAATACGACTCATAATGCACCTAGAGCGTCATGTTCCGCCACCTACCTGCCGCTGCATGCAGGAGACTCATGATAAGGATCACCATAAGGTCGGTTGGTGTCTTTACCAATCTAAAAACACTGATGACAGCCTCCAGCCAGTCCTCAGCTACATGTGGGTCCAACTATCTACGGAACGTGGGCGGCCTCTATCACTGGAACTCGTGCAATTCACTTAGGCGGCATGGACTCTCGGCTGCTGGGGCTGGTGGTACTAGTGGCCCAGCAGGTAGTGATACCGCTGGATTCTCTGCTGTGATGGGGCCCTACACCGAGGCCTCGTCGCTCGGTGAGATACCATCTCATACGTAACTCGGAACCGTAGCTGGCTTCCTTCATTGAGCCATCCTAAAATTAAATAGGTGCGCCATGGTAAAACAATATACATGGTGAGCTGACACAATGTAATCACAAAGAAAACATTTGTAACACACGTGCAATCAGTGTTTTTGTGCATTGAGTCAGAAATCAGAGGGCAGGGTCCTGGTGTATGGATACGTCAGCCGCCACACCCACACTGGACTCCATAGACTGAAAACCACACTCAATACTCTTAACACTATTTCTTCACATAAATGAAAGATCAATGTCCTAAGTTCTGTTGTAGAACTGACTCCACTGATACCAATTTGTCACGACTCGTCCTCGGGGCCTATGCCGTGACTACCCCAAGCCCGCCTTCCATAGGTTCTGGGCTAACGACTAGAACCGAAGGCATAAATCCCAATAAAAAATGAAGGAATTGTCTTTATCAAAGTAAACAAACACAACAGAGTATGCAACAGATGAAATCACTAAGTAATAATAAATACAAAAGTAAGTGCTGAATGGAAAGGGGCTGGAAATACAATCCCAACAGTAAGTACAATACAACTGAAAAGCTAGTACAACGGTAGTAAAGTAAAATAGCAACCACCGAGTTGTCCTCCAGGAATCCCACCTGAAGGGTGGGTACGGATGGCCTCCTCAACACCTCATGTCCGTCCGTCTGCTCCGTGTACATCTCGCTAAGTGGCCCACCTCTGGGTACCATCTAGCTCCACAAGCCTCCACCTCGATCAGTGATGTCTGTCGTCTGCATCCAACACAATGTAGTGTGGGCATAGCCCGTGCAGGGGTGAGTATAAGATACTCAGTAGGGACCCCGAGACCCCCAATGGTCTCCCAGAATCCCCGAAGGATAAACCACAAAAGAAAGATACAATCACAATGTATCAACCAACTCTACATAGGTATATACCCATACATATACCAAAGTTATCAATCACAGTTTGTCTCTATCTCTCGATACCAAGCACAACCTTGTCCACACAGGAAAGAAAGTTAATCACCTCGATGATAATGATTGAAAGTCAAGACTCAGCTCACACGGGTATACATATTTCGTAAAGCGATATAGATGATCAGATGTAGTCACTAATTAATCAAAGTGGTCAGAAACATGTAGGATACTAGACCAGATAAGCTATCGGACCCACGTGGGATACTAGACCAACTACTCTATCAGACCCACTCAGGATACTAGTACAAAAGTAAAACTGTCAGACCCACATAGGATACAAGTACAGTAGTCATCATTGTCAAACCCAAGAAGGATTATAGTACAGTTTTTGTCATTATTAAACCCAAAAAGGATTCTAGTATGTTTGTTGTTGTCGTCGATCCCACAGAGAATTCCAGTACGGTAGTCGTCGCAGTCGCATCCAACTCTAGGTTTCCCGCAAACAACTCTCTTGATTTCGGGAGGGTCTGCTCCTCGAGCCAAGGGGTCGATACATCAACTATCACAAAGTCCAGAGACGATGTATCTCGAAGTTCCATCTCGTCAAAAGGAACCCAACGTGGCAAACGAAGCGTCAATCGGACTCTCAGTCTGAGAGTTGTTGGATTTTCCGTTCTAGGGGACCCGTTCGAATTACGCTCATTCCAAACCCATCTATTTTCCACAGTCATCGAAAACTCACGTAGAGTATCATAAAAGGACCGTCTCTTCATGAGGATCCTAGTGCTGTAGACGGCGCGTCGATCAGACACGCGGTCTTAAATTTATTCACGTTTAAGTGAAACGGGCCCGGCCCGTCAAGCACAGTAGGCTACGGGTCGGCCCGACCTCGATCGGGGGGGGGGGGGGGGGGGTTCCGAACCGGTGGCGCCCAGCGGCCCACACAGGCGGGCCGCTTTCCACCCGCACGGTACCTGCGGGTGCCACGGCCTCTTCAACCCGGCCGGATGACAAGCCGACTGGTTCGCCACCGAGGCGGCCTGCAGAGCGCGGGTCGCGGTTCTCCACAGCGCAGCACCTTAGAGGTGCCGCAGTCCTCCATCCCATCCAGCTTCGGCTGACTGGTTTGTTTTTGTCCGAGCATCCTTCAGATGTGGACTGCGGTTCCTCTCCACGCGGCCGACATATGTTCGCCACCACCTCTTCTGTCACCGCCTCCATCAAAATAAAACAAGGATCAACAGAGGGTCATCAGGCCGTGTTCGTTCGGCCCGCGCCCTCCGTGTTAGGAGATATCATATGGCCCAAGATAAAACATGGTTTCAACTAAGAACAAAAAAAAATTTATTCAACTAAAATTGAAGCAAACCTCCTACCTCGTAATTAATGTCACACGTCGTCGAGCTGCAGAAGACGAGCGTCACAGTAGTCGGGAATCGCGGAAGAACGGTGTTGTCCCGTTAATGTTGGAGGAAGAGTCCTTGTTATAGGCGATGCTTCTCGTGAGTGGTGCCTTTTCCCTTAACGCAGGGGAAGAAGAAGGTATGAGAAGTCGTGGAGTGTTCTTCGCTGAGAGAGTATGACTTTCTTCGTGAAAAAATGAAGCTCTCCTCTAATTCTCCAAAGGTTCCCCCACTACAATATTTTACAAGGAAAATATAATAAAAAGTCCCTCCAATAATATATGATTTCCATGTAATTCAAAATAATTCAAAATGAAAATTGAATTAATTAAAGCTTTTGTGTTGGAAACATTAATGGGAGGGAGATAGAAAGGCTCCACCTTAATGAGGGGAGGTGGAGAGTTAAAAAATCAAAAGAGAGGAGTTGTCAAATTAAATGAAGAAGAGTTAATGGGGAGTTGAAGGGTTAGGGCTCGTGTGGACCCCACCTCATAAATATCCTCTCATGGGTGGTTATGTGAGGTGTGGGCCCCACCCCATCTTCCCTTTTTTTTGAAATAAACACCAAACATAAATAAAATTATGTACAACAATTTTATTTAATTTATTATAAATCCCTAAAAATTAACTTCTCCTCCAGAGCAAACACAACTGCAGTAAAGGTCCCTTTAAGCGAATACCGGTGCTGCAAGTTCATCAGTGCCCTCTGATTTCAATTCTGAGCACAGGTTCAAATGATAGAAAACCCTGCACGTACATTTACTGAACGTACCTAAACAAAACTTCAGAAACTGATTCTGGGCACACCGTGCCTCGGAATAAGGCAGAGTCAGAAACTGTGGACTCGTAAAATTCCAAAGTATATATGAAAAAAAATTCCTTGAAATTTATGGGTATTTAAAAATAATATCAATATTTAGAAATATTTAATATTAATTCAATTATGGTAAATAAAACCTTTATTATCAATTCAAGAGTAAATAAAGTTATTATTAAACTATTTATAAGAACATGGAGGAAATGAGTTGAAAATAGAAATTTAAAGGATGTTTTTTAAACGAATGTACCTTATAATGAATCTGACTCATCATATTTGTTCATTATCTTCCTGAATAATTCAAATATTAAAATTATTTACTATATTATGAAAAACAATAATTTTTTTAATCATTTTCTTTATTTGATTTCATTTTATACACTATTACTTAATCAATTAAATTATGATTGTATGTTTTGGCGGTATTCTTCTCATATGTAAACAATGACTTCAGTAGGATGACTGTGGACAAAGTGTACATTATAAGAAAATATAAAAAATAATTATAATTAAAAATATATCAATTTTATTCATCAATTAAACTTTATGAAGCCAATCTTGAAATATCTTTACCAAAAAATGAACTATACTAAAATCCTAGAGATGCAAGGCCATACATACGCATTAATAACGTTTCTATTTTTCAATGACCATAATTTCATAATGGTTAGAAATTTATTATGATTTCAGGATTATAACTATATCATAAATAAGATTTTATTTGTTTAAATATACTTATATATACCATCCATGTGATGTGGTATTGAAAAATTAATCACACCGCTTCTTGTAGGTGGTATTCCACCTTATTAATGAAGGATATTATCATTTTTCAATGGATGAAAAGGTAACCAAAAATAAGATTTATATAATGGATGTTTTTTTAATAAATACCACATATATACATTAAATACAAAATTATAACCATACATGACAGAAAATGATGGAAAATGAATTACATCAATTCACAAGGTGGTAATGCGTCATGTATATGAATGTTGATTGTGTTTCACACTTGATAGAAGTGGAGATGTATGTAAGTGACTCAATTAAAAAAAATAACATCTAAAAATATAAAAGTCTTTATTCTAATTATAGAATCATGGTTAAAGAACATATTATGATTTATAAGAAGAAAAATACTAAAACATTTAGTTAAAAGGTGTCACTTTTTAAAGATAATTTCATTTTCTTTACACATTAAGCCCTCCAAAGTTGGAATTATGCTAAACAAACCTATATAATAGAGGTATTATATTTAATATGTTTTTTGGGTAGGTAATGGAATAAAAGGTTTCAAAAGTGTTAATAAAATAATATTAGAGGTTTCCTTTTAAAAGATATGGAAGGAGCACTCTTGGAATTTCATAAATTATTAAAATAATATAAATTATTTATCATTGAAAAAATGTTAAGAATCATGTAATTATAAAATAGTATCTGTATGGGTCTAAAAAATACAATAAAATAATATTTTTATTGTTTTAGTAAATGAATTTTTTTACCTCTTTTATTTAACCCCCATTAACATTTTGACAATTACAGTGTTAACAAGTTATTATACTCTTAAGGGGTTATGATAGTAACAATAAAACGAAATTTGACTCATAAATGGACGAAGGTAATATTTTCAACCATATGCCAATAATATTTATGTATGAAATATTTTTAGCAATTTAATTCATTTAATAAAATATAATTTATTATAGAATATCATTGATTTCAATTTTAGAACACTTCATTTATGCTGACTTTTGAAAACAACATGAAAAATTATAATTTTGAATATAATAAATTAACAACTACCTAATATGAAATTTTTCTCTAAAAATTAATGTAAAAATATAATTAATTTAAATTATTTTAGTTTTAACGTTTTGAAATATATTTATATTAGTTTTTATTAATTTAATAAATGTTTTGTCGGCGTTGCCTAAGCTTGTAAGTTAATTAATTTATGGCTAAATTTTTTAAATAAATACCATGAAAATTTATTTATATTTTGAATATCAATTTTTGGGTGAAAATTTTATTTATATAAAATTATTACAAAAAACTATCGAAATTAAAACCAAGAAAAAAATATTTTTGACTTTATATTTTACTTAATAATTATAAAAGTAAAAATGAAATAGAAATGGAAAAAATTTCATATATACAAATCATGGATGATTATTGATGAACTAAAATAATACATTAATATTAAATCATGTTTTAGGGCCACATTCTAGTGATAGTCATGTTATTTTTAACCTTAATTATCTGATTTTTCCTTATTGTGGTAATAATTATTTACCACAGTTACTATTCAAAATGAAAAAAATATAAGGGACCTATTTAGCATATTTTAAAATCATGATTCCAAATATAGATTTAAATTTTAATGGCTTAAATTATATAATTTGAATGAATTAATTTAATATTTAAATGAAAATATCAACTGATGAATAGTTTTTATGAAAAATTAGCGTTTTAGGATAAAAAACATTATACAAAATTCATGTATAAAATTGTTTAAAAATAAAATAATTGGATCATTTTTTATAAAAACAAACTGGTAAGATTTTAAAACTAATCAAAAATATATTTTTACTTTTAAAATACATAAAAATTAAACAAAAATTTCCATAAAAATTTATATTTATTTATATTCATTGAATAATCAAACATTTCTGAAATGTATCAAAATTTAAGAAAATAGATAATTTTGATATGATAATTTAAAAATTGATATTATATTTATTAAATAAAATTTCTAGAGGTTCTATAAATAAAATATAATATATTCTGAAAAAAATAAATATAAACCTTTTTTTGAAGAATGAATATTTTTTAAGAATAAAATCTATTTTCAAAAAAGTATGAGAATATTTACTATGAATTTATAAACAAATATATGATGGGTTTGAAATTAGAATATATTTCATAATTAAGATATTTTCATTCATACCCCAAAATTTTCTGTCTAATTTATAATGATCATATTTAAATAATAATATATTGTGGTTCATTTAGGATCGGTGTTGTGTGTAGTATATGCAATTAAAATGGTCTCTTTTTTAATATATCAATTTGTTAGATAGATACTCATACCCATGAGTATAATAAATAAAGACAATTAGATATATATATATATATGATATGGAATGTAACAACTCTCTAATTAAATTTTTTATTATGATATGACATAAGAAGAAATTAAAATTACTATAGAAAATTATAGAAAAATTGGAATATTTTTTCATCAATGTGGCCAATATAACATTACAAAATCCTGGTATCATTATATATTGGTATAAAATAAAAAATTTTAAACTCATGGAGTTTTATTATTCTTCTAATACTCCAATTCAATTATTTCTTAAAAATTCATGCTCAAACATGTTTAATTACACTCTAATGTTCTCAGAAGATCTTGGAATTTTTAAAACCTATGACACTGAACATTCAATTCAATGTTACCTATAATCATATGATATATTTTCCCAGTGTTGATAATAATAATTTTCATGAACTTCATATATCTTCTCCCCTAATATTAATTATTTATGGACCAGCTTCCGGTTGAAACACTGAATATTCTATCAAAATTTACTTCATGAATCCCATTATTTAATAATGGAATAAGGTACCCCATCTAAAAAACTGATATTCAAATCATGAATTCCCGTAAATAAATATCTAACCTCGCATGATCAAGATCCCCATATCATAAATCAACTCAATTCTCCTTAATTGTTTTATTCATGGAGGAACACACCATTGTTTGGTTGATTCGACTAAGTTTTAAATCTCAATCCACTAGCTTATGTTTTTCGAAGGGTGCTATAATATTTCCATATCCAAGAGAGATAAAATTGACCATGTAATTATTGAATAAAATTTATTAATAATATCAAATCATATAATAGAATCCCATCCATCCATTAATATGAGAACATTGATTTTACTAAATTCCTTCTCAAAGATCATAAAAATGCATGGATAAAACTACTAAGTTTATAAACAATCCAAACCTACAAAAAAACATGGATCATGATATTATCCATAACTCAAAGATATATCATAAAATGAAAATTTCGTTTTTAACTATTAGTAGCTTCTTTATAGAATAAGAAATACATTCCTCTACTTGCACTTCATTGACTACTGAGAATAATCCAATGACTTTGGAGTTCCCTTTCTCCACTGATTGTCTAAAACTGAGTTGGTGTGGCTTTAATTTCAATAGTTCCTTACTCAAATAATAAAATTTCATACCCACTGAACTATTATATAAATATTATTATTTTTATGGTTATTCTTGGACTCATGTCATGTGGAATATGTTTTTTCAATCATCCTCAATCTTGGTGGTATCATCATCAATTACTGGGTCGGATTTGTGATTCCTTCATTATTCCATGAAATATTTTTGATCTATGCGTCCCCTATATCATTAAATTTAGTTTCACCATGTATATATTGATTTTTAATATATTTAGGATAATATACTTCACTATTCAGATCTATTCATAGAAACTTCTTGTCTGACCATTCATCACTTGGATTTACAAATTCAATCTCGTATTTATTACTCTAGGTTTTTTGAACCCGGACTCAACGTATTCATCAAAATCAGTTATTTATATATTATTATTTGATGTCATTACCTAGGATGAATGATGTTTGGAATAACATACATTATTCATCACCTAATATCATAGATTCACATAAGGATTTATCATGAATGAAATATCAACTATAGATGTATGGTAGAGAAAATTGATGGTGTTGATTCATGGTTGATCAATCATGGTATTATGGATATTTTCATTCTGAAGGTTTCATCACTCATTTCCAAAATTAAGGAGTAAAATTTCATTCCCATAGTGACAACATCCTTATATATAGTCTCTTTGATGAATCCTTATAATCTAAGGCTCACTAATGAATGTCCGGGGAACAATTTCATTCTCACAGTTGAAACAACATGGTAGAAAGTGCATGATTTCATTCAAATGGCCACATTCCCATGGAAAAAGTCCCATGATAGTAGGATGAGTGCACAATCACCGAAAAATATTAGTGATGATATTATAATTCACAAATTTATACCTTTCTATGATGAAATAAAAATTAAATTTATAATTTAATTTAAGGACGTTTTCAATTAAAAAAATTATAAACTCATAATTATAATACCCTATTATAGCATGAAATCATTAATTATAATTTTAAAATATATCCTTTGATGTTTCACGAACTATTTAAATTCTAATTTAATATATTTGGATACATATTCAGACTCAAAAATCAATTAATCATAAAAAACCCTAATTATATCAAATTTAAAATTATGTTTTATATTACTATATGTGACAAAATTGAATGGATTCCCCAAAATATAGATTATTTTTGGGGATATTTTAATGAATAATATCAAAATAAAAATAAAAAATTCTTGATTTCATAATATCATAGTTGATCTAATAAATTTATAAACATTCATGTTGTGGGACAAACCACACAATTTATTCTAGATTCAAATATTCTTAGTCTTAGAATGGTAGTATCCCCTGTTTGTGAATTATTTACCCACTCTAGATTATTCATTTACTATTCTCACTCCTAATGGAGTGACATTTGTTTCATATTCAAAATATAAAACATCCTTTCATGAATTAAAATAACCTTGGACGTATTCTATTATGATGACTCTTCTAGAGGTTATTTAGATCAATTTGTACTTTTTTATTCCCTAAGTATGAGTTTTATCAGAATTATCATACTGAGTGATCATATGGAATCTTAGAGTTCATGTTAGTTTTGTACACTGGATAAACATTATCCCATACATGATCTTAAAACAACAGTTGTGATTTATTGTCTTAAGATTTCACAGCACAATATTTTTTAAAAAAGGATAATTATTTACACATATCACAAGAGTTTGAGTTTTATCTTATAAAAAAAATATTTCAATTTTTTTAGGGGTGATGGGTGGAGTACCTAAAACATTTTGACATTGAAATTTTCTATACCCATGGGAAAGGAAATAATATTGCTGGTTCTCTGAGAAGAATGATTCCATTCATGTTTGTGATTGAATTGTTAGAAGAGTATAATATCATAGATCACATTTCTCATATGCACATGGGAGTATGGGAGGAAGAGAATGAGGATATTCAGGAATGTTTACAATAGACTTATTCTCCTATTGTGATGATTCTCTAAGAGTATAAACATCTTGAAGAGTTATGAGATATCTTTAATTATTTATTTCATGGTGAGAGCATCAGTGAATGGTATCTATAATTATATTTAATTATTTTCTTCAATAAATTTTATTTTATTATATAACAAATTAGAATGGTAGTGATGGGGGATTATTATCATTTCCATTGGGTTGTTCTCCCAAGAACAATTAAGTAGTTTTATGATATGAGGTGTTATTAAGGGTAGGAAAGTATGAAATGTGAAAATGATAAATTTTCATGATGTTATAATTTTCAACAGATCATTGAGGAGTATGATAAGCCTTCGGGTATACTTCATTCCGTTCTAATAATAACATAGTAATTGGATGTGATATTTAGGGATTTTGTTTTTTGGTTTCCACATACTCCTTGAGGAAAGAATGTGATTTTTGTAATGATTGACCAAATTATGAAATATTATCACAATATACCTATTCTTCTGACCACTAAAGTTGAGGATTTGGGAAAATTTTGTATACAAGATATTTTTAGTTTTCCTAGAGTTTAGAATTCTATTGCTTATGAAATGGATCTACAATTGACATCTTGTTTTGGAGAGGTCTCAACAAGGTAATGGGATCCCAAGTCATGTTGAGAACATCGTACCATCCTCATATGTATTGTAATAGAAAATAAGCTATACAAGTTATTGGGGTCATGATTTTAACATGTTTATTTAATGTTGTATTAGTATGTTGTTTCCATTTGGGGATGGTTTAATTTGAATAAAAAAATATCTAACAATCATCAAATAATATTGAACCATTTAAGGCCTTGTATTGTCGGCCATACAAATTATCTCTCTATTAGTTAGGGGTTGGTGAAACATCCCTAGTTAGACATTGTTTAGTCCAAGAGATGATGATGAATTAATATATTATTTTATAGATATTGATGATATAATAGATATGATGTAAATAATATAAGTATCTTCATTAACATTATATATATTTTTTGGTTGGTTACTAGGTGTTCTTGAATTTCTCACTTTGGATGAGTCCTTAATATCTCATAAATAATGGGATGGTGGCACTAAAATATAAGTAACTATTTGAGGACATTGTGAATATTAGGAATGATGTGTTCTTTTTTGGGTTTTCAAACTCAAATGAATTCAATCAATAATGTGATTCATGGTTCATGTATTCATAAATGCTGTTTGGACCCATATCATGTTTTGAATTAGGTGGAACATGATGTGGAACATAATGAGATCATGAATTAGAAGATACTTTCAATAGTTGATTCTAAAATTAATGTTCTCCATGGTAATTGGATACCTTTGGTTTATATTCTTAAGAATCGTGATAGTGATAATCATTATACCTAGGAACATGAGGTGAAAATTAGAGAGGAGTGACCTAATATCTCTGTGGATGGGTTTTCATGATGAGACTTTCTATGGGTATAATTAATTTATTGAAGATAAAATTATAATATCATGAATTTTTATTTCATGTTTTCATTTGTTTTTCCATGATTTATTAGAACCTTATGTTGTTTTTTAGTTTTAGAATAATTCATAGAGTACGGTGGATTAAAATTTATTTTTCAGTCTTTCTTTGAAAAAAGATAATCAGCTCATATATAGGAGAGGATGTGGATAACCAAAGAGCCTCATATACAGCACTGGTAGTGCCAAAAAAGGTGTATCCTTAGGGGTAATCCATGGGTAGTCTCTTTATGCACCATGACCATTAATACATGCCATAATAGTAGGGGTAAAATAAAAGGGATCATAAAACCGGACTATTTCTAGTCCTCATTTCATTCTGATGGTTGATCTATGAACCACTACTAACAAGGTTAACTATAGGAATGACAGAGGTCATGACTAGGCCAAAAAGGCATGGAATTTTTTAGAATGTCATGGTGGACTCGTTTTGAAAAATTATAATTCTTGAATGGAAATTGATCTTTTGTGGTAATATACTCTAGAGAAGTGAAAACGAGATAGAGGGTTTTAGTGCATTTTAACTATTTTTTAATCTTCCAATCAAGTCACCCTCCTTCAGTTTTCTGGGATTTCAGTTTTAATATGTTATTATAGGGTGGATTTGGGAATATTATCTTTTGTAAATTGTGATTACTTCCTCTTGTATATGTTATCATACTTCATTTCTAGTATATAGATGTATGGAAAATAGATGTTTTATTTCCTTTATTGTGGTAGAAGAATCACATTATACCATTCCTTATGACTTGTTTTGGTTTTATTGTTGGGTGTTTGATGATACTATGATTTAGGTAGGTGGGTTCACATATAAATTCATACCAATTGTAACCGATGATTACTTATGGATTGAACTATATTTCTATTAGTTTTTAAAACATGGTTTTAGGTCCTTGATATATTTATTAATAATGGATGGTCTCTTTTGAACAATAATGGTAATGGATTTTAAAAACAAAGCATTGGTTTTCGTAAAATCATTTGAATTGAATGAATGATTTTGAATAATTAAATTCATGTTTTTTGTTGGTAAATGATGATATAAAATGTTGTATGAATTTGAAATGAAAAAAAACATATTTTTGAAAGGGAAGAGTTTTGATGAAAACCAATTTTTGGTATTTTAAATAAAATGGAATGTTGAAATATGATTTAGGGTTGTTTGATCATTTAATGGTGAAAATATTTTAGATTGATGATTTCCCATTGATTAAAATTTTAAAGGCACATTAAATCATGGATAGTTATCCTTGGGTAATCTTGTTAAGAATATATTATCCCTACCTAATAATGTTTTGGTGAAGTTAACAAAAAATAATCTTGATTCAATCATGGATTTGTTTCATTGGGTACCCACTAGGATTGAGATCTAGATATGTGTGCACCCTAGGAGAAACATTTAACTAAAAATGTGTGGAACCATGTGAATTTATCTAAATAAACAAAGAATATAACCCTGGTTTTATGACTGTAAATGAATTTATACATTTTATTTTTGATGAAATTATCATTTCTACCCTTTTCATATAACTGATTTGTTCCTGATTTTTTATGGAAAAATTTACTTGTATTTTCATCATACTATCCCTTGAAATTAGTTGAGAAGAATTATTTAAAATGAGTATTCAAAATATTACAATACATAGTTCTATATAAAATTGATAATATTTGGTTTATTTGGTATAAGCTAATTATGGAACACTTGGTTGGATGTGATTTTTCTAGTGTTAGTCGCACATTAGTTTTTTTTATTTTGGAATTTGGAGACATTCTATTTTTAATTATAGTAAAAGGGAATGCACCGCTTGGAGGTGATGTCTATTCATTATTGAATGTAAATGGGAGTTGGAAATGACAAGAGGAGTATGTGTTACACTTGTTACAAGGAGATGATGGGATGTTTTCTTTATTTAGTTTTTTATCATTATAGTTTACTATTTCTTTTGTTGTACTATAGTATTAATGACTACGTTGCAATACTGACCAATAATGGTTTCTTTTCCACTCTATGTAATATTTTCTTTATTATTATGGTAAAATAATTCCCTATTAATTATTTTTAATGAAAAAAATATAGTTTTCATCCCATGGGCCAATATCTCTCATAAATCTTGTGAATGTAAACTCAAGTTCTAGATTGGCTGGTTATACAAGCCCATTTATGATATTCAAAAGATTTTGAACCACCCTCTGGATAGTTCCATCATCCTCTATTAGATGTTTAGCCATACCACTCATCATCAATTGGAATAATCCTCTTATTCTCCATACTATACCCATAAACCATTGTTGGATACTTTTAACCCGTATTAAACACTATGAACTACTATAGGGATATAATAAACATAGTCAACTCTCTCTCCCATTATATTCATAATTTAGAGGTCATCCAAACTACTTGAATTTCCAAAGAGAAGTTATCATGACTAATGGATATATAATTATATCCTATCTCATTTACATTGGGTTCCTTCACTCCTTATCTTTCATCCTATTCTAATAAAATATGCATTCATAAAATTAGTCATGTAGAAACAGGAATGTTGTCCTATATGAAGTGGAAAACATACCATGATTATAGAGTTAAGCACTTTCCAAACTCTATTGAGTCTTTTACAAGCTCTTCCATGAGGTATTATAGACGTACACTCCTAGGTATCATTCTAAAAGAGAAAAATTTAGAAATTAACATTAATACCAAGTGAGACTATACATGTTCTACATGAAATATTGTTACATTATTGATACATCCCTTAATAGTCTCATACAACCCGGAGAGTATTATTTATTATCATTTAGGTATATTTATTAATGAATCTTTTTATTAAATACTTTTAATAATCTCCCCCATTATCAAACCATACTAAACCCCCGAATAGATAACTTATAACTTACGTTGGTATTTATGACCTAAGGGATGGAAAAATAAGAATTTAGTGACCTTGTATAATCGCTATGGGTAAATAAAAGTGAAAAAATTAAAATATCATCAGTGTTAATATGTTAAGAATATGGATATAATCTAGATAAAAAATAATTATATATGAAAAAACATTGATCATATATGATTGAATTAGGAATTCTATAAAGAAACTGTGGTATATTTTATAAAATATAAATAAACATGGAATGTAATAAGGACATAAACTAATTATTAGGTATAATTATGGAATAATAAAGAAAATAACATTGAAATATGGGTCAACCATAATCATAGGGAAAAATTGTGAGAAAAATCATTATTCTCATTCCTATAAAAACAAATTATGTACTTACCTTAATATATTATGAGATATAAAAATAATCAAATGCATTGAATATAGTTATAGGACACCAAACATCATCAAAATTTTAAATGTGTACCTAATAAACAAATCTTATCATATGTAGCGACCCTGACCCTATTATCCCAGAGTCATTAGATTAAGTTATTATATATTTATTTATATAAAGAATTAAATCCTGAAGGAATGATAAGAATATAACTTTTGGAGAACCAAATCGATACCTGAAACCCAATTGAAAATTGGAATTTAAAACAAAAGATTTTACATAAAAAATTAAATTTCTCATAATAATTAAAAACTATTTTAAATGATTCATATTTATATCATAGTGAAAGAAAAAAATAACGGTGAGATCAAATGATCAGCAAGGGTTAAGTACATTGGAATATTTTTGTAACATTAAATAATATTTAATATAGAATTATAAATAACTGAACAAATATTTCATTTAAATAACATTTTAGTAACAATAGACAAGTCATAATAAATATAGAATGGTAAAAAAAGAAAACTCATTCCATTTAAATAATAAACTAGAAATTAAATGAATCTGTTGATAATATTATTGTGAAAATTTCATGGATATTAGTAACTGAATTATTTATGAAGGAAGTGATTAATTATTTTATTCCATGATCTTAGTAATCATGATTCCTCTACTATCAGTAGCTTTCACAATACAGTTTAAACGCTTCAGGTAGAAACTCGTTTATTTTTGCCACTTAATTTGTCGCATGAGGCCTAAAGATGCATTAAGAGATGATATTATATTAGCACCAACCGATCACCATAGGACTATATAATTCCTAAAATACAAAATAATTTATTTAATTAATGAATAAATATGATTTATCATCAAATATCCATATTAGATAAAATAAAAATATTCATCAATATTTCCCCAAATAATAAAATAACATTAAAAGTAAAAAAGGTAAGTAAAAATGGTATATGGTTTAGGAAATAATCATTTACATTATAAATGAATTTTTAAATTTAAGATAAAACCAATTTATAATGAAAAATTCTTATATATAAGTGATTGTTTCAAGATAATTTAAAGAATCACAAAAGAAAGTGAAATTGTAAAATAACTTTAGAACTTCATAATTTTCAAGTAAAAGACACTTTGGATGAAATAATTCAAAGATAATTTTAAAATACCACTATTTATGAATGAGTAATGATATTAAATGTAAAAATTAAATTATATTCACCACATAAAAGTTAATTGGTTCATAATAACAAATAAATCCAAATAGGATGTAAATTTAGATGAAATTCCTTATCTCATGCTTCCTTTTGGAAAATCCCGATTTAACCATATATATATTTTTTCTCATCATATTATTAATTTATAACAGAATAATATTCATAATTATATTATCATACATTATCATTTTATTATATTTTACTCCCATTTGTTGATAATATTTCATTATCTTTATTATTTTAGTTGTCAATTGCCTTATCTTTTCTTGTGTGATTTATCCTGAAAGATTAGGATCACATGCATATAATAATTATATACATAATATAAATAAATTTAATAATGTTATAAATATCAAATTTACTTATTAGAGACAATACGAGAATCATTTATCAATTTTTTACATGTAAAATGAATCACAATGCTTCATGGAGATTGTAGGTTTTACGTACACGTGAGGGATGTTATTATTCCCCTAATGGGTAAAAGTATAAGCAAGTGGGTGATATAATAAATTTAAATGATCAATATTATCTCATATATATTACATTTATTCATTAATTTTATCCTTATTACTTTCCATGTAATGGACAATTGTAAAATTAATCACATTGCATTGCGAGGTTGTAGTCTACTGTGCACACAAGTGACATTATCATTTTTTAAATAGAAAAAAATATAACAAGTTATATGTGATATTAGTATTCCGAAAGTATAATAATATGATAAATATAACATAAATGAGTTAAATATATTATTATATCTAACCATTAGAGGTGGTAATGGAAAAAAAGAGTGACACCAGTTCGCGAGGCGGTAGTCCTCCATAAACATGAATGATGATTTTGTAACCCATTTTATAGATGTGGAGATAGTTTTAAGACATTAAATTATTATATAAAGTATCAATATATTTAATATAGGGGGTTTATAATATCATAATGGTTTTAATTAAATTTATCGCCGCTAAGACATAAATAAAGTAAAGACACTTGTTGAAGAACATTTTCTCTTCTTTGGGTTTCCTCCTTAGGATTGCACTAATAATTTCTTATGTTAAATTTATTCCATATATAATGATTATACTATATGGATATGGAACTTTGGAAGTTAATTGGGTAGGTATGGTCAATATAAAATTTTTTATATGTGTGAATAGTGGAAGGGAGTGAGTTCCCTTTTATAGTTGAGAAGGAGCGAAAAAAATTTACATACCCAATAGTATTCACTATTGGGAGGTATCTATGACCCAAAGAGGCCCAAAAAGTGATAATTATGGGGTTTTAGTAATTATATGTTTATCCAAACCTCAAAAAACAATTTTTTATTATTTTATCCATTAGGTTATATGTTTCCTTTTTTTAACATTTTGGTTGTTTAGTGTGGTAACTAGTATTTGAAAACTAGGTAAATTATACAGTAAAACTAAAATAAAATTATCCATATTAGATAAAAGTCTCCCATTTATTACAAATATAATATCATATTTTTAAAATATAAATTCATTTTGTGTTGACAATTAATTTTAATACAAGTTCATGTAACCTGTGATAAACCACATTAACATTAACTACATTAACATAGTTTTTAATTTTTGGGGGTAAGTATATTCCTTATAAAAAAATGGTCCAATAATGGAACATATTTTATAATTATTAATATTTAAAAATAACTTGGTTGAATAACTAATTTTTAATCATTTTTAATCATTTAATAAAATATATTTTGTTATCAAATAACAATAAGCTCATTTTTTACATCAATCATTTAATTTTAATTAAAAATTGAAAAAATGTAATTTGAATATATTAGGTTCAAAATTATTTAACATAATAAATTCATATGAAAATTAATTATACAAAATAATTCATTTAATTTACATTACTTTTAATATTTTTAGTATAATTTATTTTATTTAATAATTAACTATATAATTACTACATTGGAATTTCCTAAAAATTTGTTGTTAACATTTCATCTCCAGAAAACTAAAATAAATTAACATGATAAAAATATAATTTAACAATAAAAATAATATATATATATATATATATAATAACATATGTTCTTTTAATCCCAAATAATTTAATACATTAAAACTAAGAAATGATAATTTTTACCTTTTTCATTACTTATTTTATTGTAAAGGTTGCTATCAGAAAAATATTTCTAGAAAAATATTAAAAATATATCATATGGTCATAAGGTTCGAGATACATCCATTAAATGAGATTTATACTAATTTTTAGGACATTTAAACCATTCCCTTTTAGGTTTAAACCCCAGTAAACCCATTTTTACCTTAACCATGGCAATTAATTTTTACTATTCTCAACATACATTTTGGTCAAAATTTAATTTGAAATTATTATATATTATAGACTATTCATATTATATTTAATAAATATATTTTTAAAAAATAAATTCACATAATTGGAAAATTTTAATTTAAAATGAATCCCACAAACGTGATGGGAAAGATTGATTTTAAAGAGAAAAAGTCCAGGTTTACAGTGATTTTATATAAAAATTCAATATGAAATTTATTATGATAAATTAAATTGGATTAATTGGAATATAATTTATCTTATTTTTCTTTAACACCAATTGTAAATTTAATTTAAAATAATGAAATATTTTAATGAAAAGGTTGTTTTTTGTAAAAAATCGTTATTTTAACTGTTCATCAAAAAAACATTACATAAAAATCCCAAAAAATCACCCTAAACAATTTGGATATTATAATTTAAAATATAAATTTTAGTTTTTAATCTATATTTTAAAAAATTTCATAAAATTAATTTTAAATTGATTGTGAAAAGCAAGACTAAACTGTGTTTTATTTAAACCCAGTGCTGCGTATATCAAAATACAGTGATGAAATTTAATTTGTTCTAAATGAAATATATTGTAATGTATTAGCATGTTTAATTATTCAAACATTAATAAAATTGAATCCACTAAATTAAGACTTTATATTTGTATTAAAGGGTTGAATTTTGAAAATTCTATTATTAAAATACCCAGATTATAAAAATGTTAATAATGGGCCAACTTAAAATGAGGGAATTGAATATATGCAGGTCATATGGAATAATTAAGTTACTAGGTTTCCCAGTTAGATAACATAGATGGGAATCAAAAATATAGATTTGGAAGAAAATAAAATTTCCCAAATACTGATAGAGTGTGATTAAAAACATTGATCACAAGAAATAAGTTTATCCCGAGAAGGCTAAAGACCCTAAATCCTTAAACCAAATATGCATGAAAAGGAACATCATATCATAAAAAATGATTACAATAAGAAGAAATTTTTTCTTCAAAATCTTTTTTCTCTAGATGATGAATTAATTCAGACTTTATGATTAGAAAGGAATATTATTGATATATTTTTATCTTATAGGCTCAATTACATCCCTTGTTTGTGTTTCCATAAATCTTAACATAATATATTACTCAATTAAATGAATATAAAAATGATTATTTTATTTCTGATAAAATAAAATTCCATTTTTCTGAATCTAAATATCTGATATATAAGTATAAGTCATTCATTTTATCTATATTTTCCATTATAGAAGAAATGGTTTGACCGAGTTATACATTATTCACAAATCTATAAATAGTTAAATAATACATTAATCTTTAGAACCTCATAATAACATAAACATAATCTATTTCATAAATGGTTAACCTTATTTCCATTCTAAAAGCTAAAGATCTAAAAAATTAGCAATTAGGTCACTGAATTTACAAAAATAAGCTTTTCATTATTCCCTGAAATAATATTATGTTTCTCATAATGATTATATACAAAACAGTTGTATACCATATTCATGTAATATCCAGAAACATGGTAATAACATGAATTACCATAAAACCTTATTAAAAACAACAATTATTCCTTATTCTTAGGTATAAAATATATTATATGATATATTCCTGAAACCAAATTTTTTTATCTCCATTAATAATAAAATAAATATCATTTATAATGAATCATTAATCTATTCTAGGGTAGTTAGTATAATCTAATTCGTATCAACCATCTCTTTTTCCCCACACTATCCCAACATCAAAAACATGTTAAGGGTTATCTTTCCCAGAAACATTTTTTTCTAAGAATTTTAATTTTCCACTGAATCTCATTTAATGGTACCATTCAATACATTCTTTTGAATCCATTTATAAATAATACTATAGTAAAATAATTATATATTTCATAACTATCCATAATAGAATATCATTAACAATAAAATATTGAAATATACTCAAATGATCTAAATACTCAAGAACATTAATCATTCCACTTCAGCTGTGTCAATTGAATAAATTTGACCTTGATCTTCTAGCTTATTCTGAGGTATATTCCATTTATTTATGGGAAAAACGTTTATTTAAGGCCCCATATCCTTATAATTTAATCATTAAACATTAGAGACTTATTTCATTCCCTTTAAATATTAAGATTGTTTGCATTTTTGTCCACACTTATTATGAACTCTCATTCCCTTCATGAATGTACAATGGTTTTTCATCCAACAATTATATAATATAGGAAAATATAGAATTCCATTCATCTCGTTATATATATTTTATACTGCATACTCTTATTTTATTTTTTCCCTTAGAATCCATAATACCTAAAGAATAATTTCACTATCATAATAGCCCAAAAAATATTTCATCACATGAAAAAAAGTTTTGAGAGACTAAAACCCTTCAGATACATGGTTAAAGCTATAAGGACCCAGCCTTAAAACATTACATAATCTTGAATTAAATGAATAATTCACATTGAGGATCTTTTCAGGTATAGAGTTTTAGAGAATTAGGATATAACTATTACATCTCAAAGATTACAAAGTAGACACATCTACTGAGTTACCATTTTTTTCAAAAAAAACTCCTCAACAAAAGAATCATGTCTAGTTCCATGTTTTAGACAAAATTTCATTTCCTTGATCCCATCCTTGACCCTATTCCACCTTATGTCTTGTGGAAAACATTTCAGAAACATTGGATGAGCATAAAAAGCTCAGTAAGGGATACACAAAGAAAGAAAACATTATATCATAAATATATACATAACATAATCTTTTTAACATATCCAATGAAATCATAAGATTTGTGAAATACACATAGGAATAAAAAAATTTAAAGGTAACTTGAGGCATTTATAACATTCAGACGTAGGGAGTAACCCTCATGGTTACGTTTGGAATAACCATCACATTGTATCCCTATATCTATTTGAAGAAACCTCAGTGTTTAACTCCTTCAAATTACCGAATGCATTAGAGAGCTATCTCGGGCTCACCCGCCCTTATTTTATCATTGAACCACCCGACTTCATAAACAATTCCCAAGAACCATAACATAATCATATCACATAAAACATGCATAAAAGAAAAATAATATTTCCACATTTCAATCACAAGATTTCAATACAACACATTGATATAATAAAAACATTATCAAAACCATTTCAATACCAAAATAAAAGAAAAGTAAAACATGGTATTTATTTTTCTTTTAAAAAAGTTATGGCTTGTAGAGGAAGCTGAAACTCAAATAATGGTCACAGCGGTAGAGAAGTCGTTGTCACCGCATACATAAGACAAAAACATTACTTTTGTAATTTAGTAAAATGATTTGTGTAAAAATATTCATTTTGAATTAAATTAAAAGCCAAAATGGTTTTATACACTATATAAAATAAAGTCGTGTAGAAATAAAAAGATGCCTGAATAAAAGGAGATTGAGACGAAGTACCGTACAAAGATGGTATCCTTAGAATAAGGATAAATCAATTACATAATTATGTGTGACACATATAAATTCATCCAATATAATTGGATACTAAGTGTAAAACAATCAGAGGTCATCCACTCATATTCATAGTACGACATAATCAAGAAGTTGCGGTTTAACCCAAAGAATTGAAATTTGGTTAAGAAGTTCCCTTACAGAAATTTGACATCCTAATAGCGTCACTTTAAAATTAATAAAATGAGTTAATGAGAGATAAAAAGGGTATATGATCACTTGGAAATATAATTTATATCAATAATTATATATAATAACTTATCCCAACATTAATAAGTTGTAAATTAAAATACCTAAAAAATGAAGTCTTTTAAAAAGAGGAGGGTGAAAGGTTCTCTTACCAATTTGGGTAACTTTCGAAACGTACACCCCATGAAATAAGGACTATAAAATGTTGATGTAAATAACCATAAATTAAATATATTACAGAAATAGTAGAATAATGGGCAGTACATACACCACTCAAAGGAGATAGTGACAATTATAGCATGAATCACACAGGAATAAATAGTGAGATAAAAACCCCGTACATCATTGTAATAAATCATATCATATGAGAAAAAGATAATAATAACCAAATAAATCACATAATTCCATGAATATAAATAGAATCATGATAATATTTATCAAATGGATGTAAAAAATACACCACATGCAATAAATAATTGGCGAACAATGCAAATCTCACAAAATTAAAAGTGAGATAAGAAATCCCCTTACCACAAGTCCGAATTGTCTTTTACGTTTCTTTATATTACTGAATAAAAAACATTGTTCAATTTATAATTAAATAAGGACTTCCTTTAATGTTTATTATTCAATTCATAACACATATTATCATGTTATAATAATTAGTTAATTATGTCAGTTTATATCATACGTTTTGTCAATTTTCGGTACATGAGTCAAAAATGAAATTGTTTGAAAAGAATTCCCCATGTAGTTATAAGTACACCATCTCCCGAATGGTATTAATTATTTAAATATCATATATATCCAGTATATATTCATTTTATACTATTCCAAAACATTTGGAGAAAAAATTGAAATTCACCATTCATGGAGACGGTATGCCGTATGTATGTATAAACGATACTCTCATTTCTTTGTCATATTAAAGGAATTAAAACTAAATGAGGCATATATATAGATATATTATAAATAAATTATAATATATATGTTATATAGGTAAAATAATTTAATTAATTACATTATTTATAAATTTCATGTTTGTCATGAACGAGTCACATCACTTGAGGGGCGGCAGTCCACACTTCCTCAGATGAAATTATCGTAGTTCCACAACATGAAAAGCATAACGATGTGATTTAAAAATAAAATTCAGAATAATATATAAAAAATAAATACCGTATATATCATATAAAAATATATTTACATCATAATGGCCACCATGAAAGGTGTTAAAAGAAGATTGAACAATCATCGTTTCGTGAGGCAGTAATTCACCACCCACAGAAAGTGTATATTCTTTTACCATTAGATGGAGGTGTGTGTAAGTGTAAGAAGAATAATTATCATAAAAAAATCTTTGTATATTGAGGATAATGGTTTTATTATGGTATAAAATAAAATAATATGGTGGTGAGTGAAGAGGGAAAATAAAAGAAAGAAACTCGAGAGAAGACATTACCTCTAAATCGGGTAACTCTTTTTGATTTGATCCAAAGGCTTCCTTGGAAAGACTTATGCCCAAAGTGAGACTTATAGGAGTAATAGAGGGATTTGAAGAGATAATATGATCAAATTATGGACGATAAAAGGGCTTTAGATGCGTGGGTAAGGGGGTAGAGGTGGGGGCCTTTTATTAGACGGATGAGGGTCACTTTTAGACAGTCTTGAAATGTTACTTTATTATAATATGGGTTTTGTATTTTAAAGGTCCAAAAATGATATATTTAGAAAATAAAGTGATAAGGGTTATAAATCCACCCATATAATAGGTTTTATACAAGTGTATGTCTTATATTTTACCTTACCTTTTCATTTTATTTAAATTGTTCATTAATGAGGTAATCATTGCATCATCATGGTGTCATAAATAAATTTATTTATTTAATGTCTAAAAATTATAAAACAAATAACATGATGTAGGGAAATTTTATTAGATTTACAATGACTATTTATATTCTAAGAGATCATTTATTTAAACAAAATTAAAATTGGTTTACTTATGATATACAAACATTGTTATATTTCTCTTCTTTTATAAAAATAATGTCATAAATGTCACTATCACACCCATGTGACTCCATGGGCCCTCAGGTTTGGTAAAAATATTCCCATGGTCGGCCATGTCTCAAAAAAGAGTATTTTTACACATGTTGGTGTCATTTTATATTATTATGATATTATTTTATTACCCTTAACTACCTGATTACTAATTAATCACGATAATTAAAGATAATTACCATCGTCACTATTCATAATGTCCAAAAACAAAAGTCTTAATTAAATAATTTGGACCTTATGATTCCAAATTTGGAATTAATTTTAACAAATTCTAAACACATAATTTTCAGTAATTAATTTAAAAATAATTCTCGTTGTCACAACCAATGACGGGTTTTTAAGAAGTAAAAATATATCAAAAGATTGACTTGTTTTTACATCCAATTAAAAAGTTAAATTACTTCCAATGAAAAAAATTGTATTAAGTGATAAAAAAATAATTCATTTTCATTTTAAAACCTATTAAAAGGACCATATAACTATATAATTAAATTAGATGAAAAAGTAGTTTTGAAGTAAAATGCAGTGTTTTCACTATTCATTAAAACTGATCATTTGTCAGAAAAATACCAAAAAAATTTCCAAAGTAAATTTGATATTTCAAATTCAAAAATGATTTCCATTTTACCAAATTCAAAACATTGAAGTTTTATTAATAAATTTTATAATTAATTCCCGCTGTCAAAACAAATAACGTGTTTTTATGAAATAGTATATATCAAAAGATTGACACTTATTTATGCCCAATTTCAAAGTGAAATTAATTACAATGACCACCATTGTATTAAATGGTAAACATATAGTTCAAATAAACTTTAAACCCAATTAAAAAGATAATCTAACCATATAAGTAAATTATATTAGAAAGAGGTTTTGAATTAAAATACAACATTTTCACTATTCATTAAAAAAATGAGCTTTATCAAAAAAATAACAAAACATGACACAAAGTAAATTTTGATTCCCTGATTCTAAATAGGGATTTTATTTTGTCAAATATAACATATAAAATTGGAAAAAAGTGGTTTTAAAAAGGGTTCACCATCAAAAGTTGGTTAATCGATCTTTTAAAGAACATTAGAATATTTATGCTTAAAATTGGATTAATTCACATTTTAAGCCTCTATCATTTATTGGGTAATTGTTAAAATATTTAACAAAAATATATATTCATTTTTTAGTTAGTTCTATTCATTCACACCATTACAAAGGCTAGGCGTTAACTACCATTTAAAATAATATTATTATATTATTAGCGTGCAACGTAAGATTTCAAAGATACTCGTTGTTGCGTATTGGGTATGCCATCGAACATAGCATTCCCTTTAAAGTAATATTTACATTTTATTCACAAATATTAATAAATATGAAAATTTCATATTCTTTATTTACTCGGGATGGTACATCCTTCCCCTATTTTGGGAATTGTGTCCTCGTAATTTTAAAATTGGGCTCAGAAACATAATTGAAGGCCCCATATAGGAAAATAATAAATTAAACTATCACTTTAAAAGAAATAAAGAAAAGTAAAAAGGTCACCCGATACAACAGATACTAGGATTCCCTGAAAACATGGATATCGAAGAGAAAACAAAGGGTCAAGTTCTAATGGAGAGTGATAGAAAACATGTTTAGAAGAGATTTAACCACCAGAAAATCACATACTTGTGATGGGTTAAACAGTATTTGATTCCCCAGTAAGAAACGTTATCAGGCAATGTTTTTGTTTTATGTTACTTTTTATTGATCAATTTATTTATGATCTTAAATAAATCATAAGGAAACATTCTTACTTATCATGTAGACTTTCATATCTTACTATATTTCTTACACAAACTCAAATTTTCTCCAAAAGATGAGTATATAGGATGAATTTTTTACATTAATATCACTATAATCAACTTCTTGTGAATCACCTAATCCCAAAAATATGAACTATATATCTCCTATGCCTTTAGACATTTTCCAAAACTGAAATTTTTAGTATAATATTAGATAATCCCAAAAAAGGATAATCTTTTAAAAAATGAAAAACTACTCTTAATCTCCAAAATTCAACAAAAAGAACCAAAGGTTCAAGAAATACAATTAAATAAATAGCTATCCATAAAATATTCAACGTAATCCAAACTAACATTGAAACCCAAATCTTTGAAGGGTTTAATCACAAATTCTTCCAAGGTAAATCTTAACATTTATCTACAAATAACATCAGTTACTCTTAAAGTCTCATACAAAAAAAATAATTAATCTAATCACATATCCTCCATGATAGGTTAATAATTTCCCAAAAACCAACTAATTCCTGATTCAAAAGATCATCTAACTAAAAAGAATTATTAATACTAACCAGGGACTTCACGTAGTCTAGGGGTAGGTGATAAATATCAGCCGCACTTTTTTTGTGGGTTCAATTCCCACAGCTTCGTCTGACGCGATTGTTTCCCACACGGTATGCATGTTGTCCCTTTTAAAAAACTACATAATTTTATAACATTCCAAAAAAGAGATAAATTCATCAAAAATAAGCATAACATATTTTAACCACAAAGGTTATCTAATAACTTTCATTTTACATTACAAAATGTATTAACTGGTAATTGCCTCAAATTAAAGGATCATATAAACCCAAATGGTTCTTTATAACTATATCCACAATAGAAAAGATAACTATTCCTTGAATAAAATTTTCATATATCAAACAGCAGGGCTATACATACTATAAAAAGTCTTCTAATGTAATCCCATCATCAAAAGAGCCTTAATAATTTTAAGAATTTTACTATCCAAAAACCTACCATAACTCTTTAATCCCTTAATATGTTTACTTCTTAATCATTCAACATTCTTGATGATCCATTTACCATTCATTTCCAACTTATTCTAAAATAATTCTTTCCGACAAAAAAATCTTGAATCATATCCAAAATTTCAATAATAGGAAAACATATGTTAAGAAATAATCCATACCCTTCATTAGTCATTGTCAGTTTCTTCATCTTTAGTCGGAATGGCATTAGGTATTGGTAAACAAATATTTGTATGATTTTTGTGATCCCATTCCCTAAACTTCTTCGTAGGACATGTGTTTGCATAATGACCATGCACACCAAATTTAAAACATTCAATTGATACTTCAGAAAGAACTTATTTCTGTTTCCTAGAGTCAACTAGATGCTTCCTTTTTCCATGGCAGGTTCTTGCTTTATGACCTTCATTTCCACATCTATAGCATCTTTCTGTCCCTTTGAAACATTTTCCCATGTGTTTCTTTCGACATCTTTGACACATTGACTTTTGAATATACTTACCATTATGATTATTACATGAACTTCCGTAGGGATTTGTTTCCCGCATATAGGATGCCTTATAAAAATCACTAAGGTTAAGGTGGTCAATCATGACTCCAGATAGTTGTTCAAGAATAACCACAAGAGTTATCATTACATCTTCCATATCATTTAGTTGCTCATTCAGAAAATCATCACAGTTTTCTTCACATCCACTATTACATTGGTGCCTTCTAGATCTATCCATTTACTAAAACTAAAAAGGTATGTGTGAGTATATCATTAAAATCATCATATAATACTAAGATATAATTATTCATGTTATCTTAAACTCATTCACTTTATAAAAATAACTATGACTCTTTCTTAAATCCTAACCATTATGGTAATTTCACTTATGATTAAAGAATACTCTAACCTATAATGTTATCTAAACCGACCTATGATACCAACTTTAAGGACCTGACCTTAAAACATTACATAATATTTAATTAAATGAATAATTCACATTGAGGATGTTTTCAAGTTTAGAGTTTTAGAGAATTAGGACATAACTATTACATATCAAAGATTAAAAAGTAGACACATCTACTCAGTTTCCTTTTTTCACAAAATAAAAACTCTTGAACAAAAGATTCATGTCTAGTTACATGTCATAGACAGCATGACATTTCCTTGATCACATCCTTGACCCTATTCCATCTTATTTCTTATGAAAAACATTTCAAAAACATGGGATGAGCATAAAAAGCTCAGTAAGGGACACACAAAGAAAGAAAACATTAGATCATCAATATATACATAACATAAGCTTTTTAACATATCCCATGAAATCATACGATTTTTTAAATACACATATAAACCATAAAACATAAAGGTAACTTGAGGCATTCATAACATTCTTACGTAGGGAGTAACTCTCATGGTTACGTTTGGAATACCCATCACAGTATATTCCCTAAATATCATCAGAGAAACCATAGAGTTTAACTCCTTCACATTACCCAAGGCATTAGAGAGATATCTTGGGCCCACACACCCTTAGTTTATCATGGAACCACCCGACTTTATAAACAATGCCCAAAAACCATAACATAGTCGTATCACATAAAACATACAAAAAGGAAACATAAAATTTCCACATTTCAATCACAAGATATGAATACAACACATTGATATAATAAAAACATTATAAAAACAATTTTCATGACCAAAATAAAAGAAAATTAAAGCATAGTATTTATTTTTCTTTTAAAAGAGTTATGGAATGTAGAGGAAGTAGAAACTCAAATAATGGTCACGGTGGCAGAGAAGTCATTGTCACCACAAACGTAAGACAAAAACATTCCGTTTGTCATTTAGGAAAAAGATTCATGTAATAATATTAATTTTTAATGAACTTAAAAGTCAAAAGGGTTTTATACACCATATAAAATAATGTCGTGTCGAAATCAAAATATGCCTCAGTGAAAGGATATTGAGACGAAGTCCCGTACAAAGACGATATCCTTAGATTACGGATAAATCAATTAAAAAATTACGTGTGACAAATATAAATACACCCAATATAAGTTGATATTATGTTTAAAACAATCAGAGGCCATCCACACTTATTCATAGTACTACATAATCAAAAAGTAGAGGTTTAACCCAAAGAATTGAAATTGGGTTAAGAAGTTCCCTTACAGAAATTCGACAACCTAATGGTGTCACTTAAAAATTCAGAAAATGAGTTTATTAGAGATAAAAGGGTATCTCATTACTTGGAAATAAAATTTACATAAATAAGGATATAAAAGAACATATTCCAACATTAAGAAGATGTAAATTAAAAGACCTAACAAAAAGAAGTCCTTTAAAAAGAGGAGGGTGAAAGGTTCCCTTACCGATTTTAGTATATTTTGAAATGTACACCCCATGCAATAATGATTATACAATGTTCATGTAAATAACCATAAAATAAAGTATATTACACAAAGAGTATAATAATGGGATGTACATACACCACTCAAAGGAGATAGTGACAATTATAACATGAATCTCACAGGAATAAAGAGTGAGATAAAAACCCATTACCTCGTTGTAATAAATTGAGTCACATGAGAAAAAGATAATAAGAACCAAAGGAATCACATAATACCATGAATATAAATAGAATCATGATAATATATATCAAATGGAAGTACACAATACACCACATTCAATTAATAATTGGTGAACAACAGAATCTCACGGAATTAAAAGTGAGATAAGAAATCTCCTTACCTCAAGTCTGACTTTCCTTGTTCATTTATTTATATTCCTGAATAATAAACATTAGCCAATTTATAATTTCCTGAAGACTTATTTTAATGTTTATTATTCAATTAATATCACATATTATCATGTTATAGTAATTAGTTAATTATGCGAGTTCATATCATTAGTTTTGTCGATGTTCGGTACATGTGTCCAAAATGAACTTGTTTGAAAAGAATTTCCCATGTAGTTATAAGTACATAATCTACAGACTGGTATTAATGATTTAAATATCATATATATCCAGTATATATTCATTTTATACTATTCCATAACATTTGGAGAGAGAAAATGAAATGCATCTTTCATGGAGAAGGTAGGTCATACGTACGCATGAATGCTACTTTCTTTTCTTTGTCATATTAAATGAATTAAAACTAAATGAAACATATATATATTATAATTCCAGTATAATATATATTTTATATAGGTAACATAAGTTCATTAATTACATTATTTATAAATTCCATGTTTGGCATGAATGAGTCACATCAGTTGAGGGGGCGGTAGTCCACACTTCCTCAGATGAAATTATCGCAGTTCCACAACATGAAAAGCATAATGATGTGATTTAAAAATAAAATTCAGAAGCATATAGGAAAAATAAATACCATATATATCATATAAAAATATAGTGACATCATAATGGCCACCATGAAAGTGTTAAAAGAAGATTGAATAATCATTGTTTCGCGAGGCAGTAATTTTCCACCCAAAGAAACAATATTTTCTTTTACCATTAGACGGAGTTGTGTTTAAGTGTAGGTAGAATACTTATCATAAAAACATACTAGTATATTTAAGATACATGTTTTATTATGGGATCAAATAATATGAATATAGTGGTGAGTGAATAAGGAAAATAAAAGAAAGAAACTCCAGAGAATACATTACCTCTAAATCAGGTAACTCTATTTGTTTTGATCCAAAGGCTTCCATGGAAACACTTATGCCCAAAGTGAGGCTTATAAGAGTAATAGAGGGATGTGTAGAGACAATATGAGTAGGGTTTGGATGATCCAAGTGCGTTAGTGGTGTCGGTAAAGGGGTAGAGGTGGGGGCCCTTTATAAGAGGGAGGAGGGTCACTTTTGGAATGTCTTGAAATGTTACATTATTATTAAATGGTTTTCAGATTTTAAGGGTCCCAAAATGATATATCAAGAGGATAAGGTGATATTGGTTCAAAATCCACCCATATGATAGGTTTTTTACAAGCTTATGTCTTAGAATTTACCTTATCGTATCATTTTATTTAAATCGTTCATTAATGAGGTAATCACTGCATCATCATGGTGTCATAGATAAATTTATTTGTTTAATGTATAAAAATTAAAAAAACTATGATGTAGGAAATATATTTAGCATTAAAATCACTATTTATAGTATAATATACAATTTATTTAAACAAAATTAAAATTGTTTTACTTAGGATATACAAACCTTTGTTTTATTTCTCTTATTTATAAAAAATAATGTCATAAATGTCACTATCACACTCATGTGACTCCATGGGCCCTCAAGTTAGGTAAAAATCATTCTATGGTCGTCCATGACTCAAACAAGAGTATTTGGACACATGTTGGGGTCATTTTATTTTATTATGATATTATTTTGTTACCCTTAACTACCCGATTACTAATTAATCCCGATAATTAAAGATAATTACAATCATTACTATTCATAATGTCCTAAAAAAGAGTTTTAAATATATAATTTGGACCTTATGATTACAAATATGGAATCCATTTTACCAAATTCTAAACACAGAAATTTCAGTAATTAATTTAAAAATAATTCTTATTGTCACAACCAAATGCGGATTTTTAAGAAGTAAAAATTTATCCAAATATTGACATGTTTTTACATCCAATTGAAAAGTGAAAGTACATCCAATGAAAAAATTGTATTAAGTGATAAAAAAATAATTCAATTACACTTTAAAACCAATTCAAAATACCATCTAACTATATAATTATATTAGATGAAAAAGCAGTTTTGAAGTAAAATGCAGTAATTTTTACTATTCATTAAAAATGAACATTTGTCAGCAAAATACCAAAAATTAATCCAAAGTAAATTTGATATTCCGAATTCAAAAATGATGTCCATTTTACCAAATTCAAAACATATAAGTTTCATTGACTAAATTTATAATTAATTCCCGCTGTCAAAACAAATAGTGTGTTTTTATGAAACAATATCTATCAGAAGATTGACACTTGTTTATGAACAATTTCAAAGTGAAATTAATTCCAATGAACACCATTGAACTAAACGGTAAAATTATATTTCAACTAAACTTTATTCACAATTAAAAATAAAATCTAAACATATAAATAAATTCGATAAAAATGTGGTTTTGAATTAAAATACAGAATTTTCACTATTCATTAAAAATGAATTTTATCGGAAAAATAAAAAAAATTTACACAAAGTAATTTATGATGTCCTGATTCTAAAGAAGGATTTTATTTGTTCAAATATAACATATAAAATTGACAAAAAGTAGTTTAAAAAACGGTTATCCATTAAAAGGCGGTTAATCAACCTTTTAAAGAACATTAGAATATTTATGCTTAAAATGGGATTAATTTTCATTTTAAGCCTCTTATTATTTTTTGGGTAACTGTTAAAATATTTAACAAAAATATATAATCATTTTTTAGTTAGGTCTATTCATTTCCTCCATTACAACAACTAGGCATTAACTACCATTTAAAATAATATTATTATATTATTAGTGTGCAACGTAAGATTTCAAAGAAACTCGTTGTTTCATACTGGGCACACCATCAAACATAGAATTCCCTTTAAATTAATAATAACATTTTATTCACAAATATTATTAAATATGAAATTGTCATATACTTTATTTACCGGGGATGTTAGAAAATCCCTTAAACAAAATGGAAAATATGTCACTTTGTGTTGTTTAAGTAATTTATAGCATACCAAGATATCCTTTTAAATTTATCCTCATTCTCTGAAACAGATTCTTTTCTTACTTCAACTTTATGTTATGGAATTTTCTCTTTAAAAAATATTGTTTCTCATAAAGGAAATATTTTTTTATGATTTTATAATTAAATATTTCTATTTTGTGAGTTAAATTTACTCTTACTATATAGTATTTTGGATCAATGGCCACCATTGATCAACATCTCATTTGAGAAAATACATTGTAAGTGTATGCCTCCAATTTTCACCAAATCCCATGGCCATAAATATATTTTTTGCAGACATGATCCATTATTAATCTGTCATTGGATTTGTAGTCCCACTATATTATGGGGGATTATATCTCATAATGTGACCCATCATAGAATAATATCTCATTGGAAAATAAAAATCCATCCAGAAAAGTTTATTTTTAATAAATTGATTAAGCTACCATAATATAGAAATAATTTTCTCCATTTATATACCATAGGTATTGGTTTCCATAGCCGGAAAATCATTAAATTGTCAATGATAATTGATACCCTTATTCCTTTTATTTTTGATATATAAACAATGGAATATTTTGGATAAACTCATAATATTATTAACTTCAAATCACAATGCATAATTCTAAATATTATGTAACACATAATATTAATTAAAATGTGTGCATCAGTAATCTCATAAATATAAACATAGTTTCTTTGGAGATATTTTTATTTCCAAATCCATCATAGTTGTTTATAAATAAAATATTAATTATACTAAACATATCCCTAAGTAGTGCTAAAATAGGTTCATAGTAAGGATCTTTTTCACGTTCCAAGTAGCACTGAACACATGTCTGATACACCTTTTTCTATGTTATTACCCCTATGTAGCTATATACAATAACCACACCCCACTATAGTATATAAATATGGATATATTCTAAGGAAAACTCACACAATCTCATCCTTATAAAATATTTACAATGTTATTATATACTAATCCAAAAATTCAATCATTGGGTTATTTTTTCTAGTCAATGTTTTCATAAATACAGATCCCAAAGATTCTACTAAACTTCCCCTAATACCAAATATAACGACCTGAACCTAGTAGCTCAGGGCCAATGTCTTACTTTGTAACACTATCATTGTAATGGCCCAAACCTCTCTGGTCCATTAATATGTGAAAATGTGGTGTTGGAGGTATTCCGGGAGGTCAAGGTGACATATCCTAAACACTTTTCCAAATTTCCAGTTCTATGAACAGTGTTTCCAGTTTTGTGAATAGTAATGATAGGTGTACAGTGTTTCACAGATCGGTTTCAAAGATCAGTTTCACAGATCGGTTTCAAATATCAGTTTCACAGATCGGTTTCTCATATTAGTTTCACAGTTCGGTTTCACAGATCGGTTTTACAAATCGGTTTCACAGATCAGTTTCATAGATCGGTTTCACAGATCAGTTTCACATATCAGTTTCAGAGATCGATTTCACATATCGGTTTCACAGATCTATTTCACAGATCTGTTTCACATATCGGTAGGTGTACAATAACAGTAGATGAAAAGTGTTTGCAATTTCCTACAGTTTTTCCCTTTTGACATTTCCTTTGATGTAAAATACATTTAAAGCCTTATTTTAAGGACTCTTGAGGCTGATTCAAAGGATGTAAATCTTATATTAATTATTCCTATGTCCGATATGTTTTTACTTAGTCAATCCGCATGGGATAATGAGATTCATTTTTAATGGAGAATTAAGCGGATCCTAAACTGTCGCCTCATTATAACTTCAAAAGGGACAAGATATTCTCCTTCCTTGTTCTTCCTCTTTGTTCTCAACTATGAGATGCTAGAAACTTTCAATCCTTCCCACAATAGTTTCACAATGAAACTCTACTCCTCGGGTTGGTTTAGCTCTAATTTGGATGCAACCCAACTATATCAGTCAATCTTAGATATAAGGTCTATTTTATCATCATTCCTTCGGGGATCATCTTATCTTATTTCTCCTTTCCATATTATATCATGTAATCTCCATGCTTCTAATGGGGTTTTTCTTGGTGTTTGGTTGGTGCAATCGTACCGTGGCATCCTCGGGTGGATTCAGTTATCGCGAGAGGAGAATCGTGACCCATGGTGTGGATAAAGAATGTGAGGAACAGTTTGTGTTAGGGGATTCATTGTTTCTCTTTCATTTAAGTGGAACTGTATTGTTATCATGTTTAATTCTGCTGAATGACAATGGAATTGACATAATAAATACTTTGAACCGGATAAAGGAATTGTATTGATTATATGTTATTTCCTCTTATTTTTCTAGACAGTGTGATATCTATGCTTGATTATTTAAATGTTTGTTCTTGATATAAATCGGTAAAGAACGTAAAATGGGATTAATTGATAAGTGTTGGCTAAAGATAAAAAGGCATGAAAAAAAATCAGGTTCTTGTTATAATTTGATGTTAATCAAATTAGTGTAGTATGTATTTTTATTTATTTGTGATAGATTACTAATTAGGTTTCCCGAATTTGGAACCTACGAATTATAAACCTGTTAATTCGAGATGGATTAATGAATTGATTGTTTGATATTTTTTAATAGGGTTCTGAGTTACCCTATTGATTGTTAAAGGGCCAGGATCCCATTGATGTGATGTTCTGTTCCTGATTCTTGTGATGTGATGTGACCTTGGATGGTTGTTTTGATATGTGGAGGCATAGAGGCCTTTTGGTTGTGGTAGCAGATAACACCTAGAGTGGCGAGATGCATTGGTTTATGCAAGTGGGTGTCAGGGAGGACACCAGGGTTGATGGATTGGGTTGGATGCATTGTTGGATGCTTTCTTATTCTATTTGATTGTTTATCTGCTTTACTTTTCCCCACCGCACAAGGAATCTAGTCTTACTTACCCTCCTTCCAAAAGAGGTAAAGATGTGCGAGGTATGCCACATGCTTTCCATGTTTAGATTCTCTAGGGAGGATGGGTCTACGCTCTTGTTATAGGCATCCAAGACTCAACGGGTAGTATGTCTACTCCCCATGTTCAACCCCCTTGTATTTAGTAGCATAGGTTGCTTTTCTAGAATGCCTAGGTATATGGGGAAGTAATTATATAATGAATGTTTGAATTAAAGATGTTAACCCATGGGGTTGGAGTTTGATGAAACTTAATTATGAGGTTGAGAACTTTTGAAGGGACATTGGTTTTTTGATGTGAATTTAATGGAACTTAATGTGGAATTATTCTTGGTTAATTAATGTTCGAAGAATTAATTAATATACAGTGAAATTGACATAAAAGGAAATGATGTAATCTAATAAATCCCTTTAAATGGTTGTGTGATTATAGGATACATAGTCTTAGAAGTGGCAGCCCAGAGTCCGAGAGATGTTAGTTGTAGTCGTGTCTAAGACAAGATTATGCCCATATAGTGGTTGTGAGTTATAATATATTTTGTACTTTTTGTGTTTCTATATGCTACTCCACCATGTCAGTAAGTGAAACTGACACCCCAGGGATTCTGAGCCCTGGGGGTGTTTTCCCCTACATTCCAGTGGGAGGAAAAATGGCTGACTACCCCCTTTGGCCCCACTCTCTTCTCTTGGTAGATACTTGTTCCAATTGGCATAGTGGTTAGTTTCCCCATATATGTTTTTAGAGGGCTATATTGGCTTGTGGTTATTTCACACACATGTATTCTGGATATAGCATCCTATGGACTACTATAGGTGTAACATGTATAGTCTATGATGGCTTGATGATCCTTACTCGATGTATGGACTGTAATGGATTGAGGTATAATACCCAACACATGATACATGTTATGCAGGCTATAGTGGCTCCCGGAACTTTCCTGGTTACTTTTGTTTGTGAGGATGGTGTGGTGCTTCACCCAGGTGTCTGCGGGAAATCCTTTGTGGTACACGAGGTGAAAATTTTGGTGCTTCACTCAGGTGTCAATGGGCAAGCCTTTGCAGAGAGATGCACATGACATATGTCGTTAGGGAAAAGCGGAAAACTAGTGGGGAAGTAGTAGTGGGGTACCCTTTATATTTTTACTGTATTATATATTCTTGTATGTGTTACATGGTTAGAGTAGCCATGGTGAGCTTGGGAACTTAGTATACCTGTTTAGGTGATGAGTTAGTTTCACTTGTTGTTCACTATGCTTTAGCATGCATTCTTTACTTTTTCATGAAAGGTTTAGGGGAGGATCCTACTGAGTATACAGTTATACTCACCCTAAGTATATATAAACTCTTTTTTAGGTCACTTGGAGCAGGTTGGAGATCAAGCTGGTTTCTACTAGCTTGGAGTTATAGGAGCTGTTTGGGCTTGTGGTTGCTGCAGTTTTATTTTCTTCTGGGTACTTGCAGTTTTTCCCTTACAATTCTAGTAATTTTTAATGAAATTTCATATATGCACTTGGGTTTATTTTATATTCCAGTTCAGAGTTGGAGTTGATTGGTGTCTATCTTATCTCTCTCTTCCCCATGTGTTCTCTTATAGGGTAATGCCTCCGATTTGTTTGTTTATTATACCCTCGGTACTAGTCACCAACCTGGGGCCTACTAGAGGCAGAACTCGTGAGTCATTATCCCCCTTCTCACATTTCAATCCCAGGAGGGGTACACTTTGTTGGGAGGGGGTAGTGACAGAGTGGTATCAGAGGGTGGTTGAGGGATAGAATTGAGTTTGGAGTTAGGCACATGTGAGGTTGCATGGGTTGGTAGGGCAATGGTGTCATTCATGTTTAGAAAGTGAGGTAAACACTGGAGACCGGCTGAGACATAGGCATTTAGGGCCCCATATGATCTTATGTATGGACCTTTAAGTTTACAATGGCTACTAAACAAGGTGATACTAGTTGCAGGGTAGAGACCTAGGAAAGGATAATTCATCATTCTTATTTGTGCCTATTTTTAAATGGGTAGACCTTGGGATAGGTTAACCAAAAATGAATAATAGAAAACAAAAAATTAATTAAGGTTGATTCTTCCATATTCCTGGCATAGGAGCTCTAACTATTGTTATTTTGAAGGTATGGATCCAGGTCGATGTCCTCGTCAGGTTTTCATAGAAGATGCCCAGCAGGTTGTGCCAGCAGATCACCGTCACGTAGAGGTTGACGATGACGACACTTGGAGGAAGACACTCTGAGAGTTTCAGCACTAGAGTCTGCAGAAGTATGAGGGATCTATTTCATATGCTGTCACGGAATACTGGATGGAGGAGGTAGAGATAGGATTCAGTTCGATATATGCTCAGAAGGATCCCTAAGTGTCCTTGGTTGTGATGATGCTGCGTGGAGCTATGAGGTAGTGGTGGTTCTTGTTCCTCGGTGATCGTGAGGAGTCAGCGATCTCATGGGATGAGTTCTGGTACAAGTTTATAGTCTAGTTTCTTTCTTCGAATGCAAAGGCATCTAGTAGTCAAGAGTTTCTTACCCTTCGATAGGGGAGATCCATTGTTCGAGAGTCTGGGATCTGTTTCATGAACCTTTTACGATATGGGTCGGACCTGTTACCAGATGAGGAGGCCAATGAGAGGCACTTTGAGGAGGCATTGCATCCAGAGATCCAGCGCCAGGTCAACCCATTTATGCTGATAACAGATCTTGAGGTACTGGCGAGGGTAGAGGTTGTCGAGAGGACTTTGGCCTGGACTAGATCATCACAAGAGGGAAATCAGCATGATTCCTCACGAAGAAGATCTATGGTCCGAGGTTCCCGATTTTCAGGTCAGAAGAGTTTCCGTTCAGCCGGGGGTTGGTCCCAACCCTTCACATCTCGTTTCTCTAGACGCAGAAACTGTCAGGCCAATGCCAAGGGATCAGGCACTTGCTTTTCTTATGGTTTTCATGGTTATCGGTAGCGGGAGTTCCCGACCTTTCAGATCAGTCATCATGCACTAGGTGTTACCCTCCAGGTTCCTCCGTTGAGGCAGTTTCGGCTGAGGCATCAGCAGCTATTTGCACTATCTTTAGATCAGAAGAGGGTGGATGGGGTAGGAATAGGACAACCCCATGACACTCCCTATCCTCAGAGAGCAGAGCGCGACCGCGGTGGTGGTTTTCATCAGGTTCATAGAGGTCATGGATGAGGTCATGGTCAGCTTCATGCTCTAGCATTGCCAGCCCCAGGTGAGCCAGACGTTGTTTGAGGTACCCTTTGCTTGTTTTACACCATGGTGTATGCCTTGTTTGATTCAGGAGTGAAACACTCCTTCATATCACCCACCCTTGTCCATGCTTTGGGACTTGAGTTAGAGAGGCTTCCAGTGCCCTTTGCATTGACTACGCCAGTTGTAGGTCGAGCTGACTTGTTTAAAGTATGAAGAGACTGTGAGCTAGTGTTGGGGAAACACCGATCCTGGGGAGATTTCCTATGTTTACGAGTACAACCATATTATTTCATCTTTGGCAAGGATTGGTTGTATTTGGTGTAGGCTATCGTGGATTGCTTCAGGAAGAAGGTCATTTTCCTTGGTGCGGATGGAGAGCAAGTGGTGTTTGTTGGTGAGCGAGACCCTCGGATGGGTCATAGCCATGTTTCACCCTTATCATCCATGATGGATGATATTATGTTGAGTTCTTCAGAGGTTCGGTAGTTAGCGTTTCCTAGGGTCGTAGAGGAGTACCCTGATGTCTTCCTTTAGGAGGTTGTAGCATTACCCCCTTGACGAGAGATTGAGTTCAGGGTCAAGCTACAGCCAGGAGCGTCTCCTATCTCTATGTCTTCACATAGGATGACCCCTTATGATTTATGAGAGATATGTATATAGATTGATGGTCTATTACAGTGCAGTTTTTTTCGACCACGTGTGTCACCATGGGGTGCAACAGTTCTGTTCGTGAAGAAGGCTGACGACAGTTTTTGGTTGTGTGTCAATTATCGTCACTTAAACAAAGTGAAAATAAAGAATCGTTATCCTCTTCCATGGATGGAAGATTTATTCAATCAACTTAAGGGTGAAATTTGGTTCTCAAAGATCGACTTGCTGTTTGGATATGCCGAAGACTTCTTTCTATTGTCTTCATGGGCAGTATGAGTTCGTTGTAATGCCGTTCGGCGTGACGAATGATCCAGTTGTGTTCATGGGATTGATGAATGTTGTGTTCCATGAGTTCCAAGAAAAGTTTATGGTGGATTTCATCGATGAAATCCTTTTGTACTCTACATATGAATAGGAGCATGCAGAGAATCTACATGCTATTTTGGGAGTTCTTTGTAAACATCGGCTGTTTGGGAGGTTGTCAAAGTGTGATTTTTGGGATCGAGAAGTCCGTTTCCTAGGGCATGTTGTGTCCCAACAGGGAGTAGCTATGGATCCATTGAAGATAGAAGTAGTGGTGTCTTGGGAAGCCCCCAAGACAGTGTCAGAGGTACGAAATTTCCTTCGTCTCGTAGGCTACTAGAGGAGGTTCGTAGCCAATTTCTCCCGATTTGAAACTCCTCTAACAGATTTGACCAGGAAGGATTAAGCGTTCATATGGAATGATCAGTGTTAGGAAGCTTTTGAGTATCTAAAGGAGAAATTATTAAGTGCTCCATTCCATTGTCTTCCAGCTAAGGGAGTTCAGTTTGATGTTTTCTACGATGGTTTGCATCTGGGGTTAGGCTGCGTTCTCATTAAACATAGGTCATTTATTTCATATGGGTCTCGGTAGTCGTTTCCCCATGAACGCAACTATGCCAACCATGATCATGAGTTGGAATCCATGGTATTTTCTCTGAAGTTGTGGAGACATTACCTCATTGGTGAGCGCTTTGTGGTTTTCGCCGATCATAAGAGTTTGAGGTATGTTTTCTCTCAGCGTGACATGAAATTGCTACAGCGTCAGTGGATTGAGTTATTACAGGAATACGACATCGAAATATCGTATACACCTATAAAAGGTAATGTTGTAGCTGATGCGCTGAGCCGAATGTAACGTAGTGATGTTGTGAGAGAATCTGATGATTCTTGGAGTGTAATGGAAGAACTGTCAGCATTGCATCTTTATATGGAAGAAGTCGGAGGTAGAGGTTGTCTTTTTGAGATGACGGTGCTATCATCCCTAGTGCAGAAGGTGGAAGAGTCCCAGTTTGGGGATCTTGTGGTGGAGGTATGGAGAGGACAAGTTGTTTGTGGTGATGCTTGTGATGGTTGGTCATAGGATGAACAACACCGTGTGTTATATCACGAAAGGCTTTTTGATCCATTGATAATGCATGAGATGGTTCTCCGAGAGTTTCATAGTTCACCCTTATCAGTACATCCTGGTGTGACAATGATATACCAATCCTTGAGGAGTCAGTTTTGGTGGCCTTGGCTGAAGCGTGCGGTTGTGGAGTTTGTGCCTTGATGTTTAGTCTTCCAGAAGGTGAAGGCCAAACACCGTGTTCCTGGTGGTCTTCTCCAGCCATTAGAGATTCCTCAGTGGAAGTGGGAGGACATCTCAATGGACTTTGTTATAGGTTTACCTCGATCTCTGGGAGGATATGATGCTATTTGGGTGTTAGTGGATCGTTTAAAAAAATCGTCCCACTTCATAGCGATCAAGGAGTCGAGCTCAGTGGAAGTTTTGTCGGGACAGTATCTAGGGGAGGTGGTGAGACTTCATGGAGTACCTAGGATGATCATTTCTGATCGAGATCCTCGTTTTACCTCCAGGGCATGGAGAGGTCTCCAACATGCTTTTGGTTTTGTTATGTTCCTTAGTATAGCTTTCCATCCTCAAAAGGATGGTCAGACAGAGCAAACCATAAAGACTCATGATGACCTGTTACACTCTTGGGTTCTTGATTTTGGAGGTTCATGGATGAGACACTTACCCTTGGTGGAGTTTACATACAATAATAATTTTTACTCCACCATCAGTATGGCACTGTTTGAAGCCTTGTATGGCCGGACTTGCCGTTCTCCATTGTGATGGACTGGTTTCAGAGAGTCAACAATTCTCAGATCGGAACTAGTGCAGAATACAACAGAGATGGTTCAGGTGATTCGTGAGAGGATGAAGACAGTGCAAGATCGTCAGAAATCATATGCTGATCAAAGGTGGAGACCCTTGAAGTTTAATGTTGGGGATCATGTGTTTCTAAAGGTGAATCCCCATCATGGGCAGTGAGAGTTTGGTCATGGAAGTAAGCTTTCTCCCCGGGTTTTTGGGCCTTTCGAGGTGTAAGCTCATGTTGGAGATGTGGTGTATCATGTAGCACTTCCTCCACAGATGAGTCAGATACATGATGTTTTCCTTGTATCACAGCTCTGTCATTATCTTCATGATGACTCTCACATCATCGATTGGGGAGAGATCGATGTTGACAATGATGAAACCTTCAAGGCACGACCTATGAAGATCCATGACCGCAAGGAGAAGGTGTTGCACAGGGATTCTATTCCCTTGATTCGTGTCTTGTGGCGATATAGTGGCATGGAGGAGAGTACATGGGAACGTGAGTCACATATGTGTGTCCAGTACCCAAATCTGTTTTAAGTTGTTGTGCTGATTTTTATTTGAGAATTTCTCTTATGTACCTTTGATGTGATGTTATGCTTGAATTGTTTGGATATGGATTGTTTGTTCCCTTTCTCTCAGATGTCATGGCTTTGTCCCAGCTTTAGAACAACTCAGGTTGGTTTTCCCCTGAGAAGTATCTTACAGAGTGGTTGTTAGGACCCTTCTTTTCCTTAGGTTGGTTTTAAATTCTAGAGGATGAGAATGTTTTGAGAGGTATCTAATGTAATGTCATGGACCTCTCTGGTCCATTACATTGTGAAAATGTGGTGTTGAAGGTATTCCGGGAGGTCAAGGTGACTTATCCCAAGAACTTTTCCATATTTCCAGTTCTGTGAATAGTGCTTCCAATTTTATGAACAGTAATGGTAGGTGTATAGTGTTTCACAGATCAGTTTCACAGATCGGTTTCACAGATGGGTAGGTGTACAGTAACAGTAGGTGAATAGTGTTTCCAGCTTCCTACAGTTTTTCCCTTTTGACATTTCCATTGACTTAAAATACATTTAAAGCCTTATTTTAAGGACTCTTAAGGCCGATTGAAAGGCCATAAATCTTATATTAATTATTCCTAAGGCTGGGATGTTTTTACTTGGTCAAACCACATGGTTTAATGCGAACTGTTTTTAATGGAGAGTTAATCAGATCTTAAACCGTTGCCTTATTAAATCTTCAAAAGGGACAAGACATCATCCTCCATTGTTCTTACTCTTTGTTCTCGGCTATGAGATGCTAGAACCTTTCAATCCTTCCCAAAATAGTTTCGTAATCAAACTCTACTCCTCGGGTTGGATCCACTCTAATTTGGAAGCAACCCAGCTGTATCAGTCAATCTTTGATATAAGGTTTGTTTTATCATCGTTCTTTCGGGGATCATCTTCTCTAGTTTCTCCTTTCTATATTATAGCATGTAATCTCCATTCTTCTAATGGGGTTTTTCATGGGGTTTGGTTGGTTATGTCATATCGTGGAATCCTCGGGTGGATGCAGTTGTCGCGAGAGGAGAATCGTGACCCGTGGTGTGGATAAAGAATGTCAGGAACTGTTTAAGGTGAGGGGTTCATTGCTTCTCTTTGTTTTACATGAAACTGTATTGTTAGAATTTTTAATCTCACTGGATGACAATGGAATTGAAATAATAAATACATTCAATTGGATAAAAGAATTATATTGATCGAATGTTATTGCCTATTATTTTCCTAGATAGTGTGATATTTATGCTTGCTTATTTAGCTGTTTGTTCTTGATGGAAATCGGTAAAGAACATAAACTATGATTAATTGATATGTGTTGGATAATGATAAAGAGGCATGAAAATGAATCCGGTTATTTTTGTAATTTCATGTTAATCAAATTAGTGCAGTAAGCATGTTTATTTATTTTTGATAGCTTACTAATTAGGTTTCCCAAATTTGGAACCTATGAATTATAAACCTATTAATTCGAGATGGATTAAAGAACAAATTTTATGATATTTTTTTAAAAGGGTTCTGAGTTACCCTCTTGATTGTTAAAGGGCCAAGAGCCTATTGATGTAAGTTTCTGTTCCTACTGAATGTTCTGTGATGTGATCCTGGATGGATATTGTGATATGTGGAGGCATAGAGGACTTTTGGTTGTGGCAGCGGATGACGCCTAGAGTGGAGAGAAGCATCGGTTTATGAAAGTGGGTGTCAGGGAGGACACCAGGGTTGATGGATTGGGATGTATGTGTTTTTGGCTGCTTGCTGATTCTTATTTATTGTTTATCTTCTTTACTTTTCCCCACTGCTCAAGGCAGCTGGTCTTTCTTACCCTCCTTCCAAAAGATGGGAAGACGTGTGGGGTATGTCACGTGCTTTTTGTGTTTTGTTTCTTTAGGGCGGATGGGTCTACACTCTTTCTATAGGCGGCAAAGAATCGATGGGTAGTACGTCTACTCACCGTGTTGAGACCCCTTGTGTTTAGTAGCATAGGTTTCTTTTCTAGAATACCTAGGAATATGGGGAAGTAATTATATAATGAATGTTTGAATAAATGATGTTAACCCATGGGGTTGATGTTTGATGAAATGTAATTATGAGGTTGAGAACTTTTGAAGGGACATAGGTTTTTGGATTTGAATTTAATGGAACTTAATGTGGAATTGTTCTTGGTTAATTAATGTTCGAAGAATTAATTAATGTACAGTGAAATTGATAACAAAGGGAATGATGTAATCTAATAAAGACCTTTAAATGGTTGTGTTATTATAGGGTACCTAGTCTTAGAAGTTGAATCCTGGATTCTGAGAGACGTTAGCTGCAGTCGTGTCTATGATTAGGTTATTCCCATAGTGTGGTTGTGAGTTATAATATATTCTGTTCTTTTTGTGTTTCTATACGCTACTTCACCCTTTCAGTAAGGGAAACTGACACCCCCGAGATTCTGAGCCATGGGGGGTTGTTTTCCCCAACATTTCGGTGGGAGGATGAAGGGCTAACTACCCCCTTTTCCCCGCCTTCATCTCTTGGTAGATACTTGTGCCAATAAGATGAGTGGTTAGTTTCCCCATATATGTGTGTAGAGGGTTGTAATGGCTTGTGATTATTTCACACACATGTATTCAAGATATAGTATCCTATGGACTAATATAGGTGTAACATGTATAGGTTGTGATGGCATGAGGAACCTTACTCAGTGTATGGGCTGTAATGGATTGAGGTATAATACCCGACATATGATACACATTATGTGGGATGTGGTGGCTCCCGGAACATACCTGATCACTTTTGGTTGTGAGGATGGTGTGGTGATTCGACCAGGTGTCTGCAGGCAATCCTTTGTGGTGCACGAGGTTCATATTGTGGTGCTTCACCTAGGTGTCTACGGGAAAGCCTTTGGAGAGAGATACACAAGACGTATGTCGTTGGGGAAAAGCGGAAAACTAGTGGGGAAATAGTAGTGGGTTACCCTTTATATTCTTACTATATGCTATATTCTTGTATGCATTACTTGGTGAGAGTAGCCATGGTATGGTTGGGAACTTAGTATACCTGTTTAGCTGGTGAGTTAGTTTCTCTTGTTGTTCACTGTGCTTTAGCATGCTTTCTTTACTTTTTCATGAGAGGTTTCAGGGAGGATCTTACTTAGTATACTGTTATACTCACCCTATGTATATATAAACTGTTTTTCAGGTTACTTGGAGTAGGTTGGAGATCAAGCTGTTTTTTACTAGCTTGGAGTTGTAGGAGCTGTTCGGGCTTGTGGTTGCTGCTGTTTTATTTTCTTCTGGGTACTTGCAGTTTTTCCCTTCCATTTGCAGTACTTTTGCATGAAATTTCATATATGCACTTGGTTTTTTTATATTCCATCTCGGAGTTAGAGTTTATTGGTGTTTATCTTATCTCTCTCTTCCGCATGTGTACTCTTATAGGGTAATGACTTCCATTTGTGTGTTTATTATACCCTCGGTGCTAGTCACCAACCCGGGGCCTACTGGAGGTGGGAATCGGGGGTCATTATCTCCCTTCTCACATTGTTGGCCCAGGAGGTGTACACTTTGTGGGGAGGGGGTCATGACAAGCATAGATATAAAAAATAAAATACAAAATTACTAGTCAGTTTAGAAATTTTGAAGAACTAAATACATATACAATACCAATTATACATTTTGAATAGAAAATAAAAAATAACACATAACAAAATAAAATGATCATCATTATTGACAAATAATTCAAAGGATTCTCTTTTATAAAATTGGTAAAATAATCCAAATAATAGCAAGATTAAATACTCATAAAAGGATAACTACAAAGGAATATTTCCTAAATCATTTCGTAATAATCAATATGGAATGGTATCTATATTTAGACAATATTCCATTTAAATGACATTACTACATGAAGAGATAATTCATAATCAATATGGGATGGTAAATAACTGATACACATTCCATTTAATCAACCAAATCAGAATGAAATGCATCCACAGATAATATAATTGTGAAAATATAATGGATAATAATAACTAAATTTTTAATGAATTAAATGGTTAAATATTGGATACCATTATATTATGCAACATGATACATATTCATTACAGACTTTTCACAATACATTTTAAATAGTACAGGTAGAAAACCATATAATTTGGAAACATAATTTGTTTCATGAGACCCAATGATGCATCGAGGGGCTATATTATTCTAATACCCACCCATAACTGTTGATCCAAATCCTTCCACACATATCAAAAAATAATAATGAATCAATATTCCTTATCATGAAATATCTATATTGGGTAATGGATATTGATTAATAATTATTTTCATAGTTAATCAAATAAGATTAAATGTTAAAACCATATATAGAAATGATATATATTTTAATTAATGATCACATATATCATTAAATAATATGTATATTTGAGATAAATTTAACTTCCAATGAAAATTTATTACAAGAATTTGATAGTTTCAAGACAATGTTAACTATCAGAAATGAAAGTGAAATTGTATAATAACTTTATCACTTGGTAATTTTCAATCCAAAACAACTTGAACAAAATGAGTGAAAATTAAACATTAAATACCATGTATTTATAATTAATCATGACATTATTTATAATATGGGTGGTATATACACCACATAAATTTTAATTGGTGCCTAACAATAAATACGTGTCAGTGGGATGTAAATGAAAATCAAATATCTTATCTCTTTCTTAATTTTGGTTGAATGTGATTAAAAAAAGTATAGTGGGTTAAATAATGTTATTAATTTAATATAAACCCATATTAATACTTATAATATCATATATTAACATTTTATTACATTTTACCACCCATTTGTTCATAATATTTCTTTATTTTTATTATTTTGGGTGTCAATTGTCTTGTTTCTCATTAACATTTTGTCATGAAATTATTGTTTTTAATTAAAATAATATATATTCATAATATATATAATTATAATAAAGTTATTAATATCATATTTACTAATTATATACATCATTATAAGCATTTCAAAATGTTATACATAGATTTGTAATCACTTCTCTTCACGGAGATAGTAGACCGTATGTACACTCTACCCATGATATCATTCCTTTAATGTGTGATATATTATGAAATTAAGTGATATATTAAATTTTAAAATATAATATAATATCATATATATCACATTTATTAATTAATTTAATCCTTATTATATACAATGTCATTCGAAAATGTAAAATGAATCGCATCGCTTCGTTAGGTGGTATATTGTTGTACACACGAGTGGCGTTATAATTTTTTAAATGACATGGAATGTAAAATGGTATATATGATATAAAAATTTCATAAATATATTAATGTGTTAAATATCACATACATTTGGTAAATATATGATTATATCAAACCGTAAGAGGTGGTAATAAGAAAATGTATAACGTTAGTTCGTGAGGTCGTGGTGATCCGTACATATGAATGATGATTTGGTATCCCATTTGATGGAAGTGGATTTGATTTTATGTCATGAACTTATTTTATAAATATAAAAATATGTATTAGATACTTATTTTACTATCTAACTATTTTTTCTATTTAATTATTGGGGGTTGAGAAAGAAATAAAATACACTCATTCAAAAACATTACCTCTTATTTAGGTATCCTCATAAGGTGTTCACTAATTCCTTCTGAGGATAGATTCATTACAAGGATTAAGGGATGGATTTTTTGTGGTTATTTTGAAAATTTTTAGTTGATTTAAATGAAGAGAGAGAGGTTTTAATATTTGAGGGGTGTGATTTCCCTTATATAGTTGAGGAGGAGTGATATTTTTGTAAATACCCAAAATTATTCACTATTGGGATGTATATATGACCCCAAGTGGATATAAAATTGATATTTAAGTGTTTTTAGGGATGATATGGGTGATTAAAACCTCTAACAAACAATTACACACATTGTTTTTAGATATTTTGACCCTTAACATCTATGTTTACTTATTTTTACCATTTTGGTTTTTCACTACCAGAATTTTTATTTTGTCATAAGAAATTTATAATTTAATCTTAAAATAAAATAATCTTTACTGTATATTTTTTCCTTAATGATTCTAAATAATATCTCTAATTTATAAAATATATATCCTATATTTGTTGGAAAGTAATTATATCACAAGATTATGTAACATCTAAAAACGCCACATTAACCTTAACAATGCCAACTAAGATTATACTATTTATGGGTCTATATATTCATTATAAAATAATATTTAGTCCATTAATGGACCATAGTTAATAATTATTAATATTTAAACACCACTTGATATAGGGTTTTTATTTTTAGTAATTTTAAATCATTTAATAAAATATCATTTATCATAAAATAACAATAATGTCAAATTTGGCATTATTCAATTATTTTAAATTTAACAAAAAAATCTAGATAATAATGGAATTATAATATATAATGTAAAAACCAATGTAAAATTATATATTCATCTAAAAACTGATGGAACACAACAATTCATTCAATTTAATTCACTTTTAATATTTTTATTATTATTTATTTTATTTTATTATAAACTAAATAATTACATTGTTGGTATTTCATAATAATTTAAAGTAATAATTTAATTTAAAAAATTAAAAAATATCGTCATAATAAAAAAAAATTTGTATAATACAAAATAATATACATAACTGAACATATATTGTTTTGTTTCCTTATCCAAAATCATTGCATATATTAAAACCAAGGAATGTTTATTTTTTGTATTTTATTTATGTAACATATTATATAGGTTACTATCATGGAAAAGAGTCATAAAAACTACAAAAAAATATTTCATTGCCTCATAAGGGTTGAAATATATCCACCGATTTGGTTTTAAAAAAAATATGAATGTCATTTTAACAGCTATCTTCTATGTTTATCCCCTGATAAACCTATTTTTACCTTAACAATGGTAATTATTTTTTATTATTTTCACTATTAAGTTTAAAAAAATAATAATTTTCACCTTATATGAATTTATAAATGTTTAAAATTTAAAATATGGAATCCATTTTTCCAAATTAAACTATGTTATATATAACAATTTAATTTAAAATTAATCTCGCAGACCTAACGAGAATATTTTTTTCTATAGAGAAAAATACGAAAATTTTTCAGTGTTTTTATATAAAAGTTCAAAATAAAATTTATTAAATTTCATAAATTATATTAATTGATATAAAATTTATCTAATTTTACCTAAAAAACAACTCAAAATATCACAGTTCATTAAAAATTATTTAAATTAAAATTTTATTTTTAGTTAAAATTCAGTATTTTTTAGGATTTATAAAAAATTTTTTTTAGAAAACTACTATAAATTTACCATAAGAAAATTTTGATCTACTGATTTTGAAAATGAATTTTATTTTTTAAAATATCGTTTCTAAAATTTTCAAAATTTAATTTTTAATTGATTGAGAAAGGTGTGACTAAATTTTGTTTTGTTTAATCCCACTGATGCGTGAAAACCGATGGTCGATTTTATGATATATCGGAGGGTAAATGAATAAATAAAAAACACTTTTTAGGTGTATTAGACAAATCATTTTTTCAAGGGGAAGTATTACTGATCTTTTAAAAAATGTTTCATATAAGTAAGTGAAAAAAATTTAATTTAGAGACCATGGAAACATAACGATAATGTTTCATATAGAACTAATTTTTTTGGCAATATGTATTAATAGGGAAAATGTTAATGATAGATTTTATAGGAAATTCATATCATATTCTAAAAAAATAAGATGCTTCTACTAAATTTCAAAAGCTAATTTTTGATTGAAAAAATTTACATTTGAAAAAGATAATTCAATACTATATCCTTGAAAAGACATAAATGTTATCAAAACAAATGTGAGGTAGAAGGTAAAACATTTGAATTTGAAAGGATTAAAAAACATTTTAATATTTTAAAATATCATTATGGAAAACCTACATCATAATAAGAGTAATAAAATATATTTTTTAAAATAAGAAAATAGAATAAAGAGGTAACGTATGATAGAAACCATATTTGATTCTAATTACAAATGAAGAAATTGGTGTGAAATGGAAAAATAGATAAGGATTGGAGACCATTATGAAGTAGGATGGAAATTGTTTTTGAAAAATGTATAATTTCTGGGGAAGAGATTAATTAAGAACAACAATGTATAAAAAATTCATTCTCCTAATTGATGAAGAGAGAATATCATGATATAAAATATTATGGTGGAATAAACTATTCCTTGACTAATTAAGTTTAGGAAATGGGATTTTAACTCAGTGAAAGGAGTTTAGTTTAAAATATCCTTACAACATTAGTATCATTCGAAATGAATTATATATAAATATTGAACATGATAAGGATCTTGAAACCCCATGAATTTAATTAATATGGTACGATAAATTCATTTTATAGTAATCACACTATATAAGAGTTAACATGGTTCACAATAAAAAATACAACTCAATAAATAATTTCCGATTAAATAAAAACTTAAAAACATAGAATTTTTTTTGTAAAAACCCCTTACAGTGTATAATTTAAATTGAAATATTAAATACCATGATTAATGAGTTGATAATGATGAAAATTATTAAATGTGTACTATGTACACCATTCCAAAAAAAACATTTTATAGCAATAAATTTATCACAATGGTGGGAAATATAAAATAAGATACCCTTACCATGTTTTACCTACATTTTTAAATTCAATATAATATTATAGAGGAATTGACAATTCTAATGGATGTTTCCTTGAAAATTATTCCCATAGGCCAATTTTATGACTATGGGATATTTTGGGATGATTATTTTATGGATTAATTTTTTATCAATATTAAAAAAAAATTATTGGAGGAACTCATAGATTAGATGGATAGAAGAACTATTTCATATTTCAGAGAAAAAATATCATGTAAGATGATGCTATGCTGAACCTAAAGGTCCATAGGAGTTTTTGGACATATATTGTTTGTAAAATGATCAAGTTACACTGTCTTGATGTTAAATATAGTACAATGATCAAGTTATAAAGTGATGATTTCAAATGTATTTATCAGCCATAATATGACGAAACCTAGACTTTGTATATCCAAATTAAAAGGAAATATGTAAAATTTACTAGGAGAAAACATAAAATGTTGCAGCAGAAAGAGAAATGTAATTTCTACTAGATGTAGTGATGTTTTGAGGAAGATATGAGTCTGACTCCAGAAAATCATGCTAATTGTTTGAATTATTGCTTGTCAATACTATCAGATGGATACAACCCATGAAAATAATCATATGTAAAAACATATAAACCCCATTCAAAAATATAAATATATTGGTGCTTCATATAGACAAAGGTAAGAAGTCTACCAGATAAAGTTATATGATGATCCAAAAATGATGGTCCATCATAGAAAATATATAATAGTATATCAGATGAATACACTAAAGGAATAAACAATATTTCATTATATGGAGTACTATGATGTCATAAATTGATGAAATATTGAGTCTATCAGATAGAGTAGTTTAAATGAAATCATATTTAAAAAGGATACCTTCATGTATGTACACATGATAGAGGATTGAAAAACATTAAAAACAATTTAATTGAATTAATTGGGACAAGGATAAGCATTTAATAAATATTAATTATTCTTTTAGAGATTTTAGGATATATTAAGGATATTTTTTTCACTGACTTTTGAGGAATAAATGAATAATAATGTTTAATGTTATTATTTTGGATGTTTTAATGGAGGTAAAATGAAATTTTACCAAAGTATAAAATTAAAATTAAATCATGTTCTTCTTCATTAATTTTTAGTCGAGGGTTCCGATAAGAGTAGGGGATATCATTGAGAGATTGGGTTATTATTATTTCTATAGAATGAAAGAGATGAAGGTTTTTTAGAGAACAAAATGAATTTCCCACCAAAACAAAATTTCAATAATGAAGAGGAATAGATCTAGAAAGACGTAATATCCGATGGAGAAGGGTTTTTTGACTGAGGCACTTCAAATAGAGAAGCATTTGATTGAGGTTCACCAGAAGTAGTGCATCGGAAATAGATCAAAATTATGAGGAGTACAATATAAAGGTTCATTATACATAACACACTATATAAAGGAAAATCATACATATCTTACTAGATGGAGTTTTACTATATGGAGTTTTTATATTGAATTTTTTACAAAAATATTCAGAAAAATTGATTTTAATTATTTCCTTTTATTTCAAGGATATTATAAATGTTTGAGATGGGAAGACTATTTAGAAAGAAATTGATGTTTATGATGTTCTAAATAGTAAAACATGATCAAACATAATTTCGGAGGAGGAATTTATAAAGAAGAAGAAATTTCTTCACATTATCAATATGGAAGATAAAATAGAATAAATTTGGAGGTATAAATAGTTGTTGAAAAGTATTATGGATGGTGGTATAAATTTTGATGATGGATTAAGAGAAAATGATAATATGGGGTACTATGAAATATTTTAGATGAGTTAATTATATGGGGTATAACCAGTTTCGTCCTATTCTTTTATAATTCAGAATGATTTTGGTAAAGAATCCATATTTTTGGGTTAACCGATACATCATAGAGTATGTGTTTTTAAGAAAACTTTTAAATTTCATGTGTTGATATCTATATTTATATTCATTATATATGTGGTGAGGATGAGATATATCATAGAGTGCCTCAAAAATATAATATGATTCAAAGGTTGATTGTATATATTAATTTTTTAAATGAAATAGATCACATATCCACCCATACGCCTATCATGGATGTCACTGTAATTTGGGATCTATAAGTAGTATCAAATCATAAGTTTACTATAGAAGATTAAACTATATACAGAGGGTGGATAATATAAATTCAATGAACTTCATGGGTGTTCCTATATTTAGTGGACATAAAAATTATAGTTGGAGTAATTGGTTGTTATCCTATATTTTATCTCTTTACCATGAAGTGATAAATACTTCTATAAGGGGAATTATTTCTATTAATTGGTTTTCTATGATAGCTGTTGATAACAAAAAAACTAGAAATTTGATAAAAAATATGAAAATTCCTTTTTGATGGCAATCTATAATAATGTTTTAATGAATATTATTGGTCTTCCAATGGCTATGTGGATGTGGTAAAACATTAGGATAATCTATTATTGAAATTTTAAAGTCATGTAGGATAATATTCAAAAAATTAAGTAGAAAATTTTTGGATATCAAGATGGATGCTGATAAATATATTGTGAGTAATTTTTACGGGTAAATGAAATTGTGAGAAATATTGGAGGATTTTGGGATATTCTGGAAGATTATAATATGGATAGGAAACAAATTAAAAAACATCCAAATAGTTGATATTTATCAATGGGTGATCTATAAAATATTATCACAACATATGAAATTAGGAAAGTCAACTTATTTATGTAGAAGGATAAGGATGAAATATATTTTGAAGCTATCTTAAAATGGATATTTAGAGAAAATTAAATAGAAGAAGAATGATTTTATTAATATTGTGAAGAATATGGAGATGAATTTAGCAAAATCATTACTCTTCATTTTAAGAGAAAAAATGAAATTGGAAAAGGAAAAAATAAACAACTTATGAAGTGAAGAAATTTTAATCATAGTGACCATTTTTTAGGAACATATCCTATGAATAATATAAATGATTATGAATTAAAATAATAATATAATAATTATCATAAACCGATGATGAATAATTATAATGAATTGGTTTCATTGAAGAAGAATTTTTTTAGCAGGAGAGGTAATGATGATTCATCACCCAATAAAAAATATGATGGATAAGTTAACCTCTTATATCATGTTAAATGGGTATGTATTTCATCAAGTACAAATGATAATTAAGAAAATAGAATATAAATATAATTTATTCTAAAAGAAAATATCAAATCACATTTTGATAAAATTATACAAATCAAGATGTAAACCTGAAAATTAAAGAATGGATCTAAGGAGATAATTTCTAAGAATGATTATAGTATCAAAAGGTACATTACATTACATAATAATATATGATAATATAAGGTGAGGGTGGAGGGGCTATAAAAGGATAAAATATAATTATAATGCTTCAGGACACCATAAAGGTCTAAATAAAGAAGAAATAAATATTTTAGAGAAAATTAGGAGAAATTATTTACGTCTTCTGTGTTCTATAAAATGATAAATGGGCTCAAGGGAATATTTTCTGAGAAAGAATTAGAATATTTAGTAACACAAAGAATGGTTTTTATAACAGAATGTTTGTTAAATATTATTAGGGAAGTTTTCACTAAAATAGTTGATGATAAAGAATAATCTTCTCATTATAGTTCAATGATGGGTACACAATGATAGATTGAATATATCTACAAAATATCCCAATTTTCATTTTCAATTAAAAAACCTAGTTCCAAAAAATCATATTTAATATACCATGACAAAGAGGGGTAATAATATTCTACAAAGAAGAGTGGAATACATCAAAAAGTTTTTCACATGAATAATGATTCCCAAAAATTATAAAGATAAAAAAAAGAAACTTAAGAGCAAAAATACTGTTAGTATGAGTGATGAAGATTCAAAGATCACTTATGGTTCTCTGTAATTTTCAAGACTAAATAAAACTCATGGTTATATGATATATATATATATATAATAGTTATGAATCAGTTAGATCTATGATAATAATATAATAAAAAAAATCTCAAGACTGAATTATGAGTAAATAATAATGTTTATAAGTTAAGTAATTCTAAATCTTAAAGTGATTCATGTCGTATTCTCAAAAAAGTTGAGATAAGAATGAAATATTTCATAGCTATTTGAAAAAATAAAGTATTGGTGTCTAGAAATAATGATGGAGAAAAAATAATTCTAATGAAAAAGAGAAGTGGTATATTTTATATGATGGGACTAATGCTTATGATAATGCATTTATCAATGGTGGATTGGATATTTAGAAGAAATATTAATGTGTGAGAAACAAGATAATGTTTTGAAATATAGTTTGTCTCTTTTACTAGGACAAGTGGAAATTATGAAAAGGATATTAAAAAATAAATGGAATGAATATATTTTAAAAACTAAAGAGACTATGATTACATAAAATAAATACTTTAAGGATGAGAAAAAATTCCATAATAGATGATATTGAGGAAGAAATATCATCTCATTTTATTTCCATGATGAATAAGAAAAATTATATACTGAGAGAATAATCTTAGCCTAAATGTTTCTTGTAAGGAACATTGAGGTTTCTCCATTATCCATAAATTCAATTTTATTAGAATTAACATGTAGGTAATTAATGGAGTATAAGTAAATGAGATATTATAGTGTTATATTAATTTTTATAGAATGAGGTGATATCAATCATAGAACATTACGATCACCATGATGAAGGATGGTGTGCTTCCCTTGAGGGGGAGGAAAGCTAAAGGTCTATTATAAGTATAAAAATTTCATGTTTTAATAAATCTAATATTAAAGGATATGTGATGATTATTAAGATAGATAATACATAGGTGGTTTTTTGTTTTTATATATGAATTATTTGGAATGGTTTTTTCATATGGGTTCTAGTTTCATCTTGAAAAATATACTCAGATTTATTTTGATAAAAATTTAATAGAATGTGATTTTGGAAATTATTACATAGAAGAAATGTATTGGACAACACTGATCACCATGATTATACACTATAGTTTTATACATTGGTTACTCCCATGTTTGAAATAGATATTTTTAGGTTGAGAGCCTATGTTTTGAGATTCATGTGATGTTATTCATCTTCTAAAAAATGTTCTTAGGATTTTGATAAGTAAGATTGTGAGTTCAGATAACCACTATGTGAACCATGTATATATATATTCAATAATTGGTAAAATAAAAATACATACATATGATATATATTGAATCAAACACAAATATTGACATCAAAGATGTGTTACGGTGTGTCATGGTATTGAAAGAAAACACAAAGAGATATATTTTTACTATATTGGGTTGGTTTCATTAGTTTTTCATATTAAAATATATTTATTTTTTAGAGATAATATTTTAGAATATTAACAAAATAACAAATTCCTTATTTAAGGAAATGTTATATATTCATACTATTATATGCATATCCTTAATGTCTCACATGATGTTATGGGATAAATATAACTTTAAAAAATTAAATGTTCTACTTTTTTGAAGTTGAAAATAATTATTAATGACATGATATATGATGTTTTAATTAGAAACAAGATGATTATAAAATTAATTTTTATCTTCATCAAAATAATTAATCATTGAAGGTTCTTTAAAAGATGCATACAAACTTACACAATTTGGAGAAATATGAATTTCACAATATTTTGTGATGTTTTAATAAAATTCACAATTCTATGTCTAGAAAATAAATCTTATTAGAAGGAAGGTAGTTTTTTAATACTAACATCTCATGGAAAACTATGTTGAATATTAGATACAGAAATATATAAAGCAAAATCATATGGATAAATATGATGTTTTATAGGATGGAAAAAGTTTTTATGTCTAAGTGATGATGATAAAAGATGATCAAACAATAATGTTTCATTGTAAAGACTATAAATACCCATCACATGGGTACATTAGATAATGAAATGACATGTTATCAAATGGTGGATTCCAAAATAAACAGAAACATAAAAATTAGGTCAATTGGCTAGAAAAGTTCTTATGATGACAAATCAAATAGATCTAACTTTAATTTTTACATGAGATGAAGGTATGAGGACCTTTTAAAAACATTTTAAATTCATTAATTATAAAGATGATTTTTTTATTCAACATTTTCAAATCTTGAAAACATTTGAGTAATTTTGAAGGAGGTCATTATGAATACGTTCTTTGAAAATTTGATGAAGAAAGCTGCCTCACATTAGAATTTTTTTTTAAAGTTATTAAAATGATGTTTGAGTTAAGTATTTAATTCAAATTTTGGACCTTACATATTATTTATTTTTATGAATAAGGTTTTTTCAATTAGTGGAGGATTAGTCATTGAGGGATATTTTAATTGTTATTTTTAAAGATAGAAACTGATGAATATTGCTTAATTTCACAACTTCAATTTCCCAAAAATCCATTATTTTTTGAAGAAGAAATAATTATATAGTAATATTACAAAATGAATAAAAAGTATCATAAATATCTACTACAAATTAAGAATAGTTGGAATGAGGTTCACTAGACTGGGTGCATCAGACATAACATAACAGACAAAGGAGTACCCTATGGAGGTGTACTAGACATAGCACAACAGAATGAGGGGTATTAGATGAAACATATTTGAGAGAGTTTACGAGATTAATTTTTTTGTGATGAATATTTCAATTTTTTTGGAATGGTGAGTTTCAGTATTTCTATGACTATCATGATCTGGAGGATGTTTCAAGACAAATAGGCTCTTTAGAGAGATATTGGTGACCATGAATAAGTTTTATATAATAAATGGTGTTCCAATATTATGTTGGAGGGGAAATGGATAATGAAGATAATATTTCTACATCAATCACACAAATATTAATTACTATATTATTATTGATGGGGGTGGTATAAATAGTTTTTGTAGATTAATATGTCTCAGGGGTATAAAAATTAATGACAGAAGAGGAGTAATGAAGAAAATTTTGGGCATATAAACAACCATTTGATAAGAGATTATTTCTATGAGGTAGAACCAGGTTTAACTAGTAGAACGGTTACTTGGGTGTATAATGAGTTTCTTTGTGTTCCCTTGTAATCATGAAATAAGTTAATCAATAATCCATGTTGGGGGTATAACCCACATGGAACAGAGTAGGACAATATACCAAGACTTTTTACATATCATGTGATTCTCTCCCACTTTGTATTTACTATATACGAGGTTCAGTTGAGATATATACTTGAGTGGAATAAAACTACAACATGTTCTATATGTTGAGTTTAGAGAAAATACATAAAAGAAATGGATCACTAATTCTCTCATCCAATTCCCAGTTATTTAAAACTGTTCTGGAAATTATAGGATTAATGAAAAGAAGTAGGTTATTAAATTAAATATAATTAGTATATTTTTAGGTGGAGATAAAATTATTTTAGTTGTATTGATGTTTCTGTGAGAGGCCCCATTCATAAGGGGTGAGAATTTTTTTTTCATTATAATAGAATAATATAATGATAGAACATGCTAACAATTAAAATTGTCTCAATAAATGGAAAATAATTGAGTTTATATAATGTTTGGCTATAAAAACCTCAGACACTTCATTAGAAATTTTTTTAATGTGTTATACATTTTAATAATTATGTTACACCTTTTCACTATTTTATTATCCCTCTATAGTAACTAGTATTTTACAAATGCATCTTATATTATATGCATTTAAATAAATAAAACTTATTATATAAATTAGACACTATAATTTTATATATATATATAATCTATTTTATTTGATAAAATTTATTTTTATAAGAAAAATTATTCATAAAATTATATCATATAATGAATAAAAACATGTTTTTAGAAAAAAAATGTATTTTTATGATTATAATTTCGGTGCAAGGTATAATTATCCATTTCAATTATTTTAATTATTTTAATTATTTTATTAAAATAAATTTAATTATATGTTTATTTGAACTAAATAAGGATTTGTTTTATAAAATTTAATTTAATTAAAATAAAATACCAAAACTATTTTTGTTGGAAAAAATTACTTAAACTCCTAAAATTCTAATCAAAGGTTTCCTAAATTAAATATAGTATATATATTGTATAGAGTTTGATATCCTAAATAAATTTAGGACCAAATAAAATGTTTTATATATTTATTATACTTTTATTTAAATTCATAAAAATTATATATTTTAAAAATATTTTTTTTACTTTTTACCTACAAATTAAAATATATATAATTATACAGAAAAAATCCAAATGATCATATATAAATTAATAAATTTAAAATGATTTTCTTTTCATAGAATTAAAAATCATATATTTATAATTTTTTATTTTAAATACTAAATTTAAATCAAATAATAATTATAGTAAAAGTAATAATCTTTTAATTTAAAATTATTATATCAAAATATTTGATGTAAATGTGAGAAATAAATAATTACAATAATAATTAGTTGTTTACATCATCCTAATTTATGGCTAAATGGACAATAAGTATATCTACATAGCATATGAAAATATGTTATTCACATGTGGCAATCAAGGGTGGTGATTCTAGTGACATATATCATATGAAAATTCCCATGAGCTTCAATTTATATTGCACACGATTTCAGTCACATCATAATTATTTTTTTTACTTTTATTTAACTAAAGAAAACTCAAGAAAATATACTTCCTTCCCAGTCTTAGAAAAATGATCTTCAAATGGAAATCTTCCACCACTCAATGCCATCTCATTCCTTCATATATTTTGTAACGTGGATACTTCACTTTATATATACTAATTTAATTGATATATTATAAGATAAAAATATTACTTTAACATATCAAATTCTTGTTTTAGTTTTTTGATGCATGTAGAAAACACTAATAATATAATATTTAGTTATGGAAGATACATATTGGATTTTTGGGTTATCATATTCTCCCCCATTAAATAAATTTCATCCGCACATTTAAAATTACTACACACAAATGAGAATTTCTCTATATATATATAAGATAAAAAGTACTAATGAATTTATTAATAGTTGGGTTTAATACTTACTATATTATGCTCAACTAGTGAACTGGTATTTTCCATTGTAAATGTAGTATGACTAATGGTGAGTTTTTATCAAACCATTTATCATAAATACCTCAATATAATGAGGGTAAATTTTCATCAGAAGCATTTAATAACCATTGTATAAATTTGTGTTCATTGGATGATGTATTATTTTAATTATTTTTCATATCCTGAAAATTTTCATGTTATCAATGTATTGGGATCTAATCCCTACTTATTACCACATAAATAATTACTCATAGATTTGTAACATGATTTTAAAAGAATCACATTATTATAAACATAATTATGGGATAAAATAACAATATAAATGCATGTTATATTAAAAATTAAAGATATAATAATCTAGATGATGAATTTATGTTCTTAACTATAATTATATGTACAATGCAGTGGGTTAGAAACTATTTAAATAGAAAAATATCTTTTATTGAGAGGATAATCAATGATTCCCACTCTACATCATTTTTGGAACGTAATTTTTTTTATTACATTGGATTTCCATTTTTTCCTTGGTTATATAAATTTATTATTATTACCCTAATTTTTATCCTTTGAAATAGGGTATTTATAATATAAATTCCTATGTTTCTTACATTTAATAAATTTAACTATTAGTGGTTCCTCTAGACAAACCATTTTCCCATTAATCATGTCCATTTAAATCATAAATTATCCCTAGAAATTATTTTCTACATACCCTCCTTTAAAACCTATTAGTCATATTATATTGTTATTGATACATTACAATAGAAAAATATTCAAACATTTTTTACATAAATGAAATTGAATATTATTTATTTTATCAACTTTGTCATTGAATTTCCCTCAAATTTCATCCTTCTCTTCATTGGATTTTTTAGGATTTAAACCATGTTTGTGCTTTCAATCATAAATATTCTTAGTGGTTTGGAAAAAAAAATAATACTTATTACTCTATCATATATCCCATTTGATTATTATTAGGAAAATATCCACATTGTCCAAGGAATCCATTGTTAGCCTAGATCCTTCAAGATTCACCCATTTGTAAACCAAAAAGAGGCTAATGCGAGTGAAGAAAAAATAAAAGGATAAAATAATTATCCTAAATTAGGTAATGAAAAGTCGAAATTTAAATGAAATACAATTGAATGTAATAAAATTAAATTTTATTTCATCCAATATCACTCTCAGTTCAATATTGGGTTCTTTTAGTTGGGAACTCTCACAATTTCCTCCAAGTCAGAATACAAAATATCCTTTTTATGGCTTGTAATAAGAGTCCTATTAGGAAAAGAATATAAATTTGGTGTGAAAAAACAAGGTTGCAGTTGTCTCGCTATTTTGTGCACTGGGTGGTGATTGAGGTAATACCCATCAATCCCATTTTGAGGATATTTCTCCTACTAACATATGTGTCAGAGCCTACACAAACTTGTATTATCCATATGAGGACATTATTTCCTTGAAAACTAAAGAATATATAAATTAACAAAATATTCATAATGTTATCCTATACATAGGCTTATCTAACAGTTTTATCGCTAGTATTTAACTAAAGTTATAATATCCTAATAAAAAATAACTAATCATATCACTAAAAATAATGAAACAATCCACGAATACCAACTATGGAACCACAAACCCACACTGCTAGATTTGATGCTAAAAACACATAATTTCAGAAATTAACATTTTTACAAGGTGATATCGTCTAATAAAAACATAAATAAATTCATATTATTTTAATATTTGAGAATAATCAAACATAACTCAGTGAAACTTTTGGTTTATTTCTTTAAAGGCCCTTTATAATGAAAAATTATTTTCAATACTTTTTATAACTTCTCCATAATCAAACAATACTATAATATCTTCTAGACTTCTCATAGGTTACACACATCTTCATATTCGTGGTAATAGAAACCTAAGAAATGGTTGAGATCAGATTCTCCGTAAGTGTAAACATAAGTGATAAAAATCAATGATCATATGTGACTATAACATGTGAATATCAGTATAATATGGATAAATGAAAATTGATACCCCATAAATTATAGATCATATATCCTAGAATATGGCATAGAATAAAAAAAGTACAAAATATCTCATAAAAGAAGACTAACATAGAATGAATCATATCATAAAAAAACATATAATGGTAGAATAAAATGGAAACCAATATAGAGATTATGAAAACCATATATATAGGAAAACCATATGTGAAAACCCATTATTACACCTCTAATGTAAACAAAACCATTATGTTGATTCCTAAAAATGTAACAAAATAATTTTTCCCAATCTAATTTGATTAAAATAATTTTATACAAGACTAAATACCTCATAAGATATAAACATAAAATTTTTCATTGGGGATCATATAGGATCTAAACCTAAATCATAATTATTTACATGTTTCTTAAAAAAATTATTCATATCATAAATAACCAATGAGAAAAAAATTATTTCCATATTTCATTCTAATAAAATAATATTTGGAAAAAATTCATAATTCCATCAATAAATAGGATAAACCCATAGAATATAATGGGTTACCAATGATACTAAAAATATATATATATAACCATTCCATGATGTATATGATATTTACACCATATAGATAAAGGGTATATAGAGAATTTAAAAATTTCCCCAATCAATTGATATATGGAAGCATGGTGAATTACATTTAATTTAAGGTTTGTAAATCATGATATTCATGAAAGAATGCATTGGAAGATTAATTTTTATTATAAACATTCAATTTATATGAATTCCAAATATAGTGATGGATCATTTCTATGATATAAAAGCACATTTCATAATAAATTTAGAGAAAAAGGTGTATGATATCATTTTAGTGATATCCTTGAAAAACAATAAGATATATCAAAAAATATGACTAATATGGAATAGAATTTTTAGATTATTAGAAAAATTACATTGTTATACAGACATATTGTATCCTTATTAAAATTATTTGAAAATAATTATTTTATAAAACCATGAGACAAATAAATTATTTTAGATACAATAAAAAATAATGGGAATGTTTCATATAAAATGATAAAGGGGGAGGAAATATTTTTTCACATGGAAAAAAGTAATGACATATTTATAAGAAAATTTTATCATATTTATAAAAATATATTGTAACATGTCACTTTAAAAAGTTACTTTTTTGAAAAACCCATCCAATAGAAAGTGAAACATCAATAATATATCATGGAAAATTCAGAATTTTTAACAAATGAAGTGTGGTGTGGAAGATAAAATATTTTTTATGAATGGAATAAAAATAGTTATATTATTTTTAAATATCTATATTGAAAATACTCATCATAAAAAGTGTAACATAACATTGTTATAAAAAAATAGAATTGAAATATAGAGGTGACATGAGAAGAAACCTAATTAGGATTCCAATTATTAAGTAAAAAATTGGTGTTAATTGAAAATATAGACAAGGAGAGGAAGTTATTATTAAAGTGGATGAGAATTATTCTTAATAAAGATATATTTTTTTTGAAGATATTAATCAAGGTATAATATTTATATTATCAAGTCATTATACCAATAAATATAGATAATGTACTAAAAAATATTATGCTGTAAGAAACAAATATTGGAATAGGGATCTTCAAGAAGATGAAATATAACTCAATGAATGAGGTAGAGTTTCCCTAAAAGCAAAATTTTTGATTAATTTCGAAATGAATTCCATATAAAGAGAGAACATGATATGGATATTGAAACCTTATTAATTAAATAAGTATGGAAAGATCCAGTTATTTTTTAGTAATATCACTATAGTAATGATTTCATTGTTCATAAAAAAGATTATTAATCAATAAATTATGTTTGAAACAAATAATCCCTCATAAAATTAGAAACATTAGAGTCAAAATCCCTTGATAGAAATAATTTGAAATGAAACAATATATACCATGAATAATTAGAGGATAATTATGAAATATATTAATGTGACAAGAGATACCTATTTCTATAAAAACATGTTTTATAATGTGAAGTATATCTCAAAAGGTGAAAATTTGTGACAATAAACCGCTAAATAATTTTACCCTCTTAGACCAATTCCCTATATGAACATTTAGGTCTTGATATTTATCTTGAAATAATCTATTTAAATATAGGTATTTGGATTATTTATTGTTATTATAGGCCTAAATAAAATAAATATGACTATAATAGATGTAAAATAGGATGTTTTTAGGTGTAAACCTAATTATTTGAGTGGACTTGATGTTGTGGTGAGAATACCCTTTTATACGTGGGTATAATGACATTTGTGTACCACAATATCTACCATCACACCTAGAGATAAGGGAATTCATTAACATAGTACTTATCATCAAGGGTCAATACTGATGGTATGAGTTTATTTTATAGTTATAGTTCTCTCCCACATGGATGTAAATATATATTTAGGGGAAATTATCTTAGATTGCACCACTTAATACCCCATAAATAATATTCGCCTGTTTTATTTCTTTTCCTTATGACCAAGTGTATGTCTTTGGTTATTTAATAAAATAAAATATGTATTATTGATAATGAAATTTTTGTAATTATAACCAATTTACATTAAAGGGGAACATGATAAACATGAAAATTATGTCCAAAAAATGGTAAATAAATGATTAAATATATATTCTGATTAATAAAAAATCAAAAGAATAAATTATAATCATGTTTTTTACATGTTATTAGTTTTACTCATTATGTTACCCATTTTAATCATTTTGGATTTATTTTAGAGTAAATAAACTTTACAAGCTAAGTAATCCTTTATAAAAAAAATAAAATTATACATAATACACAATATGTTGCATAAAATTCCATATATAAAATAAATTTCATCAGATAATATTTCTACATTTAAAACATTTCAATTTAACATTAGCGAATGTAATGTGCAGAAAATCGTTTTTAGAAAAAGTATACATTGAAGATTAAATTTTTTATATAGGGTGAATGTATCCATGAAATTGATTTTAATGTTATTATTAGTTTATTATAAAATAAAATAAATTATACTTGGCTTTAAAATAATTATAAAACTAAATTTTATAAAAAAAGACTATAATTAAATAAATAAAACTACATCAATTTCTTCTAAAAAATTTACATATGTTTATATAATGTTAAACATATATTCTCCAAATTAAACATGGTATTTTAAAGTAAATTATTTCTATGAACTTCTTAGTATTTCTTCTAAAGTCCTAAAATTTATAGTTTTTGGTTAAAACTATATTTTTCTCTATTCACATAAAAATTCAATAATTTAAGAAAAATATACCCTTTATCATTAGGATATATTGACATGAATACTTTTAAAATTATTTTAAATATTAAACTTTCAATATATATAAATATAGATTTTAAATACGTAATATACATAAAAAATATTTTTTATAAAAAAATACAAATTATTTTTATTTAAATGTAAAAATAAATAGATATCTAAAATAAATTTGAAAAATAATATATTAAACTTATTACTACATGTTTATTTCACAATAGTTTTTTTCTAAATATCCCCTCATGATCTCCATATACTATTGAAGAAAATGGTATGCTCTGGTGGATAAATCTAGTAGTTTTTTTCCAAGAAATTTCCTGGAGATAGAATTTCTATCATATATAATTTATCTATAATAAAAATTGTTCATGTTTGGATTGGTATATTTATATATATAACTATATAGAATCTAACTCCTTGTCAATATTGTATAATTTATATTCTTATGGTAGAATATCATTAGTCGATTCCATTTCATTCCATCTTAGGTTTCATAAAATGGTTAATTCATTTAATACCATCTAATTAAATGGAAATATTATAACAATCAAATTTTATTTTTACAAACAAAAGTTTCATTTTTTAAGTTCTCATAGAGAATATTTCAATAACATATTATTTAATTAAGTAAAAGACATAATGAAATTTTAGGTCGTTACATTATCCCACCATTAAGTAATTGTATCTTCATAATTATTATTACCACTCATTAATAAAAATAGATAACCGTATCTAAAATATATACATAAAAAAGTTTTTTTTATAGTGAGGTTTCATCCCTAATATCATATTTTTTACTAGTGAACTCATATTTTACCATATAATAGGAATATAACCTATATTGGGGGTTTTATATAACCATTTTTGTTAAATACCGCAATACCTGGGGAGTAATTTTTCATCGGGTGAATATAACAAAAATTGTACAAATGGGTGACCATGGGTTGGTTTTTTATTTTATATATGTCATTACTATGTTGTAAATTATCATTATCTTTTAGTAAGGGAGGTAAATAACTACTTAATATCATATAAAATCTCACTAAAGGATAAAATGATTTTATAAAAAGAACATTCCAATATTCATTATCTTGTGATACCACAATTATATCATTAAGTGATATATTAAAAAATTAAACATATATTCATATAGGTTATGATTTTATTTTCTTAGTATTAAAACTATGCAAAAAGGATTTGTTTGAACATGATCCAATTACAATACTCATAGTTCATGACTGGATGATATTTCTTACTCAATTCTCATAATTTTTGGAATACAAATTAGTAGTTATGATTGAATAATTATTACCTTGTTCTCTTTATATTATAAATTTATGATGGATATCGGCCGTGATATCTCTTGGTTTAGGGCATTGATATGGGCAATTCCGAAATTTCAATCATTTGAGATGGTGAACTCTTACAGGTACCTCAAGAGGATAACTTTATTCTTTTTATTCTGTCCATAGAAGTCTTCAATTTTCATAGAATTTAATTTCTCTATTACCTTATCTATCATATAAAAAAATATTTTATATTGTTTGACACATCCCACTTGGCACCTCCTCCCCAATTTTTAACTTGAATGAAATTGAAAATTATTTCATCCATAATTTTTCCCTTAAATATCCTTCAAAATACATCATCCTATTCTTTGGTTTGTTTGGGATTTCAACAATGATCACGTTCTAAACCATAATTATTAATATATGGTTTTTATAATTAAATTATTTCATACTTCGTACACTATTCCATTTGGTTTCAAAATTGGAAAATTTATGAATTATCCCTAGAATCCATTGTTATTATGACTACTTTGGGATGAATCCATTATTAAAACCAAAATAGGATAACATGAGTAATAGGTAATTAACAACATAAAATAATTATAATAAATTATCTCTAGAAAACTCAAATTTGAAATGTTTTACTGAAGAAAACCATGAAAATAACATTCATTTAAACCTTAATCACCTGCGATTCAATCTAAGCTACTTTATGAGGGGTTCAAACATACTTTTTATCATCCTTCAAAAAAATAATAAATATTTCTAAATGGATTATAATGATAATGTGATTTACCCAAAAATATAAAGTAGGAGGGTCAAATAAGGTGTGTAGTAGTGCATGTTTTCCATGAATTGGGTGGTCATTGAGTGTATTCCCAACACAACCTTTTCATGGTTATTAACCATATGTTCATCTATACCAGATACTATATCCAATTTTAGATTTATGTAAGAAGATATTATTTCTAGGAAAATAAAAAAATATATTATTTAAAATAATTAGGACTTTATCATATACACAGATTTATAAATTATATTTACCATAGGGGTTTCAATAATGTTCTCTTACTCTAAAAAAATATCGAAAACTATTTACCTAAAAAATGGTTTTTATTAATCTACCCTCCTTGTTCTGGTTCTAAAAGAAAATACATTTACAAATTAACATTGATATCATGTGATATTATCCATAATAAACATGAAAAAATATTATATTCATGTTATATATCGTAATAATATTAAATAACTCAGAGTACCCTTTAGTTTAGTTATTTTGAGGACTATAAACAAAGGTGAATTATTTTATAATAATTGTGAATATTTCTCCATAATAGAACCATATAATACTCCTTTTAGAAAATGAATTATGTTATAATTATCTTCATATCAATTCAAATGTAAAAATAATAAAAGGGATAGCTCATATGCTCATTATGGGTATACGAATGTAAAAAAATGAAAGTTATAAGTGAGAATAATATGATCATTGGGGTATAATTAGGATAATTAGGAAAGTTACAATGAAAAAATTATAGATCATAATTCAACGAATTAATAATTTAATAAAATAATTGGAGATAATCTTATAAGTTATGTATCTGTTGGTTCTGTGCATAGAATAAGCATACGTTGAAGGGTAACATATTAAAATTCCTTTTAATAATTTTCCTTGAAACCAAGAGTGAGGATCTTGCATATCAAATTTATAATTAACTTATATTAAATTTGATGTAATAAATACCTGGGATTAGGAACCCTCATCATTGATGATTATTGATCATATGCAAAGTCCCTTATAAATTTCCTTCATTGTTCTTGTGAGGTTTCAAGGGTAGATTCCCTCTCGTAGTGATTTAGACGTGCTTCAATAATCTCCGACAAATTTCACTTGTTCTCCAGGTGCTAGCGTGGTGAATAAAATGACTTGAATTATTTGTTCTTGATCACTCAATATTCAGTCTTGAAGAAACTCTTTCTTGGGTTTCTCATTCTTGAGAGGGAGATATGAGGAGTAGTCGAGAGAGAATTCAATGTGTGAAACAATTCTCTATTCATAAACATGTAATTGGTTTCAAAAGAATTACCCAATAGATGTATCTATCTATTTATAGATCTGTGATGTTAGTTACAAAATTTTATTTCATAACAACCATTGAATATAATTATAACAATTAATGAAATATCAGGCCACATAATAATGACAATATTATTATTTTGTGGTGTGTCAACTTGTGCAAAATAGATAAATAGTATTTACTGACTCATAAATAATTACTCTAACATTGGACATAATCATGATCCGTTCGAACTCCTCTTATATTTATTAAACCCCAAAATAAATAATTCAATATCTTAGAAAAAATATTTTATTGAAGAATTAGTAAAAACATATTTATTAAATATTCAATAAAATAAATAAAAATATTTTATTCATAATTCAGTGAATGAATATTTATTTAATTTATGTGATAATTATAACTTCAATACAATTTTTACTCAATCATGAGAATAATATTTATTTAAATAATTAAATTTAAAAAGTATTTAATCGAGATAACCAATAACACTAAGTGTGTGACCCTATATGATTCTTTCTCACTGGTTTTAGGAGGGCTTACCTAAAGTCCAAGATTACTGTATATCAATGGGTCAAGGAACACAAGAGAATGAACTTAATGTTGAAATAAAGGAAAACACATTCGAATACTAAATGTGAAATATGATCCCTTTCTCACAGAATCACATCATGAAGGCTACATAATAGTATCTTCAACCCATATGCGTGAAACATAATTCTTTGACTATCTGAAATAAACCCATCGTTACACCATAGCCATGGAATTGTGTGTGGCAATTATTTTTCAATAAAAGGACCAAGATATAAAATTCCTAAAATATGGAAGGGATTTTTTTTGAATTATCTATTTATAACATGTCATTCACTATGCACCTGAAGTACCCTACTTCCTTCCAACATATGGTGTGATGGAAGATAATATAAGTGTGTGAGTTGTTACATGAATTAATGACAATACTAAAGTCTAAAGACCATTACACACTCTCTTAGATAGTAATATCCGATGAATCTAAAACATATATAATTTTTACTGGCAGGTATATTCTTATAATCTTCCATCTTGGTGTTTACCAAGTGAAAATTTCAGGAGAAGAAGTATCATCATCTTATGAGTACTCACACCTGGCGATCTATTTGCTATGTGCCGCATCATATTATTTTATCCAACTGTAGAAATATATTAATAATATTTTCATAGCACTTCAAGGTTATCATCATAGTAGGTAATTGCTATGACCTTGTCAATGCAATTGACACTCTATAAAATTATTACATTATGGTCAGGAAGAACAATGAACAAAATGTAATATGTTGTATAATTTAATATTTAATACATCAAATATTCATCTAGTAAGTGTAAAAATAGTTTGTTCTAGGATACCAACTCTAACAAACTTCCGCACAGACTAGAGACAACTGCCTATGACATTTAGCCCTCTAGACCTCACATGATTATCATGTTTCTCCTTAGTCAAGGCTTTAGTCAAGGGGTCTTCTTCATTTTCTTGGGTTGAAATACTACTCACTGAAACTTCACCTCTCTGAGAAAACTACCTCAAGAGATGATAATTATGAGGTATGTTCTTCATCTGATGATGTATCCTTGGATCGTTTTTGAGAGACACCGCTATAATATTATCATAACAGAGTGTGATGAGATCTTTAATTCTAGGTACCACATCAAGATTCTTGATGAAAGTGAGAATTCAAAATACTTCTTTAGCTACCTCAAAAGATGAAATATACTCATACAATACTTTTGAATCTACAACCACAACCCGCTTTAAGCTATTACAGCTCACAAAACCTCCATTCAAAGTGACTATGTCTCTGGTTTGTGAATTCATATCATCTTGATCAGTTTGTAATCTAGTATCTACATATGATATAATGACTAGTTCCTCATATCCCCCATATACTGGGAATATATTCTTAGTATGGATTAGATACTTAAGGATAGTCTTTACTGACATCCAATGGGAGTCACCTAGATCATCTTGACGTATTCCTATCATTTGAATGTGTAGGTGACGTCTAACCTAATATATAGCATATCATACATGACTAGATTGATCTCTAATGTGTATGGAATCCTTAATATTCTATTTGTTTCTTCATCAGTATGATGAAACATTTTCATAGAATGATAAATGTCACATGACACTGGAAACAATACTCTCATGGAATTTTCTATATGAATATCTTCTGTATATTTTCTTTGTATGTAGTTTGACATTAGGCTAAGAAACCTCTTCAGTGTGTTATGATAGATCTTGAACCAAGGAATATATTCTGCATCACACATGTCTTTAATGGAAAATCATTTATTCAACAATTCCACAATAGATTGTATGACTGGTATTTAATTTCCAATAAGTAATATGTCATCATGATTTAATATTAAGATAATGACTGCACTCCCAATAAATTGTTTGTTTACAAAAGGATCACAATAATTATTTATAAAACAATATTCCACTATGGATTCATCAAAACGAATTTTCAATGACCTTGATTAATTCTTTAATACAAAAATCGATTTTTGCAACTTGAATATCTTATTGGCATCCTTTGGAGCAACAAACCCTTCCGGTTCATCTTTTAGAAATCTTCTTGAAGGTTCCCATTACAGAAGGATATTTTGACACCCATTTTACAAATCTCATAGTCATGTTATGCTACAATGGAAGATATAACTATGATGGATTTCAAAATTTCAACTTCTGCAAAGGTTTCATCATAGAGCATACCTTGATTCTATTTAACCCGTTTTGAAACCAGTTGTTCCTTTTATGTACTAAATTGTAGTTCCATGTACAATTTCTTCTTGAAAACCAATTTTCAACCAAAATTCTTTACATCCGTTAGGGGATCTACCAAAATCTAGACATGGTGTGGGTATATAAAATCCATTTCCGAATTCATGACTTCTTACCACTTGGAAATATTTTTCTACTTAATGCTTGCTGGTTGGTTAGAGGATCATTTTTAAACACTTATATCAAGTCACTATCCTTGGTAACTAGAAATCCATATCATTCTGGTTCTCTATCCTATCATGTACTCTTACATAGTTTTTGTCTCTTTTTAATAGTTTCTTCTACCACATGGGTTTTTTGGAATATGATCAGGTGCTAACTTTTGTGTGCGTTGGGGCTTGACTTCATTGATTTTTATCTATTTCCCAGTATTTCTTTTGGAGATTTACTCCCTCTCAAGGAATATAGAATTTCATTATTATATAACCATTTTTTCTATGGGGACGTCTTTTTTATATCCCCTTAATTCCATGGGGTATCCTATAAAAGTACACATTGCACCTTAGGGTTGCATGCTTTTTACCAGAAGAAACATTATAAATTTTTTATCTTCTCCACACATGTAAATTCAATAATATGGTTTTTCTTCCACTCTAAAATTCATGTGTAATACCATTTATCAAATTTTTTTGAACTTGATTTACTATGTGTACATATTTTTGTAACACATATCCCAAAAAGGATCATGGATGACTTTCATGGCTTGTCATTGGTCTCAAGAAGTCCAACAAGGTGTGGTTTCTCCATTCTCTAACAAAATTCCACTAATGCGTGTAAGGATGAGTGAGTTGGGATAGGATCCCAAACTCTCATAAGTAATCAATGAATTCTTGATTAAGATATTCTATTACACGACTCATGTATAGTTTCTTAATCTTCGTAAAAATATTATTCTAAACTTCATTCTTGTATTCCATGAATTTATCAAAATAATCCAACATAGACATCAATATGTAAATATATCGATATCTACTAAATGCACCTCTAAAATTTATGATGCTCGAGTACCCACCCCTTACATTAATAGGAAATTATCCACACACATCAGCTTGAGATTATTCAAAAATCTCTTTATCCCTTTCACCTTTCCCACTAAATGGGGATTTGGTCATTTGTCCATGTAAACACGTGTGACAAAAACCAATTGTTTTTAGTTTGAAAGAACATGAATATGAAACTTGATGTAATTTTGTCAAGGTTTTTTTAATTTACATGAACTAGATAGTGATTCCATAGTAGGGTGTGGTTTCAGTCATGTGAGGTAACTTCATTATCAATTACCATTACTTGGTATCTGTAATTCAACATGTAAAAAACATTATTTAAATCTAATTTACCATAAAAAATGTGTCATTTATAAAAAATAAAGAATTTATTTCCTAATTTGAAAACGAATCCATATGTATCTAGTATGGATTAAAAAATTATATTTTTCATAAATAAAGACACATAATAACAACCATTTAAAACCAGTATCATTCTGGTTGGAAATGTTAGGTGGTGGTCCTCGATAGCTATAATAACAAGTTTAACTCTATTGGACACTCATAGATCTTCCTCCCCTTTGTTAATTTTTTGAATCTACTTAGTTCTTGTATTTGAATACATATTTGATTACCAAAAGTTATATCTAATAACCAATTTGTAGAAATAAGTAAATTGAACTCAATAACAAATACACCTGAAGTTTTCCTTTATTATTTAGATGTGTGCAATTTTTCTTCTATTGGCCCTTCTTGGCACATGTGAAATAGCCAATGCCCTCTCCCATTGTGTCCCCTTTGATATTATTATTCATGGAAGGAAATGAATATGCTTTAGGCATAAATCTATTTTCATCCATCTTCAATTTGTTCACCATAAGGATAGATGTCTTTTGTACTTCATATTTTTGTCTACATGGTGATGGAGGACAATTTGACATGGAAAAATTTATCAATGTTGTTCGTAAAAAAATTCACAACAAAACAGGAAAATCTATGAGGGTGTGATTCTATAATGAGATCAGTGACCAGTTCTTCATGGAATTTAAACCCTAGAATCTCTAGGAACTCAATGTAGCTAATGAGCATGACTACATGGGGCATGGTAGGGGAACCCTATCCAAGATTACGCGGAAATAGTGCCTTGGATATCTCAAACCATTCATGTCTAGCTCTCTCCTAGTAAATACAATGGATTTTCTCAAGTATTCTATACGCTTCAATGTTTTCACAAGACATTATGATTCCATGATACATAGATGAAATCACCAAACATTAAATGTCAAATGTGTAATTCATTTTTTTCATAGAATAGGAACTCCACAACACTCACATTTTGAGAAGGTGGATCAGGAATTGATGATTATACCACATAAGATTTCTATTCATGGTGTATAACAACCAGAAGGCATCTAAACCACTCTTGTAAGTTACTTCAACTAAGACGATTTTCGTTATCCAATAATTATCATGGGGATAGAGAGCTTGTCATTTTATTCTATAATTAAAATATTATATTATTGGAACTTTTCTTGATTATAGATTATGTAATAAATAAATGATTTATTTTATTAATTTTCCCACTATTTTATCATGTCATAATATTCCTCACCATTGAACTTGAAACATCTATTTTCTAGGTCACTATAGTGGAAATTATCCATACTCCCCTTTGAATAACCCTAAAAATGGCTGGTCAAGGCATTTTGATGGTATTTGGGTAGATAAGTCTTTTCCATCTATGGGCTAGCAGCTCCTTGATCCGTTGAGTGGACTCCCCAATCTAGAAATCCTAACATGGATTTTTTTAAAACTTGCCTCCAAATTACACCAAGTCTAGAAAGGGGAACTCCTATTAATGTAAACTGGTTAAGTAGATGTAAAAAATTTATTATAACTCCCCTTATAAAAATATATATCCCAAAAAGGTTTTTTTTCAAAAACATTGTTTTAATGATATTTGTTCTTGATAATGTAATGAAAGGTTTAGTCTGGATTAATATTAGATTGAGGGATCTTATTTTTTTATGCCTAATTTTTTATTCTTTTTTTATCTTTTACAAGACCTGTTAATATTTAAGTGGATGTTTACATAATTAATTAACCATGTTTGTATAAAAAATTTATGCATAATAAAATTTATTTAAAAGTTGTCTTTGCATATTAATTCATTCATTTATGGGATCATGTTCTTAAATATGTTAATATAATTTTAATTCAGTATATATAAAATAATTAATTAATTAAATTAAACTATCTTGAAATTATATAATGTTTGATTTAATGAGAAGACATTAAATAAACCTATGACCTAGGGGAAATAATACCTTTTGTAAGATCAGGCATGAGATACTGCATTCCATGTTTCCACCTATGTATCACTATGTTGGAATCATTATGGTTCCATGTTGAACCGACCCCACACACTATAGAATGCTCCATTAGTTACAAATATTTATTACTCACTCACATGTGAGGGGGACCAATGAATTGGTAAAGATAATAACACATATATCCTTGAACATACATATCATACATACTAATGGAGGTAAGTGTGACTCGCAAACCATATTTTATTTTAATATCAAATAATTGGAAAACCATGAAAAAAATTAATTAAATAATTGTAAACTCATACATAGGTCTGGTCAAGGTCTTGAATAGTCACCCATGAAACAAATATGAAAAATTATATTGGTAGAATCCATTTATTTATTATTTTATTATTTAACATAAAGATAATTGAATTAATTAATTAAATAATAAATTAATTAATTCGCATTCATCTTAATGAAAATTTGAACTTATTTGGTGACACCCATAATAAATGAAATTCATAGAAAATAAATGGAATAACCAATTCCAACATATTAATTTTAATATATTAATTGGTCATTTTAATGTAAATGAACCCCATTATTTAATTTCAAACACACTAAAGTGTGCTATTTATAAAAGGAGGTTTTAATGGTGTCAATTCAAATTTAATGTAATTTTACTTTTTTCCATTAATGGGAGACTACATGGTGTGTACATGAATCTACACACCTTGTAACTCAGTTTCCAAATATCAAAGTAATGCACTTGAGAATTTAGTGTGTGGACTCAGACATACTGCTTCATGTGTACATACCAATTACAAACCCTTTATCTGACTGTAGTGTTCCAGGTTGACCCGATCAACACATAGTGTATAATAAACGCACTGTGTGTAATTAATTAGTCATTTCATATAGATATTTTACCCATGGGTATAATGTGTGTGCTCTGGACTCACGCCATGCATCTCGGTTTTAACAGCCAATGATTTGGCACATCTCGATGTATATTTAGTCATTATACATTTTTCCTTAAACATTAAAGAAAATGAAATTCAAAATAAACATGATTAATATATCCAAAACGTGTTAATTAAAAATTAATCAAGGAAAAAATAATAAGAAATAAAATTTAAACACAATTGTGAATAGACTAAAAATAAAATAAATAATTATAAATTTAAACATGACTCCTCTAATACCACTTCATGGTTCTGAGAGCTTAAGAATCATTCATTAGTGGGTGATATGTTAAAATTTCATTTGATAAGAATTTCCTAAAACCAAGGTTGAGGATATTTCATATCAAATTTATAATTTATTTATTTAACATCTGAAGAAATAAATACATGGAATTAGGAACATTATTCATTAATTTTTGTTGATCGTCCAAAAAGTACCTTCTTTATTTTCTCAATTTCTCTTGTAAGGATCCAAGGGTGGAATCCCTCTAGTGGTGATCCACACATGCTTCAATAGTCTCTGGGAATGTCCACTCATTCTCCAAGTTCATGGGCAGTGAATTGAATGTACTATATTGTTCATTCTTGGTTCCTCATACTTCAGTCTTGGAGAAATTTTCTCTTGTGTGTCTCATTATTAAGAGGTAGATAAGAGGAGGAGTTGAGATAGAATTCATTGTTTTCAAAAATTCTCTATTCCCAATATTATAATTGGTTTTGAATTAATTATATAATATTTTTTTTTGCCTATTTATAGATCATGAATTTTGGTTAAAAAAATTTTAATTGAAATACAACCAATAAATGTAATTATATCCATTAATTATGATCCATGCCACAAAATAAAAAAATATTATTATTTTGTGGTGTGCTAACTTGCACAAAATCCATAAATAATATGTACTCACATGTAAATAATTATTTTATCAACAGACGTGGTCTTAGTCCATTATAACTCCTCTTATATTTATTGATCACATGAATAAATATTTTATTCTCTAAAATAAATATTTTATTCACAAACTTGCAAATAAATCATTATTAAATATTCAATAAAATTAATAAATACATTTTATTCACAATTTGATGAACAAATAATCATTTAATTTATGTGATCACTATAAAATATAAAATTATTCAACAGTCATGAGTATAATATATAATTAATTAATTAAATTAAAATAGAATTTAAATGAGACCATCAAAATACTTTGTGTGTGACCCTCTAGGATTCTCTCTCATTGGTAATAGGTGGATTTTCTTAATGTTTAAATCTAATGTCTTCAAATGGGTCAGGTAATCCAATAGAATGAACTTATATTTTCAATGAAGAAAACCACATTTGAATGCTCTCTGTGTGATATTACCCCTTTATCACATAATATCATCAAGAAAGCTGCATGAAAATATTATCAACTTATATGCTTGATATGTTATTCTTTGACTATTTGAAATTAACCTATCATTATACCATGACCATGAAATTTTGGGAGGGAGTTATATTTCAATAAAAGGATCGAGATATAAATTTCCAAAATTATGGAAGGTACAAGTCAATTCTTGACTTATCTATTAAAAACATGTCATTTGGGATTCATCGAATGTACCCTACTTCCTGCCAATATATGTCGTGATGGTATTCTTTATAAAATAAATGTGTGTGAGTAATGACATGAATTAATGATAATCATAAAGTCTGAGGGCCGTGAAGCACACTCAGTTATAGGAATATTTGATGTCAAAAAACATGTGTAATTTCTACTGTAGGGTCTATTCTCTTAATCTCCCATCATGGAGATTACCAATTTCAAACTTCATTAGTATAAATTTCATCAGCTTATGATTACTTTCTCCTGATTCTCTATGTACTACGTGTCCCATAATTAAATATTATTGAACTTCAGAACTATATTAAGAATATTGTAATTTCACATTATAGTTCTCATTATAAAGAGGAACTATTAAGACCTTATCAATGAAAAAAATAATCTAGGACAATATTACATTATGTTCATGCAAGAAAAATGAACAATATGTAATAAGATGTTTAATTTAATATTTAGTAGATAAAATATTCATGTAACAAAATTACAAAAAGTTGGTTATAGGTCACCAAATGTAACAAACTCCCACTTGGACTAGAGCTAACTACCTACGATGTTCAATCTGCTAGGCCTAAAATGATAATCTTGTTTTTGGTGAGTCAAGGCTTTAGTCAATGGGTCTTCCATGTTGTCTTCCATAGAAATATTGATCACTGCATGTTACACTATCTGAGAAAAATAAATTAATATACGTTCATTCTAAATTATGTACTTCATCCGCTGATGTGACCATGGAACTTTAATGAGAGCAACCACTACAGTATTATCACAATAGTGTGTGATGGTATCATTACTTCTAGGTACCACATCATTCTCTTGGATGAAATTGATCACCCAAACTACTTCTTTTTCATCCTCAAAAGCTACAATATACTCATACTCTACTATAGATTCTATGACCAAAGATAAATTTGAGCTCTTCCAGCTCACAACACATCCATTTAAAGTAAATATGTATCCTATTTGTGACTTCATGTAATCCTGATTAGTCTAGAAACAAGAATATTCATATCCTCTGATGACTAGTTCCTCATCTCCTTAATATTCCAGGAACATATCCTCAGTATACCTCATATACATAAGGATTGCCTTGATGGCCATCCCAACATGGTCACCTAGATTAGTTTGATATATTCTTACCACAATTAATGTGTAGGAGAAATCTATCCTAGTATACAGAATACCATACCTGACTGGCCCAATCTCTGATGCATATAGAATCCTTCCCATTCTATTTGCTTCCTCATGGGTCTGAGGACACATTTTCTTGCAGAGATGAATTCCATGTGATTCTGGAGACAATCCCCTCTTGTATTTTTCCATACTAAATCTATTTAGTGTCTTTTCAATGTATTTACTTTGACGTAGGCTGAGCAACCTATTAGATCTATCACAATGGATCTTGGTCCAAAGAATATATGCTTCCTTACCCAAGTATTTCATTAAAAATCATTTATTCATCCACGCCTTAATAGATTTTAATACTAGTATTTAATTTCCAATAAGTAATATGCCATCAAAATATATAATATTAAAAAAATGACTATATTCCCACTAAACTATTTATAGATACAATTCTCACATTCATTATTTGTAAAACAGAATTACATTATGGATTCATCTAAATGAATGCTTCATAACCTGGATGATTTATTTAATCTATAAATGTAATTTTTCCACATAAATATCTTATTGGAATCTTTTGAAGTAAAAAACCCTTTAGGTTTTGTCATATATCTATCTTCCTAAGGTTCTTGTTAATGAAGGATATTTTTACATCCATTTTCCAAATCTCATAGTCATGGTAAGCATTAATGGAAAGTAGAATTCTGATGGATTTAATCATTTAAACTGGTGAAAAGGTTTCATCATATTTTTAATTTTTTCTATTATTGGGAGACTACATAGAATTTATATGTAGATACATGCCATGTACCTTGGTTACTGTATATCCAAGTCACACACCTGGGGCTTCAATATGTGGACTCGAACAGACTACATGATGTGAACATTCCAATTACAAACCCTATATCCAATTTTCATGTTCAATGTTAGCCTGGTAAATACATGTGGTGAAATTAAATGACTGCATGTAATTAATTACGTGGAACATACAGATACATTTATGTATGGGTATACAATATGTTCTCCGACCGCACATCATGTAACCTAGTTTTACTAGCCAATGATTTGGAACTTCTTGATGGCTTATTTGGTCGTTCTTCATTTGTTCTTAAACAGTTAATAAAATGAAACAATCAAAGAAAATGTTTAATATATCAATTTCATGTTAATTAATATTGGACTAAAGATCATTTGAGGTAAGAAAACCTCAACTTATTTTACCTGCATAGTTGAATGTGTTCAACATTCATTGAGAATTTGGGATTTCATTTTGTTGAATCAATGAAAAAAAAGGTATTATGAATTTTTTTGAGGAAAATTGGTCCTAGGAAATAGAAAATTATTATAAATAAAAGAAAATAATATTTTTAGGTTATTTATGATTTTATTGAGTGGTTGTGAAGGGGTTATGAGGGGCCCCTTTTATATGTGTTAAGAATGGTATTATTTTTTTAAATTATAACCACATGATATAAATATAGAACATGTTATAAATGTGAATTGGAATTGTAAAAGGATCATTATTTAGTGGATAAAAGAGTCAGTCAAATGACACCTCCACTCCCCAATGAGAAACATTTCTTAACATGTTATGCCTTTTACTACTTTGGTTACACCTATTTACCATTTTGGGTTTTTACTACTCTATGTAGTATTTTGAAAAGGTAAAATATATTTTATATCATAAAATAATGTGGTAATTAGTAAACAATTTGAACTATATGATTCCATATATAAAATCAAATTTATTAGATAAAATTACGTATAAAAAGAATCAATTTTTATATTAATTTGTGTAACATTTATAAACCCATTTTGGAACAATTTATTTGTGGTAAAAATTTGTGTACAGGGTAAAATTATCCATGTATCAAATTTTAAGGAGATAAATTCAGTAATTATAAAATAAGTAAATTTTATGTATCTTTTAAATAATTACACAACCAACTTTTAGAAAAATTTTATTCAATTTAAAAATAATCTAAAAATAGTTTTTGTTGGAAAATATTACTTTGGTTCCTAAAATGATATTTATTAGTTTTAAATGTTCCATATAGTGTTTTTAAAATGAAATGATTTACTTATTAAATATATATTTTATCTATTAAAAGGTATTATCTGCTTATTTTTCTTGATTATAATGTCATAAAATTTATAGTTTTGGTAAAAACATTATTTTTCACTATTAAGGTAAAAATTAAATTATTTTTGAAAATTCAAAAACTTCACTCTAAATTTATTTATAAAAGAAAAATTATAAAATTAATTTAATTTCATCAATTTTAAATTAAAAAATAAAAAATATATATTTTAAATATCAAATATAATGAAAAATTATGTTTACATAAAAATAAATTTTCATTTTCATTTAATGTATAAAATTGATAAATATATATAAAAATGTGGTAAATAATGTGTCACATTACTAATTAATTGTTTATATAATAATATTTTATAGATAAATATATCTCGATGAAGACTTTGAGTTATTTAATCAAATGGTATGAATTGGTTGTATTTAAGGGTAGCGATTCATCTAGAATATATCTCAGTAAAATTTCTATGAGATTCAATTTCTCTCATAAAAAAATTATTTTATAAAATAATTGTTTGAGTTTGGCATAGAATTATTCTAGATAAATTCATATTGATGATACCTTCTACCTAATGTTGGATAAAGGAACTTCATAAGGGATAATTCATAAAAAAAATGGAATTTTTTTCATCATAGATTTTGTAAAATAGTGACTTCCTTTAATACATGATAATTTTAAAACTATATTATATGTACCAATTTTTGTTTTAAAATATTAATATTTATTTTTTTTTCTTGGAATTTTATTTAGAAAAATATATTAATATAATATTTATTTAAATCATATTCTATGTGAAATTTTGGGTCATTACATTCCATAACTTATCAAAGCTCCTACAACACATGAACTCTTATCTAACCCAAAATGCAATAAATAATAAATTATGAATAATTATTTTTAATTATTTAAATAATACCAAAGAGGAATAATTGAAAAAATAATGTCTAAGAACATACCTTTCCCCAAAACCTAGATTGACCACCCATATATGGTCTATGGTGTACCCTCAATACCATCCTGTACAAAATCCATTCCCTTAGGCACCTCAAAAATCCCCACTTTGATGTTTTTTTTGGAAAATTAATAAATAAATTAGGATAATTACTTACCTAAATAAAAATAATGAAATATGGTATATGAATAACTTATTGTGATTATAATTTTCCATTCCATGAAAAATATCCACATTTCAAGATGATTTCCCCCATGATTTGAGAGAAACTATCAGAACACCATAACCGAAATTCTGGAACTAAATAAGAGGAATAAACAGTGTAGAAAATTTGGATAATTAATTGGATCTATTATAGTTACATGAAATTTATAACCCATCACCATGTATAATTGAGGGTAGGAAGAATAGAAGGAGGAGTTTTCCTTATAGCCATACCACCAACTCCCCTTTCCCCTAAAAATAGAAGGGCGAAGACCAATAAATTTTATGTCTTCCCCAGGTTTATTAAAAAATGATGGAGTATACTATTAAGTTTTTATGAGGAGTACATTGTGGAACATCAACAACAATCCACACTTTAGAATATACAAATCGGTTGTGGAACAAAAAATGGGATGGGTCGGAGGGTGGAATGGTGGCAAACCTAGATAACCCCTCTATTTATAAGATTATTCGGGTAACACTGTGGTCTCAATCAAACAATTCCATGCCATTGCATGACCTCTATAATGTGGTTTAACCTCCCATTTGGGGGAAGTGTATCTAAACATTATGGCGTCCCACCCTATTTTGTGTCAACTAAGGCCACACATTAGGGGAACGACATACGGTAGCCACTCCCATTGTATATTATCTAGGTTGTGTGGGTAGTTCTCTCCTATATAGAACAACCATAGAACAACATTCTCTCTTTTATCATGGATTCTTCAGCCATGCATCAGTATCATTTAACCTTCAATAGTAGAAATATCATATTCAAGGCACCTTAACCCTTCTGATTAACATACTCAAACATCCAAAAACCGATCTCTGCCTTGTTCCCCATCCAAAAATATATCCAAGATATGTACGAACAATTTGCATCATAATATAAATCCACATTTCTGAAATGAACCATGATCATGATAACAAGTTTTAATATCCTCAAAACATAATTAATGTGAAATACATTAGTTGTTATTTTCACTGCATAAGATCCGACATTGGTGTGATTATAATAACCGAATTATACAGATATAGTGTTAGGAAATAATAAATTATTGATGATGAATAATTAATAATCCAATCATATTAAATAATTATATATATCTAGGACCATATATTCCAATACCAATAGAGCGTAATATGTGACAAATTTTTATTTTGAGACTACCTCATTGTAGAAATTTTGATATTTATCAACTAAGAGTCTAAAACAAATAAATTAACTATTTTAATATTAAATTAAAATAATCAATCACTCTATAAAAATAATTGAAATGATACTCATTGAAAAATAACGTCCACAGATAAAAAGATGTTTATATATCATGGAACACATTAAAAAATATAATATTGGATTGGGATATTGATGTGAGGGTTTTTTCTATGAAAACATCAATAAATATTTTTCCATTATAATCCATTACAGTGGTGACCACAAGGTTGTCTCTTGAGGAGGTTGTAGTTTGAGTTTCAAAATTGTCACTTTTATTTTTGTTTGTTATTGCATGAAGAGAATTTTTGTGGGATTTTATTTAATGTTATAAAATAGAATATAAATATATATTAAATTGAACAAAAATTTAATGGAAATACAGAAAAAAGTATAGAAAATTAAATAATTTGGAATGAAAAATTTTAATCAGTGGTCGCATACATGAATAAACATCTCGAACAGTCCCCTCTTCCCTGTATGAAAATATTTCTCAATTTAATTCCTAAATGCACCCCCAAGGACCCCCAGGTGAAAACTAAAATAAATATTGATATCAAATTTAAACCATGATATGATTATTTTCTTGCCTATTTAAGTGATTCAGTTACATTAAGACCTCCACAAACTAAAACATAATCGAAACCACTATTCTGAATAAAAATACCTCACCGAATAATTTTAAATAGTGAATTCCATTAATTTAATTCAAAGAAATAACAACCATCCAAAAAAATTTCTAGAATTTATACCTGAGAAAGAAAGTAATTAGATTCATTATAAAATATAATTTCAATATTAATTCTAAACGAGATTAAACATTATGATTGAAAATCGGAAGATAGTGAATGTCTGATGTCGTTATACACAACCACTTATTTCCTAGCTGTACATTTTTTGAGAAACCTTTGTCATCGCAATTATGGAATATATGGACAACATCCATATAAATATGTTGATCTCTACAGCTCCACTCGAAGAAGAATTTTGGAGGACATCTTTGGGTTTTGTTCTACATTTTTCCTTCCAAGAGTGTATTCTAAGGAATTATAAGGTGCTCATTCTATAGGAATCCCCTTCGAAACACAAAACCTCTCTAAATTCATTTTTTTACATGTCTACTGATACATGAAGTGTACCTGGGTTAGCAATCATGTACTATAGATTTTTTTTCTCCTCTGCATCCTATGAATCTCATACGCAGGTTTAATTTTTTGACTCACTACACGACCTGTACTCTTAGTACACATCGTGTACTCTCTTTTCATCATTTTTTCCCTTCAAGAAAAGTCCTGTGAGAAAAATTATTTTTGAAATGTTCACGATATATAAGGTTATTACACATCACAAAACAGTTCAGCTACAATTTCTTACTCCAATTCATTTCTCCAAAATCTACTATCATGCCGCTTCACTTCACTCACGGTGTGAAGTTTCCTTTACCTACAATCCTGGAATACATTAGAAAATTAAAAATAGGTAAAAGTATAGAATGGTGAAAATTTCACAATTTAGCACATTACGTTTCATTATTTCAAAAATTATGAAATTCACATAAACTATCAAATTGGTGGGGTTTAAATCCTTTACTTATAAGTGAAAAATTGTGAAAATATTATCTCCATTAGATATCAGAGCTTTATATAAAGGGATTTAATAACAGTATCATTATCACATGATATTACACAATAAAAAAATAAAATCACCAAAAAGTATTTTGTACCAATATGTTTCTTCTTATACTGGATAAGAAAATACTATTCATTGTACTATACAATTAAAACCAAATCATTGTTTTTGTAAAAAAAAGATATTTTTAATTGAGTTATATTATTCTATTAGATTAAAAATATCATTCAATATGAAACCTCTACGTATTTCAAATATATATTATTTCATAAAATTAGTGTCTCTTTAGGAAGGACCCGAGGAAGTACTACAAAAACACCACAATTGAAATATTTACAAAAAACCATGTAAATTACGCATTCACCTATTCATATTTCCAACTCAATGAATCAAATTTTATCATAAAAATTATAATATATATATATATTCTCGATAGATGAATAAAAATCATTATAGAAATCTAGCGTCACCTACCGCACCAGTACCCCTCCTAGGCCAGTAATGAAGATAAATGATTACATTTAAGTCCATCAACAATAGGGTGTTGGTGGGTGACTTTGACCAAGGGTATAAACTCACACATATAGGGGAAATTACACTTATAATCCATGTAATATATACAAATACACTAATATACTCCATATAAAATAATTTTTAATATATTAAAAATCATGTAATTTCATATATAAATTCCTGATCCAAAATACATAAATTGAATCATATTGAATAAACCCATGAACAATATACATTAAATCAACTATATACTAATTTACATCCCTATAATTAAAAAACTATTGAAGTTCTATAAATGATGTATTTGAAGAATGAAATGAGAATACACATATACTACATCAGAATACCCCACAAAACATCCAACAAAAATGTGTTAGAGGCATATAAAAGCCTCAATGAATAAATAGTAATAAAATTAGTTACTTATAAAATGTAAACTAAAACCCAAAATCATAATGACGTAGTTGTAAAATACTCTTACTAAGTGTAGTGAAATAATGAAAAAAAATATTATTATTGTAGCCAAAAACCACATCTCCTAACATATGGTAACTCTAACACCCTAATAACAAACATCATGTGCATCAATCATTCAACATATGTATACATATATAAACATAAAAAAATATACATCAAAGAAATAACCATATAACCACCACCATAAACAACATAAAAATTTGTACACCAAATCCTCATCATAGTAGGGTAGCATAAACATGAAAGACATCAATCTCATTACCTCTATCAACCTTTCACTTTCCCAACTATGTTTCATAATTACATCAATAATACCATATCACCCATTATATATTGTGATATAATAAATTAATTATATCACACATATATATACATAAAAACCAATCCATCATTAACCAAACTATGTAAAAAATGAGTGTCTAAGAGGAAATAATCCACAATACATTCCCACTATATCCTAGATATTATAAAATAAACATAGAACCAATTTCCCCACATATGTAGAAGTAATGTAACCAGACTTGGGTTGTGTCTTAGATGAAATAAAAATAATATAATAATGATATAATAACACACTAAATCCTAAAAATGGGGATTTACTCAATATTTCATTTTCATTACTTACACTAATTTTTCTAGACCACATCATCTCGACTAACATGATTCAACAACCACTTATACACTAATAGCATCCACACATGGCCACATTGATCATATGAACAACATATAAACAACCAAAAATTTATTCATATCATTAATAAATTATATTTTCACTTTTAACAACAAGATTATGTACATTTATCTATATTAAATTCTAAAGGAATTAATTAACATATTGTGACTTTCAATCTCTTATTATTTAAATATTATTTTTTACTCCTCCCTTCACTTGTTTCAATTTTATATTCACTTTAAGAATTAGTTAATTAATTAATACACAATTTACTACATTCCATCTGGAAAAGAATCTTATATTTTATTAATAATACCAAGTTCTAGGATATCAGGAAACTACAACTCAACTGCACTAATTCTACACAATACAATGAAAAAATCTAAAATATTTCAATATAATGGGTACCAAAACCATTCCATCTCCACCATTACAAGAAAAATAATTAAATATAACAATGAAATCATCTTTGATAACAATACAATAATAATAGAATGCCAATAACCATAAACCCACTACCATTTTCATATCCTGAAAAATAATTCTAACCCATATAAACCATACGTAAGTCTACACAATGTAAAAAAATACAGATCACAATAAAATTGTATCCCTAAATAGTAAGCATAAAAGAGACCAATACTATAAAACCCCTAATCAATCATACTATCCTAATATTTTATTACACCTTGAAATAAAACTATATTAATTTCAAAAAAATTATGTTACTTATTAAATACAAACATTATGTGATTTCAATTTATAGATTGTGGTTCAAACCCTTCAATTATAAGGAATAATGGATTTAATCGAAATAATATAGGTTTCTATAGAAATAATGTCAACTAAAAGAATAAATATATGGGTAATAACATGTAATTTTTTAACTCAAATGAATGTAATAATTTTCATAATCACTTCTATTCATTAAGTTCAATATCATATTTAGTTTAATTCGATTATTAACTAATTCAAAACTAAATCCATATTAATACATGTTCAAAAATAATAAAATAAAAAATATATCTTGAATCCTTTACCTTAATGGATGAATTGATTAATATTTCATAATGGATGTAGAAATATCAATCAAACAAAGCCCAATTTGTCATGATCAATACTAATCCATAAAAATTACAATACCCCATCAATACCATTTACCAATGATATTAAATTAGAATAAATCCTATCATAATTTCTACAATAAGATGAATGAATAAGTAGAGAATTAAGGAGGGATGAAAATCTCCCTAAAATAAAATGAATTGATCTCCAAAATCTTTGGATTAAAATCTATAAAATGATGATCACATATTACCAAACATAGGAATCTTGGAGAGAAATGTTAGTATAAGATGAAACTTTTGGGTAGAATTTCTATAAGGAAACAAATTTTTAATAAAAATAACAAAATATAAGATCGTTAAATGATTTGGATGTGATGTTTAGGGAAATGGATATGTTTTAATATCATTTCATGATATAAACATATCTATTAGAGTAAAACTTCAAATAATTTGATATAAATAATTATATTCATGATGTAATATTATGTTTAACCCTAAAACACTCAAACCTATAATGTTAATATTGAGAAATCATTCATCTCCCTCAAAGGTGAATGACTTGAAATGATCAACATGAAACAACCATTAATATCATGTAAAAAACACCAAAATAGATAGTACATCGGATATTGAAAAGGCATAACACCATAGTGAAAAACTACATTCATGATTCCATAATACTTACTCATGTCAAACAAGACTACTAATAAACAAAAATAATTATTATTACAGCAACTAAAAACATCATCATTAAGATAGATAAAATCATATCCTCAATTCAATGTTAAAAATTACCATATAATTCAATAAAAATCATCATCAGACATCAAATTTTTTATTATTAACCTCACATCTCTAGTTGATAAACTATATTGCAACACACAATTATCATTACATGATCTTGACTAAAAAAAGAATAATAAATTTAAAAACACACATATTTAAACTAGTACTCAACTAATACATACATGAAATCTCTCAACCAATTGAAATGTCATGTAATAATTTGTAAAATGTTTGAACCATACATTATGTACTTCTAAAATGATTAAAATAGTTGAGCATAAAAATTAACATTGGAATGATGAAAATATAAATAATAATAAAAACACCCCTCAAATATTTGTATCAAATGGAAACTTAATTACTGCCTCAACTAAAACCCAACAAAAATAATTAAAAATTATAACAAATCACAACAAACTAAAGTATCTCATCATTACATAAGAATTATGAAAAACTAATTATTTTTAGCACACATATGCGACTCATTCTTACTAGATGACTCTTCCAAGAAACTATTCCTCTATAAAACCCAAACCAAGGAAATGTAACTACAATGAAACACCATCTATTTGCCTCCTAAAATGAAAATATGTTATTATAATAAAATTAAATCATATAAAAAATTAAACACTCCCCAATTAATGGAATAAGATTCATCATGAATATACTGCATAATATGAGAGAAATGGAAGACATCATGGATCAAATCCAAATTTGGAGGAAGAGATATTCAGTTTTCCACATTACTAAAACAACCATATAGCTTATAGGAACCAATAATGAAATGGTAAATCTTACACCACTATGAAAAAATTTGATGAATAAAATTATAACAATCATTCATGAATACATGGTCTCAAAGATCAAAAAAATGGGTCTCCTATATCAATTAAAATGAGAATTTTAATTTTATTCGTCCAACATTGACTATTGAAAAATGATTTTATCCATATCTATTATTCTCCACATGGAAAAAATTTCAAGAAAAATTTAATCTTTAACGTCAGTATAACATAATGAATATAAAAGGGTTTCACAACTTATGACTCAAATAGAGACATTCAAAAGGTTGTTTCAAATCCATTGTAATAAAAAATAACAACAAAAGGAAAAATATTCTCCTACTAATCAAAAAAATATAGGATACCTAAAAATATTATATCTCTTATTATTTTAATAGTTCACTTCATATTATTATAAATCTATTGATGAAATATACCACTAAGTCACAACTATGATAAAAAATCATACATTAATTTCCATACACGCTCGTGAGGTAAAAATGATGTTAATGAAAGATAATAATCCTTAGAACAGAATTAATCTAAAAAACCTCATCCACATTTTTCTTCACAAGATCATCTAATGAGATCTAATCCTTACTCTCTGTATAATGACATAGCGTTGTCAAAAAATCTATAATCACTCATATTACATCAAATTTTTATAGATCATGAGTTTTATTAGTAATGAAATCTATCGAGATATCCTAATATATGGATACATGGATATCTAATGGCTAAAGCTATCATACAAAGAAATAATACTCTACCATCACCAGTTAAAATGAAAATCATAGTGACACAAACATTGATATTATCTTCTTAATCCTAGTCTATATGAACAAACATATACCACAATTTTACATTTTGAAAAAAATAATATACAAAACCTTGTGTGGGTAATGAAAAAACCAATAAAATACATTACACATTATTGATGAATCATAAAATGTCCATTGAAATAAAAATAGATATTGATGATCCTTCAACCATCATTCTGGAGGATAACCATAGAAAACATTATCTCACCACACATTCATCTATGAGTCTTCCTCTAAGAGTAATCTATCCAAAGTAATAAGTCTGATACAACTATTTAAAAAAACAATACTACATGATTCTCTCATATCAAAATGAAATGTGGATTGCTCCCCTATCACCCTCTATGCATCAAAAGAATCATACTTTGCACCATGAATTTTCCTACTACTTTCTACATGATAAAATACATCTGGTTTTTCCACATATGTAATAGATCTCAAATTCATAGTACTATAAGAATAAAATATACATATATAGATGTAGGATTGAATACAATTGAGATAAAATATACATCATTTTTTATGATCATTGATGAAAAATCATTATTTTTATTTTCATGACCCAGAATCCACTAATCCGATGCTCCAGGTATGTTCCCAACATAGCCTCAAGTCTGGCACTCTATATTTTTGGTGCTATCAATTAATAATGTGAATCTATGGTGGTACAGTGGTAGTACTATACCAATATATCAAAGGTAAAATATAGAAGAAATAAATGAAATCGTGAGGAGTATAGATATAGATAAATGATAAAAGGAAAACAAGGAATGTTCCAACCAATAATCAATATCCATAGATTAATATATGAGAAATAAAAAATATATCCCCTAAAAGGAATGTCTCAACATATCCCCATAAATAATTTATTAATGATAGAAAGAAAAAAGGATATACAATCCACTAAAATGGACTTCAGACCAAAACAAGTACCATCTCCCATGATCTATCCTTGAAGAAATAGATATAAAAACATCATGAGCATTCATAAACCTAAAAATGTAATGAAATCATGATATGTTCTTAGTTACCCAAGTTCTCTGGCCTCCTAAATAGGGTATGACAAAAACTCTATCGGCTAACAATAATGGAGACCGTAAAATAACCAGTGGATAATAATGTGTGTCCCGAAGTACTATTAATATATATATATATATATATATATTGTGTTAAAATTAATCAATTTAATGGAAACCATATTATCAAATGAAATTAAATCAAGTAAAATAACTGCTATGGCCTAATCACAATAGTGAAACATGAAATCAGACTATTCATGCCTCATCATATGTTTAGGAGTCTCCAATGAAGGTATACATTATTAATAGACAAATTCAAACGTGTATTTCCCATGAAACCATAGCCGTAAAAATAAAATAAAATCAACATGGTTCATCTATTCATTCAATCTCAAAAAAATGAAATGGAATCCAAATAGGGTGACTTTGATTTATTGGAGGTTTTTGGTCATCTTAAAAAACATTGTCTTAGTGTTTTAATTTTCAAAGTTTCATGGTTCTTCAAAGTTAAATCATTAAACACTGCATTGAGGGTTGACTAAAGAACTATTACATCCATCGTAATAGTGGGTTTATCCTATCAGAAATTGATATCTAAATGGATTTCCATCTCACACTAAAATAATTTTCTCATCCCACTTATTAAATATATAAGGTTCTTCTTTCCAAAACATTGATGAGTTGGATGATAAAAAAATCACCATTATAATTCCCCACTAGACATCGAGAATTAAACTCCAATTTCCACTTCATATAACTAAGAAACCCTTCATATTAAATGATATTCATTTTGACTTTGAGGAATCATCGTACAATATCATCATAGATATCAATGTCACAGATCTTCATAGATTTACATATACTGGGTTTTATCCCAAAAAAGTAGTGTTTGGCCATGCATTGAAGGGTAACAACAAAAACTAGAGGTGTATAATAAAAGATTATGGATTCTTTCAAAGTATTCTTGCATATATTCATCATATATTTTATTAATATAATTGTAGTCACTTCAAATTTTAAGTCATAGAGTGTGATTAATGTATTTATTGAAAAACATTTTCCATAATTCCTTCTATCTATTCACTTAGATCTCTTCCCTTGGTTTGGTATTGTTGATCAATGTTCACCACTAATCTGATTCTCCCTCTATATGATAAACATCTAGAAGAAACCTCTCTTATTTGAAACATTAATGGATGTAGAAGATCTTATAAATTTAGTTGACCTTTATTCAATAATTTAGGGGATTAATGATCCATTGAAAGTCAATTTCCTTTTTCGTGTAACGAACTAAATTGCAGCATGCCCTTTCTTGAGAGTATTTGGTCACACTTCCAGATATAGGTTTCTATTCAAAACCTAAATTAGCTAAGATAGTATTATAACAAAGACTATGATTCCTTCTCCCATTGGGTAGGGTGTCTTTTTGGGGTAGTCATCATATTTCCCATCACATTGATTGTTTATTTGATTCCTCCTATTTCCAACCATTAGATAGAATAATGGGAAACTTTTGGATGAATATTTTTAAACTATTAAACACATAAATAAAAATATAATGACATTAAAGTGAACACTTATAACATATGTTTATTTCATAAAATTATTAATTTCTAGGCTTCATTCCATGTTATTCATCATCTTTTTCATAACATATATTTTTATATGATTTTTTCTTCATAATAATGGTTTGTAAAGAGATTATGGTTTAACTAATGCATATCCCACAATTGTTTCAATATAGGTGTGTAGTAAGGCTCGTTTTCATGTGTCGTCTTACATTGCGTCATGCCTGAAACATCATTTTAGAGTTATTAGCCCTAGGTAAATATCTACCAAAACAACCTCCACCTATAGTATCTATATAGGGATTTGTTTTATTGATAAAACAATAACTCTATAATTAAAAAACAGTGATGTTTTCTTATACATAGTCTTATATATAAATATTTCTCTATAGCTTTCTGTTCCTTATAAAAAAATAAACTTTTCCTCTAATACCAACTATTACAACCTTGTTCTATATTACACATTAATTATCGATTTATTATATAAAATTACACATAATTAATCCAAAAATATCTCTAAGTCTAGTGTATTTGGAAATTAGGAACATACCATAACATATTGAACATGGAATAGAACAACATTATTGAAAACATATGTAACATGTTACTAAAATTCTTTGGCTTTTAAAATAGCATGAGGTAATCTGGGGAAATACATAAGAAATAGGTGAGATATAAAGTCTAGTAAGGTAATAAAAATGGAATATGGTGATACATGTTATAGAATAGGAATATTAGTGGTGAATAAAATCACAGTTTGTAATAAGGCATGATAAATCATGATATTAATAACATGAGAAATGTGGAAATTTTTTAATACATTGAGTCATAAACACAAGTCAAGGATAACTTCCAAGACATAATAATGAAAGAAGTCCAATAATGGAATCGGGTTCACTTTGTGTCCCAGCATGATGTCTCATGAGACTAAAAATTATCCAATTCATTTGGGAAATATATAATTCTGGGTGCACACCGTACTTTTATTTCATTCTCATGCTTAAGTGTTCCACATAGATCATATAATATGGAACCATTAATCCCCATAATTTATTCCAAGAATATTGAGATTGGTATAAATACATGTAATTTCCAATTAAATGAATTATAATTTTATATTGTTTAATACCCATTATTTTAAATCGGTATGAATTCACTATGCAATTGTTTTGGCATAAAACATTGTTGTGAAATTTCGGCAACATAATGATGTCACATAAAAATTCATAAAATGGGTTGATGAAAGAGAAAGTGGTCTCACATAATTTGGTAATAAATTGAATAGTAAGGGGAATATTTAATAATATATTCCATCATAAGGAAATATATATAATAGATATAATGTAAAAAAGATACTTTTATAAAGGGGATAAAGAAAATGATACGTTACTTGAGTGTGTGACTCGAGATGATAAGGAGGGGATTCTTGAGAGCTCAGGGTTCCTTGGGGGAATCTAGATATGGGATGGATGTGTAACAACATGATAAAAGGTTTTTAGTGATGATAAATGGGATCATGGGCGGTTTTATATAGTAAATGAGTGGGGATGTATTTAATATTTACCAAACATATGTTTTGGACTATTTATTATAAAATTAGAAAAACCAAAAACTATTCTATGCTTTTTCACTTTGAATTTTATTACTTGGAGTGGTTTATTCTATTTTGAATGACCATAGTCCAAAAATTATTAAATAATACCCTTGATTGTGTGGAGGGGAATCATACCCTTAAAAAATGATTTTAAATCCATAAAATATATTAATCATTTTTGAAGAGTCGGAAAGGAATTATAAAATTAAACAAATAATCATAAAATATTATTATTTTAAAGTGAAAAAATTTATTTGGTATTTGATACCATTTATATAATTTATCAGACCACTTTTGGGTCATTGTGATGACATAATAATGAAATTATATTTACACAGTAGTTAATTTTTATCCTAAAATTAGATCATGTCAAAAAATATATGAAAATATATCCATTGGATAATTTATAAAATATGATTCCAAAAGTATTATTTATTAGATTTTAATAATTTAATATTTATTTTAGTATTAACATTTAATATAATAATAAAAATTTATTAAGAAGTTATAGATTTTTTGATAATAAATGTTTTTGAACCCTTATAAAAGTTACATTTGACATAATAAGAATTATATGATCATTTTTATTTGAATAACACTATATAATAATTACATTTTTTAAAATATCAATTTTTTAAAAACCCATTAATTCTTAAAAATAAAATACTTAATTGAATTGGAAAATTAACCAAAAATATTATTTTGGTTATATTGTATCAAAATAAATATCAGTAGTTATGTAATAATTATATGATGAAAATATATTCATTATTCATTAAAAAATAATATACATAATCATATTTATATGTTATTGAAACATATCCCATGAATACAATAACAAATTCCTTAAGAGTAAGGTGTGTGACGGTAAGACTTTCTTTGGGTGGCCCATCATATATGGTTTGGGTTGTGATCTCAAAGATCTCAAACTTATATCATTAAAGGTTTCACTCATTCTTGAGTTATCAGAACTTAGCTTGGGTTTGGTAAAAGGAAAATACTAGTGATGTAATATCCCTTGGATGCTCCAATAAATGGGCTTCATAGGGTATGATCAAATATTTTATATGTGTTAATTGGATTTTTTAAAACCCTATATTTATTCTAATCATTTTATCACTATTCAAATACTATTTTTAATCATTAATTATTATTTATAGTCATTTAAGTATTAAATAATAAAACAAATGGATTTTCTATGTTTTCTATAAGCATAATACATAATAAATTTTTTTATTTAAATAAAAAGGGGAAATTTATTTATAACAAGTTGGGTCGTTACATACGGTGTTAAATAAATATAGAAATCAATATAATTAAATTACGAGACTCCCTATAGAATATTTTTGTAATGAATCTATGAAGAATAAACAAGCACGATAAAGTAATTTTTTAGCATTAGTGCAGAATTTTTTAGAGTCTATCATCACACCATACAATTCATCTAAGTCTCCTACTATAATTCCTAGTAGGATCATAACATTCCACACTAATTTAGTATATGAGTAATCCATTAGTGTTTAAAAATAATTTTAATAAAATTAGTAATCAACAAATAGGAAACAAAAGACACTTAATTAGTAAAATAGTTCATTACTTTCAAAGTAATATCCTTTTTAAAACATAATATTTTCAATTAATGGATTTTATTTTCTAGGAAACCAAGTCATAATGATTCCATTAAACCATTCACTATCATGGTCATTTATACATCTATTTCTTGTTCATGAATTATAATTTTCCAATTCAGCTTTTAAGGTCATATTCATGGGCCTTCTACTAATTATTCAAAAACAGAATAATTCCAAATTATCATTCCATATTTTAATTAATATTAAATACAAAACAATATCAAAATATGAAAAATGATTTTCAAAAATACAACCAAGGAATTTCTATAGAGAAAACATTACATTTGGAATCATTTAGTAACAATAAAACCAAATATTTGAATTAATTTTTTGTCTTTGTGCGATAATGTCCTCAAAATTAAATTTCAAACAATAATTAAAAAAGAGAGATAATGGGTTTAATTTAAGGGGACAACTACCTCAACATTAGAGTATTTAACACTTTCGATAATAGAAACTAGTTTGATCTAAAAGAGTAAAAATAAATAAGTAGGAACATACATAAATTTAGGGTACATTTGACTTATGTAGTAGGAGAAAACATGATAGTGAATTAAAATAAAAATAGTGAAAAACAATATTATAGCTATATCTGTAGCTCTAATTCAATTCGAACGAAACTATCAAAGATCAAGGTTCAAGAGAGATCCTTAAATCATCATGTATGAGGGGGAAAATTATGATTTCATGACACTTTCATTAGGAAGGTGTAATAACCCTAGTGGTGAATTAAGGGGGTGGCCCTAGAAAAATTAGTTAGATTCCCCTATTTAGAAATATAATTGGGGGCTATCATTTAGCCACTGGACCCACATAGTCTAGCTAGGTAGTACAATATCACTAAATGGCTCTAGTATATTCCATCATTTTACCATTAGGTTTATACAATCTAGATGATGGAATAGTAGTTTTTCTGCATTCCCTACCATCTACCGAACACTTAGAAAACCTCTGTGAATAGACTAAAGCCACAGAACATGCCCATTAGAGGTAATTTGGAGAAATTTGGTAAAAAATTAAACTAAACTATACCATTATTATGTTTTGGGGTTCTACATTATCCCCATCATAAAATATCTCATCGTTAATTTATATACCCAAGAATCACTGAAACCCAATGTATCACAACATATTGAACAACCTTGTACAAGCGGGAGTGCCACATGACCTCAGGCATCCCTCCTTATATGCAAGTGGTTTTCGACTAGTGGTGATGTCTAATGGGTATAACGTGGGGATAAAATTTCATAGTAACTAAATAATAGATATTGTAAATTATTTAATGCATAATAATGGAATCAGTAAAGAGGGTAATTAATAAATATTTTAATAGATTAATGTCATATATATAATTAATAATCCAATGAAATAGTAGTATGGAATATCAGATCACAGAATAAAACCTAATAAAATATCCCCATAGTCTATGGATCAAAATATGTGATAATTTAACCATTAAATAGTGATATACATATATGAAAGTGGTCTATATGACAATTTATTCACCCTAATCTCTAATTACCCATGATATGACCTTTTCATTTAATCATTTACAAGTTCATGAAATCAATATATGCACTGGGGTTCGTGAGTATTGACTGATTATAATACTCAATATAACACCTCTAATTACCATTAAAATAAGAACATACTATTTACTAGTGCATTCCATTAATGTTATCTTTTTTTAAAATAACCACTTTTTTATACTTATTTTGACTTTATATTCCTAGTCATTTTACTTAGATCATGAATTCATAATATCCAGAAAAATAACCATGATATTAATATAATATAAATATATATAGTATATATATATTTATAGGGATTCATTAAATTTAGAGATATAACATAAAATACACCGTTCATGGAGACCGTAGGTCATACGTATGGATAGATGTTGTTTTCATTTTTAGTCAGATTAAATGAAGGAAAATTATATGATATATAATCATTAAAGAATAATTTTTATGTAATATATATATATATATATCACATATTTTTATTAAAACCCTCTTTAATATATCTAATGTAATGTGTGAACAAACCACATCGCTTTGCGATGTGGTAGTCTACTGTACAGATGAAAGATGTTATATTATTCCCACAATTCAGAAATCCTTATGTTATGTGAGATATATCAATTAAATAACTAGAATAAAAAATTTAACATGTTATATATCATATATAAACTATAAATCCATCATTATTCCAAACCATTAATGGTGATAATGGAATAATGAGCGACATCAGGTCATGATGCGGTAGTCCACCTTACACGTGAAGGATGACAATGTATCCCATTTGATGTAATTTTGTGGATTTTTAGTTCATTACCATAACATAGAATAATATAAATATAATGAATATAATTAGGATATTATATAAATATAAAATAAAAATAATTTGAGTTTTTTTAGGATAAAATAAAACAAACACATCCACTGATAAATGTTACCTCTTCTTCGATACCTCCATTTCATTTTCACCAAAGAGATTACTTTCTAGGATTTATTCTCAAATTAATCCTTATATAATATTTAGAGGGAATTTGGGAGGATATTTGGATATAAATTTTCAAAAAAATCAGTTTTTATTTGTAAAGGAAGGAAAATAAAGGGTTCACTTTAATAAGATATGGGAGTTCACTTTTAAAATTTCTCATAATTTTAATTTATAATAAATAAAATATGAATAAAAATACGTAGAAAAATGAAATTTATTCAAAGATAATATATGATCATCCAATATATTTTAGACATGTTTTTGTGTTATTTTAAACCTTTTAATTTTTATTAACCCTTCATTAAATGATTTTAATTTTAACTATGGTAACATATTTTTCAATATTAAAAGGATGTAATTTTGACTTATAATGTCTAAATTGGACCATAAGTGGAAAATTAATGATATTTTAGACCACAAATCATAGAATTATTACATAATTAATTTTTATGGTTGTTTTTAAATAGGTTAATAAATTATTATTTTCATAAAATATCATAAGTGTCAATTTTGACATTATTCATTACATTAACATTAAGAAATAGATGACTATAAAATATATTCAAGTCAAATAAACTAATACACCTACAATAATTCATAATAATATTTTAAATTATATGATAATCTAAATTAAATCAAATTATATTTATCTAAATATTTATAATATCATTTAGTTTTCTGTTTCACTAATTAAATAATTATTACATCATCAATTTATAATAACTTATTATACTTATTTTTTTAGTAAAATTTATAAATAAATTTACATTATGTATATAATGATTTATTAGTTCATAATAATTTATATAGTGTAAAATTAATTCTATTTTACCCCATGTTAAAAATATAAAAGTAATTAAAAGTTAGAGTGTGATATTTTATCTCTATATTTGATTTTAATAATATCTGATTTGTTTTCATGAAAAAGTAACCATTAAATAATTAAATTTTCATCATTAGGTTTTAAGGGTCTATAAAATCGTAAAATGAAATTTGGGGAAGTGTTAGGGTAATTTTATAATATTTATAATATAATTTTTACCATAAATTATCTTATTAACCCTTAACCGTGGTAATAAAATAACTAAGTTTACTATTCATATTGTCCAAAAATAAAAAAACTATTTAATTAATTATTAAAATATAATTGAAAATATGAATTCTATATTTCCAAATTCACAACACATAATTGGTTAAAACTACTTTAAAAATAATCCCGTAGATAGTGCAAAAAAGATGGGGTTTAATGTGAAAATGATCATAAGTTTACTATGTTTTTTCATTTAAATTAAATATAAAATTGATTACAATGATCTAAATTGGATTATATTATATTAAATGTATATAATTATTCTTTAAAATGGATAAATAACATAATTAATGAGTATAAATTATGTATATGAAATGATGCTTCCAATTAAAATTCAGAATTGTTTTCCACTATTCATCAAAACAAGAATCTTGAAAGCAATATAAAAAAATTCAACCAATGTAAATTTTGATATTATGATATCAAATAAGGCATTATTTTTTTCTAATATAAATTTTAAATGTATAAAAGTATATATTTTAAACTTGTGTTCCATCAAAATATGTCATTACTTTTTAGAAAAATATAGTTTTTTATCATAAAACTAGATTTATATTAATATCATGTCTATAAAACACATAGGATGAATGTTAAATATTATTATGAATGATATATATATATATAAATGTATATATTTCATTAATATAACCCAATAAGTGTGATTTTTTTAAAACAAACCTATGACCATCTAACTAATTTTTTATAAAAAGATTTCCTTTTAATTTTAAAAGGCGGTTATTTGTTTAAAAAATTTGAATTATTAATTTATTCATATTCATTCACACGATCCAAATGGATTTGGGTAAAAACCCATAATAGATAGTATTTTTTGGTAAAACACAGTCTTGGGTGTAATATAAGTTATCAATGGAACATGTTTTTGTGTGTTACCCAAGCTAGAATTATTCTTATGTGTAACACATGAAAAAATCTGTGTTTTGTATAGTAAAATATCATATATAAATAAAGATTTAATTTGTGTAGTATGTAAAAAAAATGCATCAAAATTAATTTATTTTCAATAAACAGTTCATAAAAACATAGGGTGTTACATGAACACCATGGATCAACATATCAAAGTCTAATATATCAAGGTACACTACATTCATTTATTCCCTATGGTTTCCTTACTATTTCCTTATGTGGGATAATTTTTTGGAGTTTACTATATTTTGGGTTGAAATATTTTCAAATTTTTATGGTTTTATGTTAAAAATAGTTTCCATGGTTATTCCCTTCATATTTGTGACATTTGATTCCTTATTTTTTCAGTTGTGAGTGGTGACTTCCTCAATTCTCTTAATCGATTTAAGGGATTCATTACATCAATTTATTTAAGTAAAATTATTATATTATCATTATTTAATACATTTATTAATGGTGGAATCAACCAAATGGAGATAATTAATTGATAAATAAAGGATAAATCATATGGAATTGTTTGACATGACCCCCTCCCCATAAGGTGTACTCCTCCTGGGCTAGCAATGTGAGAATGGAGATCGTGACCCCCATGTCCCACCTTTATTTGGCCTTATGTTGGAAGCTAACATTGAGGGTATAGTAAACACACAAATGAGAGGCATAACAATCCAAGAGAACACATATGAAAGAGAGAGATAAGACATACACCAACCTACTCCAACTCAGATAGAAATATATAATAAAAATCTAAGTACACTTATGAAATTTCATGAAAAAATACTACAACTGAAAGGGAAAAACATCAAGTACTAATGGAATGTAAAAACAACAACGACCAAAATCCCAAACATATGTTGCAACCCCAAGCTAGTAAAAACATGCTAGATATCCAACCTGCTCCAAGTGACCTGAAAAACAGTTTATATATACATAGGGGGAGTACAATAGTATACTTAGTAGGATCCTCCCTGAAGACTCTTGTTAAAATGTAAAGAAAGCATGCTAAAGCACAATGAACAAAAAGTGAAATTAACTCATCACCTAAATATGTATACTATGTCCTCAACCTCACCTTGGCTACTCTCACCATGTATTTCATACAATTTTATATAATATAATAAAGAATATCAAGGGTACCCCACTACTATTTTACCACTTGTTTGTCAATTTTCCCCATCATCGCACGTCCTAATCATCCCTCTCCAAAAAGTCTTTCCTGCATACACCTGGTTGAAGCACCACAACATGCACCTAATGCAATAAATCCACCACGACCATGTTTGAAATGTAACTAGGTAGTTTTTGGGAGCCACCATAGATCACATGAAATGTGTCATACGTCGGGTATTAAATCTCAAGACATTTTAGCCCACTCACTGAGTAAGAATCCTCAAGACATCATAGCCTATACAAATTACAACTATCATAGTCCATAAAAAAATATATCCAGAATATATGTATGTGAATAACCGAAATCCATTATAGCCGTCTACAAACATATAGGGCCAAAACTAACCATTGTTCCTACCAGCACAAGTAACTACCAAGAGAAGAGAGCAGGGAAAAATGGGTATTCAGTCATCCATCCTCCATCTAGAATGTTGGGGAAAACACCCCCATGGCTCAAAATCCTGGGGGAGTTAGTTCCCTAAATAATGGGGCAGAGTAGCATATAGAAACACAAAATTTCATCCACAACATTGTGTCCCATCAAGATCCAACCCCATAGGTTAACAAAATTTATTCAATAATTTATTGAAAACATTATTATTTTCCCATATTTCCTGGTATTATAGAAAAATATAGTATGCTACTAAACACAAGGTGGCTCAACATGGTGGGTAGGTGAAATACTCATCGAGTATTTTCCAACTACATCAAGAGCGTAGCCATATCCTCCATAGAGAAGCTGAAAACGGAAAGCATGTGGAATACCCCGCGTGCCTTTTCCCCTTTTGGAAGGAGGGTATAAAAAAAGATGCCTTGAGTAGTGGGAATGTTAAATAAAGATAAACAGACAAAAACATTTATAAAATATCCAATCATTCACACCCAACCCGTTTCACCCTATTCGGTGCCTTCCCCGTCACCAACATGCATAAACCAATGCATCTAACCACTCTAGGTGTCAACTACTACCATAACCAATGGGCCTCCCTACCCCAACATATCGCAACAACCATACAGACTCACATCACAACACAAGCTGCTGGAAATCAACACCATATCAACTGGGATATTTTCCATTTAAACAAGGCCTTCTTCCATTATACACAATGAGCTCTCATAGCTCCAAGAATAAGGCTCTTGGCCTTCAGAAACAAGAGGATAAATCAGAACTCTACGAGGCATTATCTTTTTTTTAAACAACTGGTTATTAAATCTATATATAATTTACTAATTTATTATTTGTAGGTTCCAACTATGGGTAACCTAAATATAAATCTATCATTGCAATAAAAAAATTAATTAAACATGATTACAGCATCAATTTCATTATCAACAAATTACAATAAAAAAAACTGTAATAATTTACATGCCCCATTATCTTTATCCACACAATTTTCAATTAATTCAGGCTTTACATTCTATACCAAGTTCCATCATGAATGAATAGATAAAAAATCAAGAATAAATATCATACTATCTATAAAAATAAGAGGCAATAACATACGATCGATGTCAATTTATTTATCTGGATCAAATATTTAATATGTAAATTCCATTTTGATCCAGTGGGCTAAAACATGAAAACTCTACCATTTCACGTAAAAGAAAATTGAAGCAATAAATCCCATACTACAAATGGTTTCTGATGCTCTTTTAACAAACTAACAAAACAGATCATGATCACCTCTCTAGGAGGACTGTATGCACTCGGGGAAATAGAGACACCACTATACTAGCCAACACCCAAGAAAAGTCCATTAGAAACATGGAGATAGAACTCCATAAAAGGTGAAGGAGAAATAGAAGGAGATGAACCCAAAAGAATGATTGTATATCATACCTTTTATCGAATATTGATTTATACTGCTTGGTTGTATAAATAACAGAGGGTGCACATGTAACAAGAAGAAATTAAAGGGGAACCAATACGAGGAGGAATGTTTGATTGCACAACTCCTATGGTAAGGAATGAACGGTTCAAGAATATCACACCCAAGAACAAGGAGGATAAATAATGAAAGAAGTTATCTTGTCCCATTAGAAGATTTAGTGTAGTAGTGGTTTATCATACACTGGATTTTTCATTTAAAGAGGATCTCATTAAACATGTGGTTTGACCTAGTAAAATCATCCTAAACCTTAGAAAAATTATTATTGTAGTTATGGGATTTGATTATCCCTTAAATCATTAAAACAGGGCCTTAAATATGTTTATCATCAAAGAAAACATTAAATTGACTAAACTAGAAAAATTTGGATATTTGGAAAAGGAAAAATTAAATAGTTCTAGAAAGACTATTCATGATCTCTGACACTGTGTCTATGAAACTTTGATTGTGAAACTATTTTTGTGACACTATATCTGTGACACCATTTCCATGACACTATTTCTGTCACACCATTTCTTTGACACCGTGACTATGAAACCATTTCATTGAAACCTTTTTTGTGACACCGTTTCTGTCAGACCATTTCTATGACACTGACACTATTCAAAAGACTGGAAACACTGTTCAGAAACCTATCAATTTGGAAAAGTGTTGGTGATGAGTCACCGTGACCTCCTATAACACCTCAAAAACTATATTTCTGCAAAGGAATAGACTACAAAGGTCTGGGCCATTACATCATCTACCTGTCATAAAATTATTATCATCAAGAGTCCAAAAACAACCTAAAAGAAAACAGAAAAGTGGTCTGAAAAACCACTCCTTGAGATACTGGCTCAACCAAACTTCCACTGAGCTCGAATCCTTTATCCCAATAAAGTGTGCTGATTTTGTTAAATGGTCCACTACCTCCCAAATAACATCATTTTCTCCATGATCTCGAGTTAAACCAGTAACAAAGTACATTGATATGACCTCCCACTTCTACTTATGAACATATAACGGCTGGAGAATACCACCAGGAACATGGTGTTTGGCCTTCACCTTCTGGCAAACCAAACATCAAGACATAAACTCCAGAACTCCATGATTCAAACCAAACCAACAAAACTGACTCCTCATGGCTCAATGCATCTTTTTCACACTAGGATGTACTGCTAAAGGTGAACTATGGAACTCTCTGAGAACCGTCTCAGGCATGGACAACATAACTAACATCCTTAAATGATACAATATCCAATGTTTTCATCCTCAGACAAACCATTAGGGGCCTCACAATAAACAACTCAGTCTCTCCCATCCTCCACATCTAGATCCCCCAACTGGGACTCTTCCACTAATTGAACCATTGAGGACTGCACCATCATTTGAAATATACAACTCTACCACCAACTTCTCCCATATCAAGATAAAATGCTGAAATTTATTCCATTACTCTCTAAAAATCCCAAAATTCATGCACTGCATCACTATGTGACTTTTAGTTCTGCACATCCGCTAAAATATTTCCCTTCCAAGGTGTATAGGAGATTTCAATGTTATATTCCTATAAGAACACCATCAACCAATGATGTTGTATGTTTATTTCATGCTGGGAGAAAACATATCTCTGACTCTTATGATCGGTGAAAACCAAAAAGCGCTCCCCAATAAGAGAATGTCTCCACAACATCAAATAAAACACCATGACTGCCTACTCAATATCATGGGTGGAATAGTTACATTCACGTGATTGCAACTTCTATGACTCATAAGAAACAACTAACCTCTGATGCATCAAAACACAACATAACCCCATATTTAAAGCATCACATAAAACATCAAACTGAACTCCCTCTACTTGAAGACAAAGAACTAGAGAACAATCAAACTTCTCCTTTAGATAATCTAGTGATACCTAAGACTGATCAGTCCACATGAACACTTCATCCTTCATGGTCAATGTTGTTAAAGGAGTCGCAACCCGAGAGAAATTGGCTACGAACCTCCTATAGTAGCCTACAAGACAAAGGAAACTTCAAACATATGCCATTGTCTTGTGGGCTATCCAAGACACAAATTCTTATATCTTTGATGGATCTATATCTACTCCCTGCTAAGACCCAACATGACCCAAGAAATGGAATTATTGAGCCCAATACTCACACTTCAAAAACTTCCCACACAACTATCGTTGACAAAGAACTCCCAAAATTTCCTGTATATTCTCTGCATGCTCCTCCTTAGATGTGGAGTACACAAAGATTTCATCAATGAGAACAACCATGAACATATCTATGAACTCAAAAAACATTGCATTTACCAATCCCATTAACATAGCTGGACCATTCGTCAGACCAAATGACATTACAATTACCTCTTAATGCCCATGACGATAATGAAATGCAGTGTTTGGGATATCTTCATCCTTCACACGCATATGATGATATCCTAACCACAAGCTGATCTTTGAGAACCAACATACACCCTTCAGTTGATCGAATAATTCATCAATCCCTAGATTAGGATAGTGATTCATAACAATTAATTTGTTAATGTGACGATAATCGATACACAACTGCAAACTAATTTCAGCCTTCTTCATGAACAAAACCAGTGTACTACACAATGAAACAACCAACCTAACAAAACCAAACTCTAATAAACCATCATGATGTATAAGTATCTCTCATAACATGGAATGGGTCGTCCTATATGGATACATAGAGATAGAAGATCCTATGGGTTATATCTTGATCCTAAAATTGATCTCTCATCGAGGGGGTAATTCTACAAACTCTTCTGAAAAAATATCAAGGTACTATTCTTTGACCCTAGGAAACGCCAACTGTTGAACCTCTGAATAACTTAGCATCAGCTCATCCATCATGGATGATAAGGATGGAACATGCCTCTGAACAATCTGAGTGTCTCTCTCTCCACCAAACACCACTGGCTCTCCATCTGCATCGAAGAACACCACCTTCCTCCAGATTCAATCCACAATAGCCTCCACTGAATACAACCAATCCATGCCAATGATGAAATCATATGGTTGTATCTGTAAACATAGAAAATATCCACACGAGTGGTGAATCCACAATACTAGCTCACAATCTATACATACTTCAAACAAGTCAGCTTGACCTCCAACTGGCGTAGTCAAAGAAAAGGGAACTACAATCCTCTCTAACTCAAGTCCCAAATCATGGACAAGGGTAGGTGATATAAAGGAGTGTGTCATTCCAAAACAAAACAAGGCATACACCAATGAAAAAAACAAGAAAAGGGTACTATGACATCTTCCACAGCCTCTCTGACCGTGATGATGTCCACCACCTCAGCCGCGCTCTACTCTATGAGGACGGGGAGCATCACATGGCTTCCCTATTCCTACCATATCTTCCCACTGCTGATCCAAATCTAGTGCAACCTACTACTGCTACGTCGGCTGGAACTGCCTCAATGGAGGAACATGGAGTGGAACTCCTGGTGCAAAATGACTACTCTGAAAAGTCGGGCACTCTCACTACTGATGACCTCGACCTCCAAAATAAAAAGATGCACTTGATCCCTTGGTATAAGCATGACATCCACTGCCCCTAGATAAATGAGATTTTGAGGGTGGGGACCTACCCCCATCGTAATAGAAACTCCTCTGCCCTGAAAACCTAGAACCCCAGACCACAACTATGCTTCATGAGGAATCAGGATGACTCCCTTATCATGATGACCGAGATCTAGAAAATGTACTCTCGACAAACTCTCCCTTTACAACACCTTAGGATATGTCTCTAGCATAAATGTGGTGACCTTGCACTAGATCTCTGGATGCAATGCCTCCTCGAAATGCCTCTCCAAAGCCTCCTCAGCAGGAAACTGGTTCAAATAATATAGTAAAAAGGTTCCTAAAATAGATTCCAAAATCTCGCGCATAAGAGCTCCCCTGTCGAAAGCTACAAAGCCCTTGGCGACTGGATAAATTCACAGTCGAAGAAAGAAACTTGTCTCCAAAACAGTCTCGGAACTCCTCCTAGGAGATTGTCGATTCCTCACGATCCCCAATAAATAAGAACCACCAATGCCTCGCTACTCCACAAATCATCGTCACAACCAAAGAAACCCAATGCTCTTTCTAAGCACTGATTGAAATGAAGCCTATATTGACCTCCTCCAACCAGTATTCCATGACTGCATCTGAAACATAGCCCCCATACATATGCAATATATGGTGCTGAAACTCTCGGAGTGTCCCCCTCCATGTGTCGTTGTTATCATCCTTTACCCTGTGGCAATCTACTGGCACAACCTACCAGACATCTTTTATACAATCATAATGAGGACAATGACTTGGATCCACAACTGTAAAATAAAAAAGTTAGAGCTCCTACAACTGGAATATGGAAGTCTGAAAGTTAATAAATTAATTGTCTTCTTTTATTCATTTTAGGTTAACCTATCCCAAGGTCTACCAATACAAACACATTCACAAGGAAGAAAGAATCATGATCCTTTTCTAGGTCTCTACCCAATAACTAGTATCACCTCATTTATTTGAAATTGTAAACATAATGGTCCATGTATCAGACCACAGGGGGGACTAAATTCCTATGTCTCAGCCCAAATCTCGTGTTTACATCACATTCTAAAAGTGATTAACACTATTTCCCTACAAACCCATGAAACCATACTTGTTCCTTGCACAAAAATCAATTCTATACCTCAACCTAACCACTGATACCACTGTAACATGACCCTCTCCCCACATGGTTTACCCCTCCTAGGCAGGTAATGTGAGAAGGTAGATCTTGACCCTCAAGTCCCGCCTCCAGTAGGCCCTGAATTGGCGACTAGCACCAACAATATAGTAAAAACAAAAATTGGATGAATTACCCTCTAAGATAACATATGGGGAAGAGAGAGATAATATAGACACCAAGATACTCTAACTCAGGAAAAAATATAAAAGAAAAAACATGTACACATATGTAATGTAATACAAAACTACTACAACTGAAAGGGTAAAAATGGAAAGTACCAAAGGAATGTAAACACAACAGTAACCCGAAGCCCAAACAACTCCTGCAACCCCAAGCTAGTAAAAACCAGCTAGATCTCTAACCTACTCTATGTGACTTGAAAAATATGTTATACATAAATAGGGTGAGTATAAAATTATACTCAGTAGGATCCTCTCTGGATCCTCCCATGCAAAAATAAACAAAGCATGCTAAAACACAATGGACAACAAGTGAAACTAACTCATCACCTAAATAGGTATACTAAGTTTCCAGCCTCACTATGTCTATTCTCACCAAGTATCACATATAATATTATATAATTTAATAATGAATATCAAGGGTATTACACTACTAGTCCCCAATGGTTTTCTACTTTTCCCCAAAATCGCACATCTTAAGCATCTCTCTTCAAAAAGGCTTGCCCACAAACACCTGGGTGAAGCACCACAACATAAACCTTGTTCAAAAAAACCACCACATCCACGTAAGCAATGTAACTAGGATGTTTCATGGAATCCACCAAACCTCTCATAACATGTATCATACATCATGTCTTGAAGATCAAGACATTATAGCCCATACATTGAGTAAGGATCCTCAATCAATTATAGCTTATATGCATTACACCCATAGTTTTCGATAGGAAACTATATCTAGAATATATGTGTGTGAATAACCACAAGACACTATATCCCTCTACACACATATTGGTGTAAAACTAACCATTGGGCCTAACAACCCAAGTATCTTCCATGAGAAGATAGCAAGTCCAAAGGGTGTAGTCAGCCATCCATCCCCCCACCAGAATGTTGGGGAAAACACCCCCAAGGCTCAAAATCCATAGGGTGTCAATTTACCATACTAATGGGATATATTTGCATATAGAAACACAAACAAGTACTGAATATAATATAGTTCACGACCACAATATGGGCATAACATAGTCTTAGACTCAACTACAACTAACATCTCTCAGACTCTTGACTGTCACTTATAAGACAAGGTATCTTTTAATCCCACAACCAGTTCAAGATAATTATTACATTACTTCATTCTCTTTTTATCAGTTCACATTATGTAAATTAATTATTTAAACATCAATTAATAATTAACAATTCCACATTATATTTAATTAGCATCGCACCCAAAGTCAACTGTTCCTTTAAAATTGTAACCTCAGCATTGAGGCCTAGCAATCTCCAACCCCATGGGTTAACATAATTTATTCAATCATTTATTAACAAAATATTACACTCCGTTATTCCCAAGTAATCTAGAAAAACATTCTAAGCTACTAAACACAAGGGGAGTCAACACGGTGACTAGGTGAACTACTCGTTGAGTCTTTTCCATCTATAAAAAGAGTGTAGACCCATCCTCTACCGAGCTGTTAAACATGGAATGCATGTGGAATTCCCTACATTTCTTTTCCCCTTTAGGAAGGTGGGTAAGAAAAATATTCTACCTTGATCAGTGGGGAAAGTATAAAAATGATAAGCAACCAAAAAGATTCATCAAACATCTAATCATTCGCATCCTACCCATTTCATCATCTTTGATGTCTTCCCTGACCCTTCAAAGTATAAATCGATGCATCTCACCACTCAAGGAATCAACTGCTGCCAAAACAAATGGACCTCCCTGTACCCACATATTACAACAACCATCAATAATCACATCACAACACAAAAAGAAAGGAAACAACATCATATCAACTTGGATCTTGGCCCTTTAAACAATACCTTATGCCTTTATACATAATAAGCTCTCACAACTCCCAACGTAAGGCTCTTGGCCTTTACAAACAAGAGGGTTACTCAAAACCCTACGAGGAACTCCCTTTTTATCAAACAACCTATTATTTAATCCATCTAGAATTAACTGATTTATTATTTGTAGGTTCCAACTAAGGGTTACCTAAACAACAAGCTATCATAAAAATCAATAAAAATTGATTAAACATGCTTATAGTATAAAGTTTATAAACATAAAATTACAATAACAACAACTAGATTCATTTACATGCATCTTAATCTTTATCCAAACTATTATAAATTAATTCCAGCTTCACTTTCTTTACCCATATCCATCATGAAAGAAAATATCAACAAAGAAAGAATAAATATCACACTATCAAGAAATACAAGAGGAAATAACATACGATCGATATCAATTTATTTACCTAGTTCAAATATTTAATATCACAATTTCATTATGCACTAGTGGGATAAAACATGCTAACTCTACATTTTCATGTAAAAGAAAATAAAAGCAATGAATCCCCTAAATCAAAAGGATTCTGATGCTCATTGAACAAACTAACAAAACTGATCATGATCACCTATCTTGGATGACTACATCCACCCAAGGATATAAAGACACCACCACACCGTCCAACACCCATGAAAAGACCATTAGGAAAATTGATATGGCATTCAATAAACGTTAAAGGAGAAATAGAGGGAGGTGAACCCAAAAGAATGAATCTAGATCATACCTTATATCTAATATTGATCGATACTACTTGGTTTCACCAAAAAAGAGGGTGCACTTACAACAAGAAGAAATTGAAGGGGAACAAATACAAGGTGTAAAGTTTGATCACACAACTCCTATAGGAAGGAATGAAAGGTTTGGTCATCTCACATCCGAGAATAGAGAGGAAGAACTAGGGATGAATATATCTTGTCCCTTTAGAAGATTTAACACAGTATCAGTTTAAGATACACTAGATTCTCCAATAAAATTGAATCACATTAAACATCATGGTTTGACCATGTAAAATCATATTGAGCCTTAAGAATTTTATTATCAGAGTTTCGGGATTTGATTCGGCCTTAAACCTTTAAAATAAAGACTTAAATGTTTTTATTTTCGTAAAAAACATTAAATTAGAAAAAAGGGAAAACTATAAATTTAGAGAAGGAAAAAATGAAACAATTCTATAAACACTGTTCATGAGCTATGACACCATGTCTTTGACACCATGACTATCACACAATTTCGGTGACACCATGTATAGGACACTATTTCCATGACATCATTTCTTCCACACCATTTCGGGGACACTATGAATATGACACCGTTTCGGTTACCCTGTTTCTATGACACCGTTTCTATCACACCGTTTTTATGAAACCATGACACTATTCATAAGACTAGAAACACAGTTAACTGAATTGTAAATTTGGAAAAGTGATGGGGATGAGTCACATAGACCTCCTAAAACACCTCAAAAATCAAATTTTAGCAAAGGAATGAACCAGAGAGGTCTGAGCCATTACATTTTTATAGAGATCATATTTGTTTATTCTATTTTGATGTTACCCATTATTTTTATGATTGTATTCTATATATCTTCTATAATTTTTTTTATTTTTTTTATCATTGTTTTCACTCCTTAATTTTTTAAAATAATTTAAATACGGAATTAATAATTGATTTTCTAAAAATTCATGCCAAGGGTATTCCCCTCATCCTTGACATTGATGAAATATCAATGTTATAAATGAATAAGGATGATGATAGATTCCAAAATATGGATAACTATTATTTATACATATATTGTTTCAATTCAAAATATTTAGAATGAATCAGTTAAATCAAGATGATAATGTAATGTTTTTTTATAGACAATAATTATTTGAGGAATAGTGAGGACATTATTTTCTATGAATGTCATGAATTCCTTTGTGATATAGTCTTAATATTATCATGAGCCTTCAGTATTTAATTTATCTACTATAATTTTTATGATTTATATAGGATGGAATGACCATGATATCTTTTTTTGGGGATATGAGAAAGGTTGGTAATTTTGAATAATGGTTGATTTTATTAGGGTTATTTTAGATTCTTGAATCCAGTAATGGAAGGATATAATGTGTAGTGCACAATGATATTAGAGATGACACTAGGGTGGTAAAATGAGTTAAGAGTTAGAATTTATCATTGGTTCATTCTTTTTTCTTACAATTAAAATTATTTTTATCATATTGTTTAATGATATGGTTTCCAGCATATTGATTCAATTAGAATCAATACATGGTAAGTTAATCTTCAGTTACGGTAGCTTAGGATGAGTCTTTGACTACCCAGAAATTATGGATATATATATATATAATGGACGTAATATGTTTCAATATTATTGAATAAAATAATAATACATTTCAAATATATTAATTATAACCATAGGATGTCTGAATGGAATTGGAATACCCCAGAAATCATGGAATGAAAATATAAAATTATAAAATTTTTTATAGAATCCTATAAGTTTTTGTTGAATTGAATCCATAAAAATATAATTAATTATAGTTCAATGAAATATTTATAATTTCTATTTTACTATATGAATTTATTAATTCTAAAACATGATTATTGTGTGAATGATTGAGTCAAGACCATAATAGTTATCCAAGTGTTTTATCAGGTGATAGATGAAGATGAGTGTAAGGCAAAGTTGTTTCTTTTATTGTGGTTGTGTGAGATATATCAAATATTTTTTAATCATACTTTTGACCACCCCCATCGGTAGGTAAAATAGGTACCCAAAAGTGTTTCAATGTGTTTTCCCCATTATCTTGGTTCTAGAGTTAATTAATGGTAGATTAGTTCTTCTTATCCCTCTCCCTTATGATATAGTGTATTATGTTTGAATACATAGGTTGTGATGGAATAAGGCAATAGTATAGACTCACGTGGGATATTATGGAACCCAATTTACAATACATTTATTTAGAGGATATAAAGTTAGGTGGTTATAGAAAGTACTTGTATCTTACTATGGTCACTATTGCTTCCCATGGCTATAAATTATTTTTCTATAGTGCCATTATGTTTACTATATGATAAAAAAGTAATAGGGTATTACAAAATTATACATGGAAAAAATTTAGATGATTATGATGATTATGATGATTATGATGATTATGATGTGGTTGATGATTTGTTTCATAGAATTTTTGTCTTCATATAAATTCTCAGTTTATGAATGGATGATTAATTTGATATATGAGAATAGGAAATGATTCATTAGGGTGTTAGATCTAAAAACTTGTGGGGATGTTGAACCATGGAACCTCTCATCTATATAAATATGTGTGTGTGTGTGCGCGCGCGTGTGTTTCTTTGTGTGTCTTTTATGATATGGACTTCTTATTTCTATGATCTATTTGGTAATTGAGCTATTTTTAAGATGGAGTATAGTGTAACCTATATAAGTGACAAATTAGTTACATTTATTTATTTACAAGTATTTAGTAAGCATCATTCATGTTTTACATTAGAGTTTCCTTGTAGGGTCCTAAAGAGTACATTTATTTTATAACCCTTTCTATATAAGTTGTTTTTATGTCCACAAGGGTTGTCTAGTGATCAAGATAGGATATAGTATCTCATGGAGTTGTTTATGTGTTGCTGGATTTCATGGTACTTACCAATTATTTTCTTGATACATTTATCAATTTCATGTTGTTTTACATTACATTACATATTGGGATTACTTCATTATTTTTATATGGTGTTTATTGGTGGATATCATCTTATATATTATTCTGTAAATTTATATAAAGAGGTTAATTACACCCATTATTTATTATATACCTAGAATTCTAGTTTCAAACCCATTGAATTTTAGCAGTTGGATTCAAGGGTCATAATCCCTCTCATCACCACCGACCTAGGAGTAGTTCCAATATAGGTTCATGGGTTCCTGAAATCATTTTATCTGAGAAGATGATTTATATTTAGGATGATGATTAGTGATATAATATTTTGGGGATTAAATTTGATGTCAGAAAAAATATCTGTTAGATTTAATATGTGTCACAAACAAGGGGGGAACGCTTGGAAAATAGGTATTTCTCCCCCCTGATCTAACAGTAGGGACATCATGTTTAACAAATATTCTTAGTAGAGTGATTCTTCTTTAAGGGTAAATAAATAGGTAAGGATTAGGAATAATTATTTCTATTCTAGGGTTTGAATGGGGTATACAGTGGGTGTTAGGTTAATTTGAATTAGATTTATTAATTAAACTTAACGATTATATACTCCCAATTTACGAGTCATTAATTTTTTTTAATTGTAGGTATGTATTGTTGTTGATATCCTTATCAATTTTGTGTTTACATGTTTAATATAATGATCATACATATTGAAATAGAGTGGTGGTCAACAAGGATGATTTTTTGAAGATAAAACTCTAATATTTTTAGTGATAAGGACTATAAAATTACCAGGAATCTATATCATATCATGAAAAAAGGCATTGTTAGAGGATTTATATTTTTATATTAGTTTGATTTTTTCCCATAAGAAGTATTGGTTTTCATCAGTTCTAATAATTCCTCATGGGAATCCTAGTAGTGGTGGTCATAATTCCATTGAGAACACAAGGAATCAGTTGTTTGGTGGAAGAATTCATATGAGTAGATTATATTGGTATTTTTATTCTTGGTTTGTAATTTATTTATTTTTATACTCTAAACCCTATAGACATTTTATGTGAAAATAAATTTTTATTATCTCATTGTATTTTTACAATATCAGGATTTATACAGATTAGGTATTTGTAAATCCTATTTCAATTGAAAATAATATTTTTATCTTACTATTATTAAAAGATTGAGAATTCCATATAATTCTATATAATGTTTGATTTTTTTTCTGAACATGTTGCACTCTTTTGGGGGAAACAATAATTATCAGTTCATAGTGTTTCAACTTTGGTTTCAATATTCTATCATAATTTGAGTTATATAGGTTGAATATTTTATAAAATTGTTTAATATGAATTAATATATTTTTATGTACATTAACTCAGAATATATAGAAGCATTAAATAATTGTTTTAATCTCTAAATTTTTTCCAATGTTTCTCCCATAGTTATGGAATTTTATAATTTCCATAATATATTTTATTTTATTTTTCATTAATAAATCCAATGAATGAAATTGGAATCTCACACTATTTTGTGAGTTGTAAATTTAATATATTTTTTATATTTCATGAAATTCCATGAATGTGTAAAAATTAAATTTTCATACCATAAAAATGGATGATTATTCCAATTTTAGTTATTTATTTTGCAGTTCTTAGTTATATATTTTAGTATTTTTTTAATGATAAATATATATGTATATGTCTGTCTGATTTGTTATGCAATCCATTGAAAATATCTTAATTTTTTTAATATTTATATCAGTTTGACCTTTCACATGTTCTATTTTTAGATGGGTTTAAGATTATTGGATTTTTCAATATCAAGCTATGTAGGTTTTGAAATACCCGTTGTCAATATATAACATTAATCATTTTTTAAACTTACATTTATCATTGTTCCTTCCATCAAGTGACCATGAAACATATTTTTTATGTAAATATATGTTTTTATAGATTTTTCAAGTTGTTTTCAAATATACCACACATTTATACTTGAACCTACAATAAGATAACATGCTACCACCTACCTAATATGAACCTATTTCTTTGTAAGTTATGTTACTACTCATATTTCCTCCTATGTTCAAATTTTATATCAAAAGGGGAGGTTATTCACTCCACTATAATAGATCCATAGATCATATATATCTTGGATGCTACCATGAACAAGTGGAGTTGTACCTGCACGTTATTTGACATATCCCTCAAACTTGTAGTACCTTTACAAAAATATTTTGTGGAAGTTGTTATAAAATGATTATTTTATAGTGTTTTAGTTAACCAACTGAAAAAATATTATGTTTATTCTTTGATGGAAATTAGAGATCATTTTCAAACATATGGGACATAATCTGTAAATTTAAAAGAAATTAGTGTTCCTCAATCTTACTTTTAATCAAAAGTATTGTTCCTTAACCAAACATTTAACCATAAGTAGGCTTACTTAATCATAATTGAAATAAAAAATAGTCTTCATCAACCATATATTTAACTTCAAAATAGGTATCCAAAAATAGGGTTGTTTTAATTATCACATGGTTAGTGTAATACTTTAATTATTTTTTATTAAATATGGATATTTTTTATGTATTCTAGGTTTTTCATTATTTTTGATATTATATTTATTGACATACTTGTAATCATTATTTTAAGAGTTTTATTTATTTATAAAATTCATATATATTATTTAAAATCCATTTAATGTATTTTTATAAAATTTTAATTATTTTTAAAATATATATTGATTTACTCTCTATTCATGCATTCAAATACAAAAGAAATTATCTAGTATTTATGTTTTTATATTTTGAGGGGATTTAATGGTTTTATTATTTTATAAATTAATATATAGTGACATATAAATTATTTGATGATTTTTTTTGTTTTAATGTATTAATATAAATTCTGAATATTTATAACCTGAATAAAATTAGAATATATTTAATATTTGAATTTAAATAGTCAATCTGTTTCATGATATTATTGGGATTTCCTTGAATTTTAATTAAGGAGACTATATCAAATATTTTATATCTGATTAAAATTGGTTTTACTTGTTCATTATGTTTTTTATTCAAATAATATGTGTTACAATTACTTTGGATCATAATTTTTTCTCACTGGATAATATTATTGTCTGAATTAGAATTATATTACCCTATTTTTGATTTCCTTTTCATTTTTAAAAATAATATTTAATTGATTTTGAATTCATTTAATACGAATACATATATAAGTTATGATAACATGAGCCTTTTGAGAATCAAATATATACTCTCTAGTACAAACCAATTCATTTGGGTTCATGTTTTTCTTTTTATGGATAGTATAAAATACCGATTAAAAAATTACATATCTATTATTTCTATTAGGATACATCCTGTTAAATTTCTGAAGAAAAATTACCTATTAAACCTTTTTAATATTATACTTTTTTCTAGTTTCTTTAGTTATTAAAACTTATTCCTATCATTCATAAACTCATATTTTTTGTTTTATGGTTTTACTTTCAGAAAAAATATTGATTTATTATTTTGGGTTATGATTCCAAGATTCAAATGTCAGGAATATTTTTGTTTTGAATCACAAAGTCGAATGTTGGTGTTCTATTTTTTTATTACTCCACATAATTAAATCAAGGGGTTTCTGTGTTTATTTATCCACATTATAGAAAAGGATTATCTAATTGAGTAACGAACCCCCTTAAAAAATCATAATAATGATCAAAATATCTCTTTGACCATAGTATTTAAATAGTATTCTAGACCTAATTTAGTCCATAATAAAATAAAATAAATCCTTATGTTCTTTATTATATTCCTACAATAGTAAAATTTATAAATAATTTCAATAATTAACATATATAATTAATATATTTATTTTTTTAAAAAAATAATCTGGCCTATTTAGCCCTCTAGACTAGTTTCCATGACCCTTCCAGTCCAAAAAATGGAATCAAATGTTGGATCAATTTGGAATTTTTTGTCTTATATGTTATTTTATTATTCTAACCCTTTCCAAGACCCCATACTCTATATGAATTATCTTTATTATGGTAGGAATAAACATAAACGATTCTTGGATTCCTCATATGTCATCACAAATTGATTGAAATAATTTTTGTTCTTAGAGATCAGGAAAAGAGGCACACCTTGTAAATTTAAAATTAAAACACTAGACATTCATTTAAAAATACAACACACTACTAGATGATTAACTGATAGACTTATGGTAATCTATTATTCATGATATGTCATAAATTATATTGTTGTGAATATTTTATATTATGTTATTAAAAATTGTTTGTTTAGTGCATTCTTTGTGTTTATGATAGATCATGTAATATTTAATATTATAGAAGCTAATAACCTTGAATCTTAAAAATTTATTCTAACTAAGCTTAAAATTCCTTGGTTTGAGTATTATGCCATCATGATTTGTGAATATGAAATTATAAATAAAATTTTTCCCCCATTTATAGGAATAATGAATGGAGTTAATTTCTTATAACAATCTTTCGAAAACCATATAGCTTCTGAATGAGTCTTGCAAGAACTAAACATGAAATGAAATGAAAATAATTTATCCTTTTATTAAAGAAAAAAACATTAAAGATTACACTCATTATGAATTGATTGGATTTGTACATTTGTATAAACTGGAATTTATGTGAATCAAAAAAGAGGAGAAAAAATGAAAATAGACGTATAACATTAAAATATACCAATATGGTTTATACTAAATCTTATAATTCAAAATTATTTTATTTCTAAAGATAATATAATTCTTATATTTTGACTAGAGTTTACAAATTATTGAAAATGAATAGTTTCAAGAACATATTTTTAAAACACCTTAAAAGAAAAAATCAAGGGTGATGAGAATGGAACAACTTATTATAATACTTAATGTGTTACTCATTTTGAGTGCATGATGTAAGTGAATTACACGTCTGGTTGTCCAAACAAAAAAATAATAATAAATAAGAAAATATGGACAAAAAGAAATTAACAAATAATCTGAGTTGTATCAAATAATATGATTATATTGAAAAACAGTGAAATGGGAAATAATAATCTATCATGTGATTCATGGATTCTAAAAATAAGATTAATGATTAAATATTTTATTTATGATATACTAATTCTGATTATGATTATAAGAATATGAATTTTTCTATCTTAAACAATGTTATTTAATAATTAGGAATTTTTTTAATGTTTGTGATTAATATAATAAACAGAAATAAAATAGTGATAAATTGGTTTACGAAAAAAAATAATTTTATAACATAATTTAAAAATAATTATTACTTCTTTTTATTCTTCAGTTTATTATAATTTAAAATCTGCTTTGGAATTGAATAAATAATTTAAAATTTATTTTGAATGTATTAAGAAAATTTAGTTTAAATTTTTTTATAGTCATGAAAATTATCATAGTATGTTTTTTTGAGTAAAATAATCCAAAATAATGATATTTTTGGAAAATATAGGATATTACCTCAAATGAATTGAAATCATTTTTTAGAAGTAATTTTTTTACTTCTACCAACACATATTTTTAACGTGTCATGAATGGTCACTATAAAAATGGTATTTTTCAAAGATTAAAAGAGAATTTTGTATTTAAAGGAGATTATTTTTAAATTATTTTTTCAATGGTGTAACATAATAAAATTTTTTATTTTTTTGGGGGGATTAATTTTTTTTACGAATCAGATTAGAACGACGGTAGCTTGGGTACTAAAAATTTAAATTAAATAATTTTTGGTGAAAAATGAAATCGATGTATGAAAAAAGAATATGGTACATGGATATTTTATTATATAGGAAAATTAATTGAGACCCTACAATGTTTATTACTTATAACATATGTTATATGGGAACTATTACATTTAGAGACAATTCTAATACCAAAGTAAAAGGTTTTGGTAAAGTGGGTATTTGTAATTCTACATTTATTTATAAGGTTCGTATCATGAAGTATTAAAAAATATATTAATAATATATTCATTATGTGGTGAAATAATATATGTGAAATTTAAAAATGATAGGTTTTATTTTCTCAAGGATGATGATGATTATTTTTTGATAATCTAATTAAAAATATGTATACTATTTATTTTTCTAAACTACTAGTTCACCATGTTATGTGTTCGAATGATTTGTAGAGATATAGAATTATTTATCATTTAATATCATGAAATGATAATTTAAAAATGTTACATAATCTCTCTAAATATACATTTACGTACCTTGAAGTAGGAACATCCACATGTTTTTGATGCTTTCTTAAAAAGGAAAAAAAATTTAATTTAGATTTATCCATCAGATAGGTACTAATAAAGCATTATATTTAGTACATATTGATCCATTTTTTCTTTCAATTAAATATTCATTAATGATTTTACATTACTCACCTCAAATAATTTTCATGTAAATATTTATCATTTATTATCACATTTGATATTATATCTGTGTAATAATGATCCCAAAAAACTAATAGAAATGTTTTTATATAAGACATGTTCTTATTAAATGAAAAATGGAAAAATTATATTTTGAGATAATATATGCCTCTATGTATTATTAAATTTAGAGTTATGCACACCATTATGGGTTAAATAGTTCAAGTATGATCGTATGTTCAATGTCTTATTAGCCCCTTAAATTTTTAGAGATCGTTGTTTGTAAGATTAATGATATTTTAGGAGACATTTATTATTATAAAACCCTTTGATTTTGTTTATCATTTAGTGTGATTATATTTGAGTATTAATGAATTTAAATTTCAGTTAAATATGATTAAATTTATTCTTAACCATTATGGTTTATCATAAATTTGATTTTGAGGTAAATAACGGTCATTTGTATTTTGGAATAATATTAATATATTAGTCAAAAAATATAATCCTGCATGTCGGGTGACAACCTATAACATCCTATATGCCTATGAGGACACTTCCCATAATTGAATGATGAGAAGGAAATAATGTCAACCAATATCTAATAACAAAGAGAATTTATGGTGGGAAAACATAAAGGGATATATGTATATATACATAATTTAGTAGTTTGTATGTTAATGAGTTATGTCTAAGAGTCAAATTTTTAAGAGGATGCTACCAAAATTATCCTTATAATAATGGAATTTGAAAAAACATCACCTTGAATTTTTCCAATAGACTATAAAATCATCTTATGGGAATAGTTTTTGTGGGTTTTAGTCGATCACCATACAAGGTAAGAAAACTTTATCACAATCAGATGAAACATATCTCTTTACTATATTTACATATTTTTAATTAAGGATGTGGTAAGTTTTCATGGATTAACAAATTACATTATATCTAATCAAGATCTGAGGTTTTCCTAATACTTTCAATAAATTATTCAGAATTTTATTTTTAAAGAATTGACTTTTTGTACTTTGTATCATCCTCAAATAGATGGTCATTCGAAGAGAATAATTGAAACCCAATAGGATATAATAAAATTTATTATATGGTTTTAAAAGGGTTTTGGGATAAAAATGTTCCTCTAGATTTATTTTAAAAAAATAAAAGCTCTTACATGAGAATTATGATGGCTCATTATGAAGACTTTTGTGGGAAAATGTTTATAACTACAAATTGTAGGGATGGAGTTAAAGAAAAAAAGATATTAGGAAAACAGTATTCTGAAGAACTGGACGTGAATTTTAGATCCATTCACTAACACATGATTATATTGGTCACTTTAAAATTCTTGATAATATTGGGCTGGTAGCTTATTGTTTGGCCCTTTAACTGAACCTCCCCCATGTATATGATGTGTTCCATGTATCTATCATGAGGAAGTACATACAAAATCCATAACATGTACTAATATCATATTTAATAATGCTAGAGCATGATATTTATTATGATGAATATCTGGGGAGATTTTGGATCATATAAATAAATTTCTATGAAGTAATACCTCTCACCTGGTAAATGTTTTGTGGGGAAAACACAACTTTAAGTTAGCTATAAAGAAAATTGATGATTTTAGGAGATATAATTATCATAAATTTTTTATACCAAAATAATTAATCTCATGGTTTAAATCATCATAAAGGAGATATAATTAAATACCCCATGATTCTGTGATTTTTATGATTAATTTTAATATATTTTATTACTTATGCTACACACGTCACCAAGTTTTAAAAAATGAGGCATTATACAGAAATATTATTATTTTATAGGATATTTATCACCTCGATTATGTAATGTGGTATATGAATATTATTAAATAATTTATAAAAATATGTTTTTTACAAATGTTTATAAAATTAAATACTTAGAGTCCAGTTAATAATAAATAAAAATAAAAAACATTGGAAAATAAAACGAATGTTTTTTGAAAAAATATTACTCTATACAAAAACATTTGGTACATAAATATATAAAAATATATATTTTGGGGAATTAATTTATTGAAATGTAAATTTTTTATATTCAATCAATGATTCAACATTCCTCTTATGTGGTTTCTAGGTATGAGATAAGAATAAATCTAACGATACAGATAAAAACTGTATTGTTCTAAAAATAGTTTTGGGCTTTTTTTTGTGTGGATTTATTTTCAGATATATTTTTTTCAATTATATAATTTTAATTATTTAAATAAATGTTTAATAATTATCGTCGGGATAATTTTTTTTAATTTACTCAGAAGATAAATTTTTCAATAAATAGTGAAAATAATTATTTTTATTAAAAATATTCATTTCATTTAAAAAAATTTAAAACATCAAAATATTTTTGGATGGATTAAAATTTAAAATTAAATAAATTATATATTTATTAATTCAATATAGGTAATTTTAATAAATTTTATATTTAACTTTTATATAAAACCATTTTAAACTTTAGAAGATTTTCTTTGGAAAACCACTTTTCAATCTTGTATTAAGGTTTAATTTTAAATTAATCATTTAAAATTCTATTGAATGGTTTAATAAAATTAATTTCATATTTTTAGTTATATAAATTTATAATATAAATAAATATAATCATAATATTTTGTAAAAAATAATAGTAAAAATTATAAAAATTAGTTGTCGTTGTAAAAGTTAAAATGAGTTTTTGAAGAAGTTAATCCTAAAAAAAAGGTGTTAAAAGAACAATAATCTAGTCCAGAAACCATTTTATGTTCATATATAAACATTATGACCTATAAGGTTAAATAATTTCCCATATTTGAGCTTTTTGTAATGTTAAAAATTTGAAAACACTTTATTCTGTCACCAAATTACATGTATGTCTGCTCCACCAATTATAATAGGCCATGTCATCTCCTATCCTCAACACAATTCCAAAAGACTCTGGTTATAAAAATACCTATCAAATATCTTTTTTAAATCCCTCCCTAAAACCTAGATTCCATGTTGATATCATAATTATAATCTATTAGTGCTTTAGGTTAAACATAATGTGGTTTTCTACAGAATATGTAATGTTTTAAACTAAAGAATTTTGGTTTTACTTATTCTTATAACACCTAAAAATATTATTTAATAATATTTTTATAAGAAAAATATTATATAAAATATAATTAAACTTTACTATTTTAATTTCATAACTTATTTACATCTTCTCTTTGATCAAATGGGTAAAACAATTGTCGATTATGTGTACGGTGGACTACTGCCTCCCGAACACATGTTATTAGTTTTCCGTTATCACCTCTCAAAGATGGTTATAATGGTGGATTAAATGATCATAAATTATATTTATGTTATTATTATACCCATTTAATTATAATACCACATATACCGTCTCACCTATCAACCTATCGGAAAACAAGAAGGTCACCCTTGTGTATAACAGACTACCACCTCACAAACCGATGTGATGAATTTTTCATTTCTATTTTACATTGATCGTAATTGTAACATCACGTTATGTTTTCAGGTAATGTTGATGTTTCTAATTACCTCTGTTTTGGAGTAGTTACATGGGAGAGTAAGGAGAACTTTAAATGTTCTTTTGGGGTAAATGGGAAGTCTCACGGGCGGTGCATGGGTTGTCTAAACAGTGCGGCCAATCCGTGTGCAGTTGGTCTTGGAGGTAGTAGCTTCCACACAGAAAGATAATGGTTAGTCTAACCATGTGGAAAAACTGTGCAAGAAGGATGTCCAAGGTAGAAGATAGCGCATGACTAGTGCACGGTTTGTCAAACCGTGCGAACTAACCATGGTTCCACTTAAATGAGATCCTTAAATTGTGGATCTCACTCAGTTTTTCATCAAAGTGCCTCGTTTTTCCTCCTAAACTTCCCTGACTCGGGTTTTTTATTTTTATAAGGTCAAAGAAGGTTCTCCCATCATTATAGAGGTTATCCAAAGGCTCCTTTTGGTGAATCGAAGCCAGATTATTGAGGTATGTGATCGTTCTTCATCATTCTTGATCGGTTTCTTAGATATACTTAGATCTACTTCTCATCTTCTCCCATTTTCTTAGATCTATGCCCGTTATGGGTAGATCTAAGTGTGTGGTTCCAAATTTGATTATATTTGGCCTTGATCTTTCTTGGAGAAGAGATCTAAGGGGGGTTCTTGAAGAAGAAACCTAGTTTTCTTGAGCGTTCTCAACCGTTGTGGTTTTGGTCAAAACCTTCGAGGTAGGTGGTTCCGCCCCGACTTACAAAATTGATTATCATTGTATTTTCTTGATTTATTTAAATTTTTGATTTAAATTCAATTTCTCATGTTTTTTTTCAATTAAATCTATAAAAACTTGATTCCAGTGAGTTGATATATTTGAAATGGTTTTGGCATGGAAATTTGAAAAACCCCAATTCCATTGAATTGGGTGTGTTTATGGAAATTGGCCAATTTAAATTGTTGAATTTAAATTGTGGATTTGATGGGAATGGTTTCAATTAAATTTTTTAATTTAATTGTGGGAATAAATTGTGTAATGATGGAATTGGTTTTGAATGGATTTCAAACTAGTGAAAATCGATTAAAATGATTTGATAGAAACCCATTGGTTTTATCTTGTGAAAAATGAATGTTTTGAATAACACCTATTTTGGTTTTAAATGGAATGAAATAGGAACTTTTGAAATGGAAGAATGGGATTGATCGTATTTTAAGCATTCTTAAAATAGTTCACCCATAATGTAAGAGATCATGCAAGCCTTAGGTAGTTAGTGAGTTATTTAGATACACTCTACGTTACGACAACGTTCTAAAATATACTTGTAACACCTGAGATTTTTATAAGAAATATTTTGTTTTTATGTTATCATCAAAGTAATATTTAACTACACACAAAACTATCTTGTATTGCTTTACGTGCAATTATGACTGTCCCCAGTATTTTGCGTTGTACGCAATACCGAGCTTCACTAAACAACGATATGCTATTAAAATATTATTAAAACTAGCCATTATGAATAGTAATACCCACTATTTGAAATTTATAAATTTTATATTTCATAATGGACTTCATTTTTGGATTTGGAATATCGAAATTATCCTAGGGTGAATTTTTGGTATTTTTCTGAAAACTTTCAATTTTTGATGAATAGTGAAAATACAGGGTTACTATTTAAAAACCGAATTTTTATTTAAATAATTATTTATTTTATTTAAATTTATTTTAGGTCAAAATTGATACATAATGCCTATATAAGTTCAATTTAATTCATTGGATTCATTTTATAATAATTTTAGATATATAAAAATTTTATTGAACTTTTCACCGTCTTTTACCCACCTCCTAGTAGAGTTTGAAAATTTACGAAAAAACTTAATTTTACCACTTCTGTTATTGAAAATTTTAAAATCTTAGAGACACGGTTAATATCAAGGAGTAAAATGTTGTTCAATATGATATAAATAATTTTTTGTGAATAATAACTTTTTACTTTTATTTACCACGGTTAAAAGTAAATAGAGAAATTAAGGGAACAAATGGTATTATTATTACCCTAACACGTGTCCTAATTCTATTGGATAAGTTTAATTTGACCAAAAACAACCTTATGAATAAAATATGACCATTTAGGTCCACTTGTATTAGATTAGGACATTTAATATTATTTTATTTAAAGAGGTGTTGAAATAGTTAAAATCAATGTTTAATAACTAAAACATTTTTAATACAGGGGTATAAATAAGATAAATTCGACTATAAATATTCATTAGAGAGATAAGAAGATTTAATACATAATGGTATTCTATTTATAATTTTTAGTCATTATATAATTTGATTTATTTATGACACAATGACAATGTAGTAACTACCTTGTTAAGGAAATATTAACATAATTGATATTATAAATACCCAAATAAATGTAATTGGAGACTTTTCATGAATTAAACTAATTTTATAGGTTAATATGACATCGTAGTACTGATTTAATTAACTTTTTCTGAACTAATAATTCTGTTATGATTTTCAATAAAATCAATTACCAAAGAGTGTCAAAATTGAAATAAAATATTTTTTAAAACAAATATTATATTATTAATTGTAATTTTATTACTAAAAATATAAGGTTCATATAAATGACTTAGATAAGGTTATATATATTAATACTGAACCACTTGGGGTTCGTTTGTCTTGTTATAGTAAGTTTATTAACCATATAGTGTAAGAAAATAAGAAGACACGGTAAAAGTTATATTATTTAACTTAGAGTTAAATCTAAAAGATAAGGTTAATATAGTAACCTAGACATGTCTAAAATCTATTGGTCGAGAGTATTTTGACCCATACTCACCTTATCTTTTAAATAAATCAGTTTGGAGATATTAGAAACCGAATATGACTTTATTATAAAATAATATTTTATGTTTTTCCTAAAGTGCCCCTCTCCTCCCTTATAAATGGGCACCTCCTCCCTCTCCTCCTCACACCACTTTGAGCCTTCAATCTCGGCCAAACCCTGCCAATTTCTCTTCTCCACTTCCCTAGAAACATTCTATAGGTCCTCATCTTCTTCAAAGACAATCTTTAGTGCCCTAAGAGGAGGTTAAGAAGAGGCGCTTCAAAGAATAGGTAAGGTCCAATACCGATTCTTTCAACTTTATTTCTTCTTCTACTTCCTCTTATTTAGTCGTTTCATTATGAAGTAATAACATAAGTATCACTCATATAATGATATGTTATTATAAATATGACGCAACCATATTTCACCTTCAATTAATCCTACGGAAAATGAAATCACCACGCGTGCGTACGTACGGAATACCGTCTACACACCGTGGTGTAATCTGTTTTCCACCACCACCTTACTTGGATGGGTATAATAGTGTAAATAATAAATATATATGATTATTATAAAGTGTTAATTATTCTGAAATATTATACATACACTTCAATAAAATTACACAATCATGGGAAAGATATCATCACTCGTGCGTATGTACGGCCTACCGTCTCCACGATGTGATGCAACTCGTTCTACATGATCTTCAATGCATAATGATTATATAAATGCATTTAATGAGTAAATATGATATATATTACACTAATAACATTATGTAAATGAGGTATCAATAACCTAAAAATAAGAATAATAATTTATTCAACAAAACACGCATAAGAACAAAAAGCAATAAACACCCGAATAACACGTAGCAATGAAATATTTCTAATAAGAAGATACGAATATGACCATATATGATATCATAACAATGATTAAGATTCTAGAATAAGATAATAACATTATTTAAATCATTATACAGCAGGTTTAGACATGTACGATTTAAATCGGACCTAAGGTAAAGGAAAATCTCACAATCTCAATTTTTATTCGAGATTGTTTATACTTCGGTAATTACTGGGGCATAATTATCATTCACATCCATGTTTTTTCAATATGTAATATTATTTCAATCCTCCTAAAATTTTTTAAATCCAATTTTACCCATTGGTGAGTTTTTATTAAAATATATTAAATGAATCTTTTGTTGTTTTTAGAACGAGGTACGTTTTGACTTTTCCGGCCAAAGAATGAGAAAAATGTTATTTTTAACTTATACGTCATGAATGGATTCATAAAAAATTATTTCCATGAAGCTTCCTGTACAATATTTCAATTTTATTTTTAATAAACTTCTTTTAGTTTAAAATTTTATGACATGTTAAGAATGTAAAATGTTTTTTTGAAGTAGAAAGGATATTTTCCTCATGAATGGAGTTCAAGTGTTTTTTCAAAATTATTTTCCATCTAAGATAATATAGGGTTCTGTTTGTATCCCTATTTTTACATTGAATTGATTGTGTTATGATGGAATTAATTTTATGATGTCCTTTTATCTTATATGGATTATGTTATGATGGAATGATGTTTAAGAATCCCATTTTTATTACATGGGTTATTCTATGATTTATGATTTTGTTGAAAAAATAAGAATGGTTTCATTATGAGATGGGTGGGACCTATATCTCCCTTCAATTAATTGGGTAATGATCTATATCTCATGAGATAGACATGGCTATAATGACAGGTTAATCTAGTTCGGTGATACAGGACTGAAACGAGGAGTGAACTCGGTTCAGAAATGGACTTTGTCCGCTAAGATAGTCTTGGAAATGAGTCTTGACTACTAATAAATGATTCTCTATGATTATGTGTGTATTCCACAAAGTTTCATGTTTTATGTTATGATTATTGGGGTTACATTTCACTACTATGATTTATCCCATGTTATGAAATTATGATCTCTTTTGCAGGTATGATTTCCGAAATGATATGTTCTTATGAATATGATGTGATTGATATTTATTTTGTTTACCCTTACTGAGAATTTGAGCTCACCCTTTTGTATGTTTCCTTTTCCACAGGTCAGGAAGAAGTGTATTAAGTATGATATGCCAAAAGTGACTCTAGATATGATAAAATAAAAGGGAGACAGTGTACATGATTTATGAACAAGTTGTTTATGTTTCCCAGTTTATAATGACACTATACCTATATGGTCCTTTCATGGTTTTGTTACATGTTGTAATAAGTGTACTTAAATTTTGAATAAATAAAAATGTATATAAATTGTGGGTCGTTATAGATGGTATCAGAGGAAAGGTATAGTCAACCTTTGGAAACTAGGATGTGAAAGCCTTAGTAAGAACCCTAAGGATAAGTCTAAGCATAGAACACAATCATAGTGTTTTAGGAATTGCCATGAACAACCTATGATAAGACCTTATGTGTGAAATTTTATTCTTGATTATGTGGTTTTCCTATTATAATTAGTGTTTCTCAGACTATTTTTCTTGGTTTTAGTCAATGGTTGGAACCCGAAGGAACCGTGTTAATGTGGAATGCGACGGGTAATGCAATGATTTCCCCCCTGAGCAACCTAACATTATGGGAGTTCGAATGAAAAATCTTATAGCCATGATCACACAACTTTAACAATCTATGAATCATACATGACTTCCAAAAAAGAAAATTAAGAAGAAACCTTCTGTTGAATCCTTCATGAGGCATTGTCCACCTTCATTCAGTGGCTCTAATGATCCATTAGTGGCTGAACAATGGATCAGTACCAATGAAAAGATATTTTCAGTTCATCAATGTTCTGATCATGATAAAGTCATCTTAGCATTTTATTGTTTGGAAGGTGAATCTGATCAATGGTGGAATCTTATGAAGAATACGAGGAAAAGGGATGAAATTGAATCCATGGAATGTGACGAGTTCAAGAACTTATTTTTCAATAAGTACTTCCCTCGTATTCTTCGAACAAAGATGGAGAAGGAGTTTCTTGAACTAAAGAAAAATAATGTTGAATCTGTTGGTACCTACGAAGCAAATTTTACAAGCCTTGCAAGCTATGCTTCTGGGATCATTATCCAACCAGAGAGTAAGATCGATCGATTCTTTAGTGGCTTAAAACCAAGTCTTAGAAGGGCGTTAGCCATAAGGGACTTCAATAGCTATGAGGAAATCGTTCGATGTGCTCTCAAGGTTGATATGGAGATTGGACTAACCCATCAGTCATATGCGTTTGATAATAAGAGGAAAATGGAATTCAAAGGGAAATCTTAAGACCACGCTGAAAAAAAGACGAGTTGTCCCTTATGATCAAAGTATGGAAATAAACATGGAGGGAGTTGTCTTAAAGGGATAAGTAAATGTTTTAAATGTGGAAAGGAAGGCCATCGGGCATTTTAATGCTGCAATGATGGGATGAAGAGGTCTAGTGATGTGAACAAATAAAAGGCTACACATAGTGCACCTCCTACACTTTAATGTTACTAGTGAAAGGAAATGGGGCATTATGCCAATAAATGCCCAATTCCAAGGGTTTTTGATGATGATCGACATCAACAAACTCTAAAGGCTAAAGAAAAAGGAAAGTCACATGCAATTTCTATCTGTGATGTGGAGTACGATAATGAAGTGGTGAAAGGTACACTTACCATCCACTCTAAAGTAGAAAATGTTTTATTTGATTTAGGATTCACCCACTATTTTATTTCTGAATAATTTTCTAAGGGTATTTCCGTATTACCACAACAATAAGATATTGAGTTAGCTGTGACAACCCCTAATGGCAAAACAGTCGCATCAAAATTTTACAATTCTTCTCCGATTGAAGTTTATGGGAAGGTGCTTCCTGCAAATCTTGTGATCCTTCCTATAGTAGAATTTGATGTGATTCTTGGCATGAATTGGCTTTATTTATATGGATCTCATATCAATTTCCTAATAAGGGAAGCCACATTTCATATTCCAGATCAATCTATGATCGTCTATCGATGCAAGGATGAACATAACCTTCCAGTGGAAATTTCTTCCATCTTATGGGTCTTGATTACACTAAATTAAGGATATTTATCTCAAATGGTTGAATAGAAACTCACGATTAAGAATATTCCCATTGTATTGGAGTTTGATGATGTCTTTCCAGAGGAATTGCATGGTCTTCCACCAAATTGTGAAGTTGAGTTTTCAATAGAACTCATACCGGGTTCTTTACCTATTTCAAAGACACCTTATAGAATGGCCCCAATTGAGTTGCAGGAATTGAAGAAACAACTCCAAGAGAATCTTGATAAGGGATTCAAACGCCCTAGTGCATCACCTTGGGGAGCACCTATTTTGTTTGTTAAGAAGAAAGATGGATCAATGGGACTCTGCATTGATTATCGATAACTTAACAAGATCACTATCAAGAACAAATATCCTCTCCCACACATTGATTACTTATTTGACCAACTACGTAGAGCTCAATACTTTTCCAAGATTGAACTTTGTTCAGGGTATCATTAATTAAGGTTCAAAAGGGAGGATATACCAAAGACGACTTTCTGTATAATGGGCGGACACTATGAATTTATAGTGATGCCATTTGGTATTACTAATGCCCCTGCTATCTTCATGGATCTAATGAATAGAGTCTTTAGAGACTATATTGATCAGTTTGTGGTAGTCTTTATAGATGATATTATTTTCTATTCAAAGAGAAAGGAAGAACATGAATATCACTTGAGAATTGTGTTGAAGACCTAGAGAAAGGATAAGCATTATTCCAAATTCACCAAGTGTGAATTTTGGCTTCAAAAAGTATCATTTTTGGGTCACATAATCTCAAAATAGGGGATATCTGTGGATCCAGGAAAATCAGAGGCTATCAAAAGATGGTTGAGACCAACAACAGTAACTAAGATCCAAATTTTTCTTGGTTTGGATGGATATTATCGATGTTTTGTGAAAGATTTTTCACAATTATATAATCCACTCACCAGGTTGACTCGAAAAGGAGTTATGTTCATTTGGATAGAGGAGTGTGAAGATAATTTCAAAGAATTAAAAAGAAGGCTATCCTGTGCACCTATGCTCACACTACCTTGTAGTGGAGAATGGTTTGTGATCTACAGTGATGAATCCAAGAAGGGACACAGGTGTGTTCTACTTAAAAATGATATGGTGATAGCTTATGCCTCACGATAGTTGATAATCCATGAGCAAAATTACCCAACTCATGATTTGGAGTTAGCTGTGGTAATATTTTCATTAAAAATATTGTGGCATTATCTTTACGGTGAAAGGTGTGATATTTATACTAATCATAAAATTTTAAATTATATTTTCACACAAAAGGAGATGAATATGCACCAAAGAAGATGGTCAGAGCTGATTAAGGATTATGACTGCTCAATTCATTATCACCCTGGGAAAGAAAACAAGGTGGTAGATGCATTAATTCGACAAGACCATGCTAGTTTATCCGTGATGATGATCACAAAAGATCCAATATTTATGGATTTACGAAGGATGGATCCTGGAATTAAAATAGAAGGGGAAAATCTTATCTTTCTCAAATTAATGTTCAACCATCTATACCTGTGGAGATTAAAGAGGCACAAAAATAAGATGTAGAGTTTCAAAAGAAGGTGAGAAATGTTATTAAATTCAACATTGATTGTGATGGGATAATAAGGTACATGAATCGGGTTTGTGTTCCTCCCATCCCAGAATTAAAGAAGGAGCTGCTAGATGAGGCTCACAGTTCTTCATTCTCTATTCATCCTAGAAGCATGAAGATGTATAGGGACCTGAAAGAGTACTTCTGGTGGGATGGCATGAAAAGAGATGTTGCTGAATATGTCTCTCGATGCATGGTTTGTTAGCAAGTTTAATGTGAGAGACAGAAGTCTTAAGGGGATGTTACAACCATTACCCATACCCGAATGGAAATGGGAAAACATCACTATGGACTTTGTCACCGGACTTCCTGAAACATCTAAAGGCAATAATGTTATCTCGGTCATAGTTGATCATCTTACAAAGTTAGCACACTTCATTGCTATTAGAGAGGATTTCTCTCTTGATCAGCTTGCTAGGATATATGTGAATGAAGTGGTAAGATTGAATGGAGTACCACTTTCCATTATATCTACTCAGGATTCGAGGTTTACCTCCATGTTTTGGAAAAGTCTTCAGCATACTCTGGATACAGAGTTGAGTTTCAGCACTGCTTATCATCCTCAGACAGACTGCCGGTCTGAGAGGACAATTCAAACTCTAGAAGATATGTTGAGAGCATGCTCTATGGATTTCAAAGTTGGTTGGGACCAACACCTACCTTTGGTGGAATTTTCATATAATAATAGCTTTCACTCCAGTATTCAGATGGCTCCTTATGAATCTCTCTATGGAATGAAATTCAGTATTCCAACATGTTGGGATGATGTTGGGGAAAGAATGCTATTAGGACCTGATCTTGTTGATGAGATGGCAGAAAAGGTAACATCTATTAAAAAACACATAAGAGCAGCTCAGAGTTGACAAAAAAGTTAGGCCGACAACCGAATAAAATACCTAGAGTTTGAAGTTAGTGATAAAGTGTTATTACGAATATCTCCTTGGAAGAGAGTAATGAGATTTGGAAAGAAGGGAAAGTTGAGCCCTAGGTATATCGGTCCTTTCGAAATACTGGATCGTGTTGGGAAGGTAGATTAACAATTAAAACTTCCACCAAATATCTCTCAAGTTCACGATGTGTTCCATGTATCTCTCTTAAGAAAGTACATACCTGATCCATCACATGTACTAAGTTCAGAAGTTGTACCGCTGGAGCAAGATCGTTCTTATAAAGAACAGCAGATAGAGATTATGGATCGTAGAAAAAATGTTCTACGGAACAAGACCACTCGCTTGGTGAAAGATTTATGTAGGAACCACCAATTAGAAGAAGCTACATGGGAGCTTGAGGATATGATGAGGGAGAGGTATCCTCATCTGTTTTTTACAATGTGATGAATTTTGAGCGGGAAATTCATTTTAAGGGGGGTAGAATGTAACACTTAAGATTTTTATGAGAAATATTTTGTTCTTATGTTATCATCAAAGGAATATTTCACTACACACAACAATAGCTTGACTTTCTTTACACGCAATTGCGACCTTCCTCGATAGCTTGCATTGTACGCAATACTGATTTTCACTAAACAACGATATGCTATTAAAATATTATTAAAACTAGCCGTTATGAATATTAATACCAATTTTTTGAAATTTTATAAATTTTATCTTTCAAAATGAACATTATTTTTGGATTCTGAATATCAAAATTATCCTAGGGTGAAATTTTGGTATTTTTCTGAAAACTTTCAATTTTTGATGTATAGTGAAAACACTGGGTTACTATTTAAAAACCGACTATTTATTTAAATAATTATTTATTTTATTTAAATTTATTTTAGGTCAAAATTGATACATAATACCTTTATAATTTCAAAGTAATTCATTGGAGTCATTTTATAATAATTTTAAATATATAAAAATTTTATTGAACATTTCAATGTCTTTTACCCACCTCCTAGGAGAGTTTGAAAATTTATATAAAACATAATTTTACCGCTTCTATGATTGGAATTTTGAAAATTTGAGAGCCATGGTTAATATCAAAGAGTAAAATGTGGTTCAAGAAGATAAAAATTATTTTTTGTGAATAGTAACTTTTTACTTTTATTAACCATGGTTAAAAGTAAATAGGGAAATTAAGGATAAAAATGGTATTATTATTACCCTAACACATGTTCTAATTCTATTGGATAAGTTTAATTCAACCAGAAACAACCTTAGGAATAAAATATGACCATTTAGGTCCACTCGGATTAGATTAGGAAATTTAATATTATTTTAATTAAAGAAGTGTTAAAATAGTTAAAATCAAAGTTTAATAAATAAAACATTTTTAATATAGGGTTACAAATAAGATAAATTCTACTATAAATATACATTAGAAATTTAAAATTATTTCCTACATAATGGTATTTTATTTATAATTTTCATACGTTAAATAATTTAAATTATTTATGACACAATGATGATGTAGTAATTACCTTATTAAAGAAATATTAACATAATTGATATTATAACTACCCAAATAAATGTAATTTGAGACTTTTCATGAATTAAACATATTTTATAGGTTAATATGAAACATTATTATTTATTCAATTAACTTCATTCGAACTAATCATGCTGTTATGATTTTCAAAAAAATCAATTACCAAATAGTGTCAAAATTGACATAAAATAGTTTTTTAAAAAAATATTATATTATTAATTTTTATTTTATTCTTAAAAATATAAGGTTCAGCCAAATGACGTAGATAACATTATATATATTAATAATGAACCACTTGGGGTTCGTTTGTCTTGTTATAGTAAGTTTATTCATATAGTGTAAGAAAACAAGAAGACACGGTAAAAGTTTAATTATTTAACTTCGAGTTTAATATAAATGATAATGATAAAATAGTAACTTAAACATGTCTAAAATATATTTTTCAAGATTATTCCGACCCATCCCTACCATTTCTTCGAAATAAATCAGTTTGGAGCTATTAAAAACCGAATATGACTTTATTATAAAATAATATTTTAAGATTTTCCAAAAGTGCCCCTCTCCTCCCTTATAAAAGGGCACCTCCACCCTCTCCTCCTCACACCACTTTGAGCATTAAAACTAGGAGAAACCCTGAAAATTTCTCTTCTACACTTACCTAGAAACATTATAGAGGTCCTGGTCTTCTTCAAAGACCATTTGTAGTTCCCTTAGAGGAGGTTAAGAAGAGGCGCTTTAAAGAAGAGGTAATGTCTGTTACCGATTCTTTCAACTTTATTTCTTCTTCTACTTCCTCTTTATTAGTTTTTTCATTATGATGTAATAACATAAGTATCACTCATATACTTATATGTTATTATAAATATGAAGCAAACCTATTTCACCTTCTATCCATCCTAAGGAAAACGAAATCACCGCGCGTGCGTATGTACGGAATACCGTCTCCACGCTATGGTGTAATCTGTTTTCCACCACCACCTTACTTGGATGGGTATAATGGTGTAAATAATAACTATATATGATTATTTTAAAGTGATATTGATTCTTAAATATTATACATACACTTCAATACAATTCCACAATAATGAGAATGATATCATTGCTCATGTGTACGTACGGCCTACCGTCTCCACGATGTGATGCGACTCATTCTACATGATATTCATTGCATAATGATTATATAAATGAATTGAATGAATAAATATGATATATATGACACTAATACCATTCTGGAAATGAGGTTTCTATAACCTAAAAATAAGACTAAGAATTTTTTCGACAAAACATGCATAAGAACAAAGGCAATAAACACCCGAATAACAAGTAGCAATGAAATATTACTAATAAGAAGCTAGGATTATGACCTTATATGAAATCATAATAATGAGTACAATTCTGGTGTAATTTAATAACATTATTTAAATTAATATACATGAGTTTTAGACATGTATGAAGCAAATCGGACCTAAGGTACGGGAAAATCTCGCAATCTCAATTTTTATCTGATATTGTTTAAACATAGGTAATTACTGGGGAATCTTTATCATCCACATCCATGTTTCATCAATATGTAATATTATTTCTATCCTCCTACAATTTTTTAAATCCAATTTTACCCATTGGTGAGTTTTTATTAAAAGGTATGAAAGGAATCTTTTGTCATTTTTAGAACGAGGTACTTTTTGACTTTTCCACCCAAAGTACGAGAAGAATGTTTTTTTAACTTATAGGGAATGAAAGGATTCATAGAAAATTATTTCCATGAAGCTTCCTTTACAAGCTTTCAAGTTTAATTTTAATCATCTTCTTTTAGTTTAAAATTTTATGACATATTATAAAGTAAAATGTTGTTTTGAAGTAGAAGGGATATTTTCCTCAAGAATGGAGTTCAAGTGTTTTATAAAAATTATTTTCCATCTAAGATAATATAAGATTCGGTTTCTATCCCTATTTTTACATTGATTTGATTATGTTATGATGAAATTAATTTCATGATGTCCTTTTATCTTATATGGATTATGTTACTATGGCATGATGTTTAAGAATCCCATTTTTATTACATGGGTTATGCTTTGTTTTATGATTTTGTTGCACACATAAGAATGGTTTCATTATGAGATGGCTGGGACCTATATCTCCCTCCAATGCATTGGGTAAATATTTATATCTCATGAGATAGACATGGATGGAATGGCAGGTTAATCTAGTTCAGTGATACAGGACTAAACGAGTAGTGAACTCGGTTTAGAAATGGACTTTGTCCGCTAAGATAGTCTTGGCAATGAGTCTTTTCTACTAAGAAATGATTCTCTATGATTATGTTTGTGTGCCACAAAGTTTCGTATTTTATGTTATGATTATTGGGATTAAATTTCACTACTAGGATTTATCCCATGTCATGAAATTGTGATCTATTTTGCAGGGTAAGATTTCCCAAATGATATGTTCTTATGAATATGATGTGACTGATATTTCTTTTGTTTACCATTATTGAGAATTTGAGCTCACCCTTTTCTATGCTTTATTTTCCCCAGGTCACGAAGAAGGGTATTAAGTAAGATATGCCAAAAGGGACTCTAGATATGATAAAATAAATGTGAGACAGTGTAGATGATTTATGAACCAGTTGATTAGGTTTCCTAGTTTATAAAGACACTATACCGATACGGTCCTTTCATGGTTTTGTAATATGTTGTAATAAGTGTACTTGAATTTTTAAGCAATAAAAATGTATGTAAAGTAAGGGTTGTTATTATACTTGGGGCGGGTCACATCCCTGATGGGTTGGTGATGAGTCACCTTTGGCCAGTTTCATAGGGACGTGTGTATACACATTTTGTTGAGTTCACATAGGGAGTGTGGAATCCTATAACTGGTTAATACTATCATACCTTTTGGCAGATGACCATGGTGCTCTCTTGTTTATTTATATGTGAGATATAAATGTATGCCAATTATTTTTAACTACCTTACATGCTTTCTGAATTTATATAAACAGTTTTATATAAATGTTTTCCTTAAGACATTGTTTTTGAAATATTCCATCATTTGTAAAATCATTGCATAAAATATTTATTTCCATCATTTGAAAATGTATACCATGTTTTGTTTAAAAAGGATTTTGAATTTCCAAACATGTTTATTTGAAAATTGAAAGCGTTTATTTAGATAATCTATATTTGGCATCTGTTACAAAATCTTTGGTGGTATTTTACTGGGCTTAGGCTCACACCCTACTTTTTCCTTCGGGTGTTTGTAGACTTTCTTCTTCCAGGATCGAGCAAAGGAAAGGGTACTCTTGGAGGTGGATCCAACTATTGATCTTTTGTCTTGGTGAGTTGTGTAATTAGGGAATTTAGGGTTGTTTTCCCTTTTTAGTACTTGGGTGGTATTACTTTGGGCTTTTTATGTAACACCCCAAGCTTCCACGATACGCTTCTCTTTCAATAATGCAATAGCTTTCATTGTACGCATGTTCGAGATTCTAACACACTGCGACCAATCAATGTAGCTGTTATAAAGAGTAATAACCACTCTTTAAAATTTTATAAATTATATTATTCAAATTGGACTTCATTTTTGGATTCAGAATATCGAAATTATCCTAAGCCGAATTTTTCGTTTTTTTCTGAGAACTTCTAAGTTTTTATGAATAGTGTAAAATACTAAACATTAATTAAAAAAAAATTTAATAAAAATAATTTACAGTGATACATTATATTATTTGTTGGTTTTAAAGAATAATTAGAATATACTTTTACCATTTTATCCAATGGTGTTCATTAGAATTAATTTCACTTTGAAATTGGACTTAAACAACTGTCAATCTTTTGATTGGTATTGTTTCTTAAAAACACGCTATTAGTTTCGAGAATAGGAATTAATTATATAATTGATTAATAAAACTTAAATGTTTTGAATTTTGTAAAATAGAAATCATTTATTAATTTTTAATATCAAATATATATTAGGGTGAATTTTTGATATTTTTCTGAAAAACATCAATTTTTGATGAATAGTGAAACCACTAAGTAGTAGTTAAAAACTGATTTTTTTTTTAAATGAAATTTTACCACTTATGTGAATTTAATTTCAAAAATAAGACATACATGGTTTTAATTAGGAAGTAAAATTTGGTACAATTGGATTAAAATAATTTTTGTGAATAGTATCTTTTGAGTTTTATTAACTGCGATTAGAGGTAATTAGAGTAATTTTAGGTAAAAATAATATTATAATAATATGAAATTACCTTGAAACATTTCCTACTCTTATTTTATGACTCATGGCCGACCAATAAAATCCATGGGTCAATTTGTGGGACCCCATGGAGCCACTTGGGTAAGATAATGACATTAATACCTTTTATTTAAAGTAAAAATAAAATTTTCACAAACATGTATTGTTTTACTAAAGCAATTTTTACAAGGGGTTATACAAGTTATCTTTTCGACTATAAATATCCATTGGAAATATAAAATAATTTCCTGCATCATGGTAATTTGTTATAATTTTTATACATTAAATAAATAAATTTATTTATGACACGATGATGATGCAACTATTACCTCATTAATGAACGATTTAGATAAAATGAAATGATAAGGAAACATATAAGACTTAAACTTCTCTAAATCTTATTGTATGGGTGTATTTATAACCCTTATCACCTTATCCTAGAAATATATCATTGTGGGACATTTAAAATCTGAAAATTATTTCATAATAAAGTAACATTTCAATCATTCTAAAAGAGTCCCTCCTCTCCTCTTATAAAAGGCCCCACCTCTACCACTTTATTCACACCGTCAAAGACATTTGGCCTGGCCAATCTCGGCCCAAAAAATCTATCAACTTCCCTATCTTACTCCTAGAAGCTTCACTTTGGGCAGAAGTCTTCCTATGGAATCCTTTCGCTAAAATAAAAGAGTTACATGATTTTAAGGTAATGTATTCTCTTATGTTCTTTTGTTTTATTTTTCTTCTCCAACCCCTTAAACTCTTTTTATTACTCTATTTTGTAACAACACCAGTATTGTAAATATACTAGGATGTTATTCTGAGAAGGATTTGATTTACAATTTAACACACCATCATCTAATGGTTAAATAACATTCTATTTCTGTGGGTGGTGAATTACTGCCTCACGAAACGATGATTGTTCAATATTCTTTTGATACCTCTCATGGTGGACATTATGATTAAACTATTTTTATATATGATATATATTATTTTTATGTTTTCCTTATGATTCTGTATTTTTCATTTATGTCATACCTTTATGATTTCCATTATGGGTAAACACGATAATTTCGTTTTAGGAAGTGCGGACTACCGCCCCCTCAAAGTGATTAGAATCGGTAATTCCATATGTGGGACGTATATAGGATGGAGTTAATGATATTATATATGATATTATAATGTAAGTATAATATACCTTTATTTAATTATGATTTCATTCCATTAAATATGAAATAGAAAGGAAAGTAGCGTTCATGGGTACATTCGGCTTACCGTCTCCATGAACGACGCATTTCATTTCTTACCTCTAAATGTTATGTAATATTATAAATGCATGTATCTACTGAATATATATGTAATATATGATATCTACATCAGTAATATAATTCTGTAGATAATATATACTCTACCATATAAATAACTTGTAATTATAAGAAGTTTATTTTTGACTCAAGTACCAAGGATCGAAAAAACGACCATTATTAAATTAAATGATTAAATAATGTACAAAACATGGTAATAAGTGATGTAAAAGGAATAATGAACTTGAAAAATGTTCTTAAGAAAATATAAATTAACTATATTTTATTATTCAGGAGATTAAAGAACAATCGAGTCAAGTCGGACACAAGGTAAGGGACTTCGTCTCAATCTCCTTTCATTGAGGCATATTTTGCTTTATACACAACTTTATTTTATATGGTGTATAAACCCCTTTGAATTTTAATTTTATTCAAAAGTAATGTTTTTATATGAAGAGTTTTTACTAAAAGACAAAAGGAATTTTTTGTCTTACGTATGGGGCGACAAGGACTTCTCCGCCACAGTGACCATTATTTGAGTTTTGGCTACCTCTACAAGCCATAACTTTTTTAAAATGAAAAATAAATACCATGTTTTAATTTTCTTTTATTTTGGTATTGAAAATGGTTTTGATAATGTTTTGATTATATTAATGTGTTTTATTGATATCTTATGATTGAAATGTAAAAATATTATGTTTCCTTTATGCATGTTTTATGTGATATGATTATGTTATGGTTCTTGGGCATTGTTTATGATATGTTTAAAACTTTTCATATAAGGAATGCATTAGAATTAATAAGTGATGGCTGGAGCCATCTATAGCTCCTCGATTAATTGGTAGGTCTCATGAGACAAATTAGTGTCTTGGCACGAGGCCTTGACAAAATCTTATTGGTAGTCTTGGCACGAGGGCTTGGCTACGTGGTTATGATAGTATGGCATTATGTATTCCTTCATTATGAAAGTGGTTACTGATATTTCATGTGATTATTTGACTAGTAGAATATCCATGTGAATAGGTAAATGGAATTATTTCATTTTATCTTTTCCCTATTATACTGGAGTTCAAGTTTAAAAGGCTTTTGTTATACATTTCCTTAAATGTTTATTTTTATTTATGAAAGTTTCTGCAATATTGTTATCCTTACTGAGCATCTGAGCTCACCCCTTTCAATGTTTTAATTTTTCCCAGGATGTGACGAATTATTTTATGAATAACCTGCAGGGATAGAATGATGGGATATGAATACAAGATGTTGTTGTAGTTTTTTTTCACTTTATTATGTAATGTAAGACTTATGAATATATCTATTATTTTTAAGGCTACTAAATTAATCGGTCTTTCGAGACATGATCTTTTGTGATCATGAAAGTGTTATGTAATAATGAACCGACTCTGGGTAACTAGGTTCGGGGCGTTACAGTTGGTATCAAAGGTAGTTTAGTACTAATCTTGGAAGATAGATTTAAATAAACTCTGATTAGAGCACATAGCCCTAAGATAGACATTGAGGATTAGTATAGAAGAACATCCTAGAATTTTGGTATTATAGAGATTTTCCGAGTTTTACGAGAAATAAATCCCTTTCTGGATACGAGCAGGTAGAGGCGGCTCATGCACAGATGTACCTAGGGGGTAAAACGCAAAAACACCGCTATTAGAAAGACTCGAACGAGAACTGGTGCACAGCAATGGGCTATGCTGCACTCTTGGTTACGACACTCCCAGGGGATATACTTAGGATAATTCTCATTTTCTGTACAAACCATTATGAAGGGTTTATGAGTATATACTTCCTCAAAGAAAACATTTTTTTATGATTATGGATTATATCAATAAATAGTTCAATTTATGTTAAGAATTTTACTAGTATGGAATTATGTATTTTGATTAATGAACTGATCTAGTCTATGTCATTGTTTAGAAATGGCACCTAGTGGAAGGAATGGAAACTTTATCAATGCACACACTCCATGTAGGGATTTCCCTCTTGCTGAAGATAATTATATCGGATCTGGTGAAATAACTGGTTCTGATCGTCTTATCACTTTACTGGGACAACTCACTCAGGTTATGAATAATAACCCTACTCGTATGGAGCACCATGATCTGAAAAGTGGAGGATCAATGTTATACCTCTTCATGAGGAAACAACCACCAACATTTAATGGGGGTAAAAATGCATTATTAGCTGAGAAATGGATAAATTCCCTAGATAAAATATTTCAGGCTTTAGGGAGTAGTGAAAGGGAAAAAGTTGTCATGGCAGTTTACCGCCTCACCGGAGATGATGATCAATGGTGGTCATTGATTCAAAATACAAAGGATGGTGAAGAAGTATCAAGTATAGAATGGAGAGAGTTTAAAGAAATTTTAAGGGAAAATTAATTTCCTCATAACCATCGAGCAGATATGGAAAGATAACTTCTCAGCCTGAGGAAAAAGGAGGATGAGAATGTTTCAAAGTATGAAGGTAACTTTACAATATTGGCGAGGCATGTGGTAGATTAGATACATAACCCAAGAAGTAGGATTGATCATTTATTTAATGGGTTAAAACCGTTTCTCCGTTGAGAATTAGTATCACAATCATTCTCAACATAAGAAGATATAGTCTTATATGCTTTCAAGACAGAAAAGGAAATCTCTAAGTCTTATGACAACAAAGTAAAGCAAGATAAGAACAGAATGGTGGAACAAGAGACAGATAAAAGGAAAAAGGGAAAGAAGGATTTCAATTATGTGATAAATTTGGGAAGAATCACCCCAGTACATTCCTAAAAGGAATGGGAGTTTGTTATAAATGTGGAGAAAAAGGTCACCAGGCTCGTGATTGCAAGGGAAAGAAAGAGGATATCAATGTTTAATGCTACAATTGTAGAGAAATGGGGCATTATGCAAATTAATGTCTTAAGCATCAGGGAAAATTACCTCAGAAAATGCGAAGGGATCAAGGCCAAGCTTATGCTATTACTACAGATGAAGTTGAATAATTATTGTATTTGTGTTTTTGGACTCAAGAACTATATTATTGTTATAATAATAATGTGAAATATATATAAGGATTATACTACAGTACTTATTGTTTTCATTAAGGTTTTAATATGATTAAGGTAATCATATTGATAGTATGTGATAATAAGAGAAACTTTACTTTATTTGGGGAATCAGATGTTACAATTGATTTTAGAATTTAGAGACCTTTTAGAGAAAGTCTGGACAAAGGTATTTTGGATAACTATAAAGGTTGGAATGGATTAAGTTGAACTTTGGATAGTATTGTTTAAGGTTAAAACATTTCTGAAGATTACTTTTGGAATATTATAATACTATATTTTTAGGAAAAGGACAGCCTACATGTTGGGGTATAACACGTCGCGTTGGACAAAGCTGTAGGAATCGAACCCACAACCATAGTGCAACATGACTTTATTACCTACCACTAGCCTACAGGATGTCCCTGGTTATTAAAAAATATCTTGTTTTCATGGTATGTGTTAATATTTGGAACCTTATATGATTAGGATAAATATAATATTTTTGAGTTCTCTTATCTTTTTGAGTGAAAGATGAGTTTGTGGTATAAATTAGTTGACAGATGAAATTCTACTTGTCAAGTATATATATATATATATATATTATTCTATAAATAAATTAATTCTTAAACTTTAGCGAAGGTATATTAAAACAAAAATGTGTTATCCTAATACCTTATGTCTTGTTTAACTGATGATATTTTAAATCATCATAGATTGATGGCTTTGAGGCCCTCAATTTTACACTTGTTTGGGATTGATGACCTCAATAACTCCCTATAAATATTTACATTTACCTCTAATTATGTCTCTATAATTTCCACCAATGTTCTCCTATTTGAAACCCTAATTTCGTGGTGACTTTCTCATTTCTCTTTCCCTATTATTAAAACTAAATTTTATTAACCCGATTTTCGATATGGGTTTTCCACAAAGGTATTTTTTATTTTCAACCTTTTATTTTAGAAGAACAATTTAAAATTGTGAGGATGTCATTTATTTAAGGTGGGAAGAATGTAACACCCCAAGCTTCCATGGTACACTTCTCTTTCAATAATGCAATAGCTTGTATTGTCCGCAAGTTTGAGATTCTAACACACCACGACCAATCAAAGTAGCTGTTATGAATAGTAATACCCACTTTTTGGAATTTTATAAATTTTATTATTCTAATTGGATTTCATTTTTAGATTTGGAATATCGAAATTATCCTAAGTTGAATTTTCCATTTTTTTCTAAAAACTTCCAATTTTTTATGAATAGTGTAAAACACTAAACTTTTAATTTAAAACACATTTTTTAATCAAAATAATTTATAGTGATAAATTATATTATTTAGTGGTTTTAAAGTATAATAAGAATATATTTTTACCATTTTATCCAATGGTGGTCATTATAATTAATTTCACTTTGAAATTGGACATAAACAATTGTCAATCTTTTGAATGGTATTGTTTCTTAAAAACACGCAATTTGTTTTGACAACAGGAATTAATTATAAAATTAATTAATGAAACTTATATGTTTTGAATTTGGTAAAATAGAAATCATTTTTTAATTTTTAATATCACATATTTATTAGGGATATTTTTTGGTATTTTTCTGAAAAACATCAATTTTTGATGAATAGTGAAACCACTAAGTGGTAGTTAAAAAACTGATTTTTCCTTTAAATGAAATTTTACCACTTCTGTGAATTTAATTTCAAAAATATAACATACATGTTTGTAATTATGAAGTAAAATTTGGTTAAATGGGATTCAAATATTTTTTTGTGAATAGTAACTTTTGGGTTTTATTGACCGCAATTAGAGGTAATTAGAGTAATTTAAGGTAAAAATAATATTATAACAATATGAAATTACCTTGACATGTTTCCTACTCTTATTGGATGATTGATGGACGACCAAGAAAATCCATGGGTCAATTTTTGGGACCCCATAGAGCCACTTGGTTAAGATAATGGCATTAATACCTTTTATTAAAAGTAAAAATAAAAATGACACAAACATGTATTGTTTTACTAAAACAATTTTTACAAGGGGTTATACAAGTTATCTTTTGGAATATAAATATAAATTGGAAAGATAAAACGATTTCCTACATCATGGTAATTGTTTTATAATTTTTAGACATTAAATAAATAAATTTATTTATGACACCATGATGATGCAGTGATTACCTCATTAATGAATGATTTAAATAAAATGAAAAGATAAGGTAAAATATAAGACATAAACATTTATAAATCCTATTGGATTGGAGTATTTAGAACCCTTATCACCTTATCCTTGAAATATATCATTGTGGGACCTTTAATATATGAAAAACATTTCATAATAAAGTAACATTTCAATCATTCAAAAAGAGCCCCTCCTCTTCTCTTATAAAAGGCCCCCACCTCTACCACGTTATTCACACCGTCAAAGCCATTTGGCTCGGTCAAAAACTACCAAAATACTCTCTCAACTTTCCTATCTTACTCCTAGAAGCCTCACTTTGGGCAGATGTCTTCCCAGGGAATCCTTTGGCTCAAATCAAAAAGAGTTACCCGACTTTAAGGTAATATCTTCTCTTATGTTCTTTTGTTTTATTTTGCTTCTCAACCCCTTAAACTCTTTTTATTACATTATTTTGTAACAAAACCAATATATTGAATATACTAGAATGTTTTTATGAGAATAATTTTATTTACACTTACACACAACTTCGTCTAATGGTTAAAGAACATACTGTTTTTGTGGGTGGCGAATTACTACATCACGAAATGATGATTGTTCAATCTTATTTTAACACCACTCATGGTAGACATTATTATGAAACAATTTTTATATATAATATATATTATTTTTATGTTTTCCTTATGCTTATGAATTTTTCATTTATGTCATACCTTTATGATTTCCATTATGGGTAAACGCGATAATTTCATTTTAGGAAGTGCGGACTACCACCCCCTCAAAGTGATTTGAATCGTTAATGACATATGTGGGACGTATAAAGGATGGAGTTAATGATATTATATATTAAATTATACAATAATTATAATATAACTTTATATCATTATGATTCAATTCCATTAAATATGAGATAGAAATGAAAGTAGCATTCATGCGTACGTATAGATTACCCTCTCCAAGAACGGCGCATTTCATTTCTTACCTCTAAATGTTATTTAATATTATAAATTAATGTATCTACTAGATATATAAGTTATATATGATATCTACATCATGAATATAATTTTGGAGATAATGGATATTCTACCACATAAACAACTTGTAATTATAAGAATTTTATCATTGACTCAAGTACCAAGGATCGACAAAACGACCATTATTAAATTTAATGATTACATAATCTTCATAACATGGTAATAAGTTATGTAAAAGTAATAATGACCTTGAAAAAGGTTCTTAAGAAAATATAAATTAACTACAATTTATTATTCAGGAGATTAAAGAACGATCGATTCAAGTCGGACACGAGGTAAGGGACTTTGTCTCAATATACTTTCATTGAGGCATATTTTGTTTTATACACAACTTTATTTTATATGGTGTATAAACCCCTATGACTTTTACTTTTATTCAAAAAAAATATTTTTATACGAAGCATTTTTAATAAATGACAAAAGGAATGTTTTTTCTTACGTATGTGGCGACAACAACTTCTCCGCCGCCGTGACCATTATTTGAGTTTCGGCTTCCTCTACAAGCCATAACTTTTTTGAAATGAAAAATAAATACCAAGTTTTACTTTTATTTTATTTTGGTATTCAAAATGGATTTGATAATGTTTTTATTATATTAATGTGTCATACTGATATCTTGTGATTGAAATGTGGAAATGTTATGTTTCCTTTATGAATGTTTTATGTGATACGATTATGTTATGGTTCTTGGGCATTGTTTAGGATAAGTTTAAACATTTTCATATATGGAATGCATTGGACTTAATATGTGACGGGTGTAGCCCACTATATCTTCTTGATGCATCGGTAGGTCTCATTAGACAAACTAGTGTCTTGGCACGAGGCCTGGACAAAATCTTATTTTTAGTTTTGGCATGAGGCCTTGGCAATGTGGTTATGATAGTCTGGAATTATGCATTCCATCATTATGAAAGTGGTTACTGAAATTTCATGTGATTATTCGACTAGTATAATATCCATGTGAATAATTAATTGGCATTATTTTATTTTATCTTTTCTATATTATGTTGGAGTTCAAGTTTAAAAGGATTTTGTTATACATTTTCTTAAATTTTTATGTTTATTTATGAAAGTTTCTGCTATATTATTATCCTAACTGAGCCTCTAAGCACACCCCTTTCAATGTTTTAATTTTTCCCATGATGTGAAGAAGTTTTTTATGAATGACCTACATGGATAGTATGAGGGGATATGAAGACAAGATGTTGTTGTAGTTTTTTTCAATTTATTATGTAATGTAAGACTTATGAATATATCTAGTGTTTCCAAGGCTACTAAAATAATCGGTCTTTCGAGACTAGATATTTTGTGATCATGCTAATGTTACGTAGTAATGCACCAACTCTGGGTAACTAGGGTTGGGGCATTACATTTTAAGCCTCTTTGTATTCTGCTGCAATTCTTCCAGTGGAGTTTCTTTTTGTTTTGCATGTTGTCTTGTTTCTTTTGCTTCCGCATTCTAGTGGCACAATTGTTCTCTATTTCATATTGTGTGATGCCAGGTGATAGTCGCCGACCTGTGGGGATCGGGAATGCTCTTCGGGCTATGTCAGGGATGTCTCGGTTATCGGGATACCAGGGTACCCAGGCTGGTTCGGGACAAAGAGGTATCAAAGGGAAGGTTAAGCATCTTTCCTTGATGACAGTATGAATCTGAGTATTCTTGTCGAAACATAGGAGGTAGTTGGGATTGAGTGTATGGCCAGCTCTCACCACAATGACCCTTAAGTCACCACGGTTGGTTAGGGAAATACTAATTGTGGATTAGTTCTAGTATTTTCCCTATTTTGATTTGGATAGAGTGGAATCCAAATATTATTATCCATCATTTTAAGAATAGTTTCCTTTTTACTCAGTTTGGGTGTTAATCTATGTCTTTTTATGCTGTGTAGCATCATGCCTCAGAGAAGATGTGTAAATCAGATCCAAAAAGTGGTTGCTGCTGAATCTCAGCAAGCGGGTCCTATTGTGGATCTATGTCTGGTTGAGGTGATTGTTCTCATTGTCCAAGCACTGGGATAAGAACCACCTCTAGTTTCTATTCAGGCTCCAGCTATAGATTCTCATAGTGATTTTCTCTAAATTCATTCTCAAGAGTTCCTATGCCAGAATCCACATGTTTTCAAAGGCTCCACTGACCCTCAACATGATGAGGAATGGTTGAGTATGATTGAACGTCATTTTGGGTTCTTGGAGACACCTGACGTGATCTTGAAGAAGTGATCCTCCTTCGTACTAGAGGGACCAAGTAGGAGATGGTGGGACACAATGGTGACGACTGGGAAACATGAGGGTTTGGAGTGGAAAGACTTTAGGGTTCTTTTCACTAACCAGTTCAATCTAGAATCAATGGTGTTGGCCAAGGGTGTGGAGTTCTTCAAGCTTGAGTAGGCCAACAAATCCGTGACTGAGTACTTAAATCAACTTTCTGAGCTGGTACAGTTTTCTCCTGAGATTGTATTTAATGAGAGGATGAAGGCTCGACAATTTGAGTTGGGAATTCAATCAGATATTCGTTTTCATGTTTTCATATTGAAGCTACCCACTTAAGCTAATGTGTTGGATAGGGTGATGATGGTTGATATGGACTTGGTAGAAACGTCAGGGTTGAAGGAGGTTTTTTCCCTCCTAGTGGTGGTGTTGGTTCCTTTATAAGAAAACAGAAGCGTAACTTTTCTCATGGTAGTCCTCGACAGCAGAGTCAACCCAGACCTTTGGTAGCACCAGGAGGGGCTTCTTTAACATGCTATCAATGTGGGAAGCTAGGTCATTATAAGAGGGTTTGTACTGAGGCACCCAAGACCAGTAGCTTCTATGGACGTTTAGGGCACTTACAGAGATTCTGCCATCACTTCTCTACTCTACGTAGTGGAACAAGATCATTAGCACCTCCAAAAACTATGGGTCAATCAAATTCTTCTCGAACAAAAGGTTTCCATCCATAGGCATCTGGAACGAAGCTTCATCACACAGTGGAAGAGTTTCCAGAGGTAGCTGATACTGGTCCTGCAACTGTGAGAGGTACCATCACTATAGCATCATGATTAGTGATAGCTCTTTTGGATACTGGTGCATCTCACTCTTTTATTTCAACCTAACTTGTTAATATGCTTAATCTACCTATGGAAATTTTATCTTATGCAATGGATATTACTACACCCCTTGGTACAATGAGAGAGAAGAGTCTCTGTAGTCCTTCTTGTGTCTTTTCTCTATCTGATGTTGATCATGATTGGAGTTTCTTGGTTTTCCACATGAAATATTTTGACTTCATATTTGGGATGGATTGACTCATTGCCAATAAATCCCAGATCGATTGTTATCTTCGACGAATCTACCTTAATACACCTAGTGGCATGCCTCTTGCTTTTCAAGAAGAATGGGACCCAAGGCCAAGAAGAGCTAGACCCTCTTATCCAGAGATGGGGAATGTTATATTAGTGTTTGATTTGATCTATAGAGAGATTCAATGTGTGGTGATTTTCCTCCAGTCATTGCTGAGTTTCCTAACGTGTTTCCTTCTGACTTCTCATGTTTTCCACCAGTGAGGGAGGTAGTTTTCTCTATTGACTTAATACCTGGTATTTAAATAGTTTCTATTCCATATTACCTAATGGCTCCAGCTGAACTAAAAGAACTGAAGTCTCAGTAAGATGATCTTCCTGAGAATGTTTTTATACGCCCGAGTGTGTCACCTTGGGTAGCACCAGTTATCTTCGCCAAGAAGGCTGATGGTTCTTTTTTCTGATGTGTTGATTATTGAAATCTCAATCGAGTTATGACAATGAACAAATATCCATTACCAGGAATTGATGATTTATTTGATCAATTGAAAGTGGAAAAGTGGTTTTCAAAAATTGATCTTTGATCTGGTTACCATCAATTGAGGATAAAAGATTCTGACATTCATAAGACCGCTTTTCGGGGTAGGTATGGCCCTTAAGAGTACCTTGTTATGACCTTAGGACTAAAAAATGGTCTTGAAGTTTTCATGGCTTTGAGTAACAATGTTTTCCTTAGTATCTCAATACTTTTGTGGTAGTCTTTGTGGATGACATTCTTGTCTACTCCAAGTCTGAGGGAGATCATGTGCATCATCTGAGAATAGTTCTGAGTCTTCTAATGAATCACTAACTTTATGCCAAGCTTTCAATGTGAAATTTCTAGATTCGGGAAGTGAAATTCTTGGGACATGTCGTGTCAGAACATGTAATATCAATTGATGCTGAGAAGGTGAAGGTTGTTATGAATTGGGAACAACCATGAAGTATTTTTGAGAATCGGAGCTTCATGGGATTAGCAGGATATTATCGTCAGTTTGTTAAAGACTTCTCAAAGTTAGCTTCTCCAATGATATCTCTGACTCAAAAGGGATTGAATTTTTACTAGAATGATAAATGTCAGAGTAATTTTGTTGAGATAAATCATCTTTTGACTACTGCTCCGGTGTTAACTCTTACTGAGGCTGGGATAGGTTATGTGGTCTTCTGTGATATATAGGGTTCACGTTTGGGATGTGTCCTTATGTAGGGTAATCAGGTTGTTTCCTATGGGTCTCGTCAACTTAATCCTCATGAGAAGAACTATCCTACCCATGACCATAAAATTGAAGCTCTAATGAACACACTTAAGTGTTGGATACATTACCTTTATGGAGAAATGATTACAGGGTATTCAGACCACAAGAGCTTCAGTTATATATTCTCTCAAAAAGATTTGAATCTCCACTGAATGCGTTGGGTGGAGTACTTGCAATATTTCAACTTTGAGATTGCATATACCCCGGGAAAAAGGAATGTTGTTGCAGATACGTTAAGCAGGAAACTTCCGTCATAGGCTATGAAAGAATCTTTAGAAAAGTGGATTTTGATGGCTATTTTTGCTCAATTTCATATTGGAGTTCAGTGGAAGGGGAATGAAGTTTCTTTATCTAATTTTTAGTTAAATTTTGCTCTCCTCAAGTTAATTCTTCAGTAACAACTGCTGGATTATGAATTACATAGCATTAGGGACTCTCTTTATGGGGGGAGACTACTACCTAGTGGTCGTTCTCCAAAGTGGGTGTTCTGTGTAATCGAAACTGTTATGTTGTGCCATTAGCAGCAAGGAAGGATGTGATGGGGGGTTTCCATAACTCTCAGTGGGATGCATACCCTGGAACCATGATGATGTTCTAGGAAATGCGGCGACAGTTCTAGTGGCCGGGTATGAGACGAGACGTTGCTGAGATTATATCTCGTTGTTATACCTGCCAGTAGGTGAAATCCGAGCACCAGAAACCTTCATGTTTTCTTCAACCACTTCCATTCCCTATATGGAAGTGGGGTGAAATATCTATGTACTTTGTGGTTGGGTTACATCAAACCGAAAGATTGAATAATACAATATGGGTTGTGATCGATTGACTGACCATGTCAGCTCACTTTATACCTATTCAAGATACAACAAAAGTTGAGGAGTTGGTAAATATCTATGTGAAAGAATTTGTTCGTTTTCATGGAGTTCCATCTGCTATAGTCGTTGACAGGGATCCTCAGTTTACTTCTCGCTTTTGGAGAGGCCTTTAAGAGGCATTGGGATCTTAGGTTCGTTTGAGCATGGCCTACCATCCACAGTCAGATGGCCAGATAGAGAGAGATATTTAAATCCTTGAGGATATGCTTCGCGTTTGTGTTCTCAACTTTGGTTGGTCTTGGGATGATCATCTGGGGCTAGTTGAGTTTTCTTATAACAACAGTTATTAGTCTGCGATCAAAATGGCTCCTTTTTAGGCATTGTAGGTCCATCCTTGTAAATCTCCTTTATGATGGTTGGAGATTTGTGAAAGTTATTTGGGAGGACCAAGTTTTTTCCAAGAGACAACCACTAAGATCCAGTTGATTCTCCAGAGAATGTTGACAGCACAGAATTAGTATAAGTCTTATGCTGATCATCATCATAAATCTTTATAGTTCTTAGTTGGTGACCTGGTTTTCTTGAATGTTTCACCATGATTAGGTCGTCGACGGCTTGGGAGGCAAGGGAAGCTTGCTCCTTGTTTTGTGGGGCCTTTTGAGGTTGTTGGTCTTGTAGGGAAAGTTTCTTACCATCTATCTTTACCACCACAGCTGACGTTGATACATAACATGTTCAATGTATTGAAGCTGCGAAAGTATCTCTTTGATCCATCTCTTGTTGTGACCTGATGTGATCTTGATATTGAACCATATTTAATTGTTACTGAACAACAAGTCAGGGTTGTTGATTCAGAGACAAAGGTACTCCATGGGAGAACGATACATCTGGTCTGTGTACTTTGGAATAATGGTTCTGATTCTCATGATGCGTGGGAGAGGTATGCACAAATGAGAGAGTAGTGGCCTTATCTTTTTGACGTGGAGGTTGTTTCATAGGATTTCTGGGGATATAATGATCTTATGGTGGGGATGTTGTAACATCACGTTAAATTTTCTAGTAATTTTGATGATTCTAAGTAACTCTATTTTGGATTAATGAATTGGGAGAGTCGGGAGAAATATAAATGATTTTTTGGGGCAAAGGGGAAGTAGCAGGGGCGGCTCACGAGTTGTCTAAACTGAGCTGCCAAACAATGTGCAGTTGGTCTTGGAGGCAGTAGCTTCCGCACGGACAGTGCATGGTTTGTCTAACCGTGCGGCCAAACCATGTGAGAAGAATGGAAGAGGCTTAATCTAACATACATATAGCACATGTTTTGTCAAACCATGTGAACTAACCGTGGGGCCACTTAAATGAGATCCTTAAATTGTGGATCTCACTCAGTTTTTCTTCTATGTGCCTCGTTTTTTCTCCTATGTGGCCCTAACTCGGGATTTGTCTTTTCCTAATGTTAGATAAGGTTTTCCCATTGTTCCGAAGGTGATCCTGAGGATCCTCTTGGTGAATCAAAGCTGGATTCTTGAGTAATGTGATCATTCATCATCGTTCTTGATCGGTATCTTAGACATACTTAAATATACGTCTCCTCTTCTCTCAGTTTCTTAGATCTACACCCGTTATGGGTAGATCTAAGTGTCTGGTACCAAATTTGATGAGATTTGGTCTTGATCTTTCTAGTAGAAGAGATATAAGGTAGGTTCTTGAAGTGTAATCCCAATTTTCTTGAGCGTTCTCAACTTTTGTGGTTTTGGTCAAAACCTTCGAGGTAGGTGGTTTCGTCCCGACTTACTAAATTGATTATCATTTTATTTGCTTGATTTATTTAAATTGTTGATTTAAATTCAATTTCTCAATTTTGTTTTCAATTAAATTGATAAAAACTCGATTCTAGTGAGTTCAGATATTTGAAATGGTTTTGGAATGGAAATTTGGAAAACCCCAATTCCATTGAATTGGGTGTGCTTATGGAAATTGGTCGATTTAAATTGTTCAATTTAAATTGTGGATTTGATGGGAATGGTTTCAATTTAATTGTTGAATTTAATTGTGGGAATAAATTTTGTAATTATGGAATTGGTTTTTAATGGATTTAAAACTAGTGAAAATTGATTAAAATGATTTGATAGAAACTCATTGGTTTTATCTTGTGAAAAAGGCATGTTTTGAATAAAACATGTTTTGGTTTTAAATGGAATGAAATTGGTACTTTTGAAATAGAAGAATGGGATTGATCATATTTTATGAATTATTAAAATAGTTCACCCATCATGTAAGAGTGCATGCAAGCCTTAGGTAGTTAGTGAGTTATTTGGATACACTCTACGCTATGACAACGTTCTAAAACATACTTGTGGTGGGTCACATCCCCGATGGGTTGGTGACGAGTCTCCTTTTCCCAATGTCATAGGGACGTGTGTATACACATTTTTCTGAGTTCACATAGAGTGTGCAGAATCCTATAACTGGTTAATATTATTATACATTTTGGCAGATAACCATGTTGCTCTTTTTTTTATTTATATATGAGATATAAATGTATGCCAATGCATTTTCACTACCCTACATGCCTACTGAATTTATATAAACTATTTTATATAAATGTTTTTCTTAAGCCATTATTTTAGAAATATTCCATAATTTGAAAAGTCATTACTTAAAATATTTATTTCTATCATTTGCAAATTTATAGCATGTTTTGTTTAAATATGCTTTGGAATTTCCAAAACTTTTTATATGAAAATTGAAAGTGTTTCTTTGGATAATCTATATTTATCATCTGTTACGGAATATTTGGTGGTATCATACTGGGATTAGGCTCACACCCTACTTTTTCCTTTAGGTGTTTGTAGACTTTCTTCTTTCAGGATCGAGCAAAGGGAAGGGTCCTCTTGGTGGTGGATCCAGGGGTTGATCTTTGGTCTTGGTGAGTTGTTTCCTTAGGGACTTTGGGGCTATTTTTCCCTTTTTAGTTCTTGGGTTGTAGTACATTGGGATTTTTTTGCCTCTTTGTATTCAGGTGCAATACTCCCAGTGGAGTTTATTTTTGTTTTGAATACTGTCTTGTTTCTTTTTCTTCCGCATTCTTGTGGAAAAATCATTATCTCTTGCATGTTGTGTGATGCCAGGTGCTAGTCGCGGACCCGTGGGAATCGGGAACGCTCTTCGGGCTATGTCAGGGATGGCTTAGTTATCGGGTTACCAGGGTACCCGGGCTGGTTCGTGATAGTAATTATGATATATTAAATGAATATATATGATATTTTAAACTTAATTATACTTATTTAATTATTCTAGGACATATACCTTTTCTAATTTCACAAGGTATATGATAATGTTGTTTGTGTGTATGGAAGACTACAGCCAAAAAAAGCTATGGGATTTCATTTTCTCTAATTATTTGTATGGACAATAATAAGGGTAAGATTAAAGAATATATGATTATATATGAAATAAAAAGTATTCTCTGAATATAATATATTTTTTATCTTTACATTTTTTTCATTTGTCGAGATAATGGAAACAACGCTCACATGTACGTATGACCATCCATCTCAATGAATGATGTATTTAATTTTATATCTCAAAATATTTTGGATTAAAAAAAATTAAAATATTGTGAATAAATATTATATTTATATAATGGTTATAATTCATTACATTATAGAACCATCATAAATAAAATATTTCTAAAGATAAAAAATCAAATCAAACATGACAAAAAAATTATTACCAGAAATGTTATTTTTAACAATGAGTTGCTAGTAAATGGGTAATAAAATTACATAATTAATGAATATATCTTATGATATATATATCAGAAGTTTTTAATATATTTATAATATACCTATATGTATTTTCAATTATGCTAAAACATGTATGAAGTACATCAAGACTAAATGAAATGCCTTTCTATCTCACTTTTATTTTTTATGAGACACATGCCATATTCACCATGAGTTTCTCTTATGTGGTGTATATAATACCCATTAATTAATTATAAGATTATAATCCTTAAAAATATTTTTATTTATGGATCCATATGTGTATCTCTCTTTCATGAGGTTTACATTTTCAATGTTACCAAAGTGAAAAGGTATTTTTGTATCAATTTCTCTTCTTTTGGACAAACATTATGTTTTGATCTATTATTCCTTTATGAGTGGTACATACAGTCAATTTAATATGTAATGTCATTAATTTATTTATTATAATTATATTTTATATTAAATTTAAAATTATTACTTAATGGGGCTTTTAATTCAATGTTACCGAAGCAGTAAGGGTTTTTGATACAATCTCATCGATTAAAAAAGTTGTGTATATTTATCATTAAGATAATGAAATAGTGTAAATGATATATCAATAAATAGATGAATTTTATTATCCTCATTTTATTTATTGAAAATACATATTTTACCTTCATTTTACTCTCTTCAGGTACTCATAATTCTAAAAAAATATTTTTTTAGAAAATGGACATTATATCTCTTTTAAATCAAAACCCATTTTTTTAATCCATATCCATGTTGTCTAAACGTGTTTGAAATTTCTTTATTGTTCCTATAAGAATATTAAAGAAATTACCCTTTTGTTAAATTTTTTATAATTTTTTCATGTTATTATTCATTTCATTTTATAAAAAATTCATATTGGGAATTTACTAAAATTTTAAAGGAATCATTATTTTAACACATCATAAAGTGGTGGTCATCCCAACCACCCCCATGGTTTTGAGGATGCGTAGATATATTAACAATGTTATATTATCTTTAAAACAACTTCTACAAGTCCTATATTTTGGTAATTTCTCTATCCCACGCTTCAAAATTCCTTGCTTTTGGTTCAGATTTGAAGGTGGTCTTCCCCCATTCCAGTTCATTGGTTATCACCCTATGCACATTGATTTCAGTTCATCGACCCTGTGATTCCAGATTATAAAGCTCTATTAATGATCCCATTTCCATTTTCTCACTCTCCTCTAATGGATCCATTATCGGTCTTTATTTCTTATTATTCCCCATTTCAGAATATTTTTTGATCCTTGCTTTGTTCCCTTGGATTGGTTCTGCTATTCTATGGTATCCTCTACAATTTATCCTAGATCACTCACATAATACCCCAATATGGTTTGTTTGGAAATATAACATTATTACATGAGTGGTGTTGTTGAATTTGGTAATATTGGTTCAGTTAGGGTTTCTAGGTTTTGTGTGGTTTGGTGTAGTGATTTCTAACCTATGATAGTTATATTGATCTTAATATTTGGGTATGTGGTTGGACCATTCCAGGTGGTTTGTCAATTTTTCATGGAAGGTAGATAGAATTTTTTTATTCTTTCGCCATAGTGGGTTCAATGGTTTGGATTCTCAATTGGGAAGTTGTTATCGTTGATAAATAATATGGGGGTCGACGTTGTTGTCAGTGATGTGATGAGGCAGGTGTTTGGGGACATTGTTCTTGAGGGTATCACTTACCAATTTCATCTCCAACCTCACCCTACAACCCCCTTATTATTTTTTTGTGGTAAGTTTGAATCAATGTTTATGTAGTTCCCACTAAAACTTAAATTGGTTTTAGAAAATAATTTTTTTGGAGGATATGATGAACGTTTTATTATCCTGTTGGACAGACATTTATGTATTATGTTATAGGTTGGACATATATCTATGACCTATTCATTAGGAAATTATTAATTTTATATGTAGTCTTAGGGTATGTGAGAGTGTATCGAAAAACCAAAATAGGTTACATGGGAGGTTATCCAAATCCCTAAAGAGGTTAAATGGGAATTTATCCCAAGACCAAAGTAGGTACATAGGTACCTATCCCAAGACTAGAATGTTATGAATTTCTAGGTGGATGACCTTGAAGTAATAATTTATATGATTGATTTTTTACCAAAAATCTACGTATTAATCAAATTTTATTCACTCAGGAATAATGTTATTTGATTAAATTTGATTCATTTCTTAAGAACGACCATGATTTATTTTATGACTCCTATTTAAGATCTTTGATTAGAAGAGTAGGGTTGTAAAATGTTATTCTAATGTTCTCATACCCATATGATCATATCTATATAATATCACCCTTCTTTACCCATACTAAAAATAAGAATTTATACTTTATTTTGATTATTTTCCCTAGGTTATGATGATAGGTATTAAATTCGATATTTCTAAAAAGGGTGATAGTTATGTGAAACTACATTTTAGATAATGTAGAACACTTATCGACTGGATGTTTATGTTTTCTAGATTCCAAAGGCACTAGAAAAAAACTATTCTATAACTGATCATTGTGTTATTTTATAAATATTATTCTAATAAGATAAAATATTTATGTGTATGATGTTTGGTTCTCAAAATATTATCTCAGTAGAATCATGAGTGTCATTCTACTAACATTGTGCTAAAAGCCGTTGTCCATTGGCTTTTTTGAATGAGGGAGTCTATTATAGTTGGTTCCCAAGAACCACCTTGTTTATTACTTGATTATTATTTTTTATTATTATATTTTTAATATTATAATATTCAGATCATTCTTTTGGATAATATTTTTATGTGATAATTTCCTTAGAATAAATGTCACACATAATGGACATAGCAGTCCCCCACTATGATGAGAATCTAGAGTTGTCATGACATTATTTTGATATATTTTATAATGGTTAGATGATATTATTTTATAAAACATGAAAATATAGTATATCATGGGTAAAAGGCTCATAATTAATTAAACATCATTCTCATGGTTTCATCCATTGTAATCTATATGATAGGTGTTCATGAAAAAATTCAAGTTAATAGGAAATTCGCATTTTCATGTTTCATTGGATGTTCTTATCAGCAGATGAGTGTATTGATCCTTTGACTTTATGATTATAATTAATAGAAATGATGACTCACATTCATTTATTGATTAATGAAAAACATGATTACATATGTTCATGGAGATATAGGATATGATTGGTGGGTCATGAATGACAAATAATTAATAGATAATGTGAGAAAGGATTTATCCCATTTTTCTCTTGATGAAAGTTAATATATTAGTCCCATTGATAGGAATGGAACCGGATAATAAATTCCATGGAAATGGTGTTTGATGGGTGTGTTCAATAATTTAATTTCAAAAAATGTTACATTAATCATATAGGTTGATGGAACCATCCTGAAACCAGCTAGATTTCAGATACTATGATAAAACAATTATATTACATAGTAAATGTTCATAGGTTGTTGTAAGACCTTATGAAATAAACTTATTAATATATGGATTAGAGAGAATGATACTATATTATTAAATTTATATTTAATTTGTTAGGCCTAATTATATAGGGAAAGGGTCCCAGACGGCCATAATCTATGTTCATTCACAATCATAGTCAAATTCTATTATTGAATTTATCAAGTTATAATAAATGAGATATAATCAATTTGGTTTATCATCATAATTTAATACCAAGTTATTGTAAATAATATTCAATTTAAATAATAATAATAATTTTTTTAGGTTTGTATAATGTAATATGTAATATTTTTACCATAGAATAATTTAGTAATATTTATTTAACTGAATAGTATTTATTCGATAATCAGTAAATGCTGATGAGAGAAATAAGACATAGATTAACGGTATGATTATAAATAAAATATATTTATTTATATTGATAAATAATTGAACATTCCAATCAATAAATTATAATATCATTATTATTATGGGACATAGGTACATTTACGAATAATAAAGATTACTGTGGAATTGTGTGCGATTTCCAACCAAAATGTATATAAAATAAATATCTAATTATATCATAATAATTATTCACCATTTTGAGTGACCAAAAAATATTGAGAGAATTTTTCAAACCTAATATCTTGAGATAAAGATCTAGATCATTCCCTCTTCAACCTCATTGGATCCTTTGAGATAACATCAAGGGTTCTTCATCCTTCTTGAAGAATACTACTTTGATCAACCACGAACAATTCAAGTGATTGGGAACCACCGTGCTAGAACCCAACATTTCTACGACATTGATTGGAGAGTGTCATGTATATGTGTATTACCAAAAGGGGTATTTTACACATAAATCCTCTATAAAAATATTTGTGTGATGAATTAAATTCCATCATATCATAAAAATTTGAAATTACATGTAAGAGTTAATTATATATCTTCTCATAAATTAATTATAAATTATATATGAAGATCATTATATCTTGGTTATGGAATTTGATTATAGTAAATATATCAATTATTTCATTAGATATTACATTATTATCTTGTATAGAAATTATTACATGAGATTCATGATAAAAAGTTCAATTAGTCCTACCTTTATAGGGCACTTCTGCTGCATCCAAAACCTAGAAATATTTTTTTGAATCTCAATATATTTTTACTAAATAATCAGTTATAATGGTTGGATTTTTATAATTTTATTTTCATATAAATAGAAAAAACATATTTAACATTTATTCATATATAATAATGTATAATTAATTTTTTAGTTTTTTTTTGAAATATTTTTCATGATGTGGGGTTCAAATTTAATTTTTAGTTTATATTGATTCAAAATTTTATTTAGTTATTATATATTTACATAACTTATATTTCTTAGATGTTTGTGAAAAATGTTTCATTAGGTATAAAATAAATTCATTTACATTGCATAAAAATTTGTTGAAGACAAAAATCATTGTTTTTTTTCTGTTATAATTTCACAAAGTCTCTTAAATATTTCTATAAATTTAGAATTTATTTAATATAGTTTTGTTTTGTTTTCCATTAAAACTCCCATGATATACATCATAATTTCATGTCATTTCTTGATATTTAAATAAATTAAATTATTCTATATTTCATTCTATTCCACAAAATGTGGAAAATACCATTTAAATGTCTTTAAAAACTCGCTAATGTCATGAGAACTTATAGATTGTTTTAATTTTATGATATGTTTTCACTATTTTTTGGTGATATATTTTGATATATAAGTTAGATTGATGTGTTGATAGATCTATTGGAAAGTAAATTATTTTATATAAATTTATGTAAATTGGTAATTTCCTTAATTAGATTTTTGATTTTTCTTAACATTATTCAAATTATAGATTTCAAGCTGCACATGTAGGGATACCCACATATTCGAAAACAATTCTGATGTGTTTTTCATGACTACCATAAAAACTATTATGATCATCATGTTACCATGAACCCAATTATGAAAGTGACCATATGTTTATTATAGTGGCAAAAAATGTGTTTCATACCTAATAAAAATAAATATTCATTCCTGTAACACCCCATGATTTCGATGTATTATATCTCCTCAAAATAATTAAATAACTTGTGCAACACACAACACCGAGTTTGAGCGCACCACAACATACCAAACTAGCTGTTCAAAAAGCCATTATGAATAGTATTAAGTGAAATTTGAATTTTATATACTCCATATAATTTTAACATCCATATTATGTGTTTCCTAGTCATAATATAAGTACAAATTAAATGTTTCAGATAAAAAAAATATTTTACAGAAAATTCAATTTTACCACCTTTTAATGGAGAACCCTCTTTAAATCCAATATTTGACACATTAATATATTCAATTTGATAAAATAAAATTCTTTTTTATAATCGATACATAAAAATTTTGTTTTTATAAATATTTGGTGTTTTTCTGATAACATTCATATTTGGGTGAATAGTGGAAAATACTAAATTTTAATTGAAAACAACATTTTTAATGAAAATAATTTATTTTGTTAAATTATACATTTGAATGGTTTGAAAGTATTATTAGATTATATTTTTATCATTTAATATTATGTAGGTCATTATAAGTAATTTCACATTTAAATTTGACATAAACACATGTCAATCATTTGATAGATTTTACTTTTTAAAAATTTGCTTTTTGGTTTTGAAAACGGGAATTAATTTTAAATTAATTAACAAAACATATTTTTTTTTGAATTTGGTAAAATAGAATATATTTTTGGATTCAGAATATCAAAATTATCTTAGGGTGAATTTTGGTTATTTTTCTGAAAACCTTCATTTTTTGATGAATAGTGATAAACACAATGCTATTGTCTAAAACCAACTTTTATTTATATAATAACGATTTTTATTTAAATTTATTATAAAGTAAAAATAGATAAATAATACCTATATTAGTCCAATGAGATTTATTGGAGTAATTTTATAATAATTTTAGATATATAATATTTTATTGAATAATTTTAACATCTTTTTAGCCCCCTTCTAAGCACATTTACAAACCTTCTAGGCACATTTACAAATTTTCATTCAACTTAATTTTACCACTTCAGTGAATTGAATTTCAAAAATCCAAGAGACATAGTTGGAATCATTAATTAAAATTTGGTTCATTAGGATGAAAATAATTTTTTGTGAATAATATGTTTTTGAATTTAATTTACTATGGTAAATTAAATTTATAAGGAAAATATGATCCTTTATTATCCACTTGGATTAGACTAGGACATTTATTATATTTTATTTAAAGAAGAGTTAAAATAGTTAAATTAAATTTTTATTAACTAAACCATTTTTAATATAGAGTTATACGTACGATAAATTTGACTATAAATATAAATTAGAAATATAAAAATATTACCGACATCATGTTATTTCATTTATAATTTTTATATATCAAATTTTTGAAATTTATTTTTGACACAATGATGATGCAGTAATTACCTTATTAATGAATGATTAAAATTATTGATATTATAAATATAAAAAATTGTAACTTGAGACTTTTAATGACATGAAATAATTCACTAGGTTAATATGACAGATTAGGGCTTATTAAATTTATTTTGTTCTAATTAATCATGTTTTTATGACTTTCACAAAAACCAAATACCAAATAGTGTCAAAACTGACATAAAAGAGTTTTTAAAAAAAATATTATATTATTAAATTATAAAAAATTCCTAAAAATATAAGTTTAGGGAAAAAAGCATATATAATATTATATATGTCATTAATGAACCACATTAGGTTTTATTGGATGTTTATAGTAAGTTTATTAATCATATAGTGTAAGAGTACAAGAAGACACAATAAAAGTTAAATTATTTAACTAATAGTAAAATCTAAAAGATAAGTTTAATATGGTGACCTAAACTTGTCTAAAACCTATTGGTTGGGAGGATTTCAACGCACACCCACCTTATAATTAATATAAATCAATTTGTAGCCATTAGAAACCGAAAATTATTTTATAAAAAAAATAATATTTCAAACTTATCCTAAAGTGACACTCACCTCTCCTATAAAAGGGTACTTCCCCTTCTCTTGAAATCACATCTCCAAAGTCATTTATCTCCACCAAACCCTGCCCAAATATCATACCTACTTCCCTCACTTCATCTTAGATTCCTTCCCTTGAAAAGAAGGCCAACACATGGAGCCCTTTTGTTCAAATCAAAAGGAAACACCAAAAGAATAGGTAATTATTTTATCACCATTTTCAATGTCCTTTTATTATTACACTTCATATTTACTTTTTATTTACATTCCAAAACAATAACTCTAGTAAATTCTACATACCGTTATGTTATTATAAATATGACATAACTATATTCATTATTACAGCCAACCTATTAATGATAATGTCACCATGCGTGCGTACATACGACTTACCATCTCCACATCGTGGCATAATTAGTTATTCCACACTATGTTATTTGCATGGATATAATGATGAGTAATATGTATTTAAAAATATAAAAATAACATTATAATTTCTATGTAAAATTAATATACCATCCAATTCTACACATTTTAATCATTAGGGTAATGATATTTTCGCTCATGTGTACGTACGTTTAACTGTCTCCACGACGCGATGAGATTCATTTCCATGTTCACCATTCTTAAATGATTACAAAAATATATATTTTTAATAAGTATGTAATATATATGATAATAATTGTACTAGAGATATATATAAATATATGCATTTACTTATATATATCTTATTCACTAACTTCATTTCAATAAGATATAAAAACAGAAACATCGTTTATGCGTACATACTACCTACCGTCTCCATAAATGGTTTTTTCAATTTCATATATCAATCTATTATACATAATTATATTATAAATATATATTATATACAAAATGTTTTTATATTTTGGAAGTATTTAAATAATGATATAAATGATACGATCATGAATAACAATTTAAATCATGTACGATAAAGAAAGTGATTATTACCCGAAATGTTAATTTAACCTGGAAATTATTATTAAATGGGCATCATAAAGCCAAAAAAAATTCATGTAAGAAATCATAAATATTAATATGGTTCTTTTATAATTTAATAATATATTATGGTCATTATAAAGGTCGTTAAATGTACCCTCGAATCAAGGAAGTAACAATGTATGGGTTAATTCTTCAATCTCGTTATTATCCGAGTTTGTTTATGTGTAAGTATTTTCAGTGAAATATTTATTATCTATGTCCATGATTCATAAAATACTTTTTCAAAATGATTCTTTTAAGGTACCCTTTAAATAAAACATCATTTTAAATGTTTTAAATATTTTTTCTAATAAATATTTCACAATAATGTCCATGTTTTCAAAATGGTTTTAAGGATTTATTTATATGGAAATGAATGTTTTAAAATATTAATTACATTAAAAAATTTCAAAGTGTTATGGGAAACATTGATTCAAAAATATATTTTAAATTTCACCCTTTATAAATTGTGTGACTTTTAAATGATTTAATGAAAAAGGGTATTTCACTCAAAGATTTTTACTAACCATTTTTAACAATATCATTATCCTTTACTGGATATTATTATTGATTGAGTTTTATTTATTATAATACAATCTTCCATATTGTATTAAATGAGTTATGATATGTTTTAATGTATATGTGATATTATTATACAATTCATGGCTTATGGATAAATAATTGACATTATGTATGCTAGTTTTAATATGAATCTTTATTTTATCTTTCAAAAACATTATATGGGGAAAGTAGTGGACATAGTAAGCGATTGAAGGGCCACGCAATAACCCCTTGATGCATTGGTTTTTCTCATGAGACAAATTACTGTCTTTTCACAAGGCCTTAAAAAAATTAATTTGTATTCTTGGCATGAGGCTTTTACTATGTAGTAATGATGTCCGGCGATAGGCATTCCCTCATTATGAAATTAGTTATTACATGTGATTATTCGAATAGTATAATATCTATTTTCATGTTTATATGGTGATGTTTGATTTATTTTATCCATATCATGTTCAATTTTATGTGTAAAAGTCTGTTGTTTTTATTACAAATATTTCCTTAAATGTTTATATCTTTTACTAAATTATTTACCATTACTGAGCATCTGAGCTCACCCCTTTATTATGTTTTATTTTCCAATGATTCCTAGAAGTTTATTATGCTTGATATGTAGGGTTAAGCTAAGGGAATAATGGGATTCTTAAAGGATTATTTACAATGCGTTGTATGATAGAAAGTGTTATGTAAAATTCATGTATGTAATAAATTTTTTAAGAATACTAATCTGATAAGTCCATTTGGAATTGATTCCTCTTAATCATGCCAATGTATTAAAATAATGCACCATATCTGAGTAAAATGGGGTCAGGGTGTTAAAAATCCTTCCATGAGATAGCAGGCTACCACATACCTACCATGAACCTATTTCTACATCATCCTGGTTGAAGCTCTAATATTATCTATAGATCACCATGTATGGTTCAATGTGAGGCTATTAATTTCACAAAAATTATATTTTCACCTCATATCATCATATTTTTTACTAAAAAAATTGAGCTGTGCCTATAATTTGGTTGATCTATCCCTTACACATGTTGAACCTCACCACAAAAATTTCACAACAATTGTACGAAAATATTGAATGTTGTATTATTTTAGGATGCCAGTTGTAACAATGGAGGGTTTAATTTTAAATGTAATTTAGGGATCATTTTCCAATATAATTTACATGAAGTATACATTAAATCAAAATTAGGGTTTTTAGCCACACTTTTAGTCAACAGAAGGATTCTTCAACCAATCTGTTAACTTATTATTAGGGTTCTCTGCATAAGGATTCTTTTATTTATCTCTTGGCTAGAAAAATATATTAATTACATTTTCATGAAAATGGATGTCTTTTAATAATTCATTGACTTTCAAAATTTTTTGATAATAATAATAAATTCGTGTTTATATTGATTATTTTAATTGTTTAATTTGTTTCTATAATTCATATATAATATATAATTTCCATTAAGTTTATTTTCAAAATATTGTAATTATTTTCAATATAGGTACTGATATACTATTTATTCATGCTTAGACATATTGTTGGGAATTTATTGTCTTAACAATACTCAATAAATTATGATGATTTGGATGCTAAAAATACCAAAATAAATGTCTAATGAAGTTTTATTTAGTGGGTTTTTAGTAATTTATATCGTGGTTAATGTAATTTAATGTTATGGTGATTACACTTGAAACATTATTTCAAACCCTATGTTTGGAAATTTAGCATATATTTTATCAACCCAACATTATGCTAGAATGTTAATTCTTGCCTATATCAGCCATACATTATGCTAAACAATTTTCAATTGCATCGCCATAATTATAGTTAGAGAATAATTAAATGTATGGATCATAAACCCTACATTTAAAGTTGGTTTTACTATTCATAAATCATACATTCAAAAATTTAAATGTTATTTTAATCAATGCTATGTTAAGGATTTTATGGTAAAAAGATGAAGGTATGTATTATCATCCCTATGTTACGTGAAGATGAAAATATTTTTAAGGTACTATAACTTGGTATGAACCCTATACTACATGAAGAAACCTTATCCTATGAAATGGAAAACAACGCTATGCGAAGGTACCCTAGACTACGCAATTCAACCCTACATTATGTTTACAATGACGATGTTTTTAATGATACTTTTTCATTTCAAGATTTATGCAATTATCAAGTCATAATTGAACACCGATTCAAGGATTGTTATGATTTTTTAAAGAATAGAATTCATTGGATAAAATAACTCATATTACTAAGGGATGTTACAGATACCCTAGGAAATTAGAATTTTAATTCCCATAGTTAATTAGGATATTATTTTGGATCTAAAATATCGAAGAAAACTATCTGTTCTATATATTCCATCAGAGTATTTATTCAAAAATATATGCGTCACAACTGATTCACATATGTGACTATATTATTTAAATTATATTTTACAGTGATTCTAAAATGAACAATCAATTATGAAAGAAGATACACTTTGGAGATATATATGTTTAATATTTTACTTTTTTAATATTACTACTAATATTTAGTTTTTATATTATTGAAGATCATTTTCCAACAAGGATCGATTCAGTGTATTTAATTGTAAAAGTTATTCTTTTATAAATACGAAGATCTATCAATTTTAAGTTTCTTCCTACTATAAATTCGAAGAACAACCCCAATCATAAAATCAGTATACATTCATTTATTGGACTTTTCAAATGCTCGTACTCTATTGGGGTGGAGTAAAATATTTTTGATATAAGCTGTGGATAATCAGTTCTCCGTTATATAACAAGATGAATATTCTATTAGTCTTGTTTTAATGGTTCCAAATACAAAAAAAACATAGTTTTGAATTCTTGGTCTTGTGATTATAGGACCATTCTAGTGTAATTTACCAAGCTCACAGAAAAAGTGATTAGTATAGTGGTATATGGGATATTTTCTCCCTGATCCCCTATAAAATTTTGTGTTCTTTATTTCTAATTATCAGTTGTATATTATTTTTACAAAACTAAACACTGAATATCCATATACATCATAGTTGGTGTCAAAATCTAGAATTGTGGATGATTTTGTAAAAGATAAAATTCGCCCCTATTATATTTCTTTTTATATTCCATCCTAACAATTAGTATCAAAGGATAACATTTTTGTGATAAATATATAGTAATCTAAAATTATAATGTCTATAAAAATATATAAATTATTGATCCACGAGTAGGAATGTCAATGGTTCTTACTTCATACGTTAAAAACTAAAATATAGTATGATGGAAATCTTGAATGACTATCTATATGGAAAAAATTGGATTCAAAGTCTACTATAAAATCATTACTCTTTATAATATTTTTGAGAAACCAGACACTTGGAATCGTGAAACAGAATCTATGTAAGATATCAATTCTAAATCAATAAATGCCTTTATTTGTGGTCTTAGACTAGAATAATTCAATCATGTATTACAATTTCCTACTACCATTGAGATGTGGAAGACTATTGATATTTCTTATAAAAGAAAAAACAATGTTAGACATATGACATTTGTTACAAATAATCTAAAATTCAACACATTTATCTTGTTTTATGGTGAAATCGTAAAAAAGTTGAATGGAAGGATTATAGGAGCTATAAATAGTAATAGAGCCTTAGGTGCCCCATCAATAATTTTGATCAAGCATTGAAGGTACTGAGAGTACTACCTATTAAATGGAATAGTATAATTGTTGTTATTCTACAATCATCACATGTCAAGGATCTGATAATGAAAGAACTTATTGGGACACTAATGATGTATGAAGAAAAAATTTAGGCTGAATATTAAGATCATAAGATTATATTAAATTAGGAAAATATATATTTGAAGTTAAAATATAACCAGTATAACAGATGAATAAATCAAGATGCTAAAGAAGAGAAAAAAATCAGATTCCTTAGTTTCTAAAATGGAACTAGCTCAGCTATCCAAAAAGATCAACATATTTTATAAGATGAAAATAGGATTTAGAAAATATTTCAAGAAGGATGAAAAAGAACCATGAGAAGTTTGATGCTAAAAATTCATGAAATTTGGTCATAACAGACATGATTTTCCTTAACTAAAAGGTGAGAGAAAAAGGGTAGAAAATAGATATTAGAAAAATAATGATTATGAGAAAAAAAGAAAAAAGATAAATTAAATCTACATGGATAATTTTTGAAGCCTCGAGCTTCCCTTAAATTTATGATTCATATAATGATCTATCAAATATAAAATCGAATATGTGATTCACGGTTGATGAGGAAAAGGTAAAAAATTAATACGCATTAAATTTTGATTCTAGTAGTTTTAAAAAAAAATAAATTTGAAGCCTAATGTTCTATGTTTGAAGAAAAATATGAATCTTTGTTAAATATGCACAAATCATTGAAAAATATTCATAATTCTGTTTTAGGTGAAAGATTTTCCCCTTTTAGACAACATTAGGGGTTGATTGAATAATTCAACTCATCTACTCAAACTGTGTTGATCATGAAAAATGTATTAAGCAATTTTAGTATGAAGTATAATCCTATAATATTATTGCTCTAGATTTTACAATAGGATAAAATATTTTAAATTATGTTCTTGGAAATAATATCATTAAAATGGAAATATTTTGAATAGGATGTAAGTGCTGAAAATCAAAATTATATAAAAATTATTTAGTGCCCAATTTGAAATATTCTACTTATTATAATTATAAAAGAAAATATCATTTCACTAATTATTTCTATTTGGAAAAAAACTATAATTTATGGTATTAAAAGATCCTTTATTTCAAATTAAATTATAAAGAAACTAATATGAGTTATGAAAAAATAAATCTGATCTGGATTACAAGATCATTGCTTGCTAACAGTTCTCGACCAAAGAAGATATGAGTACCCAAAAACATTGGTTTACTTAATTTTTTAGAAAATATGACATAGAAAACTAAAATCTTGATGGTGTATGGAAAATGGATTCTATTTTCAAATCAGTGGTGGCTCAACAAACTTTTATACACCAACTCAAATGGATGTATGAGTAGTCACTTTTGGTTATAATTCTAATGGAGAAAATGTTGGTGTTGGAACTGTTGGGGATCTAATGATTATCTGAATCAGCAAAGTATTGTATATGCAAGTTCTAAAGATCAATATTACAAGTATATCTCAACTCAATAATGATGGATTATGTGTCTATTTTTCTAACCATTTCTACTCTATGTTTAAAAATAATCTGTTTAAATTTAAAGCACCTAGAACTGATAATGTTTATACCATGGATTTGAATTCCTCAGGTAAACATGAAGTGAATTTTTTTACTCCTACGAAAAATGAATAATTTATTTGGAAAAGAAGACTTGGACACTATATTATAGATATATATATATATATATATATATATATGTTATTTACATATATTATCTAAGAAACATTTAGTTTCGAATTTTCCTAGTCTTACGTTTGACAATGAACAATTTTGTGATGATAGAAAAATTGGCAAGAAACAAAAATATTCAATCCAAACTATTAAAAAATTACTACATCTAAACCATTAGAACATATGTAAATGGATTTATTAGACCATAAGGATTAAAAAATTTGGTTCATAAATTATATGTTTATGTTTTAGTAAATTATTATTCTATATTTACATGAGTTTATTTTCATAAACTCAAAAGTAATGTATTCACTAGTTTAGAATGTTTTTGTAAAAAATTTAAAGATGAAAAGGGTTTTAAAATAATTTTATTATGATGTGATCAGGGTGGAGAATCTGAGAATCAAAAATTTAATTATTTTTTCTCAAAACTTGGTATTAAACATACCTTTTCTATACCCTGAGAACCTCAATAAAATTGAACTGTTGATAGGAGAAATAGAACTATTCATGAAATGGAAAGGACTGTGCTATTTGAATATAATTTTCTTACCAATAATTGGGTATAAGCTGCATGAAAAACTTAATATATCATGAATAGATTTTTAATAAGACCTATTTTCAAAAATACACCATATATACTTTGGAATAACGTAAAACCATAAGAAAAATCCACTAATGTTTTTGGATGCATGGTTTATATCATGAATACTAAGGACAACCTAAATAATTTCAGTCCAATAGTTGTTGAAGGAATACTTTAGGGATATTTTGATAACTATAAAGATTATAGCGTGTTCAATAAAAATTCAAGTATTTTTTAAGAATCAGTTCTTTTGAAGTTTGATGAAACCAACCATTTTATTAAAGTGAAAGATCAAGGAAATGAAGTCATTGAATCTTTTGGAAACATGAGACATGAAACTCTTAATGAAAATTTTGAAAATAATATTAATAAATTCAGTCTAGTTAATAAGAACATGATACTAATGATTCTTAAATATTCCTTATTAGATAGTCTAAAATGTTAAAGAACCATCCTTGATTAACTACCATAGGATACCTAGACACAAGAATTATAACTAGAAGAATCTAGTACTCACCCTTGCTATTGCATGGCATATTCGATTACTTGTTTTTCTTTTAACAACAGATTAATATTTATCAAAGTTGAGAAGAAACATTAATGTTGAATAAATTTTAATTAGAAAGTAATGGTTTATGATATATGAATATGAGTGTACAGAATACGAAGACACCATTAAAATAGTTGATAAAGAAAAAGGATAGAATAAATTTATATGAATTTTTAAATTTTAAGGAATAATATTTGAGTTCAATTTCAATTTAAATCAAAATAACTATAATTGGGGAACTAAAATAATAAGTGAAAGATAAGTCAAAGATAATAAATTGTTTTTAATAATAAAAAAAATGTGAAAAAAATGAAATAATAAAAAATTGAATGAGTGGGTTCTTTGGGAAAAAAGAAAACAGAGGGAAACTATTCATCATGTATATGGAACAATTTGGAATGAGCTACATAGAGATTATAGAAAAAGATTAAACAGAACATGAATTTGAATAAAATAAATATATAAAGACAATTAGTTGAAAACCACTTCATAATACTTGACAACATGAAATTGAATCAAAAAATTAGATAAAGACAAATTGAATCTGATTGTTTCGTTACTAAATGTCAATAATCATGGGTTGTATATCTATATTTAATACAAACCCTGTGTATTTTCACGACATGATCATTTAATTACACATTCATTTACACATAATTAGGATTTTTTCTAAAATGAAATTTCTGGATAGAAAATGCATATAATAATGAACTTATATTCTATATAAGTAAATACTAGTAATACATAATCGAAAAACATTGATTACACGATCGCATATAGTAGTAATGTCACACATATTTTTTATGTAAGTTAAAACTGATAATTCATATGATTGTATCTATATAAGTGATAACTGGTAATGCAGATAAAAGTAAATTTATTTAAACTAGTTAATCATATAAGTTGATTAACGATTCTTTGTCTGATGAAATTGAGAAAACAGTATCCTATATATTGTAAATACAGGTATGTGAATACATAATATTAATAGAGAAATGTTAATCTTTCTAAATGTATTGTATGCGATTTGAATGTAATTTCAAAGAATACATATAGATGCATGACTGTCAAATTCATAATGTATATATACATGTAAATGAATTGTATATTGTAATGGAATAGCTATTAGAGAAATTGTTAAGAAATCATAAACATAGTAGACATTTTATTAATTGAATTAATAAGGAATTAAAAAATTTAATAAGGATTCATGATAGAAAAATCAATTACATGAGTGAAAAAATGATGCAATTGGATAATTCAAATTATGATCATTATAATATTTAAAGTTATAATGAAATATATATAATTGAAAATAAATTTATTCTGTAATTTTCTTTCAGGAAATCATAATCCAAAGTAAACAAAAGTTAAAGAACACTTCAAAAAATGACTATAGTCATTTTTTTTATTTTTATAACCAATTTTTATAATCTAGCCAATGATTCATTTGTATTAGTTGCATGATTGTTGAAAAAAAGGGATTATCTACCCAAATCTGAGAAGTATCTAACTATACAACACTTAGGTGTTGTAAAAAATAATTAATTGTTAATGTGATGAATAATATTTCGAAAAAAAAATAAAATAATATTTTCTCTCTGTCTCATACCAAACATGATTAACATATAAAATATGAATTAAAAATTATCAATGTAAAATCCATATTTGAAATTTAAAAATGATATCTGTTCTATAATAATTATAAGTTTACTACTAATAAGAGAAATGATTTGAAACTTTATAATGGTCTGAAACTACCTCTAGAAAATCAACCCAGTTACAAAAGAGAATCTAACTCTAATTCAATAACGAAATTCATCTTGTGCTCTGCGAGACCCATCTGTAGTGTGATCAGTGAAAAATTGGGTTACTATGACACCTTTCCAAACCCACCTTACCCATAATAGAACCATTGGCTTAAAGGATGAAGTTTAGGGCTACAAATAATGGTCTGTGTTTAGGACCTTTTATGTAAAACCATGGATATGGATAACCATGGCTATGGATACAGGCGTCATAACATTAGACTATGCATCTTTTGTGTGTTATAAAGGAATATAAGCAAAAATAACTATATTTTCATTACTGTTTTGCGGACTATTATGGATGTTTTAGAACTGCAATTAATATGAATTTAATGGTTAATGTTAGAATATATAATTAAGTACAACTTGATGTATAAAACTGATAAAGGTCATATGACATATAAATAGATAATCTTCCCACAAAATAAATGAAAAGGAGGAGAAAATGTTTACTACAACTATGAGACAGCTCTGACATGGTACCATTATGGAAATCACAATGTCTCCATTCTGTGCGTTGAGCGCATTTAGAACCTTACTCCTCCACACGCATGCCTGCTTCTCCATGAAATCAATGCCCTTCACCTCTACCCATACTCTCATCAACATCTGCTTCTTCTTATGAGGATGGTGCTTTGGTCTCCATGACAACAACAAAATTTTCTGGTTTTGATATCCCAGATCATGTGCTAGGGGTCAGGAAATGCTGATCAGCCTTTTTCTATAGCTAAGAGCTCAGATCCTTGATCCTTTCCTCCCCAAATATTCAGAATTCTTAAAATATACCACATGGAGATGAAATATAGAATCTGAACCAGCTACAGAGAATCCGCTAATGATTTTTCCATTAGAAAGTAAACGAATAAACTAGATAAAGGATCACATTTTTTTCTCTTTATGGCATCCCTGGAAACACCAGAGAGAGGTATCATCCACAGCTTAACTTAAGTATCACTTTGCGAATCTTCTTCTCGCTCATGTTTTGTATCAAATCTTCATTCCCACCTATACCTTAGTTTTCAATTTATTATTAAATCATTGTGATCTAGTAAGTCACTTTAACCAAGCCACCATTGATTCCCAACACAATGTTATGATTATCATAGAAAGAGATGAATAATGAATTATATATGGGATTAATAAAATGTAAAACAAAACAATAAAATATTATTTTCCATCTTTATTATAAAAAACATGATTAACGTATCAAATATGAATTAATCATGATCAATAGAGAAGCCTAATCTCAAATTTATAAATGAATTTAGTTGTGTAATCTTTACAAGAATACTACTAAAAAGTGAAATGATTTGAAAATTTCTAAAGGCCTGAAATTACCTCTCTTGAATCAACCCAATGACGACAGAGAATCGGACTCCAATTCAACAACCAAATCCCGCTTGTCATCCACTAGACCCATCGGTATTATGGTCAGTACATAATGTAATTAGGTATGGTTTATCTAAACCATGTTTTACTCAGAAACCCTTTTTTGTATTCTCTAATTAAATCCACTTTGCAGTGATGTGGGAACCACTAAAAGAGAACCAACATGAAAACAGAACACCAATCAAAACATCACATTTGAAAAAATGGAAACATGTTACATATGCAGAAAACATTTTCAGATCTTAGATATACACAATAGTACCACTTTCATCCTATGTTATTCTTGAAAAAGCACACCCCCATTCAAATAGAGACAACCAAAATGGTCCTAAAAATTAAACAAAACAAATCATTTAGTCATTTTAATGTCACCCTAATTTCAATCAGGCTCGTTTTTAACGTAACCTACCAAATCTTAACTCTAACCAAAGACATGCGAATTGTTGGAGCACTAAAACACCAAGGCAACAACCATACTACACAAGTACAGCAAGAAGTAAAAAAGAAGGCAAGGAAAAACCAGCTACCAAAAATACACATTCGTTCTAGAAATATCTTCATCTACAATCTAGTGGACTCCTGTAATGGACCAACCTACAATTAGAGGGTAAATATAAAATACCTGACATTTTTTTCTTAATTATAACAAATCAACCGTTAATAAATCATAGCACAACAAAATGGAAACACAATCAACAGTGTAGTAGAAAACAATGGAAAATAAAAATATTTTGAATGTATAATACAAAATATTTAATTATGAGTGTTTATGTATTTGAAATTAATCGTAGATTAATATGAAATAGATGCATTACCTTTATATAAAAGAGTGTTGGTCTATCTTCTCAGACTTTATTTTCCTTGAAATTGAGAAAGATGCAACTTATAATTGATCATCATCATTTTTTGAGATGTCATGATACATAAATAGTTGTAGTTCAAGACAATATCATATTCAGTGATGGCCTCCAGTCACTGAAAATAGCAGCCTATAAAAACAATATGCATTAGGTTTAAAAACATCATGTGCTCACTTCATGAAGTAGTATAACTCCTGGTAACTAAAAAATAATAATTCAATAACTATAAAATAATAATTACCATGTAAAAAATCATATTTTGTGGTAACTATATTAACCATGAGGTGGACATAGCATGTGGGAACTTTATCTAACATTGAGAGGGTATACTAACCTTGATTGCATGGTCAGTAGAAAATATCATCATATAGTAACTCTATATGCCTTAATTTTTAAATTTCATTAATATATTGAGAATTATTAATGGAAATTAAGTAAAAATATGTTAAAAATACATGTTTATAGACACATAATATTGGTAGAGATGTAGAATTTTATCAGACATCATCAAAATAGTAGTAAGAATAAATTATACTTGAAAATAATTTAATTTTTTTTTATCAATATGGAAAAATAAAAAACATAAAGTATCACACATGTAAAATAAGAAAAATTAATAAAAATGAAACATGAAGATTAAAACTTCCAAACAAACAGAATAGATCTTGTTATGAAATCAAGGAAACACAATAGAATGTTTACATTACCAAAAAATGGGTGGAAACTATAAAAGAAACTAATGTTTTTAAGAGAATATTGTGTGCCATTTGGAGCCAAACCCCATTTATCATTTCAGGTTTGTAATCAACTTCTAGTAGTGTCTTGCTTCGTTACTATAGTAGACCAGCATTTCTAGATGTCAGATGTCTGTAAAATCGTTCCCTACAACAGTTTAAAATAGTTGAGAAAATAGTAACTTGGTAACATTTTCACTATATAGATTATACTAATCAAAAGGGATCCATTTCTGTCTTATATGTATTCTTACACGATTTGTGTTGACTATAAACAATGTAGAGTAAAAATGGAAGTAAAAATGTAAAAGCTAATTTGAAAATAACATATTCAATAAGGTTTTCTGAATACCTTGCAATTACATCACCAAATTTCAGTCATGTTTTTCTGTCTTTTTCTTGAAGTTAGATTTTAAATGAGGATGAAGTTCAATACCATGTCTTGTTGTTTCCGTAGAGCCTCAATTCATTTTAACAATTATTTGAACGTCATTATCAGAATCAAACTCACCCAATAGTTTTCTACATTAATAATTGACTTCAATCAATAGATTCCAAAAAAATACAGACAATTGTAATCATTTTCACAGAAATATGATGTTTATGAAATTGCATAAGATAAAGACAAATGTAGTGTGTTTTAATCATAAACTGTAAATGGAACTAAAAAAATTAGTATTGTCTACTCCAATAAGGTAATGAACATCAAATAAAATTAAATAAGAAAATATCTACCTGAGTAAATTAAATATTTAGAGTTGTTGTAGAAAATAATTTTTAATTGTTGTAGACGACTCCTAAAAATACAAAATTGTCATGTTCCTATAACACAAGTGTAAAATTAATATTAAAATAATTTGGTATATGTTTTCTAGTAAATTAAAATCTAAATAGTATAAAAATTAGTACCTGGTATTGGTCAATGGTAATACATAGTTTTGATGATTCACTGCACTGATGATCCTATAAAAAAAAGATTAAAAAATACTATAATGAGAAATTCATAAGGAAAAACCTATAGAAATGTCCGAGAAGAATTTGGATGTGATAAAAATGGTTGGGATTTGATTGAATACCCAGTCCACTACTAACCTTTTTAATATCACATGTTGAATATAATTAAAAACAACAAATGAACAAATTTAGTTGGATTAGGAAAATTAATAATGTTGTTGTGCATGGAGGATTTGAATAATGAAGTTTCCTTTTCCACCATATTTATATACCTTGCATCAGATTTCATCATCAGTTTCTATACCAAATTCATGGCACTAGAAATTGAATACTTGGAGGAATCACATGTAAAAGAGTATAAAAATTCCTTGTTAATTTCCTAGTTAGTAATAAAATTCATAAATTGCAATAAACATGATGGGAAAATAAGTAAAAGAACTTTTAAATGATAATTTTATCACATAATCTTTAAAAAGAACGGTTGAAAACATCAGAAGAATTGATAGAAAAGTATAAACACAAACATGAATGTTTTTTTCTTCTTCCAACAATAGTATGAATCGATATTCAACAGGTGTGTGGGGTGATGTCCAGCTTTATTCCTACCCAGCAAACACAAACATTTCTCCATAGGAAAAAATGATTAAAAATAATAATATGTATTAATGCCAACTGAAAATGAATAATCCAAAATATGAATGTAAAAATAAACCCATTATAGTCCACAAAGTGTGATTCAAAAAAGATCTTTGGTAATCTTATGTTAACTGGTGATATATGTTAAAATAGTATGTTTATTTTTTCAATAATCTGTAAATTCATTTCGTATGCGTGGGTAGTTTTTGAAGAAGTGAATCTCTATATACATCCTGTAAAAAATTATTAATCCAAATGAACTTACAAATCACTATAGTTGTTATGTTTAATGGACTAATATGATGTTGTAATGAAATGTTTAAACTAGTATTTATGCTTTAGAGATGTCATAGATATGAGAAAATTAAATACTATTGGAACAGAAACATATTCAACTGTTATTTCAAGTAACCACATGAAATTAATGTTTTAAACAATATATAGATCAGATAAAACACATAAAAATGGAACATATATTATGCATTATCCAAGCTAGAGTCTAACTCATAAAATAGGGTAAACAAATTCCCTTCACCCCATTATAAATAGCATAGTCTAATATAGTTTTTAATGTAAAAAATAATTCTAAAATAAAATATGAAAAAATATAAAATGGTCAAACTATTGTATTACCTTAAAACTATAGCTAAAAAATTAAGTCAATTTTTTTCACTCTTCTTTGGTAAGTTATCCTTCCATAAGAGTTGAATCTGTACATAATGCTTAAAAATCCAGTTAAAGAACATGAATAAACATAGTTTTATCAACATTTATATGGTATTATATTGCCTTACATGATTCATAGCCATTGGGATTAAATAATAGTAATCTAGATATCTTGTTTCAATGTAAACCAGTTATAAGTAGTGAGAAAAAATGACCCTGTAGATTTTAAAAAACCCTTAATTTAGTTAATATGGATGAATTTTATATAGAATACATACCAGTTAATAGTTGTGTTCATCCATTCTAAAAATAGACCAGTAAACATAATAAATAGAAAATTCAAAATGGATCGACTTATTACAGTTAGTTCCATCAATTGGATAAAAATTTAGAATGAATGGAAACATTATCTGAGACTTTAAAGAAACTCAAGAATGTTGTGTTGTTGGTTTTAAATCTCACGTGAATAAAGAAAAGTAATGGGTAAGCGTAGGGGTTTCCAGAGTTGTTTTCTCTAATTAGAGACATTCACACAATCCAAGAAGCTTTAGCAGAAAATTTTCAACCACTTTAGAAGATCTAACAATATAAAAATGAAAAATATAAATATATATATGATAAATTCAATCTTGGTGTAGCATGAGAATCAATATCACCATTCAATTCAGCTTTGAAGCTATATAAATAATAAGTTCATGTATAATATGAATAGACACATAAGTGCCTTCATATTCAAAAATCCAAAAATAATCTTTACTATATATATGCAATCATCACAGCCTATGTTTGATGGGTGATCTTTGTTGTCAATCCCATGCATGTATAGAACTCGATGAGTAGTCTAGTCGAGCATGGTTCTTCAATGGGAGGAAACATTGCCTTGATTATTGTATGATAAACATTGAAGGGAAAGTAAAACATCTTTTAATGATCATATTTTCGTTAATTATTAAAAAATTAATGCGCAAATTGAATATGAATCACTTATCAGATTTCCAATAAAAAATAAAATATCATATGTTTTGATGCCAGCATAATTGTTTATTATAGAAAGCATTGTATTGATTTGAATTATATACCATGTTTTGGTACCAAGATATTTTTTGTTCATGACCATCCTAAGGCAAGTTGGTTACCGAATCAATGCACATATTATAAAAATATGTCAATTGAAAAACATCATAAAACATGATCAACTCATCCAACAAAAAATAAAAAGTAATGTAAAATAAAATAAAATGATCCTATAGGATGGATAATACATACAAATAATATGAGACTTAATTTTTTTACAACTACAATATGGAAAGAGAATACATACAGTGAATATATTAGGGTTACTAAAAAGACCAATCCTGGAAGGTTGGGATATTCACCACATCTTGATGACTGATAGAATCCTTGATTTTCCTATCAAAATGAAGACAACACTATGAATATGGATTTGTAATTAAATAGAATGATCTGTTATAAAATAAGAAAGAGAAAAAAAATGGTTCTGAAATTTATATGATTCAATTTTTCAAAACACATCATTAGTTTTTTTTGAGACAAGAATATTTATTAAAAACAGAATTCTGAATTGTTTACTTAACACAAACACTTCTCTAAAATACCTTATTTTTTTCTCTTAAAATGATTCATTGATCTAGTAAAACACGTGATCCACTTCTCAGACAAATAACATGATTCAGTACCCAAAAAAATTCATGATCCAAATGCTCAAAGAGGAAACTTGTTCCACTGTTGTAAAAAATGATTCCTTACTGAAATGAAATACATGACCCACTAATCAATGAAAATAAAATAATTTAATGGTAAAGGTATGTGTTATTTTCATACCATAATTCTACTCAACATTATAATCATCATAATCATCATCAAATCAATATTCTGTAGCAAAACAATTAGAAACCAAAATAAAGATTTGGCCCAATACTAAGGCTTGGAGAAAACTCGATTTATATTTATTGAGAACCTGATTATAATCATTAACATTAATGTGATCTTCCATCTCTTCTTGGATCTCATCAATCTCATAATGGTAAGGTTATATATTTCTATTAAACATCATCTTGATATAGATCATATTTATGTGAATGAGTAGTGAGAAAGGGAGGGATGAAAGGAAGGATGTTTTTTTGGCGACGAGGAACATTGTAGAGGTGACATGTCTAGCTTGAGGTACCCAGCTTTACAATATATAATAGAATAATAAATTATAGATTTTTGTAGTAAATGATGTCAAAGATGTCAAGAGGTGATTTACAAGTGTAGTATATAACCTTACCGTTATTTTCATCTTCATAATGAAAACTCATATTGTATCATGTTTTGTATGTTCTATTATATATGGGGTTTCATTATGTAAAACATCCTTGAAGTGGGGTGCTGTAGCAGGGAAACCAAAAACCACTTACACAAAAATATTATCAATATAGATGAGGTATTACATGTCACATGCCCAAGTAAGCAGCATAAGTGACAAAATTTTAGATTAGAATAAATATAAAAAGATATTATGAGAAGTAAGAAACATTATACAACCTCATTCATTCTTATCAAAAATTGATGACAATGATAAAATGACTTTCTCACATTTGGATCTATGACCAAAATTGTGGCCTGTTAATCCCTATGAAAATAATGGTTTCTAATATTAATATTGTTTTTTATAAAAGAAACCTCGTAAATTTATTGATTTAAAATTAGAAATTAAATAATTTCTTCGATGAAAAATTACTTTGAAATATTGTTACCATTGCTTTAAAAAATAGGAGATGCCGATAAAGATAAATGAATAGAAACATGCTAATGAATTAAAGAGATTCTTTGAGTATCTGAAGGTCAAACATGAACTTGAAAATTATATGAAGTCTTCATCCACCTTAGAAACTAGGATTACACCCTATATAACATGTATGTGAATTTCGGAAAAAAACTACATTGTCAGTGAACCATAACTGAATGAAAGTAGAGATATCAAGAAGTCCATACCTGAAACCCAAATGCAAATAACATTATTCCTTCATGACACCAAACACAATCAAATCTCCATTAATATATAAGATCAAAAGAATTCCATGAATGTAGAGTTACATACCCAAAAAAACACCGAAACGAAAAATAAATATATGCTCTAAGAAACAATTTACAACATAGTGCATGCTTATAAAAACATTACGGCAATGTTAAAACGATTTTATCACATATAGATTTATGATAACAATAGTGGAATATTTTCCCCTGTGAGAATCATGGTTTAAATATTAATATTAATTGTGATAAAAGTTACATCAACATTTTATGAAAAATAAAACAGAATGAAATATTTTCATCGATGAAAAAGTACCAAGAATAATTGTAACCATTGCACTCAATAACAGGATATGATAATAGAGAAACCTGAATATAAGAATAAATTTAAGGTTATTGTGCACCATGATAACGATAATTCAATGTAGGGTAAATGTACACGTCATTAATAAAACCGAATTTCAAATAACGTGCATCAAATATGAATTAAACACATTACTGTTAATTGATAACCAATAACAAAATAATATTACACAAAAATTAATAAAATTGAACATTATAAAATAAATTAATAGACTTCATAGACAAAAATGGAAACTGGATGTGAGCATACAGTGTGAAGACGAGCCACCGTCATTCGAAGTACCAACATAAATTGAAGTCGAAGCCTGAGTTGAAATTGAATCCTATGAACCTGGATCCAAAAATATAATTGTCATTGAACCAGAACTAATTCATGAAAAAATAAAACAAATTGATGAAGATGATCCACCAATGTTCCAAGGTCCACCTAAATAGGGATCTGACCTAATGTCACATTTCTAAGTTTACGAAGAGAATTTTGTTGAAACCCTTGTGTGCATCAACAAATAGCATTGAAGATAGAAATAATGGGTAGATAAGGATGTAGGTGGAATCTAGAGACATAGATGTGGGTGTATGGAGAAATAGAGTCATAGCTGGACCAGCCAGAGGAAGACTTGGGGGATTTAGAGCAACAGTCGCCATAGTTGGAGAAGGCGGACCAGCCTTACCTGGAGTAGGTGTAGAAGGAGAAGCTGAATGTAGAGTATCTAGTGTCAATGAACTAGGTGGATGAGGAAATGTATGTGGAGTAGGCCGACGGGGAGTAGGAATTGTCAGAAGAGCCATTGTGGTGTTGGGATTTGAGAGGGAACCCTATGAATAGAGAGAAAATGCGAGCGGGAGCCGAGCGGGAGCAGAGAGAGAACAATGTGATATGATAAAATTTTCAATATCGGGAGGGGTACCTAAAGGAGATAGGGGGATAATGTTTTATTAACCTAGAAGAAGGGTGATGTGGAATACTGGAGAAAGGGCACGTAGGGAAAAAATTATGTGGAGGCACGAGTGATTGGCACATGGCATCTGGAAAGCCAGGATTAGTATATATAGTATATGTAGGAAACCAAGCATAATTTTCCACCTTTCTATCATATATATAATCTATGACTATTTGATAAGCCTTAAATGATGAGAGTTGGATGTTATATAAGAATGAATTACTAAACTAGTTCAAAAGTAATGATGTTTTGGAACTAGTAGATGGACAACCCAATTATCCATTCATTGGAAAAAACTAGGTCTTTTGAAATAAAAAAGATAATTAAGGGATCATGAACCAATATAATGATTTATTAGTAGCTAAAGTATATAATCAAGATAAAGGTATAGATTATGATGAGACCTTTTCCCCTATATCTAGACTAGAATCCATAAGAATTATTTTTGTTTATACATCTTATATGAATTATAAATTATATTAGATGGACATTCAATATTTCTTTTTAAATAGTTATTTAATGGAGTATGATTTTGTTGAACAACCCCCTAGTTTTGAAAATCCAAAAAAAAAATAAAATCTTTTTTTACATACTAAATCTTTCTATGGCCTTAAACAAGCACCAAAATATTGGTTTGAAATATTAATTTCTTTTCTTTTGAAAAATGGATTATCTGTTGGATTAGAAGATCCAACACTTTTTAAAAAACAATTTTTTCTGATAATTTATGAGTTTAACTTTTTGTTGATGAATTTATTTTTGGTTCAACTAATAAAAATATTTTTAATAATTTTTCAAAATTAATGTAAAATAAATTTGAAATTAGTATGATTGGAGAACTAAATATCTTTATCGGATTTCAAATATATAAAAATGATTGTAGAAATTTTTTAAACAAAAAAAATATAAAATTGTTTTACTGAAAAAGTTAGGACCCGAAGAAAACCATACATATACAACCCCCATGTGTACCAATATAAAACATTATTTGGATGAAGCTGGAAAACAAGTAGAAAAAAAGTTATATAGTGGAATGATTAGTAGTTTGTTATATCATATTGCTAGAAGACTAGACATTTGGTTTTTTGTATGTCTATGTGCTAGATTTAAATAATATAAAAAATAATTTCATATTAATGTTGTTAAAATAATATTTAGATATTTACAAGGAACAATTTTTCAATCTCTAAATTACCCCCAAAAATATGATTCGAATTAAATTTCATATTTAGATACTGATTTTTGAGGTTTTATATTAGATATAAAAAGCACCTCAAGAACCTGTCACTTTTTAGGAAAACATTTAGTATCAGGGTCTAGTAAGAAACAACATGCGGTTTTCCAATCAACCACTCAAGAAGAATATGTGTCTTCAAGTAGTTTATGTGCACATGTTTTGTAGATGAAAAACACCCTACTAGACTTTTTACTAAATTTTAATAATATACCTCTTTTATGTGATAATACTAATGCTATTAATATTTCAAAAAACACTATAGGTTATTCTTGTACTAAGAACATTTATATAAGACATTATTTTCTAAGAGTTCATATCCTTAAAAATTATAAATCTTTAGAGTTTTTTATATCGAATATCAATTAGATGATATTTTTACTAAACCACTACTTCATTTAAAATTTGATTTTATTTAGGGTGTTATGAATATTTTATTTTAAATGAATGATTAATATATAATTTTTAGATTAATCTATTTATATATATATTTTTTATGTATTGTATATTCTACATATAATTGTTTATCATTATTAATTTTATTTTATTACATGTTAATTATATTTTACACTAATTTTATTTTATTTTTCTTTTGAAATTAATAATTAATGAGTACATTCTTAACTTGTGTGTGAAAACCATTCGACTTATCCCTCACTATTTCTCATTTCCGATATTTCCCTTCAGTATACAAAGTATTTATCTTTCTCTTTCTATTCCAATTTTCTAGAGACCTAAAACTTTAATCCCTTTAATCATGTAACCTTCAAAGTTGGGTACTTCTCAACGATATGAAGATGTTGAGTTGGATGCGGCTACTTATGAGTCCAAAAAAGCTCTCAATGTGCTCTAAGGAAAGGTAATCAATATTGATGATTTAGATTATACAAATCCTTCTCTCCATGAAGAAATGATATTTCAAGGTCATGATTATGATTTTTGAGAAGATAACATGCATGTAGTTTATGACATTGAAGTAAGAGAATTTTGTATAAATACTTCATTTAGTCTCAGATTTGATGAAGATACTATTTTCTCTATGATTAATGATAAAGAATTTTTTATTTATTCTGTGGAAATGGATGAGTTGTTACATTATCTCCAAGAGGGGGAGTTTTGGTTTGATTTAAGGAATATAGGTAATGGAAAACATTTTTCAGAGGACATTATGTTTTTTTGATTGGAAAAAGAACTATCATGAAATTAATAACAAAAAAACTTACTCATGATATCTAATTGATGATTAAATTCATTAAATCTTGGATTTTTTCTTGGACTACTGAGCGAGAGAAATTATTATATCATAGCGTGTATTCCATGTAGTTTTTTTTGAATAAAATCAAGTTCAATTTCTATCATTTTATAATAATGTATCTAAAACATTATTCTCAAAAGGATCCCACGATCATATAGTATCCCTATAGAATGTTTATTTACATTTTCTAAAAAGAAAATAAAAAAATTTAAATAAGTTTTTTAGAAAAAAAATGTCATTAAATAAACCTTTTAGATACTGGGATTGTAGAAAAATCGGCATTGTTTGGATAAATTATTTCAATAGTATTTTCCCAGCTGCTTTAGAAAAATAATAGAGGTTATTAGAAACTACTTGGAGGAACAAAGAATGATTAATTCAGTTGGCTCTGTCAGACAATGGCCTTATGAAGTGTCTGAATCACGGATATAAGGAAATCTATTTTAGTGATGATTAATATCAGTTGAAATTCCAGAGACTATAGATGAAGCACACGAATTATAAATGCACAAGGCTCTAGTAGAAGACAATTTTGAGCAAGAGGCTCACAATCGTGAACATAAAAGTGAATATGTCCCTAATCCTACACCCCAATCTCTTATTGTTACTAATTTTCATGATACAAGAGGATCTTCCTTATGAGACGGACCAATTTATATTTATGAGCCATGTTTGGAATTGATATAACATCATCAAAGGGATGATATCCTTGACTTTGAAACTCAATATTCTAAATCTTCTGATTATTATACTGAATCCTTTGTTATAAATTTAAATCTATTGAAGCTCAAATTTCTTTTCTTAAAGAATAATTGGAAGATGAGAAAATGAATTTTGAAGAGATTAAAATTACTACTATTTTGGGATCTGTGTTTGAGGCTTATAAGCTCCATCATAGAAAATTCAAAGTCAATCATATTTCTATTGGAAACCATCAAGATTTTATCATCAAAATGTCTAAGGAATTCAATTTATTGAGAGATGAATCTATGAAGAAGAAATATTTTGATGAGTTTAAGATACTGATAGGAAGCTAATATCAATATCTCAGGGAAAGAAATGGAGCATCAAACTCATCTCAAAAAACACCACCAAATTTTATCAGAAGGTTTGAAGAAATTAGTTCAACGTTGTGCAATTTAAATGACAAAGTACACACTCTTTAGTGTGACAATACCCCTTTAATTGTTTTTTAGACAATCAAAAGAATCTGGTTAGTTAACTAACATCAAATGAATCCTGGTTAGGATTAGTTCTTAATAATATTTAGAATATGTTGACATCATTCATTCAGTTAGAAGAATATGTGAATGAGTTTATGACGGATAATTGTCTTGATAATCTTAAATTTTTTCAAGATTCAAAGAAGATTATTAAACAGTTGTTATAAGTATTCATCTATCATTTTCAGAGCATGTTGCTAAAGCACATTTATATCAATGGTGTTGTTAAAGACATTACACCTTGGATGTTTCTGATCATCATCCATCATTTTGAAGAAAAACATTCATTTGATTAGGATTAAATCTATTTTTATACCATTTTTAATTTATTTTAAATTTAATTTTATTTATTCTTATTTAGGTTTATTCTATTTTATTTTTGTTCATTACTAAACTTCCAATCCTAAATTTATTTTTCTTATGTGTTTTTTATAACTATTCATTTATAGTTTAGTGCTACATTAATTATGGTTTATATCATTTCTTCATTAAACCCATCTTTTTGATATCAACAAAAGGGAGATAATGTTTAAGGAAGGGGAGACTATATAAGGGGTAGAATATTTTCAAATAAAATGATTCCATTAGAAAAATATTTAATTTACATGTTTATATTTTTATTTATCAAAATAATATTACAAAATGGAAATAAAAAATTATTTACTATATATATTTTTATATGTTTTCAAATCCTACATTTTCTTTAAATATTAATCTAGATTATGTTGTAGATTTTGTGATCATTAGAAAGGGATATATTTTTTGGATTGTAATCTCTCAATAATACTCAACAAATTATGATGATTTTGATGCTCACAAATACCCTTGTTTGTTTTCTAGTGATGTTTTCTTGAATGAGTTTTTATGAATTTATATCCAGGTTAAAAGAATTTAATGTTATGAGAATTAATCTATAAATATTTTTTCAATCTCTACATCTGGAAAATGATAGTATAGTTTGTCAAACATATGTTCCACTAGAAAGATAATTCTTTCATATATCATCAACCCTATGTTATGCTAAATAATTTGTGTTTGGATCAGCATCATTACTTTTGAAGTATCATCAAATATATGGATCAGAAACCCTACATATGAAGTTGGTTTTAATGTTCATCAACCCTACATTTCGGAATTGGAGCATAGTGTTAATCAGTTCTACATTCTAGATTTTATGCAAATAATATGAATGTATTGATTATCATCCTTACTCTACATTGGTTCCCTAAGTTATTTGAATATGAATGTATATTTATGGAACTATACACTGACAGGAACACTATGCTACGTGAAGGAACCCTATGCTACATGAAGTGACCCTATGTTGGGAGAAGGAACCCTACAATACGTGAAGAACCCAACACAACATAGTTCAACCATATATTATGTTTGCAATGAGAATGTTTTTAGAGGTGTGTTTTCAATCTGAGATTGATGCAATGATCAAGTCAGAATTGAAGATTGATTCAATTATAATTATGGTTATTTCAAAGAACCATTTTCATTAGATTAAATTAATCTTTTTTTTATGGGAAGTTATGACTGCCCTGGTCAATTGGAATTTGAATTTCTATGATCAATCATGACATTATTTTTCATATAGAATACCAAATAAATCTATCTGTTCTCTATATATATTCAATGTATCTCTTCAAAAATATGTGTATGATAATTGATTCATATATGTGACTATATTATTAAAATTATACTTTTTTAGTGCAACTATAACAAACAGTCGATTCAGAAAGAAGCAACACTTTGGAGATATATGTGTTCAATATTTTAATACTATAGGATTACTATTTTTAGTTGCTATAATATTGGAGATCATTTTGAAACAAAGATAACTTAAATCTATTTCATTAATGAATATATTCCATTTTGAATAATAAGATCTATCAACTATCAGTTTCTTTTTGCTGCAACTATTAATAATAACCAAAATAATCAAATCAAATTCTTTTGATTTAATGGATTTTTCAACTTCTCATTCTCAGTTGTTGTGGAGTTAAAACTTCTCGACCTAAGTTTTGGATAACCAGTTCTCTGTTTTAGATCTTGTAGGATTTTTTATTTGTCTTGTGGTAAATTTATCAACTACCCGCACTCGGTTTTAAATTCATGGTCTTATTATAAGAGGACTATTCTAGTGAAATTTATCAAGCTCAAAGAGAGAGTGATTTGTAGAGTGGACTAGGGGATTTTTCCCCCAAACAGCTATAAAAATCTATATTCTTAATTTATGATTTCCCATTTCATATTATTTTTACTAATGTAAACACTGCAAATCCATATAAATCACAATGGTTTCAACATCAAGTATTGTGAAAGATTTTAGAGAAGACACAAGTCACCCACCACTTGTGTTACTTTGTATATTCCGACCCAACACGTATAACATATTTATCGAATATTTCTATTTTTTTATTTTTATTTTATATACTTAATATATTCATATATAAATTAATATTTAATAACATAGAAATTATTTGAAAATATTTGGTGGTATTTAATGAAATATATTAAACTTTTTAATATTTATATGATGAATTATATTTGAATTTATTTAATATTTTAATTTAAATAGTATATCTATTTTTCTATAGACATTTATTTTTAAAAATCATTTATTAAAGAGACTATTTGAAAAATTTATTGGGTTATTGATATTGATTTTAATTGTTCCCTATGATTTTTAAATCAAATAATATTTGTAATTATTATTTTGGACGATAATCTTTCCCCCTCAATTATAATATTTTATTTTGAATTTCAATTTCATTACATAGTTGTATATTTCCATGTTAGTTTATATATATATCCTATTTAAAGTAATTGGGACACATTTAATGTGAATACTGAAGAAACACAATTGGTTTCATTAATAATTATGTTTTTTTGTTTTCAATGTGTTTGAATTGACGAAATGTCAATGCAACACTAATTATTTTATGGAGCATATTTTGTAGGATCATTCTTCAGAATTATTCATAAGTTAGAAATGATGTTTTGATTTAAATGGTTTCTTTAAATAAATAAACATTAACTGTGATGATTATAGATCTATTCTTAATTTAAAAAACATGTTCTGAATTGTATTAGGATAATGGATATTGTTTACAACCATTGAATTGAATAATTGAGAATTTAAAAGAACAAGGAGTTAATTGTGACCATGAAAAATAAATCTGATTTTCGTGATTTTTTTTGATATATGATATTTGGGTGTCATGGAAGGGAATTGATTTTATGTTTCTATTACACTTTATGTTAGACTCAAAATAAAAATATACTATTCCAAACAAGAATCTGTGGGATCCATTAGCATCTTCAACTTAGGTGGGAACTAGGATTGCAACAACACTAACTAGCCAACATGTCCTAAAAGAGGGTATTCATATAGTAACTACAGATTTGAATAATATTATCATAGATATACGATGTTGGTTGTCACGTTGGAGGAATCAAGTAGTAGTATGGGGTGGTTCCATCGAGTGTTTAGGAGCAGACCCCCATACTCACAACTACACATTATAGGTTGCATGTTACAATGAGAGTGTAAAACTAAATGTAGAATTGATTTGGGAATCGATAACTACGGGTACTATAGATATATCTTTTATAAAATGAATCTAAGTTGTGTTATTGAATCTATTTAATGAGAATCATTCAATATGAATCTTGGTTGTCTTCTACCCCCCCCCCCAACTAGAGTACTATTCATCTAACGTTCTTCATGCAGCATCATCCAAAAATCTAGCCATGCTTTTGAACAAGATATTTTTTACCTAATTATTCAAATTCAATCAAATTCAAATGATAATTTGTTTTATAGGTTAAATTATTTCCAAATGAAGTAATTAAAATTAAAAGAAAATATAGTTTTATGGTGATAGTGATTTTTGATGTCGCTACTTGTGTGAACTGTGTAACTGAACACTCGAGGTAAGTTGTTTTGTATGAGATATGTCAGCGGTGTTTTGTATATAAATATCAAAGACCACTTTATTTTTTAGTATGAGATTTATGAATTTTTGAGATATATTTTTGAGAGTGGTAGACCAAAACAGATACCCAAGAGAAATCTATATTCCTAGAGGATAATATTCAACATGCTCTTATTATGATTGCAACATCATTAATGTTCTCATAATCATTTGATTCTATGATCTATTTTAACATCCACATGGAGATAAAAAATGGATTTAAGACACAAATAATTTGTCTTGTTTATGTGAAACTAGAACTCATGGACCAACATGAATAAGGAAATGGTTCATATAACCCATTTATACAAACCTAGTTCACATGAAGAGAACTAGTGTCGGTTATGGATGACTATAAATATGTGATGGAAAATATCCATGATATCATATGTGTGTAAAAGAGCATGTAAATTTGTGTTAAAAATAATTATATGTGAAATATAATGAGATACATTTGGGAAATTATATCCATAAATTATTGGAGATTCATGTGTATGGCTTGAGATTGAGGGAAATAGTACCTGTGTGTGAGTTCTTGTGAAGGAGTGTGTTTTGAGATAAGATAAGATATGTGAATGTTCTATACAAGAAATAATAAAATTAAATCAGTGCTAATAACCTTGAATTTTTGTTTCAATATGTGGGAAGGATGATTTGTTTTATGCCGCGGTTCTCGGTAGATGTTTTTGTGATCTTTCTCATTATGATAGTGTTGTGCGTTTAAAAATTTGTGGGATGCCAAAATAATTAAAATTCGTGGGATTATAGTATAAATAATGATGACGGGACACCAATATAATTTGGGATTTCATTCATACCTACCCATCATGTTGTTTGGATAATTTATGACCAACGAACTTGTAATTTTTTAATGATTTCTAGTGAAGAATTTGTGTCTCAGATAATCTGAAACACAAAAATAATGTGGTCACCTACATCAGAGGTGAACCTTTTAAAGAAATTGTATGTTGTTATCCATTTCTATTTTATAATTCATGTTTTATAATTTTTTGTGTTTACAAGAACTAATCATCCTAACATGTGTAGAGGTTTGAATTTTATATAGTAAAAGTGATTGAAAAAAATTAGTAAAACTCATGTACATTAATTCACCCCTATTAGTGTACCTGGATATTATAATGGGCACTTTAATTTGGTATTAGAGGGAATGTTACTCTGAAGATTGGATCAAACTAATTATCCAAATTTTTTGTATCAGATATATATGGTGTATAGATTTGAATTTATGAAGCAATTGAGTTTCATCAGATGAAATGTTCAGATCATATATCTATCAGTGCTAATAAGAAGGTTTCATATTTTTTTTTGAAGAATAGATAGAATAATGGTCATAACCTGCCTTCTCCAAGATGAGGGAAGGGAAAATAACTGCCCCACCCTTCCTTCTTAAAGATGAATGAGTGATAATGACCCCTGATTCCCACTTTCAAAAGGACCTGAATATGTTACTAGCACCAAGGATATAGAATCTCACACAAAATGGAAGGTATTATCATTTTTAATTAAAATATGATCGGGAGATAAGATGGTAAAAATCTCAAACAACAAACAACTTTAATATAATGGGAACCAAAATCTATCCCATGCATGATTTAAACATAAACTACAACAAAAGTGAAACCAAATAACCAAAGAAAGTACCAAAAGAAGAGACTAAGTAGAAAACCATCAACTATCCCGATGCCCGAGCTAGTAAAGTTCAACATAATCCTTAAAGTACTCCTGGAAACCTGAAAATAGTTTTATAATGAAGGGTGAGAACACATGTATACTCTATGGGGAGACCAAATTCACTCATGTACAAGTGAGAGAAGCATACTAATACCCATGTGAAAGCAATTGAAACCAAATCCCCCTACCAAGGAAAAAATACTAACTAGCCTAACCTCACCAAGGTAAGATCACCAAATAAACCAAGTCAAATAAGGTAACAGTATAAGAAAATTGATGATTTGGGTATGTTGCACCACTTTTCCAATACTTTAACTGCTAATTCATTATTGCTAACATCTTAACACTAGTGTCCTTCATCGAATGAAGTACCAGTACCCCAACTACATGAGCAAACCTAGGCCACAAACCACACACATCTTACCTGGAGACACCTGGGTCATAATAACCACACCTCACACCAATAAACACATTGCCATCATCTCGAAGACACAAGGGAAAAAACCTAGCTCGTAGACACATGTACCCCTCATCCATAACACAACCTACCTAAAGGATATTGGGTTATAGTAAACCACCACTGCCCATGTCAAGGGGAAACCATAAATAATACATGGTCCCCAAACTCGAACTCCAAATGCCTTCTCTTTCATTAGGCATACAACTTATACCAGTCTTGAACTGCCTTCATCCTCTCACACACATGCTGAACATTCTCTGCCATGATTATCACTAGGTTTGGTCCAAGTAAAGCATATTCTCCAATCTATGTTCAACACAATGGTGAACTACACAGTCTCCCATACAAGGATTTGAACCATTACATGCCAATGTTATATTGATCTCAATTATTGAAATAAAACATTACTAGATGGAAATGTTATACCCATGATCCCCTGAAGTCTAAAACACACTTTCACAATGTATCCTCCAATGTATGGATGGTCCTCTCTATTTTCTCATATATCTGAGTATGGAAAGCATTAAGAAGGTGTAACTAAGTGCTAAAGGCATATTATAGTCCCCTATAGACATGTGAGGTATACCCTGAATCCCAATCAAAGATGATGGTTCATGGAACCCCATGAAGTCGCACCACCTCATCCACATACCTCCTTGCTATGGCATCCATTGTGCTTGACTCCTTGATCGCCAGAAAGTGAGCCGATTTCATCAGTCGATCCACCACTAACTAGATAGCCATGTAGCATCCCTGAGACATAGGTATTCTTGTGTGTAAATCCTTTGATATGTCTTTCAACTTCAACTCTGGGACATCTAAGGGCTACAAGTGACCATCATGAACATGGTACTCAGCCTTCACCTACCGACACACCATGAACATTGCCACAAACTCTGCTACTTCTTACATCACCCTAGGCCACAAAAAATGTTCCCTCAGGCCTCAGTACATCTTAAAAACTAATGGATGTACCACCAAGGGTGAGCTATAGAACTCAAAGAGAACACCCACGTTTATCACCATTAGAAAAATTAGCTTCCTGCAGAAGAGTATCTATCTCTGACAATTCTTTGACCATCCTTCTGGTGCATCACCCTTGCAAACGAGATCACATCTCACATCAGTCTTTGTGCCTCCCAACCAAGACTCCTATACCTATAGAATCTAGGAATATTGTACTATCATCTGAAATAGATATCCTCTACCACAATCTAACCCATCATCCATGTTCAAGGTAGCCAACTCCTCCATAGCCTTCCAAGATTCTGTAGATTCTTGAACCACTACCCTCTATGACTTATTACTAATGATGTCGGCCACAATGTTTCCCTTAGATTTGTTGTAAGAGATATGAAAGTCTAATCCAAGATAAATTCCATCCACCAATGTTGATAAAAATTTAATTCTCGTTAGAAAAATACATATCTCAAGATTTTGTGATATGTGAAGACCACAAGGCACTCCCTGATGAGGTAATGATTCAAAAAATTAATCACAAACATGCTCACTCCTTGTTCCAGATCCTTGGTGGCATATTTAAATTCATGGGGACGTAGCTACCAAGACCCATAAGAGATCACTCCCTACTGCTACATCATCAAACATCCCAATATAAGACCAAAATCGTCATAGAACACATAAATTGTCACCCCTTCCTCTAGAAAGCTGAGCATTAAAGCATTGACCAACTTCCCCTTCAGATTGCTAAATGCTACCTACAACTGTTCAGTCTACACAAAGGCTCGGTCATTCAGGGTCAAGTCTTTCAACGAAGATACAACTCTTGAGATGTTAGGTATGAACCTCCAGCAATTTCCTACAATACACAAGAAGCTACAATCTTGTTCCACATTCATGGGTGCTTCTTAAGAAAAAACTGCTTCATACTTTGACGAGTAAAATTCTATGCCCTATTGAGACACCACATATCCATGTAAATGAACCTATCACATACTGAAAATTTACTTGAACAACTTATTATAGAGCTAATTATGTTAGAGTACTTCCTAGATGGTCCTCAGATGCATGGTGTGATTCTCATCTAACCTCGAGTAGATCTGTATTTCATTGATGGAAACAATGAGAACTCGGTCTAGAAAATCAAGAAATGAAGAGTTCATGAGTCCCATGAACACGACTAGTGTATTCATGACACTGAACGACAAGACCATGAACTCAGTGTGCCCATACATACACAAGAACGTAGTATTTGTGATGTCACCCACATTTTATCTCAACTAGTTATATACAGACCATAGATCGATCTTAGAGAACCAACGTACTCCCCTCAGCAAGTTGAAAAGATCATTTATCCGATAAAGGGGGTAATAGTTCTTGACTGTTATCTGATATAGTATCAGTAATAGATGCATAGAATTATAAAATCATCTTCTTTATTTGAAAACAAGATCATATCACACCATAGAGACACACTGGGAAAGATAAATTCCTTCCTCATCAAATCATCTATCTGAATCTATATCTCTTATAACTTAGTAGGTGTCATCAGATGGGAAGACATCAAAACTAGATTTGAATCAGGCTGTAATTCAATCCCAAACATGACGTCGCATCAAGGGAGTAGAGTCACATATTTCTCTTTTAAGACATCTAGGAACTCTCTGACAACCTCCTGAACCTACACCATCTCCATGTATGTAGATCCGAAAGACAGTTTGGATGAAAAGGAGAGATGAGGCTCCGCACAGAGACTGCCCTCATGATAGCTCAGATCGCCAATGAAAACTAAAAACTAGACATCCATACCTTAAAAGACAACTCCTATATAGAAGTATTTGATAGTATCATGAATATAAAAAAAACAAATTGATACCTATGATAAAATTGTATGACTTCATATATAGTTGATGAATATATCCACTGGACTAATGTGGCCCCAACATCAATCTACATCATTGAAAAAAATCAGATAAAATGACCAGACCTCCAACTAGGGTGCATAACACCAGGGGAATGAGAAGTCTCCCTATGTGTAGAACCAGAGCATTTTCTAGACTGGGGGAAAAAGGAGTGCAGATCTTCTGAATTAAACAAAGAATAGGAAAAAGTGAAAAACAGAATGATCGTACCTTGAACGACCTCTGGCCCTACTGGAACACCTACCTCATCAGCATGAAACTGACCACACTCCGCTCTTCTACCCCTCTACTATGGACCACCTCCCCGACCATGACCTAGTTCAGGTCCCTGAGGATCTCCCTGAGGTTGACCTCCTCTTACACTATCTTCCCTCAGTGGAATGAGAACCTGTTATCCCTACTAATGAAATTGTCTGACCAGAAACTATTTTTGAGGTGGGTGATAAACCTTCCCACCGCCATCGTACTGAGATCCAATTGGAAACTAGAATTGATGATATCCAAAGCCTCCAAAGACAAATCACATTGGCCCTAGACACATGAGGGGAAGGGAGAGGACCAGAAGGCTGGAACTAGATCTGTTGAGTCCTACTCCCCACTGACCAAAAACTAGAAGTACTTGACATAGAGACTTGTTGCTTGTTGTCTTCCCCTTTGAAGAATTATAATGGATCCCCTCTCATGGTGAACCTCCCCACAAGTGCATCCTCTCCACTACCTCATCCATCTTCTGAACCTTTATGTATTTCGGCAGAGTAAAATGGGTAACTTAAAACTGAGGAGAAGTTCATAGGGCCACCTCCAAGCATATCACTCGAGACACCTCATTCGGAAAGAGGTTTGGAGAAACTCTGAGGAGTTACTTGAACTTGATCCCCATTTCCCTCATAGATATACTCCCTTACTAAAGGTAATAAGACTCATGTCTCTTCTCGACCATCATTGTTGAGGAAAGGAACTCTATCAAAAACTCCTTCAAAAATTCTACCAATGAGACATCGATATCCTTACTATCCTTGAGGTAAACCCTCCAACATTGATGCACCACTCCTAACATCACTCACACCTCTAGAAGAAACCAATACTCTCTTTGATCCCAGATCATGACAAAGGTGATCTCTAACTCTTCAAGGAATCCCTCCATCTCTATGTCTGAAATGATGCATGCATACTTCCTAGGGTCTGCCGCTTGAAAGAACAAAGGGTATTCTACCAAAATTCATCTTGAACCTCTCTATTAACCATAAACAGATCAACCAAGTCATATTTATGGGCCTCAACTGATCATACCACACATGGGAAATGTCTTTATTCTATAGTTGAAAAGGGTATAGAAGGAACTCCTATGCCCAGGAAGTATAGAAATTTTATTTTTAAATCCATTTTAACTATTAATTTATTTTGAATTACCATAAAATCAATACACAAAATAAAACAAGTCATTATGATGCGTATAGCCTTCTTAGGGTCTCTACCCTACAATTAGTGCAGCCTCTCTTGGTTGTTTGGTAGGCTTAGAGTCCTTGCATCGGATCACAGGGGGCTATAAAATTCCATGTATTATCTGGTCTTCCCTAGCCCATTTCATGTACCATGATTACCTAACACTATTTCATTACCATCCCATGAAATCCACATTCTTCCTAACTATAAAATTCATTCTATCACAAAACCACCCTTTGATACCATTATTTCATGACCCTCATTCTCCAAGATGTGGGAAGGGACATCAAAGGAACATATCATTCCTTCTTCAAGATGATAGATAGATACTGAAACCTGATTCCCACCTTCCATAGGCTCCAGAGTGGTGAATAGAATAAATGGTATATAATCTCACAAAAAATGGAAGGCATTACCCCTTTTAATGAAAACATGATTAAGTGATAAAACTAAAAAATTCGAAACACCAAACTTCTAAATAAAGGAAACCAAAATTCCACCCTAGATTATTTAAACATAAACTACCTAAAATGTACAACCAAAGAACCAAAGAATGTTCCAAAATAAAGTGATTAAGCAGAAAATAAACAGTTATCCCAAAACATGAGCTAGTTAAGTTCAGCACGGTCTACAAAGTACTCCTGGAAACCTGGAAAGAGTGTTATAACATAGTGTGAGAATACATGTATACTTAGTAAGGAGACCAAAGTAACTCATTCCCATGTTGGAGAAGTATTCTAATGCCCCTGTGAAAACAACAGAATCCAACTATTCTTACCAAATAAAAGATATTATCCATCCCAACCTCACCAAGGCATCCTCCCCGAATAGCACAAGTCATGTAAGGTAAAAATATAAGCACCACAATGATTTGGGGACCTCACGCAACTTTTCCAACTAGTTAAATACTCATTCCTAATAGCTAACATTTTGACGCTAGCTCCCATCCCCAAATGGAGTCCCACTACTACAACATCCCTCACACACATGGGCGAAAAAACAACACATCTTCCACCCAAAAACACCAAGGTCACAACAATCGCACCTCTTAACCGAAAACACCTGAGCCTTATCTCGAAGACATCTAGGAGACAAACCTAGCCTGTAGACATGTAGGACCCTCATCCATAACCCAAACTGTATGAAGAATATTAGGGTATAGTAAACCAAAATTCATTACAGCCATCCCAAATATGCTCGAGCAGTAAGAACCTGTAAGGGGGTGTGGGGAAGAAAGTCAGTAACCAGCCATCCGTCCTCCCACTTGGATATTGGGAAACACACCATCCCCCATAAAATGGGTGTGTTCAAAAAATAGTTCTCAACAAGGGTGGAGTGCATATTGAAAATCACAAGGACATACAAGTTTACAAATATAGGTAAACAGACACTCAACCCAACCTATGGGGTTCAAACAAGCAACAAGCCAAGACAAACCACTTTTCTTGTTACCGTAACATGCATGTATCACCAAAAAGGATAGTCACTTCTCTGAGGATATGTATACACCCATTCAATCCATTTATCCAATATTCATTCTCTATTTATCAATTTATTCATTTATTTATGCGATCCCAACCAAAGAAATTAACAAGAATAACATCTGCAATCATTTTTGGAAGGCTAAAGCCAACTAAACACTACTAATGAAAACAATGAAGTAGGGGCAAGGTATGGATATACATTTTAATACCCAATCATAAAAAAAATAAAGAAAAACCAACCTGGAGTCCCACTACACACTCCCTTTTTCCTAAACACCTATTCAACCACTTCCAATTATTATTTTTCAATGTTATCCCACTCAATAATTCTCTCACAACTAGAACTGGCAGCCCCACTACACAACAACACCACACCCAACACACCCATAAAAAGAAAGTCACAACATAATCCAATCCTACTACCCCACTTCCAAACGAATTCCTAGAAATAGTGCCACTAAACAACAATTCCATCCATTTCAGGATCATTCAATCTCTCAACCGGAGATTCCATCATACCTCATGTACCACCCAATACACAAATCCCACAGAAATACAACACCCAACATAGCTTCCCTACTATACACACATAACCCTCCCCATTCACAGGACCAACCCCTATGTCCACCTCTGGTATCCATTAAAACACACCATAAAACCACACCATCATTCTAAGAATATTCAGATTTAGCCAACAAGGGTTCTTTAATTTCACTTTAATTAATAGTTGTGATCACAAAATTGGATTGATCCTGGGGAATCCATTTATTTTACCACGCGTATGTGATTAAGTAGGTTTTCATGTTATGGTCATTCAACGGAGTATTAAAAATAAATAAATAGCTTCACCAATATAAAAACAAGGACTAAAAATGACTGTGATTTTCAGAATGCCTTATAGCCCAATAATTCAAAATAGAAAAGAAAGGATAACAATAAAAACAAATGATCAACATCAATCCATATTTAGTTCCCTCACCGTTATTTATTAAATTTAAAAAAAAAGATTATCCATCCTCAATAAACAATACACACCCACCCCACATGACACAAAATTATAGAGGGAGATGGAAGAAAATACCTATATAGAACAACTTGCGGACAAAATGTTTCCTTGCGTTAAATAGGGAATCAAGCGAGTAGCATGAAATTCAAACAAAAATGGACATGAAAGGGCTCCATCACAGACACATGACTCATCTAGAGAGGAGGGATAGAGGTTAACCAATTGAAAATAGAGGTGATGACATCATATTTAGAAAAACAAATCCAGACCATGTATAAATGGAACGGGAAACAGATTTAAATGTTATTAATGTGAGATCATGGTCATGATTACATGGTTCGACTATTTCAAAATCCCTAGAGCGTTAGGATATTAAAGATGTAATTAATATAATTTTAAATTTATTTAGAAATGCCTAAATATGGATTGAAGCTCAATTTACATCAAATAAAACATAAGAGGGGAGAAACTGGAAAAACTAGGAAAAACTGGAATGAGTCACTAATGGGTGAGTCACCGACACTAAGCCACCGACACACCCTGACTCACAAACATCAACACCTTGACTCCCTAACATTGACACCCTGAGTCACAGACACTGACACACTGATTCACCGACATCGATTCCTAGAATAACTAACACTAACGCCCTGAATCAATGACACTAAATGCCTGAGTCACCGATGTTGATGCCCAGACTCACCAACACCGACATACAAAAATGACTCACCGACCCCGACCATTCAAAAATGACTCACCAACACCAAAAATATAAAAAATGCATTACCTTCACCGATAGTACAAAAACAAATATCCAACACCAACATTTTGAAAAATTAATCGTCTACACCGACAGTACAAAAATGACTCATCAACAGAAAAACTTTTTTTATAAAACATTAGGAATGAGACACCAATACCTCATAAAACACCCTAGAAACTATATTTTCACAATTTAATGGACTATAAATTTCTAGGTCCATATAATAAAGAGGTATGAAAGCTGAGAAAATAATTTAAAGAAGAAAGAGGGTACACCACAACAAAAATGTATTCATAGTGATAGTCTATCAAAAACATATATTAAATATAATAATAATAAACATTTTGATAATTCTAATTCTTGAAGTGATGAAGAGTATATTATTAAATCACTGAGTGATTTTTTAGAAGAAAAATATTTTCTGAATAATTATCCTAAAAAGGATATCACTTGTATATTTTATTTTATCAATTGACAATATAATAAAATGTCACAATATGAAGAGAAAGATTTGGAAATGGTTAAATACATAATAAAAGAGTTTCAAAGTAGAAAATACGACAAAGAACATATTGAATCCATAGAATTCACTATATAACTTTGCAATGAAATTTTTTTCTTATGTTGAACCAGCGTTACAATGAAATATGTTTGAGAAAGAAGTAATTGAGAATGTTCTAACTAAGATGATTCGTAAACATGAATAGTATCAAAATAAAACCATGAGTGTTATGGTATATATATTGGTAATAAAATAAAAGGATTATAAATTAATCCTACATTTAGAATCAAAATAAAACTTTTTATTTCATTATAAAGAAATATTTACTTTTGTTGCAGATAAATTCATATGGACTATTTCATAGAAGGATGTGGTTGAGAATGTTTATAATGAAGTGATCAATTAATTCTAGAAACTACATTTAATGTTTATAAATTTTGATTAATCCATTCTTGATTTTAAGAAATAAATATTTGAATATTTTTATACAAGAGGAAAATAATATTCATGATGATCATGTTAAGGAAATGAAGAGTTAGTGAGAATAAAAACTAAATTTTTTTTTGGATGAGAAAAATTTCCTCAACATGAAGTGTCTTGATGTGTTAATAAATTTGAAAATTCTAAAATAAACCCAATTAAGAACTCCCCATAGATAATGTAAAAATATGGTTAAGTCACTTGAAGATCATAATAATACTCTAAATCTAAAATTTCTTAAGTAAGATGCAATGTTCAAAAATTTAGAGGACCATAAATATATATCTTTATAAAATTATATAATCAAAAATACATCCAAGAGTAATTTTAAAATAAGTATTATTTCTAAAAATACTCATTCATGTGGAAAAAAGATTTTGATAAATTTTAATTAATTTTTTATCAAGATCGTGTAAAAAAGTTTCCATTGATCCAAAAGTTCTTGTTTGTATTAATATTATTTAATCTATTATTACATGTTCCTAAATAAATACTATTTGAACAAGGATGAAGAATACTGATGATAAATCCACCATATAATCAAATTTGGATATGATAAAGGATGGTAATCTTTATTCCGTACAAGATTCTTAGATGATGAATCACATTATCCCAAAACAACATGATGTCAAAGCTGTCCAAATTGTATCAGAATGAAAAAAATTAATATTCGAAGGATATTGTTGTTGGTGTTGGAAAATTATCAAGCAACCCACTAATTATTAAACATTTTTCAAGGCATAAAAATTATGAAAGTCTGGTATTAATGGGAATAAGATCTGATGTGATGAAAAATTATACAGAATAAAAGTATAATTTGTAGATGAAGAATAATATGTCTATCATGAATAGATTTTAGAGTGGTGAATATTTATGTGATTATTGAAATTATATTTTTCATTATATTGATCTGTTATGGTTTGTAACGACTATTAACTATTCATATATTGATGTGAAGATAAAACCACAACAAATGAAGAGGTATGTAACCGAAGAAAAATGCCATCCTAGGGGTATAAGCATAAGAAGAGAATTTAGAAATGAATAGAGAAATATTCAACCAAGAATAATTATGGAATATATGTCACACCAAAAATTAGTGCATGTAATAAAGGAGAAGATACCATGAAATTATCCTTTGATAAGTGGTTAGTAGCACCAATTCTTGAAGAATCATGCTAAAGAAGAAAAAGAAATTAATCCCAGAAAGTAAAATAGGATTTATTTGGTTCCTAGAAATCAATATTAAAAAATTTAATTTCATAAATTTTTTTATAAAAATGATGAAACTTTTATTCCTTGATATTTGTGTGGAAGGTGCAGAATGTTTGGTTATATTGTAGATAAATACAGATCATGGTTTCTTGAATAAATAAAACTATTGAAGAATAAAGGAAATAAACAAGTGGATTGTTATGTTAAAAATTCCTTTATGAAGAACATGTTTACAAAAAATATAATTTATAATAATGTACCAAAATAATGGTCAGTCATACATCTATAGAAGCTGGAATTGGATATGAAGTTAGAGTACTAAAATAAGAATGAATGTGCTCTACTTGAAAATGTGAAGAAACCTATTCTATATATTATAAAATCTTATGAAATTAAAAATATCATGGTTCCCATTAATTTTAAAATTTATAAGTTCAATAAAATAGATATAATGAAGAGTTTTCATAAATATAAAAATAAATTTAAAGTAGTTTCTATATTGAGATATAAATCTCATCCCTATTATAGTAACTAATAGTCATTAAAGAACTACCATATTCTAATGTATATTGTGTGTTTTTTTCTATATAAGGAATTAAAAGTGGTGAATATACTCAAGGGGAGTCATAAAGTTATGAGTTCTATGAAAAAAATATATTCCATCCAAGTGGTTATCCACTGTGGAGATCTTTATTTTAATTAGTTTCAAAATTGTTCTTGTTTGTTAATTTTGAAGAAATCTCATCATAAAGAAGATGTTTGATTAATCTCATCACTCTAGGGGATAAAATACGAAAAGATACCAATGATGAATATCTAAACTAGTATCACATGAATATTTTATGTTTTGGTAATGTATTTATGGGGTGATTTCAGATTCTTGTAATTGAATATTGTCATTAAAGAGTTATGTTATCATATATCTATATGAATCATAATTTTAAATCATAAGGGAATAAACTGATAATTTTATGACAAAAGTAAAATGTATTAATATAGGGGAATTATATAATTTATTTGAATGTTTTAATCTATTTTTCTATATGAATGTGTGAGATTAGTTGAAAATCATTTGATCATCCCCTAAATGATTGTTTTACTGATAGAATCAAATTTTGATTTTTTTTATAGCTTTGTTGTCTATACTTATCACTTTTTTTCTATAGTAGGGTTTCACATTTATACTTGGAACTAATTAATTAGTGACTCACTTCATTATGAAAAGTGATTTTATCCTTCTCTCAATATAATCAATTTAAATTTCTCTTCAGTTTCATCCCTTATGAAATGATGATATTGAAGGACGGAAGACGAAACATTTAGTTCTCATGGAATGAGATGAGTTTATTTATTTCCATATATATATATATAGTTTTATTATCAATATGGGGGATAATAGAAAATTTACAATGGAAGTGAAATGGGTATTGAAAACAATTCCAAATATGTTTGATGAAGAAACCAAATTTATTGAAGAAATAGTGTTTTTGTATTTATTTTCAATATTATTGAATTGATGAATACTAAATGTGGTAGTTATTTAAGTATGGATCTTATTCCCTTGTATTAATGTTGAAAAGTATCTATATGTTGGAAATGATGTTTTGATTTTAATAGTATATTTAAATAAAGAAACATTAACTATAATTATTGAAGAGCTATTACTAATGTCCAATACATGACCATAATTTCATTTGGAGAATTCACATTGTTTATTCCAATTGAATTGATGATTTGAGATATTAAAAGAAAGATGATTTAATGAAGACCATAAAAATATATATGTTTTTCATGATGAATATTTTGATATGATATTTTTTTGAATTTTCTAGCAAAAAATTTGAGGGTTTTTCAAAAATTTAGGTTGGAATCTACTAAAAATATATACTTCTAACCAGTAACCCATGGGATCCTTGAACAACAACTACTAAGGATGGAATAATGATCTACAAAAATTTTAATTGACTAGCATTGCTAAAAATTGGGTATGAACAGTTCACATTTAAGGGTTTATAGAAGTAGATCAGAGCCACCGTTTGGGAAGAAATGGTGGCATAATAGTGTGTCGGCATAGTTAGGTTCTAGCAAGTGTTTAGGAGTATACCCCAAACTCATAACCGGCCGACCCAAGTCCCATGTTGTAATTAAAGGATGTGTAAAAGGGAATGTATAATCAACGTGGGAGTCGATATATTTGGGTATAGTATCTTTATCATTAAAAATATAGCCAGAATTGGTTCCATAATTTCTAATGAATCAATGTCTTTTGATTTAAGTTGTAGTGTTGTTAACCATTAATTCGAGAGTACATTACGTCGGGAGATCTTCATAAAACATCATCCAAAGATCCAAATTTACTTACGAGAAGTAATTGTTTTTCCTAATGATTTTATTTTGATCTAATTGAAATGAAACATCTTTTTGAATATTTAAACGATGTCTAATCTACAGAATTATAGTTTGAAGTAATTATTGTTTTACATGGATAATGATTTTCATTGTTATGCGAAGTGATATATGAGGAATTGCATGCATAAAATAAATTGGTTTTCATGAGATAACTCAGAAAAGATTTTTTTTATAAATAACCAAGACCTATATCATTTTCTGTAGGATCTTAATGCATTCTCTAAATAAATTTTTGAGAGAGGATGGCTGAAATTGATAATTGAGGGAGATCATTATTTGTGAAAGTGATGTTTCATTCTAATCAGTTTGTGCTTGTTAGATCATATTCTTTCAAATGATATTATGATTCCACAATCATGTGTATCATCCATACTTAGTTATGTGAATGATTTTAGACACATATATATTTCTAGGTTCATGAAAAACTAGTACTGGCAAACCAAAAAGAAGAAGGAAGTTTTTCACATTATCGATTTATGTGAACCTAGTTTACATGAAGAGAACTAATGTCAATTTACTATACAAAGTAATATGTGAAGAAACATATCCATGCTAGCCTCATTACATGAATTATATAGTAACATAGTCCATCATATACCATTTTATAATGGAACATTATAAAATCACTTTAAATGATATTCAATCATAATGGGAGTTTCATGTTAACGACATGAGGTTCATCAAGACAGTACATGTTCTTGAGTACTTATAAAGGATTATTTTGTGAGATGATCTATAATACATGAATGTGTAATGCATGATATTATAAAAATACATAGGTAATGGTAACCTAATGTTTGTGTCTCACTATACATGGAGGAATAAGTGACATAATTATATGATATATATTCTATAAGTAAGTTGAAGTTGTGTTATGAAAAGTAGTATAAGCTTTTGTTTTATTGTACAATGAAGAAGAAAATCCATATATTTTATTACGCAATAAGAGAGTGAATTTTATACTAGTTTTGTGTTAGTATTTATGTATGATGAATATTTTGAAATTCGGGAGTATTTTATGAATAAAAGTGAATCATACAGATGATAATATACATCCATGAGGAAAAGTGATGAGTATTTCATGAATGGAAATATAATTTACAAAATATAAGCAATAATGAAACCCATTTTTCAAGTGTATAGATATTAAATAAAATATTATGGGTATTGTTATTTTAATGAAATAAAAAAATACATTTCAGTAGAGAGAGGAAGTAGAGAACATGAAGTGTATTGATGAATCTTTCGTTGTTCCTTATTATATAATAGTTATACATAGAAGAAGTGACATATTATACATATTAAAAGGATTAGGTTGACTAGAATTGAATATATAGTTACAAATTACATTCAAAGGAAGTTTTATAATTTCAATTGACATGAGTACGTTTAATTTTATTTTATATCAGTGGTTCGAAGAGGAATATTGGTTTTATGTTTTAGTGGGAGGTTTATTTTTTTGTGATCTGTCTCATTTTGTTATTGAGGTATTTATAAAAATTAATGGGATAAAATTATAAATAAAACTGATGGGATTCCAGTATAAATAACGCTGTTCGTGCACTGGTATAATTTGGGAATTGGTTTATACCTTACCATCACTGTGTTAAGATAAAACTAAATTGAACCACATTTTTTGATAATTGATTTCTAGAGGAAAATATGTGTCTCAGATCATCCCAAACACATTAAGGATGTAGTCACCCACCTTAGGGGAAAACTTGTAAAAATATTATGGGATCTGTTTCATTGTATTTTAACCTGAAAATCATATAATTATGTTTGTTAAAAATTAATATATATTCATCACAATAGGTTTAATGTATTGAATTTATTAGTGGATAAAAGTGAATGAAAAGAAATCTATAAAACAAGTGTGCACATGTTAACCCTCACTTAGTGTACATACATGACACACTAGTCACTCAATATAACTTTATGAGACACACGATCATGGTCCATTTGAGAATAAAATATTTACTTTTTTTTGAAAACATTTTCATGTGTAATAATGTTTTCATATTTTAGAATGTATCAAACACTTAATGAACAACTCTATTACTACTACTTCCTTCATGATACATCTCACCACGTTTATCATGAACTAGTACTACTACATCTATTTTTATCTTCTATTTCATCCTGGTCCCTTCCGTCTATTAAAATTATTCTCATCATTATACTAAAATTTGTTAAAGGGAAGGATTTTAGATAAAAAATATATTTTTTATCTCAACTTAGATTTTGACTCCAATATTCCAATTTCAATTCCATTCATGTTTTGTCATATTTATTTTAAATTCCCTATTATATATGGATCGTGACTCCCAATTAAAAAATAATTGTGTCATTATGACTATCCAACCACATTGTAGAAAAATATTATGTAATTGGTTTATGGTGCATCATAAAAATTATTATTAGTGAATAAATTATCTATAACTATGTAAATAGGTATAAGAGTAAACTTGGTACAACTTGTACTGAACTTCTATAAAAACATATGTGTGTTATCTCCTATATTCCAATGATAATTAACTCTATTAATTAAAATTTATAATTAATTTTCATTATTAATATATTTGTTAAAAAATCTATTGTAATAAAATAACCCACCCAATAAAACATATTTAGTTATTCATTCGGATAAAACAATTTCAGTTAGTGATAAAAAATTTGACTATAGTGGAGGACTCGGGATAGTTTATTCATACCCTTTATCAATGTAACTCCAATTTATTGTAGATTAGTATTTAGTATAAGAAAATATATCATTATGACTTAGACTGTATACTATATTATGAAGATAGAATTAGTAATTATAAAAAGTGTTTTCCTCTTGAGATATTGTGTTTGGTCTCATAGTTTATGTGGAACACATAACTAGAGTTATTGGAAAGCTAAAAGGTTGTTGAGGGGATTATAGCGAATACCATGTTTTCTAAGTTTAGTAGTCTTAAGGAATCATCATATGGTAGGGATGTGTCTAGATGTTCATTATTACATAGAAATATAATCCACATTCAGATATAGGAGAGTTAACTTTAGGATTCTTAATATTTTCTTTCTAAATATGGATGTTTTGAAACCCCTTCATGTATATTGGGAATTGATTATTTTTCATTTAGCAGTGTTTTAAATTATAAATGATTTTGTTTTACCATAATTGAAATGTAACATGGACTTAGAGACCCTCCATTTTATTAACATTTGTATTAGTATTATCAAAGATTTTAGTAACAAAATATTAATCCAATATGAAATCAGTAGAGGACCATGCATAAAGATATGGAAAAAAATAAATGATATTTATTTATATTGATTTTTTAATATTTCAATCAATTAATAATAACATCATTATTATTATGGGGCCTAGGGTGTAATAGCCCGAGATTTTATGAAAAATATTCTTTTTAATTTTATTAATGTCTTAGGTTGTACGCTACACTAAAAGGAGCTTGCACAACACGCATCCTTGACTTGCCTTTCATTACACGCAATCGCAACCTTCCTCGATAGCGTGTGTAGTACGCAATACTGAGTTTCACGAAACAATGATATGCTATTAAAATATTATTAAAACTAGCCGTTATAAATGGTAATAACCTCTTTTTAAATTTTAGAAAATTTAGCTCTCAAAATGGACTTCATTTTTGGATTCGGAGTATCGATTTTAGCCTAAGGTGAAATTTTGGTACTTTTCGGATAACTTTCATATTCTGATGAATAGTGAAAATTACTATATTATAATTAAAAACAACTTTTTTAATCGAAATAATTAATAGTGATAAATTATTAATTTGAGTGGTTTTAAAGTATATTTAGAATATATTTTTACAATTTAATACAATGTTGGTCATTGTTTGTAATTTCACATTTAAACCAGCCATAATCAAGTGTAAATATTTTGATAGATATTGTTTCTTAAAAACACGCAATTTGTTTTAACAGCGGGATTTAATTATAAAATTAATTAATGAAACTTCTATGTTATGAATTTGGTAAAATAGACTTCATTTTTGAATTCGGAATATGAAATATTGCTTAGGATGAAATTTTGGCATTTTTCTGAAAAACATCAATTTTTGATGAATAGTGAAACTACTAAGTGGTAGTTAAAAAACTGAATTTTTCATAAAACTTAATTTTACCGCTTCTGTGAATGGAATTTCAAAAATCCAAGAGACACGGTTGATGTCAGTAAGTAAAATGTGGTTCAATGAGATGAAAATAATTTTTGGTGAATAATAACTTTTTACTTTTATTTACCACGGTTAAAAGTAAATAGGGTAATTAAGGGTAAGAATGATATTAATATTACCCTAACACATGTCCTAATTCTATTGGACAAGTGTATCTCGACCAAAAACAACCTTAAGTGTAAAATATTATCATTTAGGCCCACTTGGATTAGATTAGGACATTTATTATTATTTAATTCAAAGAAGAGTTAAAAGTGTTAAAATCAAAGTTTATTTACTAAAACATTTTTAATATAGGGTTTTACATAAGATAAATTCGATTTTAAATATTCATTATAAAGATAAAAAGATTTCCTACATAATGGTATTTTATTTTTAATTTTTAGACATCATATAATTTAATTTATTTATGACACAATGATGATGCAGTAATTATCTTATTTATGAAATATTGACATAATTGATGTTATAATAACCAAAATAAATGTAATTTGAGACTTTTTATGAATTACACTAATTTTATGGGTTACTATGATATATTAGTGTTGATTTAATCAACTTGTTTCGAACATATAATTCTGTTATGACTTTCACAAAAATCATATATCAAATAGTGTCAAAATTGACACAAAATAGTTTTTAAATCAAATATTATATTATTAATTGTTATTTTATTCCTAAAAATCTGAGGTTCGGCCAAATGACTTAGATAAGGATATATATATTAATAATAAACAATTTGGGGTTCGTTTGGCATGTTATAGTAAGTGTATTAACCATATAGTGAAAGAAAAAAAAGACACGGTAAAAGTTAAATTATTTAACTTAGAGTTAAATCTAATTGATAAGGTTAAAATAATACCATAAACCTGTCTAAATACTATTGGTTGATAGTATTGCGACCCATACCCACTTTAGCTTCGAAATAAGACCCTTTGGAACCATTATAAACCGATTTTGACTTTAATATAAAATAATATTTTGAGATATTCCTAAGGTGCCCCTCTCCTCCCTTATAAAAGGGCACCTCCTCCCCCTCCTCCTCACACCAATTTGAGCACTCAAGCTCGGCCAACCCCTGAAAGTTTCTCCTCTACACTTCCCTAGAATAATCATAGAGGTTATGGTCTTCTTCAAAGACCAATCTTAGGTCCCTAAGTGGAGGATTCAAAGAGGCGTTCTAAAGAAGAGGTAATATCCATTACCGATCTTTTCAATTTCGTTCTTCTTCAACTTCTTCTTCTTTCGTTGTTTCATGATAAAGTAATAAAATCAGTATTACTTACATACTGATACGTTATTATAAATATGAAAGAACCCTAATTCACCTTCTATCCATCCTACGGAAAAATGAAATCACTGCGCGTGCGTACGCACGGAATACCGTCTCCACGCCGTGGTGTAATCTATTTTCCACCACCACCTTACAAGGATGGGTATAATGGTGTAATGAGTAACTATTTATGATTATTATAAAGTAATATTGATACTGAAATAATATATATATACCCCAATACAATTCCACGATCATAGGAACGATATCATCACTCGTGCGTACGTACGGAATACCGTCTCCACGATGTGATGCGACTCGTTCTACATGATCATCATTACATAGTAATTATATAAATGAATTGAATGAATAAATATGATATATGTTACACTAATAACATTCTGGATATAAGGTATCTATAACCTTAAAAGAAGAATAAGAATTTATTCGGCAAAACACGCATAAGAACAAAAGGCAATAAAGACCCGAGTAACAAGTAACAATGAAATATTACTAACAAGAAGCTAAGAATATGACCATATATGATATCATATCAATATGTATGATTCTGGAATAAGTAAATAACATTATTTAAACCATTATACAGGAGATTCGGACACGTACAAAGCAAATCGGACCTAAGGTAAGGGAAATATCACAATCTCATTTTTATCCGAGATTGTTTATACTTTAGTATTTACTGGGGTGTATTTTATCACCCACATCTATATTTCCTCAATATGTAATATTATTTCCATCCACCTAAAATTGTTTAAATCCAATTTTACCCTTCGGTGAGTTTTTAGTAAAAGAAATGAAAGGAATCTTTTGTCGTTTTTCGTACGAGGTACTTTTTTGACTTTTCCAACAAAAGTACGAGAAGAATGTTTTTTTAACTTATACGGCATGAATGGATTTTTAAAACTTTATTTCCAAGAATCTTCCTTTATAAGTTTTCAAGTTTATTTTTAATCAACTTCTTTTAGTTTATAATTGTATGACATGTTAAGAAAAGAAAAGTGTTTTTGAAGTAGAAAGGATATTTTCCTCAAGAATGGAGTTCAAATGTTTTATCAAAATTATTTTCCATCTAAGATAATATAGGGTTCTGTTTTTATCCCTATTATTACATTTATTTGATTATGTTTTGAGGAAATTATTTTTATGAAGTCATTTACCTTATATGATTAGTTTTATGATGTCATGATGTTTCAAGAATCCCATTTTTGTTACATGTGTTATGCGATGATGTATGATTTATGATTATGTGGCACACATAAGAAAGGATTCATTATAAGATGGGTGGGACCTATATCTCCCTCCAATGAATTGGGTAATGATTTTATATCTCATGATATAGACATGGCTGGAATGGTAGGTTATACCGGTTCAGTGAAACAGGACTGAAACGAGGGTCACTCAATTCAGAAATGGACTTTGTCCACTAAGATAGTCTTATCAATGAGTCTTGACTAACAAGAAATGATTCTCTATGATTATGTGTGTATGACACAAAGTTTAATGTTTTAAGTTATGATTATTGTGAATACATTTCACTGCCATTAGTTATCCCAGGTTATGAAATTATGATCTCTTTTGCAGGTTATGATTTCCAAAAGTTATGTTCTTATGTATATGATGTGATTTATATTTCTTTTTTTACCCTTACTGAGCATTTGAGCTCACCCTTTTATGTTTTCTTTTCCCTAGGATATAAAGAAAGGTTTTAGGTAAAACAAAAGGGAAGATCTTTATGGGAGATATTGAAGATCTTTCACCAGGATTAGAAGATTATATTCCGAGTTTCCAAAGACACTAAACTATTACGGTCCTTGTGTGTGTGTTTTTGTAATGTACTAAGTATTCCGAAAATGTAATGTAATGTCCATGTACGTCAAGCTTCGGATCGTTACAGTTGGTATCAGAGGAAAGGTTTAGTCAACCTTTGGAAACTAGGATGTGGGAACGTTAGTGAGATCCCTAGATATATTTCTAAGGTATGTCTAGGGATGTCCCTAAGGATAAGTATACATATAGGATATAGTCCTAGAACTATGGTAACGATCTTAGAATTTAACCTAAGATGTTAGATATTGAGGGTACTCCCCCTTTACTATGTTGTTTTCTCTAGCATGATTTTTTCCTCTCAACGAATTCTTTTTGTGTTTTAGTTAATGGAGGGAACCAGACGGAATTCGGTTAACATTGAATCCAATGGACAAATTGGTGACTATAAGCAACAAAATTATGTAATGCCTAGAGAGAAAGATATTGTGATTATTCCGAATCAGTCATCGCGATATATGATTAACAAGGTAAAATTTAGTGGTATACCTAATTCATCAAAGAAGAGGAAGATAGACTATTATGCATGTTCGCATGTTGAGCAACATAAAGAAAGGAAGATTGAGATTTCTAAAGAAGGGAAGAAGAACCTTGAAGAATAACTCAAATGGAGGGACCAATGTTATTTGTGTGGAGATAAGGGTCATAGAGTGACAGACTGTTATGGAGTTCAATGTATTATTTGTGGAGAACATGGGAATTACCCAACTCAATGCCCTGACCGAAAAAGTTACTTCTAAATCATGGAAGGACTTATTCCAGGACAATAATTTAAGAGGATGGATTGAAGTGTTTATGTATTGGTATTCAAGAATAATGTTTTTGAGGTACTTTTATTGTTTATTATAATATTTTTGTATTATTGTGGTTTTCAATAATTTTAAGGTACCGGTAACCATGAAAAGTGATTCAAATATTTTGGAAAGCAGATGATATGCGCATAATGAAGGGATAAGGAGAAAATGAAATGTTTGACAGTATTCATGAGCTCATGATTGATAAAAGGACTAAGTGATATCATGGTTTGAGTATATATAATTTTGAGGATTTTGGTATGTGGAAAGTGTTAAATTTTAACTGCATTCATGTTTTCACTAAGGTATTCAAGAGAATACATGATTAAGGACTTTGAATGTTTGGAATGTGACCAAAAAACATATCTTATTATATATGGAGATCGACGATGGTGTTAAATCTCTGGTAATCGTTTTCACTATGTTATGAGAGTGGACTGTAGTATTATGGATAAGCCTAAAGATTGGAATGGATTATGTTGGGCATAAGTTAGTATTGTTTAAGGATAGAAGTTTTCTCGATATTATTGATGGGATGTTATAGTAATATAGTTTTAGAAAAAGGACAACCTGCAGGATGGGCAACAGCCCATCGCGTCGGACAAGGATGTGGGAATCGAACCCACAACCGAAGTGCGACTGGCCTTTATCGCCTACCACTGGCCTACATGAAGTCCCTGTTTATTAGAAACTAGTTTTATTATATTAAGCAGTATGATATATTAAGTATAAAGTCCATTTTAGGAACCATATATGATTAATCTCACTATAGATCGACTTATGTATATAATTTTTGCTAGACTTTTGTTTGAGACAGATGGAATGACCCGTCATTCTATCACATGATCTGCTAACACTTCACGAATAAAAAATTCAACTTCATTTATTTAAGAGATGAAGTGGAAATTGTTAAAGGCACGAACAACAGTGATATTGGACCAAAATAAAGTAAGTATTTATTCTAATTCAAATTCTTTAACTTTAGGGAAATGATCTTGAAAAACAAAAATGTTGTCCTAGTGATCTTATATATGATGAATTAGATGGTACCTTAGATCGTCACAAATTTATGGCTTTGTGATTGCTGGCTTTTCCATAGCCATGTTCTCTACCACTCTCCATCAGAACATGATGGTTAGATTTCTCTTCCATATCCATATTTTCTCCTATGTGGAAACCCAGTGATTAGTTTATTTGGGTAACCGTTACGTTTCATACTTTTGTTTTTAAAGATTGGTTTTGATATTCCTTTTTACGATGTGGGTTTCTATTAAAGAAACTTTCGAATAGTAAACTATTTATAACCCCGACGAATTTCGAGGGCGAAATTCATTTTAAGGGGGGTAGAATGTAACAGCCCGAGATTTTATGAAAAATATTCTTTTTAATTTTATTAATGTCTTGTGTTGTACGCTACACCAAAAGCAGCTTGCACAACACGCATCCTTGACTTGCCTTGCATTACACGCAATCACAACCTTCCTCGATAGCGTGTGTAGTACGCAATACTGATTTTCACGAAACAACGATATGCTATTAAAATATTATTAAAACTAGCCGTTATGAATGGTAATAACCACTTTTTAAATTCTAGAAAATTCAGCTCTCAAAATGGACTTCATTTTTGGATTCTGAGTATCGAATTTCGCCTAAGGTGAAATTTTGGTACTTTTCGGATAACTTTCATATTCTGATGAATAGTGAAAATTACTAAATTATAATTAAAAACAACTTTTTTAATCGAAATAATTAATAGTGATAAATTATTAATTTGAGTGGTTTTAAAGTATATTTAGAATATATTTTTACAATTTAATACAATGTTGGTCATTGGTTGTAATTTCACATTTAAACCAGACATAATCAAGTGTCAATCTTTTGATAGATATTGTTTCTTAAAAACACGCTATTTTTTTTAACAGCGGGATTTAATTATAAAATTAATTAATGAAACTTCTATGTTATGAATTTGTTAAAATAGACTTCATTTTTGAATTCGTAATATGAAATATAGCTTAGGATGAAATTTTGGCATTGTTCTGAAAAACATCAATTTTTGATGAATAGTGAAAGTACTAAGTGGTAGTTAAAAAACTGAATTTTACCACTTCTGTGAATGGAATTTCAAAAATCCGAGAGGCACGGTTGATGGTAGTAAGTAAAATGTGATTCAATGAGATGAAAATAATTTTTGGTGAATAGTAACTTTTTACTTTTATTTACCACGGTTAAAAGTAAATAGGGTAATTAAGGGTAAGAATGATATTAATATTACCCTAACACATGTCCTAATTCTATTGGACAAGTGTATCTCGACCAAAAACAACCTTAAGTGTAAAATATAATCATTTAGGCCCACTTGGATTAGATTAGGACATTTATTATTATTTAATTCAATGAAGAGTTAAAAGAGTTAAAATCAAAGTTTATTTACTAAAACATTTTTAATATTGGGTTGTACATAAGATAAATTCGATTTTAAATATTAATTAGAAATCTAAACAGATTTCCTACATAATGGTATTTTATTTTTAATTTTTAGACATCAAATAATTTAATTTATTTATGACACAAAGATGATGCAGTAATTATCTTATTTATGAAATATTGACATAATTGATGTTATAAACACCAAAATAAATCTAATTTGAGACTTTTTATGAATTCCACTAATTTTCTAGGTCACTATGACATATTATGGTTGATTTAATCAACTTGGTTCGAACATATAATTCTGTTATGACTTTCACAAAAATCATATATCAAATAGTGTCAAAATTGACACAAAATAGTTTCTAAATCAAATATTATATTATTAATTGATATTTTATTCCTAAAAATCTAAGGTTTGGCCAAATGACTTAGATAAGGATATATATATTAATAATAAACAATTTGGGGTTCGTTTGGTATGTTATAGTAAGTGTATTAACCATATAGTGAAAGAAAACAAAAAGACACGGTAAAAGTTAAATTATTTAACTTAGAGTTAAATCTAATTGATAAGGTTAAAATAATACCCTATACTTGTGTAAATACTATTGGTTGATAGTATTTCGACCCATCCCCACTTTATCTTCGAAATAAGACCCTTTGGAACCATTATAAACCGATATTTACTTTAATATAAAATAATATTTTGAGATATTCCTAAGGTGCCCCTCTTCTCCCTTATAAAAGGGCACCTCCTCCCCCTCCTCCTCACACCAATTTGAGCACTCAAGCTTGGCCAACCATTGAAATTTTCTCCTCTACACTTCCCTAGAATAATCCTATAGGTCCTGGTCTTCTTCAAAGACCAATCTTAGGTCCCTAAGTGGAGGATTCAAAGAGGCGTTCCAAAGAAGAGGTAATATCCATTACCGATCTTTTCAATTTCTTTCTTCTTCAACTTCTTCTTCTTTCGTTGTTTCATGATAAAGTAATAAAATCAGTATTACTTACATACTGATATGTTATTATAAATATGAAAGAACCCTAATTCACCTTCTATCCATCCTACGGAAAAATGAAATCACCGCGCGTGCGTACGTACGGAATACCGTCTCCACGCCGTGGTGTAATCTATTTTCCACCACCACCTTACAAGGATGGGTATAATGGTGTAATGAGTAACTATTTATGATTATTATAAAGTAATATTGATACTGAAATAATATATATATACCCCAATACAATTCCACGATCATAGGAACGATATCATCACTCGTGCGTACGTACAGAATACCGTCTCCACGATGTGATGCGACTCGTTCTACATGATCATCATTACATAGTAATTATATAAATGAATTGAATGAATAAATATGATATATGTTACACTAATAACATTCTGTATATAAGGTATCTATAACCTTAAAAGAAGAATAAGAATTTATTCGGCAAAACACGCATAAGAACAAAAGGCAATAAAGACTCGAGTAACAAGTAACAATGAAATATTACTACCAAGAAGCTAAGAATATGACCATATATGATATAATATCAATATGTATGATTCTGGAATAAGTCAATAACATTATTTAAACCATTATACAGGAGCTTCGGACACGTACAAAGCAAATCGGACCTAAGGTAAGGGAAATATCACAATCTCATTTTTATCCGAGATTGTTTATACTTTAGTATTTTCAGGGGTGTATTTTATCACCCACATCTATATTTCCTCAATATGTAATATTATTTCCATCCACCTAAAATTGTTTAAATCCAATTTTACCATTCGGTGAGTTTTTAGTAAAAGATATGAAAGGAATCTTTTGTCATTTTTCATACGAGGTACTTTTTTGACTTTTCCGACAAAAGTACGAGAAGAATGTTTTTTAACTTATACGGCATGAATGGATTTTTAAAACATTATTTCCAAGAAGCTTCCTTTATAAGCTTTCAAGTTTATTTTTAATCAACTTCTTTTAGTTTATAATTGTATGACATGTTAAGAAAAGAAAAGTGTTTTTGAAGTAGAAAGGATATTTTCCTCAAGAATGGAGTTCAAATGTTTTATAAAAATTATTTTCCATCGAAGATAATATAGGGTTCTGTTTTTATCCCTATTATTACATTTATTTGATTATGTTTTGAGGAAATTATTTTTATGAAGTCATTTACCTTATATGATTAGTTTTATGATGTCATGATGTTTCAAGAATCCCATTTTTGTTACATGTGTTATGCGATGATGTATGATTTATGATTATGTGGCACACATAAGAAAGGATTCATTATAAGATGGGTGGGACCTATATCTCCCTCCAATGTATTGGGTAAAGATTTTATATCTCATGAGATCGACATGGCTGGAATGGTCGGTTATACCGGTTCAGTGAAACAGGACTGAAACGAGGGTCACTCAATTCAGAAATGGACTTTGTCCACTAAGATAGTCTTGGCAATGAGTCTTGAATAACAAGAAATGATTCTCTATGATTATGTGTGTATGACACAAAGTTTAATGTTTTATGTTATGATTATTGTGAATACATTTCACTGCCATTAGTTATCCCAGGTTATGAAATTATGATCTCTTTTGCAGGTTATGATTTCCAAAAGTTATGTTCTTATGTATATGATGTGATTTATATTTCTTTTGTTTACCCTTACTGAGCATTTGAGCTCACCCTTTTATGTTTTCTTTTCCCCAGGATATAAAGAAAGATTTTAGGTAAAACAAAAGGGAAGATCTTTATGGGAGATATTGAAGATCTTTCACCAGGATTAGAAGATTATATTCCGAGTTTCCAAAGACACTAAACTATTACGGTCCTTGTGTGTGTGTTTTTGTAATGTACTAAGTATTCCGCAAATGTAATGTAATGTCCATGTACGTCAAGCTTCGGGTCGTTACAGTTGGTATCACAGGAAAGGTTTAGTCAACCTTTGGAAACTAGGATGTGAGAACGTTAGTGAGATCCCTAGATATATTTCTAAGGTATGTCTAGGGATGTCCCTAAGGATAAGTATACATATAGGATATAGTCCTAGAACTATGGTAACGATCTTAGAATTTAACCTAAGATTTTAGATATTGAGGGTACTCCCCCTTTACTATGTTGTTTTCTCTAGCATGATTTTTTCCTCTCAACGAATTCTTTTTGTGTTTTAGTTAATGGAGGGAACCAGACGAAATTCGGTTAACATTGAATCCAATGGACAAATTGGTGACTATAAGCAACAAAATTATGTAATGCCTAGAGAGAAAGATATTGTGATTATTCCGAATCAGTCATCGCGATATATGATTAACAAGGTAAAATTTAGTGGTATACCTAATTCATCAAAGAAGAGGAAGATAGACTATTATGCATGTTCGCATGTTGAGGAACATAAAGAAAGGAAGATTGAGATTTCTAAAGAAGGGTAGAAGAACCTTGAAGAATACCTCAAATGGAGGGACCAATGTTATTTGTGTGGAGATATTGGTCATAGAGTGACAGACTGTTATGGAGTTCAATGTATTATTTGTGGAGAACATGGGCATTACCCAACTCAATGCCCTGACCTAAAAAGTTACTTCTAAATCATGGAAGGACTTATTCCAGGACAATAATTTAAGAGGATGGATTGAAGTGTTTATGTATTGGTATTCAAGAATAATGTTGTTGAGGTTCTTTTATTGTTTATTATAATATTTTTGTATTATTTTGGTTTTCAATAATTTTAAGGTACCGGTAACCATGAAAAGTGATTCAAATATTTTGGAAAGCAGATGATATGCGCATAATGAAGGGATAAGGAGAAAATGAAATGTTTGACAGTATTCATGAGCTCATGATTGATATAAGGACTAAGTGATATCATGGTTTGAGTATATAGAATTTTGAGGATTTTGGTATGTGGAAAGTGTTAAATTTTAACTGCATTCATGTTTTCACTGAGGTATTCAAGAGAATACATGATTAAGGACTTTGAATGTTTGGAATGTGACCAAAAAAACATATCTTATGATATATGGGGATCGACGATGGTGTTAAATCTCTGGTAATCGTTTTCACTATGTTATGAGAGTGGACTACAGTATTATGGATAAGCCTAAATATTGGAATGGATTATGTTGGACATAAGTTAGTATTGTTTAAGGATAGAAGTTTTCTCGATATTATTGATGGGATGTTATAGTAATATAGTTTTAGAAAAAGGACAACCTGCAGGACGGGCGACATCCCATCGCGTCGGACAAGGATGTGGGAATCGAACCCACAACCGAAGTGCGACTGGCCTTTATCGCCTACCACTGGCCTACATGAAGTCCCTGTTTATTAGAAACTAGTTTTATTATATTAAGCAGTATGATATATTAAGTATAAAGTCCATTTTAGGAACCATATATGATTAATCTCACTATAGATCGACTTATGTATATAATTTTTGCTAACCTTTTGTTTGAGACAGATGGAATGACCCATCATTCTATCACATGATCTGCTAACACTTCACGAATAAAAAATTCAACTTCATTTATTTAAGAGATGAAGTGGAAATTGTTAATGGCACGAACAACAGTGATATTGTACCAAAATAAAGTAAGTATTTATTCTAATTCAAATTCATTAACTTTAGGGAAACGATCTTGAAAAACAAAAATGTTGTCCTAGTGATCTTATATATGATGAATTAGATGGTACCTTAGATCATCACAAATTTATGGCTTTGTGATTGCTGGCTTTTCCATAGCCATGTTCTCTACCACTCTCCATCAGAACATGATGGTTAGATTTCTCTTCCATATCCATATTTTCTCCTATGTGGAAACCCAGTGATTAGTTTATTTGGGTAACCGTTACGTTTCATACTTTTGTTTTTAAAGATTGGTTTTGATATTCCTTTTTACGATGTGGGTTTCTATTAAAGAAACTTTCGAATAGTAAACTATTTATAACCCCGACGAATTTCGAGGGTGAAATTCATTTTAAGGGGGGTAGAATGTAACAGCCTGAGATTTTATGAAAAATATTCTTTTTAATTTTATTAATGTCTTGTGTTGTACGCTACACCAAAAGGAGCTTGCACAACACGCATCCTTGACTTTCCTTGCATTACACGCAATCGCAACCTTCCTCGATAGCGTGTGTAGTACGCAATACTGAGTTTCACGAAACAACGATATGCTATTAAAATATTATTAAAACTAGCCGTTATGAATGGTAATAACCACTTTTAAAATTTTAGAAAATTAAGCTCTCAAAATGGACTTCATTTTTGGATTCTGAGTATCGAATTTAGCCTAAGGTGAAATTTTGGTACTTTTTGGATAACTTTCATATTCTGATGAATAGTGAAAATTACTAAATTATAATTAAAAACAACTTTTTTAATCGAAATAATTAATAGTGATAAATTATTAATTTGAGTGGTTTTAAAGTATATTTAGAATATATTTTTACAATTTAATACAATGTTGGTCATTGGTTGTAATTTCACATTTAAACCAGACATAATCAAGTGTCAATCTTTTGATAGATATTGTTTCTTAAAAACACGCTATATGTTTTAACAGCGGGATTTAATTATAAAATTAATTAATGAAACTTATATGTTATGAATTTGGTAAAATAGACTTCATTTTTGAATTCGGAATATGAAATATAGCTTAGGATGAAATTTTGGCATTGTTCTGAAAAACATCAATTTTTGATGAATAGTGAAAGTACTAAGTGGTAGTTAAAAAACTGAATTTTACCGCTTCTGTGAATGGAATTTCAAAAATCCGAGAGGCATGGTTGATGGTAGTAAGTAAAATGTGGTTCAATGAGATGAAAATAATTTTTGGTGAATAATAACTTTTTACTTTTATTTACCACGGTTAAAAGTAAATAGGGTAATTAAGGGTAAGAATGATATTAATATTACCCTAACACATGTACTAATTCTATTGGACAAGTGTATCTCGACCAAAAACAACCTTAAGTGTAAAATATTATCATTTAGGCCCACTTGGATTAGATTAGGATATTTATTATTATTTAATTCAAAGAAGAGTTAAAAGTGTTAAAATCAAAGTTTATTTACTAAAACATTTTTAATATAGGGTTTTACATAAGATAAATACTATTGTAAATATTCATTATAAAAGATAAAAAGATTTCCTACATAATGGTATTTTATTTGTAATTTTTAGAAATCATATAATTTAATTTATTTATGACACAAAGATGATGCAGTAATTATCTTATTTATGAAATATTGACATAATTGATGTTATAATAACCAAAATAAATGTAATTTGAGACTTTTTATGAATTCCACTAATTTTATGGGTTACTATGATATATTAGTGTTGATTTAATCAACTTGTTTCGAACATATAATTCTGTTATGACTTTCACAAAAATCATATATCAAATAGTGTCAAAATTGAAACAAAATAGTTTTTAAATAAAATATTATATTATTAATTGTTATTTTATTCCTAAAAATCTGAGGTTCGGCCAAATGACTTAGATAAGGATATATATATTAATAATAAACAATTTGGGGTTCGTTTGTCATGTTATAGTAAGTTTATTAACCATATAGTGAAAGAAAAAAAAGACACGGTAAAAGTTAAATTATTTAACTTAGAGTTAAATCTCATTGATAAGGTTAAAATAATACCATAAACTTGTCTAAATACTATTGGTTGATAGGATTTCGACCAATCCCCACTTTAGCTTCGAAATAAGACCCTTTGGAACCATTATAAACCGATTTCGACTTTAATATAAAATAATATTTTGAGATATTCCTAAGGTGCCCCTCTCCTCCCTTATAAAAGGGAACCTCCTCCCCCTCCCCCTCACACCAATTTGAGCACTCAAGCTCGGCCAACCCCTGAAAGTTTCTCCTCTCCACTTCCCTAGAATAATCATAGAGGTCCTGGTCTTCTTCAAAGACCAATCTTAGGTCCCTAAGTGGAGGATTCAAAGAGGCATTCCAAAGAAGAGGTAATATCCATTACCGATCTTTTCAATTTCTTTCTTCTTCAACTTCTTCTTCTTTCGTTGTTTCATGATAAAGTAATAAAATCAGTATTACTTACATACTGATATGTTATTATAAATATGAAACAACCCTAATTCACCTTCTATCCATCCTACGGAAAAATGAAATCACCGCGTGTGCGTACGTACGGAATACCATCTCCACGCCGTGGTGTAATCTATTTTCCACCACCACCTTACAAGGATGGGTATAATGGTGTAATGAGTAACTATTTATGATTATTATAAAGTAATATTGATACTGAAATAATATATATATATACCCCAATACAATTCCACGATCATAGTAACGATATCATCACTCGTGCGTACGTACGGAATACCGTCTCCACAATGTGATGCGACTCGTTCTACATGATCATCATTACATAGTAATTATATAAACGAATTGAATGAATAAATATGATATATGTTAAAATAATAAAATTCTGGATATAAGGTATCTATAACCTTAAAAGAAGAATAAGAATTTATTCGGCAAAACACGCATAAGAACAAAAGGCAATAAAGACCCGAGTAACAAGTAACAATGAAATATTACTAACAAGAAGCTAAGAATATGACCATATATGATATCATATCAATATGTATGATTCTGGAATAAGTCAATAACATTATTTAAACCATTATACAGGAGCTTCGGACACGTACAAAGCAAATCGGACCTAAGGTAAGGGAAATATCACAATCTCATTTTTATCCGAGATTGTTTATACTTTAGTATTTACTCTGGTGTATTTTATCACCCACATCTATATTTCCTCAATATGTAATATTATTTCCATCCACCTAAAATTGTTTAAATCCAATTTTACCCTTCGGTGAGTTTTTAGTAAAAGATATGAAAGGAATCTTTTGTCGTTTTTCGTACGAGGTACTTTTTTGACTTTTCCGAAAAAAGTACGAGAAGAATGTTTTTTTAACTTATACGGCATGAATGGATTTTTAAAACATTATTTCCAAGAAGCTTCCTTTATAAGTTTTCAAGTTTATTTTTAATCAACTTCTTTTAGTTTATAATTGTATGACATGTTAAGAAAAGAAAATTGTTTTTGAAGTAGAAAGGATATTTTCCTCAAGAATGGAGTTCAAATGTTTTATCAAAATTATTTTCCATCTAAGATAATATAGGGTTCTGTTTTTATCCCTATTATTACATTTATTTGATTATGTTTTGAGGAAATTATTTTTATGAAGTCATTTACCTTATATGATTAGTTTTATGATGTCATGATGTTTCAAGAATCCCATTTTTTGTTACATGTGTTATGCGATGATGTTTGATTTATGATTATGTGGCACACATAAGAAAGGATTCATTATAAGATGGGTGGGACCTATATCTCCCTCCAATGAATTGGGTAAAGATTTTATATCTCATGAGATAGACATGGCTGGAATGGTAGGTTATACCGGTTCAGTGAAACAGGACTGAAACGAGGGTCACTCAATTCAGAAATGGACTTTGTCCACTAAGATAGTCTTGGCAATGAGTCTTGACTAACAAGAAATGATTCTCTATGATTATGTGTGTATGACACAAAGTTTAATGTTTTAAGTTATGATTATTGTGAATACATTTCACTGCCATTAGTTATCCCAGGTTATGAAATTATGATCTCTTTTGCAGGTTATGATTTCCAAAAGTTATGTTCTTATGTATATGATGTGATTTATATTTCTTTTGTTTACCCTTACTGAGCATTTGAGCTCACCCTTTTATGTTTTCTTTTCCCCAGGATATAAAGAAAGGTTTTAGGTAAAACAAAAGGGAAGATCTTTATGGGAGATATTGAAGATCTTTCACCAGTATTAGAAGATTATATTCCGAGTTTCCAAAGACACTAAACTATTACGGTCCTTGTGTGTGTGTTTTTGTAATGTACTAAGTATTCCGCAAATGTAATGTAATGTCCATGTACGTCAAGCTTCGGGTCGTTACAGTTGGTATCAGAGGAGAGGTTTAGTCATCCTTTGGAAACTAGGATGTGAGAACGTTAGTGAGATCCCTAGATATATTTCTAAGGTATGTCTAGGGATGTCCCTAAGGATAAGTATACATATAGGATATAGTCCTAGAACTATGGTAACGATCTTATAATTTAACCTAAGATGTTAGATATTGAGGGTACTCCCCCTTTACTATGTTGTTTTCCCTAGCATGATTTTTTCCTCTCAACGAATTCTTTTTGTGTTTTAGTTAATGGAGGGAACCAGACGGAATTCGGTTAACATTGAATCCAATGGACAAATTGGTGACTATAAGCAACAAAATTATGTAATGCCTAGAGAGAAAGATATTGTGATTATTCCGAATCAGTCATCGCGATATATGATTAACAAGGTAAAATTTAGTGGTATACCTAATTCATCAAAGAAGAGGAAGATAGACTATTATGCATGTTCGCATGTTGAGCAACATAAAGAAAGGAAGATTGAGATTTCTAAAGAAGGGAAGAAGAACCTTGAAGAATACCTCAAATGGAGGGACCAATGTTATTTGTGTGGAGATAAGGGTCATAGAGTGACAGACTGTTGTGGAGTTCAATGTATTATTTGTGGAGAACATGGGCATTACCCAACTCAATGCCCGGACCTAAAAAGTTACTTCTAAATCATGGAAGGACTTATTCCAGGACAATAATTTAAGAGGATGGATTGAAGTGTTTATGTATTGGTATTCAAGAATAATGTTGTTGAGGTACTTTTATTGTTTATTATAATATTTTTGTATTATTGTGGTTTTCAATAATTTTAAGGTACCGGTAACCATGAAAAGTGATTCAAATATTTTGGAAAGCAGATGATATGCGCATAATGAAGGGATAAGGAGAAAATGAAATGTTTGACAGTATTCATGAGCTCATGATTGATATAAGGACTAAGTGATATCATGGTTTGAGTATATAGAATTTTGAGGATTTTGGTATGTGGAAAGTGTTAAATTTTAACTGCATTCATGTTTTCACTAAGGTATTCAAGAGAATACATGATTAAGGACTTTAAATGTTTGGAATGTGACCAAAAAAACATATCTTATGATATATGGGGATCGACGATGGTGTTAAATCTCTGGTAATCATTTTCACTATGTTATGAGAGTGGACTACAGTATTATGGATAAGCCTAAATATTGGAATGGATTATGTTGGACATAAGTTAGTATTGTTTAAGGATAGAAGTTTTCTCGATACTATTGATGGGATGTTATAGTAATATAGTTTTAGAAAAAAGACAACCTGCAGGACGGGCGACAGCCCATCGCGTCGGACAAGGATGTGGGAATCGAACCCACAACCGAAGTGTGACTGGCCTTTATCGCCTACCACTGGCCTACATGAAGTCCCTGTTTATTAGAAACTAGTTTTATTATATTAAGCAGTATGATATATTAAGTATAAAGTCCATTTTAGGAACCATATATGATTAATCTCACTATAGATCGACTTATGTATATAATTTTTGCTAACCTTTTGTTTGAGACAGATGGAATGACCCGTCATTCTATCACATGATCTGCTAACACTTCATGAATAAAAAATTCAACTTCACTTATTTAAGAGATGAAGTGGAAATTGTTAAAGGCACGAACAACAGTGATATTGTACCAAAATAAAGTAAGTATTTATTCTAATTCAAATTCTTTAACTTTAGGGAAACGATCTTGAAAAACAAAAATGGTGTCCTAGTGATCTTATATATGATGAATTAGATGGTACCTTAGATCGTCACAAATTTATGGCTTTGTGATTGCTGGCTTTTCCATAGCCATGTTCTCTACCACTCTCCATCAGAACATGATGGTTAGATTTTTCTTCCATATCCATATTTTCTCTTATGTGGAAACCCAGTGATTAGTTTATTTGGGTAACCGTTACGTTTCATACTTTTGTTTTTAAACATTGGTTTTGATATTCCTTTTTATGATGTGGGTTTCTATTAAAGAAACATTCGAATAGTAAACTATTTATAACCCCGACGAATTTCGAGGGCGAAATTCATTTTAAGGGGGGTAGAATGTTATAGCCCGAGATTTTATGAAAAATATTCTTTTTAATTTTATTAATGTCTTGTGTTTTACGCTACACCAAAAGGAGCTTGCACAACACGCATCCTTGACTTGCCTTGCATTACACGCAATCGCAACCTTCCTCGATAGCATGTGTAGTACGCAATACTGAGTTTCACGAAACAACGATATGCTATTAAAATATTATTAAAACTAGCCGTTATGAATGGTAATAACCACTTTTTAAATTTTAGAAAATTCAGCTCTCAAAATGGACTTCATTTTTGGATTCTGAGTATCGAATTTAGCCTAAGCTGAAATTTTGGTACTTTTCGGATAACTTTCATATTCTGATGAATAGTGAAAATTACTAAATTATAATTAAAAACAACTTTTTTAATCGAAATAATTAATAGTGATAAATTATTAATTTGAGTGGTTTTAAAGTATATTTAGAATATATTTTTACAATTTAATACAATTTTGGTCATTGGTTGTAATTTCACATTTAAACCAGACATAATCAAGTGTCAATCTTTTGATAGATATTGTTTCTTAAAAACACGCTATTTGTTTTAATAGCGCGATTTAATTATAAAATTAATTAATGAAACTTCTATGTTATGAATTTGGTAAAATAGACTTCATTTTTGAATTCGGAATATGAAATATAGCTTAGGATGAAATTTTGGCATTGTTCTGAAAAACATCAATTTTTGATGAATAGTGAAAGTACTAAGTGGTAGTTAAAAAACTGAATTTTACCGCTTCTGTGAATGGAATTTCAAAAATCCGAGAGGCACGGTTGATGGTAGTAAGTAAAATGTGGTTCAATGAGATGAAAATAATTTTTGGTGAATAGTAACTTTTTACTTTTATTTACCACGGTTAAAAGTAAATAGGGTAATTAAGGGTAAGAATGATATTAATATTACCCTAACACGTGTCCTAATTCTATTGGACAAGTGTACCTCGACCAAAAACAACCTTAAGTGTAAAATATAATCATTTAGGCCAACTTGGATTAGATTCGGACATTTATTATTATTTAATTCAATGAAGAGTTAAAAGAGTTAAAATCAAAGTTTATTTACTAAAACATTTTTAATATTGGGTTATACATAAGATAAATTCGATTGTAAATATTCATTAGAAAGATAAACATATTTCCTACATAATGTTATTTTATTTGTAATTTTTAGACATCAAATAATCTAATTTATTTATGACACAAAGATGATGCAGTAATTATCTTTTTTATGAAATATTGACATAATTGATGTTATAAACACCACAATAAATCTAATTTGAGACTTTTTATGAATTACACTAATTTTCTAGGTTACTATGACATATTATGGTTGATTTAATCAACTTGGTTTGAACATATAATTCTGTTATGACTTTCACAAAAATCATATATCAAATAGTGTCAAAATTGACACAAAATAGTTTCTAAATAAAATAAAATATTATTAATTGTTATTTTATTCCTAAAAATCTAATGTTTGTCCAAATGACTTAGATAAGGATATATATATTAATAATAAACAATTTGGGGTTCGTTTGGTATGTTATAGTAAGTGTATTAACCATATAGTGAAAGAAAACAAAAAGACACGGTAAAAGTTAAATTATTTTTCTTAGAGTTAAATCTAATTGATAAGGTTAAAATAATACCCTATACTTGTCTAAATACTATTGGTTGATAGGATTTCGACCCATCCCCACTTTAGCTTAGAAATAAGACCCTTTGGAACCATTATAAACCGATTTTTACTTTAATATAAAATAATATTTTGAGATATTCCTAAGGTGCCCCTCTCCTCCCTTATAAAAGGGCACCTCCTCCCCCTCCTCCTCACACCAATTTGAGCACTCAATCTTGGCCAACCATTGCCATTTTCTCCTCTACACTTCCCTAGAATAATCCTATATGTACTGGTCTTCTTCAAAGACCAATCTTAGTTCCCTAAGTGGAGGATTCAAAGAGGCATTCCAAAGAAGAGGTAATATCCATTACCGATCTTTTCAATTTCTTTCTTCTTCAACTTCTTCTTCTTTAGTTGTTTCATGATAAAGTAATAACATCAGTATTACTTACATACTGATATGTTATTATAAATATGAAACAACCCTAATTCACCTTCTATCCATCCTACAGAAAAATGAAATCACCGCGCGTGCGTACGTACGGAATACCGTCTCCACGCCGTGGTGTAATCTATTTTCCACCACCACCTTACAAGGATGTGTATAATGGTGTAATTAGTAACTATTTATGATTATTATAAAGTAATATTGATATTTAAATAATAAATATATACTCCAATACAATTCCACGATCATAGGAACGATATCATCACTCGTGCGTACGTACGGAATACCGTCTCCACGATGTGATGTGACTCGTTCTACATGATCATCATTACATAGTAATTATATAAATGAATTGAATGAATAAATATGATATATGTTACACTAATAACATTCTGGATATAAGGTATCTATAACCTTAAAAGAAGAATAAGAATTTATTCGGCAAAACACGCATAAGAACAAAAGGCAATAAAGACCCGAGTAACAAGTAACAATGAAATATTACTAACAAGAAGCTAAGAATATGACCATATATGATATCATATCAATATGTATTATTCTGGAATAAGTCAATAACATTATTTAAACCATTATACAGGAGCTTCGGACATATAAAGTAAATCAGACCTAAGGTAAGGGAAATATCACAATCTCATTTTTATCCGAGATTGTTTATACTTTAGTATTTACTGTGGTGTATTTTATCATCCACATCCATATTTCCTCAATATGTAATAGTATTTCCATACCCCTACAATTGTTTAAATCCAATTTTACCCCACGGTGAGTTTTTAGTAAAAGATATGAAAGGAATCTTTTGTCGTTTTTCATACGAGGTACTTTTTTGACTTTTCTGACAAAAGTACGAGAAGAATGTTTTTTTAACTTATACGGCATGAATGGATTTTTAAAACATTATTTCCAAGAATCTTTCTTTATAAGTTTTCAAGTTTATTTTTAATCAACTTATTTTAGTTTATAATTGTATGACATTTTAAGAAAAGAAAAGTTTTTTTGAAGTAGAAAGTATATTTTCCTCAAGAATGGAGTTCAAATGTTTTATCAAAATTATTTTCCATCTAAGATAATATACGGTTCTGTTTTTATCCCTATTATTACATTTATTTGATTATGTTTTGAGGAAATTATTTTTATGAAGTCATTTACCTTATATGATTTGTTTTATGATGTCATGATGTTTCAAGAATCCCATTTTTGTTACATGTGTTATGCGATGATGTATGATTTATGATTATGTGGCACACATAAGAAAGGATTCATTATAAGATGGGTGGGACCTATATCTCCCTCCAATGCATTGGGTAAAATATTTTATATCTCATGAGATAGACATGGCTGGAATGGTAGGTTATACCGGTTCAGTGAAGCAGGACTGAAACGAGGGTCACTCGATTCAGAAATTGACTTTGTCCACTAAGATAGTCTTGGAAATGAGTCTTGACTAACAAGAAATGATTCTCCATGACTATGTGTGTATGCCACAAAGTTTAATGTTTTATGTTATGATTATTGTGAATACATTTCACTGCCATGAGTTATCCCAGGTTATGAAATTATGATCTCTTTTTCAGGTTATGATTTCCAAAAGTTATGTTCTTATGTATATGATGTGATTTATATTTCTTTTGTTTACCCTTACTGAGAATTTGAGCTCACCCTTTTATGTTTTCTTTTCCCCAGGATATAAAGAAAAGTTTTAGGTAAAAAAAGGGAAGATCTTTATGGGAGATATTGAAGATCTTTCACCAGGATTAGAAGATTATATTCCGAGTTTCCAAAGACACTAAACTATTACGGTCCTTGTGTGTGTGTTTTTGTAATGTACTAAGTATTCCGGAAATGTAATGTAATGTCCATGTACTTCAAGCTTCGGGTCGTTACATAGGGAAATTAAGGATATTAAAGATTATTCTGGAATTGTGTGTGATTTTCTAACCATTATGTAGATAAAATAAATATATAATTATATAACATTTATTATTGACCACATTGAGTGACCAAAAAATATTGAGAGACTCAATCAAACACAAGAGCTAGAGATTGTGATTCAGATAACTCCCTCTTCTTCCACTCTCAATCTATTAAGATAACTCCAAGGGTTCTTCATAATTTTGGAACAATACTACTGCGATCAACCATGAACAATGCAAGTGATTGTGATTTGTTGTGATAACACCCAATTTTTCTACGACATTGATTAGAGAGTGTAGTGTATATGTAGATTAACACTAGGGGGATTATATATTGGAATACAGTAGAGTAATAGTAGTTTGATGAATTCTATTCCATCATATCATCTAAAAAAGGAAATTATATGTTAGGGTTAATTATATATCTTCTGATAAATTAATTATAAATTAAATATAATGATAATTATATCATGGTTATGGAATTTTAATCTTGTAATAATATTTATTTATTTTTCATTGGAAATTAAATTTTGATCATGTAATCAAATGATTACATGTTATTCAGGATTAAATGTTCAATTGGCCATACCTACATATGATACATCCATTGCATCCAAAACATATAATATTTTTTTCAATATCACCAAATTTCTATAGTATCATGAGTTGTAATGGATATATTTTTATAAATTTAATTTCATATAAAAAGATAATTAGTTTATTTATATTTTATTCTTTTATAAAAATGTATAATTCATTTCTTAGGATTTCGGTTTTGTAGTATAAATATGTTTCATGATATTGCTTTCAAAAATAATATTTAGTTTATATTGTATCAATTTTTTATTTACTTATTCGATATTTACATGATTTATATAGCTCAAATGTTTTTGAAACATGTTTTATTATGTAGAAAATAAATTCATTTACATTGCATAAAAATATGATGAATTCAAAAGACACTGTTTTAATTCACGAAAAATTTCACAAAGTCTCTAAAATAGTTTAATAAATTATCAATTTTCTTAATATAGTTTTTTACATTATAACTCCCATGATATACATAAAAATTTCATGTCATTTTTTGATTTTAAAAAAAATTAAATTATTTGATATTTCATTAAACTCCACTAAATGCTGAAAATACCATTTAAATTTCGGTATAAATTGCTGGATGTTTTGAAAATTTCACTATTTTATCCATTTTAAGATATGTTTTATGTATTTTTTATTATATATTTTTATATATAAGTTAGATTTATTTTTAATGATCTATTGGAAAGTATGTTATTTTACATACATTTATGTAAAAAGGTAATTTCACTAATTATATTTTTAAATTATCTTAAAATTATCCAATTTCTAGATTTCATGTTTAAAGGTACTAAAACCCACATTTTCCAAACCAATTATGATATTTTTTTGTTGATTATCATATATAATATTATTATCATCATGTTACTATGAAACCAATTATGGAAGGGACCATATGTTTATTTTAGTGACAAAAAATGTGTATCATACAATCCAAAAATTCATATTCAATCCAACCATGATGTAGCATGCTAAAACCTACCTAATGTGAACCTGTTTCTCTATCATTCTAGTTACAACTCTTATATTATATGCAAGTCACCTTGTATGGTACATTTTTAGGCTATTAATTTCTCTCAAAATATACTTTCATCTAATATAATAATATTTTCTATAATAAACAAGTGGAGTTGTGCCTACACTTTGGTTGATCTATCCCTCACACATGTTGAACCTCACCAAAAACATTTCACAGTAAATGTTGGAAAATATTTAATGGTATATTATTATAGTTCACTAATTGAATAAATGTAGGGTTTAATTTTAAATGGAATGTAGGAATAAATTTACAATATAATTTATATGATGTAAAAATTTAATCAGAATTATGGTTTCTCATCAAAACTTTTAACTAAAAGTATGATTCCTCGACCATTATGATAATTTTTTATTAGGGTTACCAACATAGGTATTCCTTTATTTATCTCCTGGATAGTTTAATATATTAAATAATTTTTCATAAATATGTATTTCTTATAAGAATACCTTGTCTTTCATAATTTTTTTTTAATATAAATGACTTTAGGTTCGTATTAATTATTGTAATTGTTTTATTTGTTACAATAATTCATATATAATATTTAAATTCTAGGAATATTATTTTTAAAAAATTGTAATTAGTTTTAATATAGGTACTGCTTTTCACTTCACCCATGCATACCCATACAGTTGGGAATGTATAGTCTAAAAAATACTCAATAAATTATGATGATTTTGACGCTCACAAATATCATTATTTTTTTTTCTAATGAAATTTTCTTGAGTGTGTTTTCAGGAATTTATATCCAGGATAATGAATTTTATTGTCATGGTAATTAATATATAAACACTATTTCCAATTATATGTTTAGAAAATGAGCATATTATGACAACCCTGCTTTTATTACAAACTTAAACATGATTTATTACATAAAACATCACTTGATACAAGAAATATGATCGAGTGGTTTAGTGTCTTTGGGGCTTAGGATCATTACATAAAAACATAAAACATGAAATACAACATCTTTATTGAAAACTTCCTTTTCATGACCACTACATTCCCTCGTACTTAGCATTGCATGGGATAACCTGAGGACATTCATAAGAAAAGGGTGAGCTATAAAGCCCAGTAAGGGAGTACACATGGTATAACATGAGGAGTAAAATACATGTTAGACAATAGGCATATCAATGGATCATAAAAGAAACATGAACATAAATGCATGATAAATCATTATAATCATAAAATGGAAATGTGGCAACAATACATAACATGGAATTAGCATGAGCCAAGGCTCATTGCACATGGATCATGAGTAAATACGCATTTCACATTAAGCACGAGTAAACCCTCGTTGCACTTGAATTATCATGACTCAACACTCATTGCACATGACGTATCATGATACTATACTTTACCCAATTCATTGGAGCGCTATAAGGGTGCACCCTTCTTAATCATTTCATTTCATGCATAAGTGTGCCACACGGATCATAAAACATGGATTCATAAAACATAATCATTTATTCCATGATAAAGGAATGTGGAATTCATACATGAAACTTTACAATCAATAAGTAAATGTTCATAATGGTGAATAGCCTTGATGGAGAAATGGGAATGGTATTCACTACACAATGACATTGGCTTAGAAAATAGGTGCGATTTCAGCAGCATAACAGCGTGACATAAGAATTCATAAAAATGGTTGATGAGAGAGAAGGGGGTTCCTCATCATTTTTACCTGTAATGTACAGTAAGAAGGTCAGATATATACATGTCCCAACAATTGTAATGGAATTTAGATTCATGATACAAAAGTATTTCTTGAAGGTAATAGCGGAGAGAGAAGTTTCCTTCGGAATTTCGGCATAATAACGAGTGTACATGGAAGGCATTTAATGAGAGACAAAGGGTATCCCATAATTCAAACAGAAATATGGCAATATGAGGGAGGTGAAAAACCATACCCCAACATTTATAATTGAAATTAAAAAGGAAATACAACTTAATGAAAATTGGACAAAAATGAGAAAAAGGAAGAAAAACCCCTTACTTGGAAGTGTGCTTCCAAGGGCTAGAGAGAGGCTTGTAAGAGGCTTCATGGGAGCTTGGGGCCCCTTGGGAGGATTCTAGAGAGAGTATGGCAGAGGTTGGACGAACTCCAAAGGATTTTAGTGAAGAGGGAGTGGGAGCTTTGGTGGGTTTATATAGGAATGGTGAGGGAATTCTTTATTATTTAGGTTTGGGACCCCTTATATTAAATAAATCCAAAACACAAACCTTCCAATGTTTTTTTCACATGGTTTTTGGCAAATAGAATAGTAAAGAATTATTTTATAAGTCCAAAGTCCGAACTTCTTAAAATATTAGGGTTGCTTATGTGGAGTTGAGTCACACTCCCATGGAAATTAATTTAAAAAGGCAAGGTGTTGAATATGTCTTGAGGGGTCCATTAATGCCTTGAAAAGTAAGTCAAACAAACCTTAAATCACATTATTTTAATGGTAAAACATATATTGGCCGAACATAAATATTATAGAATTTTATTACATCACTATTGGGTCATTATGATGTCATAAAACACATTATATATTTAAACTCTATTTAATTCTTACCCAAAAATTTGACTGTCTCAGAAAATTATGAAAAATTCACCGTTGGATAATTTCGATGTCCTGATTCCAGAAATTACATTTATTTTGTCTACATAATTTATAAATATGTTTATTTTTACTTTTAAAATAAAAACCGACATTTATCCAAAATTCATCGGTTTTGACAGAAATAGATTTCAAACCTTAATAAAAATTTTAATTGAATTCATAAAATTATAAGATCATTTTTATTTAATAAAAATTATTTTAATAATAATATTATTGTTTTATTAAAATATTATTTATTTCAAAAATCCATTAATTTAATAAAATAGATTTCTTAATTAAATAATAACTAAAAACACCACTTGTACTTTAAAAACTATTTACAATGTATCAAAAATGACTAGAATTAATATTCATTATTATATACAAAAAATAATGAACATGAACATGCTACTACTTATTTGTTACATACCGCCTTAAAACAGCTGCACAAGACCTAAGGGTAAGGTGTGCGATGGTGATAAAATCTTGGGGTGGCATGGATAACATCGCTCGAGTGGTAATTTCAATCAACTTCCACTTTTCCAATAGACGGTCACGTTCGAGCTTGACATGATGAAGCTCAGCTTGGGCTTGGTCAAGGGTGAAGCCCAAAGACGCCACCTCTTTTCCGAGCTCCAACAAATGGGCTTCATATGGAGCAATTCTACTGGATGAGGCCATCGCTTCCCGTGTCTGAGTATATTGGATTTGTTAAAGTCCTATATTTATACTAATCATGTGATCACTGTTCAATGACTATATTAGCAACGGTCAAAATTATTAACATAAAACCAAAGAAGTTGAAATTTTATATAAACATAAAGAGACATTTAATTTGATAAAGAGGGATTTCCATTAATGAAACTTTGGGTCGTTACAATATTCCCCCTTAAGAAATTTCACCCTCAAAAGTTTCCTTTTCCTACAGTAAAACAAATGTGGATAACTCAGCATCATTATATTCTCCGATTCCCATGTCGCTTCTTCAAACATTTGGTTTCTCCACAACACCTTGACGAGGGGAACTGTCTTATTTTGAAGAACTTTTTCTCTACGATCTAAGATCGTCACAGGTTGTTCCTCATAAGAAAGATCATCTTCCAATTGTACCACCTCGGAAGAGAGTACATGTGAAGGGTCCGGTATGTACTTCCTTAAACGGGATAGATGAAATACATAATGTACTTTCGCCATGGCAGGTGGAAGTGCTCGTCGATAGGCCACAGCCCTGACACAATCAAGAATATCGAAGGGGTCAATGTACCTTGGACTTAACTTCCCTTTCCTTCCAAACCTCATGACCTTCTTCCATGGAGATATGTGTAGAAACACAATGTCTCCAAATTTAAACTCATGGTCTCATCGACGATTATCTGCATAACGCTTATATTGACTCTGGGCTGCCTTGATATGCTGCTGAATGGTTTTCACCTTCTCCACCATTTCTTCGACCATTTATGGTCCAAGCAGCTTACGTTCACCGACCTCATCCCAACAAGTTGGTTTTCTGCACCTTTTCCCATACAGGGCTTCATATGGTGCCATTTGGATGCTCGAGTGGAAACTGTTATTATAAGAGAACTCAACCAGAGGAAGATGTTGATCCCATCCTCCTTTAAAGACCATTGAGAATGCTCTCAACATATCCACTAGTGTTTGTATATTCTGCTTGGATTGGCCATCAGTTTGAGGATGATAGTCCCTAATGAAGTTCAGTTCAGTATTCAGAGCCTGTTGAAGACTCTTCCAAAACATAGAGGTGAATCTTGGATCTCGGTCAGACACAATAGATAGTGGTACTCCATGAAACCGTACCAATTCCCTGATATATATCTGTCCCAGTTGCTCCAAAGAGAAATCCTCCCAAATAGAAATGAAGTGTGTAGTCTTTGTAAGATTATCCACAACAACCCAGATTGCATTGTTGCCTTTGGATGTCCTTGGAAGTCTGGTGACAAAGTCCATGGTGATTTTCTCCCATTTCCATTCTGGTATGGGCAAAGGTTGCATCATCCCCTTAGACTTCTTCCTCTCTACCTCCACATGCTGACACACCAGGCACGTTGATGTATATTCAGTGATCACCTTCTCCATATTATCCCACCAAAAGTTTTCTCAGAGATCTCGATACATCTTTCTGCTCCCTGGGTGAATAGAGAAATTTGAACTATGTGCATCATCCAAAAGTTCCTTCTTCAGCTCTGGACTTGATGGAACACATAGTCTTATCCCAAACCGCACAATTCCTTCTTCATTAACATTAAACTCTGAGGATTTCCCTTTTTTGATAGCTTCCACTTTTTCCTAAATTCCCAGATAATCCTTTTGAGCATCCTTTAACCTTTCCAAAAGAGATGGTTGAGAAATAATTTGTGAAAGTATTGATGATGTTCTCTTCTTTATGATTCCCATGTCCATCTTCATCAATTCTAAGAAGATTGGATCGTTCTCAATTCTCATCATTGATAGAATTCCTAGGTCTTTTCTACATAAGGCATCTGCCACCTTGTTCACTTTCCCAGGGAGGTAATGTATTGAACAGTCATAATCCTTGATGAGCTCTATCCATCTTCTCTGGTGCATATTAAGCTCTTTCTGTGTGAATATATTTTTAAGACTCTTGTGGTAAGTATATATCTCACATTTCTCTCCATAAAGATAATGCCGCCAGATGTTAAAGGAAAAGATCACCGCCGCCAACACCAGATCATGCGTTGGATAGTTTCACTCATGGATTTTCATCTACCATGAGTCATAGGATATAACTTTATCATTTTGCCTCAGCACACAACCTAATCCCTTCTTTTAAGCATGTCACGACCCGCCCTCGGGGTCCGTGCCGTGACTACCCCAAGCCCGCCTTCCATAGGCCAGGGGCTGGCGACTAGCACCAAGGCGTAAATCCCGGTAAAAAGAGAAGGCATTGCCTTTGTAAGGTAAACAAACACCACAGAGAAAGCAAGCGGAAAGTAAACACTAAACAAAAGCAGAGTACAACTGAAAGTGCGAAAAAGTAAATGGGCCAGAATACAAACCCAAACTGAAAGTAAAGTACAACTCGAAAGGGAAAACATCAACTGAAAAGTAAAAGCCGCTACTCCGAGCTGTCCACTGGAAATCCCACCTGTAGGGTGGGTACAGATAGCTCCTCTGCTCCACGGGTCCCGCCGTCTGCTCCGAGCACGTCCCGCCCAGTGGTCCACCTCCGGGTACCATCCCGCTCTGCAAGCCTCAGCTAAGGTCAACGTTGTCCGTCGTCTGCAACCAACACAACGTAGTGCGGGCAAAGCCCGTCCAGGGGTGAGTATAGGCTACTCAGTAGGGACCCCGAGACCCCTGAAGGTCTCTCAAATCCACAATGGATAAATCACGAAGAAAGGTACAATCACGAAGTAACAACCGTCACTGCTTAGGTATATGCCCATACATATACCTAAGTCATCAAATTCAAATACGCTCCAACCTCCGAGCCCAAGTACAACTCAGTCCACACAGGAAAGTAAACGTATTCCACACAGGAAAGCAAAACGTAATCCACACAGGATAGCACAACACAATCCACACAGGAAAACAACAGGTTTCAGCTCAACCAGGATTTTCATTAACGAAACCGTAACTGTTGAAGAGTCCCATCTCTGAATTGTACAGTGGTCCTGTCACGACTCCGAGGTACTGCTCACTAACCTAAGACTACTGAAGTACTCCTCCTGTCGAGTACCGCGGGTCTGCTACCAACTATCGGGCGCTCCGTCCGCTGAGGGTCTGCTGCCAAATACCGGGCGCTCACCCAGATAGCCTACAGAGGTACTCCTCCAGTCGAGTACCGCGGGTCTGCTGCCAACTACCAGGCGCTCCGTCCGCCATGGGTCTGCCGCCGAATACCGGGCGCTCCGTCCACTGGGCTAGTCGACTCACTCCAAGTTGAGTCGGTCGAGCAGTCTTCAGGTCTCAGCCGGTTTCATGGTCTCCGTACTCTGTACGCTCGTCTCCAGTATCGCAGGTCTGCCGCTACAACCGAGCGCTCCACTGCCAAGGATATGCTGCTACAACCAAGCGCTCCACCGCCCAAGGTAAACAGAAGATTCAGCTCACACAGGTTCGGAAGCACTGTTCCACGTAGGATCGCTGAGTGCTGTAGTCGTCGTCGTCGAATCCACACAGGATTTCTGTACTGTCGTCGTCGCAGTCACAGTAGCAGTAGTAGCAGTAGTAGTCACAGTAATAGTCGCAGCCAGCACTAGGGTTCCCGCACGCAGCAAGCTCGTTCGGAGGGTCCGCTCCACGAGCCGAGAGGCTGATACATCAACTGTCACGAAGACCAGAGTTGATGTATCCAAAAGTTCCGTATCGTCAACAGGAACTCAACGCAACAGACGGCGCGTCGATCGGACGCCCGGTCTGAGAGTTATTGGCATTTTCGTCTCCGGGGCCCGGTTGGTTTTTAAGGCAAAACCAACCCGACCGTACTCCACCTGCGTCTAAACCTCGGGCAGAGTATGCCAAAAGATTCGTCTCACTAAGAGGAACACAACGCGACTGACGGCGCGTCAATCGGACGTTCGAAGCTAAAGATATGAGCGTTTCCGCTCCGAAGGCCCGGTTGGTTTCGTGAACGAACCAACCCGGCCGAACTCAAAGTAAACCGAAACCTTGAGTGCGATATACCGAAACGAACTTTTCGATCCAAGGATCGCGTTGCCGTAGACGGTTCGTCATTCGGAGGTCCGAGGCTCAAGATATGGGCCAAAAACCGATTCTGGTTCGAAACGGGGGGGTCCGGGTCCGGGCCGACCCGGCCCGACCCCCCCCCCCCCCGGGGCGGCGCGGTGGCCGGCGGCGGCGCGGCGGGCCGCGGCGGCCTGGCGCCGCGAGGGGCCTCACGCGGGGGCTAAGCCCCCGCTGATTGAAGCGGCGCGGCCTATGTGCCGCGCCTTTGCAACAAACGGCCCCCACGTGGTGGCCGGTTTAATAAAGAGAACCGGGGGGCTGCTGCCCCCCTTTCATGGAACTGCCCCCCTCTTAAAGAGGGGGGTTTTACATGCTGGCCGGGGGATTAATTCCCCCGGTTTAATGCCTTCCGGCCGGCCAGCTGGCCGGCCGGTTTTCTCCAACGGGACCGGAAATTCCGGTCCCCCCTTCGGCTTCCGACACCGGCGGCCCGGCCGCCGGTCTTCTCTTCCGCCGCGGCCCGGAACCGGCCGCGGTCTCCTCGTCCCGCCGCGGCCCGGAACCGGCCGCGGTTTTAATCGTCCGGCGCGGTGCGACGGCACCGCGCCCCTTCGCCGTGCCTTGATTCCTTTCAACGCGGCGCGACGGCGTCGCGTTCTTGAAGATTCTTCCTCGGCGTGGCGCGACGGCGCCGCGTAAAAATATTTGCACGATTATCCGCGTGGTGCGACGGCACCACGCCACTTACTTCCTCCCGCAAGAATAAACAAGAACGATGGAGGGGGTTCGGCCGTGTTCGTGCGGTCCGGCCCCCTCACGTTAAAAATAATAACGCAAATTTAAATAATTCAAGCCACACGTTAGACATGTTAAAATCACGATCAAGAATAAAATAATTAAACCAAAAAGAAAACAACAACCCCTACCTCGGGTATAAGGTTCGAAGATTGTCAACGTTCCGCGGAAGACGACGTCGCGGAGGTCGGGCGTCGCGGTCGTCGTTCATCAAATCCGTTAACGAAGAGATGCGTCCGATGCGACACGTCGTTGGCGAAACTTCTTATGTCGACGAAGGGAATCCGAGGAGGAAGCGGCGTTCCCACTCGTTGACACAGAAGACGAAGAAGAGCGGAGCGGCGTTCTTCGTCGGGACTTGAGCGTTCTTCGTCAAGTTGAGCGTTCTTCGTGATCTTCGTCAGAGATGAAGAAGAAGAAGAAAAAGCTCTCCACCTCTCAAGATGACAAACAAATAACCCAAAATAAAATAAGACTCTATCTTATTTTATTAACACAACAACTCACTAGAATTTCAAAAGTTTGAAAATTAAAATAACCCTCTTCAATTAATTATGTCAAGTTGACAACATTAATTGAAATGAGTTAAAGGGGAGGTTTTGAGAGAATTTGAGGAGTTGGGGTTCGTGTGGACCCCACCTCACTTAATCCTCCCAAGGGAGGTTAAGTGGATGTGGGTCCCACTCCCATCTCCCTTTGGTAGGATTTAACTAGTTAAAATAAAATTTGTTCCTCACAAATTTTATTTAACTTAAACTAAAAACCCAAAAACTAACTTTCAACCCGCAACAAACGCATCTTCCGAAAAGGTCCCTTTAAGCAAATAACGGCGCTGCGAGTTCATCGGTGCCCTCGGATTTCAATTCCGAGCACCGGATCAAAAGTTAGGAATTCCCGCTCGTTCGTTCACTGAACGTACCCGAGCCAAACTTCGGAAATTGATTCCGGGCACTCCGGGCCTCGCAATCAGGTGCCGTCAGAAACCACGCTCTTGTAAAATTACAAAGAAAATTAAAGAAAAAATTTCCCTTGAATTTTACGGGTCTTTACATTACTCCCACCTTAGGGCTTTACGTCCCCGTAAAGATACATCAAAACTAGGGAAACAAAAGAGGGTACTGAGCACGCATCTGAGCCTCCCGCTCCCATGTGCTCTCCTGGAGATTCCCGTGATGCCATCTCATGCGCACAAAAGGAATCGATCGCCCACGCAGAACCCGCTCCTGACGATCCTCTATCTCCACCCGGACCTCCGTAAAAGTCGCCCCATCGTCAACGTCAAGCTCCCCATGGTCAATGATGTGCGTCGGGTCGTGCACGTATCTCCTTAACTGAGACACATGGAAGACGTCGTGCACCCGGTGCAACTGAGGTGGTAGAGACAGGCGATAAGCCACCTCACCAACCCTGCTGAGGACCTGGAAGGGTCCGATGAAGCACGGAGATAACTTGCCGCCTTGGCCAAATCTCCGAATACCACGTCGAGGTGAGACCCGAAATAAGACGTGGTCGCCATCCTCGAACCCCAGTGGCCTCCGCCTCCTGTCAGCGTAAGACTTCTGCCGGCTCTGAGTTGTCCTCATCCGCTCCTGGATGACCTGGACCTTCTCTGTCGTGGCCTGGACCATCTCCGGTCCCATCAGAGCTGCAAGATTTCTTCTTTGCCGATAAGAGAAATCTGGTCCCATCCCCTGGATGAACCACATTCTTTGCCTAAAACAGTCAATCCTAACATGGATGATACTAATCCATACCAAGGATGACGTCGTAAGGCCTCGACGCTACTACTAAGAGATTCAACCGTTACTCTCGCCTCGGGTTGATTCACACTGTCGGCATCAGTGTGTGGTAACTGGGTCTCCTCCAGTTGATGTCTCACAAGTGAGGGTCAAGTCAACAGCCAAAACTGGAACCTCTTAGTAACATCACGAAAGAGGACATGAACGAAAATATCACAAAGGTATGCATCTTTTATTATTGCAGCTCATAATACAAGACGCTACACAAAAGCAACAAGGAACCAGAAGTACAAAGGATGTATCCACTAGTTCTGCTCCTGTCCGTCGGCTCCCAGAGCTCCAAGATCAAAGGCCTCGGCTGCCTGAAGCTGAGCTCTCCCCTGCGGTCGGGGTGGACCTCCTGGTGGTGGTGGTGGCAGAGCCTCAAAGCGTCGCCCACCACCGTCTGCTCATCCAGCTCCTCTGCCTCGTCCGCCTCCTCCCTGCGGACCGCCACGGTCGAACCTCTGCCTCTGCCTGGGAGGTTCTTCACTTAACTGCTGATCATCAGCATGGCGGGTCGGACAGTCACGAGCCATGTGACCTATCCCGCCACAGGAGTAACACTGCCCACTCTCGGCACGCCTGGCTCTGACTCCACCCCGGCTTCCCCGCACAACTGAGCCTGAATCGTGCAGTCGGCCACTGGTAGGTCTGGTCTGCCTGGAACCCTGAGTCATCCGTCAGCTACCTATTGCCGAAGACTCCGCTATCTGCCGCCCTGTGGTGGGTCGCTGTGCTGGTGTAGACTCAGCATGGAAGCTCTCGATCAGAAGGGCCCGCTCCAGTACTCCTGTCTGAGTCGGTATGCTGAGGGAGATCAGTGATGCCCTGATCTCGTGTCTCAAACCCTGCTCGAAGGTCCGGGCCCGGAACAATGGGTCCCGTACCATGTCGGTCGAGTAGCGCGAGAGATCGGTAAATCTCGCCGAGTACTGAGCGACCGTCATGCTGCCTTGCCGCAGATGTAGAAGCTCCTGGATACACACCGCACGAAGGGTGGCTGGGACGAACTCCGAGCGGAAGAGGCTCTCAAAGTCCGTCCAAAGTAGAGATGCCTCATCGTGCACCTGGAGCATCAGGCTCCACCATCGTCCTGCTGCTGCGTGTAGTAGGCTCGCAGCGAGGATCACCATGAGGTCTGCTGGTGTCCTCACTAGCCTAAACACTCGAACCACTGCCTCCAGCCAGTCCTCTGCTGCCTGGGGATCCGTCTCCCCGCGAAACCTGGGCGGTCGCTGGCGCTGAAACTCATGCAGTGCGCTGAGGCAACGTGCATCGTCAGCGGCTGCTGCTGGAAGCATCGGGGGCTCGGCGGGTAGAGCTACCGCCGGTGCCACTGCTGACAAAGGGCCCTGCACCGAAGCCTCGTCGCTCAGTGGGTTGTCGTCACGCTCGACTCTCGGAACCCTAGCTGGATGCCATCGTGGGGCCATCCTGAAAAGGAAACAGGTGCGCCACGGTCAGAACAGTATACCTGGTGAGCTGATATAAGTAATCACAAAGAAAACTTTGAAACACACACGCAATCAATGTTTTCGTGCATTAAGTCGGAAATCAGAAGTCAGGGTCCTGGTGTACGGATACGTCGGCCGCCGCACCAACACTGGACTCCCTGGACTGATAACCACACTCAATACGCTAAACATTATTGCTTCACATAGAAAATATCAGAGTTCGCGGTAGAACCGAACTCCTCTGATACCAATTTGTCACGACCCGCCCTCGGGGTCCGTGTCGTGACTACCCCAAGCCCGCCTTCCATAGGCCAGGGGCTGGCGACTAGCACCAAGGCGTAAATCCCGGTAAAAAGGGAAGGCATTGCCTTTGTAAGGTAAACAAACACCACAGATTAAGCAAGCGGAAAGTAAACACTAAACAAAAGCAGAGTACAACTGAAAGTGCGGAAAAGTAAATAGGCCAGAATACAAACCCAAACTGAAAGTAAAGTACAACTCGAAAGGGAAAACAGCAACTGAAAAGTAAAAGCCGCTACTCCGAGCTGTCCACTAGAAATCCCACCTGTAGGGTGGGTACAGATAGCTCCTCTGCTCCACGGGTCCCGCCGTCTGCTCCGAGCACGTCCCGCCCAGTGGTCCACCTCCGGGTACCGTCCCGCTCTGCAAGCCTCAGCTAAGGTCAACGCTGTCCGTCGTCTGCAACCAACACAACGTAGTGCGGGCAAAGCCCGTGCAGGGGTGAGTATAAGCTACTCAGTAGGGACCCCGAGACCCCTGAAGGTCTCTCAAATCCACAATGGATAAATCACGAATAAAGGTACAATCACGAAGTAACAACCGTCACTGCTTAGGTATATGCCCATACATATACCTAAGTCATCAAATTCAAATACGCTCCAACCTCCGAGCCCAAGTACAACTCAGTCCACACAGGAAAGTAAACGTATTCCACACAGGAAAGCAAAACGTAATCCACACAGGATAGCACAACACAATCCACACAGGAAAACAACAGGTTTCAGCTCAACCAGGATTTTCATTAACGAAACCGTAACTGTTGAAGAGTCCCATCTCTGAAGTGTACAGTGGTCCTGTCACGACTCCGAGGTACTGCTCACTAACCTAAGACTGCTGAAGTACTCCTCCTGTCGAGTACCGCGGGTCTGCTGCCAACTACCGGGTGCTCCGTCCGCTGAGGGTCTGCTGCCAAATACCGGGCGCTCACCCAGATAGCCTACAGAGGTACTCCTCCAGTCGAGTACCGCGGGTCTGCTGCCAACTACCAGGCGCTCCGTCCGCCGTGGGTCTGCCGCTGAATACCGGGCGCTCCATCCACTGGGCTAGTCGACTCACTCCAAGTTGAGTCGGTCGAGCAGTCTTCAGGTCTCAGCCGGTTTCACGGTCTCCGTACTCTGTACGCTCGTCTCCAGTATCGCAGGTCTGCCGCTACAACCGAGCGCTCCACTGCCAAGGATATGCTGCTACAACCAAGCGCTCCACCGCCCAAGGTAAACAGAAGATTCAGCTCACACAGGTTCAGAAGCACTGTTCCACGTAGGATCGCTGAGTGCTGTAGTCGTCGTCGTCGAATCCACACAGGATTTCTGTACTGTCGTCGTCGTAGTCACAGTAGCAGTAGTAGCAGTAGTAGTCACAGTAACAGTCGCAGCCAGCACTAGGGTTCCCGCACGCAGCAAGCTCGTTCGGAGGGTCCGCTCCACGAGCCGAGAGGCTGATACATCAACTTTCACGAAGACCAGAGTTGATGTATCCAAAAGTTCCGTATCGTCAACAGGAACTCAACGCAACAGACGGCGCGTCGATCGGACGCCCGGTCTGAGAGTTATTGGCATTTTCGTCTCCGGGGCCCGGTTGGTTTTTAAGGAAAAACCAACCCGACCGTACTCCACCTGCGTCTAAACCTCGGGCGGAGTATGCCAAAAGATTCGTCTCACTAAGAGGAACACAACGCGACTGACGGCGCGTCAATCGGACGTTCGATGCTCAAGATATGAGCGTTTCCGCTCCGAAGGCCCGGTTGGTTTCGTGAACGAACCAACCCGGCCGAACTCAAAGTAAACCGAAACCTTGAGTGCAATATACCGAAACGACCGTCTCGATCCAAGGATCGCGTTGCCGCAGACGGTTCGTCATTCGGAGGTCCGAGGCTCAAGATATGGGCCAAAAACCGATTATGGTTCGAAACGGGGGGGTCCGGGTCCGGGCCGACCCGGCCCGACCCCCCCCTGGGGCGGCCGGCGGCGGGGCGGCGGCCGGCGGCGGCGCGGCGGCCTGGCGGCGCGGCGGCGCGGCGGGCGGCGGCGGCCTGGCGCCGCGAGGGGCCGCACGCGGGGGCTAAGCCCCCGCTGATTGAAGCGGCGCGGCCTATGTGCCGCGCCTTTGCAACAAATGGCCCCCACGTGGTGGCCGGTTTAATAAAGAGAACCGGGGGGCTGCTGCCCCCCTTTCATGGAACCTCCCCCCTCTTAAAGAGGGGGGTTTTACATGCTGGCCGGGGGATTAATTCCCCCGGTTTAATGCCTTCCGGCCGGCCAGCTGGCCGGCCGGTTTTCTCCAACGGGACCGGAAATTCCGGTCCCCCCTTCGGCTTCCGACGCCGGCGGCCCGGCCGCCGGTCTTCTCTTCCGCCGCGGCCCGGAACCGGCCACAGTCTCCTCGTCCCGCCGCGGCCCGGAACCGGCCGCGGTTTTCGTCGTCCGGCGCGGTGCGACGGCACCGCGCCCCTTCGCCGTGCCTTGATTCCTTTCAACGCGGCGCGACGGCATCGCGTTCTTGAAGATTCTTCCTCGGCGTGGCGCGACGGCGCCGCGTAAAAATATTTTCACGATTATCCGCGTGGTGCGACGGCACCACGCCACTTACTTCCTCCCGCAAGAATAAACAAGAACGATGGAGGGGGTTCGGCCGTGTTCGTGCGGTCCGGCCCCCTCACGTTAAAAATAATAACGCAACTTTAAATAATTCAAGCCACACGTTAGACTTGTTAAAATCACGATCAAGAATAAAATAATTAAACCAAAAAGAAAACAACAACCCCTACCTCGGGTATAAGGTTCGAAGATTGTCAACGTTCCGCGGAAGACGACGTCGCGGAGGTCGGGCGTCGCGGTCGTCGTTCATCAAATCCGTTGACGAAGAGATGCGTCCGATGCGACACGTCGTTGGCGAAACTTCTTATGTCGACGAAGGGAATCCGAGGAGGAAGCGGCGTTCCCACTCGTTGACACGGAAGACGAAGAAGAGCGGAGCGGCGTTCTTCGTCGGGACTTGAGCGTTCTTCGTCAAGTTGAGCGTTCTTCGTGATCTTCGTCAGAGATGAAGGAGAAGAAGAAAAAGCTCTCCACCTCTCAAGAAGACAAACAAATAATCCAAAATAAAATAAGACTCTATCTTATTTTATTAACACAACAACTCACTAGAATTTCAAAAGTTTGAAAATTAAAATAACCCTCTTCAATTAATTAAGTCAAGTTGACAACATTAATTGAAATGAGTTAAAGGGGAGGTTTTGAGAGAATTTGAGGAGTTGGGGTTCGTGTGGACCCCACCTCACTTAATCCTCCCAAGGGAGGTTAAGTGGATGTGGGTCCCACTCCCAACTCCCTTTGGTAGGATTTAACTAGTTAAAATAAAATTTGTTCCTCACAAATTTTATTTAACTTAAACTAAAAACCCAAAAAACTAACTTTCAACCCGCAACAAACGCATCTTCCGAAAATGTCCCTTTAAGCGAATAACGGCGCTGCGAGTTCATCGGTGCCCTTGGATTTCAATTCCGAGCACCGGATCAAAAGTTAGGAATTCCCGCTCGTTCGTTCACTGAACGTACCCGAGCCAAACTTCGGAAATTGATTCCGGGCACTCCGGGCCTCGGAATCAGGTGCCGTCAGAAACCGCGCTCTTGTAAAATTCCAAAGAAAATTAAGAAAAACATTTCCCTTGAATTTTACGGGTCTTTACAAAGCATCACTGAATACCACAAAAAGTTCCCCACTTGTAGGTAAAGTGAGCACAGGTGCAGTGATAAGCCTCCTTTTCAACTCCTAGATGCTTTCTTCGCATTCATCACTCCATGAAAACTTTACTCCCTTTCTAGTTAACTTGGTAAGAGGGTTGTACAATCATGAGAAATTTATCAGAAATCTTCGATAATATCCAGCTAACCCCAAGAAGCTACAGAAATCTGTTACCGATGTTGGCCTCGGACATCCCTCAATTGCATCTGTTTTGGAGGGGTCCACAGTTATCCCATTGCTTGTGATGATATGGCCCAATAATGAGACCTCCTTCAACCCGAACTCACACTTGCTGTACTTTTTAGAGAGCTTCTCCTTGCGCAAGGTCTCAAGTACAGTTTTTAAATGCTCATCATGATCCTCCTTGTTTTTTGATTATATTAGAATATCATCTATAAAGACTACCACAAGTTTGTAAAGGTAATCTCTAAAGACTCTATTCATCAAGTCCATGAATATTTCTAGAGCATTGGTGAGTCCGAAAGTCATTACTATGAATTCATAGTGCCCGTACCTTGTAGGGAAAGCAGTCTTGGGGAAATCATCCTTCTTCTCCCATTCTTGATAATATCTTGACCGCAAATCCACCTTCGAGAAGTATTGTGCTCCACGAAGATGATCAAACAAATCATCGATTCTTGGGAGAGGATAGTTGTTCTTTATCATGATTTTGTTAAGTTCACGATAATCGATGCAAAGCTACAATGACCCATCCTTCTTCTTGACGAAGAGGACTGGTGCACCCCATGGTGAAGCACTTGGGCATATAAACCCTTTATCCAGATTCTCCTATAGTTGTTTCCTCAGCTCTTCAAGCTCAACAACAACCATTCTATATGGAGTCTTGGAATTTGTTAGCGCCCTAGGTATATGTTCAATTGAGAACTCAACATCTCTTTTAGGAGGAAGACTAGGAAGTTTCTTGGGAAACACTTCAACGAATTCCCTCACAATAGGCATTTCTTCAAGGATTTTTTCTTCCTTGGACTCAATCATCTGAGACAAATATGTGTTCTTATAAGGTAGTAATATCCATGCTTGATATGATAGAGCTAAAGTATATTCATCTTCCTCTAGACACTTGTAAAGAATCAGGGGTTGATTCTCCATATGGAGTGTGATTTCCCTCTCCCGAAAATTTATGTTGGCTCTATATAAGGAATGCCAATCCATGCCAAGAATTGCATGAAATTCAACCAGAGGGAGTTTGACGAGGTTCTCCGGGAAATTAAATCCATAGAATATAATAGGGGAGGACTTATATTCATGGGATGAAATGATTTCCCCATTTTTTTTACTCACCGAAATCTTTACTTTCATGATTTGTGGTGGTGTTGGGATTGTTCTACTAAACTTTAAAGATATTAAAGAATACGTAGAAAATGAATCAAAAAGTACGTTCTCTATTCTCGAATGAATAACTAGCGTACCTGTCACCACTTCGTTGTCGGGATTCACTTCGGCAGAAGTGATGGAAAACGCCCTTTCTTGCTGCCTTGTAGGTTGTTGGTTGTCTCCGGAAATCCTTGGATTAGGGCACTGATTTGCAAAATGACCCGGTTCTTTGTATTTGTAGAATTTCACAATGCGTTGAGGTTCAAACGGAGCGTTCCTCTACTCTGTCACAGCCGTGGGTCTTTCTTTCCAACAGTTAATAGCTATGTTCCCTTATCTTCCACACCTAAAGCATTTCTCATCCCATTAAGACAATTTCCCGGGTGCTTCTTTCCGCACATTTGGAAAGTGGGGTGCTTGATCTTCTTAGCACCGTTGGATTTATCCATCGGACCACCAGCATTGAAGTCCACCTTATGCTTCTTGTCCCCATGATACCCTTGTGATTCCCCGATCTCCATTTCGACATTGAGGGCACATTGGACAATTTCCTCATAGCTGTCGAATTCACAGATCACTAATGCTTTAGGCAGGCTAGGCTTCAGCCCACCAAAGAAGTGGTCAACCTTGCATTCGGGGGTAACAATAAAGTTATAAGCATATAATGCAAGCCTTGTGATGTTTTCCTCATACGCACCAACATATTCTTCATCTTTTTTCTTGAGGGAAAGAAAGTCCCTTTCAATCTTAAGCCGGAGGGTGCGTGGAAAATATTTATCGAAAAACATATTATGGAAATCCTTCCATTCCAACGCCTCGATCTCCTCCTCAGGCTTCGTATTTTTGATCAACGTCCACCATTGATCAGCTTCACCCTCCATAGGATAAGCTGCCAGGAGAACCTTATCTTGTTCAGAACATTGGAGGATAGAGAATATCATTTCAATGGAGTTTATCCATTATTCAGCGATCGTGGGATCAGATGATCCACTAAAAGTAGAGGGACTTTGTCTCATGATGATCTGAATAGAGACTTGTTCTTTCTTAGGGGGGGAAGAATGTTCCTCTTGACCCGTGTTTCTATTCAAAACTTGAGTTAGCTGAGAGAGAAGCGTGACAAAGTTCGTGATTCCCACTCCCATTGGATTGGGCATCTCATTAGCACAGTCATCACACTAATCTTCACAACAGTTGTTAGCCAGAGTCTTCTTATTACCATCCATTGGCTAGAATAAAAGTAAAGTTAGGGGTAACACATAAAGGGTAATCCAAAGACAAAAGTTGATGACATATAAATAAACTTTCATTTTCTTAATTCATGAGTCTACAGGCTTCAATATAGGCTTTTAATGATCTATGTTCTAACATATATTCTTAGGGGCATTTTTTTAATTCCCTTAATAAGGGTTCATACTAAGCTTGTGAATTTATCAAAACATATCCCTCGGAAGTGTCATAACCAAGAGTGCAGCAAGGGCCGTTGTCGTGCACCAGTTCCCGTTCGAGTCTAGCTCAAAGCGGTGTTTTCGGGTTTTACCCCTAGGATACATCTGTGCCAGAGCCGCCTCTACCTGCTCGTATCCAGACAGGGATGTATTTGTTTGATAAACCACTTAATCAGTACTTACCATAACTTAGGGATGTTTTTATTATACTTAGTCTTCTATCTAAGGCTTTAATAGGGTTTCCAAATCCCAAAAATAACTAAACCTATCCTCTGATACCAACTATGAAAACCGTTATTTTATTACAAACATAAACATGATTTATTAAATAAATAATCACTTGATACAACAAAGAAGATCGGGAGGTTTAGTGTCTTTGTGGCTTAGTATCATTACATAAAAACTTAAAATATGAAATACAACATCTTTATTGAAAACTTCTTTTACATGACCACTACATTCCCCTGTACTTAGCATTGCATGGGATAACCTGAGAACATGCATAAGAAAAGGGTGAGCTATAAATCCCAGTAAGGGAGTACACATGGAATAACATGAGGAGTAAAATACATGTTAGACAATAGGCATATCAATGGATCATAAAAGAAACATGAACATAAAGGCATGATAAATCATGATAATCATAACATGGAAATGTGGCAACCACACTTGACATGGAATTAGCATGAGCCAAGGCTCATTGCACATGGAGCATGAGTAAATTCTCATTGCACATAAAGCACAAGTAAAACCTTATTTCACTTGAATTAGCATGAGTCAACACTCATTGCACATGACATATCATGACACTATACTTTACCCAATGCATTAGAGTGCTATAAGGGCGCACCCTTCTTAAACATTTCATTTCATGCATAAGTGTGCCACATGTATCATAAAACATGGATTCATAAAACATAATCATTTATTCCAAGATAATGGAATTTGGAATTAATACATGAAAATTTACAATCAATAAGTAAATGTGCATTAAGGTTAATACCCTTGATGGAGAAATGGGCATGGTATTCACTACATAATAACATTGGCTTACAAAATCGGTGTGATTTCGGCAGCATAACAACATGACATAAGAATTCATAAAAATGGTTGATGAGAGAGAAAGGGATTCCTAATAATATTTACATCTAATGGATTGTAAGGAGGTCATATAGACACATGTCCCAACAATTGTAATGGAATACAGATTCATGATACGAAAGTATTACTTGAATGTAAAGGAGGAGAGAGAAGTTCCTTTCAGAATTTCGGCATAGTAACGGGTGTACATGGGAAGAATTTAATGAGAGACAAAGGGTCTCCCATAATTAAAACATAGGGAGGGAAGTATGAATGAGGTGGTAAACCATACCCAAACATTTATAATTGAAATTAAAAGGGCAAAACAACTTAAATAATATTGGACAAAAATGAGAAAGGAAGAAAAAACCCTTACTTGGATGTGTGCTTCCAAAGGCTAGAGAGAGGCTTGTAAGAGGCTTCTTCGGAGCTTGAGACACCTTGGGAGGATTCTAGAGATAGTAGGGAAGAGGTTGGACGAACTCCAAAGGCTTTGAGTGAGGAGGGAGTGGGAACATGGGTGGGTTTATATAGGAAAGGTGATGGAATTATTTATTATTTAGGTTTGGGACCCCTTATATTAAATTAATCCAAACCACAAACCATCCCATGGTTTTTGCCCATGGTTTTTTTAAAAGGGAATAGGAAAACATTATTTTATTAGGCAGAAGTCCGAACTTCTTAAAATATTAGGGTTGCTTATGTGGAGGTGAGTCACACTCCCATGGAAATTAATTTAACAAGGCAAGGTGTTGAATATGTCTTGAGGGGTCCATTAATGCCTTGAAAAGTAAGTCAAAAAAACCCCAAATCACATTATTATAATGGTAAAACATATATTGGCCGAACATAAAGATTATAGTAATTTATTACATAACTATTGGGTCATTATGATGTCATAAAACACACTATATATTTAAACGGTATTTAATTCTTACCCAAAAATTTGACTGTCTCAGAAAATTATGAAAAATTCACCATTGGATAATTTCGACGTCCTGATTCCATAAATTACATTTATTTTATCTACATAATTTATAAATACGTTAATTTTCACTTTTAAAGTAAAAACCGACATTTATCGAAAATTCACCGGTTTTGACAGAAACGACTTTCAAACCTTAATAAAAATTTTAATTGCATTCATAAAATTATAAGATCATTTTTAATTAATAAAAACTAATTTAATAATAATATTATTGTTTTATTAAAATATTATTTAATTCAAAAATCCATTAATTTAATAAAATAGATTTCTTAATTAAATAATAACTAAAAACACCATTTATACCTTAAAAACTATTTACAATGTATCAAAAATGACTAGAATTTATATTCATTATTATATACAAAAAATAATGTACATGAACATACTACTACTTATTTTTTACATAACGCCTTCAAACAACCGCACAAGACCTAAGGGTAAGGTGTGTGAAGGTGACAGACTCTTGGGGTGGCAAGGATAGCATCGCTCGAGTGGTAATTTCAATCAACTTCCACTTTTCCCATAGACGGTCATGTTCGATCTTGACATGATGAAGCTCAGCTTGGGCTTGGTCAAGGGTGTATCCCAAAGACGCCACCTCTTTTCCGAGCTCCAACAAATGGGCTTCGTATGGGGAAATTCTACTGGATGATGCCATCGCTTCCCTTGTCTGAGTATATTGGATTTGTTAAAGTCCTGTATGTATACTAATCATGTGACCACTATTCAATGGCTATATTAGCAACGGTCAAAATTATTAACATAAAACCAAATAAGTTGACATTTTATATAAACATAAAGAGACATTTAATTAGATAAAGAGGGATTTCCATTAATGAAACTTCGGGTCGTTACACATATGGTTTATCAACACTACGTTACACTAGAAAGTTAATGAATGCCTATCATATCAACCATATATTATAATAAAAAAATTTCATTTGTATCATCATCCATAAATTTTGAGAATCGTCAAATGTATGGATAAAAGACCCTTCATTGAAACTTTTTTTACTATTTATCAACCCCAAATTCGAAAATTTGAATGTATGGTTAATCAATGCTACATTGGGGATTTTATGATAAAAAAGTTGATCAAATGGATTATCATCCCAACGAAAATTTTATTCCCAATGTTACGTGAAGTTGAAAGTATTTTTAAGGAACCCTACATAGGTTTGAGCCCTATGCTATGAAAAGGAACCCTTTGTTATGCTAAGGAAGCCTATGCTACGTGAATAAACCCTTCGCTACGCAATTCAATCCTACATTTTGTTTACAACGATGATGTTTTTAAAGCTGCGTTTTCAATTTGATATTTCTTCAACAATCAGGTAATAATTGAAGAATGATTCAAGGAATGTTATTATTTCCTCAAAGAACAGTATTAATTGGATAAAATCACTCATGTTCATAAGGGATGTTATGAATCCCCTGGACAATTGGAATTTGAATTTCCACACTCAGTCATTATATTATTTTTGATCTAGAATATTGAAGAAAACTATTTTTTCTATATATTCCTCTATATTATAACATTAAAAAAATGTGTGTGTTAAGTGATTCACATATGTGACTATATTATTGAAAATATATTTTACAGTTCCACTGCAATGATCGATTATTTTTTAATGAAGCTACACATTGGAGATATAAATGTTCAATCTTTTAATGATGTAAGATTACTACTACCGTATAGTTTTTACATTATTAAAGATCATTTTTCAATAAGGGACGCTTCCAAATATTTCATTATTAATGATATTTTTTCTAAATAAGAAGATCTGTCAATTATCAGTTTCTTGGTAATACACCTATGAAGTAAAACCTGATTCAACAAATCAATATATTTTGATTTATTAGAGTTTTCAAAAGTTAGTACTTAGTTGTGGGGGAGTAACCGCTTCTCGATCTAATATGTAGATAATTGGTTTTATGTTATAGAACCAGAATAATTTTCTATTAGTCTTTTTGTAATGGTGTCAATTTTTTAAACATAGTTTTGAATTCATGGTCTGGTGATTATTGGACTATTCTACTGAATTTTACCAAGCTCACAGAGAGAGTGATTGTTTGAGTGGACTATGGGATATTTGTACCCCGAAGCACTATAAAAAGTTTTGTTTCTTATTTCTAATTATCTAATGCCTATTCATTTTACAAAAGTAAACAATGCATATTCATATAATTCACAGTTGGTATCAAAAACCTAAATTGTGGAAGATTTTTGAAAATACACAATTCATCCTACTCTTATGTTACTTTTTATATTCCTACCTAACAATTGGTATCAAAAAAGGGTTTTTTGGATAACGATATATTGATATAAATGTGTAATGTCTATTACAAGATATAAATGGTTGTTCCAGGAGAAGTAATTTCAATGTTACGTGCTCCATATTTTAATACTAAAAATTATGGATGCTGGAAATCTTGAATGATTATATATATAAAAAAATTCATCAATTTAAATTCTACTCAAAAATAATTACTCCTTATAACATTCCAGATAATCTAAAAACTGGGACTGGTGAAACACAATCCAATTATTATATCAATTCTAACGAAATGATTTTACATTTGTGTTCTAGGAACAGAAGAATCCAATCATGTATTATAATGTCCATCTAACTATAAGATGTGGAAACTATTTATGTTTCTTATGAAGGAACAAACAATGTTAGTCAAATGATATGTTCTACAACTAGACTAATATTTGACACATTTAGAATGTTTGATGGTGAAAGAATCACACAAATAAATAGAAGGATTATATAAATTGTCAACAATATCAGAGACTTAGGTAAACCGATAAGTAAATATGATCAAGCATTGAAATTACTGAGAGTACTACCCTTAAAATATAATGGCATATTTGAAGTTATTCTCCAACAATCGCCTATCAAGGATCGAACAATGAAATAACTAATTGGGACACTGATTATGTATAATGAAAAAAATGTAGGTTTATTATGAAGATTATAAAATTATAGTAAGGAAGGAAAATATAGATCTAATAGTGACTTCTCATATGTTTAATAGAAGAATAAAGCCATAAGTCAATGAAGAGAAAATTTTAGATTCCTTATATGCTAAAATGGAACTGGCTCAGCTATCTAGAATGTTCAAAAAAAACTATAAGAAGAAAATAGGATTTAGAAAACCCTTAAAGAAGAATGAAAAGAAACCAAGATATGTTCAATGATATGAATACAAGAAATTTGTTCATATCAGACCTGATTTTCCACAACTGAAATCTTGAATAAAAATGGCAAAAAAGAGATATCAGAAAAATAATGATTATGATTAGAAAAGAAAAGGTGAAATTAAAGCTACATGGAGTGTCTCTAAATACTCCATTATCCCTTTAATGTTTAATTCATATAATGATCAAACAAATCTAAAATCTAATATGTGTTTCATGGATGGAGAGGAAATTATACAAACTTATTACTCATATAATTTCGATTATGATAGTTTCTCAAATGATTAATTGGCAAAATTCAATTCTATGTTAGTATAAAAATATTATTCATTGTTAAATAAGAAAAAATCATTGAAAAATATTAATAATGTTGTGTTAGGTGACATAGATGCCCAGTTAAAACAATATCAAGAGTTGATTGAAAATTTCAACTCTTCTACCTCAAATTATTTTAATCAATAAAAGAGTATTAAAGATTTATAGGATTATGTTGAGTCATATAAAAGTGAAAATCTTGTTTTTTACAATAGGGTAAAACATTATAAATGAAATTCTTAGAAACAATATCCTTAAAGGGAATTATTTTTAATAGGAAGTAAGTGAAAAAAATAAAAATTGTATATATGTTATTTTGTGCCCAATCCTAAAAATTATACTTATTATTATGGTGGAACAAAAGATCATTTCACTAATAATTTATATTTGAGAAATCATAAAATTAGTTGTATTAAAATATATTTTATTTCCAATAGTTTTTATAAAGAAAATATTATGATTAATTTAAATATAATGTAGCTCTAGATTACCATATCATTTGTTGATAACAATATTGGACCCATGAAGATATGGGTACCAAAATGAATATTTGTTTAATTACTTTTATAAGATATAGGACATAGAAAAATAAAATCTATATGGTGTATGTATAGTGTATGTTATAGTAATAAGAGTGAAGAATCAAAAATATTTCATACACTAACTCAAATGGATGGAGGACTAGTCACTTTGGGTAACAATGAAGGAAGAGAAGTTGTTAGAGTTGGAACTGTTGGAGATCCAAATAATATCTCAATCTACAAAGTAATATACATGAAAGGGATAAAGTAAAATCTAATAAGTATCTATCAACTCTATGACGATAAATTTTGTGTTGATTTTTCTAAAAATTTCTTATCTGTGTTAATAGTTGTGTTTCTTAAATTTAGAGCACCAAGAACTGATAATATTAATACCATTGATTTGAATTCCCTCTGTAAACAAAAAGTGAATTGTTTTATATCTATGACAAATGAATCATGTATTTGGTATAGTAAACTTGGACATTGTAATATATATATAATTTACATAAATTATATAAGAAACAGTTAGTTTCTAATTTTCCTGTTCTTATGTTCGATAATGAAAAATTCGGTGATGCATGCCAAATAGGTAGGCAACACAAATCTTTTTCAAAACTATTAACAAAATTCCTACATATAAATCTGTAGAACTTACCCACATGGATTTTTTTAGACCATAAAGAGTAAAAAATATTTTACGTAAATTATATGTTTATATTTTATAAGATTATTATTCTAGATTTACATGGGTTTATTTTTTAAAACTCAAAAGTTATGTACTTACTAGTTTTGAGCATTTTTAAAAAAAATATTAAAGCTAAAAGGGTTTTAAAATAATTTTACTAAGAAGTGATCATGGTGGGGAATTTCAGAATGAAGAATTTAATTTTTTTTCTCAAATCAATGTATTAAAAACATCTTCTCTACACCAAGAACACCTCAAAAAAATGGAACTCTTGAAATGAGAAATAGAACTATTAATGAAATTGAAAGGACTATACGGAACGAATATAGTCTTCCTACTTATATTTGAGTATAAGCTGCAAGAAATGCCTAGTATATCATGAATAGAAGCTTAATAAGTATTATTTTCAAAAATACACCCTATATACTTAGTAATGATAAAAAAACTAAATAAAAATACTTTGATGGTTTTGGATGTATGGTTTATATCATGAATGCTAAGTAAAAAATTGGTATGTTCATTCCAAAATATGATGATGTCATATTTTTGTGTTATTTTTCTGACTCTAATGTTAATATAGTGTTTAATAAAAATTCAATTGTATTTGGAGAATTAGTTCATGTGAAATTTGATGAAGCTGGCCCTTTTATTAAAGAGAAAGATCAAGTAGATGATATATTTGAATCTTTTGACAACAAGTGACTTGAAACATCTAATACTGATTTTGATGATAATATTAATATATCTAGTTTTGTTCAGAACAAAATGATATTGAATATTCTGAAAGTGTCTAACCAAGATAGTCTAGTACATTAAAAAAACCATCACCTATTAACTATTATATGAGACTTATAAATAAGAATTAAAACTATAATAAATGTAGGAAACCGTGAAAAATTTTCTTCCTTTCTATATTATAGAACGAATGACTATTAATGAAGCCTTAAATTAGTATATTTCAGTGATAGCAATCCCAGAAGAATGAAACTAATTCAAAAGTATTAATGTATGAGAACTAGTATAAAGACCAACTAATTATCCAGTTATAGAAACTAAGTGGGTATTTTTAAATAATAAAGATGATCAAGGGATCATAGATAGAAATAAGTCTCGATTAATAGCTAAATGATATAATCATGAAGAATGTATATATTTTGATTATACCTTTGACCCTGTAGCTATACTAGAATCCAAAAAAAAATTTTATTATATGGATCTTATATGAATTTTAAATTATATTAGATAAATGTTAAATCATTTTTTTTAAATGTTTTATTAATAGAGGAAGTTTGTGTTGAACAACCCCCTAGATTCAAAAATCCTCAAAAATCAAAGATTGTTTTTAGAAATACTAAAGAACTCTACAGAATTAAACAAGAACCTAGAGCTTTGTATAAAATACTATGTTCTTTTATTTCGAAAAAAATGGATTTACTGTTAGATCATAATATCCAACACTTTTTAAGAAACTATTTGTTATTATATTTTATTATTTCAAATTTATGTTGAAGTTGTTATTTTTTGTTGAATAAACAAAGATAATTGTAATTATTTTTCAAAATTAATGAAAAAATAATTTGAAATGAGTATGATGGGAGAACTATATTTTTTAAGGATTTATAATTTATCTAAAATATTATGGAAATGTTTAAAATTAATGTAAATATATTATTGATTTACTAAAAAAATTAATCCTTGAAAATAGCTATACATATACAACTCCCATGTGTACAAATATAAAACATGATTTGGATGAAGCTGGAAAACAAGTAGACAACATGTTATGTTGAGGTATGATTAGTAGTTTGTTCTATCATGCTGCAAGAAGAAAAGATATTAGGTTTTCTATATGATTATGTGCTAGATTTTAATGAAATCCAAAATAATGTTATCTTACTATTGATAAAATAATTTCTAGATATTTAAAAGGAACTATTTTTCGATATCTTATTTATCTCAAAATATTTGTTTTCAATTTAATTTCATATTCAAATACTAATTTTGGAGGTTTTATATTAGATAAAAAAAGTAAATACATAACCTCTCACCTTTTAGGAAAATATTTAGTATCATGGCCTTTTAAGAAACAACTGTCGGTTTCCCTATCAACCTCTCAAGAAGAATATGTGTCTTCTAGTAGTTAATGTGCACATGATATGTAGATGAAAACAAACCTACAAGACTTTGGAATAAATATTAATAGAATGACTTTTATTTGATAATAATAGTGCTATAAATATTTCTAGAAATAATATAAGTCATTATAGGACTAAGTACATTAAGATTATGTCCTTAAAAAGTATATATCTTTATAATTTGTTAATATCGATTATCAATTAGAAGATATTTTTACTAAACCACTTCCCTGTGCATGATTTTATTTTATTAAGGGGGAGTTAGGATTTTTTAATTTTAGATGAATTATTTATTTAATATATTTTAATCACTTTGTTTATATATATTTTATATATTATATATGATATATATAATCTTTTAAAATTATTTATTTTATTTCATTACATGTTTATTTGATTTAAAATAAGTTTATTTTATTATTAATTTCAAAATTAAAATGTAATGAGTACATTCTAAACCTTTGTGAGAAAAATATTCAACTTTTCCCTTTCCCTTTATACACTCCTACGTATCCCTTCAGTTAACTAATTATATATCTCACTCTTTTGATTACTATTTTCCAAAAATATAAACCTTAAATTACTTTAATCTTGAAACCTTCAGATATGGGAACTTCTTAACGATCTGAAGATGCTGAGTTGGATGCGGCTACTTATGCATCAGGGAAAGCTTGAAAAGTGATCAAAGGAAAGCTAATCGATATTGATGATTTAGATTCTACAAATCTTTTTATCAAGGAAGTAATGAGATTTCAAGGTCGGGATTATTATTATATAGAAGATAACACACCTATAGTTTATGAATTTGAAGGAAATTTTGTAAAAATACTTCATTTTTTATCATATTTGATAAAGATACTATTGTATCTAATATTAACAATAATTCCTTTTCTATTTATTATTCCGAAATGAATATTTTGTTGTATTTTCCCCATGAGGTGGAGTTTCAGTTTGATTTATGGAATATGGGTAATAAAAAACATTTTTCAGAGGAAATTATGTTTTCATTATTTGTAAAAATTACTATCAATAATGTAATGAAAAACGAACATACTCATGATCATCATGTAATGATGAAATTTATTCGTTATAGGATTTTTCCAAGGACTAATGATCAAGATAAAGCCTTATATATTGTCATTTTTGTAATGTTTTTGGTTTTGAATCACATCAAGTTTTATTTATATCATTTTATAATAAGGTATCTTAAACCTTGGTCACACAAGGATGGCCGGAAAGGATATTATCCCTATAGAAGATTTATTTTGTTCTTTTTCGTGATTAAAAAGAAAAAAAATTAATATTTTTTTTGGAAAAACATTTCCTCAAACAAATGTATTAAATGATGGGATTGTAAAAAAAGTCAGGCTTTGTTTGGAGAAATTATTTTAGTATACTTTTTCTAGATGGTGTGGAAAAACAATAGTGGTTGTTGGAAACTACTCCTGTGGATAAAATAATGATTACTTCAGTTGGATCTATGAGAAAGAGGCCTGGTGAAGAGGATGAATCTATGAAATAAGGGAATCATGTTTAGTGAAGAAGAATTGTAGTTGAAATTCCAGAGACTGTATATGAATTACAAGGAGTGGATGTGCATGCGGCAATAATAGAATAGAATGCTGAGAAAGGGGTTCACAATAAAGAATGTTAAAGGGAATTTGTCTTTAAATTTTCACTTCAATTTCTAATTGTTTCTAATTTTGAAGCTACTGGAGGGTCTACTTTAAGAGATAGATCATTTGATAATTAGGATCTAGGTTTGGTATATGATAAGCTCTCAATGGGATGATGTCATTGACCCTGCCACTCATTATTTTAAATCTTTTGATTCGCATACCGAAGCCTTAGTTATAAATATGAATTTATTGGATGATAAAAATAGGTTTCATAGATAATAATTGGGTGCTGAGAAATAGATATTTGAAGAGTTCAAAAGTAATACAGTTTTGAGATCAGTTTTTGAGGATTATAAGATCTATCTTAGGAAATTGAAAGACAATATCCTTTTTATTAGATATAGTCAAGATTTAATCATAATAAATTCTATAGAAATAAATTTATTGAGAGATGAATCTATCAAGAAGTCATGTTTTTATGAGATAAATCTAATTATAAAGAAATGAAATCAATCTCTCGGGGAAATAAATCGAGCCTCAACCTCATCTCAAAAGACACTTCCAAATTTGATTAGATGGTTTGAACAAATTAATTTTGTGTTGGATGATTTAAATGATATAATACACACTCTTTAGTGTGAATGTACCCCTTTAAGTGTTCTGTTAGATAATCAATGGCATCTGGCTAGTTGACTAACATAAAATGAATCAGGGTAGGGATTTGTGCTTAATCAATTTAAGGATAAGTTGACTTCATTCATTCTGTTATAGGAATCTGTGAATGAGTTTATGAAGGTTAATTTTGTTTATAATCATAATAATTTTCAATATTTGAAGAAACTTCTTCAACAGTTGTTAGATGTCATCAAAAACTATTTCCAAATATTTTTTCTAAGGACCATTGATATCAATGGTGTTGTCCAAGCCATTCCTATTTTGGTTGCACCTTCTACCTCTAATGGTTTTGATTTGAGTCCCACATTTTGAAGACAAACTTTCATTTGATTAAGATGATACTCTAATTTTTAAAACATTTTAATCAATTTTAATTTTAATTTCATCTATTTATTTTTAAGTTTATTATATTTTACTTAAGTTCAATACTTTACTACCAATAATAAATTTATTTCTCTTATATGTTTTTATAACTATTTATTTATAATTCAGTGCTACATTAATTTTGGTTTATATCATTTATTCTTTGAAACCATTATTTTATATAATAAAAAGTGGAGGAATTTTTATGTAAGGACAAAATATATATTTGGGGAGAATATATTAAAATAACAAGATTCCATTAGAAAAAAATTCCATTTACAGCACTACACAATTCTACCCTACGTTGTGTTTATAACAACAGTGTTTTTAAACCCACGTTTTCAATACGAGATTCCTGCAATGATCATGTATGAATTTAAGATCAATTCAAGGATAATTTTGAATATTTCATGGAACCATATTCATCGAAGAAAATCACTCATTTTCCTATAGGATTTTATGACTCCCCTGGTCAATTGGAATTTTACTTTCTTTCATCAATTGTACTATTATTTTGGATATTGAATATCTATGAAATATATATATTCTATATATTTATTCAAATTATCTCTTTTTAATAATATAGGTGTGAAAAGATATTCACGTAAGAGACTATATTATTTAAATTATGTTTTTCATTTATACTATAATGAACGAACGATTCTAGACGAATCTATACTTTGAAGATATTAATGTTCAATCTTTTACTTTTGTAAGATTACTATTGTTGGTTAGTTAGAACATTATTGAAAATGATTTTCAAAAAAAAAAGATCACCTTAGACTATCTGATTCATGAATATTTTAATTTCTTAAGAAGAAGATCCATCAATTGTTAGTTTCTTGCTACTACAATAATGAAGAACAACACAAATCAACAAATCAAAATATTTATATTTAATGGAGTTTTCAACTAGTCCTACTCAGTTGTTGTGGAGTAATAGCTTCTCGATCTGTGTTGTGGTAACTGGTTCTCTATTATAGAACCATAAGGCTCTGTTATTAGTCAGGTTGTAAAGATATCAACAGCCTAAACTTAGTTGTGAATTCATGGTCTGAAGAGAAGAGGACCATTCTAGTGAAATTTACCGAGCTTATAGAGAGAGTGATTTATAGAGTGGACTACGGGGATCTTTGTGCCCTGAACCACAATAAAAAAAATATTTTCCTTGTTTCTCATTATTCACGACATATTTTTTTTTACAGAAGTCAAAAAATTGTATATCTGTATAAATAATGGTGTTGTCAAAAGACATAATTGTGGATGATTTTGGAAAATCCTCAATTCACCCCCTCTTGTGTTATATTGAATATTCTGTCATAACACATAAAACATATTTATCAAATATTTCTATTATATTTGTTTTATTTTATTTACTTATTCTATTTATTTAAAATGTAATTTTTTCTAACATTTAAATTATTTAAACAAATTTGGTGATATTCAATTAATTATATTTTTATTTTTAATATTTACATGATAAATTATATATTAATTTATTTAATATTCTAATTTAAATGGTAAATTTATTTTCTAATATTCATTTGATTTTCATAAACATTTATTTAGGGGAAATTTTTTAATATTTAATTTGTAATTAAAATTAGTTTGAATTGGTCTCTATGTATTTGAAATCCAACAATAATTTTAATAATTATTTTGGTTGGTAATCTTTCCCTCTCAATAAATTTTTTTTATTTTTATTTGGAATTTGAATTTCTTTACTCAGTTGGATATTTCTTTATTTGATTATATATATCTTAATTAAAGTATTTATGACACATTTAATGTGAATATTAAAGAACCAAAATTGGTTGCATTAATAATTATGTTATTTGGTTTTAATGATTCTTAAATGATGGAAATTCAATGAGACTGTGATAAATGTATGGAGCTTTTGTCCTAGGATTTTTCAGGATAATTATTCATAAGTTGGAAATTTATTTTTCATTTAAAGGGTTTATTTAAATAATGAAACCTTATCTGTTATGATTAAAGATATATTCCGAATTAAAAAAATATGTTCCCAATTGTATTAGGATAATGCACATTTTTTACACCCTTTAAATTGATTAATTATCAAGTTAAAAGTATTAGGTGTTAATGGATACCAAGAAAAATAAAACTATTTTTTGAGATGAACAATTTTTTATGATATTTGGGTGGATAGTAAAGGCATTAATTTTATGTTTTGATAAAACAATGTGTTATAGTTAACTAAAAAATATACACTGCCAAACAACAATCCATGAGATCTATGAGCATCCACTACTGAGGTGGGCACTAGGATCAACAAAACATTAACCAACCAACATGTCTTAATAGAAGGTATTCAAAGTGTACTTATAGTGGTGAATAAGATTATAATAGATATACTAGGTGGAGTGGCACAATGGAGGAATCAGGTAGAGGCATGGGGTGGTGCCAATGAGTGTTCGGGAGGAGACCCCATAACCACAACTAGATATTCCAGGTAGCATGATACAATAAACATGTTAAAATAAATGTAGAATTTATTTGGGAATTCATAACTACTGGTTATTTAGATCTATATTTTTAAAAAAAATTAATCAAAGTTGTGTCATATGATCTTCTAAATGATCATCATTCAATATAATTCCCGGTAGCCTTCTACACCCCTCCAGTAGTATTGTTCATCCAATGTTCTTCATGCCACATCATCCAAATATTTAGACATGCTTTGGAGAAACATATTTTTTCCCTGATGATTGAAATACAATCAAATTCTCATGATACTTCGTTTTCAATTATAAATTATTCCCAAATGAAATAATTATGGCGAGAATAAAATATAGTTTTAATGTGATAGTGATTTTTGATGTCGTGACTTGTGTGAACTTTCAAAGTGAACACTTAATGAAAATCTATGTGTATGATATATGTTAGTGTTGTTTTGTCTATAAATACCCAAGAGCTATCTCAATTTTTATAAGAGCTTAAAAATTCCATGAGATTGATTTTTGAGAGTGGTAAACTAAAATATATACACAATAAAGATCAATATTAATGGAGGATAAAATTACATGTGATCTTATTATGCTTGTTACATCCTTGACGTTCGCATGCAGTTTTGATTACATGATTTAGTTTAACATCCACATTTAGATAATCAATGGATTTATGTCACACATACTGTGCCTGGTTTATGTGAAACTAGAACTCACGTACTAATGTGAAGAAGGCAGTGGTTCATCCAATCCATTTATACAAACCTAATTCACATGAAGAGAACTAGTGTCAGTTTTGGATGACTATAAATATGTGAAGTAAAATATTCATGCTATCCTATGTGTGTGAACAATAAATAAAATAATTCATACATATATTGTTATGTGAAGGATCATGAGATACATGTATGAAATTATATTCAAACATTATGGTATATTCATGTGTATGACTTGCAATTGAAAGAAACAGTATATGTGTGTGAGTTCTTGTGAATTAGTGTGTTATGAGATGAGAAAAAATATGTGAATGTACTATACATGGAATTATAAAATTAAAGACGTAGTGGGAACCAAGAATTTTTTTTCACCATATGAGAAGGAAGACGTGATATCATTTTATGATATATTTTCACAATGGAAGTTGATATTCAGTTATGTGAAGTAGTAGCAAATTTTTTTTACATATGGAGATAAGAACAAAAAAACATATAGTATTTTTAAGGAAGGTAATCACATTTATACTTTTTAGTGGAAGTATTATAAGAAGAATACTATTGTGGAATTGTGGAGTATTTGATAATCATAATAGAATCATGCATATGATATTTCATATGTATGAGGTAGAGTGATGAGTATTACATGCACAGAATTATAATATCTCTCAAACATGAATTAATGAAACAAAATGACCATGTGTGTAGTTATTAAAGGAAAAATTTTATTAGAAGTTTTTTTAAGGTGAAAACATATATTTTAGGAGAGAGAGGAAGAATACAAATTTCATTTTATTAAGGAATCATTAGTTATTTTTGTTTTATATTACAGTGAGATGTATTGAAAGTGATATATTCTAATCATTCAGATGATTATACTGAGTTGAATTGAATATGGGGTTGTTTATTACATTTTGTGGAAGTCATAGACTTTTTCTATGTGAGAAAGTGAAAAATCTGTATATCTTAGTGTCTCAATGTGGAAGATTTTTTTGTTGTTCTTATAGATAGATGTTGTTGTGACCTTTAACTATATATTAGTGTTTTTTTTAAAAATTGCCTGAATTCCATTGTAAATATATTTGGTTTGATTCTAGTATAAATAATGATGATGGAAAACTAGTAAAATTTTGGTAAGTTGTTCATAACTACCCATCACAGTGTTAGGAGAATACCTGACCAACCCACTTGTAATTTTTTATTTATTTCTAGAGAAGAATTCATGTCTTGGATCATCCCAAAAAACAAAAAAAATGTGGTCACCCACATCGGAGGTGAACCTTGTAAAAATATTGTCTCTTGTGATTCATTTACATTTTATCATTTATGTTTTATAATTGTTTGTGTATACAAGAACTAATCATCATAACATGTTTATAGGTTTGTGTTTATTAGGGGTAAAATTGAAAGAAAAGAAATTAGGTAAACTTGTGTACACTAATTCACCCCTCTCTTAGAGTACCTAAATATTCAAATGGGAACTAAAATTTGGTATTAGAGGGAATGTTACAACTATTATTAGATCTACCGAATTATCCTATTTTTTGTATCATATATATTTTATGTATAGATTTGAATTTGAAAAAGTAATTGACTTTCATCAGATGAAATGTTCTGTTCATATAACTTTAAGTTCCAATAAGAAGGTTTCAATTTTTTTAGACTAGACAAAATAAGGGTCATGACCCACCTTCTCCAAGACGAGGGTAGAGATAACAAAATGCCACACCCTTCCTTATTTTAAATGAATGAGAGATAATGAACCTCGAGTCCCACCTTCAATAGGCCCCAGAGTGGTGACTAGAACTAACATTATATTGTCTCACACAAAAGGTAATGAACTAACCTTTTTAGTGAAAATTGGATTAGGATATATAATGGTAGAATTCCCCAAAAAGACAGAAAATTTAGATAATGGAAACCAAGATCCAAAACATGAATGATTTAAACATAAACATCCACTAAAGTACAACCAAATCACAAAATAAAGTACCAAAATACATAGACTGAGTAACAACAACATAAGTATCCTGATGCCTGAGCTAGTAACGTCAATAATGGTACAAAAATTAATCCTAGAAACCTAAAAATAGTTTTATTATGCAAGTTTATCATACATCTATTCTCATTTGAGAAACCAAAGTAACTTTTACCCATGTTGTAGAAGCATACTAATACCCACGTGAAGAAAAAAGAAACCAACAACACCTACCAAGGAAAAAATACTATCCATTCTAACATCACCAATCCATGCACACCAAATAATTCACATCAAAAAAGATATTAATATAAGAACACTGATGATTTGGGTACCCCACACTAATTTTTCCACAGTTTAACTGGTTATTCCTAATGGATAACGTCTTCATGCTACTGCCCTTACCCAAATGTAGCCCCACTGCCATAACTACCAATACACACCTAAATAACAAACCCCACATATCTCGCCTATAGACACCTGGGGAACAACAACCACACCTCTCACCTATAAGCACATGGGACTTATCCAAAAGACACATGGGAAACAAACTTGTCCCACAGAGACCTGGGCCCGTCATCCAAAACATAACCTTCCTGAAGGATCTTGGGATATAGTAAACCTCAAGTCATTATATCCTACCTGGATATGATCGAGTGGTAAGAACCCAAACAGGGGTGCGAGGAAGAATGTCAGTAACCATGAATCCATCCACTCATAGGGATGTTGGGATAGACACCCTTCCCCATGAAATGGGGGGTTTTGACACATATTTCTCAACAAGGGTGAGTTGAAAATTGAAAATCACAAAGAACTACATGTTTATACATATAGGTAAACAATCACCCATCCCAACTTATGGGTTTCCAAAAAAGCAACCAACCCAAAAAATCACCTTTTATGCTACCCCTGCATGAACATATCACCATGAACAATGGTCACTTAATTATGTAGAAGTATACCCTTAGGGAATCTATTTATCAATTTTTCATTCTACATTTATCGATTTATTAATTTATTTATTCCATCCCTACCCAGGAAACTAACAAGCACATCATCTACTACCATTATTAGAAGGTTAAAGGCCACTAAACACAACCAAGGAAAATAAGGAAGTAGGGAGAAATGTATGGAAATATATTTTAACAACCATTCATAAAAATAATATAGAAAACCAACCCTCAATCAAAATGTACACCACCTTTTTCCTAAACACTCATTCAACCACTGCCAACTGTCATTCTTCTATGTTATCTCACTCAATCATCCTCTCAAAACTAGAACCGGCATCCCCACTGCACAACAAGTCCACACCTAGCACACTCATATACATGAATTCACGACATAGCCAAGTGTGACAGCCCTGATTCCCAAACACTTCCCAGAAGTAGTGCCACTGTACAAAAAATCCATCCATTACATGATCAATAAATCTCTCAACCTGAGATTCTGTCATACCTCTTGTACCACCCCATACACAAATCCCATTACAAAGCATCACCCAACACAGCATCCCTGATGCATACTCATGCCCTTCCCTATTCATACGACCTAACCCTCTATCTTCCCCCAGTACCCTATAAAACACATCACAAAACTACATCTTCAAGCCAAGAAAATTTAGATTTAGAGAACACTAGCTCTTTATTTTTACTTTAAAAAACAAGGGTTACCACAAAATAGGATTGTTCTTGGGGCTTCTAGTTATTTAACAAAGTTCATGTGATTAAGTATTTTTTCAGGTTTCATCCATTCAAAATAGTATCAACATCAAATAAAGATCATCACTAGTGCACAAACAAAGACCACTAACAATCGTGATTTTTAAAAGGCCTATAACCCAACAATTGATAAACGAAATCTAAGATAAAAATTAAAACAAATGATCAAAATAAAACCATTATCATTCACTTGCACAATAAGTATATCTTGTGAAGAAACTATTTCCTCCATCCTCATTTGAAATTTATACACCCACCCCACATGATACACAATTAAAGAGAGATGAAGGAAACTCCCTACTTGGAATAAGAGGCAACCAAAACTATTCCTTAGGTTGAATTGGGAATCACGTGATCAGTAATAAATTTCAAGAAAACTGGATAATATGGGGCTCTTGAGTTGGTGCATGACTCATCTAGATAGGAGGGCACTAGGTGCATCAAGTGGAAAGTGAGAACAGAACCTCAAATTTAAAAAAAATCCTGATCCTATATCAACGGATCATGAAACTGTTTCAAAATTCATTAACATGGGATCGTGGTCAAGATTACATGATTAGACTATTTAAGTCCCCATAACATTAGGTTATTAAATATGTAATTGATTTCCTTTCAAGAACATTTATAAATAGCTAAACAAGGATTCAAACTATATTTATATTAAATAAAATTATAGATAGGGGAAACTGAAACTCTGGGAAAAAACAGAAATGAGTCACTGATGGGTGAGTCACCAATGCTAAGCCACCGATGTTGAGCCACCAATGAATCATTAATCACATACAACAACACCATAACTCACTTAAACTGATGCAATGTGTCACCAAAAATGACGACATGTGTCACAAACACCTATGACCTAGGTCACCAACACTGATGCCCTGACTCACTGACACTGACATCCTGAATCACCAACATCGATGCCCTGACTCATCGACACAAACGGTACAAAAATGAATATCCATTGAAGATAGTTCAAAAATAACTCAGTGACATTGATATTACAAAAATTAATCACAAACACTGACAATACATAAATTAATTTCCGACAGTGATGGTTAAAGAATGACTTGTCAACACTGATAGTACAGAAATGACTCGCAGACGGAAAAACTGTATTTTTGGAAAACTCTTGGAATGAGAAACTGATAACTCCCAAAATACCCCAAACACTAGATTTTCATAATAGAATGGACCATAGTGGTGTAGTCCATTAAATCAGATACCTCTCACATCCGGAACATTCACATGGATGGCATTCCAAAGAGATAGTGGTGTCAGAGGACCTCCAAGACAGTCTCCAGAAGCTCGAATTGATCATCCTCTTACCTTTTTGTAGATTAGTAATTTTTTATTAAAATGATGACGAATCAGTCTAGTAATTCATGCAAAAACTATTTTCATGAGCCCCATGAACATGGATGGTTCATTCGTGACACCGAACAACATGACCATGTTCTCAAATTGCCCATACCATCACCGAAATATAGTCTTTCTAATGTAATACTCCATCACCCTCAATCGATGATATCCAAACCAACTATAGATTGTAGAGAACCAACCTACTCCACTTAGTATATCGAAAAATATCAACTATCCTTAGAAGGGGGTAAAGAATCTTGACTATTACCTGATTCAGTTTCGGATAGTGGATGCACAACCTCTAACCATAGTCTTAGTACTTGGAAAATAAGACCAGAGAACCCCATGGTGACACACTGGGAAAGATAAATACCTTCCTCATCCAATCATAGATATTAATAATAAAAATGCTTTAACATAGAAGGTTCCATCGGATAGGAATCAATCAAAACTAGATGACCATTAGGTTTTAAGTCTATCTCAAACTTGATGTCACATCAAGGGGATAGATTCACAACTTAATCCTTGAAAACATATAAGAACTCTCAGAAAACCCCCAGAACCTCCAATATCTCTGTTTCTACTGATCCCTCTGACAACTTGGCTGACAAGGGGAGAAGATTCCCCACACACTGACTTCCCACCTGCCATCTCCTCTCACCAATGAAAACTACACACTGGCTATCCACATGTGAAAACAAGACCCTTAATTAGAAGTAGTCAATAACAACAGTCACAGAAAAAAACCAGTAGATACCTATGATGAAATCGTACTACCACATCAATAGTAGAATAAGTTCTCCAATGGACTGATGCAGCCCCAACATCAGTCTACATCCCTAAAAACATCAAACAAACTGGTCTAACCACCAACTAGCATACTCAACACTAGGGGAATGAGAATTATCTCTACATCTAGACCCAGAGCATGGTCTAGACTGTTCGAAAAAAAGAAGTGTGAAGCTCTTAAATCAAACAAAGAACAAGAAAAAGTAAAAAATAGACTGATCATACATTGAACAATCTCCATCCCTACTGAAACTTCTACCTTGACAATGTGAAACTTCCCACACACAGCTCATCTACCCTTCTACCGTCAACTGCCTCCCTAACCATGCCCCGACCGAGGTCCTTGAAGAGAACCCTGAGGTTGGCCTCCTCCTGCACCATCTTCCCTCCGTGGAATGGGACCCTATGATCCCTACTGTTGAAAATGTCGTACTAGTAACAGTTGTTAAGGTGGGTGAGAAACCCTCCCACCTCTACCATACTAACAATTAATTGCGTACTGGCTCTGAATATGTCCCCGGCCTCCATATGCAAATCACCTCAGTCTCAGTCCTATTAGGAAATGGCATGGACCAAAAGGCTGGTACTTGAACTACTTAGGCCTACAACCCGTTCTCCAAAACCTTGAAGGACCTGACTTGGGATAAATTCTAATGACTACCTTCCCCTATGAATTACTTGGCCTGCTCCCCTTTCATGGTACACCTCCCCACAAGTGCTGCTTCTCTAATACCCCATCCTTATTCTGAACCTCCATGTATGTTGGTAGAGTAAATGGAGTAACATTATACAGACAAGAAGTTTGAAGGGCCTCCTCCAAGAATATCACATGAGACTCTTCATCGGGAAAGTGGTTTGGAAAAAAATAGATGAGATTCTTGAACTTCATCCCTATTTCCCTCATTGAAATACACTCATGCTGAATGGAGAGATGTTGTTGTCTCATTTTGACCATCTTCTTTGGGGAAATGAACTCTGCTGGAAACTCATTATCAAATATATCCCATGAGACATCAGTCTACATCCTCTCCCTGAGGTAAAGCATCCACAATTGATGCACTACTCCTCACATCTAGATCACAGCAAAAGTAACCCATTACTCTCTTAGAGCCTAGATCAAGGTAATGATGACTGCCAATTTCTCAAGGTAACCCTCCACCTCAAAGTATAAAATGCGTCCTTCGTACATAGTAGAGTATTACATTGAAAATAAAAATGGGTCTTGTACCACAAGTCATATTCCACCTCTCGATCAACCCTCCATAGATTAAATAAGTCACAATGTTGGGCCTAAACTTCTCTAACCACATGTAGGTGATGTCTAGTTTCTATAGTTGGAAAAGGTCAACAAGGAACTCTTACGCCCGAGTAGTATGGATTTTTTTAAAATTCGTTTTAACTCTTCATTTTTTTAAGTTACTAAAACACCCATGATATAAAAGAACAAAATTCATTAGGATGCATGTACCCTTCCTATGATCTCTACCCTACAATAAGTGAATCCTCACTTGGTTGTTCGATATGCTCAGAGTTCTTGCATCAGATCACAGGGGGCCTAAAATCTTTTGTCTTAGTTGATAATTTGTAGCACATTTCACGCACCAAGATTACATAACATTGTTTCCCTTCTATACCTTAAAATCCTCTATATGAAAAACTCGGAACTCTATCCTATCTCTCAACCTACCATTGATACAAATTTTTTCATGACCCACCTTCTCAAAGATGAGGAAAAGGACAGAAAATTACCACACCCTTCTTTCATTTAGATAAAGGACATTTAATGTCCCCCAATTATCACCTTAAATCGGAACCGTAGTGGGGAATTACCCCAAATGTATAGAATCCCAAAAAAATGGAAGTCATTACCCCAATGAAAATAGGATTGGTAGATAGGATGAAGAAATCCCAAACAAAAAAAACATTTATATAAAAGAAACCAAAATCCAACCCATTCTTGGTTTAAACATAAACTACCACAAAATTAAAATCAAATAACCAATGAAAGTACCAAAATACAGTGACTAAGAAGCAACACGAAAACTACCACGATGCTCGAGCTAGTAATGTCTTGCACAGCCTTCAAATTATTCCTAGAAACCAGAAAATTGTTTTATATCTTAGTGTGAGAATAGAAGTATACTCAGTAGGGAGACCAAAGTCACTCATGTATAAGTGGGATAAGAATACTAATTCCCTTGTGAAAAAAATAGAAACCAACTGTGCTTTCCAAGGTAAAAATACTAACCCACCCAACCTCACTAAGACACACTCACAAAATAACGCAGGTCAAGTAAGGTAATAATATAAGTACATCGATGATTTGGGGACCCTACACCACTTTTCTCACCTATTAACTGCTCATTCCTAACAACTAATATCTTGACATTACCACCCTTTCCCAAATTTAGTCACATTGCTAAAACATCCCACACACACCTAGGCCACAAAAAACACATATCACGCCCGTAGACACCTGGGTTTCAATAACTAGACCTCTCACAAGAAAACACCTTGGCCTCATCCCAAAGACACATGGGAAACAAACCTATCCCATAGACGCATTGGAAACTCATCAAAAATACATATTTACGAAGTAATCCTTAGATATATAAAACCTTAATCCATTACAACCTGCCCAGATATGCTCGAGAAGTAAGAACCCAGAAAGGGGTGTGAGGAAGAATGTCAGTAACTAGCCATCTGTCCTCTCATGGGGATGTTGGGAATGCCACCCTCTCCCAAAAAAATGTGGTTGTTTTTCATGTAGTTATCAATAAGAATGGGGGTGAATATTTAAAATCACAAGGAGACTCAAGTTTATATTGATATGTAAACAAACACTATGCCAAAACTATCAGTTTCGAAAAAAAGAAACCATCCCACATAAACCACCTTTTCTAATACCCCAACATACACGTATCATAAAAAGCAATGGTCACTTATATAATAAGAAGTATATCCCCAACAAATCCAATTAGACAATTTTCTTTATGAATTTATGAATTTATTTTTTATTTATCCCATCCCTACCCAAGAAACTAACAAGAACAACCTCTGCGATTGTGTTTGCAAGGCTAAAGGCCACTAAACAATGCTAATGAAAACAGGTAAGTATGAACTAAGGTAAGTAAATCTATTTTAACACACATTAATAAAAAAAAATAGAGAACAAACAACCTATATTCCTACTACACACTCCATTTTTTCTAGACAACCATTAAACAACTTCTAATTATCTTTCTTCAAATTTATATTGCTCAGTCATCCTCTCGCTACTAGAACAAGCATCCCCACTACACAACAACACCACACAAAACACACCCATAAACATGAATTCCAAATACAAACCAATCCTATAGCCCTAATTCCTAACCAGTTCCTAAATGTAATGCTACTAAACAAAAATTCAAACCATTTCATGATCAATCAGTCTCTCAACACGATATTCAATCATTCCTCCTCTACCTCCCTATACACAAAGCCCACAATAATGAACCACCAAACATAGATACCCCGCTGCACACACACACCATTCCCCATTCACATGACCTACCCCTCGGTCCACCCATGATAACAAATAAAAAACATTACAAAACCACACTATCAATCCAAGAATATTATGATTTAGCCAATAAGGGTTATATTATTTCACATTAAATAACAGGGTCGATCATAGAATAGGTTGAATCCATGGGATCCATTTATCTGACCAAGTGTACATGATTAAGTAGGTTTTCATGTTATTGCCATTCCAAAGAGTATCAAAAATAAATTAAGAGCATATAAAATGATCAGCCAAGGACCACCAATGACCATGATTTTCAGAAGTCCTTACATCCCAACAATTCAAAATAGGAGAACATGTATAACAATTAAAACAAATGATCAACATCAAACCATCTTCAGATCCATAGAAATTATTTATTAATTCATAATGAAAAGGATCCAGCCATCCTCATGAAACATTACTACACCCACCCCGCATTATACACAATTAATGATAGATATGATGTAAAATCCCTACTTGGGACAATAGGAAACCAAAAATCTTCATTCTGTTGAACAAGGAATCACTTGAGTGGAAGGATATTCAATGAAAACTAGACTAGAGTGGTCTATAGAACAAGTAGAGGACTTATATAGAGAGGAGGGATCTAGGTTCACTAAGAGAAAAGAGAGGAGAGGACCTCATAATTATAAAAAGAAATACAGATACTATATCATTGGTACATGAAACAATTTCAAAATTCATTAACATGGGATCATGGTCATGATTACGTGGTTGAACTATTTCAATGTCCTTGGATCATTAGTATATTAAATATGTAATTAATATACTTTGAAATTCCTTTATAAATTACTAAATAATTAATCAAACTCAATTTATGTCAAATAAAACATAGAGGAGAGAAACTAGAAAAACATGGAAAAACTGGAATGTGTCAACAATGGGTGAGTCACCAATGCTAAGCCACCAATTTACCCTAACTCACCGATATTGGAAAATTGGATCACCAACATCAACACCCTTACCCAACAACACTGAAACCCTAAGTCGCCAACACCAATGCCTTGACTCACTGATACTAACATCCTGAGTCACCGACACTGACGCACTGACTCACCGACATAGACAGTACAAAAATGATGCATCGACAACGACAGTTCAAAAATGACTTCCCAAAACCGATAGTAAGAAAATCACTCACCGAAGCTGATAGTACATAAAAGAATATCTGAAACCTAAAAATTATAAAATGACTCTTTGACACTGACATTACAAAAATGACTCACCAACAAAAAATCTATATTTTTTAATAACTCTCGGAACGAGTCACTGAAACCTCCGAAAAACACCCCAGACACTAGATTTTCACAATGGAATTAAATGGAAATACCTAAGTTATTATAATAAAGAGGAAATAAAGATGATAAATAATTTTATGGAGAATGATGGTACACCACTACCTGAATGCAGTTAGAGTGATAGTCTATCAAAAGTATCTATTAAATATAATAATAACGAACCTTTTGATAATTCTAATTCATTCACTGATGAAGAGTATATTATTGAATCACTCAATGATTTTTTATCAGAATAAAAATATTATCCAATGAAATATCTAATAATGGTTATCACATGTATATCTTATTTTATTAATTTACTATATAATGAAATGTCACAACATCAATAGAAAGATGTGGATATGGGGAAATCCTCGGAATAGAAGTTTGAAAGATGAAACTATCTCATAGAAATTATTGAATCCAAAAAGTTACTAAATGACTTTTCAATGAAAAATTTATACTTTTCTAAAGATGAATTACAATGAAATGTGAGTGAGAAATAAGTAATTGAGAATGTTCTTACTAAGATGATTCATAAATGTGAATAATGTAATGAAGAATTCATGAGTATTAAGGTATCTATAAAGGTAATACATTACATGGATGATACATTCATCCAACATTTAGAATAAAAATAATAGTCTTTATTTCATTTTAATGAATGATTCACTTTAGATGAATATGAAATAAAAAAGGACAAATTGAGAGAAGGATATGGCTAAGAATGATTATAAATAAGTGAATAAAGGATTTTAGAAACTACATAGAATGTATAAGAATATTGATGAATCCTATGTAAATGTTAAGAAGTAAATATTTGAATAATTTTATACTGGAGGAAAATAAAATTAATGATGATGGTGTTCCAAAAATGAAGAGTCGATGGGATTAAAAACTGAAATTTTTTGTGGAAGAGAAAATTCTCCTCAACAGTAAGTGTCTTGAAAAGGTAGTAAATTTGAAAAATATAAAGTAAACACAATTAAACACCCCCAAAGATAATTTAATGATATGGTGAAGTCACTTGAATATCAATATAACACTATAAATATAATATTTCTTGAGTTAGAGGTAATTTTCATAAATTTGGAGTAAACTCAATCTATATCTTTATTAAATTATAAGATTAGCAATAATTACAAGAGTTATTTCAAAATGTTTATTTCTTTTGAAAAGGATAATTTAGGTGGAAAAATAGTTAGAGATTATCTAATGATAAATCTATTGTAGATTCATTTAAACAATATTCCATTCTTCTCACTTTTTGTTTTTACTAATATTATTTCATCAATTAGTACATGTTATAAAAGAAATTCTTTTAAAACAAGGATAATGAATACTGATGATAAATCCACTATATAATCAAATGCGGATAGTATGAATAGGGGTAGGTCCTGTTCAATCTATGAAGCTTAGAGGAAGAATCCTATTATCCCAATGCAACATGATGTTAATGTTATCAAAATTGTATCAGAGAAGAAAAAATAAATATTTGATGGATATTGTTGTAGATTTTTTAAATATTTCCATCAAACCTCTAATTTTTGAGACATTTTTAAATGAATGATAATTAGAAAATCTAGTATTAATGGGAAGATGATCTGATGGGATTAGAAATTATACGGAATAAATTTATAATTCATAGATGAAGAATAATTTCCCTATCATGAGTAGATTTTAGTATGTTGAAGACTTTTGTGATTATTGAAATATAAGAGTTCATTGTTATGATCATTTCGGGTTTGTACCAACTACACAATATTCATATAACCATTTAAACATAATACTACAACAATGAAGAGGAAAGGAACAAAAGAAAAATGTTATCCTTAGGGTATATGTATAAGAAGAGATTTAAGAAAATAATAATGAAATATAAACCCAATATGGATGATGGAATATATGTCACACCAAAGAAATATTTCTTCTACTAAGGAAGCAAAGACAATGTAATTATCCTTTTAAAAGTGGTCATTAAAAATAATTCTTGTGGAAGTATGCCAAAAAATAAAAAGAAATTAATCATAGAAACTAAAAAATAATTTATTTGTATCATGAAAATCAAAATGAAAATATTGAATTACATAAGTGGTTTTCTAAAACTGATAACACTATGATTTCTTGATTTTTTTGTGGAAGATGAAAAATGTGTGGGTATATTATAAATAAATGCAGATCATGATTTTAATAATAAATAGAACTAGTGAAGAAAAAAGGAAAGGAACAAGTTTATTATTTTGTTAATAATTCCATTCTAAAGAACTAGTTTTCACAAAATAAAATGTATTTGTATGTACCAAAATAATGTATAGTCATATTTCCATAGCTTCTAGAATTTTATAAGAATTTAGAGTTGGGATATATGAATGAAAGTGCTCTGCTTTCTACTATGAAGAAACATATTCTAAATAATATAAAAGCTGAATAAATTAATAATCACATAGTTCCCATAATAGATAAAAATTTGTTATTAAAATAAAAGGTATTAATGAAGATTTTTCATAAATATAGATCCAAATTTAATGGATTTTCGGGTTTGATAAATAAATCTCATAACTAATTCTCTAACTAAAAATCGTTGAATAACCTATGTATTCACATTTATATTGTGTGCCTGTTTCTTTTATATAGGGAATAAAATCTAGTGAATATACTCAAGGGGAGTACTAAAGTTATATATGCTATGAAAAAACTTATACACCATCCAAGTGGTTTTACACCATGGAGATCGTTAATTTTATTATATTTAAAATTGTTCTTGTATGTCATTTTTGTTGAAATCCAATCATGAAGTAGATGTTGGATGATTCTCGTCCCTTAATGGGATACAATTTGAAAAGATATCAGTGATTAATATCTCAACTAGTATCACATGAATATAATTTGTTTGGGTACGGTATTTTTGTAATTATTTTAACTGCTTCAAAATTAATCTTGTTATTAAAGAGTTATGTTCTCCTATCTCTATATGAATCGTAATTCTAAATCATAATGGGATAAACCGATAAATTGAAAAAAAGTAAAATGTATTAATAAAAGGGAAGTAAATATTATATTTGAATGTTTTAATCTATTTTTTATGATGAATTTGGGAGATTAACTGAAAATCATTTGATCATCCCGTAAATGAATGTTTTAGTGAAAGAATCAGATTTTGAATTTTTTGACTGCTATGTTGTCTAGATTGTTCACTCTATTACTCTACATTGGGTTTTTCCATTTATACTTGGAAATAATTAATTAGTGACTAACAACATTAACAAAAGTTATTTTTTGATTCTCTCAATAAAATCAATTTTAATTTCTCTTCAGTATTATCCCTTATGAAATGAGGATATTGAAGGTGAGAAGAAGAAAATATTAGTTCACACAGAATGAGATGAGGTTATTTATTTACATTCTTTTATCATTTGTTTTATTATCAATGTGGGGGAGAATAAAAAATTCAATTTGGAAGTGAAATGGGTACTGAAATAAAATCCAAATCTGGCTATTGAATAACCCAAATTGATTGAAGAAATATCATTTTTGGTATTTATTTTTAATATTTTTAAATTGATTAAAACTCAATGTGAATGTTATTTAAATATGTACTTTATTCCCCTGGATTAATGTGGAAAATTATTCACATGTTAGAAATGATGTTTTGATTTAAAGAGTATATTTCAACAAACAGACATTAATTATATCAATTGAAGATCTATTAATACTGTCCAAATCATGAAAATTATTTCATAAGGATAATGAAAATTGTTTACACCATTTGAATGGATGATTTGAGATAATAAAAGAAATAGGAGTTTAGGAATACCATTAAAAATATATATGTTTATCCTGATAAATATTTTGATATGATATCTGTGTGGATTTTCTTGGAATGAATTTGATGTTCTTCGTACACTTTATGTTGTAATTTACTATAAAATATATCCTTCCAAACAGTAATCCATTGAATCGATGTACAACCACTACTAAGGTTGGGACAATGACCAACCACAATATTAATTGACTTTTATGGCTAGGAATATATTATGCATTGTTCACCTATAGAGGTTCGTAGATGTATATTAGATCCACTGTGTTGGAATAAATGGTGTCATAATTGGGTGACAATAGGGGTTGGTTCCAACAAGTGGTTGGGAGCAAACCCCTTACTCACAACCAACCACTCCAAGTACCATATTTTTATAAAAGGATATGTAAAAGGTAATATATAATCAATGAATCAGTCAACATATTTGGGTATATTAGATCTATACTTAAAAATATATAAATAATGTGTGACATCATATCAATTGAATCAGTGTTGTTTGATCTAACCTATTGTTTTCTTTAACATTCATCTGAGAGTACATTGTGTCTAGATTTCGTCATGCAGCATCATCCAAATATCCAAATATGATTTTATGAATCATTTGTCTCTCCTGGTGATTTTATTACTATCTAATTCACATGAATTTTTTTTATTAATAAAACAAAAGTCTAAAATAAGGAATTATAGAGTGAAGTATATATAGTATTACCGGGATACTGATTTTCATTCCTATGAGATTTGATGACTGAGGAATTTTGTGCTTAAAATAAATTGATGGGCATGAGATAACTCAATTTTGTTTTGTTTATAAATACCCAAGACCTATATCATTTTATATAGTATCTTAACGTGTTCCCAAGATAGATTTTTGAGATAAAATGTGGAATTCCCCAACCCTATTTCCCAAGAGTTGGTGCATTATTTCATATCATTGGAATTATCACAACAGATCAAGTCCCGAAAATACCTATTAGTTTAGAATCCTAGGAAGTAATATATATATATATATACATATTTTTACATTACATAATGAACTAAAGAAAAACAAAATTATGTCCCCTTTGAACACAATCATATCCCTTATCATATTCCTAAAAGTTAATCATGATATACTTATTTACATCCAGGGAATAATAAAAAATAGAAAGGGGTGAGCTTAGATGCTCAGTAAAGATAAAGATATAGCATAAACTTTCAAAAATAAGCATAAGAATTTAAGGAAATCTATAAGACTAAAACACAAGCCTTTTAAAATTAAACTTCAGCAGAATATGGAATATATAAATCAAATAATTCCATTTAATTATTCAAATGGATATTCTACTAGTCGAATAATCACATGTAATATTAATAACTAATTTCATAATGATGGGATTCATAATTCCAGACAACATAACCACATAGTCATGCCTCATGAGAATACTACAAAAAAATATTATGTCAAGGCCTTGTGTTAATACACTAGTTTGTTTAATGAGACCTACTGATGCATTCAGAAGGTATATAGGGATCCACCTTTCAATTACTATGTTCAATCCATTCCTCATACGAAAAGGTTGAAAAATAATATAAAAACTCGTATTAAAACTATCATATGAAATGAAATTATTTTTAACCACAGACCATGAATGGTATAAAAACAGCACATCCACTATCAAACATAACTCATTCAATAAAATACAGAAGATTTTATTATAATAAATCAACCACAATCAAGAATAATAAAACTACTGACATAGGTGAAAATAATTTGTCAAACAATTTCAGTGAAATATCCAATTTTTCATGAAATCATTTAATAGTCACACAATTTTTCAATAAGCTGTTAAAAATTGATTTTTGAATCAAAGTGTCCCATATCAATTTGATACTTTTTAAGATAATTTTTATATTAAAAACTTCATATCTATATAAATAAATCCTTAATACTATTTCAAAAACATGGACACTAATGAGAATGATTTAGAAGAATACATATTTAAAATAATTAAAATGATATTTTAGTTAGAGTTCCTAACCAAATGAAAGATGATTGAATGTAAATAATTGAGGTAATAAAAAAATTATAATATCATGAGAATAAAGTGACTCATGATATACTTTGTTACTGTACAGTATATACACCTTATAAAAGTGAATTGGTTCCTAAAAACAAATAAGTCTCAATGGAATGTAAATTGGGATGAATTCCCTAATAAAGATTGTATCCTTATGTTAAGGATAAATAAATGACATAATTATGTGTTAAAAATATAAATACACTCAATATGATTGGATATTTAGTGTAAATAAATCAGAGGACATTCATGCATATTCTTGTAAAAACAACTCCATGGAATTGAATTTTTAACGCTAGGAATGGAAATTGAGTTAAGATTACTCTAATCAAGTTCATATTGATGACTTGAGAATGTATAAATAGAGATATTATGTTTATAGAAATTATATCCACACTATGGGGATTATAAATTACTACATAAATAAATAAATAGTGATTTCACACATAAACTTGGAGAAAAATAATCAATGATGATTGCGTAAAACCCAATGAGTGGAAATTGAAATTAGAAATTCCCTTACTGATTTGGTAATTTACAAAACAAACATCCCATGAAAGAAGAATCATACAATGAAGATATAAATTCCTAGAAATTAATGTATATTATCCAAAGAAAACAACCATGGGTAGTACATACACCACACAAAAGGAAATAGTGGCAAATATAGAATAAATCTTACGAGAATAAAAGTGATATGAAGACCCATTACCTTGTACTTTTCCATATTAGAGGGTATGTTAACCTCCTGTATAATTGTGAAATAATTTTTATTAAATTAAATAATAACCATATACCTAAATATGATATCATATTTGATCTTTTAATATTTCTTTTTTAGTAATATTTCTGTAGTATCGTTGTTTTGTGTGTTAACTGAATCGTTTTTCTTTATATGTTTTGTTACATAAGTCATGTTTTTAAGGATAGGATGTATTAGATTCATATCCAAAATTATATTTTTTTCTTAAACCTCATTTTTTAATCATAAAATGATATTTAATCTTGAATGGTTATGAAGGGGAATTAATCTAATCACATTCATGGATACAGTAATCCGTACTTACGCACGAGTGACAATACCATTCTATTGATGGTGAAATCATATGTAATTGGATAGTATTTCAATATATAGAATCATTAATTTCTTATATTAATTACTTAAATAAATTATACTCATTATTATACCCATCCAAATAATTATGTGTTGAATAGCAAATTACACCATGACGTGGAGATGGTAAGCCATACGTACGCACGTATGGTGACATAGTCATTCATATGATGGATAGAATAATGAATATGGATGTAACATATTTATAATAACATCAATATATGTGGAAGGTAATGTATTTATTATTTTTGTATGGAAACAGTAATGAAATTTAAGTGGAAGAAGTAAAGAGCATTAAAAGTGCGGATAAAATAATTACCTCTTCTTTGGGTGTTTCCTTTTAATTTGATCAAAAGCGCTCATTAGGATGGATTTCTTATCAAATTAAAGCCTCTATGATGAATTAATGGTAGTTGGGAGGATATTTGAATAGGTTTAGGCTGAGCCAAATGTATTTGGAGGTGTGATTTTGAGAGATGGGGAAGTACCATTTTACAAGAGTGGTGAGGGTCCCTTTAAGAAAACCATGATATATTATTTTATTATAGAATCATATTCAATTTATAATTTCTCCAAAAGGATTTAGTTTGAGGCTAATGAGTGTTTGGGTCAAAAACCTCTCAACCAATTACTTTTAGAAAGGTTTAGGTCAACATATTAACCCTATCTTTTATATTTAACTTATGGGTACATAGTTTATCATTTACAATGTCTCATTGTATTTTTATATTATATGGTTAGTAAACTTACAATAAAATGCCATGAGAACCCCAAGTGGTTCATTGAAGAACTATATATTATTATATAAGTCCATTTTCAGAAATTTATATTTTTTGGACTATTATATCATTTGATGAAATAGATTGTTTTTAAAAAACTCATTTATGTCAATTTTGACATTTTTTGTATTTCGTTTTTGTAAAAGTCACATCAATCTGATTTCATTGAACAAAATAATTTTAATCAACCCTATCATTTAATATTAATTTTTTTTAAATTCATCAAAAGTCTCAATTTTCATTTATTTTAATATTAATTATATCAATTATATTAATATTTCATTAATAAGGCAATTATTCCATCATCATTGTGTCATAAATAAATTTAATTATTTATTTTTTTAAAATGAAAAATAAAATACCTTGATATATTAAATCTTTTTTTATTTGTAATGAAAATTTTAGGCCCAAATTATATTATGTAAAAACCTATATTAAAATTTTTTTTAGTTATTAAAATATGAATTTAACACTTTTAACTAATCTTTAAATAAAATAATAATAAATTTTCTAATCTAAACCAAGTGAACCAAAAGGATCATATTTTATTACTTAGGTTTATTTTGGTCTAAATAAACTTATACAATAGAATTATGACTCTCTTAGGGTAATTATAATTTCATTTTTACCTTTAATTACCATATTTACTTTTAACCATGGTAAATAAAATTGAAATTTTAATATTCACCAAAAATTATTTTCATTTATTGAACTAAATTTTACATACTGATGTTAAACATGTCTCTCATATTTTTGATATTCAATTGATAGTAGTGGTAAAATTACATTTTATTCAAATTTCCAAACATTCATAGAAGGTTTGTAAAAGACGTTAAAATATTCCATAAAATTGTATACATCAAATTTTATTATAAAACGAATCCAATGAATTAAATTGTACTAATATAGGTATTTTGTATCTATTTTGACTTAATTTAAATTTAGATAAAATAAATAATTATTTAAAAAATGTTGGGTTTTAAATAATAACGCAGTGTTTTTCACTATTCATCCAAAATTGAAAGCTTTTAGAAAAATCCAAAAATTCATAATAAGATAATTTTGATATTCCGAAAAAAAAAGATTTCTATTTTACCAAATAAAAAACTTAGAAGATTCATTAATTAGTTTAAAATCAATTCTCATTGTCAAAATCTGAAATAGGTTTTTGAGAAGTAAAAACAATCAAAAGATTGATATGTGTTTTTGTCTGGTTTAAAAGTGAAATCACTTCCAATGACCAAAAAACGATTAAATGATAAAAATATATTATAATTATACTTCAAAACCATTCAAATTAAAAATTTAACACTATAAATTAGTTTTATTAAAAAATTTGTTTTCAATTAAAATTTAGTATCATTCACTATTCATCAAAATATGAAAGTTATCAGAAAAATACCAAAAAAATATCCAAACTAAATTTTTATTTCCTTATTCTAAAAAATAATTAAATTTAATAAAATTGAATATATAACAGTGTCAAATATTGGATTTATATAGGGTTATCCATTAAAAGGTGGAAAATTGTAATTTTTTATAATAATTTTTTTTATTTAAAAATTTGAATTTTTCCTTATATTATGTCTAAGAAACACAAAAGATGAATGTTAAAATTATGTGGGATATATATATAATTCAAAATATAGTTATTACTATTCATAAATCCTTTGTAAATGGCTAGTTTGATAGATTGTGGTGCATTTGAACTCGTTGTTGCATACATCGCACACTTTTGTATTATTCAAAGAGTAGCATACCATGGAAGCTTGGGGTGTTACATTCATACCTCCTTCAATAAATTGATTCCTCGCAATTTGAAATTTTTCTTTGTAAATAAAAGGTTAAAAAAATAAAAAATACCTTTGTGGAAAACCCAAATCGAAAATAGGGTTAATGAAATCTAGTCTTAATAAGAGGGAAAGGGGTTTGAAAATGTCACCACCAAATTTAGATTTTGAATAGGATAACATTGGTGGAATTTATAATTAGAGGAAAATGTAAATATTTATAGAGAGTGATTGAGGTCATCAATCACAAACAAGTGAATAGAAAATTAAGTTTCTCAAGGTCATAAATCTATGATGAATAACTTAAGGTATTAGGATAACACATTTTTGGGTTTAAGATCCTTCCCTAAGGTTTATGAATTAATTTCTTTATATTATAAGAGGTAAAAAATACTTGATAAGTAGATTTACATACTTTAACTAATTTCTACCACAAACACATCTTTCACTCCAAATGATGAGTATTCCAGATGACATTGTCACACCAGATGTGCTAGAATGAACTTATAAGGAATACAATAATCCAAATATGATGAAATATATATTTCCCTTGACTTTAGATATTATCCAAAACCAAAATGGTTAGTACGAGATCAGATGATCCCTTAAAAGGATAATTCTTTAGAGAAATAAATACTAATCGTAATTTCTAAAATTAAACCAACAATACCCAAAGGTTAACAAATACCATTCAACAAAAAATTGTCCTTAAAATCCTTCAATATATTACAATCAATGATTGAAACCCAAAACTCTGAATAATTTTATAACATAGTCTTCCATGTTAAATTGTATCTCTATATAACATCGAATGCTCTTAAAGCCACATACATAAGACTAATTAACAGAAAAACATATTATTTATTATAGGTTATTCATTTCCAAAAATAAACCAAATTTATATCAATACAAAATTAAAACATAGAAAAAAATCCATCATTACTCCTCAAATGAAATCTCATAGTATTCCATTTTACTTAGAAATATAGTTTTCCCAATAGAGGGAACGTCTTCCAAAATAACATTTATCACTTAATCACTAAATAATTTTCCTACAATAAGGATATCCATTTTATAAAACATAAGATCCAAAATTAACTTATTATTGATCAATAAAATCATTTAACTAAAAATAATTAGACACACAAACTAGGGAATTCGCAGAGTCCAGTGGTAGGTGATAAATCCCAGTCGCAATTTGGTTGTGGGTTCGATTCCCAGTGAATTGTATGGTGCGACCAGTTGTCACATGATCTGCATGTAATCCTTTTTAAAGAACAATATTTTATAATATTCCCAAAATGGGATAAATTTTTCAAAATATAAATTATATAATTTAACCAAAAATGTTATCTCATACCTCGTATTTTCATCAAGAAAATCAATAACCTGTAATTGCTTCAAATTAAAGAACCATATAAACTCAAATGGAAATCTATATCTATATCCACAAAAGAAAAGATAATTCATACTTGAATAGAATTTTCATATAACAAACTGCAGGGTTACACATAAAAGAGAAAATTATTCCAATGTAATCCCATAAAAAATGAGCAGTAATACATTTAAACATTTCTCCATCCATTTATTTTCAAAGAGGTTCCCCATGAACAAGAGATTATCCGATAGAATATGGTATTGACTTGGGTAATGCTCAAGTCCCATACATTTATGGAAAATAACTGAAAATGGATTCTTGACATCACTTTTATTTTCTTCCATAGTACTCATTATGTTTCCTTTGCAATTATTTACTTTATGTCCTTCTTTCCCACATATAAAGAATTTATTTGTTCCATTGAGACACATTCCTAGGTGTCTCACTCCACATTTCATCCATGATGGAAATTGAGATTTTTTTTCGCCACGTTCTTCACTGCAGGAACACTCATCATTTACTACCTTTATCTTCTCTGTATAGTCCATGACTTGGTTAATATATATATTATTGATCATATTTTTGGATAACTGATACGGCATTAACACGATATCTTTTACGCCTATAAACATTTCATTTTTTTCTCATTTTCACCATTATTCCCGCCTTGTACAACATGTTCAATGTTACTATGAATTCCATGGAATCCATCCATTAAGTACAACAATAAAGAATTATGTGCGTAAAGAAAGTCATAAAATCATTTATAGAATATCATGACTCATAATCTTCAATTTAAATCACCATAGGATTAACCAAGGTTTTTTATTCTCATCTCATATCAAAATCCATCAAATCGTTTTGTAATGAAAATAAGAATTATCCTAGGGTTATCCCCTGGGAGTTTCATAACCAATATTGTATCAATGCCCGTTGTCGTGCACTAGTTCTTGTTTGAGTCTAGATTAATGTGGTTTTTTCTGGTTTTACCTCTAGGTACATCTATGCCAGAGCCGCCATTACATGCTCATATCCAGGCATGTATATATTGTTTGGAAACCCCACATAATATTTACATTAATTTTTTTATATGTTCTTCTTTACTAATCCCAAATAGTCAATCTCGGGATAATATTCTCTAATCATAGATTTCTTTCTAAATCTAGTTTCCAAGGATTGTACTAAACATTCTCTGATACCGACTGTATCACCCCAGTCCTAGTTACTCGGAGTCATTACATTATTTCATATCATTGTAATTATTACTAGATATTATGTCTCAATATAAATATTAGTTTAGAATCCTTGGAATTAGTTGATACATATATTTGTTTTTAATTACACCATGAAATAAAAAGACAACATTATATCCCCATTGAACACACTCATATCCATTATCATATTCATGAAGGTTAATCATGTTATACTTCTTCACATACTAGGAAAAATAAAACATAGAAAGTGGTGAGTTTGATGATCCCAAAGGATAACGATATAGCCAAAACATTCATAAATAAGCATATCCATCTAAGGAAATGTATAAGACTAAAACACAAGCCTTTTAAACATAAACTTCATCATAAAATGGAAAATATAAATCAAATAATTCCACTTAATTATTCCAAAGGATATTATAATAGATGAATAATCACATGTAATATCAATAGATAATTCCTTAATGATGGAATGCATAAAGCCAGACATCATAACCACATAGTCAAGGCCTCATGCCAAGACTACAAAATAAGAATTTGTCAAGGCCTTGTTCTAAGACACTGGTTTGCCTCATGAGACCTACTGATTCACTGAGGAGATGTAGAGGGATCCACTCATCACTTACTATGTCCAATGCATTTAAAATATGAAAAGGTTGATACATAACAGAAACATTCATATTAAAACTAGCATAAAAAATTTAATATTTTAACCAGAATCCATGAATGGTATAAAAATAGTACATCCACAGTCAAACATAACTCATTAAATACAATATAGAAAATTTTATAATAATAAATGAACCTCAATAAATAATAATGAAGTATATTGAAATAGATTAAAATAACCAATAAAACTATTGGAGAGAAATATCCCCTTCTTCTTGAAAACATTTAAAAGTCTCAATATTTATCATGAAGCTATTAAAAATATATTTTTGAATCAATGTGTCCCAGAACACTTTGAAACTTTTAAAATAATTTTTAATTTTAAAACATTCATGTACTTATAAATAAATCCATACAATGATTTTTATAACATGGACATTAATGAGAATGATTTAAGGAATAAATATTTAAAACATTTAAAATGATATTTTTGTTAGACTTCCTCACCAAATGAGATACTATTGAATACAAATAATTAAGATAATGAAAAAATTATAATATCATGTGAATAAAGGGATTCATGATATTCTAAATGTATAGTATATACACCATATAAATGTGAATAGGAGCATAACAACAAAGTAGTCTCAATGGAATGTAAATTGAGATGAAAGCCCTTATAAAGACCGTAGCCTTATGTTAAGGATTAATCAATGAAATAATTATGTGTGAAAAATATAGATACACTCAATATGATTGGATATTAATTATAAAACAATAATAGGACATTAAAATATATTCTTTTAAAAACAACCCCAATAACATTGATGTTTAACTCAATGAATGGAAATTGAGTTAAGATTACTCTTATCATGTTCATATAGATGAAATGAGAGTTTATAAATGGATTTATTATGTGTATCAAAAGTATATAAACACAATGGGGATTTTATATTACTATATAATTAAATAAATAGTAATTTCACACAAACTCAAGGAGTAAAATAAACACTGTTGTTTGCATAAAACCCAATGAGTGGAAATTGAAATTAGAAATACCCTTACCGATTTCGTAACATACAAAACATACATCCCATGAAATAAGGATCATAAAATAATGATGTAAATACACATAAATTAAATTATATTACATAAATAAGAAAATCATGGGCAGTAATAAACCACAGAAAAGGAAATAGTGGAAAATATAGCATGAATGTCAAGGGAATAAAAGTGAGATGAAAACCCCTTACCTTGTACTTTTCCTTAGTTTATGGTACTCTAAACTCCTATATAATGGTGAAATAATTTTTATTAAATTATAAAATAACCGTATACATAAATATTGTATCATATATTATCTTTTAAAATTGCTTTGTACATAATATTTCAGTAGTATCACTGTTTCGGGTGTAAAATAATTTGGTTTTCTTTATATGTTTTGTTACGTAAGTCATTTTATTATGGATAGAATTTATTTGATTCATATACATACTGATATTATGTTATTTAACTTTATTTTTAATCATAAATTTATTTCGCGGAGACGATAATCCGTACGTACACATGAGCGACAATACCATTCTACTATTGGTAAAATTGTTTGTAATTGGACTATATTTTCTATATAAATAATCATTAACATGTTATATTAATGATTTTCATCAATTAAACTCTTTATTATACCCATCCAAAAAATTAAATATTGAATAACAAACTACACCACGATGTTGAGACGGTAATCCATACGCACACACGTATGGTGACGTTATCATTCATAAGATTCATATAATAATGAATATGGTTGTAAAATATTTAAAATAACATCAAAATATGTATAATGTACATGAGTATTTATTTTGGTATGGAAAAAACAAGGAAGGAAGAAGTGGAAGAAGAAAAGAACATTGAAAGAGGTTATGAAATAATTATTTCTTCTTCAGGTGCTTCCTTTTGATTTGATCAAAAGGTCTCCATAGGTTTTCTTTCTGATCAAATTAAGGCCTATATGTTGAAGTGAAGATTGTTATGAGGATATTTGAATAGGGTTTGACTGATCCAAATGTATTTTGGGGTGTGATTTTGAAAGAATGGGAGGTACCCATTTATAAGAGATGTGAGGGTCACTTTAGGAAAACATTGAAATATTATTTTATTATACATTAATATTCAGTTTATAATTGGTCCAAAAGGATTTATTTTGAGTATGGGGGGTTCAGTGTCAAAAACCTCTTAATTAATATGTTTTATATAGGTTTATGTCACAATATTAACATTATCTTTTAGATTTAACTCTTGGTTAAATTGTTTAACAATTACCATGTCTCCTTGTATTTTTATTTTATATTGTCAATAAACTTACTATAAAATGCCAAGAAAACCCCAAGGGTTTCATTAATTAAATATATTTTATTATATAATTTGTCTGGTATAAACTAATATTTTTAGGACTTTTATATCATTTAATAATATAGTATTTTTTTAAAAACTTCTTTTATGTCAATTTTAACATTATTTAGTATTTGGTTATTGTGAAAGTAATAAAAATATGATTTCTTCGAAACAAATAAATTTAATCAACCCTAATATCTAAAATTAACCTAGAAAATTTGTGTAATGCATCAAATGACTCAATTTATCTTTATTTTAAAATTTATAATATCAATTATGTTAATTTTTCATTAATTTGGCAATTAATGCATCATCGTTGTGTCATAAATAAATTTAATTATTTAATGTAATAAAATTAAAAATAAAATAGCATGATGCAGGAAATATTTTTATATTTCTAATGATTACTTATAGTGGAAATTATCATATATATAAACATATATTAAAAATTATTTTGTTATTATAATTTAAATTTAACAATTTTTACTCTTCTTTAAATAAAATAATAATAAATGTCTTAATCTAAACCATGGGGACCAAAAGGATAATATATTATTCATCAGGTTACTTTTGAGAAAAATAAACTTAACTAATAGAAATATGAAACGTGATAGTCAAATTAAAATATAATTTTAGAATTAAATTCTGTATTTCCTGTTGTCATAACTAGAAAGCGGGTTTTTTAGAAGTAAAAACAATCAAAATATTGATATGTGTTAATTTCCTGTTTAAAAGTGAAATTACATCCATTGACCATCATTGAATTAATTGGTAAAAATATAATAAAATTATAATTTAAAACCATTAAAATGTATAATTTAACAATATAAATTATTTGGGTATTTTTCTTCAATTAAAATTTATTATCTTTCACTATTCATTAAAATATAAAACTTATTGTAAAAGCACCAAAAATTAATCAAATCAAAATTTTTATACCCTGATTCTAAATAAGAATTTAATTTAATAAAATTTAACATATAAAAGTGTCATATATTGTATTTATTAAGGTTCTCCATTAAAAGGAGAAAAAACAACATTTTTTAAAAAATACATCTTTTATCAAAAAAATTGAATTTGTCCTGATATTATTTATAAGAAACAAAAAACATGAATGTTAAAATTATATGTGATATATATAAAATTCAAATTTTTGTTATTATTATTTATAACCACTTTCTAAATGTCTATTTTGATAGGTCATTATTCACATGAACACGGTGTTGCGTACATCACACACTATTGTATTATTCAAAGAGAAGCATACCATGGAATCTTGGGGTGTTACAGAATGACTGAAACATATACAAGAAGGGGATCATTATTTGTGATGAATAAGGTTTATTGAAATCATGATAAGATTCATATATACTATGGTTTCACATGATGTTCTGATTCCATGATCCATTGTAATATCCACACTGTGTTTTGTAAATGATTTAAGACGCATATACATTTCTAGGATCAATGAAAAAACTAGAACTGGAAAACCAACAAGAATAAGTAAGTGGTTCACATGTTCCATTTATGTGAACCTAGTTCACATGAAGAGAACCAATTTCAATTTATTATACCAACTAATATGTGAAAGAAAATATACATGCCATTCAATTTATATGAAGGATGAAGTAACATACACCATCATATTCCATTTTATGATGTAGAATTAGATTCAAAAATTAAATGATATTCGAACAAAATGGATGTTTCATGTTTTTGACAAGAGGTTCCGCAAAACAATACATGTTCTTGACTAAGTTTTTATAAAAGATTTTTTTGTGAGCTTATCTAAATACATCAAAGTATTATGAATAATGTTATAAAAATTCCTTGGTATTAAGAACCTAACATTAGTGTTTCACTGTACATAAAAGAAGAAGTGAAAAAAATATATGATACATTTTCTAGAAGTAAGCTGATGTTGTGTAATGAAAGTAGTATATTCTTTTGTTGACTTTTTAAAATTATAAGAAACACCTTATATTTTATTATTAAATAATAGAGTTTATTTTATACTCGTATAGTATAATTATTAAAAGATGATGAATATTGTGAGATAATTGAGTATTTTATGGATAAAATATAATCATACAGATTATATTGTACATGCATGAGGCACAGTGATGAGTATTCCATGAATGATAATATTATTTCCATTATACATGAAAGAATAAAACAAAATTTTTAGGTGTATATATATTAATGAAAAAATATTGTTATTTGTATTTTTTTGAGCTAAAGAGATTCATTTCAATAGAGAGAGGAAGTAGAGAGCTAGAACTATATTTATGAATCTTTTGTTGTTGTTTGTTATATTCTGATTATCTATAATAATAGTGACATATTATATATAATAAAATATTATGTTGTCCTGAATTGAATGTAGTGTTTCTAATTACATTTAATGGAAGTCTTATAATTTCACTTCATGTGACTAATTTTAAAATTTGTTTATCTAAGTGGTTATAAGAGGAATATTAGTATTATTTTTTAGTGGGAGATTTAATTTTATGTGATCTATCTTATTGTTTTGGTGATGTGTTTATAAAAACTGGTGGGATAAAATTATAAATAATACTGATGGGATTCCAGTATAAAGAACACTAGTGAGGTACTGGTATAATTTTGGAATTGTTTTATTCATACCCATCATGGTGTTAAGATAATAACTAATTGACCTTCTTTTATGTGTCACAAGATCATGATCTATTTGAGAATCAAATATTTTATACAAAAATCTCCATGTCTAATAATGTTTTCATTTTTTTGGTTGTATCAAACACTTAATGAAAGCCTCTATTACAACTACTCCCTTCATGAGATAGCTCAACACATTTCTCAAGAACTAGTACCACTGCAACTATTTTTTATCTTCTACTTCATCCTGGTCCCTTGTGTCTATTATAGTTATTCTCATCATTCACTTACATTTAATTTTATTTTAATAATTTTATATAAAAATAATAATTCATTATATCTAACCTTATATTTTGAATCCTAGATTGAAATTTCAAGTCCATTCAATTTTTTACTTATGTAGTTTGAATTATCTATTATATTTGATTTGTGACTCAAAATTAAAAAACATGTGTGTCAATGTGACTATCCAACCACTTTGTAGAAATGTATTATGTAATCTGGTTATGATCCCTCTTCAAAAATATTATTAGTGAACAAATTATTTCTCCCCAAGTAGATAGGTATATGAGTAATCTAGGTACAACTTGGACATAACTAATATAAATACATATTTGTTTTATCTCATTTATTTTAATTCTAATTAACTCCATAAAGTAAATTTTATAAATAATTTATTATTAATCTATTTATTTAAATATATCTGTTCTAGTACATTCTCCTACCCTCTATAATATTTTCCATTACCCTTTCAGACCAAACAATTTCAGGTATTGATTAAAAATTTACTATAATGGAGGATTGATGATAGGTTATTCATACATTTTATCATGGTAGCCTCAATTTAAAGTATTTTAGTCTTTAGTATAAGAAAATATATCATTATGCATCATAATTTATACTATATGAGGAATATATAATGATGAATTCTTGATTTACTTCTTGATATCTAGTGTTAGGTCTACTAGTTTACGTTGAACACATACCTAGAGTTGTTGGAAAGGGAAAATTTTATTGATAGGATTATAGAACATATCTAATTGTCTGAATGCAGAAGTCTTTAGGACTCTCCAAAGGGTAGTGATATATCCAGATGTTCATAGTTTCATGAAAAAATAATTCACATTCCGATAGTGGGAAGTCAACTCCAGCCTTCTTAATATTTCTTTTCTAAATATGGATGTTTTAAAACCTCTTCATGTATATTGGGAATTTTTTATTATTCTTTTAGTGGTCTTGTAAATTTTATTTGATAGTGTTTTGCATTAATTGTAATTGAATGTGGAACTACATACTATTGATTTTATCAATAGTTGTATTAGTATTATATGATGTTGTAGTAACAAACAATTTAATCCAATATGAAATCAATAGAGTATGGATGAGTTTATTAAAGGATATCCCAATTATTATCTATGTATTTTGGGATAATTAATATAGAATTAAAATTGATGTGGTCACCATATGTGTTAGATTGATTATGGATATTTCATTTAGTAATAGTTTCTAGTGATTAGTGAGTTAGATGTAATCTGATGTACTATCTTCGTATTTTCTACTTTGATATATTCGTTTTTCAATTTAGGTGATATGAACTACATCAATTAACATGACCTATTTCATGGATTTAAACATGAAGTGGAGAAACATTTAATTACATTTGAGGTAAATATAATAGTTTAAGGTAGAGATAACTTATATTATTTTAGTAGATATTTGGATATGATTATATGAAAGTATCTTTCTTAGAGAGACTTCCTATGGTTGTGGATGTCACCATATTTCCATATCCATGAAATATGTAGGCATTATTTAGTGAAATCTATTGTGGATTACTTAAATAGGTGTGATTAATTTTATTATACTAATATAGATAAGTACATAATTACTAGAATGTGAGAACCATAGAAGCATGAGAGGCATGTTGAGTCCTCATAGTTACTGAAGAACATGGAAATGAAAAGTTAAGTAAAGGGTAGTATTTTTTGTTCCATAGAGTTTTGAAAATGTACATTAATGGATTTATGAAATGTAAATAAATGATATTTCTGATTCTTGCTAATTTGTTTGTTGTAAAGATTTCATCAAATTCACATTATGTATGAGGATATCTTTAGGACCACCTATTGTAGTGTTTTCTACATTCTAAGAACACTGTGATTTATTTTGGTGTGATGAAAACACTATCAATTATCTTTGAAATAATGAATGTAGTTTTTAATGTGTTTCTATATCATTTCAAGTTTGTGATTATCATCCAAATTTTTCTATTATCCATATTAGAGGATGACTATGCAGAGAATCCATGAGATGTTTTATGACTTCTTCATCAATACAAGTTTTTTGGAAATATATAAATTTTTTAGTTTTTATCTAATTGGGTTTACATGGATCCTTTAATGAATGAGGCTACATTCTCTTTGGTAGCTACTAATTTTTTTTTATTGTGGCATATATTTTTGATGGAATATTTGGATTTAATGGAAGAACTTTACCTAATTATTCTTAGTTCACAACTATTATAACAACCCTTACTAGGAAAGATCATGTATTTGTGTAGAATAACTAGTTCTAGGTTACCTTGATATATTTCATTTAAATTAAATCTAGATCTATAGTTATTCATTTCATGGAAGCTCTCATTTGTTTCTATGTTTATTATGTTTGTTTCATGACTTTATTGGTTTTTTCTATCATATCATAGGGTGGTTGTCTCTTATGGGTCTCAGTAGTTAAGTCATCATAAATGTTACTAGGGTATTTGTGACATTGAGATTATTGGAGTGTTTTTTATTGAATTTTGTGGTGGTATTACACCATTCATGAGTGCTTTGTGGTGTTCACAAATCAAATTATCTTAAAGTATGTATTTTCTTAGTACAACATGAACCTATGAAAATAATGGTCTATTGAATTATTATAGTATTATAACTTCAACATTTCCTATACAATTGTAAAAAATATAATGGTTTGGTTGATATAACACCCTAATAATTTAGTATATATTTTCCATTTTAAAATACCATGTTGAATAGCTTTCTCTATATGAAACACCCAACTAAAATTACCATTCAAAATATTTTATTAATATAAAATTATAATTGTTAAAATATTAGGCTTATAAGGTTTCCATTATTTTGGAAGGTATAATTTTTGTTGACAATAAATTGAATAGTGATTTTAAAAAAATATTCATCATTTTCAATAATAATGAGTTGATAAAAATCTAATTAGTATAAATAAATAATTAATAAATAAATTTTTTCACATAAATATATTTAACAAAAAAAATATTTTTTACCTGCTATGGAATTTAAAATATAATAAATATGTAATTATCATATTAAATTTTATAGATAAATTATAAAATAAAAAAATCCAAATTTTATATAATAGTTATTATTATATAGTTAATAAATCTATCTTTTTTGTCAAAAGATTCATTCTTTTTAATTTTTTTTCATGTGACGTGCACTCTTATATTTAAATTAATTTATATCCCATCATGAATTTAAATATGGAAAAAAATATTTTCATATTTTTAACCCCCAAATTCTAATTAGTTAATGGGGCAAATTTTTATTTTTTTCAAAAAAATGTTCTTTTGGTTAACATTAATTACCATAGTAATTATCTATGTAATATTTTTTAAAATACTATTTGACATGTGTTTTCATAAATCATAACAATAAATGTTAAAATAATGTATTTTAATTAATAAATGTAATATAATATTAATATATATTAAATAATATGGTAACGCAAATTTAATTAGTCAATGATATGAATTTATACTAATAACACTTAATATTTTAGAAATATATTTTTCTTGGAATATAGTTTTTCATTTATATGTTTCAATTTAAACATTATTTTTCCTTTATTTAGTGATTGAATTATATTGAATTTAGTCAAAAATAGAAATCATAGTAATGAATTCTGGTAAAAGGGGCATCTTTTATTTTTTTTCAAATAATAATACCATGTTTATTTTTTAATATAGGATAACATGTGAAAGGATAATTTCTAGAAAATGGAACAAATTTTACAAAACTACCCTGAAAAACCTCTCTAGGTGTAAATTTTTAGGTTCAATTTCATTCCCATATTTATAACAAATAACTCATCCTCTATCACACCTATCTTCATAGTGATTCAATTTTTACCCCAACATAACATTTAATTCCAAAGAAAAGTTCATATTTTTCAGTTATAGAAAGTTCTCACTACCATCAACATCTAGACACTCATCTCATTCAATTTTCACTTGAACCTCTTCCCATTTTACCTCTCCAAGATATTTATACCATGATATTAAGTCCACTCATTAAAAGATGATTTTAACATTACATTACCTTCATTTAGTTACTTCAAGACTCAATCCATCATTCCTTTTTTATTTAGGTGCATTTCAGGCCCTACATGTTTGGAGATATTCTTTTCAGGATGATGAAATATTGTCTAGTGAAGTATTATTATTTGAGATCCTGGATTAAAATTATTAACATGTCAATGGTTTAGGGGATATATTTTTGGGTATAGAAAGATACACATATAGTTTTGGATTTTTCTATGGAATCATAACTGCGTACTACCTATTTGAAAAATGAATAATTTCAACTAGTTACACAAACTCAATATATTTTGAGGAATATACCATGATTACCATTTTGAGCATGAAAATTTACAAGATGTGAAATAATTTATTGTTGTGAATGGGTTAATCAAGACTCATTCAATCCATGGTGATGTATAAGGCCCCGGCCATAAACCTTACTTAATATTGAATTAAATGAATAATTCACATTGAGGATCTTTTCAGGTTTAGAGTTTTAGAGAATTAGAACATAACCATTACATATCAAAAGAATTACAAAGTAGACACTTCTACTATGTTTCCACAGAATAAAAAAACTCTTAAAAAGAAACATGTCTACTTCCATGTTTTATATAGCATGACTTTCCCTTGATCCCATCCTTGACCCTATTCCACAATAAGTCCTGTGAAAAACATTTCAAAAAAACATGGGGTGAGCATAAAAAGCTCAATAAGGGATACACAAAGAATAAAAACTGTTAGTTTATCAAAACAAAAAGTAAACCATGTATACTTTATCAAAGTAATACCTTCACCTTCATGAAGTAGTAAAAACTCTTCACTGAATAAAATATCATTACTTACCCTTTTTTAACCAAAGGATTACCATAAAACCCATATAAAGAACACATAACATATAAAGGTAACTTGGGACATAAACATACTTAAATGGAATAACCATACGGTCGACTTCCACACATACTTAATGGAATTGCAATACGGATGACTTCCATACCCAATGCATTGGAGGTTATAACGTAACCACCCGTCCTGGTATTCACGACACCACCTGTCATATGGTTTATTATGTAACCACCCGTCAAATGTCCAAGTTCCATTATAAAATCATAAGACATTAATCAAACATAATGGAAAGAAAACATTTCCACACTTTGATCACAATATATCACTCAAATATATTGACATAAAAACCCATTATAAAAACCATTTTCAATACCAAAATACATAAAAGAGTGTGTGGTATTAATTTCATTTTAAAAACATCACGGCTTGTTGAGGAAGCCAAAGACAAAATAATACTCGTGGTGGCGGAAAAGGTCGTTTTCACCGCGTACGTTAAAAGAAACATTCCTTTTGTCATTTAGTAAAACGCTTCGTAGAAAAATATTCCATTTTTATAAAAGTAAAAGTCAATGGGGTTTATACACCGAATAAAATATAGTTGTGTATAACACGAAATATGCCTCAATGAAAGGAGATTGAGATGAAGTCCCTTACCTCGGGTCCGACTTGACTCGATCGTTCATTAATGTCCTAAATAATAAGCTTGAGTTAATATCTACTCGATTAAAAACCTTTTTCAAGTTCATTATTACTTTTATATCACATATTACCATTTTATAAACATTATGTAACCATTTAAGTTAATAATGTTTGTTTTGTCGATATTTGGTTCTTAAGTCGAAAGTGGACTTCTTACAATTACATGTTGTTCGTGTGGTCAAAGGTTCTTTATATCCAGAATGACATTCCTGATTTGGATATCATATATATCATACATATCTATCATATAAATGTATTTATAATATCACATAATCATTTAGAGGTAAGAAATGAAAAGCACCGTTCATGGAGACGGTAAGCCATATGTACGCATGAACACTACTTTCATTTCTATGTCATATTAATGGAATTAAAACTAAATGAGAGGTATGTATATTTTAATTATAGATTTATATTAATCATTTATATGTAACATACATCATATATATCCATTATATATATTTACTTATAATAGTACATTACATTTGGGGATAAGAAATGAAATGCACCGTTCATGGAGACGGTAAACCGTACGTACGCATGAACGCTAATTTCATTTCTATTTCGTATTTTTATAGAATGTAATCATAATTATATAAAGGTATATTATAATTCCAGTTTAATATCATATATAATATCATAACTCCATCGTTTATACATCCCACATATGGTATTAACGAATCAAATCACTTTGAGGGGGCGGTAGTCCGCACTTCCTTAAATGAAGATATTGCGTTTACCCATAATGGAAACCATAAAGGTATGCCGAAAATGAAAAATACAGAAACTTAAAGAAAACATAAACATATTATATATAATATATAAATATAGTGTCATCTTAATGGACACCTTTGAAGGTGTTAAAAGAATGTTGAACAATCATCGTTTAGGGAGGCAGAAATTCATCATCCACAGAAACAGTATGTTCTTTAACCATTAGATGTAGGTGTGTGTAAGTGTTGCTCTAATCCTTCTTATAACAACATCCTAGTATATTGAAGATAATGGAGTTGTCACCAATGAAATGAATAAAAATATTTTAGGGGGTTGGGGAAGCAAAATAAAACAAACGGACTCAAGTGAAGACATTACCGTAAAATCGGGTAACTCCCATTGGTTTGAGCTCAATGGATTACATGGGAAGACTTATGCCCAAAGTGAGGTTTCAAGGAGTAAGAGAGGTATGTGGAGAGACAAAATGGTCAGGGTTTGGCCGATCCAAAGGCTTTGTAAGTGTGGGTATAGAGGTAGAGGTGGGGGCCTTTTATAAGAGGAGAGGAGAGGCACTCTTGGAAAGTAAAGAAATGATACTTTATTTTAAAATGATTTTCGGATTCAAAAGGTCCCACATTCATATAATTCGAGGGTACAGTGATAAGGGTTCGAAATATACCCATCCAATAGGTTTTGGACATGTTTAGGTCATAGATTTTACATTATCATTTCATTTTATTTAAATACTTTATTAATGAGGCAATCACTGCATCATCATGATGTCCTAAATACTTTAATTTAATTAATGTCTAAAAATTATAAAAAAAATATCATAATGTTGGAAATCATTTTATCTTTCTAATTAATATTTATAGTAAAATATTTACTAGAATAACCCCATGTAAAAAGTATTTTAGTAAAACAACTCATGTTTGTGTCATTTTTATTTTAACATTAAATAAAAAGGTATTAATGTCATTTTAAAACAAAAGTGGCTGCATGGGGTACCCAAGTTGACCCATGGATTTTCTTGGTCGTCCATGACACATACAATAATGGTAGGACATGTGTAAAGTTCATTTCATATTATTACAACATTATTTTTACCTTAAATTACAGTAATTACCTCTAATCGCGATTAAAAACTTAATAAGATATTATTCACCAAAAAATTATTTTAATCTCATTGAACCAAATTTTACTCTTTAATGACAACCATGTATGTTGGATTTTTTGAAATTCAAAACACAGAGGTGGTAAAATTTCATTTAAACGAAAAATCAGTTTTTTAAGTACCACTTAGTGGTTTCACTATTCATCAAAAATTGAAGTTTATCAGAAAAATACAAAAAATTCACCCTAAGCTATATTTGATAGTCCGAATTCAAAAATGAATTCCATTTTACAAAATTCAAAACATATAAGTTGCATTAATTAATTTAATAATTAATTCCCGCTGTCAGAGCAAATAGCGTGTTTTTATGAAACAATAAGTATCAAAAGATTGACACTAGTTTAAGTTCGATTTCAAAGTGAAATTAATTTCAATGACAACTATTGGATTTAATGGTAAAAATATATTCTAATTTCACTTTAAAACCAATTCAAAAGATATTATAATCATATAAATAAATTATATTAAAAAGAGGTTTTGAATTAAAATACAACATTTTACACTATTCATTAAAAAACATGAACATTATCGGAAAAATACCAAAAATTTACACAAAGTAAATTTCGATGTCCCGATTATAAAGAAGAGTTTTATTTAGTCTAATAGAATGTATAAGAGTGAACAAAACTATATTTAATGACGGTTCACCATCGAAAGGCGATAAGTGAACCTTCAGTGAAAATTAGGGCATATATGCCTAAAATTGAATTCTTTCCGTATTTTAAGCCTTTATCCTTTATTGGATAAATATAAAAACATTTAAAAAACATATATAATCATATTTTAGTTATTTCTATCCATCCCCTCCAATACAATGGCTATGTTTTAACAACTATTTAAAATAATATTATTTTATTACTAGTGTGCAACGAATGATTTCAATGAAACTCTTTGTTGCGTATCGGGTACGCTATCGAACAGAGAAATACTTTTAAAGTAAAATTAATATTTAATTCACAAATATTAATAAATATGAAAATTCTTTATTCTTTATTTACCTGGGATGTTACATCCTTACCCCCTTTTGGGAATTGCATCCTCGTGATTTTATTCACTTATCAAAATAAGTGGGGGTATTTATCCCTCATAGCATTTTCAGATTCCCACGTTGCCTCTTCAACCATATGGTTTTTCCACTAAACCTTTACCTGGTGGATTACCTTATTTCGCAACACTTTCTCTCTTCGGTCAAGAATCTGGACTGGTTGTTCTTCATAAGAGAGATTCTCTTCAAACGGAACTACCTCTGGGCTCAAAACATGAGATGAATCTGGAATATACTTTCTCAAAATCGAAACATGAAAAACATTGTGTACCTGAGATAAACTCGGAGGTAAATCCACTCGTTAAGAAACTGTTCCAACTCTATCCAGAATTTCATATGGTCCAATGAACCTTGGACTCAGCTTTCCTTTCTTACCAAATATCATCACACTTTTCCATTGAGAAACCTTGAGAAAAACATGATCACCTACCTTGAAAGATAGATCCTTCCTCCGGTTATCCGCATAACTCTTCTGCCTGATTTGAGCGGTTATCATGTGTTTCTGAATCAATTGAACTTTTTCTTCTATCTCTCCTACCAATTCTGGTCCCGTCAGCTTCCTTTCACCCACTTCATCTCAAAATGCTGGAGTTCGACACCGCTTCCCATATAATGCCTCAAATGGTGTCATCTATATACTGGAATAAAAACTGTTATTATAAGAAAACTCAACCAAAGAAAGATGTTGGTCCCAACTCCCCTGATAATCCATCGAACAAGCTCGTAGAATATCCTCCATGGTCTGAATTTTTCGTTCTGACTGCCCATCTGATTGCGGATGAAAAGCTGTACTGAAATTTAATTCTGTACCCAACAACTTCTGAAGTCCATTCCAAAAGTTAGAAGTAAACCTGGGATCACGATCGGACACAATGGAGAGAGGAACTCCATGTAACCTTACTATCTCTTTAAGATACAAACGAGAAAGTTGATCTAGGGAAAAAGTATCTCGTATAGCAAGGAAATGAGCAGATTTAGTCAATCGATCAACAATAACCCAGATTTCATTATTACCTTGAGATGTCTTCGGTAATCTCACAAAAAGTCCATGGATATGTTTTCCCATTTCGACTCTGGCACTGGTAAATGCTGAAGCATCCCTTTAGGTTACTTCCGCTCTGCCTTAACCTGCTGACAAGTCAAATACTTCACAGTAAAATCAGCAATATCCCTTTTCATTTCATCCCACCAGTAATACTCCCGCAGATCTCTGTACATCTTAGTACTGCCAGGATGAACTAAAAACGAGGAACTATGAGCCTCACATAACAACTCACTCTTCAACAGTGAATCACAAGGCACACATAATCTCTTCCCAAACCTCAAAAAACAATCATTATCAATGTTTAATTCAGGCAACTTACCCTTCTAAAACAGCTCTACCTTTTTCTGCAACTCACTGGCCTCCCTCTGTGCTTGCTTAATTCTGTCTGATATGGATGATCTCACTGATACCTGAAACAAAACAGAAGAACTTCATGCACCAACAACTTCTATTCCAATGTTCATCAAATAAAAAACCAAAGGATCTCGTTCCAAATGTATCATGGTTAATGAAGCATTACTTTTTCGACTCAAAGCATTGGCCACATTATTTTCTTTTCCCGGATGGTAGTGAATTGTACAATCATAATCCTTGATTAATTCTATCCATCTGCTCTGTCTCATGTTCAATTCTTTCTAAGTGAATATATAAATTAATCTTTTGTGATCAGTATATATTCCACACTTTACTCCATACAAATGATGCCTCCAAATTTTTAAAGAATAAACAACAACAGCTAATTCCAAATCATGTGTAGGGTAATTTACCTCATGAGTTTTCAACTGACGTGAAGCACAAGCAATTACCTGATCATTTTGCATAAGGAAACAACCATGTCCTTTCAATGAAGCATCACTATAGATAACAAACTCACCATTCCTGGAAGGAAGTGCCAAAACTAGAGCATTCACCAATCTTCTTTTCAACTCCTGAAAAAAATAATCACATTCTTTTGTCCAGATGAACTTAACACCCTTACGAGTTAGCTAAGTCATTGGACTAGATAACTGTGAAAAATTTTCAACAAACCTTCGGTAATATCCTTCCAAACCAAGGAAACTACGGATCTCGGTTACATTTGTGGGTCTTGGCCATTCTTCAATAACATTTGTTTTAGCAGGATCAATAGTTATTCCATCTTTGAAAACAATGTGACCCAGGAATGAAATTTGTTGTAACCAAGACTCACACTTGCTGAATTTTCCATATAGTTTATTTTCTTCTAAGGTTTACAAGATAATCCTTAAATGACTTTCATTCTCCTCTTTACATTTAGAAAACACCAAAATATCATCAATAAACACAACCAACATTTATCAACTGAGTCAACTAAGCCATCACTGCAGTAAACTGCTCAATTCTGATTCTGACCATCTCAGTATGCTGATTTGGAAGGTCATTTCCCTCAGTATGCCTTCCCAAAAGAGCTTCTCTCTTTCCTCTACGAAAAACCATTCTTAACACTGAAATACCTTAGGCGAAGCAACATGGTAATATTTAAATGCTATATCATTTTAATCATACCATAAATTAATTTATAATTTAACAATTTTCTAACTCGTAACGTTGTCTAAACCGACCTCTGATACCAACTATAAGGCCCCGGGCATAAACCTTACTTAATATTGAAATAAATTAATAATTCACATTGAGGATCTTTCAGGTTTAGAGTTTTAGAGAATTATAACTTAACTATTACATCTCAAAAGATTTACAAAGTAGACACTTCTAATCTGTTTCCATAGAATAAAAAAAATCATAAAAATAAACATGTCTAGTTCCATGTTTTATATAGCATGACTTTCCCTTGATCCCATCCTTGACCCTATTCCACAATAAGTCCTGTGAAAAAAAATTCATAAAAACATGGGGTGAGCATAAAAAGCTCAGTAAGGGATACACAAATAATTAAAACTGTTAGTTTATCAAAACAAAAAGTAAACCATGTATACTTTATCAAAGTAATACCTTCACCTTCATGAAGTAGTAAAAACTCTTCACTGAATAAAATATCATTTCATACCCTTTTGTAACCAAAGGATTACCATAATACCCATATAATGAACACATAACATATAAAAGTAACTTGGGACATAAACATATTTAAATGGAATAACCATACGGTCGAGTTCCACACATACTTAATGGAATAACCATACGGCCGACTTCCATACCCAATGCATTGGAGGTTATAACGTAACCACCCATCCTGGTATTCATGGCACCACCCGTCATATGGTTTATCACGTAACCACCCGTCAAATGTCCAAGTACCATTATAAAATCATAAGACATAAAACAAACATAATGGAAAGAAAACATTTCCACACTTTGATCACAACATATCACCCAAATATATTGACATAACAAATCCATTATAAAAACCATTTTCAATACCAAAATACAGAAATGAGTATATGGTATTTATTTCATTTTAAAAACATCAGTTCTTGTTGAGGAAGCCAAAGACAAAATAAAACTCGTGGCGGCGGAAAAGGTCGTTGTCACCGCGTACGTTAAAAGAAACATTCCTTTTTGTCGTTTAGTAAAACGATTCGTAGAAAAATATTCCTTTTGTATAAAAGTAAAAGTCAAAGGGGTTTATACACCGTATAAAAGATAGTTGTGTATAAAACGAAATATTCCTCAATGAAAGGAGATTGAGACGAAGTCCCTTACCTCAGGTCCGACTTGACTCGATCATTATTTAATGTCCTGAAAAATAATCTTGAGTTAATTTATACTCGATTAAAAACCTTTTTCAAGTTCATTATTACTTTTATATCACTTATTTACATTTTATAAAAATTATGTAACCATTAAAGTTAATAATGTTTGTTTTGTCGATATTTGGTTCTTAAGTCGAAAGTGGACTTCTTATAATTACATGTTGTTCGTGTGGTCAAATGTTCTTTATATCCAGAATGACATTCCTGATTTGGATATCATATATATCATATATATCTATCATATACATGTATTTATAATATCACATAATCATTTTGAGGTAAGAAATGAAAAGCACCGTTCATGGAGACGGTAAGCCGTACGTACAAATGAACGCTAAATTCATTTCTATGTCATATTAATGGAATTAAAACTAAATGAGAGGTATGTATATTTTAATTCCAGAATTATATTAATCATTTATATGTAACATACATCATATATATCCATTATATATATTTACTTATAATAGTACATTACATTTGAGGATAAGAAATGAAATGCACCGTTCATGGAGACAGTAAGCCGTACGTACGCATGAACGCTACTTTCATTTCTATTTCATATTTTTATAAAATGAAATCATAATGATATAAAGGTATATTATAAATACAGTGTAATATCATATATAATATCATAACTCCATCCTTTATACGTCCCACATATGGTATTAATGAATCAAATCACTTTGAGGAGGCGGTAGTCCGCACTTCCTTAAATGAAGATATCGCGTTTACCCATAATGGAAACCATAAAGGTATGCTGAAAATGAAAAATACAGAAGTGTAAGGAAAAAATAAACACAATATATATCATATATAAATATAGTTTCATCTTAATGGCCACCTTTGAAGGTGTTAAAAGAATATTGAACAATCACCGTTTCGGGAGGCAGGAATTCACCACCCACGGAAACAGTATGTTCTTTAACCATTAGATGTAGGTGTGTGTAAGTGTGTCTCGAATCCATATTATAAAAACATCCTAGTATATTGGAGATACTTTAGTTGTTACCAAATAAATGAATAAAAAGAGTTTAGGGGGTTGGAGAAACAAAATAAAACAAACAGACTCAAGTGAAGACATTACATTAAAATCGTGTAACTCCCTTTGGTTTGAGATCAATGGCTTCCTTGGGAAGAATTCTGCCCAAAGTGTGGTATCAAGGAGTAAGAGAGGGAAGTGGAGAGACCAAATGGGCAGGGTTTGGCCGAGGCAATGGCTTTTTAAGTGTGGGTAAAGATGTAGAGGTCGGGACCTTTTATAAGAGGAGAGGAGGGGCACTCTTGGAAAGTAAAGAAATGATACTTTATTTTAAAATGATTTTCGGATTAAAAAGGCCCCACATTGATATAATTCGAGGTTAAGGTGATAAGTGTTCTAAATATACCCATCCAATAGGTTTTGGGCATGTTTAGGTCATCGATTTTACATTATCGTTTCATTATATTTAAATCCTTTATTAATGAGGTAATCGATGCATCATCATGATGTCATAAATAATTTAATTTATATAATGTCTAAAAATGAAACAAAAATATCATGATGTAGGAAATATTTTTATCTTTCTAATTAATATTTATAGTCAAAAATCTGACTAGTATAAACCCATGTAAAAATTATTTTAGTAAAAAAACTCATCTTTGTGTCATTTTTATTTTAACATTAAATAAAAAGGTATTAATGTCATTTTCCAAATAAAATGGCTCCATGGGGTCCCAAAGTTGACCCATGGATTGTCTTGTTCGGCCATGACACATGAAATAAGGGTAGGACATGTGTCAAGTTCATTTCATATTATTAAAACATTATTTTTTACCTTAAATTACACTAATTACCTCTAATCGCGATTAAAAACTTAATAAGTTACTATTCACCAAAAAATTATTTTAATCACATTTAACCAAATTTTACTCCTTAATGACAACCATGTATGTCGGATTTTTGAAATTCCAAACACAGAGGTGGTAAAATTTCATTTAAACGAAAAATCAGTTTTTTAAGTACCACTTAGTGGTTTCACTGTTCATCAAAAATTGAAATTTTTCTGAAAAATACCCAAAATTCACCCTAAGATATATTTGATATTACGAAATCAAAAATGAAGTCCATTTTACAAAATTCAAAACATATATGTTGCATTAATTAATTTAATAATTAATTCCCGCTGTCAGAGCAAATAGCGTGTTTTTATGAAACAATAAGTATCAAAAGATTGACACTAGTTTAAGTCTGATTTCAAAGTGAAATTAATTCCAACAACCACTATTGGATTTAGTGGTAAAAATATATTCTAATTTCACTTTAAAACCAATTCAAAAGATAATATAATCATATAAATAAATTATATTAAAAAGAGGTTTTGAATTAAAATACAACATTTTACACTATTCATTAAAAATATGAACTTTATCAGAAAAATACCAAAAATTTACACAAAGTAAATTTTGATGTCCCGATTCTAAAGAAGAGTTTTATTTGGTCCAATATAATGTATAAGAGTGAACAAAACTATATTTAATGACGGTTCGCCATCAAAAGGTGATAAGTGAACCTTTAGTGAAAACTAGGGCAAATATGCCTAAAATTGAATGCTTTCCGTATTTTAAGCCTTTATCTTTTATTGGATAAATGTAAAAACATTTAAAAAAACATATATAATCATATTTTAGTTATTTCTATCCATTACTGCCAATACAACGACTATGTTTTAACTACCACTTAAAATAATATTATTTTATTACTAGTGTGCAACGAAATATTTCAATGAAATTCTTTTTTGTGTATCGGGTACGCTATCGAACATAAGAACCCTTTTAAAGTAAAATTAATATTTAATTTTCAAATATTAATAAATATGAAAATTCTTTATTCTTTATTTACCCGGTATGTTACATGATGTCTTTATTATTGTATATATAAAATCATGGAATTACTGACATGAGAGGGGTTCCCAACATGAATTTTTCTAGTTTATTGTTATTTAATCATATTTCCTAAATGAAATTTCCCTCATTTGATGTGCATGACTTCATCTTGAACCCATGGGTGATTTTGGGAAATTTTGACTGATGTCCATAGTTTTTTATCACTCCATTCGATGTTTGATCCTCATCAAAATTTATCCACTTTTCCCTAATAAGAAGTATTCATGTTTCTTTTATTCCTTTAGTTTTAGTATAACTGTTCTATGAATATATATATTGGGTTGTAAAAAACTGGGTTTTTTTGATAATTTTTATTTTTACACTATTCCTTTTATTTCAGAGGCCAATATTATTATTCTAATTCTCTATTATCGAACGTGATTTGGTTTCCTCCATTCTGGACATAGTTGTATGAGTATATGTTGTTATAACTCATGAATTGTTTTATTTAATATTCAATTCATTTGGGAAATTCCTAGAACGTGATTTATTTATCATTGGTATTGAATTTTCAGAATATATATGCTATTTTAAATGGGTTTTCATTAAATATGGTTTTCTTTCACACCATGAATTTTATTAAAAGATTTAATGGGTGGTTTTGGTTCTAGAATGTATTTTGATAGACATGAAAGTTCTTTAACCTTGTATGAGACATGAATAGACTTTTCAATATTTTTATGTGTAATTGCATATTATATCTTTTGTCAAATTTTTATTTTTTATTCCAATAGATTTTATATTTGATTAGATCAACCATATGCCTAGATTGAGGAGTTTCATTATATTTTAGAACTTATATAGATATGATATGACCAAATGGAATTCTTTTTCAATGATTCATTTTATATCATATAATGGTATATTCATGGTTATTTCTCACATTATTTCATTATGGTGTGATTGTGGTTTCATAACTACTTTATTTACATATTCATTGATCTGGTGAATATATTATATTTTATGTAAATCAAATGAATGTTTTACAAAATTAATTTTTTTTTCTGAAGATTCATTCATAATTTGACTTTTATAAATCTATAAATAAATCATTATAGATATTATAACTTCTATAGATTCATTGGTGTTATCCTACTAGTATTTGAGTTCACACCATATTTTTTCCTTTGTGAAGTTATAGATTCTATTTTTCAAGAATCTTGTAAAGGGAAGTGCATTATGTTACTGAAATTTTTCACTTGTTTCCATAATATTCATAGAAGGATGGTTTGGAGGTTGAAATTGGTCTTTCATGGATATTTTATACTCATTAGGTTTTATATTTATGGTATGTACTTTCTGGAATGACTTTATACATCTTATGGTCATGTTCCCTTTCTTCATAATTGTAAAACGATAGTTTTTCATATTCATGGTTATTATGTGACATGTTTCTTTAATTATTTTTTAATTTAGGATATAGTGGACCATCCTGGCTGAATTTAATAGATGCCCCGAGTTGGTTTGCGATAAATTATTATTAGATAAATTACCCATCCTGATCTGTTGTGACACTTCTTATGGTTGCTTTAGTGGAATGATTGATTAGAGTTATAATCATATTAATTTATATATTATGTGTAGAATAGGGGGATGACCATCTAAAAATTGTGACCAAATTTGAGTTACTATTGTCGGGTACGGATTTTCCCCATCTCGAGACTTGGTAGTTGGTTTTATTTGAAAAAATGGATTTGGGCTTTATTTAATTAGGCTAGTTCCTTTATTATGGTGTATTATTTATTTAATGAATTCATAATTACATTATATTCTTGTATTTATGAATAATTTCTATGTATAACTGAAGTTGTTTTATGATTTTTGAATATAGTAGTTGTTGATTGGTTTTTTCTTGTGATTATTAATAAATTCCACTCAGAAGTTCTCTTCCAAATCCAAATGAGGATGGTTTGAGGCAGTTCCACTAGAAAATCCTCTAAAGGGCTCTTCTGTGGTAGAATCTTTAATATGAATTGTTCACAATCAACATCATGGTTGTTTAGGGAACCCAATATGAATAGTGGATCACATATAAAATGTTACTAAGAATCATCCACCAATATTCCATGGTGACAAAGGCCCCTAGGAATACGAAGAATGGACTGACTAGATTGAGAGGATATTAAACATTAAGAATACTCATGAGGAATATAAGGTGGGGTTTTCTATATATATTTTTGATGTATGAGGAAGAAGATAGTGTGAATCTATTGTGTAAGAAATGTTTCCTGATGGTCTCACATAGGAATATTTAATTAAAATAATTAAAAAAATTATATTGAGACTTTATGAGGATCATACTCTTGATAGTTTCTCACTATAGAGTAAGGGAGACATACTATTATGGGTTATTCCACATGTTTTTCTTAGATGGTAACTTTTTCACTAAAGCAATTCACTAATTATTACATAAATGCCTAGTGTTTTTAGTTGGTGTTTAGGGATATTATTTAGTGGATTCTTATACTTATGTGCCTTATAGATATTTTTAAGATGGTTGACAAGGTTTCCATGGAAGGTTCTAAAGGAACTAAAAAATAGTTCTGGGTGGAGCTTTAGTTGGTACTATTGTTAGCCAGGGTATATATGTTTTTCCAAAAAAGTAAGTGAAATGGAAACCTGTTTTCTTCAGGACGAGTTTTTGGGACTTTATCAGGATAATAGTAGGTTGTTTTCTATTTTTTTGTAAGGCTTGGTCATACCATAACAAATTTCTTGGAGTCTGTGATGACTTATAATAATTTTATAAATAATGACTATCTCAGGAATATTTATGAATGTATGTACCAAGTAAATAATTTTTTATCCACCCTCACCAATTCTCACAAGATAATATTGATGCTTCGAAGGGTGGTGGTTCTTATCCTCAGGCTAAAGGAAATTTACATGAGGCTATTAATGATTAGAAAGGATCTGATAACATGAATATCTATATGGTGGAGTATTCCCTTGAGGAATAAAAATTTGTGTTGGATTTTATTATAGGTATGATGTTTTTCATCGTCTATGGTGATAGCATTGTTTAATACAGATGATACAAATTCATTTATATCATTAATTTTATTTTATGTGTTGGGTTGTCATTCAAATATTATATCGATATATTTGGATACGTACATGTTTTTGGAAAGTGGTTTCAACAAGATTTCAATTGTCCTTAAAAACGAGTGGTAATAGTAATCCATGAGGTAGAGTGGGACTTCATTGTTCTTGAAAAAGATATTTTTGAACTAATTATTATAAAGGATTGAATCTTCAGCATTAAGGACCACATTAGAGGCTATCACCATCAGGTTCATTTTTGTCTCCGTATGGAATCACTCTTGTCCTTTTTGGTGAGTGTTATTCCACGTTGGGGATAGTGGGGACTGTTGTTCCTTATACTGGGCAGATATTAGGTATGTGTTAGGTATTGTTCCTAGATGTTGTCACCCATTTTTTGAGTAGTAAAATTCCATCGGTGGTGTGTACATACAATAAGGACTTTCTAGAGTATTATTATTTTCTACAATTATAGATATAGGATGAGTTTACCATATAAATTTTTCTTGGAAATATACCCATTTATATTATATCATATCATACAATGACTACATTGTAGGTATAGATTAAGGTCCAGTTAGGGGACCTCAAGGATTAGAGATTTATACATTCTAGTGTGTCAACATGATATTTCCCTTCATCTTTTATATGAAGGTATGTGGAAAAATAGAACATTTCCTTGGTTATAAAAATATAAATCAGATGTCACTCAAGAAAAAATATTCATTTCCAATTATTTATGATCTCTTTAATTATCTCTAAGGGCTTTGTTGGTTTTCAATGATTGGCATTCAGTTAGGTTATCACTGGAACAATATTTGAGATGGGGTATACCTTAGTCGAGGTAAGGGTATTGAATTAGGAAATATTAATTTTTATCCATAACATTATGTCTCACTGAATCTCTCTTGGTATTTATGGTGTTTACGAACATGATATTTCATTGGTTCTTGGAATAATTCTTTCATGTTATCATGGTTGATATTTTTGGACTCCTTGTTATAAGAGTTGAACATGTAACACCATGATATTTTGTGTTTTTTTGGAATTAAATTTAATCTTTTAGGTAATTTTCACTACAAATAACACTAATTTTATATTGTGTTACATGTAATAATGAGTATATATTTCATTCTATACAACTTTATGATTATTTTGTTTTACAATCAATGATGAGAGAATACATTACAAGCGACACCGAGCATTAGTGAACCGTGAAATAATATTATTTTAAATAAGACCATTATAAACAATTTATTATATCGGTCTGTATGCATAGTTTAAAATAATATATAATATATACAATTAAATTCCCTACATTATATAAATTTCTTTATAAATTCATAGAAAATAATCAATTAATTTTTTTTAAAGTAAATATATTAATAAAATATATGATTTCAACCAAAATGATTTGTATTCATTTTTACTAGAAAATATTATAATATATATATATATATATATATTTATAAAAATTAATTTTCAAAAGTAATTGTATTTTTTAAATCATTATATCGAAATTAACTTATGGTAGGACATTTTGAATTTCATAAAATATTAATTTTTCAATGACTTTGGAAAAATTCTGATTTTTATAAAACTATCATTCATTTTCATTAATTTTATTAATTTAAATTCTTTATTTTTGTTAATGTAAAATAATAATAATTTATTTATATTTAATCTAATTTAGTACTTTTTGATCACCTGTATATTGGATTTTAGGATATGTTTATTTTTTGGTTTAAATGTGGGTTTTTTTTAAAACCGTTTTATTGTGCTTAATGTTTCTACATATTAATTAATTAAAAAAATATATAATGAGGAATTAATTAAATGAAATATATATATTTTATTTAAAAAAATTCTAATTTATATTTACTTAATGATTATTATTTAATAAAGATTTGATATTAAATCATATTTTTCTTGAAAAATGCATTTAATGAAAACCTCATTTTCCAACATGCTTGTGGGTTTTGTATTAAATTTAATTTTTGAAATAGATAAAAAATTAATTTTATACAAATAAAATTCTTATAATAGTCACTTAAATGTTATCTTTGGGGATATTTTGAAATTTTTTTCAAAAAAATATTCATTTTTTGATTCATATTGAAAAAAACTAAATCCTTTTAATTTATTTTTTTAAAGTTAAATTAAATATTAAATTTATTTTAATGTTTAATTAGTTATTTTATTATTCCATTAATAAAATTTACTTCATTTGAATACATTTCATCATGTTGTTGGATATAAAAACTTTGCTATCTTCTCATCATTTTCTCTTTAAAATCTCAGTTTCTCGTCACACCTACTTAATTGATTTTAAATAAATTTTTTAAAAATCTATAAGTGGAATCTTAAAAATTGATTTCCTATTACATGAAACATAATTCATATTATCTAATCAGTTGAACATATTTATTGGCCAAAATTAATAGTGAATGCAGTAAAAATTAATTACAGTAGTTATGATAAAAATGGGTTTACTAGGGTTCAAACTATAAAGATATGGGTAAAAATGACATATAAATTTTCCTAAAAATTATTTTATGGTAATATTGAAAAAACTAAAACATTAATTTTATATAATGGACCATTTTTTACCATTGTAAAATATGGAAAATGTTGGATCAGTTAATGATTTTCGAGAAATACCAAGTGTGTCCTCTCCCGCACTTCTAAAAGGTCACCATCTATCCTTTATTATTCACACATTCAATCCATTATTTTTATAAAGAATTACAAAATAACATCATAAATACCATAAACTAATATTATAAGTCTATTTTCGGATATAAAATAATCCTATTAAGGCTTTTAGTAGAATCCTAGGTTGGATTCCCATAGAAGATGTAACGTTGATCAACGAGAGATTTTATTTTATCTCTTCGTCCACCCCCATTGATTTATTACTATATAATTATTATATAATATCATATATATCTTAAATATAATGATATGTTTTTATGTTAAGGGTAGGATTTTCATCCATCCCCACTCATATTAAGTTGGTTATGAAATCAGCATTAGTGTGTTTGACAGACTATCACCTCACGAACTGATGTTGTTTGTTTTTCCTTTACCAACAATCACAGTTGAAAATAATGATGTATTTATTTTTTATATAATATATTTTAGATTTTATTATTATTATTTAATTATTATAACATTCTTAATCTCCTGAATTCCATTTTTTGGGAATATGAGATCATTTCTCTTTTGCCCGATGGACTAACGTGTCACAAATTGATCTGATTCATTCATAATTTTCATTTAAGAATATCAAGATATGTTTAATTAAATTAAGTGATATATATTACATAAAATTGATTATTTAATGATAATATATCATTTAACTTTCTTTAATTCCATCCAATTAGAAAATATAAATAGCTTTCTTGTTTACATACGACCTACCGTCTCCATGATCCATGTAATTCAATATATATCACAAAATTTTTAAGGATTAATATATATAAATATATACTGAATATTTATTCTCGATAATGGTTATAATTATTTATATTATTAAACCATGATAAATGTAACATCATGAAAAATTTGAAAAATCAAAACCTATATGAAAAATAATGTGTTTATTACGTGAAATGAAACTTTAACTAGGAATTGTTATTTAACTGGTAATAATAAGTCATAAAAAATTATATATGGTATGATATATATGAATTTAATTATGAAATATACTTATAATAAGTTTATATTAATATTTCAGTAGGTTTGAACTACTACAATGGATGTCAATATTTAATGTAAGTGTTTTTCTTCTCACTTTTACTTTTTGTTGAGACACATACCATATTCACCACATGTTTATTTTATATTTGTATATAATTACAATGAATTTGTATTATTATTATAATAATTATATTTATGGGGATTGAAACATAAATTTTTATGTTTATCTTTCATGGCACTTATAGTTTCAAAGTTACCAATGTGGTACAAAAGTTTCGTTATAATTTTCGTTCTTTGAGATATAAGTTATTTTATATAACTATCTTATTTTATGAGGTTTATATACTTCCCCATTGACATATTATTAAATTAATATAATTAGCTTAATTATATTATAATTTTTATTTAAATGTTTACTTTCAAGGGGACTATGATTCAATTTTACAAAATTTTTAAGAGTCTTATGTTACAATCTCTTGGTTTATCGGTATTGTTTCTTATTATTCTTTCAATTATGAAATATAAGGATAAATATATCAATATAATAAATAATTTTATTCCAATATAGTTATTACTGATATTTTCTAGTAATATTTTTAATTTTAAAATCTTTGGTACATAAAAAAAATTTACAATATGTTTTTAGGAAAATCTTGAATAATTTTTCCCTTTGGTCAAAAATCAGTTTTCTTCTAAAATTATTATTTTATAAAAAAAAATACATTCAAAAATGTTTTATTTTTATAATAGTATTTTAAAATGAATTTTTTACCAAATTTATAATTTTTTTACAAAATGTAAAAGAATATTCACATCATATTCCAAAAAATTCTCGTTTATATTTTTCCAAAAATGTGAAATGAATCATTTTATAAATGCGTAAAGAATAAATGAAACATCCCATAATTATGTAGATTATTTTATTTAAATATCCATTTATATGCATTTGAAAAAAAAAATTTAAAATTTTACATTTTTTTAATTTTTTTTAAATTCAAAGCTATATTTCATTCAGGGGATATTTTAAATGATTTTAAAAGCTTTATTTATATGGTTTAAGGGTTATTATAAAAAAAATTATTTCCAAAATGTATTTTGAATTTTTTATTCAAAAATATTTGGAAAGAAAATTTTTTATTTGTAGGAAATGGTCTACGTTTCCTTTCAAAATTATTTTCTATCTAATATCACATCCTCCAATGTTACTTATTCAATAATGGGGATAATATTTAATGATACCATTCTTATTTTTTCCCTGGATAGTTATGGTTTATGTTGATGAAATTCTTATGAAACCCATCTAATTTTCAAGTGTTATTCTACGGTGAATTGTTGAATAGTTTTTGAAATCCTTTTTATTTATATGAGTTATTATGTGATGATACATTGATTGTTTTATGATATTGTAATGTAACTATTTTTTCATTATAAAGTATGTGGGACCTATATCTCCCTTTAATTTGTTGGTTATATATTTATGTCTCTTGAGGTAATGGTGTGATATAAGTCATTGTACATGATCCGGTATGGGAAACATATGTGTCTTGATCCACAATGATAAATAGTTTTGTCCTAATACCCATTGGGAAATATGTGTTTCCAGATCAACTATGGAAAATATGTGTGTCCAAATATATTATAATGAATATGTCCTTATTAATATACAATGGGAATCTAGTGCATCCTGATCCATAATAGGAAGCAGGTGATAAGTCCTTATCCACTGTGTTATTGTCTTGGTAGTTTATCGTAACAAGCATTTTTTCTATATTTATTATGGTTGTACAATTTTATGAAATGATATTTTAGTTCATGATTGATTTATTATGATTTATCACCCTTATTGGACATGTTATCATAAATTATAATGTCTAATTCCATAACTCATGTTTATTATCTGTGATAGGTTATGTGTGAAATTATTAATTTATTTTCATGCTTACATACCCTTATTATTATCTTATTCTTTTATATGATCATATATTGAAATTATATAATATTTCCCTTACTGAGCATATGAGATCAACCAGACTTGGGTATCCTTTCCCGGTTTTATAAATAAATGTTTTATATAGGTTATGTCTATAAATATTACTAAATGGGAAGATCTTTATCAGAAAAATTTAAGATATTTCACTAAATTAGAATATTGTTTTTCATGCTTCCTAGGTAACTAAACTATTCCAATCCTTAGGCATGTGTTTGTTTAATGTAAGGAATACTTATCAAGAAGTATATACTATAAATCTATGACAATCCTAGGTCGATATATTTTTTAGCAGAAGATATTTTTAGTTAACCACTAGAAACTATTATGAGAAAACATTAGTGAGTTCTCTATTGACATGTCTAAGTATATGTATCAAAGTATTAGAAAATGTACTCTATTTTTTCTAAAGGATATAGTGTGTGGTTTCATAAAAATAAAATTGTGTCTATAAATAATAAGTGGATGTAGATATATCATAGTTTGTACCTATGTGTAACAACCTCTAATGTACCATATTGATTAAGACTCAACTGAGAATGGGTAAACAACAATGTACCTTACATCCTAGTTTGATATGATCAGGTGATATTCTTCAGAAATTAAAAAATTATTTACAAACCATAAAGAAGGATTTAAATAGATTATGACTATGAAATACCTATGATAAATCTATGGTGACACATATTACAAATATGGTGTTATGATTTATATATCATAGAAGTTATTTTTTAATGATTATGGGGATTCCAAAAATCATTATTGTTGATCACACATTTTTTATAGTAAATGGTGGGAACTAGAAGAGACTATATTGACATTGAATATGACAGAAATTTGGTAGATGATCAAGTAGATGGGATGATGACTATAGTCAAGGATATTGTGATTATTCTTAATTAGTTCTCATTGGACATGATTAACGATGTGTATCTTAACCAACTATCAGTATTAACAAATAAGAGAAGTAAAGAGTTCACTGAGATTTCGGGTAGTGGAGGCTATGTAGGAAAGAAGATTTAGTTTCCTATATACTGAGACTGTGGAAAGAAACATCCATGGGGGTATATTTGAGGAATGAAAATATTTTTTGACTATGGAAATGATTGACAAAAATAAAGTAACTAAAATGAAAAAATGAATTGTTTAGTTAATATAATCGATGTGAATAATGGCCTCCGTAAGATATAATTGATTGTTTAATTCATTAAATGTTGAATTTATTGGAATTATGAAAAGAAAAATCATAATGGGTTTGATCATGATGAAAATTAATGTGGTTTTTCATTAAATTTTTATATTGATTATGATAAAGAAAGTAAAAATAAAATATGAAAGGAAATATGTATTATAGAATGATATTATGGATCATAGATAATGGGTTTGAAAGTAAGTGAGTGTTAATGAAGTATTTATTTATTGGAATTCAAATAATAATACATATTACTCATGAAATATATAATTATTGTTTAGTATAAGTTTTTTGTTAAGGATGTGAATGAATGTTTTGAATTATATTAATGATTTAGAATAGTGTTTTAATGATAATGTGATATTTTTATTATGGGAAGGTAACCCTTTATATATTCCTAGTGTTTTTAAAATGGTTTTTAGTTTGGATAAGTTGAATATTTATATGTATAGTAGAAATCAGATAGTATTATTAACCATATAACAGATAAATATTTAGTTTAAAAATTAATTTAGGTTATCATTGATGAACCGTACATCATTATTGGATAAATGGAAAATATATAATATTCCATGGATTAATTCATAGAACGAGAAACACACATGTTTTCATTTACGGTCTATGGTAAATTTGGTTTTAATAGAATGCATGATAAAGGTATTCACATGTATGGTATATGACAGTTAATAACTCATTCACACAATTTTTAAGATTAATGAAAAGTTCATTTTGAAAATTTAGTGACCTTATTTTGAAATCTGTGGATTTCAATATTTTGGAATGGTCATAAGGATATACATTAAATAAATGGTTTAAGATAAATTTTGGATGAGGATTTATATATTAAGGTGTTATTTCACTATATGAATATTTATTCATAAATTATGTTAAAAAAATTTCTATGATGATAAATAAATATAGATGTAATTATTTATCATTCAATTTATGAACCTTGTGATATTTTAGTGCTTTAGGCATAAAAAATCCAACTTTATTTCCTGGAGTAAAAAAATAAAGTGTAAATTGGTAATGTTTCAACTGAAGATTGAGATTGATCTTATGGAATGGAATGGAATAAAGTAATTTTATATTCTCAGTAAAATTATTAATCTTTTTGAAATGGATATTGGAATAAAATTGTGTCATTTTAACATCATTTTTTAGGATATCAATGTCATTTTTCACAGCTCTTTAGTTTATGATTTTGGGGTTGTTAACATAATGTGGATCACCCACATTCTTGTGAATAGTTATCTCTATCACTTTATATAATTATTTATGTTTTTTTCAATCTCCAAATCATCACTTCCACATACATTCTCTTAAATAGAAGCCATGTTACAAATTAATTTAGGTAATTGTTATGTTTCCAACATTGCCATTTTAAGGGGTGTTTTATTATTAATTTTCATGATTTGTGTTTCTATGATTGAATTTTTAAATTCTAAAACTTTTATGAATGATATGAATTTCAAGGGAGAAATTCATTTTATGGGGGGTTGAATGTGGAACCCTGAGATTTTGTCATTTTTTTCAAAACTAAATTGAAGGATTTGGGTATTTCTCATTACACTGAACCCTAATTTTATCTTGTTTTACATGTAATTAATTGTATATATTTCAATATAATAAACACTGAGTCTAGATTTTGTCACTCAGAACAATGATATTGTATATAGAATGCAACACCAAGCTTCAATGAACCACAAAATAATATTATTTTAAGTATGTCCATTATAAGTTAATTATTAAATTGGTGGATGTGAATATTATAAATTAATTTATAAAATATAAATATAAATTTTATACTCAATATATATTTATTTATAAATTCTTCATAAATAATCAATTAAAGATTTTCTAAAGTAGTTATATTCATAAAAAATATGATTTATTTAAAAAGATATGTATTCATTTTTCTGATAATAAATAATAATTAAATTAAAAATATTATTGAAAATCTATTTGATAAAATGAACTTCATTATTTATTTCATCGAATTGAAATTCACATATTTTGAAATATTAGGATATTTGGAAAATAATAATTATTCAACAAATAGTGGAAAAATCATTTTTTAACTATAATTTAATTTTGAAAATTTATTTAATTTAAATAACACACATCATTTAAAATTAATATAATAATTTTTTTCATTATATTTTTTAATGGCTCGTGTTGTTGGTGGTCCATTACTTAGTAAAAATCTGATACTTGAGGTGTTCTGGTTGTTCTGGGAGGCCATCCCAGCTTCTCGGTGAAGTTTGACCCACAGTAGGCCTACGGATAGCCTTAGCCTACCGGTAGCAGACCTACGGGTAGCTCGGTCTACCAGTTGCCATAGCCTACCAGTAGCTCATTCTACCAGTAGCTGCAGGCTACTGGTAGCTCGGTTACCGATAGCTGTCATCCACTGGTAGCTCTTGACTACCCTTTCGCTGCACCCTACCGGTAGCTCTTGCCTACCCCCATGGGTTTTTCCAGTAGTGCCTCCTTTTTGCGTTAATTGGGTTTTAAACCCTATTTTGACCCCTTGCCTGCTTAAGGGCCATTAACGCCAATTAATGTCATTTGATTAAGTGAGTACCCTGGGTGCGTTGGTTTAAACCGCCCCTAAAGGCAAGGACCTCTTTAATGACGTGTGGGGCTGCATGGTCAACCCACGACCCCGCTCATTACGTGGTCTCACATTCTTATCTCAACTATCCCCGGTCCTTATAAACTAAAGGGTTCTCTGGGTTTCTTCTTTTCTCAATCACCCTCAAATCATTTCATCTGTTAGTTCTTGAGTTTCCGAGGCCCCACCCCTGCAAATCGCGCATCTTATGTTCTTGGAAGGTGAGATAAACTTCGATCGTTGATCAATCACGTAGGGAATTTCTCCTTCATCTCTTCTTTTTTGTGTCATATGGGGTGGGAATGCTTTTGATTTTATAGAATTTGATGAACCCGGACCTTAATTAAGATAACGAACGAACTCTTAAGAATGAAGGGGGGGGGGGTTGTGATTGATGATGCTGCTTTGTTTTTTCATCTTGTTTTTTGAATTGTGTGGGATTACTCTTTCTGAAAATCATGGCCATTGGTGGTCTTTATATGTGCACTAACGAACCCTTACCTCTGGTGATGTATAAATGGATTTTATCGTGTTTTTTAACCCTTACATGTAAAGGAATTTGGTTAATTACGTAAATCCGACTAAATAAATTTAAAGCACTAGGATCACCCCTTTTTTGTGATAACCCCGATTAAAGTACAGTGGAATTGGAATCATGGAGTGCGTTAAATCATTTAAATCGGAAAATAAAGGCATGGGAATGCTTTTCTTTGGTGGTAGTGGTTAGTTTTTTTCCTTCACGGGCCAATTTCTGGGTGATGTGGGTGGGGATAGGATCCCCTATTACTATGGGTTCTCTGGTTGTGAATTTGAGGATGCATGGTTACCTTGCTCATATCACAAATTGGAGTGGGATCCTCTGTTGTTGAGAAGTCATTGGGTCTTGGGTTTTGGGAACATGGGGTAGTATCATGGCTTGTGCTTATGCTTGATAGTTGCCAAAGTAGTTGCAGTAAACCCATCTAACATTATTACTAAACATGAAAACAATGATGAGACAGATGGGTTTTGTTTTGGTGTGGGTTGTGACTTGGACATGGGTGTTGAATGTGTTCTTTAGGCAGGCTGAAGAAAAACCTAAACATTGGGTGAGTTCTTGTTACCTATACACATACTTGTAGTTTTTTGTTTCTTATTCGCGCCCCACCCAAGTTGAGCACTTAGTTCTAAACACCCCCATTTCGTGGGGGAGGGTGTTTTTTCCAACACTTCTATTAGTGGCTGGTCATTAGATCCTTTCTACGCCCTTTCCCGAATATCCCAAGTATATTCGGGCAGGCTGTGATGGCCCGAAGTCCATTATTATCCCAATAATCTTCGGGCAGGTTGGCATGGTGGTTGGCCCAGGTGTGTGAAGGTAGGTGGTTTCCCAAGTGTCTTCGGGATGAGGCCCAGGTGTCTTCGGGAATGGCAGTGGATCTTCTAGCCCAGGTGTCTTCGGTCATGGCGGTGGTTGTTCTGGACTAGGTGTTTACAGACATGGTTACATGAGACAGCTGTGGCCCAGGTGTTTGCGGGCAGGGTTTGGCAGTGGGACTGCATGAGGGTATGGCTGAGGTGTGTGCGGACGGGGTGTGGCAGTGGGATTGCGGCGAGAATGGAGGGATTTGTTTGATGCGTAGGATGTCCTCAATAACCAGTGGGAAAGTGGCGCGGGGTACCCAAACATCGATGTGTTATTATTATATTTTACATGACCTGAGTTATTTGGGGAGTGTACCTTGGTGAGGCTTGGGTGGTTAGTTTCCTTGTTTAGTGCTTGGTTATATCTTTTCTCACAGTGCATTAGTATGCCTCTCCACTTTTGCATGAGAGCATTAGGCTTTTACCTACTGAGTATACTTGTATGCTCACCCTATGTATATAAAACTATTTTTAGGTTTCCAGGAGGACTTCGGGGATCACGCGAGACCATACTAGTGCAGGACCTTTGGGATAGTTGTAGTTTCTGTTTTTCTTTCTTTGGTACTTTACCTTTGTAGTCACTTTTTACTTTGTGGTATTTACTTTTTGAATATACATATGGGAATGGTTGTTTTGTCTTTTCTTCCACTTTTAGTTTTGGTGTTGTGGGATTTACTATCTTATCTCACGATCCTATAAAAAGTAAAAGGGCAATGAATTCCATTTAGTGAGTGATTCTATACCCTTGGTGCTGGTCTCCACTCTGGGACCTATTAAAGGCGGGTGTCAGGTGTCATTATCTCTCCTTCAACTTGAAGAAACAAGGGCCGAGCAATCTGCTGACCCTTCCCTCTTTTTGGTGAAGGCGGGTTGCGACAGAATGGTATTAGAGTTAGGTTGAGAGATAGGATGGAGTCTGGAGTTAGGCACAGTAAAGACGACATGGGATAGTAGGGAAAAATTGTTGGTCGACCTTGGTGCATGAATTAGGCCAGGGAAGACCAGCTAGGACATTGGATTTTAGGGTCCCCCATGATCTGATGCAAGGACTCTGGACCAATGGAATGACCAAGTAAGGCCACACTGATTGCAGGGTAGACACCCTAGGAAAGGTACATGCATCATAATGACTTGTGTTCTCATGTTTTATGGGTGTTTTGGGAATTGGAATCAATAAGAAGTTTAAGAAAATTTTAAGAATAATATTCTTCACTACATGGGCTTAGGCATTCCTTGTTTACCTTATAGACATGGCACCTAGGAGACGACCACGTGTGGTGCGGGTGATCGAGGTCCCGGATACTACCTTGTCCAATCGGCAGAGAGCTGATCGAGAGGAGGACGACTAGTGGCAAAAGACACTTCAGGCCTTCCAGCGACAGACCCTTGAGAAGTACGAGGGTCGCACCTCTGACATGAAGAAAGAGAGCTGGAAAGAGAAGCTAGTGATAGCCTTCAGCTTGATTTGGGCCCCGACCGAGTACCGGGTCCCTCAGGCCGTCAGTTAGATACGGGGACCGGCGCGTCAGTGGTGGACGCTTTACCTGGAGTAGAGGAGAGAGGCCGATGTGGCATGGGCTGATTTCGAGAGGGAGTTCCGGTCAGAATAACTCTCTTCGACGATTAAGGTAGAGAAGAAGAAAAAGCTACTCTCCCTCCAGCAGGGGAGTATGTCAGTAAGGGAGATGAGAATCAAGTTCAAGGACCTCCAACGTTTTTCTCCAGACCTCTTTCCCAACGAGGAGTCTTGGGCAAGATGTGTAGAGGAGGTGCTCCGACCCTCCCTCCAATATGTTGTTACCCCCTTTACCCTGTCGACGTACTTGGAGGTCCAGAAGAAGGCCGAAGTGGTAGAGAGGATGCACGCTCTAGGAGGTATGTCACAAAAGGGGATCTATCTATGACCATCGAAGGGGAAGGCCGTCAGCACTAAGAATCCAACGTCAGGACCATCTAGGTTCTGACCAGTAGGGAGTAGGCCGCAGGAGTTTCAGTTCTGGTCCCCTGGTCCTCGCCCTTTTCCTTTGGGCCTAGAACAGCGGTGCTTCATCTGTGGGAGCCATGGACATCTCCAGAGTCAGTGCCCGGACCGAGTATAGTACGGTGGTGGCGGATAGCCCCAGCACCCACCCCAGCAGAAACTTGCAGTTAGGCCTTTCTTGCAGCAGCAGTAGGGGCAGCGAGCTCTTTCTCCTCTAAGGGCAGACATTGCAGGAGGAGGCCGACCTCAGGTTGCTGCTCAGGGACCTCGACCGTGGCGTGGTTGAGGAGGTGGTCGATAGCTGAGGGGAAGAGGATCTGGGCGTGGATAGTTGCACGCCGTGGGGGAAGCTGTTCTAGCGGGGCCCGAGGTCGTTCAAGGTACGATCGGTTTGTTTAGAACTCTTGCTTATGGCTTGTTCGATACCAGATCTTCTCACTCCTTTGTTGCACCCAGTCTAGCTCGTGCCTTGGGTCTAGATGCTGAGAGACTTCTAGTTCCCCTGGTTCTGTGCACACCAGTCGAAGGTCAGAATGACTTGTTATATGTTTGTCGAGGATGCATACTGATGATAGGACCACATCAGTCGGTCAGGGATATACTACTTCTACAGATACAACCATACGATGTCATGCTAGGAATCGAATGGCTGTTCTCTATGTGTTCCGTCATCAACTACTTCCAAGAAAGGTTTGTGTTCTTAGACTTGGGCGGCCGGCGTGCTACTTTAACCGATGAGTGGAGCAGTCAGGAGGGAAGAAGGCGAGAGGAACCCCTCCTCTCCCTGTTAGCCGAGATGTCAGCAGAGCCAGAAGATGATGAGATGGTAGAGGTGCCAGGAATCGTCAGAGATTTTATGGACGTCTTCCCTAAGGAGGTAATGACTCTACCCCCTAGACGTGATATCGAGTTTGGGATTGACTTGCAGCCTGGTGCTCGTCCGATCTTGATGGTTCCTTACCGGATGGCACCTTCGGAGCTACGGGAGCTGTAGATTCAGATTGAAGATCTAATAAAGAGGGGTTATGTTTAACCAAGTGCATCACCGTGGGGTGCTCCAGTATTGTTCGAAAAAGAAGGATGATGGTGGTCTTAGGTTGTGCACATACTACAGGAAGCTGAATCAGGTAACGATCAATAATAACTACCCTCTTTCGAGGATAGAAGATCATTTCGACAAGCTGAAAGGGGCAGGGTGGTTCTCGAAGATCGACCTGTGGTCTAGGTATCACTAGTTCAGAGTGAAAGAGGGCAACATCCTGAAGATGGCGTTCAGGTGCAGATATGGACACTTCGAGTTCGTAGTCATGACCTTCAGGGTTACGAACGCCCCGGCTGTGTTCATAGGGCTTATAAACTCCATCTCCCGGGAGTACCTGGATCGGTTTGTAGTTGTGTTCATCGACGATATCCTGATCTATTCAAGATCATAGGAGGAACAAGCAGGACACCTGAGGATGGTTTTGGAGGTCCTCTGACAGCACCAGCTCTATGGTAAGTTGTCGAAATGAAAGTTCTGGATGCGAAAAGTGCACTTCCTTGGGCACGTAGTGTCCGAGCAAGGGGTAGTGGGGACCCATCAAAGGTTGAATAAGTTTTTTCTTGGGCATCACCCAAGAATGTGGCAGAGGTTTATAGCTTCCTCGGGTTGGCAGGTTACTATCGGAAGTTCGTACCCAACTCCCCCCAATTTTCGTCTCCTTTTACAGTCCTGACCAAGAAGGACCAGGTTTTTGTGTGGAGTGAGCAGTGCAAGGCAGCCTTTAGCTATCTCAAGGAGAAGATTGTTAGTGCCCTAGTGCTAAGACTACCTGAAGAAGGGGAGGCATACAAGGTGTTCTGTGATGCTTCAGGGAAAGGCCTCAGATGTGTGTTGATGCAGTAGCAAGGATTGATCTCTTATGGGTCTAGGCAGCTACGCCCCCATGAGCATAATTATTTCACCCATGACCTAGAGCATACATCGGTTGTTTTTTTGGCTAAATTTATGGTGTAATTACCTCATCATAGGATGCTTTGTGGTCTTCACAGATCACAAAAGTTTGAGGTATATCATCTCCCAGCGGGACCAAAACTTGCAGTAGTGAAGGTGGATGGAGTTCCTCCAGGATTATGACATCGAGATTTCCTACACTTCAGGGAAGGGGAATTTAGTAGCCGATGCCTTGAGAAGGAGGTCACAGAAGGATGCGGTCTGAGAGTCGACAGACACCTGGAAGGCAATGGAGGAGTTGGATGCCTTACACCTGGATGCAAGGATGGCTGTCGGTAGAGGTTTCCTATATCAGATGACAGTGCAGTCGTCTCTGTTTCAGCAAGTGGAGGAGTCTCAGTGGGGAGACCCAGAGTGCAATGTGATGCGTGACCGAGTTTACTAGATCAATGATTCAGAAGGATGGATGGAGGATGGTCAAAACCAGATGTTTTTTCAAGGGAAGCTGTTTGTTCCAGAGTCGATGCGCAACAAGGTTCTCAGTTAGTTTCACAACTCACCCCTAGAGGTACACCCATGAGTTTCTAAGATGTACCAGGGCCTGATGAGACAGTTCTGGTGTCCCGGAGTAAAGCGAGTTGTGGCAAAGTTTGTGGCCAAGTGCCTAGTGTGTCAGCAGGTGAAGGCTGAACACCGTGTTCCATGTGGCCTGCTGTAGTCTCTAGATTTACCTGAGTGGAAATGGGAGGACATCTCGATGGATTTAGTCATGGGACTACCCAAGGTTGAAGGGGATACATTTCTATCATGGTAGTAGTGGATCATTTGAAGAAATTGGCTCACTTTTTGGCGATTAAGGAGTCAAGTGCAGTGGATACTTTGGCTCGAAGGTAAGTAGATGAGGTGGTGCGGTTGCATGGAGTTCTGAGGTCCATAGTCTTGGATAGGGATGCACGGTTTAACTCACAAGTCTGGAGAGGATTGCAGCATGCTTTTGGCACCCAGATACATCTTAACACTTCTTTACATCCCCAGATCGATGGGCAGACAGAGTGTACCATCCAAACCATAGAGGATATGCTGCGGGCATGCGTTCTTGACTCAAGAGAATCATGGGTGCGACACTTCCCTCTGGTAGATATGGCCTACAATAATAGCTATCAATCTACCATTGGAATGGCCTTGTTTGAATCCTTTTACGAGAGTCCATGCCGCTCACCTGTGTGTTGAACCGAAGTCAGAGAGACAGGCATCCTTGGCTAGGAGGTTGCACAGAGCACGATAGAGAAGGTTCAGCTTATATAGGAAAGGATGAAGGCGGACCTGGACCAACATAAGTCTTATGATGATACCAGGAGGAGGCCCTTGGAGTATGAGGTTGGAGACCACATGATCTTGAAGGTCTCCCCTCGGCATGGACAACAGAGGTTCGACAAGGGGAGTAAGCTTTCTCCAAGGTTCATTGGACCCTTCTAAGTGTTGCGGCAGTTCGGCGAAGTGGCTTATCAGGTAGCGTTACCAACGCCGCTACTGGGGATACATGACTCTTCCATGCGCCCCAACTCCGTCGTTATCTTCATGACGATTCACACATCCTTGACTGGGGAGATCTAGACATTGAGGATGACGTGACCTTTGTGGAAAGACCAATGATGATCAAGGATCGTGAGGAGAAGGTGCTTCGTGGGCGAACCATTCCCTTGGTTCGTGTGTGATGGAGACACGGTGGGCATGAAGAGAGTATGTGGGAGAGGGAATCATAGATGTGTACCCAGTACCCAGAGTTGTTTTGAGTTTTGTGTTGTTCTATTTATACATGTTTTGGTGGATCGTTTTACCTTGTTGGCTATGAGATATGTGGTTTTTCTTTCCTCTCTGAATGTGTGTGAAAATTCCTGGCTATGGGGAGGGGAGGATCAGACCCCTAATCAAGACGCATTAAGGTGGATGCGATAAAACCCGTGCTGGAAAGTCAGTTCTTCCCTAAGCGGATAGTATCTTCACATGGGGGAAGAGACTCCCCAACCCACAGACTGGGCAGTCTGACATGGTATGTTTCTTGGTTTTTAAGAGAAATATTTTTTTAGTTAACAATGGGGTTCACTCCTGAGAGGTATCTTTCGAGGTGGTTGTTCAGACCCTCTCTTTCCTTTTGGGTTTTTTTGATTCTCGAGGGTGAGAATAGTTTGAGAGGTATTTGATGTAATGGCCCGAGTTATTGGAGGTCCATTACATAGTAAAAATCTGATGCTTGAGGTGTTATGGGTGTTATGGGTGGTCTGGGAGGCCATCCAAACTTCTTGGTGAAGTTTGACCCATGGTAGGCCTACCGGTAGCCTTAGCCTACCTGTAGAAGACCTACCGGTAGCTCGGTCTAATGGTAGCCACAGCCTGCCTGTAGGACGGTCTACTTGTAGCTACAGCCTACCGGTAGCTCGGTTACCGGTATCTGTCAGCCACCGGTGGCTCTCGACTACCGGTCAATGCAGCCTACCGATAGCTGTTAGCCACTGGTAGCTCTCGACTACCGGTAGTTGCACTTTACCAGTAGCTCGGCTACCAGTAGCTCTCGACTACCTGTGGCTGCAACCTATCAGTGGCTCTTTCTTACCCCCATTTTTTTTCATCAGCGCCTCCTTTTTGCACAAATTGGGTTTTAAACCCTATTTTGACCCCCTGCCTGCTTTAAGGCCCATTAACGCCAATTAATGGTGTTTGATTAAGTGAGATACCCTGGGTGCGTTAGTTTAAACCACCCCTAATGGGGACGACCACTTTAATGACGTGTTTGGCCACGTGGTCAACCCATGACCCCTGATCCTTATGTGGTCTCACGTTCTAATATCAACCATCCTGGACCTTATAAACTAATGGGTTCTCTGGGCTTCTTCTTTTCTCGATCACCCTCCCATCATTTCGTCTTCTAGTTCTTGAGTTGCCGAGGCCCCACCCCTACAAATCGTGCATCTTCTGTTCCTGGAAGGTGAGATAAACTTCAATAGTTGATCAATCAGGTAGGGAATTTCTCCTTCGTCTCTCCTTTTGTGTATCATGTAGGGTGGGCATGCTTTTGATTATGTAGAATTGGATGAACCCGAACCTTAATGCAGATAATGAACGAACTCTAAAGAACAATGGGGGGGATGTGATCGATGATGCTGATTTGTTTTATGATCTTGTTTTCTGAATTGTGCGGGATTACGCCTGCTAAAAATCATGGTTGCTGGTGGTCTTTCTCTGTGCACTAACGAACCCTTACCTCTGGTGATGTTTATAGGGATTGTATTGTGTTTGTGAACCCTTTCCTGTAAAGGAATTTGGTTAATTACGTAAATCCAACTAAATAAATTTAAAGCACCAGGATCACCCCATTTTTGTGATAACCCCTGTTAAAGTACAACGAAATTGGAATCATAGAGTGTGTTAAATCGTTTAAATCTTAAAATATCGGCATGTGCCTGCTTTTATTTGTTGGTAGTGGTTTGTTGTTTTTTCTTCACGGGCCGATTGCTGGGTGATGTGGGTGGGGATGGGATCCCCTGTTGTTATGGTTTCTCTAGTTGTGAATTTGAGTCCGCGTGGTTACCTTGCTCATAGTAGAAATCAGATCGTATTATTGACCTTATAACAGATAAATATTTATTTTAAAAATTGTTTTATGTTATCATTGATGAACCGTACATCATTATTGGTTATATGGAATATATATAATATTCCATGGATTAATTCATATAATGAGAAACACACATGTTTTCATTTAGGGTCTATTGTAATTTTGGTTTTAAGATAATTCATGATAAAGGTGTTCAAATGTATTGTATGTGATAGTTAATAACTCATTCACACCATTTGTAAGATTAATGAAAAGTTCATTTTGAAAATTTAGTGACCTTATTTTGAAATTTGTGGATTTCAATATTTTGGAAGGGTCATATGGATATATATTAAAGAAATTGTTCAAGATGAATTTTGGATGAGGATTCATAGATTAAGGTGTCATTTCACTATATAATATTTATTCATAACTTATGTTAACAATTTTTTTGTGATGATAACTAAATATAGATGTAATTATTTATCATTCTATTTATGAAACTTGTGAAATTTTAGTAGTTCAGGCATAAAAATCCACCTTTATTTCCTGGAGTAAAAAATAAAGTGTAAATTGGTAATGTTTCAACCTAAGAGTGAGATTGAGCTTATGAAATGGAATGGAATAAAGTAATTTTATATCCTCGCTAAAATTATTAATCTTTTAGAAATTGATATTGGAATAAAATTTTGTCATTTTAACATCATTTTTTTAGGATATCAATGTCATTTTTTACATCTCATCCGTTTATGATTTTGGGGCTATTAACATAATGTGGATCGCCCACATTCTTGTAAATAGTTATCTCTATCAATTTATATAATTATTTATGTTTTTTTTTAAATCTCCAAATATTCTGCTAGTTCTTGAGTTTCTGAGGCACCACCCCTGCAAATCGCGCATCTTCTATTCCTAGAGGGTGAGACAAACTTCGATCTTTGATCAATCAGGTAGGTAATTTCTCCTTCGTCTCTCCTTTTGTGTATCATGCAGGGTGGGCATGCTTTTGATTCTGTAGAATTGGATGAACACGATCCTTAATGAAGATAATGAACAGAATCTAAATAATGAAGGGGGGTTGTGATCAATGATGCTGTTTTGTTTTATGGTCGTTTTTTCTAAATTGTGCGGGCTTACGCCTACTGAAAATCATGGTCATTGGTGGTATTTCTCGGTGCACTAACGAACCCTTACCTCTGGTGATGTTTAAATGGATTGTATTGTGTTTGTGAACCATTGCTTGTAAAGGAATTTGGTTAATTATGTAAATCCGGCTAAATAAATTAAAATCTCCAGGATCACCCCTTTTTTGTGATAACCCCGATTAAAGTATAGCGGAATTGGAATCATGGAGTGTGTTAAATCGTTTCAATCTGAAAATACAGGCACGGGCCTGCTTTGCTTTGGTGGTAGTGGTTTGTTTTTTTTCCTTCACGGGTCGATTGCTGGGTGATGTGGGTGGGGATGGGATCCCCTGTTGCTATGGTTTCACAGGTTGTGAATTTGGGGTCGTGTGGTTACCTTGAACATATCACAAATTAGAGTGGTATCCTCTATTGTTGAGAAGCCATTGGCTCTTGGTTTTTGGGAACATGGGGTAGTATCTTGGCTTGTGATTATGCTTGCTAGTTTCCCAAGTAGGTGTAGAAAACTCATCTAACATTATTAGTAAACATGAAAACAAATATGAGACTGATGGGTTTTGGTTTGGTTTGGGTTGTGACTTGGACGTGGGTGTTGAATCTGTTCTTTAGGCAGACTGAAGAAAAACCTAAACTTTGGTTGAGTGCTTTTTACCTATACATATACTTTTAGTTTTGTGTTTCTTATTTGCGCCCCACCCAAGTTGAGAACATAGTTTCGAACACCCCCATTTCATGGTGGAGGGTGTTTTTCCCAACACTTCTATTAGATGATGGTTATTAGCTCCTCTATTCTCCCTTTCCCGGATAGCCCAAGTATCTTTAGGAAAGCTGTGATGGCCTGAAGTCCATTATTATCCCAAGAATCTTCGGGAAGGGTGGCGGGGTGGTTGGCCCAGGTGTGGGGTAGGTGGTTTCCCAAGTGTCTTCAGGATGAGGCCCAGGTGTCTTCGGGCATGTTAGTGGATCTTTTAGCCCAGGTGTCTTCAGGTGTGGTGGTGGTTGTTCTGGACTAGGTGTTTGCAGGAGTGGTTACCTGAGACATTTGTGGCCCAGGTGTTTACGGGCGGGGTTTGGGAGTAGGACTGCATGAGGGTATGGACCAGGTGTGTGCGGGCCGGGTGTGGTAGTGGGACTGTGGTGAGAATGGCGGGATTGGTTCGATGCGTAGGATGTCCTCAATAACTAGTGCAGAAGTGGCATGGGGTACCCAAACATCGAAGTGGTATTATTATATTTTACATGACTTGCATTATTTAGGGAGTGTACCTTGGTGAGGCTTGGGTGGTTAGTTCCCTTGTTAAGTGCCTAGTTATCTCTTTTCTCACGAGGCATTAGTATGCCACCCCACTTGTGCACGAGAGCTTTAGGCTTTCCCTACTGAGTATACTTGTATGCTCACCCTACGTATATAAAACTGTTTTCAGGTTTCTAGGAGGAATTCGGGGATCGCGCAGGACCATACTAGTGCAGGACCATTGGGACAGTTGCAGTTGCTGTTTTTCTTTCTTTGGTAATTTACCTTTGTAGTCACTTTGCACTCTGTGTTATTTAATTTTGGAACATGCATATGGTAATGATTGTTTTTACCTTTTCTTTCACTATTAGTTTTGGTGTTGTGGGATTTAATATCTTATCTCCCGATCCTATTAAATGTAAAAGGGTAATGCCTTCCATTTAGTAAGTGATTATATACTCTTGGTGCTGGTTGCCACTCCGGGACCTATTGAAGGTGGGATTTAGGGGTCATTATCTCTCCTTCAGTTTGAAGAAGCAAGGGCCTGGCAATCTGCTGACCCTTCCCTCCTTTTGGTGAAAGCGGTCGTGAAATATTTAATATATTTAATTACTTGTAATCAAATTTATATGTAACATCCCAAGAAAATAAAGAATTTTAATTTTTCATATTTATTAATATTTTTTAATTAAATATTAATTTTCTTTTAAAGTGTATTCTATGTTCTATGGCATAGTCGATTCCCAATAATGGGTTTCTCCGATGTCTTATTTTTCACACAATGCTGGGTCATACTGAATAATAATAATATGTTATTATTTTAAATCATATTTAACACCTACCCATTATAATGGAGGGAATTAATAGACCTAACTAAAATATGATTATACATGTTATTTAATTTTATTTACACTTATCCAATAAAATTTATATTCCTAAAATGTGAATGAATCTAATTTGAAGCATAAATAATATAATATTCTTTAAAATATTGATTTACCACCTTTTGATGGTGAACCCTATTTAAATCTAATTTTGGTCACTTTTTTGTGTTCTATTTGAGAAAATAAAATTCTTTTTTGGAATGAGGACATTAAAATTTACTTTGGGTAAATTTTAAGAATTTTTCTGATAAAGTTCATTTATAATGAATAGTGATTAATACTGCATTTTAATTCAAAACTAACTTTTAATATAATTTATTTATATGGTTATATTATCTATTTAAGTGGTTTTAATGTGTAATTAGATTATATTTTTACTATTTAATCCAATTTTTGTCATTGGATGTAATTTTTGATTGAAATTGGACATAAAAAAGTGTCATCTTTTAATATTTATTATCTCTTAAAAACATGCTTTTTGTTTTGATAACTAGAATTAATTTTAAATTAATTAATCCAACTTTTATGTTTTTTAATTTTGTAAAATAGACATCATTTTTGAATTTCTAATATCAAATATATCTTAGGATTATTTTTTTGTATTTTTATAAAAAACGTCAATTTTTGAGGAATTGTGAAAGCATTGAGTAGTAGTTAAAAACCCGACTTTTTCATTTAAAAGAAATTTTATTGATTCAATGAATTGAATTTCAAAAATCCTACATAAATGGTTTTTATTATTATGTAAAATGTGGGCCAATAAGATGAAAATAATTTTGGGTAAATAGTAACTTTTGACTTTTATTTAACGTGGTTAATAGTTAATAGGGTAATTCAAGGTAACAACAATATTATAATAATATAAAATTACCTTAATATTTGATCTAACATCATTTGATGACTAATTTATGACCAAGAAAATACATGGGTGAGTCTTTTTTTCCTTTTAAATCCACTTGGGTAAGATAGTGATATTAACAACTTTTTATTTACTGTAAAAATAAAAATATCATAAACATGTATTGTTTTGGTAAAACAATTTTGATGTGATGTTATATAATTGATATATTTGACTATAAATATTCATTAGAAATCTAAAAATATTTCTTACATCATGGTATTTTGTTTATAATTTGTAGACATCAAATAAATAATATTATCATTGACACAATAATGATACATTGTTTACCACATTAATGAACGATTTAAATAAATAAGATTATAAATATTAAAACAATATCCAAAACCAGTACAATTATTATTAGATTAATTTATCTCGAACAAGAGTCGTCTTAACATTGACTTTAATGATTTTTTGATATTTAGAAACCTAATATCATTATATAATAAAATAATATTTTCAAACATTCTTAAAGAGCCCCTCCCCCTATAAAAATCCCTCACCTTTATCCCATTAATCACACCTCTCAAGCCCCTTGTCTAGTCCAAACTCTACCCAATTAATCTCCCTACATACCGATATTCCACCTAGAAGCCTTACCTTAGGAAGAATAAACTTCATGAAATCCTTTTTGTTCAATCCAAAGGGAGTTACCCGATTTAAAGATAATGTCTTCCCTTAAGTTCGTTTCTTTTATTTTAATTTTCCAACCCCATAAACTCTTTTTATTCATTTATTTTATAACAAAAAAATTATATTCAATGTACTAGGTTGTTGTTTTGATAAATATTCGAACTAAACTTACACACATCTCCATCTAATGGGTAAAGAACATACTCTTTCTATGGACGGTGAACTACTGCCTCACGAAACGATGATTGTTCAATATTCTCCTACATCTTCTCATGGTGTCAATTTGGATGAAACTGTATTTATATGTGATGTATATTATATTTATATTTTCTATATACTTATGTACTTTTCATTTATATCATACCTTTATGGTTTCTATAATGGGTAATCAATATAATTTCATTTTAGGAAGTGCAGACTACCGCCCGCTCAAAGTGTTATGACTCATTCAGGACATTAATGGAATGTGTAAAAGATGTAGTTAATAAAATTATATATGATATAATACTGGAATTATAATATACCTATTTATCATTAAGTTTTCATTACATTAAATATGAAATATGAATGAAAGCAGTGTTCATGCGTACGTACGGCTTACCGTCTCCATGAAGGGTGCATTTCATTTCTTATATCCAAATGTTATATAATATTATAAATACATTCATATACTAGATATATATGATATATATGACATCTAAATCATGACTATAATTCTGGATATAATAAACTTTTGACCACATTATCAACTTGTAATCATTACAAATTCATTTTTGACTCAAGTACCAAATATCGACAAAACAACCATTATTTACTTAAATGATTTCATAATGTTTATTACATGGTAATAAGTGATATAAAAAGGAATAATAAACTTGAAAAATGTTCTTATTCAAGTAGAAATTAACTATAGTTTTTTATTTAGGAGATTAAAGAATGAATGGGTCAAGTCGGACATGAGGTATGGGGTTTCTTATATCACTTTTAATAATGTGATATTTCCATTGTTCGCCACATATTTATTGCATGTGGTGTATTGTGTTCTGCCATTTGATATATATTATCATGATTATATTTTTATTCATGGTATTATATGATTCATTTGGTGGTTATAAACTTTTGTTCATACAACTCGATTGATTACAACGTGGTAAGGGGTTTTAATCTCTCTTTTTATTACCATGAGATTCATGCTATATTAACCAATATTACATTTGTGTGGTGTATGTACTGCACATGATTGAATTATTTGTATAATATATTTTAATTTATTGGAAATTAAATCATCATTGTATGATCCTTCTTTCATGTGGTGTATGTTTCGTATGTTACCAAATCTATAAGGGAACTTTTTAACCGAATTTCCATTCCATTCGTTAATCTTCAAATTGTTAATTATGTAATGCTATGATTATGTGTGGAATGATTATTTATTTATTCATATTATAATTTTCACTCCCCTTTGTGTGGATATAATTTTTATTCACATTATCACCATATTGATAAATTCTCATGTAATCGATATGAACTTGATAAGAGTAATTTTAACTCAATTTCCATTCATTGAGTTAAACATCCAAGTTATTGGTGTTGTGTTTTCAAAAAAATGTGTGAATGTTACCTGATTGATTTACATTTAATATCCAATAATATTGAGCTTGTTTATATTTTTAACACATTATTATGTAATTTATTTATCTTAATCAATGGATACATTTTTATAATGGATTTCATCTCAATTAGTATTCCATTGAGACTTCAATGTGGTTATGCACCAATTCAGACTTATATGATGTAGATACTATAATTTTTCATATTTTCTCATGAATCAATTTATTCTCATGATATTATAAGGTTATTATTAAATTTTATTTCTCAATTATTTTTTTTAAAGCGTCTCTCATTTTGTTAAAAACTCTTTTACTAAAATATCTTTTTTAAATGTTTTAAATATTTATTATTCTAAATATTTATCATTAATGTCAATATTTTCAAAATAGTTTTTATGATTTATTTATATGGACATTAGTGTTTTCAAATGATAATTAATTTAAAATATTCAATGTGGTGTTGGACACTTTGACTCAAAAATATCTTTATTAAATGTATTAAATGGTTTTTGAAAATGGGTTGATAAATAATTGATTATGTCAATATCATGAAATAATATATTGTGATTGGAATGTGGAAATGTTATATTTCCTTTATTATTGTATTATGTGTTATGATTTATAAAGGTACATGGACATTTGATAGGTGGTTACCTAATAAACCAAAGGACAGGTGGTGTCGTGATAAACCATGATAGGTGGTTATGTTATAACCTCCAATGCATTGGGTATGGAAGTCGGCAGTATGGCTATTCAATTTAGTTATATGTGTGGAAGTTGATTGTATGGTTATTAAATTTAAGTAAATTTATCTCCCAAGTTACCTATATATGTTATGTGTGATTTCTATGGGTTTTATGAAAATCCTTTGCTTACAAAATGGCAAGCAATGATATTTTATTCATAGAAGAGTGTTTACTACTTCATAAAGATGAAAAGAATTATTTATGATTAAGTATTCATGATTTACTTGTTTTTTTGAAAAAATAATATTTTTCCTTCTTTGTTTATCCCTTAGTGAGATTTTTTCCCATCCCATGTTTTTGAAATGTTTTTCACAGGATTTGAAGTGGAATATGGACAAGTATGGGATCAAGAAAAAGCCATGATGTCTAAAACATGGAACTATACATGTTTCTTTTTAAGAGTGTATAATTTATAAAAAAATGGGTATTGAGTAGCAGTGTTTACATGTAATCTTCAATATGATATGTAATAGTTATGACCTAATTCTCTAAAACTCTAAACCTGAAAATAACTTCAATGTGAATTCTTGATTTAACTCAATATTATTTAATGTTTAAGGTTGTGTCCTTATAATTGGTATGAGAGGTTGGTTTAGATAACTTTAGAGGTTAGGGTGTTATTAAATCATATGTGGCATAACCATAATGTTTAGAAAATTAGAAATATTCTTAGTTATTTTAGAGGTGATAAATGGTTATTACATTCTGGGGTGAAAAATGAAAGGTATTGTCTAACCTTTGAGAAAAAAATATGTTATTTTTATTTTTGAGGAATTTGCCTCTTTTTTTTGAAATGTTATGAAATTGTATAATTTTTGAAAAAGTACAGCATGAAAACCGTGTGACAACCTGTCGTGTCGGAAAAAGAAGCGTAAACACAACACACAAACAATGTGTGATAGTCATTTATCACCTACCACTGGACTACGTGAAGTCCATGGTTAGTATGAATAAATCTTTTTAGTTAAACTATTTTATATATGAAGAATAATTTTTTTGGGATATTCTATTTTATCAAATGGAAATCCATAGTATAGGAAAATTATTTGGTGATTAACTAATAAAGGATATTTTGGAAGACATTCTCTCTTTAGGGAACACTATATACTTAGGTAAAATAGAATACTATGGGATTTAATTTGTGGAGTAATGGTTGAAATATTATTTTGGAAGAATATATGTTTTTATTATGGACATAATGTGATTTGGAATATTTGTGGAAATTATTATCCTATCATAGAGAATATGTGATTAGGTAAATAATACTTCTGTATGAGACTGTAAGAGTATTCAATGATTTTGGAGATAAATGTTATGATTTACAATGGAAGACTATGTGATTAAATCCTTTATAGTTTTTGGTTTCAATCTCAGTTTTTATTATTTTGGCGAATTTTAAGGAAAATTTTATATTGAATGGTCTTTCTTGAACTTTGGATACTTTTTGTTGAATTTTTGAGATTAAGAGTAGTATTTCTTTTTATAAAGGATTATCCTTTTGGGGATTATCTGATCTCGAACTAACCAATTTTGGTTTTGGTTATTAAATAAAGATAGGAGATATATATGGTCCATATATTGTGGATAAATTTATTCTCTTGATGTTAATTCTATCACTTTTTATGTGACTAAGTCATCTTGAATACTCATTGTTTGGAGAATTTATGAGTTTTTTGTAGACATTTTTGTAAATGATGAAAGTCTACATGTCAATAAAGTAAGTTTCCTTTTGTTCTTATTCAATCTCATAAATAAATTTATCCACTTTATGAAAAGGAACTTAAAACAAAACTGCTTTCCATTTATTTTTCATACTAGAAAAGCAATGACTATTTAACCCATCACAAATTTTGGGTTTTCTTGTGGTTAAATTTATCCAAAAAAATGTTTTCTATCACTATGCATCAGAGAATGACACATAATTTCTTCTCCATATCCATGTTCTCATGGAATCCATGTATGGGTTATCTCGGGTGACCTTTGTACTTATATTTCTTTCTTTTAAAGTAGTTTTTTTATTTACACTTTTTTTGATGTGGGACTTTCAATGATGTTTCCAACACCAATTTTAAAATTGTGAGGACTCAAATTCCAAAGGGGGGGAGGACGTAACATCCCAGGAAAATAATGAATATGATATTTTCATATTTATTAATATTTTTTAATAAAATATTAATTTTATTTTAATGTTGGTGCTATTTTCGATGGATCACCTGATACGCAAAACTGGCTTTCTACGATGTTTTATTTAGCATACAATAGTGAGTCATACTAAAAAATAATAATTTGTTATTATTTTAAATGGTTTTTTATTCATAGCCATTGTATTGGTGGAAATTAACAGAAATAAATAAAATATGATAGTACATGTTAGTTTAATGTTTTTACGTTTATCCAATAAATGTTATGGGCTTAAAATGTGAATAATTTAATTTTAAGCATAAATACTTTAAAATTATTTAAAAAGTCGATTTATCACCTTTTGATGGTTAAAACTCTTTAAATATAGTTTTGGTCACTTTTATATGAAATATTTGACCAAATAAAATTCTTCCTTAGAATTGGGGTATCAAAATTTTCTATGGTTAGAATTTTAGTATTTTTCTGATAAAGTACTTTTTTAATGAATAGTTAAAAACACTGCATTTTATTTCAAAACTGCGTTTTAATCTAATTTATTTATATGGTAATGTTATCTTTTTAAAAAAAAATTATGGTTTAATTAGATTTTATTTTTACCATTTGATCCAATGTTGATTATTGGAAATAATTTCACTTTGAAATTTGACACAAACAAGTGGTAATCTTTTGATAGTTATTATTTATTAAAAACATGGTTTTCATTTTGACAACGGGAATTAATTTTATATTAATTAATCCAACATCTATGTTTTGAAATGTTTAAAATAGAAATCATTTTCTTAATTCATAATATCAAATATATCTTAGAATTAATTTTTCGAATTTTTCTAAAAAACATGAATTTTTATGAATATAGAAAACACTGAGTAGTAGTTAAAAAACTGAAATTTTAATTTAAATGAAATTTTACTGCTTATATTAATTGAATATTGAAAATACGACATAATTTTTTCTTATTTTTATGTAAAATTTGTTCAATAAGATGAAAATAATATTTGGTAAATAGTAAATTTTGACTTTTATTTACCGTAGTTAAAGGTAAATATGGTAATTTAATGTAAAAACAATATTAAAATAACATAAAATTAGCTTAAAATCTACCATAACCATATTTTATGAGTAATATGTGACCATAAAAATCCTTGGGTTAGACTTTTTGCCTTTGAAAGCCACTTGGGTAAGCTAATGATTTTAATAACTTTTTTAAATTAAAAATAAAAATATCATAAACATGCATTGTTTTGCTAAAACAGTTTTAATGTGGGGTTATATAATCGATATATTTGACAATAAATATTAATTATAAATCAAAAAATATTTCATACATTATGGTATTTTTTTATAATTTTTTTACTTCAAATAAATAAAATTATTTATGACACAATAATGATGGAGTGTTTACCTCATTAATGAATGATTTAAATAAATAAGATTATAAAAATGAAAACTATATCCAAAACCTATCCACTTTATATTGGATGATTTTATTTCAAAAATGAGTAATATAATCATTGAATTTAATGAGTTTTGGACCTTTAGAAACCAAATATCATTATATATTAAAATAATATTTTCAAATATTCTTAAAGAGCCCCTCCCACTTTTATAAAAAGACCTTTCCTCTATCCCATTATTCACACATCTCAAGCCCCATGGAATGTCTATCCTCTGCTCGATTAAGCTCCCTATATTGCCCTCTTTTACCTAGAAGCATTAACTAAGGTATACGACACTTCAAGAAATCATTTTGATTCAAACCAAAGGGAGTTACCCGAATTAAGGGCAACAACTTCTCTTAAGTTATTTTCTTTTATTTTATATCTCCAACTCAATAAACTCTTTTTATTCCATTATTTCATCCCAACACAATTATCCTTAATACACTAGGTTTTTTTATGCGAATGATTCAAACTTAACTAACACAAATATCCATCTAAGGGGTAATGAACATACTATTTCTATGGGCGGTGAACTACTGCCTCACAAAACGATGATTATTCAATCTTATCCTACCACCTCTCATGGTGGCCATTATGTTGGAACTGTATTTATATGTGATATATATTATATCTATATTTTCTATATAATTTTTTATTTTTTATTTATAGAATACCTTTATGGTTTCAAAATGGGTAATAGTGATCATTTCATTGGAGGAAGTGCAGACTACCGCCCCCTCAAAGTGATATGAATCTTTCATGCCATTTTTGGAATATATATAAGTATGGAGTTAATGAAATTATAATTGATTTCATACTGGAATTATAATATACTGATTTATCATTATGTTTTCATTCCATTTAATATGAAATAGAAATTAAAGTATCATTCAAGCGTACATACAGCTTACCATCTCTATGAACAGTGAATTTCATTTCTTATCTCTAAATGTACTGTAATATTATAAATACAAACATATTATGGATATATATGAGATATATGATATATAAATAATTAATATCATTCTATAGGTAATTGAATTTTTACGACATGAATAACTTGTAATTATATGAAGTTCATTTTTGACTCAAGTAAAAAATATCGACAAAATGACCATTATTGACTTAAATGATCGCATAATGTTTACAAAATGATAATAAGAGATATAAAATGAATAATAACCTTGAAAAAGGTTCCTAATCAAGTATAAATTAACTTTAGTTTATTATTCCGAAGATTAAAGAATGAACGGTTCGAGTCGGACCCGATGTAAGGGGTTTCTTATATCACTTTATATTCCATGAGATTTCCGTTGATCGCCACTTATTTATTTCATGTAGTGTATTGTGTACTTTAATTTTATATATATTATCATGATTATATTTAAATTCATGGTATTGTGTGATTAATTTGGTTTTTATTAACTTTAGTTCATACGAATTGATTGATTGTAATGTGGTAATGCATTTTCATCTCACTTTTTACTCCTGTGAGATTCATGTTATGTTTGCCACTATTTCCTTTTTTTGTGGTGTATGTACTGCCCTTGATTTTATTATTTTTTTAATATACCTTAATTTATCGGTATTTACATCTTCATTTTATGTTACTTATTTCATGTGGTGTGTGATTCTTAAGTTACCAAATCAGTAAGAGAACTTTTTATCCCAATTTCCATTCCTCGGGTTAATCATCAAATACTTTGTTATGTCATGCTATGAATATGTGTGGAATAACTATTTTTTTATTTATGTTTTAGTTTACACTTCCCTTTCTGATTATATAATCTTTATACACATAATCACTCCATTGATAAATTCTCAAGTCATCGATATTAACTTGATAAGAGTTATTTTAACTCAATTTCCATTCATTGAGTTAAACATCAAAGTAATTGGTGTTGTTTTTACAAAAATATGGGTGAATGTTCTCGGATATATTTACACTGAATATATATTCATATTGAGTGTATTTATATTTTTTACACATTATTGTTTAATTTATTTATCCTTAATCAAAGGATACAATTTTATAAGGGATTTCGTCTCAATTTACATTCCATTGAGACTTCATTGTTTCTATGCAACAAATCACACTTATATGGTGTATATACCGTCCTTCGGTAAATTATATCATGAATCCATTTATTCTCATGATATTATAATTTTCTGATTAAATTTTATTCTCATTTTTTTTGTATTCAAGCATCTCTCATTTTGATAAAAACCATTTAACTAAAATATTATTATAAATGTTTAATGATTTATTCTTCTAAATATTTTTCATAATTTTCCATGTTTTCAATATATTTTTAGGATTTATTTATATAGTCATTAATGTTTTCAAATGATTATTAATTTAAAAGTTTCAATGTGGTTTGGGACACCTTGATTCAATAATCACTTTGTTAAATGTTTTAAATGGTTTTTGAAAATGGTTTGATAATGAGTTGATTATGTCAATATCTAGAAATAATATTTTGTGATATCAATGTGGAAATGTTATCTTTACTTCATTATTGTTTTATGTTTTATGATTTATAATGTTACTTGTACATTTGACGGGTGGTTTTTGGATTAAACAAATGATGGGTGGTTACTTTTTAACCTCCAATGCATTCAGTATGGAATTCGGCCATTTGTCTATTCCATTTAGTTATATATGTCAAAACTTAGCATATGGTTATTTCATTTGTGTACATTTATGTACCATGTTACCTATATATGTTATGTGTTCTTTTTATGGGTATTGTGGTCATCTTTTGGTTACTAAAGGGTAATCAATGATCTTTTATTTAGAGAAGAGTATTTAGTACTCCATAAAGGTGAAAATTATTACTTATGATAATGTATTCATGGTTTACATTTTGTTTTGAAAAACTAATAGTTTTCCTTATTTATGTATCCCATAATGGTATTTTTTCTCCTCCCATGTTAGTGAAATGTTTTTCACAGGACATTAAGGGGAATAGGGACAAGGATGGGATCAAGGAAAAGTCATAATGTCTAAATCCTGGACCTCGACATGTTTATTTTTCAGAGATTATATTTTATTAAAAAATGGATATAGAACAATATTGTATACATGTAATATTCAAGATGATATGTAATTGGTATGGCCTAATTCTCTCAAACTTTAAACTTGAAAATATCCTTAATGTGAATTCTTGATTTAACTCATGATTATGTAAGGATTAATGCTGGTCCATATATTTGGTAATAATGGTCGGTTTAGATAACACTAGAGGTTATGGTGTTATTTAACCATTAGTCACATAACCATAATGGTAAGCATATTATAAATATTCACAATTATTTTAATGGAAATAGATGGTTATTACATTTTGGGGTGGAAAATGAATGGTATTAGATAACCTTCGGGGATAAAGTATTCTATTGTTATTTTTGAGAAATTTGTCTCTTTTTTGGGAATGTTATGAAATTTTTTAGTTTTTTAACTAGGAAAACACGCAGGACATGTGATATCATGTTGCGTCGAATAATGCTTCAGGAATCAAACCCACAACCAAAGTTCGGTTGGGATTTATTGCCTACTACTAGACTACATGACGTCCCTGGTCAGTATGACTAAATCTTTTTAGTTAAATGATTTTATTGATAAAGAATAAGTTTATTTGGAATATTATGTTTTATCAAATGGACATCCATATTATATAAAAATGATTTGGTGATTAAGTGAAAACAGTTATTTTGGAAGACATTATCTCCTTTGGGAAAACTACATTCTTAAGGAAAATAGAATAATTTGGGATTTAATTTCTGTAGTAAGGGTTGAAATATTATTTTGGAAGAATATATATTTTTGATGTGGGCATAAGGTGATATGGATTATTTATTGAAATGATTAACCTATCATAGAGAATATTTTATTAGGTTAATTACACTTCAGTATGAGACTGTAAGACCAATCGATGTTTTGGAGACAAAGGTTAAGATTTACTGAGGAAGACTATGTCATTAAATCCTTTTGAGTTTTGTGTTTCAATATTAGTTTGGATTATTTTGATGCATTTTAAGACAAATTATATATTAAATGGTATTTCTTTAACTTTGTGTACTTTTTGTTGAATAATGGAGATTCAGAGTAATAATTGTTTTTATAAAGGATTATCCTTTTAGGGGTTATCTGATATTGTACTAACCAATATTGGTTTCAGTTAATGTATAATAACAGTGGAAATATATGGATCATATTTAATGAATTATTTTATTCTCTAAAAGTTGATTATATCACTTTTTATGTGACCAAGTCATCTTGAATACTCATTGTTCGGAGAAAAGGTGAGTTTTTTCTGTCATTTTGTAAATGATGAAAGTCTACATGTCAAGTATGTATGTTTCCTTATGTTCTTATTCAATCTCATAAATAAATTATTCATACTTATGAAAAGAAACTTAAAAAAAATGTTTTCCATTTATTTTTTCTACTGGGAAACCAATGACCATTTAACCCATCACAAATTAATAGTTTTCTTGTTGTTTACATTTTCCTAGTTATGTTTTATGTCGCTCTACATGAGAACAGAACACTTATTTTCACCTCCATATCCATGTTTTCATGGAATCCATGTATGGGTTATCTCTGGTGACCTTTGTACTTTTCATTCTTTCTTTTAAAGTGACATTTTTATTTACTATTTTTTCATTGTGGAACATTCAATGATGTTTCCAAGCCCAATTTTAAAATTGTGAGGAAGAAATTTCAAAAAGGGGGGAAGGGTGTAATATCCCAGAAAAATAAAGAATACAAAATTTTCATATTTATTAATATTTTTGTATTAAATATGAATTTTATTTTAATGTGGATACTATGTTCAATGGAATACCCGATAAGAAATAATGGGTTTCTCTGAAGTCTTATGTTACACACAATGCTAAGTCATACTAAAAAGTAATAATATCTTATTATTTTAAATGGTAGTTAACACCTAACCCTTGTAATGGTGAGAATGAATATAACTTCCTAAAATATTATTATATAAGTTAAAAAAATGTTTTCACATTTATCCAACAAATTTTATAGGCATAAAATGTGAATAAATCTAATTTTAAGCATAAATACTCTCATATTCTTTAAAAGGTCGATTTACCTTCTTTTGATGGTGAAACCTAATTAAATATAGTTTTGGTCACTTTTATATGTTCTATTTGACATAATAAAATTCTTCTTTAAAATTGGGACATCAAAATTTACTTGGGTTAATTTTTTGGTATTTTTCTAATAAAGATCATTTTTTAATGAATAGTGAAAAATACTACATTTTAATTCAAAACTATTTTTAATATAATTTATTTATATGGATAGATTATCTTAATAGGTGGTTTTAATGTGTAAATAGATTATATTTTTATCATTAAATCTAATTCTGGTCATTATAAGTAATTTTACATTGAAATTGGACAAAAACAAGTGTCAATATTTTGATAGTTGTTATTTCTTAAAAACCCATTTTTGGTTTGACAACAGTTATTAATTTTAAATTAATTAATCCAAAATCTATGTTTTGAAATTGGTAAAATAGAAATAATTTTTTGTTTAATAAAATCAAATATATCTTAGGCTGATTTTTTATTATCTTTTTGAAAAACATCAATTTTTGATGAATAGTGAAAACACTGAGTAGTAGTTAAAAAACTGACTTTTTCATTCAAATGAAATTTTACCAATTTTTTAATTGTATTTTGAAAATATGACACACATGGTTCTTATTAGTAAGTTAAATTTTGTTCAATAAGATTAAAATATTTTTTGTTAAATAGTACCTTTTGTCGTTTATTTACCATGGTTAATGGTAAATAGGGTAATAAAGGTAAAAACAATATAGTAATAACATAAAATCACCTTAACAGTTGTCATAATCTTATTGATGAGTAATGGTCAACCAAGAATGTCCTTGGGTGGGACTTTTTTTCTTTTGAAGCAACTTGGGTAAGATAATGATCTTAACAACATTTTATTTAATGAAAAAGTAAAAAATATCATAAACATGTATTGTTTTTCTAGAACAATTTTAATGTGGGTTTATATAATTGATATATTTGACAATAAAAATTCATTAAAATGATAAAAATATTTCCTATATTTTGGTATTTTTTTATAATTTTTATGCTTCAAACAAATAAAATTATATTTGACACAATAATGAGGGAGTGTTTACCTCATTATTGAATGATTTAAATAAATAAGATTATAAAAATGAAAACAATATCCAAAACCTATCCAATTCATATTGGATGATTTTATTTTGAAAATCTGTCATCTTATCTTCAACTATAATGAGTTTTGGACCATTATAAACAGAGTATCACTATATAATAAAATAATATTTTCAAACTTTTCTAATGAGCCCCTACCCCCTTATAAAAATTCCTCAACTCTAACCCATTACTCACACCTCTAATGCCCCTTGGCTCATCCAACCTATTCCCAATTAATCTCCTTACAACCCTATCTTCCACCAAGAATCCTTACTTTTGGTAGAAGTGACTTCAAGAAATCCTTTTGTTCAAACCAAATAGAGTTGCCCGATTTAAAGGTAACCTCTTTTCTTAAGTTCTTTTCATTTATTTTACTACTTAAACCACCCTAAACTCTTTTTTCATTTAAATTATAAAATTCCAGAATCCTCAATATACTAGTTTTTTTTATGAATGTATTCTAACTTCAATTACACACATCTCTATCTAATGGGTAAAGAACATACTATTTATGTGGATGAGGAACTATTGCCTCACGAAATAATGATTGTTTAATATTCTCCTACCACCTCCCATGGTGGAAATTATGATGTTACTATATTTATATGTAAAATATATTATATATATATTGTATATATACTTATGTATTTTTCATTTATATCATACCTTTATGGTTCCCAAAATGGGTAATCACCATAATTTCATTTTTTGAAGTGCAGACTACCACCCCCTCAAAGTGATATGACTCGTTCAGGAAATTCATGGAATGTATAAAGGATGGAGTTAATGAAATTATAAAGTATATTATATTGGATCTATAATATACCTACTTATCATTAATTTTTCATTCTATTAAATACAAAATTGAAATAAATGTAGCGCTCATGCGTACGTATGACTTACCGTCTCCATGAATGGTGCATTTAATTTCTTATCACCAAATGTTTTTTAATATTATAAATACATACATATACTACATATATATGTTATATATGATTTCTAAATCTGGAATATAATTCTATTGATAATGGACATTCGACCACATGAACAACTTGTAATTATTAGAAGTTCATTTCGACTCAAGTTTAAAATATCAACAAAACGACCATTATTAACATAATGATTGAATAATGTTTACAACATGGTAATAAGTGATATAAAAGTAATAGTAAACATGAAAAAGTTAATTAAGAAATTATAAATTAATGTTAGTTTTTTATTCAAGAGATTAAATAATGAACGGGTCATGTTGGACATGAAGTAAGGGGTTTCTTTTTCACTTTTAATTCCATGACATTTCCATTGTTTTCCACTTATTTATTGCATGTTGTGTATTGTGTACTTACATTATATATATATATATATATATATATATATTATAACGATTCTACTTATATGAATGGAATTCTGTGATTTATTTGGTGGTTATAAACTTTTGGTCACACGACTCGATTGATTTCAATGGGGTAAGGGGTTTCCATCTAACTTTTTATTCCTGTGAAATTCATGCTATGTTTTCCACTATTTCATTTTTTGTGGTGTATGTACTACCCATGATTGTATTATTTGTATAATATACATTAATTTATGGGTATTTAAATCTTTATTGTATGAATTTTGTTTCATGTGGTGTATGTTTCGAAAGTTACCATATCGGTATCGGAACATTTTAACCCAATTTCAATTCCTTGGGTTAAACTTCTAATTCTTAAATATGTCATGCTATGATTATGTGTGGAATCATTGTTTCTTTATTTATGTTTTAATTTATACTCCTCATTGTGTGGATATACTTTTGATACACATAATAAATCTATTAATAAATTCTCAAGTCATCGATATGAACTTGATAAGAGTAATTTTAACTGAATTTCCATTTATCGGGTTAAATATCCAAGTCATTGGTGTTGTTTTTACAAAAATATGTGTGAGTTTTCTATGATTTATTTACACTGAATATTCAATCACACTATGTTTATTTATATTTGTATCACATTATTATGTAATTGATTTATCCTTAATCTAAGGATACCGTTTTTAAAAGGGATTTCATCTCAATTTACATTTTGTTTAGACATCATTGTTTTCATGAACCAATTCACTATTATATGGTTTATATACTATCCATTGTCATATAATACCATGAATCACTTAATTATCATGATATTATAATGTTTTGATTAAATTTTATTCCTAAATTATTATTTTTCAAATGCCTATCATTTTTTTAAAAAATCTATAAATAAAATAATGTTTTTAATGTTTCAAATATTTATTCATCTAAATAATTCTCTTAATGTCCATGTTTTTAAAATTGATTTCAGAATTAATTTAAATGAAAATTAATGTTTTCAAATGATAAATAATTTTAAAGGTTTAAATTGGTATGATACACTATGATTCAAAAATCTCTTTATTAAATGTTTTAAATGGTTTTTGAAAATATTTGGATAAAAATTGATTATGTTAATATCTTGAAATAATATATTGTGATAGTAATATGGAAATGTTATCTTTCCTTTATGCTTGTTTTATGTGTTATGATTTGTAATGGTACTTGGACATTTGATGGATGGTAAGGTGATAAACAAAATGACAGGTGGTGTCGTGATAAACCAAGATGAGTGGTTACGTTATAACCTCCAATGCATTGGGTACGGTAGTTGTCCATATGGCTATTCCATTTAGTTATATGTGCGGAAGTAGACCATATGGTTATTCCATTTAAGTACATTTATGTCCCAAGTTACTTATATATGTTATGTCTGCTTTCATTTGGTTTTATGAAAATATTTTGGTTACAAAAGTGTAAGAAATTATATTTTATTCAAAGAAGAATATTTACTACTTCATAAAGGTGAAATGTATTACTTATGATAACGTATTCATGGTTTAATTTTTGTTTTGGAAAACTAATAGTTTTCCCTCTCTGTGTATCCCTTACTGATCTTTTTGTTCATCCCATGTTTTTGAAATATTTTTCATAAAGCATGAAGGGGAATAGGAACATGGATGAGATCAATGAAATTTTATGATGTAAAAAACATGGAACAATATATGTTTCTTTATAAGAGTTTATATTTTGTAGAAAAAATTATACCGATTAGTAGTGTCTACATGTAATATTCAAGATGAAATGTAATAGTTATGGACTCATTCTATAAAACTCTAAACCTGAAAATATCCTCAAGGTGAATTCCTGATTTAACTCATGATTATGTAATGTTTAATGTTAGTTATTTATAGTATATTGAATTTTAGTATAAGTTTATTTTAGGGTTTAAAAAAGGGTTTTTCTTAAAACATTTTTAAAGTGTGTCATTTTTTCCATTTTAATTAATTATAATAATCCCTAATGAAAATATTTAAGAATTATATGTATATATTAAATAGAAATAAATTATAATTTATATTCATACAATGATTATGGTTTGATATAAAGTTAATATAGAAACAATTTTAGTTTGGCAATAAACTTCTTGAAAACTGACATTTTTGTCGCATCGAAAAGTTTTGTTTTAAATTAATTTTTATAAAATTTTAGAAAATTAATTTTATAAAAAATTGAATTATGAAATAAGAATTTCATAATTATATAAGAGTGATTTTTCCCCTCAAAAGTGTAATTTTTTCATGAATAGTGAAAAATACTGAAATTTAGTTGGTAACAAGATTTTCATTTAAACTATTTGTAAATTAAATAAAGATCCATCATATATCGATTAATATAATATATTTAATAGTAATAAATTTATTATAATAAATGTATATAAAAACATTTTTTACTTCAGAATATTTTCATGTTAAAAACACACATTACCTTCACATTTGCGGGATTAATTTAATATTTAAATTTTCCATTTATATTAGTAGAATTTAGAAAGGATTATTCCATATTTGGTATGAAAAATTATTTATATTATATAATAATTTTATATTAATTTATGTACCAAATTAATAATGAATAAAATAAAAATTAATTATCATAGTAAACTTAAAAAATGGTTTTTTGAGGTGTTACTCTATAAGATAACCATAAAAGTAACCCATAAAATTATATAAAAACGATTATATAATAAAAGTTATACCATTTATCATATATTTTTTGAAAATTTAACATATTGGTCCCTTATTATAGAAGAAGAGAACAGGAACACTCAATTCTTTTCAAAAATATGAAGTGTGTCCCCTCCCCCACTTATAAAAGGCAAACCCTCTCCTTTATTCTTGAAATATTCAAACCCATTTGTTTCATCCGAGACCTACAGAAATAACTTCCAAAATTCTATCATCTAATCCTATAATTCTTATATTGGATATAAATATATTCTATGAAGGAATTTTTGAAAACATAATGGGGAAACCTGAAGAAGAGGAAACATTCATCAACAGGTGGTTTTATTTTATATCTACCTCCACATAATTAAATTATTGTGATCATAATAATTTATAATGACCTAATTATATTCCAAATTCATAGATTTTTTATATAATGGTCAGGACCTACATCTATCGCCACTTCCATCTAATGGGTTATGAAATCATAGTTTGTGAGTACAGTGGACTACTGCCTCATGAACCAATATCATTAATTTTTCCATTAATATCTCTCACAGTAGGAAATAATGATATATTTATTATATTATATGAAATTTATGATATTTTAATGCCTTATTAATTATTATTTCACACATACCACTATCGTAATGCTCCGACCCCAGTTATCCAGATTCGGTGCATTATTACATAACATTGGCATGATCACAAGAAAGGTCAAGTCTCGAAAGACCGATTTGTTTAGTAGCCTTGAAATAAATAGATACATTAATAAATTTTACATTACATCATAAAATGAAAACTGCAACAATATAGTCTCCATAGCCCACACTCTTATCCCCTCATACTATCCCTGCATGTCATTCATAAATTACTTCTTCACATCCTGGGAAAAATAAAACATAGAAAAGGGGTGAGCTCAAATGCCATGTACGGATAAAAATATAGTGGAAACATTCATAAATAAGAATAAACATTTAAGGAAAAGTATAACTAAAACAAGATCCTTTTAAACTTGATCTTCAACATATTATGGAAAAAATAAAATGAAATAATGTCATTTACTTATTCACATGGATATTCTACTAATCGAATATTCACATGCAATATCAATAACCACTTTTATAATGATGAAATGCGTAATGTCAGACTATCATAACCACATAGCCAAGGACTCGTGCCAAGACTACAAATAAGATGTTTCCAAGGCCTTTTTCCAAGACACTAGTTTGTCTCATGAGACCTACCGATGCATCGAGGAGCTATAGCGGGCTCCACCCGTCATATATTAAGTCCTATGCATCCCCATATGAAAAGGTTTAAACATAACTTAAACATTAGTATTAAAACTAGCATATGAAATGTAAATACTTCATCCATAAACCATGAATGGTATAAAAATAACACATCCACAGTTAGACATATCACAAAACCTTCAATATAATATATAAGTTTTGTATCATATTAAATCAACATCAAATAAGTGTAAAATCCATCAAAAGATGTTGACATAGATGAAATCAAAACTCATTTTAGAGAAATATCTCTCTCTCTCTTTTTAAATCATTTAAGAGTCATATATTTTTAAAATAAAACATTTTCTTTGAAAATATTCTTATAAGATTGTAAGGGAATCTTCGACGATTTTATAATGGCGGAAAATAGCCTCACCTACTGTATAAGTTAAAAAAACTTTCTTACCTTAATTATGCAGAAAAGGTTAAAAAGGACGTTGTTTGGAAAATGACAGAAATATTATTTAATAAACCACTTATAAAATTAAACAAAGGTATAAATGACTTTAACCCATATTCTAGTAAATATTAAAAAAAATTGAAATTCATTTTTAAGAATCACGGATGTGGATGATAAAGAAGTCCCAGTTGATTATTACGTATAAACAACCTCGGATAATGAAGAGATTGTGAAATAAACCCTTACCTTGTACTTTTACTTGGTTGAAGTAAGTTAAACTCCTGTATAATGGTGAAATAAATGTTATTAAATTATACAAGAATCATATATATTAATATGATATCATATATAATCTTTTAACATTGATTTGTTAATAATATCATAGTATTATCGTTGTTTCTGGTGTTAACTTACTCGTTTTATTTTATATGTTTTGTTACGTAAGTAATTTTTTTTCTTGGATAGTTTGTATCTTAAACATATCCAAAATGATATCAAGTCCTTAGATACTATTATTAATCATCAAATGAGAATTAGTCTTGAATGGATACGATGGAGAATGAATCTCATCGCGTTCGTGGAGACGGTAGTCCGTACGTATGCACGAGCGACAATATCATTATTTTGATATTAAAATAATATATAATTGGATGGTATATCATATATAATGAATCATTATAATGTTTAATTTATTATTCACATGAATTACAGATCATTATTATACACATCCAAATAATAATTTTTTGAAGAACAATTACACCACGACGTGGAGACAGTAAGCAGTACGTATGCACGTATGGTGACATGTTATTCAAAAGGTGGATATCATACTGAATATGGTTGTAACATATTTATAATAAAATCACATTATATATAATATACTGGATTTATTATTTTATAATGTTAATAACAAAGATAGAAGAAGTGGAAGATTAATGGAACTTGAAAAGGGGTGGTGAAATCATTACCTCTTCTTTAGGTTATTCCTTTTGATTTGATCAAAAGGGATCCTTATGATAGATTTTTTAATAATGGAAGGCCTCTAGGATGAAGTGAGGGAAGTTGAGAGAGTATTTGGGTAGGGATTTTCCGAAACAAAAAGATTTGAAGGTGTGAATTAATGATTAGGGGGAGTCTCCTTTTATAAGAGGGGTGAGGGGCCCCTTTAGAAAAGCTAGAAATATTATTTTATAATGAATTCATATTCGGTTTCTAATGGCTAAAAAGTAGATTATTTAAATTTTAAGGTGGGGATGGGTCTAAAACCACTCATCCAATAGAATTTAGATAGGTTTGGGTCATTTTATTAACCTTATCATTTAGTTTTAACTCTTAGTTAATTAGTTTGACACTTACCATGTCACTTTGTATTTTTATATTATATAGTTAATAAACTTACTATATACATCCAAGAGACTCCCAATTGGTCCATTAATGATACACTTATAATGATATAAGTCTCTTGGCCGAACCTTAGATTTTTAGGAATTTTATATCAATTAATAATATAATATTTGTTTTAAAAACACTTTTATGTCAATTTTGACACTATTCAATAATTGATTTTTGTAAAAATCATAACAGAATGATTAATTCGGAAAACGTTAATTAAATTAATCATAAAATGTCATATTATCCTATAAAATTATTTGTATTTATGAAAAGTCTCATATTACATTTATTTGGGTATTTATAATATCAATTATTCTAATTTTTCATTAATTAGGTAATTACCACATCACCATTGTGTCATAAATAAATTAAATTATATAATGTTTAAAAATTATAAATAAAATACCATTATGTATGAAATAGTTTTATATTTATAATTAATATTTATAGTCTAAAATCCAACATATATAACCCATGTAAATTTTTTTTTCTAAAAGATATATGCTTATGCCATTTTTGTATTTATTTTAACATAATTAAAATAATGTGTCCCTATCACCTACAAGTGGCTCCATGGGGTCCACAAATCGACCCAAAGATTCCCATGGTCGGAAATGTATCCAACAATATGGTTAGGACTCGTTTTAGGGTAATTTAGTATTATTATAATATTATTTTTTAACCCTTATTTTCCAGATTTACCCTTTAACCATGGTAAATAAAATATTTACCGAAGTGATTATTCAAAATTTCTAAAAATAAAAGTTACCTATTTACACAATTTGAACATCCTGATTCCAAATATGGAATCCATTTTTCCAAATTCAAAACATAGAAGTGTCAGAAATTAATTTAAAATTAATTCCAATTGTTAAAACAAAAAGCGTGTTTTTATGAGATAATAACTATCAAAAGATTGACACTTGTTTATGTTTGGTTTAATTGTAAAATTATGTACAATGAACAAAATTGTATTAAATGGTAAAAATATATTCTAAATATATTTTAAAACCACTCAAATTCATAATTTATCAATTTAAATTATTTTGATTAAAAAAGTCATTTTTAATTAAAATTTAGTAATTTTCACTATTCATCAAAATATAAATGTTATCCGAAAAGTTTCAAAATTTCACCCTAGGATAAATTTGATATTCCGAATCCAAAAATGAATTCCATTTTTAGAGATAAAATTTATACAATTTCAAAAAGTATGTATTAATATTCATAACGGCTAGTTTGATTGGTTGTGGTGTGTTAGAACTCGATGTTGCGTACAACAAACGATATCGCATTATTCAAAGAGAAGCGTACCATAGAAGCTTGGGGTGTTACATTCTCCCCTCCTTCAAATAATTTCGTCCCCTAAATTTCTAGAATACTACCGCATGAAAAGACTCGGGTGGTTTTTTAATCATAAGTTCCTCGGGTTCCCACGTTGCCTCTTCCATCTTATGGTTTCTCCACAAAACTTATACTAGACGTGTCGACCAGTTTCTCAGTACTTGTTGTCTCGTATCAAGAATACTGATGGGCTCTTCACAATAAGAAATATCAGTTTTGAGTTATAATTTTTAATAGGTGAGTACATGCGTTGGGTCAGGCGTTTATTTCCTCAACAGAGATACGTGGAACACATCGTGAACTTTGGAGAGAGTTGGCGGCATTGCCAATCGGTAAGCTGCAACCCCAATTAGTTTTAGAATTTCTAAAGGTCTGATGTACCTGGGACTCAATTTAGCTTTTTTACCAAAATGTATGACTCCCTTCCATGGAGATACTTTCAGGAAAACATGATCACTGGCTTGAAATTCCAAATCCAACCTTCGATTATCAGCATAACTCTTCTGCCTACTTTGAGTTGCTTCGATATGGTTTTGGATTACCTTCACCTTTTCCATTGTTTCCTCCACCAGTTCTGGGCCTACAAGTTTTCTTTCACCAACGTCATCCAAACAGGTTGGTTTGCGACATCTCCTTCCATATAACGCTTCATATGGTGCCATCTGAATACTCGAATGGAAGATATTGTTACAGGAAAATTCTACCAGAGGTAAATATTGATCCCACATAGCCTGAAAGTCATGTGAGAAGGATCTCTACATGTCTTCTAAGGTTTGAATAGTTCTTTCTGATTGTCCATCTGTTTGAGGGTGGTAGGCAGTGCTCAAATTAAGTTCAATATCCAAGGCTTTCTGAATACTTTTATAGAATATTGAAGTAAAACGAGGATCACGATCTGAAACAATCGATAGGGGTACTCCATGAAGTCACACAACTTCATTAATATATAGTATTTCTATACATTCCAGTGGTAGATCTTATCTTTTAGCAAGAAAATTTGTTGACTTGGTAATATGATCAACAATAAACCATATTGCATCGTTCCTTCTAGGAGTATTTGGTAGTCCCATGACAAAGCCCATCATGATATTGTCCAATTTCCACTACAGTATGGGAAGAGGTTGCATGACTCCTCCAGGCGGTTGCCTTCCAACTTTCACTTGTTGACAAACCATACATCTTGACACAAAATCAGAAATCTCCCTCTTCATGTTGTCCCACCAAAAATGTTCTTTCAAATCTCTATACATTTTGGTGCTCCCAGGGTGTATAGAGAAATTGGAACAATGAGCATCATCCAGCAACTCCCTTTTTAGATCAGGTATATCAGGAACACAAAGTCTCTTCCCGAATTTCAAAATTCCTTCTTCATACACAAAGTCTCTCAATCTCCCATCATTCACAACTTTAATCTTCTTTTTAAATTCTTCATCTCCAGTATGAGAACTCTTTATCCTTTCTAGTAAAGATGGTTTGGCAACCATTTGAAAAAGAATTGATATTTCACCTTCCATGGTGATTCCAATATCCAACTTTACTAGATCCATAAAAGTAGAATCCTTTTCACTTCTCATCATCCTCAAAACTCCATGATCTTTTCAGCTCAAAGCATCTTCCACCTTATTTTCCTTCCCCGGGTGGTAGTGTATCGTACAATCATAATCCTTGAGTAATTCAAGCCATCTCTTTTACCTCATGTTGAATTATTTTTGTGAGAAAATATACTTCAAACTCTTAGGATTAGTATAAATCTAAAAATTTTCACCATAGAGGTAGTGCCTCCATATCTTCAAAGAAAAGATCACAGCTTCTAACTCAAGATCATGAGTTGGATAGTTTTGTTCATGAATGTTTGACTATTGTGATGCATATTCAATAACCCTATCATTCTGCATAAGGACACAACCAAGTCCTTTCTTCGATGCATCACTATAAATAATGAACCCATCATTCCCCGATGGTAGAGTAAATATAAGAGCATTGACTAGTCTTCTCTTTAGTTCTTCGAAACATTATTCACAATCTTTTGTCCAAAAAAATTTAACCCCTTTACGTGTGAGCTTTGTTAATGGGTTAGCCAACTGGGAAAAATTCTGGACAAAATGTCGATAATAACCTGCTAAACCAATTAAACTACATACCTCAGTTATACTCATCGGTGAAGGCCTTTTTTTGATTGCCTTGGTCATAGAAGGGTCAACATAGATTCAATCTTTAGAGACAATATGGCCAAGAAAAGAAATCTCCTGAAGCCAGAATTCACACTTGCTAAACTTCCCATATAATTCATGTCTTCTCAGAGTCTTTAGGATAATGCGCAGGTGATTTTCATGATCTTCGTAGCTTTTGGAGTATACCATGATATCATCAATAAATACCACCAAAAATTCATTGAGATATTCCTTGAAAACTATGTTCATTAGATCCATAAAAATAGAGGGTGAATTAGTCAATCCAAAAGGCATTACTGTAAATCGTAATGCCCATACCTTGTTCGAAATGCGGTCTTCAGAATTTATTCCTTCTTCACACACAACTGATGGTATCCAGATCGACGGTCAATCTTTGAAAATTATTGAGCTCCATGCAGTTGGTCAAATAAATCATTAATCCGAGGTAGGGGATACTTGTTCTTTATTGTTAAAGCATTGATCTCCCTATAGTCGATACATAACCTCATAGATCCATCTTTCTTTTTAACAAAAAGAACAGGGGATCCCCATGGAGAAACACTAGGGTGAGTAAATCCCTTATTACTCAATTCCTCTAGTTGTTTCTGTAGTTCGTCTAATTCCACAGTGGCCATTCTATAAGGGGTCTTCGATATAGGAATTGATCCAGGAATTATATCAATAGAAAACTCAACTTCTCCTTCTGGAGGATGTCCAAGAAAATCTTCCGGAAACACATCTACATATTCTTTCACAATAGGTACATCTTCTATTTGATCATTCCTTTCCTCACCCACAGTCACATCATTCTCTTTATCCCTAATAATTGAATTTAGTTTAGCAACTGGGGGTGGAAATCCAATCCATACTGAGGATTATATCAAACTCAATCATAGTTATGACGATGAGATCAACAGAAAAAGAACATTTATATTCTCTAATGGGGACTGATTCACAAAACATTGTTGCAATGATACTTCCGTTAGGAGTTTTAACTGAAAACTCCCTTGTTAAATCAAATTGATAATATCTAATTTTCATAGAAAACTGGGATTAAATGAAAAAATGCGATGATGCAGAATCAAATAATTCATTTTCTATACTTGAGGAAACCATTAAATTACCTGCCACCACGTCTTTCGGAGCTTCTACATCAGTAGTAGTGATAGAATAAGATTGGCCTTGATCCCTTGGCTTTTTCTGAGGTAAGTTCACATGACGCTTAGGACATTCATTTTCATAATGTCCCATCTCCCTACAATTGTAGCACTGAATATCAGTAGCTTCCTTCTTCCCTTTACAATCACGAGCTTGATGGACTTTTTCACCACACTTGTAACAGACTCCCGTTCCTTTTAAACAAGTACCAAGGGTTTTTCTTCCCATATTTACTGAAGGATGGATATTCAACTTTCCCCTTCATCCCTTTATTTCCATTCCCAAATTGATCAGAAGATCTCTTCTTCTCTTTCTTTGCTTTAAAGTCATATGATATAGATAATTCTTTCTCTGTCTTGATAACACATGAAACAATGTCTTCGTACGACAAGAAGTATTGTGAGACTAATTCTATACATAGAAATGGGTTTAAACCATCAAAGAAATGATCAATATTAATTCTTGGGTTACGTATATAATCTCCAGCATACCTTGAAAACCTTGTAAAGTTAGCCTCATTCTTTTCAACATTCTCATCCTCCTTTTTTCCCAGACTCAGAAATTGTCTTTCCATATCTTCTTGATGGTCACGAGGAAAGTATTTTTCTAAAAACAGATCTTTGAACTCCCTCCATTCCATATTTGATACTTCATTATCTTACTTCATGTTTTGAATCAATGACCAGCATTGATCTGCATCTCCAGTGATGCAGTAAACTGTCATGATAACCTTTTCCCTTTCACTATTCCCCAAAGACTGAAATATTGTCTCTAGGGAATTTATCCATTATTCAACTACTAAGGTATTTTTACTCCCATTGAACATTGGTGGTTGTTGCCTCATGAAGCGATCTAACATTTTTTCTCCACGCTGCGGATTAGGGTGCTCCAGACTGGTAAGGTTATTATTCATAACCTGAGTGAGTTGTGCCAGTATGGTGATTAGTTGATCAGCACTAGTTGCATCACCAACTCCACTATAATTATCTTGGGAAAAAGGGAAATCCATACATGGAGTGTTTGCATTGATACAATTTCCATTTCTTCCACTAGGCACCATTTCTAAACAATGGAATAAAATAGATCAGTTTATGAATCAAAATACATAATTTCATACTTATAAAACACTTAACATATATTGAACTATTTATGGATATAATCCATAATCATAAAAAAAAAAATTTGAGGAATTATATACACATAAACCCTTCATAATGATTTGTAAATAAAATTAGAGTTATCCTAAGAATATCCCCCAGGAGTGTCGTAACCAAGAGTGCAGCAAGGCCCGTTGTCATGCACCAGTTCCCGTTTGAGTCCAGCTCAAAGCGTTGTTTTTGGGTTCTACCCCTAGGTACATCTGTGCCAGATCCGCCTCTACCTGGTCGTATCCACACAGGGATGTATTTCCCAAAAAACTCACAAAATCTCTACAATACCAAAATTGTAGGAAGTTCTTCTATGGTAATCCTCAAAGTCTATCTTAGTTCTATGTGCTCTAATCAGAGTTTATCTAAATCTAGCTTCCAAGGTTTGTACTAAACTTCCTTTGATACCAACTGTAACGCCCCGACCCCAGTTACCCAGAGTCGGTGCATTATTACATAACATTGGCATGATCACAAGAAATATCAAGTCTCGGAAGCCCGATTAGTTTAGTATCCTTGGAATAACTAGATACATAAAAAATGTTTACATTACATCATAAAATGAAAACTACAACAAAATAGTCTGCATATTCCACACTCTTATCCCCTCATACTATCCCTACAGGTCATTCATAAATTACTTCTTCACATCCTGGGAAAAATAAGACATAGAAAAGGGGTGATCTCAAATGCCCAGTAAGGATAAGAATGTAGTGGAAACGTTCATAAATAAGAATAAACATTTAATCTATTGTATAACTAAAACAAAAGCCTTTTAAACTTGATCTTCAATATAGTATGGAAAAAATAAATTGAAATAATTACATTTAATTATTCACATGGATATTCTATTAATCGAATATTCACATGAAATATCAATAACCAATTTCATAACTATGGAATGAATAATGCCATACTATCATAACCACATAGCCAAGGCCTCATGCCATGACTAAAAATAAGATTTTTCCAAGGCCTTGTTCCAAGAGACAAGTTTGTCTCATGAGACCTACCGATGCATCGAGAAGCTATAATGGGCTCCACCCGTCACATATTAAGTCCAATCCATTCCCATATGAAAAGGTTTAAACATAGCATAAACATTCATATTAAAACTAGAATATGAAATGTAAATACTTCATCCATAAACCATGAATAGTATAAAAATAAAACATCCACAGTCAAACATATCCCAAAAACTTCAATACAATATAGAAGTTTTGTATCATAATAAATCAGCTTCAAATAAGTGTAAAATCCATCAAAGGATGTTGACATAGATGAAATCAAAACTCTTTTTAGAGAAATATCTCTTTCTATTTTGAATTCATTTAAGAGTCATATATTTATAAAATAAAACATTTTCTTTGAAAATTTTCTTATAAGCTTGTAAGGGAAGCTTCGATGATTTTATAATGGTGGAAAATAGCCTCACCTGCTGTATAAGTTAAAAAAACATTCTTACCTTCATTCCATCTAAAAGGTTAAAAAGGACCATGTTTGGAAAATGATGGAAAGATTCCTTTTTAAACCACATATAAAAGCCAACCAGGGTATAAATGACTTTAACCCATATTCTAGTAAACAGTAAAAATGTTTTGAAATACATTTTTTTGAAACATGGATGTGGATGATAAAGAAGTCCTAGTAGATTATTACGTATAAACAACCTCGGATAATGAAGAGATTATGAAATAAACCCTTACCGTGTACTTTTCCTTGGTTGGGGTAGGTAAACCTATTGTATAATGGTTAAATAATTGTTATTAAGTCATAAAAGAATCATATATATTAATATGATATCATATATTATCTTTTAACATTGATTTGTTAATAATATCTTAGTATTATCGTTGTCTCGGGTGTTAACTTACTCATTTTCTTTTATATGTTTTGTTATGTAAGCCGTGTTTGTCATGGATAGGATGTATCATAATAATATCCATAATGATATCAAATCCTTCTATACTATTATTACTCATCAAATGAGAATTATAATTGAATGGATACGATGGAGAATGAATCTCATCGCGTTCGTGGAGACGGTAGTCCGTACGTACGCACGAGCGAAAATATTATTCTTTTGATATTAAAATAATATATAACTGGATTATATATCATATATACAGAATCATTATCATGTTATATTTATTATTTAAATTAATTATACATCATTAGTATACCCATCCAAATAATAATTTATTGAATAACAATTACACCACGACGTGGAGACGGTAAGCCGTACGTACGCACGTATGGTGACATGTTATTCAAAGGGTGGATAGAATATTGAATATGGTTGTACAATATTTATAATAACATCACAGTATATATAATATACTGGAGTTATTATTTTATAATGTTAATAACAAAGATAAAAGAAGTGGGAGAAGAAAGGAACTTGAAAAGGGGTGGGGAAATCATTACCTGTTCTTCAGGTTCTTCCTTTTGATTTGATCAAAAGGGATCCTTAGGTTACCTTTATGACTAAAGGAATGCCTCTAAGATGAAGTGAGGGAAGTTGAGAGAGTATTTGGGCAAGGCTTGGCCGATCCAAAAAGCTTTGATGGTGTGAATTAATAATAAGGGGGAGTGCCCTTTTATAAGAGGGGTGAGGGTCACCTTTGGAAAAGCTAGAAATATTATTTTATAATAAATTCATATTTGGTTTATAATGGCTAAAAAGTTGATTATTTGAAGGTTAAGGTAGGGATGGATCGAAAACCACTCAACCAATATAAATTAGACAGGTTTGGGTCATTATATTAACCTTATCTTTTTTTTAACTCTTAGTTAATTAGTTTGACACTTACCATGTTACTTTGTATGTTTATATTATATAGTTAATAAACTTACTATATATATCCAAGAGACCCCCAAGTGGTACATTAATGATACACCTATCATGATATATGTCTCTGGGCTAATCCTTAGATTTTTAGTAATTTAATATCAATTAATAATATAATATTTGTTTTAAAAACTCTTTTATGTCAATTTTGACACTATTCAATAATTGATTTTTGTAAAAACCATAAAAAAAATAATTACTTCAAAAAAGTTAATTAAATCAATCCTAACATGTAATATTATCCTAGAAAATTATTTTTATTTATGAAAAGTCTCACATTACATTTATTTGGGTATTTATAATATCAATTATTCTAATTTTTCATTAATTAGGTAATTACTACATCACAATTGTGTCATATATAAATTAAATTATATAATTTCTAAAAATTATAAATAAAATACCATTATGTATGAAATCGTTTTGGCTTTCTAATTAATATTTTTAGTTGAAAATCCAACTTATATAACCCCATGTAAAAATTGGTTTGCTAAAATATATATGCTTATGTCATTTTTGTATTTATTTTAACTTAATTAAAATAAAGTGTCCCTATCACCTACAAGTGGCTCTATGGGGTCCCCAAATTGACCCAAATATGCCAATGGTCGGACATGTTTCCACCAATAATGTAAGGACACGTTTTATGGTAATTTAGTATTATTATAATATTATTTTTTAACCCTTATTTACCGGATTTACCCTTTAACCATGGTAAATAAAATATTTATCGAAGTAATTATTCAAAATGTCTAAAAATAAAAGTTAACTATTTACACAATTTGAATATCCTGATTCCAAATATGGAATCCATTTTTCCAAATTCAAAACACAGAAGTGGCAGAATTTAATTTTAAAATTAATTCCTGTTGTTGAAATAAAAAGCGTGTTTTTAAGAGATAATAACTATCAAATGATTGACACTTATTTATGTCCGGATTAATTGTAAAATTATGTACAATGACCAACATTGTATTATATGTTAAAAATATATTCTATATATACTTTAAAATCACTCAAATTCATAATTTATCAATTTAAATTATTTTGATTAAAAAAGTTTTTTTTAATTAAAATTTAGTAATTTTCACTATTCATCAAAAAATAAATGTTATCTAAAAAGTTCCAAAATTTCACCCTAGGATAAATTCTATATTACAAATCCAAAAATGAAGTCCATTTTGAGAGATAAAATTTATAAAATTTTAAAAAGTAGGTATTACTATTCATAACGGCTAGCTTGATTGGTTGTGGTGTGTTAGAACTCGATGTTGCGTACAACACATGCTATCACATTATTCAAAGAGAAGAGTACCATAGAATCTTGGGGTGTTACAAATATACTTTTCATTTTTTGGGAATACAATAACATCACATGTGTACGAATGATTGTAGCCTTGGGAATTGATGTGATTCGTTAATGCTTTACATGTAAGATATTAAGGATGATTTTAATGATAATTTTTGATATATATAACATAAAAATTATTTAATAATGAAAATTTATCATTAAATGTTTTTAATTTTAATCCAAAAAGAAAATGTAAATAACATTTATGTGTATGTATGACCAATCATCTCCATGAATGTTGTATTCCATTTTCAATCAAAAATTTTTATTGATTGCTATAAATAAATATATAATAAAATACATGATAGTTATATCATGGTTATCATTCTGGATGTTATGGGAAAATGATCAAATAAAGAGGAATAAATAATTAACATCAAAATATATACAAATAACAAAGCAGTTATTACCTGAAACAAAACATTAACTTTGATTTTTTAACAAACATGTAATAAAAGATCATAAAAATTATATATCATAGCAAATATATGATTTTTTTCTTTCATATACAATTTCATATATATTTTTATTTGATTCACATGCCATATTCACCACATTTTTATTATATATAGTGTATATACATCCCATGAATGTTTTTTATGATTATTATCTTTAATTATTTTTTGGGATTTTCATATCCATTTAGGGGTATCTCTATAATGGGGTTTACAGTTTAAAAGTTTCCAAAGTGTTAAGTTATTTTTTTTCAATTTTACTTCTTTTAGATGTATGTTATTTTATACACGTATCTTATTTTATGATTTGTAAATAATTCCCCCTCAACATGATACATTATGAGAATAATTATTTTAGTTATATTATATGTTTCATTTAATTTAATTATTTTATGGATGTTATGAGTCAATGATACCAAATTGGTAAGATTCTAATATTACAATCACTTCATTTATCAGGATTTAATATGATTATGCTTCCAATGGTGAAATATTATTACTCATATCTAAAGAAACTGCTTAATTTTTTTCTTGTGGGTTTTCATGATAATTTCAACTAATAATATGAATTTTACACTCTTTGGAATAAAAAATAATTTAGAAAATACTTTTTATAGAATATAATTTTATTATTTATTCCATTGAAAATCCATATTCTTCCAAATATGTGTTTTTGGAAAAATGTTTTCAAGAATTTTTTAATATTCTTTTATATTTTTTACAATTCATTTTAACCCATGTAATATTTTTCAGTTTTTTTAATGTAATCTCGATATAATTTTCCAAAAAATTTCTATTTAGATTTTATAATAAATGTGAAAATAATTTTTTTAACAAGTTAAAAAATAATTAATCATACCATGATAATGACCATTGTTTTATTTGATGCTTCATTTAGAACTATTCAAGATTTATTTTGAAATAAGATTATTTTAAAAATGTTTTTTGTATTAATTTTTTTTCAAAGTGGAAATGATATTTTCCTTGAGAAATGTTTTAAATGGTCATAAAAGATTCCTTTATATGTTTTCATGTTTATTTTCAAAGAAAATTATTTAAAAAAAATATGAATTTTAGTTTTTAAATTATATTTTCAATGGTAGATTATATTCCTCAAAAAATGGGCCTAGTGTCCTATCAAAATTCTCTTAATATAAAATGGCATCCTCTGATGTTAATTATGATTTATTGGGGATAATATTGAATAATACCATCATTATTATTTATCATTATAGATTATTTTAATGTTTATAAAATGATTATAAAACCCATTTATTTTTTTATGTGTTATTCTATGGTTTATTAATGAAATTTTTATGATATCATTTTCATTACCTCAAATATTATGTTTAAATATATTGAATGCTTTATATTATTTTGGAACACATAAGTATGGTTTACATTATTATATGTGTGGGAATTATGTCCTCCTATAATTTATTGGGAAATGATTAATATCACATGAGATAATAATGGGAAAAAATTCATTGGACATGATCTATTATGGAAAAATGTGTGTCCTACTCCACTATAAGAAATAAGAATTTCTTGATCTATTATGTGAAAGCGGTGGGTACTAATCCACTAGGGTAAACTGGTGGGTCCTAATACACTATGTAAAGAAGAGTATTATGATCCACTATGGGAAATTTGTGTTCCATGATGAACTATGGAAAATAGGTGTGTGTTGATCCAAAATGGTAAATAGGTGCATCCTGATCCACAACGGGAATCACATAACATTTCTTGATCAACTATAATTATGGTATTGTTTTTTTACCTTTATTTATTATTTTTTCTATATTTATGATGGTTATACACTTTTATGACAAGAAATTATTTTTCATGATTGATTTAGTAAGATTAATCACCTTTATGGTCCACGATATCAGAAATGATATTGTTCTATTTCATAAAAAATGTTTATGTTCTATGACCTGATGGGTATGAATTTTTTATGTTATGATCAATATCAAATACCATTATACATATCTCATGATAATATATTGATATCCCTTATGTTAATCCTTACATAAAATTTGAGATCCCACATTCTTATAGTTTATTCCCTGAGTTTGTGGAGAAAGGTTTTATATAGGGTATGTCTATGTTGAATATTTAATGGGAAGATATTTTTTTGGAAACATTGATGTTTTCACTATATTATAAGATTTTATTCCCTATTTCTAAATTCACTAAACAATTTCAGTACTCTATATTGTGTTTTTTTAATTTAACAATTATTCATCTAAAATATGTAATATCCAGGTATGAGAAACCTATGTCTATATACACAAGGACTATATGGATATATTTATTAAAACATTAATGGAACATATATTGTATGAAACACTTTAAATTGTGATTTCATGACTCATAAAGTAATGTTTCTACGATTGTTATATAAAATAGGGGAATCCTAGTGGATCATGATAACGTATAGGTGGTTATGTCCTAGGAGTGGCCCGCAAATTTCTTTGAGACCGAAAGCTTCTTGGGGTTGGATGGTAATTACATGTAGTTTATTGTAACATATCCAATATTATATATATGATGAGAGCTTTAACCCATGAGGGTGTAAATTATTAGTTTAATGAGAAATTTCAGATATCTTTTATTGAGAAGAAGGTTATACTAAAATTAGATACATTTTATGATTCATATGGAATCATGTTTGTGTTATGATGATTTATGTGATGCTTCGGGGATAGGTTTGGGGATCGTATTGATGTATTAGAAATAGATGGTATCCAGTTTCTCTCACCAATTACTCCAACATGAGAATAACCAACCAACATTCAATTTTGAGTTGGTATAGGTTATGCATTCATAGAAAACATGGTGTTACTATCTCTTTAGAGAAAAGTTTACAACATATTCTGATTATCAAAGCCTGAAGAATATTTTCACATAGAAGAATCAGAACTAATTACATAGATTTTGGATTTATTATCATCAAGCATTTGATTATGATATATTTTATACACCTGTTAAAGGGAATATGGTCATCGATGTGATGAAAAATAAATTAAAAACACAAGCAGTGAAAGAATTAGTGGAATAATGGTCTCTGAGGTGTTTTTTTGTTGATATGGGCTTGGGATTAGAATAATCTATTCGGTAGGTGTACACGGATTTGACAATGTCTAACACTTCTTTTATGAGTGTTTTTATCTTGAGAATGTTCCTGAAACCGAGTTCCAAAATCCATCCAAATAATTATTTTCATTTATTTAAAAAATTATGGAAAAAATAATACTTTTGGAAAATAGGAAATAATAATGAAGAAGAGGAATATACATGGGGGTAAATAGTGGGGAGACCTGAGTTGAGTTATCTGAATCTCTGAGTGGTATGTTGTGTTTAAGAATAAGATTATATTCACCTTTTTTTATAAGGGAGGAGTTTTTGGGAACTGGAAAATATTTTTTAGACAATAAACCTAAGGACTAACATGATGTATAATGACATGAGACATTAAAATTATTATTTAGAAATAGAATTTCGATTGAAGATTCTATATTTCGTTGAATTAGGTGTTAGAAAATTAAATCATAATATTAAATACCTCCTAGTTTTGAATAGACCATACCCATTTTATTATGTAAGTGGGATGATATTTCCATATACATCATTATTGGTTTACCATAGACTCCTATTAGGAAGGTTGTGTTTTTTGTGATCATTTTTCAAATGTTGAAATCAACACATTTCCCCCGTATTAAAGAGACGAGGAAAGTGGAACATCTCAAGAAAAAGTAATAATGAGAGGTTGTGAGACATCATGGGGTTCCCTTTGTGAAATATTATAATAGTAACTCTAGATTCACATCTAGATTTTAGAATGGTTTTGAAGAAGGGAACGTTTCTTAGTTGAAATTGATAATATATTATCATTCAAAAAAGGATGTACAGTAGGGGAGGGAAATCTAGGTTCTTGAGTATACTCTATAAGAATGTCTGATTGATTTGAGAGTTTCTTTGGAAAAGAATTTTCCTCTTCTTGAGTTTTCCTATATATGTTGTTATCAGGCCTCAATTAGAATAAATCCCTTTGAGGATTTGTATGTGAATCCAAATTGATCTCACATGTGCAAGGTAGAGCTAGTATAAAATTCCTTGGTTAGGCTATGCTGGTTTCAGGAAATTATGGAAGAGGTGTATCTAATCTAGAGGAGATTGGTCATGACACAGATTCATGAGAAACCATATAACGACTGACTTTATCAGCTTCTAGATTTTGAGTTTGGTGATCAAAAGTTCCAAAGAGTTTAACCCCACATGGTACAAAATCATTTGGGTAGACAATGTAACTTGGTACCAAATATTGTTAGACCATTTTTGATTATGGAGCATCATGGTAATGTGGTTTATTAATTGGAATTACCTTATTAAATTTATTTTATCCATGACATGTTTCATGTTTCTCAGATGAGGTGGTATCAACTCGATCCTTCCCATATGATTGAGTGAGAGGATGTTTATCTCAATCATAACAACACTATGGTTGGACAAATAATTCTCAATATGGAACAATAATATAAGGTACTATTGTGTAAAAATAATTACCTTGTCCTAGGTACTATTGAAGTGTAGATATGATAACAATGTGACATAGTGGTAGGAGTTGTTGATAATGTAGTAGTGGCCTTCACCTTTCGTAAGCTCAAGACCTTGAGGACATTATAGGGACAAAAATCATGTATATTGGGTATTTTATAACATTTAATTAACATTATATTGGTACTTCATGATAGTAGTCAGTATTTTCTTTTTTTTTTGTTTTGGACCCTACAGGGATGGAACGATTTTATTTGGAAAATTACCCATTGTTTATGGATGTATGTTTTTCTGAATATGTGGAGATCAGGTATAAATGTTTCAAAAGTTTATTGGGGTTCTCAATGGGTTAGGAAATATTTTTAGATGGTTCATGATCATTATGTAGAATCATTGAAATGGACATAATTCTAGACATATTCCCATCATGAACTAGTTACACAAATTGAATCCATTACAGGGAAGATACTGTGAGTCCCATTCTAAGTGTTAATGTTGAAATCTGAGAAATAATTTCACATATTCAATTGTTCAATTAATATTAATTCAATGTAAGGTGACTCCTTTTTTATTGTATTTAAAAAATAAAGGAATTATGATTTGAAAGGGGTTCATGACATGAATTCATTTGGTTTAGTGGGGTTTAAGCATGTTTCATGTATGATACTTCTACTATTTAATGAGAAGGATTTACTCTCAAACACTAGGGTTATTTAGTATTATATTGGGTGATATCCATCCTTCCATTTTACTCTATTAAATGTTTTATCCTTATGACATTTTCATCACTTTTCCCTGGTATTCACTCTTCATATTTCATATGTGCCTTGTCCAAGACAGTGAAGTTGGATGCATTTATGGATCAGGTTATGATCAGTTTGGGGTTTTTATTGATATATTTTAGTTTACCATCAATATATGTATTTTGGAGGAGAATATTCTTGTTTCTAATATCCATTGTCAATTAATATTTTGTTTCTTCCATTATTTAGGATGGTGTATCCATTTAGGTGGTCTTAATAATTAAATTGAATTATTTCCCAATCAATTCCTTGGGGTTATTCGTTGAAATTTATAGATTTAACATTAGAATTTTTTTGGAAGAATTTACACATTATAATGTAATTTTATTTTACAAATATATTTTCACACACGATGTATTTTATTTAAGGATTTTTTAGTGTTTTTTAAATGGATTTTTGAGAAACTAAGAACATAAAGTGTTTCAATAATAGACCATTCACTCTTTTTATATGTAATTCCACATGTTTTTTTGTATCTATTTAGTTTGTTTAATGGAACTCAAGATCATATTGTATGGGATCCATCATTGAACTAGATTAGGGCAATAATTTCACGTCTAGCATGTATACCCATAGGTGAGATCCCAAATGGTGTTTTTTTCTATTATAGATTGTTTATCACGTTGTGAAAATTTTTATTGCCATTTCACACTTTATAATCATATGGTGTAATAATGGTTTATTACCTAGTTTCTTTAAATATTCATAGATTTTGTTGATAAGGTATGTTTTCAAATAATCAATTGAATGTTTTAAAAATGTTAAATTGAGTGAAAGTAACTATAAATTTGATTTTTTCAAATAAAAAACTAATGAATTCCTGATAATAGAACTTGAATAGTTTTTTTGGTGGTATCATAATGAGATTTTTTCTCACACCTTACTTTTTAAATTGGGTAGTTTTATATTTTTTTGTTGGACTCGTGTAAATGGAAGTGAATTTTATAGCATACTACTTATTATTATTACCGTCTTCATAGAAAGATGGGTTGGTTGCGATGGATAGTCATATAGGGACATTATTAGAAAATTCAGGTTTTACCTTTCTTCTTTGGCCTATATGGAATGACATTGAATGTCTCAGGGTAATGTTCTCATGATCTCGCATTATACCTTAGTTGGTTGACTTTTTTAGGTTTATTATAATACATGTTTCTTCTACTTTATTTTTACTTTAACATGTAGTGGACCATAATGGGTGACTTTTCTAGTTTTACTAAGTTATTTTTTGTCAATGGATCCATAAATATACAATTTATAATACATATTAATATATAATATTCAAACTATCAATATGATTATTAGGCATTCTCTAACATTATTTTCTTTATTTTTCTTATCCCCTAACCAAAAATAAAATTCAAACCATTTAATGTCACAATTATAATTATTATTCTTAATGAAATTTTATTTATGTAGAAATATATATTTTCATTCTTACCATCCCCTTATATGAATAAAAAATTCTTCCTTCTGTATATATATATATAGCTACCTTGATGAATGACATGTTTTCTTCTTAATTACCTATATACATGGATGGTTAAAATGGCTTATTTAATTAACAAATATAATTTTTATAACATTTTTAAAATTCTAAAAAATAAATAAGTTTCAACCATCTTTAATATATTTGTAAAATGAATACATTGTTTGTGCGTATATTTAGACTATTGCCTCTATAGAGTGACATGATCAGTTTTTCATCACTGCCACATAGAGATGGTTCTAAAAATGTATTTAATGAAACTTTTTATATTAAAGAGTAATAAATTTCATATATTTGATCCATAAAGAGTTAATCTAATCTCAATTATCATTATAATTTAATCTATTTATATCTTTAAATCTCACAAAATATGACCCTCCCTGATTTTATATTCATTAATATTCACTCGTAATCTAATGGAATAAAGTTATAAAATTTTAAATAATTAGTTATCATCTATTATAGTATGTTAAATAATCTTGAAATGATGAATATTGTGTTAATTTAGATGATAGTTATCAATAATATAAAACATTATAAAATAATTATTATTACTAACATCTGATGATGAAAATAAACATCAACTAGATAATTAATATATAATAAACAACTAAAAATATAATTATTAAAGGTAATATATGTGATATTTTTTCTTGAATTATTAAATAAAATATTTATTTTTATTTCATTGGAGGCTAAAATACTTTCATGTAAACTGATTGTTAAGGTATCAGTTTTATTATCTAAATTTCGCTTCATTGATATATGGTTTTTATTAAAAAAATATTTTATGTTATATAAATTAGTCATTTATTTATTTTTAGTATATGTATTATGAAATTTAATTGATTTAAAAATCCATATTAGGTTCTACCATTTATCATCAGTTGATTCAAATTTTAATGATGTTTTATAGATGTTTGCAAACTCTATATCTATTCAATTAATTACAACATTTCTTATAGAAAATTATAATTATTAGTTGGTTAAAATCTTCCCTATGAATATATTATATATTATTTACTATTTTTAAGTGTTTTAATTTTGATTATGTAATCCCCCATTCAAATATTTCTTCCATTATGAATTATTATCTAAACATTGTTTCTCATCTAACTTATCATTCCTTCACACAAATACCATTTTGTACACTTGATTTAAATTTTTTGATTTATATAATTCACTATTAAAAATTTTATGAATCATTTCTAAAATTTATAGTATTTACAAAACCTTACCAACTTCTCCCTTTCATTGGGGTTTAACTCAATGGTTACCAATTTCGTATGGGTTTCAATTAAATCTCTTCAAATAAATACAATTTTGAATGAACTCAAATCTGTGGATTTTTTTGTTAAAATTATCACTAAAAACCTATCGATTTTATTCACCTTTATATTTTATTATAGTTCTTCATGTCATCCAATGATTTTATTTCCCTCCGTAAATAATTTCACCATTGCGACATTCATGTGAGAAACTTAAGCCATCACTTTTTTTTAATTAGGAATTATACTCCTCTATATCCATATTTTTTACATGATTTTTTGGATTTCCTTAACATAATTTAATAATTTTATTTTGTTTGTTTACTTATATTGTGATATTTTTGAGATATTTGAAACAAATATTTAAATGTTTTTGACATGGGTTTTTTATAAAAAGTTATAAAAGAACATATTTCAATATTCTTCCATGTGATCGCCTTTTTTATGACCAATACTAATTATGAAGATTAATTTCTATGTTTAAATTTTTTACAACTAATATTAATTATTGTTAATTTTGAAAAGAAAAGGATTATCCCTTATTATTTTAAAAATTGATGTATTCTATAGTCTTAAAAAAAATTATCTACATTAACATTATTTTATATTACTACTGTTAAAATTGGGTTACATTGTTAGGATTCCATCCAAATTCTTTCATTGGGTGATTTATGATAATGAAGATTTAAGGAATTTTTCCTAAAACTATTTTCTATCCCATAGGACAATTAAACTATAAGGATATAATGAATATTATTTTGATCTTTTGAAATAACGATGTATATATTTCACATTGAATTACGTGGGTCCATAATTATATAACCCTTTAATACATCGGGTAATGTTTAATATATCAATATATAAATTGGCGCATAAAAGGATATCCCATGCCAATTATGTTAGACAAGTGGTGAGACAATCCCAATGATGGTTTTATGGGCGTTATCCCAATCCTGGTAAGGTATAAAATGTTGTGTAAATGAATCGATTTTAAATTAAATTAATATTTCACCACACACATTGTATAAAAACGATATAACAAGTTGTTTTCGATTAAGTTGATATTTTTATGAAGAATGAACATCTGAAAATTGTAATACTAGGGATGTAAATCTTCTTTACGAATAATTGGTAATATTAAGATTTAATCCACTTTATTTCCTTTGGATTTAGAATAACTATAGTAGTTTTGATCTAACAAACAAGTATGTGAAGATACATTATAGGTTCATTGGTGTATAAAGAAGTTGATGCTGCTGCAGTTACATCTTCCATAATGTTTTTTAGAATTTTACCATTAGATTATATTACAAATATTCCCATAAATAAATTCACTCCTCAGTAATAAAAAAAATAAGAATGAAATGAATAATTTTTTGGAAGGAACAATAATAATATTTTTTTTTCATTTTAATGCATTGAAATTTATTATTACTAAGAGTGATTCCAATTAATGTAATATTTTTTTCTATTTTATTTAGATAAAATATACTATTTTTTAGTTTTACCTTCTTTACATATTAGTTTTGAAATTTTAATTTCATTTACTATGACAAAGAATGATTTTGGGCTTTCAGTAATATACAGACTAATGAATTTCATCATTTTTCTGAGGGATTTCATTGCTAGGGACATAGATCCCAGGTAATTCATGTGTGTGTATGTGAGTTGCAAACGATAGGTTTAGTATACTGTATTTTTATATTGGAATAAGGATCTTTTGATAGTCATAAATTCATGGATACATTACCAGATGTTTAATTCATGGATACAGTATATCATCTCCAATGATCTACCTTTTACATAAGTTTAAAAGTTTTTTTTTAAAATTTTCACTTAATGAATTATTTGGTTTTCCAATAAAAATAGTGTATTTTTTATAATATTCCACAATATTATTTTTAAATAATAATTGAGTTAATTTTTGACTCATTTATTATAATAATGATACTTTACATTTCCATTGTGTCAACCATTTCATTGCTGATTTATGAAACATGAATAATTGTATATTAGTTGTTCTTAAAATATTTCATAATATAATTAGTTCTAGTACTATGATATTTATTTTTATATGTAATATAAAAAAAATATCTTAATATTTATATATGTTGAAATTTATAAGTATATTTTAAATAAAAAATCATCCCACATGTTGTAAAAAAAATTCCCTAATACCTCAGAAAAACATTTGGTATTGTAGAAGGAATTTACCTATATATTGACAATAATTAGATATATTATACAATTTTTTATTATTTTTTTGTCATATTTTTTCATAGTATTCATATACAGTGTCTGTAGAGAACAAATATTTTATGATTGAAGGAGTTCCATTATGAGAACTAGAAAACATAAAGCCCTATAGACCACCTATGTTTGATGGAGATGATTGTTAATACAGGAATCATCTTATGATATGTAATATAATTAATACCAGATTAAAAAAAATCATGCTGGCAAGGAATAAAATTATTTCGTATAAGGATATCATTTAATTATCTCATGAAGGAAAATAAGATAATTTTTTGAACCATAATTTTTTTATTACATTGTTTTTTCTTTGAACATGTATATTTAAAGGTGGATTTGTTAATAAAAATGTAATACAGAATTTTGAATAATCTAGAGTTAATAGATTTTAGAACTTATAATTATTTAGAAACTAATATATTTATATAGATTGCTTACTATCAAACCTCATATTTTTTCCTTGGTGAAACTAAAACACAAATACATTGATGACTTTATAATCCTTGGGTGAAAAATAATTATTGGAAGATAAAATCATTGAAGCTATTATTGATATAATTTCTAAAGAATGATATTCCAAGAGGATTGTTATAAATGACACAAAAAAAATTCAAAGATAAGTCTTCATTACATAATTTTAACACTAATATAATATAAAATGAAATGTATATGAGTTGATGAAACATAGAAAATTAATATTAAGGAATAATTTTCTCTACCTCAATAAAAAATAATCCTAGTAACATTAAATTTTTATTAAATATGTAAATATATTATGACAAAGAGGTAATGTAATCATTTTAATAAAATTTATTCAATATATTCTAATAGTGAACTTTCTCACATTTTAAGAAGGATGAAAAAGTGTATCATTAATTGTAAAATATAAAATTTTCATCACAAAAAAATACATAAAATCAAAGAATGAATCATCCTATTTTATATGTTATGAATGTAAGATAGATGGTCATATTATAATAGACTCTACTGGACATATGATGAAAAATTCATTCAAAGATGTTATTCTAAAATAAAATGAAACAAATAAATTAAATATTTAGATGCCAGGAGTTGTAGTTAAAGTTATGGTTCATTATATTATTAATTATAATAAGACAGGATTGGTTATTAGATAACAGATTTGTTCTATTCAAATGATCCATGGAATGAAAAATGATTCATAGAAAAGGTAACTATATAATCAAATAAATATATATGTTTTCATTTTATTTTTACTTATAATACTGATGATGATTATTGAATATTATTATAAGATGAAAAGATGATACATCAGTAGATGAGAAATTAAATTCATCTAAAATTAAATAATTTTTATCTATTATAAATAAAATGGAAATATATATAAATGTTTTCAATAAAATAAAATAAATTGAAAAGACCCTATGAGTATAATAATGAAAAAAATACAATTTTAATAGAATTTATAAATCAGTATTAGAAATTTTAATAAATTAAATAATATTATATTCAAAAACTAATTATATAATGAATTTTTTTTTTGAAATTTTGTTAATCAAGAATTTTATTATCAAGATTTAGATAATTAGGATTCAATAATTGATCATATTGTGGATGTTTTTTATTTAGCGAAGTATTTTTCTCACTTCACATTTAGTAATGTGTTTTTTTAATATATAAAAAATATGATCCTCTAGAACTTCATATAGAATATATTAATCTTCTGATAAATCATATATTCAATCAAACTATTATATACCTTAAATTTAATATTTTTTTACAAATTTCCAATGAGGATGTCACTATAGTAAATATTTTTCATTAAACAATTTTTATTATTTTGGATTTCTCAAATATATATTTTCAGAAGCACCAAAATCTATACAATATAATGGGTTGGATAGACGTTGGTTCTAAAAATATTATTTATAGATCTAAAAGGACAAAAATATGAATGGTTATAATATCTTGATTTTATCCTTTTCAAGAATATTAATTGAATACCATTAGTAGAAATGAACATGACATGGAATATGGGTTATTTCTACATATGAATGGGGGTAATTATAACATTTTAAATTTATATAAAATGAATAGAGGATAATTCACCTAGTTATTTCTCATATTATGGAATCTTTTGCTCATGATTACGTACCTCATGTGCTTGATTTTCAAAATCTCATGACCATTGCATCTCTAGTTGGAGAGGCTAATGAAGTGATCTCTGCTCCTCTAACCTTCGATCTCGGTGTTTTGGAAGGTTCCGACCCTTTGAGGATCTCAGAGTCCCTTAGTGCTCTCCCTCGACCATGGTAACTTTTGAATTCCTTTAGTGATTCCCTATGTGGATCATCCCGAGTTCCTTTCAGGAGATGTTTCATGGATGTTCGGTGGTTTCTCTGGTAGTTTTGAGGGACAGTGTTTGGGTCCCTTTTTATGTTCCCCCAGCGGTGTTTGTGGAGGTGACCGTGTGTCTTCGGTGGACCTCAATAACTAGTTTTGGGATGACGAATCCTTCCCTGTAGGATTCCAAGAACTTCTTGGGATCTTGGGGCTTGCTGGGTCTGGTTCGCATCTCTGTGATTCATCGCCATAACTTATGTTTGGTGTTGTAATAGGAGGCAAGTTTATCTCTACATCGTACAATGCTCCTTGAGATTTTAGGAGATGGATGTTCAGTCTGGCTCCCTGGTTGCTAAAGTATCATATGTGTAAGGAAATCCCTCATGTGGTGGTTTGGATAGGTCTCCCCGGATTCCCATTACCTTTTCAAAATGGTGCTTTCCGGAGGGTTATTGGAGACTCTCTCGGTGTTTTTTTTGTGCACAGATGATCGCACCGTCTCCTGTGAAGACATACTAGTTCCTAGAATCTGTGTTGATTTGGACCTGTTGTTGCCACTTCCAGAGAAGGTAGAGTTAAATGTAAGGGACATTGTGGACTGGGAGTAGGTTATAACATTCTCAGTGATCCCTAGGTTTTTTTCTTCTTGTGTCCTTCGAGGCCATTCCAAACAACTATGTAGAAACTAGAAGTGTGGTGGTTTGTATCGGGACCTCATGGTCACTCCGAGTGGGAACATATTTCTTCATAGACTAGGTGGACTAGAGTTTGACATCATAAGAGAGGTGTTCGTTCTATTGTTAGGTGATCAGGATCCTTCTTACATTTTATCCCTCGAGCCTCGGCTTTCCGTTCCTCCAGTTAATGAGACCTCCTCTTGTCAGGCATTGGTAACTGTAAAGGAAAAGGTATCCACCTATATGATCGATATCCTTTTAGATTATATTTTATTCCAAGGCTAGGTATGTTCTAATTTATTGCTATGGAAAAAGGTTCTTGGATACTTTATCTTTTATATGGGAACTATAGGCACCGTGGACACTACATTGTATCGATTTTGCTGATGTTCTATATAAGCAAGGGGCCTTGGGATTCATGCCTCATGTTCCCCTCATTTTCAAGAATGGGGTAGATAGAAAATGTAGTGGTGTTTCACGGGTTTTATTAGAGGCTGTTGTCGTGTCATGGTAGGATGATCAGAACCCCTCCTTCCTCTCCACTCGAAAGTTGTTGAAGTGGAGGTCTGCAGTTCTTCATATACCTAGATCACCAGTAGCTTTCATTCCTTCGTTTTAGAGCCCTGAAGTTTGTACTCAGGCACAAATGAGACACCTTAGGGGTAGGGTCTCTCCTCATCACATGAAGACCATTGAGGTTAGGGCCAAATCTAGGCTCCCTGGTTCATAATGTTATCAATGTTAATATGGATCTATCCTGTCCTGTGTGCCCAGGTGAAGATAGAACATATTACATTGGATGTTAAGAAAAATAAATTGTTTATCGTTACTGTTATTGAGCACAAGAAAATCCTAGAGAATATTAATTCCTTTAGACGCAAATCCCATTTTCATGGCTCCATGCTGCTGATATGACTAACAAGCATATTTGGATCATCTTAGATAAGGAGGTGTTGATGCTTCTGGTCGAGGAAAGGGATTAATTCATCACCACAAAAGTGTCTAGGGGGGATGCTTCTTTATATAATTCATTTATGGTAGCTAGGATGCTCAGGTCCGAAAAAGGTTGTAAAAGGGGATTAGGATTTTTGATCTGAAGGACATCCAATGGTATTTAGTGGGGTTCTTGAACTCCATTATTGATCCCAAGGAGAAGAAGGGTAAAGGTGTTATCCCTTGTGAAGCCAGTTTGGACTTCACCCTCTTAATGGCAGACAAGGATCTGCTCGACTTGCTGTACTATGGAAATTGGTTTTCGTGATGCAACAACCAAATGGGATCAAGGAACTGTAGGAATAAGATTGATCATTGCATAGAAAATAACAATGCAATCACCTGATTTCTAGAGGCCAAGGTGAATCATTTAGCCCAAGGTATATCAACCCATTCTTCAATTCTGGCATCTACGTTTCTGAAACAATATTTCTCAGAGTCCATAAGGTTCTTCCAACAGTGTTCTCAGATCCAAGGATACCAATGGCTAGTAAGGGAGATATGGGAGGCACCCACCCAAGGGATCATGTGGGTTTATCTCTACAATAAACTATGCCGGATGAAACATGGGTTTAAGTATTGGTCTGATAATCCACCTATCTTCAAACATTACATGGAGGTCCTTAAATAGAGCATCTAATGATTAAAATCTAATCCAGAGGTAGAGTGGTATGCTTCGGTGTTTGAATGCATTGTGGGGAAAAAGTTTTGATGGGTGGAGGAAATTATTAAACAAGACAAGAAAGATGAGGATCTTTACAATGTGAGGTGTTTTAAGAAAGGAGATGGCAACTCTACCTATTTTCATTTGTGAATTAGTGAAAGGAAGAGTTTTTCAATTCCAGATAACTTACTTGAGGATGGATCCTATATTGATAACTATGATACAATTTTATGTATGGTGGATTTTTTCTTCAAGGACCTTCTAGATGGCCCTAATCTGAGGATGTCCAACAGGCATCCTTGGAGAAATGCAATGTTGTGGGATTCAATCTCCATTATGGTGACTGATTAGGACAATAGGGTCTTAGAGGTGATCCCCAGTGAGGAAGAGATTCATGCAGCCATACAGAAGCACAATCTGTAGAGTTCTCTTGGCCCTCACAACTTTACAGGATTATTTTACAGGGGGAGTGGGATTTCGTTAAGCACGATATAATCGATGCAATTTAGGACTACTTCTGAAGATGGTTCCTTCTGCATGTGGATAGTGCTAATACCCTAGTGCTTATTCTTATGATAAAGGAACCTTATTCTATCATGAACTATAGGCTAGTGAGCCTATGTAACATCCCATTTAAGATCATGGCATGTGATTTCTAAACCAGAGGTTGTAAAGTCTTTTTCCTGGGTGGATATCAGTTGGGTAGCATGACTTTGTGAGAGGTTGATATATCCATGGAGAAATAGATATGGATCAAGAGATGATAAGGGACATTAATATTAAAACCCGCAGATCTGACATAGATATTAAACAACATATGAACAAGGAATACGATAGGCTTTAATGGAGTTTTATATATAGAGGTCTTATTCGGTATCAGGTTCCCAGACAAGGCAGTTGACCTTTTTTTCAGTAGCTTCTGTTCATCGTGGCTTCCAATTTTGTTCTGAGGGAAATCCCTTGGTTTATTTAAGGAAACAAGAGGTCTCTGAAAGGGAGATCCACTATCTCATATAATCATTGTTCTAGAATAGGATATTCTCAATAGGCTTATCAACATAGGTATGTCTTCAGGTGTTATTCTTCCTTTTAAAAGGAAGATGAAAAACCCAATGGTGTCTCATCTAATGTTTGCCAATGATAAGATAATCTTCATTAGTGGTGTTTGTGGATTGGTTCATGGGATCAAGGAAATTATGTATGAATATTTCTTCTATAGTGGGATAGACATTAGTAACTCAAAATGTAGTATTTACATCTCATATGAAATCCCTCATATGCGGGTTTCCCCTTTATGAAATTTACTGGACATGCAGCATGGCTCTTTTCTGATTGAGTACTTAGGATATCCTATTTCGTTAGTTATTTTTAGAATGAAAGGCTATGATCACATTTTTAGAAGAATCAGCAGCTTCATCCTTAATTGGAAAAACCATTTTTTTGTCCATCAGGGGTTTTATAGCTCTGGGGAATAGTGTTATGTATGCCATCCATGTCCATGATTTGGATTCTTCCAATGTTCCTCAAGGTGTGATAAACAATATTTATTAGATCATGTGTAGCTTTGTTTGGGATGCATGATCTAAAGGTAAGAGACACTGGGCTTTGTGGGGAAGGATGGAGAGGCTCGTCCAAGATGGCGGTATTAACATGAAAAGTCTACAGAGAACAATTCATCATATGAATTCCAAGATGGACTAGGAAATCCTTGAGGAGCGACCATTATGAGAAAAGTCCATGTCTCTTCTTTGTGGTCGAAGTGTGGAGGGTGCACAAGGTTATGATTCTAATCTGTAGGTGAAAATTTATCCCCTACATCTGACTCTCCATTTGCACTCTAGATGTATTATAGGAAAAGGAGATATTCTCTTTGGCACAAGAACTGGGAGGGATTGTTCTCTCTTTCCCTGGTAGTCCATCTCCACTGATCATGGTTGAAAAAGCATCCCATCTTCCCAAGTTCACCAAGGAAATTCTGGATGTGGATTAGTAGGCCTATATCGAGACCCTAGTTTTCAATGACGAATTGGACAAGTGCAATTTCACTCCTGATTCTTTGGGTGTCTTCTCCAACAGATAATTTCACATTTTTTTTACGAGCAAGATCATCAGGAAGTATGAAAAGTTTTAGTGGGTTGTCACAAGATTCTAAAGAAGTTTAATTTCCTTACATGGTGCATCATAAACTCTGCATTAGCTACAGATGAGACCATCAGAATACTGGGAATTATCATGGCCTCTTAGTGCTAGTGCTGCAACTTTGTGTAGGAAGAGAGCACATTAAACTTATTTTTTTAGGGGGATTGGGCTTGTTCAGTGTCGTCTGGATTTGGAGGTTTCTCAATGATTTTTTCTCATAAGAAGAATAACGACTATGTCATGGAGAGCTGTTTCCATGGTGTTCCTAGTTCTGAGAAGGATTTAATGATTGGAGTGGTGGTTTTAAGTACAAGATGCCGGAGTAGGTGCAAATCCAGGAATCCAGCCATTTTTGAAGGCTCGTCTCCTTCGGTAAGGTCCATCATCGGATGGACATGTTTCCTTCTGAATGATCTAGCTATGATCATCAAGGACTGGCATGACGCCCCCTCTTTCAATATTCTCTAGGTCAATGGTTCTTTGGCTCTGACCGCTATGGTGGAGAAAAAGGGGAGATGGGGTGATGGAAACCCCTAGCCCCAGGTTCAAACTAATCATAGATGAGTCTTGCACTATGGGGGTGATGAAATGGGGGGGGGATTGTGGCCCTGGTGGGTAGGTGGTGTTGGTCTTCTCTTCCTTCATTGGAAATGTCACTTCTATATTGTCTGAGGACAAGGACATGATAATGGGGATGTCCCTATGCATCCAGGGGATGATGGAGATAACCCAGGAAAAGACTGATTTCAAGATCCTCATGACTCCACGCTTGGTAAAGGATCACCCCTTGGTCTATTGTCGACATCTTTAGAAAATTCCGAGCCATACTTGGAAACAATATCCATGTGAATTAAACTTGGCACGTGAGTAATATGGTCACAGATCACGTGGCCTTTTTGGCGGTCTATAGCTCCTACATCACTAGTCTTCTCCCTATCAAAAGTATCAAACCAGAGTGTGTTAATTTAATTATAAAGGATTCCCTCAGATTGTATTATTTCAGACCACCCTAAATCCTAGGGTCTCTCTATTGTTCTAATTTTTTGTTTCTTTCTTTGAATAAATTTTTTTTGGATGGATGTAATATAGGATAATTCACTTTTGTATTAAATTCATATTTTGAAATCATCTGCACGGTGACATTATTTTATTAGAAAATCAATAAGAGAAAATGTTTTATATTTTTTAGGACTTAATAACAACATTATTAATTTTAATCATTTATGTGATGATGTATATTGTTTGATATTTTGGGAATAAAATTTAATACCTATTGTTTAGAAAGAAATTTTAGTTTATATACCAATTTATATGAAAATTTTTACATATTTTACATAGAATAATTAACTAAATAGAATTTTATTTTATTTAGTGTGACTATAAAATTATCTTTGTTATGGAACATAAGACTTGGAAAAAATATAATCTAGAAATTAAATAATATTTCATGGAATGTAAATGTTACAAATCTTCCAAAAATTAATTTTCAATCCAATATATTCTATTACCCATATCAAATTGTTAAGAAACATTAGTCATTTTGTAATGTAAAATTAAGGTATCAACTAATAAAGCATTATTTTTAGTGTATAGGGATTCATTTTTTCCAATAAAAACTAGATAAATTATTAGAAGATATTATTCATATGTCTTAGTTGATGACTAAACTAGATTTTCATTGGTATATTTTATCACTAGAAAATATGAATATCTTAATCATTTTAATGCATTTCAAACATATGTTAATAGTAAGAAAAACCTACTTATGGTTATAATCATGTATGGTCATGGTGGTACATTACATTGTTGTGATTTTTAATATTTTCTAGTAAAAATTTAATCACTCAAAAATTTTAAACAGAAAAAAAACCAAAAAACAATGGTGTAGTAAAAGAAAAAAATAAAAATCTTCATAAAACAACTCAACGGTTTCTATGTAAGCATTCAATTGTTGGAAATTTGTGGTCTGAGGCTGTGAGTATTTATTTATGTATTATAAATATTGTTTTAAGTATAATATTTCTTTATAAAAATCCTCTAGAGTTGTGGTTTGGAATAAATCGAATAAATTCATACTTTAGAGTTCTCAAATATAAAGTATTCATCCTAAATTAGAATGATCTATTAAATAAATTTGATCCAAAAAATTCTACATAACTTTTTACAGGATATTACAAAACAAGTAGGTCATATAGGGTTTTTAATAAAACAAAAATTATTTTTTATAAAATATTTCATGTATTTTTTGATAAATTTGATCCTTTTTTGTAAAACAAAATGAATTTCATAAAATTGATGATGTTTTCAAAAAACCTTTTATAAATTTACTAAAATATATTTAAAAAATAATGTTTCTAAATACCACTTATATAATAAAATTTAATTTTATATATCTTGGAATAGGTTCTATATATTATGTATGTTCATTAGTTGAGGATCAACATACCACATTCCCAAATATCATCCGAACTTATAGAATCATCATTTTGATAATATTTTTAGAGATGTAAGTTGATTGGTTAAAATTAAAATTTGTATTTTGAATAATTATGATAATCAGTCCTTATAATATCATTTTAAACTAAAATAATATATTATTCTTCATGATATGAATGTTGGATAAGGTCCATGCATGAAGAGTAAAATCAATTTGAACATTACTTTGTTTGTACCCTAGTTTAATGTACAACAAATTTAACAGTATGTAGAGTAAAATGGATTTTTAGAATAAAATGTGACGAATGTGGTATCATTATTATAAATAAAGAAATATTTTTACTGAAGGTTATTTTCAAGAAGAAGGTATAGAGTGCATGATTCTTTTGCTCCAGTAGCTGGACTACAATATATCTAGATTATATTAGCCTTCACAAATAATATTATTTTTACATTACTTAAAATGGATTATAAACTGTGCTTCATAAATGTTCAATATTAGTGGAAGTTTATGTTAAAAAAACCATGTTTTAGAATAAAATATTTATTTCTTCAATATATTTAAACATAAAAAATCACTATATAGACATGAAAAACACCCACAATCTTATAATAATTAACTTACTAGACCTTTATATAAAAATAATTTAATCAAAGGATGTGTTTTTTCTAAAATTTTTCAAAAAGATCTTTATTTTAAAATTTTCTTTTGATTAAAATATTTTTTGTTTCAAATAAACAATCTCTTTTTGATAATTAGATGAACATTTAAAAAATGATTTTAAAATATTCATGATAGGAGAACACAAAATTTCACATAGGTTTAAAAAATTTCAATTACTAGATGGAATTATATTAAATAAATATAAATATAATAAATATTTACTCAAGCCTTTTGGTTTTGAAAATTAATCAAACATATTTACTCCTATATTTACATCTATTAAACATGATCCTGATGAATCTAATAAGTGTGAGGTTCAAAAACTTTAATGAAATGTAATTAGAATTTTACTATATCATACACTATGTAGACTATAAATAATGTTTTCCATATATTAATTTTATAGATATCGTGATAATAAAAAATAATTTCATTTTAATTTCGAAAAAAAGTAGATTCTATATAGATATATCAGAACATGAATTAATTTATTTATCTAATTTTTTTTTAAAATTTTAACATTATACTGACTTAGAAGTCTTTAGTTATGACATAAAATCTACTTATAGAACATATAATTCATTCGGAGAAGCACTATTCTATTATTCAATAAATAAATAACATTCGATAAGACTTCTTAGTACTGAAGAAGAATATATATTAGACACATACATATTCAGATTGAGTTTTTCTCAAACAAAAATTATATGTGATAATACTAGTGGTATTTATTTTTCTAGTAACATATTATAATAATAATTTGAAAATAATGTAGAGGTATGAAACCATTTTCTTATATACCATACATAAAAATGAGATATTAATTTTAAATTCATTAAAACAACAAATTGTCTATAGGATATTATTACAAAATTAATTACTTTAGATTAATTCATATTACTTAAATAGAAATTTGGAATCATCTAAATTGATTGACCTTAAATAACATTTTTATTATATTTATATCCTTATATTAGAAACACATATAGTAAAAAATGGGGTAATGTTTTTCAAATTTACCGATTTGACAAATTTTTCTTTTTTATTTGTTTTCTAGTTTCCAATATTTACATTTTCTCACTTTCTATAAATTATTTTAAAAAAATTCAAAACTGTTTCTCAGGACAACCATGATAATGGATGATCCTTTAATATAATATATGATATCTTAAATCAGGTTTTATATTTTCAACCATATCTTTTATTCCTCTATTAATATCATTATTTAAAAAAAGGTAGATATTTTTTTCCAAAAAATGATGAATATTAATTATTATTAATTATCAAATAAATGTAACATTTTATATTCTATTAAAAGAAATTTCATATTTATGTTTTAAAATATTCCATAATTCATGTGTTTTTGTCTTTCATTTCTTTTCATGTCTTTGAGAATCACCTGTAAAACAATTGAAAACTTATTAGATTATATCAATATCAAATAATAAAATATGTATTAAAATTAAAATAAATTTCAAATTCATTATTCTTTCTATATAAACATTTCTATGCTAAAACATTTCTCATGACATGAATCTTTATAAATATTTTTCAAAATATTATCAAATTACCATATGTGAATATTAAAATTTTCATTTCTAAAAATGTAGGAGCATCAAATACGAGTACATCATTTTATTGGTTATTAAGGTGTTGATGAAAGGATAATAATTAAAAGTAAAATATTGTATTATATTTATATTCCCAATAACATTCATAATACTATGGTATAATTTTATGTTTAACTTAAACATTGATTATCAGAATACTGTGTCACATAAGAATGTGTCGTAAAATTGTAATTGATATTTCCAAATTCAATTAAATATTCCATTTTAAAAGGATTTTTATTGAATATCAAAAGACCTATAGAATTTCAAAAACCAAACAAAAAATATTACAAAAACATTATCATAAAAATTAAAATTTTTATTTCTAACTATAATGTTTCCTTCTTTATTTTGTTTTCAAAATAAAAAAGGAGGAGAAATTTAAGAAATTTTTTATTTTTTAATTTATTTAAAATTTTTATTACTCTTATTATTTGATTAATTTTTTTGATAAATTTCTTTATAATGTATTATTTTATATTTTTCTAAAATCAATTTTGGATATGAGATATTTATTTTAAATATTTAATTACTCTTGTCAAATTTTCATACATTTATATTATTTTCCCAATATGGTTTATTTTTATGTCAATTTCTCAATTAAATCATTATTTAAGAAATCACTACATGCTTTAAATAAAAATTATATAAAAATATTGTTTTTGGTTTATGATGTTATGCTTATGCATAATAAATATCCAATAACTGAAATATTAAAGAACAATTTATTTTTGAAAATTTGGAAAAATTAATGATCATGGAATATAATTTCTTTCAGATTCAGAATATATATGTTGGTGATGATCTAAATCATTAGTAGATGAAGAAAAATTCTACGTTCATTGATTGATGGAGAATATGTAATTGATTAAATTACTACTAATTATGTGTTATTTGGAATTGTACCATTTTATTTTTTACATTGATTACAATAAATACATCCACACATTGAAAAGTAGATAAATATTTTTGATATGAATGATCCATTGGAAGGAGTATTTTGAATGTTTCTATTTATTTTATTTTTATATTGTTCAGTCCGTTCAAATATATGGCAATTTTCATTCTAGTTAGAATCGATAAGAGCTATAATTTTTATTTCTTTACCTTGTAAAGCTATTATTTTTCCATTGTAAATTATTTTCATTAAATACAACTTGATTAATGGCTTATGAATATAGGAATAAAGTTGAATTTATAATCATCTAGTTAATGTAATCCATGTATATTTTGATATAACTCAAGTACGTTTTGTGTGTTGATGTGAGCAAATATTGATAGGATTTTTTGAGGTATTCCAAAAATAAAAAGATAGACATTCCTATAGGTATTAAATCAATAATACCTTTAAAAGATTTAATGTCATGGATACCATAGATCGGGTATATAGATCTATATTTCACTTTTTGTTAAATCTTATATTTCAACTAATATATATTTTAGTGGAATATTTAGATTAGTAACCAATATTCTGTGTTTTATTCTTAAATATCCACTGTAATTCTTCTTGAATTATCAATGATTTAATTATTGAATAAATTATTTTAATATAGTTAGTGTAACATTAACCTATGTTTAATATTTTATCAATAATTATTAATGTAATGATCAATTTTTTGTGTTCTTATAACTATATTTCTAATAGATTATAATTCCATTATTTTGATCATTAATTTTATCATTAATATGGAAAACTAATAAACATAATTTAAATGGGGGAAAATAAAAGTGTTTTTTAAAAATAAAATTCACTCCTTATTATTTATTGTTTTCCATCATGCTCTTAGACAAGGATTGGGGGTTAAACTAAGCAAATAATTTGATTTATTTCTTAGCTTGATGTTTTGACATTTTCTTTATATGATTATTTATATCCCACGCTCTTATATAATTTTATTATACCTATGTTATTATCTCAGGGATTTACAGTATTTTATGTATTATAATCTTCTATGTCATGTATTATGTTATTTTGATGATTTATTAAATTACTCGTGATTTTAGATGCATTTCTTTCGGTATGTTCTTCTTGGCAGTGAGCCTTAAGAAAGGAAACATTTTTGAATTCCCAATATTGTTACATAATCATTTATTTTAATATATTATCAAGTTATGATGTCTCATGTTTTATTTCATTCTTATATCATTATGAGTTAATTTTTTATTAAGGGAATATTTTTATATGGGTATGATTTTCTAATATAATTTTCATGGATCTTGATTATTTACACTTACGTACAATCATAAAATATACTCACTTAGAATAATCATTTGTTAAATATAATATTTACCCTTACATAGGATCTATACTCATATATTTCTTATATTTCCATTCTATAGGTAAGGATGATAAGAGTAACTTATCAAAATACTAGAAGGATGTATTGGTGGGTAGAATTCTGAAGTAATATTGACAAGTATTTTTATATTATATGTGTATATAGATAATATCAAAAGACACAAAAAAATGATGTAATTATTATGTGATATTTATGAGATATAATTTTAATATGAAATATATGCATGTTTTAATAGGTTTATATCACTTGAAATCCCAAATAGTTTGTAAAAAATAATTTCAACACTAGAACATTGAGTGCATGTCAAGGGTTCTTTATCTACATCTTTGAAAAAGAACATGCATGGTGGTACTATGCATGAGTCAGGAGACTCATAGAGAGTTAAGGTAAATTAAGTTATGATAGACCCTGACATGGGTGCAGTCAATGTTAGAAAATGTTTTTATTAGGTCATGGTGTAACCATATTTGGTCCCACATTAGGATGAGTCCCATCTTGGTGATTCTATGGCAGAGGTTTGGTGATATTGTGTTATCTATGAGGATGATCCAAAGGGATGCTATAAGTATAGTCAACATTAGGTTCTATTTCATGGGAATATTTTCATTCCTTTGGTGATGACTTTCATGATTCTCCATGATCTAAATTTTTCACCCACAGTGGTACAGCCTATCATATCCAAGATGTATTGTGTTGTGTGAACATAATTTTGGTAGTCTTCCATAGGGACATATGATAGAGTTTATCTCATAGTGTTTGGTATACATAATCATGAATCCTGAAAACCATGTTAAAAGTGGGTTAATTAAGATTCTTTATGTTCCAAAATGTAAGAGGGAAAAAAATTTTAAGGAGGTAATCACTAGTTTTCCATGAGATAAATGAGGATTTGATTTAATATCAATGATCTTGTAACACTTAAATAATACAACTCAATTGTCAGATATTAAATACTTGGCCTACATATATGTGTCATAAATGTAGTATCAATAGGAGGCTATGAGGTTTTATGGGGTTTCAAATATGATCTTCTAAATCAAGATTCATGGTACACCATCAATGTTTAGTGAGGTATCCAAATTTATTTTGGATCATAGTTATAAAATATCACTTATTTTCAACTATAAATGAGAGACTTCATAAAGAAGACAATATGGAATCTAGACAACATGTTTTCCATATAAATTTTATATTTTAGAGGTTTAAGGTAGAAACGCATATTCTTCAAAGATTTTTCATTAAATAAAAATTATTACTACACTATTGATAATTCTCAATTTTAAGAATTGTATATATAACCAATTTGATATACATTATAAAAGGAGAATATTGGTGAGTTAGTAATAATTAGATTATAATTAGTTAAATTCTCTACCGAGAAGGTGAAAGTGATCTATTAGTGAATGATGTTAGTGAATAAATGTCAAAAATATAATTTTTATCAAAGTAGGAGGCCTCTGTTATTGATCATGTAAGATAATATTTTCTTGAAGGAATCTCCTTGTTATGGGAATCGATGGTTTGGTCGTGAGAGTATGTTTTCTCCCAATTTTATTTGTCAATTTCAGGTTTTAGTGCATGTTTGATCCATTTAATATTAGTTAAAACATCCCCAATAGATGATATGTTTATAATATTCCTTTCATATGTCACATATTCACTATTAATTTCATGATTATTTCTATTTTATCAAAATGGGAAATACTGAGGTTTTTTACGATATGATATTTGAGGATTTACCCATGGAGAAATGGATAATCAATAAGAGATATTAAATGTGTGATTAATTCCATTTGTTTTATGACCTAAAGTGACATTGTGGTTTTAGGAGTTTTTATTAAAGTGGGAGTCCTAGATGGGAGCTCAATATCAGCTGTTTTTTTTGAGTTTGATCATTTTTTAGTTATATTGTGTGGTCTTTTCATGTTTTATGATGTAACACCATATGATTTAATAATATATGTTTCCTTAAACAAAAATAGTATTAATAACTTATTTCACATGAAACACAAAAAATTGATCCATGAAATATTAGATAATAAAATTATAACAAGTATAAAACTAATTGTATATTAAAATATTTCAATGAATTATAAATTCCAACTCAATATTACTATGAATATATAATGTTTTAAAACATATATTTTTTAATAATACTAGTTTACACTTGTATATATTGTGTATATTTAATTGGTAATTTTATAAATTTTATAATTTCAATTTGATAAAAAAATATAGTTACAAAATTTTAAAATTAACATAGAGAAATCTTTAAATATTTTACTAAAATATATTTTCATAGGAATATTAAAAATTCCAATTTTAAATAAAATAATTTTTTTTAAATTATTAGAATATAAAACTGACATAATTTTTTTGAAACATTTTTATATCAAAATAAATTTTCTTAATGAAAAATAAACAATTTAAAAATATTATGTTCTATTTATAAAATCTGCCAACAATGTTTTTGAAACAGAGGTATTATTTAACTCTAAAAGCCAATTTTAGTTACTTATATCAAAAAATAGTTTTTATCACTTATATAAATTAAAATTATAAATAATATTGAAATTTTTATATCAAAATTTTCTTATTATGTAATAAGTTAAATTTCATTTTTAATATAAAAGTATGTGTAATAAGATAGAAATTAAATTTACTGATATTGGTGGTACAATTATTTCTAGGATTCCATTATCTGCATTTTCTATTTTTTAGGATAAATTAAATATCTTTTTTTAAAAAAATTCCTATAATATTTAGGTTAAACACACATATAACTATATTAAAAAAATTTAATTGTCAATACATTCTAAATAATAATATGAATTTATAATTGTTAAATGGTCATTTTCTTAAAAAAACTATGTTTATATATATAACATGACTTAATTAAAAAGTTAAAATTATTTTATTTAAATGTTTAGTTTGAGTAAATGTAAATAAATTTTATCCTCAATAGTGTAAGTTTTCTTAGGATGAGTTATTTTATATATTATGTAAAACATTTGTTACGTGAGAAAAATCTAGTTCCCTCAGTAAAAACAAAAAAAATCTAAAAGTAAGAAGTTTAATTATAAATGATTTCAAAAATGTATTAAAATTATTGGATGTGGAATTATTAAAATTATATCACCAAATAATATTTTATATTGAAAATTTAGATTCATTGAACTTATAATATTGTAATTATATCATATAAACATTAAGGGTCTTCAAAAAAGATCCATTTTTTTCACACACAAAAAAGTAATCCCTTACACTCACATACAGATATACATAAGCATTTAAATACCATTGAAATCCTAATCCATTTCACTTTTTTATATGTTACATGAACATCCAATTTCTTAGCATCATAATAATTTTTCATATGCCCTTAATTTCTATGGATACTGTCAATAGAATTATCAAGGTCCCAAATATTGTTTTACATAATCCTTATCCATTTCTTCTTAATCATTAACATTCAAACATAAAAAACATATTAATATAAAGTCCTAAATTTCATTAGAATATTTAAGGGTTTTTATGATTAGTGTAATAATAATTATTTTTTCATTTCTATTCAACTAAATAAATAAAAGAATGTTGATCGTGTGTTTCTGTGGATTACTACCACCCCAAAGTGTCATCGTCTGTTTTTTCACCACAAACTCTCTTTTTTTGTTATATGGATGGAAATGAAAAATAAATCGAAAATATATATCATATTTAATATTATTATGAATAATATTATAATTCATCATTATCCCCACTAATTCTTTTTTAAATAAATACATTAGTCCTTCATTATACAGATTTCCACCTCCATGGAGTATCATTTTTCATTTTCATATTTATTTTCATTCATTCCAAAAATGAAATAAAAATTGATTCCAATAAAAATAGATTAATTATATCAATATTAATATATTATAAGGATAATATAAATTTTCTTAAAAATATTAATCCATCAGGTTATAATGTGTCCTTATTTTTGTCGGTTTAACCACATAAATGAACTATGCAATAAAATCATAATGAGGAATGATTTAAAATTTTATTTAATATATAATCATGATTTTTTACAATAATAATTGTATATAATGTTAATATGGGAAATTTTATAAGTTATATTAATAATAAACCACCACCGTAAATATAACCACATATAATAAACTTATCAAAGTACCTTTCCTAATCAAAGTTCATTTTATAAAATTATATATAGGTATATATTTTTTATTTTCATATAATAATAAAATAAATATGTACATAAATTTGTGGATTTCATAGGGATATTATATAAAACATTTAATAATGGTATAGAGAAGAAAAATTTTAAAAATAAATTGATGGAAACAACAAAAATAATCTACATAATAAAATATTATATAGAAAAAAAAATATGATAATGAATGGTACATATAAAATGAAATATAAATGAAAATAGTTTTTAAGAAAATATCTAATAAAAATTATTTTATTATTAATGAGATTAGGTTTCTTCTAGAGTGAATCAGGATAAAAGAAACTATTTTTTATAACTTCATTTCTTTTCATTGAGTTACAATATTTTTATTGAATTATATTCTTCCGACATTGATTTATTATAAATAATTAAATCTTTTTATTTTACTTCATATGTATTTTTTTAATTCAATTCATCCATATTAATTCATTTTCCAGTGATTGTTAGCACATATATAATAATACATAAAGGGGTTACATGGCCCTAATTTCAATTTTTTGATACTTACTCTATGTTATGAACCAATTTATTTTTATATGGTATACAGACTACCAATTTGTTATATTATATCAGCAGTTGTAAATTTTTTTGGTATTTAGAAATAAATTACATGCTCTTTCTCACCAACGGGGTTTTGAATTAAATTTTACTCAATTCATAACATATTTTATAACTTTAAATATTCCTCATTATGTAAGAAATTATCTATATGGTAATGATCTTTTATGACTCGTTTTTTATATCCATTTTGTATTAAAATGGTAATTTCAATTTTCCTCAAGATAAGATAAATATTTTCATTAATATAATAATATATTTTGATATAGATTCAAAAATAAACATTTTTCATTTTTAAGTGAATCTGCAATTATTTTTAAGGAATCATCCCTCACAATATCTCTATTTTCCATCCAAACAATGTTTTCTTCTATTTTTGGGAACTAAAATATGGATTTTTTCATAAGATTATCTTACATCTCATCACAAAATTTCAAATGGGAATTTCATTTCCCTATTTATGATGTGGGGTTTCAATAATGGTGTTGCAAAATATTAATTTTTTTACATATAATAGATATATTTATTATAAATCACATCATATTTTCCATAAAAAACAATTATAGCATTTTCAAGATTCAATTATAGTATATATAATAAAATTAATATTTTAATATATCTAATTTTTTATGCTATTTTAGTAAAAATGACCTTTAAAAAGAAACATGTTATTTTTTCTTATACATTATATATAAAATGAATAAAAATGCATCTTTCTAAAAAATATTCTCTAGATCAAATTCTGCAACATTTTTAATCATCTCTTCAATTTATCATAACATTAAAAACTAAATAATTATCTATTAGGGTATGAGTATTTTAAAATGGGTTTTCCTAGAAACGGGCCATTTTTATTATTTTATTAATCTGAAATTCTAAGATTCTTATAAAAGGATTCATCAATAACCATTTAATTCATTATATATATTTTGAAAATTGAGAAAGGTTAAATATCTATAACAACAATTATTCATCACTACCTATGTAATTATATATCATTTTTATTTTATATCAATAATTATTCTTCCATTTTCATTAATCTATGAATAACCTATTATTGATACCTTTTAATGAAGGGTGTTCACCTAGATACCGATGCATAGACCAATTGGGAATCAATTGACTTAAAAACATAACATTTACTTATGGCTTTAAAATACCAAATACATTATTATCATGATTCAACTGTATTTTCCAATAAATTTACTATATATAATTGTATCCCCATTTTTTCTATTGGTATAATTTTTTTTGATTATTTACTTAAATATAAAGGCTTTTCTTTATGGGAGAGAACCGTATTTTTGTGAGAGATATCTTTGAACATGGAGATCCACCAAAACAAAAGTCATAGTGCTTCCCTTGCCTCAGGGCCATCTTATAAAATTCTTTTATCCTAAATGGTTTCATTTAATTGATCCATATACCGAATTTAATGTAAAATTTAGTTAGGGATCTGATTGTGATAATGCTCTAAGATAAAATGGTTTTCCTTCACAAATACTCTTTAAGGGGGATCCTCGCTTTTCAAAAATGATCTCTCACAAGTGGAAGTTGTCTAAAAATTAGATGATTGTGTTTTATTAGTTCTGGAATACGCTAATTACCTTTAAAACATATTGGACTTAAATATACAATCTAACCTTAGAAACATCACACTTTTTTAAATACATCAAATTCTAGAGTATCATTGACCTAATGTAAATTCTTAGTCAATTATGGTGTTTAACCACTTCAAGGATTATCTTGGTTGGTAGAGGATACATCTATAAAATATTCTTCATTAATGGAGACATCTAAAATTGATTAAAATCTATGAATTTTTTTATAATGTATAAATTTATAACCATTTTATTGGGATATCAAATTCAACTATTTCACCCAAAGTAAATCCATATCTACGATTTGGATTAGACTTCATAGACTTAGTTGGGTGTTTTTTTCACTCTAAATCCATTATGATCTAGAATTGATTGTTAGAGGAAGAGATAATATAGATTAAAACATGATTAATTGTGTGATATGTTTCTATTCTCATAATAATCTTTAAGAATACTTAGATTCCACTATTTTAATTACAATAAAACTGGTTTCTAATGATAAAAAATTTGACGAGATGGTGTAATATGAATTTCACCCATCTATGAAGTATAAAAAATTATCTCCCACTCCACTTACAATTGAAAATAATTTCAATAAATTTTTAAAATAACAAATTTTAAAAAATCAGTATATAGAAATAGGTAGTGAAGGCTATTAAATGTAGAGAAATGGGATATTTTTTATATAGAAAACATTAGTAATTGGAATAACAAAGAAACTCTACCATCCAAACCCTATGCAGATGATATTCTAGGTGAAGCGGATTCACTGGAGGTCACTCATGAGGAGGTGAACCTAATAAAAAATTATAGTTCTTATGGAATGGTATTCCAAATTATTCATAAAGAATATGAAGATTAAAATCAATAGAAAATGAACACATGTGCATCTTGAAAAAGTATAGAAGATGTATCCCCTCCATAGGTGAATATTGAGGTCTATATAATTTATACACCTAATTTAGTAAATTCTGATTTCAAAAAATTATGTTAGCTTATCAGTTTCTGGTAAATGAATTACACATGATATGACCAAGTATACATGTACATTAGATAGTTCAAGATTCTAATTGTACTTTGAGGCCCCATATTCTTATAATATTTTTTTATGCATGATTCCTCCATAAGTAATCTATAGAGTAATATTTTATAGGATTATACACTTTATGTATCTCATATTGAGTCCCTAATCCCTATATTAGGAACTCCAATCATTGTGGGGGATACAATGAGAACTTTAGTACATAGTGTAAAAACTCCTATTGTTGTATTAGAAAATATAGGCTCTGACTTAGTAAAAAAATATAGATCAATAGCAATAAGAATATTTGATGGATCCATATAATATTGGAAAAAATTGAAATCATGGTGAAGAAAATGGAATTTAAAATCACAATAAAAAACTAGTTCAATAGGAATATTTTCTTATATAATTTCCATTTTGTGGTCAATTTTGAAACTGAAAACAATTTGCATAGGTATATTCAGAATCATAATCCCAAAATTCAGGGAATTTATGAATTGATAAATTTCTTCCCTCCTACTATTTCTATAATGGATAAAATTTATTTCAACCTAGTGGATTAAAAAGAAATACAACCCCTATGAAAACCATTTGGGTCTTTACTCGCTCACTATTGGGTAATGTCGCTACCTATAAAATAGAAAAACTGATGTTAAACTAAGGAGGTCAAATTCCATCGTATAGTAATGATCTACTCATTAATTTATGCTAAAAATAGCATAAAATATGAAAGAGCAATGTATAAAAAGAATTATAGGATCAAATGCATCATTAGATGTCTATGGATTGTTCTGGGGGACTCTAACACCATCATAAACTCTAGTTAAAATATCGGTGTTGTTTATTACTCCCTATCCCTAAGGGGGTTTATATCCTTCATGGAAAGATTTTATATATATTATATCAATCATGTTTCTAAAAAATATACCTATTACATGAGGTAAGTTAAAAAAATATTTGTTATACAATTTTATAATGATTTTACTAATTTATAAACACATGATAAATGCGAATATACTTCTAGGATAACTATATCTAGTATCAAATATAACAAACACCCAATCATAGAATGTTATATAACCACAAAAATATTATTACCCCGTAATATTATATTAAATAATTTACGAGATTCCCACTATTACAATGGAAATTTCATCCTTCGGTCTTAAATTATTATGTATTTTTAGAATGATGCATTTTCATATTTCAGGGAGATGAATATTATTATGTAAAATATCAAGAGATAAGTTGGAGACACATAATGAAAAAAATAGTGATATTTAATCCAATGAGAAGGAATCATCCAAAAATGACTTCACTCTGACTACAAAAAAATGGCTTATACCAACAAAAACATAGTGATAGATAAAACATATGTTGGTACAAAAACTTAATTCCAAAAGATATAATTATTTTTTGTTTTTAATTATAATTAACAACACTTTTTAAAAAAAAATCCATATATATAAACTATTTAATAGAGAAAAAATATTTTACTTAAATTTATATCTATTACATTATCATGATTATAAAAACATTCATTTTTCATACATATAATTATGATGTAAAGACCTTTGAAATTTTTTATTTTTCATAATATTATTATTTTATTAATTATTAAAAATATAAATTTAATTAAATGGATATAAAATAAATTTCACAAACCCCTACGCCCTCAACCCCGTACCTCTAATTTTTTCTATTGAAGAACCCACGTACCAGTTCGTCAGGTTCGACTGGTGTCCTCTTCTTCTTCAGGTCATGATTATTCACCCATTAGTTCATCACCCCTCATTATTTCACCACTTGTTCACCGTCACTTCTCTCAATACTAGGTATGCTATCGTTCACCATCCACTCCTGTCGTTGCGTCTTCTTCTTTAGTGCATGTCATCTCATTGGGTAGGAAATCCTTACTTCTAAGATCATTTTATCCAACAACACTCAAAATATTGATGATAAAAGGGAAAATTTTAATTTTGTTTAAAACGTAAATGAATTAGGCTGTGAAGAACTCATTGGAGGGAAAATGTGAAATTTCAATCACTGTATCCCAATTTATGGAAGTGAATGTTGAGTAAATACTATAATTGTGCATTTTATCTTCCATAGATTAAAGAACTGCCTCAATCTTCATAAAATTGATGAATCCCTTCAAAAAAGTAGTTTCCAAGGAGTGAATATAAACAAGTAATCACTATTACACTAGATACATTGAAAAGAACATTAATATTTACACATGAATGTTACATTAAACACTTCACCAAAATTGACCAACTCCCTTTTAAGACTCATTCCAGGTAAATTTTTCATTTTAAATGATCTAAAATGTTTTCATTCTATATATTGTAGTAAAATAAACAACACATAAAAAATTTACACCTTTAATTGGTGGAGATTGATTTTTTACAAATAAATGCACCCCCAATTATCTAATTATAAGGGGATTCATTCTTCCTTTTGTGAATAATGTTTTTCTATTTCTTGTTTGGTGAAATTTTATTTATTGATTTGGTGTGTGGAATCCATCAATGTCACGTTTTTTGTGGACTAATGAATGATTCTTACCCTACATGGTGTCTAAATTTATTATACTCATTTTTTACATTAATCAACTATTGGGCCATTGAATTTGATTTCTAGAGTCTGTATTTTTAAGAGTTTTTACAATTCATGTATCGTGGTCAATGGGATGTTATCTTGTTGTTTTGATATCTCAACCTTTGGTCAACACCAATGAAGTGAGAATGCAGCACTTATGAACCCTAGTTTCATATTAGTGTAGATTGTCACATTACCTTAGAATATTCAAGAAAACCTCACAATTTTATATTGATGGTATTGTATTAGTTGGAGGATTAGAGGTTGCAATGGCCTTCCGTGCTCAGATACATAATTCTTATGCACAATTAGGCCTCCCTAAACTTCATCTCAGAGTTATACCTAGATTTTGAGGAACAAAATGGAATGCATGGGTTATTGGTGTCTCTAAGGCACTTGAGATATTTATATTAACAGAAAAAATAAAATGGGAAGAATCCATCAATGTGGGCCTCATGGATTCCATTTCTTTTCCACCTGAGTTAGTTAAAACTGCTGATAATTTGGTTTTTCATATTAAAAAATGTATAAGACAATATATTCATATTCTTCATAGAATATAAAATATATAACATCATGGATATGAAAAGTAAATACTCAAATTTACTAGAGAATATTCTAAAAAACAAGATCCTAATCACAATCATCAAGTAGTTTGTATTGAATTCATTGAAGTGGGTATAGATTTTGGCCCCCATGTGGTGGGATTTAGAAGGAGGATGAAGCTTTCAATGAACTTGTGAATTATGAGACATGTCAAAGGTTAGTCCATGTCTTATGTGATTAGTGTGGAACAATAATAAATACTAGATTCATTGACTGTGGATTGACACCAAGATGTATAAATAAGTTTGTTATTGTTTTTGGTGGTTTAATGGATTCGGGAAAAAAATGCATTAATTCCAAGCAATTACCCAATCATCCAAAAATAAGTAAATGAGTAGTTTTTGGAGGTTGGGCTTCAATGGTTCAATTTAAATTTTAAAATCCATGTGAATAATCTAATAATGACTCAAGAAAGTGTAAAAAAATTATCTCTTCTAAAATGAGTTCTTGATTATGAAAGCTTTAGAGATGTTTACTTGGTCATAGAGGTTGTTGTAGAAAAGGTCTCTATAAAGAAAAAAATATTTACTGATCTTGAAAAACATTTTACACACCATTTCATACATGAAAGTAATAAAGAATTGATTTGAATATATTTGGTGAAAAAACCAACTCAGGAGATCAGATTATTGGAGATCATTTCATTAGCCCAGCTCATGTTTTGCCTTTATTGGAAATTGTTCATACACAAAAAATACCCCCCAAGTAATTGTTGATATTATGGTTGTTGGGAAGAATAATAATAAAACACCTATTGTGTTTATAGATTAGTAAAAATTATAATAAACCCTAGCTTGGATAAGTCCATCTTAGAATCTAGTTGAAGGATGAATGAGAGTTTAATCTCGGAATTTTGGGGTGCCCGAGTGAATAGTACTGAGATGGTAGATTGATCCTAAGGTTTTGTTGAGTCCAGGAAGACGACGATCCCAGTAATCTTGACTAAAGATGGAGAAGTCCTACACTTGAATATGACCAAACTACAGATACCATAGAAACAGTTATAAAGAAAATGAATCTCAACCTGAGCCTTTATTTAATGAAGGGGGTTCAATGAACAATTTTTTCAAGGCTATGGGTTAAATGGATGAAGATAAGCTAATCCAAACAGGTTTTGAGCTCGATTTAAGGAAGAAAAAATCTCATTAATGAATAAATATTGATATGATCCAAAATTTAAAAACAAGTTATGATGTTGATTGAATTCATGAGGTGTCACCATCATTTTCTGAAAACCTAAAAAAAGGATGAAACCGCTATGGTGTTATCATCAAACAATTCACATGAGATGGATCGAGATTCTTGTTTGATGGTTCTTTTTCTTTGTAGGGTTAGATATTTTGGAATTTTGTTGTGAAAATGAGCTCAAGGGTGATGTCAGATTAGAGTGCACCCTAGATTCTTGCAAGTATGTCTTAGTGAGATTGTTGATGTTGTTTGAAATTGTTTCAGTGTAGTTGGTAGTGATTTGATTTTAATAGTTGAGAGAGTTTTCACTAGTGACCAAAGACTATGTTGACCAATTTTTGTAGGATATGCTATTGGATATTTTATTGAAGGAATGAGAACTAGTATCTAAGTAAAATTTTATTCCTCAGTTTGAAATTTTTTTTCTTAACCAAGAGTACTCCTTTTGAGAATGGTTGTTTGAATAATGAATCTTCTCAGAACATGACTTCAAGTTATAGATAGAAGGAGTTGAATGTAGATGGCACAATCATGTAGTTTTTTAAATTTTAAAAACAGACTTTTTAAAAAAAATGTAGCTACCAATTGAGGTGAGGACATGAGTATATTGATATTGATGACATAAAGGTGAAATTATATAGTTAAGTCAGTTATTGCAAAAGATATTTAAAAAGGGAATTAATAAACCATTATGGGGGAATCTGAGACACTTGAGATATTTGCTATGGGATAGTGAAATCCTAGGGTTGAAAGTAGGAAACATGAAAACAAAATAGAAGTTCATGGAAGAGAAGGTGGATAATGCATGAAAGATGAGAAAAATCATGTCTAATCAGAGTTTTTGGGTACGTTGCACATTGGTTAAATGAAAAATGTCTCACTCAAGGATAAATGGTTTGAATGCTACACTAGTTTTATTGTTTATTTCAGATGAAATTTTTTTCCATGATTGTTCAAACAGAGAATGGTATAGGTTGTGATGAAGTTTATCTTATGGATACTAGAAATATATATTTTGAGTGATCCATCAATAGTTTCATGTGTAGAATTACAATCAAAGCATAATTAATTCTAGCATATAAGATTCCCGCTCGATAAAATTAATATAATTTACTGAGAAGTGAAATGGTTGTCAGTTGGGCATGTGTATTCAATGACATTTTTAGAAATTCATACCAATTAAGGAATTGTTAATTTAAATTAATTCAGTGGATAAAATTAATTAAAAAATCTGTGTAGAAAATTGGTGAAGGTATTCTATGATCAACAGAAAAATAGAGATGATATCTAACTGTATAGAAGTGGGGTAGGAAACAGACACATGAGCTAGAATTCAAGGAGGATGAATGTAGAGAATTGATGGGGGATTTGGGATCACACCTCACCAATGAAGACCCCTCCTTCTACCTATCTCATTTTCTATTGTTTTTTTGTTTTAATTTTATTATGCTATCATTTTAATTTGTACACATGTGTTGTAGTCTAACTCTATTATGGGAAAAATCACATTGTATGTTTGTTTGGTTAGAAATTGCGTGGGATTTTCCATCAACTGAATGTTTTATTCTTATTCTCAATCAGGTCTATTTCTTATGGACTATAGTGATGACATATATCATATTTATAGGGTGATCACTAAATATTGAATTCTTATGGGTCCTTTCAGGCTGTATGATTTTTTTTTGTTTTTGTCATCCCAATTGCAACCAGGATGCAATATCGTGTGAATTTTCTAGAGAGAAATTACAAGTCGATGATAATCCCACTCCTCCAGGGGTACCAAAGGCTAGGTGAGAGTGCATGAAAATGATATTACATTTATGATGATAAAAACAATTCTAGGACAGATCTAGAAGTATCGAAGTTCATTGAGAAAGAAAGGAACATTTCTGGTGTGAAAATCAACTCGATTCTTGAAAGGATGTCAGATAAAGATAGTGGAAATGATATTTTTCCCTGTTGTGAATGAGGAATGCAAGTCATGGCCGATGTTTTCATCATAAATTTAGAAGAAAATTGTGAGTATCATGAGCATGGGTTTTCTACTATAAAGGGGAAATATAATATTCTAGGAAGATTATATTAGATCAAATTATATTTTTTTGAGGCTTCAAGAATGGTCGATCAAGTATGGAGGTTTATTCAAAACTTTTTCCTACTTGGATGAAAGAGCAACAGGGGTTACACCTCTATTTGATCAAGAAAATTCTTGGCTAATATTCTGGATAAATAATCCTATTAAGGTAACTATTTTTTCCTATTCTGTTTGAAAACCCCCTAAACTATATTCATCATGAAATAATGAAGTTATTATAATATTATTGTATAATTATATTTTTATGTGATTATAAATTAGCTGTGTTTTCATGTCCATGAATTTTAATTTATTTTTATTTAAAATTAAATATTTTATGAATTATTTATATTTTTGTTTTTTTGTTAATATGCAGTTAATATTTTCTTTGTTAATTGTTAACCATAAGTTTTTGTTCTCATATTAATCAAGTTTATCTAATTAATTTTTATTTGATGATGATAAATGTTATATTACAGACTTTTCATCAACTAATTAATGGAGTATCTATTGGATGTTGTGTGCTGAATATGGAATTATTGTTAGAATTATCATTAAGGCATGCTTAAACTAGACACATGTGATTCATTTCATTTTTTATGGTAAGTTTAATTTTTGTGAATTTAATGTGTGTTCTACTTTTGAAACAACAATGAATCCCTTCCAAACACATTTGATCAAGTGAGTAGATATTCTCCTAAATTATATGATATTATCCTCTATTTTCATTGGTTTTAATCTGTCTGCTTGTATAATATGAATTCATTTTGCCTAATGTAATGTATCATGTCTAATTTTTAATAGTATGTGAGCTTAGGTATAATATATAGTTTCAATATGATGTTTTTATTCAATATTCATTCAATATATCTGTTGATGCAATTTATATTCAATATGAGTTAAATTATAACCTATGTAATCAATTTAGTTTCTTTATGGGAATTTATTGATAAGTGGGATTCCGTGCAGATATTGTTTCTCCAAATTGTGGGAGTAATTTTGGATTGTGTGTTGTGTAGATTTTAGAGCTAAAGGGTGTGCAAGGACATCAACTTGATGTTCCTGAATGGTACTAGAGTCGAATTGGTTTGTTTCTTCTAGTGGCCTACATGGGGGGAGGGGGTGATGAAAGACCTTTGACATAAGAAACTATTCTTCTACCATGATGAGTTCCAGATGATTTTAGTTAAGAGATGATAGTTCTAGAGGATTTCAGTCAATAGATCATCGGGGTGGTGGGGGTGTGGTGACGATAACTTCATAGACATATATTGGGTTTTTTCTTGGGCTTATGAATCAATTTCAACTATGTGTTGATTCATTTTGTATTAAATTTCATTATTAATATAATTAATCTTTTTCTATGTTTGAATAAGTGGGAAAATTTACTTCTCTTAATAATTAATACATGTGTATTTTATATGATAAATTAATAAATATAATATGAAATTTTAATATAAATAAAAAATTATTATTTTTATTTAAATGTAATTTATAAAAGATTATATATGTTGGTAATATTATTACAAACATATATATCTGTCATATAAATGTGTTGCGAAAAACATTAAACAACATATATATTATCTATTGGTATTATTATAATAGTAACAAAACTATTTTATCTGCCACGATAACAATTAGCGAGAGAGGTCTTACCAAAAATTTAGTGCCAAGACAATTTTTGATGGTAAAATGTATTACCAAAAGAAAATGAACTTTTACCAATAGAAATATCCCTATTAGAAAAATGTAATTATTTTGCAGTGTCTTAAAATCCCTCAAGTGATTGATATCACCTCAAAACTTAATTTCCTTCTCTACATGAATGAAAGGGTTCATAAAGAAAAATTCTGAATCAAGTGGATCACAGATGGGGATATGAAATAAAAATATGAAAAAAGTATTGAAGAATACATATTTCTTATATACATCTATCTTTATTAAGTTACAATGATTGTTTCCTTGATAATATGTATAGAGTCATTGAACACTCCATTTCCCCCTAATCTATCATTTTCTATGGTCATAGCATTGATGGAGAGATGACTGATGGAATCATACCCAACTATAACATCCCATAATATAAATCCCTTTTTAATATCTTAACTCTACTATTTGAAATTAGATAATTTTTTACTCTTATACCCATTTTTGAACAAAATATTTAGGGATTTATTAACTTCTTCTTCAATAAATTTTTGGATTTAATATATATTTATATTTTATGGCTCATCATATATTTAATTTTAATCCATCAATTGGTCCTCAACTATTATTCCCTAACATTGATTCTAATGATTGATAACTCTTATGAAGTTCATATCCATTTGTCCATTTCCCTTTCAATTTACATTTACAAGAATAAAAATAAGATAATTCCTCATAGTCATTCTCATTTCCAAAAAAAAAATATCCTATAACCACTTGAATTTTTTCATTGGTGGACTATTAAATATTTCATTTTTATTGCCTAATAATTTATCTAACAGCTTTTAAATTCATACAGTGGTTGAAAATTTTCTCAAAAAATGATAATAGTAAGGTCATCAACACCATGGATTGGAATTTCATATAACAAATGTTACATAGTTTTGGATTTTGTTGAACCTTGATCATCGGGATGAGATATCATTTTTGTTAATATTATATATAATTTTTCATTAATAAATATCATAATGGGTACTTAAATTACACGTATGAAATTAGGTTAGTTAAAATCTACAGGAAATTTTATTTTCTATTTCTGAATACTTCCTCAGTAGACTCCTTACTCACATCATTGAACAATGAATTCTCCGACCTATCCATATATGCAAGATCTTTTCTATGCCCACTAGTATTCCTTATAATGACGAGATAACCCTCTTCATAAAAGTTATAAAGATGATATTTTTATCATTTTATATTTTTTTCAATATTCTAAATTAATGTGAGTGAAAATAATCATTCGGGGTAATTATTTTGTATACTTTTGGAAGAATTTCCCCCATTCTAGAAAATCATGCAATTTTATTGAAATGATAATTAGAGAGTAGATCATTCCCTTCACTTACCTTATCGATTAAATATTTTTTGGGAATACCTTTGGTTAGCTACCTAACATTAATTTATAACTAGCTCAAAAAAAACTTTTATATTGTGATGGAAAGGCTCTGTCTATGGTTGGTAGTATTTTTCTTTTCAAATCATCAATCTTCACAAAACGTGTTCACTAATTTATAATCTACAAATGGAACATGATAAAAACAGAAAATATTAATTTATATTTTAAATTATAATTATGTAGTTGAATCATTTTTCATTTTAAAATTTCCACATTCAATGGAATATATGTTTCCATACTCTCACCCATGAAGGAATGGGAATAAAAAACACTTAATGATTTAATGATTCTTTTTCAGAATCAGTTCACATAAAAATATAATAAAAACAACTATATTTCCATGAACCTTATTAGGGATATATTTTGAGGAATATTGAACAAATTTAACACTCACTACATAGTCTCATCAATCATGTTTCCTATTAAATCATATTCATCTAGCATTATTGATTTCTCAAAATAGATTTCCAATATCTATCCTTATCTAAAATTAATGTTCGAAAAGTAAAATATATATATCCTAATCGCTAAATATCATTTAAAATAATCTTCCACATACATCCAAGCCTCTATGAAAGATTAATTTTATATTACACCTAAAAATAGCTTAATGAGGTTAGATCCATCATAATTTTTTTTGTACCCATGATGACATCATTGTTTTTTATTTTTCTTGGGCCAACATGTTAAATATATTATTGTATATCAAATATATTTCAAGTAATTTGAATCAATATTATGCATGGACCAAATGGTTCAACATTACATGAATCATTCCTTTTATATAACACATATATTGACGCTATAATATAATATAATTACCATGGATAACTACTTGAAAACTTTTGGTGTCACTATTTTTTCAGCATGATATCTTTGTAACCAGCACTCAGTTGTTCCACATATATTTTACTCATATAAACTATATATTAATCAATATTTAAGGATGTACTTGAACTCTTATAAATACAAAATATGGATGTGTACATGCCATATATCACTCTACACTATGGAACTGGAAAGAAAATTCTCTCTAGGTTGGTAACGAATTTCATGTGGAAATTGTTGAATTATTAAACACAATATGGTATTGAAAAATGTATCTTTTTCTCCACCATATACCCTTAAATATTTAGTTAGTTCTAAGAAATATTAATTTCTTTGTAAATGTGTCTAATTCATTCTAGAATGGTCATTGGAAGAAAATTATTCATGATTTAACTGTATTGAGTATATTTGTCATTACTAGAAATATAAAATCTCTTTTTGGATATTATAATGATTATTAAAATCTATATATCCATCTCCATAATTTTATCAAAATAATGTCAAATGGTTCTTGCAAAGGGGTCAAAGATCCCTTGTAATGTGTTTCTTTTTGTGTGACAACAACGGTAATTTTCATAGATTCATCTAGGTTAAATATGGATTCAAATCATATGTTGAGGCTTAAAATATTGGAGTCTTCAATGATATCTATTTTTCAAGATCCAAAAGTTGGTATGGATTAGATGTTATTCCACATCAATTATTAAAGACGTTAGAAAAGGTACATTGAATCTTTCATAGGGATTCACTACTTAATGGATGGAATGTATGGTATTTCTCTCTAACACGAACTTAATTATCAAAATTTTTTACCGGGAGAAAAATTATATTCTGGATAGACTCAGAAAACTAGAAATCATCCTAAATCTCATTTGGTTTGATGATATCTGATATAATTTTCTTTTTATTTATAGAATTGGTTGTTATAAAGTCTATTTTTTAACTCTTATAATCCATATCTTTTTTTAAAAAATATTCCTTTTCAACATTGGTCATATAATCCCAAATAAAAATATGTTAATTATTATTATATTATTCCATTTGAAAATGATAGAAAATTTATTTTACATTCATGGGATCTATTTTATATGATGATTATCGATTTTTATCTGGCATTTATTTATAATGAATATGTAGGGTGGCATATTTTATTCCCTATTAATGTATTATATGAATATGATCTCTCATTAAATTTTTATGCATGTATATAATTATTTTTTCATATATTCATGGCCATAAAGAGTTCTCTAATATTTTTAGGCTTGGGAATAATGTTTTTTTCACATAAGAATGGGCATAATTAATTTTCACAAATTGTTTAATAATATTATGATTATTTCACCTTTCAGGGCTTATTTTCCTTTCGGTATAAGATAAATTTTCATTTATGGCACTTTTCATTGATATTTTAAAATTTTATTTTTTGTCCATTACTTATACCATGAGGTATGTTCTATTTTTTATTCAATATAAAATTATTATTATATTCATATTATAAAAATAAACTCAGCATACTATCACATATGAACTTTTATTATTATCATTTCATTATAACCTTATTGTGAAACCATGCTCACTACTTTATTACATTTCCATTTTCATGGGTCATGAGTATAAGTGACACATATGATGGGTCTAGAAGATTATCTTATGTGTAGAATTTATTTCTGGTTTTGAACACATATGAAATATTATGAATATTTTAATTTAGTGGGAAAAGGATTCATTGTAAAAAATTAATGAGTTTATTTAATTTATTTTCCTAATTAATTAAAACCCTAAAATAAAAAGATCATGGGAATGTAGTGGAATGAATATTTTAATTCACATAAATGAGATAGTAACATATGTGGGGCATCATATTTGGTATTCAATAAAGGCTTAGATAACAATAGAGGTTAGTATATTAGGTAGAGATAATATTACATTTCTTAAGATAAGGTAGATCATAATTTCAAAGGAATTGATAACCCTATAGGTAAATTGGTGTAATACTGAATATTTTAGGGATTTATGATAAGATAAATTTTTTGAAAACACTATGTATAATTATAAGGGATATGTATCATTATATGATAAAATCCAAATGGTTTTTCAGTGAAATTATTCTTTCGATCTCCTCAAAATTATTCCATAATATATAAATTAGAAACATGAAATGGATATAGAATAAATACATCTCGGGGTAATAACATCAAAAAATCTATTTGAGTATTAACTCTATGTTGATTTGGGTGAAAAACCACTGGCCTAAAACTAGACACCACGATTGAACCAACATTCATTGAGTTTAGAATAACAAATAATGTAATAAGTTTTAAGAGTTTGAAATTTTCTTGATGAATTATCATTACCTGTATCTTATAATAATTTCCTTATGGTGTTAATTGTTACCTAATCATGAATAACATTTACTTTTGGTTTTTATAATGGATGAATCCTATTGAAATTATGTAAATAATAGATTTTATGGATAATTTATTGATTTACCTAATGAAAATACGAACATGATATGAAAGGACATTATAAACCAGGTGATTATAATGAACCAACTATCATGAACCAGGTTTATCAACATGAAAATATTTAATTTCTCCAAACACACTAGTTAAGATAATAATAGACTCTCATGGAACCATAAGTGATTATGGTAATTAATAAAAGAATATTCATTTTCCTACATTTCAAAAATTTCATACGAAGTACCACGGAAAATTATTTAATGAAACTATGAGATTGTTATGTTTTTAAAAAGGTAGTATAAAGAAACTAATTTATAAGGAAAATTATGGATCTCATTGGATTCATTGAAAGTAATTAGATTTCATTATGTCGTACCACTGATATTTCAATGTCTTAAATATGGGGAACTTGAACATTATCCATGTCAATACCATAAAACAAGGGGTCATAAGGATTATAACCACTAGAAACATCCTTGATAAGGACAAACCTATTTAACCACAACTACATATGTGGGTTTTGGAAACTATATTTTATAACGAACACTCATCACCCACTTAGTAATAGTATGTGCTTCATTCATATATTGTAAAACATACTACTTTATAACTATAATGTTTTCTAAAATCATAAATGTTTCATACTGATGACAAGATTATGAATTATAAATAAAAAATTATAATGTTTCACATATTTTTTCCCATGTATATAATCCCAACCTAATATATTTTTATAGGAATTTTCATTAAAAAATCATATTATCCTGTATTTAAAAAATTTCATGTCACATTAGGCCTGGATTGGCTCTATTGAAATAAAATCCATGGTAATTGTGATGATTAGAAAATAACATCTAAAATATAGTCCATGAAAACTTATTAATAAAATTATATCTATAAAATCCATATGAAAAATTACTCCAACTATATTGGGGTATTTAACACAAATTGTTAATTAAGAACTCAATATTTGTTATATACTTATTCTTATAAAATAGATAAGTTCACTAATCATAAGAATGTTAGTGAGGATGGAACATAATTATAATTTAAATCTAATGTAATATATATAATATGGAAACCCTCAATAATTTCAATATTTTTGAATAATTAAAATTGTTAGGACAAAATTTATTTATGGGAGAGAATGGAAGACCACAAAAATTGTAAATATATTTTTCTTTAAATACAAAATTTATTGTTAGGCTATTTCACAAACAACAATGAAATAAAAAATCCATGAGATATTAGATAATAAAATTATAACTTGAATAAAATATATTGTAGATAATCCTATTTTAATAAATCACAAATCCATAAAAATTTTGATTAAGAACACCTAATTATTTAACATTGAATATTTCCGTAAAAGAATATTTCTATTATATATATATATATTTTTTTTTAAATAAATGTTTAAAAATATTATAATTTTAATTTAAAAAATAATTCCACTTTTCAAATAATCATGTCAAAATTTTCATATGGTTAATTTTTTTTATAGTTCTATAATAAATTATTTTTAGTTCGATAGTAAAAATATAGATTTTACAAAAAACTGTCACTTTTTTAAAGTCGTTGTAACAAAATTATGGCCTAAAAAATTCAAAAACTTTTTATGTAGAAATATATATGTATCAATTTATGTAAATATTTTAAAAATACTATTTTAAATTTATATAACACAAGTAAATCATTTTTGAATCTTCTATAATATTTTACTCAAAAATATGTTTTCATTCTCTTATATTAAAAATTAGTTTCCATCACTTTCAAAAATTAAAATTATAAAATTGGATTTTTCATTTTAGAATATAATTTTCATATTATCTATTATATTCTATTAAATTTTTTGAAATGAAAATATGGCTACTAAGGATAAAGATAAGTACAGTGACAATGGTGAAACTGTGCTTTTCAACGATTTATTTCATTAATAATGTTTATTTTTCTTCTAATAAATTAAATTAGATTATCTTAACCCATTAATATAATAATATTTTTACACATATATAATTATGATAACATTAATTTAATTGTTAATCAGTTATAAATAATATTATGAACACATATTGGTCAAAACATAATTTTTCCACAGAATACATTTTGTACATATAAATTTTTCTAATTAAGAAATTAATTTTCTCTCATATATAATTTGATTTATATTATATATGGACTAAATTTATTTTCAACATATAAATTTTTTTTATATTATTAGTTTATATTTTTATTAAAACATATGTTTATTGGTTAAAATCAGGTTACCTTTCTAAAAAAGAAGAAATTAGTAGTAAAAATATAAGAGTAATTGACATCATACAAGTTTAAATAATATATGAAAAAATAGTGGTTAAGGACTTATCAACCCAATATAACCCCCAAACTACATTATTACATAACTTTGAAGTCGATGACCAATGAATAGTGAAATTATATACACGAGAAGTAAATGGTATTCATAAAAGTACAATTTTATTCGTTTTTAAAGGGGATCACTTCCACCTGTTAAAAATTAAACATTCCCCTTCAAAATTTAAAAGAAACACTAAAAAATTTAACTATATAATATATATTTTCACACCCTACTTTTCTTTTTGGGTTGTCATAGACCTTATTTTTTAGGAATAAGTGAACTTAAAAGACATCTTGTATCATTCTTGGATCTCTTATCATATGATTAATTTCTAGTTGGATAGTTTGGCGGTGAAATTTGATCACATAATGACTAGCCAGTCTTATCTATTCATCCCTTATTCATTTATCATGTTTGATTGGATTTTATGGATTTTTTATATCTATTTCTTATGTAGTGTAATATTATAGTAAATAAGTTTTTGTATATTCAATACTTATTTCCATTTACTTTTTTATACCCCCTCTTGTGGTGGAACACCCTGGGTGACTTGTTTAGTGGACCTGTGATGGTTCGTTACAAATCAAATATTATATCTGTATGATTGATGATGTGTAATTTTTTTATATTGGTACCAAATTATCATATATTTAAGAGAAATTTTATAATCCATGTTCATGTATAATAAATATAATTTAACCTGACAATTAGAGGTAATTATCATCAATAATTGGAAAAGTATAAAAAATAAAAAAATCATTAAAGGTAGTTGATCTTATACAATTTTTCATAATTAGAATCAAATCGAAATAGTGTATAATAGATAATATATTTTGGGGTCAATATTTCAAGTTGATTCTTTACCTTGTGCTAAATGGTAGAGACCCACATTTCTATAAAATGTTAAAGAGAAAATAACATATATAATTAGTTTAATTAATTTAAGAAAAATTATGAAATTAGAAGAAAAGAGGTTATTCCCTATAGGTATTATGTCATACCTAATCATTTATAAAGTTATTATGACTTTTGGGTGTTTACCATTGAGAAAAATTGAATCTCAAGATAATTTTTATACTGTATTTTTTCATATTTACACATTATTGTAATATGATTCATGGATATATTTAGTATGGATGAATAAAGTAAAATCATTACATGCTTTGTAATAAAGATTTCAAATAATGTGTTGGATGATTTGTTGCGGGAATAATATTTTTATAGAGTGATTGAATTTGTTCCTTCAAATAAGGGAATATGATTCGAGAAAGGGGAGAACTCAATTGATAGAAAATGTTATTATTTAGTGTTCACTAAAGATAATCCATCCTCTAAGGTGGTATATATTTTTCTAGGTCCCCATGATTAGTTTTAGATAAAATATTATCTGAGTATAGGTTTAGAAATGAAATGGTATTAATGATTTAATTCACAAATGGATACAATGATGAAGCCTCCTATTTTCATTGTTAATACCATTGATGGTTTGTTAATGGAGACTATTTTGTATATGATTCTAGTAATGAGTTCATATTGTTTTTAAAATATTATTTTATATAGATAATGGTTAAATGTTATGAGATACATTTATAGAGTATATAATGGTGAGTTCGATGTTTTTTGAAGTATAAATCAATCCTTCTGACTGTCTAATAATTTTTGAAATATGGGAAAAAAATTAAATTATTTATGGAAAACTATTTTGAGTATTAGAGTTTTTAAATAATAATTATAAAAAAATATTTAAGATATATTAGTGAAGAAATATACCAAAAAAATTATACTAAAAGTGTCTTATATCAAATATAATGGGTTAATGTAAGATCAGTAATACTATTGGAAAGGTGTACTCTCCAATCTAGGTGTATAATTTTTAATATACAGTTAAATTCTAAAAATTATATATCTTTCAAAGTTACGTTTCAATAAATGTAATTTCATATATCCATATAGAAATAAATAAGGGTTAATTATATAGAAATAACATAAATAAAATCATGTCATAATGTCAGTGAATTCTCAAGTGTAATTAAATATGGAATCTATTCCTAGTATGATAAAAATGATCAATATAAAATCATATGTAATGTAGATATTAATTAATTGAAAAATAATTATTTAAAAAACATTAACATAGGTTGAGTTATCCTGGAATGAATAATTAATTTGAATTGGTGGGAAAATAAATTTCCATGAAGAGTTAATCAAATATAATTGAATAAGATAGAATTTTAAATAGGTATGGAGAAGGAGATTAAAGATAATGTTAAACCTATAAAGCTATTTCCTATGGAGTGGATAAAATCAAGAAAATATGTAGACTTGTCGATAGAGAACATTGAAATCCATATAAAGGGGTATATTTAATGATAAATGAACATAATGTGTGGTTCCAAAACTGTAATAAAAAGAAGAAGATTACTTCTAATTAATCCATTACAATTTATGTCCATAATAGTGGAAATATAGAACTATAAAAAAGATATAATGTTTCAGATAAATTTGAAAGATAATGATGTCAATAAAAGGTAACTCAAATGTTATACTAGTTCCTAATCATGAGACACACCATGAGTGTGTTTATAAAATCCCATGTTACCAATAGTAAAGGGAAACCTTATTTGGAATATCAATTGAAAAAATATACACCATGTGTGTATTTAATTAGGGGTTATATATATTTATATACATTGAAATTAAAAAAAGAAAACATATCAAAAGAAGTTATTATACATCATGTTAAAAACATTATTCTGATGTTTTGGGGAGGAAAGTAATGAATATTGTTAAATTTTTTACATATATAAATAGATTTATGTCTCTAGAGTGTAATAGTATGAAATATAGTGAAAGGAGAACCATAAACCACTGGATATGTTCATGTAGCACACCCCATAGAAATAACTAATTAAAAAATATATATATATATAATTGAAAAACGTTTTTTCTATTAAACATATATTTGATTAATGTTTGGTATAAGTCTAACAAAAGGCAACAATAATTGGGAGGAACCAATGGATAATGAAAAGTACAAGTAGGAATCATGCCTATGAGGGGTCATAAAATTTTTAAAAATGAAATAGGATAAATAAGTAGGGGATCCCTCATATGGAGAAATAATAAGGACGAGATATATAATATTACTATATATAATGGTGAGACATGTAAAATTTATAATACTTTAATAATTTATGTGATTCCAAATTTTTGGATGATGGTGACCTTTAATTATAATACCTATAGAGATGTTTATACAATGGAAATTATGAAATTATAATGACTATTATTCCTTGTAAATGTGTTTGATAAAAGTGTTTGTTGTAAAATACAATCATATTTATCATCCTAGGGAAGTTTTTTATATATATTTCTCCCCATGATATTATTTTTTTCTAATATGTATTTCATATGATATTAGTTTGAGGTTAAAATATTTTTCATTGGGTTAACATATTGAGAAATGCAAGCAGTATCAAAGAATAATCTAAAGTAACATGTAAAGTAAATCATCCACTATGTATATAATATATAAATCTAGAAGGAGATGAGAAGGTTAATCCCAATAAAGATGAATGAAATGGTTTGTTGTGAAAGATGAATAACATGTGGGTTAGTTGATTTAATGTTTTACCTAGAAAAATATATAATTTCCATTGCTATAAAGTATCAATAAAAATTCATGTTGTTTTATACCCCTATCTATATTTTCAAATGGTATAAAAAATCATTATAATCAAGTAGTGATATCATTCCACATCTTTTTACATCCAACCCTAAAATAAACGAAAAGATAAATTAAGGGGGATATAGTGAAATTATTGTAAAAATATTGGTTTAATTTTTTATGATATAAAAATTTTGTATTATTTATTGTGATTCTGGATACTTATTCCTTTTAATAGATTACTCCCATTGTATATAACAACATGTTCTAGAAAAATCTATACATGGTATTAGAGCTGAAGTAATTTAGTGTGATATGAATGTTGAATAATTAATGAATTTTTTATATTATTTGGATAGATGGAGAACCCTATGAAGAATTAAATATCATAGATTTAATATGTTATCACATGTGTATCAAAATAAAAGATAAAAATTACTTCCAAAACTGGTCTGACTCAAAATAGTTATAGTTCATAAATTAATAATTGGTGATCATTTGTATGTGTGATAATGTTCAGTTGGAGAAAGGTTCAGAGAAGATTATTTCTCATGATTAATGAAATTTTTGGCCTTATGTGAGTCAAATTGAAATCATTGATATAGATACAACTTATTTTTTTTCCCGCACCTAGTTCCCCCATAATAGGATAAATTTTTTTTGATTACACATTCAATTGTGGTAATTTGAGTAACTAAAAATATTTTAAAAAACTCAGATAATGGTGATTTTTTTTTAAATGAAATTAATATATTAAAATATTCCTTTTTGGTGGAATCAATAAATGATGGAAAATGCAGTGAAGAACTTGGTATATGGTATATCTTTATAACTGGTAAAAATAGTTATTTTTTTAGTTATTTTACAAATGAAAAAAAGTGTGAATATAGATAAAAGGATTATCCAGTTAGAGGAATCAATATGTTGTTGAAAGGGACCAAAGGTCATGGTGAAAATATATAATTTGATTTAAGATACTAGATTCATGGACGTCACTATGTGTTATCAAAATGAATTTTTAGTTCTAGAATTCCATAAAGATATTACTAAATCATTTTATTTGGGAACATGTGATAGTTTCAGAAATTAATGGAGTTCAGAGGTAAATTTCAAGATGGAATATTTTTCTCTCTATATGAAAGGTTTTGTATAGGCCCAAAAAACATTATTGCATGAAAACAAGTGTTTTTTGTAGTTACATGAAAATATGGTGAAAATTTTCAAATAAAAATGAAGATGTATTGATAATGTTATTCTCATGATGTATTGTGATAAATGGAGTGAAATTAGAGAAAATTATAAATAAAAATACCATATTAATTATAATAAAAAAATACAGTGATCATAATGAACCCTATATCTAAAGGTTAATTTGTGTATTTTTTGAAAAATGATGAATAAGGACTTATTGTAGTATTTTGAAAAAATAACGGATAGGGAGTGTGTACCATCCTAGAGGTAATTTTTTTCTATTGATAACAATGACTGATGATTGATGTTTTATTAAATAGGTTTTTGTGTGATGATTTATGTAAGACCTAGTGTATTTATTACATTTATTTAGATTCTAACAATACATTTGAACTATATTTGAAGAAGGATTAATGATATTGGAAATACTTGACTTTTAGAGAATGAATACTATTTAATATATCACAAATAATTGTTTTATGAGGAATAAACTATGTATAATTTTATTATATTATAATATAGGATTTATGAATATTCATGAAGATAATTTTTGAAGCCTAGAATAATTTTAGTGAAGGATGATCACATAATATATAATGATTTCCCACTTATTATGGTTGATGTTATGTAAAAATGATCTTATGAATTTTGATTATTTTTTTTCTGGAGAGGAAACAACACAATAGTATATTCCATTCTATAAATAGGGTCACGGTTCAATGAATGAATTTGTCTTTAGAGAGAAAAGTGAATTGATTGAAGAGACTATAACATAACCAGTCCTGAATAAGAGTTTAAATAAATATCATAAAAATAATTTCTATGAATCAAACAAAAGTGTTAATTTTCTCAAAATAATTGAATATAGAAATGTGTACACCATGATTTGATAATATTTAATTTTCATATACTAGGTTAAAATAGTCTAGATTTCATAGTGAATAGGTGGCCACAATATTTTTTATAGGGAATGAGATTTTAAAAAATAGTTTTCAAAATCCTTTTAAAATACATATAACATTGAAAACCACTTTAATTTCAAAATATAATTATTTTTGAAAATGTAATTGGAAATAAAATTTCATAAAAAACCATCCAATGAATTTTTTGAAATATACACTATAATATAATAAAAAAACCATATGGCCATATGGAATATTGAAGGCTTTCTAGGTCCTACCAATCATTGACCGTTGTGTTCACACCCACAATCCTTATCATGTCTACATCATTCAAGTTCTGATTTTTTTCTAAAACATATTTAACATGATTTTTTTCATTGGTTTTTTTTCAATAATTTTGAAAAATAATATAATGAATAAATAAATAAATATATATATATTTATTTATTTATTTCAATTAATGTATATATACATAATAGATTAGTCCATATATCTAGAGTTACCAAATCTCAGGATAATTTGAATCAGAAAAATATTCATAGACTGTTCTTGACATACATAATGCATGGCCATAAATTTTCATATTTAAAATATCTAAAAATTTTAAATGAAATTTTATACATAAAATAATAACTATAAAATTGACATAAAATTTAAAATAATTCAATTATAATAAATGATAATATTTATCATAGTAATTTCACCATTGAATGAATAAAATAAATTTCACTTTTTGAAAATTATTACATAACATAAAAATTAGATATTTTTAAATATGAATTTTATATATAAAATAATATTCGTGAAAATATAAATACTTCACATAATATAATAGTAATTTTAAATTAGTTTTCCTTAAATAAAATCTATCTTCGAATATATAAATTTCATCATTGGATAAAATTATCATACAAACATTACTCATAAAAATAATTAAACCTCTTACATATTATTTTGAAAAAAAATTATTATATAAATAAAATTATACCCATGAAAAAGTTTTTTTAAACAAAAAATTTACATCCAAAAAAAAATTTACCCTTACTAAATAAGGTTTTTAAAATTAAACATGGATTATATTTTTTTAAAAACAAAAAACCCCTTATATAATATAGTTCTAAAAAATTAAAAATGGATTATATTTTAATGAAAATAAAAAATAAATAATACCATATATAATATCGTTTTTCAAAATTAAATTACATAATTTTTGAAATTTTTTAAAAAAAATCTATTTTTTGAAATAATATACCTTTGCATGAAATTGGAAATCAATGGGAAAATGTGTCATGTAAACTAGAGAGCTTGGAAATAAAAGTGGAAGGTAATGAAAAATTGGATATTTTATATTGTATTTCTAACAAGTGATGGGGGTTCCTAAAAGACAAATACAAAAAAACACAGATAGATAGACACACAGACAAACACACACACATATATATATGTGGGTTCATATACACATGTAGATTGAGTAGGAGGATAGTAAAACTGTTGAAGAAACACATTGTACCTATAATATATAATACCAAGGCTTCACAAGTATGAATATATGTGTTATAATTCCATTTCTATAGGTAAATTCATATATACATAGATATATCATAATGAAACTGGGTTTAAAAAGGTCATATATCAGATTATATGAACAATAAATAATTTCAAATTTATTAATAAATATATATTTAGTTTTATATCATTCATTATAAGATTCCTTCGGAAAAAAATTACCATTCAAATTTGATGTTTATTATGGGCCAAAAAACATAAAAAGTCTATGATTTATTCTTAGAAATAAATAGTGGAGCTAAGTGTATTATGTGTAGTTTATTGCAACTGGTGATTCTTCAAGATGGAAGAAAATGAAGAATATAGTAATGAGAGAAAATAGAAAAACTCTATTGGTTTTATCACTCGAGTTAAGTGGAATAAAAGTGGAAAACTCTTAGGAATATTAGGAAATATTGTATGATCTGAAAGTAGATATCATTTACATCATATGGTTCTGATATAACCATGTTTTTTATGGGTGTGAAAATAGAAGTGTGACATTCCGTACCATATCAATTATTCACTGATTCTTCATGTTCTTAATATCCAATCACAATGAATAGATCAACGAATCCAGTAGTGGGGTTCAACACCAACAAAACTACAACCACACCCCTCACTGGTCAGGTGGTACACCACATAGGGCACCCCATGCATGATATTTGGATAATATGCTTCCACTAGGAATGTAGTTTCTCGATCCTTTAAACTATTGGGTGGGCTTCTCAAGATTTCCATCAACTATGGTTCATGATTACTCCATACGTAAATGGTAGAAAAGATTGGATATTTTGTATTTCATGGTGAACAACATTAATTATAATGTAAAAATGAATAAATAATAAAATAATAAAATAAAAATGTAATTTGAATTCAATGAATATAATTTTTATCATTGTTTAACATAAATCATTTATCTTCAAATATAAAAGTTACAAATTTTCATTTTAAATTATATTTTTAGTAAAAAAATTTAATAGAAATTATATTTAATGTTAATAGTGACATATTTTGTTAATAATTTTATATAATTTAATAATAAAGATTATTAAACCTTATCACTAGTATAATAATAATATGTTTTTTAAATGTCATCAAAAAACTGAAATTGATAGAAACTTTAAATTGAAAAAGGTACGTTGTTTAATAGTAATAAAACGATATCTTGAAACAATATAAATAAGAATAATTTTGGTTAAATTTATTATCATTTTTATTTAAAACACTTTTACTAGTAAAATGATATAATTAATAAACTAATTTCAAATAGATTTTAATAAATAACTAATTTTGAATGTATTAATCCAAATAATATTTTAGATTTCTGAACTTATTTTTAACGAGTATTAATATATATAAATAAATATATTTAGATAAATAATTTTATTCCTTGAAAAATACTAAAAATATAATATTATCTTGAATATTTAACTTAACATATAGTTACAATTTATTTTTATTATATAAAATCACATAGTTTCAAAATATTCTTTTACCTAAAAACATAAATTAGATTTTTTAAATTGTAAAAACAATTTAATAAATAATTAATATAAGAAAAATATGCTTTAACTAATAAGATTTTACATCCATTTTATCCAATGTAGTTCGCAAATTTTGATGAATTTAATTTACTAAAAATCAAGTAAACTTTGATGAAAAGAGGCAATCCATTAAAAATGACTTCATATGTATAAATTTTTTTATTCCTAAACAAATAATAAATATTATCACAATGACCTTGATTATAATATTAATAATATAAGTGAACCAATTTTACATTGAAATTATTATAAAACAAAATGTAAATTTATAAAATACTTGAATGGAAAATCTAGTTTCCAATAAAAATCGGTATATTTCACGGTTCCATAAAAATCAATCTTTTCAGAAAATTCTAAAATACTCAATATTAGATAATTTTTACATACTGATTTAAAATTTTGTACATTTTTTCATGTATATTTTCTAAAATTGGAGGATATTATTTATTTTAATTTTTTATAAAAAGAAATAACAAAACATTTTTTGGAAAAATGTATTTTTGGGGTATATAAAGACTTTACTAAATATTGTATACTTAATTTTCAACATGAATGACTACTCTAAAACCATTACTCATTAATTTTATTATTTGTTTATTTATATTCATATATTCTATTTTAAATACAGGTTATAAAGGGTAAATTTAAATAATAATATTGTATATATGTGGTTCATTTAAATTTATTGTTGAAAGTGATGCATGATATCAAAGAAATAAAATTTATTAAAGGAGAAATGTATTCTCAAATCATATGATGAATGATTCTATCCCAAATAAACTTAATTTCCCCAGTATAATTCCATTATTATAATATCAAATAATGAGGATATCTTCATTTCATCATATCTTCAGGTTCCCCAGTAGCTTCTTTGATGTAAATCCTCTAGAAAACATTAATATGGTGACTATTCCAAAAAAAATTCAACTTATGTCTAAGAAATTTGATATTAATTGTTTTTTCTTAATAAGAAAGATCATTCTCCATTTTTGTAACATATGTGTAATTTACTAGGTAAGGATTATGTATGTACGACCTCATTAGATATATATATATAACACATCATGAACTTTAGAGATAATCGATATACCTTAGTTGAAATCATCATACAATTAGAGATAATCTATATAACCCAGATAAAAAATTTCATACACTTCTTTAAGAGATAATCAATATACCTTTGATGAATTCATCACACAATAAAGATTTTTTACTACTTACTCATCATCTAATATTTGAGTTAGTGATGTGATACACTTAAAAATATATTTAGAAATAAAGGTGTTGCTAGATCAAGAATCAAAAAGAATTTGTAGTTATATAGTAGATGTTATGTGTACCTATCACGACATGGTTCACCTAGCCCAAACTAGTCATTATTTAAAATAAAATTCCTTTCTCCTTATTATTAATGGGTTCATATGTCCTATTAACAAAATTATTTATTATATGGGGGCATTGATTCTCATTATTTTAAATCTATATGTATATAAAACATTAAAATTCATTTTATAGATCCTTGTTCTCCATTATTTGACATACTAAAATTTTAATCTCCCATCAACAATCCCTCGAAGTAAGTCCATCATTTCTAAAATTGAGGAATTTCCCATTTTATTTCAGACATTTTCCTAAATTATTTCTGCTGCGTATTTTTCATGTAGGATATTATAATTTCATTCCCCCTTAATATTTACAATTTGAGTTTCCATGAAGTTTCATTTTAATTTAAATTTCAATAAAACTAGTAGAATAATCAGAGCTACAATACTTGTTTTATACCTTTAAATAAAATTGAATTATTTCTTAATAGTTAAAAAATTATCTTATGGATTTCCTCTTTCAAAGACATAGTTTCAAAACACTGTTGAATCAATCAATTATGCCTGCATGGTCAATTACAAATCTAGAATCATTCAATGAAAGTTATGTAGTTTATCTTCATAGATAACATTGGATTCGTCATCTCTTTATTTCAGCTCTATAATTTCCCATTAATACTTATCCTATAGAGTTTATGGAATATATTAACTATAAAATATCCTCATAAACTCATTCCATTACATGGATTTTATTTTCTACACATTCCTCATGTTCATTATAAAATTCCACCATTGATAATATCTTCCATATAAACATTATACTTTTAAAAAACATTCTAATGCTTTGAGCATTATTGATTGAAAAATAATTTATCCATCACATTAATCCATCACTTGACAAATAGTTCATCTAAAGGCTGAGTGAAGTAGGGTGTAAATTATTACATAAAAGACTCAATGAAATTTTTCTACCTCTTTGGTGCATTTATATTCTCAATATGATCCATGAAAAAATCATATCATGAGAGATTCTAGTTATTATAGTCAAATTATATTTCATCAAAACACCTAATACATTTGGAAACTTTGATTGATGGTTTTTTCATTGAACATCACATTGGTTGTTCACATAAATTCTTCTGGTTCAAATTATTGACTAAAACTAACAAAATATTATTATAATCAAGATATAATAAATAGTGAAACGAAAAATATATTCCTCAAAATAACTCTTGATATTTTCAAATTTATGAAGAACTATTATCAAACTACGACACATTAGGTTTGGACTAGGTCATCCATTATCATCGACTCTTTAAATCAATTAATATATTTCATAAATAAAATATGAATTTACTAAATCATATCCACTAGGAGTGTCAAACTAGGTGACTAGTAAAGAAACATTCTATATACAATTGAAATATGGCTAAGATATGCTTCACCAAACATATTTGGGATTTTTACCCCTAGATAAATCCATTCCAAAACTAAATACACATGTATTGTCTAGATAGGGATGAATTTATACTAAAACCACATAGTGTCTTCCTTAGTAAAACATTAATATATTATTTTATTCATTGTATTAACCATATGTTTTTAATAAAATATCACTTATCATAATATCCAAATATTGACTAAACCTTCTTATGATACCAATAATAATAAACATTATTTTCATATATAGATATTATATAAAAATAGATTAATATTCAATACATTTAAAAATAAAAAACACAGGAGGACCATAATTTTCTACTATTTTTAGAGACAAGACTCATAAACATATTATATAAGTACAATATTTATCATTATAAACATAATTATTTACATAAGTTACCATTCTAGAATCATCACACATAGAACCTTGCATCATTTACTAGGGAAGGAAAACATAAGAAATGTTGTGATAAGATTCCCATAAAGGTAAATCATTTGAAATGTAAATCATCGGAGAATATGATAACCATAAGGGTATATTAATTAATCATGTGAAACTCCTTAATATGAAATATTCATACCCATTATATCAAAAATAATATGCTCCATTAGCAATTAATTTCTAGAATCATGATCAATAAGGGTGTCCAAGTAGTAATCATTATTCATGATTCATGACATTTTCATGATGGATCATAAGTATATGCAATTTCAATCATGAAAATAATGATAAAAACTATCATGTTTTTTACTAATATTGTGATTATAGCTATAAATAAATCATCCTAATGTATCAAAATCTGAAAAAAAAAATTATTTTCTATCATATACCCACATATTCTATATATCATATCTAGAATAAAGCACACTCACACATAAGCATGTGAAAAGTTATATTATCATGTATACACATATCATCAACATCTCATGAGTTTTCAATATCACTTTAGCCAATTCATTATGGGCTATAATTGTCCCAACTATCACATAAACATAATCGATTAATATAAATATCCCAAGATCACGAAACATTCATCATTTCACAATTTCATAAACCAAGGAAAATAGATGGGTTTCATAAAAATCTCATAAATATAATAATAAAACATCAAAAGAAATAATAAAGATGTTATCTTTGGATCATAATACATGTGAATCATAATTACTATAAAAGGATATAATCATAGCAAAATGATTTATCTTATTGTTTTCAAGAATAAATCAGGAGGAAATGATATTTTCATTTTGAAATAACATAATAAAAATATTTATAAATTACCAAATATGGGGGGGTGTTTATTTGAAAAAAAGTATATATATATTTTTTGGGAATCTTTAATTATTTTCATAGTAAAATTAGACATAAATTCCATTCATGTGGAGTATGTTATATAAAAGTTTATTTTCACAATTTTATTTATAATTCCAATATACCACCTTTGGAAAATGAACAAAATATTATTTTAATACCATTTTGTCTAAATGTAAACATGGGAAAATTTGTATTTCAACAATCACAAGAGAATATTAAATAATATTTTCAAATATATTATACAAAAAATATGGAAATGGAAGAAAATGATTTCCAACCAATGATAAAATAAGGCCTATTTTTCATATAAAAATACTAAATTATTTTAAGTACCAAAAGTAAGAAAAGGGTACTATTACTTGAAATTTATTTGATAAACCATATGATAATAAAAAAAGAGATTATATGTAAATAATTATATTAATTGATCAATTGAAATTCAATTATAAAAAATACTAACTAAAATGTTATTGAAACAAAAATCCCATAAAAAATGTATCATATTTCATTGTACCCATTCGTACCTATAGAATAAAAATTTATATTCATTAGAAATATAATATAGAAACAAAATCATATATACAATACAATATATGATATTCTTATTACATCTTGACACCCATTAGTTAAAAATATTTTATTAAAATCACTATTTTTGAAGAAACCATGTTATCTAGTCTGTGTGGGTTCTTCTAATAATGCATGATGTTTCAATGGGATGAAGTGGGCTACATGGTTTTACCTAAACATGTAAACCACACCACAACACTATTCCAGTGCTTCATGTCTTGTTTCAAAGGCATTTTTAATAAACTACAAACCATTATTATAACCAATCACCTATACTATGAGGGAGAGGGGGGATTGAGATAAAGCTGGGTGCACAGTGGGTACATGGTTTGGGAAACCATGTATCCAGACCATGTGAATCGGTTTTAAAGTGGTAACATATCTATTTTAAACATACCTATTGTAAAAATTATCCCATTTTTTATTATATTGTCCAATGGATAGAAGACCCCCTCATCTCCTCTTAAGTGATCCTCAATGTGCCTAACCTGGGTTCTCGGATAACATTTTTTCCAGATCACTAATGAAACATTTTTTTGTCATTAAGGAATCTTACTGGTAATATCTCTACTTCCTAGTATCTTTTGGTCATTTTATATTCTCTTAAAGATATTGTTTTGGTGTGATATCATATTGCCTATTCTTTGGGTGTTTGTCTGTTTTTCCATTTTCTTTTGATATAGACCAAACCAAAGGCCAATACTAGATGATTGTTCTTCTTTTGGTATAATTTAGTTTTTCAAGTTAATATCCCATGATTATGTTTTTATTATACACTTTTTTATGATGACACATTCCATATTCTCCATTAATTAACATAAAATACACATAGTCGTGTTTTATTCAATATCTTTGATTAAAGGAACTTGTTACTGCTTTATTCATATTGGTATATCTTCCCTTAGTAGGTTTAAATCTCGTGATTTGTGATCATGTGATTTTTATATTTTATAAGTGTTCATGTGACTAAACCATCTTTTATATGGGTTTAGTGTGACTCCTAACTTTGATTCTTATAATTAATTGAATATATGTGAATGGATAGACAATATCACTTGCATAAATATGACGACGATTATTCCTTTTTAAATGTGAAATTTTAATGAAAAAATAACAATATATAAAATATTCTTATTTACTTTTATATCTTATTACTATTCTAATATACTCACATAATGTTGCTAGTTTTATGAGATAATATCATGGATTCCCTTATAAATGTGATATATGGACATGATGTCCCTACATATAATAGATATGGGTATGGAGACCCAATATTGTGGTACTAGGTCATGGAATACCTATATTAGGATATATAGGAATGACATGCCATATATTTTTTAGAAATGGGCATAGCGATGCATACAACATATGATAAATGGGTTTTGAGACACTTATGAATTACAATGAATGGGCATGGTGAACCTTATAGATTATGATAAATGCGAATGGATAACCATATGAATTATGATGAATGGGCATGTAGACCTTTATCAATTATGATTAATGGGAAGGGAATCCTTTATGGATTTTGATACAGTTCATGGTATGTCTACTATTAAGACACTAAGAATGGGATCCCTTAACTATTGAAAGACTCATACTTATACCATTGGACACCTGAGTTAAGCCTCAGTAACATACATGTAGCAATATCCATATATATAGATTTAGAGTTATCTACATATATCGAACATATATATGTATACATTTGGTCACTTGTTATGATATTATCCAACAAAGGCTGATGCAGGTAGTGTCAGTCTGGGGTCCTTGATGAACCAGAGCCACCCCCTTTTCTATTTTCTTACATCATATCATTATTATATATGTACATTTCTCATATTATATACACTGATTGGGTATTTATATACACCATTGGTTGTGGTATACTGAGTGAATCTGACAACCTATCCAAGCAACATAATTTACCAAGGAAGATTATATGAATATAGACTGGGATTGGGGAAAGCACACTATTATTGATTATTGATAAATTATAGAATAGGGTGGGGAAAAATATGAAAAAGACATGGATCATGAAAATATTCAAGATATAATTTTTGTTCTTTTATTTCATTGGATACATGTACAGTAATGGATGATGTCTTCTACATTTGAATGTTTCCTTTTTATAGATACATGACATTAAATAATTTTGTATTTGATATTGGATATTGTTATTATTGAATATTTATACGTATAGATGATTTATATTCAATTTTCTAAATTTTTTATGCTTCAATAACATATTCATTTTTGAAACTAATGTGTTACTCTTTTTATGAGATTATAGTCTCCAATATGTACCACTGTGAGCCCTAGATACTAGTCAAAAGCCTCTTGCATTGTGGAGGCACGTTTAAGGCCATGTGAAGCATCCACTTGGGGAATTTTTTGGTGGATCCAAGATTGGGATGTCACAAAATGGTATCATTGTTTTCATTTCATTAAATCAATATTTTGGATAGTAGAAAGATTGCTTGTATATGTCATAATTTAGTAATGATCTTTTCCGTAGGATTAGTTAACTCGCATATTGGGAAAAATACAAATATCATTGGATGGGATATCATATTTTGGTTTATTCATGTTATCGTTGATTTGATTAAACCATAAGATTATGCACATGATATGTGGTGTAATTATTATTATTATTATTATTATTCATTATGTTCTATTATTTTATTAGTAATGAAAGGAATCATTAACCATATATCATTTTAGGAACCTTATAGGACTAATAGTCATGCATTATTTCATTCCTTGTAGGATTTGTTGAATGACTACATGATACTTGTTTTAATTGACTTGGATGATATATTTTTTAAACAAATAACATTTCTAGAGGATAATGGAGACTGTTTAAGGGTTTATTAATGTTTTTGCATAAATCTAAATGGGGTTTTACTATATATATTGTTGATGGAACATTAATTAACCAATTGTCAAATGTTTGGGGGATGTGACAAAGGTTATATAGACTAAACCATTATTTATTTTGAAATGAAATAATTTATTTTCTAATCTAAACAGTGCATGTACCTCTACATATTGAGAATGATGATTCGTATAGAAAAATAATCTCACATTACCTAGTCCATTATTCTATCAAATTTAACGTGTTTTATTTATTTAATTGAAATACCAATTACAATTTATAAAGTGTGTACATGTATAAATTGGGAATGTTAATTCAAATAACTGATCAATTATATAATGAAATAATTTTTAGATATGTAATTTAAAGTATGATTTGTGTTAAATAAGGATACCAATTGTAAATTAATGTGTGTTTCACTCTATAATTGCAGTTGGCGGTCCCTATATAAGAACGATTACTATAAAATACAATTCTAGATCTAGACCTAACCTTAGTAGTTTGAAGTAGGCTATTTCCATCATGTTCTTCTTGATCGATTCCATCTCCCTGACCTAGCTTTAAGAGAATGTAGTGGGATGTGGATTTTTTTAAGAAGGATTATACCAATCATATTAATGTTTATGTGGCCATTACCATTATAATTTCATTATGATGAATGAATTTGGTATTCATAGAGATATGAAACCATGAATTTATCTAGTAATGTTTTAGGAGGGAGGTGACAACCATTCTCTATTGGTGGTGGGCCTTAAGATACCGGTGATACCTCTAAAATTCCACATATAGAACCTCCTATTTTCCCAAATGTGAGTGGTGATTTATGGTTTTGAGGGGAGTTTTGGGTCATATGAATACCATACTAGGATCTCAGTGGCCTTACTCTTCTATGGTAGAATTGATGTAGGAGATTCAAAAGTAGAATCCACCTATTTTTTAAGGGGATGATGCCCCCATTTTTTAGAGTTACCGCCTGATATGGTCATATCTCTCTTCAATCACCTAGAAACTCCTCTTACGAGGAGATTGAAACTCTCATTGTATATTATTCAAGGATCCTAAAAAAATTGGTTGGATGTTTTGAACTAGTATGATTAGTATCGAGAAGTGAATTTGAGGGATTTCTAATATAGATTCTATGAATATTTATTTCCTAAGACCAATCAGAGATGATCATACTAGAGATTTTAAAAACCTGTAGTATGTTTATATTTCAATTATGGACTAATCATCTCATTATATATATCTTCATTTCTAGGAACTTATATGCACTTCTGTTGAGATAGTGAAATCAAGATGATTTGAGGATGGGATTAGGCAACCTATTTGATATCACGTGAACATTTTATGTTTGACTACAATGTCTGATATATGAAGGCTTTCTCTTATAACTGAGTGATACTTGGGAGAAGATAATTTTGATTGTCTGAGCAATTTATAACTGAGACATTGAAGTGGTTAGACTAGTGGATGGAAGTGACTCTTTGTGACTACACATGGGAAGAGAGACAACTAGATGATACCCACTCATAGTCATGTGGCTTTCCACCAATGTGACAATCTAGGGAATTAAAATACATAGTGTTCCAAAGCCGACATATTGTCATAAGCCTATTATATCATGCAAAATATTTTACATTTTTGTAGGACATTCACATTTCCACCTAGTGGGAGAGGATCTATATCATCCAAGACTATTGGAGTGGTATTAAGAGCACAGATCCAGGAATGTAGTTAGATTATTATCATCCATCCATGAAGAGTAATATTTCATGAATAAGGTATCCCATATTTTGATTCAAATCACTAGTAGTGAGTACCCACTCAGGGTAGTCATGTTGTTTCATAGGGATGGAGATCAAATCAAATTTATTCATTGTAACATATATAATTATATTAGGTTTCCAAGACATCTAATGTTCGAGGTACTTTATTAGGAATTTGACCAATGAGTGTGCACTAGTGTAAGTAATTACACTTTAATATAGAAAGTTATTGTTTATTATGGTACCTATTTATTCTCATGATGGTGGGTTTTGATTTCATTTTCATGTTGGATTGGTTTGTCCCCTATCAGGATTTTATGGACTATAATCAATATAGTTTATCTTTTACATCACCAAATGGTGGTAGTTATCTAGAATAAATTAAATGAGACATCTAGGAAAGTAGATCTAGAACTAAAACATCTAGGGAAATTTGGAGGAAACAAATATATTTTGAGGCATTATATGGATGATTAGGGATTACATAAGGATGATTTTTTCCTATAGTATTATTATTTAGGGAATTATTCACTTACTGATTCTCCGATCAACCACTTGAAATATAGGAATAATTTTCCATCAAGATAGTGACTAAATTTTCACTAGTATCCATTCCACATAGGATGGATACTACAGATTTTGAAGATATCAAGATGTGGATAGTGGATTTGGAAGCTAATGGCTTCATATGGCCCCGTAAATCTTCATATGGTTCACCAGTCCTTTTTCCATGAAGGTAGATTAAACCTGAAGGTTTTGCGTGGATTACCAGAAGTTGTATAAGCTTATGTTGATGAACTGATATCTTATACCTCATATATAGGAACTAATTGACATTATCCTAGGGGATATGGTATTTCAATATATGTATTTGAGGTTTGGATGTAAAGGCTCGTAAATTTCAAGGAATTTTTTTTCTTAAATTCATTGGAATTTTACGAGTACGCAGTTTCAAACGGCACCTGATTCTGAGGCCCGATGTGCCCGAAATAATTTTCTAAATTTTGTTAAGCTTAAATTAACACGCGTAAGAAGTTTTCCTGAAAAAGTGGGAAAACTATTAAATGGTTACTCAGACCAGAAATCTAAGGACACCGTTGTGCTCAAGATGGCGGGTTTACCCTAGGTGTGACTTATGTTTCTTTGGTGTAGTCCTCCTGTGAGAACACACGAAAATGGCATAACCGTAAATAAAATAATTAAATAAAGTTATTTTATTTTTCAGATGCTTATAACTCACAAATGGTAACTCGGATTAATAATCTGAGACCACCTCTAAACTAGTGAGGGTATTCTTCCTTTAAGAAGATACGAACTTTGGCCGGCGTGAGCAACATAAGAAGGTTAGTTTTTGGCCGTAAATAAACGAATTAAGTGACAATTATTTTATTGTAAAATTCATTACTTTTAAACGGTAACTCGAATTGAAAATCTGAGAGTACCGTTGGGTTTGTTGGGGCGTTTTTCTCCTAGGAAGATCCTAACCTTGACTGCAGTGGGTCGAGGGTGACTAATAATAATTTTACGAACATTTTTTCAGGTACGTTCAGTAAACGTACGAGCGGAATTTTATAACATTTGAACACATGCTCGAAATCGAATTCTGAGGGCACCGTTGAAATCGCAGTGCTGATATTCTCATATGAAGACTTTCACCTCAACGGCGGATGATTGGGTATGAAAGTTAGTTTTTGGGGGTACGTGGGTTAATAAAATAAAATAAGTGAATAATTTATTTTATTTTTTTAAACACATGCAGTGCGGATAAAGTGGTTGGAAGCTCCACATGGGAGTTGGTGGTGAATCCGCCACACCCTAACCTCCCATTTAATGGAAGGGGAGAGTAAACCTCTCAAACCCCCCCCCCCATCAATTTATTTTATATGTTGACGTAAAATTAATTGCACTCAATTAATTTTATGGGTCGACATAAAATTAATTGTTGTGAATTAATTTTATGTGTCGAAGTAAAATTAATTTCTCTCAAATAATTTTATAAGTTGATGTAAAATTAATTATTGTCAGTTAATTTTATGGGTCGACGTAAAAATTAATTGCTGTAAATTAATTTTATGTGTCGACCTGAAATTAATTGCTGTCAATTAATTGTATGTGTCAACATAAAATTAATTTGTGTCATATGTTTTGGTGAAGGCTATGTAGGGGAAACTTCTTGGCATCCTTCACTCTTAATTTGTGCCAACACACCTCTTAAATTGCACCAACGCAATTTAATTCACCCGACCCCTTTTTTAAATTAAGTAACAACATCGTTGGAATTGAGGAAGGTTACAAATAATTGAACCGTCATAAATTACATGATGGTTACATAACTCTCCCCCTCCCTTATATATAGGGAGTTTGGGAGATGTTTTTGGGACGACTTCACCAAGCGACGAAGCGTTGTTAATGTATTGGGACGCCCAACACTTGGGGAAATCTTATCCTCTCCAACGAAGAACATGAATAACGCCGATGAAGATCTTCCACACGATTCTTCATTGACCTTCCTTCCCCAGAAACCTATCCTCTGCAACATCGTCAACGGACCGACGCAGCTCGGAATTGGGGATGTGTGGCGGACGCGACGAATGACGGTCCTCATCATCTTTCTTCCGCGACTCCTCCAATGAGCGACGAGCAAGAGGTAGGGGTTTTTTTATTTAAAGTATGAACCTTTCCCATGTTCTTCCTTTCTCTCAAAATGAAGAATGGTGGTTTTTTTGCTTCATACTTGTGAGAACCTATTACTACCACCCTAAACATGGATGGTCTGGGCCAAACCAACATGGCTCAACCCCTTCGTTGTTATTTTTGTAATAACTCCATCACGGAATGGCAATGAGGCGCCCATGACAAAGGCAGAGAACAAAGGACGCGCTACCCATGACCTCTGTGAAATAAGCCGCCCCCGCGGCCCCCTAGCGCGCACCCGGTGCCCAGCGCCCCAGCAGGCGCACCTGCGGCGCAACCGTGGAGCCCTGTCGGCGCACCCCCGGCGCCCTCCAGACACACCCCCGGCGCCCTCCCGGCACCCCCGGTGCCCTATCGGCATAGCTCGGAGACCCCCGACGTGCTGCACTGCCATCCCGGTGCCCCGCACCCTTGTCGGCATCCTGCACAGTGCCCCTTCAGGAGGCCTTCCCGGCGCACCCCAGCGCCCCCGCGGCGCCCTGTCGCCCTACCCGACGCGCCCCAGCGTGCTGCCCGGTGTTCGGCACCCTGCCTGGTGCACCCGCACCCTACCCAGTGCACACGTGGCCAGTCAAAGCCCAGCCAGCCCGGCTGCGCCCCGAGCGGTCTGCCCGCTGGCCTCCTGGTTACCGGCCTACTGAACCGTCCCGTGACACCCTCGCGGTATTGTGGGTCGAACCAGCCCAGTCTCCCGGGCCGAGTTATCGAGCCGCCTACGTGGCGACTATTGGGCCGAACCGCCCTCACGGTCCGTTTGGTCGGGCCCAGTAGGCCGGGTCAAAACTTATCGGGCTAACTCGCCCAATGGGCCGAGTCAGACCCAGCGAGTCTGACCGGGATGACCCAGACCATGTCGGCCCAGTTTGTATTAGGATGAGTTGGTCTGACCGGGTCGGACAGGACACAGCCTCATTACTGGTCCATTACCTTCTTGGGCCATATCATTGTCACCGGACGTCCGTTTGACGAACCGTCAGCGTCGCTAGTACTCTTGGAGCATAGTCGTCCCTTTGAGTATACCCCATGGGAGTCCGGGGTATAGTTGAGATATGGCTGAGTTAGTTCGTATATGAAACCAACCGGGCCCCTAGAACAAAGAGGCTAATAACTCATGAATCGGGCATCCAATTGACGCGCCGTCTGTTGCGTTAAAACCCCTATGACGAGGCGGTCCTTTGTGATACTTCTTTGGGGTAATTTGTGATACATAGAGTATCGACCAGTGGATTGTGGAGAGGATCCTCCCAGAGGTGAGCATACGGAGTATGGTGACCATGTAGCTGGCTGAGACCTGATGACTGCTTGTCCGATTTGATTCGGAGTGACTTGCATAGCCTAGTGGGGAGCACTACTTTGTGAGATGGCAGACCCATGGAGGAGGATCACTAAATTGTGAGGTGGCAGACCCGCGATACTCGACAGGAAGAGTACCTCAGTAGTCTATGTTTTGTGAGTGAAACCTCGGAGTCGTGATAGGAATACAGCACTCAACATATGAGGAGTTCTCCAGCAGCCGTGTTTTTCATCATCGTGAATAAAAATCCTGGTTTGAGATGAGTCAATGACCTTTGTGTTTTCCTCAGGATTGAGATGGGATACTTGATAACTTAGGTATATGTATGGTCATATACCTAAGTAAAGGTTATCTGTTGAGATCTTTCTTTGTGGTTTAACCTTATTGGATTTAGTGAGACCTTGAGGGTCTCAGGGTCCCTACTGAGTATCTTTATACTCACCCTTGCACGAGCTATGCAGAAACCTTGTTGTGTTGGATGCAGATGACAGAAAGCACTGTTCATGGTTGAGGCTTGTAGAACTAGACTGTACCCAGAGGTGGACTTCACGTCCAGACGTTACTTGGAGGTGGAATTCATGACGAGACGTTACCTAGAGGTGACAGACGGATGTGGATAGATGAGGTGGCCATCTGTACCTACCCTTTAGATAGGAAATCTAGAGGACGATCTAGGAGCAGATTGACACCTTCCTAATATTTTGCCTTTTCCTTGTACTTTACTGTTGGGCTTGTATTTCTATCCCCCTTTGTACTTTCAGCACACTTGTCTTATTGATTTACTTAGTGTTTTCTTCAACTTGTACTCTGGTTGTGTGTTTTTTTGCGTTTGATAAAGTCAATGCCTTCCCTTTTTATCGGGATTTACGCCTTTGGTGCTAGTCGCCAGCTCCTGGCCTATGGAAGGCAGAATTGGGGTAGTCACGGCACGGGCCCTGAGGACAGGTCATGACAAATTGGTATCAGAGGACGTACGTTCTACTGCAGAACCTATGACTCTGATATATTCTTTCTATGAATCAATAATGTTAAGCATACTGAGTGTGGTTTTCATTTCATGGAGTCCAGTGTTGGTGCAGTGGCTGATGTATCCATACACCAGGACCCTGACATCTGATTTCCGACTCAGTGCACGAAAACCCTGATTACGTGTGTGTTTTCGAATGTTTTCTTTTAAATCAGCTCAAATCAGGTTAGCTCACCAGGTATAGTCGTTTATCCATGTCACATATGTTTCTTTAAGGATGCCACCTCGAGGAAGACCAGTTGGAGCCCCGAGAGTTGTACGTACTGACAGCCCACCGAGAGACGAAGCCTCACTACAGGGCCCTCTTCCATTTGAGGCACCAGTGGAGGCACCAGGGGTACTACCACCCATTGGGCCACCGATTCCACCAGCCCCAGTAGCAGGTGATGCACGCCGCTTGAGCGCGCTACACGAGTTCCATCCCTAGAGGCCACCCAGGTTTCGGGGATAGACGGACCCACAGGCGGCTGAGGATTGACTGGAGGCTGTGCTGAGAGTCTTACGGCTAGTAAGGATGCCAGCAGAATTTATGGTGATCCTTGCTGCCAGCCTCTTTCAGGAAGCAGTAGGCAGATGGAGGATCCAGATGCTCCAGATGCATGACGATGCGACACTTCTGTGGGAAGACTTCGAAAGCTTGTTCTATGCAGAGTTTGTACCAGCCACCCTTCGAGTCGTGCGTATACAGGATCTACTGCATCTTCATTAGGGTAGCATGACTGTGGCGCAGCATTCAACGAGGTTCACCAACCTCTCGCGCTACTACATTGATATGGTACGAGACCCATTCTTCAGGGCCCAGACCTTCGATCATGGGCTCAAGTGAGAGATTAGAGCTTCAATTGTTTCTCACAGCATCCCGACTCAGACATGGGTGTTGGAGAGAGCCCTCTTAGTGGAGAGTTTCCTTTCTGAGCAGTCTCGAGCATTAGGATCCACTACTAGCTCATATGAAGCAGAGTCTTCTGCAGCTGGCAGTAGACAGATGACGCAGAGGTCCAAGAGGGCCAGACCTACAGGTGGTCAGCCGCACGACTCAGGGTCAGTAGTGCGAGGCACCAAGGGGAGTGACAGAGCCAGACCTACCATGCTATGTTACACGTGCGGCGGACCGGGTCACATGGCTTTTGACTGTCTGACCCACTGCTCTGATGATCAGCAGATAGATGAAGGACCTCCCAGGCAGAGAAGGAGGTTTGATCGAGGTGGACCACAAGGAGCCGGATACCGAGTCAGGGGAGTTGGTCATGTAGCTAGAGGTGGATGACACTTTGAGGTGTTGCCACCACCACCACCAATAGGTCTACCCTGACCAAAGAGAACAGGTGGACATAGAAGAGCACAACTTCAGGGAGCTGAATCATACGACTATGGAGCTCCGGAAGCAGGGGGATAGGAGCGGGACTAGTTCCAGGCATGGAGGCCTTTGTTCTTGGTGCTTCTAGTTTCCATGATGTTGTCGTTTGTGGTTGTTGTGTGTCTTTGTACTTGAGTTGCAGTAATAAAAGACACTTTTCCTTGTGACATTTTCTTTCCTTCCCTTTTGTGTGGTTGATACTGAGAGGTTCCGGTTAAAACTGTTGACTTGACCCTCACTTTCTAGATTTCTACTAGAAGAGACCCAGTGACCACACACTGATGTCGACAGTGTGACTCAACCCTTGGAGGAGATAGTGACTGTTGGATCTCTTGGTAGTAGAGTCGAGGCCTTACAACGTCATCCAAGACATGAACTGTACCGTTCATGTTAGGATTGACTGTATAAGGCAAAGAACGTGGTTCATCTAGAGGATGAGACAACATTTCTCTTTTTCGGCAAAGGGGAAATCAAAGCAGCTCTTGTAAGACTAGAGATGGTGTAGGCTACAATACAGAAGGTGCAGATCATCCATGAGCGGATGAAGACTGCACGGTGCTGACAGAAGTCCGATGCTGATACGAGACGGATACCACTAGAGTTCGAGGATGGCGACCACGTTTTCTTACGGGTCTCACCTCGACGTGGACTGAGGAGATTTGTCCGGGGCGTCAAGTTATCTCTGCGATTCATCTGGCTCTTTCACCACAGTTTCACAGGGTGCATGAAATTGTTCCACATATCTTAGCTGAGGAGGTACGTGCACGACCCGACCCACGTCATCGATCACGGGGAGATGGACATCAACGACGGGACGACCTTCCTAGAGGTTCCGGTGGAGATCAAGGATCGACATGAGCAGTTCTATCATGGATGGTCAGTTCCTCTAGTGCACATTTGCTGGTAGCACGAGAACCTCCAGGAGAGCACTTGGGAGCAGCAGGCTTAGATGTGTGCTCGGTACCTCCTTTAGGTTCCCTAGTTTGTGTTGAAGATTTACAAGGACGTAAAGACCTGAGGTGGAAGTAATGTAAAGACCTGTAAATTCCAAGGAAATTTTTTTCTTATATTCTTTGGAATTTTACGAGTATGTAGTTTTTGATGGCACCAGATTCTGAGTCCCGATGTGCCCGGAATAATTTTCTGAAGTTCTGTTAAGCTTAAATTAATGCGCGTAAGCAGTTTTCCTAAAAAAGTGGAATAATTCTTAAATGGTAACTCGGATCAGAAATCTTAGGACACCGTTGTGCTCAAGATGGCGGGTTTACCCTAGGTGTGACTTAAGTTTAGTCGGTGTAGGTCTCCTGTGAGAAAACCCGAAAATGGCATAACCGTAAATAAAATAATTAAATAAAGTTATTTTTTTTTCAAATGCTTATAACTCACAAATGGAAACTCGGATTAAAAATCTGAGACCACTGCTGAACTCGTGAGGGTATTCTTTGTTTAAGAAGATACTAATTTTGACCGGCGCGATCCACATAAGAAGGTTCGTTTTTGGCCGTAAATAAAATAATTAAGTGACAACTATTTTATTGTAAAATTCATAACTTCTAAAGGGTAACTCGAATTGAAAATATAAGAGTATCATTGAGTTCATTGGGGCGTGTTTTCCAAGGTAGATCCTAACCTTGACTATAGTGGGTCGACGGTGACTGATAATAATTTTCCGAACATTTTTTCGGGTACGTTCAGTAAACGTACGACCGGAATTTTATAACATTTGAACCCATGCTTGGAATCAAATTCTGAGGGCACTATTGAACTCGCAGTGCTGATATTCTCTTAAGAATAATTTCACCTCAACGGCAGATGATCGGGTATGAAAGTTAGTTTTTGGGGTTTTACGTGGGTTAATAAAATAAAATAAGTGAATATTTTATTTTATTTTGTTAAACACATGCAGTGCGGATAAAGTGGTTAGAAGCTCCACTTGGGACTTGGTGGTGGAACATCCACACCCTAACCTCCCATTTAATGGAGAGGGAGAGGAATCCTCTCAAACCCCCCATCAATTAATTTTATATTTCGACGTAAAATTAATTACACTCAATTAATTTTATGGGTCGACGTAAAATTAATTGTTGTGAATTAATTTTATATGTTGAGGTAAAATTAATTGCTCTCAATTAATTTTATGAGTTGATGTAAAATTAATTGTTGTCAGTTAATTTTATGGGTCAACGTAAAAATTAATTTTTGTGAATTAATTTTATGTGTCGACATGAAATTAATTGCTGTTAATTAATTTTATGTGTCAACATAAAATTAATTAGTGTCATATGTTTTGGCGTAGGCTATGTGGGGGAAACTTCCTTGCATCCTCCACTCTTAACTTGTGCCAACACACCTCTTAAATTGCGCCGACGCAATTTAATTCGTTCGACCCCTTTTTAAAATTAAGTAACTGTGTCTTTGCAATTTAGGAGGGTTCTAAATAAATGAGCTGTCACAAATTCCATGATGGTTACATACCTCTCCCCCTCTCTTATATATTGGGAGTTTGGGAGAAGGTTTTGGGACCGCTTCACCAAGCGATGAAGCGCTGGTAAAGTATTGTGATGCCCAATACTTGGGGAAATCTTATCCTATCTAACGAAGAACGTGAAGAACGCCAACGACGATCTTCCACGAAAATCTTCTTCGACCTTCCTTGCCCAAAAACCTATCCTCCGCAACATCGTCAACAAACCGACGCAGCTCGGAATTAGGGACGTGTGGCAGACGCGACAAATGACGGGCTTCATCGTCTTCCTTCCGTGACTCCGCCAACGAGCAACGAGAAAGAGGTAGGGGTTTTATTTTTATTTAAAGTATGAACCTTTCACATGTTCTTCCTTTCTCTCAAAAGGAAGAATGGTGGTTGTTGTGCTTCATACATGCGAGAACCTATTGCTACCACCCTAAACGTGGAGGGTCCGGGCCAAACCAACATGGCCCGACCCCTTCGTTGTTCTTTTTGTAATAACTCCACGACGGCATGGAAATGAGGTGACGACGACGAAGGCGGCGAACAAAGGACACACTACCCGTGACCTCTGTTAACTACGCCGCCCCCGCGGCCCCCTGGAGCGCGCCCGATGCCCTGCGCCCCTGCCGGCGCGCTGCCGGCGCACACGCGGCGCCCTGCTGGCGCACCCACGGCGCCCTGCCGGCGCACCCCCGGTGCCCTGCTGGCACCCCCGACGCCCTGTCGGTGCAGCCCGGAACCCCCCGGCGGGCTACACTGCCGGCCCGACGCCCTTTCCCTTGTCGGCGTCCTGCCCGGCGCCCCTTCCGGAGGCATGCCTGGCACACCCTAGTGCCCCCGCGACGCCCTGTTGCGCTACCCGGTGAGCGCCCGCGTGCTGCCTGGTGTTCGACACCCTACCTGGCGCACCCGCACCCTTCTCAGTGCACATGCGGCCAGCCGGAGCCCAGCCCCCCCCCCCCCCCCCCAGCTACGCCCAACGCTGTCTGCCCACTGGCCTCCTTGTCACCGGCCCGCTGAACCGGCCCGCGACACCCCTGCGGGGTCGCTGGTCGAACCAGCCCGGTCTCCTAGGCCGAGTTACCGAGCCACCTACATGGTGACTATCGGGTCGAACCACCCTCGCAGTACGCTAGGCCGGGCCCAGTGGACAGGGTCAAATCTTAGCAGGCTGACTCACCCAATGGGTCGGGTCAGACCCTGCGAGTCTGACTGGGTCAACCCTGACCAGGTCGGCCCAGTTTGGTTTAGGCTGAGTTGGTCTGACCGGGTCAGACCGGACCAGGGCTCATTACTGGACCATTACCTTCTTGGGCCATATCTTCGGCACCAGATGTCCGTTTGACGAACCGTCATCAGCACCCGTACTCTTGGAACATAGTCGTCCCTTTTAGTATACCCCATGGGAGTTCGGGGTATAGTTGTGATACGGCCGGGTTGGTTCGTATTTGAAACCAACTAGGCCCCGGAACAAAGAGGCTAATAACTCACGAACCGGGCATCCGATTGATGCGCCGTCTATTGCATTAAAACCCCGGTGACGAGGCGGTAATTTGTTATACTTATTTTTGGGACTTTGTGATACTTGGAGTATCGACCAGTGGCTCGTGGAGAGGATCCTCCCAGTTCCGAGCATACGGAGTACGGTTACCTTGTAGCTGGCTGAGACCTGATGACTGCTTGTCCGATTTGATTCGGAGTGACTTGCATAGCCCAGTGGGGAGCACTACATTGTGAGGTGGCAGACCCATAGTGGAGGAGAACTACATTGTGAGGTGGTAGACCCGTGGTACTTGACAGGAGGAGTACCTCTATAGGCTATGAGGGGGAGCACTACTGTGTGAGGTGGCATACCCATGGTGGAGGATCACTACTTTGTGAGGTGGCAAACACACGGTACTCGACAGGAGGAGTACCTCAGTAGTCTAAGGTTAGTGAGTGACACCTCGGAGTTGTGACAAGACTACTGCACTCGATAGAGGAGGAGTTCTCCAGCATCCATGTTTTTCATCATCGTTAATAAAAATCCTAGTTTGAGCTGAGTCAATGACCTTTTTGTTTTCCTCATGATTGAGATGGGTTACTTGATAACATAGGTATATGTATGGGCATATACCTATGTAAAGGTTATCTTTTGAGATATTTCTTTTTGGTTTATCCTTGTTGTATTTAGTGATACCTTGAGGGTCTCAGGGTCCCTACTGAGTATCGTTATACTCACCCCTACACGGGCTTTGCAACACCTTGTTGTGTTGGATGTAGACGATGGACAACACTGATCGTGGTTGAGGCTTGTAGAAATGGACGGTACCCAGAGGTGGACTTCATGACGTAACGGTAACTGGAGGTGGAATTCACATCGAGACGATAGCTGGATGTGTACTTCATGAGGAGACGGTACCCGGAGGTGACAGACGGGCATGGAGAGATGAGGTTTCCATCTGTACCTACCCTTTAGGAAGGAACTCCGGAGGATGATCTAGGAGCAGCTTGACACCATCCTGTTATTTTGGCTTTTCCTTGTACTTTGCTGTTGGGATTGAATTTCCGGACCCCTTTGTTCTTTCGGCACACTTGTCTTATTTCTTTACTTAGTGTTTCCTTCCACTTGTACTCCGGTTATGTGTTTGTTTGTGTTTGATAAAGGAAATTCCTTCCCTTTTTATCGGGATTTACGCCTTTGGTGCTAGTCGCCAGCTCCTGGCCTATGGAAGGCGGGCTTGGGGTAGTCACGACACGGGCCCCGAGGACGGGTCGTGACATTGGATATCAATAGGTTTCTATTAGAACTTCTGAAAAACCATGTATATCATTTAAAAGGATGTATTGTGTTTATGTGTTTCTGGTTATTTTTTTCATAACATAAATTAATTGGTTGTTTTCATAGCTCAGATGAATATGTTTTTCCGCCCCTACATGAAGTCATCTTTCATTTTTAATATAGATGATATCTTAAAGTATTATCACACTTGTAGATATCATGACAAGCATATTGAGATCACATTGGGTTCACAGAGAGGGTATCAGTTATAAGTTATGATAACAATGTTATACTTACAGATGAACAAGATCCAATTATTCATTAATGTTGTCTTAGAATCATTACTGTCAACTAACATAGAGAATGTTAGTCGTATGGTTTCTTGGGAGAATCCAAACAACTGGTTTTATATAATTAGTTTCTTATGGATGGATAGATATTACAAGAGATTCATAAATGATTTTTTAAAAATTGAACCACCTATTACTAGTATGAATATGGAGGTTGTGAAGTTATTTTGTTCTGAAATGTGCGATAAGGACATTAAAGATATAAATAATGTCTTACTTCATAATCTTTCATCATTCTTTTAGAGGAAGGAAAAGGATATAATGTTTTTGGTTGTGAAGTAAAAATAATAATGGGTCAGATATTGATATTGTACAATCAATTTGTTGCATAAATGTCTCTCTAGTTGAAACCTCATGGTTAAAATTACATGACACATGAAATTGAGTTTGCAGCATCCATCCATTACTTGCATTATTAGAGTCATTATCTAATGATATACTACTTTATGGAGTATGTGGGACAAAATAGCCTCAATAAATATTTACATAGTGTGACATGAATCTAAGATATAAAATATGGGTTGAATACCAATACTTGTTTGAATTTTAACAATCCTATATGACTATAAAGGGAAATGTTGTTGCTAGCGCGCTAAAATAGAAAACACAGGTAAACGAAATTTAGTAATGTAGTGATGAATGGAAGTTTGTGGCCCCTATTTATGAATTGAATCTTGAGTTTAATGTGAGTTAGGAGAAACCTTTTATTACATCGTTAGTATTTTCCACTTCAAATCTATATAGGATGAAGATAATTATGTTCTTTGACCTTGAATTTTTATTAATATGGTAGAGTATTTCTAGTGAGGACCCACCTCCAGCTTGGTCTATTGATGGTGATGACATCCTATGTACACATAGGGATATTTGGATTTCTATAGACATGATATAATAGATTATGTGATATTCCCATGATTCTTAGTGGGATGTGAATCAAGGTATCTCCATGATATCTCATGATATGTTCTATCAATACTGGCGACTAGGAATGAAATGTGAGACATTGAGTTTAATCACTAGGTATTAAACCTATCAGCAAGTGATGGAAGAACACCAATGGCCTATGGAATTGTTAAAACTATTATAGACCCTTTATTTGAAATTTTATGAACTATTTATAGATTTTTTTTGTTGGTTTACAAAGGATTCCCTAATGTTTTGATGTATTTTGGGTAGTCATTGATTATCTAACGAAGGTGTCCCACTTCCTTCCTATTCAAGAGACCTTTTTAGTTAATGAGTTGGGAAGAAAATAAATTTGTGACATTATATGCCTACATATGTTCCCTCACACTATCATTTTATATAAATATTCTCATTTAACATTGATATTTTTTATGTATTAATAAAATATTTGGGTACACAAGGGCTTCTGAGCATAAATTTTCACCCTCAAACCTATGGCCATTTGAAAGAGATTCTATAGGTATTGTGTGACATGCTCTGAGCACGAGTCCTTGATTTAAGTGGTTATTGAGAGAATTATATCCCTCCCATTGAGTTTTACAAAATAATAGTTTTTTAGGAATAAATTTAGATGGTTCTGTATAAGTATTTATATAGAGGGTCATGACATTTCAACTCTATACTTGATAAAGGTTAGGGAGACATTATTACTAGGTAATTGTCTTGTGTACGAGAGTTTAGAGTAGGTGACATAACATCTTGTTACTATTTTAAGGTATTTGTAATCCCTTCTTTTTAGTACTACTTTTATGAGATTTGGTTGGTGTTGCCTTTGGAGAATTTTTGGAAACCATGAAATCCTTTGGCCTGGGCACAATTCACCCAAGTTTTCCAAAACTGTTCACCCTACTAGGTCGAACTATTCAAATGAATGTAGTATTATTTTGAATATATGGAACATGGATTGATAAACCATGAAAACACATAGGAGAAACTAGGAATTCTATGAAAAGGGGCACAAAACAAGGGCATTGTTTGGTCTCTCCATACAGCCCTTCCAAACTAATTGTGTGTACAATATTTTGTAATCTGGATTTTAATTTTAAAATTCTCAAAACCCTATTTTTTAGGTCTCCAATAGACCAGTATTACGTGAAAATGATTTATCCTACCTCTAAAAATCCTAAGAGTCAATTTTCACCTGTAACACTATATTGGAATTATATATATCCTTGGAATGAAACATTAGATCCTCTTCTGGTTAGTTTTCTCTTACCATTCTAGGTATCCCACTCTCTCTTTTTTCATCCCTTATGTCTTTTAGATCTTAATGATGGATATATTATATAATCCCCTCTATTTTTAGATCATAAACGTAGGTTTGATTCTTGGTTTCCATTTTTTCATTCTCTATTAAAAAATCACAATTAGGGTTTGGGGTTTGTGGTCTAGCGATCCTCTGGTAGGTGGTTCTATTTTGATTGGTCGATATAATTAACCCTAAATTTAAGGATTTAATCAAATTTATTTCTATATAATATGTGTAATTTCATTCTTATAAAATTGAATTTGATAAAAACCCAATTCCATTGAATTAAGGGAATTGTTTTTTTGAAATTATATTTTGGCACAAAATTGGGGAAAACCCAACATCCATTGAATTTGGGTGGAATTGTGAAATTAATTGAATTTCTTGGAATTTAAATTGTTGAATTAGAATATGTTAAATTGATTGAATTTATTAGAAATTTCTATTGATGAATTTAATTTCTAAATTCGAATAATAAAATTTCATTTTGAATTGATTTCAAATTCTTATTTTTGAAAAATTTCTTAAAATGGTATTAATAGAAACCTTTTGGTTTTATCTTGAAAAATTTAATAATTTTTATTAAAAATACAATTGGTTTTTTAAATAGAAAATTCTAATATTCAAAATGATGAATGGGATGAATTTTATTTTTTGTCATCCTAGAATAAACTTTACATTATTGTTTGATATTAGAGCATATGAAAGCCAGTGGTAGTTAGTGAGTTATTTGGATTTCACTCTACTATTTAGAAAGCTAAAAAATATAAAAAATTCACATAACATTTACAATACAATGGTGAGGAATAACTATTGATGTGCATTGAAGGGGGATCATGTGTACACATATTTCAATGTCACCTAAAGTGTGTGGATGCCTATATCCTCAAACTATCTTACCTTTTAAGAATATGACCGTGTGGATCATTTTGTATATTTGAAATGAATATATTCCATTATTGTAAAATGTTTTACATTCCCTATGAATTTATATAAATGTTTTTATATAATATTATTTATTAATACAATAGTATATAAATATTCAATAAATTTTAATGTGATGCTTTTGATTAAAAGTATCTTTGTCATTTGAAATGTAATTTATTATTTTATTAAATTTGATTTTTAAATTCAAAAACTTTTTATTTAAAATTAAAATCAATTTATTCAATTAATTAAATATTGGAATCTTATTATGGAATTAATGGTGATAACCAACATAGATTTTATCTCACACCATACCAGTGACATTGGGTGTTTGTAGATTATCTCCTTAGAGGTTTGGGAAAGGGTAAGGGACCACATGGGGGTGGTTTTAGTAGTTTATGAGTGGACTTGGTGAGTTTTTTCATGTTGGGAGTTGGGAATTTTTACCAGTTATCTAGAAAATTACTATAGTATATTAATAATTTATAACATTTTGACTTCTAGTAATTTTCTCCATGTGGAGTTTTTCTTTATGCATAATGACTTGTTTATCTTTACAACCAAAATTTTATGGAAAAATCATTCCCACATTCAATTTTTATAATGCCAGGTGTTGGTCGAAAACCCATGGGGATTGGAAATTACCATAATTAAATTTCATTTTCCTCTTAATTATTAGGTTACCAAGGTACCATTGCTGGTTCATGACAGTATAGTATTATATATCGATTTTGATCTTTTTTTGTTGTCTGTATGCATTTTGTGTAATATTATCGAGACAGATGAGGTAGTTGTTATTGAGTGTTGGGAGATCTCTCCTCAAAATGAACCTTATAATACCATGGGTGTATAGAGAATTATGTATTGAGTATTAGTTCAATTATTTTCCATTCTTTTTATTTGGATATTATGAAATCAAAATCTCAGTGGTCTGTCTATTTGGTTTACTTCCCACTTCGTGTCTATCTGAGTGTAAATTTGATGTAATATTTATTGTCTAATGATTTCATGCATCATCATGCCTCTAATAAGATGTGATAATCAAATAAAAGAGGAAGATCATGTTCAATTAAATCCAAAAAAACTCTCTTGGTTTTAAATCTGATTTAGGTGATTGTTTGTATTGTCCAAGCTCTTGGAAAAGAACCAGCACTAGCTCCCATTTAGGCTCCAGTTGTGGATCCTCAAAGGAGTTACATTCAAAACTATTCCCAAGAATAACATTTCCAAAATCTAGTATAATTCAATTTATAAAATATTAATCAAGAGTATGTGGAATGGTTGACTAGGATGGAGATTTTTTTTGGATTCATAGATACACCTGATCAAAATCGAGGTAAAGTGTTCCATGTTCATGCTCAAAGTACTGAGAAGGAGATGTTGGGACATGATGGTGATAGAGAAAAAGCATGAGGTCATAGAATGGAGATACATAAATGTTATTTTCACTAAACTAGTCTATCAAGAGTGGATTTTTTTGTCAGAGACTATAATTTTTTTCAAACTTGATTAGGTTGGCATGACCGTAAAATAATTTAAAAACTATTTTTTTAAGAATATGTTGTTTGTACATAACATAGTATCGAATAATAAGATGAATGATAAAATGTTTGAGTTGGGACCTTGACTGTATATTAGTTCTCAGGTTTTATTATTTATTCATCCTTCTTATGATGATGTGCTAGACATAGAACTAATGGTTGGAATGGAACTGGATGGAATGAAAGGGTTGTCAGGAGTTTCATTCGATCCCATTGGTTTTGCAGGTTATATCCAAGTAAAAATGACGTCTGATGATTCTCATGGTGGACCTCGATAATAGGTATTCTCTAAACCTCCTACAGTTCCTGGAAGATTTCTCATGATTTTTTATTAGTGTGGAAATTCTGGGCATTCAATGAAGGTTTTCACTGAGGCACCCAAGATATGTGGTTCTTATGGATGCTCAGGTAACCTAAAGATGTTATTTCATATCAATTTCACTCCTCATAGTGTAATGAGATCATTATCTTATTCTAAAATTGTGGGGTAAATAGATTCTTCAAGTAAAAAAGTGTTTTAACAAAAGGCATCTAGAATGAAGCTTCTACATGCAATTGAAGAGTATTCCAAGAATGCAGATACGGGTCCATTGACTGTGTGAGATACTGTCACTATAGATTCATCATTAGTGAATACTTAATTAGATAATATTTAATCTATGTAATTTATTTTAACCCACATTTATAATCTTAAAAATCATCATATGGATAGTTTTTCATGTGTAATGGTTATTACTACACCCCTTTGTATAAAAAGATAGTTGGGTCTCTGTTGTCAAACCTTTGTTTTTTTCATTATTAGATGTCGAGCTTGATTTTAGTTCTATGATTCTCAAAATGAAACATCTTGGATTCATATTTTATATGGATTCGATCATTTCTAATAAATTATTGATTGATTATTATCTTTGATGAGTCTCCTTCACTACATCTAATGGTGTGTCTTGGGTCTTCCAAGGAAAATTGGACCCAATGCCGAGTAAATTCAAAGCATCTTATTCAGAGTTATGTAATGTGATATTTTTTTCTTTTTATTTTTTTCATTAATATTTATATCCCACTAGTTTTCATCAAGTTTCCAAACATGTTTCTTTAGGAGATTATTGGTTTTACACTAGTAAGGGAGGTAGTGTTTTTTGTTGATTTAGGGCTTGGTACTTATCAAGATTCTATTCCCTCTTACCAAATGGAACCGGTGAAAATAAAACAGTTGAAGACACAGTTATATGATCTTATATAAAATGTATTTATACACTCCTGTGTGTAAACATGGGTGGGAGAAATTCTCTTTGTAAGGAAATCAGATGGCTCACTCCACTTATCTGTCTTTATAAAAAATTATCAAATTGGATTTCTATAATTTGGATGTAAAAGTATTTGGAAATTTGGGGTAAAAAAAGTTATTTCAGTTGAACCTAAAATTGTAATGTGTATTACACCATGGGAATAACCGAAAAATGTTTTTGAGATATGAAGCTTCTTTGGTCTTTCTGATAATTAACATCGGGTAGTAAATGAATTCTCAAAATTGGTTTCTCTAATGATTACTCTAACATAAAATGGGGTAAAGTTGTCATAGGATGAAAATTTTTAGAGTTATTTTATTGAGATAAACCCTCTTTGGATATTGTCCTGGTGTTTACCCTTCTGGAGGTTGGGATGAGCTATGTGGTCTTCTATAATGCATCAGGTCCTAGTTCGTGAATTATTATTATGTAAGGTGATCACATTGATGATATTGGCTCTAATAATATTATTCTATAAACGAATAATTATCAAACTCTAATCGTGAACTTACAACTTTGATGAAAACACTTAATAGTTAGCGGCATTATCTTTATAGGTGAAGGTTTTTTCGTTTTCATATTACAAGATTTTAACATATATCTTCTCTCAAAATGATTTAAATCTATAATAGAGTATTTGGGTGGAATACCTAAAATATTCTAATTTTGACATCACCTATACCCCAGGGAAAGGGAATGTTCTTTAATATTCATTGAGAAGGAATCGTTCGAACCAAGTAGTGATGTAATCTTAAGATGAGTGGGTCTTAATGTATCTCTTTTCACAGTTTCATATTGGAGTCCCGAAATATGAGGATTATGGTTATTTGGCCAGTTAAAAATTGAAATAAACTCTTCTCAAGATTATTTGTTAGGAACATATGCTTGATGATGAGTTCCATAGAATTATATACTCTCATTATGGTGGGGTGATAGTTACTGAGTGGTAGGTCTCCAAAGAGGGAATTTTTTGACATCAAAATCACATTGGTGAATTGTTGGTAGTATTTAAATCTATGATGGGGGGATTAATATTATTCTTAGTGGGATGTTCTTCAAGGAACCATAAATATGTTCTATTACGTGCAACATAGATTCTAGTGGCCATGTATGAGAAGGGGAATTGCTGAATTTGTCTTGTATTATTATACGTTCCAAAAGTTCAAAGTTGAGAAATTGAAGAAATTGAGATTTATTCAACAACATACAATCCATACTTGGAAGTGGGATGAGATTTACATGGACATTGTTTTTGGTTTTCTACATACCTACAAAAATAATAATATGATATTGGTTATTATTGACTGGATGACATAATCATCTCCCTTTATTCCCATTCATGATACAACTAATTTTGTGGAGTGGTGGAGTATTTCTATGAATGATATTGTTTATTTACATGGATTTCCATCTATTATAGTCTCTAATTAGGATCCTTGGTTCACTTATCCTTTTTGGAGAGGCCTTCAAGAGGAACTAGGATCTTAGATCCATTTGAGTATGGCATACCATCCATAATTGGAAGGCCAGATAGAAAGACATATACAGATGCATCAAGAAAAGATTTTTTCTTATGTTCTAGACTTTGGTGGGGCTTGGGATGACCATTTGTGTTTGGTATGGTTTATTTATAACAATAGTTGCTGGTTAATGATAAGAATCATTCATTCTGAGGAATTGTATGGTCATCATTTAAGATCTTTGTTGTGTTGATCTGGGATTGGTGAATGTTCCTTGGTTAGACCAAGCTTTGTTGAAGAGACAACATTAAATATTTAGATGATTCATTATAGGATGTAGATGGAACATTGATAGTAAAAGACATATGTTGGTAGTCATTTTAGACCATTGGAGTTCTCAGTTGGTGACTAGATGCTCCTCAGTTTTTGAGAACTTTTGAGTAGGTGGGGAAATTTTCATACCATTTTGAACTACCTACTCGGTTTTTGTCGATGCATAATGTTTTCCTTGTATCTCAGCTATTATAGTGTATATCTAATCTATATCATGATCAGAGTTGGAGTAATCATGAGGTTAAACCTAATTTATCCATAACTGAACATCCAATCTGGATATTTATTCTAAATCCATGATACTTTGATAGAGGATGGTATCATTTGATCAAGTGATAAGGAAAAATAGTTATGATAGTCATAAAACGTGGGAGAGGGAGCCCCTGATGAGATATCAGTGGAATAATATTTTTTTGGCATCGAATCTTCTTAGTAGTCTTTCTTGGTATAGATTGCATCTATAGTGTCAATTTTGAAAAAACATATTACTGTTTTCAGGTATTCCTAAAACCTTATTTCTAATCATTTTTTATTTGGGTTTCTTTTTGAGTGTTTATAGAAGAAAATTTTAAAAACATAAAAATTTCATGGTTGTGCATGATTGGTACATGATTTTACCAAACTACGCACCCTTCTAGAGAGAACATTTCAAATCAATGCAACAAAAATTTTCATAGATTGAAAAACTATGAAACCTCTAAAATTAACATTTAATCCCATAAAAAAGGTCACAAGACTTGGGAACACTTTTTGGTCTAACTATTCTGCCTGACCTAGCTAACCATGTGTGTAATAATTTTTAATCCTGATTTTAATTTTAAAATTCTCAAAAACCTCTTTTCGGGTCCCCAACATACCAATATGACCAAAAAGGATTTATCCTTCCCTGAGATATCCCACGAGTAGTTTGTAGCCCCTTGAAACCCTCTTGAATGTAGTTGATGCTTGAAGAAAGATGTTTAATCCTCTCATAGTCAGTTTCCTATTTTCGTTCTCTATCATCTGCACTCTCTCTTTTCCTCCCAAGGGCTTTGTAGATAACTATATCAGTTTAATGATCTAACCACCTCTCCTTTGGGATCATAAAATTTGGTTTTATTCCATGTTTATTTTTCTTGAGATTCTCCATTGTAGGATCCCAAAAATTTTATTGATAGTAATGGTCTAGTGATCTTAAGGTAGGTTTTTCCAATTTGATTTGACAATTTAATTAACCCTGCTTTTCGTGATTTTATTAAATTTCATTCAATTGAATATGTATAATTTCATTAGTATAGAATTGAATATGTTAAAAACAAAATTCCATTGAATTGGGGGATTTGTTTTTTTTTAATTGAATTCTAGAACAAAATTGGATAAATCCCCCAATTCCATTGAATTGGTATGGATTTTTGAAATTGATGGAATTTCGATGAATTAAAATTGTTGAATTGAAAATTTTGAAATTGATGGAAATTATTTGAAATTTAAATTGATTACTTTAAATTCAGTAATTGAATTGTAAAATTTCATTTTTAATTATAAACAAATTTATATTTTTGAAAATGGATAAAAATTGTTTTGTTAGAAACCTATTGGTTTTATCTGGGAGAAAGTATTTTTTATTGAAAATAGGTTTTATTTTAAAATGGAAAATTTTTATTTTTGAAATGGAGAATGGGATGAATTGTAGTTTAAGAAGCCTTAAAATAAATTTACCATTATTGTTTGATATTAGGGAGTATCCAAAACTTACGTAGATAGTGAGTTATTTGGAAAACACTATACAATTCTCCTTGTTCCAAAACACAAATGCTGAATTTCACATACCGGATTAGATGGTTATGATTTCCTTTTAAATAGCTGTAAAGACCCAAAAATTTTGTGTAAAACATTCTCTTAAAATATATGGGAATTTTTATGAGTCTATAGTCTCTAACGGTGCTTGATTCTGAGGCCCGGTGTTCCTGGAATCAATTTCTGAAGTTTAGATTGGGTACGTTCAGTAAACATACATTCAAGATTTAATAACATTTGAACCAGTGCTCAGAACTGAAATATGAGGGCACTGTTGAACTCGCATCGTCAGTGATTTCTTAGTTATACCTTCACCACAGTTTCATTTTAACGATAGTGGAAGTTAATTTTGGGAGGTTTTAATTAAATTAAATAAAAATAAGGTGTTCACCTTATTTTTATTTTATGGTGGTTAAAACCTCCAAGTGGTGGTTAGTGGTGGGGGCCACCCTCACAAAACCTACCTTCGGAGGATTATTATTTAGTGGGGCCCACACGAGCTTCTTAACCCTTCTAACTCCCCATTATTTTTGGAACACCTCTAACACCCCATTTATGTGGGTTAAACTCTCCACCTTCCTCCATTACTTTAATGTTCCAACTCTATTACAATTAGTTGATTAAACCCTTAAAATTAAATAATTAGATCATTTTTGAATTATTTTAAATTCTTTCCAACCATTAAAATAATAGTGTGTCTATTATTTTTGGTGTTGGCAAAATCTTTCGGTGGAGCATGAAAGAGGGCTTGGATAGTTTAGAGGACTTCATCCTCTCGACGGAGAACACGAAGAATTCCCCTCACCACCGAAGGATGGCGAACACCATCTTCTTCCTTCTTCAACCAGGGCAAGAAAGGGAAGCACCGCCGCCCACAAAGAATGTCGATGACGTCATCTCGACTTGTCTTCCCTGAACTCTTCCTCCTCTGACATTGATGGAATGACGTCTGCCTTCTGCGACTTCATCATCGAAGTCGGTGGCGCAACGATGAAATCGGAATAGAGGATCACGGTGGAGCATCGGTGGCTGGAAACGGGCCGACCGTGAGAGGAACCGGCAGCGCAAGAGACACTGGGTCGCCGAAGGGGTGCAGTTCCATCACACTGAGAAAAGAACCTAGACACAGCCAGGCGGGCCGTGGTGGTGTCAGAGGGGCTCGGTGTAGTCTAACCGGGCAATAGGAAGGGGGTCGCGGCCATGCGGGCCATAGAGGAGGAAGACAGTGTGGCGCCGTCGAATAGCACCAGAGAATACCCGTGTCCAAAGTCCTCGGCGGACAGGGGAGGGCGGCCGATGGGCGCTCCACTGGGGGGACCCCTCGGGTCCCACGGTCACCAGGCCGGCGCCACGCATCTGCCGTTACAGGGAGATGCAGGGGCACTGACCCCCCCCCCCCCCCCCGCATGGACACCGCTGGCTTCGGCGAGCGGTCCGCCTCCTAGCCATGCAGGCGGGCCAGTCGGGCCAGCAAGGGCCGAGCCGCCCTCGGACCGCATCGCGCCTTTATGCCAGGCTGCCCCTTGGGCCGGGCCACCCACTGGGGTCGGGCCTCCCCCTCGGATCGGGCCGCCCACTCGAACCGGGTCAGGTAGGGTCATATCGGACGCGGACCCGCAATGGCCTATTTACACCTTTTCACCCATATCACGGGCTACGGGTGTCCGATCAATGAACCATCTATAGAGACATAAATCTTATAGCGATAAGGTTACTTTGGAATACACCACTTCAGTTTTGGACACAGTTGTGGTATGGTCAGGCTGGTTTGAACCTAAAAACATACCAGCCACCTAGAACGAAAATGCCAATAACTAACAGACTGGGTGTCTGATCGACGCGTGGTCTATTGAATTGAGACCCCTATGATGAGTCAGACCCTTGAGGAACTTCATCATGGTACTTCATGACAGTTGACTTATCAACACTTTGCATGAGGAGCGGTCCCTCCCGAAATCAAGTATACCTGAGCGGAACTCTGTGGCTGGATGTGCACTATTGACTGTTCCTAGATCATGTGTTGGTCAGACTATTTTGATGATTGTTCTTGGATCATGTGTTGGTTCGACAGTTCTGATGACTATTTCTGGATCATGTGTTGGTCCGACAGAATAGCTGGACCTGGATCATGTGTTGGTCTGACAGTCTTGACTTTTGATCCTGGATCATGTGTTGGTCTGATAGAATAGTTGGTCCGTGATCATGTGTTGGTCTGATAGATTAGATGATTCAGTGGCTAAATCTCATCATCTATACCTCTCAGCAAAAGTTGTATACCTGTGTGAGCTGAGTAAATGACTTTTGTGTTACCTCATGATTGAGAAGGGTTACAAGATAACTTAGGTATATGTATGGGCATATACCTATGTATGTGTTATCAATTGAATCCTAACTTTGTTTTTCATCCTTGTTGGATATTGTGAGACCTTATGGGTCTTAGGGTCCCTACTGAGTATCGTTATACTCACCCCTAAATGGTCTATTCCTGTAACTCGTTGTGTTGGATGCAGATGACGGACAACGCTGACGGAGGCCGAGAGTGCCAGGATAGGATGGTACCCGGAGGTGGACCTCATGAAGAGTCGGTACATGGAGGATACAGATATATATGGAGCACTGAGGAGGCTATCTATACCTACCCTTCAGGTAGGATCCATGTTGGATGATCCAGGAGCTGCTAGACACCTTCCAGCTGTTTGTCTTTTAGTTGTACCTATATTGTATTTTCCGTGTACTATCTGTTGGGCCTGTATATCCGGGCCCCTTTACTTTCATCACTACCTTTGTATTCAGTTTTTCGTAGTGTTTTTCTTCGAGTTGTGTACTTTGAATATGTCTGTTTACTTTTTATAAAGGAAATTCCTTCTGAGCTTAGGGATTTATGTCTTTGGTGCTAGTCTCTAGCCCCTGGCATATAGAAGGCGGGCTTGGGGTTGTCATAGAACGGGCCCCGATGATGGGTCATGAAAAATTGGAATCAGAGTAGTTGGTTCTACAATAGAACTTACGAATATTATCTGCCTTTCTGTGAAGCAATAGTATTAAGACTATTGAGTGTGGTTCTCAGTCTAGGGAGTCCAGTGCTGGTGCGGCGGCCGACGTATCCATACACCAGGTCCCTGACCTCTGATTTCCAACTCAATGGACGAAAACACTGATTTCTTGTATGTTTCAAGAGTTTACATTGTGATATCTTTGATTCATCTCACCAGGTATAACTTACTGTTTGTGGTGCACCTGTTTTTTTTTTCAGGATTCCTCCACGCAGACAGCCAGCCAGGGTTCCAAGAGTTGTACGAGATGGCAGCCCACTGAGCTATGAGGCCTCGATGCAGGGCCCTATCAGAGTGGAAGCACCAGCGGTACCACTACTCGTTGGGCCACCAATTTCACCAGCCCCAACAACAGAGAGTGCACGCCACCTGAGCGCATTGCACGAGTACCAGTGCCAAAGGCCGCCCAGGTTCAAGTGAGAGATGGACCCATAGGTAGATGAGGATTGGCTGGAGGCTATGGTGAGATTCTTCAGGCCAGTAGGGACACCAGCTGACCTTATGGTGATCCATGATACGAGTCTCCTTCAGGAAGCAGCAGGTAGATAGTGGAGCCTAATGCTATAGGTGCATGATCAGGCGACACTACTCTAGGCAGAATTTGAGAGCTTTTTCCGAGCAGAGTTTTCCCCATACACCCTGTGTGCGGTGCGGATACATGAGCTACTTTGTCTACAGCAGGGTAGCATTACAGTTGTACAGTACTCAGTGAAGTTCAACTATCTTTCACGCAACTCCACTGATTTGGTACGAGACCCATTCTTCAGGGCCCGAACCTTCGAGCAGGGGCTTAGGTGAGGGATCTTAGCCTCGATGATCTCCCTCAGCATCCTGACGCAAGCAGGGGTGTTGGAGCGTGCCCTCTTAGTAGATAGTTTCCTTGCTGTGAAGACACCAGCAGCGAGACCCACCACCAGACATCACGTAGTGGAGTCTTCTGCAGGTAGCAGTAGGCAGTTTTCATAGAGGTCCAAGCGGAAATGACCATTCGGTGGATGACCTCAAGATACGAGTTCTGTTGTGCGGGGAACACGAGATAGAGCCCATCATACCAGGAGTAGGCAATGCTACTCTTGTGGCGGGCATGGTCACACGGCTCCTGACTATCCAACCCAACATTTTGACAATCAGAATACCATTGAGAGACCTCCCAGGTAGAGGCAGAGGTCCGATCGAGGCGTTCTGCTGGGAGCATATGGACGTGGCAGAGGATCTGGTCGAGCAGCAGGCGGTGGGTGACGATTCGAGGTGTTACCGTCACCACCACCAGGGGGTCCACCCTAACCGTAGGGAGGAGGTGGATAGGGGAGAGCTCAGCTTCAGGCAGCTGAGGCACACGATCATGGTGCTCCGGTGATGATTCGAGGTACGATATGTGTCTACTCCACCTTAGCTGCAGTTCTTATAGACACATGTTCCAGTCAATCTTCCATATCCACTTCCCTCTTTCAGATCTCGGATATTCCTATGGAGCTTTTGGCTCGATCCTTACGGCTAGAGAATCCTATGGGAGAAGACGCGACGATTACGCACTGGTTCCTGAAGTGTGAGATTACTCTATGAGGGGAGAGCCTTGGCTGGGATCTTCTTGTAGAGGCGTCAAGGCCTTACTACGTCATCTTGGGTATGGACTAGTTATCTATAGTCCATGCTCAGATCGACTGTATTATGCACAAAGTATGGTTTGTCCGCATGGATGGGACCAGGTTCATCTTTACAGGTGAGAATAGAGCCATTGTAGTGCAGGATGGACTTACTCTAAGGAGGGTGCAGCCGATCACTCACAAGTTGGCTTTCCTTACCCTCAGAGCAGTTGATGTGGAGATTCCAACATATCATGTAGTGGTGGATCAGTACACAGATGTTTTACCTGAAGATGTTCCAAGACTACCTCCTCACAAAGAGATGGATTTTACATTGACATGTACCCCGAGACGGCATCGATATCTACACCAGCATATCGGATGGATCCTGCTGAGCTTCATGAGCTATGGGTACAGCTAGAGGACTTGTAGGGGAAGGGATTCATCCAGCCCAGTGTTTCTCCCTAGGTATCCCCAATTCTATTCACCAAAATGGCGGATGGGATCTTGAGGATCTGTGTCGACTACCGTTTCCTGAACCAGGTGACGGTGAAGAACAAGCACCCACTCCCAAGGATTGACGACCTCTTTGATCAACTTAAAGGAGCTCAATGGTACTCGAAGATAGACCTAAGATCAGGTTATCACCAGCTCAGAGTTCGAGATGAGGATGTTCATAAGATATCCTTCAGGTGTCAGTACAAACACTATGAGTTTTTGGATATGCCCTTTGGCATAAACAACACTCTAGCAGTGTTCATGTGTCTCATGAACAGGATCTTCCAGCCTTACCTCGGTCTCTTTGCCATAGTCTTCATCGAAAACATTTTGATTTACTCGACTATTGAGGAGGAGCACACCTACCATTTGCAGGAAGTGTTGGACACACTCCAAGAGCACCAGATTTATGGTAAGCTCTCAAAGTGCCAGTTTTGGATTCAAGAGTTTCACTTTTTGGGACAAGTCATCTCGAAGGCTGGAGTTGTGGTGGATCCAGTGAAGATTGAGGCGATACTTTCTTGGGAGCCACACAGGAGTGTGACAGTGGTACGAAGTTTCCTGGGCTTGGATGGATACTATTGGAGGTTCATTATAGACTTCTCCAAAGTTGCAACACCACATTTATCCTTGACAACGAAGGGGAAACCCTTCGTGTGGTCATAGAGATGCCAGTAGTGCTTTCAGGAGCTGAGGCAGAGTTTGACTAGTGCCCCCATCTTGAGGCTTCCAGAGGAAGGTGTAGGGTATGTAGTTTACTGCGATGCATCAGGGACCAGACTCGAGTGTGTCCTGATGCATGAGAAAATAGTGATCGTTTATGGTTCTCAGCAGTTGAGATAGAATGAGCATAACTACGCTACCCATGGAAGAGAGTTAGCAGCAGTGGTCTTCACCTTGAATATGTGGTGGCACTATCTGATGGGTGAATGTTTTACTGTGTACTCTAATCACAAGATTCTCAGGTATATCTTCTCTCCGAAAGACCTAAACCTGAGATAGCGGAGATGGATTGAGTTCCTCCATGACTATGACTTCGAGATATTCTATACTCCTAGGAAGGGGAACGTTGTTGCAGATGCGCTTAACAGGAGGAATGACATTCAGATGCTAGGAGAGGTGAAAAAGAAGCTAGCTGCCTTGAAGATATCCATTAGTGGATAGGGATGGAGCAGCCAATCTACAGTCTCTTCCATTCACTACCCCACTTATTCAGTGATTCAGGGAGGCACAGCATGGGGAGACTGACTGTGAGATGCGACATGCTCAAATATCCATAGGGCAGGAACCTGATAAATTTTCTGAAGGTGGGGATCACGTCATTCTCTATAGAGGACGTACCATGGTACTAGTTTCACTTCAGGAGGAGGTGTTGAGGGAGTTCCACACGTACCCTCTAGCGGTACATTTGAAAGGGGAGAAGATGTAGCAGGACCTCAGACGACAGCACTGGTGGACGGGTATGAAGAAGGCAGTAGCATAGTTTGACTCATAGTGCCTCACTTGTTAGCAAGTGAAGGCAGAGCACCAGGTACCAGATGGCTTGGTACAACCCTTAGAGGTCCCAAAGTGGATATGGGATGGGATATCCATGGACTTCCTAACGGTTCTTCCAATTAAATCGAGGGGTCATGACTCGATATGGGTAATCATTGACTGACTCAAGATGTCATCCCACTTCCTACCGATCAGGGAGAGGGGATTAGTTGAGAGCGTTGGACACATCTATGTGCAGGAGATAGTGCATTTACATGAAGTACCTTCTTCTATCTTCTCCAACCATGATGCACAGTTTAATTCCTAGATATAGAAGGGGTTTAGGAGGCTTTAGGGATGCAGCTACATTTGAGCATCGCTTTCCATCGTCGAACTGATGGTCAGACCGAGCAGACCATCCAGACCCTCGAGGAAAATCTTCATACTTGTGACCTCGACTTCATTCGTAGATGGGAGGACCACTTACCATTGGTAAAGTTTGTCTAAAACAACATCTATCACTCCACCATAGGTATGGATCCTTTTGATTCCTTGTATGGTTGGCCTTGCAGATCGCCACTATGTTGGAAAGACCCAGGGGAGTCGGTACTAATGGGACCCGAGATGGTATGGGACACTACAGAGAAGGTGAAAATCATTCAGGAGTGGATTAAGACTATACAAAGAAGACAGAAGTCATATGCTGACAAGAGATGGAGACCTCTAGAGTTTGAGTATGGAGACCACATATTTCTATGGGTCTCACCTAGATGAGGTTTTTTGAGATTTGGTCAAGGAGGAAAGTTGTCTCCGCGTTTTATTGGGCCTTTCCAGGTCCTTAGCAGAGTAGGCATGGTGGATTACCACTTAGCTCTTACACCTCAGTTTCACCAGGTGCACGAAGTCTTCCACATATCTCCGCAAAGGAGATACGTGCATGAACCTTCCAACATCATCGACCATGGAGAGATGAACATCAATGACGGGGCGACTTTCACAGAGGTTCCAGTGGAGATTGAGGATCGACAGGATCGGGTCCTACATGGATGGTCTATACCTCTGGGGCACGTTTGTTGGAAGCATGGAAACCACCAAGAGAGCACATGGGAGCGGGAGGCCCAAATGCATACTCAGTACCCCCAATTGTTTCCTTAGTGTGATTTGTAGCTTACGGGGATGTATAGACCTAAGGTGGGGAGACTTTAAAGACTTTAAATTTCTGTGGAAATATTTTTCTTAAATACATGGGAATTTTATGAGTCCACAGTTTCTGACGGTGCTTGATTCTAAGGCCCGGTGTACCCGAAATCAATTTCTGAAGTTTTCTTTGGGTACGTTCAATAAACGTATGTTTGGGATATTATATCTTTTGAACCAGTGCTTGAAAATGAAATACGAGGGCACCGTTGAGCTCATAGCATCGGTGATTTCTTAGTGATACCTTCACCGGAGTTTCATTTTAATGATATTGGAAGTTAGTTTTGGGGTTTTTTAATGAAATTAATTAAAAATAAGGTGTTCACATTATTTTTATTTTATGGTGGTTAAAACCTCCAAGTGAAGGTTAGTGGTTGGGTCCACCCGCACATAACCTCCCATGGGAGGATTATTATTTAGTGGGGCCCACACGATCTTATTAACCCTTCTAACTAACCATTAATTTTGGAACACCTCTAACCCCCCATTTATATTGGTTAAACTCTCCACTTTTCCCCAATACTTTAATGTGCAAACTCTCTCACAATTAATTAATTAAACCCTCACAATTAATTAATTAGATCATTTTTTAATTATTTTGAATTCTTGCCAACCATTAAAATAATAGTGTGTCTATTATTTTTGGTGTTGGAATTATCTTTGGTTGGAGCTTGAGAGAGGGCTTAGATAATTTAGAGAACTTCATCCTCTCGACGAAGAACACGAAGAACGCCCCTCACCACCGAAGGATGAAGAACACCATCTTCATTCTTCTTTAACTGGGGAAAAAGGGAAGCACTTTCGCCCACGAAGAATGCTGATGACGTCAACTCAACTCGTCTTCCATGAACTCTTCCTCCACTGACATTGAGGGAACGACGTCTGCCTTCAACGACTTTGTCATCGATCACCGAACTCGAGGTAGTGGTTGTTTTGATTGAATTAATTCCTTGTTCCCCGTCGTTTATTGTGGTTCAATGACGGCCAATTTTTATCACCTAAAATGGAGGGCACGGGCCGATCAAACACGGACTGACGTCCCTCCATTGGTTCTTGATTGGATGACAACAGCGGTGGTACAACGGTGCCACTGGAAGAGAGGACTGTGGTGGAGCATCGGCGGCCAGCGACGGGCCGGCCGCGAGGGGAACTGGCGGTGCAAGGGCCACTAGGTCGTTGAAGGGGCGTGGATCTGTCACACCATGCAAAGAACCGGGCCGCGGCTAGGCGGGGCGTGGTGCAGTCGCACCATGATGGATAAAGGGGGCTGCTTCCATATGGGTTGTGGTGGAAGAAGATGGGGCGGTGCCGTCATGACGCATCGGATAAGACCCGCGACCAAAGGCCACGGTGGACGGGGGAGGGCGCCCGGCTCAGCCGGCCTTCGGTGGGCGCTCCACCGGTGGTACCCCTTAGGTCCCACGGTCACCGGGCTAGTACCACGCACCGACCATTACAGGGAGGTGGGGGCGCGGACCACCCCAACCCCCATGCGGCCACCGCTGGCTTCGGTCGGCGGTCCGCCTCCCAGCCACGCAGGCCAGCCAACCGAGCCTCCTCATGCCGGGCCGCCTCGGGCCGGGCCGCCTCGTGCCGGGCCACCTCTGGTCAGGCCTCCTCGGGCCGGGCCGCCTCAGGCTGGGCCGCCAGAGGCTAGGCCGCCTCCTGCCAGGCTACCTCGGGTCGGGTCGGGCCGCCCCCTCAGGCTGGGTCGGACCCACGGACCGGGTCGGGCCGGACCTGGACCCGCAATGGCATATTTTCACCTTTTCACCCATATCTTGGGCTACGGGTGTCGATCGACGAACCGTCTACGATGATGGAAATCTTAGAGTGAGACAGTTCCTTTGAAATAACCCACTTGAGGTTTGGACATAGTTGTGGTATGGTCTGGTTGGTTTGAACCTAAAAACTCATTGGGCCCTTCGAACGAAAATGCCATTAAATAACAGACTGGGCGTCCGATCGACGCGCCGTCTGTTGTGTTGAGACCCCTATGACGAGGCATACCCTTGAGATACTTCATCGTGGTACTTCATGATAGTTGATATATTGACACTTGGCTTGAGGAGCAGTCCCTCCCGGAATCAAGCATACCTGAGCGGAACTCTGTGGCTGGCTATGCACTGTTGACTGTTCCTGGATCATGTGATGGTCCGACAGTTTTGATGACTGTTCCTACATCATGTTTTTGTCTGATAGTTCTAATTCATGTTCCTGTATCATGTGTTGGTCTGATAGAATAGCTAGACCGAGATTATGTGTTGGTCCGACAGCTCTAACGACTGGACCTGGATCATGTGTTGGTCCAACAGTCTTGACTTTTGTTCCTGGATCATGTGTTGGTCTGATAGAATAGTTGGTCCTGGATCTTGTGTTGGTCCGACAGCTTTTATGATTCAGTGGCTAAATCTGATCATCTATACCTCTCAACAAAAGGTGTATACCTATGTGAGATAATTCAAGGACTTTTGTGTTACCTCATGATTGAGAAGGGTTACTAGATAACTTATGTATATGTATGGGCATATACCTAAGTATGGGTTATCCATTGAATCCTTACATTGTGGTTTATCCTTGTTGGATATTGTGAGACCTTGAGGGTCTTGGGGTCCCTATTGAGTATCATTATACTCTCCCCTGCATGGGATATTCCCACTCCTCGTTTTGTTGGATATAGACAATGGACATCGTTGACGGAGGTCGAGAGCGCCAGGACTGGATGGTACCCGGAGGTGGACCTCACGACGAGTCGGTACCTTGAGGAGATGGACAGACATGTAGCATTGAGGAGGATATATGTACCTACCCTTCAGGTAGGATCCGTGGTGGACGATCCAGGATCTACTAGACACCTTCCAGCTGTTTGTATTTTAGTTGTACCTATATTATCTTTTCCTTTTATTCTCTGTTGGGCATGTATTTTCATCCCGTTTTACATTCAACACTACCTTTGTATTTAGTTTTTCTTAGTGTTTTGATTTCAGTTGTGTACTCTGATTGTCTGTGTTTACTTTTTATAAATGAAATGCCTTCCCAGCATAGGTATTTATGCCTTCGGTGCTAGCCTCCAGCCCCTGGCCTATGGAAGGTGAGTTTGGGGTGGTCACAGCACGAGCCCTGAGGATGAGTTGTGACACTAGAATCGAATATAGAATGTTTAGACACATATTTCCATGTCCCCTTGAGTGTGTGGAGTCTTATATCCTATAACAATCATACCTCTTAGTCACATGACCTTGTCTCTCACTTGTTTGTATGTGAAATGAATATATTGATGTTTTCAGCCTGGATCCATGTATCACTGAGAGGGGGAGGGTTGAATTAGTGATATCTTTTTCTTTTTATGTTTTCTATTTTTGAAACAACCTTTGCCTCCTGTTAAAGAGTTTCTTCCCTGTTGAACACACACAACCATAGGAACACAAGATTTACAAGGTTCACTACTCAACAAGATTATCTACGTCCTTGGTATGGTATGGAAACAATACAGTACCACACAATCCACTATAAAACAATACTTTTATGTGGAATACAATGATTATGATATACCCTTAAACTCATGTAGCACTTTGAAAACAATCCAATAGTGTGTGTGCTCCCTCTTAGAAAAAATAGGGTAATGTAATGATTCTATTCTTCATAATGACCATTCACAAATCAAATCATTCAATACAATTCTTCACTTTCCTACCTAGAAGCTGGTAAGAACCTCCTAGTGAAAATAGCTTATGCGCCACTCCCTGCTTTCACTCCTCCCTGCTTGCACGCCACCCTTCTTATGCGCCATCTGCTTGCGTGCCACTCAGCTTTCACATCATCTTGGTTGCATGCCTACCTGCTTGCGCGCCACTAACAACTTGCACACCACTATTGTTCACATCTCACAACTTGTGCACCACCTTTGGAATATACACAACACACTTCTTGAACACATATCCCTACATTAACACCTCTGAAAACTTTAGCACCACTTCCTACTTGTGTGCCACCCAACTTGTGCGCCACCCCACTTGTGGGCCATATAAATAACCCTTATCTTGTGCACCACTTTAGTTTGGGTTCCACTTTCTACTACTTGCGCAATCAGAGCTAAAATTTTATATTAAGTGTAGAGCATTGAAAAATGAGGAGACTAGTCGTCTATTTATAGGCATTTTGGTGACTTGCTCACCACATACAATTGCATGGTGTTCCTACTTGCACGCTGCTCCATCACTAGCGCGACACTTTATTTCCTTTTTCATATTTTGATATAATGATAATGAAATATGACTTGCGCAGAACATAAACTTGCACGACGTTCCTACTTGTACGCTGCTCCAACACTTACACACCGCTCCATCACTAGCGGGACACATTATTTACTTTGTCATATTTTGATATAATGATGTTGAAATATAAATTGTGCTGAATAGACACTTGCACGCCACACTTGCACGCCCCTTATACTTGCGCACCAGTTTTTGACTTGTGCGCCAATCATTAACTTGCGCGCCACTTTATTTCATTTGTCATATTTTGATGGGATGATCTTGAAATATGACTTTTGTGCAACAGACACTTCCATTCCACATATAATTGCATTCCACACTTGGGTTCCATTTTTGACTTTCTCTCCAATTTATTTCTTTTGACAAAAAAACTTCTTTACTCTATAAATACCTCATAAGGCTTGCATCACAAGTTATCCAAACTTATGATATTTGTTAAATACTAATCAGAAAAGCATCATCATAGATTCTATGTCCTTTACAAAGTGAATTGATTTAGCTTCTTTGACAACAAAAGACAACACTCTGTAACAAAAAACATTTCTTACTTCCTTATCCGCCCAACTTTGTCCCAACATATATGAAATTATTAGAAACTATTTTACAAGAATATTGAATTTATATAAAATATTTTATATAAAAAAATATATAAATCCATTTTTTCTAAATATTCCATGAATTGAAATTTGATGCATTTTTTTAAAAGTATTTCATTAATTTGAAATGTAAAGCTTGATTTTTTTAAATATGATTATGAAATTGCAAGCACATTATTTATAATTAAATGATTATTAATCGGTTAATTAAATGTTGTAATATTATTATGGAATCCTTGGGGGGGGCCTGCTTGGATTTTATATCACACCCTACCTATCCCTTTAGGTGTCTATAGATTATATCCTTCTATGTTCGAGTAGGGGTGAAGAAGCATGGGGAGCTAGTTCTATACGTTGATCTAGGGACATGGTGAGTTGTGTTTGAGTTGGGACTTGGGAAATTTTACTTATTTTATGCTATGTTGTTGTAGTAGTTTTTATTTTTATACATATTTGACTTCTATTACTTTTCTCACTATTTCATTCATCTCATATGCATACTAACATTTTTCCCTTTACATCTACACTGTTTTTTTCAAAATTGTTACCACAATAATTTTTAATGATGCTAGGTGATTGTAGACATATCATGGGGATAAGGAATTTCCTTCACTCTATGTTAGTGTCAGATCAGTTATTAGGTTACCAAGGTACCTGTGTATGTTTGTGACATGTGATGTCCTTTGGAAAATGTATGTATAATTTTTAGTATAGAAACAATCCTTTGCCGACCTCTATCAAGGACCTCTAGAGTTCAGTTTCATGGAATATGTTTTTATGCGGGTATCACCCAGACATGGGTAAAACTAGATACATATGAAATGGAATTTCTCTCCTATATTTTTCATCTTATTTGAGATATTTGATAGATTCGGGGAAGTATCCTATTAGTTTTGTTTACCATAGAGCTTCCATTACATGAATAAAATATTCCACATTGAACATCTTCATTGATACCATGTCAAACCATATCATAATATTGATGTTAATGAAGTGTAATTTTAAGATGATACTTCTATTGAAGTGTATAATATACATATCTATGATTTGGGAATGAAGAATCTCCTAGGAATTTCTATCCAATTAGTAAGGGTGTTACGGAATCACAGATTAGTACATGAAAGGACTTGAGAATAAAAGGCTAATATACGTGCCCAATGTAAAGAGTTATTTTTAGACTTGGATTCACCACACTTTTATGGGAAATTCGGGAATGATTTTTTATGGGGGGAAGAATATAAGAACCCAACATTTCTATGAGTTGAAAATCCTCATAAAATTACATTTAATTCCTTTGATATGGACTCATGTGATTTCATGGTAAGGGTATGAAGGAAACAAGGGTGTTTGAGGCATTCTCGGAGCCAAAAATCCTAACTATTGTAAGATACAACTAGTCTCCATGATTAGTAGAAACCATGCATCCTAGTCAATAATGAATTCTCTTAATTTTTTAGAGTGTTTTAGTAGGATTAATTGTTACACATGGGTTTTCTTAACCATAGAACCATGGACATGTGACTGTACAATTTTTTTTTATTTTTGCATATGATTTTTTCTCTTCCTATGCATGGTTACTCTAAGGTTTCACCTAGCCTATTAATAGGGGTCGTGATAAAAAACTTGGTGCATAGTCAGTACACTATTTCTCCAACCATGCATCTAAATCATACAAATCATTTTTAAAGGTAAGAAATGTTTAGTTTTATTTTACCTCTTTATAAACTTTTCCCCTTTATTATTTTATTCTCAAATAGTCAGAAGACTTCTTCCTCCTCCCATGGGAGCTGATCAATGTGCCTAACCTAGGTTCTTGGGTTATTTATTTATCTGAACACTGATTCAAATTTCATTCAAATCATTGGAATCCTATCGATAAACCATCCACTCATTAGGATACTTTTTAAATTTTTATTTCTATTGATGAGGATACTTTGGTGAAAGATCATATGGTCCATTATTTGTTATTTTATCTAGTTTGTTGTTTTCTTCTGATCTGGACAAAATTAGATGCCAAAACTCAATGACTATTCTTATATAGTTATAAGGTTGTTGATATTGTAACTATAACATGAGTTTTGTTGAATTATACTATTTATTGTGAAATTACACACTAGTTACTTTTTTCATTACATTAAAATACACATAACCGTTTTTAATTCAATACACCTGATATATGAAACTAGATTCCCCTTTATTCATATTGGGATAGGCCACCTTTTATGTTTTCCATCCCTTGAGATGTTCCGATGTAATTTACCTTATGGTTATAAATGATTATGTGACCAAGAAATCTTCAATATGGTTTTCACATGAATCTTAATTGTGATTAAAATAGTGAATTGAATAGAAGTGACTGGTATGACCACTTCACATTATTAAATAGAACCACGGTTACTCCCATGTAAATGTGAAATGTTAATGAACTAGGAAGTATCAATTGGGTATTCTTAAATCCTTTTAAATATTATTAATTTTATGATATATGGGAATGCATACCCTACATTTATGAGATATAGTCATGAAATCCCTTACAACTCTGATATACTATAATGGAATCCTTCCATTTAATAGATTTGGTCATGGTGCCCCAATACTATGATACTCGTGCATGACATCCCTATGTAATGATACATGGGCAAGGAATCCCTTACATCCATGAATCATGACCATGATGACCCTTATGAATTATCATAAATGTGTGTGGATACTGTTATGAAGTACTATGAATGGTCATGAAGATTCTAACCTATTATGATTAATGGGATTGGTGACCCTTTTGGAAAATGATTAATGGGAAAGGGAACCCTTAAGTATTGTGATTATTGGGTGACTATTATGGATTATGATACATAGGCCTGGTTCTGCTAATGTTATGTGACTAGTAATGGAATCCCATGACACTTGAAAGACTCATGATACTCTCTATGGATACCTGAGTTACGCCTTAGGTATATACATGTAGTAGTATCCATGTGTATGGATTTATATATCACTACTTATACAGACCATATATATGTATATGTATTGTTACTTGTTTAGAGACTATCCAACATGGATAGAAGTAGGTAGTGATATATTGGTGACCTTCCCAAACCAAAGTCAACCCCCTTACAATTTTTAGTGTTATTTATAATTTTTATATCTTCATAATTATCCTATTATATTCACTTACTTTGTATTAATTGGAAAACAATAGTGGTGGCCTACTAAGTTTATCTCACACTTTATACAAGAAACCTATGGTACATGGGATGATTATGTGCATGCTTGTCGAGATAAGGTAATGAGACCAGTTCTTGATTTTTGATTGATTATATCATGGGTGTGGGGAAGAAAAGATCCAAGTTGAGGCTCAAAATACTATTGGATATATAATTTTCATCTTTTTGTTTTTTTGGTAGTAGTATTTTTCTATATTTCATCTTCCATGTCTACTTGTTACATTTTTATTGATATATGATATTTCAAAACATTGTATAAGATACTGAATGTTTTAATTGTATATTATTTATTAGATATAGATGATTTATCTTTCCATTTTCTATCATTTATTAGTCTTCTTCTATTTATTATTTTATTAAATTGGTTTTATATAATAATTATGAGGGTATAGTATCAAAAAAATTAACCCATAGACCTTAATTTATATTAAAAATATTCCAGAATATTGGGATTTGTGAATGAGGCCATGTGACCCATTGGATGAGGGCACCATTTAGTGGATCCTCGGTTGAGATGTCATGATAATTGCTTCATTTTATAAGCATGTTTCGGTTCATCTATTTCATAACATGTAACTTGATCATTATTCCATAATAAAAAGAATTTTAACATGATATTAATATCATATATAATTATTACATAAATTACTTTTTTCATCCATAACTGTTATATATATATATATATATATAAATTACAATGATCATGGAGCCATTAAGTCATACGTAAAATGAATATTTTTTCACTTTTCAACTGATGGAATGGAGGATATTAAAATATTAATTAATTTATATAGAACAATTATTATGTCATATTTATAATATATATTTATTAAATATATCTTTATTACCATACATGAAATGTATAAATAAAAAATGTATGTCATCGATTCGTTAAGGTGGTAGTACACCTATATTTGAATGTTATTTCATCATTTTCCAATAGAGTGGAAGAAGGGGGATAATGGTAGTTTCATAATAATAAAACCAATTAATAATATTTCATATACATAATTTATTTTTCTAGGATGGTTACTATAGATTTAGAGGAGATATAATAAGAAATAAAATTGAAGTTACTTGGTTAAAAGTTATAACTCTTTGTTGAGAAACATATTTTAGATTAAACATGAATCCTTGAAATGATATTATTTTGTCATGAAAAGATGATCTAGGATAGGGTAAAGGAATAAAGAAAGGTATTATGGTTTGTTTTCACCAGGATAGAAAATACATGATGTATATATAAGAAAGGATAGTTGGTGTCACTTTCTAGGGGAGGGAAATGACAAATTTGAAATTGAGAAAATTATTAAATAATATATATATATATATATCATAATAAAGTTAGGTGGAACCAAAGAACCTAAAATTAAAAAGATAATATGTAATATTTTTTAAATAAACTCAAAAAATTACATTTCACCATGTTTTGAACAAATTTTAATCCTTATCTTTTAGTTAAACCACTTCCAACACATTTTTACCTTAATCGTGATAAATTATAGTTTTTTTACCATGATAAAAATGTGTATGTAAAAGAATAAAACTATCTATAAAGAAAAATTTAGAACATATTATTAAAACAATTTAATGCATATTATCTGATTTAAATTCTACTGGTGATAAAAAATAATTTTAATATAAAAATAAAAAACAAATTCAAAGCTGTTTTCTAAAAAATACCAAATTTATGAGTAAATATCATTTAATAATGAAATAATGTAATTAATTTATTTCAAAGAATTTTTTTAACATTAGGGGTTTTATACAATAATATAATAATGAAACAAAAAGGAATATTCAAAAAAATCATTCAAATTAAAAGACACAAAAATAGTTTTAAAAATGAATTATATATAACTTATCTTGTCAAAAGAAAAGAATTGTTTACCAAATTAAAAACTATTATTTAAAAAAATATAACCACATAAAAATACTTGTGGTCAATAAAAAATATTAAAACATTAAAAGTCATGTTTTATGTACATTTTATTGTTTTAAACCATTGTTTTAACCCATTTTAAAATCCTATAGATAAGTAACAAATATTTACAAATATTATTATTCATAATGAAATAAAGTTGTCCTTGTTATATTATATTAATTATTTTAATTCCAAATTTGAAATCCATTTTAAGAAATTTAATTCATATAGGGGCATACATTAATTTAAAAATTAACTAGTAAAACTTGAAGAAAAGTAGTTTTCCAAAAACAAGTTTCCTCTCAATTATAAACAGTTTTCATACCAAAATGAACAAGTTGTTTTCTCAGTGACCATAAATAGATAATTAAAAATATTAATGAACTAATTACAGATTAAATACATTTAAAAAATCATTTCAAGATTCTTTAAATTAAATAGTTGGTTTCAATATAAATTTGTATTTTTCATTATTTATCATGAAATAATTTTTTTCAAAAATATTAAAAAAATTAAGATAATTTTGATATACATATTTTCAAAATGAATTACATTTTTAATTAAATATTCTATATGTTAATGATATAAACTAATTTAATAATTCTGAAAAGGGAATTAAAATAATTTTTTGGGAAATTGAATTTTAGTAGCATATAAAACATTAATAAAAATTGAACACATAATTATCAATATGTCTTCATTATATACAAAATTTTCAAATATTTGTTATAATATTTTTAGTACAATTCATATTCCAATTTTAATTGCTATGTGATAACTGTGAAATTTAATTAAAAACATAGTATTTTGAATTACATTTAAAATCAATATTGTGTTTAACATAAGATATAATATAATTAAAATTTATTTAAAGAGAAATATATTATAAATATATAGGTGTTAAAATAATAATTAATGTCAAAATAGAATGATAAATAAAATAACTCCACAACTGATACCAAATTTGTTCTTGTTTTGATTAAAACATTGTGATCCCCCTGGTGTTTTACCATAAGATTTTACAAGATTTTATGTATTTATAGATGACTTAATGTCTAAACCATGATTAAGGATATTAAAATTAAATATATCTAATGTTAAAGTGGATCATGAAAATATGGGAATATTACACTGTCATATAACCTTTAATTATATATTAATACTTTTTTGGTTTAAATTTAAAAAGGATTATATTTTTCTAATGATTAAGTAATTATCCTTGACATGAAGATATATGTCTTAAAAATTTAAATTATCCATATAAATTTAATTACATAAATGAGTTATGTGAATAGAATCTATATAAACTATTTATGGAAGGGTTGAAGGACTAAAGAGTGATATATATTCTATTTTAGCATACCAAGAGAATATGAGCATGAAAAATCCATCATGATTTTCATTTTAGAAGAAGTGATGAGGGATACAGAATATATTCAACAAACATATCTGGTTCATTAATAGAATAATGACTAAAGTTAATAGTGTAATATTAATATATCTATCTAATTAAAGAACTTTAAAATATGGCATAACATAGATAATTTTTTTAAATAGTTATCATCATCTGTAATAGGTAATTGTGATATTGGGATAACATAAAGTACGAGGTATTGGCACACACATTGAGATGTATTTCTAATATTCCATTAGAATAATACATATAATATTATACTTGATTCTTTTTTGATCTCATTTATTTGGATAATTTTTAGCACAATAAAGTAGATCATAATATATAATATATTCTAAACTTAGTGACATAAGGTTTTCTAGTTACCAACTATAATATGGAAGAGATCCAATGTTCTATCGACTAATATATAATACCCATATTTATAAATCAATTTATATTTTTCTAAAGTAGTGAATATAATAGAATAGGATGAAGTTACGATTGAGAGGTTCACAATTCTAAAAATCCTTTTAAAGGAACTTTACCCTGGCATAGAGTGAAATTGCTCAAAAATTGTATCCATCAAAATTAAATACAGCGATTTTTGGCATTTCAACACATCATCTAGGTGTTCTCCATAAAAATTTTACAATGTGGATAATATATGTAATTTAATGGGGTTATTTATTCTTTATATTCCAATATATATATTAGATGATTCAATTATAACATCATCATGTCTTTTTAAAAAATAAATCTTCTTTCAAACAAGGTAAGATGATATGTGAATGCATAAAATACGGTCAAATAGATAATATATTAATATTTTTTTTATCAACGTTACCCTACATCTTATTATATATATTTCAACCATGTAACAAATATTATATATATATATTAATGAATAGATAAATATTGTATTATTATTTTAATTTTTCTGTTGATTCTCTTATTAATAATTTATGTAGAAAAAACCATTTTCCAATTGTTATGTGAGTATTGATACAAACTATTTATGGTAATTTTTTACATTAGATCCTATATTATTTTTTGTTATAAAAATAGACTTATTTAATAATGAATTGGATTTCATAAAAATAGATTTTAAGCTTGATTTTTTCATTTAAAATTTAATTCTTTATTAAACATATAAACATACATAACATTGGGTTTTCTTTATGGGATGTTATTTTTTATTTTCAGTATATGGTCCAGTTACAAGAGAGAACATATTAATGAGGAGGGGGTTCATTATTTTCTTAAAAAATTAAACATATGTTATTTTAATCGCATACATGACTTGAGATGTATTCATTCCAAGGGGAAATATAAATGGTTGATACATTAACATGTTAATTGTTGTTATTATGATAAAAATAATACTCATCATAATTATATTATTCAAACATTGTATGTCAGGGTTTATCATAAAAATATTATTTATAAAAAAATCATTTTTTATTTTAAAATTAATATATATTCTTGGGTAAAATATATAAAATTATTTTTTTCTGGAATAATTTTTTTATACAATTTTTTTTATAACCATAAAATAAAGAATCTAAACAACCATGTAATTTTATTCCATCATTATAGTGAAAAAAACATATAATGGTTTTTAGAAAAATAAATTTTATATTTTATAACACCATGGTTATTAATATATAATAGTTTTTTCAGTTTCTTTGTAATATAACAAGTATTGTTCTATATATTTGCCAAACCATTGAAATGATTTATTTATACATGAACATAACATTATTTTTTTGTAAACATTAACATTAATGACATTAAATTGATTAATTAAATATAATTTTATCAATATTTCATGGTATAAATTTCATTTATCAATTATTCCACTAATATATCATCAAATATTTATTTTGTAATATGGTACATGTATTTATATATAAATTTAGATGTGTGTAAATAGACATCCTAATTATAATTAAAATGGGATTTCTATGTTATAAAATACATATTTCATATTTTTTACTAAAATAATTGTTATGGAAGTCCATTAAAGAATAATATATAATGAGAAGAGTTATCAATTAAATAAACCCTCTATATGTTATTTTAATAATATTATCTAACTCAACATGATTATTTATCACAGTTAATTGGGAAACACGAACCCAATCATTAAAAAATTAATATATTCTTAAATAAAAATGTACATGATATAATCATAGAAAAATAATATATATATATATATATATGGGAGTGTTTTCTACATATCAAAAATCTATTAAGATGGATAGTCACTACACCATAGGAATCATCACATCCCAAATTTGAATATCAATGAATAAATTTTATTTTCATAGTATCTCTATAAAACCATTAAGAATAACAGTGCTTGGATACTAAGGATAAAAAATAAGAAGCAAGAAAATTCCAATGTTTTATAGTACAAAATTTTTACAATTCTGGACTATTTGACTACAAAATTTTAAAAAAAGATCAATATCAATAAAAACATAAATTACATCAGTTTCACTATTAAAAAAACATTGATTACAAAATTATGTCAAATGATATGATTATAATTACTTTGTTTCTTTCAATTCTGAATAGAATTTATCTAAATAGTTGTAATATTTTCATGATAATTGTATTCAATCGGATCAATTCCATTCAATAAAATACCATACTTACCAAGAAATTATGATTGAAATAAGCTATATAGACTATGATAAATTAGATTGAACAATATATTTCAATATATATATATATATATATATTAGTTTTTCTATAAACCAAAATGCATATACATTTTGTTTTTTCATCCCAAAATTAATTAGTTTTAAAAAAAATTCATTTCAGATTAATATGTGATGCCTAATCACAATATAGAACAAAATTATGGAATAATAATCCATAACAAAAAACCATTTTCAAAATATATTTCTATCATTATACTATAAATTCACTATTGCTTAATCATCTACAATATCATAAATAAGTCATAATGAGTCAAATGTGATGGATTAATATCATGGTATGTTGAAAACAAGATTGTAGAAGAATAAATATAACAAAATATGGAAAATAATTGATAAAATGTATTTTTATAATATCTTTATCTATATCTTCAATGATCATGTTCCAAAATAATGTTCATTTAATTGAATAGTTAAATTTTCATGAAAATTTCTCAATGCTTCTTAGTAATCTAGAAACACTAAAAATATGTAGTACATCTAAAATAATAGTGTAACTCTATTCTATAAGCCCTAATTGTTGAGTTACTAATACATTTATTTAACTTTAATTCATCAACCTCACAATATCTAACTAATTTCAAATTCACCTCCATGGGTATTATAATATAATATAATATTTTAACAACATTGTCCTTAAATCACCACTCCTTTATCATCTAATAAATATCAATCATGGTGTATCTTCATATGTTTTAATATTAATTTAATTATAAATATTTGTACTATAATAGTTAAATCGTGAATGTTAAAACACTATAGTATTGTAATGTACTCTCCACTCTTCCATTATTCCATTTCCATTGTATAACGATGTTCTCCCATAGGTGGTAACTTATATATCTTCATTTTCATTAATTTTAATCACATCTAATACTTTGACCTAATACAGGTGATTGGTATTTTGATTAATAAATGAATTCAAAGTCATACTTATATGACATTCAATGCAGCACGGACCATCATGGTAATTGATTTTTGCAGACTATCATCCAAAATATTTACGTTACAATATATTTTTATGAAGATTAATATATATAAATAATCATAAATAATCAAAATAGTTTTGTCATATTACGTCTGATTTGTAATAAAATACTGATAATAATTTTGGTCCAATTATAGTTAACAAATTTTAGAATAAATTAATTTATATCTTCACTAAGAAAAATATCAACGCCTAATCAAATGAAAATCAAACTTTAATTAGGGAGATAATTAGTTCATTATACCCCTAAAAATAAATATAAAAATGTAAATTCTAAAAGAATAAAACTCATCCATTCAATTTTAATCAACCAAACCTCTATTATGACACAAATTAATTACTTCACTCTGCCCAAACAGTCATTAAACAACCTTATATTATGATTCATGACACTTTTTTTACGTATCTGGAAAATTATTTCTTTCATAACATAATATTAATTAATTTTCGTTACACTACCTCTTATCTAAATGAAATATATAAATATGCTACTATGATATTTAAATATTAATTTTAGAAATCTGACCAAAGAAGTTAAAATTATTTTTAAACAGTGTATTATGAGGTTTAGGTATTTCAATTAATTTTAAAAAAATTTAAAATTCTCAAGAATGGTCACAAATACGTTATGTATATTTCAATATTTTCAATGAAATAAAATAAAAAATCCATTCCTCAATTTTTAAAAATCATTATCTTGACATAAAATTCACATGTTTTTATGAACTCACAATGAAATAATTTAAAATATTTATAACATTTTCTTCTTTTTTTCAAAATTCATTCCTTATTATAATCATTTTTTATTTTTTTATTTTTTAGATGATTTTTTAAAAATTGAACCATATTATATAATATTTTTTAATCAATATTTTATAACAAATAAACATCTAATAATATTCTACCTATATTATTACACTAATTCCAAGTAATTCCATGAAAAAAACCATTATACCTATCCTTCAATTAATTAAAATCATTCAATGATTCAATAAAACTAGGGATGTATATATAAATATGCTCATAATATAGTTTACATCATATACTCCTCATAGTATTTAATAATTTAAATTATATTCAAATGTAAGGTAGGATTAATGGTTAAAGGGAATTGAAGTCAAAAAATTAGATTGATCTTATTACTATATAAATAAAATACCAAATATATATACTCATAGTGAATAACATCCCTTAAATATCGTATTCAATAGTCTATTATAATGAACATGTCGATGGATTTATCATACCTATTGGGAATGATATTTTTATTTTTTTAATTTGTTTCATATAATGAATATTTATAATCATTCAAAAAATTTAAATATCCATAAATGAAAAATAAAATAGATATCATATCGTCAATTAAATTAAATGAAATTCAAATCCAAAGGGAAGTTATTTGTGGCTTCTTCTCCCATGAACACGCCGCACACACCTCCTTCAATTTTTATGGACTAATTCAGTGTTTTCTCCATTTTCAATTCAAAAATCCCCCTCAGTATCGTTAAATGAGCCACATTTATCCAATCCCACACATATATCAGAAGGATAATCTTACCTAATAGTCGGATCATCCACATACCCACCCACATTGGGGGTAGTTACGAACTCTCGCTCATGTAAATCCTTTTTCTCTATTCACTTACTTAGAATCACTCCCATGTATTATTGGAGGCTCATAGGTGTCCTTCAATCGAAATTGGATGAGGGTTTCCCTACATTATTCATTCCTATATAAGACTTATAGGTATAGGTTTTTTCTTCCCAAATGGACCATGTTGGAAAATTTTATCTTTTTAAAACCCCAACATCCACTATACAAATACATTGTTTGTTCATGGGTGATTTCTTCTATGGAAAGGGTTTTGGTGATGATTAGTAAGTCCTTGTATGTTGTTATCTATTTTCATGATCAAATTTTGAAGGATTATGCATCAATCTCTAGGATTATTATCATAAGGTAATATCTCTCTTCTATTGGTCAATTGATGGTAACTCGAGAAATGATTCCCCCATTGCACACTGAGGGTCGTCTTTCTAGGGATCTCTTTAAACTTCCATAACCTCAAATTACTATGATGTATTGGAAATGTGATTGGATTATTTCTTTTTACAAATGATCAAAATATTTTTTAGAAATATTCCTCCATGTCTAGGTTATGTGTTGAATTTTATGTCCCCTATCCTCATTTGGGAACATCATTATCTATGCTGTTGAGATCGTCTTTTCATGGAAGCCCCTTTGTTTTCTCCTTTGACCTGGTTCTACTCATAATTTCTCATCCATTTCTAATCTCTTAAATTATACATGATGAATCCCCATGACCCCTATATTCATATCATCTTGATCTAGAATCATACACTAATGAGAAGGATCCATATGAGGTTTACTCAGCAGCCCCAAATATTCCCATATTCTAGGATGTTTGGTTCTCTTACCTCTCTCCAACCATAGTCTCCTCCACCTCCAAAGATACATAATATCCTCCTCAGTCTCTACCTATGGGAATGGTGGTCACTTTTTGTAACATGGGGATCAATAATTTGAGGCTATATTCTGGAGGTGAGGCGAACTAGTCTCTCTCCCACCTCAAACAACTAGAATTACACAATGTTTGGTTCGGTATTAGTAAATGAAATGATATAATTTTATAATTTATAAAATATAATAAAAGTAATGAAATGATTTAGATTTACTTTTATTTTGTTTGGATGTGAAATTTAGAATAAGATTTTAAATTATTGACCTTTATTTCCATTTATTTTGGTGATAATTTTTAAAAGAATTGAAAAGAAATTCTTTTTGTTCAAATAACACAAATAAACTTCTTATCAAAACAACCCATAAACATAGGATTAAATGGAATAAATTCAATAGAACAAAAAGATCATAGATTAGATCCCCCTAGATAGCACACCAACCACCATGTTTTTCCAACATCAAAAATTTATTTTAAATGACACACATATCCCTTTTTAAAGAAATTTATTTTTATTACCTTTTTATAAAAAATAAAAAAACTCATTTTTAATTTAATAAATCATTATCATTCTAATCAGAAATATTAATTTAACATTAATTAATGAAAATATATTAATTAAATTATTTAAATTAAAAATAATGATATTCAAGATAAACTAAATTATTAATTCAAGATAATCACAATTATATATAAATTATTTTTATATTTTATCATTTTAAAATTATAAATTCATGATAATAAAGAATATTAATTCAAAATTATTATTATTATTTCAAAATTATCATTTTTAAATATATTTTAATTAAATATTATACATTAAAAATAGTTGTTAATAAAAAAAGTAATTCAAAATTAATTATATATTAATTATATGAATTATCCATTCAATATAATCATAATTATTTATACCCAAAATTTTATATAATCAAAATTATTTATAAATTATTTATGATTATATATAAACACAAACTTATTTATAATCAAAATTATATATATACATGTAATTAAAATTATTCATATCTTACTGTTATTTTTATTTATAAATTACATTGAACATAAAAAATATAATATTTATAACTTAAGTTGAAGATAATATTTATATTCATATGAAAATATATTTTATTATAATTAATAATGATAAATAGGTTCATTTATATGAATATTAACACAAAAATAGTTTTCCAATGAATATGGAAAACATTTATAGTTGTTTTTTCAAATTCAAGGCATCATAACACTTAATTTATCAACTAAATATATTAATATTCCCATTAAAATGAGAATTGGTAAATTATTATGAAAAATAGCATAACCATGTGTGTTATCCATAATATATTCTACAAGTACCTCAAATGTTTTTGATATTATCTAATGAATAATGAAACTACTCAATAGGACCATATAAAATTCAAATATAAAACCTAAAATAATCATATGATAACAAATTAAACGATAAAAAACATTAAGGTGGTGACGAAAAAACATGAACGAACCACGCCATAGGATTCTTGCAGTGGAGGAGAATGTAAGTGGAATCAAATAAAAGGGGAATGTAATTCCAATTTTAAGGAATAAAAGGTGTGAAGCGGTTGTTTATATTGACATACAAGGATTTAATGTTAAATTTTAAAAACACCTGAAGCACACACAAAATTTTCATCAAAATCAACCCAATTTTGGGATCATTCAAAATGGAATGTTAGAGATAAATAGTTTTTCCACTTATCCTCCCTAATATCTTCATTTGTCTCTTTAGTATCAAGAAATGAGGAAAATTAGTTTTAGTCACCAAAAATCATTTATTTTACTCCAAACCATCAGCTACCAAATGGGATCTAAATCACCATCATGATATGATGACAACATCAACCCATGGAGACGCCTTTCATCCTCAACACAACATATCTAGATCCTTCCATCAGTTCTATGAACCCACACTAAAATACTTATACCATCTTGTCAAACCTAGAGATTTATTATCTGGAAATAAAATGAGAACTAATTTGTCCTCCTACTCAATGTATTGGTGCAGTTATTTTATTTCATTCCAAGTAAGTGGTTTTTATTACATCTTTACAATGGAGGATCTCATTAACATTAGGCAGAAATTATAATCAACATTAAATTATTTCCTTTATCATTTGGAACGCTAGTATCTAGGGATCCATGGTAAAGATAGATTTTCTCACTAAAAAGCTTTCTAGAAATGGTTATATCTCATGGGAATACTAGAACCAATGAAACCCTCTTAATGAATTCATGATTTTACATATAGAAGGATATTTTTTACTACATTCATAAAAATACATCTAACTATCACATTTGACATTTTTTTAAAATAAAAACCATAACGGTGAATCCTGAATTCTCTAACCAATTAATTACATCCAAGTTATATTCTCATTACTGTTTTGTTTTCCTCTCCTATGTATATGAGAAATTAGATACTGTGGATAGAGTAAATTTATTGTTTTATCATAGTTCCATTAATCCAAAAAATACTCCATGGATTATAAAAGGTGACTTAAACACAATTGTTGAAATATCAAATAATAAAATAAGAGGGTTTTACCTCATTAAATCTATATATTATTTCTCTTACAACTCATCCCATAATAGATTATTTGACAAGTTTTTATCAGGTGACACATTGTATCATCCATCATGGTTTCCAGAAACTACATCACTAAGCCTGTCAGTCTCATGACCTCAAGCAAACCTCCCCATACTTCAGAGGGTGTCGACTAGCAGTGAGGGTGTGATAAGTTTATCATGGGGAGACTATACCTTATATTTTAAGATTAACACACCATAAGAAATAAATAACCATATCAGAAGAATACATTACCATAAAAAATACCATCAACTGATTATAATAAAATAAATAAATAAAATATCCATCTAAAGCTGAAAACATTCCACACTAATGTAAGTGTTGAGTGTCAAAAAAATAAAACTGAAATAAATACACCAACAACTCCCAATAGAGTCCTCAAATGAGTCTAGTTACCTCATCCAAGGTCCATCCCATCTCAATTATCTAACTAATGGCCTCTTCTTTAATCCATTCCAGAAAATGCAATGCCAATTTTGTTACTGATATGGATTCCTGAGTAGGGTGTGAGTAAAACTCATAAGGCCACCACCAACATTGTCTAAAATAATTCCAGTCAACAAACAGTGTATAAAGTTATACAAATAAATAATTATAGTGTATAAATTAACAGTTAACACGTTATAAAATTAATCTTTATTTAACCACATAATCTCAATGGTTTTTTAGGGTACTCATACTTCAATACCATATTTGGATCATGAAATTGCTCGAATTATTCTTGGGTAATATCATATCTTAATACATACTACCACACATTCCATATGTCAAATTATTGAATGGTGATATCATATCTCAATACCTGCTTCAACTCATGTCGGAGATCGATGTATTCTCAAGTGAGGGAATATCTCGGTGTACTCTTTTTACCATTATTTAATTTTATTCTTGATATACCACATTATTGATAACAAATTAATTAGTAAGATGACCATGTTACCATACTTACCTCTCAATAGAATAAAAATGTTACCATTCCATTACACACAAGAATAATAACCATGTATCCATTTATACTTATGAATTGAATGAACATGTTCTCATTCCTTTACTCATTAGTACAATGAACATATAACCATTGATGGTTCTCAATTTGGAATGACAATGTTCCCATTCCTTTACTCATTATTAATTTATTGATTAATTATTCAAAATCAATTTCATTGCCACTTTAACTACGAGTTTATCACATAAATGAACTTAATTAATTCCTTAATTAATTAATTACATTAAAGATATTAATTTATTCATCTATAAATTATCTCTAGTAAACCATATCAATAACTCAAATTTAATTCTACAATTAATTATCTCAAAGAAATATAACCAATATATCATAATTTAACTCTATAATTAATTATCTTAATATAGGACATCAAAACTACATATTAATTCAACAATTAATTATCTAAATAATAATAAAATATCATAATTAATTACACAATTAATTATCAATATCATAACATCATTACCACTTAATTAATTATCCCCAAACCCAACAAATAATTATTCAATCAAATCCCCCAAATTACAAATTAATTAATTAAAATCATTAATTAATTCCAAATAGGAATTCCAATTGATGTGAAACTCAATAAAATATACAATCAAATACACGTAAAAAATTTCACAATTATCGGAATATAATTTTATACCACATAGAAAAATTTGTTGAAGATTAATTTCCCAATGTAAATACCTAAAAAATGAGTGGCACAACGATGTATATCTAGATCCAAATCTCAAAACCCTAAATCGTGATTAAAGAAAAGAATGATTCCAAAAAATATAGATCTTGATATAATATCACAGATACTATTCTCTCCCAATATATATAGATCATTCCAATAAAGGGTATCTCATCACTAAAAGTAAATAGAAGGAATGAGGGAAGCACAAGACATGAATGGGAGAAGAATCCACTTACTAGGAGAGAATCTTTTATAGATCCAAGAATCAATTTGCAATGAATAGTGTTTTGGAATATTTGTAATTCATCCAAAGAGCACAAAAAATGTGAACAAGTGCCTAGGGTCCAATAGGGGTTGAAATAAGCATGTATCAGGAGTTAGGAAAATTTAAAAAAATAATTTCCAAGATTAATTAATTCCTGCACATGGTTTCCTGGGCAGGGGGACACGATGTTCAATTACCATGTTCTAGTTATTTTAGGGTTCATAGTTTCACTTTTTTGGAACATGGATTGATAGACCATGTGATATCCATGAAATTATAACTATATTGAATTGTATATTTTATAGGATGGGGCACATGGTTTTCTCTAACTTAAAATTAACTTTGCATAGACTCTTTACTTCAATTGACCTCAAAATTCACCCAAAACACCCTTAGTTATATTGAGAAAAATAAATACTACAATAAGGACAATAGAGAACATGAAAAAATCTTTGGTAAACTCTAGAAATGTTCTTGATCTTACAGTCTCATAACCTTACAACAACTCTTTCTTGAGATACACTACCAAGCATATCTATGATTCGAAACCAAAATAATCGGGCCACTAAGCCCACATATCTACATTACATTCCAATGTTTCCTTCTGCACACACCCATATTTCCAAAATACACAAATAATTGACATGGTATTTCCCTGCATCAAATTCCCATTGTGATACAACACACGTATCATATGCTCCTCAAAAGAAACATCAATCTCTAGCTCAACATCAACCACATTGTTCACATGAAAAGAGTCGGGGTGACACCATCATTTTTGTGATACAAAGAATACATTAGGAATTTCACTGTATTTTTGTGAAAAAGCCAATTATTATGCCACCAGCCCGATTCTCTTCACAATATTGAAAGGTCCAAAAACAATGAAGCTAAATTGTGTTGTCTTCATATCATGTAGTGACCCAAACTAAGAGAAAACCAAATTAATACACAATTTCCCTTTATAAAATCTAGGGTTCATCTCTATTAGTAAATTTATGACATCTGTCTACTCTAATCCATATTCATATGTTTTCTAATCATCTACACTTTCTATGACATCTTCTATATGAGACTCGACCTCAAAAACACTAAATCACTTGACTTAATCAATCATAGTGGTGATCAACATGGCCTTGAAAAAAGATCCTCATATGGTGCCATCTATATATTTTCTTCATAAGTTTTGTTATGGAAAAAATACAATTAATATAAGTGATTCTCCCTAGACTCGTCAAAGTCAAGAACGTATGCCCGCTACATATGATCATGCTCTTGTATAGTGTGTTTCAACAATCCATATGTTTGTGGGTGAATTTTTATACTCAATAATATATGTGTATCATGTACTTTATACAAGACCTGTGAGAAGAGTGAAGTGAAGCATTATTCATGATCTAAAACTATAGTCTGTGGCACACCCCGTATAGACAGACTATCTCTGGAAAATTAAAATCTCTCAGTTACCCACTAAGAACATTTCTGGTATATGCAATATATACAGTAATTTCATTATTTTATATATAATAACCATTATAATTTCAATTTTACTTGATGTCATCAAAAGACCCACCAAAACTTCCATTGTCACATCATCCAAATTTGACTCCATAATAGGTAATGACTGTAGCAAACCACCTGGTCATTGATGCAATGCCTTCACCTTTTGACAGTTGTAGAATCATTTAACATACCTGCCTATCTCCATATACATTCATGGGTACCAAAATCAATATTTTAGGTGGTCACTATACATTTTGGCCACACATGGATATACAAATCGCTTCCAGTCGTGAAATTCCCACATCAAATCCCCATGAATAGTCCTAGGAACAACAACCTAATTCCCAATATAGATGATCTCTTCCTCATCTATCATCCATTATCAAGGTGACTCCCCACCATCAAGGGTTTCCCTAAAGGTCAAAAATTCTTAATCCTCATACGATTTTCCTTGAATCTAACTCCAAAGAGTAGACTCCAATGAAAGAGATACTAGATTAATCTGTTCCTAGATTTCTTAATCCACTATTTAAATTTTATCAATAAAATTAATCAATTTCCACTCATCACTAGACTCCTAAACTACTTGAGTCTATGTTTTCATACCAAGAGAATTAGAAACATTATTCTCCCTCCCCATCATATATAATAGATCAAAGTTAAATGAATGAATATTCAAAACCCATATCTACTGACGAATATTGAAATCTAATTGTGATAAGATATACATTATTCTCTTGTGATATATATAAACTGTAAATTTATCTCCCAATATGTAATGTTACCAACACATCAGATAAAAACCCAAAATGGCTAACTTTAGGTACTGCATAGGGTAGTTCCATTCATGTGGCCTCAACTATTAAGACATATACTCCAGAACTCGACATTCTTTAATCAACACAACTCCAATTCTTATTCGAGGTGTGGCATAATAAACCAGGTAATCGACACCTAGATTGGGTTGTATTAATATCAAGGTTGATTTCAGTCACTTCATTAACTCTTGGAAGGAAATTTCACAAGATTCCAACCATTTATCATTAATACCTTTCATATCCAAACCCTAGAGCAGTACTACCAAAAAGGAAATTTCCTGAATGATCCTCCAATATTATCCATCTTACCCCATAATTTTATGGATATTGAATATGTTATTGGGATTCACTCAACAAACCCCTACCTGAACATTCTTTGGGTCCACTGAAAAACCTTCCTTCCAGAGGAGGTATCCCAAGAAGTGTACATGATCAATCCAAAAATGACACATAGATATATTTTTGTATAGATGATGGTATCTTAGTGTACATAGGATGATATAAAGATGTGGGAAATGATATCCATGAGTCTTTGGGTGCACAATGAAGTCAACAAGAAAAAACTACCATTAATAGATCTAGGTACAGATTAAATATCCCATTCATCAAGGAAATAAACATAACTTGTTCATTTATCAACCCAAATGAAATTTCAAAACACTCATAATGGATATATGTTCCTATGATAGAAGTCATAGGTATATTGGAAGTCCAAACCCTCAGCTAATGGTACACTGATCTGAAGTCAATATTTGAGAAAACAAAAGTTCCTTTCAACCGTAAAAACAAATTTTCGATATGAAGATGAGGATACCGGTTATTTAGATTAATCTTTTTCATCTTCTGATAATCAACACACAAGCACATACTCCATTCTGACATCTTTGAAAACATTATAGGTGATCCCCAAGGAGACTTACTCGGTGGGTTAAATCCTTTATCCTCCAACTCCTCCAGCTGATTCTTGAGCTCCTGCGGCTATGTCGATGAATTGTTTTATAGTGGAATAGATATTTTATTATCCCCAAACATGAGATTAGTAGTGAGTTACATATATTTTTTAGGTGGTAGACCTATGAAGTTTTCAATAAACACTTCTTGAAATAGTACCACTACTGGTAGAGAAACATTATGTTTCACGCCTCTGTCGTCCAGCTAATGACTATAAACATGGTCAGTGGCCTCTTATTGTTTCTAATTGATTAGACTTTCGCAACCTACATAGATGTTCCACACCCCACAATGAATTTAATGATTACCCTTAGGAGATGAAAATGTAAATCTGCTACTGCAATTGTCCATATGGGCTAGGTTTGTGACTATATAGTCTACACCAATTATTAGTTTGAAGCCTAAAATATCAATAGTATAGAGATCCCATAGAAAACAATCATCCATGATCTCAATGGAACAACCATTACACAAATAGATGTCTCTAGACCGTAGTCACAATTGTGTATCAATATTAAGTACTCCACTCACAAACTCTACCTCCAAGCTCTAACAATTAACATGTTTTGAAGATATAAAGGAATGGGAGGCACCTGTATTAAATAATGTTTTAGGTAATATAGAAACTATAATAATATAACCTCTTACTGTCGAAGGTCAACCTCATTTTCTCAAAGTATTAGATACATTGCGTGAAACTATCCTTCCCCTCTTCCAGGTTATTATGTCTAAATCCCTTGAGTTTCACCACACTGCTGATATGGGAACACATTCCAAGAAGCACCACTTCCACTTCAACTACTGAATCATCCAGTAAAACTCCAAAATACTATTCTGAGAAGTTGTAGAAGAACCCATTCCTATAATCTGAATCTAAATTTCAACATCCTCACTAAACGTTTGTCATTGTGTTCTGTATGAATTATGTATATTGTTCATCCTTCCACAAGATATTCACTCAATTGGTGGTCAAGGATTGTGTCAATGATAGTGGTATAGACTTCCACACTTGTGACAGATCACTCTAGTATGGTCCTATGAAACTTACCCTTATGTAGGTGTACACTACTTTCCACATCCCCGGCTAAAGTTACTACGATGACACTTCTACTCCCGGAAGTCACACCTACTGATAATCCTATAGAATTTTTCTATCCATCATTGGAAGCCTCTTTCATGTTCATATCATCTAAGAGATCCTAACCACCACATTAAGAAACATATCTAATAAAAAGGTTAACTTGGGACTTAATCTCTCACTGAATTCCATCATCAAAAATATTCTTTATCGTTATCTCATCTTCTGCCAATACTAGAGAAAATAATTGTAGCTATGTAAAGCATCCATCATACTCTATCATGAACATGCTAACCTATGTTTGGTGCATGAACTCCACTGATATCTCCTACCTCATCATCTCTAGGAAGATGTACTTCAAGAATATATCCAAGTTGTACTTCCATAACATTCAATTTTTCTGTCTAGTCTATGTCTACACCTACAGCCAACTTTTTTTTATCCTCATATCATATAATCTTCCCACATGATCCTCCTCTTAGTAAGAGTCTCTAGATTTTCCTATATATTCATTATAGATTCAATGCAATCTCTAGATGTTCATGTATATTATAATTTTCATTATTGATGTTTCTCATTTAGAAACCCATTTATTCACATCAATAATAATTTTAAAATATTTCTCAAATTTCACATTAGATACTACATTCAATTAAATCTCAGAACAATGAAAAATAGTTCAAGTTCGACAACTTACTCATAACCTATTTTCCCATTTGATCCTAAAATGATGTAGTTCACAACAAGACTAATTGCCTAGAATGATGCATGAAGACTCAACTATTGTTCCACTATAGGCAAGGAGTCAATTCTAAAATAATCTAGAAAACAATTTTCACATGGAACATCAAGTGTTACCGATAGTGTGTAATTATTAGTTCCCTGAGATAGATGGTCAAATGATATCAAGTGTGCCTCCCCATATGCTAGAGGTTTATGACTAGAAGCGGTGGTCGGATAAGTCAATCATGGGGAGAAAATACCTTCTTTCATTATATTCACACACCAATGGAAATAAATAACAATAACATAAGCATATATTACCATAAACAATACTAAAAAATCATGAAACACAAAAAAATAAAATATTTAAATAAAAAAAATATGCCATGATAATGTATGTTTCATGTGCCTATAATGAAAAATAAAATAATTACACCAATGACTCTCATGTGAGTCTCGAAGAATGTTTTGTTCACTCATCCATGATCCATCCCAACTCAAGCATCTAACTCATTGCCTTTTCCCTAAACCTATACAAAAAACAGAAATTTGATTTGGGTACTGATTAGGCATCCCAAGTTGGGTGTGACTACAAATCACTGGGAAACCACTGATAATATCTAAAATAAATTCCATAAATAATTAGATAATGCAGTTGTATTATTAATTAATTACAATGCATAAATAAATATCTATCACATTATATAATTAATAATTATTTAACAATATAATATCCAGGGTTACCAAGGACACCCATATCTCAATGCTAGAATTGGCTCATGACAAATATCCATCTGTTCCTAGGTAATATTATATTTTAATACTAGCTTCAACTCATTTTAGTGATTGAATTATTCAAAGGTGATATCATTTCTCAATACCTTCTATGACTAATCTTAGAGCCTAATATATCCTTGAGTGAGGCCATATCTTGGAGTAATCTAGTTACCATTCTTTAAATTCAAATTTTTTCCCACATTACTGATATTAAATTCATAAGTATGACTCCCATGTTCCAATACTTACATCTCAATAGAATTCTCATGTTTCTATTTCATTACTCATAAGTATTATTAACATGTTACCATTTATACTTCTCAATTGAATGATGATGTTCTCATTCCTTTTCTCTTAACTACAATGACCATGTTACCATGGATATTTTACAATATAGAATTACCATGTTATCATTCCTTTAATAATAATTAATTCATTAATTAATTATTCATTATTAATTTCATTTCCAATTCTATAATTAGTTTATCAAATAAATGCCCATAATTATTTCCCATTTAATTAAGTATGTAAAAGACATTAGTTAATTTATCAATTAATTATCTCAAGTAAAACATATCAATATCACACAATTAATTATACAATTATTTATCTCAAATAAATTGTCCCAATATCTCATAATTAACTCCATAATAAATTGTCTCAGTTAATGAAATCGAAAGAACATAATTAATTCCAAAATTAATTATCTAAATAACAATAATCAATTATAATAATTAATTCAATACATAATTATTAATCTCACAACATCATTATGACATAATTAATTTCCAAATTAATTATCCCAAAACAGCACAATTGATTATCCAATCAAATCCACAAAAAATTCAATTAATTAATTGACCACATTAATTAATTAAAAATAGGAATTCCCTTTACTATGAAACCTCATAAAATATACAATCTCATACACATAAATGATTTTACAACTATGGAATTTTAATTATAGACAACCTAAATCAATTTTTCAAAGAATAATTACCCAACAAAAATCCCAAAAAAAATGAACTGCCCAACGATGTATATCTATATACATATCTCAAAACCCTAATTCAATGTCAAAGAAATATCAAGATATATATCTAGAATGATTGATCTAGATATCACTAAATATATACAGATCTATCAAATTCTATGTATCACATCACCGAAATAAATTATAAGGAATGTGGGAAGCATCAAAGAAGAACCAGAGAAGAATCCACTTTTGGAGAGAGAAGCGTCCTTTGATCCGAATTAATTAACTTAAAAGTGGTTAAGAGGTCTTGGAATTTATCTAAAGATCTTAAATACATGAAATATTACTTAGGGTTTAATTGAGGTCAATATAAGTGAGTTTTGAGTGTTTTGGGGAATTTTTTAAAAAATCTCACACGTAATGAATTCCCATTCATGCTTTACTAGGTCGGGGCACACAATTTTATCTAATCATGAACCACATATAAACTAGTTATTTTTGGTGTGTATGGTTTATCCTCTTAGGTCACACAATTGGAAAAACGTACACCTATTGTGTGATTCCCAACATCTAGTGTTTCATGGGTTTATGAGACAGCACACATAATTTTCTCAAACTGTGTACCAACCTTACACAACCCTTTTTCCATAATATGTTTTCAAAATTCACCAAAAACAACCCTTGATATAACCCAGATAAAAATTAATCAAATAAAGAAAATTTTGTACCAGAAAAAAGGACAATCTAGCTCAAAAAATATTTTGTATCTTACACACATAAACTAGGTTCAACAATTGGAAGGGATGTACAAGCAACTAGTGTTTTTTGTATTTCTACGATGACAATATCCATTCCATTTATTCCTACCAAAATTAAAAGGACTCCAATATCATTCATTCCCTATGATATCACTCACATTTCCTTTTCATCTTGGATCAAATACATGATGTCATTGATGATTTCCTTTATTTTTCAAACCAATGGCCTTCTGCACTAAATTTTCACCAAGTGGTGTGTACTTCCTTGCACAATCAAATGCAAGAATGATTGTGGCTGGGATTGAATTAAAATCATAGGTTCTTAATGGGGGACTATAATGATGAAAAATTATCATTAAAAATTATTACATATTTATATTCTATCATTTATTACCTGACATGTTGATTCACAGAATAATCTTATAGGTCTTGTTCCTTTTGAAACATAGGAAAAAAAACAAATGGTTCATAATAATTCTACAATGTATCCCATTATAATCTTTATAAAAAAACTCCCTTTATATAAAAAATAATACAAAATTTCTTTATTTATAACCATGTTAATAGAAAAAATAACAAATGATAGAATTGGATGCTTAGTAATGGTATAACATAAAGATTTCAATTATCACATAAGAATGACATGATTAAAGATGTATGAGAATATAAGAATAATATTTGAAACCATATCATTCATATCATAGATTATAATATTGAGTCATGGAAAAAATATTAGTGATGTATTATAAATAAATAACTACGAAATCAAAGAACATGAGATGTGAGAGATTCACATAGGCATAAGACAAGGGTTTTTTAATAAACATGATAATATTAAATATTTTATTTAGTAATCATATATCATTTCCCAAACTATGATTATTGAATGAGTTTCCTCAAAAAACCATCATAGTAGTCAAGTTTATCTCCCATTATTATCATATCAAACATGGAATCTTATTGAACTTGGTTCACTTCCCATTATATTCATGTTAACCTCTTGAGGTATCAATATTTATCGAATCCATTGGAGGAAGATATAGTCCCCACACATCATATAATGAAAATCATACATACTAGTTCCACTAGATCATAAAATATTCATCATATAAGAAGACATAATGAAAGAGGGTTTAATAAAAATTTTATCATAGTATATCTTATAGAATAGAATCATGTTACAAAAAAATAATCATATAATAACCCATGAAAATGAAATGGGTTTCATATGCACTGTATCATTTCATCATTTAATATCATGGAGAAAAGGAAAAGAGTTCTACAAATAATCTTCATCGTAAACATAAATGATCTAGAAAAATAATAAGGATGGTATAATTGTATGAGATACACCATAAATCATAGGTAACATCAATGTATTTCATCTTAGAAGGAAAGTCATTTTGAATATCAGTCAAATCCTTTTCTGGGGAAAAAATTCGTTTTAACTTGAAATAGTTTATCTGAAATTTGAAAACATCCCATTTTTTAATGAAAAATATATCTTAGAAATTATACATGGAAACATTTAAATAAAAATGTATGAAATGGGTGGTTATGATGGTATAAAATACAATTACTTTCATATATGTTAAAAATAAATATCCCTTTCAAAATTTCTGTAAAAATTCAAAAGTTCCTCATTTGGAAAACAAAAAAAAAGATTAATTTCAAAGAAATTTGTAAAAAATAAAAAATTGATAAAAATTAATTTATTCAATATTTTAATAATATTAATATAATTACTGAAAACATTTTTAAAAAACATGGTCATGGGATATAATAGATTTTCAACTATAGTGAGAAATAAAATTGATTTTTCAAAAATTGATTTTTTTTAAATCATGAGTACATAAAGAGTAGATAAATAATGGAAAAAATATATTTTCATGATATAACTATAGAATATTAAAAATTATTTTGTTTCATGACATATTAATCATATGATTTAATCATGAGAATCATTATTATAAACTATCCTAGTAAACTGTGAGATTGTAACATAAAACCTATACCAAGATTGTTTGTTTGGAATAATAAACCCAATGATAGAAATAAAAATAAAAAAATATATATATATAATAATTTCATGGGAATAAAAATAAAATAAATTCATGTTTACTATATACACCACATAAACAAAATGTGTGGTGTATATGCCATGAGTCTAATGAAAGTAAAGTGAGAGGAATATCTTCTTAACTTAAGTCCTGACATCCATTATGCACATTCAAAAATCCTATATAAGAGATATCAATTAATTAAATATATATATATATATATTTTATAGAAAAATAATCATATGAATCATACCATATATAATTTACCAATATCCTTTTATTACCCATTTATTAAAAATTCCATGTTCACATCATGTTTTAGGTAATAATTGCTTCATTTTTCCTGTATGTATTGGTTTGGTATTTTCCATTCTTATACACTGAACATGGTTACTTAAAATGAATAATTTTAACAATGATAAAATTATCTCAAATATTCATTATATATTTATTTAGACAAATATATAAAATATATATAGGGAAAATGAATTACATAATTTATGGAGATGATAGGCGATATGTATGAAATATCTGTTTTTTTATTTTCTCAACTGATGGAACAAAAAGAATGTAAATACTATATCACCATTATTGTTAATTATTATGTCCAATATATAAAATGTATTCATTAAGTTTATCCTTATTTCCTTCCATTTAATACATATTTAATAAATGAATCATAATGTCAAACGAGGTGGTAATTCACCGTACAAACAGGTGATGTTATCATATTCCCATATAATGGAATGTATGAATGATTACATGATATCATAATTGTAGAAGTATAAATATTTCAAAAATATAATTTAAAATTTTTAAATCCCTCCTTATTTCCATATGTGAGTGTTGATGATTGAAAACTAATTACATCAGGTCTTGAGAGGGTAATTTTCTGTACACTTGATTGATAGTATAATTTTTCTATTGGATGTAAGAGAAGATATATTTTTGTTAGTGAATTAAAATAATAACATCTCGGTATATTTTATATATTTAAGTGATTATATTATAATATTTGATGAATATTTGATGGATGAGGGTGAAGTAATAACACAAAAACATATGTTTTAGAATTTTTCATCTTCTACATTGATCCACATTATGTTTATGTAGAAATCCATATTAGGATGGATTTATAATAAAACTAAGGCCTATAATATGTTATTAGGGATTTATGGACACTATTTTGGTTTTTATTTTATAGACCAATGTTTTTTGTTAGTGTTATGTGAATATGATATATGGTGGATATTTATAAGCGTGGGAGAGGACACACATGTAATTGTTAAAAAGAAAATATTGTACCCACATTTAAAATAGTAAATGTGGATAAAAATTGACTTATTCATTGAAGATATATGTTAAAAGTTTTAAATATTTCCATATAATAGTAATTAAAGAAATTTTTAGGTCATTTTTTCCTTTACTATTAAGATGAACCCCTAGTAATCTTATTATAATCATAACATTGGTAATTAATTTCAACCGTTTTTAAAATTAATTTTAAAAAAAATTATTGAACACATTATATAATATGTTATATGGTTATAAAAAGAATTTAATACATTTTTACAAATTTAATTCACATAAATAGAAAATTTTAATTTAAAATTAAACCAGGATATGTGATGATAATATGCATTTTCAAAGAGAATTTTTTTATAACGATAGAATGTGTTAATATCAAAAGTCAGTATGAAATTGATTCAGATGCTCTAAATTGGAAAAATAAATATATATTAATAATAATGTAATTTTTAATACTATTATATATAGTATCTAACTTTTTATGTTCTTTAAATGAAAACTCATTTTTTTCAAAAAATTATTACTTTTCACAATTTATCTAAAAATTAATAATTATAGTAATTTAAAAAAATCACTCAAAAATAATTTTGAAAATTATATTTCCAAAATTACATTTATATTAAAAAAAATTCTCAAATTTTTAATAATTTATTGTTTTATTTTTTCATAAAAAAGATATAAAAAACTTTTTTAAATTTTTTTTGTATAATATAATGACTTTAAGAAAAATTAATTAGTCATTTTTATATATATTTTTCATATATAAAAAATTTATGAATTATTTTCAAACGGTGTCTACTCATATTCATAAAAAAATTATAATGATAATTTTTAAATTATAATATTAAGAGTATATCACAGTTTATTAAAATTCAATGTTGGGTGTAATGCTCGCTATTTAAAAATAAAATTTATTCAAAAATAATCATAAAATTATTTTTTTGTTACATTATACCCACTTGAAATTGACTTTATCAATATAAATACAAAACTCTAATACAAACTAAGGTGGATACATCTTCTTCATCATATCCTATGTTTCCCATCTATATTCTTCAATTTCATGGTTTCATCCCTAAATTTTGTCCAATTTAGTGGTATTGTTGTGTTTAATATTCTTGGAATGTTTTATAATATCCATTTTATTCCACATGAGAAATATAATTCTATAGTTGTATGAATTTTGGTTTCTAACTATGTAATGGATTAGGTATACACTTTCGTAGTAGAAATACAAGGAAAACATTGAGTACATGAGAGATGTTTGATGGAAGCACTAATTGATATGCTACCATCTTAATAAAAATAAGAAATTTAATGGGATAAATACACATAGGGATTCGTTTTCCAATATTTATAAAACTTATTACCATCTTCCATGAATAAATTATAATGAAATCATTCTCACGAACTTCAAATTCCAGAATAAAAAGTTGATTGTAATAATATATTTTATGTCTACTTTTTGCCGGCCTTATGTGTTATAGAATGGATTTAACATTCTTATTAATTTAATTATCTAGATATGTCCCCAATTTATTTAATTACCTATCATCAACACATCTAATTATAGATTTACACTTTTTTCCTAGTGGAATTCAGAATGATCCCTCTGAATTCAAGAGTGAAAGCTATTTTTTGTAATAAAAATCAATTTGATGTAGGTGCAAATACCAACCACCAATGAAATCCTTAAAACAATATCTCAAAAATATCTCTAGATTATGAATTTTTCTCAGATACTGACAATATTTTTGAGAATGATACATAGTGTGGACACAGAACTGTTAATCAAGATTAGTCTTAAGACTTCACCAAAAATTGAGGTAAACCTCAAATACCAATCAAATACAATTGAATATGGTACACAATAAAGCCTTACTACTTTCATAATGAATATTATAGTAATATAATCAAGATAGAAATCATATCTGATAGTGATGATGTGTGCTGAAATTGTAAAGAGATCAACTACAACCCACTTTTCATTACTCCCATTGTATGTTTTGGGGATTATAAAGACATAATTCATGGTGATGTTTTCCAATTTTGATTCTAGTATGGGTACTGGTTGTAACATAACCATAAAAATGATTCTCTCATCCTTAACATTCTTTCATACCAATTAATGTGATACAAACTCTATGATATCTCTATTCATCCCATCCTAATATAAATACTCCTTCAAATATCTATACATATTCATAATTATTGGAAGAATTATGAATAAATAATATGACATTCCTATAATATATAACTCTTAGAATCTAGAAAGGATAGAACAAAAATATGTTTCGTGAACCATATAATTCTATCAATGTCATGGCTGAACTCTTAAACATTTCGCACAATCATCATCATGTCAACATCATCCTTATATTCCTCTTGAATAGTTTTCCAGATATATGGTTGAACACTAATTTGAGAAAGATAATATTTTTCCCATAATTCATTATTTTTAGATCCTTTTTTCAAATATAGAAATATAGGATCACTTTTCATCCTCATAATGGATGACCAAACACAATCATTTCAACTCAAAGCATCTACGACACAGTTTTATTTCTCCGAGTGGTAATGTATTGAGCATTCACAATATGAAATAATTTTAACCATCTTATCTATCACATATTCATCTACATTAATTTTAATATACACATTTGACATTTACGATTATTAGATATATAACACCTTTCTCCATATATATAATTCTCTAATATCATTAATTAAAAAAATACCTCAACCATTCCCAAATCATGAGTTGGGTAATATTTCTCATGAACTGTCAATTATCCAGAGGCATAAGTTATAACCATATCATTTTTATATCAAATGGTTGTCCATATGATAAAAAATATACTACGAAAATGTAGATAATTTTTATGCATTTACATTATATATAAAAAAACAATACATCAGGTAAGCTAGTTTTATAATTTTATCACTTATCTCTACTTAGTTATGGTTTCAATACTTACAACCTTTCAGAATGTGAATGCTTATTTAGTCTAGTAAATTATATTAAAATAGTTCTTATAAAATCCTTAGAAATATTCTGAGTATCCTCTAATATAACCATAATACAAAAATTTCCTAAAATTCTTGAACGTTATAAATAGTATTTATGTTTTAAAAAGATCATTATTACTCATATAATACATATTATTTAAACTAAGAGTTAAATATACCTTATTCATACTACACTTTTTCCAAAATTTAATCAGTCACATTAAAATAACATAAAATATAACATAAAAACAGGTTTCTATGATATTTTCACATATGATAAACATTACACACATAAACCCATTGTGGTATACATTATTCTTATATTAATCTTACATTAAGATATATATTATTAAAAACACACAATCCTTAGTTGTTTTATGACACTTATAACATAAAAACCACCGGTAAAATAATTCTACATGATAATTCTTGAATCAAAATATATAAATAATTTAACCCTTATAATTCATTTATTTTATATAATATAGTTCTTTTGTTGGTCTAGTGGAGAACCCATATTTTAGGTCACTATCATGGATAATTCCCATTTTCATAACATATAAGACACTGAATTCCTTAGGAATTCATTACCATATAAGCATTATTTCCACCTAAAAAAATCTTCCAGTACATATGAAGTATTCTTTTAGGTGCTTCATATTACTTTCTTAACATTTAGGAATCAAAGTATACTTTCCTCTATGTTAATTAAACGACTAACTTTCATAAATTTTCATCTTCCCCTTATTTAACATGTTAGTAATCTCACTAATGTTCATGTAGTCAATCATATATCACTATAGATAAATAAGACTACTAAAAATATATTTTTATCCAATTATAATCCAATTTGGTATCTCAAGATCATCATATTTTAATTCACATTTAATGTTAAAAATATTCCTCCTATTTTAATTCATTGACTAAAACTAAAAAACCTAATATGAGCAATAATAATCATAGTAGGGAACCAAATAATCAGGAAAAATAACTTATATGATGTGTAATTCATGAAACCTTATTTTGAATTAATGAAACCTAAATTTTATCCTAGTTTATCCATTATCATCATCAATTAATATCATTAATGATTTCTTGGGAAGATTTAGTGAATTTAAATAGTGTATACCTAGGAGTGTCAAAACAGGTGTGTTACAAGGCCCATTGTCGTGCACCGAGTGATGATCAAGTCCAACACAATTTGGATTTTTCAATGTTATTATTTCCACCTATAACTATGATAGAGCCACATAAACCTATAGTATCCATAAGAAGAGTTTCTGAAGGAAAACCACACTCATTTCATCACAACAACATACGATGTTCTACAAAACATAATATTATTAAAGGGTTCACACTAAAGTTTTATCATCCATGATTCTAAAGGTTTAAAAAATCTTGATATGATACCAACTATTATTGTCCATGCATTTCATAAATTTATAATATATATTAATACATGAACACTCATTTTAAAAATAAAAAATCCCCGCCATAATCATATGGGTCTAGTGCCTTTGGAATCATGGAAACAGAAATAGCATGTTCATAAGAGTTATACATTTCTGTAACACCCTAAGATTTAATGAGATATATTATATTTAATTTCTTTCATATCATCTATTGTACGCTACACCAAGATTATCTTGCGCTATACGCAACACCGTATTAGCTTGCAATTTATACAACACAATTCTTGGATCGTGTTACACACAATTTCAAGTTCGTTTGATAGTAGTTATTCTACACAACATTGAGTATATATATATATATATAAATTAAATGAATAAATGAAATATGGTTGGATTAGGTTATACACAACAACAATGGAGTCTTGCACAACACGCAATCCTGACTTGGCTTGCTTTACACGCAATCGTGACCTTCCACGATAGCGTGTGTTCTACGCAATACTGAGTTTCACTAAACAACGATTTTTTATTAAAATATTATATAAACTAGTCATTCTGAATAGTAATACCCACTTTTTGAAATTTTATTTTTCAAAATGGACTTCATTTTTGGATTCGGAATATCAAAATTTTCCTAGGGTAATGTTTTGGGATTTTTCAGAAAACTATCAATTTTTGATGATTAGTGAAAACACTAGGTTACTATTTAAAAACCGACTTTTTATTTAAATAATTATTTATTTTATTTAAATTTATTTTCGGTAAAAATTTATACATAATACCTATATAAGTTCAATGTAATTCATTGGAGTAATTTTAAAATAATTTTTGATATATAAAAATTTTATTGGACTTTTCACCATCTTTTACCTCCCTCCTAAGAGCTTTTTGCAAACTTATATAAAACTTAATTTTGCCTCTTTTGTGAGTAGAATTTTGAAAATCCGAGAGACATGGTGAATATTAAGTAGTAAAATGTGGTTTAATAAGATAAAAATAATTTTTGGTGAATAGTAACTTTTTGCTTTTATTTACCACGGTTAAAAGTAAATTGGGAAATTAAGGGTAAAAATGATATTATTATAACCCTAAAAAATTTCCTAATTCTATTGGATAAGTTTAATTCGACCAAAAACAACCTTAGGAATAAAATATTATCCTTTAGGTCCACATGGATTAGATTAGGACACTTATTATTATTTTTTTTAAAGGAGAGTTAAAATAGTTAAAATCAAAGTTTAATAAATAAAACATTTTTAATATAGAGTTATACATAAGATAAATTTGACTATAATTTTTAATTATAAATCTAAAAATATTTCCTACATAATGGTGTTTTATTTATAATTTTTAGATATTAAATAATTTAATTAATTATGACACAATGATGATGCAGTAATTACATTATTAATGAAATATTAACATAATTGATGTTATAAATACCCAAATAAATGAAATTTGAGAATTTTTATGAATTCCACTAATTTTATTGGTAAATATGACATTTTAGTATTGATTCAATTAACTTTGTTCTAACTAATCATGCTGTTACCAAATAGTGTCAAAATTGACATAAAATAGTTTTTAAAACAAATATTATATTATTAATTGTTATTATATTCCTAAAAATCTAAGGTTCGGCCAAATGAATTAGATAAGGTTATATATATTAATTATGAACCACTTGGGGTTGTTTTGGATTGTTATAGTATGTTTATTAACCATATAGTGTAATAAAACAAGAAGACACGGTAAAAGTTAAATTATATAACTTAGAGTTAAATCTAAATGATAAGGTTAAAATAGTTACCTAAACTTGACTAAAACCTATTGGTTGAAAGGATTTCAACCCATCCCCCTTTATATTCAAAATAAATTAATTTGGAGCTATTATAAACTGAATATGAATTTATTATAAAATAATATTTTAAGTTTTTCCAAAGGCTCCCCTCTCCTCCCTTATAAAAAGGGCACCCCTTCCCTCTTCTCTTCACACCCTTTTGAGGCTTGAAGCTCGGCCAACCCCTACCAATTACTCTTTTAAACCTCTCTAGTTAAATCATAGAGGTTCTGGTCTTCTCATAAGACCAACTCTAGTGCCCTAAGAAGAAATTTAAAGGAGGTGCGTCGAGGAAGAGGTAATCTCGTCTACCGACTCTTTCATGTTTCATTCTTCTTATACTTACTCTTATTTATTTTTTTCATTATAAAGTAATATCATCAGTATTACTTATATACTGATATGTTATTATAAATATTAAACAAACCTATTTCACCTTCTATACATCCTTTGGAAAATGAAATCACCGTACGTGCATTCATACGGAATACCGTCTCCACGTCGTGGTGTAATCAGTTTTTCCACCACCACCTTACTTGGATGGGTATAATGGTGAAAAGAATAACTATATATAATTATTATAACAATATACTGATTCTATGATATTATATCATCCACTCCAATACCATTCAAAAAATATGTTAATGATATCATCGCTCGTGCGTACATACAGATTACCATCTCCACAATGCGATGAGATTCATTTTCCATGTTAACAATTTAAGAATGACTATAAAGTATATATAATAAGTAATCATGAAATATACGACATAATAATTCTACTGGATTTATGTATATATATATTTATTTCATCTACTTAATTCCATTGAATTCAATAAGGAAACAAAAAACAACGTTCAGGTGTACGTACGGCCTACCGTCTCCATGAACGGTGTATTTCTTTCCATTTATAGATCTATTTTATATATGTATATTATGAATATATTATATATATAAATCATGTTTTACATTCTAGAATTAATTAAATCAGGATATAAGTAATAATATCAAGAACAACATGTCGAAACTCGTACGATAAATGAAATGATTTTACCAAAATGCTACTTTAACATGGAATTTACAAAAGAACGGGTAATATAAAGTCATAAGTGAACCATCTATGATATTATAACAATTAATATTATTATTTTTAACTCAATGAAATTATTTAAACCATTATACAGGAGGTTCAGATACATATGAAGCATATCAAACATAAGTTAAAGGATAACTTTTCCAATCTCATTTTTATCCGAGATTATTTATTCGTAAGTATTTTATGGGGATATATTTATCATCCATGTCACTATTTTCTAAAAATGGTTTCATGTATTTTTAATGACCTTTTTATTGGATCTGAATCTATAGATTATACACAAGAGGGGGGGGTGAATTGTATCTTTTTCAATTTCTCCGATAACTCTTTTATTGAATGAGTTTTGTCCTTTACTTTATCAGATTTGATCACGCATCAGAAAAAGTAAAAGACAAGACCACAAAGATGTATAGTGGTTCGGGGAACAGAAAGCCCCTAGTCCACTCCACCAATGCTCTACTCCATGAGCTTGGTGATTTTCACTATCTGGTCCTCTTTTCCACAGACCGATTCACAAATCAGTACAGGCAGTTGACAACATTACAATCCAAGGAAAAATAAAGCCTTCTGGTTCAAACACGAACCTACACAGCTTAGAACGAGAAGCTGGTTACTCATGAATAAAAACAAAATTTCAGAAATATATTTCTATTTGATCTTCACAATTTTAACAGAATGCAATTGACAGCAGAGGGATCAATGATTCTAGAAATATTGGTCTTCAAGACGAAGTAGTTCTGAGTTGATCCAGTTGTAGTAGATATAGAGATATAGTTCACAACCTCAGCAGTATTAGATCTAGAGATATAGTTCACAACCTCAGCAGTAGTATATCCACAGTAGATATTCGATGTACAACATGTGAATCTTCTATCGAGTTCCTTCTTCTTGAACAAACATAGATTTGATACTCCTTTTGATTCAGCAGATCAACGTAAAATAGTTTCAATCACTATTTTCCACCTTTTTCAATAATAGATCGATCATCTCATACTTTTTTCGTGTTTTAGAGAGAGCATATATAATAAATCATATCTCTTGCACATTTAGATCCATAAAAGATGCCTTCTGATTCGCGATATTCAAAAAAATTGAATTTACAGAGAAGTCGTAACTTCCCTTAAGACTTGGCATTAAAAGCTCCTTTTAATTCGATCTAAAATACATTAATAAAACGGATTTGATTTAGTCAAAGTCGTAATTCAAAAACGACTTTAAATCCGGCTTGAAATCCACCCAGAAATCAGCTTACTGATCGTTGTACATTATAAACATCTGTTGAAAAATTCAACGCCAAACGTAAGGTTGATGCTGTGGCCTCCAAACGTTGGGTTAACAACACAGTCTTCAAACGTAGGGTTGACAACATAAGGTTGATGAACCAACGTAGGGTTGATCATCCATACTTTTTTTCTTCATCATTCAAACGTACGGTAAAAGATCCATACTTTTACTTGATCTATACTTTTCCAAGACCGTATGGTTATTTACAAACGTAAGGTTGATTAACCATACATTTGGGAAATAAACACAACCTTTAGAATTTACGTACAGTTCTCCTTTCATAATTTGCTGAAAACCAAAACGTAGGGTTCCTTCTTAATGTAAGGTTCTTCTTCCATACTTTGATGAAAACGTTTGGTTGTTTAACCATACTTTTTTCTTACTTCAAAAAGTATACACGCTTTTCATTCTTACTCTTCGTTTATCCACGTAGGGTATGAACAGTGATTCCAGAACGCGTTAAAACAGATTCCGCGCTATATTCATCTACGTAAGATGTGAACAGTGTTTCCAGAACGCGCTAAAACAGATTCCGTGCTAAGTAATAAATTCTCATTATTTCAAGAGTAAAATAAATTAATAATCTCATGCAAAATACTATGTGAAATCATTTAGAAAATAACTAAGGGTATTTTTGAGCATCAAAATTATCATAAAGAGATAGTGTATTATTTTCAATAATCTCCCCCTTTAAATAACATTAATATGCATTGTTGAAAACAATATTTTGCTCAACAATCTCCCCCTTTTTGATGATCACAAAACCCATAAAATAACCCATAAAATAATTAAAATTATTTAAATAAAATTATCCCCCTAAATATTGATGTTTGTGTTTATCCAAATTCTCCCCCTTTTTGTGATATAAAATGGAATGAAAAATCATGGATTTTTACCCTTTTAATGTTGCACTTGAATTGTTAATAAATGCTATTACGAACTGTTTATCAATAATTAAATCTGGAGTACTGGCATATTAAAAAATAATATTAGTAAAGCAAATAAGGAAAGAGAAAAATAAACAATGAAGAAAATTTTCATTAAAAAATAGTAGTATATACATGACAATGATATACACAGGAATCAATATTTGGGTAAGATAGGCAACACGGTCTATCTCTTCTGAATTGCAGACTTTATTTCTATAAACTGTTCCTGAAGTCTCTTCATCATCCCATCTCCAAGCTTGACAATGAGCTCTCTATTATCTTGAGTCATATGAATATCCTCAATTAAATTGACTCTAAAAAACTCATGCATCCTTTCCTCCTTTTCAAAAAATACTAATAGATTCTCTGATAATTGATTTAATAGAATTCTGATTGATTGCTCACTAGATGTTAGTTGATCCACTAAGAATTTCTGATTGTCCAGCTTCACTGACAAAGGAGCACTATTACATTGAAGATCTTGTATCATGTTATTCATATTTCTCATTGTAGCTGTGATAGATTGAAACCTTTGATTAAATCCGGTGAAGTACCTGATCCACTAACTTCATTATTTGCAACTGATGCAAATTGATTTTCCATAAACAAATTCAGATCTAATAAATCTGACTTCATAACCATTTCAGATTTTAATTGCATAACAGCAGTCATCATATCCTCTTTAAATATTTCAACATCCTGCCTAGAAACTGTACACTCCTTTAGCTTTTTAAACTTCAAATGTTCTAAGTCTAAAGAATTTCTAAGAGAAGAATTCTTATATTCCAACTGAGATACTTTTCTGTACAGTTCTTCAACTTCTTCTTTCCTTGAATCAGATGTACCCTGTGCTTGATTCACATTTTCAGGTTGATGCAGCAATACCAAAGGCAATGATTCAGCATCATATTTCTCCTTTTCTTTGTCCTGAGAAGGTTGCTCCACAGATTTTTCCTTAGAGTTTTCAAACTCCTCCACAGAAAAATCTTCTTGAAGTACCTCTGTTTGAGCTTCCGAAGCATGCTCATCACATTAATTTGCATATTTGTCTTCCACTGGAATTTCAAGAATAACATCTACAGAAGTTTCCTGAGGTCTGGACACTCCTTCACAAGGCACTGCCTCCGTCTCTTGTTCCTATTGAAGTGAAACTTCAATATCAGCAACAATCTGTTCCTGATTTTCCCTTTGAGCGTCTTCTTGAGCTCCTGAATTCTCTACTGGAGCTGTTATCTCAGTAACATCTTCCAAGATCTTATCAGAAATAGCTTCTATCACAAAAGAATAAGAAATTAATGGTTCTGTTGGAGTTTCCAATGCAGTGGAAGTAACTTCCTCATTTACTAGTCTTTTTCTTATTGATTGAAGTCCCTCCTGTCTTCTGTCTTCTTCAACATCTGTCACTTCAAAGTGAATCCTTCTTGCTACATTGCTGACTTTGGATTCAGCTTGTCCCTCCTTGGACTTATCAAGTTGATCCTGATCACTCTCTGAGTCTTCCTCAGCTCATACTGGAAAAAGTTTTCCTTTAATTATGCACTAGAAATATCCAACTTTCCTCAACGTTCCAGCATTAAATGTATTACTGTGATGACAGTTAACTCTTGCTTCAACAAATCTCACCATGTCTTTCTTAAATAGCAGCATAGAAATAAATCTACAAAGGAATATAAATTCAGCATGGCCTCGCTTTGACAGCAATAATTGAGATACCTTATCATGTATCTTGGAAAGTTTAACTTAATATCACTTAACAAAAGAAACATTATATACATATCAGGGTACAAAATCTTCTCCATTTCTGCCATCCGTGGAGCTATTCCTGTCTGAATAAATTTTATCAAAATCATCTGATCAGGCTCCAAATCCTTGACAAAAATTTTATTTATTGTCTTGGTACCAAAAAGAAAAGACATAATTTCTTCGTATTTATGAACAGAATCTACTATATTCTTCAAGTCAAAATGAAAAACTCCCTCATGAGGGTAGTTGAGAATCTGACTAATCTCTACTAAAGAGAATGAGAAATCCCTATCCTCAATTTTAGCCATCATACTGTATTCGGTATCTCACAGACTAAACTTTACAGATTTGTAGAAGTATCCAAGTTCTACTTCATACAGAAATTCCATATTTTCACTGTTGAACATTTGTTCAAGATTCTGAAACGACAGTTCTTGCTTCAACAAAATATTTTTCTGAAATAACTAATCGAGATCGATTACCATTCCCTATAAGATTTTTCCTCCCACAGTACGTTGTCTCTTGGCATTGCTCAGCTCGACCTCACTGGCTCTTTTAGTCCTAACCATTTTTACCATAGTCTCTGAAGGTTTTAAGGTTAGGGTTTCAGAAGTTCGAATATTAGGGTTTCAGAAGATGAAGTTCGATTTGCGGATTTCAAAAGGGTTTCGATAGAAGTGTAAGGGTTTAGAATATGAAAAGTCTCTGATAGCCTTGATTCCAGTGTAATCACTAATCATTATAAAAAAATATATAACGAAAGAAGGAAAAACTTAAACAGTATTCAATAAACAAAATAAAATTTACATAAAAAAATAAAAAATTATTTAAAATTAAATAAACCCAGCTCCCCCTTAATAAAATCAAACCTTACAGTGGGATGTGGTTTAGTAAAAATATCTGCTAATTGAATTTTAGTATTTATAAATTCTAAAAATATGTCTTTTTTAATAACATGATCTCTTAAAAAGTGATGCCTTATATCAATATGCTTAGTTCGAAAATGACTACTAGGATTTTTTGAAATATTAATTGCACTCGTATTATCACATAAAATATGTGTATTATTAAAATTCAATCCAAAGTCCATAAGAGTGTTTTTAATCCACAACACTTGTGCACAACAACTTCCAGCAGAAACATATTCTGCCTCAGCTGTTGACAGGGAAACTGAATGTTGTTTCTTACTAGACCATGATACTAAGGACTTTCCTAAAAAGTGACATGTACCTGATGTGCTTGTTCTATCTAACCTAAAACTTCCCAAGACAGCATTTGAATATGAAATCAAATTAAAATCAGAAGTTTTTGGATAAAGAAGATATTGAGAAATATTTCCTTTTAAATATCTAAAAAATCTCTTAACAGTAGTTAGATGAGATTCTTTTGGATTTTATTGAAATATAGAAAAAAGACATACTGAATACATTATATCTAGCTTGCTAGCAGTATGATATAATAAACTACCAATCATACCTCTATATAACTTTTTGTCAACTGATTTTCCAGTTTCATCCAGATCATGTTTCATATTAGTACACATAGGAGTTGTAAATGGCTTGTTGTTCTCAAGTCCAAATTTCTTATGTAGATCAGTAATTTATTTTCTTTAATTTATAACATTTCCAAAATCTCTTTGAAATATTTGAAGACCCAAAAAGAAATTTAATTCTCCCATCATACTCATTTCAAATTCTTTTTGCAATAATTTTGAAAATTCATGACAAATAGTTCTATTAGTTGATCCAAATATTACATCATCAACATAAATTTGAACCAATAAAACATTATTTTTCATAGTTTTCTTAAAAAGTGTTGGATCTTCCATACCAACAGTAAAATAATTTTTCAAAAGAAAAGAACTTAATCTTTTATACCAAGATCTAAGTGCTTGTTTAATGCTATAAATTGATTTAGTAAGTTTAAAAACAGAATCAGGTTTTTGAGAGTTTTCAAAACCCGGAGGTTGCTCAACATAAATATCCTCCATCAAATAACCATTTAAAAAGGCAGATTTAACATCCATCGTAAATAATTTAAAATTCATATAAGATGCATAGTCTAAAAGGATTATAATGGCTTCTAACCTAGATACATGTGCAAAATTCTCATCATAATCTATTCCCTATTCTTGATTATATCCTTTAGCTAATAATCTCGCTTTATTTCTAGTTATTGTGCCTTGGTCATCTTGTTTATTTCTAAAAACCCATTTGGTTCCTATTACAGGATAATTCTTAGGTATTTCCACTAAATCCCAAACATCATTTCTTTTAAACTGGTTTAATTCATCTTGCATTTCTTTTACCCATCTTTCATCATCTAAATCTTCCTATATAGTCTTGGGTTCTTGTTGAGATAGGAGGGTAGAGAATTCCACTTGGATTCCAAAGTTTCTTATAGTTTGAACACCAGTTTCTAAGTTTTATTTTACAGTTTCTAAAGGATGATTCTTTAGGGTTCTAGACTGTCTAGGTAAAGTATTTAAAGGTTCTTCAGTATCATGTTCCTATGAACTAGACTGAATTTCTTTTATATCATTTTCAAAATCATTCTTTAAATTCTCAAGTCTCATGTTATCATTAGAGTCAAGTTCATCCATTTGTTCTGTCCTTTTCTCAAAAGGATCAGATTCATCAAATTTCACATGAAATGATTCTTCAACAATCCTTGAATTCTTATTATAAAATATATCAGCTTTGGAGGTAGCAGAATATCCTAAGAAAATACCTTCATCAGATTTTGGATCGAACATACCAAGATTATCCTTGGTGTTTAAGATATATACCTTGCATCCAAAAAAATTAAAGAAATATACTTTAGGTTTTATGTTATTCCAATGTTCATAGGGTCTCTTTTTCAAAATTGGTCTAATTAAAACTCTATTAATTATATAACAAGCTGTATTCATAGCTTCTTCCCAGAAATATATAGGTAGGCTATATTTATTTAACATAGTTCTAGTCATTTCTTGAATTGTTCTATTTATTATTTCTACAATCCCATTCTGTTGAGGTGTTCTCGGTGCAGAAATGGTATGTTTAATACCCATATTTGAGAAAAAAGAATTAAATTCCAGATTCTCAAATTCTCCACCATGATCACTTCTTAATGAGATTATATTGAAACATTTTTCATTTTGAACAGATTTGCAGAAACTTTCAAATAATGTAAAATCTTTATTTTTAAATTTCAAAAAGAAAATCCATGTATATCTTAAATATTCCTCAACTAAAACATATACATATAATTTACCAGCTAAGCTTTCTACTCTTGAAGGTCCAAAAAAATCCATATGAATAAGTTATAGAGGTTTATATGTAGCAACCTTATTAATAAATTTGAAGGATGACTTGTGTTTCTTGCCAAGTTGACATGCATCACAAAATCTGTCACTTTCAAATTTGAGACAAGGTAAATCAGAAACTAAAAATTTCATGGATAACTTATGTAAAGAATATACATTACAATGGCCAAGTCTTATATTCCATATCCAAGATTCACTTACTTTAGCAGTCAAGCAGTTTACTTGTTGTTTACACAAGGAATTTAAATCCAAAGTATAGACATTTTAAGTTCTTGGTGCTTTAAATTTAAACAGTTTATCTCTAGAAACAATATAGAAATTGTTAGTAAAATCAACAGTATATCCATCATCACAAGGTTGAGAGATACTTATCAGATTGTGTTTTAGTCCTTGTACATAAAGTACATTGTTGATTGAGACTGTTTTTGGATCTCCAACAGTTCCAATGCCAATGATTTTTTTTGGCATTATCACCAAATGTGACATCTCCTCCTTCATTTTGAGTGAGTGAAGAAAAATTCAATGAGTTCTCACTCATATGTCTTTTGCAGCCACTTTCCATGTTCCATATATCTTTTCTTCTCTGGTGGCCTGCTACCTGCAAAGACAGTCAAAAAAATTGCTTTGGTACCCATATTTTGTTAGGTCCAGGAGTGTTAGCTAGCAACGATCTGGGTATCCAGATTTTCTTTGTTCTTTTAAAATTATCTGAATCATATAAGTCTTTTAAAACATAGGCTTTCTTAATACCACAAATTTTAGGTTGTCTTAAGAAACAATTTTTAGCTATATGTCCCTTTGTCCCACAAAAATTACAATTATCCTTTTTAGAGCTTGGAACAAAATAATTTTTATATAGCTTAGGTTTTTCTTCTTTAGTTCCAATTCCAAATATCTACTTTTTTATAACAGTTTTTCCAAGTATTTCATTTAATGAATTCTCTCCTTTTATAAAAACCAATGCAGCCTGTTTGTAAGATTCTACTTCATCCTGTTGTGTTTTTATTCTTGATTCAAAATTAATGTAGTTAGTGTTAATCAAATTGTATTTAATAGTTAATTCATTATGTTGTTTCAGCATTGTATCCCTTTCATCTGAAACAAATTTATGTTTATTTTTTAGTGACTTATGTTTCTTAAACAGTGAGTCATATCTTTCTTCAAGCATATTGCAGTAGGCTGCAAGTTTTTCATTTGCGTAGCTTGATTCAGAATTTGATTCAGATGAGTAATATGACTGTACCTCATCAGTTTCTACCATTAAACACATATTTGACTTTAGACTGACTTCTTCATTCCCTGATCTTGATTCAGAAGAGATACCAGAGTGTTCAGATACACTCCAAGTGGCTTTCATAGCTTTTATGTATTTCTGCTCAAAGTCATTTCTTTTGAAGAATTTATTCTTCTTTGCATCCTTCAATTGTGGGCAATTTGGTCAGATATGTCCCATATTTTTGCATTCATAACATCTCACTTCCTTATTATCTCCCTTAAAGGATTTTATGAAGCCTCTTTTCTTGCTGTAGAATTTTCAAAATTTTCTGGCTAGTTCAGCCAGTTCTTCATCTGAGTTGGATGAGTTAGTGTTTTCTGATTTGGCTTTGACCTCTTTGCTCTTCATCTTTATATTATTTTGTAGTGAAGTTACCCTCAAGGAAGTATCTTCTCTTTTGATAAGAACTTTATTTTCATTATCCTCATCTTGCATTTCATCTTCATACATCATTAGTGTACCAATCAGTTCTCTCGTGGTTAAATCCTTGACAGGTGTTGATTTCCTGATTGTGGCAGAGATACCATTCCATCTAGTAGGAAGTACTCTCAGAAATTTTAATGCTATATTAGCCTGCATGATAGGTTCTCCTAGAGCAGTTATGTTATTGAAAATTTATTTCAATCTCCCATTCATTTGGGTGATGCTCTCACCTTCAATCATTCTGAAAGTATCAAATTTCAGTTTTTCAGTTGCATATCTCATTTTCCTCACATTGTATGTTCCTTCTTATGCCACAAATATTATTTTCCACATCGCATATGCTATCGGGCATTGAGATACTCTTTTAAATTCATCTGGTCCTAGACTGCAGATAATTGCATTCATAACCTTCGAATTCATATTGTATTCTGCCTCAATAGCAACACTCCATGTTTCAGTATTTTCATGAATTTCATAAGGAGTCAGAATCTTTGAATAGACTCTATAACCGAGGTTTTTCAGATATATTATCATGCGCGATTTCCAGCAACCATAGTTGTCTCCATTAAAATATGGTGCTCTTACCATCAAAATTTTTTCTCTTGTATCAGTCATGATGCCCTGATGAATAATCTTTAAATTGCTTCTAGCTTGTTAGGGCTTTATCCGAAGCTCCTCCTATGATACCAATTGTTGGATCTGAATCTACAGATTATACACAAGAGGAGGTAAATTGTGTCTTTTTCAATTTCTCCGATAACTCTTTTCTTGAATGAGTTCTGTCCTTTACTTTATCATATCTGATCATGCACTGAAAAAAGTAAAAGAAAAACACGCAAATATGTATAGTGGTTTGGGGAACATAAATCCCCTAGTCCACTCCACCAACGCTCTACTCCACGAGCTTTTTGATTTTCACTATCTGGTCCTCTTTTCCAAAGACCGATTCACAATTGAGTACAGGCAGTTGACACCTTTACAATCCAAGGAAAAACAAAGCCTTCTGGTTCAAACACGAACCTACACAGCTTAGAACGAGAAGCTAGTTACTCAAGAATAAAAACAATATTTCAGAAAGATATATCCAGTTGATCTTCACTATTGCAACAGAATGAAATTTACAACAGAGGGATGAAAGACTCTAGAAATATTGATCTTCAAGATGCAGCAGTTCTGAGTTGATCCAGTTGTAGTAGATATAGAGATATAGTTCACAACCTCATCAGTAGTAGATCTAGAGATATAGTTCACAACCTCAGCAGTAGTATATCCACATTAGATATTCGATGTAGAACAGGTGAATCTTCTATCGAGTTCCTTCTTCTTGAACAAATTGAGCTTTGATACTCTTTTTGAATCAGCAGATCAACATAAAATAGTTGCAATCACTGTTTACACCTTTTTCAATAATAGATCGATCATCTCATACTATTTTTGTGTTTCAGAGAGAGCATATATAAAAAATCATATCTCCTGCACATTTAGATCCATAAAAGTCACCTTCTAATTCGCGATATTCAATTTTTTTTTGAATTTACAGAGAAGTCATAACTTCCCTTAAGACTCGACATAAAATGCTCCTATTAATTCGATCATAAATCCATTAATAACACGCCTTGGATTTAGTCAAAGTCATAATTCAAAAATGACTTTAAATTCGGCTTGAAATCCTCCCAAAAATCATCTTACTGATCCTTGTACATAAAAACCGTCTGCTGAAAAATTTGACGCCAAACGTAAGGTTGATGACGTGGCCTCCAAACATATGGTTAACAACACAGTCTTCAAACATAGGGGTGACAACGTAAGGTTGAAGAACCATACTTTTGAGAAATAAACACAACCTTTAGAATTTACGTACGGTTCTCCTTTCATACTTTGCTGAAAACCAAAACATAGGGTTCCTTCCTAACATAAGGTTCTTCTTCCATACTTTGCTGAAAACGTATGGTTGTTTAACCATACTTTTCTCTTACTTCAAAAAGTATACATGCTTTTCATCCTTACACTATGTTTATCCACGTAGGGTATGAACAGTGATTCCAGAATGTGCTAAAATAGATTCTGCGCTATATTCATCTACGTAAGATGTGAACAGTGTTTCCAGAACGTGCTAAAACAGATTCCATGCTAAGTAATAAATTCTCGTTATTTCAAGAGTAAAATAAACTAATAATCTCCTGCAAAATACTAAGTGAAATCTTTTAGAAAATAACTAAGGTTATTTGTGAGCATCAAAATTATCATAAAGAGACAAAGTATTATTTTCAATAATCCCCCCTTTAAATAACATTAATATGTATTGTTGAAAACTATACTTTTCACAACACTTTTTACCCATTTTAGACTTTTACTACATGGTATGTAAGGAATATTTCTTTTTTTACCATACGAGGTACTTTTTGACATTTCCAGTAAAAGTACCAGAAGAATGTTTTTTTAACTTATACAGCATGAACGGATTTTTACGGTTTCATAACTCCTTATTTTCAAGAAGCCTACTCAACAATATTTCAGGACTATTTCCAACAAAATCCTTTTCTTTTAAAATTTCATGGAATTTTGTGAAAAAAAAAATTACTTTTAAGAAGAAAGGATATTTTCCTCAAGAATTCATTTCAAGTGTTTTATCAAAACCATTTTCCATCTAAGATGACATTATTTCATATGTGTATGTTTCATGTATAATGTCTCTATGATTTGCATGGTTTCAATTTTCTTGTGATGAAATGATATCTGTTTGTTTTATATGGATTATGTTATGATGGGATGATATTTATGAAACCCATTTTAATTTTTGGATTATGATGAATGATTTATGTTTATTTTTTGGCACAAGTGAGAATGATTTCATTATGAGATGGGTGGGACCTATATCTCCCTACAATGCATTAGGTAAATATTTATATCTCATGAGATAAACATGGTTGGAATGGTAAGTTAATCACATTCAGTGATACAGGACTGGAACGAGGAGTGAACTCGATTCAGAAAAGGACTTTGTCTACTAAGATGGTCTTGGAAGCAATGCCTTTGATACTATGGAAATCATATCATGTGCTTAATAGTTTTCCACAATTACATGTTTTTTTCCATGCTATTTTATCAGGATTGATGTTCTTTTATAATATATGCCTTACGTAATTTGAATATTTATTTCATTGCTCAAGATTTTGATGTTTAGATTTTATGTTCAAGTTTTTTCATTCAAATGTTTATAGATTGTTTTATGTTCTCTATTTTTACCATTACTGAGCATTTGAGCTCACACTTTTTATGTTTTCTTTTCCCCAGGATATTAAAAAAGGGTTTAGGTAAGAAAACAAAAGGGGAATATCTTTATGGGAGATGTTGAAGATATCTCACCATGATTAGAAGATTATTTTTCTGAGTTTCCAAATATACTAAACTATTACGATCCTTGTGTGTTTGTTTTTGTTATGTATTAAGTATTCCCCAAAAGTAATGTAATGTCTATTTATGTCAAGATTTGGGTCTCTACAGTTGGTATCAGAGGAAAGGTTTAGTCAACATCTAGAAACTAGGATGCCAAAACTTTAGTGAGATCCCTAGAGATATTTCTAAGGTAAATCTAGGGATGTCCCTAAGGATAAGTATACTTATAGGTTATATCCCTAGAATTATGGTGATGATCTTATAATTTAACCTAAGATGTTAGATATTGATGGTACTCCCCCTTGATTATGATTTTTTCCTCTCACACTATTCTTTTTGGGTTTTATAAAATAGCTAGAAACAGGAAGATTCATGATAATGGAGGATATGATGGACAATGGAATGATATTCTTAATGAGCAACCAAATAAAATTGGATTTGGAAGTCCAAACATTGTTATTATGCCTAATCAGAAATCTCATAATATGATCAATAATCTCAAATTTGGTAAGTTTCCTGACTCATCTAATAAGAGAAAGATGTATTTTCATGATGATCATAGAGGAAAGAAAGTTCAATTTCTCTCATATAAATAATATGGGAAGAGGACTCAAGGAGAATGTTTCAAAGGAACTGGAAGATTCTTTGGGTGCGGAAAAGAAGGACACAAATCCAGTAAGTGCAAAGGAAAAGGTTCAGTTAACACCATGGAGAAGGATAATGGTATTGATATGACATCAACAATGATTAGATGTTTTAAATGTGGAATGTATGGGCATTATGAAACCCAATTCCCTAAGGGAAAATCTCATGAAGAGAATCAGCATGGTCATATGGGTAGTATTTATGTGGATGATGATGAGGTCACTACAAATGATATATGATATGAAAGAAGTGTTGAAGCTTGGTCAATGGTTTAAGAAGATAGTGGAATGATTGTATGTTAATCAAGAGTTATGTTGTACAGTTAATTTAATGGTACTATGGAATAAAGAAACATCTAAGGATTATTACACTATTATTTTTTTCTAAATTATTTGAATGTATATGTTGAATGGTACTAGTAACCATGAAAGGTTATTCAGATATTTTTGGAAAGAAGATGATATGCGCATAATGAAGGGATAAATAGAAAATGAAATTTTGAAAGTATTCATGAGCTCATGACTGATATAAGGACAAAGTGATATCATGGTTTGAGTATATATAATTTTTGGGATTTTGGTATGTGTAATGAGTTATGTTTTGACAGAATTCATCTTTTCACTAAGGTTCTATGGTAATTTATGTTTCAAGAGAATACACGATTGAGTATTCACATGTTTGGAATGAGATCAATAGGATATATCTTATGATATATTGGGGATAAATGATGGTATTCATGTGCTTGTTATGTGACCTTTCAAGTAACTATTTTCTTTATACTATGAGATTGGACAGATGTATTTTGGATGAGCCTAAATATTAGAATGGATTATGTTGAACATAAGATAGTATTATTTTAGGATAGAACAATTTTTTCGATATTATTTCTGGAATGTTATAATAGTATTGTTTTAGAAAAATGACAACCCATAGGACGAGCGACAACCCTCGCGTTGGACAAGGCTGTAGGAATCGAACCCACAACCAATGTGCGACAGGCCTTTATCGCCTACCATTAGCCTACAGGAAGTCCCAGGTTAGTAGAAACTAGTTTTATTATATTAATAAATATGATATATGAAGTATAAGTCCATTTTAGGAACCATATATGATTAATCTCACTATATATGGACTTATGTATTTTTGATAACTTTTTCTAACCTTTTGATTGAGACAGATGGAATGACCCATCATTATATCACATGATCTACTAAAAATTCATGAATGACAAATTCAACTTCATTTCATTAAGAGATGAAGTGGAAATTGTTCAAGGCACGAACAATGGTGAGATTATACAAAAATAAAGTAAGTATTTCTTCTAAATTCTTTAACTTTAGGGGAATGATCTTGAAAACCAAAAATGTTGTCCTAGTGCCCTTTTATCCAATGAATCTGATGGTACCATAGATCATCACAAATTTATGGCTTTGTGATTGTTGTCTTTTTTATAGCCATGTTCTCTACCACTCTCCATTAAAACATGATGGTTAGGTTTCTCTTCCATATCCTTATTTTCAACTATGCTCTCCTATGTGGAAACCCAGTGATAAATTAATTTGGGTAACCATTACATTTCATATATTAGTTTTTAAAATTATGTTTTAGTATTCCTTTTTACGATGTGGGTTTCTATTAAAGAATCATTCAAGTAGTAAACGATTTATAACGCTGACGAATTTTGAGGGCGAAATTCATTTTAAGGCGGTAGAATGTAACACACCGAGATTTTATGAGATATATTATTTTTAATTTCTTTCATATCTTTTGTTTTACGCTACACCAAGATTATCTTGCGCTATACGCAACACCGTATTAGCTTGCATTATACGCAACACTATTCTTGGATCGTTTTACACACAATTTCATATTCGTTTGATAGTAGTAATTCTTCACAACATTGAGTGTATATATATATATATATAAATTCAATGAATAAATGAAATATGGTTGGATTATTTTATACACAACAACAAAGGAGTCTTTCACTACACGCAACCCTGACTTGGCTTGCTTTACATGCAATCGTGGCCTTCCACTATAGCGTGTGTTGTACGCAATACCGAGTTTCACTAAACAACAATATGTTATTAAAATATTATATAAACTAACTGTTATAAATAGTAATACCCACTTTTTGAAAATTTATTTTTCAAAATGGACTTCATTTTTGGATTCGGAGTATCGAAATTAGCCTAGGGTGAAGTTTTGGTATTTTTATGAAAACATTCAATTTTTGATGAATATTGAAAACACTAGGTTACTATTTAAAAACCAACATTTTCTTTAAATAATTATTTATTTTATTTAAAATTATTTTAGGTAAAAATTGATACATAATACCTATATACGTTCAATGTAATTCATTGGAATCATTTTATAATAATTTTCGATATATAAATATTTTATTGAACTTTTCACCGTCTTTTACCTACCTCCAAGGAGCTTTTTGCAAACGTACATAAAACTTAATTTTACCGCCTCCATGAGTGGAATATCAAAAATCTGAGAAAAATGGTTAATAGCAAGGAGTAAAATGTGGTTCAATAAGATAAAAATAATTTTTGGTGAATAGTATCTTTTTACTTTTATTTACCACGGTTAAAAGTAAATAGGGTAATTAAGGGTAAAAATGATATTATTATTACCCTAACACATGTTATAATTCTATTGGATAAGTTTAATTCGACCAAAAACAACCTTTTGAATAAAATATTATCCTTTAGGTCCTCATGGATTAGATTAGGACACTTATTATTATTTTATTTAAAGGAGAGTTAAAATAGTTAAAATCATAGTTTAATAACTAAAACATTTTTAATATATGGTTATACATAATATAAATTTGACTATAAATATTCATTAGAAAGCTAAAAATATTTCCGACATAATGGTATTTTAATTATAATTTTTAGACATTAAATAATTTAATTATTTATGACACAATGATGATGCAATAATTACCTTATTGATGAAATATTAAAATAATTGATGTTATAAATACCCAAATAAATGTAATTTTAGACTTTTTATGAATTAAAATAATTCTATATGTTAATATGACATGTTATTATTTATTAAATTAACTTTTTTCGAACTAATCATGTTGTTACCAAATAGTGTCAAAATTGACATAAAATAGTTTTAAAAACAAATATTATATTATTAATTGTTATTATATTCCTAAAAATCAAAGGTTCATCCAAATGACTTAGATGAGGTTATATATATTAATAATGAAGCACTTGGGGTTATTTTGGATTGTTATAGTAAGTTTATTAACCATATAGTTTAAGAAAACAAGAAGACACTGTAAAAGTTAAATTATTTAACTTAGAGTTAAATCAAAATGATAAGGTTAAAATAGTAACCAAAACATGTCTAAAAGCTATTTTTGATAGTATTTATACCCATAACCACATTAGCTTCTAAATAAATCTATTTGGAGCTATTATAAACCGAATATGACTTTATTATAAAATAATATTTTAAGTTTTTTCCACGGTGCCCCTCTCCTCCCTTATAAAAAGGGCACCCCTTCCCTCTTCTCCTCACACCCTTTTCAGCCTTGAAGCTCAGCCAACCCCTGTAAATTCCTCTTCTAAACCTCTGTAGTTATATCACATTGGTTCTGGTCTTCTCAGAAGTCCAACTCTAGTGCCCTATGAATAAATTTAAAGGAGGTGCGTTGAGGAAGAGGTAATCTCATCTACCAACTCTTTCAAGTTTCATTTCTTCTTCTACTTACTCTTCATTAGTTGTTTCATTATAAAGTAATAACATAAGTATTACCTATATACTTATATGTTATTATAAATATGAAGCAACCCTATTTCACCTTCTATCCATCCTATGGAAAACGAGATCACCGCGTGTGCGTACATACGAAATACCGTCTCCATGCCGTGGTGTAATCAGTTTTTCCACCACTACCTTACTTGGATGGGTATAATGGTGTAAATAATAACTATATATAATTATTATAACATTATACTAATTCTATGATATTATATAATCCACTCCAATACCATTCAATAAATATGGGAATGATATCATCGCTCGTGCGTACATACAGATTACCGTCTCCACGACGTGATGAGATTCATTTTCCATGTTCACAATTCAAGAATGATTATAATGTATATATAATAAGTAATCATGAAATACATGACATAATAAGGCTAATGGATTTATATATATATATATATATAACATCTACGTAATTCCATTCAATTCAATAAGGAAATGAAAAACACCTTTCATGCGTATGTACGGCCTACCGTCTCTATGAACGGTGTATTTCTTTCCATTTATCGATCTATTATATATATGTATATTCTGAATATATTATATATATAAATCATTGTTTACATTCTGGAATTAAGTAAATCAGGATATAAGTAATAATATCAAGAACAACAAGTCGAAACATGTACGATAAATGAAACAATTTTACCAAAACACTGCTTTAACATGGAATTTACAAAAGAACGGGTAATATAAAGTCATAATTGAGCCATATATGATATAATAACAATTAATATGATTATGTAATAAGTCAATGACATTATTTAAATCATTATACAAGATTTACGGATACATTCAAAGCATATCGGACATAAGGTAAGGGATAACTTTTCCAATCTCGTTTTTATCCGAGATTATTTATTCGTAAGTATTTACTGGGGTTATATTTGTCATCCATGTCACTATTTTATAAAAATGTTTTCATGTATGTTTAAATTCCTTTTTACCCATTTTTGACTTTTACTACATGGTATGTAAGGAATATTTCTTTTGTTTACCATACGAGGTACTTTTTGACTTTTCCGGAAAAAGTATTAGAAGAATGTTTTTTTTAACTTATACAGCAAGAACGGATTTTTACGGTTCCATAAATCCTTATTTTCAAGAATCCTACTATACAAGATTTCATGACTAATTTAAACAAAATAATTTTATTTTAAAATTACATGGCATTTTTTGAAAAGAAAATTACTTTGAAGAAGAAAGGGTATTTTCATCAAGAATTCATTTCATGTGTTTTATCAAAACCATTTTCCATCTAAGATGACATTATTTAATATGAGTATGTATCAAGTATAATGTCTCTATGATTTTCTTGGTTTCACTTTTCTTATGATGAAATGATATCCATTTTTTTATATGGATTATGTTATGATGGGATGATGTTTATGAAACCCATTTTACTTTTTGGGTTATGATGAATGATTTATGTTTATTTTGTGTCACAAGTAAGAATGATTTCATTATGAGATGTTTGGGACCTATATATCCCTCCAATGCATTGGGTAATGATTTATATATCATGAGATATACATGGATGGAACGGTATGTTAATCTTGTTCATTGATACGGTACTGGAACGAGGATTGAACTCAATTCAGAAAAGGACATTGTCCACTAAGATGGTCTTGGAAGCAATGCCATGGCTACTATGGAAATCATATCATGTTATTAATGGTTTTCCACTATTAAATGTTTTTTCCCTTTCTATTTTATCAAGATTGATGTTATTTTATGATATATGCCTTACGTACTTCGAAGATTTATGTCATTGCTCAAGATTTTGATGTTTAGATTTTATGTTCAAGTTTTTTCATTTAAATGTTTATGGATTGTTTTATGTTTTCTATTTTTACCCTTAATGAGTATTTGATCTAACCCTTTTTATGTTTTCTTTTCCCCAGGATATAAAGAAAGGTTTTTGATAAGAAAACAAAAGGGGAAGATCATTATGGGAGATGTTGAATATCTCTCACCATGATTAGAAGATCATTTTTCTGAGTTTCCAAAGACACTAAACTATTACGGTCCTTGCCTTTTTGTTTTTGTTATGTATTAAGTATTCCAAAAAAGTAATGTAATGTCTATGTACGTAAAGATTTGGGTCTCTACAATTTCCTACCACTATGTTCTTAATAGATTTAAAGACCCAGAAATTCTGTGGAAATTTTTTTCTTAAAGTCATGGGATTTTTTCAAGTCTGTTAAAATTTACAGCGCTTGATTCTGATGCCCGTTGTGCCTGGAATCAATTTTAGAATTTTTTTTAGGTACGTTCAGTAAACGTATGAGCGGGAATTTATAAATTTTGAATTGGTGCATGAAATTGAAATCTGAGGGCACAGTTGAGCTCGTAGCGTCGGTGATTTCTTAGTAAGACCTCCACAGCAGTTGCGTACTATCAGGAATATGAGTTAGTTTTTGAGGTTTTTAATAATATTGAATAAAAATAAAGTGTTAAATTTATTTTTATTTTATGTTGGTTAAATCCTCCAATAGGAGGTTAGTGGTGGGGCCACCACACCATAACCTCTCATGAGAGATTATGGTGGTGGGGCCCACCCGCACATAACCTCCCTTGGGAAAATATTATTTAGTGGGGCCCACTTGAGCTTCTTAACCACCTTTTAACTCCCTATTAATTAATTGTAACTCCTAACCTCCTCTAATTTTTGAATTTGAACCATTCATTTCCATTAATTAAATGAGTTGTCTCAGTTAATTAAACACAACTATTTGTGTTGTTGTGCCAAAGAAATAATAGAGAACGTCTTCTATTATTTTTGGCTTAGAATTATTTTGGTGGAACCATTGGGAGAGGAGGAAGAAATTGGATGAACATGGAGGAACAAATTCTCTCAATGAAGAATGATGGACATCTCTCCCTCTTCAACCGGGGCAAGAAGTGGAAGCATTGCTGCCCACAAAGAACACCGACAATGTTATCTTCGACTCTTCTTATCCGAACTCTTCCTCTTTCGACGTTGATGAAACTCCCGTGACTTCTTCAACGATCATCATCATACGAGGTAGGATATTTGAGTAGAATTTAATTTCATTTCTTCTTCGTTCAATTAATGATTTGAAAATTGTTGATTGATATCACCATAACGAGGAGAGATCGGTCCGCATGAACACAGCCTGACCCTCCCCCTTCTTTCTATATCTTTTTTTTGACGATTGAGGTGGCACAACGGCACCACCAGATGGGAGGACAGCGGTGGAGCATCATTGGATCGTGACGGGCCGGACGAGAGAGGAACTGGCGACACAATGGCCACCGGGTCGCCGGAGGAGTGCGGCGCCGTCGTGCCGCGCGAAGAACCGTACCGCAGTATGGTGGGCCGTGGCGGTGCCAGTGGGGCGTGGTGTCGTCGTACTGCACCGAAAGAAAAAATCCATGGCCACTTGGGATGTGGTGGTCAGACGAGCTGGGTTCGGCGTCGTCGTGCCGCACCCGAGAAGAACTGCGACCAAAGGGTGCAGTAGATGGGGGAGGGTTGCTGGCTGAGCCGGCCACTGGCGGGTGAAACACAAGCGGGACCCTTTAGGTCCCGCGGTCACTGGGCTAGAGCCATACGACTGCTGTTACTGGGAGATGGGGGGCACTGACCCCCCCCCCTCGCCCCCTCACTCAGTCAGGCCGGGCCCCGCGGGGCGCGACCACCGCTGGCTTCGGTTGGTGGTTCGCATCATAGCCACGCGGGCTGCGCCACCCACAAGTCGGGCTGCCGTGCTGGCTGGGCCACCTGTTGCGGTCTGGGATACCACCCGGGCTGGGCCGTTGCGTGGGTCGGGCTGCCTTTCTTGGATCGGGCCACCACTCGGGCCCGGACGACGCGCGGGTCGGGCCACCCTTCGCGGGCCGGGATAGTTTCTGGCGGGCTGGGTCGGACCCCAGTCTGGATCTGTACCCGAGTCAGGTTGACTCGAACCAAGTTGGGTCGGCCCAGACCGAGTCAGGTTGGGTCGGTCCGGCTGGGCCTGACCGGACCCGGACCCAGTTTGACCCATTTCACCTTTTTGCCCATATCTTGGGCTACAGGTGTCCGATCGACGAACCGTCTATAGAAAAAGAAATCTTAGAGAAAGGTGGTTCTTTTGGTATACCCCACTTGAGGATTGGACTCAGTTAAGGTATGTCCAAGTTGGATTGAACCTAAATCCATTGGGGCCCTTGGAGCGGAAATGTCAATAACTCACAAACCGGGCATCTGATTGACACGTCATCTGTCGTGTTGGGTTATTTATGATGAGATAGAACTAAGGGATACATCAAATCAAGAATTATTGGTAGTTGATGTATCGAAACTTGGCTCGAGGAGAGGACCCTCCCGGAATCGAGTGTGCTATGTGCGGGAACCCTATGGCTGGCTGCGACTAATATGATAGGATCCTACATGGACCTACTACTGTACCAAGATCCTCCATGGGTTCAATAGTGACAATATTGTACCAGGATTCTCTATGGGTTTAATAGCGACTGTACTGAACTAGAATCCTCCATGGGTTTGACAGTGATGACTTATATACCAGGATCCTCCATGTGTTCGACAGTGATGATACTGTTCTAGGATCCTACGTGGGTTCGATAGAGGAGACGATTTAGTGGCTACATCTATTCATATCTACCCCTCTATATGAGTTGTATACCTATGTTCTCTGAGTCTTTACTTTCAGTTGTTATCATCGAGATGATTGACTTTACATCCTTTGTGGAATGGGTTGTTCATGGGCTCGATTGTTGGAGGTGGATTGTGATTGGTAACATAGGTATATGTATGGGAATGTACCTAAGTAGGGATGTTTGATACTTTGTGATTGTATCTTACAACTATTTTTTATCATTAGTGGATTCTGGGATACCTTCAGGGGTCTTGGGGTCCCTTACTGAGTATTGTTATACTCACCCCTGCACGGGCTTCGCCCTCACCATGTTATGTTCTGTGCAGACGACGGTCAGCAGTGATCAAGGCTGAGGGTGATGGACGGAGGGCTGCTCGGAGCTAGACTAGACAGGACATACCTCAGGGATGAGTTTTTTGAGATCAGTACCTTCCCTTCGGGTAGGATTCCCCGATGGACGATCCAGGAGCTGTTTTCCCTTTTTACTTGTACTTGTACTTTTTGTTCAGTTCGGATTGTATACTAGCCCACTTACTTACATCACACCTTTCTTTTCTATATTAGTACTTGTTGCTTCTACTGGTTGGGTTCAAACTGTGTGGGTTTCAGGTTTAAAGGCAATGCCTTCCCTTTTTATCATGGATTCTCCTTTGGTGCTAGTCTCTAGCCTCTGGCCTATGGAAGGAGGGCTTGCGGTAGTCACAACACGGGCCCTGAGGACGGGTTGTGATGAATTGGTATCAGAGGGAGGTTTAACCATAGAACATGGACTATGATTCTCTTAATGGGAAACTTGTTAAGTGTTTTAGATGTGGTTATTAGTTTAGGGAAACCCGTGTTGGTGCAGCAGTAGACACATCCATACATTGGGACTCTGAATTCTGACTTCAGACTCAGTGCACAAAAACACTAATTGCGTGTGTGTTTCATTTGAAAAGATTTATTCATGATTAATTTTTTTCATCTCTCCAAGTATATTGTTTTGACCATGGCGCACCTGTTTCTTTTCAGGATTTCCCTACATAGGAAGCAAGCCAGGGTTCCGAGTTTTGTACAAGATGGTAGCCCATGGAGCGACGAGGCCTCGGTGCAGGGCCCCATCACAGCGGAGGCACCAGCGGTACCACTACTTGCTGGGCCACCGATACCACTAGCTCCAGCATTAGAGAGTTCATGCCATCTGAGTGCGTTGCATGAGTTCTAGCACTAGAGGCCACCCAGTTTCCAGGGAGACACGGACCCACATGCAGCTGAGGATTGGTTAGAGGCTGTTGTGAGAGTTTTCAAATTCTAGGGACACCATCCGAACTCATGGTAATCCTTTCCGCGAGTCTCTTGTAGGCATCAGTCGATAGATGGTGGATCCTGCTGCTCTAGGTGTATGATGAGGTATCACTACTCTGGAAAAACATTGATATCCTGTTCCAGGTGGATTTTTTACCAACCACCCTTTGTGTGGTGCATACATAAGAGTTACTGCATCTATAGTAGGGTTGCAGGATGGTAGCTCAGTACTCATTGAGGTTCACCAACCTCTCTTACTACTCCACAGATATGGTACGAGACCCATTCTTCAGGGCCCGAACTTTTGAGCAGGAACTCAGGCATGAGATCAGGTCTTCGATGATCTCCCTCAGTATTCCAACGCAGGCAGGGGTGCTGGAGCGAGCCCTTATTGTGGAGAGTTTTCTTACTGAGCAGTCACCTGCAGTGAGACCCACCACAGGGTGACACGTAGCGGAGTCCTCTACAGCCGACAGTAGACAGATGTCGCAGAGGTCCAAGAGGACCAGGCCTTTAGGTGGGAGACCCCAGACTATTGGTTCGGTTGTGCGGGGCACACGAGACCAAGCCAGCCATACGAGTAGGCAGGGCTATGCGTGGGGCTGGCAGGGTCACCTGGCTCATGTCTGCCAGACCTACCATCCAGATGACTAGCAGACAGTAGAGGTACCTCCCAGGAAAAGGCAGAGGTTCAACCGTGGTGGTCCACCGGGAGCAGGCGTACATAGTAGAGGAGCTGGTCAAGCAGCAAGTGGTGGACGCCGTTTCGAGGTTCTACCACCACCACTAATAGGAAGTCCACCCCGACCATAGGGAGCTGGTGAACAGAGGCGGGCATAGCTCCAGGCAGTCGAGGCCTACAACCACGACGCACCTGAGATGATTCGAGGTACTATCTGTGTCTACTCCAACCTTGCTACAGTACTTATAGACATAGGTGTGAGTCATTATATTATTGTCACTACCCTCGTTCGGATAATGGAGATTATGATGGAGCCTTTAGCTCGATCCTTATGGCTAGAAACTTCTACGGGAGTAGAATCAATGATTACGCACTGGTGCCGGTAGTGTGAGCTTACTATAGGAGGTGAGAGCTTCGTATGGGATCTCCTCATAGCAGCGTCGAGGCCTTATGACGTAATCTTGGGTATGGACTGGTTATCAACAGTTCATGATCAGATTGACTGCATTAGGGAAAAAGTATGGTGTGTCCGTGAGGATGGGATGAGGTTTACCTTGACTGGCGATAAGGGAGCCTTTGTAGTGCAAGATGGACTTACCCAGAGGAGGGGGCAGCCAATCACACATCAGTTGGCTAGCCTCATTCTCGGAGAGGTTGATGTACGGAGTACTAGTATTCCTTTTTTGGAGGATTAGTACATGGATATCTTCCCTAATGAAGTTTCAGAACTACCTCATGTAGAGCTTCATGAGCTACAAGTACATTTGGAGGACTTGTAGGGGAAGGGATTTATCTGACCTAATGTTTCACCTTGGGTATCCCTGGTTTTTTTCTCCTAGAAGGCGAATGGGAGATTGCATCATCATGTTGATTATCAGTGCCTGAACCAGGTGACCGTGAAGATCAAGTTCCCACTTCGGAGGATTGACGACCTCTTTGAGCAGCTGAATGGAGAGCGTTGGTTCTAGAAGATCGATCTTCTGTCGGGCTATAACCAGCTCAGAGTACGGGATGAGGATGTGTAGAAGATGTCCTTCAGATGTTGGTATGGCCACTACGAGTTCTTGGTTATGCCACTTAGCATAACCAACACACCAGTAGTGTTCATGGGACTCATGAGCAAGATCTTTCAGCCATACCTTGATAGCTTTATGGTAGTCTTTATCGATGAAATTCTGATCGACACAACTATCAAGGAGGATAATGCCTAGCATTTGCGAGTAGTACAAGACACAATCCGAGAGCACCAGATTTATGGTATGCTCTTGAAGTGCATGTTTTGGATCCGAGAGGCACACTTTCTGAGACATGTCATCTCAGAGGCTAGAGTTTTAGTGGATCCAGCGAAGATCGAGGCAGAACTTTCTTGGGAGCCACCCAAGAGTATGATGGAGGAATGGAGTTTTCTAGGACTGGCTGGGTACTTTCAAAGACTTCTGTCAGACTTCTCCAGAGTTGCAGCACCACTTTCAGCATTGAGGAAGAAGGGGCAACCCTTCGTGTGGTCAGAGAGATGCCAGCAGAGTTTTTAGAAGCCGAGGTAGAGGCTAACTAGTGCACCCATCTTGAGGCTACCAGAGGAGGGTGTTGGGTACGTAGTCTATTGAGATGCATCAGGGACTGGGCTCGGATGCATCCTGATTTAAGAGCGAGCAGTGATAGCTTATGGTTCTCCTCATCTGAGACATCACAAGCTAAAATTCTCTACCCATGACCTAGAGTTAGCAGTAGTGGTTTTCTCCTTGAAGATGTGGAAGCACTATCTGATGGATGATCATTTTATAGTCTACTCTGACCACCATAGTCTCATGTACATCTTCTCATAGTAGGACTTGAACTTGAGATGGTGGCCTTGGCTTGAGTTCCTCCAAGACTATGACTTCTAGATAGTCTATACTGCTGGGAAGGGTAAGGTTGTAGAAGATTCTCTCAGCAGGAGATCAGGAATTCAGTTGCTAGGAGAGGCGATGGAGTAGCTGGACGCGTTGCAGTTATCCATTGTGGATCGAGATGGAGAATCCTTTCTATAGTCTCTTAGAGTCACACCTCCACTTCATTGGAGAGTTAGGGAGGCTCAACACGGGGATGTTGACTGTGAGGCTCGACGTGCACAGATATCCATAGGTGAGGCACCTGATGGATTTTTTATAGGTGAGGAGCACGGCATTCTCTTCAAATGATGTACTATGGTACCAGTATAACTTTAAGAGGAAGTATTGAGGGAGTTCCACACATCTCCTCTAGCAGTACATCCAGGTGTGGAGAAGATGTATCAGGGCCTCCGACTAAAGCACTAGTGTCCATGTATGAAGAAGGCAGTAGTAGAGTTTGTCTCACGATGCCTCACTTGTCAGCAAGTGAAGGCGGAGCACCAAGTTCCAGCAGGTTTAGTTCAGCCCTTAGAGGTTCCAGAGAAGAAGTGGGATGGGATATCCATGGATTTTGTGACGGGACATCCACATACATCTAGAGGACTCGACTTTATATGTGCGATTGTTGACCGAATCACCAAGTCGGCCCACTTCCTACCGAACAGAGAGCAGGGCTCAATAGAGAGCTTGGAATGCCTCTACATATGAGAGATTTTACAGCTTCATGTTGTTCCATCGACAATCGTCTCCGAGCGTGATGCTCGTTTCACTTCCTGGCTATGGAAGGGGTTTCAGGAGGATTTTGGGATACAGCTTCGCTTGAGCATCACCCTCGATCCTCCGATGGATGGTCAGACTAAAAGGACCATTTAGACTACCGAGGACATGATTCATGCATGCATCCTCGACTTCGGTCGCAACTAGGAGTATCACTTAACCTTGGTAGAGTTTGCATACAATAACAGCTAGCAATCCACCATCTCGATGACACCTTTCGAGTCATTGTACGGCCGATCTTGAAGATCACCTCTATGCTAGACTGACCCAGGGGAGTCAGCACTCATGGGACCAGAGATGGTGCAGGCTATGATGGAGAAGGTGCAGATCATCCAGGATTGGATGAATACTGCACAGATCATGCATAATTCCTTTGCTGATAGGAGATGGTGACCTTTGGAGTTCGAGGATGGAGACCACATATTTTTAAGGGTCTCACCATGATGAGGTCTACAGATATTTGGACGAGGCAGTAAGTTATCTCTGTGATTTATTGGACCTTTACAGGTCCTCAGCAGAGTAGGCAATGTGGCTTCCTGCTTAGCTCTTCCACCTCAGTTGCAGCGGGTGCACGATGTCTTCCACGTAGCTCAGCTAAGGAGATACGTGCATGACCCATCCCACATCATCGACTATGGAGAGATGGATATCAATGATGGAGTGACTTCCACAAAGGTTTCAGTGGATATTGAGGATCGACAGGAGATGGTCCTTCGTGGATGGTCTATACCTCTAGGGCACGTCCACTGGCAGCACGAGAACCTCTAAGAGAGAAATTGGGAGCGGGAGGCTCAGATGCCTGCTCAGTACCCCCATTTGTTCCCTTAGTTTGAGTTGTATCTTATGGGGACGTAAATCCCTGAGGTGGGGAGAATGATAAGACACGGAAATTTTGTGGAAAATGTTTTCTTAAATTCATGGGATTTTTTCGAGTCTGTGAAAATTTACAGTGCTTGATTCTGAGTCCTGGTGTGCCCGGAATCAATTTCTGAAGTTTTGTTCTGGTACATTCAGTAAACGTACGAGCGGGATTTTATAACTTTTGAACCAGTGATCGAAATTGAAATCTGAGGGCACCATTGAGCTCGCAGCATCGGTGATTGCTTACTATGACCTTCACCGCAGTTGCATACTGTCGGGAATGGGAGTTTGTTTTTGGGGTTTTTAATTAGATTTAATAAAAATAAAGTGTTAACTTTATTTTTATTTTGTGGTGGTTAAAACCCACAAGAGGAGGTTAGTAGTGGGGGTCACCACACCATAACCTCTCATGAGAGGTTATGGTGGTGGGGCCCACCCACACATAACCTCCCTTGGGAGAATATTATTTAGTGGGGCCCACCCGATCTTCTTAACCCCATTTTAACTCCCCATTAAATAATTGGAACTCCTCACCTCCTCCAATTTTTGAATTTTAACCATTCCTTTCTATTAATTAAATGAGTTATCTCATTTAATTAAACGCAACTATTTGTGTTTTTGTGCCAAAGAAATAAAAAATAAATTCCTCTCTTATTTTTGGCGTAGCATTCTTTTGGTGGAACCTTGGGAGAGGAGGAAGAACATAGAAGAACTTTGAGGAAAAAATTCCCTCAAAAAAGAATGACAGACATCTCTACCTCTTCAACCAGGGCAAGAAGTGGAAGCACTTCCTCGCACGAAGAACGCCGACAACATTATCGTTGACTCGTCTTCTCTGAACTCTTCCTCTTATGACATTGACAAAACTCCCGTTACTTCGTAAATGATCATTGTCATACGAGGTAGAGGATTTGAGTATAATTTATTATCCATTCTTCATCGTTCAATTTATGATTTGATAATTTTCGATTGATATCACCATAACTAGGAGGGATCAGTCCACACAAACACGGCCCGACCCTCCCCCTACGTTCTATCTCATTTGTTGATGACGGCGGTGGCACAACGGCCCCACCGAAAGAGAGGACAGTGATGGAGCATCGACGGCCAGCGACAGGCCGACCTCGAGAGGAACCGGTGGCGCAAGGGTCATTGGGTCACCGGAGGAGCACAACGCTGTCACGCCACACAGAGAACCAGGTCGTGGCCATGCGGGCTGCGGTGGAGTGATAGGGGCATGGTTCCATCGCACCACGCTGAAGGAAGGAGCTACTACTACTTGGGTCACGACGGTCGGTCGGGCTGTGCGCAATGTCATCGTGTCGTGCCGGAGAAGAACTGTGGCCAAAGGCCACGGTGGATGGAGGAGGGCTGCCGGATGAGTCAGCCACCGGTGGGTGCACCACAAGCGGGACCCTTTTGGTCCCGCGGTCACTAGGCTGGCGCCACGCGCTGGCCGTTACAGAAAGACGGGAGGGCGCTGACCACCCCCCTTCACTCAGTAAGGGCGGGCCCCACGAGGCGCAGACACCGCATGCTTCAGATTTCGGTCTGCCTCCCAGCCACGTGGGATGAACCACTCATGGGTCGGGCTGCCGCGTGGGATGGGCTGGTTTCTGGTGGGCGGCGTCGGACGTTCCGGCAGGGCTGGACCAGACCCGGACCCAGTTTGACCCATTTCACCTTTTCACTAATATCTTGGGTGACGGGTGTCCGATCAAAGAACCGTCTTCGGTGATGGAAATCATAGTGAAATATGGTTCTTTTGGAATACCTCACTCAAGGTTTGGACGCAGTTGGGGTATGTCTAGGTTGGATTGAACCTAAATCCAACCAGGACCTTAGTGCAGAAACACCAATAACTCGCAGACCGGGCATCTGATTGACGCATCATCTGTCACGCTGGGTTCATTATGATAAGACGGAACTACAGGATACATCAACTTGAGACTTTGTGGTATTTGTTGTATCGAAAAATTCCTCGAGGAGTGGAACCTCCTAGAATCGAGCGTGCTATGTGAGGGAACCCTATGGCTGGCTGTGACTGAGATGATAGGATCCTACGTGGACCTACTACTGTTCCAGGATCCACCGTGGGTTCGAAAATGACGATATCGTACCAGGATCCTCTGTGGGTTTGACAGTGATGGTACTGGACCGGGATCCTCTATGGGTTCGACAGTGATGACTTCTATACCAGGTTCCTCCGTGGGTTCGACAGCGTCGATACTGTTCTAGGATCCTACGTGGGTTCAACAAAGGAGATGTTGCAGTGGCTACATCTAATCATCTCTACACCTCTACATGAGTTTTATACCTATGTGATATAAGTCTTGACTATTAGTTGTTATCATTGAGATGATTAACTTTACATCCTTTGTGGATTGGGTTGTTCTTGGGCTCGAGTGTTGGAGTCGGACAGTGATTGGTAACTTATGTATATGTATGGGCATATACATAAGTAGGGTTGGTTGATACTTCATGATTGTATCTTACTGTTGTGGTTTATCCTCAGTGGATTCTTGGAGACCTTCAGGGGTCTCTGGGTCCCTTATTGAGTATTGTTATACTCACCCCTGCACAGGCTTCACCTGCACACTGTTGTGTTCTATGCAGATGATGGTCATCAGTGATCGAGGTTGAGGGTGACGGATGTGAGGCTACTCAGAGATGGACTAGACGGGACGTACCTCAGGGAAGAGTTGTTAGATATCTGTACCTACCCACCAAGTAGCATTCCCTGGTGGATGATTCCAGAGCTATTTTCTATTTTTACTTGTACTTGTACTTGTTGTACATTTGGGTTTGTATACTAGCCCCCATACGTACAACACACCTTTATTTTATATATTAGTACTTGTTTCTTCTGATTCTTGTGTTCAAACTGTGTTTGTTTTAGGTTTATAGGAAATGCCTTCCCTTTTTATCAGGGATTTTCCTTTGGTGCAAGTCGACAGCCCCTGGCCTATAGAAGGCCGGATTGGGGTAGTATGGCACGGGCCCCGAGGACGGGTCATTCAATAGATGACACCCTTCCTTGAAAAAATATAGATAATACCTTTCTTTAAAACATATGGAAAGGAATCATAAGACATTATGAGCCTATATTCTCAGTAAAGGAAATAAATGGAAATATTAATTATTATATAGTCATAACTTGTGCATAATGGTGTGGGAACATGTGAATAATATTTGAAAACCATATAATGAATAAAATAGATCATAATCATGATTCAATTCCTAAATCCTAGTGATCCATAATATATGAATAACAATTCATTTAAATAACATGAGCCATGAGATCTTAACATTGGCATAATACATAGATTTTTGGCATAAATATAATCATATTAAATAATTCTGTAGTAGAAAATGATCATTGCCAAAACTATCAAAGTTGAATGGATTGACTCAGTATATAATCATAGTATTAAATTATAACTCCTAAGACTAATAGAATGTTAGAATTAACTTATTTAACTAGGATCACTCACATTTATATTCTATTTTACCAATTCAAGTATCAAAATTTTCCCAATGCATTATACAGAGATATAGGTCCCACCGGTCACAAAAGGAGAATCATAACTACATAAGCCATAAGATCATAAAACATTACTCATATAAGAACCCATGAAATTTATTTGTTTTCTTAAATATTTTATCATAGTATAACCCACAAAAAAGAAACAGGTTTCTTAAATATTTCATTACATCATATCTTTTGGAAATGAAATGGGTTTCATAATGATTTTATTATTTCATCTTAGCCTAATCATTGGAAGATTTTAAGGTATCATAAAATTTTTGTTATCATATTCATAAACCATCCATATAATGAATAAAAATTATATCAATGGGTCACATCCCTAGTAAAACATAGGTAACGTAAAATAATGTCATATTAAATGGAAATGATTTTGGAGATCAGTAGTAATGTTTCTTGATTAAAATAACCTTTATACCACAAAATAATTTATTGGAAAAATCACAAATATTAAATTAATTAATTAATTTGAAAATAAATTTGAAAACATTTAATTCATAACATAAAATATTTAGTGTAAATTATGGTGGAAAATACAGTTCACAATGTACATATTTAAAAAAAGATTCCTTTAACATTTTTTATAAATTATTAAAAGTATATATTTTTAAAATGAAACTCTAATTATATTTAATAAATTTTTTAATAATTAAAACAATAAAAAAATTATTAAATATTGGGATAATATTAAACACATTCTTCAAAATATTATTAGAAAACCTGGACATGGAAGGGGATGGATTTCGCAGAAGTGAGTAATAAAGTAGATTTTTCATAAAAAATCATTTAAAATTTTTACTACATAAAGAGATTAAAATGAAAGGAACATGTGTATTTTCATGAAAAAAATATAGTAAAATAAATATTGATGATTTTATTAAGGTTATATCTTAATATTTCATCATCGTAAGCATTATAATAAAAAATACTAATAAACCATGAGATTTTAAGATAATGTATTAAATAACTTGTTATATTTTGAGTAATAATCATCATGAAAAAAATAAAATTATATATATATATATTAACAATATCATAACAGGAATAATAAAATCAATTCATTGGATTTATATACAAAAAAATAATATTCATATGGTGTATAAGGATTGTGTCCCACAAAAATAAAAGTTAGACTAAAATCTCCTTATCATAAGTATTGAATTCATTCCTAAAAGTTAGAACCTACAAAATATGAAATATAGGTTTATTATAATTACATTATAGAACCATAATCATATGTATCATACCATATATGATTTACCTATAACATTTTATTATCAATTTATTACCAAGGCGATGTTAAAATCATGTTTCGTGTTAAAAATGATTTATTTTTCTTATATGTTTTGGTATGGCCGTTTCAATGTTTTTCATTGATCATAGTTACATTACACAATAATGTTAACTATTATATAAATATCATATATTTTCATTATATATCTATTTAGAGTAAATCTAAAATGATAGATATAGGAAATGAATAACCTTGTTCATGTAAATGGTAGGTGACACACACACATGGATGTAGATTCCATTTTATCGATGGACGGAATGTAAGGAAGGTTAAAAAATATCAAAATTATAGATATAGTATGATGTTATACATAAAAATATATATTCATTAAATAAATACTTATTAATATCTATGTAAATCATGTGTGAAAAATGAATCAAATCGCTTCGCAAGAGGGTAGTCCTCCATACACACAAGCAACATTATCGTATTCCCACAGAATGGAAAGTAAGATGGTATTTGTGATCTAATAATTCTAAAACTATAATTTTTTTATAAAATATCATATAAATATGTTAAATTAATAATTATAACAAGTTGTAAGAGTAGGTGATGGAAAAAAATTCATTGGTTCGTGAGGTAGTAGTTTTCCACACATGAGATCGATGATTTCATTTCTCATTTGATAGAAGAGGAAATATTTATAGGTAATTAAATAAAATAAAAAAATAAAATTATATGATACATTATCATGTTATTATATAATAATTTTTCATGGAGTTTTATGATGAAATAAAATAAAATCACATGTTTTATAATTTTACTAATTCCTCAGAAAAACTAATTATGTTTATATCAAAATAATTATTATTAGAAATTAATTTTAATAATATGTATTATAAGATGTAAGGTGACAAGTTTCAAGACACATGGGTATTTTTTTCCAAACCAAGGGGTTTTGGATGTGTGAAATTGAGAGTACAAGGGGTGGCCTTTTATATTTGGGTGGAAGGACACTTGGAATTTTTTTAAACAAAAAAGTGTAACCAAATTTTAAACATGAAACAAAGCTAAAAAATAACTCATTCATGAACCATATACGAGATAAATGTTATATATGGTCACTAAATATGAATTCGATACATTTTTAAGAAAATGTATCCCATATCTTTTTAGTTTCACCCTTAAAAAACATGTTTAACCTTAACCTCTGTAATTAATTTTTACTATATTTACTATTCATTTTCACAAAAAAATTATGATGACATTATTGTATAATATTAATTATTATAGATCAAAATATGGAACCATTTTTCTATTATTCCATTCACATATGGGGAATATTTTATTTTAAAATTAAACACGAAGAAGTGATGAATGAACAACATTGCAAGGAGAAAATCATCCAATGATTAAGAAGTTATAATATAAAAATTCAATATTAAGTTGATTCCAATGACCTATATTCGATAGATAAATATTTAATTGAAATAATTTTAATTTCAAAACAAATATAAATAAGAAATATCTTTTTAAATTATTTTAATGAAATATATTTTATTAATTAAATTTCTTATTATTACACTATACATTGAAAAATAAATTTTTAGAGAACGTTTTTCAACATTAAAAAAATAGGATTTTCACCTAAAGATATAAAAATGAATTTTATTTAAAAAAATTTATAAAACATTCAGATATTATTTTTTTTATTTTTTAGAAAGAACTAATAAAAATATTTTTTTATTTAAAAAATTATTTTGGTACAATATAACTTTGTCTCTAAAAAGTAAGTAATTATTTATAAATATATTCTCTTTATCTAAATCCAATATAAACATTTTGAATTTTTTGTTCATCCTACTCATACCACAAAATTTAAAATCATTGTTATAACATTCATGATTTAATAATATATTGTAGTTCCTTATAACTCAGTGTTGCATGTAAAAAAATATCAAAGAAAATTGAATTAATAAAAAAAGCATAAAATGCCCATGGTATTACAAAGATATTTATTCAAATATCTCAAATCAACCCCCATGTTTCAATGTATTAGAATCCATCATAACTTACATTATGAATACTGTGATGAGACTCAAATATTTATGAGATAATGAAATCATTATTAGTCATTTAAAAAATATTATATTTTGAAATAGCTCTAAAAACATGAAATAGTGTCTTCAGAATCATATTGGGATATATGTACCAGAGAATGAAATCATTATTGGGAATATATTCAATCATTTTAAAAGTAGATGAAATATAATTCCATGCAAAAAAATCCCATTAAACATGGACTATTTATAAATGACCCCACCGTGGTGGGTGGGAAGACTAAATGTCATTAAAAAAATTAAATTTTGGATCAAACACATGCATAAAAGATGGATAATCAAGATTCCATGAAATACTATTTGATTCCTTTAATAATGTGGTGACTAATATCATCAACAATTATCTTGGGACAATTGCAGTGGATTAAAAAAGGTGGGAGACCATCCTCACACACAACCCTAACAAAACTCATTTCCCTATTAGATATCAAATATCATTTTATATGGGTTTATATGACATTGTTTTGGGTGATTTTATTTTGAGATATATTTGTCTTTTAGGGGAGGTGGCATCCCATAGGTGGCATGTTCTACCACGTGTATCCTTATTCTAAGTGTGAATTACCAAAATTCACTAAATCAATATAGTAACATAATAATGTGAAATATACCCTACATAGTCATTGTTAACAAAATCAAGAGGTTACTCTCCATAAATCTCTACAACTATTTTTCCATGGAGCATTATAGTTTTATCAAAGGTCGATCCACTCATTATTCAACAATAATATTCCATGAGATGATCAGTGACATCAACAAAAAAACACACATCTCAAACTACTACATGATGTTCAACTGAATAAAGCATAATATATACTATAGTGATCATTTATTCTTATAGTGATAACATGAATGGGATCTTTTGGATGGGATATTAACTTGTTTATAAAATTATTGCACTCCCCTTCAGATTCTATCCCCTTCATGGGAATGAAAATGGCTTATTAAAGTCTACTTAGGGGTTGAGGTAAAGTAAATTATTGATTCCTATTATCTTTATTAGGGTCCAAGATTCTCCCTTTAGGCATATTAATAATTAATTATTTCAAGGAAAACCATCCCCTTCTAGTAAAGGTCTCATTTCAATGGTTTTCCCATATTCTATTTATAGATGACATGATCCTTTTTATCAGTGGAAGTAGAAATTTTGTTCAATATTTCAATAAGTATGTGGAATAATATAGAAAATTGTGTTCTTATATTATAAAAAAATATCAAAGTATTTTTTCTATCGAACATTTTATCAGAGAAGTATGTGATGTCGATGAAGACCAAATTAATCTTTCTTCAGTGGAACATCCACTTCAACTACTTGGGATATCCACTTGCAAGGGTAGAATACAAATTGATCATTTTGATGGGGTGGTATAAAATATTTCTAAAAGTACTGAAAATTGAAAAAAAAATCTACTATTTAGTGGTGACATCACCCTACATAAATATATACTCACCCAAATACCCATACTTGTGTTGTCTATTCACAAGGATCTGAATACAATCATATAATATATTCTAAAAATCATTATATGTTTTATATGGGATCCCCACACTAATGGGATATGTAATTAGGATTCATGGGATATAAATGAAAGTTCTATTATGGTTGGAGGGATTAATCTATGAATCTTTTTTTACCCCATGAACTATCTTTATATAATTTTTGTGTGGTAGGTTATTAAAGACATTAACCACTAGTGAAACATCATTATCTAAAAATATTTGAGTAACCTAAACAATCAAAAATTATAATATTAAAATTAATGGTGCTCCCTCTAACACCACATCTCTATTCTACAAAGAAACTCTTATTCAATTGTCAGGTGAGGTGATATTAGATTAAGGATTCATAACTGGTTAGGTATATTATTCAACTTCCCAGGATTCTCAACTCCAAAACTCACCTTCATGAAAGTTATTATTCACCCTACCATCATCAACAATATTAATATGAATAAAGAAAGATATATAAAACAATATTGGGATGAAACATAATCTAGACACTTTGGTATCTACAAGAAACTCCTCAATAATATTTTAGGTGAAGGACTATTATTTCATTCTGCATGAAAAATTGAAACATGATTGATGGGGTGGCACTATCTCAAGAAAAAAACACATTTAAAATAAAATATTCTTATTTGCGGCATATGAAGTATTGAAACATGAATGGATGAGGAGATCAATTATATTGGGATCTACCTGGCTTAAAGTGTCTATTTTTTTAGAAACCTATTGAAAAATAGACTCTACAGTTATTCAATGGTGGGGAGTGGTATATGTTTGATTGGTAAACTTTTGGAAAGTACAAATGTCTTGGATCATAGGAGAATTCAATAAATGGTTTTCTACAACACATATTTAATGGAAAAAACACCAACACTAATGAGAATAATGTAAGGGATATTCACTTGGTAGTGTGATAATGGTGAATCTAGACTATGATAAATAATATCCAACATGAAATATCCCCCATCTTGATAACCTCCATTGTAGTTTGGTACATATGGATAGAGTATTACTTGGAAATTATCTTACATCATTGAGAGGACAAACCCTCTATGAGGGAAACTATGTTTGGAATAAAATACTTCCCACAATCTCATTATACCCTCCCCTAAATGTTACTAGATTCATTGTAATCCACCCATCAATGACCCCAAACTCAATGTTGATGGTTTAAAAATTCATGGTTTTCTAAAATATGGGTGAGGATCACCCTGAACACTAGGGTTCAGTTTTTTATTTCTTTCAATCCTATATTTTGATGTGGATTATTCCTCATTAAAGAAGATTATACTATTATTAATGGTCATGAACTCTACCATTCTAATGGTATTGAGTTAGTAGTAGTCAAAACTAACTCATCAACAATCCTCAACCCTTTTTAAAAGTGGCTCACCTCCCCATAGTCAATTGTGACCACATTTTGAAATGTAATAATGTCCTTAATAATTGGATGTAGGATAATCACATATGGTGGGAAAGGAACAATTTAGTGACTTCTTAGAATCATAGACCATGTATGGTACTTATTTTACCTCATTCACCTTTATTCGTCCCTTTCTTTATAGGCCATTGATATTCTTATGGATAACACATTCCTAATTTATTACATTATGCCCCTTTATTTCCTTTGGAACCATTGGATCTTAAAAAAATTCATATGTTTGAATGAAATAATTAAATATATATATATATAATTAGCTAAATTCCATACATATCACATACAATAATAATCATGTTTGATAATATTATTAGAAAAGGAATTTATAATCAATTATTTAAAGTAATATCTATGATCTTAATGGGATAACATTTTAATTATGTGTAAAATATTTCTTTCCAAAAAAATTATTAAATATTGTATCCATTATTTGACCATGATATAACGTATTTTAGAAAATATGCCTTTAATTTGGTAATAAAAGAGCACTAAAATGATTTGAAGGAAACTGATAAAAAAATATATATAATAATCCATTATTATATAATATTTAAGTGGATTCTAACATTATTTAAAATTATTTTTCCTTATTCGGAGACTTAAGTTCTTAAATTCCTACATTAATTTATTCTTATATAATCAGAAATTATTTAATATTTAAATTTAAAAATGAATATAAAAAAATAATATAAGAATTTTAATTCTAAAAATTTCCATTCATAAATATTTATATCATGAATATATAGATGATGATAATTATGTTTATTTAAATAAAATAAATTAATTTGGAAAAGAAGTATATGAAAAGACATCATGAATAATCAAAAACAGCTCAAAAAGAACAAAGTTTTAAAGGGGTGACTAAGACATTGGAGGGTCTAACCAATATTCCCTATAAAATATCTTCATTATTCCCTCTTCTAGAACCTAAGGCTTGGGGGGATGAATTCATAGGTTGGTCTCTTAAAATAGATGGACTACCTTAGTCTCTCATTATAATAAATGTAAAGATGTCGAATATAATGGATAGAACTAAATATGAGGTTTAGTAGAGGTATTATAATATTTATTATCTTGAAATATTTTATATATGGTCTCAAGTACTAAATAAAATTTCAGGATTTCAGATAATATTACTTTTCTTACTTGATTTATGCTCCTTAAAGAAACAGTGGTGGTAGTTAAAGTAGTTTGTAAGTACTATAAATGAGGTATTAGTTTTCATAAATTTTTTCTAAAACTACCCAAATTGAGAAATATATGTATACTAATATAATATATTCTCCAATAACGATATATTTATAGTGTATCATTGTATATTTCCTCAATTAGAGCACACTTTTGATCTAAAAAACCACTCCCTTCTCTATTTTATACTCTAAAATCATTGTAAATTAATATTTTGACTGCTTAGTAATCCATCTTTACATGAATATTGGAATAAAAATCACTTTTGGTCATAGTTATAAGTATAATACATAATTGGAATGGTATTTTTGGTATAATATGAAAAAAAAAGATTTAATTGGAGATGTAGTATCAATGATGTGGGGACTAAGTGTGGGCATGAATAAGTGTAGTTCTATATGAAAGTTTAGAGGTAATGTAGAAGATTGTCGGACTAGTTTCCATGTATTAGTTAGAATGTATTGCGGGTCATTGTGGCCCACCTCTTTCTAGAAAACAATTTCATAAAATATAATGTTATAAGACAAAAAATAATTAATGAATTAATAGATATTATCCTTTGGGATTAAATATCTATGAGGGTGTATTGTGGTTCCAATTCAAGTTCCTAGGGTGGGAGTGGGTTATGTTTAGTATGTGAGTATCCCATTGACCTCATCCAACATTTATCTATGAGTGAAATAATTATAAAAAATATAATTGATTCACTCTTTATAAAGAACTATCATTTTCCTTAATAAGTAATGTTTAATAAACTATACCACACATAATTATGTATGTAGATTGAGTTCCAAAACAATCTCACATATTTATTTAATAATGTGATAAAATTAATAACCATGATTGTCCCATTCTTTTAATTTTTTATAATTTTCAAAAAAATGGGTTCAATTATTTTCCATGATAAAGATTAGTAATATTATTCTAAAATATAGAATAAAAAAAATTCTACCCTACACTTCTTGAAAAATATGTCATTGTTTACCAATAGTGTTTTATTTTCACTTGAATTATCCTTAGTAGTTGGTCTCCAAGTGAGTTCTTTTCAACATAAAGGGATATGGTTTTTAGTTTTACTAGATACTATCTACAATAAAAATGGTATATTGAAAAAACATAGGGGTTCCCTAAAAAATCAATATATCTTTTCAAAATTATATTATTGTTATAATTTTTATAGAAAAACAATATTCTAAAATGAAATTATCTTGTACTATTTATCGTGGAAAATATTTTAACCCATATGGTTGTATTAAAGGTTCCCAGGAAATCCATTATCATATCATTGTAAACCTTCACACATATGAATTGATATTATGTAAATTAGTGTCATATATGACTACTATGATGGGTTAATTCGTGTGTTTATTTTACATTGGGTCCATTTCAAGTATACATCCAACTTCCATATTGTTAATTGAAATGAAAAGTAATCTTACATAGTCATATTAATGTTTTACACTATTTCAAAGATGAATGTGGGTTTTGATTGAATTTTTACTATATTATGAATGGGTTATTAGGGGGAGGGGGTAGAATTATGGGTTTTAGTGTGGCCAGAGTGGTATTGGGATTTTATGATATCATTATTTTGACATGGAATGCTAGAAACGAAGTTTCTCAAGCCACTTAGTTGGTTCTATCTTTTTGTAGGTAAGATAACATTTTTAATTAACTAATTGTATAGGTTAGAAATGGATAGGATTTATATAAAAGTTTCTATAGGTTTATATGTTTTTAAAGACTGCTGATTATAGAATATGCTGGTTTAGGTAGAAAAAATGGAATGCATGAGAATGTTGTGATTGTGAGAACCGTTGGTATAGAATAAATGTTGGAGCGTTTATAATTTAATATAAAGGGGTATAAAGTGGTTCCCCTTAAAATTAAGATGAAATTTATTGATTTTTATGGGCCTTTTTATGATTTATATTGAATCAGGGGTGAGATTCAAGATGAGTTAACGAAACAATATAAATTTTACACCAATATTTAATAAAAATTTAAATTAATGTCTTACAATTTTCTTGTTTTATGGAATTATTTATCTATGTATTACCATGAGTATTGAAAAAAAATCAGAATAATTATTCCAAAATAACATTTTTTCAATCCAGGATTAATTTGAAAAAACATACGAGATAAAATTAGAAATGGTTCCATTATAAAAATAGTAATCAGAGTTTATTTTTTATAATTTATATCATTGAGAATAATTTAGGATGGGATATACATCGTGGTCAATAATTTATGATTAAACTAGATTCAATGTGATCTCCTTTGATTTTTAATTAAACAATGATGGAGTTTCTCTACGGTATAAAACTACCCCATGAAAATTTTGATCAACAATATGGCTTTTGAAAAAGACATTATAGTGTATATAAGAGTTATAAATTTATATTTTAAATCAATCATTTTAATTTTGGGTGTTGTTATGGTGTGAGGTATGCAATGTAGATATTTGTATCTCCTCTAATTTGGGTACCTGATAAATGTTCTATGTAATGATGTTAGCAATATATTTATATAATAAGTAATTTTCATTTACATGATGTATTGTGATATGATTTAACCCTATGAAAATTTACAATCTTGGGTTTTTATAGGTAAATTTTTATTCAATAATGGAGATATATGATTCCCCATTGGATATCCTAATTTTTTGGTTTATATAACTGTATAATAAGAAATTTATATTTTATTATTGGTGTGTAGGTTTCCCTCCCCCAGTTTTAATGGGTTGAAGTATCAATTAATCAAATGGTTATTATATTATAGGATTCTGAGTATGTTTATTGTATACTATATTTCAAGTAATTACTACATGTTATTTAAAAACTATTAAAATGTATATATCATTTTTAGAAAATTATGTCAAACTCGTGTTAATTTCACCACTGTCTTTTTAATCAATATAGGATATGTTTGGATAGATTAATTTAAAATTTTATGCTACTATTTATTAATTTTTCTAGATATAAATGTTTCACTAAAATTTATATGATACCTTATAAAATAAGTAAAAGTTTCAAAAAAAATTCATAACTACATAAATATATTGACACCTTATAAGTTAATTTTCTAATGTTAAAATAATGAGGTACCTAAGTTCCATTTATTGAATTTAATAAAATTTGTCACACCCAATATGATATTTTTTAATATAATGATTTATTATCTACCATTTTATGTTCAACTAATACTCTTAATTCCTTTATACATTTATTGATCCTTGTGAATTTACTTTCAATATAATAATAGGTCTCGACTATCTTAACCAGGGAAATCATGAAATAATATACAATCATGAGTTCAAATAGAAATTCCATAGAACATATATGGATATAATCTATATGAATTTATTTAGCATGATACTTCATTATTTTATACTTAGAAACATTTTTTTCTATTTATTATTGCATCATGTTCTCTTCTAACACATTAATCTCTTATAATTACCATTTCCCAGTTTTATATTCTCTCTAATTCATAGCAATAATTGCTCAATTTGAATTATATGATTAATCCACCAAAATAAAGGATGATTTATAATATTTAATATTTAATGGAGATATTCCAAATGATTTTTTCAAAATTACTCTATAACATAGAAAAAATGAATTTTTTATAGAAATAATTTATTTATTATTTTCCTTATACTATAAAATTTTACCATTTTAATGATGTAGAGCTCCATATTCATAATATTTTAATAATTATATTAGCTATATATTCATTAAAAACTATATTATTATCAAATAAACCACTTATAAAATTTTTTTCCAAATGTTTTCCAGGATCACTAATTAATATCTTTGAACTTTGAACTATAAAATTATTATTGTTGTAGTAATTTTGTTACCAACATCATTTTGTCAGATATGGTACATAAAATATTATCCAATTATGATACATAATATATAGTCCCCATAATGTATTAATATCAAGGTTTTTATAATAGGGACTTATAAAATCAATTAAAAATGATTAAACACTTTGACATCCATCTTGGGATGTTACAGAATATCATATTTTTAATGATATTGTTTGTTCATTTGAAATGATTATTGTATATTAAATAAATCCTATAATAATTTTTAGGTTATTAAAAAACATATCTCTTATCATGACATGTGACATTATTTTGTTTTTAGTTTATTATCCTTTAATTGGAATGGTTTCAAAAAAATTGAGCACACATTCTACATTATCTTCTAGTACACACTATCAAATAAAGAGACCAAAAAATTATGGGAAAAAATATTTAATAACATGAATGTATATGTAATCTCTATTAATGAATGTTATCCTCTATTAATATAATATTTTTTAGAAAATTTTATTAGTTTGAATGTATTTATTGATATCTATGATGTGAGTTCCGTACACTAAATCAACATCAATAAATGATTATCCAGATTTACACGAATTTTATCAACATCATGGTCTTCAAATATATGTGAAAATTACCTCTATTATAGAATTAAAATGTGATAAATGGCTTCATCATAGAAATATTTCCTCACATATTATTTGTGTTTTCCACTTCTATCTGCTTCTCAGAGGGCAACTGCGGTGGTTGGGTCGTCGGTGTTTCATCCATTTGGATTCATGTCTGGGATATTGGTTTAATTGTAGAAGTCTTGTTATTTAGATGGTTTGGGGGGGTTAGTTGAACCTTACTCCATAAAGTAGGTGCAGTTATGGTTTGAATGGTCTCCTCCAATATGGTTTCCATGCATTCCCCTAACTTCATTACCTCCCGAATGTTCAAATCATGTGGATGGTTTCCCAGTGGTGGATTTTTTGGTTGAAGAGCCAGGGGCGGTGTCCCCATACCATGATTGGATGCTATTGGAATTGTTTGGGTGTGATAATCCTCCAAAAGATTTCATCGACAAAATATTCAGCTCATGGGGATTCTGTCATCAAGTGGTGGTGTTTTTTACTTTATATTTTTTCTTTTAGTGTTTACTTTCCCTTAGGGGAGGACTTTGTTAGGGCCTGGAAAATGGATAGAAGACATTTGTGGTTCTTTGGTGTTTATTTTTATCCTGGTATTCGTGGTATTTTCGCCATGATAAGTAACCTTTCCTAAAAGTGGTGCAGGTTATGCTTATTGGTATTCATATCAATCTAAAGAATACAGAAATCCTTCAATCGATGGTTGTTGAAATGGGGAGCTCGTACGCATGGAAATTTCCACTCATAGTTTTCAATTAGAGGGGACTCAAAAAATACATGTTAAAATAGATATGTCACAGATGTTCACTTCATGAGTGTTCAACAAAGGTGGTGGAGTTTATTCGTTGTTTAAAATCGTTTTGTTCAAATAAGCACCTTGGGTTGGTTTTTAGTGATTTATAAAGGGACACACCCTGCGTTTTTATGTGGTTTTATAATTTTTTAAATATTTATAGGTATTTTTTTTAAAATGTGTATGATAGGAGGAAAGGCCCCTACTGCCTTTCAGTAACCCACCACCTTTTCCCCAAATTAGTGACATGATGAAGCCAGCAGGGGGTGGAATCCTTTCACCAAAAGATAAATAGAAAGGAAAAGGGGGGGCTTTCACCTAATGTACAAGCATAATGATCCCCCTTATTACATTCACTTAACTCCCTATGAAGTGGCACCCTTTATCCTCCTAACATAAAAATCATCCCTTATCTTTATAAGAAGTCTTCATCAAGCACTGTAGATCTAGTGGCCTTTAAGATGTCATTTTTTTCAAAGCTTCATTTATATGTATGGTTTTATTTAATTTAATGTTATTTATTTATTTAATTTATTTCATTTTAGTTATATTTAAATATGTTATTTGTTAACTAGTTTACTTAGTTATATATTTTTTGGAAATAATAGTTATTATTTTTCATGATTACGTATAGATTAATTAATGAATACCATAGAATTAAAAAATTATTACAAATAAGGATTTGAAAATTATAATTAACTAATGAATATATTATTATATATTTTTTATTAAAGAATATTTAATTAAGGATTATTTAATTTTTAATTAATTATTATAAAATGTTTAAATAATGTTTTTGTAATGATTAGTTAATGATTAAGTATTCATTAAATTATTAATAAATTATGAGAATGTAATGATTAAAGATTGATTAAGGAAAGATTTAGGAAATAAGTATTAACTATTGATTATGTAATGATTAACTATTGATTAAGTAATGATTAAATTATAATTAAGTAATGATTAAATGATAATTAATTGATGATTAAAGAATAATTATGTAACAATTAAATAATTTTTAAGTAATGATTAATGAATTATTAAGGGATTATTAAATAACGATTGAGGGATGATTAATGAATAATTACAAGATGATTAAATAATAGATAAGGAATGATTAGGGAATGATTATCCAATGTATAAGTAATGGTTAACCACTATTGAAATAATTGTTAAGAATTGATTAACTAATGATTAAATAATGGTTATATAATGACTAATGCCATTTTATATGATATAAGAAAACATTATAAAATTTTGGTATCGTAAATATTGTGTGGTTATGTATGAAATAAAATCCCTATCCAGTTACAAACAAGTTGGTTTGGCTCTTTAATAGATGTACCTATAAGTAAAAACATTGACAAGGTGTCCTAGGATTAACTCATGGTAACATGGAACATGACACCGGGCCATGCTGCACACCTATTTTGACACTCCCAGGGTATATTCTTTAGATGATTCATATTTTCACTATAAACAGTTGAAATACATTTAGGATGATTAAAAATTGTAATTATAAACATTAGTATCATAGTATAAGATATATGAATATGGTCCAAAATTTTATTATCATAAATATTATACGGTCAACCTTCATTGTCAATTATATTTATTGAATTGTCTGACATCTATAACTACTTTTACTATCAAATAACAATAATCCTTTCATATACTTGTTAAAAAGTTATATGAAAAGAAAATTCTGGGTGAAAATAATTAATATCATATGAATAATGATTGATTATGTATTTATTAAGTATTCAATAAACAATAATTAAATAATAAATAACTTACGATATGCGTTAGATGATTCTTATTTTCATTATAAACTACGGAAATAGATAAGAGTATCTAATTTTGAATCAGTATATTAATTAATGGTAAAATGGATATTATGATCATATAAAGTGAAATGGATAAGGACAATGAATTTTTATAAAATATGAATGCCTTACAACAAACAAGAAATACCATACGGATGTACGTCGTTTTATACTCTTGCTTTATTTTGTTTTTTTACATATATATGGAGGATACAAGGCTGGTCATTGAGTAGGTTATGTATGTTTACCATGTCGTGCTATAGGGTTGTGAGGTTTGATAGATCAGGGTGCTTCGAGCACACCATTTTCATTGCATGTTGGATCCAACCATCATTATATGATACCTACGCTATGTTGGATTCTACGATATTGCAGTATATGAATTGAAATTTATTGACCATTAACTTATTTCTTCCCTCGTAGAATGGTGGATACCGAAGACAAACATATTCCATTAGCATGAGGAAGATATGACAATCACCCTTGAGGATGTGTCAATCCTTATCAGTCTTCATATCTAGGGGCATCTATAATTGGACACACTCGTGCATACTAGTTTGACGATTTTTAGTGATTGTTAGGAATCCAAAATTTAGTTAGCCCTACTAATACATACGGTATATCATTATCAATGGGTTTTCTTGAGAGGCACCGTTCACATTTACCTGATGAAGCTGATGACCTAGCTCTCATGATTCATGCCTCTTCATATATATTATGGATCACTGGAGAGAACATATGCACCGATCAATCATGTAAGAATATGATCATGATGTCTCTCGGTCTACTTGAAGACTTTTATTGGGTTGGGACATACAATTGGGGATATTCCTAGTTTGCTGAAAAATACAAGGCATTATGAATGGTATTCCATGTAGACCATGCATATCTTTGAGGATGGTTAATAAATCTTTAGATGTGGGTATGGGAGTGCATACCCTTTCTCAACCCCAATCTTTCTAGTTATTTGTGGCCTATAGAGGTGCTTCATGATGCTTCATGTGGATGCTGATATGAGCAATAATATATATTGGTTTCTGATTCTAGTAAGAGTTATTGAATTTAATTTCTTATTATTTATTACCTTCAATGTTGTATTTTATAAGTGGATTCAGAAACAAAATTTTGTCAATGTTCCCACACACCATTTGGGTGCATACTATCTTAAGTTGGATAGTCTCCTACCCGATGAGGTAAGTATATAAAATCTATATTTGTCTAAAAAAATTAATAATATCATCAAATTTGGTTCTTAGTAAAGAAATTTTCCTTATAAAAATATCATATCATTTCAGATTTCATAGATTCCCTACTGGCCTTTATTGGACCCATTTCCAGTATACTACAATACTGGACTTCATGGCGATATGGTTTTAATTCTTCTCATTCACTTTCATATTATTGAGTGGAAACAAACTAATAGAGTCATGCGCCAATTTTTCTATGTTAAGCCCATTCCATTTCCACTAAGACCAGCATGGGAGATTCCTAACTTAAATCTGAAAGGGAGGCTTGATGAGGACTAGAGCCAATTACATGCTATGTTTCTTAACTTATGGTGAAGAAGAGAAACAATTAATATCTAGGGTGTACCTATAGTGCGATTCCATTTGTTCAGAGAAAGATGAGTATAATCCATGGTATAGACAAAATTCTAAATTGTAACTTACTTAGAACAACAGAGAGATTCATGATATGTTATGTTAATAAATTTACATTATTTTGTTATTGTAATACTTTATATTTCATTTGGATTATTTTTACAACATATTGGACTATAGTAGATTATATTTATGTCTGATCGAGAGGAGTAGGGGGTTTCTAGCCTTTAGTGATCCATGATGTAGCATTGGATCTAATGCCTACTTATCATTTGATTCATGATAGAATATTCGATCATCCACCCAAGAGAGTGGATGTTCCTACTTAGGAACATCCTCTAGCAGTTGTTAATGCTGAAGAGTCAAGATGTTGATGACATAGACTGCATCATCATACATGTTAGCCCACACATATTCCACAGGTAGAGGTCAACCCTATAGTACTCAATCCTCATTCGATTGTGTATGTGAATCAGGAGGCTTGATATCCATCTTTCATGATAGGATATATGTAGTTGTCTCTAGCATTGGGTCCAAATCATTCATAGCCTATATGGTACCCCACATTAATGATAGAGGGTCCTTCAACGACTCTGGTGTGAGAAGGATCTGGATCATAGTACAACATGCAGTTTAAATCTCCTTCCACTGTCACACAGGTAGAGAAGGCAACAGATGACATTCTAGATCTAGAGTACTAGTCATATTTACGTCAATTGAATCTACCCTAGAATGGGTCTCCATGATCTGGATACAGGTTTTATATTCACACACCACCATGTGGAACAGAACCTCCCAAAGACATTGATTGCACTCATTCATCAATTTGGAAGTGATGATTTAGGTACTTTATAACCTTTATTATTGATTTTAGTTTGTATTTTTATGTTTTTATTATTACACACAAGTATACAACTTATGAAATGTTTAATTATTTTTAGAATGAACTACATAATAAATTGGGAAAAGGTATTATGATTCACTAATCAAATCGATTCATTGAATACATGATCTAGGAATTCACTGATCATATGACAGATTGTGGAATTCACTGATCATAATAAATTGGGGTTGTGAAGAACTTTCTTGTAAATTTGTTTCTAATAATCATATCTCTAAAATATTGATATGATTAATTTTTTTCAATCTCAAGTAAACTATGGGATACTATTTATATAATCAAATAGAACACAATGTTTTTTCGGAATAAACTAGTATATTATTTAGGAATGAGTATATTAATTGTTGAGCTAGTGGGATGAACATTGTTCTTGAAGAATTTAAGGACCAACAAAAAGGAAGTTCTCCATATATGAAAGTTGAGTCAGTTCCACAATGATTTTGGGTAGACGAACTAACTACAGTTAGTCAATAACCTCAATTCTCTAGTAGGATTCATCAGAAGCCTAATATATGTGAATTTATTATGGAAATTTATGATTAATTAATGTTAATATATTTTAAACCAACTACCTAGGGATATTACATTGATTGTTATAATTATACACTCCAAAGAAACCCACATTTAACAGCGCTGGTATTTATTAGCGCTAGAAAAAATGATGATAAATGGAATATTTATCAGCACATGGGAAAGTGCTAATAAATTCAACTTTTTATCACCACTAATAAAGGAAAATTTTATCAGTGATTTATTTTTAGAGTTGATAAAGGGTATCCTTTATTGTAACTTTATTTTTAATCTTGATAACAGGTACCCTTTATCAATGCTTTATTTTTAGTGTAGATAAATATTTATCTCATCAGTTCTTTTTTTTGCACTGATGTGTATCTGAATAAATAAAATTAAATAATTATATGAAATAAAAAATATTTTTATTCAATATATTACAAATTTTTTGTATTTAAATAACTATTAAAAAATAATAAATTGATTATACATTACTAAATATTTAAAATAGAATTAATTATAAAATTATGATAATTATTGTTATTAAATTATATATATTAAATATATAGATATATATTAATGTATATAAATATGATTTATATATTAAAAAGTATCTATGAAATTTATATTACATAGTCATATATTTATTGAATATTGATTTATAATTAAAAATGAACATGTATTAAAAATATAGATTAATTGCATAGTACTCAACATATAATTGTATGTCATTTGATTTTTCAACTTAACAGAGATCAAATATGTACTATATTGATTTCATATATACATAATTAATGAATTTTTATATACAATGTACACACATACAACTTATCCATTTTTCAATATTGTTAAAGTGTACATATTCTTAATGTATTCAATTTCACTCATTTTTAACATATATATATGCACTTAAAATTAGATATTCTTTAATAATGTTAAAAATAATTTTGTAAAAAAATATTTATAAATAAAAATATTTATAAATGAACATTTACTATAGTTACACCTTTATATATTTATAATTATAAATAAATAATTATGTTTTAAAAAGTATTTCTATACTTATAAATTAATAATTATATTTATTTTAATAAGAACGAAATTAATAATAAATTTACATAAATCATTTATATATTTACAATATGTATATATATCTATTATATCCATATATGTATGATTATATAAATATATATAATGATATAAATTTTATTTAAAAAAACTATAATTATAATAAATAATTATAAAAATATAATAAACATATTTAAAAAGGAATATATATACTGTATTTAAATTTATATATATTTATTACATTCTAATAAATAATTGCAATATCATTATTTATTATTATAATCATAAATATTTTATCAGCTCTTAAGAAATAAACACTGATAAAAGCATCTTTATCAGTAATAAAAAAGCACAGATAAAATTAACTTTTATCCGCACTATAATTTTAGTGCAGATGAAGATTGTTTTTTCTAGTGTTTTTTAATGATGATAATGACCTTAATTTATTAATTGTTATTTATAAGTGTTGATAAAAGTGTCCCAACCTAATTTAAAAACATTAAGCATTTGTGAACCTACCACGATATTAGATGATTTCCACGGAATCCACATACTTCCAGTGCTCCTCCTCAGCGAATCAAACCTCGAATCACACCACTCGACTACCTCTCAAACATCTTGTCTGAAATCTGGTTTTTGATTGAAGTTTGGGATATCAAAGAGGGTTCTATATTTTCTTCAACCAAACCAGGCAGAACTTCCAATTTTCTTCATGTTTTTTTTGGTTCAGTTTTTGATTTCATCAATGAGGTTATCATTATTTGTGGTCCAGTGATTGTATACTATTGAGGCATGCCTTCCAATTTTATTAGTTTCCAATTTCAATTATAATCGTGTTCTCTGATGGAGAGTTTATTTTTTATGGACTAAATGGTGACACATGGAGTCACATAGAGTTTAGATAGTTATTTTTTTGATTACATTTCCCAAATAGATTTCCTAAAGATATCATACATATTTTTCGTTCCCTAATTTATCAATGGTATTCCATACATGTGAAATTTTATAAATTAAAACTGGGGAATTTTTGTTTGAGGGAGTAGAAGATAGGTTAATGGATTTCTTTTATATTATACTGATTCTTATATTATTTTTTTACTTCTCTATTTTGGTGTGGAAATACAATGTATGGATGCATCATGGTAGTTTTTATTTTAATTTAATTTCTACTAATTTCATTTATAATTTGGACCAAATCATTCACACTATGTTTTTTTTCTTTCCTTGGTGCTTATTGTTAGATTGAGGGGGATTAAGAATGACCCCTAGACACTATCATGGACCAGATCTGGTGATTCATATATGGTTTTATTGTGTTTTTTTTTGGAAATTATATCTATTGTTACTTGTGTTGTACTTTTTTTCAATAAAACAACTTCCTATTACTCTGCACTTTTAAAAAAATCTATTTTATTTTTCTCCCTATTTAGATTAATACTAAATATTTATAAATAATTTTAATAATAATATATGAAATATTATAACGTGATGTTATGTACTATTATCCAACTACATTATAATTTTTCATCACTATCCCTCTCCCCAAATCTTATTAATTTTTTAAAAACTCCTTTTTAGATGACCTATTTCTATTTATACCATTTTTTTATATCTATATACCACTATATGACATTATAATTTCTTTCTCAGAAATGTAGATTTTCAATAATTTCACCCCATTTTTGATTATGTATATATTTAATAAAAATTTGATTTCATGGAATCCCTTTGATCCCTTTGTTGGCTTGCATATTCTCCCCAGGGGAAGAAAATTGATTACAAGTTTATTGAATATTGAAGATGAACTAAGAAACATCATTCTTTCATTATCTAAAGATGAAATAAATATATTTTGTTTACAGAATTGTACTCATAGTACATGTCCCTTCATGATGGTAAATTATAACTTTACACCGTGGTTATGAATGATGTGAAAATACATTATGTTGTCTCTACGTATATATGGACCAAAGAAAACTGTTAAGGATATTGATGTCTATTTGGCTCCATTGATCGAAGATCTGAAATTTATGTGGGATACAAGTATTATAATGTATTATTCTCATAAAAGTGGACAATTCACATTGATGGCTATGTTTTATGGAATAATAAATGACTTCCCCTCTTATGGAAATTTATCTGGCTATAACATTAAAGGAATGTTGGGGTGTACCATTTGTAAAAAATACACATAATCAGTTCAGTTGAAACATTACTTAATGATTATGTTTTTAGAACATTAGATATTTTTACCTTGATGAAATAAATTCCAATCCTGGATGAAAACATTTGATGGGAATATCAAACAAAGTACAACATCGTCTCCAACATTGGGTGATCAAAATTACAAAAAAGTAAAAAGGAATTAAATTGTTTTCAGTAAAGAATTTTCAAAAAAAAACTTACAAAATCAGGTTTGAATAAGAGACCAATTTTATTTGAATTGCTGTATTAGAAATTTTTGTATGTCAGAAATTTTCATGATGTCATGATTGTAGAAAATAATGTATTTTGTAGTGTTATTGGAACATTACTAAATGTTTCTATAAAAATGATTTATGGTATCAAGACATGGTTGTACGTGATTAAAATGTGGATAACGGATGATTTGTCACTAGTTAAGTGTAAATGGAAAAATTTTCTTACTATAGTGGCTTGCACTCTATCCAGAGTGGAAACATTACAATTTTTCATTTACTTTATTAGTGTAAAAGTTCTATAGGGGTATTCATCAAATATCAATAATTCCATGTCAATGAATAATTTGATTTTACAAGGAATAAAATAAAAATACTGACATGTTTTGATACAATATTTAATGTATGTTGATTTTCATTGTATTTTACCTCAAAATGAATGGAATACAATAATAAGAATCTGCTTCTTTTTCAAATCCATATGTAATAAAGTTATAGACCCAGTAAAGTTAACCATCATGAATAAGGATATTTTTGTAATATTATTTGAATTTGAGTTTTTTTACCACCATCATTCTTTGATATAATTTTCCACTCGATGGTACACTTGGTATGTGAGGTTCAACTATGAATTCTTATCCATTTTAGATGGATGTACACCACTAAAAAATATATGATGATTTTTAGAGGGTATGTCTAGAATCAAATTCATCCAAACGATTGTATTGCATAATAATATATTTTTGAAGAGGCTATTGAATTATATATCAATTACCTAGAAGATGTTAAAAGAATCAGTCTCTTATATTCATGTCACAATGAACTCCGTATGGGTGATGGGATTTTCAGAAGAGTTGTTGTTGTAATTCAAATGGCAGAGATGGAGCAATCGCATCTTTACATATTTCATAATAGTTATGATTTTGATCCATACATTGAATCCCACAAAAAAATTATTTGATATTTGAATCCATCAGGTGATGAAGGAGGGATGTCAAATAAAAATAATAAATAGTTTATAAGATGGTTCAGAGATCAAATTTATAAGTAGTTATTTGAAAATAAAAATTCAATTATTGAATGACTTCAATGGATAGCTATAGGATTGAATTATCTTATTGTTGTTTTATAATAAATGGTTATACGTTCTTTATAAAATAACACGGTGACTTATTTATGATGAAGAACAATTGTGTTATGCTTATGGCTGAAGCGATGCACATATTTTGATCCAAGGATTGAAATCCAGTTTATAAAAATATGTCTTATTTTGGAATTATCAAATAGATATATGATCTGGATAATACAGAATTTCATGTTTTTCTTTCCCATTGCAAATGGGTTGATAATATCAATGGAGTGAATATTGATGAAACGGGATTTGGGAAGGTGAATTTCAGTATGAAATGGGAAAAAGACGATCCATTCATAATGGCATCAAATGAAATGCAAGTATATCCTGTATTTGATCCAACAAATCAGAATTGATAAAATGTCTTATTGGAGACTATAAAAAATGTTGAGTTAGATAAAAATTTAATCGAGGATGACCCTTTCAATGGAACATCCCAATTAGTTCATTTTAGTCCAAATGTAGACAATGTCTTGCTTATTATAGGGGACAACAAAAGGGGATTTCGATTCATGATAGAGGAACCAAACCCTTGAAACCTTTAAAAAAATAAAGAAAGTTCACTGAGAAGGTAAATGTGTTTTTTAATATATTATGTTTTTTCTCATAATATTATATGTTCTATACTAAATTAACATAATCTTAATTAAATGTATGACTACTCATGCAGACAATTTCATCTGTACATGTTATAAGAACAAAATATAATTAATGAATCCCTTTATACTTATGTAAAGGTAATTTTACGATATAATTTATCTATTTTACAGAAAAATTGTACAATGAAACTTTGATTTAGTTTTCATTATTCCATCTAGAGTTTGTTTATTTTAGTATATTTTTATCCATTTTTCATGCCATTATAGGAAGATGAATGGTATTATCTCTGTTCAATCATATAGATAATCATGATGTCTTCATAGTAAATTCATTGCCCATAGAATTAATGTATTATTTCATATTTATGTTTAAATTATTTCTTTTTAGTATTACTCATATACTAATTTTTTTCTAATACATGTTGATTATTTTGTTCGAGTTGGGTTCTCTAACAAACATTCATGCTTCTTCGCCTTTAAAACCCTTTCACCTATACAGTGGTTCATTTATCACTTTCTATCATGTTACCTCCACATAATTTTGAGGAAGAATGATGACACTTCCTCCTCTCAATTATAGAGGTCATCTTGATATTTTCATAGTAAAATAATTTTCTATAGATTTGATGTATTGTTTCATATTTATGATTAATTTATTTATTTTTATTGTAGCTCACATAATTATTATTTTCATATATAGTTGGAATATTTTGTTTGGGCTGGGGGGAAATATCCAACAATCATGTATCTTCTCCCTTAAAACCTTTTCACCCCTAGAGAATTTCATTTATCGAATTATTTCATGTTCTCTCCACTCCCTTTGTTGGAAGAAAAATGATGTCTCTGCTCAATTACAGAGGTAATAATAATGTTTTCAAAGTACGCTCATTGCCAATATAATTACAATATTATTTCATATTTATGATAAGTTTATTTCTTTTTAGGTTTTCCCACATAATAATTTAAAGATGGATTCTTTTATTCGATTTAAGGTTCTTTGTCCATCTTTCATCACTTTCTACACCAAATCATCCACATAAGTCTTCTCCCTCAAAACATTTCACCTCTTCAATTTTGACATTTATCCGCTTCCTTCATGTTCCCTCCAATTTTCCATAATAGAGGGAATCTTCATGACATCCCAATAAAATTAGTATCCATATAATTAATGTATTATTTAATATTTTTGTTTAATTTATTTGTTTCTAGTATTACTCATAATAATTATTTTGTTATACATGTGGATTATTTTTTTTAATGTTGATGTGGTTTTTTTTTTGAAGATGAAAATCCAGAGATGGATGTTTGCCAAATAAATTTAATGGAAATCATAGTTACATTAATAGTTAGGATTGTCTTGATATTTTGGTATGTGTAATAACTGGCCACAACATGATTCAACACACAATGTGACAGGTATGACTATATGAACATCTTTTCTATTTTATACTGACATTAGTTTTAGTAAAAAATGCAACAAACTCAAGGTGTTCATTATCAATTTAAAATAAACATTTGACATTAAAAACAATTAGTCACTAAAAAAACAAACATGTTATGATTTTCTTGATAATTTAGGGAATCAATTAACATACCATTTATGAAATATTCGAATCGGTCTCATGAGAAACCAATACACGATGTGATCTGTATGAGTCAAAGTGTGTGTTTCATGTTTAAGATGATCTTTTAGTAAGAAATACAAGTGACCTACTGATAACTAAGAAAACACATTCAGATTATTATTTTACTTTAGAAAAAAATCGATAAGTGAATTTCAATGTATAAGAATCATCTGCACCTCAATCTGATGCATGGTGTGACTAGTATGACTCTATGTACATTTTTTTAATATTGACATCAATTTTAGTAAAAAAAACTATCCTACTCAAATCTTAACAAAAACAACCATATTGTTTTTATACATAGTATAAATGATCCATATGTTTTTTGAGATGTTCATGAATCATTTAAAGCTCAATTCAATTCATAGTGTGACTAATATGACTCCTAGTGTGTGTTTTTATTTATAATTGACATCAGTTTTAGTAAAATTTCCAACACACCTACTCAAAATCGAGAAAACACATTCGAAATGTTTAAATAATTCAGGTGAACGATCCATCAGTTGTTTTTTGATATGTATGCATAATCCACACCTCAATAAGATGCATTATGTGACCGATATGACCCCACGTGTGACTTTGGATTTAAAATTGACATCATTTTTGTAAAATTATAACTTCATGTTGATTTATTTATTCATATTATTACTAAAAAAATTCTTATACATGTGTGTTATTTTTCATGAGTATGGTTGATTTGTTTGGTAATCACATGAGTCAGGTCAAGATAAATAGATAAATGAACATTAATATTTTTTAATTTATATAATAATTTTTATTTATGTAATTGTATAAACCAATGTTTTAAATGACTATAATATAGCTTTTTTATTTTTTTTATAAGTCCCCAACATTAAACATTATATAATCTTGAAATAAGTTAATAATTCAAATTGAGGATCCTTTCAAGTTTAATGTTTTTGAGATTTAGGTCGTAACTATTACATTACATCTCAAAAAGAACAAAGTCATCTCTTTTAATCTATCCATTTTTTTCACAAAAATAAAATTCCTAAAATGATTCAATTCTTCTATTATTAATGTAAATCTTCTGGAATTATTTATTTAACATACACTTCCTTATACCCTGTGAAAAATATTTCAAAAACATGGGATGCGCATAAAAAGCTCAGTAAGGGTTATAAAACAAGGAAAGAATACAATAGTCCATCAATACATAAAAATCAATGAAATCGTACATTTCAATATTTAAAATATCACCCAAAATCTGAAGATTTATGAATAACATATGGAGATCATAAATCATAAAGGTAACTTGTGACATCCATAACATACATACTTTGTAGCTTTCACAGAAATGTAGGGTGTTACGTTTGGAATACCCATCACTGTATATTCTTTAAATATCATAGGAGAAACATTAATATTTACCCTCTTCATGTTACCCAATTCATTGGAGAACTATCTTGGGCTCACCTGCCCTAGGTTTATCACAAAACCACCCATATAAAAAACAATTCCCAAGAACCATAACATATTCATAAAACATAAAAAACATAAAGGAAAGATAAAATTTCCATATTTCAATAACAATATATCATTTAATTATATTGATATAACCAATCCATTATCAAATCTATTTTCAATTCCAAAATATGTAAAAGAGTAACTGATATTTATTTTCATTTTAAAAACATTTCGGATTTTTAAGGAAGCCAAATATCAAATAACGCTCTAGATTGCGGATAGTTCGTTGTCACGACAAACATTAAAAAGAAACATTATATTTTTCATTTAGTAAAATAATACATAGAAATGGGTTAATTTTTAATTAAATGAAAAGTACAAGGGGTTTATACACCATATAAAAAAACTCATGTATAAATCAAAATATGCTTTAATGAAGGGAGATTGAGACGAAGTCCCTTACAAATATAATTTTGAAAGTAAAATAAATAAAATATGTATATTAAATATAAGTACACATAAATCTTGTATAAATAAAAGATAATATATCAAAATTCATTTCTCACATAATTATAGAATGACCTAAACAAGAAGTATAAGATCAACCCAAAGAAATGAAATAGGGTTAAGTAGTTCCCTTACCTCATGTGTGACATGAATTGTTCATAAATGAATCTCCGGAATAATAAAATAAAGTTAATTTAAACTTGATTAATAACCTTTAAATTTTTATTATTCCTTTCATATCACTTATTACCACATTATAAACATTAAAAAATCATTTACGGTAACAACAATTGGTTTTTCGATATTTGGTACATGAGTCAAAATTGAACTTCTTATAATTACATGTTGTACATGTGGTCAAAAGTCCATTTTATACAATATTTTATTCATGGTTTATACGTCATATATATCATATATATGTAGTATATTTATGTATTTATACAAGTACATATTATTTGGAGATATGAAATGAAATACACTATTCATGGAGACGGTATGTTGTACGTATGCATGAACGCTAATTTCATTCATATTTCATATTTAATAGAATGAAAATGTAATGATACATAGATATATTATAATTCCAGTATAATATCACATATATTTTCATTAACTCCATTCTTTATATGTTCTATCTATTTTATTTATGAGTCATATCACTTTGAGGGGGCGGTAAGCCACACTTCCTCAAATGAAATTATCGTATTTACCCATTATGAAAACCATAAAATAATAAAATAAATGTAAAATAAAAAACCATATATACAAAATAAATATATTATATATCAAATATAAATCTATTTCTAACATAATTTATATCATTATAGATGGTATGCGATATTTGAACAATCATAGTTTCATGAGGCAGTAGTATGTCGTCCACCGAAACAGTATGTTCGTATCAATTAGATGGAGGGGTATGGATTTTTAGTTAGAATAATTCTCATAAAAACATTATTTTATACTTGGGATACTGGTTTTTTTGTAAAATAATTTAATAAAGAGTGATTATGGGGTTGTAGAAGCTGAATAAAAGAAAAGTTCATGAGAGAAGACATTACCTTTAAATTGGTTAACTCCCTTTGTTTTAACCAAAAATCATCCTTGAATTTTCCTTCTGCCTAGGGGAAGGATTATAGTTGGAATATGGGGTTTTTGAAAGCTTCTTGGAGTATATTTTTGATGATATTAGTTTCTTTATAGGTGTGAGTAATTCGTTAGAGGTGGTGGCCTCTTATAAGAGTAGGAAGGGCCTCTTTAGAACTGTTTGAAAGTATTATTTTATTATAAAATTATTTTTAGTTTCCAAATATCCAAAACATATTTAATTCAAATATATGGTAAATATAAGTCTATATAAAATCATATAATATAAATTGGATAGGTTTTGTAATTTTTTAATCATTCTAGTTTTTTATTTAACCTATTGTTAACTTATTTAACTTTGACTACATCCTTTATATATTTATACTACATGGTTAATATATTTACTGTAAAAATCAAAGAAACCAAATATGGATAATTAATGAATTTTTTAACATTATTTAGGACATTTGGAAGAATCTTATATTTTCAATACTATTTTATTATTAAATAAAATATTGATAGTTTTAAAAACCCATTTATGTCAATTTACAAAGTATTCATATAAAGACATTAAATAATTCTATAACAATATGATTGTTTTGAAAAAACTACATTATTTAAAATATAATAATTAATTATAATCCCTAATATACGTGGATGGCATAAAAAAGTTCAAAATAAATTTATTTTAATTTTTATAATATCATTTATTAGAATCCTTTATTAATGTAGCAATTATTGCATCAACATTTTTTCATAATTATGATTATTTATATAATGTCTAAAAATCATAAATAAAATATAATGATGTAGATAATCATTTTAGATTTAAAATGAGTATTTATAGTTGAATATATCACATATATAACTCCATATAAAAATTGTTTTACTAAAAGATATATGTTTATATTACTTTTGACTTTACTTTAAATTAATTAATAGAAGGTGTATTTATCACACCCATGTGGATCTATGGGGTCCCAAAATTGACCTAAACATGCCCTTGGACACGAATATGTCATATAATATAGTTAGGACAACTATAAGAATAATTTATTATTATTATAATATTGTTTTTCAAAATTATTTACGAGATTTTCCCTTTGACCATGGTAAAAAAATATTTATTTAAATAAATATTCATAATGTCTAAATATAAATTATACATATTTTCACTAATTGGAACTTCTAAATACAAATATGGAATCCATTGTTCCGAATTCAAAACATAGAAATTGCAGAAATTAATTTAAAAATAATTCCTATTTTCAAAACAAAAAAGTGTGTTTTTAAGAAATAATAACTATCGAAGGATTGACAATTGATTATGTTCAATTTCAAAGACAACATAAATCAAATGACCAAAATTGAATTAAATTTTAAAAATATAATCCAATTACACTATAAAAACAAGAAAAAGTACAATCTATCTATACTAATAAATTATATTAAAAGGAAATTTTGAATTAAAATGCATTATTTTTCACTATTCATAAAAAATGAACATTTTCAAAAAATACATAAAATTTTCCCAAAGTAAATTTTTATGTCCCTATTATAAATAAGAGTTTTATTAGGTCAAATGAAAAATATAAATGTATGAAAAAAATATATTTAAAAGTTTTTTGTCATCAAAACGTGGTAAAATAAACTTTCAAACATATTAGAGTATTTATGCTTAAAATTCGATTCATTCACATTTTAAGTCTTTAAATTTTATTGGATAAATAAAAAAAATTTAACAAACATGTGTAATTAAATATTGTAGTCAGTTTTGTTTATTACCTCTAATACAATGTTTAGGAATTAACTACCTTTAAAATAATATTATATTTTTATTTTTCAGTATGACTCAGCATTGTGTGCAACATGAGATTTTAGAGAAACCCACTTTTGTGTGTTGGGAACCCCATAAAACATAAAATCCCATTAAAATTATTATTAATATTTAATTCAAAAATATTAATAAATATGAAAATTTCATATAAAATATTTACCTGGAATGTTACATGCTTCCCCCCTTTTGGAAATAGCATCCCCACAATTTTAAATTTGGTCTCTAAAACTAAATTGAAAGTCCCACATTGAAAATAGAGTCAATAAAACTATCAATTTCAAATAAAGAAACTAAAGTATAATAGTCACCCAAGATAACACATACTATGATTCCATGTATGAAAACATGGATTTTGAGGGGAAACTATGTGTCATGTTCTGATTGAGAGTGATAGAAAACATGACTAGGATAAAGTTAACAACATAAAAACCATAAACTTGTGATAGGTTAAGAGGTCATTGATTTGTCAATATGAAAAGTGAATGGAAGGTGTTTTTTTAAGTTCCCTTTTGTAATGTTAAAGAATTTATTTATGTTATTGACAAAGAAAATAATGAAATATACTAACATTTCAAGTAGATATTCATCGTTGGATATGTTTCTACAAGAAAACTCATATTTTCCCCAGACGATGAGTATTCAAGATGGCTTGGTCACACCTAAAGAGCTAGAATCAACTTATATTGAATCACATAATCCACAAAAGATGAATTATATATTTCCTTCATCTTTAGATATTAACCAAAACCAAAATGTTTATTACATGATCAGATAATCCCTAAAAGGATAATTTTTTATAAAAATAAATACTACTCTTAATCATTAAAATTGAACAAACAATACCCAGAGTTAAAAAAAGGCAATTCCGTATAATATTTTACTTTAAATCCTTAAAAATAATATAAATTAAGATTTAAATCCAAAACCTAGAAGAATTTAATCATATAGTCTTCCAAAAAAATCATAACATTTAACTCCAAATAACATCAACTGTTCTTAATGTCTCATACTACAATGTAATTAACCTAATCTCATATTATCCATTATAGGTTAATCATTTCCATAAATAAACCAAATATCCATATGTCCACAATAAAAACAAATATTCTTGAAAAATACAATTTCATCCATTAATCCTAAAATGAAATCCTATATTGCTCTATTTTCATTTATAATAAAGTGTTCCCAAAAGAGAGAATGTATTCTAAACAAAAATTTACCACTTATTCACCAAATAATTTTCCTACCCTAAGTATATCAATTTTAAAAATACCTATGTTCCCAAAATTGACATATTCTTAATCCATAAAATCATTTAACTAAAAATAATAAGTCATAATATCCAAGGACTTCACGTATTCTACTGGTAGGTGATGCACCCTTGTCTCCCTTCGGTTGTGGGATCGATTCATATGGCCTTTCTGGGCATGATGAGTTGTCACCCATCTTACGGGTTGTCTATTTTAGAAAACTCAAAAATAACCCTACTTAAAAGGATTTCTTATAATTTAATTTTCATCCCAATACATTAAGACCTAAATATCTTATATATTGTCATTTGTTTCACCTCCTCATGATAAAATAACACTATTACCAATATACGAATCATCATAACATGATCATGGTGTCCATATGGTTTCATTAATATCGTGTTCACATAGGTAGAATGTCCATGAACTACAAAAATGATTTATAGATCCCTAAAAATTATTTTCTTACTTCATTAAAATACACATTGATTAACTAGGGACATATTGATTTTCACAGAAAAATAGTTTTGGAAAATAATCTTGAATAATATATAATATCAAAACAACTGATAAAACATTATTTTTATAAAATAGTCAGACAGAGTTTGATTTGAATTATTCAATCAATTGTCCTTTTAAAATTACATAAGTATGTACTAAAATACTATAATTTAAAAGAAAATATAAATAGGTTGCGCAAGGGTCTCCTTCATCATCACCTTTTTTAAAATCATAATATACTTCAATATCTTGTGACAAGGTAAAATATTTGAAAATTCCTTGGAATTATTTACCTTTCATGAAAATATGAGAATATTTAGAAAATAGGACTTGATTAATTATAACCCATGATCCCTTATGGAAACGAGGTATAGCGGAGGTGTTTGATATCTCAATCAATTTATTGCAAATGAGTTTTAAGTTAGATAATTTTTTAGAGTCATATGACCATGAGTTTGCAATAATTATTTCAAGAAAATAATCAGGAAGAGATAAGAATGTCATTTGAGGTCATCCTCCTTCCATTTATAATAGACTTTCCATGATCTGAAAAGATAAAAAAAATAAGGATTTAACTTAAAGAGTAGACATAGAGACTAACCATGTGTTTAACGAAAACTCTTAATCTCTAAATTTGTCTATATCATCCTCTGATACCAACTATAAGGCCCCAGCCTTAAACATCACATAATCATGAATTAAGTTAATAATTCACATTAATGATCTTTTTAGGTTAATTTTTTTAGAAAATTAGGCTTTAAATATTAAATTACATCTCAAAAATAACAATTTCGGCACATCTACTCTATCCAAAATTTTCCCAAAAATAAAACTCCTTAAAAAACACGAGTTATTTTAGATATAAATATTATTCAATTCTTCCTTTATCTTACACTTCCCTATACCCTATGAAAAAAATTTCAAAAACATGGGATGAGCATAAAAAGTTCATGGAGGGTTATAAAACAAGGGAATAAAACATCAGTCCCTAAATTAATACCGATCAGCTAAATAATAATTTTGAGTCTTTAACATACCACATGAATTAATATAATTTAGGAATAACACATGGAAATCATAAATCATAATGGTAACTCATGGCATCCCTAAAATACATACATTGTAGCTTTCATATCTATGTAGGGATTAACGTTTGGAATACCCAATATAGTATATTATCTGAATATTTTATTTGAAACATTAACGTTTACCTCTATTACGTTAACCAATGCCATGGATAGTTATCTTAGGCTCACCCACCCTAGTTTTATCACAGAACCACCCATATATGTAAACAATGCCCAAGAAACATAACATATTCATAACACATAAAACAAACATAAAGGAAAGATAATATTTCTACACTTCAATAAAAATATATCATTTTAATATATTGACATTACCAATCCATTATCAAAACCATTTTCAATACCAAATATGTAAACGAGTATATTGTATTTATTTTCCTTTTAAAAACATTAAAACTTGTTAAGGAATCCAAGTACCGAATAACAATCACAGTGGCAGAAAGTTTGATTCCACGCGTAACGTGACAACAAACGAAAGAAAGGATAAGAGATTGAGTTGAAAAGAGATTGAAATTTGTGGATAAAAGAATTTTGTGTATAAATCTAAATATGTCTAAATGAAAGGATATTGAGTCGAAGTCCATTACAAATATCATTTTATAAATAAAATAGATCCAATATGTTTATTCACAACAAGTACACATAAATAAAGTATAAATAAATGATAATATATTTAAATTCATTTCAAACATAATCATTTCACGACATAAATAGGAAGTATAAGATCACCCCAAATAATGGAAGCTGGGTTAAGAGGTTCCCTTACCTCATGTTTTAATTGACTCGTTCATTATTTAATCTCTTAAATAATAAATTAAAGTTAATATCTAACTGAATAATAACATATTCAGGTTTATTATTCATTTAATATCACTTATTAACACATTATAAACATTACAAAATCATATAAGCTAGTAACGATCGTTTTGTCGATATTCGATACTTGTGTCAAAAATGAACTTCTTATAATTAGAAGTTGTCTGTGGGGGAAAATACCCTTATATATGGAAAAATATTCATGATTTAGAAATAAAATATATTTCATATATCGAATATATATATTTATTTATAATAGTACATAACATTTGGAGATAAGAAATGAAATTCACTGTTCATTGAGACGGTAAGTCGTATGTACGTATGCAAGCTACATTAATATCTATTATGTATTTAATATAATGAAAAATTAATTATACATAGATATATTATAATTCAAGTATAATATCATATATAATTTCATATCTCCATCCTTTATATGTTCCATGTATGGAATTAACGATTCGTATCACTTAGAGGGGGCGATAGTCCACACTTCCTCAAATGAAATTATCGTATTTACCCATTATAGAAACCATAAATAAATGATATAAATGAAAAATAAAGAGTTATAGATACAATATGAATATATTATATATCACATATAAATATATTTATATCATAATGGACCCCATGAAGGTTGTAGGAGATAATTGAACAATTATCTTTTTGTGAGCCAATAGTTCATCGTCCACAGAAACAGAATTTTCGTATCAATTAGATGGATGTGGTTGGATGTGTAGTTAGAATAATTATCATTATAAAATCCTATTATATTTATTATACTTGTGTTGTTATAAAATAATGGAATAAATATAGATTAGGTGATTGGATAAGGAAAATAAATGAATAGAACTTGAGAAAAGATGTTACTTTAACTCGGGTAAACCCCTTTGGTTTGAACCAAAAAGCATTCATAAATTTCTTTATTCCCTAGGGAAGGTTTCTATGAGTAATGTAGGGACTTTGTTAGATTTTTGGACCAGAGTTAGTATGATATAAAGGTCTTGAGAGGTTTTAATAATGAGATAGAGGTGGTGGGATTTTTTAAGAGGGTGGAGGGGCTCTTTAGGAATGTTCTAATGTATTATTTTATTATAAAATTATTTTATGTTTCAAAAGGTCCAAAACTAATTTAATTCAGATATAAGGTACAGATATGTCGAAAAAAAGTCATTAAATCAGAACTAGATAGGGTTTTGTTGTTTTTTAATCCATATATACTTTTATTTAACCCATTGTTATCTTATTTAACTTTTACCTTTTCCTCTTATATATTAATACTATATGGTTAATATATTTAGAATAACATGTCAACATTCCCAAAATTGATCAATTATGACCTTTTAAAATTTTATAAGTCATTTTTCAGAACATTATATTTTTAGGACTATTTTATCATTCAATAAATTATTGATTGATTTAAAAACTCATTTATGTCAATTTTCCAAACTATTCATATCAAGACAATAACAAAATCTGTAACAACTCGATTCATTCAAAAAAAGGTCAATTAATTAGAACATAAAGATTCATTATTATACCTAAATTTTGTAGATGAAATAAAAAGATTAAAAATAAATATATTTTAATATTTTAAATATCATTTATTTGAATCTTTTATTAATGAAGCAATTATGACATAACCATTGTATCATAAATATGTTTATTTATATAATTTCTAAAAATTATAAATAAACTCCCATGATGTAGTAAACACATTTAGTGTTAATATTAATATTTATAGTCTTAGATATCACTTATATAACCCTATATAAAAGTTGTTTTTCCAAAAGATATATGTTTATGTTCTTATTGTCTTTTCATTAAATTAATTAATAAAAACTGTCATTATCAATACCAAGTGGCTCTATGGGGTCCTAGAATGAACCCAACTTTTCCCTTGATCAGAAATATCTCATCCAATAGGATTTGGATAGGTGTATGCAAAATTTAATATTATTGTAATATTATTTTCACCCATATTTACCAGATTTACCATTTAACCATGGTAAAAAAATATTAATTGATGTAAATATTCATAATGTCTAAAAATAAAGGTTTCTTATTTTAAAAAATTTTACCTTATGATTTCAAATATAGAATCCATTTTTTCAAATTCAAAACACATATGTTTCAGAAATTAATTTAAAATTAATTCCCTTTGTCAACATAAAAAATCGTTGTTTTAAGAAATAATAACTATCAAAATATTGACACTTGTTTATGTTCAATTTCAAAGTTAAATTTCATCCAATGACCAAAAATGCATTAAATGTTAAAAATATAATCCAATTAAACGTTAAAACCAATATAAATAACAATATTACTATACTAATTAAGAATATTAAAAGGAAGTTTTGAATTAAAATACAATACTTTTCACTATTCATAAAAAATGAACTTGTCTGAAAAATACCAAAAATTTACCCAACGTAAATTTTTATGTCCCAATTATAAAGAATAAGTTTATTTTGTCTAATTTATCTTATTAAAGTAACAAAAATCTATATTTAAAAGGGGTTTTCCATCAAAAGCCGGTAAAACAACCTTTTAAAAATATTAGAGTATTTATGATTAAAATTGGATTCATATTCATTTTAAGACTATAATTATTATTGGTTAAATTTAAAAACATTTAAAAAACATGTGTAATGTTATTTTAATTGGTTCGTTTAATTCCTGCCAATACAAAAACTAGAATTTAGCTACCATTTAAAATAATATTATATTATTATTTTTCAGTATGACTCAGCCCTGTGTGCAACATTAGATTTTGGAGAAACCCATTATTGCATGTCAGGTACGCCATTGAACATAGTATCCCATTTATAGTAAAATTAATATTTAATTCATAAATATTAATAAATATGGAAATGAAAGTTTCTTTATTTACCCGGGATGTTACAATTTGTGTTTTAAATTTCATTTAATTTAAATCCTATATTGGGACATGTTTGGTTGAAATACGGTGTGTTTTTGGTACTGTGGTGTGCTGTTATAGTGCACTATAGTATGACCATTTATCTTCACTTTTAAAATATTTGATATATTACACATCTCTAGTTAAATGGTGTTCGGTTCCAACTATTGTTCAGGATACTCTTGGGGATTTGTTATCATCAAAGGATTCTCTTATCAATTTGGTAGTGACTTGGGATCCTTATGAGGTGGTTTTGAGTGTGAAAAGGCATGAAGGTGTTTTTTAATGTTCAGAGCCTATGGTGAAAAATGGTGTTTTATATATCAAGAAGTTAGTGTTCTCACTGGAACTACGTTCAAGCGATATATGACAAGTGGATGAGTTGGAGTGTTGGTGAATCTCACAAGAATTTCTTATGAACAATAATTCTTATAGAAAGGGTTTTTTGGTTTCTTTGGTGGAAACATGAGGGGATACACTTCATTATCCTAATCATTTTCCAGTACCATAGGAAGAAAATAAAATTTTTGAGGCCATTGATGTTTTCACATTCAATGTAGAATAGGTATTTAAATTATGATAAACTATATTTGGATGTGGTCCAGTAACATGTGATTGTTATAATGAATCCATCTCTTAATATTTGTGGTTGTAGCTGGGTTATATCTTAGTCTTTATCGAGGCCACTTCTCTTATCAAAATTACTTCCATAAGACCGGGAATGTAATGGGATTGGGTTTTGGAGACAAACCTCTTATATAGGCATTGAAGTCTATCATATTCAGGTATCTATTCTAATTATTTTGGAACCAAAACAAAATGATATAAATTTTCATGGCTTTTAATGTAATTCGGTTTTTAAGACCTTATCCATGCTATCCCCTGAAACTAGTATATTTTTTGTTCTCGAAATATTGTGTTAACATTGTTTTTATTTTCATCTCACATCAAAATATCACTAGTAATGTGTCTGTGGGAGGACCAAATATTATTTTTTTCTCTTTGTATGCATGTTGTGACACCGATGAGAAGAGGGAGCTATGGAGGACCCTTGGGAACTTCCATTCATAGAGTCTGGCCTAGTATGATGGATTTAATTTTAACATTGTTGCAGATGCTAAAGAGGGGAATAGTGGGGGGGGATTATCCTAACCAATCCATTCATGATTTCAGAGCCTTCATTAAAATAACTAGGGTAATTAATCCTGGGTTTTCAAATAGTAAATTTACATGGAGTAATAAAATGAAGGGATGCAGTCATACATGGAGCAGATTAAATATGGTTCTTCGCAATATCCTATGTATTGATTCCTTCCCACAGACAAAATTGAGTAACCTATCAATGTTGTTGTCCGATGACCCTCCATTGGGGTTAATATTATAAGGGATCAATTAAAATACCGATTAGTTAATATACAATATATATTTCTCTAAAATTAAAAGCCTCTATAAAAAGGTTAGTGCTTTCTAGAACCAACATGTTGAAGGGACTCCTTTTTTTGGGCTATCAGTGTGAATGAGGCATTTGATGAAATAGTAACATGGATAGATTGGGGATAGAGGAATCATCGAGGATAGTTCAGAGGGGATTCAATAGGATATTGAAAGGCTCATGTGGGGCTTCAAAATTCATAGGAAGATGACACATTTTTTCACCCAAAATGAGAAGAGACGTATATTTTTAAAGATAATTCATGATTTTGAATGAGTTTATATGGATAAATCATGGGAAACCAGGCTTAGAGAATATAAACAGACCATAAAATATTTTCAAGAGTGTACTGAGGAAATGATGATGTAAAATAAAATTAATAGGAATCTCCATGATGAGACCATTATTAATGATATTGGGGTGGCACATAATTTATCCATAAATCACTTCGAAAGCCTATTGGATGAAAATGTGAAAATCCATTATTGGAGTCAAGAGGTTGCAATAAGAGACAATATTTTTATGTCGTGCATTTCAATAATGTTTGATGATAATTAAAATTCAAAAATGGAATATTTTTTTAATGTGGTCGAGATTAAGGAGGAAGTGGAATGTATGAAGTTAGATAGTGCGCCAGGTCTAGATAGTTTTCTAGGATCCTTGGATATATACACATGGGATATCAATGGATAGAATGATAGAGATGTAGTGTGGGACTTTTTTAGATGGGGGGGATTCTAAGGATTTTTCAGGCCTTAATAGTGGTCCTGGTCATGGAAGTGCAACACCCAAAATGTAGAAATTAATAATAACCATTATTCATGAGTAATATTCTTAATAAAGACATTTTGTTCCTGGTGAATAGAAGACATAGGAGCATTGTGGAAAGAATAATTTCGGAGGAGCATCATGACATTATTTAAGGGAGGTATATTCAGGGTGAGGTGGGGATTTCTCAAGAGATAGTGGATGATCATAATAATACGACCCTAGGATATAATATCAACATCAAATTGGACATGGATAAGGCATACAACAGGATACGATAGATATGTATCATAATGGTTATGAGGAAAATTGGCCTTAATGAATGGGTGTGTGACTTGATTATTATATGAAACTCTTCTTTGTGGTTGTATATTTCCTTGATAGGTAAAAATTTCATATTTTTCTCGATGGTGAAGAGTATGAGACATGGGTATCCCCTTTATCCTAATCTATTTCTCTTAGAATACGAAGCGGGCCCTGAAAACACAAAATGAAACTTAGAGGAGGGGTCTTTTTAGCCTTATATGAATTGGTCTGGGATAGCATTATCTACCATTTATTTTTGTCTTGTGATATTCTATTTTATTTATTAATGGTAGGATAATGTTTATCAATGAATGGAAAAATATGATGGAGTGTGACAGAAATTGTGGGAAAACAATAATCATGGCAATGAGCAGTGTTTTTATTCCTAATATATGTTCATACATGTGCAATAGGGATATCCAAAATAGATTGGGTATGTCAAAGCATAATCTCCCATGGTTTATCTAGATTCCCACACTTCAAATGGAAAAATCACAAAATGTATGTTCGATGGTATTTTGGAAAAGATCATGATTTATATCTGTAATTGGAAAAAGAAATTTATGTCCTTCAGTGGGTAAATTATGTTGAATAGAAATATGCTATACTATATGGCCATGAATGTGCTTTCAATATTTAAGGATCCAAAATGGACCATCAACCCCATCGAATAAATTATTAATTGGTTTATATGGGATGTGAATGATGCAAGGAGGTGATATTGGGAATCCTGGAGAATACTAGTAAAGATTATTGGTTAAGGATGTCACAACCCCTTCCCACAAAGAGTACCCCTCTTGGGACAAAAATGTGAGAATTGAGATAATGACCCCCGAGTCCCACCTCCATTAGGCCCCAAGTTTGCGACTAGCTCCAAGGGTATAGAAAACACACAAATGGGAGGCATTACCCTCAAAGAGAACACATGTGGAAGAGAGAGATAATATAGACACCAATGAACCCCAACTAAAATAGTAAGATAAAATAAATCCCAACTACACATACGAAATGTCATGAAAAACTACTATAACCGAAAGGGGAAAAACTAAAAGAACCCAAAAGAAAGTAAAATAGCAGCAACCACAATCCCGAATAGATCCAGCAACCACAAGCTAGTAGTAACCATCTTGGTCTCCAACCTTATCTAAGTGGCCTGAAAAATAGTTTATATATACATAGGGTGAATATAATGTATACTCAGTAGGGTCATCTCCAAAGCCTCTCGTGCAAAAGTAAAGAATGCATGATAAATCATAGTGAACAAGAAGTAACACTAACTCTTCCTATAAATATGTATAGTAAGTTCTCTGCCTCACCATGGATACTCTCACCAATTAATGAATAAAATAGTATATAATATAATAAAGAATATCAAGGTTACCCCACTAGTACTTCCCCACTGGTTTGTCTCTCTACCCCAACGCCGCACGTCCTAAACATCTCTCTCCAAAAAGGCCTACCCGCAAACACCTGGTAGAAGCACCACAACATGCAACTTGTGCAAAAAAACCACCACGTCCACATAATAAAAGTAATCAGGTAGCTTTTGGGAGCCACCACAGCTCGCATAACGTGTATCATACATCGGGTATTATACCTCAAGCCATTACAGCCCATACACCGAGTAAGGATCCTCAAGTCATCACATCCTATACACGTTATGCCGATATTAGTCCAGGAAAATATATCTAGAATATATGTGTGTGAATAACCACAATCCATTACAGCTCTCTACACACATCTATGGGGAAAAATGACCGTTGTGCCTACCAGCAAAAGTAACTACCTAGAGAAGAGAGCGGGGCCAAAGGGGGTAGTCAGCTATTCATCCTCCCACCGAAATGTTGGGAAAAACACCCTCAGGGATCAGAATCCCCGAGTTATCAATTTCCCTTACTGATAAGGTGGAGTAGCATATAGAAACAAAAAAGGTACAGAATATACTATACCTCACAACCACACTATGGGCATAACCTCGTTTTATAATCAACTATAGCTTACGTCTCTCAGATTCAGAGCTGGTAATTCTAAGACTAGTTATCCTATAAGAACACAACCATTTAAAGAGATTTAATACATTATTTAATTAACTTTTTATCAGTTTCACATTACGTTAATTAATTATTTAAGCATTAATTAACCAATAATAATTTCACATTAAATTTCATTCGCATCACACTTAATGTCCATTGTCCCTTTAAAATTAAAACCTCATCATTATGTTCCAGAAAACTCCAACCCCATGGGTTAACATCATATTTTCAATTATTCATTACAGAATTACTTTCCTATATTCACAGGCATTCTAGAAAAATAAACTATGCTACTAAACACAAGGGGGATCAACATAGTGAGTAGATGTACTACCCGTCGAGTCTTTGATGCTTATATCAAGAGAATATACCCATCCTTCCATGAGAATCTAAAAACGGAAAGCACATGGAATACCACTTGCATCTTCGCCTCTTTCAGAAGAAGGGTAAGTAAGACAATCTACCTTGAGAAGTGTGGAAAAATAAATCAGATGATCAACCAATAAGAATTATCAAGCATCCAATAATCACATCCATCCCATTCCATCATACCTAGTGTCCTCCCCAACACCCACATGCATAAACCGATTCATCTCGCCACTATTGGTGTCATCTGTTTCCATAACCAAAGGTCTCCATCCACCCACATATCACAACATGCCTCCATGCTCACATCACAACATAACCATCATGAAAAAAAAACATCTTAACTATTGGGCTCTTGGACGTTTAACTATAAAAAGGGAAACTCAGAACCCTTGAAAGAAATATCAAACAATCAGTTCTTTAATGCATCTTGAATTAACTTAATTATTATTCATAAGTTCCAAATTAGGGAAACCTAATTAGTAAGTTATCAAAAATAATTAAACTTGATTACTGCGCCAATTTGATTAACATCAAATTACAACAAGGGGAACCATATTCATTTACATGATTAATTATCTTGTAAACAAACAATTATCAATTAATTGGTGTTTATGTTCGTTACCAATTTTTGTCAAGAATGAATAGATAAACAAATAATGCATAGATATCACACTATCTAGCAAAACAAGATGAAATAACATATAATCGATAACAAATTATTTATCTGGTTCAAGTGTTTATTATGTTAATTTCATGTTAATTCAGTGGGATAAAACATGCTAACTATACAGTAGCACGTAATAGAAGAGAGAAACAATGAATACCCTACCTTAATCAGTTATTGACATTCTTTATCCACAAAACGGGTCACAATCCTCCTCTCATGACAACTACATACACATGAGGATTCCACGGTATGACCACACCAACTGAACCCCAATAATACTTTATTGGAAGCATGGAGATTACATGCTATAAAATGGAAAGGAGAAATACGAGAAGATGAACCCAAAAATAATGATGATAAAACATACCTTATATTAAAGATTGATCGATACTTCTTGGTTGCACAAAAATAGGGGGTGAACTTGTAGCAAGAAAGACGTTGAGGAAACCAATCCATGGGGAAAAGTTTGACCTCACTATTCCTATGGAAAGGAAGGAAAGGTTTGAGTGTCTCGCACCAGAGAACAAGGATGAAGAAAAAGGGATGAATATATCTTGTCCCATTTGAAGATGTAATGGAGTGACGATTTATTATACGCTTAATTTCCCATTAAAAGAAGATCATATTAAACCATGTGGTGTGACCAAGTAAAAACATACTGCACCTTAGGAATAATTAATATAGTATTTATGGCCTTGGAATCGGCCTTACAGTCTTTAAAATAAGGCATTTAATGCATTTTATGTCAAAGTAAATGTCAAAGGGGAGAAACTGTAAGAAGCTGGAACACAGTTCATGAACTGAAAATTTGGAAAAGGAAAAACATTGTTCATGAACCTCACCATTAAAACCTCACTGATATATCACTATTCATGAACCCCACTGATAGAACACTATTCATGAACCTCACTGTTAGAGCCTCACTGATAGAACACTATTCATAAACCTCACCGTTAGAACAATGTACATGAACCTCACCGATAGAACATTGTTCATGAACCTCGCCGTTAGAACCTCACCATTAGAACACTATTCATAAACCTCACCGTTTGACCATTGTTCATGATCCTCACTGATAGAACACTGTTCACAAACCTCACCGATAGAACACTATACACATATCATTCTAGAAACACTGTTCACAAAACTCAAAATTTGGCAATGGAAAAAGAGGTTACCAATAGAACTATTCACCGATGGGATTGTTCATAGAATTGGAAATTTGGAAAAGGAAAGTGAAGTTAAAATTAGAGGTTTTCGATAGAACTCTTCACTGATGGATTTTTTCATAGAATTGGATATTTAGCAAAGGAAAGAGAGGTTACTGGTAGAATTGTTCACCGATGGAACTGTTCATAGAATTGGATATTTGGCAAAGGAAAGAGAGTTTACCATTAGAGGTTACTGATAGAACTTTTCACCGATGGAATAGTTCATAGAATTTGAAATTTGGTAAAGGAAAGAGATGTTATCGTTGGACCTCACCATTGGCACTGTTCACAGAAGGTTACTGATGCTATTTTTACAAATATCTACCATTTGAACTATTCACTGAGGGTCACCAATTCTACTGTTAACAGAAGGATACCGATGTACTGTTCACAACTATCTACTATTGGAACTGTTCACCGAGGGTCACCGAATCTACTGTTCACAAAAAGGGAAAATTTGCAAAGTGTTGGGTATAAGTCACCTTGAACTCCCAGAACACCTCAAAAAACATATTTTTACAATGGAGTGTACCAGAGAGATCCGAGCCATTATATTAAATACCTCTCAAAACATTCTCGTCCTCGAGAATCAAAGCCCACCTAACCATAACCATAAATATTAAATTTTTTTTATGCAAGAGGAGAAGGATACAAGGGAGGAGAAGGCATATTAGGTTCTAAGGGGGCCTAAAATATTGGAGACCAAGGGCGTCCCCTCGAAAAAAATTCACCCCCTCTAGTTAGAATTAGAAGATATTGGATAAGCACGTGATAGTAGAACCTTGACCCGCCAAGGATGCCAGGTGATCTGCATGTTTTTCCCCTCATGCCATGTGTGGGTCACCTTAGTGTTACCATTAAGGAGCCTTCTGCATTTTCTAATTATGTAGAAAATTGACCAACGGTGGATTCTCTTCCATGCAATGAGTCTCTTATGATAATTGAGTTTGTTTCCACTTGGGATAGCCGGATATTATCTTGTCTGCACAAGGTGAGACCAGTTAACACAGCCTGGGCCTCTACATGGATAGACGTGCCACTGCCATAATGTGCTGTAAAGGCTAGAAGCACGCTCCCCTTTCCATCTCGGACAACCCCTCCTCCGCGCATGTCCCCCAAAATTCATGAACTATCCATATTTAGCTTGAGCCCTGTAGCTGGAGGAGTCCAGCAAACCTAATGACCTTGAATCCTAGAGGAGGTTTGGGCCCTCGGGGAGGAGGCCTGCAGTGCCTAAAGGGAGGGTGCTTCCTGCCAATTCCTGATCATCACCACCATGTCAACCAGGAGGCTCTTGGTAAGAACAATTATGGTTCTTCCTATTGATGTGCCTCTCTCATATATATGCTGATTCATGGCTTTCCAGAGGCACCAACACCCTGCATTAAGAATCACCGTTGTCGCTGTTCATTCCAGTCCTGTATCAGATGACCCCTTAAACCAGAAATCCTGGAAGGGTGTGTCATGCATGTCAGGATAAGAGAAAGAAGTGAACTCACCAAATGCACTCCACATGTTGCATGCCCAATAACCCTAAAAAATGTGGTTTTTTCTCTCCTCCCTTTTTTTTGCAGCAACAACAGCTGAAAGGAAAATATATACCAATCTTTTTAACATTTTCATCTGATGGTATTGCTTTATTCCCAATCCTCCATGTAAGGAAATTGTATTTCGTTGGAATCCTATTGCACTAGGTCATTCCATTCCAGTTTTCACAATGGGTAGAGGAATTGAGTGATCTTTAGAAATCCTTCTAGTTGAACTTACCCATGGAGGAGGGTTTGAAGACACATCTATTTTTTCTGATTTTATTGTGATGAGATCAAGTGCCTCTTACTAATTCTTCTCCAGCACCGACATGATAAATAGATGATGAAGAATGTCTTCCTGAAACGTGATTGTAGGGTCAGGGCATCCCGGATATCCTATAACATTACCTACCCAGTTATGGTGTAAGAAGAGATTAATACCCTTCCCAATTATCCATTCCAATTTTCTTATGAGGTCTTGGATGAGGGTGCAGATCTTGGACCAAAGGGTGAGCTGGATGCTGAGGGAGCGACCCCAATGTCATTCCAGTTGCAGCACATGGTTTTCCCCGTAACGTGCAGTTAGTGATAGTTTCCCACATAGGGATTGTGTGCATGAAGTGAATGGTGTTAGCAAGACTCTTGAATTTGATCCCTCCATTGAGTATAGGTCTTTCCATTCTGTCACATGATACCCAGTGTCTCTTCCCCTGAAACTGTGCATCCCAAATAAACTATGCAAGCATGTTGTCAATGTTTTTGATAATCCCTTGCGGCATGATGGTAGAGGCCAAGGCATGAAATGGCATGGTAGACAATACACTATTGACCCGAGAAATCCGACCACCAAAGGAAAATAATTGGTTTCTCTAGTTGAGGATGCGGCTCATGATCTTTCTCACAACATGGTCAAAGTCTCGGATACACATCCTTCCTGATGAAATGGGGGTACCAAGATACTCTATAAGAAACATGCCTATCTACATGACCAATATGTTTCACATGACCATAACCTGGATAAAAGTACATTTCTTTGAGATATAAAAGTTACACCTACGCTTGTTAATGACTTAGACACTCCAGTGGAAATATTCCTCAAGGACCCTTTTGAAACTGCCCAAGGATTTTTTGCCTGCATTTGTGAAGATAATTGTGTCATCTGTGAACATATGATGGGAGATGGAGGGGTGGTTCAGTTTCCTACAGTAGGATAGAATCTCCCCATTGGACATGTCTCTATTGATCATGTGAATGAGAGTGTCCTGCACATAAATGATGATGCTTAGGGAGATGGGGTCGCCCTGCCATAGCCCTCTCTTTGCCTTGAAAAAACCATGAGTTTTCCCCATAAATGGTACTGCCAACCATGAGGAACAGAAGAATCTAAAACTGAGGTCACATACCAAGGTTGATAAACCCATTCTAGCAAGTACATTGTTGATGAACCCCCATTAAATTCTATCATACTCCTTGTTCATGTCGATCTTTATGGAAATCTTAGATCTGTGATCCATGGTATTTAATCCCATAAGCATTTCCATGGATAGTGCAATCACACCTTTGATTGAGAGGCCTTTAATAAATCCATGTTGTTTGAGGGAGGTCCATTGAGGGAGATGCATAGACAACCTCCCATTAATAATGCTGGAAAAAAATTTGGATGGAAAATTACACATACTCACAGGTCTGTAGTGTGAGAGGGATGAGGGTTCCTTGACCTTAGGGATGAGAACAAGGGTTTTAGCACCTGAAAACCTTAGTAAGCTTCCACCATGAAATGAGTCTTTCAATGATGCGATGAAATCCCCCTTTAACACCTCCTAGGATCCCCTATAAAACGATCCAGGAAAGCAGTCGGGGTGTGGTGCGCTCTTGGGATTCAAGCTCAACATAGCCGCGTGGATCTGTTTCTCATTCGGAACCCCACCCGGAAGTTCATTATCCTGGTCCGATGCCTGACTATGAATCAAACCCCAAAATTTTTCTACATTGACCGGGTAACCATTTTGCTTGTTCTTGTTCAGACCAGTCAAGAGATTCTTGAAGAAAATATAATCCATCCCTCCAACAACCTCATTATCATCAGTATATATTCCATCATACAAATCAATATTTGGCTTGATCAGATGACTCTTCTCTTTAATACATGAATGGAAGTACACAGTGTTTTTGTCCCCTTCAGGGATCAATTTTACCCATGACCTCTCCCAAGCCTTTCGCTCCTGGGAAAGTAACAAATCAGCCAAGATGCACATTTTATTCGATTGTTCTCCGAAGAGCAGGTCATCAAAATTTGTCTGCATGCTGAGTTCGAAGTGCTAAATATCATGACTAAGATCATCCATGTCCTAATCCGGAGGAGGTAGGTTCCTAGCCCACTCTTGGAGATCATGTTTGAACCTCCATAGATTATTGTGGAGAGCTACCCATGTGGGACCCTGGGCCATCCTTCCCCAACTCTACCTAACCAACTTATGATAACTGAGGTCACCGATCCATTGGCCAAAAAGATTGAATCATTCATGAGAAACTTGTCTAGGGGATGAAGAGAGAAAGAGTGGAGAGTGGTTGGAAATTCCTCAGACCAAGTGGCTCACCTTGGCATTCAGGAACATGGTGGGGGCATGGATGTTTGTGAGACACTGGTCTAGATGGATCCAACAAAATCTTCCTCCCCTTTGGTTGTTACACGAAGTGAAACGGTTACCAGAATACCCCATATCCATGAGGCCTTTCCTAGCCATAAACTTGTCGAAATCCATGTTGGCATGTCGGGGAAACTCCCCTACACATTTCTTCTCCCTTGTCATAGTGATAACATTTAAATCTCCCCCAAGGATCCATGGTATGTCCCCTGGGTCAAATCCTCTATGGTTCTGCCAGAGCTGTTCTCTCCTATGAGGGTCACAACTGTCATAGATAAAATACACAAAGAGGGTACTCGTACCATGGGTGACCTTAGTCGTGATGTGCAGGTCGCCCGCCAGGATCAAGGTAACCAAGGTATACTTATTCCATAAAATTCATATGTGCCTATTGATTGGGTCTACATGCATGGAAGCATGAATTCTGATTCTGTGCATAAACTCACTAATTTTATCAGGGTTTTGTTTGTGTTCCAGAACGACAGCAGGTATTGCCTTATATTTCATAGTCTTTGAGTCTATGTAATACATTTTAACCCTCACCCCTAAGACACATGTGTCCCATATCAGTAAATGTATCATTGAGAAAATGGTGTCCCAGTATTGACTCCAGTTATAGAGGACTCTTTTAGGACAGGGGATGGGCACTCTCGAGACTGCATTTTCCTCAGCCGCAGCCTAGTACAGATACCCGGACTCATCCTGAATGAATCTGAAGTAGGGAAATGAAGGTGAGAGAGAATTTTGGGAGTGTTCCCACGCACCGCACTTGGGGGGACTGGATCATGGTCCCATTCATTTCAGACAAGCGGGGTACAAGAGGACCCGAGTCTCCATCCTGGGGGAGGGATGACACCCCCTTGGCCCCTCCTCCCACCAACAAGGGAGTGATGAAATCTTCTTGAGAACCTAAATGAGGCCGTAAACCAACTCCTAAGTTCTAGAGAGGTTGGATCATGGAAGGAAAGGGAAGATGAGGCTTTGGAGGGGACCAGATGATGCATTCTAGCAAGGCACCTACAAGAAGAAATCAAGAGAGACCGAGCAACCGGAAAGCGCAGTCAACAAGCTCTAACTGTGGGGCGCAAGGGAAACCAGGGGGTAGAACTAATCATTAAGGATTGATCTGAGGAGAGAAAGGGGATACAAGGGCCTCAAAAGATGGCCGGGGAGAAGCCATATCAATGACTGCTGAAGGTGAAGATAGAGCATGGGAGGCCACGATCTCTGAACTAGAATAAAGACCGCCCATCAGGGGAATTTCTACTCGATATGACACATCTCCAAAATGAGATAAAACCTTGAAAGGCCAAAAAATAGGGGATAAAAATTACTCCCATGAAAAAACCTTTGATGTCCATAACATGAATTCACCTTCAGAAACACTTGATCCCCAACATTAAACTCTAAGGGTCTCATTCTTTGATCAACAAATGATTTCTGAGAATCTTGCGCTCTCTTCATCCTCTCAGGAATCACTTGAACCATATTTTTTGTATACTGAACTAGTTCCGGCCTGAGAATTGCTGACTCTCTGACCCCAGTCCAGCATAATAGAGAATGGTATGACCGTACATACAAGGCTTCAATCGGTGCCATACCGAAAGTGGAGTGAAAAATATTATTTTAAGTGAACTCCACCAAGGGTAAGTGCCTCATCCATGAACCTCCAAAATCAAGAATACAAGAGCATAACATGTCTTCAAGAGTCTGGATGTTTCGATCTATCTCACCATCTATTTGAGGATGAAAAGCAGTGCTAAGTCATAGTTGAGAACCGAAAGAATGTTGGAGACCTCCCCACACCCAGGAGGTAAAACAAGGTTCTTGATCTAAAATGATCGTCCTTGGGACTCCATGAAATCCCACCAACTCCTCATGATACTGCCTCTACAATACTTCCACTGAGCTTGACTCCTTGATCGGTATGAAGTGGGCCTATTTTGTTAAACAATCCACTACCACCCAAATATCATCATTTCCTCCCGGATCGCGAGGTAAACTAGTAACAAAGTTCATTGAGATGTCCTCCCACTTCCACTGAAGAATATATAATGGATGGAGAAGACCCCCAGGAACATGTTGTTTAGCCATCACCTTCTGGAAGACCAAACATCGAGACACAAGCTCCGCAAATGAATGCTTCATCCCAAGCCAACAAAAATGTCTCCTCAAGGCTTCGTACATCATTGTCATGCCAATATGCAGCGCTAAAGGTGAACTATGCAACTCTCTAAGAACCATCTCGTGCATTGTCAATGAAACAAAAATCCTTCCGTGATACATCACTCAGTGTTGTTAATCCTCAAACCATCCATCAGGGGCCTCACTGCAAACCACTCGGTCTCTCCAAACCTCCACCTCTAGATCCCCCAACTGGGACTCTTCCAACTTCTGCACCTAGGATGACTATACCGTTATCTGAAAAAGACAACCTCTGCCCCCAACTTCTCCTATATCGAGATGTAATGCTGATAGTTCTTCCATTTCTCTCCTTGAATCACCGGATTCACGCACAACATCCCTATGTGAATTTTGACTCAACACATCAGCTAAAACATTCCCCTTTATAGGTGTAAATGATATCTACAAGTCATATTCCTGTAAGAACTCCATCCACTGATGTTGTCGTCAGTCCAATTCATGTTGGGAGAAAACATTCCTCAAACTCTTATGATTGGTGAAAACCACAAAGCGCTCTCCAATGAGGTAATGTCTCCACAACTTCATAGAAAACACTACGGTGGCCAACTCGAGATCATGGGTGGAAAAGTTACACTCATGGGGACGCAAATACCGAGACCCATATGAAACAACTGGTTGTTACTGCATCATAACACAACTTAACACCAGATACGAAGCATGAAAAAAAACATCAAATAGAACCCATTAATCTAGAAGACAAAGAACTGGACCACTTACTAACATCTCTTTTAGATACTCAAAAGCTGCCTGACACTAATTAGTTCAAAAGAATGCTTGATCCTTCCTGGTGAATGTTTTCAGAGGAGTTGCAACTCGTGATAAATCAGCCACAAACCACCAGTAGTAGCCTGTGAGACCAAAGAAACTTTGAGCCTCTGACATTGTATTGGGGGATGCCCAAGATACAAATGATTCTATCTTCGATAGATCCATATCTACTCCCTGTTGGGACACAACATGCCCCAAGAAACAGACTTATCGAGCCCAAAACTGACACTTTGACAACTTCCCAAACAACTGATGTTGATAAATAACTCTCAAAACAGTGTGTAGATTCTCTTCATGCTCCTCCTCAGATGTGAATTACACACGGATTTCATCAATGAAACCCACCATAAACTTGTCCAGGAACTCACAGAACACAACATTCATCAATACCATGAACACAACAGGAGATTTCATTATGTTGAACGGCATTAAAAAAACTCATAATGCCCATGATGACAACAGAAAGCAGTCTTTAGGATATCCTCACCCTTTACATGCATCTGATGATATCAAGACCGCCAGTCAATCTTTGAGAACCAACTTGAAATCTTCAATTGATCGAATAAATCATCAATCCACAGAAGATAATAGTGATTCATTATTGTCACTTTATTTAAGTGATGATAATCGACAGACAACTGCAAACTGTTATCAGCCTTCTTCATGAACTAATCTACTGCACCCCATGGTGACACACATGGCCGAACAAAACCGCACTATAACAAACCATCAAGATGTATACATAGCTCTCATAACTCATAAGGGCAATCCTATATGGAGACATAGAGATAGGAGATGCTCCAAGTTGTAGCTCGATCCCTAACTCGATCTCTCATCGAGGGGGTATTGCTACAACCTCTTCTGGAAAGACATCAGGGTTCTCTTATACGACCCTAGGAAATGCCAACTGATGAACCTCTAATGAACTCGTCATCATCTCAGACATCATGGATGATAAGGACGGAATGCGCCTATGACCCATCCGAGGATCTCGCCTGCCTAAAAACACCACCTACTCTCCATCCACACCAAAAAATGACCTTGTTTCTGAAGCAATCCACAATAGCCTGCACCAAATACAAAAAATCCATGTCGAGGATGACATCATATGGTTGTATTCGTAATCATAGGAAATCTCCCAAAGAGCGGTGATGCCCCAACACTAGCTCACAGTCTCTACATACTTCAAACAAGTAAGCTCCACCTCCAACTGGCATAGTTAACGCCAAGGGAACTGGAAGCCTCTCTAATCCAAGTCCCAAATCATGGACAAGGATAGGTGATATGAAGGAGTGTGTTTCTCCTAAATCAGACAAGGCATACACCAAGGTAGAAAACAAGAAAAGGGTACCTCAAACAACGTATGGCTCTCCAGGAGATGGCAATGCTAGAGTATGAAGCTGACCACGTACTCCTCCACAACCTCTTTGAGCCTGATGACGACCACAACCACATCCACACTCTTCTCTATGAGGACGTGGAGCATCATGGGGATGTCTTCTGCATGCCCCATCTACCCTCTAATGATATAAAGATCGTGCAACTAGCTACTTCTGCCTCAGCTGGAACCGCCACAATGGAGGAACCTGGAGCATATCACTTTGTGCACGATGACTACTCTGAAAAGTCGGGCACTCCCGCTGCTAATGATCATGACCACCACAAGAAAAAAAGCACTGGATCTCTTGCCATAGGCTTGAGAGTTGCAGCCTCTCGGGAAATGATATTTGAAGGGTTGGGACCTACCCCCAACTGAACAAAAACTCTTCTACCATGAAAATTGTGATCCCCGGACCACTTCTCTTCTTTGTGAGGAATCTTGATGATTCCCCTCTCATGATGATATAGTCCTGGCCAAAGTCCTCTCAATAACCTTTTCCCTTGCTAGCACCTCAAGATATGTTTTCACCATAAATGGGGTGACCTGGAGCTGGATCTCTGGTCACAAAGCCTCCTCGAAATGCCTCACCCTGGCCTCCTCATCTGTCAGCAGGTCCAAAGCATATCGTAAAAGGTTCCTAAAATGGATTACAAACTCTCAAACACTAGAGATCCCTTTCCAAAGGGTAAGAAGCTCCCGGTGACTGGATGCCTTTGTTGATTCAATAAGGTTTTCCTTATGAATTTTCCATTCCTTCTTGTTTTGATAATCACAAACACCTTATACTTAAGTAAATATTATTATTTATCAAATAAGGAAAATTTACTTCCATAAGGAAATTTACCTTAACCTAGATTTTCTTATACTTAGCCATTTTATTCCCTTAAAATAAAAAACTGGAATCACAACCAAATTGTCGGAGCCTTATAATGAAAAGTTGGAGGATTCTGTTTTTAGGATCCAAATCTTGGATGTGATCTGTAATATAGTTTTAATCCGAATTCTGGACCCCAAACACTGAAGCAGTTCTAATTCGAACTCTTAAGAAGTTCGACTCTGAACTCTTTAGAAGTTCAACTCCGAACTCTTTAGAAGTTTGACTCCGAACTCTTAAGAAGTTCGACTCCGAACTCTTTAGAAGTTCGACTCCGAACTCTTAAAGAGTTCGACTCCGAACTCTTAAGCAGTTCGACTCCGAACTCTTAAGAAGTTCGACTCCGAACTCTTTAGAAGTTCTACTCTGAGCTCTTTAGAAGTTCGACTCCGAACTCTTTAGAAGTTCGACTCTGAACTCTTAAGAAGTTCGACTCCGAACTCTTCAGAATTTTGACTCCGAACTCTTAAGATGTTTGACTCCGAACATTTAAGCAGTTCGACTCCAAACTATACAGATTTGGAATCCTATCTCTGATGAAACCAGACTCTGATTTCCTATAAAATAGAATCTGAAAATTTCTTAACATAGACTCCGAACTTCATTTTGATTAGACTCCGAACCTTTGACTTTCTTAACACTCCGAACCTTCAATCCGATGCTTTCATTCCGGTATTTTGAGTTAGAGTTAAAACGATGTCGTACATTCTGTTACACTTGTTTTGTTATAAAACGATGTCGCCTATTTTGTTATAAACTAACCGTTGTCTAACTGACACGTGTACAGGTCCCTCCGATCTTTAAGGAAAATATGACCGTTGGAGAAGGAGCCGACCTTACCAATAAATAGGAGCTCATTTGAAAGAGCTCGGGGCTGCTAAAAGGCTGACTAATCTGCTTGAAGTGATTTCTAGAGAGAGAGGATCTTATTAACTGTCAAAGCTTCGTGCGACTCCGAATGTTGGTGATTACATTTGAGGGCTTCCGGGGATAAGAAGAAAGAGGTGTGGTCTACCTTGAAGTTCGAGGGCTTCCATGCTGAGGAAGACATAGGTTGCCAACTACCTTGAAGTTGAGGGCTTACGTGGATAGCAAGACAGAGACTCCGATCTTCGTATCGAGGGCTTACCCTGGTGTGGGTAAGATAGACTTGCTTGAAAGTATAAATCAAGGGACCTTTATCCAAGGTTGTTGGATACCCTTCTCTTTGGGTTAAAAGACTTATATCTTGTTACTTGTAGTTTAACTACTTGTTCAATTTCCACTTCATTTTGTATTGTAAGGAAATTATAATCTTCTTATACTTTCTTACTTGTACTCTGATTCATTTAGATTCTATACGCTTTAAGGTAGAATCTCACTTTGTAATCTTTCATTAAGTTTAAATTTTCGGAACCATATTTTCGGAACCTTCTTTCATAATCTCTTTCCAAGTTTGCATTCGGTGTTAGAGGTGTTGTGAATTTGCTTAGTTTAACTTTGTTAAACTTAGACCTTTCCTTTGCTTAAGGAGAACATAGTTAATCGTAACTAACATTAAAGGTTCCAAAGGGATTTTTAAAGTATACAATTCACCCCCCCCCCTCTTGTATATTGAGCATCTATATCACTATTTCGATCCTACAATTGGTATCAGATGAGGTTTTTGAAATAATTATACATACGAATAATTTTTTCTTGCTCACTTTGCCATTCCGAACTTTACCATTCCGAACTTTCTCATTCTGAAATGTGTTATTACAAAACTTTTGCTACTAACAAGTTTGTGTGCTGAAGGTTATTTTTAATATGGCAGGAATTAATGTTGGTTCGATTGATAATCTAAATCCTACAAGACCACCTATATTTGATGGTAATGACTATGAGTACTGGAGAGATCGAATGAAGACTTTTATTATCAATACTGGAGTAGACAAATTTGTTATGCTTACTGGTGATTATAAAATTCTTGACAAGGAAGTTAGAACTTTCACTAACCAGGAAAAGCAAGAATATCAACTTAACTATAAGGTACGCAATACTCTACTATGTTCAATGACTAGAAATATATATATCCAAATTTATTCTTGTGAAGTAGCTAAATGTATCTGGAAGAAGTTAGAGGTTACACACTTTGGGACTTCTAATGTGATTGAGACTAGAAGAGCTATGCTTAGAGCTGAATATCATGGCTTCAATTTTCCTTATAGTGAACCAATCTGTAAAGTGAAACAGAGATTCATGACTATAGTCGACAGTCTACAATCTATGGGAGAAAAAGGTTTAGATGATGAAGCTCTTGTGGATAAAATAATTGATATTATGCCCAATGAGCGGGAATCCAAAAGAACAGCTATAGATGAAAACAGGAAGGTCACTCAGATCTCTCTTGATGAGCTTTTTGGAACTCTTCTACAACATGAAACCAGAATGAAGAGAGATGCAGACAAAATCAAGAAGAAGAAAGGAAATGGTACTGTTGTTTTTACTACAACTTCAAATCAGATGAAAGCTAAGACTCCTGAGAGAGTAACCAGATCCAAGTCTAAGAAAGTTATTTTCCAATCTGAATCTAGTGAGAGTGAAGTCTCAGAAAATGAACTAGCAAATCTTTCTCGAAGGATGAACAAGATAGATGGCCAGAGAAATTTCCAATCAAAGTATAAGAAAAAGGAAAGGAAAGATAAGAAAGATGGAGAAGTTATTTGTTATGAGTGCAAAAGAGCTGGATATATTAGACCAGATTTCCCTTTGCTAAAAAAGAAAGAAAGAAAAGAATGGCATTCAGACAGGAACAAAAAGAAATATTATAAAGCTAAAGCTAAGAAAGTTTTGAAAGCCAATGAAACCTAGAGTGCCCGTGGTGGTGACTCTTCAGATGAATCTTTTGATTATCAATCTTCAGGACAGAAGAATCCTTGTCTTATAGCCAGATTACCTATTGATAATCATTGTTTTATGGCTAAGGTATGAAATGTTGAATCATTGACCAATGATTCTTTAAATTCTAATGATAGTATGTATTATAAATCTTCTGATTAATAATCTTCTTCTGATGAAGAAAATATTTTACCTACTTATGAAGAAGTCTCTAGGTTTGCTGAACTTCTTGAAATTGAGAATTCCAAACTCAATAAAAAACGTGATAAGGAAAACTCTAGGAATTCTATTCTTACAAAAGAGATATCAGATCTTTCTAAAGATCTTGATAGGAAAAATGCTGATTTTGAAAGTATTTTAAAAAATCTTGAGGAAGTAAGTTCTGAGAAGTACAAACTTTCTAAAGAATTAGAAAAAGTAATTTCAAAGAAAAATGTTTTCGAGCCTAACTCTAGTTCTAAAACTAGTGATTTTGAAGATAAAAACTTGGTTGTAAAACTGAAGTCCGAAATTTTTTCCTTAATGAAGTGTTTATCAAACTTTACCCATGGTAAGGAAAATTTTGATAAAATGTATTCTCAAATACGACCTTTAAGAAATAAATCTGGATTTGGTTATACCCATGCAAAACCTATTTTCAGTAACAATTATTTTGTTCCTCAAAGTGCCTCATTTTGTACCAAGTGTCAATGTGGTGGTCACTGGGCAAAGAATTGTTCCTTAAACAAAACCCAATCTTTTGTATTTCACAAAGCTTACTTTTCTATGAAGATGTGGGTTCCTAAAATTTTATTATCAGGAAATCTTGGATCCAAACAAGTTTGGATTATGAAAGTCTAATTTTCTTCTTGATTTCTGGAAAATAAAGAGAGTACCAACAACAATACATGGTACATGGATAGTGGATGTTCCCGGCACATGACTGGTAACAATGATTTTTTGAAAAGATTATCAAAATGAAAGGAGGAAAGGTAACTTTCGGAGATAATTCTAAGGGAGAGATTGTTGGTATTGGTAATACTGTTCTTCTTGGTAAAACCTTGATTTCAAATGTTCTTTTTGTTAAAGGTCTTAAGCACAACCTCATTAGCATAAGTCAGTTATTTGATGAAGGTTACCCTGTGAATTTTAGGAATGATAAGTGCTTAGTTCACAATTCCAATGAAGAATTTATTCTCTCAGCAAATAGGCAAGAGAATGTTTACACTGTGAACTTAGAAGACCTCAGAAGCCAAGATTTACCTTGCCTAAGTGCAATGGAAGATCATTCTTGGTTATGGCATAGAAGACTAGGTCACTGTAACCTTAGGAACCTATATAAACTCTCTAATAAGAAACTAGTTAAGGATCTACCGGAGCTTAGATTTGATTCTTCTAAAGATTGTGATCCTTGTCAATATGGCAAGCAACATAAATCTAATTTTAAATCAATCGGTGAAGTCTCAACAACCGATGAATTACAGTTAGTGCACATGGATCTTTTTGGTCCAACACAATCTGGAAGTATTGGAGGGAAATAATATGTGTTTGTTTTAGTTGATGATTACATTAGATTTACTTGGGTCTATTTTCTAGCAAAGAATTCTGAAGCTTTTTCATATTTCAAAAGTTTTAGAGCTCATGTTAAAAATGAGAAAAACCTTCCATTGAAAACTATTCATAGTGATCATGGAGGAGAATTTCAAAATTCTAATTTTGAAACTTTTTGTAGTAAGAATGGTATTACTCTCAATTTTTCAGCACCTAGAACTCCTTGACAGAATGGTGTAGCTGAAAGAAGAAATAGAATTTTTCAAGAAATAACTAGAACCATGTTGAGTGAATATTCTATTGCTAGACATTTCTGGGCTGAAGCTGTAAGTACTGCTTGCTATACTATAAATCGAGTTTTAATTAGACCTTTTCTTAATAAAACCCCATATGAGTTATAGAGTGGTAGAAAACCAAGACTTTCCTAATTCAAGGTTTTTGATTGCAAGGTATTTATTTTGAATACTAATGATAACTTACATAAATTTTCACCAAAAACTGATGAAGGTATTTTCTTAGGATATTCCACAACCTCTAAGGCTTATAGAGTTTTTAATAAAAATACTTGTACTGTTGAAGAAACAGTACATGTGAAATTTGATGAGTCAGATCCTTTTGTTTTTAAACCACCTCAACTTACATCTTCAGATGTGTTTTCAAAAACTGATTATCAACCTTTGATAGAAGAATCTTCTGATGAGGATGATGTTCTAGAAGATACTTCTGAAATATTTACCCCAGAAGACTTTCTACCCTATGTTGATGAACAGGTTTTACAAAACCCAAATCAGGTGTTTCATAAGAATCATCCCAGTGATAGTATCATTAGTGATGTAAATCAACCTGTAAGGACTAGAAGTTCCTTATGAAATGAAGTAGAACATCTGGCATTTCATTCCCAATTAGAACCTAAAAGCACTGTTGAAGCTTTAGGTGATGATGATTGGATCAAAGCAATGCAAGATGAACTAAATGAATTCGAAAGGAATAAAGTCTGGACCTTGGTTGAAAGACCTAAGGAAACTTCTGTTATTGGAGTAAAATGGGTTTTCAGAAATAAATGTGATGAAAATGGAGTCATAGTAAGAAATAAAGCTAGACTTGTTGCTAAAGGCTATAATCAGCAAGGGGGAATAGACTATGAAGAAACCTTTGCTCCCGTAGCTAGACTTGAATCTATCTGTATTCTACTTGCCTTTACAGCATTCATTAATTTCAAACATTTCCAAATGGATGTGAAATGTTCTTTTCTTAATAGTTATGTTCAAGAGGAAGTCTTTGTTGAACAACCACCTGGATTTCAAGATACAAAACATCCTGGTCATGTTTTTAGACTTACCAAAGCTTTGTATGGTCTTAAACAAGCCCCACGAGCATGGTATGATAGACTCACTGGATTTTTGCTTAAAAATAACTATGTTAAGGGAAATGAAGATCCAACTCTTTTTATAAAGAAAGATACGAAAAATGTTATGATTGTTCAAATTTATGTTGATGAAATCATATTTGGTTCAACTCAGCAATCTTTGACTGACTCTTTCGCAAGTGTAATGAAATCTGAGTTTGAAATGAGTATGATGGGTGAGTTAACTTTTTTCCTTGGTTTTAAAATTTCTCAAAAACCAGAAGGAACCTACATATCTCAACATAAGTATATTAATGATCTTCTTAAAAAGTATGGTTATGAAAACACTAAGAGCATAAGTACTCCTATCGGTATCTCAAACTCTTTAGATCTTGATGAAGCTAGGAAACCAGTAGATCAAATAGCTTTTAGAGGTATGATAGGAATTTTACTATACTTAACAGCTAGTCGACCGGACTTAATGTTTTCAGTATGTTTATGTGAATGATATCAATCCAATCCTAAGGAATCTCACTTAAAGGAAGTAAAAAGAATTTTTCACTACCTTAAGGGAACCATGGATCTAGGATTATTTTACACTTCTGGAAATGATTTTGTTCTAAAAATATTTTCTGATGCTGACTTTGGTGGAGGTAGAATGGAAAGAAAAAGTACATCCGAAACTTGTCATTTCTTAGGAGATTCACTAGTTTCTTGGTCCTATAAGAAGCAACATTCTGTAGCACTCTCCACTGCTGAAGCTGAATATGTAGCAGCTGGAAGTTGTTGTGCTCAAGTGTTGTGGATGCAACACACACTCACAGACTATGGCTTGAGTTTTACTAAAACTCAAATTTTTTGTGATAACACAAGTGCCATTTCCCTCAGTAAGAACCCTGCACATCACTCCCGTGAAAAACACATAGATATTAGGCATCACTTTCTTAGAGATCACACACTTAAAGGAGATATCATTCTTCAATTTATCGGAACACAAGATCAACTTGCTGATATTTTCACAAAATCATTGCCTTCTAATAGATTTGAATACATTAAACAGAAGTTAGGGAGGATAACCATAAGGTAATCCTTCTTAATTAACTTTCTGTTGAAAAAGTCTCCTTACAGTAATAAACTCATTTTCATAGGGGGAGTACATTTGTTTGTTAGAATAATAGATTTTTTTTAAAGATTGTTTTCAATCTTTTTGGAACTTAGATTTCCGTAATGGAAATTTCCGGATCTGAAATTTTACGGATTGGAATTTCTTTCCCCCGTATTAAAAACTTTCGGAAGGGAATTCAAGTACTGACAATTTTCAGAACGAAAATTTTCGGACTAGGAATTTCGTAACGATTTTTTTTACTAGACATTTTATAATAAAGTTTTTTTAAGGAAGAATATTACCAACTTCAAATAATATTTCTTGTCAATCCTAAAGTTATGATTTCCCTACTTATAGTTTTTTAATCAAATTTTTGCTTACTGGTATCTTCCTTGTTTAGCTCAGATTCTAGTTTAGCCTCAATTCTGAATATTTTATTTAAAAAAAACCTCAAAAGATCGGAGTCTCTTTTTTTTTCAGGGTTATTCACAACCGTCAGATCAGATCAAAGTATTTTCAACCATTGGATGATCATTGGAAGACTAATGGTCATTTTATTTGCCTATAAAAAGGGGGTCTCGAGACTTGTCCCACATCAGTTTTCAGAATTTTGTGTCTCGAAGCCCTGCTGGTCCTCTTAAGGCCGGTTCCGAACCCTGTGAAGCTGATCCGAATCCTGTAGTTTACTTCACTCTGAATGTCTATTTAAATAACTTCACAAGATATGTCAACTAAAAAACCAATTTCAAAGTGGTTAGTTTACATAGAAAGGTTAGTTCATCCGTATTTTTATAAGCTTGACTCTATTATTTCAAAAAATATTAGACTAAATGGATGGGAAGACGTCTGCATAGCCAAGCCAGATAAACAGGATCCGGTTTACACTGACTTGTTGATTGAATTTTATGATTCTGTTTCCTTCCTAGTGGAAGATGGAAGAGAAATATTTTCTTTTAAGTCTTATGGAAAGACTTATAAACTTTATTACACTAAGGCAGCAAGCCTGGTTGGTATATCATATGAGGGAGAAGCTGAATTTTGCTCTCACAAACTTCCAGATGTGCAAGGAAGTTTCGTTAAAGAAAAACAACTGCAGTGTCTTGGGCTCAAGGATGATTCAACTATTAAGATTCCTCGGCTCGCTCCGAATAATAGAATACTGCATCTATGGGTGCAAGGTTTTCTGGTTCTGAGAAGATGAGATAAAGACAATCTGAAGAAGAGTGATATATATGTCTTAGATTTTTTGGTAAATCTAAGAAAGATAAATCTGATAAGGCATGTCTTGGTTACGATCAAGAATATCAAAGAAGGAAATCCAAGAGCTCAGATTATAATGTATCCAACCTTATTATCAAAGTTGATTGTTCGATGCTTAGAATCTTTCAAAGTTTCCTGAAAATCAATGATCCGGAATTGCAAGATCATTCTTGTTAGTGATGATACTGTTAAGAGAATAAAGATGGGATTTTCTAGTGAATCTGGAGAATTTTACCCCCTATCTGTGGGAGATTTTGAAGCAGCTGAAAAAGAAACACAATCTCCGAAACCTTTAAAAAAGAAAAGGATGAAGAGAAAGTATATGGATGTAGTTACTGATGATGAATTTCCTCATCCGAAGGAAACTGAATCTGCACCACCCAAACCGAAGAAGCAGAAAATCTATACAGATGAAGTAGCAGAAAAATGGAGGAAAGTTAAGGAAATGAGGAAGGAAGGGGATCCTCAATTCGGACTCGACCCTGCTAAGGCTAAGGCTTTAAAAGAAAAGGCTGCTGAGGAGCTGGAAAGACAAACGAAGGAAAATAAGTTGAGGGAGAAGATGACTGAAGATGAACTAGTACAATCGTTGCTAAAAGGTACAGAGTTGGCCTCTGAAAGGCTTCCAGTTCCGGAAACTTTCGGAGTCGAACCTTCTTTACCAGAAACATCAGCGAAAAATTTTGTCACTCCGGAAAAGAACAAGGGTAAAGAACCTGTAGTAGAAGCTGAGAAAGAAGGTGCTGAAGTTGTTGAGGAAGAAGTAGAACAAGTAGAGGAAGAAGAAGAAGAAGAGGAGGAGAGTGAAGATCTAGATACCTTGATCAAACAATTTCAGGATTATAAGGCTGAATCGGGAAAAATAGAATCCCCAGGGAAGGGAGATGAGGAAGCCGGAAAGAAACACCAAGAGGAAGAAGAAGAAAATGAGCTGTTTGATGAAGAAGAATCCTATCAAAAGAACTATCTTGAAGAAGGACAAGAAAGACAGCAACCAGATGAAGATCAGATTGTTCAAGTTTCTGAATCTGAGGAAGTTTCTCCAAATGTGCAATCCATTCTGAAATCTGATAAAGGCAAGCAAACTTTAATGGAGACACCTATTAAGGATATAATTAGAAAGAAAGAGGTTGGTGGTACCTCTAGAAGGAAGATGATGCCAGTTGAAGAAGAGGAATCTTAGAAATAAGTCTCGAATTCGGAATCATCATCCCACATGCATTATTTTGTGGTTCAATCTCTGAGAAAGCTGGTGGACACAATACTGATTCTTCCAAATGTAGATTCTAGATGCCAGTTGCTGCAACAATCTATGAATCAGAAATCAGATTCCTTATCCATGGTAATGGATAAGTTTTTGAAGTTGGAAGCTGAACAGAAAAGTTTTCTGATCGATTATGACGTGCATAGGAAATCTTGTAGTAAAGTAACCAAGTGGTCTAAGAGAGTGGACGAAGATTTAGTACACTTTGAAAATTTTCAGGCTGATGTTCAAAGTGCTTTTGGAATGGAGGGAAAAAAGGTTACTGAAATTTCTGAGAAGTTGACCCAGGAACAAAATGTCCGGAATCAACAGGTCAGGGATCTGAATGGCTAGCTTAACTCAGTATCTCAGAATTGGAAATTTGAAAGAGATTTCAAGATTGAGTTTCAACAGAGGATGGAGAAGCAGGATGAGTTGTTGAATTTACAAAAAGAAGCCTTGGAGGCTCAAGCACAGCTGTTAAAAGCTCAAGAAGAAAAGATAAAAGCCTTGGAGAGGCAACGAGAGGAAGACCAAGGAGACCTGAAGAAAATCAAAGCCTTGTTGAAGCAGCTTATTCCAAAGGAAAAGGAAGACAAATGAACCCACTCCGATCTTTTATTGTAGTTGTCTTTCCTTGTAATTTTTTTCCCCCAACTCTAATGAAATTATTATCTGTTCGGTTTGTCTCCTGTTGTATACCAATGTTTCAGGTAGCATAATTTGTTTTCCATTCCCTTCAATTATTTTTGAAAATCACAAAGGGGGAGAAGGAAAAAGAACTATTCCTAAGGAGGAGAAAAGAAAAATTTCTGAGAGAAATATCCTTAATGAAAGGGGGAGTTTCCCACTACATTTTGTTTCATTCTTACAATAATGAAAACTCTACTCTGGAAACCCAGAATACAATCCTTAGAGTTTCAATGGCTAAGGGGGAGTTAGTTGTATTCACTTCTATCCATGAACGAAGGGAGATAAGTCTTAAATAATCTAATGAAAATTTTCAAAATCCTTATATACATTTTCAAAAGGATGTTTGTGCTTTCCAAAAAGGGGGAGATTATTGAGTCAATAAGGTTTTACTTATGAATTTTCCATTCCTTCTTGTTTTGAAAATCACAAACACCTTATACATATGTAAATATTATTATTTCTCAAATAAGGAAAATTTACTTCCTTAAGGAAATTTACCTTAACCTACATTTTCTTATACTTAGCCATTTTTTCCCTTAAAATCAAAAACTAGAATCACAACCAAATTGTCGGAGCGTTATAATAAAAAGTTGGAGTATTCTGTTTTTAGGATCCAAATCTTGGATGTGATCTGTAATATAGTTTTAATCCAAATTCTGGACTCCAAACTCTGAAGCAGTTCTAATTCGAAATCTTAAGAAGTTCGACTCCGAACTCTTTAGAAGTTCGACTTCGAACTCTTTAGAAGTTCGACTCCGAATTCTTAAGAAGTTAGACACCGAACTCTTTAGAAGTTCGACTCCAAACACTTAAATAGTTCAACTCCGAACTCTTAAGAAGTTCGACTCCGAACTCTTAAGAAGTTCGACTCCGAACTCTTTAGAAGTTCGACTCCGAACTCTTTAGAAGTTCGACTCCGAAATCTTATGATGTTTGACTCCGAACTCTTTAGAAGTTCGACTCCGAACTCTTAAGAAGTTCGACTCCGAACTCTTTAGAAGTTCGACTCCAAACTCTTAAGAAGTTTGACTCTGAACTATTAAGCAGTTCGACTCCGAACTCTATAGATTTAGAATCCGATCTCTGATGAAACCAGAGTCTGATTTACTATAAAATAGAATCCAAACATTTCTTAACATAGACTCCGAACTTCATTTTGATTAGACTCCGAACCTTTCACTTGCATAACACTCCGAACCTTCAATCCGAAACTTTCAATCCAGTCTTTTGAGTTAGAATTAAAATGATGTCGTACATTCTGTTACACTTGTTTTGTTATAAAATGATGTCGTCTATTTTGTTATAAACTAACCGTTGTCTAAGTGACATGTGTACAGGTCCCTCCGATCTTTAAGGAAAATATGACCTTTGGAGAAGGAGCCGACCTTACCTATAAATAGGAGCTCATTTGAAAGAGCTCGGGGCTGCTAAAAGGCTGACTAATCTGCTTGAAGTGATTTCTAGAGAGAGAGGCTCTTATTAACTCTCAAAGCTTCGTGCGACTCCGAATGTTGGGGATTACATTCGAGGGCTTCCGGGGATAGGAAGACAGAGGTGCCGACTACCTTGAAGTTCAAGGGCTTCCTTGCTGAGCAAGACAAAGGTTGCCAACCACCTTGAAGTTGAGGGCTTGTCGGGATAGCAAGACAGAGACTCCGATCTTCGTATCGAGGGCATACCCTGGTGTGGGTAAGACAGAGTTGCTTGAAAGTATAAATCAAGGGACCTTTATCCAAGGTTGTTGGATACCCTTATCTTTGGGTTAAAAGACGTATATCTTGTTACTTGTAGTTTATCTACTTGTTCAATTTCCGCTGCATTTTGTATTGTAAGGAATGTATAATCTTCTTATACTTTCTCACTTGTACTCTGATTCATTTAGATTCTATACGCTTTAAGGTAGAATCTCACTTTGTAATATTTCATTAAGTTTAAATTTTTGGAACCATATTTTCGGATCCTACTTTTGGAATCTCTATCCAAGTTTTCATTCGGTGTTAGAGGTGTTGTGAATTTGCTTAGTTTAACTTTGTTAAACTTAGACCTTTCCTTTGCTTGAGGAGAACATAGTTAATCATAACTAACTTTAAAGTTTCCAAAGAAATTTTAAAGTATACAATTCACCCCCCTCTTTTATATTGAGCATCTACATCACTATTTCGATCCTACAGCCTTCACAATCGAAGAAATAAACTCAACTTTAAACTTGTCTCAGAACTCCTCCCATGATATCACTGACTCCTCACGATCCCCGAGGAACAAGAACCACCACTACCTTGTTGCTCCATGCATCATCATCACAGCCATGGAGACCCAGTTCTCCATCCAATAATAGATCAAAATGAAGCCTATCTCGACCTCCTCCATCCAATATTCATGACTACATACGAAACGGTGACCTCGTACTTCTACAGACTCTAGCGCTAAAACTCTCGAAGTGTCTTCCTCTAAGTGTCATCTTTGTCAACCTCTACCCTGAGGCGATCTGTTGGAATAGCCTACTGAACAGTTTTTGTGCAAACCTGATGAGGACATTGACCTGGAGCCATAACTATAAAATAAAAACCTGTTAGAGCTCCTAGACCTAGACTATGGAATACTCAACATTAATTAATTAATTTTTTTTTCTTTCATTAATTTTAGGATAACCTATCACAAAGTCTACCCATTCAAACACAGGCACAAAGAAAAATGTTGTAGGATCCTTTCATAGGTCTCCATCCTACAACTAGTATCACCTTGTTTAGTATCCATTGTAAACTTAATGGTCCGTACATTAGATCATTGGGGGTCCTAAACTCCTATGTCTCAACTTGTCTCCAGTGTTTACATCATGTGCTAAATATGAATGACACTTTTTCCCTACCAACCCATGCAACCTCACCTGGGCCTATCTAAAAACACCATCCTATCCTTCAACCAGACCACTGAAACCACTCTGTCATGACCCCCTCGCCACAAAGAGTACCCCTCCTGGGTCGACAATGTTAGAAGGGAAATAATGACCCCCCGAGTCCCGCCTCTAGTAGGCCCCGGGTTGGAGACTAGGACCGAGGGTATAAAAACACACAAATTGGAGCATTACCCTCGAAGAGAACACATGAGAAAGAGAGAAATAAGATAGATACCAACCAACTCCAACTCAAAGAGTAAGATAAATTAAATCCCAATTACACAGAAGAAATGTCATGAAAAACTAATACAACTGAAAGGGGGGAAACCGCAAGTACCAAAAAGGCCGTAAAATCGCAGTAACCACAATCCTGAAAAGCTCCTACAACCACAAGCTGGTAGTAACCAGACTAATCTTCAACCTTCTCCAAGTGACCTGAAAAATAGTTTATATATACATAGGGTGAGTATACAAGTATACTCAGTATGGTCCTCCCTGAAGCCTCTCATGCAAAAGTAATGAAAGCATACTAAAGAATAATGAAAAACAGGTGAGACTAACTCATCATCTAAACATGTATACTAAGTTCACAGCCTCACCATGTCTACTCTCACCAATTAAGTCATACAAGAGTATATAATATAATAATGAATATCAAGGGTACCATGCTAGTACTTCCCCGCTGGTTTGCCGCTCTGCTGTAACGCCACACGTCATAAGCATCTCTCTCCAAAAAGGCTTGCCCACATACACCTGGGCGAAGCACCACAACATCCACCTCGTGCAACAAAACCACCACGTCCATGTAAGAAAAGTAACAATGTAGTTTCTGGGAGCCACCACAGATCACCTAATGTGAATCATACATCGGGTATTATACCTCAAGCCATTACAGCCCATACACCAAGTAAGGATCCTCAAGCCATCACAAACTATACAAGTTACACCTATAGTAGTCCATACGAATCTATATCTAGAATATATGTGTGTGAATAACCACAAGACATTAAATCCCTATACACACACATATGGGTAAAACTAACCATTGTACCTACCAGAATAGTTAACTTCCAAGTGAAGAGAGCAGGGCCAAAGGGGGTAGTCAACCATTCATCCTACCACCATAATGTTGGAGAAAACACCCCCAGGGCTCAAGATCCCCAGGATGTCAGTTTCCCTTACTAAAAGGGTGGAGTATAGTATAGAAACATAAAAATTACAAAATATATTATACCTCACAACCACACTATGGTCATAAACTAGTATTAGACTCAACTGCAACTAACATCTCTCAGACTCTAGGATGCTACTTCTAAGACTAGTTATCCTATAAGCACACAACCATTTGAAGTGCATTATTAAATTATTTCATTCCCTTATTATCATTTGTAAATTAAGTTAATTAATTCTTCAATCATTAATTAACCAATAATAATTCGACATTAAATTTCATTCACATCACACCCAAAGTACACTGTCCCTTTAAAATTACAACCTCATCATTATGTTCTAGAAAACTACAACCCTGTGGTTTGACATCATTTATTCAATTATTCATTATAGAATTCCTCTCCCATATTCTCAGGAATTCTAGTAAAACAAACTATGATACTAAACACAAGGGGGAATAACACGGTGAGTGGACGTACTACCCGTCGAGTCTTTGCGGATTATAGCAAGAGCATTGAACAATCCTCCTTTGATAAGCTAAACACAGAAATCAAGTGGCATACCCCACACGTCTTCACCTCTTTCGGAAGAAGGGTAAGAAAGACTTGTTTCCTTGAGAAGTGGGGAAAGGTAATGAATATAATTGACCAATAATAATCAGCAAGCAGCCAACAATCACATCCATCTCATTTCATCTTCCCCGGTGTCCTCCATGACACCCACATGCATAAAACGATGCATCTCGCCATTCTAGTCATCATCTGATTCCAAAACCAAATGTCTCCATTCCCCCACATATCACAACAGCCCTCCATGATTACATCACAACATATGAAACATGAAAACAAACATCATAACAATTTGGATCTTGTCCCTTTAACAATAAAGAGGGTAACTCAGAACCCTTAAAGAAATTATCAAACGATCAGTTCTTTAATCCATCTTGAATTAACCAATTTATTATTCATAGGTTCCAAATTCTGGAAACCTAATTATTAAGATATCAATAATAATTAAACATGCTTACTGCGATAATTTAATTAACATCAAATTACAACAAGGAGAACCAGATTCATTTACATGCCTCTTTATCTTCTAACCAAACAATTATCAATTAAGTGTTGTTTACGTTCATTTCCAATTTCCATTAAAAATGAACAGCTGAACAAAGAAAACATAGATATCACATTATCTAGCAAAATAATAGGAAATAACAAAAAATTGATGATAATTTATTTATCCAGTTCAAATGTTTATTATGTCAATTTCATTGTCATTTGGTGGGATAAAACATGCTAATGATACAGTTCCATGTAAAAGAAGAAAAAATCAATGAATCTCCTACCTCAAATAGTTTTTGACGTTCTTTATCCACACAACGGGCCACGATCTTCCTCTCGTGACAACTGCATCCACCAGAGGATGCCACAGTATGACTGCACCAACCAAACCCCAAGAATACCCCATTAAAAGAATGGAAATTACATTCTATAAAATGGAAAGAAGAAACATGAGAAGATAAACCCCAAAATAATGATGATAAAATATACCTTATATTGAAGATTAATCGATACTGCTTGGTTGCGAAGAAATAGGGGTGCACTTGCAGCAAGAAGGACATCAAGGAAACCAATCCATGGGGAAATGATTAATCTCACAATTACCACAGGAAGGAAGGAAGGGTTTGATCATTTTTCACCAGAGAACAAGGAGGAAGAACAAGGGAGGAAGATATCTTATCCCTTTTGATGATTTAATAGAGTGGCAGGTTACGATATGATTAATTTACCATTAAAAGTAGATCGCATTAAACAATGTGGTTTGACCAAGTAAAAACATCCTGAGGATTAGAAATTATTAATATAGGAGTTATGGCCTTTGAATCGGCCATAGAGTCCTTAAAATATTGATCTAAATGCATTTTAAGTCAAAAGAAATGTCAATGGGGAGAAACTGTAGGATGTAGGAAACACTGTTCATGAACTCAAAATTTGGCAAAAGAAAATAACTGTTCATGAGCCTCATCTTTAGAACCCCACCGATAGAACATTGTTCATGATCCTCATTGATATGACACCGTTCATGAACCTCACAATTAGAACCTCACCTATAGAACACTCTACATGGACCTCACCATTAGAACCTCACCGATTGAACATTGTTCAAGAACCTCACCGTTAAAACATTGTTCATGAACCACACTGATAGAACACTGTTCATAAACCTCACCGTTAGAACACTAATCATTAACCTCGCCATTAGAACATTGCTCATGAACCTTACCGATAGAACACTATTCATGAACCTCGCTGATAGAACATTGTACACCTACCATTATATAAACACAGTTCACAGAACTCAAAATTTTGCAAAGGAAAAAGAGGTTACCGATAGAAGTGATCACCAATGGAACTGTTCATAGACATGGAAATTTTTCAATGGAAGGAGGTTCTACCATTAGCAGTTACTGATAGAACTACTAACAAATGAAATTGTCCAGAGAATTGGAAATTTGGAAAAAGAAAGAGAGGTTACCATTTGCGGTTACCGATATAACTGTTCACCGATGGAACTGTACATAGAATTGGAAATTTTCTAAAGGGAAGAGCGATTTCCATTAGAGTTTACCGATAGAACTATTCATCGATGGAACTGTTCATAGAAATTGAAATTTGGAAAAGGAAAGATAGGTTGCAGTTGGACCTCACTGTTTTCACTGTTCAAAAATGTTACCGATGCACTGTTCGCAACTATCTACCATTGGAACTATTCACCAATGGTCACCGATTCTACTGTTCACAGAATGTTACCGATCAATGTTCACAACTATCTACTATTGGAACTGTTCACCAAGGGTCACCGATTATATAGCTCACAAAAAAGGAAATTTGGAAAAGTGTTGGGGATAAGTCACCTTGACCTCCTGGAACACCTCGAACACCATATTTTCACAAAGGTGTGGACCAGTGAGGTCCGGGCCATTACAAAGGTGGTATCATGGTACATGTAATTATGGAGTCCATGCATGATATCCAAGTAATGATCGTGGGGAAGATCATTGAAGAAAAAAAACAATGGGTTTGGTTTATGAGGAATAAATATTGAGATATCTAGGAGAGGTGGAGTGTTAACACATGGAATCAATATAGTCTTTCTTGGAACTTGACCAAGGTTCTGGAATTTCTAATAGCTAAGGTCGTATGGGTGGGAAGAAATGGAGATATCAAGTATCGGAAGGACAAATGGGTCAGTGAGTGCCTATTATTTCCTAGTTTCCAAGTTATGGATATCACATTTTAGGTAGCAACTTACTTTATGTGGTTAATAACACAATAAAGGATACTCAACAGTGTACAATGTTTGATAGAATCACTCGAATTTATGAGACATATATATAAAAATTCTATGCAACGACATACATGTACTTTAACCAAAGGTATATCCTTAAGATGATTCATATATAGAGATTGATCAATAAATGGGTGGTGAATCTCTAGTGAAAATGGATGCTGGTAAAGTTCAATTTTTTGTTATTTAGTATGAGGAAAATTGAATTGCTGAAGGATGATAATATCAAAAAATTGTCTCCCCTTCAATCCATTGTTTATGTTGTGCCTCGCTAAGGATTAAGAAAACATGGAATCTAATTATCAGAAGTGATTGGGCATGTGAAACATGAACAGTTTTTGAGAGTTTCATGGGAGTTAAAGTGCACATGGATTCCATGGTAGTTCATTTAGAGTCCTAGTTCCATGGGTGGATCAAAACTCAAAAGAGGTCATGGAGCAGAGTATGTTTCCCTCTACTAATTATTGATCCATTTTAGTGGATCAATAAAAGGCACAAGAGCGAAATTATTGTTCTCATTTATTAATTCAGGGTTGATTGAAATATTTGGTGGTGGAAATGGATGCTCCCTATGCCTTGTCTTCTTTAAGGAAATTTATTACAAGGGTTATAATGATCATAGGTGATAATGATGAATGACGATGGATTTGGTGTGCTAAAAAGACGACATGAATGGGATTAAATTGAAGGTAAATGGATCCTTTATTGTAGGGATAATGAAAGGAGAGGGGATTAATCAGGATGGATGGTATTCCCTCTTGGTAGCATTCATCCCCTTTTTTGGAATGGGTAACTCATAGGGGATAAAGATAGGGTGTTGATTAGTGGGATTTCCTTGGGCAAATTTTAAAACACCGCTGTCAAGGAGGTGGAAACCAACTCCAATGTTCTATATGGGTTTCTATGTGGAATAATTTATCCTCCTTGGTAATTGGATTACATCATTAGCAAGGGTAAAATGATGTTGGATCAGGGTATGGAGGTTGGTCATACATTGAGAGAGGGAACCTTTATGGAAAACACCATAGCTAGTAATGGAGATCTAAATGGGGTGATCATTTTATATTTTGATACTAGTTAACTTCTATATGTTTGTACAATTATATTCAGGGGTGATGCTCTGGGGATGCACAATTTTCATCCAACTTTATTTTAGTGTTTTAGTTTAGATATTCAGTAAAAATAAAATTTATAATCATAGAATTCAAATTCATTCTTAAATAGATCATACATATAATTAATATCAATGTCTAGAAATTTTAGTATCAATATCGTCCTAATTAATTGTGAAATTACATTTGTTTTGTTTAAAATATATTTTATTTTTGGATAATCACAGTACAAAAAAACATTATATAGTATATGATAATTTTTAATCATTTAAAAATTTATGAAAATATAAGAAATTCATTTATTCTATTTTATATTTGAATTATTTAAATATAATAGTTCTTCATGTATTATTATTTTGATGTAAAATCATATCCAATCTATATAAATGAACTAACAAAAATACATAATAACTTTTATTGTGTACAAAATCCTTGGGTGCATCCAATGTTTAGGGTATAGTGTTTAAGATTTAGAAAAGTAATTATATAATTTCACTAAATTATTCAATGGAATAGATATTAGATTATAATGTTATATCATTTATTTGGATATAGATGAGATGATGATAAATTATGGAAAATTACATAACAAAAAATCCGGTATAAAGTGAAATTACATAGAAATATCCAAATCTCCCCCAATATAAAAAATTCTAAAAAATATTTAATTACTTTTACCATAGTGGTATCAACATAAAATTTGTGTCTTTAAATTTGATTATAGAGAATTACTATATATTTTATTATAAAAATGAAAATCTGAATTTTTAGTACACGGAATGTATCTTCACATCATTCTAATACAATTTTTATATTGATAAACAATACATGAAAATTGATATTTTAAATGAAAAAAATCATGCATAGAAAAATGTTAAATCAATTCCACCAATATATATGTATTATAGAATGTTCAAAAGGGAATATATATTTTAATATTTTGAATAAAATATATTGTTAGAAAAATATTCCATGTTGTATGGTGAATAAATTTTTTACATGATCACCAAGTTTGAATATAATTATATTTTACCCATAGTATCCTTTAATGAATAAATTTTTCCCATTGTTAGAAAAATAGTCTTACATTTGATCAGTGAAGTGGAGGGTAAACTGATCAATAATCAATTTTTTGTTATCTTAATATAATAAATATAATCTCTTAATCCTATAATTATTCAAGAGTGTATATCCTCAATATATTAATAAAAATAATAATTCCTTCATTATTTGAGATAACATATTGGTGCTCACTAAATTATTTTTAGAAATTTGGTAAGTGATCCCAATATCCAATAGAATCAATACCTCATTGTTTATATCCTATTTTATCAGCTGTATTAACATCTTTTGCAGTTGTGTCATTTTTTTCATTCTTATAGTCCAAAATATTAACTAAAACTTAACAATTATAATATCTAATATCAGAGATACTCCGTTATATATGTTTCTCTGATAGTTTCAACACATTAACAAGCTAGCTTCCTTGTTGTTTTGAATGATCATCCATCCCAATCAACAAAAATAGTTATTAATCTCCCATGAATTGGTACATCAGAGTAGTTAAGAATTGGTTCACATATAACCTTAGTGGATTCATTGGAAAAAGAATTAATTCCAAAAATCCCAAAAATTGGGTTTTTTAAGTATTATCCATATATTTTAGTTTAATTTCCGTAATTTTAACCACCTCACATTCAAATTCTATATCATTGCGTTTAATCATATTCATCTCCTCATCTCACTATATCCAAAACCATATATGGCGCACTATTTTATTAATGAATTCATGGAATTCCATAAATTTATTTCCATGATTTTTATATAAATAAAATAAATAATCACTTGTTTCTCTCAGATGATGAAATTAGTTATCCTTCATTTTAAATGGTTGGTTCTATTCCCATTGATTGGAATTTTCGTCTAATAATTATCATTACCTCCCCTTCTACATATACTGATAAAGAAAATCTAAAAGAAAATTTTCTTTTTCCATATTTAGAAATATATCCTCATGTATTTATCTTCGGTACTTTAAGGATTGATCAACTTTTTTTTACAAAAAATCTAGAATAGATGGGATTAATCAAATTAAGTTACATATTCACATTCAATGATATTAAATAAATAAATACCCTTATATCCAATAGAATCATCATATATTTTATTAATTTAATAGGTCATGGTCAGATAATCATCCTAAATAACCATGTTTTCATGTGAAATTTCATTAATACACCAACAAACATTCTTCATATATGGATTTCATTGATATTTTGATCATATTTTTTCAGATTATATATGAGTTCCTGGACAAAAATTTCATACTCCGAAACCAATAAAACTACCCCATTTAAAAATATACTAAGGTGTAACTTCATTAAAATCAATTTGAATATATTACATTGGGTTTTTTGATTTCTTTTGAAAATCCTCTCCTATAAGGGTAGATGTTTCCAATAAGCATTCACATTGAAATTCAATGAAATTTCTATATTAACAATTACAAATTTCATCTGATCAACTTTTATTGAATCATTTTTTCGTTCCCTTCCATAATCATACCCTCAACCACATTATCTAGTGTATCCTCCTACCATTTTATAGTGTCCATTTCCCTTAGATCTATTATACCTCTATATTTAATATCCTTCACCTCCTCACATAAATACATAGTGTTCCCTTATAAGGTTATATGTAATATCATGAAACTTTAATGGGAATAGTATCCAAAAATGAGTTTGGATTTTTTAGAGAGTGGATATGTTCTTATTTTAAAATAACTTATGATTTATATGTTATATCAACTTTTGTATGAATATGAACAATTTATACAATACATTAAGTCACCATTTCTATGATAGATAAATTAGATTTCTAGGATTATTACTAAAATTTTGGATGTTAGTGTGGTGGTGGTCAAATCATATTTTTTCATAGGGATTGGTGTTACTAAAAAATGGGACAACATAGTTATTTTCCATAGATAAATCCCAAGGAAAATTTTTAATTGGTGAAGATTTTGACACATGTTATTTCCAAAAAAGTTTTTTGGATCATTAACTTTTATCAAATTTCTAACAAATATTAAATGTAATGTTACATATGGTTATTCAGTAAAAAATGTAGTTTTCATATTTGTATTTACATATTATTTTCAATGAAATCATAAAATAATTTTTCAAATCTATAAATCATGCGTGACGGTTTGTTTTGATACTCATATATTGATTAAATACATTATATAACAAATTTATCTTCCAATTGATCTGAAATTATTTTATCATGGTCTACCTATTTCATTTTTATTCCACATTAAAACACCTATTTATAGAACCCTCTCTGTCCTTTCCACCATAAATAATTTTCTCATATATTGTTACATTTTGTTCATTTATATTTTTCTTTTGTATATGGCTTCCTCTATCTAAAAAACCATATATGGATAGTATGATAGGTCACATGGTGGTGTAAATGATTCAATGATAGTGAAGAACACAAGTGATTGTCACGATGATTGTATTTATTATAAAAATTTGAAAGGTGTAAAATTTTGTTGTGATAGATTTTAAATAATGGAAAATTGGTTATTTGAGAAGATATAAATGTTTCCATAACTATATATATAATGATTAATGAGAAGTAATAATTGATAATTAAGTACAAGTGATGATGATGCCCTATCTACATCTAGAATCTGATGATTTTATGTGATCTATCATTGCAATTACATTGATGGAAGAAATATTCATGGCATGAAATAGTGGCGTGGAAGATAAAATATGATGAATAGTGTTTGTGATAAGGGGTGTTTAAAATATTGAAACAATTAATGAACTATTTTTGATAATTTTTCTAAGGTAAACTGAAAGTGTACTATAGGACATAGAGATTAATTTGATTTTTATATAGGTTTATTATTTTTTGGATGTTCCTTGAAATTATGTTAAGATAATTTAAATGTATCCTTTTTAATTTTTTAATAGAATTTAGATAATTTTTTTGATGATTTAATGTAGTTATTGAAAAAATTTCAACTGTTACCTTCACTCACCGCCACCATTTCTAAAATCGATTATTTCTGTCCCACCGACCACTCCCCCCCAGGTGGCACTCACATCACTGTGGATTCCCGACTATCTGTCTTATTCTACAGAGCCTCCGTTGGATATTATTTCATATGCATCATTTCTTAGAGAGTCTCATCCTCTCACAGAAGAATCTCTCTCAGTGTTATCCTTTAAGGAAGCTCTCTCTTTTCTATCTCCCAGTCTTCAGGCATATTTCCGCCTGATCTCATCGAAAGATCAAGTCAAGACTCTGGATGGCCCCAGTTTGGTGCAAGATATTCCTCCTTTAGTATTTGGAAATTCTTTGATCATTCATCAATAGACTATGGCTGCTCACTTTATTGATGGAAAGTCACAACTCCCTCTTTTTAGTAGTTTTTTGGATTCATAGGGCATAGATTCACCATATCGTGTCTCACCATTGAATAGAAAATCATTTAGCATTATTTTTTTATTGTAAGGAAGATTTAAATAAGGCATGGAGTAAGGATCCCAGATCTGTTGGATAGTGGAGGTTCTCTCACTCCCATTTGGAGATGGATGTCCACCAATGCATGGATTCTCTGAGAGCGACAGTGTGGATTTTTCTCCCCAGCTTGCCGCTCCCTTTTGAAAATCATTCTCTTCTACACACCATTGGTGATTCAGTAGGAGGTTTTCTGTGTGAGTCTGATCACACTCATCATTCTTAGGATCATTGTTCTATCTCGGATTTGTGATGACATGGATGTTTTTCATCTATTACTGGATGATATGAATCTCAACATGTAGGACTCTTTCATCTAGGCTCAAGAAATCTTATATTAGTCACCTATGAGTTATTTATCCTTTTTTCATCTTCATGGCCATACATTGAAAGTCTACAAGAATCTAAGATGGGTCAGTGTGGAGGCTTGAATCTAGACACATTTATACAGAGCCATGGATCCCTCCACTAGTGGGATTGATGATTCTATCATGACCACTCTAGTACAGTTTTAGGAGGCTCGATATCTCAATGTTTTGGGAATCTATTCTATTCTTACTTTCGACGGTAATTTAGTGTGTAACATCCTAACCCGAATTCCACTGAACCAGTGCTCCGAGCCAGTGGGTTACTAGGCCTCAAACATGCCACACGGTATGCTAGAGGCCGCCGACTAGCAGCATGGGCCTAATAGGTGACAGTGGGGAGACTATTCTCTTATATTAGAGTAATAAAATAATGGAAACAACTATGTATTATACATAGCAAAATGTAAAAAGTGTGAGAAAGAAATAAACAACTAAAATATAACAAGCTATAATAATAAATGAAATGTTGTAAAATCCCAAATAGCTATGCAATACAATACATCATTGGTCACCCACTAGGCCATCCAAACAAATACAACATTACAAAAGAAACTAATTGTGAAAGTATAAGTCTCTACTACTAACTCCGAGCAAGAACAAATTCCCAGTCTCCAAACACTGTCTAACTAAACAAACCCAACCAGTTGAACAACTCGAGCAACCCCTCTCGATCATTCTACACTAGGCCTCAGCCCTGTCATCCATGAATCTTATGCTCAACAAGAAAATAAGTCATAAGGTATATGTGTACACTGAGGTGCATGTGCAGGGGTGAGAATGAATCTTATTAGGTCACCCCAAAAACAACATGTAACTACTTGTATAATTGTATGCAAAAGAAAAGTGTTCATCCTAGCTAATGCACAATCAAAATGTAAGAAAACCCAACAAGAACCCACAGTCAAACCCAATGTCCATTGTAAAGACCCGAGCCCGAGACACCAGACTTAGTGCCTAAAAAGCTGAGTATCTTCATTAAAAATTTACATATGAAACATTTATTATAACATGAGACCTTTCACTAGTCTAGGTTATGGATGAATGGATTCAAACTTCTAACATTTATCAATGTTTCAACCAAAATAAAATAAAACAAAAATCCAACTACACTTCTGCACCCTAAAAACGATGACGTCTTACTTTGGACACCAATGTGACCTATGAAAATAATTTTAAAACAAGAGATAAGTGTTATATTTCCCAATGATGGGTTTTAATATCTTTGATAAATCCTTTTAAAGAGATTTTTTGAAAATAATTTCAAGAAATACATTTAAAAAATATCATTTTGAATACATTATTTTAAATCAGTTATGGTTTGAAAATTCTATATCACATTGAAAATAATTACGTTTGAAAACTACTTTAAATATATTCCAGTGTTTTTATAAAACAATACACCATCTTCTAAAAACATAACACTATTTTTGAGGCCACATGAATTGTGTGTGTGTGTGTCATCCTTAATTTTAATATAAAATGATGAAATGTTATGCACATTTTTAGAAACATGGAGATAAAATTATAAGCATACCTATAACCATTCCATCCATGAGTAAATTAAAAATAAGGATTTGAACAACATCTTGATATTAATTTTAGCCCATATCTATACAGGATTTGTTCGCACATTCAAATCATTCAATTTTTGACAAATATGTCGATATATATACATATGATTTTACTTCCTTGGGAAAATTTTGTGAAATGGGAAAATAACCTTATCATATAAGATTAGATGTCACACAAAAATTAAAAGAAAAAAATTTATAAGATAACAATACCTCATTTTTGAGACTCTCATTATCCGAGCTCAACAAAAGAAGGTTTTGAAAAGATCACATTTCCATGTTTATTTCAGGGTTTTTATAACAAAAAACTCCACCATGTAAAAAATGGAACGAGAACAGCTTGTCGTGAAAGATCAAATGCAGAGTCACCCAAAAAATTATAAAATAACCAGAAGAGAAAGCGAACCACAGAAAATCCTTAATCAAAATTGACCTAAATGAGATAATTGAATATTTTGTTCATAAATCAAAAACCAAGACAAAAATAGACCCATGAGACTAAAGGTAAGTATAAAAATTGACAGCGAACAGAGAAGAAGAAATATAGAGATGATGACTAAACAAGATGATATGAATCTAAAAAAGAAATACCTACTACCTCAGTTTGAAGGAAAAAATGAAACCAGCCTGGATTGAACCGTATCCAAAAATAATCTAAAATATAAAATAAACCCTAATCTCAAGAAATGACCGACCTCCTTCAATAGAACATCGATCCATCACCCGCTCGGCGTGACGATGACGGACTACGAACCCCATCACCTTTGGCAGAACGATCCTGATGCCTTCAATACCGGCCAATGCGCGGCCTCCGCGGACCCCTACATGGCTCGACATCGACCACTACATAAACAGGTAGGTGACCATCCTCTGCTCAAGATCCCCCCATCACCGCATCCTCAAAATATAGAAACCCTTGTCCCCCCTTACCACATTTCCTTTTATCTCTATTTTTTAATTTCATTATTATTATGTGTAATTATTAATTATTAAGATTTATATAAAAGCTTTCATAATATTATAAGTTTAATTTCTACATTCCAAAGTTATAATGTCATATTTATGAAACAAAATAACTTTGTAATCCAGTTATAATTTATATAAAAATAATAACCATATTATTAATACTTTTATATAAAACATCATATTTGAATAATAAAAATTATTATTATGAATATTCAATATTCATTTATTAAATTATACAACTCTAGATATTTAATAGATTGATAATACTAATAATTAATTTTTTTATTACATTTGATTAACTATATGTAACTTAAAATATTTGAAATTTTAAATATTACAACATATAATACATTAAAATAATAACTTTAAATTTCATGTCTAATTTCAATATAAAATTATAATTTTATAATATTATTAATTTTATAAAAATATTCTAATCATATTTTAATAATTCAATAAAAATACACACACACAGATATATATATATATATATATATCATATTTTGAAAACCAAAAACCAATTAACTATATTCTTGTATTAGTATAATTATTCTCTCTCTTTTTTAAAATTAATTTAAAATAAATTTGAAAACTATGAATAATAAGTATAATTAATTATTGGTATAAAATATATTGAAACACTTAATTTAAAATATAATTTTCAAATAAAATTGTCTTAGAAATATTATTAATAAAACATTTCAATAATAAAACTAAATATAGAATTTATGGACTATTACATTAATAATCTACGTAAACTGGGAAAGCTCCAGCATGAATTTCCATAAATATATACGTATACATGTATAGTCCAATACCTATTCATATATACATATATATGAATATTCATTGGTATGTGAATCAATAACATGAAACCACATCAGTAGTAAAACTGTGGGTCCATAATCCCAGTCAACTGGACATCCTATGCAAGGGAATTGAGCTGGATGTCATCTCAATCAAGTTGTGTACCATAAAGTCAATCTTGGGGTCTGTATTCCCAATCGACAGATACCTGCTTCAGTCAACGCCGAAAATATCTCTGAATAAGCTATATCACCACAAGGGGATAGTCATCCTACACCTGGTTCACCCATACTAACCTCCAATAACTAAAACAGTGATACCGTATACAAACAGTAAATCCTATAAAAAAGGATTCATGAAAAATATCCAAACATTCAGTGAGATTCCATGATACACCCCTCAAGTCCCTTAACTGATCTAGAAGAGCGTAATTATTCTGATCACATAACATTCATCTTTTGATCCCATCCAAGGCATTCCTATAATGAGAATCCATGTATCACTCAAGATGTTTTATTCAACATCCCTCTGAGCTCATCCAAGGCATCCCTCAACCGGATCCAAGTGTCACATTGGGCATATAAGAAATCCAACCCACTAAGCCTATTCATGGAATTCCTACAACGAGAATCCAAGTATCATTCAGGGTACAGAAGTCACAACCCCACTGAGCATGTCCTAAGCATCTCTCAACTATATCGAAGTATCACTCATGATGTAAAAATATTAAACCAATGATTCCATCCATGACATCCCTCAATTGGATCCATTATTCACCCAAGGATTAATAATGATCCCATCCAAGTAATTCCTACTATGGTAATCCAAGTATAACTAAGGGAAAATAAATTGACAGACAGATGATCCAGTCCAGGGCAGTCAAACAACCAAAATTGAAGTATCACTTAGGGTATGAAAATAAACATGTATGACTACATATCTAGATACTAGGAAGAACCTATGTGAATCCTTAAAACAAATATCACAAAATATATATACATGTTGGATAAATAGACAATTTTCAGGTAGTACCTCTGGGTATACTAGAAAAATGTCAGAAATAACACGGCTCAGATGTTAGATTCTAGGTAAGAATGCCTCATCATCTGTCACACCCCAACAATGATTTATTAATTATTTAATTAGATGTATTTTTTCTTTTGAGTTTCAGGTCAAACTTGTTTTGAAATTTTAAATTTTGGGGGTCTCTGTTTGAGGCTCACATCGAACACACATTTAGCCAACCATACAACCAAATTGTTATCGATTTAACTGGCATTTGGAAAAACTAAAAAGAAGAATATATAATTTTTTTAACAGAAATAATAATAATGATAATATTATTATTTTAATTATTATTTTTATTAATTTATTTTATTTCATTCTTTTTTCCTATTCTTTATTTCCCCCCTCTTGTTCTTCCCTCCCTCCCTCACGTCACGCAACAAGTCCCCTCCCTGAACCCTTCCTCCGCCCCGACCTCCCCTTCAGAGGCGCTCGTCCTCCACTCCCTTCTAGTAAGACCTGACCAACACCCCTTCACTCGTCTATTCATGTAGCTGCACACCACCCCTCTTTCCCCACACCAAACAACTTCACTATGTAGTCCTTGTGCCACCGTCCCTTCTTGGCCAGACCCTCAAGAATCCTCTTTATTGCACGATTCACCTCTGGCAGCCCACCATCCTGCTGAGTTGGCCTCCTGCACCCTAGACGCAGGTGTATTATTCTTCTATTGGTTGTTGTTATCATTTGGTAGGTTTTTGTATTAGGGTTTTGTGTTGAAATTGGTTTGGTTTTGATGTTTTTTGGTTTGATGAATACATTTTAGGGTTCAATTTTAATTTGTTGTTGTTCGATTTGTGATCCATTGAACTTTTACACCGAAAGTTGTGGGTTATAACAACAAAGGTAGGTTGTTCTGTGCTAATCTTTATATGATGATTTATTCTTCTTGATAACATAATTTAGAATGGTATTTGATTAAATTTATTGATGAGAATTTGGTTCTAATAGATTTTAATATGTTTTTGGTCCATTTGTAAGAACGCTTTTAGGGAATGGAGTTCGTTGGTGATGGACTACCATATTTAGTTTTTATTATTGTTTTACTATGTTGTGCAAGTACTGAGAATTCTTTTTTGACAAGATATTAGTGTGAGTTTAGCCTTATGAGAGGTTTTGGGTGTGCTTTTGTGTTCAATGTATTATGATACCAATAAGTGTTGTTTCATAACATTTTACGTGGTTTATTAAATCTTATAAAGTGTGGAAAACATTTTTGGATGTTGTTTTGTTGAGAGTAAGTTTTTAAAAGTCTTTTTGATTAAGGGAATGGGGGTATTTCTGTGTTTTAAATCCTGATCATTTCTCAATATGTATTGTAAATTATTTTAAATGATGGGAAATATGTTTTATTGTTTCTTGGATTTACATTTGGTTTTAAAGTTGAATTTTCTACTTGAAATTGAGTGTGTATTTGGTGAACACCGTGGAAGTATTATTTTGAATTGTTTTATAGATTATTTATGTTTTAATTGTTTTTTTAATTATATGTGTAGTTCATTGAACATCGCTATGATGGTTTTAGGCTGTAGGTGTCAGGGATTCGTACACGTACATGCATAAGATAAGACATATATATATGACCTCTTTGTTTATATTCCCTCCTGGCATGGGGAGTATGTGAAATTATTCTAGGGATATATATATAAAAGTAATTTTAAATGAATGTGGTGTATAAACAAAGGGTTGGTTCGAGTGGTTATCGATAAATAGCAACATGTTTGTAGAAGGATCCCAATGCCTATGTGTTTAACATGAAGTCCATAATTTCATGATTGTTATTAAAAATTTTATTTATTTTTGATATGAAATGAATAGTTTATATACTATATATAATCAATCATGACCTTTAAAAAAAATGGATTCGCTCTCAGTTATTAGATTTTCTTTTAATCCATTAAATTTGAATTGTTTGAATTAAGTCTTGTACAATGCTTTCTTTTAAACATGTAATTCTATGGTTATTCATTGAGACCATTATTTTTTTTAAATCCTTTTTTGGCTTCTGAGGGTCTCATTACATATGTGTACGCTGAAAAAGATGTTTTTGAAATTTTATAAGATTCATATGATTTGAAAGTGGATTTTTTGGGCATGTAAATATGGAAAAGATTATCCTTAAGAGAATGGTGGTTTTTAATTTTGTATTATCATTGATAGTGTGTGAATGTGAATGTGGTGGTACATATGTGAAGGGTGAAGTTGAAATATAGCTCATGGAAAACCTAGGATATCTAGGTGGGTGAACAAGTTCTAGCATGCTAGATATTCTGAGTTGTTCATCCCTTCTTCACCTAGAAAGGCTGACACATACAACACTAACTAAACATTTTTTATGATGTTTGGGACCACTTGGTTATGGAAATGTTTCTATACTAGTGGATCATTCACAATAATGGATTGTCGATAATGTTACTCTTCCACTGAGACATGAAGTTCTAGGGACCCACACAATCTTGATGACCTTAGTGATTTGACCTTGGTGATTACTTATAACTTGGTTTTGTGGATTGATTTTTGTTACAGTTGTTTCATGTGTGTCCCCTCTTTTGTGAAAACTATACAAAAATTTAAATTGTCTTCTTTCATTTTGAAACCTTAATGCAATCATGGATTCTACTATGAAAAAATTGGAAGTGAAATGTTATTCTGAAAAGTGAAACTTTTTAAATGAATTTTAATAGAATGGAAAGAATTATTTTAATAGGTCTTATTTTCAAACTTGCATGATTCAGTTTATTTTGAAAGTTAAAGGGAAAAGAACGTTGTTTATTCTTGGCAGTCCTACTAAGCATCTCACTGCTCACACAAGATATATTTTCCATTCCATGTTCTTTTAGTTTGGTATCTATATTGGATCGAGTGGGGTTTATTTCTGTTGGTGACACACAGGGTCATTTGAGGTATGTAAAATTGCATCATTTATTCTTTTTTCCACTGCCAGTTTTCTTGGTTTATTTACATTTACCTATCGATTTTTCAGTTAATTTTTATTCATATTTCTTTTTTATAGGAAAATTCATTCCCAAATAGTTTATTTTTAGTCCCGAAAATAGTTTCCATCACGTGGGGATCGGGAACATCCTCCAGTATATGTCATTGATCGACTTGACTGACCGTTTCAAGGTTGAACTGGGCTGGTTTTTGAAAACATTACAATAAAAACTATTAATCCCTTGAAGAACGTCTAGGCTTCTTAAAAAAAGAAATATTCCTCACACCTGGCTCAACAACCCCCATAGTAGAAGCAACTCTGGTAAACATCGTTGCATCAAAAATAAACAAGTGAATATATAAACAACAAGTGAGGGTGACCAGAATTTCCAACCCAACACTCCAGCCACAACCTCATGGGATTACCAATTCAGCATGGGCTCTAAGGTGACACTCAAATACTATCTCTACCCAAACCTGACATACACCTTAGGGTCAGTCAAACCACGAGGAACCCACTAGGTCCCTCAAGTCATGCACTGAAGGGAATCCTACTAAGGATCCTGCATGTAAGCACGAGCGAAGACATTATACATGGAATCTATAGCTAAAAACAAAAAGAAGGAATCTTATATGGGATCCCCAGAACAGAACATATTTACATGGATCCTATAAGGGACTCCCTAGATTATCTTATAAGCACAGACATCCCTCACTAGATCTATTGAACGATCTAGTCTCACAGCCCCAAATGCCAGAAGAGAATTTCTCACAAGGGGAACTCCCTAAAAGACATAGATCATAATAAATAACTCATAGCTCATCTCAGATCAATTTTTCAACTATGTTGGTCAAAAAACCCAACATACCATTGAATCCAAACCTCACCCTCTAGTGAAAACAAAATTTGATCAGTGGAGGAGGAACCTCTTCATTTAGATAGAATCCCCAAAACACCCATTACGATTTTGTAGAATGCTCCATGTGTTACGCCATTTTGATATACATGGAAAACTACTCTGAATAAACTATTCTCAGGTGAAATTATGACACTGAGGAAAAAAGGCATGAAAACCCTCAAAGGGGTGAAAAGGGGTAGTACACAACATGTAACCTCGGTACACGGTGTGTACTCCCAGGGCGCTACATGAGCGTGTACTTCTACCAGCCTGGGCATGTAAAATATCCTGGTACAAGATGTTTGAAATGGGTAAACAACATGTACCATACATGGGGTACATGTTCGTGTTCCTCAGCCATCTTGTCCCTCTACATGGCCAATCCATGTAATTAAACATGGTGTGATACCTTACATGGGGCACAGACATGTACCCCTACATTTCCATGTACCCCTACACAGGTAGACATGCCCAGGAACTCAACTAAATGACCAGTTACTAGCATACAGAATGTACATCCCTCTACACCATGTGTATTACTTGATCACCATCTTCCCTGAATGGTAAGAAAACATGGAGTGTTCCCCTAAACCACACGCCGTGTTTTCGGGTTTTCCTGGATGGAAAACCCCCCAGATCACCTGAAACCCCCATTTAAAACAGTAAGTCAATAGATCTGTCCACTAGAGGCTGTTAGAAAGCATAAAAAGGGATTAGATTTAAGAAACAATGAATCTAAAGGGTTTTTATGTTAAATATTAAAAATGCTCTACCTTTGGGAAGATACCACCGAAACTTGTGTTGATTTTACAGTCCATGGTCACTGCATGTCAATCTAGCACGTCGAGGGCTTCACAACAGCTCATCACACTCTCCATATCTACCTATTATTCTCTATCTACCTTCTCTCTCAATCAAGCAGTGTAGGAGGAGTGTCACATGAGGTTCATGCAAGGAGGAAATAAGAGGAAAGAAACTAAATGAAAGGAAAGGGAGAAAAAAAGAAAAGAAAACTGGGTCTAGACTGTCCCCAACACATAACTCGAGTTTATGCATTGCATAGAATAAACTCCCCATTATGGACTCAAATAGCGGAAAGAAAATCTAAATCTAACGTTCAATTTCAAATATACCACTGAACAATCCTGTGTGAATAATTAACTATTTAATTTATTAAATATTAAATATTTATTATTCTTCCAAAATTCGAACTACTCACGTTTCCACCAAACTCTTTTTCTAGGGAAAGAACCCTATTTCAAGATCAATGTAGTGGTCTAAAAAATTATCTGATGTCATTGACTTGGTGAAAAAATCATTTTAACCCTCATGAGAATTTGAAACCAAAAATTCAAATTTATGCTCAAAATTACATTCTGAAAAAAAGGTTTCTTACAAATTGCAAGCGTCACTGAATCAGGATTCAAACCCTTATACTGGGGTTGTTTCTTAAAGATTATACCTAGTTCCCTCTAAGGATTCATCCTCTATCACTTTGATATAAGAGTTCAACAGGAATCGTCTTGTTCTCCCACATTTCCAGTTGCGGTTCGATGGTTTTTGGGGGATACCGTTGCAGGCTCTTATTCCTCTTCTATGTGTTCCAGAACTACCATATATGGTGATTCCAATGTTTAACTACATCTTCATTGCTTCATATCATGTCCTACAGGCCTAAGATGTCTCAGTAGTTTCCTTCCCCATGACACCGTACGAGGCTTCTTCACTAATGAAGGGCCTCAAACAAGATATCTCAATCATATGCTCTCCTTGTAGGCTTTCCATGCCTCAACTCTCTCTATAAGGCTCTTCCATGAATTCTACAAGGGTTTTATCTCCCTGATCTGGACTCCTCATATACGCCAATGATATCTTCTTCTTCTGACAAGATGTTGATATCTACAGATCCCCATCATCTCCAAACTTCATCTCCGTTAACCAGACTCATAATTTTCTCTAAAGCCAATCATGATCAAGTAGTACTGTCTATCCATTCATTTAAGTCATAGAAGACTTCGACATCAGGATCCAACTGAATACATTTTCATCTGCAATTTTAAATTTCTTAATATGAATCTCCCATGGGTTGGGCGGATGGGTGAAATCTAATTTTATTGCCAATGAAATATGATCTAACCCTATCTCTCTTGTTGAAATTATCAAACCCAATAATTTTTTTCCAAGATCACCTTCTTTTCAAATAGAAATCTTGTGTGTAATTATATGTACAAGTATCTTTCCAATCAGTTGGATTGGGTTTTTGGAAGTCTAATATCTCAGTGGAGCTTATTGATGCAAAAGAATAGTTCATTACCACAAATATTACATCATGTATGTAGCTCTATTTGGTTTCTTTGGTTTATGAAATATGTGATTCTATAGACATGGAGGCTCTATGGAAATGCCTAATCATGTTTGATATTGGTAATTGTTCTTTGATTGTTGGTGATCCATCTAAAAAAATGGAAGAGGATGATTTTGTATAATTTTGAGTAAGAACTTCCCTTGTTTTGTGTCCCGTAATGGCTTAAAACATTTGGGATTTACTGGAGATAAATTCACTTCATGAAACAACCATTAGGGATCCATGTTCACTTGGTTTTGTCTGAGCATATTTTTTTTCCAATACACTTGTGATATCATCTTATCGGACATCTTCAGTATCCAATCTTACTTGTTGTCTTTTGAATCATTCTCTAATCCTTGTGAGTTTAGATATATGGAATATAACGATCACACGATTTAAATTATCCTTCCAATCGACAAGTGATCCAGATTTCCATAGAGAGGTTCTTACATCCACGACTAAACCAATACAAGGACACCGATAGATTATCCTTCACAGTAAAATAAAAACGATGATGAAGGATTCGAACGTTGGGATTAGTAAAATCCATCCTTCATTGTCGAAGTTGGATAACACAAATCTGTTCATTGAAAAGGTGGAATAACTCCTTGATGATGGATAGTATAAAGAAACATTAATCACCCTTCTCTATAAAAATTTCACCCTGGATGAAATATTTTTGATTTATGAGAGGGTGTTTTGTTATAAGTCCAATCGAAGGTGGTTTCAATAAGGGGATAAAAAAACTGATTACATTTAAGCCCACATTAATGAAAGGAGATATATTAACAAATAAAACATTCACCTTGATCAGTGGACATATTAAAATGTCATTGATATTGTAGGAGGTATGGTTGAAACTCTTTTAAAATATTTCATTGTTGGCCTTAACCTCTCTATGTAGTAAGGTTTTCATAGGCTACATGCTTCCATTATTGATTCAATTCAAAAAATGGTGAGAGAGTATATAAATTTCCCTCTTGAATCCATGCATGGGGAGTGATAAATTTGGGTTGTAGTGTTAGGACTCAATACTATGACATTTATATGACCATATGGTTTTCTCGGTTCCTTTAATGTGTCTTACTAATGTATAGTGAAAAATATATAATTGAGGATCTTCCCAATTTTTTCCAAGGTGATAGGCTACCTCAGAAGGTTAATGCTACTCTCCTTTTCCTGGTTCCCAATGATAAATACCCATCATCATTGAGACAATTCATTCCTATGAGTATGTGTAAATTTCTGTATAAATTCCATTCTAGTGTGCTCAATAAGAGGTTAACACATTATCTCCCTACATGGGTAGTTGAAAAACAAAGTTGGTTTTTACAAGGCCGGTCCATCCATGGTTCTATTGGTCTTATGCAAGAATTTATTGAATAAATAAATAAAAAATATCAATTAAAACATCATTATAAATGTGGATATGGAAAAATCATATGAAAGGATAGAGTGAGGATTTATCTAAAGGGTTTTTAATTAAAATGGGCTATCTACTTGGGATACTAATATTCTATTTTGATGTATTTACTCACCATGGTTTTTTGTCTATTTTATGGTATGGATGAATGGTTTCTTTATATTATTTTGTAGTCTGTATCATGGGGAACCAGTGACTCCTAGTTTATTCATCTAGTGTCAGGATGCTCTATGTTGACTAAAATCCAAGATGTAAGCAGGGTTGATTCAACCATTCTGTTTCAGATCCCACTTCTAAAGTCTTTCACTTCTTCTATTTGTCAATGAAATGGTCCTATTTATTAATTGCAATGAAATAACTATTTGAGTCATAAACAAAATTGTCGATTAATACTTCAAATATAGTAAGAAACTCATGAATCAAGTCAAGGGTATCCTATAAATCATGTTGGTATGCTCAGAGAGGCATGTTAAATGAATTTTATCCATCAGGGGAATCAGTAAAAATGTGTTCCAATAGAATATTTTTGTTCTCAAATCATGGTTGGAAGGATTCACATTATTCACTTAGATAAAGTGATGGATATGATTTCTTCTCAGATCAATAATGGGAGAAACCAATTCCTCTCCTTTAGAGGGTTGATTACGTTAGTTAATAGTACCCTATTATCAATTCCTATTCATGTTAAATAAATCATGAGATTCCCAAAGATAGTTTTATGAAATATTGATAAAATTTTGACAACTTCATTTGGGATTCCCACTCATATGGAAAGAATCATTAGGAATCCTAGTTGATAATTGTATTTCCAACCAATGCGTGTGTGTTTGTGTGGAGAATAGTTACTGACTCAATGTATTGCTTTCATGATCACATGGAATTAGAGGTGATAGAAATATTCACTTGGTTGGAGAGTTTCATTTTTGGGATGTATTGGTGCAATCGGTATTTACTAAGAATGAACTCTTCCAAGTGATGGAAATATATCCAAAATCATATTCCTCATCTTGCAAAACATAGATGTTGGATCATTGAATGAGGGGATAATAGTTTTTGGTATGATAACTAGAATGTAAGTAAGATTAGGTTACCCATATGTGCTACTCTAGATTTTACATTCCTTTAAACTTGTAATTATACTACATTTACTCAAGCAGTGCTCAAAAAGGAATAGTATGGGCTTTCCAATGTCATTAAAATCTCAGATGAGTAGGACTGTAGTGTTTCCAAGGATTCTTCAATAGGCTCCTTATATACCAAGGCTTACAAACCCATTTTCCTAGAAATTTGAGTTTCAAGTATTAGGGTTGATGTAATTCCCCAACACAGTTACCCAAAGATGTTGCATTATTACATAACATTGGCATGATCACGAGAGATCATGTCTCGAATTACTGATTAGTTTAACAGCCATAGAAGTAATTGATACATACACAAGTTTTACATTACATTATGAAATGAAAAAATTACAACATTGTGTCCCCTTTGAACACACTCATATCCCATAACCTATTCTTGTAGGCCAATAATTATATAATTCTTCACATCCTGGGAAAATAAAACACAAGAAAAGGGTCAGATCAGATGATCAATAAGGATAAAAATACTGTGGAAACTATCATAAATAAGCATAAACATTTAAGGAAATGAAGAAGACTAAAACACAAGACTTTTAAACATAATCTTTAGAATAATATGTCAAACTTAAATCAAATAATTCCATTTACATTTTAACTTGGAAATTCTAATAATCTAATAATCACATGTAATGTCAATAGAGAACTTAATAATGATGGAATTAATAATGTCATACATCATAACCACGTAGTCAATGATTCGTTCCAAGAAAACTAATAAAAATATTGTCAAATCCTTGTTCCAAAACACTAATTTGTCTCATGAGACCTACCGATGCATCGAGGGGCTATAGAGGGCCCTGCCCGTCACTTACTATGTCCAATGAATTCCTCATATGAAAAGGTTGATACATAACATAAAAATTAATATTAAAACTAGCATAAAAATTTTAATACTTTACCCATAAACCATGAAAGGAATAAAAATAGCAAATACATAGTAAACCATATCACAAAACCATCAATACAATATGAAATATTTTATCATAATGAATAAACATCAAACATGCGTAAAATCCATCAAAGGTTGTTGACATAGATGAAAATCAGTCGATAAAATATTTGAGTGAAATATCTAGATCTACTTTTAAGTCATTTAAAAGTAATGAAAACATTTATTTTGAAAATATTCTTGTAATAATCCAGGGGAATCATCGAAGGTTTTATAATGGAAGACTATGGTCACAACCACCGTATAAGTTATAAAAACATTCTTTCTTTAATATGTCAAAAAGTTCATACATTACCTTGTTCAGAAAATGGTTGAAAGATTCATTTTAAAGAATTTTATGTAATTAAAAAAATGGAATAAATGAATTTAACCCATAGTCTATGAAATAGTAAAAAAATTGAAATACATTTTTAAGAAACAATGAAGTGGATGATAATGAAGTCCCAGTAGATACTTACGTATAAACAACATCAAATAATAAAAAGATTGTGAAATTTAACACTTTCCTTGTACTTTTCCTTAGTTGAGGGTAGGTTGACCTCATGTAAAATGGTTAAATAATTGTTAATAAATTATATAAGAAAGACATACATTAATATGATATTATATATGATCCTTTAATATTGTTTTGTTGATAATATTTTAGTAGTATCATTGTTTTAGGTGTTAACTTATTCATTTTAAATTATATGTTTTGTTTCTAAGTCATGTTTTTTATGGATAGTATATATTTGACTCTTATACAGAATGATATTAAATTCTTTAAATTTAAATTTTAATCATCAAATAAAAATTATTCTTGAATGGTTATGATGGGGAACACAATCTCATCGCGTCGTGGAGACGGTAAGCCGTACATACGCATGAGCGACAATATCATTATATTGTGGGTGAAATTATCTCTAATTGGATGGTATTTAATATATATATAAAATTAACATCTTATATTCATTATTTAATAATGTTATTCTCGTTATTATAGCCATCCAAATAATTAAGTGTTGAATAACAAACTACACCACGACATGGAGACGGTAAGCCGTACGTACGCACGTATGGTGACTATGTCATTCATAGGATGGATATAATAATTTATATTGTTGTACCATATTTATAATTACATCAAATTATGTGTAAGGTACCTGATTTATTATTTTGGTATGAAAACAACAACAAAAGAGTATGTGGGGGAAGAAAATAACTTTGAAAAGGGTGATGAAATATTTACCTCTTCTTCGTGTGTTTCCTTTTGATTTGAAAAGAAGGTGTCCGTAGGTAGGATTTTTGTTCGATGAAGGGACTCTATGATGATGTGAGAGTATTTTTGAGACTATTTGAGAAGGATTTGGGTGATCCAAATGGCTTTTGAGGTGTGAATTTGAGTGAAGGGGAAGTTACATTTTATAAGGGAGTAGGGGGATCTTTAGGAAGAGATTGAAATATTATTTTATTATAAAATAATTTTGGGGTTTATAATTTCTCCAAATGGATTTATTTCTAGAATAATGTGGGTATGGGTAAAAAAACTCACAACTAATTAGTTTTAGACAATTTTATGTCACCATATTAACCATATCATTTAGATTTAACTCTTAGTTAAATAGATTAACATTTACCTTGTCTTCTTGTACTATTATAATACATGGTTAATAAACATTCTATAAAATTACAATGGAATATGAAGTGGTTAATTATTGAAATATCTATAAGTATATATGTCATCTGGATTATCCTTATATTTTCTGGACTACTAAATAATTTAATAAAATACTTTTTGTTTTAAAAAATCATTTATGTCATTTTTACACTATTTAGTATTTGGTTTTTGTGAAAGTCATAACGATCTAATTTCATAAAAAAAATACATTAAATAAATCTTTATATGTCATGTTAATATAAAAAATCTATGGATGGAAACAAAAATTTTAATTTACATTTTTTTTCATATTTATAACATTGATTAGTTTAGTTATTCATTAATAATGTAATTAATACATCATTATTGTGTCACAAATAAATTTAATTATTTAATGTATAAAAATTATAAATAAAATACAATGATGTAGAAAATATTTTTATATTTCTAATTAATATTTATTGTCGAATTTATATTCCATATAACTCTATATTAAATATGTTTTAGTAATTAAACATTGGATTTTACACTTTTAACTCTTCTTTAAATAAAATATAATAAATGTATTAGTCTAACCTAAATGGGTAAAAAGGGATCTTAAATTTGTCCTAAGAGTGATTCTGGTCAAAATATAATTATCTAATAGAATAAATACATGTGTTAGGGTAATAATAATATAATTTTTACATTTAATAACCCTATTTACTTTTAACAGCGGTAAATAAATTTCAAAAGTTACTATTCAACAACAATTATTTTCATCATATTGAACCACATATTACTTACTGATTTGAATCGTGCCTCTTAGATTTTTAAAATTTAATTCACAGAAGCGGTATAATTTCTTTTTATGCAAATATTCAAATGTGCCTAGAAGGTGGGTAAAAGATGTTAAAAACATTAATAAAATTATATATATATAATCGTCTTATAAAATTAATTGAACGAATTAAATTAACACAATATAGGTATTATATATCTATTTTGATTTTTTTAATAAATTTAATTATAAAATTAATTATTAAAATAAAAACTCAGTTTTAAAAAATAACGTAGTGTTTTCCAGTATTCATAAAAATTTCAATGTTTTCAGAAAAAAAAAATTCATCCTAAGCTAATTTTGATAATCTGAATCCAAAATAGAATCCCATTTTAGAAAATAAAATTTTATAAAATTTCTAAAAGTGTGTATTTCTATTAATAACAACTTTTTTTAAATAGCTAGTTTGATTGGACGTGGTGTTCTAGAACTCGAAGTTGCGTACAATGGAAGATATTGTATTATTCAAAGAGAAGCACACCATGGAAGATTGGGGTGTTACATTCTACCCACCTTCAAATAATTTTACCCTTAAAATTTCTAGAATATTACTCTATAAAAAGATTTGGGTGGTACTTCATCATAAGTTTCACAGGTTTCCACATTGCCTCTTCCATTTTATTGTTTCCCCAACGAACTTTTTCCAGACGAGTCATCCAGTTTCTCAATGCATGTTTTTTGGTATCAAGAATTATGATAGGATTTTCACAATAAGACAGATTAGGTTCTAGCTCAATTTCATCATATGTGAGTACATGCATTGGTTCAGGCATGTATTTTCGCAACAGTGATACTTGTAACACATCATGAACTTTGGAGAGTCATGGGATCATTTCCAAATGGTAAGCTACAACTCCAATTAATTACAAAATTTTAAATGGTCCAATGTTCATGGGACTTATTTTACCCTTCTTACCAAATCATATAACACCCATCCATGAATAAACCATCATGAAAACGTGATCTCCAACATGAAATTACAAATATTTCCTTCGGTTATCGGCATAGATCCTTTGCCTACTATGAGTTTCTTTGATGTGGGTTGGGATAATCATCACCTTTTCCATTGTTTTTTCAACATGTTCTTGGCCTACAAGCTTTGTTTCACCATCTTCATCCCAACAAGTTGGTGTGTGAAATCACTTTCCATATAACACATCATATGGTGCCATCCGAATACTTTAACAGATGTTATTGTTATAGAAAAATTCTACTAGAGGAATATACAGATCCAACATACCTTGTAAGTCAAGTGAGAAAGATCACAACATGTGTTCTAAGGCTTGAATAGTCCATTTCGATTGTCTATCAGTATGAGGGTGGTAGGATGTTTTTAAACAAAGTTCAGTATATAGGTATTTCTAAAGACATTTCCAGAATCGTGATGTTAAATGGGGATCCCGGTCAAGAAACAATCAATGGGGGTACACCATTAAGTCTAAGAACTTCATTAATATATTGACATTCTAAATGCTCAAGTGGTAAATACTCTCTTATAGGAAGAAAATGTGCTGACTTGGTAAGACGATCAACAATGTCCCATATTACATCACTCCTTGGAGTCTTTAGAAGCCCCATGACAATGTCCACATAATATAATCCCACTTCAACTTAGGTAAGGGAAGAGGTTGTTGTAATCCTCTAAGATGTTGTCTTCTAACATTATCCTATTGAAAAACTATAATTAATGAAAATAATCATCAATCTCCCTCTTCATGTTGTCCTATCAAAAATATTCTTTATAATCTCTATACATCTTAGTGCTACCCGACTGTATAGATAAATTAGGGCAATGAGAATCATCCAATAATTACCTTTTCAGATAAGGTATATTGGGAACACAAATCCTCCTCCCAAATTTCAAAATTCTATATTCATATATGAAGTCAATCAATCTCCCTCCATTCACTACTGTAATCTTCTTTTGAAACTCCTCATCATCAGTCTGTGAAATTTTTATCCTTTCTAATGAAGTTGGATCGGGATCTGTTTGAAGAAAGATTTTTTGTTTCTCCTTCCATGATTATTCCCATTTCCATATTTAAATGAACCATGAACATAAGATCCCTTCAACTCTCATCTTGTTCATAACTCCATGATCCTTTCTGCTCAAAGATTCTGCCACCATATTTACCTTCCTAAGATGGTAGTGTATATTACAATCATAATCCTTGAGTAGTTAGTGCCATATCCTATCCCTCATGTTGAGTTATATCTATGAGAAAATATACTTCAATCTCTTGTGTTCAAAATATATCTAACATTTTTCACCATAGAGATAGTGTCTCTATCATGACCCATCCTCGGGGCCCGTGCCGTGACTACCCCAAGCCCGCCATCCATAGGCCAGGGGCTGGCGACTTGTACCAAGGCCTAATTTCCAATAAAGGGAAGGCATTGCCTTTGTAAAGTAAACAAACACCACAGAGTAAACAAGTGAAAAAATTAAATACTAAGTAAAAACTGGTACAACAGTAAGTGCGGAAAGTAAGTGGCCCAGAATACAAACCCAAACTGAAAGTAAAGTACAACTCAAAAAGGGAAAACAAAAACTGAAATGTAAAGCCGCTACGTCGACCCGTCCACGGGAAGTCCCACCTGAAGGGTGGGTATAGATAGCCTCCACTGCTCCTCGGATCCAGCCGACCGCTCCGAGTACGTCCCACCCCATGGTCCACCTCCAGGTACCATCCTTTTCCGCAAGCCTCCACCGCGATCAGCGCTGTCCGACGTCTGCAACCAACACAACGTAGTGCGGGCATAGCCCGTGCAGGGGTGAGTATAAGCTACTCAGTAGGGACCCCGAGACCCCCGACGGTCTCCCAGAATCCACAAAGGGTAAACCACAAAGGAATGATCCAATCACGAAGTAACAACCGACACTACTTAGGTATATGCCCATACATATACCTAAGTCATCAATTCCAAACGCTCCAACCTCCGAGCCCAAGTTCAACCCAGTCCACACAAGAAAGTATACGTATTCCACACAGGAAATAAAAACGTAATCCATACAGGATAACACAACACAATCCACACAGGAAAGAAAACAGGATTCCGATCACACAGGTATACTTATTTGAAAGATGATAGAGATGATCACTAATCCATCTAAGTCGTCAGACCCACAAAGGATCGATTGGTACTAAGCCCCGCAAAGACCCACACAAGATCGGTAGGAAACTAACCCCCGCAATGACCCACACAGGAACAGACCCACACAGGATCTGTAGGCGCTGGATCACACAGAAATGCTGAGCGCTGACCCACACAGGATCGGACCGACACAAGATCGGTAGCACTGATCCACACAGGATCACTAAGTGCTGTAGTCGTCGTCGTCGAATCCACTAAGGTTCTCTGCATAGTCGTCGTCGCAGTCACAGTAGTAGTCACAGCTAGCTCTAGGGATTCCCGCACACAGCAAGCTCGTTCGGGAGGGTCCGCTCCATGAGGCGAGAGGCTGATACATCAACCGACACAAAGTCCAGAGTTGATGTATCTAAATGTTCTGTATCGTCAACAGGAACTCAACGACGCAGACGGCGCGTCAATCAGACGCCCGGTCTGAGAGTTATTGGATTTTTTGTCCCAGGGGCCCGGTTGGTTTTTAAGGCAAATCCAACCTGACCGTACTCCACCTGCGTCCAAACCTCGGTCGGAGTAAGCCAAAAGATCTGTCTCACTAATAGGAATCCAAAAAAGTCGATGGCACGTCAATCGGACGTCTGTAGCTCAAGATATGAGTGTTTCCGCTCCGAGGGCCCGGTTGGTTTCGTGTACGAACCAACCCGGCCGAACTCAAAGTAATCAGAAACCTAGAGCGCGATATACCGAAACGACCGTCTCGTTTCAAAGATCGCATCACAACTGACGATGCGTCGATAGGAGGTCTGTAGTCCATGTTATGGGCAAAATACCGAAGACTATTCGAAAACGGGGGTTTCAGGCCCGGACCGACCCGGCCCGAGACCCCCCCCCGGTCGGTCCGAACCGGGTCGACCCGCCCCGGGTCTGGGTCGGCCCGGACTGGCGCGGCCCGGCCCGGCGGCCCGGTCCGGCGACCCGCGCGCTGGTCGGCTTCTCGGCCAAAACGGCCGAGCAATTTTGGCTCGCGGGGGGGGGGGGGGGGGGCTGCCCCCCAGGTTTTCTGTAACCGTGGCCCCTTAATTGGGGCCTCATTGTTGTCTGGCCGGGGGAATTAATTCCCTCGGCTCCTCCCTGTCCGGCCGGCCCGACCTGGCCGGCCGGTTCCTGCTCAACGGGACCGGCGATGGCCTGTCCCCTTCCAGCTCTGACGCCGACGGCCCGGTCCGGCCGCCGGTCACCTTGCTCTGCCGCGGCCCGGAACCGGCCGTGACCCTTGTCATCCGGCGCGGCGCGACTGCGCCGCGCCCCTCCACCGCGGCCCCGGTACCGGCCGTGGTATTTTCGGATGTCTTCGATGCGGCACGACGGCGTCGCGTCCTTGATCTTCTTTCCACGGGGCAGCGCGATGGCGTCACGTCTGTGATCTTCTTTCCACGGGGCGGCGCGACGGCGCCGCACATTTACTTTCACATGATTCCGTGTGGTGCGATGGAACCACGCCTTCCCGTACCAAACCAAAAAGGAACTAACATGAAATAAAGAGGATGGTTGGCCGTGTTTGTGCGGTCCGGACCCCCTCGTGTTATTCGATAACTATTGGTTTTAATCCATGAAGATCGTCAAGTTGGTATTCACGAACAAAATAAACAAAATAAAACCCCTACCATGGTTTCAAAAGAGGAGCTTGTTCGGAGGTTCATCGAAGAGAAAACGTTGCGGTAAAACCGTCGCGGAAAGAGGCGACTTGGAAGGAGGAAGTCGCATCGTGGAAAAAGTGTCGCAGAAGAAGAACGTCGTGGAAGAAGTTATCCGCGTTCTTCGGCGGAGATGTTCTTCGTTGAAGAACGGTGTTCTTCGTCGGAGTCCGATGTGTTCGTCACGTTCTTCGTCGAAGAAGAAGATGTTCTTCCCAAAACCTCTCAATGGAAAAACTCTAAGAACAAAATAAAATAAGCTCCTTTCTTATTTTATTAACACAACAAGCCCTTTTGAAACATTCAAGGGTTTGAATTTAAAAAAACTTACATTTAACTGACCACATTAATTCCATAAGTTACGTAAACTTAAGTTATCAAAATTTATTGGGAGTTGAGAGGGGTTAGAGGATATGAAGGGGTGGGGTTTGTGTGGGCCCCACCACCCTCATAACCTTCCAAGGGAGGATGTGTGGTTACCCAACTTCTTTCAAGAACTAAAAACTTAGAATAAAAATTGTAGAATAATAATAAATTAACTTCCACAATTTTTATCATCCACACCCGTGATAACACAACTCCGGAATAGGAGTTCCTAAGAAATTACCTGTGCTGTGGTTCCATCGGTGCCCTCCGAATTCGATTCCGGGCACCGGTTCAAAAGTTAGAAATTCCTGCTCGTTCGTTCACTGAACGTACCCGAGCTAAACTTCAGATAGAAATTCAGGGCACTCCGGTCCTCAAAATCAAGTGCCGTTTGAAACCGCGTTCTTGTAAAATTCCAAAGAAAATTATGAAAAAATTTCCCTTGAATTTTACGGGTCTTTACAGTCTCCATATCGCCAGAGAAAATATTATAGATGATAACTCAAGACCATGAGTGGGATAGTTTTGTTCAGGAAGTTTTAACTCCCGTGACACAAAGGAAATAACTCTATCATTCTGCATAAGGACTCAACCGAGTCCTTTCCATGAAGCATAACTACAAATAAAAAACCCATCACCTCTTATGGTAGAGTCAAGATAAGAGCATCGACTTATCTTCTCATAAATTCTTTAAAACATTATTCACACATTTTTATCAAGAACATTTAACCTCTTTATGTGTGAGCATGGTTAATGGGATATCCAATCGTGTAAAATTCTGGACGAAACACTGAAAACAACCATCTAAACATATATAACTACGAACCTCAATTATATTCGTAGTTTCTGGTCATTCATGGATTTCCATTATCTTTAAAGGATCAACAATGATTCCATCCTAATAGGAAATATGGCCAAAAAATGAAATCTAATGAAGCCATAATTAACAGTTGCTAATGTTTCCATATAATTCATTTCTTCAAAGAATCTTTAAAATAGTGCATAAGTGATTTTCATGATCTGCGTAGATTTTGGATTATATCAAGATATCATCAATAAATAATACTAAAATTTCATCAATATATTACTTGAAAACTCTATTCATTAGATCCAAGAATATAGAGGGTGAATTAGTCTATCCAAAAGTCTTTACTATAAACTCGTAATTCCCATACCTAGATCGAAATGTTGTCTTTGGAATTTCAACCTTCTTGATGCTCAACTAATGGTATCCATATAGAAGGTCAATCATTTAAAAATATTTAGCTCCATGAAGCTAATCAAATAAATCATCATTGAAAGATAAGGGATACTTATTCTTTATTCTTATAGTATTGATCTCACGGTCATCAATGCACAACCTCATAGATCTATCATTCTTCATATCAAAATGAAATTGGGCTCCCCATTTAGAAACACTAGCGTGAAAAATCCATTATTACTAAATTGCAATAGTTTTTATCTAGTTCCACTAATTCTATAGTGGCCATTCTATATGGGATCTTCTATATGGGCCTTGAACTGTGAATTAATTCAATGAAAAACACAATTTCTCAATTTTGAGAATGTCTATGTTAATCCTCTTGAAACAAATCAACATATTCATTCACAATATATACATCCTCTATCTGAACATTCATTTACTAACACTTAGTTCATTCACTCTCTTCCTTCCCAATAATTTAATTTAGTAGAACTACTATGTGTGGATCTAAATGAGAATCAGATGGTGATGTTTCTAATCTAAATATTAACAATTTCTTATCATCATAAAAAAATTTAACCTTCTTATTAATATAATAAAATATCACATGATGGTCTGAAATCCAATATATACTGATTATTATATCAAATTCAACCATGCTTATGATAATAATATCAGTAGATCAAGCACGTATATATGTCATAATTGTAATTAATTCACAAAATGTTGTTGTAATGATACATCCCTTAAAATTTTTGACTGAAAAGTCCCTTTTTAATTAAAATTGGAATTTTCTAATTTTCTTGGAAAACTAATAAGATATGAAAGAATTTGATGATCTACAATCAAATAATGCATCGATTAATTTTGTTGAAATTATTAAAGTACCTCTCTCCACATCATTAGGTGCTTCAACCTCAGCAGCAGTGATTGCATAAGCATAGAATTTCTCCCTAGGCCTTTTCATAGGTATGATTCCTTTGGGATTTGGAAATTCATTTGCATAATGAACCTTTTTTGTACATTTGAAACATTCAACATTGAAAGCCCCTTCTTTCCTATGCAATCACGATCTTGGTGCCCTTTTTCTCCACACTTGTAACAAACTCCTATCCCCTTCAAGAATATAAAATGGTGTTTCTTCCCAAATTTACTGCCAGGTGGAAGGTCATATTTTCCCTTATTCCCCTTATTTCCTTTTTCATAGTGTTCACTAGATCTCTTCTTTTCTTGCTTTACTTTGAAGTCATAATATACAGAGAATTCATTTTTTGTCATTATAGCACATAAGACTAAAACTTCGTATGATGATAAAGATTTTGAGAATAATGATTTATGGAGAAATTATTTTAACCAATCAATGAATCGATCAATATTACTTCCCGGATTACATATACAATCAGTAGCATGACTTGATAACCTCATAAAGTAAGCCTCATACTTTGCGACATTCTACTCGTCCTTTGGCCTCAAACTCAAAAATTTCTTTTCCATATCTGGTAAATGTTCATGAGGAAAGTATTTTTCCGTGAAAACCTATTTAAACTCCATCCATTCTATATTTTATACTTATTCATCATCACTAGTGTTTAAAATTAATGGCCACCATTGATCTACATCTCCGTCAAGGCGATAAACTTCCATGACAAAATTTTCCCTTTCGCTACTCCACAAAGCATGAAATATTTTATCTAACAAACCTATCCATTTATTAGCTACAAAAAAATGGGTTGTCCCATTTATTTTTGGTGTTTTATGCCTCTTGATGTAGTCTAACATTGATCCCCCGCATTGTGGATAAGTGTGCTCCATACATGTATGATTATTATTCATAAACTGAGTACGTTGTCCCAGTATGGTTATAATATTTTAATCACCATTTTTATCACCACCTTCATGCTAATTATCTTGAGTATGAGGGAAATCCAAAAACTGATTACATATGATAATGCTATTTCAATTCCTTCTTCTAGTATCCATTTATAAACAATGGCATACACTAGATTAGTTTATGAATTACAATGCATAATTCCAAACATGTAAAATACTTAACATAAATTGAACAATTTATGCATATAATCAAGAATAATACAAATGTATTCTTGGGTCATGTATTTACTCATAAATACTTCATAATGGGTTTTAATGAAAATATGAATTATGAAAAGCATATCCCTTGGGAGTGTCGTAACCAAGAGTGAAGCAAGGCTCGTTTCCATGCACTAGTTCCCATTTGATTATAGCTTAAAGTGGTTTTTTTGTTTAACCCCAAGATAGTTATGTGCCAGAGCTACCTCTACATGATTGTTTCCAAAAAGAGTTGTATTTCAAGGAAAATTCACAAAATCCCTACATTACCAAAATTCACGTATGTTCTTCTAGACTAATCATCAATGTGTATCTTAGGGTGTTGATCTCTAATCAGTGTTTTTCTAAGTGTAGTTTACTCATTCTTTACTAATCATCCTATGATACCAACTGTAATACCCCAAACATAGTTAACCAGAGTCGGTTCATTATTATATAACATTAGCATGATCACAAGAGATCAACACTCGAATGACCGATCTATTTAGTATCCTTGGAAGTACTAGATGCATACATATGTTTTACATTACATTATGAAATGAAAAAAAATAACCACATTGCGTCCCCTTTTAACACACTCATATCCCTTAGCATATTACTACTGGTCAATAATAATATACTTCTTCTCATCCTAGGAAAAATAAAAATAAGGAAGTGGTGGGATTAGACGCTCAGTAAGGATAAAAAAACAGTAGAAACTATCATAAATAATAATAAAAATTTAAGGAAATTTATAAGACCAAAACACCAACCATTTGAACTTAAAACTCTGAATAATATGGAAATGATAAATCAAATAATACCATTTACTTATTCACATGGATATTCTACTAGTATAATAATCACATGTAATATCAATACCTAATTTCAAAATGATAAAATGTATAATGTCGGACATGATTACCACACAGTCAAGGCCTCGAGCCAAGAATACAAATAATTTTTTTCATGGCCTTGTGATAAAACAATAATTTGTCCAACGAGACCTACCAGTGTTTTGTGGGGCTATAATGGTCCCCACAATCACTTACTACATCCAATGCATTCCTCATATGAATAGGATGGAACATAACATAAAAATTGGTATTAATACTAGAATATGAAATGTTAATACTTTTACCATACACAATTAATGGTATAAAAATATAACATCCCTAGTAAAACATATCACAAAACCTTCAATAAAATACATAATATTTCATCCTAATGAATCAAATTCAACCAAATTTAAAATCAATCAAAGGATGTTGATATAGATGAAAATCAGTTTGAAAACTATTTAACTGAAATATCTATTTCTACATGGAAATCATTTAAAAGACAATGAAACATTACTTCTGAAAATTTTATTATATGCTTTCTAGGGAAGCTTCATAGGTGTTATAATGGATAAATTGGTCTCACCTTCTTTATAAGTTAAAAAACATTCTTTCTTTAATTTTTCGAAGAGGAAATAATGTACCTTGTTTGGAAAATGATGAAAATATTAATTTCAAAGAATTTTATAAAATTAAAGAAAGGGAATAATGATTTTAAACCATAGACTAGGAAAAATTAATTTTTGTTGAAATAAATTTTTATGAAACTTGGATGTGGATGTCAAAGAAGTCTCAGTACATACTTATGTATAAACAACATCGGATAATAAAGAGATTGTAAAAAATAACCCTTACCTTGTACATTTTTATAGTTTAGGGTTGGATAAACTCTTGTATAATGGTTAAATAATTTTTATTAAATTATATAAGAACCACATACAGAAATATGTTATCATATATGATCCTATAATATTTCTTTGTTAATAATTTTTCGATAGTATCATTGTTTCAGCTGCTTACTGATTCATTTTCCATTATATGTTTTATAACATATGTCATGTTTGATATGGATAGGATATATTTGATTCATATACAAAATGATATTATTTTCTTTAAACCTTATTTTTAATCATCAAATGAAAATTATTCTTGAATGGTTACGATGGGGAACGAAATTGCATTGTGTCGTGGAGACGGTAAGCCGTACGTAGGCATGGGCGACAATATCATTCTATTGATGGTGAAATATTATTTAATTTTATGGTATATTATATATAATTAATAATTAAAATGTTATATTTATTATTTTCATAAATCATACACATCATTATACCAATCTAAATAATGAATTGTTGATTGACAAACTACACCATGACGTCGAGATGGTAAGTCTTACGTACGCACGAATAGTGAATTTGTAATTCATAGGATGGATAGAACAATGAATATGGTTGTACCATATTTATAATATCACAGTATATATAAGGTACTGGAGTTATTATTTTGGTACGGAAAAAACAAAGAAAGACGAAGTTGGAGAAGAAAAGAACTTTGAAATATGTGACGAAATAATTACCTCTTCTTCGAGTGTTTCCATTTTATTTGAAAAAATGGATCCTTAGGTTGGATTCATGATAAAAGTAATTCCTCTAGGTAGCAGTGAGGGTAGTTGGTAAAATATTTTGTTGGGGGTTTGCTGATCCAAATGGCTTTAGAGGTGTCAATTTGAGAGAAGGGTTAGTACCCTTTTATAAGAGAGGTGAGGGGCAATTTTGGAAGAGCCTGAAATATTATATTATTATAAAAATATTTTCTGATTCTAATGGATAAAAATTGATTAATTTTGAGGATAAGGTGTGGATGGGTCAAAAAAATCTCAACTGATTGGTTTTAGGCATGTTTAGGTCACATATTAACCTTATCTTTTATATTTTACTCTTAGTTAGATAATTTTACTTTTTCCATATCTTCTTGTATTATTATAATACATGGTTAATAAACATACTATAACATGCCAAGAGAACCTCAAGTGGTTCATTAATGTGATATATATCATTATATATTTCCTTTATACTAACCATATATTTTTAAGACTATTATATAATTTAATAAAATAAAATTTCATTTAAAAACTCATTTATGTCAATTTTGACACTATTTAGTATTTGGTTTTTGTGAAAGTAATAACAATATTATTTCATGGAAAAAATACAAATAATCAACCATAGAATGTCATGTAAACTTATGAAATTATTTTATGGCATCAAAAGTTTCAATTTACATTTATTTTAATATTTATAACATGAATTATTTTAATATTTCATTAATAAGTTAATTACTGCATCATCATTGTGTCATAAATAAATTTAGTTATTTAATATCCATAAATTATAATTAAAATACCATGATGTATGAAATATTTTTAGATTTATTAATTGATATTTTTAGTCTAATTTATCTTAATTATAACACTATATTAAAAATGTATTAGTTATTAAGCATTGTATTTTACACTTTTAACTCTTCGTTAAATAAAATATAATAAATGTTCTATTATAACCCAAATGGATCAAAAAGGATCTTAATTTTGTCCTATGGTTTATTTTGGTCAAAATACACATATACAATAGAATTAGGACATGTTTTAGGGTAATTATAATATCATTTTTACCTTTAATTGATGTATTGACTTTTAACCATGGTAAACCAATTTCAAAAGTTACTATTCACCAAAAATTATTTTTATCCTATTCAAAAAAAAATTACAAACTAATTTCAACCACGTCTCTTGGATTTTTGAAATTCAATTCATATTAGCAGTAAAATTACCTTTTATGAAAATTTTCCAATGTGTCTAGAAGGTGGGTAAAAGGCGTTAAAAATTCAATACAATTTTATATATCTAATATTTTTATAATATGACTCTAATGAATTAAATTGGTTTAATTTAGGTATTATGTATATATTTTTTCATTAAAATAAATTTAAATTTAAAAATAATTATTTACATAAAAATTCAGTTTTGACTAATAATGCCATGTTTTTCACTATTCATAAAAAATTTAAGGTTATCAGAAAAATAAAAAAAAATTTATCCTAAGCTAATTTGGATATTTTAAATCCAAAACTAACTTCCATTTTGAAAAAAAATATAAAATTTCACTAAGTGGGTATTAATATTTATAACTGCTTTTTAAATGGATAGTTTGATTGGTAGTGGTGTTTTAGAACTCGTAGTTGCGTACAACCCAAATTATTATATTATTATAAGAGAAGCGTACAATGGAATCTTGGGGTGTTACACGTGAACTCTTATGGTGAAAATAAATTCCAATGAAGTATAATTTTATCCTTTGGATTATTCAGAATTGTGCGATCTCCACTGATGAATAGGTGAGACAGAGAGGTATTCACATTGTTTCTATACTGCAACGTTCCCAGCACCCCAACATTGAATCCACTGATAATTTTTTTTATGGGAGTGAGTGTGAAAATATCGAATGGAATATAGTTTGTGTGTTTTTAGGTATGTCCTTCAATGTTATTGAAGGGAGAATAATTCTTCAATGACGGTTTCATGGGTCATGAAGCTATATTATGGAGTAGAAGGTGAGGACCACAATGCTTTCTACAGGTTGCTGATGTATTTGGGAAGCCCAAAAGAAGCACTTTAAGAGGGTGTCTCATAAACCTTGACAACACAAGTGATTATAATAGGGTGGATGGTCTATAATCTATGTACACATTTTAAAAAATTTGAAGGGGCCCCCATAATGAGATTCATACAGAATTTAAACAACCATCCTTCAAATGGCCAACTGAGTAAGTAATAAGGGGAGACAGATCTATTATAACCCTCACTCTGAAGGGTTGAAACTCAATATTGATGGATCCTATATCATGGGATACATCAGTGGTGGTGGAGATATTTGGGACTTGTGTGGTCACGTGGTACATACCTTCAGTGTGAACCTTAGAATTGGGGATTCCCTCCAGACGGATGCTTGTGCTCCTTTACAAGGATTGAATTTTTTGTCTGTCTATGAAAATCACACTTTGAAACATTGAAATATAATAAAAAATTATTTATATCACCATAAAGAATCCTAGTTCTACACCTTGTTCTATAACCTATCTTAACTAGAGATACATATCATTAATTGACAACAAGACCAGATTGCATCAAACTTGGAGAGCAGAAAACTTGGTGGTGGGTTTTCTTGCATCATAGTATATACATGATGATAAGTTTGTCTCTTTAATTAGAATGGGGTTCCTTCCACCTATAGTGTGTGAATATATTAAGAGGTTATTCTATTGAACTCTATTAATTTCTCCAACATGATTTCCAGGTTTTTGTTTTTTGGTTTTTGTGTACATTTTTTTCTCTATTGAAAATATATATATTATTTGTGTGATGTGTAACAATATCTCTAGAATAAATGACTACTCTATGAGTAATCCCATGTAAACTTGTAATATGGGTTATTGATATATCTTTTTATTCTTAATCATGTTAAATAAAAAAAATATAAGAATACTTTGTGAAATAAATAATTTTTACACAGATGACCAATTATTAAACCATTTATATGAAATAAAAAATTCATTAAGCATAAAAGATATGTATGAATATATTTCGGATTCCATAAATATATATGAAATTAAAACTCTAAAAGATTAATTGTTATTTTATATTAGACCCTAAATTAATTCATCTATATAACACATGTTCTGTAAAAATAATAACTATACAAGTATGATTTGTCTTACACATCCTAGAATGTTAGATTCATTTCAGATGATATGGAAAACCATGATATTAAATCCCAAACATGTGGATGCTATATAAGAAATCATCTGTTAGGTGTTGAAATATGTAAGATTAATATTGGAGTTTGAAAATGATATAATCTATTTTTTATAGTTATATATATACTAAAATAATAGGAATTTAAATGGAAAAATAAAATCATAATTTCATAGATAAAACCCACTATTCTAAATAATATGGTAAGTTTAATTAATTTTACATTGATTCATGGGATATTTTGATTCTAGTTACTATTATGAGTTGTGAAGAAGGGTATAACTCCATGATAAAATAAATGAATTGAAATGTATAATGAATAAAAACATAACTAAGTTGATTTTGTTTTACGATTAACCACATAAATATAATCTATCATTGGTTTTTAATTAATGATGTAATCTCACTAAAAATGTGTGTTGCACTATGACCCTATGAAAATTGGGATGTTTTATATGAATTATGTGTAATGAGTGGATGCACTATTCTAATAGGTTTTACTAATTTCATTTATACATTAATGTATTTATATTATTTGAACATTGGGGATTACTAAGAATAAAAGAGACATAGAAATATGTAGAATGTAATAATTAATTAGAGACATAGTTTTTCAGGATGAAATGTCAAGATTGTAATTAAACAATTATACTAGAATTTTTAATATGATGATTTGAAACAAATTAATAAATAAAAATACTGTATACATTGATATAAATCTGACATAATTTACATGAGTAGTTTTTATGGAGATAATATCATGGAAAAATAACATTTTTTATATATGATAGAAGTATTCATGTGATAATATTTTTATACAATTATTAAATAAAGGGAATATTATATATTTGTTAATTTTGTGAGTTTATAAGATACCAATTTTTATGTCATTTGAATCAATGGACAATAATAGAGGGGGGAGCATACTTATGGTTAATGTATCAAATTTTTGACAGAAAAAATATGATAAAGACAAATTGGAGAAAAAAATTGAATATAAGATGAGAAAGGACAATGTTCTCCTATAACAAGTTTGTGTCATGTCCATTATTGATATTTATTTACGAGGAAGTAAATAGTGAGTGTTTTTATGCTTCTCTTTAGGAATTATAAATTTTGATTATTTAAGAGGTATTATAAGAAATATATATTACAAAACATTAGTACAAAAATAATTTCCTGATGTGTTTAGTAATAAGATCCATATTTTGATATGATCACATCCATAATATTCACTAATTTCTTATTAAATAATGATAATTGTATGAGTACCATCATACACTAGTTGGAGTACATATAATGAACCTATTAGGATACTATAAACTATCAGGGGTTAGATATGTATTCTTGTTTAATTTTATGGAAATATCCTAGATCATATACACCACATGAACATTGTTAAGAGTAGATATCCTAATTGATATTGATCATTGTAAAAAAGATAATTGTCTTGATATTATTATAAACTCAATCATGAAGTGTGATTGGGATGAGTTATATATTATATATATACATACTAACATGTGTGAAGGTTTCAGTACACTTGAGTAAAATGATTTTGGTAAAAAATAGTTCCCACAAATTCACTCCACTGTCTCAACAATTTTTACTCAGAACTTTCGGTTGAATTTATATCATGCAATAAGATATTTTTAATATTATTGAAAAGTTTCAGAATTTTATAGGATAAGAAACCCTAATATTTACATTACCTTTTATGATCATCCTATGTCATGATCCAAATAGTCATCACTCCTTTAAACAATTCATTCACCCAAAAATTCAATTAAAATTGAATGTAACTCAATCTAATACAATCATTGAATAACCCATTATTCAAAAAGTATCATAATAAATTATGAACTGGATAATTTTCCACATCGATGAATACATTTAATATAAAAAAACCAGCCACTATTTTGTATCATTGGTACAATTCTTGGTTCAATATTATATTTCATTCCTTGGACTATTATATACATGATTCTAGGAGTAGACACCTAAATTGTCAAAATACTATAGCCCATTATTATGATTCCAGACTCTATTCATAGTAATACATTATCACATTTTCCCATATCATTCTAATTCACTAGTTCATAGTTTTATTAGTTCTTGAGTGATCATTTATAGTAATATATATATTTATATAATGATCTCATGAAAATATCCTGAATGTTAAAAATGGTTTTTATCATTGATTGAGGGATGAGACTTCTACTCCAATAACTATCACCTAAAATTTGAAAATATTCCAAACCATTTAAAAAGGAATAAAAGATAATTTTTTTGAAGAAACTATTATACATTAGTAAATGACCTAGTTTATTTCATGGTTCTTTAATTCTAGAAAACTTTTTAGTTCTATAAGAATGGTTAAAATAACTCGACCCACACAATATTATATTCTTTTCCCATTGATTGATACTGATATTTATAATTTTAATTTATTAATAGTTTTCCTAAATTTCTAAATACATAATATCTGAGAATCTAATTCCAAATCATAAATTCCATGAACTTTTTAACTGAAAAAAACATATAAATTACAAATTTTTTAGTATTTTATTAAATAACTAAATTAATAATTGAAATTAAATTAAAACTAAAAAAAATCCCCAACTACTATGAAAATAATTGATTGTGAAATAATTTAAATGGTTTCATAAAGATAAAATTTCAAAAAAAAATTCATAGAAAGGTGATAGTTAGAAGAAATATTTTTAATGTAGGTTACTTAAATTTATAAATTTTGGTCAATACTATCCTACTTCATTCAATCAATTATTACTAAATGAACCCATATAAACTAAGATACATTAAATTAAAATTTAATCTATAAAAGATTAATCCAAGATATTTCCATAACACATGCTTTAATATCATGTATCACTTCGTATAATAATTATCATATTATAAAAATAATCAACAATGGAATATATATAGAAAAAATCACCTTATAATTATTAATCCTAACTACACATCTACAATAAAAATCCATACTTTAAAAAATATATCAATGGATATAATATTAACTTGAAATAGAATATGTGATTATGAACGCATTAATGATAGATAATCAGTAATAAAAAAATAATGAATCTCAGGGAATTTGGATAATATTACCTATGAAAAACAAATCAAAATGAATAACAATATAAATTTTAAAAAATTGTTTTAAAAAATTTATATTAATCTTTAATCTATATGGTACTACTATTATAGATCTCTCTAAAATAGAAAATGATTCAAAAAGACTATCAAATTATCCCAATAATTTAAATAATATAAAATTATATAATAATTAAAAAAAGGTGTAATGATACACAATATGATTTAATTAATATGGTAAAAATACTTCCTTTTATCACTCATCTTTTATACCCATTCATTTTCTCATTTTAAATCCATGGCCCCATGAATTAGACTATAACAGAATATGGTCATACTGTAGTGTTTAAATAAAATATACTTTATCCGTAATATATATATATCATATCTTATCTCCCTGAGTTTAATGGCTTTAACATGAATTTGAAATAATTATAACTAAACATTTATAGTATTACATGTACAAAATTATGGAAAAAGTAGTGAAGATCTATTCATTTTTTGTTATGGAATACATTTAGCCTAATTTCGTTATTTGGAATCCAGTTTTCTCATATTTTAATGACATTAAATTCTACTCAATACTAAAAAGTAAGACATTTGAATCATTTTATACCTTTAACATTGGAAATTTTTAAATGCATCTAAAATTAACCTTTTCATAATCATCATCATTACAACATGATTTATACTATTTGAATTTATACTTCTCCAAATTCATCAATTTTCATCCAAAAATTATTGTTCTATAAAAAAAAATATAGGAATAATTTTTATTAAGTCTAGTAGGACGTAAAATGTTGATAAAAATGTATACATAATTTAAAGTTATCAATTTTTACTAATCATCCTACCCCGACATCATGATTTGCATGTAATCATTGAAAATAAATAAATAAATAAATAAATAAATAAATAGTATATCTTAAGATAATATCCACATCTATCAATATTTGAATCACCTCAAACTCATCCCTTTCCTTAACTTTTCATTTTGTTTTTTCTTTTTTTTTTGTGAATCCTAATCTTTATCACTTTAATTTATAATCTTACATCATGAATTATATTTTTGACTAATTCTAAACCACACTTTGTTTTAATATTACATATTTGTCTATAATTTGTCCTCATGTAAATGTTGTAATTAAATAATTTTTTTATATTTTTATGTCATTGTACCATGACACATCTGAAAACTGCTAACATGTTCTATTTAAATAAAAATATCATTAATTCTTTAAATGGTGAATGGTAGTACAATGTCTTACTAAGGATTCATGTTATGTGAATACACTAATTAAATCTATCCTATCTCAAAATTGTAGCTCAGAGTAACACATTTTGGCCACCTATCGTTAGATAGAGTTTGTAACTATATCATGGGTACATAACATAAATTACAGAATGCATTAATATTTTTCTCCAAGACAACTAAATGATGAACCACCAATCAACATCCCAAAATACATTTCAAAAACATCCAAATATCATTAATGGTAAAATAAATACTTCAAATCATTAAATTAAATTTCCACCAAAAATAATACCAAATACAATAATACCATAAAGGATAACAAAACAATGATCATTAACTAATTACTAAATAAAAATATATAAATCCAAACACATTCGGTAAATATATCACCTTGATTATAAAATATTAAATATAAGTAATGATAACCAATCCAGTATAGTCAATATTAAATATGTATGATTTATTTAAATATATAATAATAATTAAATTTTTGTAGTTTATAAATATTAAAATAGCATGAGTTCTATATAAGGTTATAGACAAAGAAATTTTACCAGAAGATCACTAAAAAATTCTGTACAAAATATATGTATAATAAGAAAAAAAATTATAACGGGGTTCTCTATAGCCACATAACACTAAAACAGTGTCCCTCAAATCCTAGTAAAATACATATAGCATCTCCCTTACCTTATATTATCCATATAACACAACCTAAAAACATAATATCATTATATTAATGCCTACCATGTGTGTCCATAGATAATTAAAACCACCCCACTATGATTTTCCAAGGTGGATTGGTATTAATATGTAGTCTGGCGATGTCTTGAAAGCAATAAGAGTGTTTAATGATTTATATGGTAACCAATATGTCAGATTTGGCATGGTAGTGAATGTTTTATATGTGAGATCATGGGTTAGATATTTTTTCTAGACGAGGTTAAACCATGATATTTTTTAGTTTTTATGTAATGTTGGTGGACCACATCTACTGAAATGGCTTGTTTAGCCATTTTGGAAACATTTATGTGTGAAAATATGCATTGCCCTTAGGGTTCTTAATTGTGTAACATGGGTATCTGGTGTTCACCATGCCTTTGGAGTGGGTGTAGTGTGTATAACACAGGCTACCAATTGGTTCTATGTAGTAGTGTCTAGTCACGGTGGGAAACAAGTTTCTAAAAATACATACAATACATAGTGGAAAAGATCATGATATTAGTAAATATTTTTTCAAAAATCATGGAAATATATGGTTTAAATCCTAAATTTAGGATCTCCCTTTGAATGGTGAACACTGTAGGAATTTTGTGAGACACCCACAGTGGTGAACTCTTATGATAACCCTTCTACTAAAAGGGTGTTTCTTCTTCCTTATTTTGGGTTTACTTATTCCCTTAGGTTTATTTTTTCTCTTTAACCTCTGCCTTCCTTTTATATTCACATATTTGTTTTTTTAATGCCTTAGATTTTTTGGATCGAAGACCCACATATTAATGTACTCTTCTTTCACAGTTTTTTTTTCAATATTGATATTCATCATCTTTCATAGTGTTTTCTATGATATATTTACTTTATTGTGTTGGTTTTATGGAATGATGGAATATTTCTATGCTAATGATCATGTGGTTTTCTATTCCATGTCATATGATTAGTGATCTCATGTACTTTCCTATACAATTTGGAACAAATGTTTAAGGTAGGAGAGATTCATTCTCTCATTTTTTGTTCAAATTTGAAAATTTCATTAGTTATTTTTCTTTGGTAAGATAGTATGGGTTTTAATAATCATATAAATAAATTTCATTATCTATAATGTAATGGGATATGAGATACCACATTTATATATTAATTTTTTAATATTTTTTAATATTTTATCAATTATCACTACTATAGTAAAAAATAAAGGATATTGTTATCCCAATTTGTCTTGTGGTTGATCCGATGTCTGAACCATATTGTGATTTTTATCACATCATTATTAAAATTTTGAGAACTTATATATCGATAATGTATTGGTTTCCCATGAAATTATGGAATTTTTGGACAGTACCATTGAATTAAATCATGTAATGTGTTAAAATCATATTATTAAATATTAAAATTCTAATGGATTTGGAAGATAGAATTACAGCTATAATGGATAGTGTTCTTGGATAATTTTATATATGTATTATATATAGATCATGTGAGAAACAATTTAGTTCTTATGGTGTTTGGTTTTTAATGAGTAATGTGTTTTTAAGTGATCATATAGTTGGATGGTATGTGATGTGATTAGCATTGATGTACTTTGGTTTAGTTGTGGTTGTAATGGACAAATGATTGTGTTGTTAAATGGGTTTCAAATAGGTGTTATGATTTCTGGTGCATGGTTGATGGGTTTTTATGTGATTTTTTGGTGTAGTTTACATAAGGTGATGTAATAAAGGGTTAATAATGAAATTTATATTACATTTCTTATAAAACTAAATATGTATTAGGATAGAATTAATATTTGATAATTTTGTTTACAAATGAAATGATTAATACATTTGTAGGATTGGAAAATAATTTATTTTTTGAGTGGTTTTTCTAAATTTTAAATTAATTTGATTACAAAATGGATGTTGGTTGATAGATAGTAAATCAAGAAATTGGTTCATGGTAATGGAAGATGAAATGTGGCTTATGTGTGGAATGACTATGTAGTGTGTTGAAATAGTGGTTGAATAAGTTGAAAGAATTGGTCATGAGATGCTTGGTTGCCGATGTCTAATGTTCTAATTGGGATAAATGTTATCCCAAATGTTAGGTTCATTGTGATATCTATCTATCTTGTTAATCTATATTTTTTAAATATACACCTCACATGAGTTTGATAACCATACTAATTCCAAAATGTTTTGGGTTCCTAATGTGTTCCCTAAAATCCTAGTTAGTAATGAAATGATGGTTTCTTACCCCATGTTTTAATTTCTTCCTTTAATAGTAGTGATGATTACTGGTGGTGTTGTATATTCCTAGTGATGATGATGACTAGTATTGTAGATTCTACATGATGGTGAAAACTAGTTTTGCAGATGCCTAATGATGATGGAGAATAATGTTAGAGATGGTTAGTGATGATGGTGGATGGTTTTGAAGTTGCATTGTGATGATGAAAAATAGTGTTGGAGATGACTAGTGATAATGAGGATGTTATATGAGTGGTGGGACCAATGTGGTTGGAGGTGGGAATGTAGTAGATTTCAATCACATTCTTAATACCTTACTTCCCTAGTAACACGATGCGGTGTTCATATTTGTATATTGATTAATTTTTTCATAAGATACTAGATCATGTGGGAGGATGGTGTAGGTATGGTAACTCCACACACGATAGAGACAACATAATTGTGGAGAAAAGATGACAAGGTATTGGAGCACATGAAATTTGACGTTTGGGTGTTAGGTCAACACATCCATGGGGAAGTTGTTGTGGAGAACCTTTTTCTATATTCTTACTCCAATATTATTATACATGGATTAATTATTTAGAAAGAGTGACTTTGTGTGGTTGGTATTGTAATTTTACTATGTTTAGGTGTTTTGTTCTCCCAACGTTTATTAAATAGAGCATTATTATGAACACTTGACAAATACATTAGTGACCTTGGGTATGACCCTACCGAGAATACATGTTATGACCACCCTACATATATATATATATATTTATATATTATTTTTGTCTTTCTAGGTGGAGTTCATGGATAGAGTTGTATACTACTAAATTGGGTGTTGGAGATGTTATTCAGTTTCATCCATAGGATTGTATTTTGGAACATTTATCAGAGACATTAGATTGTATTTGTTTGACATTGTTCTTTAATTAAGGGGTGGTTTTCAACCCCTTTTATTTTATTCGATGGTGGTTTTTGATGGTTGATATCCTTTATCCAAATATTTTAATTTGTGTATATCCTCCTATACATTTGAATTTTTTATACCATTAGTACTAGATGTTGAGTCAAAATTTTTATTATTTACTTTTCCTTTCCTTAATTTTAAAAATAAAAAAGAATTATAACACTTCCATAAAGATATATTTTACCAAAATTATATTTTCAAAGTGTGTTAGATTTTTTTTTTGAATATATTTTTCTACCAAATGAAGAAATGGATCAAATGTAAAACAAATTTAAATAATTTATTATTCATTATTAACAATTGGACCAACTAGGTTTCTGGTTCATTAGATTAACTAATGTACAATCCATTATATGAAATAGAGGTATATCTATTAGATTGACCAAATTCATATCCACTGGATTGAAAATATATCTATTCCATCAGATTACCTATAGTCAATGTCATTGTATTGAGAAACTATTGTATTTTCCATTTGACTATCCAATTCTTATAATCATATTAATTATAATTTATTTTATTTGATATAATCCTTTATAGGATGGTAATGGTTCTAATAAAAATGAAATCATATGGATATGTTTTTCTATGATGTCTAGTGAATAACATCTGAGTCCATTTCAACCAAATCTTAGAATCATGTAAATACGAATTTTGGTGGAATCCATATATATAAAAGTTCATTTGAGGAGATGGAAGTTGATGAATTTTTGACAGAACATTTATGTGATTTTTCCCTACAAAAAATATCATTCTCAAGCATTGTATTTTTTTTTTGAGATTTTTAGTTATAACGATTATAAGAGAGGAAATATAAAATCATTTGAATGTTATTTATTTCGAATTCATCCGTATAATCATAGATTATATTGAGGACTTCTAGGAATGAAATACCGGTTAATCTAATCCATTTGATCAAAGACTTACATGTATTGGAATATAATGTTGATGATGATCATCATATCAAAAGATTCCATGGTTTTGTAAGAAAAAACTATTCTGAACATCTATTTATATGAATTTCTGTTGTGGTATGAAATACATTTTTAGTTAGGTAAAAAATAGTGTATATCATAATTTAGGATTTCTGTCATCCTTATCGATTATAGTTAAATAGTGGAATATTTTTTATAATGTGTTTTTGGAATTTTTACTATGTTGTATGATTTTTTAATACATAATTCTATATGTTTAATGTTTTTATGCATTTATAGTATATTGGTTTTTAGTAAACATTTTAATAAGTAGTATTTACTGGAGTGACTGTGATATTGATAGAAAACATTGATTTATCATATGCAATCAGTATCTGATACATACTGTTATATTTAGAATATTTCTGAGTTTGATCTTTTTAAAAAATACGGTTTTTCGACAGTGTTATGTTAAATTTTAAATCTATAATTTACCTCCCTTCTTTAATCCATTTTAAACACTCATGATCACACAGTTTGTATCAAAGGAGATTCTATTGCTATAATTTTGGAGTTTTTACATTTTTTATTTATACATGTTTATTATGTTTTTATAAAATTATTGTTTTTAAACACTTGTTAGACGAATGTGTACATTAGGAAATAATTTCAATTATACTTAATTTTGTAACTATTAAATATTGATACCATTGAAAATATGAATCGAAGTGGACCACCAATTTTTTATATAAATGATTATAAATATTGGAAATTCCATATGAATAATTTTGTGATAAACACTAATGTTATTAATTTTGTGATACTGATTAGAAACTATAAAATTCCAGAGAAGGAAGTGACAAACATTACTAATTAGGAAACATTAGAATATCAACAATATTATAGAGGAAATAATACATTATTATGTTATAGGACTCAAAACACAAATAGTCATATTACTTCATATGATGCTACAAAAAATATTTGGAAGAATATATTGGTTAAAAAAAAATTCAACATCAAAATACATTAAAGCAAGAAGAAAATTTATTTGATCATATTATATATCCAAATCCATTTTTTTCATTTTCAAAAGCCACAATTAGGATAGTGGTATCCTCATAGATCTTTTAAGATTTCAGAATTCAAAACATAATTCAAAACATAACTGGAACAAACATCAATCTTAAAACAGTAAAAAAGGATAAAAGAATGAGATGGGAGGTCGCCATCCTGATCCATTCCACATCCCAGTCATCCACCCAAGGTATCTTCATCATACACAATGTAACCCATTGAGAACAAAGAAAAAAATATAATTTTAAAATTCATCTTTCAAATAGAATCCATCATCACCCCTTAGTTGATGATCCACCTTGCATCATGCTCCCTAACCCAAACCGTACCTCGACCACACAATACCTATGATGATATCTAACAACTTGAATTTGAAATTTCCATGGAATAACCTACAAATAATAAACTAAAAAATAAACGAGAACCACTTGTTGATTAATCTCCATAACTATCATGAATTTAAATCCTAGAAAATACCAAATATGAAGATTAGGGCACAATGAGAGACTCCAATTTGAAGGTTATCGGTCGAGAAAGCTCACATCCCAAAACACCTTCAAAACCACCGAGAAACTCTGAATAGGAGAAGAATGATGAAATTCTGGAGTTCGAGAACAATATTGAGTAGACCATGGCCATGATAGTGATCTCATATGCATGGCCACAAAAAACAGCATTCAGAAATAACCAGTATAAAAACATTGACTAAACAAACACCACCACTAAGAATGAATATAGAATGCTAAAGTAGAACACTAGGACGCGTCATCCCTATCAGATGATTTCTTAAGACACAAATTTACCACAAAATCATCATCATGAAAGAGAACCAAATTAATCATGGGAACTCCATTACCATTAAAACATACCATTTAGAGAAAATGAGGTAGGGGGAGAAATTGATGTCTAGTGAAGGAGTTCCTTCGTGCCGGACGTAACTACATACAACCTAGGAGGAAGTGTATGATGGGGAATATGAATGGGAAAAAGGTGACCCGATCTACTAACTCCATAAAAAAGATGATACAGACCAATCCATAACCACCCAAATGATGGAGGAACCCATATCTAAATCAGATCTGTCCTGGGAGAGGAAACACAACTTGGAAACATCGAGGATCTGAGAATTCGAGAGGAGTGGACAACCAAATGACAACCTACACAACGTGGTCACAAGGGGTGGAGGGATGGATTACTGAGGAAGAATCTAACAAAAGAGAGAGACAGATGATGGAGAATAGAAGAAGAAAAGAAGAAACCCTAAGAGGATGAAGGAAGAACCAAAGAGTGAAATCTTGGGGAGAATAATTCCACCCATACCCCACATTGATCCTATTATCATGATTTTGTCTTTCTATGTAGAGAGACAGTTTCTAAAATGAACAAAAGGTTAATGAGTATTTTAAATAAATTACAATATATTAGAGAGAAAGATATTTATGAAAGTATTTAGGTTGAGAAAATAATTGAGATCATGCCTAATGAATTTGAATCAAAAAGATATACTATAGATAACACAATAAAGATTACAAATATTACATGTAGTGATCTTATTCTAACCCTTATGTAATATGAAGGTAGACTGTAAAGAGTTTCAAATAAATTGAAAATGGTGAATGGATGAGTTTATTTTTCAACAACACAAAATGTTCCTATTAATGATCAATCTTTTGAAAATGTTTTAAATAATTATAATAAGATGAATGTAGTTATTTAATCAGATACATTTTCATCATTATAGTCAAAAAATCAATTGTATAACCTTTTAACAAGAGTGAATAAAATTATTTGAATGAAATATTTTTAGTATAGATATATGAAAATTCATGAGGATTAATATTATAAAATAATAAACATCAGATGTGATATGTTATGAGTATAAAAAGGATATATATATTAGATAACATTTTCCTAATCTGAAAATATTGGATAAGATGGAAATGAATTTTGATAGAAATTATAAAAATATTATAATCATTATGGCATGAAAATTTTGGATGATTTAGAGATATGGAGTACCACTGGAGGATATTTTTAGGGATTCATTAAATAAGAAAATTTCAGGACATAAGAATATTATATTCTATGCAAAAAATACCATTGGGTAAAAAAAATTTAACGGCTATGGTAACTGCTGAATATCACTATAATCAAACACTGAATATTATTTTAATGATATTAAATATAATTGTTCTACATTTTACTCTAAAAATTAAACATCACCTGATGATGAGAATAGAACTTTACCATGTCTTGATGTAGTATGAATATTTTCCAAACATCTTAAAATAGAAAACAATTAGATATAAAAAAATATGATAATTACAATAAATAACATGTGCAGGAAAATTCAAGAATTTATTCTCTTACTACTGACATATAGCATATTTCTAAAGAACATGATAAATCAAATTTTGAAAAATTTATTTCTTCCAAATATCTCTATAAATATATTTTTGATAAAAAATACTTAAAAATTCATATAGTAAAATTTATTTCGAATATAAATTCTAGTGAGGATAAAAATTTATTTATTGAAGTAAAATCTATATTTTTTAGTTTGATGAAAAATTAGTCCACATTTACCACTAGAATGGAAGACATTGATAAAATTTTTAAATACATCATACCACTTAGATATAATTTGGGAATGGATTATAGTAACAAAAAACCCATTTTAGTAACAAAATATTTATTCCAAAAAGTACTATATTTTTCACTAAATTAAAAAGTAGTGGACACTGGAAGAAAAAGTGATTTTTATATATTGTTATATACTAATGATTTCACAAATCCTATTTGTCATTTGGATTGACAATTTCCCAAAAAAATTATTTGAAAAATGTAGATTCCTAAAATATTACTTTCTGATAATACCAGATAAAAGAAGGTGTTCTATCCAAAACTATAATTCTTATGATTTATAAATAATAAATATAACAACAATAAGAATAATTTTATAATAGATAATGTTTTTCCAAAAACATGAATGGGAATAATGTTTTTTATAAATATTATAAATATGAATGGTGGTAATGATACTTTCTAAGATAATGATCAAGGAGAATTTATTTTTTGATTCTTAATAAAGATGTTGATGGAGTTTTTGGTGGTTTGATTATGGGGGTTTTAATTATCTATACAATCATTTGAGTCAGGATCACCATTTTCTCTTCTTCCATTGAAAATCACATTGATTTCAAAATCCAAAACTAGGTATAGAAAATATTCCCAAAGGTAGGTGGGAAATTTATGTTTCAGACCCAATGATGCTTATGATCTCACATTGGTAGGGAGAATGGGAGTTCATCCTTATAACACCATTTTTGAGGGGGGGATTGTTTCATACTACAAGTATCCTTTTTATATTTATGATGTATTAAATAATCTCTTCCTAATACCAATATGAGACTAGTAACCATAACAAAACAACCACAATTTATATATCTTCATATGCAATGAGAGGGGGATCTTATTGGTGAATCCATCTCTTTGTATTCTAGGTACTTTATCCATTTCTATTTTTTGGGTATCTTCTTTTATGTTTAATCTATTTAACTAGGCAATCTAAAATATGTTGTTATCCAGGGAGGAGGTTAATATTTATACATTAGAATTGAACCACTCTTATGTATCATACATATCTTATTTTATAATTGGAATCAGAACACACATAGTTTGTTAAAACGGTACATATATAAATGGTATATATGGGGAACTAGGGCACCAGATATTTGAGGTCGAACCTCGAGGGGTCATCTTATATATAATTTTTATGATAGGAAATAGAGGTATTGTAGTACATTTACTCCCCTATGACTTTCACTAAGGTGGAAAACCTTATATGTTGGGTAGTAATATCATGGCACTAATCGGGACTTACACACTAAGGATGCCCTGGCTACTAGATATTATCGATGTTAATGATGTGACCATTGTGACTCCCTAATCCCATGTGAGAAATGATTAGTGTGAGAACAAATGGATTACAAGTAATCTTCTTCATTACAAATGGATGTAGGGATTATGTGATGGGACATCCCATTGGATACTTAGTACATAGCTCGATCATTAGGAAGACATTATAAACATCCTAGTTATAGTAGAGATCATATTTTTCATTTTTTAGTATATTGGGACTCACACGTTAAAGATTACCTTTGTGAATGATATGGCCATTTCAATTTCATAATCCCACGAGTGATATGATCAGTGTGGGAAACAAGTTTTGGTAGATTAATAGTCTCACTACTTGTGGATGCATGACATATGTAATAGGGCAATACCTTTTGGATATTTCCTATGGAGCTCAATGTTTGGAAAAACATCCTATGTATCACGGTTATTGTAGGAATCAGAATCATCATAATTGAATTTATCAGGGATTACAGACTAACTTCTTCCTTATATGTCAAAAATATAATATTACACCACTAGATGGGGCTTACTCATTAAGAATTCCCTTATATGCGAGACATATAATATCATTCCACTAGATGGGGCTTACACACTAAGGTTACTATAAATGTAGGACCTATCATATCATGTCATTGGATGGACTCAAAAATCAAGGTTTCCATTTTATGTGGGACATATGATATTTTCTTGATGGATGGAGATTACAAACTAAGGATTCCCTAGTATAATTTGGAAATGGTTATCATGTCATGGGATACTTATTTGGCATGGTATTATTTTCCGACTCAAATGAGTTGATTGTCTTCCACACATTCCTTGATTGTCTGATTGACATGGTAGAGAATATATGTATGAAATTTACAATGATAATAACAAGTTCATGTTTACTGGTACAAAGAAAGTTACATATTCTTGAAGGCATGTCTAGAGGTTGTTGCATGACCAAGGGTGACTTGTCTACATGACATCAGATGACAAGGTTGGATGATCCTTGAATCCACCACATGATCTTGTCTGGCTAGCTTGAAGGGCATGAAATAATTTAGCATATATGCCCTAGTTTCATTGTAAAAGATGGTTGAAAAACATGGAGGGTTTCATGAGAACCAATTGGAATATTTTGGAGGGTGATACATGTATGTGCTAACCTATATAGGTGTCACATAAAAAGAAAGTTGACAGGTCTAGAGGACGTCACAAGCGCCATTATACATTCATAGAGGGAATCGTGAGATCAGGACGGCCTGTACAGTGGACTTCGATTAAGGACCCAACATTATTAAATTACATAATCTTGAATTTTGTAAATAAAAAACTTCTTCTCACATTGAGTATATTTTCACTTTTAGATCTTTATCGAATCAGAACACAATACATTCATAATATTACACATTAATACAGAGTGGATACCATAAAAAGTATTGATTTCTTCTAAAATATAAAACGTTTCAAATAAAGAATGATTTTTTATAGTTTGTTAAACATTCATCATGGATTACATCCTTTTCATACACATAATTATAACAAATTAAAATAATTCAAAAACTTGGGATGAGAAAAAAATGCTCAGTAAGGGATATAAAAAGAAGGAAAGAACACAATAGTCCATGAGTACCTGTAACATAAGAAATTATTTTCAAAAAGACATACTTGACACCCCCAATTACATACATTGTAAAATGTGAGATTTATACAAGATTCCAACAAAACATAAATAATGTAAATAGAACCATAAAGTTACCATGTGGAATTACTTACATAATATTGTAATCTTCTCACCTACCTTATAATATGTAACCCTCACAACTACTTTACAATTTGTCTAACCATCGCAGTTTCACATGGACTAACCATATGGCATAACTCCAAAATACATATAATCAATATATTGGATAGAGATATAGGATCCAAACTTCATAATAAACAATTCCCAAGAATCATAACATAATCATATGAAATGAATAATTTCATAAAAATATTCCTTTTGAATATCGTAAAACAGAATTTTAAAAAATGATTTTAATGGAAAATCCCCATAAAAATATCATATAATTGATGTGAATCTTAATATAGTTGATGGAAACGGTATATAAACTATAAATAAATATAATTAAACAAAATATAATCAAAATTAATCCCAAAAAATAATTAAAATACAACATAAATAATGATGTATAATGTTAAACTAAAGAATGAAAATTTGTTTATGAATTTCCTTGACTCAGGTTTGTCTAACATCATAGTCATTAAAATATCTTGTATAATGTTTATAAGAGTGTAATTAATGTATTATAAAAAAACATTCATCTTTATAATACCTTATAAAATCATTTTATTACATCATTTCACCCCTTAATTGATAGTACTTGGTTCATTGCATTGTTTTTTGTGCTTCTTTACATGATTTCCATGATTGGTTCATGATAGATATTCTGATCTATTGGATGTGAAACATCATAATTGGAATGGAGTGGTATTTAAATATTTATAGAATCATAATTTATAACAATTATAATTTTCAATTCTTCCATGAGTTAAAATATTATTTATAATTTTTTAGGTTATTTCGGCGATTCTTCGATCATAAAGAAACACATTTGTTTTATAATTTAATTACATGGATTAAAAATGATTCTTGAACCTTATATAAGATATAATAAATAAATTATAATCTATTTCACCATAAAAATGGTTTCATGACTAGTCATTAATAATCTAAATGAAATTGAAATCACATTGTACACGATGTCGGTATGTTAACACATCACAAATGATGTTTTAATTTAATGAATAAGTTGGTGAGGAGAGAACGGATATTGGAGAGTCTTCCAAAAAAATGATTAAATACATAATATGTAAGATACTTGATCATTAATTCCTCTTGTATAAGGGTAGTAGAGGAAATAAAATGAATAGAAATGAAAATGGAAAGAAAAGAATGATAACGAAAGTGGATGTTTACCTCTTAATATCTTCTCCTTGAAATCCTTCTTAAGCCCTTTTATTTTTTCCTTTTAGTGAGACTAGAAGCTATAGGACGTGGGGAAGAGACTTGTGAGGAGTATTGGGTAGAACATAGGCAAGGATCATTGCATGAGAGGTGTGGGAGGATGAGGGGAATGAGGGTGGTGTTTATAGTGGAAGAGAAGATGGATTTGACATTATTTTAATCATTATTATAATATTTTATCTCAATACATCAAATAATATAAATTAATTTGACCCTAAATAGTAATAAAGGTATTTTAGTTCAAACCATGTTGTCTTATATAATCCTTGCATCACGTATGATGCAATAAATCATGTACTTATCATTTGTCACATTTTATTTGATTTTACTACTCATAAAAATTCTTGAATTTTAGAAAATTTCTAAAAATTCACCCTAACCATTTCTCAATTTGTATAATTCAAAAATGAACTCCATTTTTTTAGATTTTTTTTAATATTATTAATTTAATATTTATATAAAATCATAATTTATTAAAAAATAACAGTTTTAAATCTATACCTCTTTTTTAACACCTTGAAAAATTAATCTACATATCATTATATTATATCCTAATAAGAATAAAATTATAATTCAATTTACTATTCATTAGATTCATATGATTATACATATTAATATTCATAAGATTAGGTTATTATTCACTAAAAATGATGTTTTTCCATTAGACTGCAAATAAATTACTAATCACAATTGTAGTGAACGTTTTTTCAAAATTAAAAGCATAAAATATGGAAAATTATATTTAAATTATATTTATAAATATCTACATAAAATAATGTTTCATGTATATAAATTTATTTTTCTAAAACCTTGGGGTGTTTCATTATCAACACCTTCTGGAAATTGCTACCTTGAAATTTTATTTTCCTATTATATAAGTGAGGGTACCTTTCCCTCATATCATTTTCAGACTCCCTTGTTACTTCATAAACCCTGAGGTTTCTCCAAAAAACCATTACTAGGTGGATTACCTTATTCCGCAATACCTATTCCCTTCGATAAAGAATCTAAACTGGTTTCTATTCATAAGAAATGTTATCTTCTAGCTGAACTGCTTCTGGGGTCAAAACATGAGTTGAATCTAGAACATATATTCTCAACATCGAAACATGAAAATAATTATGTACCTAATTTAAACTTGGAGGCAATTCTGCTTGATAGGAAACTAGTCCTGTATTATCTAGGATTTAAAAAGGACTGATGAACCATTGACTTATCTTTGCTTTCATACCAAAATGCATCAAAATTTTCTATGTAGAGATTTTAAGGAAAACATGGTCAATTACCTCGAAAGAAAAGTATTTCCATCTGTTATATTCATAACATTTCTCCATGATATGAGATATCCTCATATACTTCTGGATCATCTTTACTTTATTAGCCACTTTACTAATTTTGGTCCCAACAAAATCCTTTCCCCAACATCATCCAAAAAAGTTAGAGTTCGACACTTCTTCCCATACAATGCCTCAAGAGGATCCATTTATATACTATAATGAAAACTCTTATTATAAGAAAACACAACTAAAGAATGATGTTTATCCCAACTTCCTTGGTAGTCCATTGAACATGCTAAAAAAATATCCTCAAAAGTATAAATTGATCGTTTTGACTACCCATATGATTGAAGATGAAAAACAATACTGAAATTTAATTCTATGCCCAATGACTTCTAAAGGCCCTTTGAAAAGTTAGAAGTGAACCTGGGATCCTGATCAGATAGAATTGAATGAGAACCACCATGTAACATGGAAATCTATTTGTGGTATAATTGTGAAATCCGATCCAAATATATTATATATCAAATAGAAAGAAAATGTATTTGTTTAGTCATCCAATCAATAACAACCCCAATCACATTGTTACCTCGAGAAGTTTTAGGTAGTCCCACCAGAATGTCTATGGATACATTCTCCCATTTCCACTCTAGCACTGGAAATGGCTCAAGCATGTAATTTAGTAACTTCCACTTTGATTTAACCTGTTGACATATCAAATATTTTATGGTAAAATAACCAATATCACATTTCATTCCATCTCACCAACAATACTTTTGAAGGTCTCTGTACATCTTGTTACAGTTAGGATAAAATGAAAATTGAGAACTATGAACATTACACAAAAAATATTTCTTCAACTAAGAATCAAATGTCACATAGAACCTTTTACCAAATCTTAAAACAAAATCTTTATTATAGATAAATTCTAGAAACTTACAAAATTTAACTAATTCTACCATTTTTTGTTGCTCTCAGTCTTTCTTATGCACTTTCTTAATTCATTCTGATAGCGATGACTGCACTGAATCCTGAAACAAAATATAGGTATTTCATACACCAACAACTTATTGGACAAAATTCATCAAATCATTAATTTTGGGATCATGTTATAAACGTAATATGGTTAATGATTTTTGATGCTATTAAATTAAGGAATCCACCACTTTATTTACTTTTCCTAGATGGTAATTGATCGTGAAATCATAATCCTTTATCAATTCAAGCCATATTCTTGGCCTCATTTTAATTCTTTTTGATTTAATATATACATTATAATTATATGGTATGTATATATTTGAAATTTTGATCCATATAAATGATGCTTCCAATTTTTCAAAGAAAAAAACCACTACTACCAATTCCAAATCATTTGAGGGATAATTTTTCTCAGGAGGTTTTAGTTGTCTTGATGCATAATAAATTACCTGATCATTCTGCATTAGAACACAACCATGTTTTTTCAATTACATATCACTATAGATGACAAAATCACCATTTCAGGAATGCAAGGAAAATACTATATTGTTCAAACATCTCTTCGTCAATTTTCTAAAACTAACATCACATTCTTCTATCTAAATAAATTTAACTCCTTTTGGCATTAACATAGTTTTCCTGCTAGATAACCATTCAATATTTTTAAGAAACCATCGATAATAAACTACTTATCCAAGAAAAATATGAATCTATATAACATCTGTAGGTCTTGGAAATTATCAACCACTTTTTTTGGGCAGGATCAACTACTATTCCATCATTCTTTTCAATGTGCCCAAGAAAAGAAATATATTTTAATTGAAATTCATCCTTTCTAAATTTTTAATACAGTTTGTATTCTTTTAGGGTTAAAAAAAACCCTTATATGTTTTTTATTTACTTCATTATTCAATGATAATACCATAATTTCATCAATAAACCCAACCACAAATTTATCCAAGAACTCACACAATATTCTATTTATAAGATTAATGAATATAGAAGATGAATTATTTAACCATAATGGCATAACAACAAATTCATCATGCCCATATCTAATATGAAAAGCTGTTTTTGGGATTTCATCATCCTTCAACTTCAACTGAAGGTATCTAGATCTCAATTAAGTCATGGAAAAGTACATAACTCCCTAAATATAATTCAATAAGTCATCTATGTGTGGAAAAGGGTATTTGTTTTTAAAAGTGAAGTTGTTCAAATCTATATAATCAACGCAATTGTGAAATAGAATTCCTGACCAGTTATGAAAACAAGTAAGTCATTAGAAAAAATATCAAGTTATTCATTTATCACTGAAACATCATTAATATGAACATTTCCTTTGTTTTCAACAATATAAGAATGATAACATTCTTTTTCATTTTTTAAATGTTTCCCCTCTTCATGATATGTTATCAATTCCATGTGTCCATTCTTTTATAAAAATTGAATCTCATTCGGAAAAAACAACTTATTTAGCTCTACATTCCATCTTATCATGATAAACCTAATGTCAATCATTTCCCATAATGACATCAAACTCAACTAAGGGAAAAAAAAATTTCATGAAATTTCATTCCACAGATAAGAATAGAATGATTATTATAATTCCTCTTTATTATAATATTCCCTCTATTTTTTTAGAAATCAGTAATGGCCTTATTTGTTGAGGTGATATTTCTAATTTACCAGAAAATTTCTCCCAAATAAAGGAATGTGTAGACCCCTTATCGAAAAAATGTTTAGTAAAATATGAGTAAACAAACAATTTACCTGAAAAAAATTAATTGGATGTCCTGAAATCTACTGACATAGTTGTAAAGGATCACAATTCACCTTTCTGCTTATTTTCCATATTATTTGTATAATTTGGATCTCTCTTTGGGTAGGCATTTTCATAATGACCCATATCATCACATTTAAATAACATAAATGTTTTCTTATCAATATTAGTATTAGGATCATTTTTATTACAATCTCAATCCATATGTCTAAACATACCACATCGAAAACACCTCTCAGTTTGGGTAAGACATTCCATACGGTGCTTCTTGGCATACTTTTCACAATCTAGGAACTGGATTTTCTTACCAATAGATTTATTTGGTTGATTATTACCTATATCTTTCCATATGGAACTCTTCTTATTTTTTTTACAATATTCACGTGATCATCATAAAACTCCATCTCTACCCTCTCATACCATTAGACAAAATTATCATAACTTTTTAATTCATAGCAGGCCAACGCCCTTCGATACCTTGGCGTCATTCCTGAGTAAAAGCATTTGAGATTGATATGAAGATCCAAAATAAGATTTGGAGCGTAGCTTTATAGTCTGGTGAATTATTCTCAGAAACATCCACTAAATCTTCCGAGTTTTTCTTCAATTCAAAGAATTTATTCTCCATCCTTTGTCACACGACCTTAGGAAAATATTTTTCAAGGAAAAGACTATTAAATTCATCCCACTCTAATGCATAAATATCTTATCTTTTCATGATATTATTTACTATTTACCACCATTTATAATCTTTACCTTCAGAACTATAAATGTAAACACTGACATTTTGGTTATCTAAACATCCCATTACATCAAATATCATTTCAATGGACTTAATCCATCCTTCAACCATGACTGGGTTAGAAGAACCATTGAAAATAGGAGGGTTTTGTCTCATTAAATGTTCCACTATTGTCATGTAATGTTGTAGTACATATAGTTTTTCTCTTGCATGGATGATACCTTAATTTATTTCCCACGTTAGCTGAGCCATTACTATCCGAAACTATTCAGTTCAAATCCATCGCATTCCAGGCTCCATAATTTGAAGGATGTTGTTATGTTAGTGCCTATCCTCTTCAGCTTCCAAGATTCTTCTATAGAAAACTATTCTGGACAAACATATCATAGACGAATCAACATTGTAATAATTAAGTGAAATATAATTTCAAATTAACCATAGAGTAAAAAAATTATGGTATTACATTATCATCATTATATTCCCTAAAATTATGTAAACCATCATCTGATTCCAACTATAAGGACCCAACCTTATTACAATACATAGTCTTGAATTTAGTCAATAAAACACTTCCTTTCACATTTAGGACCTTTTAAGGTATATATATTTAGAGAATTGGGATATAATAAATTCATAAGATTAAAAATTAATATAGAGTGGATTCCATAAAAAAGTATTCATTTCTTCTAAAATATAAATATTTTCAAATAAAAAATGATTTTATTGGAAATTCTTCAAAAAATTAAAATATATTACTTATTTTTTTACAAATCGTTATAAACTATGAAATAATTTGAAAACTCATAATGAATACAAAAAACTCAGTATGGGATATAAAAAAAGGATAGAACACAATAGTCCTTAAATACCTATAAGGTATGAAATTATTTTCACAAAGTCATACATGTCACACATAATTACATACATTGCGAAACATGATATTTCCACAAGATTAACACAAAACATAAATCACAGAAATTGAACCATAAAGGTATCTTGGTGCATTACATACATAATCTTGTAACCCAATCGGCTACCTTATAATTTGTAACCCTCACTGCTACCTTAAAATTTGTGTAACCATCACAGTTAAACTTGGAGTAACCATATGGCCGACCTCCAACATACACATACCCAATGAATTGGATGGAGATATAGGTCTCACCATTAATCATAAAAAATTCCCCAAAACCATAGCATAATCATAAAACATGAATTATTTCCTATAAAAAATTCTTTTCAATTTCATGAAACAGAATTTTAAAATAGGATTTTAAATGAAAAGCCCCTTTAAAATATCATATAATTGATTCAAAACTAAATAGAGTGGATAAAACATGTATATAAACTACAAATACACATAGTTAAATAGAATAAAATCAGAATTTTTCATACAAAAAATCATAATATGACATTAATACTGAAGTAGAATAAGAACCCAAATAATAGAAATTGGGTTATGAATTTCTTTACCTCCAGATTGTCTTACATAAAACTCTTTTAAACCTGCTGTATAATGGTTAAAAAAGTGTTATTAATATCTTGCAGAAACCTATCCATCTTTATAATACCTTACATTATTATTTCATTACATCATTTCACAATTAATTGTTAGTATTTTGTCCCATGCATTGTTTTGTTTGTGTTCTTTACATGATTTCCATGATCAGTTCATGATGGATATAATTTTAGATTGGTAGTGAAACATAATAATTGGAATTGAGGGGTATTTAAATATTTCTAGAATAATAAATAAAACAATTTATCCTTTTTAATTCTGTCAGGAGGATGATTCATGAGTTAAAACATTATTGATATTTGTATTAGTTATTTTGGAGATTCTTCGATTGTAACAAACTCATTTTGTTTCATAAAATAATAACATGTGTGAAAAATTATTTCATAACCTTATATATGATATAATACCTAAATTATAATCTAGTTCAACTGTAAAAATTGTTTCATGACCAGTCTTGAAGAATGTAAATGAAATTGAAATCACATCTCCCATGATGTTTATAAATCGACACATCAAAGATGTTGTTTTAATTTCATGAACAAGTGCGAGAGGAGAAGAAGTATATTTGTAACACGCCAAGATTTCCTATTATGGTATCTAATTAATTTAATTCAATAGCTCCAGCTACATGGAACACCGAGTTCGAGCACACCACAACTTACCGAACTAGCCGTTCAAAAAGCTATTATGAATAGTATTAACTGCATTTTAAATCTTATATACTCAATATAAATTTAACATCCATATTATGTGTTTCTAAGACATAATATAATAAAAAATTAATTTTTTCAGATAAAAGAATTATATTTCCAAAATTGCAATTTTACCACCTTTTAATGGAAAACCATTTTTAAAACCTATATTTCACAATAATATATACTCAATTTAATGAAATTAAATTCATCTTCTGAAGAGGGAAAAAAAATTCAGTTTGGATATATTTTTGGTACTTTTCTGATAAATTTATATTTTGACGAATAGTGAAAAATATAATGTTTTAATAGAAAACAAATTTTTTAATCGAAATAATTTATAGTGATAAAATATGAATTTGAAAGGTTTTGAAGTATAATTTGATTATTTTTTTTATCATTTATTACAATTTAGGTCATTATAAATAATTTCACATATAAATTTGACATAAACACATGGGAATCATTTGATAATTTTTACTTTTTAAAAACCCGCCTTTTGGTCTTGACAACGAAAATTAATTTTAAATTAAGAAATGAAATATATATGTTTTCAATTTGGTAAAATTGACTTCATTTTTGAATTTTTAATATAAAAATTATCTTTGGGAGAATTTTCGTTATTTTTCTGAAAACATTCAATTTTTAATGAATAGTGAAAAACATTGCGTTATTATTTAAAACCGACATCTTTTTAAATAATTATTTATTTTATATAAATTTATATTAAGTAAAAATAGATATATAATACCTATATAAGTTTTGTATAAATTATTGGAGTCATTTTATAATAAATTTAGATGTATAAAATTTTATTGAACTTTTTAACCTACATTGTAGGAAAATTTACAAATTCGCATAAAAATTAATTTTAATGATTCTGTGAGTTTAATTTAAAATATCTGAGAGACAAAATTGATATCATTAGGTAAAATGTGGTTTAATAAGATGAAAATATTTTTTTGGTGAATAGTAACTTTTGACTTTTATTTATCATGGTTAAAACTAAAAAGGTAATTAAAGGTAAAAATGATATTATAATTACCCTAATACATGTCCTAATTTTATTGGATAATTGTATTTCGACCAAAAACAACCGTAGTAATAGAATATGATCCTTTAGGTCCACTTGGATTAAATTAGGACATTTATTATTGTTTTATTTTAAGAAGAGTTAAAAGTGTTAAATTCAAGGTTTAATAACTAAACAAATTTGAATATAGGGTTACACAAAATATAAATTAGACTATAAATATTAATTAGAAAAATAATAATATTTCCTACATAATGGTATTGTTTTTATAATTTTTATAAATTATATAATTATATTTATTTATGACACAATGATGATGGAGTAATTAACTTATTAATGAAAGAATCAAATAAATTGTAATATAAATATTAAAATAAATATAATTTCAAAGTTTTTATGACATCCACAAATTTTTTATGTTAATATGACATGTTAGTGTTGATTCAATGTATATTTTTCTAAGTAATCAAGTAGTGATGACTTTCACATTAATAAAATACCCAATAATGTCAAAATAGAGATAAATTAATTTTAAAAACAAATGCAATATTATTGGATGATATAATATTCCTAAAAATATAATATTCATAAAAAGGGATTAAATAATATTATATATGTCATTAATGAACTTGTTGAGGTTCTATTGTAATTTCAGAGTAAGTTTATTAACCATATAGTGTAAGAATACAAGAAGACATAGTAAAAGATAAAATATTTAACTAAGAGTTAAATCTAAATGATAAGGTTAATATGGTGACCTAAACCAGTCTAAAACCTATTGTTTGAGTGTTTTTCAACACACCCTCAACTTATCCTAGGAATAAATATTTTTTAATCCGTTATAATATGTTAATGAATTTATTATAAAATAATATTTCAAGCTTTTCCTGAAGTGACCCTCACCTCTCTTATAAAAGGGTACTTTTCCTTCTCTCAAAATCAGACCACCATAGCAATTTGGCATGGCCCGACCATGCCAAAATATCCTCCCAAATTCCCTCCCCTCATCCTAGAGTCCTTACATTGATCATAATGTCAACCTATGTAGCCTTTTTGATCAAGTCAAAAGGAAACACCCGAAGAAGAGGTAATAATTTCACCACCGTCTTTCAAGATCTTTTCTTCTTCCACATCCTATTTATTTTTTTTACATACCAAAATAATAACTCTAGTGACTCATACATACTATGATGTTATTATAATTATGGTATGACCATATCTTTTATTCTATTTATCCTATAAACGAAAAAGTCATCATACGTGCGTACGTACGACTTACCGTCTCTACATCGTGGTGTAGTTTGTTATTGAGAAACATCATTATTTGGATGGGTATAATAATGAGTATAAATTATGTAAATAATAAATATAACATGATAATGATTCTTTATAGATGATATAACATCCAATTACATATGATTTCACCATCAATATAATGATATTGTCGCTCATTTGTACGTACGGATTACCGTTTCCACGACGCGATAAGATTCATTCCCACATTCACCATTCAATGATGATTATAAAAATGTATTTATTATTAATAAGTATGTAATATATGGAATAATAATTCTACATGAGATATATATATATATGTATTTACATATAGCTTATTCACTTACTTCTATTCAATAAGATATGAAAACGAAAACAGCGTTTATGCGTACGTATGACCTACCGTCTCCAAAAACTGTGAGTTACATTTCATATATCTATATATTATAAATATTTATATTAAAAATATACATGATATAAAAATTATGTTTTATATTCTATAACTATTTAAATCATGATCTAAATGATATGATCAAGAAGAACCTGTTAAAACACATAGGATAAAGAAAGCGATTATTACCCAAATTATTAATTTATCATGGAAATCATTATTAAATGGGTACTATAAAGTCATAAATTTATAATAAATGATATAATAAATATGAATATGGTTATTTTATAATTTAATAACATAAAATGGTTACTATACAGTAGGTTAAACGTACCCATGACCAATGAAAATTGCAAGGTAAGGTTTAATTTCACAAACTCTTTATTATCTGAGGTTGTTTTCATGTAAGTATATAATAGGAAATATTTATTACACATGTAAATGTTTTATACAAGTGTTTTAAAAGTGATTATTTTTAAGGTAATTTTAAAAAAACATCATTTTTAATGTTTTAACAATTCATTTTTTCTAATTCTTTCTCATTAATGTCTATGTTTTAAAAATCGTTTTAATGATTTATTTATATATACATGAATGTTTTAAACTGTTAGTTATTTTCAAAAGTTTTAAAGTGGTATATGAGACTTTGATTCAAATATATCTTTAATTTTTTTTTATTTATATGAATTTTAAATGATTTCATGAAAAGGGATATTTCTCTCAAATATTTTTTCTGATCAGTTTCAACAATGTCAACATCTTTTACATGATATTATTCTTTATACATGTTGATTTGTTATGATACAAATCAATAATATTTTATTAAAGTTTTTGTGATATTTTTTACTATGTATTTGTTATTTTTATACCATTCATGGTTTATGAATAAATAATTGACATTTCATATGCTAGTTTAAATACTAATGTTTATGTTATGTTTAAACCTTTTCATATGAGGAATGCATTGGACTTATAAGTGATGGGTGGTGCTTGATATAGCTCCTTGATGAATTGTTATGTCTCATGAGAAAAAGTAGTGTCTTGGAACAAGGCCATAACAAAATCTTATTGGTATACTTGGCATGAGGCCTTGACTATGTGGTTAGGAAGTCTGGCATTATGCATTCCAACATTATGAAATTGTATATTGATATTACATGTGATTATTAAAGTAGTAGAATATCCATGTTAACAAGTAAATGGAAATTTTTTTGTTTATCTTTTCCATATTATGCTGATGTTTATGTATAATAGGATTTCATTTTACTCTTATACACGGGCTTAAATGTTTATGATTATTTATGAAAGTTTCTTCCATATTGTTATCCTTACTAAGCATCTGAGCTCACCCCTTTCTATGTATTATTTTTCCCTGGATAAGAAGAAGTATATTATGACTGACATACAGGGATAGTATAAGGTATATGAATATGGTAAATAGAGTCAACTTTGTTGTTTTTTTTCATTTTATAATGTAATGTAATGTTCATGTATGTAATCTATTTTTCAAGACTACTAAAATGATCGGTCATTTGGGACTTGATTCCTTGTAATAATTCCAATGTATTAAAATAAGGCACCAACTCTAGATAACTGTGGTTGTGGCGTTATAGTTGGTATTAGAAGAAGTTAAGAAACAACCTTGGAAATAGATTTAGAAAAAATCTGGTTAGAGAACATTACCCTATGATATACATTGAGGATTATTATTAAATAACATCCATGAATTTTGGTAATGTAGAGATTTTCTGTATTTTCCACAAAATACATCCATGTCTAGATACGAGTAGGTAGAGGCGGATCTGGCACATATGTACCTAGGAGTGAAAAATACAACAAGGAGTTTCGGCCTTGACCCTAGGTATCCAGGAACATGATAATGGGCCTTGTTTAATTATTTCTTACGACAATCATGTGTGATAATCTTAGGATAATTCAAATTTTTATTACAATCTATTATGAAGGATTTAAGAGAAAATATATCCCCAATGAATTTTTTTTGTGATTATAGTTTATATGCATAATTTTTAAATTTAAGTTAGGTATTTTACAGGTTTGGAATTATGAATTGAGATTCATAAACTAGCCTAGTGTATTCCATTGTTTAGAAATGACACCTAGTAGAAGGAATGAGAATTCCAGCAATACACATGATAGAATGATTAAGAAGGATTATATATTTCATGGTATTTGTAACATCACAGGTAAATAAAGAATAAAGAATTTTCATATTTATTAATATTTACGAATTAAATATTAATTTTAATTAAAAGGGGTTTCTACGTTCGATAGCGTACTCGGTACGCAACGATGAGTTTCTTTGAAAACTTACGTTGCACACAAGTAATAAAATAATATTATTTTAAATGTTAGTTAACGAGTAGTCGTTGTACTGGCGGGAATGGATATAAATAACTAAAATATGATTAGATATGTTTTTAAATGTTTATAGATTTACCAAATAAATGATAACGGCTTAAAATATGGAAAGAGTTCAATTTTAGGGCATATATACTCTAATTTTCACTAAAGGTTCACTTATCACCTTTTAATGGTGAACCGTCATTAAATATAGTTTTGATCACTCTTATACTTTATTTTCGACCAAATATAACTCTTCTTTAGAATCGGTACATCAAAATTTACTTTGTGTACATTTTTGGTACCTTTCTGATAAAGTTCTTTTTTTAATGAATAGTGTAAAATGTTGTATTTTAATTCAAAACCTCTTTTTAGTCTAATTTATTTATATGATTAGATTATCTTTTGAATTGGTTTTAAAGTGAAATTAGAAAATATTTTTACCATTAAATCTAATAGTGGTCGTTGGAATTAATTTCAGTTTGAAAACAGACTTAAACTGGTGTCAATCTTTTGATACTTATTGTTTCACAAAAACACGCTATTTGTCATGACATCGGAAATTAATTATTAAATTAATTAATTTGACTTATATGTTTTGAATTTTGTAAAATGGACTTAATTTTTGAATTCGGAATATCAAATATAGCTTAGGGTGAATTTTTGGTAATTTTCTGAAAAACTTCAATTTTTGATGAATAGTGAAACCACTAAGTGGTAATCAAGAAAACTGATTTTTCAGTTAAATGAAAGTTTACCACTAATGTGTATTGAATTTTGAAAAACCGAAATATATGGTTGTCATTAAGAAGTAAAATGTGGTTCAATGAGATTAAAATAATTTTTTGGTGAATAGTAACTTTTTCATTAATCGCGATTAGAGGTAATTAGTGTAGTTTAAGGTAAAAATGGTATTATAAGAATGTGAAAACACCATGAAACTTGTCCTACACCTATTGGGTGAGTCATGGCCGACCAAGACAAGCCATGGGACAACTTGGGACCCCATGGAGCCACTTTAGTTGGAAAATGACATTAATATATTTTTATTTAATGTTAAAGTGAAAATGACACTAACATAAATTTTTTTACTAAAATAATTTTTGAGCGGGTTTATACAAGTCCAAATTTTGATTATAAATATTCATTGGAAAGCTAAAAAGATTTCCTACATCATAGAATTTTGTTTATAATTTTTAGACATTAAATAAAATAAATTATATATGACATAATAATGATGCAGCGATGACATCATTATTTGACGATTTAAATAAAATGGAAAGATAATGAAAAATATAAAACCTACACATGTACAAAACAAATTGGATGAGTGGATTTAGAACCCTTATCACCTTATCCACGAATTATATCAATGTGGGACCTTTTAAAACCGAAACAGATTTTCAAATAAAGTAATATTTCTTTACTTTCCAAAAGTGCCCCTCCTCTCCTCTTATAAAAGGCCCCCACCTCTACCTCATTTCACACACTTCTCAAGCCTTTGGCTCAGCCAACCCCTGCCCAATTACTCTCTCCACATCCCTCTCCTCATCCTAGAGGATTCCCTTTGGGCAGAATCCTTTCAAAGGAATCCTTTAGTCTCGAATCACAAGGGAGTTACACTTTTAAAGGTAATTCATTCTCTCTTGTTCATTTGTTTTATTTTGCTTCTCCAACCCTCTAAACTCTTTTTATTTACTTATTTTGTAACAACAAAAGTATCTTCAATATACTAGGATGTTGTTATAATATTTATTTGAGCTACACTCTCACACAACTACATCAAATGGTTAAAGAACATACGGTTTCCGTGGATGGCAAAATTCTGCCTCCCGAAACGATGATTGTTCAATACTCATTTAACACCTTCAAGGGTGGCCATTATGATATAAATATTTTTATATATGATATATAATATGTTTATGCTTTCTTTAAGCTTCTTTATTTTTCATTTTTGTCATACCTTTATGGTTTCCATTATGGGTAAACACGATATCTTCATTTAAGGAAGTGCGGACTACCGCCCCCTAAAAGTGATGTGATTCGTTAATGCCATATGTGGGACATGTAAAGGATGGATTTAAAGTTATTATATATGATGTTATACTGGAATTATAATATACCTCTATATCATTATTATTTCTTTCCATTAAAGTATGAGATAGAAATGAAAGTAGCGTTCATGCGTACGTACGGCTTACCGTCTCCATGAACGGTGCATTTCATTTCTTATCCCCAAATGTAATGAACTATTAAAATTACATGTATATAATGTATATATATATATATAATTAATGATATATCTAAATTATGAATATAATTCTGGAATTAAAATATACATACCTCTCATTTAGTTTTAATTCCACTAATATGACAAAGAAATGAAAGTAGCGTTTATGCGTACGTACGGCTTACCGTCTCCATGAACGGTGCATTTCATTTCTTACCTCTAAATGATTATGTAATATTATAAATACATGTATATGATGGATATATATGATACATATTATATCCAAATCGGGAATTTCATTCTGGATATAAATAACTTTTGACCACATGAACAACATGTAATTGTAAGAAGTCAACTTTCGACTTAAGAACCAAATATTGACAAAACAAACATTATTAACTTAAATGGTTACATAATGTTTATAACATGGAAATAAGTGATATAAAAGTAATAATGAACTTTAAAAAGGTTCTTAATCAAGTATAAATTAACTCAAGTTTATTATTCAGGACGTTAAAGAACGATCGAGTCAAGTCGGACCCAAGGTAAGGGAACTTCTTAACCCAACTTCCATTCTTTGGGTTAATCTCCTACTTTCAAATTCTGTCAGGATATTATTATGTCTTATTTTGTATTTTTACTTTCTTTATGTGTACCTATAGTGAATACACCTAATATGTCTATTTTATTTTAAAAATGATCTTTTTAAGGGACTTCGTCTCAATCTCCTTTCATTGAGGCATATTTCGTTTTATACACAACTTTCTTTTATACGGTGTATAAACCCCTTTGACTTTTACTTTTATACAAAAGGAATCTTTTTCTACGAAGAGTTTTACTAAACGACAAAAAGGAATGTTTTTTTTAACGTACGCGGTGACAATGACTTTTTCTGCTGCCGTGAGTATTATTTGGTCTTTGGCTTCCTCAACAAGCCGTAGTGTTTTTAAAATAAAATAAAATACCATATACTGTTTTATGTATTTTGGTATTGAAAATGGTTTTGATAAAGGATTCTATTATGTCAATATATTTATGATATATTGTGATTGAAATGTGAAAATGTTATCTTTCCTTTATATTGGTTTTATGTCATATGATTTTATATTGGTACTTGGAAATTTTAACGGGTGGTTACGTTATAAACCATATGACGGGTGGTGCCGTGAATACCAGGACGGGTGGTTACGTTATAACCTCCAATGCATTGGGTATGGAAGTCGGTCGTATGGCTATTCCATTAAGTATGTATGGAAATTGGCCGTATGGCTATTCCATTAAGTGATAAGTGTGGAAGTCGACCGTATGGTTATTCCACTTAAGTATGTTTATGTCCCAAGTTACCTTTATATATGTTATGTGTTCTTTGTATGGGTTTTATGGTTATCCTTTGGTTACAAAAAGGTAAGTAATGATACTTTATTCTGTGAAGAGTTTTTACTACTTCATGAAGGTGAAGGTATTACTTTGATAGAGTATATATGGTTTACTTGATGTTTGAAAAACTAACAGTTTTCATTCTTTCGGTATCCCTTACTGAGCTTTTTATGCTCAGCCCAAGTTTTTTGAAATGTTTTTCACAGGACATAAAGTGGAATAAGGTCAAGGATGGGATCAAGGGAATGTCATGCTATCTAAAACATGGAACCTAGACATATTTCTTTTTAAGAGTTTTTATTTTATGGAAACTTAGTAGAAATGTCTACTTTGTAATCTTTTAAGATGTAATAGTTATGTTCTAATTCTCTAAAACTCTAAACCTGAAAAGATACTCAATGTGAATTATTCATTTAATTCAATATTAAGTAAGGTTTAAGGCTGGGGCCTTATAGTTGGTATCAGAGGACGGTTTAGACAACTTTAGGAGTTAGAAAAGTGTTAAATTATAATATGATTGAAATTATATAGCATTTATGGATTACCATGTTGCTTCGCCTAAGATATTTCAGTGTTCAGAATGGTTTTCCGCAGAGGAAACAAAGAAGCTATGTTGGGACGACATCAGGAGGAAGACAACCTTCCAAATCAGCAACCTGAGATGGTCGGAATCGGAACTAAACAGTTTGTTGTAGTGATGGCACAGTTGACTCAGGCTATAAATGGTGGCGGTATCCATGCATGAGATCAGCCAGATCAACCGCAGAGGAACATGTCAGTGGTGGAACATTTCATGAGGCAACATCCCCCATCATTCAGAGGATCATCTGACCCTGTGCAAGCTGAAGGGTGGATTAAAGCACTGGAGAAGATTTTTGATGTCATGGGGTGTTCGGAACATCAAAAGGTTAGTCTTTCTGTTTACCGTTTTGAAGGTGAAGCTGATCAGTGGTGGTCGATGGTGAAAAATATAAGGGATAGTGATGAGATTGAGGATCTTAACTGGGACGAATTCAAAGGTATGATTTTTGAGAAATATTTTCCTAAGGTGGTTCGTCTTAGGATGGAAAAAAAGTTCCTAGAATTGAGGCAGGAGGATGATTCAGTGGCTACTTATGAAGAAAAGTTCACTCGATTGGCAAGGTATGCTCCAAACTTCATACAATATCTTGATAGTAAAATAAACCATTTTTACTCAGGGTTAAAGCCAAAGTATCTAAGGGATTTAGATTCTCGTGATTTCAAAAGTTATGAAAAACTTGTTCGATGTACGGAGAAGGTGGAAATGGAGTTTGCCGATGATCAGGTGTTCTATGAAAAACAATAGAATAAGAGGTCTAGTTGGCAGGAAAAGGGGAAGAATTCATCAAAGAAGCAAGGAGGTAAGAAAACCAAATATCCATCCTGTGAGAAGTGTGGTAAAATGCATCCTGGAGAATGTTTATCCAAGTCTGTTAAGTGCTTTCGGTGTGGTAAGTCTGGTCATATTGCTCGTAACTGTAAGGAAGATGATCAAGCAGGAAATGAAAAGCCAACAGTAAGATGTTTTAAGTGTAATGAAATGGGTCATTATGCAAACGAGTGTCCAACGAAGAACTCAACTGGGGGAATGCAGCTAGACTACAAGTAGAAAGGGGTGGTGAAATCATTTGCAACGACTTCAGCAGATGTTGGGCCATCGAATGAAGTGGTATCAGCTCCAGGGAGCTCAATATTTTTCGAATATTGACTTGAGGTCGAGGTACCATCAGTTGAAAGTAAAAGAAGAAGACGTTCCGAAGACTGCGTTCCGTACTAGATATGGCCATTATGAATTTGTAGTTATGCCTTTTGGGTTAACCAATGCACCTGCTGTATTCATGGACCTTATGAATAAAATTTTCCATGAGTTCTTGGATAAGTTTGTGTTTGTGTTTTGAGGTTTGTGAAGAGGTTATGTGTGCCTTGTGATTCACAGTTGAAGAATGAGTTGTTTTTTCATCCGGGCAGTACTAAGATGTATAGAGATCTGCGGGAGTATTACTGGTGGGAAGGAATGAAAAGAGATATTGCTGATTTTACTGTGAAGTGTTTGACTTGTCAGTAGGTTAAAGCAGAGCGGCAGTTACCGAAAGGGATGCTTCAGCCTTTACCAGTGCCAGAGTGGAAATAGAAAAACATATCCATGGACTTTGTTGTGGGATTACCGAGGACATATCGAGGTAATACTGCAATATGGGTTATTGTTGATCGCTTGACCAAATCTGCTCATTTCTTTTCTATACAAGATACTTTCTCTCTTGATCAACTTTCCCGTTTATATCTTAAAGAGATATTTAGGTTACATGGAGTTCCTCTCTCCATTGTATCGGATCGTGATCCCAGGTTTACTTCTAACTTTTGGAAAGGCCTTCAGAAGTCGTTGGGTACTGAATTATATTTTACTACAGCTTTTCATCCTCAATCAGATGGGCAGTCAGAACGAACAATTCAGACATTGGAGGATATGCTACGAGCTTGTTTGATGGATTATCTGGGAAGTTGGGACCAACATCTTTCTTTGGTTGAATTTTCTTATAATAACAGCTTTCATTCCAGTATACAGATGGCACTATTTGAGGCATTATATGGGATGCGGTGTCGAACTCCAGCATTTTGGAATAAAGTGGGTGAAAGGAAGCTGATGGGACCAAAATTGGTAGAAGAGATGGCAGAAAAAGATCAGTTGATTCAGAAGCACATGAGAACAGCTCAGAGCAGGCAGAAGAGTTATGCGGATAATCGGAGGAAGGATCTATCTTTCAAGGTAGGTGATCATGTTTTTCTCAAGGTTTCTCATTGGAAAAGTGTGATGAGATTCGGTAAGAAAGGAAAGTCGAGTCCATGGTGGGTTGGACCATATGAAATTCTGGAAAGAGTTGGATCAGTTGCATACTGAGTGGCTTTACCTCCGAGTTTATCTCAGGTACACAATTTTTTTCACGTTTTGATGTTGAGAAAGTATATGCCAGATCCATCTCATGTTTTGAGCCCAGAGGTAGTTCAGCTAGAAAAGAACCTATCTTATTGAGAACAACTAGTCCAGATTCTTGACCACAGGGAGCAGGTGTTACGGAATAAGGTGATTCATCAGGTAATGGTTTTGTGGAAAACCCATGTGATTTAAGAGGCAACGTGGGAATCTGAAAATGCTATGAGGGATAAATACCCCCACTTATTTTGATAAGTGAATAAAATTGCGAGGACGCAATTCCCAAAAGGGGGGAAGGATATAACATCCCAGGTAAATAAAGAATAAAGAATTTTCATATTTATTAATATTTACGAATTAAATATTAATTTTAATTAAAAGGGGTTTCTACGTTCGATAGCGTACTCGGTACGCAACGATGAGTTTCTTTGAAAACTTACGTTGCACACAAGTAATAAAATAATATTATTTTAAATGTTAGTTAACGAGTAGTCGTTGTACTGGCGGGAATGTATAGAAATAACTAAAATATGATTAGATATGTTTTTAAATGTTTATACATTTACCCAATAAAAGATAAAGGCTTAAAATACGGAAAGAGTTCAATTTTAGGGCATATATACTCTAATTTTCACTAAAGGTTCACTTATCACCTTTTAATGGTGAACCGTCATTAAATATAGTTTTGATCACTCTTATACTTTATTTTGGACCAAATATAACTCTTCTTTAGAATCGGGACATCAAAATTTACTTTGTGTAAATTTTTGGTACCTTTCTGATAAAGTTCTTTTTTTAATGAATAGTGTAAAATGTTGTATTTTAATTCAAAACCACTTTTTAATCTAATTTATTTATATGATTAGATTATCTTTTGAATTGGTTTTAAAGTGAAATTAGAAAATATTTTTACCATTAAATCTAATAGTGGTCGTTGAATTAATTTCACTTTGAAAACGGACGTAAACTGGTGTCAATCTTTTGATACTTATTGTTTCACAAAAACACGCTATTTGTCATGACAGTGGGAATTAATTATTAAATTAATTAATTTGACTTATATTTTTTGAATTTTTTAAAATGGACTTCATTTTTGAATTCGGAATATCAAATATAGCTTAGGGTGAATTTTTGGTAATTTTTTGAAAAACTTCAATTTTTGATGAATAGTGAAACCACTAAGTGGTAATCAAGAAAACTGATTTTTCAGTTAAATGAAAGTTTACCACTAATGTGTATTGAATTTTGAAAATCCGACATACATGGTTGTCATTAAGAAGTAAAATGTGGTTCAATGAGATTAAAATAATTTTTTGGTGAATAGTAACTTTTTTCATTAATCGCTATTAGAGGTAATTAGTGTAGTTTAAGGTAAAAATGGTATTATAAGAATGTGAAAACACCATGAAACTTGTCCTACACCTATTGGGTGAGTCATGGCCGACCAAGACAAGCCATGGGCCAACTTGGGGACCCCATGGAGCCAATTTAGTTGGAAAATGACATTAATATATTTTTATTTAATGTTAAAGTGAAAATGACACTAACATAAATTGTTTTACTAAAATAATATTTGAGAGGGGTTATACAAGTCCAAATTTTTATTATAAAAAGTAATTGGAAAGATAAAAAGATTTCCTACATCATAGTATTTTTTGTATAATTTTTAGACATTAAATAAATTAAATTATATATGACATAATAATGATGTAGCGATGACATCATTATTTGATGATTTAAATAAAATGGAAAGATAATGAAAAATATAAACCCTAAACATGGACAAAACCAATTGGATGAGTGGATTTCTAACCCTTATCACCTTAGCCACGAATTATATCAATGTGGGAACTTTTAAAACCGAAACACATTTTCAAATAAAGTAATATTTCTTTACTTTCCAAAAGTGCCCCTCCTCTCCTCTTATAAAAGGCCCCCACCTCTACCACATTTCACACACTTATCAAGCCTTTGGCTCGGCAAAACCCTGACCAATTACTCTCTCCACATCCCTATCCTCATTCTAGAGGATTCCCTTTGGGAAGAATCCTTTCAATGGAAGCCTTTAGGCTCAAATCAAAAGGGAGTTACACTTTTCAAGGTAATTCATTCTCTCTTGTTCATTTGTTTTATTTTGCTTCTCCAACCCTCTAAAATCTTTTTATTTACTTCTTTTGTAACAACACCAGTATCTTCAATATACTAGGATGTTGTTATAATATTTATTTGAGCTACACTCTCACACAACTACATCAAATGGTTAAAGAACATACGGTTTCCGTGGATGGCGAAATTCTGCCTCCCGAAACGATGATTGTTCAATACTCATTTAACACCTTCATGGGTGGCCATTATGATGTCACTATTTTTATATATGATATATAATATGTTTATCTTTTCTTTAAGCTTCTGTATTTTTCATTTTTGGCATACCTTTATGGTTTCCATTATGGGTAAACACGCTATCTTCATTTAAGGAAGTGCGGACTACCGCCCCCTAAAAGTGATGTGATTCGTTAATGCCATATGTGGGACGTGTAAAGGATGGATTTAAAGTTATTATATATGATTTTATACTAGAATTATAATATACCTCTATATCATTTTTATTTCTTTCCATTAATGTATGAGATAGAAATGAAAGTAGCGTTCATGCGTACGTATGGCTTACCGTCTCCATGAACGGTGCATTTCATTTCTTATCCCCAAATGTAATGTACTATTAAAATTACATTTATATAATGTATATATATATAATTAATGATATATATAAATGATGAATATAATTCTGGAATTAAAATATACATACCTCTCATTTAGTTTTAATTCCACTAATATGACAAAGAAATGAAAGTAGCGTTCATGCGTACGTACGGCTTACCGTCTCCATGAACGGTGCATTTCATTTCTTACCTCTAAATGATTATGTAATATTATAAATACATGTATATGCTGGATATATATGATACATATTATATCCAAATCGGGAATTTCATTCTGGATATAAAGAACTTTTGACCACATGAACAACATGTAATTGTAAGAAGTCAACTTTCGACATAAGAACCAAATATTGACATAACAAACATTATTAACTTAAATGGTTACATAATGTTTATAACATGGCAATAAGTGATATAAAAGGAATAATGAACTTTAAAAAGGTTCTTAATCAAGTATAAATTAACTCAAGTTTATTATTCAGGACGTTAAAGAACGATCGAGTCAAGTCGGACCCAAGGTAAGGGAACTTCTTAACCCAAGTTCCATTCTTTGGGTTAATCTCCTACTTTCAAATTATGTCATGATATTATTATGTCTTATTTTGTATTTTTACTTTCTTTATGTGTACCTATAGTGAATACACCTAATATGTCTATTTTATTTTAGAAATGATCTTTGTAAGGGACTTCGTCTCAATCTCCTTTCATTAAGGCATATTTCATTTTATACACAACTTTCTTTTATACGGTGTATAAACCCCTTTGACTTTTACTTTTATACAAAAGGAATCTTTTTCTACGAAGCGTTTTACAAAACGACAAAAAGGAATGTTTTTTTAACGTACGCGGTGACAATGACTTTTTCCACCGCCGTGAGTATTATTTGGTCTTTGGCTTCCTCAACAAGCCGTAGTGTTTTTAAAATAAAATAAAATACCATATACTCTTTTATGTATTTTGGTATTGAAAATGGTTTTGATAAAGGATTCTATTATGTCAATATATTTATGATATATTGTGATTGAAATGTGAAAATGTTATCTTTCCTTTATATTGGTTTTATGTCTTATGATTTTATATTGGTACTTGGACATTTTAACGGGTGGTTACGTTATAAACCATATGACGGGTGGTGCCGTGAATACCAGGACGGGTGGTTACGTTATAACCTCCAATGCATTGGGTATGGAAGTCGGCCATATGGCTATTCCATTATGTATGTATGGAAATTGGACGTATGGCTATTCCATTAAGTGATAAGTGTGGAATTCGACCGTATGGTTATTCCACTTAAGTATGTTTATGTCCCAAGTTACCTTTATATATGTTATGTGTTCTTTGTATGGGTTTTATGGTTATCCTTTGGTTACAAAAAGGTAAGTAATGATACTTTATTCTATGAAGAGTTTTTACTACTTCATGAAGGTGAAGGTATTACTTTGATAGAGTATATATGGTTTACGTGATGTTTGAAAAACTAATAGTTTTCATTCTTTCGGTATCCCTTACTGAGCTTTTTATGCTCACCCCAAGTTTTTCGAAATGTTTTTCACATGACTTAAAGTGGAATAAGGTCAAGGATGGGATCAAGGGAATGTCATGCTATCTAAAACATGGAATCTAGACATCTTTCTTTTTAAGAGTTTTTATTTTATGGAAACTTAGTAGAAGTGTCTACTTTGTAATCTTTTAAGATGTAATAGTTATGTTCTAATTCTCTAAAACTCTAAACTTGTAAAGATCCTCAATGTGAATTATTCATTTAATTCAATATTAAGTAAGGTTTAAGGCTGGGGCCTTATAGTATTAATCCAACATTTAAAAGGGAAATAGTCTCCCACGTATTTCTATAATATGAATAAATATTATCATATGTTAATAAGATATGTAAATAATTCTACATCCTATGGCTTTGAAGGGAAGCAAGAGGAGAAAAGGATGGAAGAGAGAAAGATGGATAATGGGAAGAGGGGGAAAAAGGATTTTCCCACATGTGATAACTGTGAAAAGAATCACCTTGGTATATGATTGAACGGAATTGGTGTTTCTTATAAGTGTGGAGAAAAAGGACACCATGTACGTGATTTATAGGGTAAGAAAAAGGTTACAAATGTACAATGCTTCATCTGTAATGAGTTGGGACACTACATGAAGCAATGTCCAAATCATCAGAGTATAACCCAAACGTTGCTATTGGATTATAATCTAGTTATAAAACTACCAAATATGAAGGGGAATGATTAGATTTCTTATTTTGTTATTAAATTATGGTGTCATTTGAGTATTGTATTAATGATGTACATGTTATAATAATTATAAAGTATAAAAAGATTTTACTACAGTATTATTTCATTAAAGACTTGAGATAGTTTGGAACTATGAAATGTGACTCAATAACATGTTAATTTTTTTGGAAAATATACGATTGAGAGAACAATAATCCATAATATGGTTTTGATATTGAGGTAGTTGTTTTGGAATAATATATGTTTTATTTGGATAAATTATATTAGATATTCTTGACTACCTTGAAACCGATTAATGCTTTTTATATTCCATCATTATTGGAGTTTACAAAATTTTTGGATAGAAGGAGTTTATCCAGAATTCTACAAGGAATAAGGATGAATGTAATCAATAAGGTTTTATGGTAATTCAGGGTGTTAAAGTGTTTTAAAAGAATACATGATGACGGTATTCACATGTTATTACATGGAAAAATGGATTTTAATTTTTTTTACCTTCCTTATAGATTTTTTACTATGAGTTTGGATAGAAGTATTATGGATAAGTATAAAGGATGAAATAAATTATGTTTGTAATTAGATAATTTTTTTAAGGTTGAATGATTTCTTTAGATAATTTTTGGATTGCCATTAAAAGGACAACCCGAAGGCCAGGTAAAAACCCGTCCTATCCGGCAAGGCCGCGAGACATGAACCCACAATTGAAGGTGTATAAGGGTTGATCACCTACCACTGGAATATGTTATGTCATGGTTTGTATAATGTAGTTTTTTAAATAGTCTGAGTAATTAATTATAAATTCATTATTTTTTGAACCCTACACGATTAGGATAAATAGAATAATTTTGAATTCTATTATCTTTTGGAATGAAAGATGACTTTGTGGTAGGAATTAGTTGAAGTATGAAAATCAAATTTCCAAGTATATTTTTTACTTTTATTCTATGAATAAATTAATTCTTAAACTTTAGGGAAGGAATCTTAAAACCAAAAATGTGTTTTCCTAATATCTTATGTTTAGTTGAACTATCGATATTTTAAATCATCATAGATTGATGGATTTGAGGCCCTCAATTTCACTCTTGTTTGTGATTGATGACCTCAATCACTACCTATAAATATTTAAATTTTTCTTTCAATTATGTGAATTTAATTTCCACCAATGTTCTTCTTATCAAATTCCTAAATTTTTTGTAACTTCTTCATCCCCTTTACCTATTATTAAGAATAAATTTTATTTACCCAATTTCTCTTTTGGGTTTTCCACAAATGTATTTTTATATTTTTAAAATTTTATTTTTGAAGAAAAGTATCATATTGCGAGGATTCAATTTTTTGAAGGAGGGGAGAATGTAACACCCCAATATTTCATAGTACGTTATCTCTGTAAAGTAACTCAATAGCTTGCACTACACGCAACACTAAGTTCAAGCGCCCCACAACATACAAACTAGCTGTTTAAAATAGGGGTTATGAATAATATTAACTGAATTCTTAATTTTATATACTCTATATAATTTTAACATCCATATAATGTTTTTATTATATTTAATATAAGAACAAATTCATTTTTTTGATAAAAGAAGTATTTTTCAAAAAATGAAATTTTACCACCTTTTAATGGTGAACCCTTTTTAAAAGAAATATTTGAAACATTTATATGTTCAATTTAATGAAATTAAATTATTATTTAGAATTTGTAAATAAAAATTTTGTTTGGATAAATTTTTGGTACTTTCCTGATAACTTTCACATTTTGACGAATAGTGAAAAATACATTGTTTCAATTGAAAATAGATTTTTTAATCGAATAAATTATAGAGTTAAATTATGAATTATAAAGGTTTTTTAATATAATTAGATTATATTTTTATCATTTAATAAAATTTAGGTCATTATATGAAACTTCCCATTTAAATTTGACATAATCACATGTCAATATTTTGATAGTTTTTACTTTTTAAAAACATGTTTTTTGGTTTTGACTACCGGAATTAATTTTAAAGTATGAAATGAAACTTATATGATTTTAATTTGGTAAAAATAACTTAAATTTTGAATTAAGAATATTAAAATTATCTTTGTGTGATTTTTCCATATTTTTCTGAAAACATTCAATTTTTGATGAATATTGAAAACACATCGTTATTATATAAAACCTACTTTTTATTTAAATAATTATTTATTTTATTTAAATTTATTTTAAGTAAATATATATATATATAATAACTATATAAGTTCAATGTAATTTATAGGAGTCATTTTATAATAAAATTTTATGTCAAAAATTTTATTGAACTTTTTAACCTATTTTACCCACCTTCAAGGAGCATTTTCAAATTTGCATAAAACATAATTTTACCACTTCTTTGAGTTGAATTTCAAAAATAAAAGAGACGCAGTTGATATTAGTATGTAAAATGTAGTTCAATAAGATAAAAATAATTATTGGTGAATAGTAACTTTTGACATTTATTTAGGATAGTAAAAAATAAATCGGGTAATTAAAGGTAAAAACGATATTATAATTACCCTGACACATATCCTAATTCTATTGGATAAGTTTATTTCGACCAAAAACAACCTTTGTAATAAAATATGGAGCATTAGGTCAACTTTCATTAGATTAGTACATTTTTTTTAAAGAAGAGTAAAAATTGTTAAATTCAATGTTTAACAACTAAACCATTTTTAATATATGGTTACACACAATATGAATTCGACTATAAATATTCAATAAAAAGATAAAAATATTTCTTACCTAATGGTATTATATTTATAATTTTTATACGTTAAATAATGTAATTTATTTATGACACAATGATGATGTAGTAATTACCTTAATAATGAAAGAATTAAATAAATGATATTAAAAATATTAAAATAAATATAATTTAAAGTTTTTTAAGACATCCACGATTTTTATAGGTGAATATGTTATTATAGGGATTATTAAATGTATATTGTTAGAAGTAATCAAGTTTTTATTACTTTCACAAAAACCAAATACCAAATAATGTCAAAATTGACATAAATTAATTTTTAAAACAAATACTATATTATTGGTTGATATAATTTTCTAAAAAAACCAAAGTTCATCCAAATTACTTATATAATATTATATCTGTCATTAAATAAACAATAAATGTTCTCTGGTAATTTTAGATTATGTTTATTAACCATATAGTGTAAGAATACAAGAAGCCATTGTAAAAGTTAAAATATTCAACTAAGAGTTAAATCTAAAATATAAGGTTAATATGGTGACCTAAAACTGTCTAAAACATATTGGTTTAGTGTTTTTCAACCATCCCCACCTTATCCATGAAATAAATAATTTTTGTTCCATTAGATACCAAAAAAAATTTTATTATAAAATAATATTTCAATATTTTCCTAAAGTGACCCTCACCTCTCCAATAAAAGGGTACATACCCTTATCTCAAAATCACACCTACAAATCCATTTGTCATGGCCAAAAACGACCCCAATATCCAACCAAATTCCCTCAAATAAACCTAGAGTCCTTACTTTTATCATAAAGCCATCCTATGGAGCCCTTTTGATCAACTCAAAAGGAAACACCCGAAGAAGAGGTATTAATTTCACCACCCTCTTTCAAGATATTTTTTTCTTGCACTTCCTCTTTATTTGTTGTTTCCATAAAAAAATAATAACTCCAATACCTCCTACATACTTTGATGTTATTATAAATATGTTACAACCATATCCATTGTTCTATCCAACTTATTAATGACAAAGTCACCATACGTCCATATGTACGACTTACCGTCTTCACGTCGTGGTGTAGTTTGTAATTCTAACACATCATTATTTGAATGGGTATAATAGTGAGTATAACTGATATAAATAATAAATATAACATGTTAATTATTTTTTATATATGATATAACATTAAATTACATATTAATTCACCATCAATATAATGATTTTTTCACTCGTGCATTCATACGGATTACCATCTCTACGACGCGATGAGATTCATTCCCACATTTACAATTCAATGATGATTATAAAAATATATATATAATTAATAAGTATGTAATATATGACATAAAAAGTATACTGGATATATATATATATTTATATATATTAATGTATGTACTTAAATATATTTTATTTATTTAATTCCCTTCAATGCGATATGAAAACGGAAACAACGTTTATGCGTACATACGACCTACCATCTCCATTAACGATGACTTCAATTTCATATATTTATCTATTAAATATATTTATATTCTATATGGATTATATCTCAAGGAGAGAGATTCTCTCACTATCCCAGTATGATGATCATTTCTATCCGATCAATTTAGAAGAGGATCAAACTCCATTTGATATCGTAGGGAATGAAGATCTTTTATCCCTATGTTGTCCAAATAAAAGGGCTGAGCTACTTAAGTTTGATCTTCAGAAGGGTGGAAATTGTTCTAGTGATGGTGGTTATGATATGGAAGAGATGATTAATCTTGTGTGGAGGACCCCTACATTGGGGGTCTTCACTTTTTGGCCCCTCTGTCAACCTACTGATGGGCGAACGATAGAGCGACTGGAGGAGTCCAAGAACAGATCTGAGTGGTTGGTGATTCTCGTCGGACCCTACGTGTGTTGATCACTAGCATATTTGGAGGTTATGGATCAGAATCATGGAGTTATGTCAGTGTTGAAATTGAGGTGCATGATTTGGGATCCTGGCGATGTGATCACGTTGGATGGCCCTCGACAGTGGAACTTCGTTTTTGGTTTCCAGTTGGTGATGTCTTCTTCAGCGGTACAATGGCTGGTGAGTTGGATTCATGAAGACACAACACAGAAGGACGACCTCAGGTGACGATGTTTGGTTGGCGATGAGATACATTCAGGCATGCGGGTTAGGTGCCAAAGGAGGCACTCCTGCGTGATGGTGGTAATGATGGGATGGCGATGGGGAGTGGGTTCTCGATGGTGATACACAGGTGAGCAGCGTTTCAGGGTGTGGGAGATCCTAAGATGGGCGTCGCTTTCAGGGTGCGGAGGTTCTTGCCACTGGCTGAGGATGATGGCATCAGATGAAGGTGATGCGGTGAGGATGTCTGCGTTTGACATGGCTTTTTCGTCAAACATGGTGACTTTGGGTTGGCGACTCAGAGATGCTAGCTATTATTGTGAAAAGGAGGGTTATGTCCTCGTTATGGGATACGACCTCGGGCACGGCCTTGGAATGAGGGTTTTAGGATGCAAGTGCGTGCACAGTTTCTTATCTAGTGGAAGACCCAGGTTCGGCCCTTCTTTGGTTATGAGCTCTATGAATATTTTGGAAAAAATACGTTGTGTATTCAGACAGTGGGGGGCTGCGACGAATTCTGCAGCATAAGCAGGTGCGATCTCGAGGTATGAGATATTGACCACTGGCAATGTGTGCAGGTCCATTTTTTGGACCACATAATCTATTTTGTGGCTTTCTTGTAGGTTTATTTGGTGGTTCTTTGTTATCTTTGATGTTTTGATTGGCATTGGTTTTTCCATCTTTTTTTTGGAGGTGCGTTTGTACTGCATGATTGTCATGTTCAGTTGTGCTTCTATTTTTTTTAAATAAATTTTTAGGACCGAGATTGCTCATGTCCTGAACATTCTTGGTATATTTATATTCTAAATATATAGGATATATAAATCAAGGTTTGTATTCTGGATGTTTTTAGATCATGATTTAAATTATTTTATCAAGAATAAAAAGTTAAAACACGTACAATAAAGAAATTGATTATTTCAAAAAATGTTAATTTAACATTGAAATCATTATTCAATGGGTAGTATAAAGTCATAAATTAATCATGTATGACCTAATAAATATGAATATGGTTCTGATATAATTTAATAACATAATAAGGTCATTATACAGGAGGTTAAACGTACCCTCAACCAAAGGAAATTGTAAGGCAAGGGTTAATTTCACAATCTCATTATTATCGGAGGTTGTTTTCACGTATGTATCTACTGGGACATATTTATTACCCATGTCCATGTTTCATAAAAGAGTTTTAAAATGGATTATTTTTAAGGCACTCTTTACTAAAATATCATTTTAAATGTTTTAATGATCCACTCTTTTAAACCCTTCTAATTAAAGTCCATGTTTTGAAAATAGTTTTAAGGATTTATTTATATGGACATGAATGTTTTAAAATTTTAAATCTTTTAAAAACTTTTAAAGTGGTATGGGACACTCTGATTCAAATCTATCTTTTAAATGACATCCTTTATATGACTTTTAAATGATTTCATGAAAAGGGATATTTCTCTCAAAGATTATTACTAATCATTTTCAATTATGTAAGCATCCTATACAGGATATTATTCTTGATCCAGGTTGATTCATTACGATAAAAATCATCTATATTGTAATGAAGGTGTTGTGATATTTTTTATTTTCACTGTGTATTTTTTATATCATTCATGGTTTATAGATAATTTATTGACATTTTGAATGCTAGTTTTAATACAAATGTTTATGTTATATTTAAACCTTTTAATATGAGGAATGTATTGTACTTAGTATGTTTCTGGTGAATCATGCTATAGCTCCTTGATTAATCGATAGGTCTCATGAGACAAACTAGTGTCTTGGCACAAGGCCTTGAGAAAATATTTTTTGCAGTCTTGGCATGAGCCCTTGACTATATGGTTATGAAGTCTGTCATTATGAATTCCATCATTATGAAATTGTATTCTGATATTACACGTGATTATTTGACTAGTATAATATCCATGAGAATAAGTAAATGAAATTATTTGATTTATCTTTGCCATAGTATGCTAATGATTAAGTTTAAAAGATTTTTTTTTTAGTTTTGAACACTATCTTAAATGTTTATGATTATTTATTAATGTTTTGGCTATATTTTTATCCTTAATGAGCATCTGATCTCACACCTTTCTATGTTTTATTTTTCTAGGATGAGAAGAAGTATATTATGACTGACCTGTTGGGATAGTTTAAGGGATATAAATGTGGTCAATGGAGGCAATGTTGTTGTTGGTTTTTTCATTTTATAATCTAATGTAATGTTCATGTATATAATCTATTTTCCAAGACTTCTAAATTGATCAGTCCTTTGGGACTTGATTCCTTGTAATCACGCCAATGTATTAAAATAAGGCACCAAATCTAGGTAACTGGGGTCGGTATGTTATATTTGGTATTGGAGGAAGTTTAGAAACAATCATGGAAATAGATTTAGATAATCTATAGTTAGATAAAATTACCCTAAGATAGACTTTGAGGATTAGTATTGAATAACATCCCAGAATTTGTCTAATGTAGAGATTTTATGTATTTTCCAAGCAATACATCCCTTTCCAGTTCTGAGCAGATAGAGGCGGCTCTGGCATAGATTTAAATAGGAGTGAAAACTCTGACAAGTATTTTTATGCTTGACTCGAGGTATCCCGGTACATGAAAATGGCCCTTGCTGCACTCTTGGTTATGACACTCTTGAGGGATACTCTTAGGATAATTCACATTTTCATTACAATCCATTATGAAGGATTAAAGAGTAAATATTTCCTCAATGAAAGCATTTTATTATTATAGATTATATGTATAATGTTTTCAATTTACGTTAGGTATTTTATAAGTTTGAAATTATGAACTGCGATTCATAAACTAACCTAGTGTATTCCATTGTTTATAAATGGCGCCATGTAGAAGGAATGAGAATTCCAACAATACTCTTGATCGAAAGATTAAGAAGGATAATATATTTCACGGTATTAATCCAACATTTAAAAGGGAAATAGTATCCCATGTATTCTAATCATATGAATATATAGTATCGTGTATTAATAATATTACTAAATATTTCTCTAAGTCCTATGGATTTGAAGAGAAGCTAGAGAAGAAAAGTATTGAAGAGAGAAATATGGATAAAGGGAAGAGGGGAAAGAAGGATTTTCCCATATATGATACCTATGGAAAGAATAAACTTGGTAATTGATTGAATGGAATGTGAGTTTGTTATAACTATGGAGAAAAAGGACACCAAGAATGCGATTTCAAGGGTAAGAAAAAGGTTTCAAGTTTATAATGCTTCGTCTGCAAGGAGTTGGGAAACTACACGAAGCAATTTACAAATCATTAAAGTATACCCCAAATGCTGCTATTGGATAATAATCAAGTTATGATACCACCAAAGATGAAAGGGAATGATTGTATTTCTTATGTTGTTATTCAAGTATTGTTTTCTTTTAGTATTCTATTAATTATGTACATGTCATTATAATTATAGAGTATAAAATGATTATACTGCAGTACTATATCATTAAGGACTTGAGATTGTTTGGAACCCAGAAAAATGACTCAATAGTAGGTTAATTTTTTTTGGAAAATATATGGTTGAGAAAAAGATAAACCATAATATGGTATTGATACTGAGGTAGTGATTTTGGAATAATATATGATTGACTTGGATATATTATACTGGATATTCTTGACTAACTTGAAACTGTTTAATGATTTTTATTTCCCTTTATTGTTGGAGTTTACAACATTTTTTGGATTGAAGGAGTATATCCAGTATTATATAAGGAATAAGGGAGCATGAATGTAATCAATAATGTTTTATGGCAATTAAAGGTGTTATAGTGTTTTAAAAGAATATATGATGAAGGTATTAACATGTTATTACATGGAAACAAGGATCTTCATTGTCTTTACCTCCATTATAAATTCTGGACTGTGAGTTTAGACAGAAGTATTTTGGATAATTATAACGGATGGAATCGATTATGTTTGACATTGGATACTATAGTTAATGTTAAATTAGTTCTTGAGATAATTTTTGGATTAACATTAAAAGGAAAACCAGAAGGTCATGTGACAACCCATCGCGTCCAGTAAGGCTGTGAGACTTGAACCCACAACTGAAGGGGGGTAAGGGTGGATCACATACCACTGGAATATGTGATGTCTTTGTTTGTATAGTGTTTTTTTAAATATACTGACAAATAAATTATAAATTCATTTTTTCTTGAACCCTATTTTATTTGGATAAATAGAATATTTTTGGATTCTATTATCTTAGGGAGTGTAAGATAAGTTTGTGGTAAGAATTAGTTGAAGTACGAGACTCTACTTGCCAAATATTTTTTTTCTTATTCTATCAATAAATTAATTCTTAAACATTAGGTAACAGATCTTGAAACCAAAAATGTGTTATTCTAATATCTTATGTTTTTGTTAACTAACGATATTTTTAAGCATCATAGATTGATGGATTTGAGTTCATCAATTTTACACTTGTTTGTTATTGATGACCTCAATCACTCCATATAAATATTTACATTTTTTCTCCAATTATGTGTCTCTAATTTCCACCATGTTCTCCTAATCTTGACAATAATTTGGTGGTAACTTTTTCATTCCCATTCCTTCTTATTTAGAATAATTTTTATTTACCCAATTTCTGATGTGGGTTTTCCCAAAAGGTATTTTTTATATTTTTAACCATTTATTTTGTAAGATCAATTTCAAATTTCAAGGATGTAATTTATTGAAATAGGGGATAATGTTACACTCCAAGATTTCAAAGTATGTTGTCTTAGTAAGTAATTCAATATCTTGCGCTACACGCAACACCGAGTTCGAGCGCCCCACAACTTACTAAACTAGCCGTTCAAAAAGAAGTTATGAATATTATTAATTTAATTTTGAATCATATATACTCTATATAATTTTGACATACATATTATTTGTTTTTTATAGATAATAGAATAAAAAATTCATTATTTAGATAAAAGAAGTATTTTTCAAAAAAATCCAATTTTACCACCTTTTAAGGGAGAATAATTTTTAAAACAAATATTTGACTCTTACATATTAAATTTAATGAAATTAAATTCTTATTTAGATGAGGGATATAAAAATTTAGTTTGGTTATATTTTGGGAACTTTTTTGATTACTTTCATATTTTGACGAATAGTGAAAATACTATGTTTCAATTGAAAAATACTTTTTTAATCAAAATAATTTAGAGTGTTAAATTATTCAATTGAATGTTTTTGAATTATAGTAATGTAATATTTTTAACATTTAAAACAATTTAGGTAATTTTATGAAATTTCACATTTAAATTTGACATAAACACATGTGAATCTTTTGATAGTTTTAACTTTTTTTAAATCTGTTTTTTGGTTTTGACAACTGGATTTAATCATAAATTAATTAATAAAAATTATATATTATGAATATGTTAAAACAGAGTTCATTTTTTAATTTTTAATATTAAAATTATCATTTGGTGAATTTTTGGTATTTTTCTGAAAACATTAAATTTTTGATAAATATTAAAAAACACTATGTTATTATTTAAAACCGATTTTTTATTTAAATAATTATTTATTATATTTAATTTTTTTAAGTCAAAATAGATATATAATACCTATATATTTTCAATGTAATTCATTTTATTCATTTTATAATAAAATTAGATGTATAAAATTTTATTGAACATTATAACCTCTTTTACCCACCTTTTAGGTGAATTTGCAAATTTGCATAAAAAATTATTTTAAATCTTCAGTGAGTTAAATTTCAAAAATTGGAGAGACACAATTCATATTATTAAGTAATATTTGGTTCAATAGGATTAAAATAATTATTTGTGAATAGTAACATTTGACTTTTATTTACCACGTTTAAAAGTAAATAGTGTAATTAAAGTTAAAAATGATATTATAATTACCCTAACACATGTCCTAATTATCTTGGATAAGTTTATTTCTACCAAAAAAATCCTTAGTAATTAAATATTATCCTTTAGGTCCCCTTGTATTAGATTGGGGCATTTTTATTATTTTATTTAAAGAAGAGTTAAAAGGGTTAAATTCAATGTTTAATAACTAAACCATTTTTAATATAGGGTTACACAGAATATAAATTTGAATATAAATATTCAATATAAATATGTAAATATTTCTTACATAATGGTATTTTATTTATAATTTTTATACATTAAATAATATTATTTATTTATGACACCATGATGACGCATCAATTACCTTATTAATGAAAGAATCAAATTAATGGTATTATAAATATTAATATAAATATAATTTCAACCTTTTCATGACATACAAGAATTTTAATGGTGAATATGACATTCTAGGGTTGATTCGATATATGTTGTTCGAAGTAATCAAGTTGTGATGACTTTCACAAAAACCAAATACCAAATAATGTCAAAATTGACATAAATTAATTTTTAAAACAAATACTATATTGTTGGTTTATAAAATATTTCTAAAAATATAAGGATCGGACTAAGGGCTTATATAATATTATATATGTCATCAATAAGCTACTAGAGTGTCTCTTGGATGTTTAGAGTATGTTTATTAACCATATAGATTAAGAATACAAGAAGACACAGTAAGAGAGAAAATATTTAACTAAGAGTAAAATCTAAAAGATATGGTTAATATGGTGACCTAAACCTGTAAAAAACCTATTGGTTTAGTGTTTTTAAGAAGATAACCACCTTACCCTAATAATAAATCATTTATGAGCCCTAAGAAACCGAAAATTATTTTACTATAAAATAATATTTTGAGCTTTTCCTAAAGTGATCCTCACCTCTCTTATAAAAGGGTACTTTCACTTCTCTCAAAATCACACCTCCAAAACCATTTGGATCGGCCAAAAACTTCTCCATTATCCTCCTAACTTTTTTCAAATCAACCTAGAGTCCCTACATTGATTATAAATCCATATTAAGGAGCCCTTATGATCAAATCAAAAGGAAACACCAGAAGAATAGGTAATAATTTCACCACCCTCTTTCAAGAACATTTCTTCTTCCACTTCCTCTTTCATTGTTGTTTCGATACCAAAATAATAACTCCAGTACCTCCTACAAACTTTTAGGTTATTATAAATATGGTACAAACATATCCGTTATTCTATCGATCCTAAAAATTACAAATTCACCATACGTGCGTACGTACGGCTTACCATCTCCACGTCGTGGTGTAGTCTGTAATTAAAACACTTCATTATTTGGATGGGTATAATAATGAGTTTAACTGATGTAAATAATAAATATAACATTATAATGATTCTGTATATATGATATACCACCCAATTACATATGATTTCACTATCAAGGTAATTATATTATCGCTCGTGCGTACGTACGAATTACCGTCTCTACAACGCGATGAGATTCATTCCCACGTTCACTATTCAATGCTGATTATAAAAATATATATATTATTAATAAGTTTATAATATATGAAATAATAATGATATAAGATATATATATTTATATATTTATATGTATGTATGTACTTACATATATCTTATTCACTTACGTCTGTTCAATACGATATGAAAACGGAAACAATGTTTATGCGTACGTACGACCCACTGTCTCCAAAAACGGTGACTTCCATTTCATATATGTATATATTATAATTATTTAAATTATAAATATATATGATATATAAATCAAGGTTCATATTCTCGTTGTTTTTAAATCAGGATCTAAATGATACGATCAATTATAACAAGTTAAAACACGTACGATACAGAAAACAATTATTTCCAATAATGTTAATTTAACATTGAAATCATTATTCAATGGGTAGTATAAAGTAATAAATGAATCATGCATGATATAATAAATATGAATATGGTTCTGTTATAATTTAATAACATACTATGGTCATTATACAAGAGGTTAAACGTACCCTTAACCAAAGGAAATTGAAAGGTAATGGTTAATTTCACAATCTCATTATTATCTGAGGTTGTTTTCACATAAGTATCTACTGGGAAATATTTATTACCCATGTCCATGTTTCATAAAAGAGTTTTCAAAGGGAATATTTTTATGTTACTTTTTACTAAAACATCATTTTAAATGTTTTAATGATTCATTCTTCTAAACCTTTCTCATTAAAGTACATGATTTAAAAATGGTTTTAAGGATTTATTTGTATTGAAAAGGATGTTATAAAATGTCAATTCCATTCAAAAGTTTCAAAGGGGTATGGGACACATTGATTTAAAACTATCTTTTAGATGAATTCCTTTATATGGCTTTTAAATGATTTACTGAAAAGGGATATTTCTCTCAAAGATTATTACTGATCATTTCCAACTATATCAACATCCTATAGAGGATATTATTATTGATCTTGGTTGATTTATTATGATACAACTCTTCCATATTGTATTGAAGGTTTTGTGATATATTTTATTATGGTTGTGTAATTTTTATACCATTCATGGTTTATGGATAAAGTATTGACATTTTGTATGCTAGTTTTAATACAGATGTTTATGTTATGTTTAAACATTTTCATATGAGGAATTCCATGGAATTAGAATGTGATAGGTGGACCCCACTATAACACCTCGATTCATCGATAAGTCTCATGGGACTAACTAGTGTCTTGGTACAAGGCCTTGAGAAAATCTTATTTGTAGTCTTGGCACGAGGCCTTGAATATGTGGTTATGAAGTCTGTCATTATGAATTTCATAATTATGAAATTGTATATTGATATTACATTTGATTATTTGACTAGTAGAATATCCACGTGAATACGTAAATGCCATTATTTGATTTATCATTGCCATATTAGGTTGATGTTTATGTTTAAAAGGATTTTTTTAATCTTATACATTGTCTTAAATGTTTAAGCTTATTTATTAATGTTTCGGTAATATTGTTATCCTTACTGAGCATCTGAGATCAACCCTTTCTATGTTTTATTTTTTCTAGGATGAGAAGATGCATATTATGACTGATCTTCAGGGATAGTCTAAGGGATATGAATGTTGTCAATGGAGACAATGTTGTGGTTGTTTTTTTTCATTTTATAATGTAATGTAACATTCATGCATGTAATCTATTTTCCAATACTACTAAACTGATCGGTACATTGGGACTTGATTCCTAGTAATCATGCCAATGTATTTAAATAATTCACCAAATATAGTTAACTGGGTTCGGGGCATTACAATATTGTTGAGTCTTCCAAAAACCTAATCAAATCTATAATTTGTAAGATGGTAGATCATTAATGAAACTAGTTTAAGGGGATAGGAGTAAATAAGAAGAATATAAAAAAAAAGAAAAGAAAAGAATGTAAACAAAAGTGGATGTTTACCTCTTGGTCTCTTCTCCTTGAGATCCTTCTTAAGACCTTTGGTTTTTTCCATTTGGTGAGACCAGATTCTCTAGGATGTGGGGAAGAGCATTGAGATGAGTATTGGGCATAACATAGGCTAGGTTTAAGGCTAGAGTGGTGTGGGAGGAAGAGGGGAAAGAGTATGGTATTTATAGTGGATGATAGGTGGGATTTTACATTATTTTAATCATTATTATAATTTTTTTTCATTTGACATTGAATAGTCTAAATATATTTGACCCCAAATAGTAATAATGGCATTTTAGTTTTATCCAAGTGGTCTTACATGAGCCTTGCACCACCTATGATGTAGTAAATCATGTATTTAGAATTTATATTATTTTATTTTATTTTAATATTCATAAAAAATTATAGAATTTTATAAAATTATAAAAAATTTACCCAAAACATTTCTTGAAGTGTAGAATTCAAAAATTAACTCCATTTTTTTTAACATAATTTTTTAATATTTTTAATTTAATATTTATATAAAATCATAATTTATTAAAAAATGACTATTTTAAATCGATAATTCTTTTTTTAACAACATGGAAAATTAATTGACATCTCATTATCTTATATCACTAATAATGAAATATTAATTCAATATACTATTCATTAGAGTCATATTAATATTCTTATTATTATTCATAAGGGTAGGTTACTATTAACAAAAAAAAGAATTTTGTTTCATTAGACCCCAAATTACATACAGATAACAATTGTTGATGACTGTTTTTTTGGAAATTTGATACATAGAAGCTAAAAAATAATATTTAAAGTCTAGTTATAAATATCTACATAAAAAAATGTTTAATGAATTTCAATTTATTTTTAGAAAACCATGCAGTGTTACACTTTGTGAGATCCAGTTAACATTCCCTTGTTTCATAATGAGACTTAGCTGACATGTACTGGTGTCACCATATGATATGGGTGACACTTTTAAAGGACATCACATGGTCAGAGTGGTGATCCCAAAGGGTTTTGCAGAACTCGGGTGAAATTCTTGAAAGGTTCCATGTAACATTCTCTTACATGTCCAGGGGACATCACTTGATCCAAATAATATACCAATGCAGTGTAATGTGAACTGAGTGACATGTCATAGGGATATCATAAGACCTGTGTCATTCATGTGAAGTGTATGAGGATCAACATATATGATATTCGCATAAGTCTCTCATATTTTTAGTATATGTTCTTGTTTTTGTTGCATATAGATTAGATTTATTTAGTGTAATATTTCTTAAGTGTATCATGATTCAACAACAATGTGGGATACCTATTTCATAACCCATAAAAATTCATTCCATTAATTTTTAGTGATCATGTGAAGTGCCTATGAAAGTCACATGATCTTCTTAGGTGGTTGCCCAGATTTTACGTAATGGAGAACCATTCTGGCCGTGAGATTAGCCTCTCTAAGAAATCATTTCTGATGTCTGGGTGCACTATTTCATGGATCCAAATAATCATTTATTAATGATGGGTTTGGTAATTTATCTGCATCTCCACCATACTTTTTTCACCTATTGGTGTGGAGTGTATTGAGAAAATCTAGGTTGGAGTCGGTAGAAGGATATAATGTGAGGCATTTCATGAGATCATATTTTTAACAATTCTTGGTGAATCACATGATTTTTATCTACCAAGAGATATTCCAATTAATTATAAATTTATTTTATAATATCCTATTAAGTGTGTATTGTAAAATCATTTGGACATTACATTATACATCCCCATTGTTAGGATGACATGTTTATGGGCACTCACCAGATCTAGATGTTTGATGAATGGATTTTACATGATATTTGATGCCTTTCCCAGAATATTCCATGATAAAAATGTTACTCTTTAGGGGGATTTTACAATATCATGTCTTCATGTAAAAGGTCTCATGTGAGTTCTTGTAATGAATAGAATCATGTTAAATGATGTTTCATGACCACAAGAGGATCCCATAGTTTCTTATTTATTTCTGTTATTTATTTTTTAATGTAATGGGGATCATGTGAGCTTACATGAGTATTTTAAAAGATAGTCACTCTCCCCATCATTGATGCATCATGTGGCCAAAAAACATTCTAATGGTGACGTGTGAGAATTTTATAGAAAACCCATTTTGTTTTAATTATGGAGAAAAAGTGGGAGTGAAGAACCTCATTGACATTTTTGTATCCCATCCCATGGAGAGGGTAACATGCGAGTGGGCTCTTATGTGGTAAGGTGGTCATGTCACCATGGGATTACACTATCTCATAAAGAACATGGGCTTCAACAAATGATATTTATGTCCACATGAATCTCCATCATTGCCCACTTTTCATTTACTTGATTATATTACAGGGGTTTGCACTCTCACGAGTCTTATTGAGTGTTGTTTAGGACAATAATTATCCCCATTAGTGATGCGTCATGCAAACAAACAAGAATACTAGGGTGAGAGATAACCTAATATTGGAAAAAACATATATTTGTTTTTAGATCCAAATAAGGCGTGTGAGACCACCTGGACAAGTCTAAATCCCTTCACATGTTAGGGGTGACATTCCAACATTCTCTTATGTGACCAAGAAGGCATTTCACTAGGGATTCCACAATGTCTTGTGAACCGCCATGGTAGTTCATATGAGTTTTATGACCTTATTACACTCCAACATTTTGAATAATTTTCTACCTTTTTCCAATTATTTTTGGATGGACTGTCATGTGTCTGGTGATTGTCAAGTCACATGACTCGGAGGTATCTATTCATGCATCTACCTTATGATCTATGATTGTCTAGGAAGCCTTTGTAAGGACAGAATGAATTGTAATATATGCTTTGAGGGCTATGATATAGGTTATGTGGTGCAAATGAAGTGTTCACGCGACCTTATAATTTTCATGAAATCATGTTTCCTTCAGAGGGTCACATGATTTTTTTGTTCTTGAAACGTTCTTATTCCTTTTCATGGAAGAGAAAATAATACCCGTATTCTAGTATTTCTCCGAATACATTTATTTTATGCATAAATTTTAAGGGTGTTTTAATATAATGAATTCGTATTTAATTGGTTAATATTTCCAATTTGGGAGTGATTAAACTTAGTTTATGTTTTATGGTAAGAAATAATGATTTTTTAAAAAGGAATGAAAATATGAGAAAATATGAGCCAAATGACCCATCACGTCATGAGTGAAGTGAAGCAGCACAACAACAGATTTTTGATGATATTAAAGAGATGGAAATTTTGAAGCAGAGCACACAAAGAATGTGTACCTTTAGTACATGATGTGTAATTTCAATTTGTGAAATACTACAGTCTGCATATAATATGACATGATGAGTATACGTGCTGTGATCAACCAGTAAAAAACATCTACCTTCTGTACATGATGTGATGACAATCAATGTTCCAAATTAATGAATGAGTATCCTTAGTCAACACAGAACATGGGTACATGATGAGTACCAACAGTACACTTTGTGTTGGAAGTACAATATGCAATGAAGTATCTGTAGATTCAATGTATCAATGGTAAAAATAGATCTAGAGATTTTTTACCCAAGTACATGTTGTGTACCTAGTGACACACAAAAAAAATTATTGTGACATGTGATTAAGATTTGGACTGGATTAACCTATAAATTAGACCTCCAACCACCATTCCAAATCACTCTGGGACCAGTGGAGTCAATGTAACACCACATGCCATCTTCCAAAAAATGTGGTGATGATCTAGCACATTTCTTCACCACCTTTCTTCCTTGGGTACTCATTTCACTCGCCCTCATCAAGAGTGAAAATTCCATTCAGTTTTCATTGATTTTATTGTAGGGATATGTGTTATTAGGGATTATTATATACTTATTATTCATTTTTTGGATTTCCTCATATCGTTCTATCAATAATAGAAATATTTTTTTTGTAATTGTAGAAATATTTTTTGTGATTGAAGAGTATCAATTCACTGCATAAATTAATAAACATAGTTTGTGTATGAAAAATTTGCATGCTAAGTCAATTAGGTTTAAACAATGTTATGGGACACCTATCCTTGTGATGGAATCTAGTAGATGACCATTCCAGTAGTCCAATCACTGGATTAGGGTAGGATACCAAGATCAGTGATCACTGCTGACCCTGTTCCAAAACCAAAACTGAATAAAACCAAATCAATTGAATCCCTGGAACACGAACCTGAAATCAATGAACCTTTCATGTCCGTCATATTGATTTCAACCCCAATCTCTGCTGCATTATTTCTCTTTATCCAATGAACAGAAAAATTTCAATTCTAATTTTCTTAATTAATTTAGAGCAGGAACACTATCTCTATGGGTACAACATCTGAACATTCTTTATACTAAATTATAATTAATTTAGTAACTTTGTTTTGGTTTTATAAATTTTATTTTGCATTACACCATAGAGAATTAACAACACCTTATGAGGATATCAAATTTGTGTTGCTGCAATAGATGGGTTCCATTATTCTCTAATTAATTAGAAAGTTTGGTATTTGTTTTTATTTTACAATGATGTTTTACACTTTTTTGTCTCTTGTTGTAGTTTCAGGAAACAATTCATTGCACAACCACTTCACTTAAGGAATGGAAATATTTGAAGATCTTTCATTTGACCCTGAGTTGGAGAATACATTGCACACGTATAGAAAGGAGAAGGAGAAATAAGTTCACCATCAAGAACAAGTCACCATAGATGTAGGAAACCGATTTTAAGGCTATGATCATGAGATGTGCTATATAGTAGGGCCACAACATCTAGGAGTTTGTCATGGGGGAAAATAAAAGATAAATTATTGGAGACCCTCAAACATAGGATTCATCCCCTGTATCCTTTTACCACCATTGGATGCTCAACATTTCAAAATAAATCCAATGGTCATCCAAATGATCACCCATTCACTGCAATTTTCAATGCTACCTCATGATGATACCAAGGCACACATCAACAGTTTTCTAGATATTTTCACACTTTTTAATTCTAGAATGTCACAAATGATGTTGTGAGATGTCACATGATTGAATTATCACAGAAAGAAAAATCACAGGAGTGGATTCAATGTTTTCCCCTGCATTCAATCATGGTATGTAATGATATGGTAAGAACGTTTTTTACAAGGGTTATATGGCATTAAAATTACATAGACTTGTGGGGAATTATACTAAATTTTTAACAATTAAATGATGCATCAATATACAGTTCATGGGACCATTTCAGAGGATTGATAAAATTATTTTATAATCATGGAAATGAGATGTAGATTTTAACCAATAAATTTTATATTGGTTTATCATAGAAAAAACACTCTATTGTTGATGCTACTCTATGAGGTTCCCTGAAGAGAAAATCACTGGATGAATTAAACGAGATACTAGATGAGATGTCAGATAATAGTTTCCAATGGAAGCCTGAATAAGGGAGTGTACAATGAGTGAAATTGGTAGACAATAGATGGATGGATGCTCAAATAGAGACAATGAAAAGGATGATGGATGTGATGATGTCAAACCAAAATCTCCAAGTTATACACTATGAAGATGAACATTATTTAGATTATAATCAACAAAATTATGGGTAGGGATGGAGGATGAAACAACAACCACAACCAAAAATCTAGAATTAGGGTCATGCATTTTAGTAGAGAGAACAAGGATTCCAACCTCAACAATAAGGGCCCTCAGTGACCAGTCAAATTTGTTCACAAGAGAAGACTATAGAAAATTTCATAACCACCACTGGAGCTGTAGTCAAATAACTGATTGCATACTAAGAATATCTTGGATATTCAATTTGAGAATTGAAAAATTAGTCACTCAACCGACAAGACGTAATGAGGAACCTAGAATGTCAAGTCAGTTAGGTCCCCGAGACACACAGAGAATGAAAAAGGGGAGAGCTCACAGGATGTGCAGAACATAATCCTCATGAATATGTGAAATCCGTACGTCATAAAAGTGTAAAGAAGGCACGTGGTAGTTTCATAGAATTTGGAGGGTATAAAGAACAACAAGCAGTTGTAGTAATCCAAGAATAGAATATAAAAGCTGAGGAGAATACATATGAAAAAGCTCTAACACTGTAACAAGCACCACTACCATTTTCCATATTAGGTGAAGTAAATAAATTTTGATGAGAAAGAGAAATAGTTATTAGTTATGTTCATGAATATACACATCAACATCCCATTCGTGGAGGCAATTACAATAATTCTTGTGTATGAATTGTTCTTGAAGGAGTTGGTGATAAACATGAAGAAAATTAGATAATTATAGCCACCATTCCACTAGAAGGAGAAAGTTCAGCAGTAGTTTTAAGAATCAAACCAAATAGGAAATGGGATATAGGTAGTTTTTTTATTCCAATTAGCATTGGTAATAATTTTTTTGGTAGATATTTATGTGATTTAGGATCCAATGTAAACACTCTATCATATATAACATTAAAAATACTAGGATTGAAGAGATTAAACCAACTCGATTTATGGTTTTACTATTTGACACAATAGTGATTCATCCATGAGGACTACTTGAAGATGTTATTGTCATTGTGGATGAGTTATGTTTTTCAGTTGATTTTTTAGTGTAATATATGGATGATGATAAGGTTCCAATAATATTGGGAATACCATTCCTAACTACCAGAAGGGCATTGATTGATGTTCAAAATGTAGATATGGTTTGAGAGTTGGAGGATCATAGGTAAAGTTAAATCATCACTGAGATATTTAAATGTTAGATGAACCATTTTTTGATTTTTTGTAGTATTTTATTTAAGAATAGGGCAATGTTTTCCAAGGAAGAAGAGTCGAAGTAGCTACCGTTGAGAGTAATGAATAAAGTGAGAAAAAGCTAAATAAAGAAAATAATTTTCCAAATATAGATGAAGATAGTATAAGAAAATTTATCCTTGATGAATTTAAAGAAGGAGAAAAATTTTGGATAGTAAGTGAAGTAATAATTAACTATTTTGGAAGGGCTAGGAACCATTATATTAAACCTATAGAGGTAAAAATGTTTTAAAAAATGGGAGTGTAATGTTTGTTTCATATAAAGGGATAGAACCAATATACATTGATGAATAATGACTTCGACATTTTGTAGTTCCATATTAGGTAAACTATTTTATATAAACAATCACCTGAGTTGAAGAAGGTATGGTCGAGCCAACGAGGGTAGACAAAATCACTTCTGAGTGGAAACCTGGGATTTTTTTTTCGTTATTTATTTTCCGTTTTTAGTGAAAATAACTCATCCAAAATCATTTTAAAATTTCATTTATTTTTAATGTTTTTTCACTTGTGTATTTTTTATTTTGGTAGGTAGACCAAGGAAGGCGACGGGTAGAAGAAAAGTAGTAAGAGAAGAAGTTAAAAAAGAGTTACACATCATGAAGGTAAACTACATGTAGTGAAAGGGAAATTAGAACATATACAACCCATTTTTGAAGCTTCAATTCATGAAGATTAATCATTTCAGTTTCATAATTTTCTATTGTATTCCTAAAATTTTAAATGTTTTATGAGATTTAGTTAAAAATTTCATTCCCACACTTTATTAAATCCTTAATCAAATGAACTAGGAGACATAAAATTCTTAGTAAAATTATGATTCCATGAATTTAGATTTATTTTTCAATAAATTTGAATGAAATAAATGGAAAAATGAATTAGTAGGGATATGAATGTATAATGGATTTCAAATATCATGATTTGTGGAACCTGTTGATCATTGAAAATGAAATTTTTCAAATTTCTATCCATCATTTGAATTTATGATGTTTTCATTAATTGATTCAATTATTCATATGTATTGTCATTGGAAATTGACCCAACCATTTACCTCATTCCTGAGACATCAAATTATCCAATATTTTCCTTTATTTCTATCATATAATTCTTGAAAAACCCAGAATTGTTTTATAATAGAACATACATAGCTTTTTATTAGATCTATGATTGTATATAATCAAATTTATTATGATTGAGGCATTATTTTTTTTAGTCCATATCCTATTACCCACCTTTCATTAATAATTTTTAGTCCCATAGAATCAATGAACAAATTTTTAGGAAATGAGCTATGTTATTACCCAATTTTATCAATTCCTACCTTCATTTAAATGTTTTTCAGGATATTTAAAAGAATTAGTGTGGGGGGGGGGACATATTAGGAGTACAAGGATAAAAATTATTGTGGATATTTTTCTAGGGGATTCAAGAATATGATATGGGGAGAGGCCATGCCATATTTCATTGTATTTCATTATTCTCCTCTATTTATAACAATAAAATGAAAAAGAAATTGTGTTTTAGGAGGTTCAAAAATCACCATTTTCCTGACCGATGATTTATGATCATATGTGGTTAGGTAATGGGTGTGATATTTTTACTATGCATATATTTTTAAAAATAAAAACAATTAAAAAAAGAGCATGAGAGGTTTATTCATTCATTTCACTTACATGTATCATGGGTCCACTTTGAGCTTTTTATGGGAAAATATATGACATTTGTAAAGGGGAAAATTAATTGAGAATATATTTTGTTATTATGAAAAACGATTTATATTCAAACCACATTTTTGAGTATTTATTTTTACATCATTTACCTACCTACCCTAAATCATAGAGTCATTTTGATCCTTAATGGTTAATCACACAAGATTAATTGTGATCTCTATCTTTATGTAGTGGAGATGATAGATGACTTACAAGCCTATGGTATGTTATACGTTCTTGGGGTATGCGAATCAATCTATATAAATATTTACCCATATAATTATAATAACAATTCATGTGTGGTAAATTCAAAGTGGCATGCATATTAATAATGAACTGAAAAATCAATATAGATGATTAAAAATGTCTGGATATTTTGAAGAGGGAAAGTGAATTACATGGTTGATATGTTTCATTGAAAAATGACTCATTGATGAATTATAATATGATCGAAAATTTAATTTTCAATTCGATCAATTTCATTATTGAATTTGAATTTAAATCATGAAAAGGTGAATTTCCTCAGTAATTTGTTGAGATTACATCCACAAGGACAAGAAAAAATTCAAGTGAGGGGGGATTTGATACGTCTATTTCATACAAACATATTAATGGTTATTTAATATACATATTTTTTATTTATTTGATTAATCTTGTCTTGTCTTGAGTTATATAACTTGTTTTATGTTTCATGGAAGGAAACAATTATTATTTTAAATGGAATGAAAAGAGGATAAAATTTGAACCGAATGACCCATCATATCACGAGTGAAGAGAAGCGGTTCAACATCATATTTTTTAGGATTTTGCAGAGCTAGAAATTCTAAAGCAGAGAACCTACACGATGTGCATGTATAGTATAAAACTTTTCATTTTAGCTCGTGACATGATGTAGACTGTGTATAATAAGTCATAGTGAGCATACTTGCTGTGAACAGCTAGTCCACATCATGTACCTTCCGTAGCTGATGTGAAATTAGTCAGTGATCCAAATTAATGAATGAATATGTAGAGGTAACATAGAAAATGGTTACACAACATGTACCAACAATACATGTCGTGATGAAAGTCAAACATTCAAAATTAGTGTCCAAGGATTCAAATTGGTGGAGGAAAAATCAAATATGGAGTACACAACGTGTAATCCAAGTACACATCATGTACTTTGTGACACATAAATAAATGAAGGTGTTGTGGGCGGCGTGTTTGGATGGGATTAAACTAAAAATTAGACCATGATCTCTATTACAAAGCACTTTGAACTAGTGGATGCCAAGAAACACCAAGAGACTTCCTCCAGACAATACAGTGATGATCCAGATCCATTCATCACCACCATTCTTCCTCAGGGTACCCATGTCGCTTGCTCTCATCATGAGCGAGTAGTCCATTTAGTGTCAGGTGAAGTGATTTTAGGGAGATGTGTGCTTAGGGATTATTCTATACTTATTATTAATATTTTTTATTTCCTTAACTAATTCTATCAATTAAAAATATCTTTCTTTTATCAATTGCATTACCATTACATATGATTTTAAGAGTATCATTTCACTGCATCGATTAATCAACATAGTTTGTGTATGACCATTATGCAAGCTATGATGGTTATGTTTAAACAATGCATTGTGTCACCTATCCCTGTGGTTGAATCTAGTAGATGACCATTCCAACAGTACACTAATAGGATTAGGGAAGGATACCAAGACCAAGGATCATTGCTGACCCAATTCTGAAACCAATACTGAATAAAACCTTATCAATCGAATCCCTACCACATGAACCTGAAATCACTGAACATGGTATGTCCCCCATATTAATTTCAACCTCAATGCCTACTGCATTATTTCCCTTTCTCCAATGAACCAAAAAACATTAATTCTATTTTTTCTAATTAATTTAGAATATAAGCTTTGTCTCTATGGGTTCAACACATGAAAATTTCTTATACTATATTTTAATTAATTGAGTGACATAGTTTGAGTTTTATAAATTGTTTTTCATAGTGTTATAGGGATTTAACAATGTCATACCGGGATGTAATCTCCACTTTCAAATTTTCCAATTCTTATTTGGTGGGCATCGAAAATCCCCCACACCTCGGGAGAAATGTAAATATGGACCCGAGATAAATTATAAAGAATGTAAATGCCCACCTATGGTATTGGTACTATCAACAATCAAAATATGTATGTGATACTTTGTTTATAGGGTGATGTTTGTAATTTAATGGACTGAAATATAAATAGGAGAGAGGAGAGTGGTTCATTCACTGACTACCCCAATTATCAGAGCTCCTGCACCATGTCTCCATCGCATAACCCATTCACAAGACCATTCCATAATAAATGATCATGATGCCCATCTGAATGACTGTTTTAAGGGAACTCGTTCAAAATACATCATTTCCTAGGCCATTGTTCATGGAAAAGACTCTTATATATGGATATTACTCCTTTTATATTCTATCAATTAATGGATTTTATTACCCTTTAATGTTTCTATCTAGTTCTTCATTTATCCATGATGTGCATGAAATATCACTCATATGAAGTTATATGAATCCCAAATAATACCAATCCAATTCATAATATCATGTATTCCTGAATGTTTAGATCTAAATATTTATATCATAAAATATTATTCATGAGAAGTTATCATGAATGACCACCAACTATTAGGCTAATCATTAATGTATCAATTCTAATTTTCTAGAGATTACCTATCTCACAAAAGGGTAATTGGGTAGAATATACATCCCGAATGGAAATTAAACTATCATTTTCTTTAGAAAATTGACATGGAGAGACACTAAATCATTGTTTTGTAGAAGATTGGTGTATTTTATCTCATACCTCCAATGACTATAGTTTATGGTCTTTTAGATCTGACCTTATATCGTTGTTGTTTGGTTTACTTTAGCTTAAACCTTATTTCACTGAAGTTTAGGGTCTTTTAGATCACACTTTCTATTGTAATGGTTTTGGTTATTTTAGATCAGACATTAAGATGACATTCATTGTAAGATATTTCTTTTAGGAAATGACCAATGATCATGGAATATTGTGATGGAGAGATAGAATAATCCAAAAAACCCTATGATACTGATTTTTTCCATGGTGTTTTAAGGCTCAAAAGGATTAAAGATCCATTCTGTCATGGAGGAGATACCTCTTGGTGGTATGTCAAACCCTTTATTTATCAAAATAATTCTCAAATTGAGGTACCTCCACTCTTCCCCAAGGATCATAGATGATTAATAGTGGTAATACTATTTGAGGATGAAATAGTAGATATTGTAAGTTCACATGGATAGTTAGAATATGGGTAATGTAATTCGTAATACACAAGTTTGGATCAGTGAATATGGAATGGGGCAGACATCTTGGCAATGACTCATAACAGCCTGAGGTTCCAAGTTACACCATGGTGTAACCAGGGATCACAAGAATTGTGGCTCTATTTCTACATGGAAGAAATTTCTCTAGTTGGTATGTCAAAGTCCTTATTCGTCGATATCATGGTGTAGAAAATATGATATCCACTCTTATTCGAGGTCCCTAAATGATTAATGAGGAATTAAATATCTAGATAACGAGGTTGGGTATTGACAAAAGCTATCAAGGAAGGGTTCTAGAACCCAATGGTATTTTAGTTTTTAAAATTTGATGCTCGATCTATACACCCTATGCATTATAATAATTATTTGTGGGACATAGATGGTTTTAGAATGGAGTTTCATATTATTAATTTGGGAAAGGGTAAAAAACATGATGATGTAACATTGATGATGTATAATCTAATTGGATATTCTGGTAATTGGACTATATATCATGGTCCAAAGTTCTCAATTCAGGAGGGTGATATAGTACAATCATACTGGGAATGAACCAAAACATACCGAGGTGTCGAGTTATGTGTTGATGAAGATAGGGATCACAAGGATCTAAAAACCCATTTTGCAGAGTGACACACTTGTTTGATGACCATATCCACGTATTTAAGAGCCATATGCACACGTGAATTGTAAAAAAGTCTCCCTTGAAACCAAGTATCATTTTCAAAGGTCTATGGATGGTTTATGGTGATATGAGGCACTCAAATCATATAGTTTTTATAGTGGAATGATTAATATCTAAGAAGGGGTTGTGAACCATAAAATTCTATCACTGGCTAGAGAATATATTCGTAGAGTGAAGGGTGTGAAAAATAATTACTACAACCTTTTTGTGAACCTATGTGTCTAGTGAGAATATATTTTATTTTTCTAAGGATATAGAGAAGACCATATGAGTTTTATTTATTATATATTTCTGCCCTACTTTTTTTTCTAAAATATGGAGAATTAGTGTTTTACGAGGTAAGACATGAGTTTTACTCAGGCCAACCTTTCCATTTTTTCAACCTGACCTATTTTGTGTCTCATTCACTATCATTTTAAGGTATTGATATTTGGACAATTATATTCTAGAGGTTAGGGTTGTATAACTATTATTAAAGTGTTTGTTGTTTAGGGTCATGAAACACATGGACCTACTATTGGGGATGTTACAAAAGAGCCAAATTGGGATACACATGATCAAGAGAACTCCCGCCTCCTTCTGTGTGTGAGTGAATTTTTTTGTAAAGAACACCTCCAGGATATTAGGTCACGAGTAATAATATGGGATAATCATGTTAGTGATGTCCCATAACACCGCTAGATTCTAATTTTTGCCACAATGATGTCAAGATCACAATGATTATAAATCCTGTCTTATAGAGAAGGTATTTCATTTTCTGGTAGGTCTGAGCCCTTTCTTATTGAGAGCATGGTCAAAAAGATAGATTCCTTTTAATTTCAAAGAGAAGTGAAGGGTTTTGGGAAAATTTAGTTATTCTAGAGATGAAGTATGATTTATTAATTGATGTGATTCAAAGTTTTTTGAGTCACTCCATTCTCAAGAAGACATGGGTATGGATCTTATGGAAATTTGATAAGAGAAGATAATGGTTTATTTTCTAAATAGTTTAACAATGTGTAATAGAAATTAACATGATTTCATGTAGTTTAACACCATGCAGTAAGTAAATTGTTATCGCAGTTTAGTGTCATGCAATAAGGACCTCAGAACCGACATGGACAATTGAGAAAGATATATTATATGATCATGAAATCTGTACATAGATCCGACTCATATGTAGAAAAATTGTACTGTATGGATTAGTCTAAATTATATTTAGGTTATTTTTATTTATCAGTTGTTGTATCTAGGCCCATGATTGGAGATCCAAGTGTCACTACATATCCTATGATGATTGGAATCAAGACACACATAGTCATTAAATGAGAAAATCTCTATGATGTTCTGATCCAAATGTCATAGTGGGCATTGTTTCCATTTATTGTTGTAGCTGGGAACTGAATTTGAGATCTGGGTTTCACTGAATATACTGTGATGACATGAATCAAGCCACACATAATTCTCAAGGAACAGTGTATTCTAATGTCAATTAGAAAGAATATAGGATTCCTAAAAAGAAAAGTTGTATTTAGGATATACCCGAAGATGGAAATATTGGAATCTCTATGTATCCTATGGTAATACAAATCAATCAAAACATATATTTTGAAGAATTAGCTTCCCGCAAAAGAATGAACTATATGCATGGAGGGGAAACTTTTATTCTTAGTTGTTGTGACTAGACCCAGGGTTGAAGATTTGGTGTAATTAAGTATTGTGTGGTTTTAGGAATCAATTCAAACATATTTCTTCATTGTAGGTGTGGAACAATTCCAATAACCAAAAATAGTGGTATTTTTTGGGGAGGTCCCCAATACTGATAAATTTTATGCCGTTAATGGGATATCAACTATTCAGTTTAAAGTCATCCATCAAAGAGGCATGGTATTATTTTTAAGATCTTTAATTTTGGGCTAGGATGAACCTATCTTGATCTGTTATTCCTTGTTTGAGTGGGGAAGACGTTACTAAAATTTTTGATCTCACAAAATCTCTAATCGGTTGAGGAACATAGAATGACAAGGGTTCCTCTCAACATGAAGTTGATATTATGGATTTGATTGGGGAATTTGTATCATTTAGTGTATGAATAATGACATAGGATTAAGGTGTCTATATTTATCTCATTGAAATGAGAATAGGGATTTATGTTGTTCTAGAAACCTGTTCATTTAATTGTCAAGTGGCAAGGACATCATCTATTCAGTTTAATGTCTCATAGTAAGGATTTGGTTCACCTAATGTTAAAGGTAAGTAATAATGTGACTACGCCCAAAAATAGTAGTTCATGTGTCACTACATATCATGTGATGGAAAGAATCAAGCCACACATTATTCATTGAAGGAGAGACTTCATATATAGAGATGAATCTCACAAGATGACGGTGGGTTTTTATCCCTCTTTATCATTGACCTAGCTTGGGTGCAGTGAGTCATTTGTGAGATAGTTCTTCCCATTCAATTTAACATCATGTTGTGAGGAAATCATTCATGAAATTTTACGTTATATGAGAAGTACCTTTTCCATGAAGTTTAACCACATGTGCTTAGGAAGTGAGATGATGTGTAATTTCATCTATTTCTCATAGGACTTGAGTTACTTGATATGAATGATGATGAACCATTGGGGGATCCATGTATATTAACATCAAGTGGTTAGGATGTGCTTCATACTATTTAACATCATGTGATATGGATGTGCATGTAATGTTTAACATCATATAACTAGGAAACCATTGTGAAGTTTAACATCATAAAATATTCAAAAATCCGTATAGTTTAATGTTATGTTGTAAGAAGGTGAGAAAATATACCGTTTAAATTATTTCTTTTCGGAAATGGTTCTTGATGAAATATATTCAATGTTTTTATTGAGAAACATCACATTGGAGAGGGTTGGGACATATTATCCATCTAGTGTATCCAATGAGTATGATCCACAATGATTGAACTTATGTATGAAGTAAATCAATTTACATTTTGGTTCACCTTTTGGAGGATTATTTCGTGGTATCATTTGGGTTTTGAGAGACAATACTAGTTATACTTTGAGGAATGAAATAAAGTGAACACATTAATTGAATGACATTGTGATCCAATACTGATGGAATTCATGGTTTTGTAGAGTACACAACCTATTTTATTCAAGATATTCTATCTCATCTCGCCACTTTTCTGACTTGTCATCATTTTAGAGTAAACTAAAAATGGATTTTCGATGTGTGGGAAACTAGAATTTTATGGGAAATACTGCATCGGTCTAGTACACCAATGAGTCTAGAGTTTTTGTCTTAACAGTAAGTGTGGTGGTACGATTGGACCATAAAGCATGAAGGAGTTTATATAGATAGTAATTATTAACATTATTAACAATCTTATTGAGTATTTTTTTACACGGTCATGTTTAAGGCCTCTATTTTTTAGGTGATAATTCATGATACTAGGATGACAGATTGGAATGGATCTTGTACTCATAGTACAATTTCTTAAATTTCATAAAATATATGTTGGGGATATTTTTGATTAATATTGTGTGAGGGACCCTGGAACTATTTATTATATTTGATTTTATGATTTTAATGATATTATTCATCACTAATTACTTGAGTGGTATTACCTTATCCCAATTAGAGATGAAGTCGGTAGTATTAAGGATGTAATTGAACTGGTAATCTATGGTTAGGGGAAATAGACCTAAGAAATGCATTCCTAAAATGATTAATTAATTGAAATATTTAATTGTATGTATAAAATTTAGGGGATCATGGATGGTGTTTTCATGGATCTAGAATTATTAACATTTCATAGTAAATTCCAAAAGGGCTTGTATCATTATTTGCAATAATAACCCAACCTTCTGATTTGGTGGGATTGGATAGTCCTATAAGGATGAGTGTCATAGGATCCTTCTTGGAATTATTCTATGATGGAAATAATATCTCATTATACTATTCATTAATTGATGATTCTGTTAATGAATCACTTGTAAATGTATTTTTTCCTCATTTGGTACACCCTGCAAGATAATGTTTCTACATGGTGCCAAATATATCCCCTTCCATATTTGTATATAGGGATAGTCTTTTTTAGATAAAATACTATGGGGTACATCTATATAGGGGTGGATATCGGTTCATCACACTCTAGGCCTGTGTAGGCCTGATTTATTTTTTCCATATTGAGAATGAAGATCGATGATACCATTATTTGGTGCATGACATGGAATATTGTATCCCCTAGAACAGGGTTGGATATGACTATTGCGGTATTAGGAAATGCATTGAAGCAAGAATTATGTGATCAGGGAACATGATGAAATGTGGGTTCAAGAGGGAATTCTTCTACGAATCCCATAACATTTCAAGTGGGAGGGGCTGATTATTCCTTTTTATGGAATAATCTTCATTTATCTACATTATCATTAGTTCTAAATCCCTTTTGTTAATTAGGCAGGCATTAAACATCTATACGAACATTTATATGATTTTAACAAATGATTTTTATTTTTCCTCATTATTTGGGAAGTCATACGATAGTGAGAAATATTATAGGAAGTTTCTTTATCTGGAGAAACAAATTCAATCCCCAAACCAACCTGAATGAGCTTTGTAATTTCCATCCATTAATCGATAGGAATTTGGGAGGAACCATGAAAATACATCTCTTATGACTAGGTGTATCATGGGAATCAAAAAAATTCTCATATTGTAGACCATTTTCCACTTGTGTACTTTTCGGTTTGGGATGTTCCGTGAGAAAATCTAACAGAGCATGACATTTGACAACCTTTAGTGACACGAACATGATATCATATTGTTGGAGAATGGACACCCATCCAACAAGATTCCCAGTTATTGTGGGACAAACAATGATTTAATTATGTAGACCAATACGAGAGACCATATGGACTTGATGGAGCTGAAATTAACGCCTCATGTTCTGCACAACAAATATGAGTGTGAGGCAGTTCTTATCAACATTCGAGTATCCGGTCTCAGAACCTAGCATATCTTAGCCATGGTAATCATAAATGCTCTCACTCTCTACATCATAATTAAATAGGAGGAGGGAACCATGTGTGAAATTATTGGTGGAAACAGATAACATGGGCGTCTTTCCCTCCACTAATGGTGTTAGGATGGATGGATATAGTAGATACTCTTTGAGGCATTCGAAGGAATCAATGGAGTCTCTGCCCCATTGGTAGGATATTACCTTCTTCATTATTCCCTTGATGAATAGATCATTTCAATCTAGGATGAAAATAAAATGATGAGTATATGTCATGTTCCCTTTTATTATCCTTAGTTATTAGAGATTTTTAGGGGTGAAATTTCTAAAATAATAGTAGTCTTCTAGGGTCTTCCTCGATGATGCAGTGGCATACCATAAAGCAAAGGAACTCCACTGATTTTATACCAAAAGAACATTTTAGTGGATTCATCTTCCTATTGTTCTCCCATAGCTTTTCAAAGACTACATGATGATTAGTGAAGTGATCACATCACTTTTGGGATTTGGAATCCAGGATTTTGACATAACATTTAGCTATTCATTTCAGGAATGGATTAATGATATGATGTATGGTGAATTGTTAAGTGGTTTTAGTGATTGTTAATCCAATGGGAATGAATTGATAGTAAAAGATTTCTTTGTAGAATAGAAGGTAGTTTCTTATTCATCTTCAATGTTCATCATTATCTAATTATACCCAAAATAACAATCCATGAAGGAAAGAGCTTGGGAGCCAGAAGTTTCATTGATCAAATGTTCTATGATCGACAGTGGGATGTCTTCCATTCAAAACTGTAGACCGGGCTCCCTAATATAAATTTAGACCCCAATATTTCCATTATTTATCTTTATAAGGTAGATATTATTAAGTAATATTTGGTATTTCACTACTCAGACAAAGACGAATTTGATCAATTTGTCAATGTAACATCCCGGATCCGGGTGCTACTCAATGGGTGCCCCAAACCCGGTTGGTCACATGTCCTCGAGCACATTTCCCCAAACGCCAGAGGCTACCGACTATCAGCGAGGGCCTAGGTATGATAGTGGGAAAACTATGCCCACATTTCTCAATGTGTTATGTAGTGGAACAAAATACAAGAATGAAAAAGAGGAAGTAGTAATCAATACCAAAGATGAAATGGACACAATACTGAAGTAATGAAATGACCAACAGTAAAATATAATGATGCAATATGTCCTTAAATATAAGAAAGCATCCAAAACCGGATACACTGCAATCTGAAACAATATAATACAAGGTAAAAATACAGCAAAGCAAAATAAATAGCGCAGCGGGAACTCAGCAACATCACAAGCCTATGCTCGGTCCCATGCTCTCCTACTCCTCTGCAGAAATCATATACCTATATTGGGATTCTTTCCCTTATCTTCACCTAAATAAATATAATATGTTTTTTTCCCAAGACCTGACCAAAATAGGGTGTGAGAAATAAATCCTAGTAGGCATCCATGAAAGACACATGCCCAATAGTCAGTGAGTTCGTGCAACAGCAGTGTGCAGTAATGAAATGCAGTAATCCAGGAAGTACTAAAGAGTAAACATTCCTACCAGTACTATTACCATATAATTATTATTTTACAATTCAATATAATTGAATTGTAAGATTCTGAGACCCAGCCTCAGCCAATGATCTCCTATACATTGTCACAAAAAACTACAACCAGCTATCTAACAAGTACAAGGTAAAACAATACCAATCATGTGCTTTAGATTTGTATGTATAACATGTGAAATAACCATAGTGAATATGAAAAGTAAACAGAGTCCTCATACATGAAAAACCATACCCTCAGGTTCTCCGTACCAAACCCTCAGGCTAATCAGAATCGAAACCCTCAGGTGATTGCCCTTAGGCATAATGAATATTTCCCTCAGGCATATGAGATAATGCCCTCAGGCACCAAAGAAACTGCCCTTAGGCATAAGAAACACTACACTCAGGCTAAATGAAACACTTTCCCTCAGGCTGAATAGAACATTTCCCTTAGGGAAAACAAAACACTACCCTCAGGCTGAGCAAGTAATTGGGCCGAGCCCAACACATAAGCATGAAATTTATATACATTTCCTCTCAAGAAGATTCAAATAATGTTATAATCATGGCATACCCTCGGGTATCCTGGCCAAATTTCTAAATAAGGGAATGCACCCATGGGGTGGCCCTAGATCCATGAATTTATCCCAGACAGTAGTTTATATATATTCACTAAATTACCTATGAAATACTAGGCATTTAATTAGTCAAGGCCATAGAAATATGACACCCCAACCATGGTTGTGTTGCACAATAGTACACAAAAACAACATGAGAGTTGGAATTGAACATTAGACCACAAACCTTGATCTCTTCTGATCAATATATGTGAACGATGCCTCCCAAATCATCCCAGAACAGTGTAGATCTGGGACAAATGAAAATGTGTTCAAGCCCAAATAACTTCCCCTCATAAAATAATTGGAATGAAGGGTTCAAGAAGAGTGAAGAACTCACCCACACGGTTCAATCGAGACCATCAGTGAAAGAATATATGTTCTGGAGTGCGGTCATAAGCTCCTCCAATAACTGGCCATCTCTCCCGGTGCTCCAAAACCATCCACAACCTCCTCTATCTAATGAGGAGGCTACTACCCATTAAAAAACAAACTACATGATCTGTAATCTCAAGTACATGACGTGTATTTTCTCTTTTTTAACTATTCCTTTGGCAGCTACTTTTCACCACTGACTGTTCACCTACCAACTAATTACACGACATGTATATACTAAGTAAATGGCGTGTAGTCAGTTTTTTACACCCTTTATTTCCCACAAGCCTACACACCCTATGTACTCATCCCACATGGACAATGTACAGGGCATGTGTAAATGTACATGGCGTGTACTGAAAATATTTGTGACTTTCCCCCATTTTCATTATTTTATCAAAAATAAATAAGGAAGAAGGAAAAGAAAAAACTCGTACCTCAAGAATAAGAATTGGGTTCTTAATAAATTCCCCCTTAAAGTAATTCATCCCTGAATTTCCCTTTCAAGGGTGGTGATGATAAAGCTCAGAACAACTCTGGACACTAAGTGTTTACGTCGGTCTCTCGCTCCCATGATTCTTCCTACACTCAACCATGCTTCCATATCACCCGTATGAGAGGAACAAACTAGCCTCGAAGAACCATTATGCTTCTATCAAAAATACGAATCAGATGCTCCTCAAAGGATACATCAAAATAAAGCTCAACCTCATCTGGTTGAAAAATGTGAGACATGTATTATGATAATGGCGTAGCTGAGATATATAGAAGACACCGCGCATGGCCCGATACCTCAGTGTTAACGACAATTGATAGGCAACTGACCTGACTTTCCCCAGAATCTCAAACGGCCCCACATACCTCGGTGAATGTTTACCCTGTATCCTAATCCTCCTGTCACCTAACCTTGGTGAAACACGTAATAAAACATGATCCCCTACCATGAACTCCAAGAGTCATCTGCAGCGATCAACATAATATTTCTTACGAGATTGTAAAGATTCTATCCACATCTGAATCAACTAGACCTGCTCTGAAGTCTCTTGCATGAGATGTGGTCCCAATAAAGCTACCTCACCTACTTCTAACCAGCACAAAGATGATCGTAATAACCTACCATATAATTCCTTGTAATGTGTCATCTCAATAGTTTCCTGAAAACTATTATTGTAGGCATACTCAACTAGGGATATGTGCTTCTCCCAAGAGCCCCCAAAGTCCAAGATGCATGAACACAACATGTCCTTTAGAACCTGTATTGTACGCTCTGACTGGCCATCGGTCTGAGGGTGGTAAGCTGTGCTCAGAAGCACCTATGTACCCAGTGCCCTCTAAAAACTCTGCCAGAAATGAGATGTAATGCGGGCATCCATATCTGAAATGATAGGACAAGGGACCCCACGAAGACGTACTACCTCTTGGATATAAAGATTTCCAAGATCATCAACACTGATGGTATCCTTGATCGGAAAAAAGTAAGCTAACTTTGTATGTATATAGACAACAACCCACATGGCATCACTGCATCATGGTGACCTCGGAAACCCGGTAATGAAGTCCATCGCGGCATCATCTCATTTCCTCTCCGGGATGGGTATCTATTGTAACAGTCTGGCTGGCCTCTGATTCTCCGCCTTCACCTGCTGACAGGTGGAACATCTCGTAAAAAAACAAGCTACCTCTCTTCTCATACCTGGCCACCAATACTGACGCCTCAATTCATGGTACATTTTGGTAACTCTGGGATTGATTTCCCAATATAAATCATTAAACTCCCACATCAAATCCTCGCGTATATCACTTAGAACCAACACTCATCCATGGATACACAGTACCTCGTCATCACCTATCGTCCATCCCAGAGGAGGCTCCTCACATGCCACCAAATCCCAGAGGAATAGGCCTTCCGAATTTGATAGTTGGATCATCCTCACTCTATCCAGGAGGGTAGAAGTCACAACTATGGAAGAGAGATAGGCTCACCCATGACTGTCGTGCACCTCCAAATTCATCTCCAAGAACGAAGCCATGAGCTGCCACTCACCACTGGCCTCCTGCACTGCCTATAACTGAGTCCTCCTACTCAGTGCATCAACAACTGTGTTACCCTTACCAGGTGTATAAGTAAGATCGAAGTCGAAGGACTGATTGTATTCATCCCACCTTCACTCTCTCAAATTCAAGTCACACTAGGTAAAGATATATTTAAAACTTTTGTGGTCCGTAAACACCACAAAATGCTCTCCCAAGAGATAATGTCTCCAACAGCGTAACGCATGAACAACTACGACCAACTCGAGATCATGCATTAGGTAATTCCCCTCATATAGCCACAACTACCGAGACTCGTACACAACTACTCGATCACACTACATCAACACTACTCCCATCCCAAAACCTGATGGATCATAGTAATCTGTATAGCACTTCCCTTGCTTTGGAATTATCGGGGCTAGTGCTGATGTCAACCTTCCATTCAGCTCTTGAAGGTCTATCTCCCAAGATTCTGACCAAAAAAACTTCACACCTTCTCAGTCAAACCTATCAACAGTGTTTCTAAGAAGGAGGAGTCTTGTATAAAGATCCTATAGTGACTAGCTATCTACAAGAAACTCCGTATCTCAAACACGTTCTTAGTTTTCTCCCAGTAAACTACTACTCTCACTTTTTCTGGGTCAACTTCAACTCCTGCCTCTGAGTTAATATGACCCAGGAAGTGTATCTGGTCCATCCAAAAGTGGAACTTTGAGAGATTAACATATATCTGATTCTCTATCAGTGTACTTAGAATGATCTCTAGATCGGTAGCATGGTTGTGTCGAGTGTGAGAGTACACCAAGATATCGTCCATGATGACTACCACAAAATAATCAAGATAAGGGAAGAACACACGATTCATTAGAGCCAAAAAAACTACTGGCGTGTTCGTGAGTCCGAACGGCATGACCAAGTTCCCGTATAGACCATATATGCTCTGAAATACTATAATTGGTATGTCTAATGGTCTAATGTGTAACTGATTATATCTGGATCTGAAGTAAATCATCGAGAACACTCGTACTCCCTGAAGTTGAAAAAAAACATCATCAATACACGGAAAGGGATATCGGTTCTTGACCATAAAATGGTTCAACATCCAATAATCCACACAAAGTCTGAGGGTGCCATCCGCCTTCTTCGCAAATATGACTGAAAAACCCCAAGGAGAAGTACTGGGTCAGATGAAACCCTTTTCCTAAAACTCCCCCAACAGCCTCTTGAGGTCATGAAACTCTAGTGTAGCCATCCTATAATAAGAAATGGACATCAGTGCTGCTCCTGGAACTAGCTCAATAGAGAAATCCACCTCTCGCTCGGGAGGTAGACCTGAAAAGTCATCCGGAAAGACATACCTGAAATGATTAACTACTGGAGGGAAATCCTTCTGAAAAGTTCCCTGGTCATCCAGATACAAACTCGCAATCTGGGCTGTCACTCCACCTCACCCATGATGCTCGGGTCTATCTCGGCTCTCCTGGACATCCTATTTTCCCTTCTATAGAAACTATCTTCCCTTTGGTGATGTTAAACTCATTCTATAATGATAGAAATCCACAAAGGATTGAAAGGGTACCAACAATTCCATCCCGAGAATGACGTCATAGCTCATCATCTCTAAGACAAAGAGGACCCATAGAAAGTGACACCCACCAACCTCTAGGGGGAAATCCATGCACTAATGCACACCAGCCATTATAATCCCTAATGGAGTGTCTAGAATCATAACATCAGAATGAAAGAAACACAGATCCCTAGGCGCTCTACAATAGAAAAAGATATAAAGCTATGTAGAACACCAGTTTCGAAAAGTACTGAAGACAAAACAGAAGCTACTAGAATAGTACCTCTGACAATTGAAGGTCTGAGATCCTACTCTTGTTTGGTTTGTAGCACTGCATATGCCTGCCCTGTGTCGCGGCCCTGCGACATAGCCTGGCTACCCTGAGCTGACTCGCCCTAATGCCTTTGAGATCCTGGAGTCTGGCTACCATGGCCATGACCACCACCTTGGCCTGAAAGTCCCGACACATTCCATTTCCCTGACTAGTAAGAAGCTTCTGTCACTACTCCCACATATAGAGTCTACTCAGAACCCCTCTCACTAGCCACTAGTGGAAACTCCCTACAAAAGCACTACAGATAACCCATCTTGCCACAATCTCGACACTCCAATGGGTCATGTGAACACTGAGGTCTCTTGTTCTCTTCTTTACTGCACTGGTAGCACATCACTGGGACACCTGAAGAATTTCTTTGGCTATTACTGTCACCTTGAGAGAAATCCATCTTTCTCTTCCTCATACCAGTAGGAATAGTACCAGAAACTGGTGCTAAACAACCCTGGCCTATACCACTAGCTTCCTACAGGTTCTGTACAATAATCAGTACCTGGTTCACAATATCATGCACTGTAGGCAACCTAAAAATGTTCTCTAGTTCTCATATGTAATATTGAATACCATACTCAAAGCGTCGAGTCATCAACATCTCGTCACCCACTAGAACAGGTTCAAAACGCTTTAGCTTAGTGAATAAGGCATAATAGTCCATCACCGACATGGTGCCCTATGGCACATTCATGAACTCTCGAGCTCTATTTGCCCTCAGCATCTCCAAGACTCTGCAGCCTGTGGTCCGCCATCCCCTGAAAAAGTACACAGATGCTGGTGCTAGAATATACGTGTCAGCTCTGCCATAGATGTGGAAGTTGGTGGTGCTCCCTGGAAGGTCTGCATGAACTGCATGAAGCCTTCACAGAACTACGCCTCCACGCCTATGTCTGGTATAATATCTGGCGACGCATCTGGCTCTGTTGGAGGATCCATCGGTAGCCCATGGCCTACCATCTCTGGATTATACTCATTTCTGCTCTCCTAGTGAACAACTCGAGGTCATCTCAGCGACATAACTCTACAATGTCAAGCACACGCCTGAGATTAATGTCACCAAGGATAGAAACCAATGAGTGTAGGAAGGAAATAGGAGAAAGAAAATATTCATGTTTTACAAAAAAAGACTACACGACATGTATATTAACTACACGGTGTGTTCCCTCAAGTCTTCCACATGTGTGTGTACTCTACAAAAACAGGTCGTGTAACACCCCAAACACATGATGTGTTGTCCCCACACATGGTGTGTACTCGAATTTTCTTCCCCTGACCGTGTCCCTCTACACGGCTTATCCACACGGATCTCTTTTGAACGAGACTACATGAAATGTATAGGTTCTACACGACATGTACTGGACATGCTTCATCGACCCGTGTTGTCTGTTACATGATCGGGTACATAGATCAGACTACACAACTTATTCCAGATAGACACAACATATGCAGATTAAATTCCAACTACCTTTGTTGTTAGTGACATGACTGACTACTCATCTAACACTACAAATCATGTTACACCCACACACGGTGTGTACAACACAATGTTTACCCAGCCACACGGTCGAGTCCACATGGTCTCTCACCACTCAATACTACACGGTGTGTCCCACAAGTACACGATGTGTACAAGGTAGGGTAACACTGATCTGTGTTGATCGTTACACGGTCGAATTCCCATGTTACACTACACGACATGTACAATAAGTATACGACGTGTTCTCTCAAAGTTTCATTACCTTGTGTTTCTGCCCACATGGCCTATGACACAGGTAGCAACTACACGACATGTACATATGGTACACAATGTGTACTTAATTTTTTTTCATTTATTCCCAAATAGAATAGTACATGGCGTTTATTAAAACTACAGGACGTGTATTCAGAGTTTTTCTAGACTGTAAGCCTTAGAAAGTACTCTGAATCCTAGAAAAAAACTGAAACCAACACCTAAGTGCCAAATTCTGATTCGTGAGGGCCCATACTCCCCACTAATCAAATATTGGAATCTTATAACTATTATAAACAAGGTAAACAGCAAATGATCTACCAAATTACGGTCAATGAGGGCCCATACTCATCAAGAACCAAAGTTTGGTGTTCTTTCTACAAATCCATACCTAGCAATACCCTATCAAATAGCAGGTATTTTATCAAGGCACCTATCACCACATCATGTTTTTACTAGCACCACATCTATCACAACAACATGCAATTTCTAATACTCCTACATGGCATGGAAACTAGGCATGGAATGTGATTCTATCATGTGCCTAAATGATGCATGAGATGGAATACCCTCAACTCCTCGGGTTGTAACAAAAAAGAACCCAATATAAAAATATAAACAGCACACAACAAGTGTGTCACCCAACAGTGAAAATCAAATCAAATGTAAAATTGCAAAACTAGATATATGACAATTAAACGTGGATGATTAGATTTTCCCTGTACACAATTTATCTACTCTCGGGCACAACTTATAACCAAATACCAATTATGTCATATCATTGACTATAGACTCTAAATTTTAATTCAAAGATATGAAATCATTTGATACCACTTTGTAATGTCTCGAATCCGGGGGCCACTCAACGGGTGCCCCAGACCCGGTTGGTCACATGACCTCAAGTGCATTTCCCCAAATGATAGAGGCTGCCGACTAGTAGTGAGGGCCTAGGTTTGATAGTGGGGAAACAACTCCCTCATTTTCTAAAGTGTAACGCAGTGGAACAAAATTCAAGCATGCAAAAGCGGAAGCAGTAAACAATACCAAATCTGAAATAGAAACAATACTGAAGTAATGAAATGACCAACAATCATATATAATGATGCAATATGTCCCTAAATCTAAAAAAGTAGCCAAAAAAGGATACACTACAATCTGAAAAAATACAATCCAGGGGAGAAATATAGCAATGAAAAATAAACAGTGCAGCAGGAAATCTGCGGCATCTCAAACCTAAGCTCGACCCCATGCTCTCCTACTCCTCTACAACAATCAAGTACCTATATAGGAACTCTTTCTCTTATCTACACCTGTAGAAATATAATCTGTTTGGTCCCAAGGCATAACCTAAATTGGGTGTGAGAAATAAATCCTAGTAGGAAACCACCAATGGCTCGTGCCCAACTGTTAGTGAGTTTGTGCAACAATAGTGTGTAGTAATAAAATGCAGTAATCCAGGAAGTAATAAAGAGTAAACATTCCTACTAGTACAATTTAAATTTAATTATTATTTAACAATTAAATATAATTTAATTGTATGTTTTCGAGACCCAGCCTTAGCCAACGATCTCTATACAGTGCCACAAAAGAACTACAACAAGCTATCTAACATGTACAAGGTAAAAAAAATGCGAAGCCTATGCTTTATCTTGGTAGGTATATCATGTGAAATCACCAAAGTGAATATGAAATGTAAATAGTGTCCTCAGACATGCAAAACCTTACCCTCAGGTAATCCAAACCACGCCCTCAGGATAATCAGAATCGAAACCCTCAAGTGATTTCCCTCATGCATAAAAAATATTTCCCTTAGGCGTATCAAATAATTCCCTCAGTCACAGAAGTAACTGCCCTTAGTCCTAAGAAACATTTCCCTCAGTCTAAATGAAACACTTTCCCTCTAGCTGAATAGAACTTTACCCTCCGGATAAAAAAAACACCGCCCTCAGGCTGAGAAAGTAAACGAGCTGAGCCCAACACATAAGTAAGAAATTTATATACATTTCTCCTCAAGAAGATTCAATGAATTCTATAATCACAGCATACCCTCGGGTATCCTAACCAAATGGATAAACAAGGGAACACACCCACGGGGTGGCCATGGATCCAAGAAATGAACCCGAAAAATAGTTTATAAATAATCACTAAATTACTGATGCAATTATTGGCATATAATTAGTCAAGGCCTCAGCCATACGACACCCCAACCATGGGAACATAGGACTCCGGTACACAAAAAACCATATGACTGTTGGAATTATACATTAGACCACCTACCTTGATCTATTCTGATCAATATACGTGAACGATGCCTCCCAAATCATCCAAGAAAAAGGTATATCTCGGATAAATGAAAAAACGTTCAAACCCAAATAATTTTCTCTCTAGGAAGAATTGGAAGAAAGGGTTAAATAAGAGTGAAGAACTTACCCGCACGGTTCAATCGAGACTATCAACAATGGAATCCGAGTTCCGGAGTGCGGTCAGGAGCTCCTCCAAGCTATGACCTTCTCTCCCGGTGCTCCAAATGAATCCACCACCTCCACTGCCATATGAGGAGGATGCTTCCAATTTTAAGCAAAAAAACAAATTACATGGCATTTACCCTCAAGTACATGGCGTGTACTTTTAATTTTTTTTAAATATTCCTCTGGCGGATACTTTTCACCGCTGACTGTTCACCTGTCGACTGATTACACAGCATGTATATACTATGTACACAGCGTTTAGTCAATTTTTTTACACCCTTCATCACCCACAGGCCTACATGCCCTTTTTACTCATCCCACACGACCAAATTACATGGCCTATGGAAAATTACATGGTGTGTACCCACAAAATTTGGGATTTTCCCAATTTTCCTTATTTTCTCAAAAACACTTAAGGAAAAAGCAAAAGAAGAAACCCATACCTAAAGAATAAGAACCGTGTTCTTACAGTCAACATCCATTTCTAAATTTTTAGCATTATAGAGGTACACCACCCATGCTACCAGCATGGAGCCTCAACCGTCATTAGGTGAGATGAGATGGTGTGTGGCAATATCTAGATTTATTCAGGGAATTTATATATAGTTCCAAGAAAACACATATTTGTTTTTCTTTATAAATGTGAGGTATATTTCATTCTATTTTAGGGACATGGTGGTGCTAATTAGTGTAGGTCTTAGGTCTTCTTATGTTCCCATATTTCCCTTATTGATATCATCAATGGTGTTAGAGACCCTTTCCTTGAATACATGTGGATAACTCCTAAGGCCACGATCCTATTATTTTACATTTGAGTATATAGATTAATACCAAGATAATGATGTAAATATAGGGGTATTTCTATCACTATCATGGCATGAGATTCAATGGGAAGAAACATTATCAACCCTTACTTCAATAGTCATTGTACAGAGATGATGTAGATGATTGACTCTTATTAATTCATTAGGGAAAGAATGATATTATACATCTAGGATTAGGTCAAGTACCTAAAATATATTTATGGAGAGTACATGATCATTTTGGAGCATACTGCATCAATTTTTAGGGTCAGTCCCCAATATACTGGGTTCTGAAACTTGTATATCATCATCCATAATTAGTTGTTTTCATTACCACTTGTAGAATCCTACATCTGCATATGTGGATTCACAAGGCTTGAATGGCGTGCTGCCACCATGTAGTGTGATATCCTTTCAATTGATGGGGTATTTCAGACATTGATGGAATGTCGAAGGTACCTCCATGTGACTATGGATGCAAGGCCTTATGAGTAAAAAATTGTTTCGAGTGTCTTATTGAATAACAATAAACATCACATCAATAGTGATATCCCCAAATCAAGATTTGTGTTTGATGTTCCCAAGAGGTATTTGTTCATGCTTATCATACCATTGAATGGGAAACATAATGGGAGGAAAATCACCTTCTCTATATCCCAATCATCAGAGGGTTATAATAATGATGGGAGTGGTCATGAACGAAATTTCAAATATAGCCTTTGGGATATAGAAATTATTTATCCTACTTGAAACTTATAAGGTTATGATGTTTCCCTGGATGTCTTTATTCTGATCCTTCCTTGGAACCATATTGCAACATAAAATACTACTGGAAAAGTATCCACATGATAGAAATCAGCTATTGAGACTTCATTCGTGACCTCATGTGGGATATGGGGGACTTCAACAAGTGCCTCAGTGAGTTATTTTGAAGATAGAGGACATCTGGGATTCACATCATAACCGGGACAATCCCCATGAAATTCATAATCTCATAATTTTGTTCCAGAGGTTAGAACTTACTATGGTGGGGTTGTTCCATGACATATAACCCAAGAACTGAGTAATTAGAGGATTATGGTCCTGGTCCATGGGAATAGGTCAAGAGAGCATCTGCTTTCTATGTCGCTGGTCATGTCAGCCTTCCCCATTGCCATAACTGATCTAAAAATCAAACCCCCGATAAGCAGTCATGAAAGACTACTTGGAAATTATGACCATTGGATGGTTCTAAAAAACATCCATGTTTCTGTTGGTGTTACTAGAGTTATTTAACATGTGTCTCAACTAAATATATATCCTATATGGGTACATGACCAAAATATCAGTCCAACCACAACTGTGTTGTCACCTATATCCTTCTATCCTGCATAGTTGGCCTCCTATTCCAAGGGTTAGTGCGTGTCACACATAGTCAGAGGAATATTCATCATTGATGAAGTGGTATTACAAGTTTATCACATTTACAGAACGAATTATGTGCTCTTTTTCAAATAAGGGTTTCATTTATTGGGGGATGGTGCATGTTTTTTAATGTTGCTGGGAAGAAATATGCAAGATTCCGAGCATGTGTTAGACTATAAAACCATTATACCTCTTTTTTATCTTACTATAATTGATTGTCACATCCACATTTGGGAGTCATATCTGATGTCACCTTCTTGGGTTGTGGATATATTTTGGGTCCACACAACTATTCTCTCACGGTGGAATGTAATTTTTCAACTGCTCTCTGAGTCATCCAATTATTGAACATTAGTCCTTTTCTGGGAGAAACATTCTTCCAATCACCCACTTATTCTAACCGGAAATGATAATGTAGGCCACCATTTATGAGTAGTTATCTAAAAAAACATGTCTATTATCAGCCATAACCCAAAAGACGTATTTGGTGATGAATATTTCCGGGATATTTTTACTCAGCCTTCAATGGAATAAACAGTAATATGGACGGTCAGGGAGGTTAAAAACATTGGAGTTCTTGGGATGTGGTGGTTGGAGTAGTTTATTATCAATGGATATAAAGAAATAATCGAGGAGATTGTCATTTCAGAAGTAGTAGGATTTATTCATTTATTCTCCAAATCCTGGGTGGCAATTTTTTCTCTATGCTTCGGGCTGATGGGGATTTTTTTGTTGTTTCTCGACAAGAAGTGATAAGTGGTTTGGAACAAACCAAGGTGCTTTAATATGAACTACATCAGGTTTGAAGTTAATAATTTTAGATTATATGTTGTCTTTCTTTCCCCCCTATACTGAATTCATGATCCATGATTTATATTAGGTTTATTTAATGATGTCTTCGTAACATTGGGTTACTTTTGAAAACTCATAGAACCCCTCTAGATACTTCATTATGATCAGAGGTGTTTGTAGCTCATCTGTGATGTTTTCATTATTGATATCTAGGAAATAATCATCATAGATAGAGTTGTTAAATGAATATGTTAGACATTTTCATCTGACTATGAATTCATAAAACCTCTAATTTATTATTTTCCTGCAGTTCGTTAGGTCAAAAATTGTCATTTTAGTTAGTGTTCAACTAAACTGATAATGAAATTAATGAAGGAATTCTTCCCATACTAAAACTCATCATTCTATATTAAAAAAATATTGACCCTACCAGAGTCTATAAATAACACCTCAAATTTGATGGCACATGTTGATCATGAGAACCATAATCATCCGACATTGGGATATGATGTTTGTGAGATGGTGTTCATAGTTTACCATTCTGTCGAAGGTGGGGATGGTATAATTCATGAAATTGGATGGATGAAATGTTTCACCCACCTATTTAGGATATGGAATCTTCTTAGGCTACATAGGTGACAATCAAAAATCCAGGGAATATATTTTAGTAGTTAGGGGTTTGATGTTTTTGATCATTTTCATAGGTACTTCTATTTGAGCTGCCTACCGTCTACAAGGAGTGGGTGATGTTTGTTGTGGTGGCCTTTTCTTCAAATCCTATGAATTTTCATATCATTTGAATATAGAGAGATAACCCCACTATGGGAGAGGATGTATTAACAATGGATGTATGTAATAATCATTTTTCACTCCCTAGATTATATAAACTGAATAGATAGATATAGCTTTAGACTGACACTTAGATAATTAACTTTTTTAAGCTCATTCTAAGGAGGAAGAATATTTGTCTCTACCTGAAGATGATACCCATCAGGAATATTTCCCTTGAATTCCTCTATACTATGTGGACTGAGAATTCATATCTCATTCTCGTATTGTGAAAACTGTTCCATTGTAGAAGGAATATCAAATATTCTGGGTTTTGATTGGGATGTAGCCACAAAATTCCCTTTATATATGGTTTCATTCTTTCACAGAGGTCAAATTTTGATATTCAAGGGTTCATGATTTTTTAGACTTATCTAATTCTAGGTGCATGCAGCATTGGTTGGTGCATCCTAATTATCTTTCTCTTAGAGTAAAATTTTCATATTATCTACCGTTGATTTTTTTTATTGATTGAAAATATATTCCATTTTTTCTGTTGATAACTTGACCAAAGGTATATTAGGAAACAGTGGTGGTTCCATTACATATAATGAAAATTAATGATACTAGATTTACTAAATTTGGGTCGTTTTTCAAACCCTTGTCCATATTGGCCATTTATCTCATGTGACCCAATGGGGTTTTATTTCCTTCACTTAGATTAATCTAGTCTTAACCTATGACAAATGACTATGTGGGAATGAATGGTTGTGACTGCCAAATGTGCCCCGAACTATAGAGGCTTATCTTGTGGTGTGCAACCTAGGGAAGGAAAATTGACTTTTTGGTGATGGTGATGAAGAAATTTTTTTGAGCCTTTTGAGATGAGGGTTTTTTGGGAAACAATTAGGATTTATTGATCTTGTTATTGAGCAACCAATGATTATTATAGAGGATATTATGACTGATAGGATTTATGTTGAGTTATATATTCAGCTAACTCAGTGATAATTGGTTGATCTAGAACCACCATTTATATTCCTAGGACCCTCTTTGGGATGATGAACCCGAAAGTGGTGATTGATTTATAAATTTCCTCAACACAATGGGTTGGGGTTTTTTACCACAACAAATGATATATCCCAAATCATCTTGATAATTTTTTATCAAATAGGTGGAGGTTGTGGAATATATTATCCTAGCATAGCGAGACATGTCCGCTCTGGGGAAACTACTATGGTATCAACTAATTCTCCTTGTATGTTGTGGAACAATTGTGCTCTTGTAGAAGCCATGTGCAACGAAATACCATGACATCAGTCTGATTCTATGAGATGCTATTGAGTTTATTGTGAAATTGTGTTCCATGTATGCAATGAAATCCCATTGCATTTAGGTTCCAATTTTTTTCATATTCCTCTGTTCATGATGTTTTGCAACTATTGTAGCGGGGTTTTTTTGTTGTAGTGACCAACTGGCCCAAGCATTACCCGATCCAATGATTTCACTGGAAGATATAACATTACAATATTCCATATTTATAGTATTTTTCTACACAGGGGTTTCATTGAGGTGAATAAATCTATTCTACCCCCATCATCAAATACAACTTCATTAAATGGCTTTAGAAGATTAGATATTGATGAGTTGTGATGCAATGATATCCAACAGGTTGAAAATTTTCACTATGCTTTCCCATATTTGGATCCCTGGCAATGGAGATAGAGTCAAAGTCTAGATAAGAAAATATTATCTTCATGTTTCTATAGTGGAACTCATATCATAGATAAAGGAAGATACAATGCATAAAACATTGACTAGTAGACACATATTTGTTCATAGATAAGGAATACACTCCTCTCCTAAGTTATTAGGGGTCTCACAGTCCTAAGTAGAAAGAGGCCATAACATGATGGGGATGTTGGTTATGTATAAATCCCCCATATATTGATATCATATTACTCTCCATTAAATTTATATGACCCCATATGATAAAAGCATTGAAGGTGCTTCATGGGGTCTCCTACTGACCAGAGTGTTATTCTTTAGGTTGTTTGTGGGGAACTATATTCGGTTGACCCCAATGTTTCGATCACCTCTCTATATGAAGATTTTTTCTGTTTTGAACACCTATTTATACATACGATCCTATACTTTTAAATCTTCTCCATTCATGGGTATTTGGGAAAGGGGATTATTTCATTTTCCGTTGGAGATATCACTATGGGTATGTTGGCCAAAGGCATTTGTCAGGAGAAGAGTCCCTACTGTCTATATCAACATTATCATGAGGATGTCTATCAAGGTATTAGTATCCCTCTGTTTCTTTTGATCAGTTGATATACCCTTTGGGAGTTGCAAAAATTTCTCAAAAATCATCACTTATATTTGCATTGAGTAGATTCAGAATTTGAGCATCGTTAAGCATCATGGCTTGAATATGCTGACCTACCTTCTTTATATTTTTAGTGATATGAGCCTTCTGTATAATGGTATTTAGACATTGTTTGTAATCATTCTGTACTATGGGAGTATGATCCCACTACTGAGAAGCTACTATAATATAACAAAGTTATTATCTATTATTAATAGCAATATGAGCTTGTATTGAGGAATGTTTTATTCTCACATGGAGAGCCTCATTTAGAACATGATAATGAGATGAATCATGAGCCTTTAAAATATGACACTGGTCTTTTATGATAGGGATGCGATCCTTACCTGAGGAATGTTCCACTTTCACTTGGTGAGCCGCAATTGGAATAGGAAATTGAGCCTAGTCCGAAAATGCATTCCCCAAAAAAATATGTTAATAGACCATCACAATGGGAGAAGGGATATGATCCCCCTCTTTTATTGCCTCAAAAGGATGTTGGATAATTCATTCTTTAGTGCACATAAGAATAGGCCTCTATATTCCATAATATATTTGATGATTCTAGGAATATTCATTGATAGGAAAATGAGCTTGTCATGAGGCACATGTCATAATCACTTGGTGAGCCTCTACTAGATTGATTATATGGGTCTTATGTTAGGCCATTAGAGTATACTTCTTCTAATGAACCAAGATAGATGTAAATGAACATTACATTACTTTTACAAAATACTTAATACATTCCACAAATAGATTCCTAAATACCTTATTATATTATTTCCATTGAAAAACTAGTACACATTCTTCTAATTTGGTGAAAGATCATCAATATATCACATAAAGATAATCCCCTTATGTTTTCTTACCTAAATATTTTCTTTATAACTTGTGAAAAATAAAACATTTGAAATGGGTGAGGTTGGATTCTCAATAAATTTAAAAAGGGAAAATATTAAACAAAACATGAAAATAAGAATGTAAAAACAATAATATAACTTTGGATAATCATACCACATGTAATATGTATCAAAATGTTGAGTCATGAAATAAATCATGGTAGTTCACATGGAATAAATCATAATGGAACATGAGCCATGAGAAATTAACATTGACATCAAACATGGAATTATGAAAAACAAATAATCATAGAAAATCATTTCTATATTAGACATGGATAATTTACATGACCATCATAGTGGAAAAGGTCCATTAATAAACCGATTTTACTCCTTGTTATATCCCTATATTACCTATCCGAGTTTACATACCGTTGCATCCATGTATTATCGAACCGAGATCATTTTATATTCCAACCATGTATTACTAAACTGAGATCGTTTCCCATTCTGGTCCAATGTATACCACGAGATATAAATCATTAGCCAATGTATTAGAGGGAGATATAGGTCCAACCCATATAACAATGAAATCATTCTTATGTGTTCCCCAAAAAACTAAAAAATTAATCCTAGCATAACCAAAGGAATAAAATGGGTTTCTTAAACATCATTACATTATAACATAATCCATTTAAAACAAATAGATTTTATAAATAAAATTGCATCCTAATGATAATAAAACCATTTGAATAGTAGGGATAATATTCTTGAAACATTACCCTATTAAATAATTATATCAAATATGTAAAATAATTTTGATAGAACACTTAAAATTAATTCTTGATGAAAATATCATTTCTTCATCAAAAAGGTTTTCTTCTAACAATTCCATGAAAAATTAAATGAAAATAATTTCATTTAAAATAACCTTGAAATCATGTAAATGAATATTCATGTAAATAAGTTGTTATGAAAAATTAAATATCCATTCATGCCGTACATGTTATAATAAAACATTCTTCTCGTACTTTTGTTGGATAAGTTAAAAAGAATCTATTTTCAGAAATAAAAAAAGATTATTTTTATACCATTTAATAAAAATACACCAATGGGTAAAACTAATTTTAATTAATTTTATAATAATAGAAGATTATTATTGAATAAATATTTAGGAATTATGGAAAAGGGTGAAAAATAAACCCTAGTAAATACATACGTATATATAATCATAGATAAAAATGAGATTGCAAAATTATCCCTTACCACATTATAATTAGTCGAATCATACACCTCATAAATTAAAGAAAATTATATGCATATTTAAATTACCAAACCTTCTTAATATGAATTATAAAAAAAATTCATGGGCTACATAAACACCACACAAAAGAATTAGGTGGTGTAAAAGTCATATGTCACAAAAAAATAAAAGTGAGGAAAAATATTCCCTCACCATAGGTCTGGATTCCTTTGTACATGTCTGAACCTCTATTATAGGTGTTTAAATAATTTCATTAACATATTCTATAATCATATTCATTTTTATGATATCGTAACTGATCATATTATTACCTATTTTTTAATACCATTATTACTCATCCTTTAGTTATTATCTGATTTATTTTCTTACACACATTTTAAAAAATATTATCAAGTTATTATTCTTAGGTTATAGTTATATCACATCTAGAATGACTTTGATATAATATATATCAAATTTATTCATTATAAAAAATAATCTAATCATTGTTTAATAAATATCATGTAGAATGAATCACATCACATCGTGGAGATGGTAGGACGTACATTCACAGGAGCGACGATATCATTACCTTAATTGTGGAATGGTATGGAAGTGGACAGTATATATATTTTATATAATAAAAAAAATTATAATAATAATATATAGTTATTATTTTCATAATTATACCCATCCATGTAATGTGGGGGTGAAAAAAAGATTACACCACGACGTGGAGATGATAAGCCTTACGTACGCACGCATTTTGATTTCATTTTTTGAAGGATTGAGAGAAAATGGAATATGGTTGTTCCATATTCATAATAATATATAATAATATAGTTTATACTTATGTTATTACTTAATAATGGATAAAACTCATGAAGAGGAACTATAAGAAGAGGTATATTTAAATGAATCGGCAGAGGAGATTACCTCTTCTTCAATGACCTCAGTCTAGATCTTCTTTTATGGGAAATGTAGTTTGTATTTCGATAATAGGAAAACTTCTAAAATGTAACTAATGAATTTGATAAAAGAAATGTGAGGTTTTTTCCACATATGAATAATCAATGTAATGTAATGATTGATATTGGATATTCTATTTTATAATTTAAGTGAGAGACACATTTGAAACGTCCATATATTTTAATTTATAATAAAATAAAAAATCATTCAAAAACCTCTATAATGTCCTAGATTAAAATTTAATATGAGATAAAAATTTAATATCATTGTCCAATAAATTGTAGTAATGTTTTTCTACAAATTTTTACTTTATACATTTTATTAACAATTAGTTCTCCTATTTAATTTTTATATATGGTAAGTAATAATTCAATATTAAAAAGGAGAAATATTTTCTTATTTGATTTCAATTAGACCATAAATGAATATTTTAGAACACTATACACTCTATCATAATTATTATTTATTTTTAAAATTGTATTAGTATTTTTAAATAATATAATAATACACGATTTTGATAAACAATAAATAATGTCAATTTTGACTCAATTGAATGTATTGAATTTAAGAAATTTTAAGATAAAATTTTATGCTAGAAAAAATATTTTATTATATCTATAAGGGATAAAGGCCATCTAGAATTTTTTTTGGATATATTAATAATCCCAAATTGTATTTTTTAATATTTTTAATAAAATTAATTTTGTATTTTCGTTAATAAAATAATTAATATATTAGTCTTGTGTAATAATTTAATATACTTATCATCGAGGTAAAAGTTAAAAATAAAATAGAATAACTAAGATAATTATTCTAAATTTCATAAGAATACTTATATGTGAATATATATCCTGAAAAAACCAACATTAATAATATTTTAATTAATAATACATGAATGTGAAAACATTAACATCACAATAAATAAAATATTATAAGTGACATAATCTTTCCAATATGCCTCAAAATGGTCAATAAGTCGACCCTTGAATAGTTATCGTTGCAATATACTGGAGCAATAAATTTTATTCAAGTGTTTTGGTGTTTTATTGGTTATTATCAATTTAATAAAAAATATTTTATTTATTTAAATCAATTAAATAATTTCTACATCAACAATGTATAAGATTTTTAATAAATTATTTATTTCATAAAAATTAAAAAAAATTACATGATTAATGAACATTTTATATTTAAAATGAGTATTTATTGCAAATTTAGCATCATTATTATCTAATTTTGAAATTAATAAAGTTATTAAAATTTTAGTATGACTTATATATTGTTTATTTAAATAAAATATATTAAATATCTTAATATCACCCTATTGGCATAAAAAGGATAAAATTTCTAACAAAGGATGATATAGGTTAAAAATAACTCATCATTTTATATTATAATAACTTTTAGGGTAATTTTATTATATTTACTATTTATTACCAGATTTATCTTTTTACCATATTAATAAAAATTAATTTTCCTAATTCCAAATAAAAAAATATATTTTCATAATTTAGGTCCACTAATTTTGAATATACAGTCCATTTTTAAAAAATTTAAATATAAAGGTTTGATTAATTAATTTAAAATTAATATTGTCTTCGGAATAAGAAAAAAAATTTAAATGTTAGAACTTTGCAAAACATTGAAAAGTTTTTGTATAAAAATAAAATGTCACATTAATATCCATGAACTAAAATATATTAAATTATAAAAAGTTATGTATTTAGTTTTTAAAATAATTGAATAATATAACTTAACCATATAAATCATTTTTATGGAAAAATTGTTTTCATTTAATTGTTTTTATATTTTTACTATTCACAAAAACATGAATCTTATCAGAAAAATATTTAATATTCATGTAATGTAAATATTAATTTCTTAATTCTAAAGAAGTGGTTTATTTTTTCGAAAAGAATATAATTTTTCAAAAAACACGTTTTAAAATGGTTGCACCATCAAATGGTGGAAAATTGATTTTTTTTAAAAAAATTCCATTTATATGAAAATTTGGTTTTGTTCTAATATAATATTTTGAAAATATATAAGATTAATTTTAAACATTATATTGAATATATTAAATTTAAATTTAATTAATAGAATATATAATGCGTTATTTTATTATTTTATAAAATCAATTAAGTGTATTTAATTGTTTTATTATAAAAACAATTTCCCTTTATTTAAATAGGGTTTTATTTTTTTGTAATTAATTACTCATGAAATAATTAATTATACATGTACATGTGTAAATAATATTTTTATAAATATATTAATATTTTTAATATCCGCCATTATAATGTATAGGTTATAAGGAAACATAATAATATCTTTTTCCTACTTAAACTAGGTCTTGAGTAAAATAGATTCTGTCAAAATAACATGAAATTGCTTGTAACACAATCCTAGAATAGTGTTGGGTATACTGCAAGATAAGATGGTGTTTCATATAGCGCTAGATTATGTTGGTTTAGAGTATAAAAAAATAAATGAACGAAATATATCTCATAAAACTCTTCAACTATTACATTCTACCCCCCTTAAAATTAATTACACCTTCAAAATTCATCTGAGTTATAAAAGAATTAATACTTGAATGTTTATTTCATAGAAAACCAAATCATAAAAATATAAAATAAATCATCCATTTAAAAATTAATGTGATAAAAATAATGTTTACCCAATGTTTTATATACCTAGGTTTTCATGTAAGGGAATGTAGTTGGAATGTTAAACCATAGATATGGAAGTGAAATTTAACTATCATTTTCTGATAGAGAGTGACAAAGAACAAGGATAGGATAAAGTGATAAATCTAAAATCCATAAATTTGTTATGATTTATGGTGCCATTTAATTAACAAATAATGAAGGTACTATGGTAACATTTTTGGTATTAAGTTCCATTCACAAGATATAAATAATTAGATGAAATACTTATATGATTAAGTATAATATCATCCTTTCTTTATGCCCTGACCAATTTCATCTTCTTATATTATTCTAAGCAATTAAGAGGAATTTTTCATTCCTAAAACATTAGAAGATCATGTGATCCATGAATTTGATGAAAAATAAATCCATATGTCTAAAAAAAGGTTTTCACAGGATATAAAATATGCATAAGTCCACTTATGGTGAGATTATAAAAACATCATCTAATGTTTAACAGAAACATTCAATAAATTGATAACCTTACAATCATTATAAATGTAGAAAATTTAAAACATTATAAAGAGATCCATTAAATCAACTTAAATTTATCCCCCATATAACACAAGGTATCTCTTGTCGGTCGCATTCCAAACATGTGAATTCCTTCATCATGTATTTTCTTGAAACATGATAATAAATTTAATTACCATAGTTCCTTAGTGAAAATATGCATGCTATCAAAAATTAACACTTTCCAAATTCTATAAATCCAAAAAATTCTATATACTATATCCCTAATATAATTAGTCACTCAGACCTGAGGTAATTAATACCATCAAACATCTCTTTATTTTATTATCCCAATATTATGCTCATGTTAAGGGTCATTCTTCCTTTAATGTCTTTCCAAAAAATCTCACTCACTTTTCATAGTCACCAGTTCCACTCAACATATAATCATAAATAAAAAATGAAAAACAAAAGATATTTCATTAATCCAGAATACTATAAAAGTGATTATACATCATTATTTTAGAATCATTTAACAATATAACTAAACCATTCCACTACTTTGTTTTCATACTCCACATCACCAGTAGTGATTACATGTTATTTTCCTTGGTTTTTTTCTTAAGAGGATGATGACATCGATCATCATCCATAACCATTAGATTAGGGAATTGGTTATCATAATACCCTATTTCATTTTACTTTTAGAATTCAAGTGTGGGAGGTACATTCTATAAATCCTTTTCTCTACTGGAATCATTACCTATATTTTTCCCATTTCTTTATAATCAGCATCCCAGGACTTTATTTACTACAAAAAAAATTACTAGCCCATTTAAGACAATATACTCCATTCTTTCTTGTATACTTTGTGCATAAGGAATAATTCATCTTCTTTTAACGAAGGTTTTTATATTTTTCCTTGAACTCCATATTCAATTATCTATCAAAAACATGGAATTCATTTGTAACCCAAACATCCATTTCAATCTTGATAGAACAACATAAGATATCTTCATAGCTACAAAAGTCTCTTATGGCTTACACCCATAAAATATATGGTTTTAATCCACTAAAGAATCGACAAACCTTACTTTCATGTAGTATGATAATGCCAAAACTGTACCATGAATGTTTTGAAACATTTCCACTTATGTACCATCAAATTTATCACCCATTTACACAAGAATAAAGATATCTTTTTCTATCATTGTACAAAGAATATATGGAAAGAACATATTTAAAAATAATTTATTGAACACATCCGATTCCATGGATTCAATTTCTTCTCACTTACTCGTATTCTTGATTAGAGTCCATCACTCATCTGATTATCCTTCAAAATGATAATCAGCCCAATGGAATTCTAAATGTTCTGAATAGTGAAGTACAAATAATATATTTTGAGTGGTATCGATCAATAGTTCTATAAAAAGCGAATCAGAACCCCATTGAAACATGGTGGATGTTTCCACACAAAGGACTGAACATAATGTTGTTCTCTTCCTTAATAATTTGGAATTACATAATGATTAATAGATTGCGTAAGTATAGAAATAAGAATTTTTATTCAAGATCCCATTAAATTTGGTTATTCATGAGGAAAATAATTGTATTTTATGTTGCATCCATCACCAATATAGTTTTTTCCAACTGCAACCATTATCTAAAACCCAAAAAGAATAGTATGAGAGGAAATAATTTTACTAGTAAAATGACATAATCAAGAGGATGTACATTCAATATATAACATATTAGGTTTAGTCCTAGGTTGGAAATGATAATTACCAAAATTAAAGGATCAAAACAAATAATTTTAATTATCCTCAGGAAAATCCCTTGAAATATACATAAAAATATTAGTGGTGATCACACTAATGTGTTCACAATAGAGTTTCGAAAGGACGAATAAACCTTCATTCTGAAAGCAACATTAATAACCATAGATTTATGTACATGAAAATTAAATTACTTTTTCAAAATAATTAATACATTACACAAATAGATTCACAAATATTGTATTTGTTTAGTGAATTTGTAAGCCTGGAACACATTATTTTAATTTGGGGAAAGGTCTTCAAGATATCCCTTAAAGAACATCCCCTTTGGGTTTTCTTCCTAAAAAATTTCTTTATATCAAGGGGAATAGAAAACATATGAAAAGGGTGAGATTAGAAGATTATTAAGGGTAGATAAGGTAAATTTTATACAAAATATTAACATAAGAATTTAAAAATAGGAACACAACTTTTTAAAATCATACCAAGTATATTATATATCAGAATGTCGATTCATGAAATAAATCTTGGAAGTTCATAAGGTATACATCAAAATGATCATGAGGCATAAAAAAATAGAATTGGCATAAAATATGGAATTGTGGAAAACACATAAACATTGAAAATCATTTACATATTATCCAAGTATAATTTTTGAGACCATAATAGTGGAAAAAGACCATTACTAAACTTAGTTCACTCTTCATTCAAGACCTATATTATTGAACTGAGTTTACATACTATTCCAGCCTAATATTATTAAACCGAGATCATTTCCCATTCGAGACATATATTTCTGAACCAATATCATTTCTTGTTCTATTCCTATCAATATTATGAGATAAAAATCTTTAACCAATTAATTGGAGGGATATATAGGTCTCAAACCATATCATAAGGAAATAATAACATAACCCAAGGTATAAAATGGGTTTCTTAAGCATCATTCCATCATAAGATAATCTATGTAAGATAAATGGATATCATAAACAAAATTCCATCATAAAAATAATAATAACATAATAATTGAACAAATAATATAATTAAAACATAACCCTATTAAATAATTCCATCTTAGAGAGAAAATAATTTTGATTGAACACATGAAATTAATTCTTGAGGAAAATATCTGGTCTTATTAAAAAATGTTTTATTTTCTCAATTTTCCATGAAAATTTAAAATAAAAGAATTTTTTAGAAAATATATTTTAACTAACATAAAATAATATTCAAGGGAAGAAGGTGTTATGAAAATTTAAAAATACCTTTATGTCTTATTAGTTAATAGAAAAGATTTTTCTTGTACTTTTGTTAGATAAGTCAAAATGTACATCATATTGGAAATGACAAAATATTATTTTCATACCATTTAAAAAATATTCCCCAGTGGGTAAAATTGAATTAAAACAATTTTTGAAGAATTAAGTAATATTTTGGAATAAATATGAAGGAATAATGGACATTTATGATAAATAAGCCCATGTAAATACTTATGTATAAACAGTCTTAGATAAAAATGAGATTGAAATTTTTTCCCTTACCACATTATAATCAGTCGAATAATATGCCTTATAAAATAATGAAAAATATATGAGTATGTAAATACAATGAACATCAGAATAAGAATCATAAAAACATTAATGATCTCCATAAGCACCACATAATAAAATTAGGTGGTGTATAAAGCTTAAGTCCCACAAAAAAAGTGGGGGAAAATAATCCCTTACCATATTTATTGGTTCCTTCATATGTTTTTGAACCTCGTGTATATGGGTTTAAATAATTTCTTTATCTTAATAAAAAATCATATTCATTTTTATGATATCATAAGAGATCACATTAATACATGTTTGTTAATACCATTATTACTCATCTGTTGGGTATTAACAACACTATTTTCTTATGCATGTTTTGTTAGATATGTTACCATTCTTAGTCTTAGGTTATAATTATATAATTTATATAACGAATTTAATATATTATATATAATATTTATTCATTCTAATATTTTATAATAATAAATTAATGAAGATCATGTTGATTGAATCACATCGCTTCGTGGAGAAGGTTGGCCATATGTATACAGATACAACAATAACATTCCATTAATTGTGAAATGGTATGGAAGTGGATGATATATATATTGTTCTGGAATCAAACTATTGTTATAATACTCATATAGAGTTATTATTTCAATCATTATACCTATCCATGAATGGTTTTTCTAAAAACAAGATTACCCCATGACGTTGAGATAGTGATCCATACACACACACACATGCTGATTTTGTATTTAGCAGGATGAATAAAAGGTGGAATATAGTTATTCCATAATCATAATAAAATCCACAAATATTGTTTATTATTTATTTATTACCTTATAATGGATTAAACATTGGAATATGAAGTAAAATAAGAAATAATTTTGAATGAATCTGTAGAGGGGATTGCCTCTTATTCAACGATATCCCTCAAGATCTCCTCTTAAGGGAACTATAATTGATATTTTGAGAAGTCCATCAATTATAAAATGTAAATAAGGATGTAGATAATGTATATGGGTAGAGGACGAATGATCATGAAGGATCAACGTGAAGTTATGTTATAAGGGAGTATGTTCCTTTTAATAATATAAGTGAGGGGAACATTTGGAATCACCAAAAAATAAAATTATAATAATATAAAAACACATAAAAAAACAGAAAAAATTCTATAGTTTTGAAGCTGATATGGTATAAGGTTTTAATATCATCATCCAATAAATTTTAGACATGTTTTTATTTCAATTTAATACACATACTTTTAATTAATAAATATTTATTCTATTTAATATTAAAATAATGTAATAAATATTTAAATATTAAAAGGGTAAAATATTTTATTATTTGATGTCAATTAAAACATAAATGAATATTTTAGAATATTTTTCACCATATTTTAATTATTATATATTTTTTAAATTTTTATGATGTTTAAATAATTTAATAATAAATTATTTTCATAAACAATGAATATTCTCAATTTCAACACGATTCAATTTGATGATTGTACAAAATATCAAGATAAGATTTTATCTTCAGTAGAAATATTTTATTATATCCCAATCAGATAATGGTCATCTATAAAACTAACTGTTTATATTAGTTAACCCAAATTATAAATTTTGTAGTATTTTTAATAATATCATTTTGATATTTTAATTAATAAATTATTTATTACCTCATTTTTGTGTAATTATTTGTTGGAAAAAAATTAAAAATAAAATAACAAAAAGAATATAATTCTTCTATATATCATAATAATAACTATAATTGAATACAAATATTGGAAATCCTCACATTAAAAATGTTTTATTTAATAAAATCAGAAAGTATAATCATTAACATCACCTTAAATAATATATTATTAGTGAAATATGGCTCCAAATGGTCAATAACTCTACCCTACAATGATTATGGTTAATATATACTCTAATAATAATATTTTTTCTAGTGTTTTTCTCTTTTAATGGTTATTATAATTTTGATTAAACGTATATTATTGATTTTCATCAATTAAATAGTTTCTGCATGATTAATGTTAAATATTTTAATGAAATTATTTATTTCCTTAAAATTATCAATAAATTAAGATCATAAATAAAAAAATAGATTTTATATGATTATTTATAGTCAAATTTTTGTTCTGTATAACCTTTTTAATAATGATAAATCTATTAAAATTTGAGTATGGTGTATATAAATAAAATATATTAAATATTCTAATCTCACCCAAATATCTTCCAAAGGATACCATTTTGAACAAATTATGATTTAGGTTTTAAAAAATATCATTAAATTATATTAGGATAAGTATTAGGGTAATTTTATTATATTAACCCTTAATTACATGATTTACCTTTTTTTCCATATTAATAAAAATTATTGAATTTACAATTCAATATTCCAAAAAACTTAAAAAAAACTATTTACATAATTTGGACGCACTAATTTAAAATCTTGAATCCATTTTTCAAAATTATAAACAGAAAGGTTTCATAAATTAATTTAAAATAAATCCCAAGGTTAGAATGAGAAAATAAGTTTTAAAAGATAAAAAATTTTAAATGATTGAAATGTTATTAAATCAAAATACAATTTTAAATTAATTTAAATTACCTAATTATATTTAATGATAAAAATTTATACTATTTATTTTGTAAAATTAGTAAATAATATAACATTACCATATAAATTATTTTTATGAAGAAATTTATTTTCTATTAAAATTTAGTATATTTTTACCATTCATTTAACTTGAAACTTATCAGAAAAATATAAAAAATTAATCCAAAGAAAATATTTATATCCTTATTCTAAATAAGAATTATATTTTGAGGTATAGAATTTAAATCTTTATAAAATTGATCTAAAATTGGTGCACCATCAATGAGTTGAAAAATTGATTTTTTTGAAAATACTTCTTTTATCCAAAAAATTCCATTTGTTCTTATATAATGTCTATAAAATATATAAGATGAATTTTAAACATTATATAGTTTATATTACATATATATTTCATTAATAAATCCCATAAATAGTGATTTATTATTTTATAAACTAGGTTATTTACATTTAAATAGTTTTTTAGAAAAACATAACATTTTATTTAAAATGGGTTTTATTTTAATTTATAATTAATCACTCACTACATAATTAATTAAATATGTACATGTATAAAGAATATTTTCAATATTAAATTAATACTATTCATATCCTCTATTATAATGGCTAGGTTATAAGGTAACATAATAATATTTAGTTATTTACTATAACTGGGTCTTGTGTGAAATGTATTTTATCAAAAGAACATGAAATTGTGTGTAACATAAGCAAAGAAAAGTGTTTCGTATACCACAATAGATGATGGTGTTGTAGGTAGTTAGGATTATCTTTGAGTAACGTAAAACTCAAGACATAAAAGATATCTATCTCATTAAAACTCTAGTTGTTACACTATTGGTCTTCTTAGACCGAAATATTAGCTTGTCCTGAGGAATGTTCCCCTCTCACCTGGGGGGACCCGACTAGAACATTGATATGAGACCATTCCTAGGACTTTAGAACAAACCACTAGAGTTTTTGAATAGGAATGTTCCCTTATCCCTTGGAATTTTCTACTCTCACATGGTGATCCATGGTTGGAATGAGAATATGATACTAGTCGGATATTATGTCCTTGAATGGAATGGCGTAATGGATTTTTAGGAATGTTTGTGTTGGGATATAATCCTACACATTTTCCATCTCCACTCCACACTAGAAGATATCTTCAATTAAAGTGGTCAAATGAGCACACTTTTTGTCTCATTGTGCCACAGAAATATGCTGATGGACTTCATGCATGAGGATAAATATATTTCCCCCATACCTACTATAGTTATTTTCCCACATATTTTTCTCAATAGAGCTAGGATATGAGCCTACTCATTATCTATTTATAGTAATTACTGGTAGATAGCATCATCATGAGTGGGGATATTGGAATACTCATGTTTATCCAAACCCTTATGCGCCCGATGTCTTTTCATCATTGCACCTGCATGGATATCAGAGGGGGTAGTTTGTTGGGTGGTACGTTTAGAATATGAATAAATGTAATTGGTGGGATAAAGCTTGACAAGAGGATTGACATGATCCCACCTTGGCTTCTCCAGAACCAGATGATATATGTAGTTCACTCTGTAGTCCACCATTATCATATAATAATGGTCATTATCTTAACTCATTGATTATAAGCTTTCAAAGCGGTTGCCTATATAAATAAGGGACCCTTAATTTACTATAGCTTTAATAGGACAATGTGGGATCATCAGTTTCAGCAATTGAAGACCCTCATGGGAATCCACGTTGGTCAAGATAGTACCATGTAGATGGTATTACAAGGAATATTCATTCACCAACCTACACTTAAGATGTTGGGATGGTGAGTTCATCCAGAGGCCATCAAGGGTTTTAGTTGTAGAATATTTTCCAGAGTAGTCGCTAGATAAAGACATGTCAAATTTGGGTTTATTTTGCAAGAGAATTTTTTTAGTCATGAAGAAAATTAAGAACAAGGATACTGATAAGTAATCCATTGTAGGCATGATATGTTATTAATCAGATATGTATGGGTAAGAAAATATTTATTTTATTCATGGTACAACCAATATTCTTTCATGGACATATCAAAGTGACAATGGACTTATTTCAATATAATCCCGAATATAATGGATCAGCAGTAAGATCCATGTCATGGTCCACTGATCATCTATCTATATGATAGTTTCATTTATGGTTCACCATTTTTTTCTTATGAATGATGTGGATGTATTTTTTGGATGGTCTAATTGTGAGGTATTTAAGTATATGCATAATATTTAACGTTGGGATCATATTTATATAATATTAAATAGAAACTCCCAATGGTTCCCATATACATAACTAGGTACCGACCTTATTTCCAAGTGCAAATGGTCAGTTGGGGTTCCTAACCCCCACATGCTTAGGAAGTCACATTGGTCGAGATGATGAGAGGTCGGGCTTATCACACCCTATTATTGGAGAATTTTTTCAAACTATGGGTTTCAATTATTGATTTATGATATTATTTATAGTCTCTTAAAAATCACAATATAGTTCTAATTACCCTAAAAAATGATCATAGGTTAAGTCACTTAACATGAAAAGTGAGAGGGTCTTGGTGGTGAATCTATAAGGTTGTATATGTGGTTCTTCTTCCTAATCCCATTGATGGATAAATACATGTTTGTTGATGCCATATAACTAGGAACTACAATGTTTGTTGTAATCCATGTATGTTGTGAATATTTCCATGATGTGATTGATGAATTATGAGTTGTCTTACGTATCTTATTTTATAATTGGAATGAAAAACTAGATAGTTAAACCAATTCATTTTCACAAAATATATAAATAATATATTTTGGAGAATTTTGTAATATGAGACTTGATCTTGAACCTATTTTAGGTGTCCTACATATCCATTTTATGGAAGGAATCTGAGTTACTATAGTTCATTCCGGATCGTGTTACTTTCCCCAAGGTAGAAAACCTTTTATGGTGGATATATATATAATACCACCAATCTAGTCATACAAAATGAGGCTACCCTAAAATGTGTATATTCACTAGAAAATGATGATCTCATTGAAACTCTTTAATCCCACATGATCTATGCTTAGTGTGAGAAATAGGGAAAATAAGTAATTAGTCTACTATCATATGGATGCAAGGATTATAGGCCAGGATATCCAATTTGGTACATAACATAGATCTTGAGCCTCAGGGAGTCCTATGTATCTTGTTTATGGTAGGATTCAGAGTTCATCTAGTTTCATTGATCAACACTTACACAATGAGGTTTCCCTTTGTGTAGGATATGATCATTGCTATTTCTTAAGCCTACATGAGTTATGATTGGTGTGGGAAATAAGGGATAAAATATGGATAATATCACTACTTTTGGATGTGGGACTAGTATACTAGGATAATCCCTTTTGGATAATGGATATTGACCATGGACTTTGGGAATGTGTTCTATGTATCCTGATAATAGTATTGATCAGTGTCATCTTAGTTCAATTGGTCATGGCTTACACACTAATCTTTTCCTTTTATATAGGACATACCCTATTAGGTCTCTAGATGGGGATCACGCATGGAGGACTCTTTTATATGAAGGAAATATCATATTAGGTTACTGGATGGGGTTAATCCATTAAGGATTCCATTTTATGTGGTACATATCATATTATTCCACAGAATGGGGTTACACACAGAGGATTCCATTGAATAAGCTAGAAAAGGTTATCATGTACATAGAATCCTACTTTTTAGAATTCTTTTATTCCTAAAATGACTTGATTATATACATGAAATCCATGATCATTTGATTGATATGTGGGAAAATATATTACAGACATGTCCAAAAGAAATCATATGATCCAGTTTACTTATCCAATGGACGTCACATGATCTGGATTGCATGTTTGGACGAAGTATCATAACCAATGATTAATTTTTAGGATGATATCACAAGACCTAGATGGATAATCCTGGAGGCCATCACATGATGACAGATGACATACTTATAGGGAATCACATGTCTAGTCGACTTTCCCTGGTGTCATCGTGAAATCTAGATGAAAATCATTGATGGTTTCATAAGATAAAATTGACATGTATAGAGGTGGTTAAATGTCCTATATCACTTGTTTGGTTTTCATTGAAAAAGCTGGATGACAGGTCTTTGGTACATCACAAGGGCAAGCTGTTATACCCAAAGGGAATCATGAGATCTAGCTGTCTTTTCAAAAGAACGTTGAGAGATCCGGTTGACAATGCTTTGTACCATCACAGGACATAACTAACATGTATTGGTGTCGCCATACTATCAGGGTGACATGTCTAAAAGACATAATATCGTATAGATGGAAATCATATAGGGGTTTATGGTACATGGGTGACATGCTAATGGGGGCGCCATGTGACTTGATATAACATCTCCAAGGGATATCGCATGATATAAATAGTATTCCAAAGGAGTGTCTTGTGATATGGATGACATGTCCAGACCTTGTCACATGGCCTGGATGATTTAGGAGAGGCACATGAGGATCATCATACATTTTTTTGTATAATTATTCCATATTTTAATGCTTCCTTCAAGATTTTAATGAATATGACTTTTAATTTTCATTGATTCCTTGTTTAAGTGTCGCATGATTCAATATCTATATAATATTTACTTAAAATAACTCCATAACTCTTTTTCATGATCTACATATTATCACGTAAAGTGCATATTCATGTCAAATTACCTTCAAAAGTGGTTCAACATATATTACTTGATGAATAACTTTTCTGGTTACAAGATCAACCATTACAAGAAATACTCTCAGATGCCTCAGTGTTCTGTTGTGAGGATACAATGCATGATTATTTATGTGGGGGTGGGTGATATATAGGCCTCCCCATCGTGGTTATTCACCAATTTTAATGGTTCATATCACAGAATTCTTGGTTGGATTCATTAGAGGGATTTGAGGTTATAGATTTCACGATATTCTTTTATAGATTATTCTGAAGGAGTCTCATTATTTTCAGAAACCATGAGATCGTCCAATTGGTTCTCAAATTATTGGTTTATAGAAAAAAATGGAATATTTTCAAGTCATGTGGACATTCTGAGGTACTTACATATTGTTAGTTTTATATTTATAAATACATTCACAAGATCAAGATTCCCACTAAAATTATTTCACGCGATCCTTAATGAATTTTCTAGGATATTTTCATGAGACAATGGTGACTTGTTGGTGGTTTATTGTGATATCAAGTAGTTATTCTGATGGGATTTTCTGAGGTCCCATCAATCACATGCGTACATCTCATGATGTTTTAAGACTGCAACCAGCTCCCACATTTTCACTTTTAATTCATTCTTCTATTTTTCAAATGCTTATGGATATTGTGATATTGTATGAGTTTTGTAGAAAAACTCACTATACCCATTAGTGATGTGTCCAATAACCCAGAATGTTTCATGTGGTGATGTGAGATCATTTTATGGAAATTTTTTCCCTTATGGAGCCGAAGGGGGAGTGGAGGACCTTTTGGACACGTTTGAATCCTTTTACATTTTGAGGGTGACATAACAGTGAGATCTCTTATAGTATAGTGGACATGTTTATATGGGATTGATATGTATCATGGACCACATGATGTATTCCATACGATATTTATGACCACAAGAGGCTCCCTCCTTTCCCCTTTTTTTATTTTTTTATTTTCATGGTATTGAGATATCATGAGTTTTCTTGGATGTTTTTAGGGACAATCATTCTACCCATTGGGGATATATCACATGAACATGAAAGGATATTATGGTGGTGCATGAGAATTATCATGGGAAATGAAAATTCTTGTTTTTTGTCCAAAGGGGAGATTGAGTCCACTTATACATGTCTGAAGCCCATCATGTGTCATGAGTGACATGTTAGTGGGCTCTTTCATGACTAAGTAGACATGTCACCGGGGAATTCACAGTGTTATTAAACCCTCTTAAGCACATCACATGTGTTTTATGAACTAAAGAGGATCCCATGTTTTGGATATTTTCCCCGTGTTTTCTCATTACTTTTGTACTGATTTCAGGTGTCCGCCAACCGAAAAGTCATGCCACTCAGGGGTTCTAATTTGGTTGTTGTTGCATGATCACTGATTTCATGGGACTCCATTGCAAGTGGAGAAGGAATTGTTAAAGGGGGCCTTTGGGATCTACCAAATGTTATGCATTACATAGGAATTGTTATCATGACCCTATAAAGCTCATCAGATCTAGTTTCCCTTAGTGTGTCTAAAAGCCAGTGAGTTCTGTCCACCTTATTCATATTTTCCATTATGGGGAAAATAATACCCATTTTCCATTATTTCATTAGTTGTAAATTTATCAATTACCATTTGGTGGGAATAATCCTTGGAATATGTAACATTGTGCTTTGTTGAGAGAATTTACATTAAAATTATTTATATTATGTTGTAATTATGTAAAAAAATATTATCATAAACCAATTATATGATTATTGTTATATTGGGAACATGAAGAATGAGAAATGCACTATTAATTGTTCTAATTATGACATTATTATTTTTTCAATTGAAATGATATTGTATACAATATAAATATATATGGAATTATGACCTAATATAAACCATGAATTAGTATCATGGAAGACCAATTTTGGTTATGAAAAAGATTCATAGGAATATAAAGTCATAGAACATTATCTATGTTGTTTAAGAAAGGACTTGTTCAGGATATAATATATCTTAAGTTTGATAATTCTAAAGTCTATAATCCATGACAATATGTTATGAAACATAAGTCATGATACCATTATATTACTGAAGTCTCAATATCTGATGTATTATAGTTAGTACATAATGCCATATTTTTTATAATATAATTGGAAATATTGGTGAAAATACTATTTATATGTTTTACTTGTTGATTACACTAAATATACATGGGTATATTTTCTATAAAAGAAGTATGAAGCCATATTTTGTATTACAACCATCTTATCTAGAGTAAAAGATTAGAAAACATCACCATGAAAATTATTCATAGTGACCGTGGTGGAGAATTTTTAAATTATGATTTTGATATTATTTTTTGAAATAAGGTATTATACATTACTTTTCATCACCGAGAACCATAAAAAAAATAGTGTAGTGAAAAGAAGAAATAAAATTTATTAATATATTATTTGAAAAATTCCATGTGAATACTCAGTTTCTAAAAATTCTTCTGATCAAGAGGTTAGTATTTCTTTCTATAATAGAAATCATATTTTAATAAGACCTTTTATTAATAATTTTTGTATCTATTATGGACTGGAAGGAAATTAAATCTTTATTACTTAAATGTTTTTGTATTGAATGAATTAATTCTATGTACTAAGGATTATTAATATATATTTGTACTAAAATTTAATGAAGGAATTTTTTTGGTTATTCTACAACAAGTATGTATTATATTATTTAAACAAAATACATGTACGATTGGGGAAACTGTGCACGATAAATTTGATAAAACATATCCTTTTGTTTTTAAACAACCTCAACCCATATCATATGATGTTATTTCTAAAACATATTTATAACCTATTTTGGAATGTTATCCTTATGGGAGAACAACTAATGAATATATTTTTTAACATGTAACTAAAGAATATTTTCAAACTATTATTGGATAATTGTGTTTTTTAAAACCAAGAGGTTAGTTTTTGTAGAGGATTTATCTTAGTGATAGTATCATTGGTGTTATATATTAACTAGTAATATCTATAATTTTTATCTCGATTATACCCTAATAATCCTAATGAGGCTTTGAGTGATGCATAATGGATAAAATAAATTCCAGATGAACGCAGAGATTTTTTATGAAAACATATTTGGAATTTGGTTAACCTTCCAAATGAAACATCTATAATTGTAATAATTTGGGTCTCTAATATTTTTTTTTAATATTGAATAATATTTACAGATAAATTTCGAGTTATTTTTAATGGTTATAATCAATAAGGGGACATATATTATGAAGAAAAATATGATTAGTAGCTATAAAAAATGTATTAATATATTTTAATCTTATGAAACAATCTTAATTATCACACTATTACAATTGGATGTGAATCAAATATTCTATATAGGATATTCTTAGTGGGATTTTTATATAAAACAATCCCTAGTTTTAAAAATAAAAAACCTGAAGAACATGTTTTTAAACATACTATGGAACTTTATGGGTTCAAACAATACCCTAGAGCATGGTGTGATTGATTAAATGTATTTTTTGTTAAAAATTAATATTTGTTAAGGGAGGTGTGGATCCAAATTTTTTATAAAATAAGGTAATAATTTTTCTTGATCTCACAAAACTAATTTGATTACATTATATTTCATTCATTGTTTGTTCTTATGAAGATTAAATTTGAAATGAGTATGACTATTGAGTTAGAATTTTTTTCTTGTTTTTTAAATTTCCCAAAAACCAGAAGGACCTCTTATATCTCAAAATATTCATATAAGATATATTATAAAAAAAATTCTATATAAAAATACTAAAATTACTAGTGCTCATATCAGAACCTAAAATACTTTATATATTATTAATGATGGTACACCAGTAAATGAAAATAAATTTAGATGAATAATTAGAATTTTAATTTACATAATAAATGGTCATATAGATTTAATGTTAATTTTATGCTTAATTATAAGATATCATGAAAATAAAAAAAAATCCCATAATAAACATGTTTATTGATTTGTTTTTGTTTTCTGAAAGGAACTATATATTTAGGTGTATTTTACTCATTTTAAAATGATTCAGTGTTTGATTTTTTAGAATGATGACATTTGGTGGATATAGAATGTATAATAAAAGTATATTTGTAACATGTAATTTCATAAGAGGGGATTTAGTTTCATGGTATTTTAAGAAACAACACTTTGAAACACTCTCCACCTCGAAGCATAATATGTGGAAGATAGATGTTGTTGTGATCAAATGTTGTGGATGCAACACACACTCAGTAACTATGAAATGAGTTTTACTAAAAATAATTTACACGAAATAAACAAAGTTCCATTTAAATATGTAAGAACCCAAAAAATTACTTGTGACATAATTAAATTAATGAAAGAGACTATTTCATTCTAGATGAATCAATAATAGTGATACAATTTTATAATTCATTGAAGCACAAGAATAACTTTCTAATCATTTTACTGAACCCCTTAGTTCAGAATGATTTGAATATATTATGTAGAAATTTGGAATGATCAATATCAAATGATTATTCATATCTAATTCATGTTTACAAAGCCCCTTACATAAAGAGAATTTTTTATAGGGGAAATACACCGGTTTTTATTTTATAAAATCCTTTATTTTAAAAAAAACTACTGTTTTATAAAAACATTTTGATTTGTAAAACCTTTTTTATAATTTTTAATTTTCCTATAATTTTTAATTTTGGAATAAATATTTTTTTATAAACTTTTTGAAATTGAAATTTTATTATATGATATTTGAAGTCAATTTTGTTTATACTTAAAAAATGGGAAATAATTATTTTAGATAATATATTGTTTTTAAAATTTTTTAAATATGTATTTGTTATAAAAAACAAGAACATGTTATTAATACTAAATGTAATACTTACTCGGAATGGTATGCTTATAATGAAAATTTTGTAATTATCTAATATTTTTATTTTTTATTTTTTCAAATATTATTTATATTCTATACTTTTTTTCGATCATAAATGTCTATTTAAATGGATGTTTGATTACTATGGTAAGATGTTTTCTTGAAAAGAATTACAATTTTAGAATCATTTTTAATCATTTGTGGAACTAATATCAACCATTAGGCTATAATTTAGATTTCAATATAAGCTATTGAATTTTTTAGAATTCAAACCCTCGCCCCTATGCATATATTTTTGAGTGGGAAACCCATTTTTACACATCAGTTTCTCGGAATGGATTCTCAACTCTCACCAATCATCTTATTTATCATTATCATATTTTGGTATTCTTTTGATTAGATTCATTATTTTGAATTTTGGTATCTGCTTTAGTACAATGGCCTCTATAGAAGACTTTAAGAAGTGGGAAGTTGTTATAGAAATACTAGTCCAGAGAACATTATTTTAATCATAAGATTATTTATTTAAAATATTTATTGAGATTTAGTGTTGGTAAACGATATGCATTGTAAAAAGGGATTTTAATTTTCACAATCCATAGAAAGTTAGGAAAATTTATTTTTCAAAATATTTCAATATAGAAGAGGATACTAACATAATTGTCTCCACTATATTTTATGAACATAATAAACTCACATATCAAAATTTTTCTGAATTTGTGCAAGTAATATAAGAGGGTGAAACATATCTACCATCTCACAAGAATCTAGATTATATTGGTTGTTTTGATAATTCAAAATCATTAGAACCCTTTTTTAATTATTATGATAAGGATATGATATTATTCCATACAACTCTATATGTGAGAGTCATAAACATATGGATGCAAGGGTAATTTATATTAGAAAGAGAGATCGGGGAACATTTAATGTTTTATATGTATTTATTTTGTACATTATCTTTTACATGAAAAAAATTAACACGTTCTAGTTAGGCTTTCTAACGATCACATGTATTAAAAAGGACTTGATGAAGTCTAAAATAATTGTATTCCCATATTTTATAATTAAAAATACAGACATTTGTTTGAATCTTTTTCAAATAAAAAATAAATAATATTCCATAGGATAAATAGATTCTCTCATCAATGTGAAAAAAATGAAAATGAGGTAAATATTTTATAATTAAATGTTAAATAAGAGAATAGAAAAAAGGACAAATCTTTTTCGAATAAAAGGGTTTGAAAAGGAATTGAATCACTATAAGAAAAGAAAAAAAAATGTCTTCACCCCCAAAGGATAAAAGAAAAAACATTATTATGATAAATTTGAAAATATATTGGATTTTAATGATTAGAAGAAGCTGGGGGATCTTAGAATCAGACCAATGAAAGTAGTGGATTTAGACTTAATTATCTAAACATATGATGAATTAAAAGTGGATTTGAAGAAAAATTAAAAAAATAAAATATTTAGTGACGAAATGATGATTTAGAACTTCTTGAAAGGTGTAGGAAGATCATATTTAATATATACTATAACAATTTATCTTTTATTAGTTATTCAACTAGTTTGAGAGTCTAGAACTCTATCTACTATCAATCAAACTCAATTAGAACCATCAACACCAAAACAAAAATATTTTTTTGGAACCTATAATATTTCTATAGTCATTAGTGATAAAGGAAAAGTAAAAAATGTTGTGGAAGATCATAATGTTAAAAAAATTGTTCAAGTATCATCATCAATATTTTTTGAGAAAAAATTTGAGAAAAAAAAACAGAATTCAGCTTAAAATCATGGTAATGGAGTTGTAAGAATTTCTAGGAATTTGGAAGGATAAATAGAAGATGAAATAGATTAAATTTAATATAAAGAATAAATAGAAATATAGAAAAAACAAAGGGGGATAAAAGTTCATCAAATCCATTTTCATCATCAAAATTGATATCATCCTAATCCGATAGGAACCCTATCTTAGATGTTTCAGATGAAATAATACAATAATATAAACAATAATTTGATGGTCATAATTCATATACTAGAGTATCCAACTAGAATAAGATAGACATAAATGTTGATATACTAAAATATTTGATGAAAGAAATATTTTAAGTAAAACAGAATTCATATATTTAACCCTCTTAAAAACGCCTTTCAGAGGCTATATCAGAGTCATCAGACTCATCTAAAACTGATAAAAATAAAATTATATATTAAATCTATTAGACTGGGAAAAAATAATCAGATAATTTAAATTTCATTATACTATTAAAGCATGTTGTAATATAATTGTGAATAAATTAATTGAAAAATTTTAATCACTAATTTTTTTGATAGAATTAGTGATCCAAAATGAGGCCAAAATTATAAAATTCAATGGTAAACAAAATATTAGAAATAAATGATTTAATAAAATGTTGAAGTGATAAAAAATATATGGCGATATGAAGGACTATTTTTAGTAGATTGTGGATGTGAATAAAGTTTCTCCGGACATTACTGATTTGATAGAAATGTTTTCATTTGATGTATCTGATACAATAATGATTGTTAAAAAATTTAAAGACATGACTAATTCTCAGAATGAAGAAATCAATGAATTAAAAAAAATATTAATCTGAACGATTAGAATTTCTATTTAAGAACAATTGAAGAAGAGTTTCATAGTATGAAGGAATAAAATAAGTAGATTAGTGAAGATGACTTAAAATTGAAGATACAAAATCAGAGACTTTTAGTTATCAGGGAACGAATATCAACAGTCGAATCAACAACTGCTGAATCCAAGATAGATAAGTAATATTTCAAGAGTACAAAGGCCATTGTATATAATTTATATAAAAAATAAATAACATTTATTACAAAATATTATATGTCGTTAAAACGTTTGAATGAAATTACTTTTGAATGAATTAATTACTAAATATATATTTGTTGGAAGGTTTTCTAATTTTGTTTGGTTGATTATTCATTCCTATTATTTTGGATGATTAAATATTTGAACACAATTGTTTCTTATTATTATTTTATAATATTTTAGGTGATTATAATAATTTCTCAATTACTTTTTTCAAATAAAAAAATAAAAAAAATAGTGGGATTTTCAGTTGGGGAGAATTTTATTTAAGGGGTGGACTTAATCTAATAGGAATAATTATATCTATCCGAGAGAATTGATAAAGGGAAGAATATTATGTATTAATTTCTATCAGATCTAAAATGGTTTATTAATTATTAGGGGCATTGAAATATGATTATAAAATCTATTTATTATGAAGTATACCATTGAATTACCTAATCGAATTATGGGTAACTTGTACTTGAAACTTAACAATTTTCTTTATTTTAAGTGTTGCATTTTGTGGTTTCTAAAAAGTGTGATATTGTCAAGTCAAATGTTTTAATCATTAATTCTATTTTTCTATGATATTAAAATAAAATACTATTTAATACTTTATTAAAGAACTATTTTACTATCTTTTATATCCCACGTGTTTTTGAATGTTATTCTAGAATAAATATTTTTATACCGAACAATGAAATTGTTATGAAATATAATTAATATAAATTATTATTATTCAATATGATCCATCAGAATGAATATGCATCATTGGGTTACCTGATGTACAATCTATTGAATATTCTCAGGATATTCCAATAAATAATAAAGTCATATCCACTAGACTAATAATAGTTTTGATCCATCATATTGATAATAGTTCGATTAACTAGATTAATGAACTATCGTAGAGTCCATAAAATTGTCTAGAGTTTATGATCAGATTAATTAGAATTATATCTACCAGTTAATATCCATTTGAGAATTATTATGGTTCTAATGAAAATGATATTATATGGAAGTGATTTTTATATTTGAAGTGAAGAACATCTGAGGCACATATAATAAATTTCAAGAATCACAATAATATGACCATCAGATGAATGAATTCAAATAAGAGTGAATTCAAGAACATGAAACCTGATGCATTATCAACTCAAAATGTGTTAGATTATTCCTTTCATATTCATCAAATTCTATCACTTTTTAATTTTTTATAGAGTTTTACTTCCAAGGATTCTAAGTGAGGAATTAAAAAATCCATAAAATTTTATTCCTTTTGTATTCATCTTTATAGTTGTGATTTAGGATGAATTTTTTTTAAGATAGTAATATAGTTGAATCTGATCCATAAGATCATTAGAATATGTGGATAAGAAGACATAGTTGACAATGATCATGATATTTATGAATTCCAAGGTTTTAGATGATATATCTACTATGATATACTTTTCATGGGATTTCCTAGTGTGGAAATACACAAATTTAATATTAAGATTCAGACTATGGATATCTTATGTCAGGATTTAAACATTCATTTAATATCATGGATAAAGAGTATAATTACATTTATAAATATTATATGTCATTGATACATTGTTATATGATTTTGTATTACTTTTTTATAAAAGTTTAATATTATACTATACATTTACATTAGATAGATTATTGTACTGTTCTATTAAATATTTTTTTTAAAGGAGTGTCTATGAAACTGATAAAATGTCAAAATTATCTGATGATATCTCAATCCAATACATACAATAATAAATATATGACTTATCAGTGTGATATTTTTGACTATAGAGTTTTTTGTTTGATTTTGATTATTTTTTTAAAAAAAATTCATCCCCACCCATCTTATAGCCATCATAAATTCATAAGATCATACATTATATGCTTACCAATGGTCTACTAGATGTAGAAATAAGGGTTCATTATATATCTGTCATCATTTCCTACCCAAGAGGGGTACCATTTGAGTGGGGGTGTGGGGTCATGAATGAGTGAAAATATAGGTTTTTTTAAAGATAAGATAGATCTTGGAGTCATGATCCTATGAGGAATGAATGGGTTTCTAGGAAAATTGTATCAGTAGATCTTGGTTTGTGACATAGACCTGGGAGACCATCCATGAGATTATATTTTATGGACCGTATGATCTGATGAAATGATTTTTTTTTTAAAATTATTATGTGATTTTGTGTTTAATATAGAGTAGAGACCTAGTTGAGGTACATGTATCATGAAATTCAGTATTTTTATTGAAAGGGGATTTTTTTGTTTTTTAAAATGAATTTCAATAAATAAATACTAAATTAAATTTCTATAGGGAATAGTTAATCCCTTGTAATTATAAGAATGGATCAAGGTCATAATCTGCATGTTGTGATGGTAGTGTGACAACCCATATCTTAATTAAACTATAATTAATGTTTTTTACATAATGTTTCACATTATTTCACCCATATGATCCTGATTTATAGTGTCTTGTGTATATTTTATATATAAAATAACATCTGAAAATATGTAGACATTGACTATAATAAAGTATTCCCTAACATGCTTATAAATTTTCACTACTCATTTAAAACTACATGGGATAATCAGGTTACATACATAAGAAAGAGGTGAGTACTAAATCCCATTAAGGGAATAAAATAATAATGGAACAGTGTAAATAAATACATTTGAATAAATATATATAAAAATGTAATAAAAGAGGTTAGAATCATAATCCTGAACAATGTGTCATGGTATAAGATGATATCATTAAGGAAATTAGGGAATATGGATACAACATTAAACATTACACATTAAGCATAATTCAAGGTTAAAAAAAAAGAAAACATAACAAAATGATCATATTATAACCTCATATTCATGATAAATAGAATCCCCTAAAACTAAAAATTTACACAATGCATTAGAGTTATATCTGGATGCATCCATTTATACTCATATCAAGTATATGGATTATTTTTATACATGGATCATATATCATAAGAATAACTTTCATCAATATTAAAACCACTATCATGGAGTGTGGTTATCATACATGGAATCCCCAATAAATGGATTATTGGTATATATTAATGAATAACCACGAGTGTAAATGAGGTTGGATAATCATAATACAATCGTTTGACATAAAAAATCATAGTGAAAATTATTCAACATAATGATAATACTTAAAGTTTTATAAATTTGTTTAATTATTGAGATTGTGGTCTATAATAATTTTGAAATTGAAATTATAGTATGACGGATATGGGAAAAATCCTAAATATATATATTTTATTCAAAAATATTAAAATAAATAAATATCATGAATGGAAAAGAATATAGAGAGGCCCATTACAAAATTACACCATAGTAATTACTTAGGAAAAGGTTTAAATTATAAGGAATAAATGATCTTTGATTTAAATAAATTAATTGGAATGTGAAAAGAAAATTTTAATGTAAGTACCAAATACAAAATTGAGATTCAAAATGATAAATACGTGGAAGGTTCATTAAATGAAAAGAAGATACGGAGAGAGAGAGGGGTCACTTACTCAGTTTTCGTGTTGTAATAGATTAGATAATGTATATAAAAATGGGAAAATAGTATATCATTATATGAGAATAAATTAAAATGTAAATAGATATTTTTAAATGCAAAAAAACATTTCAAATACTTATTCAAAAGTTTAAATGACAATAAGGTTTTTTAACATAAAAGAAGAGAAGGTGGTCTGTCACTAAATTTCAGCATAGTAATAGCTTAGGTAAAGGTTATAAATAGAGGGGAAAATTTATATAGCACTAAAATAACCCCATTTTAATATTAAATATATATTTTATAATTTAATTAAAACATAACCAATTATGATTCAAAAGGATAAAAATGAAACTTTTCTTGAATGGATAAAAAGATTGTGATTCCCCTTACTAAATTTTATCAAAGTAACATCTTAGGTAATGGTTAAAGAGAAAGGGTTTAAATGATATATAATTACATGAACACAAACTGAAATATGAAAGATAATTTATTAATGCATTAAAACATAATCAATTTTTATTTAAATGTATAAATACATAGAAGGTTCTTGAATGGAAAAGAATAGAGAGTGGTCTCTTACATTTAGTGGGTGATTTCAAAAGCTTGGGTGGGGATTCTTAAGAGATTGGTAAATCCTTGGGAGTGATCTAGATAAAAATAGGGATTGTATTGTACTTTTAAAAGGTTTTAGTATATTTAATTGGGATCTTATGTGGGGTTTTGTTGGAAATGAGAGGGAAGTTATTTATTATTTTCCACACACTGGTTGTTGATTATATACAATAAACTAAATGAATACAAAAAAAAATCCCATGGGTTTTTCCATGGATTCTTCCAAAGGGATTGGTTCTCATTATTTTGTATGGATATGAACTAACTCATTAAGATATTATCCTACGTGATGTTATAGTGAGGAATGTTTATAAACAAATTATTTTAAAACTATAAAATATTATAATGGTTTTTGAGGATTTGGAAAGGCTTTATTAAAATAATAAAATAACCTAAAAACCATAAATTAAACTATGGAATAATATTTTATAGTGTACCCCATATATTCTATATACTAAAACACTCATGGGTCATTATGAAGTCATAATATATATTATTTATTTATGCATATTTAATTTCTACAATATAATTTGAAAACTTCAAAAAATAATTAAATATTATCTATTTGTTAATTTTGAAAAAATGAATAAAAAATTAATACATATTTTATCAAAATAAATATCTAAATATGGTAAATAACACATTCTATTTAAAAATACCCATTTTTCGTAAAATATTGTTTTTCTAACAATAAAAATTTTCAAACCCATATTACATTTAAATTTTCACATCAAAAGAATAAATTAAAATTCATATTTTATACATTATATTTAATAATAACATTAAATATAAATCTAATTTATTTAAAACATTCTAAAATTAATCAAGAATTGATTATTGACTAAAAATATATTATAAACTGTACAATTTTTGTCTTATAGTAGTTAAATATTATTTTTTTGAAACTCAACATTTATTTATTTATACAGAAAAAAATAGAAAAGTGTAATAATTATTTTATTGAAAATAAAATTTACATATTCTTAATTTGAGGGTTGAGATATGTAGACCTTTATTACATAGTTAATGATCTATGTGTATGGTGTATTCCTATATGATTTTCATTGGGTGGTTCACTGAATATGGTTTGGGAAGTGATCTCGATGAGATTGGACTTCTCCCATAAAAATATTTACTTTAGCATTAGATATTGAATTTTCAAAATTTCTTGGTCCTGTAAGAAACAAATAGATTCTATATCCCTCAAAATATTCAGTAAATGGGATTCATATGGTATAATACTACTACTTACAACCATCACTTCTTTGGTAGGGTTAATAAGATATTATCATAACTATTAATTTTCACTAATCATATGATCACTCTAAAAAGTCAATATTTTCAGTGATTTTGATTCCTAATGGATTTTAAAGTCCAATAGGATATAATATTCCAAAATAAAAATAGTTTTTAATCATTTTTATACCCATATTTATTAATAAGTCACATATTCATTTTAAAAGTGAATTATTTATATATTAATGTTTAGGTCAATACATTATTCCTCCATTGTGAAATTTATCCCTTGAAATTTTCATTTCATACACTAAAATAGATGTGGTAATTTCTTTATCATGTCCATCTATTTTGAAATTGTTTCCTTAACCCTGTGGTTCCTCTATAACACATTGACTAGGTGCATTGTCTTATTTTTTTTGAATTTTGTCTCTATGATCCAAGATCATCATTGGATGCTCCTCATATGGATGATCATTTTCTGATGGTACAAAATTTAAATCTAGTACATGTGAGGGATCTGATATGTACATCCTTAAGAGGGATATATGGATTAAATCATGTATTTGAAATAGTTTTGTGGGAGTTCTAGTTAATAATCCACTGATATGATGCGATTGAGAACCCAAAATGGGACAATGTACATCAGAAATATATTACACTTAATCCAAAATCACACAACTTTATTACTCTAAGATATTCATTGGAATACATTATCTACACCCTCAAAAATAAGGTCTCAGTGATGATTTCAGTCATATCCTTTTGTTCAACTCTAGGTAGCCTTTATTAGTTGATTAATGGTCTTGACCTTTTCCACCATTTTCTCAACCATTTGATGACCCATCAGTTCACATTCCCCAACATCAACCCATAATGTTGTGTTTTGTATCTCTTACAATATAATTCATCATATCTATCCATTTGTGTAACAAACCAAAGTTTTTTAATGGAAATTACCTTCTTATAGAAATTTCATAAAAAACACAACATAATGAACTACTAATTGATAAGTTACCTTTAAACATAAGTTTTTCACTCCTATGCTAGGGAATTTTGAAAATCTAACATACACAGTTGTGTTCAAGTTGATTTTTGAAGTCTAATGAAACAAATTTTATTTTCAGTGAATAGTAACGTACCCTTATGAATATTAACATACACTTATTAATAGTGATATAACCTAATATTAACCTTACCTATGATATTATAAAAATAATATTGAAGTGAAAGTATGATGTACCTATATTTTAGAATAAGTAAATGAATGTTTTAAAACTATTTTTAGTAATAAACTATGATTTTAATTAAATATTAAATTAATCATATTTAGAAAATTATTTTTGAAAAATGAACTTCATTTTTGGATTCTACATGTTGAAAAATGGTGGGGTAATTTTTTTGGATTTTTCTGAAATACTTGAAATATTTATGAATAGTGAAATATCGTAATTTACAAAAATAAACTAAATAAGCTAATTATAGAGTCATGTGTGTTGTTATTCTGATGTAAGCCCACTTGTTTCGGTATCACATGATAAAATTACTATTTTTGGTCATGTAATACTCAATATTCTTTGTCTTTTGAATAATTAATAAACTAATGAATTTTATATTTAGGAAACCACTCTCCCCTCCACTATAAAAACCACCTTTAGACCCTCATTACCTCACACCTCTCAAGCTCCAAGACTTCTCTAAAATCTTCCAAAACATCCTACCTAGCACCTCTCCCACGTTCAAGAGCAGCTGGTCTCACCAAAAGACCAAGCCTGGCTTCTTTTAGGAGGATCTCAAGAAGAAGATTTAAGAGGTAAATTCTCTCCCTCTTCTCATTTAATTTCCTTTCAAGTTCAAGATCATTTCTTGATCTATCTCCATCTATCTTTATCCAAATTTTATTGTAACTCTCGTATTATTAATTTACTGTAATGTTATGATACTAATGGGATATTATATCACCCATCCCCCTTTCCATATACACTTTATTTTATTATGGAGAACGTTGTTCATGAGGTGTTAATTTATCACCTTCAAGAATGTCATGTTTTTTTCTTCCATTTCTACCTTCAGATCTGGTCATGAAACCATATTTATGGTTGAAACATAACATTTTATATGTATTATATCCTATTTAATGTTTTGGAAATAACTTATGACCATATTACTAAGTGATAAGTTAAAACAAGTTTGTTGTGATCGAAAAACCACCCAAATTAACCCAAATAATCATCATTTAAATATTATCTAATGATTCATACAAATTGATATAATATGATTCATTATAAGATAATTAAATATACTGTAATATCATTAATAACATTTAATATTGGTTTTGTATGATTACCCATGTTCTACCCAAACATCAATTTAAGAATAAAAGTGAACCACTCAAGAAATCCATAAAAACAAACATTCTCGAACAATGTATTAAAACTCTATAACTCATCGAAGGGAACATAAAATCAGTTAATGAAACAATAATTAACCATATTAATGTACACAAGGTTCTTTATTTCTAATTAATGAATATAATTTCATTATATAGGACATTAATGAGAAGGAAGCATTCAGATACAAGGTAAGGGGAAATTCTCAAACCCAACTTTCATCCTTCAGGATCTCCCTCTTTCACTCCATTTTTATATGTTTACTCCTTAAAGATCATTTGTTCTAATTTTTCATTCCTTATCTGGGATATACATTTTTGTCACTGGTTTTTATTTCATACAAAATGTTTTCCAAAATAACTCTTCTTTTAAGAACACCCCTTTTACTTCTCAGTCAAAGTGAACGGTTCTTGTAACATGTATGTTATTCCCTCATTCTTTTGGGATATAAAATCTTAAGAATGTTTTATTATGTGATGAAACCCATTCCTTTCCATGGGTTATTTATGTAAATTTTTGATATGTGTTCTATGTGGCAATCATGATGATGATAGTGTTATGAGGTGACAGGTGCACCCAGAATGATATAGCGCAATATGAATGTTTCAATGTGACGGGTGCACCCAAAATTATACAGTGCTCCAATGCATTGGGTAAAGTGATGAATCTAATGAGTAAATGTGAAATTATTTTTGAACATGATTCTAGCTTGGTTCACATGTATGTGTGGTATTTAACCACTAAGACATGATGTTTCATTTTTTATGCATTGCCACATTTCACGTCTTATATTTATGATTCCTCTCAAGTTCATGATCCTTTTCTTATGTTATTATTATGCTCAACCCATTCTATATTGTTCTTATTTATCCTCTTACTGGGATTATAGCTCACCCCTTTTTATGTATATCCTTAGGTGGTTACATGTACTAAGGAGAGGACAAGTGCCAATAAGAAGCTAGAGAAGAATAAATTAAATAAATGTTTATGCTTTATGTTGTAATTGTTATGTATGGTCATGGTTTTTACAAGACACTAAACCTTTGGATACTCTATATCTAATAATATTATGTTGTTTATCTTTAAAATGATGTAATATTAATGTAAGAAAAGGTAGGGTCACTATAGTTGGTATCAGAGGAAATGTTTAGTTAATTTGGGAATTAGGATTAGTGAATCTTAGAGAAAACCTATAGCATGAGACTAAGTTCAAGTATGCACACAAGAATATTTACATAGGGATCCCATATGTTATGATTTTAGTAAAAATTGATCAAATGAATAAGTAATGTATTCATGAATTGTTTACTTATGTTTTTTTTCTAATCTTTTCTATTTTATAAAATGGTGGGAACCAGGAGAAATTAGGCCAACAACTCGTGCGAAGGCCAATGCAACGATTGACCGAATGACATACCCAATGATTTGGGAGGTGGAGTTCAGAACGTTAGGTAAATTATAATCCAATTAACTTAGTTTATGAACTATAACCATAATAATTGGGAATATCCACCTTCACCAAAGAGGGAGTAACTGGCTATCAAATGTTTTATGCAGCAACGACCACTGATGTTTAGTGGATCCCCTGATACACTAGTTGTAGAATAGTGGGTCAACTCCATGGAGAAGATCATTTGTGTTCTTCAATGTTCTGAGACAATAAAGATGACCCTAGTCATTTATCGTCTAGATGGAGAAGTTGATCAATGGTGGGATTTGATTAAGAACACCATGGTAATGGAGGAAATTGAAGAGATCGAATGGGATGACTTTAAGATAATGTTTCATAACAAGTATTTCCCCAGAAATCTTTACATGAAGATGGAGAGAGAATTCATAGTTCTCAATAAAAAATAAGGAGAATCTGTTACAACCTACGAAGAAAATTTCACAAGGCTTGCAAGGTATGCTTTGGTTTTTTATCAACAATGATAAAAAAATTGATAGATTCTTTAGTGGATTAAAACCAACCCATCAAAAGGCTCTTGCAATTCGTGTCTTCGGGAGTTATGAAGAAGTTCTTCGATGCAACCTCAAAGTGTAGATGGAGTTTGGAGAATGGTCCCATTGCTATGGTGACAAGAAACGAAAGATGGAGTATCAAGATGGAGGATCTAATGACAAAAGTGGGAAGAAAAATTAATGAACCACATGCCAAAAATGTGGAAGTTGCACCATGAGAACATCCTAAAAGGGATGGGAAAATTCTTCAAGTGTGGGAAAGAAGGACACCATGATCAAGAGAATCAAAAAGACACGAAAAGGATGGAGAATGTAGCTGATGAAAGGAGATAACCACTCATGGTTCAATGCCACAATATACAGATCTAGGGCACTATGAAAACAAGTGAACTAAACCTCGTGTTCTCAAGGGTAATCGGCATCACCGGCCACCAAAGCCAAAGGAACAAGGGAAGTCTTATTCCATCACTACTGCTAAGATGGAGCATGATAATAAAGTCGTACAAGGTACACTTCCTATTCACTCAAGAATGGAAAAATCCTTATTTGATTTTGGGTCTATGCATTACATTATATATTGCATGTTTGATAGAACTATAGAATCGAATCCCCGAAACCTTGAAGTAGAGATATCTGTAAATACACCATGTGGTGTAATCATTGCAACCCAAGTGTTTGACTCCTCTCCTATTGGCGTATGTGGGAATATTTTTCCAGCGAATATGATAATACTTCCTTTGGTATAATTCAATGCTATAATGGGAATGGATTGGGTCTCATTATATAGAGAACATGTCAACTGTTATGAAAATCATATTTCGAACCATCACATTCTCCTCAACAAATGCAAAGAAGATCAAGAATCTCCTTTGAAAAGTCCTTCAATGGTGTGGGTGTTGATTTTCTATGAATAAGCATACCTAACCCAAATGGTTGAGTTGATGGAAAGTTCCAACCTTGAGGAAATTCCCATCATGATGGAATACAACGATGTATTTCCTGAAGAGTTACCCAGAATTCCCCCGTATCCTGAGGTAGAGTTCTCAATTGAACTCATACCCAGAGCTACTCATATCTCTAAGTGTCCCTATAGGATGGCTCTTATCGAACTGGAGGAGTTAAAGAAAAAGCTGCAAGAGCATCTGGACAAAGTGTTCATACACCCTATTACATTACCTTGGGGTGTGCCAGTGCTCTATGTGATGAAGAAGGATGAAACAATACGGTTGTGTATCGATTATTTGGAAATCAACAATATAACCATAAAGAACAAGTATCCTCTCCCAAGGATTGATGACTTGTTCGACCAGTTAAGAGGATCTCAATACTTCTCAAAGGTGGATCTTTGTTCTGGATATCATCATGTAAAGGTGAAGAAGGAAGATATTCATAAGACTTTCTTCCGAACAAGGTATAAACACTATGAGTTTTTGGTGATGCCATTTGGACTTAATAATGCCCCGGAAATCTTCATGAATTTGATGAATAGAGTCTTTAGACATTACCTCGACCAATATGTGGTATGGTTTATCGATGATATTATCATCTACTCTAAGAGAAAGGAGGAATATGAAGAACATCTAAGACTTGTGGTGGCGACATTGAGAATGGAGAAGTTGTACTCTAAGTTCAGCAAGTGTAACTTTTGGATGAAGCAAGTCACGTTCTTAGGACATGTGATCACAATTGAGTGATTTTCTATGGATCCTTCAAAGACAATGATGATTAAGGAATGGACCAGGCCCTATAGTGTCACATAAATTAGTATTTTTCTTGGATTAGCTGGGTACTATCGATATTTTGTGGGAAACTTCTCACGATTGTCAAGCCTGCTAAATAAGTTAACAAGGAAAGGGGTAAAGTATGTCTGGATGAAAAAATGTGAGGAAAGCTTCAAGAAGCTAAATAGAAGGCTGATAACTGCACCTCTAATCACAGTACCGAAAAGTGGAGAGTGTTTTCTGATATACAGGGATGCTTCAAATAAAGGCTGGTGTTGTGTACTCATGCAAAATGACACTGTGATAGCCTACACCTCATGACAGTTGAAGATCCATGAGCACAACTACCCAATGCAAGATCTAGAGTTGGTGGCCATGATTTTTGTCGTGAAAATATGGAAGCACTACCTTTATGGTGAGAAGTGTGACATATACACCGACCATAAGAGCCTAAAGTATACATTCACACAAAAAGAGCTCAACATGCATCAAAGGAGATGGTTAGATCTAATAAAGGATTACGATTGCTCAATTCACTATCATCCTGGAAAGGTGAACAAGGTAGCTGATGCTCTAAGCAGAAAATAACCTACTACTCTATCCATGATGTAGATTGAGAAAGGCCCCATCTTCTTGGATATGAAAATAATGGATTTGGAAATCATAAGGGCATGGGATACATCCTAAATTTTCCAAATTATTGTGCAACCATCCATCTAGGAGAAGATTAAGGAAGCACAAAGGGATGATGTGGAGATACAAAAGAGGGTGAATGCAGTAAATGAATGGAAGATTTAGGAGTTCTATATCGATGATGATGGTGTGATTTGTTTTGGAACGCGTCTTTGTGTGCCTTCATCACCCGGGATAAAGAATGATCTATTGGACAATGCACATAGTTCAATATTCTCTATCCATCCTGGGAGTACCAAAATGTACTGTGATCTCCGAGAGCACTTCTGGTGGGATAACATGAAGAAGGAGATTGCAGCATATATATCAAAGTGCTTGGTATGCCATCAAGTTAAAGCTGAGTGACAAAATTCCAAAGGTATGATGTATCCATTTTACGGCTATTCGGGAAGATCCCTCACTTGAACAACTTGCAATGATATATGTGAAGGAAGTGGTGAGACTGCATGGTGTTCCACTCTCAACTATCTCTAACTTTGATCTAAGGTTCACATCTAAATTCTGGAAGGATCCTTCCACATGCTTTGAGTACTGAATTAATTTTCAGCACGACCGATCACCCCCAAACTGGTGGCAAGTCTGAAAGAACAATTCAGACGCTTGAAGATATGATAAGATCCTTCTCTCTAGAATTTAACGGTGGATGAGATCAGAATCTCCCATTGGTTGAGTTCTCATACAACAATAGCATTCAATCGCGTAATCAGATGGCACCATATGATGCTCTGTATGGAAATTGATGTAGAACTCCAACCTTTTGGAATGAATTTAGAGAAAGAAAGCTACTTGGACCCGATCTTGTTCAAGAGATGACAGAGAAGGTTCATGTCATCCAGAAACACATCAATGCTTCTCAAAGTCAACAAAGGAGCTATGCTGACAACCATCTAAGAGACTTGGAGTTCGATGGTGGAGATAAAGTCTTCCTTTGAATATCTTAATGGAAGAGAGTCATGCGATTCAGGAAAAAAGGGAAGGTATTCCCAAGGTATATTGGCCCCTTTGAGATCCTTGACTCTATAGGATTCGTGGCCTATCGTCTTGCACTTCCACTGAATATGGATCATGTTCATGATGTGTTTCATGTATCACTACTGAGGAAGTACATAATAGACCCCTCACATTTACTAAACTCAGAGGTGGTGTAGCTGGAAGATAATCTCTCCTATGAAGAGCAGCCAGTAACGATTCTGGATCAGAGATATAAGGTTCTACGCAACAAGACATCACATCTTTTTCAATGTTTTGTGGAGGAACCATAAGTTTCAGGAGGCAACATAGAATCTAGAAGTGGAAATGAAGGAGAAACTCTTCAACTATTTTTGTAAAGTGAGATTTCATGGGAAAAATTTCTTAATGGGGGAAAAATGATACAACACAATTTTTTTCAATGGAAATTCCCTTCTTATAATTATGTCATAAAAAACAACATAATGTACTACTAAGTGATAAGTGACCTTTAAACATAAGTTTTTAACTTCTGTGTTTGGAATTTTGAAAATCTAACATACACTATTGTGTTCAAGATGATTTTTGGAGTCTAATGAAACAAAAATAATTTCGGTGAAAAATAACGCACCCTTATGAATAGTAACATACCCTTATGAATAGTGGTATACCGTAATAGTAATCTTACCAATGATAGTATAAAAATAATATTCAAGTGAAAGTATGATGTACCAGTATATTAGAATAAGTAAATATAAGTTTTAAAACTGTTTTTAGTAATAAACCATTATTTTAAATAAATATTAAATTAATCATATTTAGAAATTTTTTTTTGAAAATTGGACTTCATTTTTGGATTCTAAACGTTGATAAATGGTTGAGGTACATTTTTGGGATTTTTCAGAAATGCTTGAAATTTTATGATCAGTGAAATACCTTAATTTTCAAAAATAAGCTAAATAAGCTAATTATATAGTCATTTGTGATGTTATTATGATGTAAGCCCACTTGGTTCAACATCACATGATAAAAGTAATATTATTTGTCTTTTGAAGAATTAATAAACTAATGAATTTTATAATAAGGAAACCCCTCTCCCCTCCACTATAAAAACCACCCTTCACACCCTCATTTCCTCACACCTCTCAAGCTCCAAGCCTTCTCTAAACTCTTCCCAAACATCCTCCCAAGACCCTCTATCACGTTCAAGAGATTCTCGTCCCATAAATGGACCAATCCTAGCTTCTTTAAGGAGGATGTCAAGAAGAAGATTTAAGAGGTAATTTCTTTCCCTCTTCTCCTTTAATTTATTTTCATGTTCAAGATCATTTCTTGATATCTTCCCATATATATTTATCAAAATGGTATAGTAACTCTAGTATTATAAATGTACTATAATGTTATTATAGTAATGGGATATTATATAATCCAACCCCATTTCCCTCTACCTTTTTTTATTAAGGGGAATGTTGTTCATGAGGTGTTAATTTATCTCCTTCAAGAATGACATGTTTTCTTCTTCCATTTGTACCTTCAGATCTGGTCATGAAACCATTTTTTTGGTTGAACCAGGACATTTTATATGTGTTTTCTCTTATTTATTGTTCTGGAACTAACTTATGACCATATTACTAAGTGATAAGTTAAAAAAAGTTCGTTGTGGTTGAAAACCCACCCAAATTAACCAAAATAATCATCATTTAATTATTATCTACTGACTCATACACATGGATATAATATGATTCATTATAAGATCATTAAATATCCTATAATATCATTAATAAAATGTAATATCAGTTCTGGATGTTTACCCATGTTCTGATCAATCATCAATTTAAGAATACAAGTGAACCACTCAAGAAAACCATAAACACAAACATTCTCGAACAATGATTTAAAACTCTATATCTCATCCAAAGGTTAATAAAATCACCTAATGAAACCATAATGACCCATATTATTGTACACAATGTTATTTATTTCTAATTAATTAATATAATGTCATTATACAGGACATTGAAGAGAAGGAAGTCTTTAGAAACAAGGTAAGGGGAAATTCTCAAACACAGCTTTCATCCTTCGGGTTCTCCCTCTTTCACTACATTTTTATATGGTTACTCCTTAAAGATCATTTTTTCATATTTTTTATTCATTTTATGGAATATACAAGTTTTTCAATAGTTTTTATGTCAAACATAATGTTTTCAAAAAGAACTCTTCTTTTAAGAACACCCCTTTTACTTCTCACCCAAAGTGGACGGTTCTTGTAACATGTATGTTATTACATCATTATTTTGGGAATCCAAATCATATAAATGTGTTATTATAAGATGAAACCCATTCCTTTCATTGGGTTAGTTATTTATATTTTTGATATGTGTTCTATGTGGCAAGAATGATGATGATAATGTTATCATGTGACGGGTGTGATAGGAATTATATAGCACAATATGAATGTTTCATTGTGACGGGTGCATCCGGTATTATACAGCGCTCCAATGAAATGGGTAAAGTGATGAATATAATGAGTAAATGTGAAATGATGTGAGAAAAAGATTCTAGATTGGTTCAAAAGTATGTGTGGTATTTAACCACTAAGATATGATGATTCATTCTTTATGCATTGCCATATTTCAAGTTTTATATTTATGATTCCTCTCATGTTCATGATCTTTTTCCCATGTTATTATAATGATCACCCCATGCTATATTGTTATAATCTATCCTCTTACTGGGCTTCTAGATCACCCATTTTGATGTATATTCTCAGGTGGTTTCATGTACTAAGGAGAGGAAAAGCTCTAATAAGAAGCTAGAGAAGAAGAAATTAAATAAATGTTTATGCTTGATGATGTAATTATTATGTATGGTCCTAGTTTTCCCAAGATACTAAACCATTGGATCCCTTATGTGTAATACTATTATGTTGTTTATCATTAAAATGATGTAATAGTAATGTAAAAAAATGCAGGTCACTAGAATTTGGATTATTTGGTATAAACTATTGTATTATGATATCCCGGCTTGAGGATGATACTGATCTCATACTCATTTAAAGTCCATCGAGCATACTCCGATGATTTCATCTTGATTAGGGATAGTATGATTGGACAGAACATATATTTGGGTTTATATGTCATAATAAATATCAAATTAGTATTTAAATAATGTTGGTGGCTCTTCCAAAAAATATAGGTAAATCTTGTATCACAGTCAGATACAGGAAATAATGGTGTTCCATATAACCCCACTACTTATCTGATGTATGTCCTTTCTTGTTTATCGAGTGATAATTCTTCTCAATTTCTAATTAAGTGAGTATTATTTGTAATAAGTTCCACCATAACAAAAATAGTATTATTTCTTCTTTATATCATCAAAAGAAATGTGATCAGGTTAATTGTTATGTTTTTCCGTTTGGATATATCTACGGGTAATAGTTTCATCAGCCCCTTGGAATTTTTCCTTTTAGCCTTAACTTTATGACCTTAAAGACACCTTAATGTATATTCAATGACCTAATTCTTATTATTGTCCTACTAATAGTGATCTGATATACCTTGATACATTTTTGTGCACCCAATTAGAATAGAGAAGGAAAAACCATGTGAATCATCAAATAACTTATTCTTTGTCATTGAATTTCATGGAAGACATAGTCATGGCCAACATCTTCCAATTGTTTCACCATTAATATTAATCCTTGAGAATTTATCTTTTTCATTAAGTTACAAATTTTTTTTAATTTCTAAATAATCTCTTTAACGTTCATTTATCTTCTATAGAAGTGTTGATTGATAAATCATTTGTGAAATCATTAACGATGTTAACTCTTTTTGGATTCCCATGTATTACATATTCATGGAAAAGAAGATCAGATACTTAACTATTATAATTAGTGATAAGTTTCAAGGACCCCTTCTGCTTAGAGCATAAGAAATATTTTTTGGCTTCATAGGATATTTGTGGATTGAGTATCCATAGTTCTTAATAATCTATAACCATCATTGATAGTATATATTACTCCCTTTATACAGGAGTATATACTGGAGGATGTTATGTTTCGTATATATTTCAAACTTCTCCCCATAGAGGTAATTCTACTATATTTTTAAATTGAAGGTCGCATGATACAACTCCATATCATGAATTGGACATACCTGTATAGGAATATTAAACAAAATTTAAGTGTAGGATATAAAATTTTCATTATATTTGATTACACATCCCAATCACTTCTTTGAAGCATCTCTAAATAGCACAAAGTGTTCCCCTCATATGGTTAGAGTATGTATAGGTGCAGTGATAAGACCAATTTTCAACTCCATAAATATCTATCCACATTAAACATTTAAAAAAAATTATCTCTATTATGAGTCAGATTAGGTAGTAGGTTTTATAGTCATAAAATTTTTCTCACAACTCATTTATAATATCCATCTATTTTATGAAAATTATGGATATATTCCACATATATCGATCTGATCCATCATTCTATTTTTTTCTATCTTATATGATTTTAAATATATTCCATCACTTGTGTTAGAATTCCCCAAGAATGATATTTCCTTTTAATATAACTCTATTTTTCAATACTTTTCATAAATAGTCTTTTTTATGATAGAATTTATCAAAATACACCATTTCTCTTCAAACTCTTACTTTATTAGAAAGTATATTAGAACATCATTGACTAATAATACCCCAAGTTTATAATGGTAGTATCTAAAGAATCCATTTATCTATTCAATGAATATTTTGGAGCATTAGTGATTCTAAATGGCATTGCAATAAGCTCATTGTTCATGTACCTTGTATGAAAATCAGTATTGGGGAGACCCTCATCCGTCACCATTATTTAATAATATAAAAAATGATGATCAAATTGGGAGAAGTATTTGGCCCCATTTTTTTAATATAGGAGGTCATATATTAATTATAGAGGGTACTATATATTTATAGTGATCTTTTTGATCTCATGATAGCTAGTGAAAAGGGTTATTTACACATCATTAAAATTGATGAAGCGGACTGGTGCACACCACAATGATTAACATATTCATATATACCCTTTTATCTAGATTCTCTTGAAGATTATCTTTCAGTTACTTTAGTAAAAAAATGGATATTATATACAATGTATTTGATATTGGAAATTCCCACAGCAAAATCAAGATTCCAAATTTAACCTCTCTGGTAAGATAAATACTAAAATATTCATAGGGAAACACATATTATTTTCTCTCTCAATATTCATGTCTTTAAGGTTGATATTTTACTTAGTATCAATAATTTTTTCTAGATGCAATTTTTCAAATAAAAATTATATCCATGATTTCTTTTATGGTAATAAATAATGTTAATCATTCTCCTTTAACTTGTATAGAATCATAGGATGATTCAGGATATAGAACATAATTTTTTTCTCTCAGAAATTTATTTTGGATCTATATAAGGAATTTCAATCCACACACATAATTAAATAAAATTTATCTATAGGGATTATTATAAGGATCACTGGGAAGTTCACCCAAAAAATATTTATAGAGAATGAGTCATATACATGGGATGAAATAATTTCACCATTTTCCTTTTTCACTGACAGGTATACATTAATTCATTATACTGATTCTTGAATGGTTATATTTATCTTATGTTATATGGATGATTGTGTAGAACCATGGATGATGACCCTAAATTTATCTTTTTCAGTCTAGTTCTAGACATTTAGATCATCCAAAATAGTCTTATAGATGACTAATTTCAAAAAAATAAACACATAAAAGGAGAAAGTGAATTTTATATGGATAAAACATAAATAACATATAGTCCTTCACATATTAATTTATAGGAATCAATGTAATATATCAATATTCTATTTCATAAGATAAAATATAATGGGTGTTTTTATTCACTTAATAATGGTTCATGCTGATCTAGGGAAATTAACAAATCATATGCATATGGATTTTGAAACTAGTTGTACAATAAGGCCCATTTTTTATGAACTAGATCCCAATAAAGTGAAGAATAATAAATTATCTTCAGGGTTGTTACCCCAAGGAACATGTGTTCCAATTCCACATCCAGTTGTAGTATCAATACATGGATGTATTTTCATGGAAACCAATAACTCTGTACATTTCCGAAATTTAGGGATTCCTACAAATGTTTATTATTATCCATAATTCATTCACTAATGGTTTTTAATAAAATCTCATAAATAACAACACCGTTCTTCGATACCAATAATAACATCCATGATATTTTGTACACAATCATTAATGATTTACTATATAATGTTTCACATAATACAACCGATAATATAAAGAGTTGTAGAGTACGAGGTATATAAAGAACATGATATTACATCATAAAATATAGATACATTGACTTTATTGAAAACATCCTTAACGTGCTCATAAATTTTCATTGAACATTAAAAGCATCGTGGGATAAAATTAACATATTTTTATGAATTTGATGACAAATAATTCATAATAATGGAATAAAAAATCATAAAATAGGGTAATGTAATACATGTGAGTCAAGAATAATAAAAATATTACATAAATGGTGAGAATCATAATCATGAATAACGAGGCATGATATAACATCATAGCATAATGGAAACATGGGAATTTTAAAACAACATTAAACATTGAATCACAATTATAATGAATGGTTATCAACAAAAAAATAACAAGTTTTCTTAGGATATCCTACCTTTCACTATATATAGAATTACCACATGCACTAGAGTGCTATCATGAACAAAAACCCATAATCATATCATGTTCAAGAATAAGTATGCCACGTGGATCATATCTCTCAATAATGTCTTTAATAAATTTTAACCCCATTATAAAGGATTTTGAATTATATAGAATTATGTCCCTAATAAATTACTGATTTTTATATCTATGTAAATAAATTGAGTGGATATTGGGTGGGGGGTTAATCACAACAAAGTCATTTGGTATGAAAAATCATAGTTACATTTTGACAGCATAATGATAGTATGTAGTGTTTCGTTATTTTTTTAATGAGATAGATTGGTGTATTTCATTATAAGAACAATGAAATTACATTATAAAGGGTGTGGAAACACATATCCCAACATTAGATATTTGAAATGAAATATCTAACAAAGAAGGTTCTTGAATGGAAAAGTGGAGAGAGTTGTCCCATCTGAAATCTTTAAATTATAACGGCATAGGTAAAGGTTATAATGATTGGGGATTAATTATATAAAAATATAAGAATATAAATTTATCACAAATTTACCTTTTTAAATCTCTAAGAGAATAATCAATTTAGATTTAAAAGGATAAAAACACAGAATTTTTGTGAATGGAAAAAGAAGAAATATAGTCCCCTTATTATATTTCATAATAGTAAGGACATAGGTAGAGGTTATAAAGAGAGGGGATAAATGATTTATAGTTATAATAAATTAAAATGTACAGTACACTGATATTTATAAATTCAAGAAAAAATAACCATATGCGATTCAAAAGGATAAATACAACGAAGGGGATCAAATGAAAAATAATAGAGAGTGGTCCCCTAATAAATTTCATCACAGAAACGACTTAGTTAAATGTTATAATGAGTAGGAATATATGATAAAACATTACAATAACATAAATTTTAACATAAATTGTCATTTATAAATTCATTAAATCCAAATAAATTGAGATTAAAAATGCAATATAAATAGAAGGTTCTTTAATGGAAAATAAGAGAGAGTGGCGCCTTGCTAAATTTTGGCATAAAAACAATTTAATTAAAGTTATAATGATATGGAATTAATGATATCTCACTATAAGAAAATAGATTGGATAGTAAGGGAACAATTATGAAGTCTTCTAAAAATAATTAATTCATGTTAAAAAGTATAATTAAAAAGATGTTGTTGGAATCAAAATAAAGAGAGAGAGTGTAACATCCCAAGTAAGTAATAAATAATAGATATTTTTATCTATGTCTATTAATGATTAAGATAGTGTTTTAGAGGCATAAAATTAAAATAAATCCAATCTTAAGCATGTAATACACTAATATTATTAAAAGATTGTTTTACTGCCTTATGATGGAAAACCCTTTTTAAATTAATCTTTTGACAATTTTATAAACTATGTTTGTCAAAATAAACTTATTCTTTATGATTGGGACATCAAAATTTACTTTGTGTGAATTTTTGGTATTTTTCTGAGAATGTTCATTTTTTAATGAATAGTGAAAAATACTGCATTTTACATCAAAACTGCTTTTTCATCTAATTTATTTATATGATTATATTATCTTTTGAATTGGTTTTGAAGTTAAATTAGAATATATTTTTACCATTTAATCCAATTGTGGTCATTGGAATCAATTTCACTTTGAAATTGGAATTAAATTGGTGTCAATCTTTTGATACTTATTGTTTCATAAAAACACGCAATTTGCTCTGACAACGGGAATTAATTTTTAAATTAATTAATGTGACTTATATGTTTTGAATTTTTTAAAATATACTTCAATTTTGAATTTGGAATATCAAATATAGCTTAGGGTGGATTTTTGGTAATTTTCTGAAAATCTTCAATTTTTGATGAATAGTGAAACCACTAAGTGGTACTTATAAAAACTGATTTTCCGTTTAAATGAAATTTTGCCATCATTGTGTTTTGAATTTCAAAAATCCGACATACATGGTTGTCATTAAGAAGTAAAATGTGGTTCAATGAGATTATAATAATTTTTTGGTGAATAGTAACTTATTAAGTTTTAATCGTGATTAGTGGTAATTAGTGTAGTTTAAGGTAAAAATAACGCTTTAATAAAATAAGATGAGCTTGAAACATGTCCTACCCTAATTGGTTGTGTCATGGCCGACCAAGACAAGTCATGGGTCAACTTGGGGACCCCATGGATCCACTTTGGTTGGGAAATGACATAAATAACTTTTTATTTAATGTAAAAGTAAAAATGACACAAACATCATATGTTTTACGAAAAAATTTTTTTACATGGGGTTATAAAGAACATATTTTTTATTATAAATATTAATTGGAAATATAAAAATATTTCCTACATCATAGTATTTTTTTATAATTTTTAGACTTTAAATAAGTTAAATTATTTATGACATCATGATGATGCAGCGATGACCTCATTATTTAATGATTTAAATAAAATGGAAAGATAATGAAAAATATAAAACCTAATCATGGACAAAACCAATTGGATGAGTGGATTTCGAAGCCTTATCATATTATCCTCGAATTATAGCAATGTGGGACCTTTTGAATCAGAAACTCTTTTTAAAATAAAGTAACTTATCTTTACTTTCCAAAAGTGCCCCTCCTCTCCTCTTATAAAAGGCCCCCACCTCTACCTCATTTCACACACTCCTCAAGCCTTTGGATCGGCCAAACCCTGCCCATTTACTCTCTCCACATCCCACTCCTCATCCTATAGGATTCCCTTTGGGCAGAATCCTTTCAAAGGAAGCCTTTAGGCTCAAATCAAAAAGAGTTACACTTTTAAAGGTAATTCATTCTCTCATGTTCATTTGTTTTATTTTGCTTCTCCAACCCCCTAAACTATTTTTATTTACTTATTTTGTAACAACGCCATTATCTTAAATATACTAGGATGTTTTTATAAGATTTATTTGAGCTACACTCTCACACAACTACATCAAATGGTTGAAGAACATACGGTTTCCGTGGATGGCGAAATTCTGCCTCCCGAAACTATGATTGTTCAATACTCATCTAACACCTTCAAAGGTGGACATTATGATGTCACTATTTTTATATATGATATATAATCTGTTTATTGTTTCCTTAAGCTTCTGTTTTTTTCATTTTGGGCATACCATTATGGGTTCCATTATGGGTAAACACGATATCTTCATTTTAGGAAGTGCGGACTACCGCCCCCTGAAAGTGATTTGATTCGTTAATACCATATGTGGGATGTGTAAAGGATAAATTTAATGATATTATATATGTTATTATACTGGAATTATAATATACTCTTATATCATTATGATTCCATTCCAGAAAATACGAAATAGAAATGGAAGTAGCATTCATGCGTACGTACGGCTTACCGTCTCCATGAACGGTGCATTTCATTTCTTACCTCTAAATGTGATGTAATATTATAAATACATGTATATGATGAATATATATGATATATATGTTATCCAAATCATTAATATAATTCTGGATATAACGAACCTTTGAAAAAATTAACAACATGTAAGTATAAGAAGTCTATTTTTGACTTAAGAACCAAATACCCAAAAAATGAACATTATTAACTTAAATGATTACATGATGTTCATAACATGGTATAAAAGGAATAATGAACTTGAAAAAGGTTCTTAAGCAAGTAGAGATTAACTCAAGTTTATTATTCAGGAGATTAAAGAACGGTCGGGTCAAGTCGGATACGAGGTATGAGACTTCGTCTCAATCTCCTTTCATTGAGGAATATTTTATTTTATACACAACTTTCTTTTATACGGTGTATAAACCCCTTTGACTTTTACGTTTACTCAAAAGGAATCATTTTTATACGAAGCATTTGCTAAACGACAAAAGGGAATGTTTTTGTCGTACGTATGCGGTGACAACGACTTCTCCGCCGTCATGACCATTATTTGAGTTTTGCCTTCCTCTAAAAGCCATACATTATTTTTAAAAGAAAAATAATTACCATGTTTTACTTTTCTTTTATTTTGGTATTGAAAATGTTTTTCACAATGTTTTTTGTGTTGTATTGATATCTTGTGATTGAAATGTGGAAATGTTATGTTTCCTTTATGCATGTTTTATGTGATACGATTATGTTATGGTTCTTGGGCATTATTATGAAGATGGGTGGTTCCGTGATAAACTAATGGTGGGTGAGCCCAATATATCTCTCCACTGCATTGGGTAACGCGAAGGAGTGAAGTTTAAGGTTTCTCCGAACATATTTTAGGGAATATACTGTGATGGGTATTCCAAACGTAACCAAGAGGGTTACTCCCTACATAAGAATGTTATGAATGCCACAAGTTACCTTTATGTCTTATGATTTCTATGATTTATTCATGATTTGATGAGGTATGTTAATGTGATTATGTTTTATGGGTAAAGTATGATCTTATCCTTATGTATATATGTACCCATGTTTCCTTTCCATATTTCTATATCCCTTACTGATCTTTTTATGCTCATCCCAAGTTTTTTTGAAATGTTTTTCACAGGTCAATGGAATGGTACATGATATGATGATAGTGTCAAGGAAGTGTCAAGAAATAATCCATGTTTTATTTTAAATATGTTTCTATTGATGGTAATGAATAATACTATCTTTATGTAACCACATTGTTTATATTTGGAATGTAATGAATGTTTTATGATCTAATTATCTAAAACTCTAAAACCGAAAATATCCTTAATGTGTAATCTTGTAATAACTCAAGATTAAGTAAGGTTTAAGGCTGGGGCCTTATAGTTGGTATTAGAGGCCGGTTTAGATAACTTTAGGATTTAGATTTCTGTTGAATGATTATCCAAAAATATTTTTTTATGGTCAAATTGAAGTGATATAGCATTTGAATATTACCATGTTGCTTCATCTAAGACATGTCTGTTCAGAATGGTTTTCCGTAGAGGAAACAGGGAAGCAGTGCTAGGAAGGCATACAGAAGGAAATAACCTTCCGAATCAGCATCCTGAGATGGTCGGAATTGTAACTCAACAGTTTGTTGCAGTAATGGCGCAGTTGACTCAAGCGATAAATGGTGGTGGTATCCATGCACAAGATCAGCCAGATCAACCGCAGAGGAACATGTCAGTGGTGGAACATTTCATGAGGCAACATCCACCATCATTCAGAGGATCATATGACCCTGTGCTAGCTGAAGGGTGGATTAAAGCACTGGAGAAGATTTTTGATGTCATGGGGTGTTCAGACAATCAAAAGGTTAGTCTTGCTATTTACCGTTTGGAGGGTGAAGCAGATCAGGGGTGGCCTATTGTTAAAAATATCAGGGACACCGATGAGATTGATGCTCTTGACTGGGATGAATTCAAAGGTATGTTTCTTGAGAAGTATTTTCCTAAGGATGTTCGACTTTGGATGGAAAAACAATTCTTGGAATTGAGGCAAGAGGAAGACTCCGTGGCTGCCTATGAAGAAAGGTTCACTCGATTGGCAATGTATGCTCCAAATTTTATCTGAGACCTTGATAGTAAAATCAATCGTTTTTACTCAGGATTAAAGCCAACATATCAAAGGGCATTAGCTTCTCATGAGTTTAAAAGTTATGAAAAGGTTGTTCGATGTGCTGAGAAGGTGGAAATGGAGTTTGCCGATGACCAAGTGTTCTATAACAACCAGCAGAAGAAGAGACCGAGGTTGCAGGAGAAAGGTAAGAATTCTTCAAAAAAGTCTTATGGTAAGAGAACTAAGTTTCCAGTTTGTGATAAATGTGGCAAAAGGCATGCTGGGGAATGTCTTCTGAATTCTGGAAAGTTCTATCGATGTGGTAAGATGGGACATAAGGCTCGTGATTGCACTGAAAAGGATCAAGGTGAAGGTAAGAACAAATTTGATTTACAGTTAGTGAAATGTTATAAGTGCAATGAGATGGGTCACTATGCAAATGAGTGTCCGAAAAAGAGCTTGAGTGATGGGAAGCAGTTAGACTACAAGAAGAAAGGGGTGGTGAAATCCTTTGCAACTACTTCAGCAGATGTCGGGCCGTCAAATGAAGTTGTATCAGGTACTTTGTTTGTTTTTTTAGATTATGCCAGTGTGTTGTTTGATTCGGGGTCTACACATTCTTTCATCTCTGAAACCATTTCTAGTAAAATGGAAATGCCATCTCAAGAAATGACTCCTGAACTTGTGGTAAAAACACCTGGGGGAAATGTTGAGGCAAAAAAATTTATAAGAATCTTCCTATCCTTATCTGTGGAAATAACCTACTTGCAAACCTTATTGTTCTACCTCTAGTAGAGTTTGATGTTATCCTACGTATGGATTGGCTCTCTATTTACCATGATAAGATTGACTGTAGAGCTAAAGAAGTTTCTTTTTAGAAAGACTTTCAGTTTGTTTACAAGAATGAACCCTTACTTTTGATAACATATCAAGAGGCCGAGAAACTTGTAAAAGACGGAAATGAATGTTACCTTGGACACGTCGTTGAAAATAAAGGAACTGTTCAGATTAATGATGTGCCAGTGGTAAATGAGTATCCTGATGTTTTTCCTGATGAGTTGCCTGGAATAATACCAGATCGGGAAGTTGAGTTTACTGTTGACTTTGTTCTTGATGCTAATCCAATTTCAAAACCCCCTTTTCGAATGGCACAAATTGAACTTTTAGAGTTGAAGGAGCAATTGCAATATTTATTAGACAAAGGTTTCATTAGACCTAGCACATCATCATGGGGTGCTCCTGTTTTATTTATTAAAAATAAAGATGGTTCTATGAGACTTTGCATTGATTATAGAGCCTTGAATAACATCACTGTTAAGAACAAATATTCTTTGCCTCATATCGATTATTTGTTTGATCAGCTCCAAGGAGCTCAGTATTTTTCAAAGATTGACCTGAGATCGGGGTACCATCAGCTGAAGGTAAAGGAGGCAGATATTCTGAAGACTGCGTTCCGTATGAGATATGGCCATTATAAATTTTTAGTAATTCCTTTTGGGCTAACCAATGCACCTGCTATATTCAGGGACTTAATGAATAGAATTTTCCATGAGTTCTTGGATAAGTTTGTGGTGGTTTTCATTGATGATATTTTGGTGTTTTCTAAAAGTAAAGAGGAGCATGAAAGATATTTAAGGGTTATCTTGCAAACCATACAAGAAAAGAAACTATATGGAAAATTCAGCAAGTGTGCGTTTTGGTTACAACAAATTTCTATCCTAGGTCACATTGTTTCAAAAGATGGCATAACATCTGGTCCTACTAAAACCAAAGTTGTTGAAGAATGGCCAAGACCCACAAATGTAACCGAGATCCGTAGTTTTCTTGGTTTGGCAGGCTATTACCGAAGGTTTGTTAGAAATTTTTCACGGTTACCTAGTCCAATGACTAAGCTAACTCGGAAGGGTGTTAAGTTTATCTGGACAAAAGAATGTGATGATTGTTTTCAGGAATTGAAAAGAAGATTGGTGAATGCTCCAGTTTTGGCACTAACTTCCATGAATGGTGAGTTTGTTATATAAAGTGATGCTTTATTGAAAGGACTTGGTTACGTCCTAATGCAGAATGATCAGGTAATTGCTTATGCTTCACGACAGTTGAAAACTCATGAGGTAAATTACCCTACACATGATTTGGAATTAGCTGCTTTTTTGCTTTAAAAATTTGAAGACATCACTTGTATGGAGTCAAGTGTGAAATATATACTTATCACAAAAGTTTAAAGTATATATTCACTCAGAAAGAATTGAACATGAGACAAAGGATATGGGTAGAATTAATCAAGGATTATTATTGTACAATTCATTACCATCCGGGAAAAGCAAATAATGTGGCTGATGTTTTAAGTCGAAAAAGTAATGCTTCATTAGCAATGTTGTGTTTGGAACGTGATCCTTTGGTTAAGGATTTGATGAACTTTGGAATAGAAGTTGTTGGTGGAGGATGTTCTTCTGTTTTGTTTCAGGTATCAGTGAGATCTTCTCTATCAGATAGAATCAAGCAAGAACAGAAGCAAGACAGTGAGTTGCAGAAAAAGGTAGAGATGGTTCAGAAAGGTAAGTTTCCTGAATTCGACATTGGTAATGATTGTGTTTTGAGATTTGGGAAGAGATTGTGTGTGCCTTGTGATTTACAGTTGAAGAGATAGTTGTTATGTGAAGGTCATAGTTCTCCGTTTTCAGTTCATCCGGGTAGTACTAAGATGTATAGAGATATGCGGGAGTATTACTGGTGGGATGGAATGAAAAGAGATATTGCTGATTTTACTGTGAAGTGTTTGACTTGTCAGTAGGTTAAAGCAGAGCGGCAGTTACCGAAAGGGATGCTTCAGCCTTTACCAGTGCCATAGTGGAAATGGGAGAATATATCCATGGACTTTGTTGTTGGATTACCGAAGACATCTCGAGGTAATAATGCAATCTGGGTTATTATTGATCTCTTGACCAAATCTGCTCATTTCCTTGCTATACGAGATACTTTCTCTCTTGATCAAATTTCCTGTTTGTATCTTAAAGAGATAGTCAGGTTACATGGAGTTCCTCTCTCCATTGTATCGGATCGTGATCCCAGGTTTACTTCTATCTTTTGGAAAGGCCTTCAGAAGTCGTTGGGTACTGAATTAAATTTTAGTACAGCTTTTCATCCTCAATCAGATGGGCAGTCCGAACGAACAATTCAGACATCAGAGGATATGCTACGAGCTTGTTCTATGGATTATCAGGGAAGTTGGGACCAACATCATTCTTTGGTTGAATTTTCATATAATAACAGTTTTCATTCCAGTATACAGATGGCACCATTTCAGGCATTATATGGGAAGCGGTGTCGAACTCCAGCTTTTTGGGATGAAGTGGGTGAAAGGAAGTTGATGGGACCAGAATTGGTAGAAGAGATGGCAGAAAAAGTTTAGCTGATTCAGAAACACATGAGAATAGCTCAGAGCAGGCAGAAGAGTTATGCGGATAACCGGAGGAAGGATCTATCTTTCGAGGTAGGTGATCATGTTTTTCTCAAGGTTTCTCCTTGGAAAAGTGTGATGAGATTTGGTAAGAAAGGAAAGTTGAGTCCAAGGTTCATTGGACCATACGAAATTCTAGATAGAGTTGGATCAGTTGCATACCGAGTGGCTTTAACTCCGAGTTTATCTCAGGTACACAATGTTATTCATGTTTCTATGTTGAGAAAGTATATGCCAGATCCATCTCATGTTTTGAGTCCAGAGGTAGTTCAGATGGAAGAGAACCTATCTTATGAGGAACAACCGGTCCAGATTCTTGACCATAGGGATCAAGTGTTACGGAATAAGGTGATTCACCAGGAAAATATTTTGTGGAAAACCCACATGATTTAAGAGGCAACATGGGAATCTGAAAATGCAATGAGGGATAAGTACCCTCATTTATTCGATAAGTAAATAAATTGCGGGGACACAATTTTCTAAAGGGGGGAAGGATGTAACATGGCAAGTAAGTAATGAATAATAGATATTTTTATCTATGTCTATTAATGATAAAGATAGTGTTTTAGAGGCTTAAAATGAAAATAAATCCAATCTTAAGCATGGAATACACTAATATTCTTAAAAGATTGTTTTACTGCCTTATAATGGAAAACCCTTTTTAAATCAATATTTTGACGATTTTATAAACTATGTTTGTCAAAATAAACTTATTATTTATGATTGGGACATAAAAATTTACTTTGTGTGAATTTTTGGTATTTTTCTGACAATGTTCATTTTTTAATGAATAGTGAAAAATACTGCATTTTACATCAAAACTGCTTTTTAATATAATTTATTTATATAAATATGTTATCTTTTGAATTTGTTTTGAAGTGAAATTAGAATATATTTTTACCATTTAATCCAATGGTGGTCATTGTAATCAATTTCACTTTGAAATTGGACTTAAATTGGTGTCAATCTTTTGATACTTATTGTTTCTTAAAAACACGCTATTTGCTATGACAGCGGGAATTATTTATTAAATTAATTAATGTGACTTATATGTTTTTAATTTTTTAAAATATAATTCATTTTTGAATTCGGAATATCAAATATAGCTTAGGGTGTATTTTTGGTAATTTTCTGAAAAACTTCAATTTTTGATGAATAGTGAAACCACTAAGTGGTACTTATAAAAACTGATTTTCCGTTTAAATGAAATTTTTCCATCATTGTGTTTTGAATTTCAAAAATCCGACATACATGGTTGTCATTAAGAAGTAAAATGTGGTTCAATGAGATTATAATAATTTTTTGGTGAATAGTAACCTATTAAGTTTTAATCGTGATTAGTGGTAATTAGTGTAGTTTAAGGTAAAAATAATGCTTTAATAAAATAAGATGAGCATGACACATGTCCTAACCTCATTGGTTGTGTCGTGGCCGACCAATACAAGCCATGGGTCAACTTGGGGACCCCATGGATCCACTTTGGTTGGGAAATGACATAAATAACTTTTTATTTAATGTAAAAGTAAAAATGACACAAACATCATATGTTTTACGAAAACAATTTTTACATGGGGTTATAAAGATCAGATTTTTGATTATAAATAGTAATTGGAAATATAAAAATATTTCCTACATCATAGTATTTTTTTTATAATTTTTAGACTTTAAATAAATTATATTATTTATGACATCATGATGATGCAGCGATGACATCATTATTTTACGATTTAAATAAAATGGAAAGATAATGAAAAATCTAAAACCTACACATGGAAAAAACCAATTGGATGAGTGGATTTAGAAGCCTTATCACCTTATCCTCGAATTATAGCAATGTGGGACATTTTGAATCCAGAACTCTTTTTAAAATAAAGTAACTTATCTTTACATTCCAAAAGTGCCCCTCCTCTCCTCTTATAAAAGCCCCCCACCTCTACCTCATTTCACACACTCCTCAAGCCTTTGGATCGTCCAAACCCTGCACATTTACTCTCTCCACAGCCCTCCCCTCATCCTAGAGGATTCCCTTGGGGCAGAATCATTTCAAAGGAAGCCTTTAGGCTCAAATCAAAAGGAGTTACACTTTTAAAGGTAATTCATTATCTCATGTTCATTTGTTTTATTTTGCTTCTCCAACCCCCTAAACTCTTTTTATTTACTTCTTTTGTAACAACACAATTATCTTAAATATAATATGATGTTTTTATAAGATTTATTTGAGCTTCACTCTCACACACCTACATCAAATGGTTAAAGAACATACGGTTTCCGTGGATGGTGAAATTCTGCCTCCCGAAACGATGATTGTTCAATACTCATTTAACACCTTCAAAGGTGGCCATTATGATGTCACTATTTTTATATATGATATATAATATGTTTATGTTTTCCTTAAGCTTCTGTTTTTTTTTTATTTTGGGCATACCTTTATGGTTTCCATTATGGGTAAACACGATATCTTCATTTTAGGAAGTGCGGACTACCGCCCCCTGAAAGTGATTTGATTCGTTAATACCATATGTGGGATGTGTAAAGGATAAAGTTAATGATATTATATATGTTATTATACTGGAATTATAATATACTCTTATATCATTATGATTCCATTCCAGAAAATACGAAATAGAAATGGAAGTAGCGTTCATGCGTACGTACGGCTTACCGTCTCCATGAACGGTGCATTTCATTTCTTACCTCTAAATGTGATGTAATATTATAAATACATGTGTATGATGAATATATATGATATATATGTTATCCAAATCATTAATATCATTCTGGATATAATGAAACTTTGACCAAATTAACAACATGAAAGTATAAGAAGTCTATTTTTGACTTAAGAACCAAATACCGACAAAATGAACATTATTAACTTATATGATTACATGATGTTCATAACATGGTATAAAATGAATAATGAACTTGAAAAAGGTTCTTAAGCAAGTAGAGATTAACTCAAGTTTATTATTCAGGAGATTAAAGAATGGTCAGGTCAAGTCGGATACGAGGTATGGGACTTCTTCTCAATCTCCTTTCATTGAGGCATATTTTATTTTATACACAACATTATTTTATTTGGTGTATAAACCCCTTTGACTTTTATGTTTACTCAAAAGGAATATTTTTTATACGAAGAATTTACTAAACTACAAAAGGGAATGTTTTTGTCGTACATATGCGGCGACAACGACTTCTCCTCCGTCATGACCGTTATTTGAGTTTTGGCTTCCTCTACAAGCCATACCTTCTTTTTAAAAGAAAAATAAATACCATGTTTTACTTTTCATTTATATTGGTATTGAAAATGGTTTTCACAATGTTTTTTGTGTTGTATTGATATCTTGTGATTGAAATGTGGAAATGTTATGTTTCCTTTACGCATGTTTTATGTGATATGATTATGTTATGGTTCTTGGGCATTATTATGAAGACGGGTGGTTCAGTGATAAACTAAGGGAGGGTGAGCCCGATATAGCTCTCCAATGCATTGGGTAACGCGAAGGAGTGAAATGTTAAGGTTTCTCTGAAGAGATTTTAGGGAATATACTGTGATGGGTATTCCAAAAGTAACCAAGAGGGTTACTCCCTACATAAAAATGTTATGAATGCCTCAAGTTACCTTTATGTCTTATGATTTCTATGATTTATTCATGATTTGATGAGGTATGTTAAAGTGCTTATGTTTTATGGGTAAAGTATGATCTTATCCTTATGTATATATGTACCCATGTTTCCATTCTATATTTTTATATCCCTTACTGAGCTTTTTATGCTCATCCCAAGTTTTTTTTTGAAATGTTTTTCACAGGTCAAGGGAAAGGTACATGATATGATGATAGTGTCAAGGAAGTGTCAAAAAGAATCCATGTTTTATTTTAAATATGTTTCTATTGATGGGAATGAAGAATACTATCTTTATGTAACCACATTGTTTATATGTGGAATGTAAAGCAAGTTTTATGATCTAATTCTCTAAAACTCTAAACCCGAAAGGATCCTCAATGTTTAATATTGTAATAACTCAAGATTAAGTAAGGATTAAGGCTGGGGCCTTATAAAGAGAGAGGCCCATTACCAGGAGAGGGTAATTCCAAAATAATTTGAATGTCATCATGATAGATTAGGGAAAAATAGGAAGAATTTATTGAGAAAAGGGAAAATAAGTTAGTTATCTAAGTGTTTTGTGTGAATTAATATGGGTGATATGGTAGGATTATATTGGATAACAGACATGATCTCTTTTATATTTTTCAATCTTATGTTTTGGACAATATAAAATATGGGAATAAAAAACATGTTATTTTACCAAGTTATATACCTCATGGGTGTGTTATTAATTATTTTTTAAGTCCATGAATATAAATCCTTAAAATATTAACCTTTATGATTTTTAACTGATTCATGTTTATAAATAAATTATTTTAATAGCTTAAAATTCAATAAAGGTTTTTGTGGATCCACAAAGGCATTATAAAATTAATTAATTATCCTAAGAAATAATTATTTGGTATAAAAATATTTTTCATAGGATACATTATATGTTATATATTACATCACTTTTTCGTCATTATGTTTTCATAATACAAAATGTATATTTATACTGTTTTTGAATTTTTCACAAAAACATTTCTATCACGAAAAATTATGAAAATTTCACTATTGAATAATTTCCATGTGATGAATCCAAAATAATATTTATTCTATAAAAATAATATTTTAAATATTATTAAATACACTTTTTGTCACAAACATGACTTATTCTAAAGGTATTTTTAATTTAATTTCCATTATTGCTTTGTTTAGGTGGTTTCTCATGCATTTTGGTGGTAATGGTGGGTTTTCAAAATTTGGGCCAAACCATGAGCCCTTTTTTATATTTTAAAACCAATAGTGTTTCATTTATAACTCCTTCATTTTTCTACATTTATCGTCCATTCTAGTTTCTGCATGGCCTCCCCTGACCCATTAACACCACCATGTCTATTTCGATCCCATATAAATCCATAATCAGGGATTATTAGGGGTTTTTGTATAAAGTAATTGGGCATGCCCGTAAGCCAATTTTTTTCATTAAATGTTTATTTAATTCTTTAATATATCAGTAATTTTTCATTATCTATTTGGTGATTCCACCTCCTCCTCAAAGATAATATCTCTAGGATCACCCCCATTATTGGTTTCGCTTTTTTGGAGTCCATTTGAACCACAAATTAGGGAGAATATTTACAGGGTTTCTCAAACCATCTAGATTAGAGAGGGTAACATCCATCCTTCCTAAATCATTAATCTTCGCTCCTTTTCTCCTATTTCAATCCCCACATGACTTCTATATCCTCCTTCGTGCCTCAATATCAGGTATTGTTGCAAGGAGATTCAACATTTGTTTGATTTGGGGTGATTTCTTGAACTTCTCTTCAAGTAATTATTCATCTATTTGATTTATTTCATTTGTTTAGGGTTTCCTCCCTCTTCCATGATGTTCTAAATTTTCCAGAAGTTAGGGTTTGAAATTAGGGTTTGATTTGGTGTCTTTTGGTGCAATCTTAAGGTTTTAGGTTCCTCTTCACTTCTTTGTAGTGCAACGATAGTGCGGTTGATGTTTCACACCAAGATTTGAGGGATTCAACACTTTTAGTTGGTGGTTCCAAGTGTAAAAAATTATTGATGAGTTATATTGTGGTATTTACACATTCTATATATACCTCCTATGCTGTGGGTGGTGAGAATAGTTTTTTAATTTTTTTTATAAGAGCTTAATTTTATAGTTTCATTTTAGATTGAAATTTTGTGTTTATCATGTATAACACTTGGGGTATTATTTTTGTGTATTTAAGAACATAATAAATTGGTTTAATAAATCTTGATTATGCTACTAATATTTTTTTGGTAGGGTCTTTGTGTGCAATTGGGATTAAAATATGGCTATTGAATTGGTTTAAGGTGTAAAACCATGTTATACTTCTCAAAAGTTATTTTGAAGAAATGTGTTTTTCATGCGGATTTTTGAGGTATTTGTATAACACATGGGGGTGGTTTAATAAATGTTTTTAGGGAATCCAATTATTTTTTAATTGGTATTAGTGTGATTTTATCCCAGAATAGTGGTTTTGAAATGTGTTTCATGTGAAAAGCTTTGGTACACTCTTTGGAATTTATTTAGGAATGTTTTGAATGGTTTAATGATCTATGTAATAAGTGAAACAATATTGGAAAACTATTTTGGAGAGTGTATGTTTTGAAATTTTACATTTTAAATGTGAAAGGGTCTATTTTTTGATGTGTTCCATCTTGGAAATGCATTATAAAAATGTTTTATGGATTTACTATAGTGTGTAAGAGATGTGAAAGTGATGTGGGATGTTTTGTGTGAGCGTGATGTGAAAAATAGATTTTGGTTATGAAAATGGTATTATGTAACATGTGAGTAGGATATAATGTGAGTTATATTATATTGGAATGGTTTTATAAAATTGTTTAATGTATTTGAGGAAGTGTTGAAGAAATGTGAAATGTGTTGTAGGCTTTTTTAGAGTGAGTCAGATTTCAAAATCAATTTCAATGAATAGTGAACATTGTGACTGGTGTGGTATAAAAGATTGATGTTTGGTGAATTTGGGACCTGGAAATTATATTTTCATGTGCAATGAATATTTAATTACTTGTTGAACTTGTTTGAGAACAATGGTAAAACCCGGGTATCTAGGTGGGTTGACGTGTACTAGTATGCTACTGAATCCGTGGGGTTTGGTGTCAGTTTCACTAAGCAAGATTGACACATACAACCCTATCTAAACTATGATGATGATGATCGATGACCACTAGGTTATGGTTATGTTCCCTACTAATGTCTCGTTTCTGAGAATAGATATTTGTGATGGTTACTCTAACTGAGAAATAAGGTACATGGGAGACACAGCTAGCTAGTGCGTAGGGGGTATTTCTTATTGCATGTGCTCATTAGATCCTTTATACATACCCTTCGCATATGATATATTTTTATAGAAAATTCAGTATCATTGGAATTTATTTAAAAAGTGTTTATTATTTAAATTATCCAACTTGAAAACTGTTTTAATTTTTATGTTGCATCTTTTAGAAATTGTTACTAGAATTTTTTGTTTATGAAAACATGCAAGATTTTCATCTTTGAATGTTTACCAAATTGAATCAATTAAGGTGGTATCCCAATATTAATTGAAAAAAACCCTACCTACACCTTTGGGGGTAATTAGACTTGGTTATTTTTGTTGTAGTAGGTTGGGTACAATTTTTAGTTCATGTGGTTTGGGTTTCTAATAGGTCCTTGGCAGTGATGTCTTCTGGAGATGGCTTGCGGGCGGTGCCCATTGCCTTGAGGTGGTTTTTTATGTTTCTATTCAGTTTATTACCTTCGTTATAGTCCTTTTGAGTTTTTTAAAATATGTAATTCAGTTCTGAATTTTTGTAGAAGAATGTTTGGTTTGAAAAATCCGGATTCATTTTATTGGGTTCCTTTGTTGTTTTATGTTTATAAACTCAGGTAAATCATTCACAATTTTCAGTTAATGATACTCGGGGACATGTTCTAGACCATGGGGATTAGGAACACTCTTCGAGCATTATCTTGGGATGGGATTGGCACTGGGTTCGATTGAACCTAGATTTGTTTCGTGACAAAATGTTATCAAAGGTGGTTTAAGTTGACTGTTTTGGTTAAGTTATTTGGGGAACAGTCTGGATAGTTTGGAGTTAGGATTTTCAGGACTTGGAATTTCAATTATGGGTAGTGTGATTGATCACCACACCTTATGACGGGATTCATTTCACCATGGGATGTCAATATTTATCTAATTCTTTTATTTTTTTGGTTTGAAAATGATTTGGGGAAATGAAAAGAGAGATGGGTAATGGTCTTTGTGAGCTCGTAGGGCCTGGAAAGCCATGTGGAGCTGGGGATATTTTTCTTAAACACTATCTATGATGGTGAAGTGATTGGAGTATAGATGCGAACCATATGTCTACATCCCCCACCAGAACTAGTTTCCTCTCACATTGTCTTGTGTCCTATAGTTTTGAAAACTTGTATGTCTAGTTTAATGAAAAAATGACATGGTTTTAGGATGAATAATGTTTTTTGTAAAATTATTTTCCAATAAAGAGGGACACATAGATTTTTTAAATGGTATAACTGAATTTTCAGAATAATTTTGAAATGGAAAATGGTGTATTTACACCACTTTTTAAAGTAGGAACTGTATTAATGTTGGTTTTGAAAAAGTGTTTCCAGTAGAGTTTTCTAAACTATTGAAATGTGTCTCAATTGGATGAGATTTTTTGAAATTGATGACAATAAATTGGAAGTGTGTTCTTATTTGAATGGTTGTGACCTTTTGAAAATTTTTTAAGCAGTAAATTGAATTTGATCTTGTGGTTAGTGGTCTTGTGAAAAAGAAAGTATTGGTTTACTATTTTGGTTTTTAAAAGTGGAATTAATTTTTGTTTTAGACTTTGGTATTTTCATGAGAAACAACATGCATGGGATTACATGGGATGATGGATGGTTGATAACATGACTAGATGAGTGCCATGATGGATATGATGAGGGTGCCTGGTGGCACCAAAACATGCATGTGTGAGGCCCATGGGTACCACTGGTGGATATGCTAACCACTGAACTGTTTGTTTTCAATGAACTGTTTGTAAGGAAAACATGATGCCTTGATGAATAATTTGGTATAGTGTATATTGTGTGTTCTTACTGTGTTGATGTTGTTGGATGTTTTGAGTCCCAGAACCCTTTCTATTAGAATTGTGTTTTGGGTTTGTGTATTACTCGGTATGCTGGGTAAAGGGATAGGTCAGTAGTCTCTTCCGAGATATGTTTCGAAACACCATTATGGTGGTACCATTAATGTGTTTGGATCTGGTTTCTGGAATGTATTGACCAATGGACCAGTTTGGTTGGATCCGTGGGTTCTCTCATTAGATAAGTACACCCCCATTAAGGGTTAGTGAACAACTGATGTGAAAACCAGATTGTTTCTGCCTTGGAAAATCATACACTTGATCAATGTAAGGAATATTTTCTTAAGGTTTTTAGATTGAGTTTACCAAATTTCATTTGTTGTTTTTTTCAGATCCTCTTGTATCAGGAGAGTGCTAGTGGACGGTAGAAAGTGACCTTAGTTTCTTAAGCTATCTGATTCGTCGAAGGTGGAAGTTCTCTGGGGTTGTCAGTGTGGATGGTGTCTAAGTGGGCCTATGAGTCCTTCATATTCACTATGAAGAAAGGGTTTCTGTTAAACCACCAGTGTGCGATATTTATTCATGAGAGGCTATTATGGCCACATTTTGGAATTGTGTGTTGTTTGGGGACATCGTATATGGTCCCATTCCTTGTATTGTTTATATTAGTTGCAATGTCCATGTTTGGTGATGCCATATGATGTCGTGTTCTATTGTAATTGTAATGGAGATGGTTGTGAAATACTATAAGTGTATATATTATGTTGGGAGTAAGTCTACCTTGGAAAAACATTTAAATCCTCTGTATTATAAGATGGTGTTTTTAGGTGTCTTTTCATACTGTTGTTTCTCACCTGATAAAACAATATGTGATGTGTGTGAATCATCTTATCCCTTGAATAAGTGAAATGTCATGTTTCAGTAATGTGAGTTCTGGAGTGTGTTTTGTCTTGGTGAACACATCAAGGTATGTAGTGTAGTTGTTTGTGGCACCTAAATAAGAAGTTTCATATATGGGTTTTCAATGGCTAACCACGAGGCCGAAGATGCTTTAATCTGTTGTGCTCTAACCATAGGTTCCAAAGTAATGCTAGCACATAGTCTGAGGAAATACTAGGGTTGTTTAAACCCTTGTAAAAATCCTTACATATGTATCAATGATAAGAAGCGTTTAAACCTATGGTGTCATCATCATTCTTCTGTTATTCATCTTCGATGGAAAGAGGTTGAGGACCTCATGCCCATGTTTGTCACCCAATGTGTTTTCTTCCCCCTTTAGATTCCATTTAGTTTTTGGAGAAAGGTTTAAAATATTTCATGATAGGTTGAGAACACGGATTTCACATGATGTGTTGTATCCATTCCCTAGATAACCATACAATTAATAGTATCCACACGGCTAGTGCGTGGTTTCCCAAACTTTGCAGACTAACCGTGCGGTTGTCCCAACTTTTTGAGTTTTGGGGTCTTTCGGTGTCGACCCATGCTGGTCTGTTAATATGGATGGTTCTTATAGTGTGGAGACCCACCATGGGTCTCATGTTTGTTCATTTATAAATTTCTTATGGATGTCTACCCCATGAACCAAGGAGTATGTTTGGGCATCCCCCTTTTAGTGTCCAGATTCTGTCTCGGGAAACATTAAAATTGTCTGTTATGATAGGGAGCCCATTTGTGCCTCCTTATACTAGTAACAATGTTTTGTCCTTGGTCATGGATTTTAAGTGGGTAGTCTTGTTCAGACCTATATTATTACTTACATATTCCTTGGGTAAATGTTGGTACTGGATAGTTCTCAACAGTTTAGTTATATGAAGGTAAGTGTAAACTTGTTTGATGTTGTTGTTTGTCTGAGTAAATTGCTTGAGCCTTGCTCGGATAGTGTTTGAGGAGTTTTTTTGTTAAATTATGAATTTTAATTATTGTTTAATTAATTTGGTGTATGTTTTTGGTTGTGAATCATTCCTTCCTTAATTGATCATTGAAGTTGTTTTGGCCTTTAGGGGGCATAGACTGGCAAATGAGTCCATATTGGTCTTTCAGTTGAGTTTGTTTTTTTCCTTGATGTGGATTTCTGAGGGTCAAACGTCTTATGGTTGGGAGAATTTTCACATAAATGACTCATTTTAAAGGTATTTTTATTTTAATTTCTATTGTTTCTTTGTTTTGGGGGGTTCTCTTGCATTTTTTTTGGATATGGTTGGTTTTCAAAATTTGGGCCAAACCTTGAGCCCATTTCCAAATTTAAAAATCAAAATTTTTTTCAATTATAAATCCTTTGTTTTCAACATTTTTTATCCATTAAAATTCATAAATGTCCTCCCATGACCTATTAATATCACCATGTCAAATTTTATTCCTTATAAATCAATCATCATGGTGTAGTATGGGTTTTGTATTAAGTAATTGGGCCTGCCCATAAGCCCATTTTATACTTTAAAGGTTTTTTAATAATTTTATATCTCCTTAATTTTATATTATTATCCGGTGATTCCAACTCCATATAAAAGACTATATTCCTATAATCACCCCCAATATTAGATTCACATTTTGAAGCAAATTTGAACAGAAAATTAAAGTGAATATTTTCAGGGTTTCTCAAACCGTCTAGATTTGAGAGGGTACTTTTCATCCTTCATAAATCATTAATTTTCCCAACTTTTTCCCTCATTTCAGTCCTCACGTGACCTCCAGAGCCTCATTCAGGCCTCACTATCATGTTTTTGGTCTTGGAGGTTCAACATTTGGTGTGTTTGGGTGATTTCTTCAACTTCTCTTCAAGTAAGTGTTTCTCTATTTGATTTCATCCATTTCATTAGGGTTTCCCCCCTATTTATTGAGGTTATAAAATGTCTAGAACATAGTTTTTTAACCTAGGTTTTCATTTTGTGTCTTTTTGGAGTAATTTTGAGGTTTTAGATTCCTCTTCACTTCATTGTGGAGTGGTGGTGGTGTGGTTGATGTTTTGCACCAATATTTGAGGGATTCAACACTTTTGTTATGTGGTTCCATGTGTAAAAAATTATTTATGAGTTATATTGATGTATTTTCACAATATTAATATTACTCATATGTTTTGTGTGGTGAAAAATCTTTTCATGATTGATTTTTTTAGAATTTAATCTTATATTACCATTTTATCTTGAAATTGGGTGTTTTTCATATGTAACACTTAGAGTATTATTTGGGTGTATTTTAGAACATATTAAATTGGTTTAATAAATCATGTTTGGGTAGATAATTCTTCTTTGGTAGGGTATTTTTGTGCAATTGTGTTTGAAAGAGGTGGGATGAATGGGTTTATGGGATAAAACAATGTTTTACTTGTTGAAAGTGATTTTGAAAATGTGTGCTTTTTCATATGGATCTTTGGTTTTATTATTTGAGGTATTTTTATAACACTTGGGAGAGGTTTAATAAATGTGGTTTGGGATTCAAATTCAGTTTTTAATTGGTATTAGTGTGATTTTTTCATTTAATGATGGTTTTGAAATGAGTTTTATTTGTGAAAATCTTGGGTACAATCCTTGGAATTGTTTTATGAATGTTTTGAATGGTTTAATGATTTATGTAATAAGTGAAACTATGTTGGAAAACTATTTTGGTGTGTGCATATTATGAATCAATATATTTTAAATTTTAAATGGTTTATTTTTTGATGTTTTCTATCTTGGAAATGTTTTATAAAAATTATTAAAGGATTTACTAATATGTGAAAGAGATGTGAAAGTGATGTGTGGTGTTTTGTTTGAGTGTGTTATGAAAATGTATTTTCGTTATGAAAAGGGTTTTATGTATCATGTGAAGGGGATATTATATGAGTGGGAATATCTTGTAATGAGTTTATTAATTTTTTTAATGTATTTGCGGATGTGTTAATGAAATGTGAAAAGTGTTGTGGCTATTTTAGTGTGAGTCGGATTTCAAAATCTATTAGAATGAAAAGTGAATTTTTGTGACTTGTGTGGAATACATGTGGTATGTTTGGTGAATTTGTGATGTGGAAATGATATTTCAATGTGAAAATTTTATCTATTGACTTGTTGACTTGTTTGAGAACAAGGGGAAAACCCAAGTATCTATGAGGTTGGACGCGTACTATTATGCTAGTGAATCTGTGGGGTTTGGTCTCAGTTTCGATTTTCAAAATTGGATCTTAAAACTCTAACTAAACTATGATGATGATTATTGGGGACCACTGGGTTATGGTTTTGTTCCCCAATAGTGGACCGTGCATGATAATGGATATTTTTGATGGTTACAGTAACCGAGATACAAGGAACCTGAGACCCACATCTAGCTATTGCATAGTAGTTATTTCTTATTGCTTGTTCTCATTAGATCCTTTATACGTACCATTGACCTACGATATATTTGGAATGAAAATGTATTATCTTTGTCATTTATTTTAAAATTGTTTATTATTTAACACTTGAAGACTTTTTTAATATTTATGTTGCATCTTTTAGAAATTGAAACAAGCATTTCCAGTTTTTGAAAACATGAAAGCTTTTCATCTATGAATGTTTATAAGATGGAATATCTTAGTGGTGGTAGCCTACAAGGCATTGTATCACACACTACATAAACCCTTGGGTGTATGTATACTTGGATAATTTTTTGTGTCACAGGTTGGTTATAGTTTTTAGTTCCAATGGTTCAGGTTTCTAGCAGGTCCTTGGATGTGATGTCTTGTGAAGATGGCATGAGGGTGGTGTCCCATGCCCTAAGGTGGTTTTTGGGATGTTTCATTTCATTATTTTACCTTTTTTATATTCTTTTTTATTTATTTTAAAATATGTAATTCAGTTCAGAATATTTTTAAAATAATGTTTGGTTTGAAAAATCCCGATTCGTTTATTGAGTTTAAAATCAGGAAAATCATTCCCAATTCTCTGTTTATGATTCCCAGAAACTTGTGCCAGCCCATGGGGATCAGGAATTCCCATCAGGCCTTGTCACGGGCTAGGTTTGGCACCAGTTTTAATGGCATCCAGATTTGGTTTGTGACAATATGAAATAAAAATCCTTATTTATTGAAAACGTTGGTTTTTTACAATAAATGTATTCTGACCCTTATAAAAGTTATATGTTCATTTCAGAAAATTATATTATAATTCATATTTACTATATACTATTTAATAATTATATTTATTAAAATATCACTTATTTCAAAATTCATGAATTAATTGTAAATATTGTCTTGATTAAAACAATATATTACACAAAATATAATTTTTATCGTATAAAAAACATATTTTTATCAAACTAGTTATTTAATATTTTTAATGTTTAAACATTAATGATTATTATAACCATTATTTATTTAAAGTTAATTGTACTTCTTCATAGTGATATAGTTGAGATATATATCTCATTATTAAACTAGAGAATGCTCATATGATATGGAATATTACTATGATTTTCTCCACGTGGTTCGACTGAAATGGTTTGGGATGTGATCTCAATGTGTTTGAAATTATCATGTAATTAATTTCTCTCATGGTGCTGTTTGTAATCTCATAATGGGATTAGTGAAGATAAAATATCATAATTGTTATCTCCCATAGATTCTTTGATAAATGGGCATGATATGGTATGATCCTACTGGTCAAGGGCATCACATTTTTTTCTATATGTCACTAAGAATTTATCACAACTCTTAATTCAAAGTAATCATATGATAAATATTTAATGGATATATTATGATTATTTATTATTCTTAATGATATTTTATATCTTATAGGATTTAATATTCAAAAATTACAGATATAGTGAATGTGTTTTCTGTATCTACATTACATAACAATGTACATATTCATTTTAAAAGTTATTTTTTATTTTTTTAATGTTAATGGAGTTATATGTAGAAGAAGATTTGAAGGATATCCTAGTTGAACATCAGAGGATCAATCTGAAAGAGGGGGATTTGGATTTTTATAGTGAATTGAAATGTTTTCAACATTATTGTCCAGTTATATATATCTAGAGTGTCTCTGATCTGAAAATAGTGTGTTGGATGGAGGGGAATGAAATTTCCATTCATATTAGTCATTCCTGAGAAAATAATTATATTCCATTAGGGACTAGAAAAATTTGAGGAGTGAAGGTTTAGTGTTGGATGTTATATAATATTGATTGGATAGAGGAAGAGGTTTTTTGGTGTAAGAATTTGAAAATTTTTGAAGATGTGTCGATATTGATTTTAGTTTTTCTTAAACATTGTGTTGATTATATTTCTTGGGGTTTTATATTGGCTATGTTTGGTGAAAATTGGAATTTTTGGAGGGAAATGAGGCAAGGAAAAACTGGTTCATGGTTCTCCCAAACTGGGTACCCAACCCAATAACCCGTGAACTCTAGATACTGAGGGGTTTTCGCAGTTGGTGCCTGGTTTGATAAATCATGCGCCCTCTTAAGTGAAATCATGTGACACCCCTAAGTGACACACATGGTTAGGGAACATAGTTATGGAAAAACTAACACCCTATATACGAAACCGTATGTAATGAAATTAAATCCCTCTAAATTTAGTTTTATAATCCCAAAACCCCCGATATTTATCCCTAATCACTCATAATCAAACCTAAACTCATACCTATGAATTTTAGGGTCTCTCAGTCAAATTCCACGCCATTCTGACATCCATTATTTATGATTTAATTATTATAATGTTATATATTCACATATCATGGTATGTACCTTCTTTCCTTTTTGATATATATCTCTCTATTACTCATTTTTTAATATAAGAAAAGGATTTTTATTTGTTGTTGGTATGAGATCCAGATCAAGGATTGTTATATGATGATTTATTGGATCATTGATCAGGGATTTAGTTTTAGATCTCATTCTTCATAGTGTTCCTTAATGTTATGCTTAAATTTGGGATTATTGTGGGACAATCATTCATTAATGAATTGATATTGGTATCCTGTTATTCAAATACCAAAGTATTTATTTCAATAACAAGTATTAAATTGTTTAATAATTGTAGTATTTTTATAAATTTATTTTCATAGATTTAATTAGTTCATTTTCTGAATTAATTAATAAATGTATTGTGAAATTTGACTAATTGATTTTTGAATTAATTAATGAGATAATGAGATTTTAAAATGGATTTGATTAGTTAATTGTAATATTAATTAATGAGACGTAGATATTATTAAAAACAAGTTATTAATTAATTTGTAAATTAATTAATGAGATGTTGAGATTTGAAATTTATTGGAATACTTAAATATTTTATTAATTATGGGGATATAGGGATTGTGTATTGGATTAAATAATCGTTGAATTAACTAATGGGAATAGTTTTGATTATGAAATTGAGTAAATTGGATTAATTATTTTTTAAATTTATTAATGGATGTTTTGATTGAGAAATGTGATAAGATTGTTAATAGAGGTTAACCATGGTATATCTTATATATGTGATATATGTGTGACTTTGATATTCACATGTGGGATATGGTATGTTTCTTCTAAATCCCATAGTTATATATTGATCGATAAATGAGTGTGAGATATGGGCCACTACTTCCAAAGCCTATTGTGATAAATTAATTGATAAATGTTTGTGGGACATAGTATTCTACTTATAAAGAACATAGTGATAAATTTATTGATATACACGTGTCTGGCATGGTCTGCTACTTCTAAATCCCATAGTGATAAATCATTTGATAAATGAGTATGAGACACAAACTACTACTTCAGATCCCACGAGGTCCTAGGAATGGAGACCTAGACCAAAACTGATAGAATTAGACTATAGTTCCAATTTTACATATTATAAATTAAAATTAAAGGTATAATGAAATACTATTTTTTATAATGAATTTTTAATTGATTATAAGATATGGTTCGAACTCTTTCATGCACTAAAGTAGGTATTGAGAGTTCAAGAGTCCATGTGAATTAGAAATAAATGTGTTTAAATACAGTGTAATTTAATAAATTGAAACTATTTACTTTATTGATTATATTTATTCATTATATATATATACATTGTTTTGACTGGATATTGAATTTGACAGTGTTGGTGGTGGCCTACTGAGATATATACACATCCTAATTGAGATGCCTAATCGATTACTGAATAGATTTCTTGTTTTAGTGCATGATAAAGGAATGAGCCATATTTTATATGGTTGAGTCGAGATAAACCAAGTATAACGGAACAAGATGTCGTTTAGAACCTGCTTGGAGTTTTCAGTGTTAGTATTTAGTTTGGATTTTTCATATTTAATCATATGAGATATTAGCATCAAATATCTAATATTTAGTTTTGGATATTCTATATCTTATTTTGGTCATCATGTGGTATTGATATTATCCTTGTTATGGTTATTTATGTTTTTTTATTCTTTTTCTTCTATTGTTCTACTTTGATAAAGAATGCATAGTAACCCCATGATAAATATGAGACTTTACCTATTAGTCAGTAATCTCTGGAACATGGGGAGGTGCACCTGAGGTCACATAGAAAACTAGACCAGGGTAGTAGTGGTGGAAACCAGGGTTTAGACATTAAATGTTTGATGACATCTAGTTAGATTATTTACTATTTTTCCTTCTATAAAAAAGAATGCAAGGAAAGAAGTAGAATATTCTCTCCCATATCCTATTAGGTAGAGAGTGTCATGTATCTATATTATGTTAAGGAACATTTGGATTTTTCACTCAATAACATCCAATATTATGATTAAAGAGAATAAGGTCTGGAGAAAGAAATGTAAATATCGATAATATATATAGTAACCACATTTATTTTCCATATGTACATACTAGTGACGATGAAATTAGACATGATTTATTTGATAGTCTATTAGGGTAGAGATCCTTAAATGGTATGAAAATAGGGAGTCTCAAGGAGTATACCTTCATTCAGTGGATTGTAGATGCTGAGGAAGCTAAGGTTATGACCGATGGAGAGTCAACCCATCTAGGTTTTTTCACATAGTTATAGGGGAAACAATTCATAAGTGTCTTCCATGGGTTTTCTATTCACATGATATTATTTCTATGTTTACGTAATTGTTAGGCTATTTTCTTGAACACTTACAGATTTCTCTATGCAATGGTCCATCAAAACCCTTTTATGCAACAACTGTTATGGACTTTGTGGAAGTGTCCAAAGAAATGGCTACTATTTATAATTCAGAAGTCACATCATTATGATTTTTTTAGTTGTGGGGGTTTAGAGTTAGTGTGTGTAATAATCACGATTTCACTCAGTATTATGTACCAATACTATATAATGGATATTTAGAATGTTGGTATTGATGTAGAATAGATAGGTGTTGTAATATGCATTCTATAGAGGTGCTAATGATAATGGGTCCCATAGTTTCTCAGCGTATAATAATTTTTTCATCTAAATTAGTTTCTTCCTAGTTTGATTATAATTTTTCATTCTACTTCATATTGGTCTTTTTCACCTATGTATTACAATTTTAGGTGGAGTTTCTAATCATTCCAATTATTTTTTCTATTCATATTTGAGGGTAGTCTATATTTTTTATGAGTACTGGGATTGATGACTGGTGATGGGGAAACAAAAATATATGGTGTATATATTTTTATTTTAAACACAACCATACATTGTTATATTTCACACTAATTGGAAGTAATATATTATTGAAGTTTTTTTTCATTTTAGTGGAGAGTTTCAATCTCTAACATGGAAGTCCATATAGGGATGTTCTATAGAGTGCGTGGATATCAGATGGATGGTATTTCAGTGGTACCTATTTTCAATTAGTTTGATGAGCTATTATTTAATCCCATGTGGTGGGTTTTCCAAGGGAATTAAGGTTTATTAGTATGTCTTCACAGATGATGTTGTGGAACTAACCACTTAAAGTGATGGTGAGTTTGAGATAAAATTGAAACCAGAAATGTCTCTTACATCAATGGATTTATAATGGCCATAACCCATAATATTATAGGAGGTAAGGATTAAAGATGAATATATAATAAAAATGTAGTTTATCTAACCAAGAGTGTCCCCTTTGTGTCATATATTGTTTTTCTCCAAGAAAGATGATGGAAATATGAGGATTTATAGAGACTATGAAAGTTTGAAATTATTATTTATAAAGAACCAAAACCTTTTTTGAGGATAGATGATATATTTTTGTAGTAAAATGGAGATAAGTATTTATTAATGATTTAATTGTGGTCTATATATCATTATATTTGGGAAAAAGATGAATAAACCAAGAAGACTTTCTTCCAATTAAGACATCGACACTTAGAGTTCATGGTGAAGAAATTTTTTATCATGAACACACCAACAATGTTAAAGTGACACATGAACATTTTGATCTATATGTCCTTGTATAACCTTTTGTTCATTATTATCAATTAAATCATTATATACTCTAGTTTAGAAGATATTCATGATGAATATATAAATGTTTAGTTTCAGTTTCTTCAATAATTAAAACTATATAGAAAACCATCGAAGTAAAAATTATATAAATAAAAAATGCATGTCATTAAGAACATAGGGTCTAAAACAGGGTGTGGTTATGGTCCCTTCAAAGGTATAGGTGTTTTTTATTGTGTATAAACTAATAATAAGATATATTTTCACAAAATTACATTTAACGAGTCCTATTACCAGATGTTTATGTCTGATTTCTCTGGATTGTAGCCCCATTGACTAATTTTACCAACAAGGACTAGTCATTAATTTAGACTAATAATTTCCAGGTTTAAATCATCTACCTAATGTAAAATTAGATCATTGCTCCGGTTAATTAGGTTATAGATGATGGTTTTATGTTTGGGTTCATTTTTGAAGCATCTAGTTTGGGAATGGGATGCATCGTGTTATATAAAAGTAAATTGATTTCTTATGGGTCTAGGAAATTGTATCCCCATGATAATTACTAATAAATACATGAAAGAGAGTTGTTATTAGTTTTGGTTTCCATATTGTTGTTGATAAATTTCCTCAATGGATATAACTTTATAGTCTTCATAGATCAAAAGAGCATGATGTGTGTATTATTTCAATGAGATATGAATATAAAATAAACATGGTGGATAGAAATTCTAGATAATTATGAAAATTATATCTCATATACTATAATAAAAGGATATATTTATTCTGAATATCTGAGTATGAATTTAGACAGGGATCTATGTTGAGTTTCTAGTGATTCTTAGAAACTGATGGAAGTGTTTTTGGTGATGCATCATAATGAGGAAAAGATATTGGTAGTTGTTTTTATTATTATGTTACCATGGAATCATCCTCCATATAGTAGATAGAGGAGTCTCATGGGGAAATTCATAGGTTGAGGTGATGTGATACCATGTTGAACATGGTTATTCTCCAAAGGTGTGGTCGAAGGATAGTTAGAATTGAGGGGTGTTTTGAGGGAGGCTATTCATTCTGTTGAAAATGATCTGTGGATATATCTGTGAATTTCATAGATCACATTTATCTGTATATCTTGGTGTGTATAAGATATTTCATGGCTTATGGATCTATCTTTGGTTCCTTGGGATGAAGCATCTAGTGGCAATGTTTGTTGCCTAGTGCCTAGTATTTCATTACATGAATGCCAATAAACATGTCCATGGGGGCTTTTTAATCCCTTATATGTCCCATATTATAAATTTCTGATATCTCAACAATTTTTTTCCATAGATTTACTCATATTCATAGAGGATATGATCCATATTGAGTCTTTATGGACCTAATGATGAAAAAACACTTATTTATAGGGATCAAGGTACTGAGTTCTATTGGTGCTATTATGAGGTGACATGTGAATTAACTTTTGAAGAATCACAATCTGATAAGAACCATAATTTATAATGGGGATCATAATTTTATACCATGACTCTAGAGAGAATGTATCACTCTATTAGAATCATGTTGTTTCTTAGTGGTTTTGTACACCCTAGATAAACACAAAAATAGAATGAAACACTCTATAATATATAATATTTGTTGTGGTATATGTATTATTCATTTATGGGTTATGATATAACCAAATACCCTTTGTAGAGTTAATAATAGATATCACAAATATATTTTAATGACACCGTCTGAAGGATTCTATAGATGGTCATTTTATTCACCAATATATTGGGCTGAGGTCGGTGTGTTTGAAATATTTTTCCCTAATGTGGTTGTGAAAATTATGGGGAATATCTAAATGGGTTGATAGTGGATGATGTATACTCATGATCTTCAAAATTACTACTCATTTCAATGGTGGAAGTTCCTACCGTTTGATTATAGTCAATGTGACTTATAAATTATTTCCCATAAGTTGGGTTGATGCTTTTTCCCAAGTCAAACATTGAAAGGTTTTAGGGTGTCCTGGCGAGGTGGAATATTAGATCATGCACCTACCAATGACGGAGTTGATTTGTGAAATCTTTGAAATATCTTAGATATATTAGTATTTTTACAATGAAACCCATTTTAATGAATGAGTTAGTTAGATATCGTTGATGACACTTTATTAACTGAGAAAACATTAAAAATATTAAGTCATCGAGAGAAGGGTATAAATAGATGATATATCCCCTTAGTTACTGAATTTTAGAGGTATAGTGTATTACAACATAGTACCTAAGAATGTGAGACAAGGATGCATGATTTTAATCCTGAATTGTTTAGATTTTTGGACTTGTTTTGTTATACGTTATGTTATGTAATGATTGGGTACTTATAGTTAATTAAATATACATTTTCCTTATTCCAAAACATACATGGTTTGTTGTTTCACATGGGATTCAATGAAAATCATTAGAGGCATCTCACTGGATGGGTTTTTGGACCCTTCCCTTCCCCTATTCATTTGTGTGTTTTATTTTGATTCTAATGGTTGGGAATTGTTTTAGAGATATCATATGTGGGGACATTATTATCAATACACTTACATTATGTTTTAATATAGCTTGGTTGTGTTGGTATGTATTATAGATATGTTTTAAACAATATAGGATCATTTTAGCCTTCTGAAGGTCACCATGAATTTTTTATTTTTACGGTGGTAATCGTTTTGTAGTTGATGTGGTGAGTTATCAATATGGGTTTTCCAAGGTCAACCCTAGGTAATTTTTAGTTGTTCATGTGGGGCTTAGTCCTCAACAACTAGTGAAATGTCGTGTTGGAAGATTGGTGGTGGTGTTGGACAAGTTTTCTCCCTATAAATAATAAGATGTTTGGTATGGAATATTATTGTTGTGGTTTTTAGTGTATCCCATCTGGGTATCCCCATTATAAAATGTGGAATTGGATGTCACCACACTATAGAGGGGGAATAATGAGGGTAAAATAACTAATCACTTGGAACTATTCCCTATTGGTTGGTCATAGTGTGTTTCTAGTTATGAAGACTCCCCATACCATGACAAGGATAAAGAAAAAGTGGTTTTCAAAATGTGGTTATATATTTAGAGAAATCTAGTGTTCAATTATTAATTTATGGACCACACTATGACCTAAAAACACCAATATTGTTTTGTGAGACCCCATGTTTTGGGGAAGGATAATGAATTCCCTAATATAAAAACGTGTTTCCTGAAATACATGGTCCTATTTTTATTATTATATTAATACCTAGTAGACATAATATCATCCTCTTACCTTGTATCCACACCTCCAGGAAATTTGAATTATCTAGGTTTTATGGATCAAAGGTTCCCAAATTGATGTAATCTACGTTCCCCTCCCTTTAATTTTTTTTCATGTATCCTAAGGAAGTTTTTATTGATAATTTTCAATATTTTTATGTTAGAAAAAATGTAATTAATAAATATACTTTCTAATCCTATGGTTTGGGTGGTGTTTCCTTCAGTGTTTGCTAATTCATGACCGTCTATTCTATCTTGACGAATGTTGAACATCAATTTAAGTAAGCGATCTTCATTGTATCCTTTTTATGTTTCTTTATTTCAATATCATTTGTTTTTTTATATTTTTGGTGGATTTTATTATTTTAAATGTTAATATAAATAAATTAATTTACCTAAAATTTAATTTAATGGTAGATCTCAAATATATTTGTTTTATGATATTGCTTAATGTTTTTACATTATTGATTGTCATTATTAAAACCAAGGTTTCTTGGGTGTATTTTTTGTGGATATTGGGATGTGTATAAATATTTGTTTTTATTTCATGATCACACCATGATAAAATGGATAAGAACATATATATTGATAATGAACTAGGTCCCCGTGAAATTTTGAAATTGTTTTATAATGCCCATGAAAAATTGAAGTAATGTATTTAAATCCCTTTGTTAAACCTAAAATTTGTAGCCTATGTGAATGGTAAAATTTTTACTATATCTTACAATGGGATTGATTCATTTTACATATATAATTTATGAATGTCTTATGGGAATCAATGTGGTGATGGTGGAAACCATGTTGGAATGTGAAACACGTTAGGTAGTGAAGATATGTTCAATTAGTATGGGAAATGATGAGAGATGATGTGAAGTTATTAAAATGTTGTTTTGTGATGATGTAATTTATTTGTGGAGATTTATTTTAATAAAATTTAATTTTATTTTGTTACTATGTGGATGGGTTTTTATATGAATCGTTAGTGTAGTTTTCATATATCGATGGAACGATTTGATAGAAATGAAATTGAAAATATTGGAGTTGGAAATTAAAATTGAGTTGGAGAAGAAATTTATGTGTGATATCATAATTAATGTAATTATTCAATAATAATTAAAAATTAATAGTATTTTATATTTAGAGTTGTAATCTAAAATATGAATGGAATGGGCTTACTGAATGGATGTTGGTTGAAAGCCAGTAAATTTAGAAACTACCTAACATTAAAAACTGAGATGAAATATTGTTTTTAGTGTCTTGTCAGTTTTTTTGTTTCATTAGTGGGGGCATTAGTTGATTGTATATTTTAATAATAGTTTTATTGGTGTTGTGGGATTCTCTAGTAGTGTAATATATAAAACCAAATGTTTGGAATAGTGTTATGTATATCTATATAAAATTTACATGTTATTATTAAAAGATCGAACCTATGTCAGATAACATTTTTAAATCCCAAAATATATTATTTCTAGTAGTTTATTAAATAATCTTGGACTATGTCTCTATCAATAGAATTAGAAATGACGAGAGCTGGTGTTGTATATACATACTGATGTTTAGAACTAGTGTTAAATATTCCAAGTGATGATGATTATTATTGTTAGAGATTTCTATTGATTGTGATGGAAAGTGTATTATATGATTAATAACAATGAATAATATTGATTTACATTCATAGTGATTATTATAGATGGTTTTGGAGATGCCTAGTGATGATGAGTATGTGATATGTTGGTATGGTCTTGCATAGTAGGAGGATGACACAAGAATGATGTTATTCATAGTTATGGTATTGTATTTCCCTTGTTAAATGATGTGGTGGTTAAATGTGTTTACTACATAATGATATTATAGGATGTTAGGCCCTACATGATTTCATGATTGGTTGGGATATGACTTGAACCACATATGCCATGTCATGAAATATGGTGATGAAATGAAATGGAAGGGATGAGAGAATAGAAAATCTGATTTTGGTGCATGAGAGTAGAAAATAATTGGATACATGGTTGACGGGTTCCCTTTATTATAATATTTTTATTCATTGTTTTTATACATAGATGTGTTATTTTGTGAGAGTACCACAAAGAGGTTTTGATTTTATTGTCGACCAGTTTGGGTGCTAGTTTGTCCAACTATTGGTTCATTAGTGCATCAATATATTCGTTTTCATATATGAATGACATATGTTGTTTTTGATCTAGGATATTATAAATTTTATACTTACCCTAGTTATAAATAAACTGTATTTTTTGTTTCCAGGATGTCTTCATAGATTTACCATTTTTTGTGTTTCTTCTATAGGATTTTTTTTATAATTTTATTCAAAAATGTTATTTGAATATATTAGAACCTATGATTTAATTGTAGTAAATAATTTATATTTTATGTTTTTTATTAATCCACACTAGGATGATTAGAGAGTTTTCAAGGAAACTGATCATACAATACAATATGGATACAGTGTTGAATGAGGATTCAATTCCCAATTATTGGAAAATGTTTATGGGTCTCAAAATTATGGGAAAGGATAAATCTTCATGAAATGTAGTTTAATGATAAAAAAGTTTCATAAATACTTTGTCACTCAAATTCTTCAGCCTTGTGAAGGTTTGGAGCTTGAGAACACGTGATGGGAAGATGGCGTTATTTTCAACTATGAAAAGAATCATGAGTGCATGATTTTATTATGATTAATCATTGTGACTATGAGAATCATCATAAATGATTAATTTCATTGGATATTTGAGAATAAATGGTCTTCATGAAAATGATTTTGGAGTTTCAGGAAATTGATGCTAGAGGCATGTAATCATCACGAAGGACTTGACCAACAAATTGGTGGAAACCCCCACATAATTTCAAATGAAAGGATTTGGAAAAAAGTATAAATTAATTTTAAATCATGAATGATGATGGATTCAAAGAAAGGCATTCATTGTGTTCTTGAGAGGTATAAAAATTGGATCTTGGTATTAACCAACGTATATGTATCTTGGAAAATGGAGTTTCATGATGATTGGGAATTTTGTGATGATTCAGTGAGATTCACGATGGTTGTCTGTTCCACAAAGATGTTGATATTTATAAATTTAGTTTATTCCATATTGGTTTTGATATTTTAAAAGGTTTAGTGCCTTATATAATTGAGTTGACTTAGAAATATAGATAATTAATTGGAACATAAAGGGGGTTCACAAAGGCTAGGAGCTTCACAAACAGTAGTGTTGAATATCACATTTAATTGAAAAACTCCATCATGATCGTAAACTAAGGGAATTGATTCTAGAAGAATATAATGATATTCATGGAGAAATACTTAAAAGAAATCTATTGAAGTGGCCATCACTTTGTAAAACAGAATAAAACTTCTCTCAAAGAAGTGATTTAGGGGGAGTCACCTAAAGTGTTTCATGAGAGACAATGTGTTATCTCTAAAAGTTGGTTATGGAAGTGTGATTAGAAAAAATTGAGTATGTATAAACTAATTTTTACACAAATCATGTAGATTAGTATATTTATGTATTTATGACACACTATGAGCATATGATACATGAACTAGTCCTTAGTGGGTAACCATGTAAAACCATTGTGTTTTCTATCTATGTGTTAATATTTAATTACTACGAGATTCTATCAGATATGATTAATATGTTTTAACTAATTTGGTAAAAAGATCTACCACTTTAGAAGAAAATGTTTATACCTGGATTCACCCCTCCACTTTTAGGGTACTATGGGGTTAGACAAGTGGTATCAGAGCATACATGTATTTGAAGTTAAATCCCTCGTTTGTGGTTTTCATTGCGAATTTAGTGATTTTATGGAGATTGCACTAACAATATGGATGAAACAACCATATTAGGAAGAAAAATATGAGATATCATTTTATTTGTCTTTGTGTGGGTGATATTTTTTTCCTATTCTTAGTTGATTCAAGTTGCTGATGTGAAAATATTGTTTATGAATAAAATAGATAAAAAATATTATTGACACAGATCCCAGAGAAAAAAATTCTATTACTATAGCTCTATCTGATCAAATATATCTATCAAAAATTAGATTCACTTCATCCAAGCCCATGTTGGAGAATCTGGAAAATATAAATATTAGTGATAACCCAGTGAAAAAAGAAAAAACTCCATGTTTTTTCACAACAATTTTGATGATATGAAAATGAAATCATAAGAAAATGGAGATTGTTTTTTACTCAAATTACTAATTTTGTTGGATCAATTCAAGTACATGGTGAGGAAATTAATTATATTAAAATTTATCATAAAATATTGAGAAGGACCACACCTCTGTAAAATAAAAAAGTTTCATCCCTTGATGAATGATATTTATCTATCTATTCTCTTGATGATGAGTTAAGCATCCTGGTGGTGTAGGAAATGATTGTCAAACCAGAATATGCATCATCTTGAGCATATAATAAAATATCATTCAAATCCATGGAAATACTTGATATTTCAATGTTATGTAATTATGTAGTGAATGAGGAAGATGAATATAATTTTATTTTCACCAATAAATTCATGATAGGAAAACATAGATTTGAATGAAGGCTTTTATTTTCATGTTTTCTGGCTTGAAAGAGTAGGGATCATTTTATTGTAATGCTAAAAAAACACGATGATGTTGAAAGTGAAGAAGAAATCATGTAGATTACTATAAAAAGGATCCAAAAAGGGGTACCTCAAGTCATGAATGTAATTATAGAGATATTTTTTCGTCTATAATGAAGAGAAATATGATATTTATTGTTTGAATGATGCATAACAAGAGTTTAAACATTAATCCAAATAATCCATGTTGGATACAATTCAAATTTTAGAGCCACCAAAAGATAAAGGCAATTAATTGATTGGTGTTTTTGATTTCATGAAGGAAATTTAATATTCCCGTTATAATATTTTCATTCAATGAAATAGAAAAGAAATGGGGAGATCTTTTCTTGAAGTGTCATCAGATTATGATGGCAATCATTATGTAGAAATTGTTCAAGTAGAAGATGAAGTAGACAAAGAATCAATATATCAGAAAATATCATAATAAGTTAAGTAATATACGATCTGAATTAAATTATTCGAAAAAGTAATCAATGACCTTACATCAATACTGTAGGATAAGGATACCAAATTTGAGGGATATTTTAGAAGAGGTTTTTACTATAAGGTGTCAACTAGAATCAAATTCAAAATAAAGGGAAACAAATAAAAAATTTAATTTTGGAAAATAATCAGATATGGATATGCAATAAAGGTATAAACATGGTTGTGATGGATTTGTAAAGGAATTTAATGATTAGAGTCCCAAAAAATGTCAAAAGGATGAATTGGATGTGATGCTGAAACATAAATGGCTTGGAACAAGATGATCCAATATAAATAGAAGAATAATATTTTAAATATCATAAAGGAACCTAATATACTAATAAAAAAATCCTTAAATAAAATATAAATGATATATGAAAAGTATCTCAATGTATCAATAGATGATATAAATTCAAATTTAATTACTAATGTTTAGTACATGATGAGGAATGGATGTTAGAAGACATTTCCTCTTATGTGATGTGAGTTATGTGGGTTTTTGGCCTTACTATGTAATATTGTGAAGAACAAAGGAGACATCTGAATTGAGAGGCACATATAAGTCAAAAAATGAAATTGAGACAATATCAAACATCATATAAAAAATAGCTCATATGGATATTTTCACCATTCTAATAATGGAATTAATGCAATTCATTTTATGTAGAGGAATCGTAGGAACATTACCTACAAAACTCAGTAAAATGATAATACAAACCAATCATATAGAGTTTCTCTTAAAAATAAATATTCACTAATGGAATAACAATATGATTATAATGAAACAATTAATATAAAAAATATATTGTAAATTCCATCTTTAACCTCTACCCAATATGGTATCTTATGGATGGAAAATTAAAAGATCAAGAAATTCAATCTAACAGAAATTGATCTAAAAGACAAAATGAATTGAAGAAATTGGATTCATGATAATGGATTCTCATCCCAAAATATGTAAATTGATGATTTATTAAATAATTATAAGAAAAGGGTTAATGGAATAGTGAGGTTTGAAATAGATGGTGCTTTAATGATAAATAGAAGTATATGTATAGAACTGGAAAAAGATGAGATTATGAAAATTGATGTACTCTATATGGATGATGTGTGTCAAAATATCCTGAGTTTAAGTAATCTATTTTTATTAAGATTGATATTGAAATTTATTAAAATTGGTTCACTATCAATGAAATGAAATGTAATTATCTCATCAAAGGATATTGAATTGATGAAAATTTATTACGGGTTGTCAATAAAGATAAAATGTGTTACATAATATTTGAAGAAGAAAAAAACAAGTGGAAATATAGGATGGGTCACATTAATCAATATTTAATTGAAAATATATTTAAAAATAATACAACCATCGATATTCCCAATCTAAATCATGATCAAGAAAGGATATGCGATTTTAGATTTTGTGGAATAAATGTTTGGTGTTTATATTGGCTGAGCAACAAAAGGAAATCAAATCTTCTTGAAGGCATCCACATAGATTCATGTTGTTCAACAAATGTGGTTTGATCATATTGAGTGTAGTAATTCATTCATTTTAGTTTTTATTATAGTATAATTTCATATGTATGTAAAATGAAGAGGATGAAAAAATTGGTTTATTTCATAATGAGTTATCAACAAATTGACAAGAATGAAACTAGTCACACAATCAAGATTCTGTGATCTGAAAATTTAAGAGAATACACATCCATTGAATTTGAAAATTTCTTATAAAAACATGGAATAAATCATGAGGTGGATTTAGTTAAAAACCAATTAAAAAATGGATTCATGGAATGTAGAAATTGATAGGTGAATAATATGTCTAGACCTATTCTTATTGAGAGTCATATTTCTTATCATTTTTGGAAATTTTTTGTTAAAGTAGTAGTGTACACTCATTATCAAATAGTTAATTTTATTGGAGAAACGAAGACAAAATATTTATAATAGTATGTCTTGAATCCCTCAATAATGTGTTTTCATGTTTTTGGATGTCAATGTTTTATCTAAAACAAAGAAGGAAATCCAAGAAAGTATGGTGATGATATAGATGAAGTAATATTACAAGGATATTAAAGGATGAGTAAATCCTACAAATGACATATAATAATATTGTAATAATTATGGAAATTATTGATGTCAATATCCTTTAAGATAAAACCTTAAATATATCTAGGTGATCATTTGATAATATGAAATTTGATGAAGGAGAAATTTGACAATGGATATATTCAAATAGAGAAATAGTTGAAGGCATAAAAATCATTTAAATATCGGATAACAGTGATCATTCAAAAGAAGAATCATAAGAGGAAACCTTGGTTGAAGAAACATCATCATAACTTAATAAGAAAAATAGAAGAGCATAAATTGATCAATCCAACATCACAGGGGATTGGAATGAACCCACACAGATAAGTAGAATAAGGAATGAAGTGCATTCTACCATCCTATCAATATTGGAACCAACCTTGTTTGAAGAAGCAGTGAATGATGAACCATAGGTTAGGTCTATGAATGAAAAATTAGATATGATCAACATGAACAAGAAATGAGATATTGTTAGGACATGTAAAAAACATAATGTGATTGGAAAAAGTGTTTATTTAGAAAAAAATTCGATGAAAATTGAAATGTTATCCAAAATACATTTCTCATTGTGTGTAAAGGGTATTCATAGATCTGAGGTATTAATGTAAATGAAACATTATCCTTGGTGGCTATATTGGTGTAGATTACACTCTTTCTTTCAATAGTGATTAATATAGGGTACAATAATTATCAGATGATTATGAAAGTAGAATTATTAAAAAGTTTTCATAATGAAGACGTATATATTGAACAACCATATGGTTTTATGAACAGTAACGATGAAATGAAGGTTATTTAAAAAAATAAGGCACTCTATAGTCGAATGAAGTCAATGTGATCAATGTAATCTTGATTGTATTCTTATCTAAAAAATGCCAAATTTAAAATATGAGGATTCGACCATAATATATATGTAAACAATTCTCTAAAATATCAATTTATGGCGATTTTATGTGTGGATTTAATTTTTTTTGGAATAAGGTAGGGTTTAGTTGAATTTTTTTCAAATCACATGAAATCAAATTTTGTAATATCTATGATTGGTGAACTGACATACTTATTGGGGTTTCTGGTGATTCAAAATAATAATCAAACATTAATTTATCTGGAGAAAGCTGCAAGAGAGATTCTATTGAAATTCAACAATCATGACTCCAAAATAATTTCGACTCCGATGTCAGTTAGAAAAAACATATAAAGCATAAGTATGGAGAATTTGTGGATCAAACAATGTACCTGAGAATCATTGGATTCTTAGTATAAATGACTGAAACACATCCGTATATTGTATTTGTAACATGATTAATGGCCCACATTAAAATATATTTGAGAGAGGATGATTTGATAGATGTTAAAAGAATCATGAGATATATTCAAGTTAATATTACTTTTATATTATACAATGCCAAAATAATTTATAATGAATAATCTGTATTTTTTGATGTTGACTGGGTTGGATATGTGGTGGATAGAAAGTCAAAAAGTGGTCGATCATTATTCATGGACAATAAGTGTGTGGGTTGGTTGAGATATAAACAAGAAATCACTTTTATTTGTACTGATAAGGCAAAGTATATCTCCAATAAAAATGGTTGAACTCCACTATTGTGGATGATGAATCAACTTACTAATATTGGTGATAAGTCGAAATAGTTGATGGTGATTCACATTGATAATAAGAGTGTGATAAATCCTGTGAAGTATCCAGTTCATCTATCTAATAAAATGTAAATTGAAATCATATATCATTTCATCAAGGAATAATTTGAACAATCTTTGATTAAAATGGATTATGTTTGAACTGATAACCATGTGGATAATAATCTGACTAATTAGTTGGTATCACTTATGTTTGAGAAACATCGGTTAAACGTCAGTCTTTAACAACCTCCTAGTGCATGAGGAGAATATGGTTGTTCCCCTAAAACCATTTGTGTTTACTATATTAATCTATTTGTTAAAGTGATTTAGGTTTATGAGGGAGATACGATACATGGGGAGTTTGTTTTTCTCTATAAGTTATAATATAGTTTCTTGGCCTTTATTTTCAAAGGGGTAGAGTGAAAAAATTAATCATTATAATGGTTTACTTGTTGCATTTTTTTTGAAAAACCCTGAAATTATTCTTTGACATGATGAGAATTTTTTTTCATGAGGTAAAAGTTCATTTTTATCATAGCAGAGATTGGTAATATTCCAGCATTCCAAAAATTAAGAACCCAATTCATTCTTCTCCTCTTGTTTTCTACCCCAAGACTTTCCCACGTATACTTAGATTGTTGGGTGAGTTTTTTCTCACTTATTATGTTTCAATAACAGTTGGGGATTTATTGAATTTATCTATATATTGACAACGAAACCAAAGGGGGGGACTTATGAATCAAAGGATTTTCATTACTAGAAATATTCTCTTATTTGTTTTTTTTCTAATCCACAATGGGTTGATTAGTGAGATTTCAAGGTAAGGTATATTTAATTACAATATAGATACAATGTTGATGATGTCATCATTTCGTAGTGTTTTCTAAAAATTATTTGTGATAAAAATTAAGTGGAAGGAGAAAGATTCACAAATGTTTGATTATTGGGTTTGAATATTCCCAATTATGTTAACTGAATGAGTTTCCCAATGTCTGGACTTCATGAAGACTGGGTTTTGAAAAAAGGAAAATCTTTCTAAAGTTATGGAGCATCACTAATGAGAAATGGAAGGCCAATGTTCTTCATGACTATGAAAAGCATTACAAGTGTGTGATGGGTTAATAGTCAATCTTCACAACTAATATAATATAAAATACAAGATAATTTTACTTGATCTTCACAAATAAATGATATATGAAACAAAATAAAGAGGATCATGAAAATGCCACTGGAGGTGTGGGGTCATCATAAAGGTTTGAGCCTATAAATAGGTGGCTACCCGCAATTCATTTCAGATTAAATATTTTTGATAAAAGGTTGAATCTGTCTAAATTTATGAATGATCAATGAATAAAAAATCATATATGAATTTTGATCCATAGAAACATGAAAAGACTATCTTATTCTTCACCAATGCATAGATATCTTATAAAAAGGGGTTTTGAAATGGCTGGGTATTCCTTGATGACTCAGGGAGCTTTGTGATGGTAATCTATTATTTGAATGTAGTGAATTTCAGAAAGGTAGTTTTTTACATGAAGTCTTTGAGCATCGCAAATGTTGGGTGGTTCCATAATATGAATGGGTTCACAAATATTGGTAAATTATTTGAAACAAATTTGGATATTGTGAAATATGGGAGATTCATGAACAACAATGTTGAACTTCTAGTTTATGTGAAAAATGATTTCATGAACATAAACTCAAAACATCGATGCATGAAGAGTCCCATGCAAGTCATGGAAATAGACAAAAATGCCAATCTACTGAAGAGATATTCAAGTTATTAAACTGTGTATGTCTTCTCCCAAAGTTGTTACCTTGTGGGTGGGGGAGGGATTGATGAAACTATAATGAGGTAGGTAATGCATTATTAATAAAATCTTATAAAATTTGTGTTCTTAGAATATATTGACAATGTACGAATGTATGGATTCCAAAACCAGTGAATATTAGTAGATTTAGGTATGAGTAAAACACTATTGACATATGATACTTGGTCTATCCCTCAAGGGTGATCCACGTAAAACTGCTATGTTGTCTCTCATCTTGTGAATGTTTAATTACTATATGACTCCATTAGATAATTTTAACAAGTTTATACCAACATGGGAACATGATCTGTCACTTTAGAAGATAATGTTAACACCTTAATTCACACCTCCCCTTTCAGTGCGTTACGAGGTCCTATAGTATTTATTTCACATTGATCATCCATTGTGGGATAATTATCCATTATTTTTATTTTATGTGATGGAGTTTTTAGTGATTTAAATCCTATATCTTGATATTATATTAAAATTAATTCCACTCATATGAGTGAAATTCATTGTATCATTATTGGTAGACACCAACATGAGAACTACAGATGGATGGACTGGGGAGTTAATGTGAGTTATCTTTTTTTTCAAATTTTATGTCTATTATCCCTTGAGATAACCCACTTTAATTAAAAAAATCCAATTTATATTTTTTATTTTTTAATGTGGGAATTATATATATAATTTTTGAATGGACTAAAAAACGTGTTTTATTGTAAATATTAGGCTATACCTTGATATGTACATAAAATATTTTATATAATATAAATCTCTAAATAAATTGTATAATGTAATTTTAATTGTTATTAAATATTTTATTCAATTGAAATTTATTATAAAAAATACAATAGTAGAAAAAATGTTTTGATTATGAATTATAATGATGTGGGAAGTAAAAATACAATAGGTAGACACAGTCTTCTTTTTATTGACAAATTTTTTCTACCACCAGAGTAAAAATGTACCTGCCCTCAACCATTTAGAATATTAAACCTCTAGCTTCGTACATTCAGATGGGAATATTATTCTACCATTATAATATAAAAAATTGTTTCCATAAATAAAAAAATAGTTGGTTCCACTATAAATAACATGATATCAAACATTTTCAAAAATATCCCCTTTAATAGTTGATTTATACCTCTCTTCATTGGCATCATCAAGCCTCAACCAATTGTTATTTCTAGACCCTAGAAAAAGGATACTGCTAACACCAACCATATCCATTTGTCAGAATATTTATCTAGGGATCCACAACCATCATCCACCAGTGATTATAATTAGAAACAAGCTTAATGAAAAAATGGTTAGACACATTATAATGAAAATATTTAATCTTATGAAATTAGATGAAGAAATTCACACCTTCATAAATGTTAATCATGATCAAATTTGATGGACGAAAACCTCCTCCGGAGTCATCCAATTTATTCTTCTTTGATGATCCATTCCACAACAGACCTGAGATAGAGTAGTTTTCAAGAATCAATTCCCTAGAACTCTGATTGTTTACCAACCCATTCTTGTTCTCTGAATAAAAATTAATTTAATGATCCGGTTTATAAAGAAATTATAGCTCGCTAAACATATGAGGATGAATTGTTGAAATTTGGGGGTGTAGTGTGGATTTATTGTGCAGATTTGAAGACTCATGATGATATTTTTATGTCAAAATACATTAAATACATTCTTAGATATTGAATCACTCTAATTATTTTATTGATTTATAATGCATATAAAGGCAGTTCATGCTTTAGGTATTCAACTAATCGATCACCGACCAAATTTTTTGCGAACAAGAGGAACCAATAATCCATGATTCCTATAATTAAATAGTCACATAAAGGTGATAGATGTGTTATTTAAATGTTATTTCAACACACATAAGGATAAAATTTTCCAACTGAAACATTCATGGATGTTTGATCACCCATTTTTCTGAAAGTATAATGGCCATGTGCATAAGGGTCTATGAGGATATGTTTAAGGGTCATATAGGAAATTAATAAGGATAATAGAGAAAAATAAAATGTTTCATGGAAGAGTTCTATAATGGTTGGGTTGATAAGTAGGCATAATTTGGACTTGTTAATGTGTCCGACTACTCCCATAAGGGAAAATTATGATCCAATTATGGGTAATTAAAACATGTATAGTTGTTTGATTTCTGAAAATGGTTTTGGGAAAACATGCATGAGGTTGTAATACATGAAAAAGAAGGGGAGAGTTATGTAAAAAATAATGCACGTACATAAGCATCATCACATATATGTAATGTCACACTAGCCCCTACATACATTAAACCTACATGAATGAAATTTTTTATATTTTAATTATTCTAAATGAAATTCATAGTGTGGAAATGGTAGATAAAAAATTTAATTAGAATATTCCACTAATGTGGATCATATATCAAGGAGATGCACATGTGTAAAAAATAGAGGGATAGACTATCTCATTTAATATATACTAAAATTAAGGGAAATTGAGAATATTTCATTTAAAATAATTATTTCCTCCTCCTGATATAGAAGTATTCAAATCCTACTAACTTCAATAGAGTTTATTCAATTTTCATCTACTTTTAGAAATAAATGCTTCACTATATTCTGTTTATTTTTGTAAACGAATCATTTATTCCCCCATTTATTTGTGTTCTCATAATTATCAATCAATACTGAAACACCATAAACACTATAACTATTGATAAATAACCTATGAGATATAAACATGTGGGAGGTAAAACTAAAATACTAAATCTCCATTCATTAAGTTTTTTCCGATTTATTGTCCAGGATACAGTAGAATCATAGAAAGAATTATATCAATGATATTCATCTACACTTTCTGATGAGCTTCTACACTATCCAGTCAATCAGATAATTTTTTGACTCCCTTATCTCAGACTATAGTACATATTATTCAATAAATTTATACTAGGGTATGAAAATAATATGATAGATAAAGGTTTTTAGATAATGAATTCCTTAAATTAGTGTGTCCATTTCCTCCACACTATGAAAAAGGTGGAATTGGATTTACATGGGGACATTTCATCTATGTTTATTGAAAATAAAAATAATAGATAGAGAAGAGAAATGTAAAAATTATAGTAAATTTATTTTTATATTTTAATAAATGTGGATAATGAAAAACCCATGTGAACAACCCTATATCCAACCCCATTCATACTTTGTAAGGTAGACTTATCATTTTGTTTTTAATTTTATAAAATTAATGTTTCAAACATCATTTCTTATTTTCTCTAAAAAATAATTTTTAATATAACAATTTTTTAATGCAGACAACAAAAAAATGCTCAAATAACATAGTATTTCTATCAAATAGTATGTTCAGAGATTCATTTTTCTTTTTCTACTTTGTAAATAATTTTATTATTATAGAATTTAAAACCTAAAAAATAGATCACTTCTCAGTATAATTTTTTTTCAAGGACATATTTATGTTCACAAACATACTAATTATAGTGTTACTTGTTTTCATTTTTGTAAACTAATTGATTTATATGAACAAATACTGTTAGATTTTCATATACCTAATAATGAATGGATAGTAATAAGGGATAATAGAACAAAATATAAACCTATAATATATGATGAATACATCCAGGAGGAATTATTTTTAAAGGATCATGCTCTCTTACACATTCGTAAAATAATTCCTAAGGGGCTCCCCATAAAAACTTTCCACAATCAATCTAATGAGTCCTGCTCGACCTAAGTAAATCCTTGTGTGACACCCCAATCCCACCACCAACTAGCTATTGGCTGGAAATAAGGTCAAAAAAGAAATAATCTGAAATTTTATTCCTTAGGTTAGTGTAAATGTATAGTTAACACAAACATCACCATGGAGAAAATGAAGAGGAATAATAAATGACTACAACATATAGAGTATATCCAATTATTTAATAAACTCCAGGAAATTAAAAAATCACTGAATTGTTTTACAGTAAATATGATAGAAAGGGGAAACTAAACACCCAAACAAGAAATATTGGGAGGATCAAAAAGTAACATAAATTATAATGACTAAAGGGGCAGATATCCTGGATTAATCTCCCAAAGTATTACCACTGAACATAGTCAGCAACACCATATACTTCTTGGATCCAACAATAGCTGGTTCATTATAATCATTTATAATCTTACTATCATCATAAAAATATTATATGAAACATATGGTAAAATCCCATGTATTCGTTAGAATAAAAATACCCATTAAAACTAATCTAAATTACCAATCATAATGAATAATGATATAATGGTTATAATGAAAAACCCAATCCATGTAAAGTTAAAATCTAAGAAAAAACCCATAATCATTTCCTCCTAACACTTATATGAAAAACAATAAATTCAAAGGAAGATAGAAAGGGGATCTCCATCTCTATTTCTCCTCTAAGAATCATATGTCTTCCTAAATTTCCAATGGTCTGTCTCTAATTACAAGAATCACACACAACCTCATAATGATATTTGTGGAGGTTCTTGCACCTCACTAATTATGAACATGATAGAGGGATACAAAACTCTAATATAGGCACCACACCTACACTATATCTCAATGTGGGGGAGTACCACTCTATAGATAGGGTTCAAGTTCTATATAATAATATGGTGAATTATCAGCTCTACCATTGTAAATGGGATGGGGGACCCCCACCCTAGTGAGATAGAGGAGTACCAATCCAAACATATCTATGATGAACTAATATAATATATTAAATTAATCAACCATCGAATGACGAATCATCACATACAAAACACCTCACATTATACTTCATATTACACAATTAATGCTACAACCAAATTTTAGGTGGCAAATAATTTAGCATTGGATACCCATGTGAAAAACTATGGAGTTCTTATGAAGGAGATATAGAAGGTAGATGTTCCTTGGATAAGTAAACCTGCTTGCAAAAGGGGTCACATGGAATGTTACCTCACATAATCACATATGTATTTTCACACCTATAAAAGTATTGGGACTCCATGTCATACGAGATGGTGTGTGTAGGACACACATGGTGTGTATTGTCCACCCAAAGGCTACACATGTGTTCTCATCCCATACCTTATATCTGGTCATTCTAGTGTAAATCATGTTATTCCAATATAAAATGTTTTTGTATGATTACTGGGTTATTCTTGTGTTGTATTGGCTATCCTCTGTGCTTTCAATTCCTAAGCCCATGTAATCTGATAGTAAATGTTGACATGAAAACACAAGGACACATGGTGTGTAAGTTCCATACATGGAATACGATCCTTACCTAAATTGGAAGCACTAGACCCTACGAAAAAGGGACTACACAATGTGTGATACTTAGTGGTACAATTTTTGTATTCAAAATCTTTTCATAAACCAAATTTTCTTAACTTTTATTTATTGAAAACTCCACTAATGCCTTCAATTGTACTGGGTATTGTGCTGAATCACTCAAATCTGGTTTTACCACCCTCCAGAATGAGTGACAAGTATAAATTTTGTAATTCTTCACTGGAGAATCAATTATTTTCATATCCCAAAGTTCCACAAGGATCAACCCATGGAAACACATCCACTTGAGCCTATTCATGCCACCACTATCATTGGTGGGTTTATTCTAGTGACTTGATGCTCGGAATAGACATCCACATCTCCCTTGGAGATAATATCTTGATCTGACTCTTATATAATACAATACCTAACCTGTTATTGGATTCTCTTCATCATACCCATGCCTCTATCACATTCACAAAATCTGAAATTAAACATGTTAACATATACTGTCATTCCAACTGAGGAACAAAAAATTATTAATTTTCCCTTTTTATCTTCATATCATTGTCCATAAAAATACTGATGATGAATAACAATAACAGAGGAATAAAATCACATAACACAAAATAAGTATCAATAAAAATCATGGTCATTTTATAATAATTTAAGTAATGTAATAAATGTGGATTTATGATGAATTGTGAAAAATTATTAGAATATCTCTAAATCCTATTTCTAGGAAGATAATTAGATGTTGGAAAAGCCAAGGAAGAAATTCCTTGAATTAATTTTGGAAATAATTAATCCATGCTCATTTGAAATAACAAAGTGGGATAAAAAATGACATTCCATGGTTTTCATTAATCATTCATGAGGAGTTAATCCTCTAGTGATGGAGAGGAAGATCCAATATACTTTCCATCGACCTCATTATTCGCCTTGATCTATTCATTATAATTCTTAGATCATGATCCAATAAAGAAGAAAGGTCCCTCATCCTCTATAATTATCATAGGGTTATATGAATAACCCTGAAAAATATCACGATAAGTTATTTATTTAGTATTATCATGTTGGGGTTATTAAATATATATATTAAAGTAATTAATTAACTCACCTCACACACCCACTAGTATTCATTTTAATAGATCAGTCAATGTCGGAAATATTAATATAACCAGTAGGTTAAAACCCATATTTTTATTTAAAAATGGACTCATACTTACCATACACGGTATCTAATAGAGGGAAATCTAATTATCCTCAAGCTATGCAATAACATTTATTAATATTTTCAATATTTTTATTATATCAATATCAATGAATTTTTGGGTCCTTGAATCTTGAATTCAATAAACTTATGTATCTAAAAATATTTATTCAAAGATTATAAATTATGATATGGAAAAAATAGAATCATTATATTACATCGTAATTCCCTGACCCTAGTTACCCAGAGTCAGTGCATTATTACATAACATTGTCATGATCACAAAATATCTAGTCTCTAAAGACTGATTATTTTATTAGCCTTGGAAGTACTAGATATATTTATAAGGTTTACATTACATCATAAAATGGAAAAATACAAAAACATTGTCTCCATAGACAAAACTGAGATCGCATAGACTATCCCTGGAGGACAGTCATAATATACTTATTTGAATCATGGGAAAAATAAAACATAGAATGGGGTGAGCATAGATGCTCAGTAATGATAACATTATAGCAGAAACTTTCATAAATAAGTATAAACATTTAAGGAAATTTATAACTAAAACAAAAGCCCTTTAAACTTGAACTTCAGAATAATATGGAAAAAATAAAATGAAGTAATTCCATTTACTTATTCATATGTATATTCTACTAGTCAAATAATCAAATGCAATATCAATAAACACTTTCATAATAATGGAATACATAATTCCAGACTATCATAACCACATAGTCAAGGCCTTGTGCCATGACTACAAATAAGATTTTGTCAAGGCCTTGTTCCAAGAAACTAGTTTGTCTCATGAGACCTACCAATGCATCGAGGAGCTATAGCGGGATCCACCCATCACTTACTATGTCCAATGCATTCATCATATGAAAAGTTTGAAACATAACATAAACATTCGTATTAAAACTAGGATACAAAATGTCAATAATTTATCCACAAACCATGAATGGTATAAAAATAACACATCCATAGTCAAACATAACTCATTCGATACAATATGGAAGATTTTATTGTATCAGATTAACCTCAATCAATAATAATGAAGGATATTGACATAGATGAAAATAATCATCAAAACTATTAGAGAGAAATATCCCCAATTTTCTTGAAATCATTTAAAAGTGACACTATTTGTCAAGATGCCATTTAAAAATAGATTTTTGAATCATAGTGCCCCATACCACTTTGAAACATTTAAAAGGAATTTTAATTTTAAAACTTTAATGTCCATATAAATAAATCCTTAAAACCATTTTTAAAACATGGACATTAATGAGAAATATTTAGAATAATAAATCATTAAAACATTTAAAATAATATTTTATTTAGGGTTCCTAACCAAAAGAGAGACACTTGATTACAAATAATTGAGGCAATCAAAACTTTTTAAAATCATTAGAATAAAGGTATTCATGATATACTATGTCAAAGTACATAATATACACCCTATAAAATTTATTAGGTGTATAACAACAAAGAAGTCTCAATTGAATTTAAATTGAGATGAAATATCTTATAAAGACCGTATCCTTAGGTTAAGGATAAATAAATGACATAATTATTTGTGACAAATATAATTACACTAAATATGATTGGATATTCAGTGTAAATCAATCAGAGGACATTCATACATATTCTTGTAAAAACAAAACCAATGAAGAATATGTTTAACTCAATAAAAGGAGCTTCAGTTAAAATTACTCTTATCATGTTCATATAGATGACCTGGGAATTTATTAATGGAGTGATTATGTGTATCAAAAGTATATCCATAGAAAGGGGAGTGGAAATTATGACATAAGCAATTAAATAGTGATCCCACACATAATATTTGAGTAAAATAATCAATGAAGTATGCGTAAAGCCGAATGAGTGGGAATTGAAATTTCGAATTCCCTTTATCGATTTGGTAACTTACGAAACATAAACCCATGAAATAAGTATCATACATTGATGATGTAATTGTCCAAAAATTTAAGTATATTGCATAATGAATACAATCACGGTCAGTACAGACACCACATGCAATAAATAAGTGGCGAATAATGGAATTGTAACGAAATTAAAAGTGAGATAAGAAACCCCTTTGTACTTTTTCCTTGGTTAAAGTTAGGTTAACCTCCTGTATAATGGTGAAATAATTGTTATTTAATTATAAAAGAATCATATAAATTAATATGATATCATTTATGATCTTTTAACATTGATTTGATAATAATATCTTAGTATTATCGTCGTTTCGGGTGTTAACCGATTCGTTTTCATTTATATTATTTGTTATGTGAGCCATATTTATTATGGATGGGATGTATATTATTAATATACATAATTATATCATGTCTCTAAACATTATTTTTATTCATAAAATGAAATTTATTCTTGAATGGATATGATGGGGAATGAATCTCATCGCGTTCGTGGAGACAGTAATCCGTACGTACGCACGAGCGACATTATCATTCTTTTGATATAAAAATAATATATAATTGGATGGTATATCATATATAAATAATCATTATCATGTTATATTTATTATTTAAATGAATTAAACATCATTATTATACCCATTTAAATAATAATACATTGAATAACAATTACACCACGATGTGGAGACGGTAGGCCGTACATACGCACGTATGGTGACATGTCAATCAATGGATGGATAGAATAATTAATATGGTTGTAACGTATTTATAATAACATAACATTATATATAAGATACTAGGTTTATTATTTTATAATGGAAATAACAAGGAAAGAATAAGTGGAAGAAGAAGGGAACTTGAAAGAGGGTGGTGAAGACATTACCTCTTCTTCTGGTTCTTCCTTTTGATTTGATCAAAAGGCCTCTTTATGTTAGATTTATGGTCAATCTAAGGCATCTATGTTTAAGTGATGTTTGTTGAGAGAATATTTGGGTTGGGTTTGGACGTACCAAAAGGCTTTGATGGTATGAATTAGAGGGAAGGGGGGGTTCCCTTTAATAAGAGGGGTGAGGGGCACCTTAGGAAAAGCTAGAAATATTATTTTATAATAAATACATATTCGGATTCTAATGGATCCAAAGTAAATTATTTTAATTTTAAGATGGGGATAGTTCAAAAACCACTCAACCAATAGGTTTTAGATAGGTCTGGGTCACTATACTAACCTTATCTCTTAGTTTTAACTCAGTTAATTAGTTTGACATTTACCATGTCACTTTGTATTTTTATATTATATAGTTAATAAACATACTATATACATCCAAGAGACCCCAAAGTGGTCCATTAATGATAAAAATATCATAATATAAGTTCTTTGGCCGAACCTTATATTTTAAGGAATAGAATATCAACAAATAATATAAAATTTGTTTTAAAAACTCATTTATTTCAATTTTGACACTATTCAATAATTGATTTTTGTTAAAGTCATAAAAAAGTTATTAACTAGAATAAAATTCATTTTAGAAATAATAAATTGTCATATTAACCAATAAAATTCATTTATGTCATCAAAATTTTCAAATTATATTTATTTTACCATTTATAATACCAATTATTTGATTCTTTCATTAATAAGGAAAATACTGCATCATTATTGTGTCATAAATAAATTTAATTTTTCAGTGTCTAAAAATTATAAATAAAATACCATTATGTAGGAAATCCTTTTATACTTCTAATGATTATTTATAGTCGAAAATATAACATATATAACCCTTTGTAATTTTTTTTTCTAAAAGATATATGCTTATGTCATTTTTGTATTAACTTTAACTTAATTAATATAATGTGTCATTATCACTTACAAGTGGATCCATGGTGTCCCACAATATACCCAAATAAGTCCATTGTTGGAAATGTATCAAGAAATAGGGTTAGGACACGTTTTAGGGTAAATTAATATTATTATAATATTATTTTTTTACCTTTATTTACCGGATTTACCCTTTAACCATGGTAAATAAAATATTTACCGAAGTAATCATTCAAAATATCTAAAAATAAGAGTTACCTGTTTAAAAAATTTGGAAATCATAATTCCAACTATTTAATACATTTCTTCAAGTTCAAAACACATAAGTGGCAGAAATTAATTTAAAATTAATTCCTGTTGTCAAAACAAAAAGTGTGTTTTTAAGAAATAATAATTGTCAAAAGATGGACACTTGTTTATGTCTGGTTAAAATGTGAAATTACGTCCAATGACCAGAATTTTATTAAATGGTAAATATATATTCTAAATATACTTGAAAACCACTAAAATTAATAATTTATCACTATAAATTATTTATATTGAAAAAGATGTTTTTAAATAAAATTTAGTAATTTTCACTATTCATCAAAATATGAAAGTTATTAGAAAAGTACCAAAAATACACCCTAATCTAAATTTGGTATTCCGAATCCATAAATAAAGTCTATTTTGAATGATAAAATGTATAAAATTTAAAAAAGTTGGTAGTACTATTCGTAATGGCTAGTTTGATTGGTTGTGGTGTGTTAGAATCTCGAAGTAGCGTACAATGCAAGCTATTGAATTATTCAAAGGGAAACGTACCATGGAAGCTTGGGGTGTTACATTCTCACCTCCTTCAATAAATTGTGTCCTCACAATTTTTATAATTGGGCTTTGGAATATAACGTAAAGTCCCACATCAGAAAAAGAGTCAATAAAACTATCACTTCAAAAGAAAGAAAGAGAAGTACAAAGGTCACCCGAGATAACCTGTACTACGATTCCATGTAGAAAAACATGGATATGGATGATAAAATAAGTGTCATGTTCTGATGGAGAGGGATAGAAAACATGATCAGGAGAAATTTAACAATAAGAAAACCACAAACTTGTGATGGGACAAACAATCATTAGTTTCCCAGAAGGAAAAGTAAACAGACAACATTTTTTTAAGTTACATTACATAAAGATGAGGAATCCATTTCTGGGATTGAATAACAAGATAAAGAGATATACTTAATTTTTATGTAAAGATTCAATCCTTAATAAATCTCTACTACTAACTCATTTTTAAATGATGAGTATTCAAGAAGACTTGGTCACACTAGAAGAGCTAGAATAAAATTATTGTAGAATCACATGATCCACGAAGGATCAACTACATACTTACCTTGTCTTTAGAGATTAATCAAAACCAAAATGGTTAGTAGAAGATCTGATGATCCCCCAAAAGTACATTCCATTTGATAAGGAAACACTAATATTATTTTCTAAAATTAAACCAACAATACCCCATAGTTAAATAAGTACCATTCTATAAACAATTGTCCTTAAAATCCTTCAATATAATCCAAACTAATATTGAAAACCAAAAAATAGAAGAATTTGGTTATGTAGTCTTCTACGTTAAATTGTATCTCAAAAGGACATCAACTACTTTTAAAGTCACATACTTAAAATTAACTAACCTAATCACATATTCTCTATTATAGATTAATCATTTCCATAAATAACCCAAATCACTAAAAATCCACAATAAAAACAAAGATAAAATTCCACCATTACTATTCAAATGAAATCCCATAGTATTATATTTTCCTTGGGCATATAGTGTTCCCAAAAAAGAAAACATATTCCAAAATAACATTTACCACTTAATAACAAAATAATTTTCCTATACTAAGGGTATTCATTTGTTAAGACATAAGATACCAAATCAACTTATTATTGATCAATAAAAACATTTAACTAAAAATAATTAGTCACACTAACCAGGGACTTTACGTTGTCTAGTGGAAGGCGATAAATCCCAATCGCACTTTGGTTGTGTATTTGATTCCCACATCTTTGTCCGATGCGATGGGTTGTCAGACAGTCTGTGTGTAGTAAATTTTCAAAAACAATATTTTATAACATTACCAAAATGAGATAAATTACTCAAAATAACCATAACATAATTTAACCACAAATGTTATCTCATACCTTGCATTTTTATCCCAAAATATAATAACTTGTAATTTCCTCAAACCCAATGATCATATAAAACCAAATCTTTATTTATAACTATATCCACAAGAAAAAATATATGTCTTCTTCAAATACCATTCTCACATAGAAAACTGCAGGGTTACAAATACAAGAGAAAATTATCCCAAAGTAATCCCATCAATAAGGAGCATTAATACTTTTAAACATTTCTCCAACCATTTTTTTCCACATATCTTCATCTTTTACCAAGAAAATATCCAATAGAATAGGTCATTCACTCGGGTAATGGATAGGACCCCTACATTTATGGAAAATGAAAGTAAATGGATTCTTGGGACCATTTTTATCTTCTTCCAAAGTACTCTTCATTTTTCTGCTGCAATTCTTCACTTTATGTCCTTATTTCCTGCACGTAAAGCATTTATTTGTTCTATTGGGACACTTTCCTAGGTGTCACCTTCCACATTTCCTACATGATGGAAATTGAGGATTCTTTTCTCCATGGTCTCCACTGCTAGAGCTCTTATCATTCATCACCTTTCTCTTCTTTGTTGAGTCTGGGAGTTGGTTAATATATATGTTGTTGATCATATTATTGGAAAACTGATTAGGCATGAACACGATATCTTTTACACCTATCAAAATTCCATTTTGTTGCTCATTTCCACCATCATTCCCACCTTTTAAATCATTCTCAAAGTTACTATGACTTACTTGGAATCCATCCATTGACTAAAACCAGAAAGCAATGTGTGAGTAACAGTAGTCATAGAATCATTTAGAGAATATCATGTCCCCATATTCTCAATATAAAACACCTTAGGATTAACCAAGGTCATTTATTCTCATATTATATTAAAATACTTCAATTCGGTTTGTGAAGAAAATGTAAATTATCATAAGGATATCCCCTGGGAGTGTCGTAACCAAGAGTGCAGCAAGGCCCGTTGTCGTGCACCAGTTCCCGTTCGAGTCTAGCTCAAAGCGGTGTTTTCTGGTTTTAACCCTAGGTATATTTGTTCCAGAGCCGCCTCAACCTGCTCGTATCCAGATAGGGATGTATTTCTGGGAAAACCGACAAAATATATACAATACCAAAATCTAGGAAGTTCTTCTACACTAATCCTCAAAGTCATTCTTAGGGCTATGTACTCTAATCAGAGTTTATATAAATCTAGCTTCCAAGGTTTATACTAAACTTCCTCTGACACCAACTGTAACGCCCCGACCCTAGTTACCTAGAGTCGGTGCATTATTACATAACATTGTCATGATCACAAAAGATCAAGTCTCAAAATACCGATTATTTTAGTAGCCTTGGAAGTACTAGATACATTTATAAGGTTTCGATTACATCATAAAATGGAAAACTACAACAAAATTGTATCCATAGAAAACAATGAGATCGCATAGAATATCCCTGGAGGTCAATCATAATACACTTCTTTACATACTGGGTAAAATAAAACATAGAAATTGGTGATCTCAGATGCTGAGTAAGGATAAAATTATAGCGAAATCATTCATAAAAAAGCATAAACATTTAAGGAAATGTATAACTAAAACAAAAGCCTTTTTAAACTTGATCATCAGCATAATATGGAAAATATAAAATGAAGTAATTCCATTTACTTATTCATAGGGATATTCTACTAGTCGAATAATCACATGAAATATCAATAACCATTTTCATAATAATGGAATACATAATGCCAGACTATCATAACCACATAGTCATGGTCTTGTGCCAAAACTACAAATCAGATTTTTTCAAGGCCTTGTGCCAAGACACTAGTTTGTCTCATGAGACCTACCAATGCATCGAGGATCTATAGCGGGATCCACCCATCACTTACTAAGTCCAATGCATTCCTCATATGAAAATTTTGAAACATAACATAAACATTCATATTAAAACTAGCATACAAAATGTCAATACTTTATTTGCAAAGCATGAATGGTATAATAATAGCACATAAACTGTCAAACATAACTCATTCGATATAATATGGAAGATTTTATTGTATCAGATTAACCTCAATCAAGAATAATTAAGGATATTGACAGAGATGAAAATAATCATCAAAACTATTAGAGAGAAATATCCCCAATTTTCTTGAAATCATTTAAAAGTCACACTATTTTTCATGAAGCCATTTAAAACTAGATTTTGGAATCAAAGTGTACCATACTACTTTGAATCTTCTAAAAGGAATTTTAATTTTAAAACTTTAATTTCCATATAAACAAATCCTTAAAACCATTTTTAAAACATAAAAATTAATGAGAAATATTTAGAATAATAAATCTTTAAAACATTTAAAATGATATTTTAGTTAGAGTTCCTAACCAAAAGAGAGACAGTTGATTTCAAATAATTGAGGTACTAAAAGATTTTTAATATCATGATAATAAAGGGATTCATGATATATAATGTCAAAGTACATTATATACACCCTATAAAATTTATTTGGTGTATAACAACAAAGAAGTCTCAATTGAATGTAAATTGAGATGAAATATCTTATAAAGGCCGTATTCTTAGGTTAAGGATAAATAAACGACATAATTATGTTTGAAAAATATAATTACACTCAATATGATTGGATATTCAGTTTAAATTAAATAGAGGACATTCATACATATTCTTTTAAAGACAACACCAATGAATAATATGTTTAACTCAATAAATGGAGATTGAGTTAAAATTACTCTTATCAAGTTCATATCGATGACCTGAAAACTTATCAATGGAGTTATTATGTGTATCAAAAGTATATCCACAGAAAGGGGAGTGGGAATTATGACAGAATAAGTTGAATAGTTATCCCACACATAATCTTTGAGTAATATAATCAATGAATTATGCATAAAGCCGAATGAGAGAAAATTGAAATTTCAAATTCCTTTATCGATTTGGTAACTTATGAAACATACACCCATGAAATAAGGATAATAAATTGATGATGTAATTATACATAAATTTAAGTATATTACACAATGAATACAATCATGGTTAGTACATACACCACATGCAATAAATAAGTGGCGAATAATGGAATTCTCATGGAATTAAAAGTGAGATAAGAAACCCCTTACTTTGTACTTTTTACTTGGTTGAGGGTTGTTTAACCTCCACTATAATGGTGAAATAATTGTTATTTCATTATAAAAGAATCATATATATTAATATGATATCATATATGATCTTTTAACATTGATTTGTTAATAATATCTTAGTATTATCGTCGTTTTGGGTGTTAATAGATTCGTTTTCCTTTATATTATTTGTTATATGATAAATATTTGTTATGGATGGGATGTATATTATTAATATCCAAAATTATTTCATGTCTCTAAACATAATTTTTATTCATCAAAAGAAATTTATCTTGAATGGATATGATAGGGAATGAATCTCATTGCGTTCGTGGAGACAGTAATCCGTACGTACGCATGGGCGACAATATCAATCTTTTGATATTAAAATAATATATAATTGGATGGTATATCATATATACAGAATAATTCTCATGTTATATTTATTATTTACATGAATTAAACATCATTATTATACCCATCCAAATGATAATATATTGAATAACAATTACACCACGACGTGGAGATGGTAGGCCGTACGTATGCTTGTATGGTGACATGTCATTCAAAAGATGGATATAATAATTAATATGGTTGTACCATATTTATAATAACATCATATTATATATAAGATACTGGAGATATTAATTTATAATGTAAATAACAAGGAAAGAATAAGTGGAAGAAGAATGGACCTTAAAAGAGGGTGGTGAAGACATTACCTCTTCTTCGGGTTCTTCCTTTTGATTTGATCAAAAGGGCTCCTTATGTTGGATTTATGATCAAAATAAGGCATCTATTTTGAAGTTATGTAAGTTGAGATAATATTTGGGTAGGTTTTTCCCGAACCAAAATGCTTTGATGGTATGAATTAGAGGGAAGGGGGAGTTCCCTTTTATAAGAGGGGTGATGGGAAGCTTAGAAAAAACTAGAAATATTATTTTTTAATAAATACATATTCAGTTTCTAATGGATCCAAAGTAAATTATTTAAATTTTAAGTTAGGGATATATCGAAAAACACTCAAAAAATAGGTTTTAGATAGGTATGGGTTACTATACTAACCATATCTATTTGTTTTAACTCTTAGTTAATTAGTTTGACAGTTACCATGTCACTTTGTATTTTTATATTATATAGTTCATAAACATACTATATACATCCAAGAGACCCCAATGTGGTCCATTAATGATAAAAATATCATAATATAAGTCCTTTGGCCGAACCTTATATTTTTAGGAATTTAATATTAATTAATAATATAATATTTATTTTAAAAACTCATTTATTTCAATTTTGAAACTATTCAATAATTTATTTTTGTTAAAGTAATAAAAACTTTATTAATTAGAATAAAATTAATTTAAGAAATTATAACATGTCATATTAACCAATAAAATTCGTTTATGGCATCAAAACTTTCAAATTATATTTATTTTAACATTTATAATACCAATTATTTGATTCTTTCATTAATAAGAAAACTATTGCATCATTATTGTGTCATAAATAAATTTAATTATTCAATGTATTAAAATTATAAATATAATACCATTACATAGAAATAATTTTATATTTCTAATGAATATTTATAGTAAAAAAGATAACATATATAAACCTTTTTAAATTTTTTTTCTAAAAGATATATGCTTATGTCATTTTTGTATTTACTTTAACTTAATTAATATAAAGTGTCATTATCACTTAAAAGTGGATCCATGGGGTCCCTAAATAGACCCCAATATGACCATGGTCAGAAATTTATCAACCAATAGGGTTAGGACACGTTTTAGTGTAAATTAATTTTATTATAATATTATTTTTTTCCTTTATTTACCTGATTTTCCCTTTAACCATGGTAAATAAAATATTTTCCGTAGTAATTATTAAAAATGTCTAAAAATAAGAGTTAACTATTTAAAGAATTTGGACATCTTGATTCCAAATATTGAATAAATTTTTTCATGTTCAAAACCGAGAAGTTGTAGAAATTTATTTAAAATTAATTCCCACTGTCAAACAAAAAGTCTGTTTTTAAGAAATAATAACTGTCAAAAGATGGACTGTTGTCTATGTCCGGTTTAAATGATAAATTACGTCCAATGACCAAAATTGTATTAAATAGTAAAAATTTATTCTAAATATAATATAAAACCACTAAAATTTATAATTTATCACTATTAATTATTTTGATTAAAAAAAATGTTTTTAATTAAAATTTAGTAAATTTCACTATTCATCAAAATAAGAAAGTTATCAAAAAAGTACCAAAAATTCACCCTAAGCTAATTTTGATATTCCGAATCCAAAAATGAAGTCTATTTTGAATGATAAAATTTATAAAATTTCAAAAAGTGGGTATTACTATTCATAACGGCTAGTTTGATTGGTTGTGTTGTGTTAGAATCTCGAAGTAGCGTACAATGCAAGATATTGCATTATTCAAAGAGAAACTTACCGTGGAATCTTGGGGTGTTAAATTCTACCCTCCTTCAATAAATTGTGTCCTCACAATTTTTAAAATTGTTCTTTGGAATATAATGTAAAGTCCCACATCGGAAAAAGAGTCAATAAAACTATCACTTTAAAAGAAAGAAAGAGAAGTACAAAGGTCACCCGAGATAACCTATATTAGGATTCAATGTAGAAAAACATGGATATTGATGATAAAATAAGTGTCATGTTCTGATGGAGAGGGATAGAAAACATGATCAGGAGAATGTTAACAACAAGAAAACCACAAACTTGTGATGGGACAAATGGTCATTAGTTTCCCAGTAGGAAAAGTAAATGGAAAACAATTTGTTAAGATACATTAAATAAAGATGAGGAATCCATTTCTGGGATTGAATAAGAAGATAAAGAGATATAATTACTTTTTAAGTAAAGTTTCATTCCTTAATAAATCTCTACTACTAACTCATTTTTAAACGATGAGTATTCAAGAAGACTTGGTCACACTAGTAGAGCTATAATAAACTTATTGTAGAATCACATGATCCCCAAAGGATAAAATATATATTTACCTTGTCTTTAGAGATTAATCAAAACCAAAATGGTTTGTAGAAGAGCGGATTATCCCCCAAAAGGAAATTCCATTTGAGAAAAGAACACTGATCTTATTTTCTAAAATTAAACCAACAATACCCCAAAGATAAATAAATACAATTCAATAAACAATTGTCCTTAAAATCCATAAATATAATCCAAACTAATATTGAAACCGAAAACATATGAGAATTTGGTTATGTAGTTTTCCACGTTAAATTGTATCTCCAAATGACATCCACTGCTTTTAAAGTCACATACTTAAAAGTAATTAACCTAATCACATATTATCTATTATAGCTTAATCATTTCCATAAATAACCCAAATCACTATAAATACAAAATAAAAACAAAGATAAAAATCCACCATTACTCCTTAAATGAAATCCCATAGTATTCTATTTTCTTTGGGCATATAGTGTTCCAAACAAATAAAACATATTCCAAAATAACTTTTACCACTTAATCACAAAATCATTTTCCTATACTAAGGGTATTCATTTTTTAAGACATAAGATCAAAAATCAACTTATTACTGATCAATAAAATCATTTAACTAAAAATAATTAGCCAAACTATCCAAGGACTTCACGTAGTCCAGTGGTAGGTGATAAATCCCAATCGCACATTGGTTGTGGATTCGATTCCAACAGCTTTGTCCGATGCAATGGGATGTCACACGATCTGCGTGTGGTACATTTTCAAAAACTATATTTTATAACATTACCAAAAGGAGATAAATTTCTCAAAATAACCATAACGTAATTTAACCACAAATGTTATCTCATAACTTGTATTTTCATCCCAAAATATTATAACTTGTTATTTCCCCAAACCCAATGATCATATAAAACGAAAGGGTTATTTATAACTATATCCACAAGAGAAAAGATAAGTCTTACTCAAATATCATTCTCACATGGAAAACTACAGGGATATAAATACAAGAGAAAATTATTCCAACATAATCCCATCAACAAGGAGCATTAATACTTTTAATCATTTCTCAAACCATTTATTTCCACACATCTTCTTCTTTGAACAATAAAATATTCAATAGAATCTGGAATTCACTCAGGTAATGGCCAGGTCCCCTACATTTATGGAAAATTAAAGTAAATGGATTTTTGGGACCATTTTTATCTTCTTCCAAAGTACTCTTCATTTTTCAACAGTAATTCTTCAATTTAAGTCCTTCTTTCCCGCACGTAAATATTTTATTTGTTCCATTGGGACACTTTCCTAGGTGTGGCCTTCCACATTTCCTACATGATGGAAATTTAGGATTATTTTCTCCTTGGTCTCCACTGCTGGAGCTCTTATCATTCATCACTTTTCTCTTCTTTGTTGAGTGTGGGAGTTGGTTAATATTTATTTTGTTGATCATATTTTTGAAAAAATGATTTGGCGTGAACACGATATCTTTTACACCTATCAACATTCCATTTTTTTTCTCATTTCCACCATCGTTCCCACCTTGTAAATCATTCTCAAAGTTACTATGACTTCCTTGGAATCCAGCCACTGACTAAAACCAGAAAGCAATGTGTGAGTAACAATAGTCATAAAATCATTTATAGAATATCATGTCACCATATTCTCAATATAAAACACCTTAGGATTAACCAAGGTAATTTATTCTCGTATTATATTAAAATACTTCTATTTAGTTTGTGAAGAAAATGTAAATTATCCTAAGCATATCCCCCAGGAGTGTCATAACCAAGAGTGCAGCAAGGCCCGTTGTCATGCACCGGTTCCCATTCGAGTCTAGCTCAAAGTGGTGTTTTCTGGTTTTAACCCTAGGTATATCAGTTCCAGAGCTGCTTCTACCTGCTCATATCCAGATAGGGATGTATTTTTGGAAAACTCAAAAAAATATACAATACCCAAATTATAGGAAGTTCTTCTATACTAATCCTCAATGTCTTTCTTAGGTCTATGTGCTTTAATCAAAGTTTATCTAAATATAGCTTCCAAGGTTTGTACTAAACTTACTCTGATACTAACTGTAGCGCCCCAACCCCAGTTACCCAGAGTCGGTGCATTATTACATAACATTGGCATGATCACAAAAGATCTTGTCTCGAAAGACTGATTATTTTAGTGGCCTTGGAAGTACTAGATACATTTATAAGGCTTATATTACATCATAAAATGGAAAAATACTACAATATTGTATCCAAAGAAAACACTGAGATCGCATAGACTATCCCTAGAGATCAGTCATAATATAATTCTTTGCATCCTGGGAAAAATAAAACATAGAAAGGGGTGAACTCAGATTCTTAGTAAGGATAACATTATAGAAGAAACTTTCATAAATAATCATAAACATTTAAGGCAATGTATAACTAAAAAAATCCTTTTAAACTTGATCTTCAACATAATATAGAAAACATAATATGAAGTAATACCTTTTACTTATTCACATGGATATTCTACTAGTTGAATAATTACATGCAATATCAATAACCAATTTCATAATAATGGAATGCATAATGCCAGACTATCATAACCACATAGTCAAGGTCTTGTGCCAAGACTACAAATATTATTTTGTCAAGGCCATGTGCCAAGACACTAGTTTGTCTCATGAGACCTACCAATGCATCGAGGAGCTATAGCAGGCTCCACCCATCACTTACTAAGTCCAATGCATTCCTCATATGAAAAGTTTGAATCATAACATAAACATTCCTTTTAAAACTAGCATACAAAATGTCAATACATTTTCTACAAACCTTGAATGGTATAAAAATAACACATCCATAGTCAAACATAACTCATTTGGTACAATATATAATATTTTATTATATCAAATTAACCTCAATCAATAATAATGAATTATATTTACATATATGAAAATAATCATCAAAACTATTAGGGAGATATATCCCCATTTTTATTGAAATCATTTAAAAATCACACTATTTGTCAAGAAGCCATTTAAAAATAGATTTTTGAATCATAGTGTCCCATAGAACTTTGAAACTTTTAAAAGGAATTTTAATTTTAAAACTTTAATGGCAATAAAAATAAATCCTTAAAACCGTTTTTAAAACATGGACATTAATGAGAAAGATTTATAATAATAAATCTTTAAAACATTTAAAATGATATTTTAGTTAGAGTTCCTAACCATAAGAGAGACACCTGATTACAAATAATTGAGGTAATCAAAACTTTGTAATATCATGAGAATAAAGGGATTCATGATATACTATTTCAAAGTACATTATATAGATGTTATAAAATTTATTTGGTGTATAGCAACAAAGAATCCTCAATTGAATGTAAATTGAGATGAAATATATTATAAAGACTGTATACTTAGGTTAAGGATAAATAAATGACATAATTATGTGTGACAAATATAATTACACTCAATATGATTGGATATTCAGTGTAAATAAATCAGAGGGCATTCACACATATTCTTGTAAAAACAACTTCAATGAATAAGATTTTTAAATCAATAAATGGTGATTGAGTTAAAATTACTCTTATCAAGTTCATATCGCTGAGTTAAGAATTTATCAATGGAGTGATTATGTGTATCAAAAGTATATCCACTGAAATTGGAGTGGAAATTATGATATAAGAAATTAAATAGTGATCCCACACATAATCTGGGAGTAAAATAATCAATGAAGTATTCATAAAGCCGAATGAGTGGAAATTGAAATTTCAAATTCCCTTATCGAATTGGTAACCTAAGAAACATACACCCCTGAAATAAGGATCATAAATTGATGATGAAATTATCCATAAATTGATGTATATTACACAATGAATACAATCATGGTTAGTACACACACCACATGCAATAAATAAGTTGTGAACAATGGAATTCTCACGGAATTATAAGTGAGATAAGAAACATCGTACTTTGTAATTTTTAGTTGGTCGATGGTATTTTAACCTCATTTATAATTGTGAAATAATTCTTATTAAATTATACATGAATCATATAAATTAATATGATATCATATATGATCTTTTAGCATTGATTTGTTAATAATATCTCAGTATTATCATTGTTTCGGGTGTTAACGGATTCGTTTTCCTTTATATTATTTGTTATGTGAGCCATATTTTTTATGGATAGGATGTATCTTATTCATATCCAGAATTATATCATGTCTCTAAAAATTATTATTTTTTTCATCAAATGAAATTTAGTCATGAATGGATATGATGGGGAATGAATCTCATCGCGTTCGTGGAGACGGTAATCCATACGTACGCACGAGCGACAATATCATTATTTTTATAAGGACCCAGCCTTAAACCCAACTTAATATTGAATTAAATGAATAATTCACATTTAGGATCTTTTCAACTTTATAGTTTTAGAGAATTATATCATAACTGTTACATCTCAAAAGATTAATATGTAGACACTTCTACTAAGTTTCCATAAAATACAAACTCTTAAAAAGAAACATGTCTAGTTCCATGATTTAGATAGCATGAATTTCCATTGATCCCATCCTTGACCCTATTCCACATTAAGTCCTGTGAAAAACATTTCAATAAAACTTGGGGTGAGCATAAAAATCTCAGTAAGGTATACACAAAGAATGAAAACTGTTAGTTTATCAAAACAACAAGTAAACCATTTATACTTTATACAGTAATATTTTTCACCTTTATGAATATGTAAAAACTCTTCACTGAATAAAATATCATTACTTACCCTTTTTAACCAAAAGATTACCATAAAACCCATATGAATATCACATGACATATATAGGTACCTTGGGACATAAACATACATAAGTGGAATAACCATACGGTCGACTTCCACACATATCACTTAATGGAATAGCCATACGGACGACTTCCATACCCAATGCATTGGAGGTTATAACGTAACCACCCATCCTGGTATTCACAGCACCACCCGTCATATGGTTTATCACTTAACCACCCGTCAAATGTCCAAGTACATTATAAAATCATAAGACATAAAACAAATATAATGGAAATAAAAGATTTCCACACTTTGATCACAATATATCACATAAATATATTGACATAACAAATCCATTATAAAAACCATTTTCAATACCAAAATACATAAAAGATTATATGGTATTTATTTCATTTTAAAAACATTATGGCTTTTTGAGGATGGCAAAGTCCAAATAATACTCGCGGCAGCGGAAAAGGTCGTTGTCACCGCGTACGTTAAAAGAAACATTCCTTTTTGTCGTTTTGTAAAATGCTTCGTAGAAAAATATTCATTTTTTATAAAATTAAAAGTCAAATGGGTTTATACACCATATAAAAGAATGTTGTGTATAAATATAAATATGCCTCAATGAAAGGAGATTGAGACAAATTCCCTTACCTCGGGTCCAACTCGACTCGATCGTTCATTAACGTCATGAATAATAAACTTGAGTTAATTTCTACTTTCTTAAGAAACTTATTAAATTTAATTATTAATTATATATCACTTGTTACCATTTTATAAAAATTATGTAATCATTTAAGCTAATAATGTTTGTTTTGTTGATATTTGGTTCTGAAGTCGAAAGTGGACTTCTTACAATTACATGTTGTTCATGTGGTCATAGGTTCATTATATCCAGAATGATATTCATGATTTGGATATCATATATATCATATATATCCAGAATATACATGTATTTATAATATTACATAATCATTTAGATGTAAGAACTGAAATGCACAGTTCATGGAGACGGTAAGCCGTACGTACGCATGAATGCTACTTTCATTTCTATGTCATATTAATGAAATTAAAACTAAAAGAGAGATATATATATTTTAATTAAAGAATTATATTAGTAATTTAGATGTAACATACATTATATATATCCATTATATATATGTACTTATAATAGTACATTACATTTGGGGATAAGAAATGAAATGCCCCGTTCATGGAGACGGTAAGCCGTACGTACGCATGAACGCTACATTCATTTCTATCTCACAATTTAATGGAAAGAAATAATAATTATATAATGGTATATTATAATTCTAGTATAACATCATATATAATATTATTAAATCCATCATTTATACTTCCCACGTATGGCATTAACGAATCAAATCACTTTGAGGGGTCGGTAGTCCGCACTTCCTTAAATGAAGATATCGCGTATACCCATAATGGAAGCCATAAAGGTATGACATAAATGAAAAATAATGAAGCTTAAGGAAAACATAAACATATTATATATCATATATAAATACAGTGACATATTAATGGCCACCTTTTAAGGTTTTAGAAAAATATTGAACAATCATCGTTTCGTGAGGCAGAAATTCGCCATCCACAGAAACAATATGTTCTTTAACCATTAGATGTAGGTGTGTGTAAGTGTAGCTCAAATGATTCTTATAACAACATCCTAGTATATTTATGATAATGTATTTGTTACAAAATAAATGAATAAAAAGAGTTTAGGGGTTGGAGAAGCAAAATAAAACAAAATAACACAAGTGAGGACATTACCTTAAAATCGGGTAACTCTCTTAGATTTGAGCTCAAAGGATTCCTTGGAATGATTTCTTCCCAAAGTGAGGCTTCTAAGAGTAAGAGAGGGATTTGGGGAGACAAAAAGAGTAGGGGTTGGCTGAGCCAAAGGATTTAGAAGTGTGGGTAAGGAGGTAGAGGTGGGGGCCTTTTATAAGAGGAGAGGAGGGGCACTTTTGGAATGTAAAGAAACATTACTTTATTTTAAAATGTGTTTTTGGATTTAAAAGGTCCCACATTGAAATAATTCTAGGATACGGTGATAAGGGTTTGAAATATAACCATCAAATAGGTTTTTGAAAAGTGTAGTTCTTAGATTTTAAATTATATTTTCATTTTATTTAAATCGTTAAATAATGAGGTAATCGATGCATCATCATGATGTCATAAATAATCTAATTTATTTAATGTCTAAAAAATATAAAAAAAATATCATGATGTAGGAAGACCTTTTAGGTTTCTAAATAATATTTATAGTAAAAAATATGACTTGTATAACCCCATTTAAATTTTTTTTAAATAAATCAACACATGTTTGTGACATTTTTATTTTAACTTTAAATAAAAAGGTCTTAATGTCATTTTCCTAACAAAGTGGCTCCATGGGGTCCCCAAGTTTACCCATGGATTATCTTGGTCGGACATGACACATCCAATGAGGGTAGGACATGTGTCTAGGTCATTTCATAATATTAAAACATTATTTTTACCTTAAACCACACTAATTATCTCTAATCGCGATTAAAAACATAAAAGTTACTATTCACCAAAAAAATTATTTTAATCCCATTGAACCACATTTTACTTCTTACTGAAAACCATGTATGTCGGATTTTTGAAATTAAAAGCACAGAGGTGGTAAAATTTCATTTAAATGAAAAATCAGTTTTTTAAGTACCACTTAGTGGTTGCACTATTCATCAAAATTGAAGTTTTTCAGAAAAATACCAAAACCTCACTCTAAGCTATATTTGATATTCCAAATTAAAAAATGAAGTCTATTTTACAGAATTCAAAACATATAAGTTGAATTAATTAATTTAACAATTAATTCCCGCTGTCAGAGCAAATAACGTGTTTTTATGAAACAATAAGTATCAAAAGATTGACACTACTTTAAGTCTGATTTCAAAGTGAAATTAATTCCAAAGACCATTATTGGATTAAGAGGTAAAAATATATTATAATTTTACTTTAAAACCAATTCAAACTATAATATAATAATATAAATAAATTAGATTAAAAAGTGGTTCTGAATTAAAATACAACATTTCCACTATTTATTAAAAAATGAACTTTATCAAAAACTCTTTGTTGCGTATCGAGTACACTATCAAACATTGAAACCCCTTTAATGTAAAATTAATATTTAATTCGTAAATATTAATAAATATGAAAATGTATTATCCTTTATTTACCTGGGATGTTACATCCTTCCCCCTTTTGGTAATTGTGTCCTCGCAATTCTATTCACTTATCAAAATAAGTGGGGGTATTTATCACTCATAGCATTTTCAGATTCCTATGTTTCCTCTTCAACCATATGGTTTTTCCACAAAACCATTACCTGGTGAATTACCTTATTTCGCAACACTTTCTCTCTTTAGTTAAGAATCTGGACTGGTTGTTCTTCATTAGAGAGATTCTCTTCCAACTGAACTACCTCTGGGCTCAAAACATGAGATGGATCTGGCATATACTTTCTGAACATCGAAACATGAAAAACATTGTGTACCTGAGATAAAATCGGAGGTAAATCCACTCGATAAGCAATTGATCCAACTTTCACCAGAATTACATATGGTCCAATGAACCTTGGACTCAGATTTCCTTTCTTACCAAATCGCATCACACTTTTCCATGGTGAAACAATGAGAAAAACATGACCACCTACCTCGAAAGATAGATCCTTCCTCTGGTTATCCGCATAAATCTTCTGCCTGCTCTGAACTATTTTCAAGTGTTTTTGAATCAACTGAACTTTTTCTGTCATCTCTTCTACCAATTATGGTCCCATCAGCTTCCTTTCACCCACTTCATCCCAAAAAGCTGGAGTATGGCACCGCTTCCCATATAATGCCTCAAATGGTTCCATATGTATACTGGAATGAAAACTGTTATTATAAGAAAACTCAACCAAAGAAAGATGTTGGTCGCAACTTTCCTGATAATCCATCGAACAAGCACGTAGTATATCCTCCAATGTATGAATTGTTCGTTATGACTACCCATCTGATTGCAGATGAAATTATGTACTAAAATTTAATTCAGTACCCAACGACTTCTGAAGGACCTTCCAAAAGATAGAAATTAACCTGGGATCACGATCAGACACAATGGAGAGGAGAACTCCATGTAACCGGACTATCTATTTAAGATACTAACAGGAATGTTGATATAGGGAAAAAGTATCTCATATAGCAAGGAAATGAGCATATTTACTCAAGCGATCAACAATAACCCAAATTTCATTATTACCTCGAGATGTCTTCTGTAATCCCACAACAATGTCCATGGATATATTTTCCCATTTCCACTCTAGAACTAGTAAAGGCTGAAGCATCCCTATCGGTAACTGCCGCTCTGCTTTAACCTGCTGACAAGTCAAACACTTCACAGTAAAATCAGCAATATCTTTTTTCATTCCATCCCACCAGTAATACTCCTGCAGATCTTTGTACATCTTAGTACTGCCAGGATGAACTGAAAACGGAGAACTATGAGCTTTACAGAACAACTCTCTCTTCAACTATGAATCACAAGGCACAAAAAATCTCTTCCCAAAACTCAAAACACAATCATTATCAATGTTGAATTCAGGAAACTTACCCTTCTGAACCAGCTCTACCATTTTCTGCTACTCACTTTCTTGCTTCTGTGCATTCTTGATTCTATCTGATTGAGAATATTTCACCAATACCTGAAACAAACCAGAAGGACTTCCTGCACAAACAACATCCATTCCAAATTTCATCAAATCAAAAACCAAAGGATCTCATTCCAAACGTAGCATGGTTAATGAAGCATTAATTTTTCGACTCAAAGCATCATCCACTTTATTTTCTTTTCCCAGATGGTAATGAATTGTATAATCATAATCCTTGATAAATTCCATCCATCTCCTCTGTCTCATGTTCAATTCTTTCTCAGTGAATATATAATTTAAAGTTTTGTGATCGGTATATATTTCACACTTTAATCCATACAAATGATGCCTCCAAATTTTTAGAGAAAAAACAACATCAGATAATTCCAAATCATGTGTAGGGTAATTTACCTCATGATTTTTTAATTGATGTGAATCATATGCAATTACCTGATCATTCTGCATTAGAACGCAACCAAGTCCTTTCAATGAAGCATCACTATAGATAACAAACTCACCATTCCTGGAAGGATGTGCCAAAACTGGAGCATTCACCAATCTTCTTTTAAACTCATGAAAACAATAATCACATTCTTTTGTCCAGATGGACTTAACACCCTTCTGAGTTAGCTTAGTTATTAGACTAGATAACCGTGAAAAATTTTCAAAAAACCTTCGGTAGTAACCTGATTCAACCGAGCCATCACTGTAGTAAACTGCTCAATTCTGATTCTGACTATCTCAGTATGCGGATTTGGAAGGTCATTTCCCTCAGTGTGCCTTCCCAAAAGAGCTTCTCTGTTTCCTCTATGAAAAACCATTCTTAAAACTGAAATACCTTAGGTGAACCAACATGGTAATCTGTAAATGCTATATCATTTCAATTTGACCATAAAAAATATTTTTGGATAATAATTTAATAGAATTCTAACCCCTAATGTTTTCTAAACCGACCTCTGATACCAAATATAAGGCCCCAACATTAAACCTTACTTAATATTGAATTAAATGAATAATTCACATTTAGGATTTTTCAAGTTTAGAGTTTTAGATAATTAGATCACAACTATTACATCTCAAAAGATTACAATGTAGACACTTCTACTATGTTTCCATAAAATACAAACTCTTAAAAAGAAACATGTCTAGTTCCATGTTTTAGATAGCATGACTTTCCCTTGATCCCATACTTGACCCTATTCCACATTAAGTGCTGTGAAAAACATTTCAAAAAAACTTGGGGTGAGCATAAAAAGCTCAGTAAGGGATACACAAAGAATGAAAACTGTTAGTTTAGCAAAACAACAAGTAAACCATGTATACGTTATCAAGTAATACTTTTCCCCTTTATGATGATGTAAAAACTCTTCACTGAATAAAAGATCATTACTTACCCTTTTGTAACCAAATGATTACCATAAAACCCATATAAATATCACATAACATATATAGGTAACTTGGGACATAAACATACATAAGTGGAATAACCATACGGTCGACTTCCACACATATCACTTAATGGAATAGCCATACGACCGAATTCCATACCCAATGCATTGGAGGTTATAACGTAACCACCCATCCTGGTATTCAAAGCACCACCCGTCATATGGTTTATCACGTAACCACCCGTCAAATGTCCATGTACCATTATAAAATCACAAGACATAAAACAAATATAATGGAAAGAAAACATTTCCACACTTTGATCACAATATATCACATAAATATATTGACATAACAAATCCATTTTAAAAAAAATTTCAATACCAAAATACATAAAAGATTATATGGTATTTATTTAATTTTCAAAACATTACGGCTTGTTGAGGAAGCCAAAGACCAAATAATACTCGCGGCGGCGGAAAAGGTCGTTGTCACCATGTAAGTTAAAAAAACATTCCTTTTTGTTGTTTTGTAAAATGCTTCATAGAAAAAAATTCCTTTTGTATAAAAGTAAAAGTCAAATGGGTTTATACACCGTATAAAAGAATGTTGTTTATAAAAAGAAATATTCCTCAATGAAATGAGATTGAGACGAAGTCCCTTGCCTCGGGTCCGACTCGACTCGATCGTTCTTTAACGTCATGAATAATAAACTTGAGTTAATTTATAATTTCATAAGAAACTTCTTCAAGTTAATTATTAATTTTATATCACTTATTACCATGTTATAAACATTATGTAATAATTTAAGCTAATAATGTTTGTTTTGTCGATATTTGGTTCTTAAGTCGAAAGTGAACTTCTTACAATTACATGTTGTTCGTGTGGTCACAGGTTCATTATATCCAGAATGATATTCATGATTTGGATATCATATATATCATTTATATCCAGAATATACATGTATTTATAATCTTACATAATCATTTAGAGGTAAGAAATGAAATGCACCGTTCATGGAGACGGTAAGCCGTACGTACGCATGAATGCTACTTTTATTTCTATGTCATATTAATGAAATTAAAACTAAAAGAGAGATATGTATATTTTAATTACAGAATTATATTAATAATTTATATGTAACATAAATCATATATATCCATTTTATATATGTACTTATAATTGTACATTACATTTGGGGATAAGAAATGAAATGCACCGTTCATGGAGACGGTAAGCCGTACGTACGCATGAACGCTACTTTCATTTCTATCTCACAATTTAATGCAATGAAATAATAATTATATAAAGGTATATTATAATTCCAGTATTAAATCATATATAATATTATTAAATCCATCATTTATACTTCCCACGTATGGCATTAATCAATCAAATCACTTTGAGGGGCCGGTAGTCCGCACTTCCTAAAATGAAGATATCGCGTATACCCATAATGGAAGCCATAAAGGTATGCCATAAATGAAAAATACTGAAGATTAAGGAAAAATTAAACATATTATATACCATATATAAATACAGTGACATCTTAATGACCACCTTTGAAGGTTTTAGAAGAATATTGAACAATCATCGTTTCGTGGGGGAGAAATTCGCCATCCACAGAAACAGTATGTTTTTTAACCATTAGATTAAGGTGTGTGTAAGTGTATCTTGAATGATTCATATAACAACATCCTATTATATTGGAGATAATTTATTTGTTACAAAAGAAATGAATAAAAAGAGTTTAGGGGGTTGGAGAAGCAAAATAAAACAAAAGAACACAAGTGAAGACATTACCTTAAAATCGGGTAACTGTCTTAGATTTGAGCACAAAGGCTTCCTTGGAATAATTTCTTCCCAAAGTGAGGATTATAGGAGTAAGAGAGGGATGTGGGGAGACAAAAAGAGTTGGGGTTGGCCGAGACAAAGGCTTTAGAAGTGTGGGTAAATAGGTAGAGGAGGGGGCCTTTTATAAGAGGAGAGGAGGGGCACTCTTGGAAAGTAAAGAAATGTTACTTTATTTTAAAATGAGTTTTTGGATTTAAAAGGTCCCACATTGAAATAATTAGAGGATAAGGTGATAAGGGTTCTAAATATACCCATCCAATAGGTTTTTGACAACAGTAGTTCTTAGATTTTACATTATATGTTTATTTTATTTAAATCGTTAAATAATCAGGTAATCGCTGCATCATCATGGTGTCATAAATAATTTAATTTATTTAATGTCTAAAAATTATAAAAAAATTATCATGATGATGGAAATATTTTTAGATTTCTAATGAATATTTATAGTCAAAAATATGACTTGTATTACCCCATTTAAAAATTGTTTTAGTAAAACAACACATGTTTGTGACATTTTTATTTTAACTTTAAATAAAAAGGTATTAATGTCATTTTCCTACCAAATTGCCTCCTTGGGGTTCCCAAGTTGACCGATGGATTTTCCTGGTCGGTCATGACACATCCAATGAGGTTAGGACATGTGTCTATGCCATTTCATAATATTAAAACATTATTTTTACCATAAACCACACTAATTACCTCTAACCGCGATTAAAAACTTAAAAGTTACTATTCACCAAAAAATTATTTTAATCCCATTGAACCACATTTTACTTCTTAATGAAAAAAATGTATGTCGGATTTTTAAAATTCAAAGAACAGAGGTGGTAAAATTTCATTTAAACAAAATACAGTTTTTAAGTACCACTTATTGGTTTCACTATTCAACAAAAATTGAAGTTCTTCAGAAAAATACCTTAACATTACCCTAAGATATATTTGATATTCCAAATTCAAAAATGAAGTCTATATTACAAATTTCAAAACATATAAGTTGAATTAATTAATTTAATAATTAATTTCCGCTGTCATAGAAAATAGCGTGTTTTTATGAAATAATTAGTATCAAAAGATTGACATTAGTTTAAGTCCGATTTCAAAGTGAAATTAATTCCAACGACCACTATTGGAAAAAATGGTAAAAATATATTCTAATTTCACTTTTAAACCAATTCAAACGATAATATAATCATATAAATAAACTATATTAAAAAGAGGTTTTGAATTAAAATACAACATTATTCACTATTCATTAAAAAAATGAACTTTATCAGAAAAATACCAAAAATTTACACAAAGTAAATTTTGATATCCCGATTCTGAAGAATAATTTTATTTGGTCCAATAGAGTGTATAAGAGTGACCAAAACTATATTTGAAGAAGGTTCGCCATGAAAAGGCGATAAGTCGACCTTTAGTGAAAATTAGAGTATATATGCCTAAAATTGAATTCTTTTCGTATTTTAAGCCTTTATCATTTATTGGGTAAATATAAAAACATTTAAAAAACATATATAATCATATTTTAGTTATTTCTATTCATTCCCGCCAATAAAACGGCTACGTGTTAACTACAATTTAAAATAATATTATTTTATTACTAGTGTGCAACGTAAGATTTCAAAGAAACTCTTTGTTGCGTATTGGGTATGCTATCGAACATAGAAACCCCTTTAAAATAAAATTAATATTTAATTCGTAAATATTAATAAATATGAAAATCTATTATTCTTTATTTACCTGGGATGTCACAATTTTGATATTAGAATAATATATAATTGGATGATATATCATATATACAAAATTATTATCATGTTATATTTATTATTTTACATGAATTACACATCATTACTATACCCACCCAAATAATAATATATTGAATAACAATTACACCACGACGTGGAGACGGTAGGCCGTACGCACGCACGTAAGGTGACATGTCATTCAAAGGATGGATATAATACTGAATATGGTTGTACCATATTTATAATAAAATCACAGTATATAGAAGATACTGGATTTATTATTTTAGAATGGAAATAACAAAGAAAGAAGAAGTGGAAGAAGAAAGGAACATGAAAGATGGTTGCGAAGACATTACCTCTTCTTCGGGTTCTTCCTTTTGATTTGATCAAAAGGGATCTTATGTTGGATTTCTGATCAAAATAAGGCCTCTAGGTTCAAGTGAGGGAACTTGAGAGAATATTTGGGCAGGTTTTGGCCGAACCAAAAGGATTTGATGGTATGAATTAGAGGGAAGAGGGAGTTCCCTTTTATAAGAGGGGTGAGGGACACCTTAGAAAAAGCTAGAAATATTATTTTATAATAAATACATATTCGGTTTATAATTGCTCCAAATTGGATTACTTCAAGTTTAAGGTGGGTGTAGGTTGAAAACCAATCAAACAATAGGTTTTAGATAGGTTTGGGTCACTATACTAACCTTATATTTTAGTTTTAACTCTTAGTTAATTAGTTTGACATTTACCATGTCACTTTGTATTTTTGTATTATATAGACAATAAACATACTATATAGATACAAGAGACCCCCCAAGTTGTCCCTTAATGATACAAATATCATAATATAAGTCCTTTGGCCGAACCTTAGATTTTTAGGAATAGAATATCAATTAATAATATAATATTTGTTTTAAAAACTCATTTATGTCAATTTTGACACTATTCCATAATTGATTTTTTTTAAAGTCATAAAAAAATTATTAATTGGAATATAATTCATTTCAGAAATAATAACATGTCATATTTACCAATAGAATTCTTGGATGTCATCAAAACATTCAAATTATATTTATTTTAACATTTATAATACCAATTATTTGATTCTTTCATTAATAAGGAAAATATTGCACCCTTATTTTGTCATAAATAATTTTAATTATTCAATGTCTAAAAATTATAAATAAAATACCATTATGTAGGAAATCCTTTTTTATTTCTAATTAATATTTTTATTTGATAATATAACATATATAAGCCTTTTTCAAAAAAAATTTATTAAAAGATTTATGCTTATTTCATTTTTGTATTTACTTAAACTTAATTAATATAAAGGGTCATTATCACTTACATGTGGATCCATGGGGTCCCAAAATCGACCCAAATATGAAAATGGATGGAAATGTATCAACCAATAGGTTTAGGATCCGTTTTAGGGTAAATTAATATTATTATAATATTATTTTGTTACCCTTATTTACCGGATTTACCCTTTAACCATGGTAAATAAAATTTTTACCGAAGTAATTATTCAAAATGTCTAAAAATAAGAGTTAACTTTTTACAAAATTTGGACATCCTAAATCCAAATATGGAATCCATTTTTCCAAATTCAAAACAGAGAAGTGGCAGAAATTAATTTAAAATAAATTCCCGCTATCAAAACAAAAAGTGTGTTTTTAAAAAATAATAAATATCAAAAGATTGACACTTGTTTATGTCTGGTTTAAATGTGAAATTACATCCAATGAACTAAATTGTATTAAATGGTAAAAATATATCCTAAATATACTTTAAAACCACTAAAAGTAATAATTTATCACTATTAATTATTTCTATTATAAAATTTGCTTTTAATTAAAATTTAGTAATTTTCACTATTCATCAAAATATGAAAGTTATCAGAAAATTACCAAAAATTCACCCTAAGCTAATTTTGATATTCCGAATCTAAAAATGAAGTATATTTTGAATGTTAAAATGTATAAAATTTCAAAAAGTGGGTATTACTATTCATAACAGCTAGTTTGATTGGTTGTGGCGTGTTAGAATCTTGAAGTCGCGTATAATGCAAGCTATTTCATTATTCAAAGGGAAACATACTGTGGAAGCTTGGGGTGTTACATACAACCACATTAATGAGTTCTCCTCCAAAAAATAATAAAACTACGTAGAATTGAAGATGTTATGTTTTCATTTTCCTTTCCAAATCTCGGGAGTTCTCCTGAATGTTTCTTTTTTTCAACAAACACAAACTAAAGGGATCAAAATTAACAAGAGGGTTCTTCTCTAGAAGTATCTCTATGACACCGTGTACCTCAAAAACATAAATCCAACCTCAGTGTCTATCTATAATTTTTAAAAAATCATGTAAAAATTCATAAAAATATCATCATAGCTATGAAAAATGGAAACTGTAAGAATTATTCATAGTTATGGTTACATGGAAGAGAAGAATAAAACCTCACTAAACTATGAAAAAAAACCAAAACAAAGAAGTATGAACCCTAATGATTTCCTTTCATCCCATCAAAATAAAAATAAAATTGATGAGGTTTTGTCTCACATAATACCCGATCTCCCCATCGAAAAGAATGACCCACTATCATCAGCGTCCTACAATGAACTCATGATGGATCTGAGAATTCATCATCTTCCCCATGATTAATGGAAAATTTAAAAACCCATATCTCTAACAAGCTCCAGTCACACATGGGATATCTCTCACTAGCTCTGATTTTCACAACAATAACATGTATTTTCCAAGAACAAGAACTCAAATGGTGCTACCCCAATAGCTGAGTGGTTACTATGACAATATAGAAACTCTACTGATGATATATGATCATTCCAGTTATGACCCAAAACAAACATTCAAACCCAATTAATGTTCTCTAAAACCTATGTGGTCTATTTTACCTAGTCAAATATTTGGGATAGGATCATTTTTCTTATACAACATAATGTCTCAAAGTCATCTTGTACCCTCTTAATAATCATGGCATGGAATGTGAATAAAAATCTATAATGATATTGAAACAAATTCAGTGAATTCAGACAACTTACTACCCATACAAGAAACATAAAAACTCCACTATGTTATTCTCATGAATATTTGGGAAGTAGGATAAATTTTTGATATATTCTATGACTAATTATTGTGTGTTGTGATGTTACACTGATTCTAGAATATTCATCATGAAAAACATAATGACACTTTCTCATTTCTACTTCCATCTAAGCAATTATGCCATTACCAATTGATAGGTGATTCAACAAGAGAGAAAATAAAAGGCATTCAATAATATCCTTTGTGTCCCACCATGATTCTAAAGGATTATTATATATCCCCACCTTTCTATGTTACACTAATAATGGGAAACAACATCCTTCAAACCTCCTCTCATAGTATGTATGATTTCATTTTCCATCTAAAAGAAGAACTACAGGAACACCAATTTAGAAAAATTCATCTAGATCATGTCCATTAGATTTTTAATAATTAAATTTATAACATTTAGTATCTCAAGATGAGCATCCTTAATATGTATAATAAGTTAATCAGTGACAATTTTTGACTAGAAGTATGTTTAACCATCATCACCCTCAAGATTCAACTATGAGAAGGTGACGAAATCCATCACTAATCGAAATAACAGTGGATAGAAAAAATATATGTGGGAATATTATCCCATGAAAACACATTTAGAATACTCTAAATCTAAGAATAAACCATCATTTTCTCACACTAATATCACTCCCATGACTGAGAATATGTATTCAAATATTTAGGATTCTTGAATTAGAACTATGACTATGAGATCTCCATATATAGTTGGTACTATCAGAGATTATACTGATTCATTATCATGTGTGTCATATAAAACACCTCTAATACTGTGTATACGAGGGTTAAATCCATGAATACTACCATATACTGATCTAAAATGGGTTAAAGTTCTAATTCATCTATTCCTTGAACATTGATTGGGAATTAGACACAATAAAGGGAATGACAAAGATCTCAATGAAACTATAGAGACATTTTGAATCCATGTTTGGTACATTATCATCATACACCTATAGCTTGTGATGAACCACACATAATTCAATCCCTAAGAACCAATTAAACCCATTCCACTTGTTGATATACTAGTCAGTTCTATGTGGTAGATACTCCCTCATAAAAGTCACCTAATTCTAAAAAAATAAATCTACATCCATACCCATTCTCTCATATACCTATTAGAAAAACATAATGATCTACCCAGGTTGGAATATTTGGTCTAGAAACCCCCTTCTCTATAGAATACCCAACTGCACCTTTGTCTCTAAATGATTTATTGAGTCATCTGATTTTGCAGTATAGATATCAGTATATTCAAGAAGAAATTCAATGAAGAAAAAGAAAATTATATAGGGTGGTAATCCTAGAATATATATAGGGAATAATTCATTGTGACCTTATACCAAAACATAATCTGTAGAATAAGAGACATAGGTCATTCCATGATCACACCTAGTGCCTTGAGGTCCCAATCATATACTACTGAATGAAATATTTTTACATAATAAACTATACACCTGAATCAGTACCTACATCTACAGCAAAGCACATCAAAAAGACCTAAACAATAAACATCATAGGAACCCATTGAACTCATGTAGACACTAGCCACATTGGGGAAAACCATCTTTCAATCATGGTTTTAGATCGTGACATTGGAACACATCATTGTGGGTGATGTGTACAACCTAAATTGTGTCTGAATCCATGTAAAACATCACCAATACAAGGATTTATATACATCACGTATCTCCATGTAGATGTTTCATTGCTAGTGTTACCATCAAAAGGGGCCCTATACAAGTAATAACTTCATACCATATGCTGGTCCATGCCCTCTACCACCTACAAAGGTGTTCCATCTCAAAATATACATGGGTGATCAAAATTCCCATAACATGTGATGTGAAATAAATATTTGTGTGTCATATGTTAGTAATTTCAAAACCAATCTTCTCCTTAAATAAGACTATTAGTGATCATGGCCATATGGTATGATAGTGTTTCCATATTTAGGATTACCCATACTAGTTCCTTAACTCAATTTTCCACTTTTGAAGTGTCTGGATCACCACAAAATGAAAGTAGTATCCATTAATAGAACATGTTAATCATGATATTTTTTATGCAAAATCATATAGTCCTGATATAGCCATCCCCTTCTCAACATGTGAAAGATCATTTATCCAGACCATTGTATGAGTGTGCACGAACTTATCAATTGGTGGTAGTACTGCTCTGTGCCCCCCTAGAAGAAACACCCCAAGGAAGGGTCCTAAAAGTGAGTCCCCATTTCTTGATTTGTAATATTTATTACACTGTTTCATATTACCAAATCCATGCCATTTTGATGGCATCTTAAATTTTACCAATACATACCATGGTAAAGGAGAATACCATGGGAGAAGACTCAACAAGGGTATTTAAACCATAACCAATTACTATAGGGTAATTGTAATAATGTTTCCCTTAATACTGTGTCTATATATTCCCAATAAACAAGTAGGTTATCAGAGTCAATGGAAATGGATATGTCATCCCTCGCACCTAAACCAGGTTCCCTGGTTTGGGTGCTGAACTCAAGACACGTTGATGCCATTAACATTGATACCAAATCTGATATTCCAAATAGAGCATCTTCAACCTCCTTCCCTAGGATGAAATAATCAAATACCACACATTCATGATCTGGTACATTAGGTCCCACCATGAAAGTGTGATGATTTATGTTACTACCAAAGCCTTTGTTTAATAGTCTATGGGATGGAGATAACCACCAAGAAGGCATATAATGAAATGCGAGGCCTTAGAATAATGTACCTTTATGTAGGCACCCTTCTATCTCAATACAAAAGTGTGAAGGAATAATAAATTCTTAAAACTAATGGATTATAACCAAGAATGTAATAAACTATATAAAATAAAAAATTAGAGTATAATTATACAATACATATCATTAAGGTTAAAAAAACACACTCAATAAAGAATACAAGGGGGATACCAAATTTACATCAAATGTATGGAGTGTTTTAGGGGAGATACTGGCTAATGATCTAAAAGTATGACCGGTAGAAATTGTTAGTTCAACCACATACATGTAACATCAACTAATAATAGGTCCATCATAATAATATATAAATGGTGTGTCATCATCAGAAAACATGTCATGTGTAGGAAAAGATCCTAAATGGGTTGTTATAAACATAACTAGTAGGAAATCTAGAAATAAAAAAGTTAAATGAATCTTGAGAGAGTGGTTAGATAAATACCTTTAAGGCATTCTAACCAGAATATGATACAATAAAAATAATCATAAAATCAATAAACTATATTTTCTCAATAATAATCTCAAACAATGAGAAGAAGCGGATCTCCATTCCCACAACCTAGTTATGAATAATAAGACAATTATAACTCCAATGGTCCCACTTCAATAAACAATGTCACATGATACCTCAAACGAATCTATTTGGAGGTGCCCACACCTCACCATTTTCTTCCAAAATCGAAGGAGCTTGAAATCTAGTGGAAGAAGCACTCCCCACGAGATCTCAATGATGGGGTGTACCACTCCATAGATCGAGGACCCATTCTCTACTATAGTATAGAGGAGTACCGAATCCACTTATGTAATTAGTATGGGGGACTTATGACCCGGTGATATAGGGTATTATATTTTAAGAAATATCTCTAATGATCTAATCCAATCACATCCATTAGTTATTCACCATCAGATATTGACTGGTCATACGTCATATTCCTTACATTCTTCTCTATAAAATTAGTAAAATCACATCCTAAATTACCACATGGCCCAAATTCTTTTAACACCACCGTCAGTATCTAGTAAGACAAAAAATTTAATTGGTGTCTATATTTTGGTGAACCGATAATCAAAACAACTATCCACAACTACCCTCGAGATATTCTCTCAATCAAACCCATAGTTCCACCCTTGTCAGGCCTTATTTTAGAATTTTTTTCTCATCCCCATACCTCCTTTACTACAGAAAAACCCTAATCATATCCCATATCCACAATTATTTATGATAAAGGATGAAACCACAACAATTATTTTTTCTTGTCTCTCATTGTATCACAATCCACCCAAAATATAGATGATGAACACAAATAGTATATGGAGAAAGGAACATAATACAAATTATGTCTCAAACGATGGTCATTTTAATTTGGTAACCAATAAAATAAACCAATGAATGGGGATTTTAAAATATTCATAAGAAAAAAATAATAATATCTAATATTCATTGATATACGAAGAGAATATGATTTTATACCATCCAACTGATATCAAACTATGAATTAATTTGGAAAAAATTAATATGAATTTGTCTCAAAACATAAATGGGTTAAAAATATAAAATATAAAAAACTAGTACATCATGTTTGGATAAATAATTCATGAAAAATGTGTCTACTAGTGATGGGGTGTATGATCCACTATGCTCACATTACACCACATGAGTCACTCCAATCAATTCATCATCATTTTCTGATCCTGATCTAGCAAAGAAGAACGATCCGACCTGCTCTCCAATTATCCCATGGTTATATAGATAACCACAAAAACATTATAATGATGTATTTAGAGAGGATTATTAGGTTTTATGTTATGAAATAACATAATTAAATTAATTAAATATTTTAGTAAATGCACCTACCGTAGGTCGCTTCAAGAAAAATCCCAGCACCCACAAACATTATGTCATTCCAAGGGAAAAATCATGCTCTAAAATTAACCATGGCCTTAGGTTTCCCATCCTACATATCTAAAAATCAGAAATATATTATCCCTAAAATATGCATGTGTGAGAATTAATATATTAAATATTATAATATTCCAACTCCATGGTTTTCGGAGCACTAAAATCCTACATCAAATCAACACCAGTATCTGAATATGTTTCATGTAACACTCCATGATTCCATGGTACTCTTATCTTTGAATAATCCAATAGCGTTCGATGTATGCTACACTGAGTTCAAGTGCATCACAACCTTTAAAACTAGCCGTTTAGAAAGTATTTATGAATATTAATAACCATATTTTGAATTTTATATTTATCCCATATAATTATAACATTCATCTTTTGTGTTTCTTAGGCATAATATAAGGACAAATACAATTTTTCAGATAAAAGAAGTATTTTTAAAAAATGTGGGTTTTCCGCCTTTTAATGGAGAACCATTTATAAATACAATATTTGAAATTTTTATATATTAAATATGATGAAATTAAATTATTATTTTTAAGAAAGACATAATAATATAGTCTGGATTTTTTTTTTGTTTTTCTGATAACTTTCATATTTTGATGAATAGTGAAAGATACAAAATTTTAACAGAAAACAAATTTTTTAATCAAAATATTTTATATTGATAAATTATAAATTTGAATGGTCTTGAAGTATAATTAGATTATATTTTTATCATTTAATCCAATTTTGATAATTGTATGTAATTTCAACTTTATACCGGACATAAACACATATCAATATTTTGATATTTTTTATTTCTCAAAAACCCATTTTCTGGATTTGACAACGAGAATTAATTTTAAATTAACTAATGTAACTTATATGTTTTTAATTTTTTAAAATATAACTCATTTTTGGAATCTAAATATCAAAATTAACTTAAAGTAAATTCTTGGTATTTTTCTAAAAACATTCAATTCTTGATATATAGTGAAAAACTCTAAGTAATTTTATAAAAATCGACTTTTTATTTAAATAATTATTTATTTTATTTAAAATTATTTTAAATAAAAATAGATAAATAATACCTATATTAGTTATATGTAAATCATTGGAGTAATTTTATAATAAATTTGATGTGTAAAATTTTGTTGAATATTTTAATGTCTTTTACCCACCTTTAAGGCACATTTGCAAATTTTCGTAAAATGTAATTTTACCAATTTTGTGAATTTAATTTCAAAAGTACGAGAGAAATAGTTGATATAATTATGTAAGATGCAGTTCAATAAGAGGAAAATCATTTTTGGTGAATAATAACTTTTGAATGTTATTTTCCATAGTTAAAAGTAAATATTGTAATTAAAGGTAAAAATGATATTATAATTACATTAACACATGTCATAATTCTATTGGATAAGTTTATTTCGAAGAAAATCAACCTTATGAATAAAATATGATCTTTTTGGTCCACTTGGATTAGATTAGGGCATTTATTATTATTTTTTTAAGATGAGTTAAAAGTGTTAAATTCAAATTTTAATAACTAATTTTTTTAATATCATATTATAAAAAAGATATATTCAGCTAGAAATTTTTATTAGAAAACTAAAGATATTTCCTACATCATGGTGTTTTATTTAAAATTTTTAAACATTAAATAATTAATGTTATTTAAGATACAATGATGATGCAGTACTAACATTATTAATGAAAGATTAAAATAATTGATGTTATAAATATTAAAATAAATGTAAATTGAGACTTTCATTGAATTGAAAAAAAATTCTAGGTTACTATTACATGTTAGTGTTGATTAATTTTTTTATGAAATCAGATTCTTATGACTTTCCCAAAAAACAAATACTAAATAATGTCTAAATTGAAATAAATTAGTTTTTAAAATAAATATTATATTATTAAATGATATAACAGTGATAAAAATATATGAATTAGAAAAGGGACTTATATAATAATAGATATTTCATTATTTAACCACATTTTGTAATCATGGTGTTTTATTGTATGTCTATTAACCATAAAATATTAAAATACAAGGATACATGGTAAATGTTAAACTATATAACCCAGAGTAATGTCTAAAAGATAATGTTAATATTTTATCCTAAACCTATATAAAACTTATTGATGAGAGGTTTTAGAACCATACCCACTTTATCCTCAGTATAAATCCTTTTCGAGAAATTATAAACAGAATATGAATGTATAATAAAATAATATTTCATGTTTTCCCTAAAGTTACCTTTACCCCTCTTATAATAGAATAATTCCCCTTCTCTAAAAATCACATCTCCAAAGCCATTTGACTCAGCCAACCCCTACAATAATAGCTTCCTAACTACCCTCACTTCAATATATAGGACTTAATTTGATCATAAATTCAACATATGGAGCCCTTTTGATCAAATCAAAAGGAAACACCCGAAGAAGAGATAATTATTTCATCACATATTTCAATGTTGTTTTCTTATTCCACATTCTCTTTTTTGTTGTTTCCATACCAAAATAATATCTAAAGTACATTGTACATATTGTTATTTTATTATAAATATTGTACAACCATACTCATTATTCCATCCATCCTATGAATGAGAAAGTCACCGTATGTGCAAACGTACGGCTTACCGTCTCCACGTCATGGTGTTGTTTGTTATTCAAGACATAATTATTCATATGTATATAATTAATGAGTATAATAAATTTAAATAACTAATATTTCATGTTAAAGATTTTTTATATATGAAATACCATCAAATAACATTCTATTGAACCATCAATAGAATGATATTTTCACTCGTTTGTACGTACGAATTACTGTTTCAACAAATGTGATGAAATTCATTCCCCATCATAACCATTCATGAATAATTTTCATTTTCTGAATAAAAATAATGTTTAAGAACCTAATATCCTTGTGGATATTAATAATATACATCATATCCATATCATGCATGACTTACATGACAACACATATAATGGAAAATGAATCAGTTAACACCCAAAATAATAATACAACTAGAATATTATTAATAAAGAAATATTAAAAGATCTTATATGATATCATATTTATGTGTATGGTTATTGTATAATTTTAAAAAAATTATTTCACATTATAAATAATGTTAACGTACCCTCATCCATGTGAATGTTAAAGGTAAGGGGTTTTTATCTCATTTTTATTCCTATGAGATTCATGTTATATTTTCCACTATTTCCATTTGTGTGGTGTATATACTACCCATGGTTGTATTTTTTGTGTAATATAAATTAATTTATGGGTATTTAAATCCTAATTTTAAGATCTTTCCTCCATGGGATGTATGTTTCGTAAGTTACCAAATTAGTAAGGGAATTTCTATTTTCAATTTATACTCATTGGGTTTTACACAAACATCATTGATTATTTTACTCTAAGATTATGTTTGAAATCACTATTTATTTATTTATGTATTAATTTCCTCTCCCCATTTTTTGTATATACTTTTTATACACATAATAACTCCATTTATAAATTCTCAAGTCATCAATATGAACTTGATAAGAGTAATCCTAACTCAATTTATATTTATTGAGTTAAACATCCATGTCATTGGTGTTGTTTTTACAAGAATATGTGAGAATTTCCTCTAATTTATTTACATTGGATATCGTATAATATTGACTGTATTTATATTTTTTGACACATAATTATATCATTGATTTATCCTTAACACAAGGATACAGTCTTTATAAGGAATATCATCTCAATTTACATTCAATTGAGACTTCTTGGTTGTTATGTGCAAATTAACTTTTTTATGGCGTATATACTATACTAGGACACAGTATATCATGAATAACTTTACTCTCATGATATGAAAATATTTTTATTACCTCAATTATTTTTATTCAAGCATATCTCATTTGGTTAGGAACTCTAACTAATATATCATTTTAAATGTTTTAAATATTTATTCTTCTAAATCATTATCATTAATGTCCATGTTTTAAAAATGGTTTTAAGGATTTACTTATATAGACTTGAATGTTTTAAAACTAAAATTTCTTTTCAATGTCTCAATATGGTATGAGACAGTTTTATTAAATAAATTATTTTTAATAGCTACTTGATATATTGTGAGGCTTTTAAATTTTTTCAATTAAAAGGGGATATTTCTCAAAAATAGTTTTACTAGTTATTTTCATCTATGTAAATATCCATAATTATTATTTATTGAGGTTGATTTATTATAATACAATCATCTATATTTTATTGAATGAGTAATGTTTTACTATTTATGTGATATTTTTATACCATTCATGGTTTGTGATTGAAATATTATCAGTTGTATGCTAGTTTTAATACAAATGTTTATGTTATGTTTTATCCTTTTCATATGAGGAATCCATTGGGCTTAGTAAGTGATGGTTGGAGCCCTATATAGCTCTTTGATTCATCAGTTGGCCTCATAAGAAAAACTACTATCTTGGCACAAGGCCTTGAAAAAATCTTATTTTATAGTCTTGGCACGAGGCCTTGATTAGGTGGTTATGATGCCCGAAATTATTCATTCCATAATTATTAAATTAGATATTGATATTACATGTGATTATTCAACTAGTAGAATATCCAGGTGAATAAGTAAATGTAATTATTTGATTTATATTTTCAATATTATAAAAAAATTTAAGTTTAAAAGGAATGTGTTTTAGTCTTATATGTTTCCTTAAATGTTTATGCTTCATTATGAATGATCTCGATATATCGTTATTTGTACTGAGTGTCTGAGGTCACCCATTTATATGTTTTATTTTTCCATGGAAGAGAAGAATTATATAATGATTAAACTACAAAAATAGTCTAATGGATATGAGTGTGTTCAAATGATACAAAATGTAGTTTTTCTTTAATTCATGATGTAATTTAAAACATATGTATGTATCTTGTACTTCCAAGGCTACTAAAATAATATGTCATTCGGGACGTGATCTCTTGTGATCATGACGGTAATATGTAATAATGAACAGACTCTCAGAAACTAGGTTTGGGGAGTTGCTGTTGGATTCAAAGGATGTTTAGAATAATCCTTGGAAACTAGATTTAGATAAAAAAACAATGATTAGATAACATTCCATATACATAAACTTTTGAGATTAGTATAAAAGAACATCCAAAACATTTGTAAATGTAAATATTCTATGGGTTTTCCTAGAATTACATCCATGTCTCGATATGAGAAGGTAAAGGCATCTATGGCATAGAAGTACCCAGGGGTAAAACCCAAAACCAAAACTTCGATCTAGACTCGAACCTGAACTGGTGTACGACAATGGATCTTTATTCACTATTGGTTATGACACTCCTTGGGGAAATTATAAGGATAATTCAAATTTTCAATACAAAATGATTTGATGTATTTTAATATAAGATGAGAATAAATAACCTTGGCCAATACTAAGGTGATTTTTATTGAAAATATTGTGTCATGATATTCTCTAAATGATATTATGGCTATTGTTACTCACACAATACTTTGTGGATTTAGTCAACAAAAGGATTCCAAGTAAGTAATAGTAACATTGAACATGATGTACAAGGTTGGAAAATTTGTGGAAATGAGCAATGAAATGGAATGTTGATAGGTGTAAAAGATATCATCTTCATGATGAATCAATTTTACAAAAATATGATCAAAAACATATATGTTTACCAAATCCCAGAATCAACGAATAAGAGAAAGGTGGTGAATGGTAAGAGTTACAGTAGTGGAGACAACTGATAAAAGAAAGCTCAATTTTCATTATGGATGAAGTGTTGATGGAGACACCCAATAATGTGTCTTGATGGAACACAGAAATGATTTATATGTACGAAAAGAGGGAAATATAATAAAAATTATTAATGAAAAATTAAGATTACTAAATAAGATAATAAAAATGATCCCAAGAATATATTTAGAGTCAATTTTTGTAATTTTAGGGGACCTGGGAATTACCAGAGTCAATGCACTATTCTATAAGATATTGTCTTGATCATGGAGGAACCTATGTAAAAATAAATGGATGGAGAAATGTTTAAAAGTATTAGTAGTCCTTGTTGATGGTATTACATTGGAAGAAATTTCTATATTATGTGTAACCATAATGTTTGTTATGTGAAAATTCTATTTGAGGAAAAATTATATTTTTGATTTGGATATGTACTTATAAATAACCAATTGAGTTTATAAGTTCCTTGAATTTGAGGAAATTACATGTTAATATTATTTTGGATGAAAATGTGAGGTATGAGATAAACATTTGTTGTCAAATTATGTTATGGTTAATTTGAGGAATTTATATCATTTTGAGAATGTTATAAAATATTTTTTTTTTGAAAAAAGGACAACACGTAGACCGTGTGATAACAGGTTGCGTTGGACAATGTTGTGGGAATAAAACCCACAACCAAAGTGTGACTCGGTTATATCACCTACAACTTGACTAGGTAAATTCCCTGGTTAGTGTGTCTAATTATTTTTACATAAATGATTTTATTGATCAATAATAAGTTGATTTGGGATCTTATTATTTATCAAACAGATATCCTTATTGTAGTAAAATGATTTAGTGATTAAGTGATAAATGTTATTATAGAAGACATTTACTCCGTTGGGAACACTATATGCCTTTGGAAAATCTAATACAAGGGAATTTCATTTGAGAAGTAATGGTGTATTTGTATCTATGTTTTTATTGTGGATTTATAGCTATTTGGGTTATTTATGGAAAGGGTTAACCTATCATATATGTGATTAGTTTAATTACTTTTATGTATGTGATGTTAAGAGTAGTCGATATTATTTGAAGATACAATTTAATGTGGAAGACTACATAATAAAAGTATGACGAGTTTTTTTTTCAATATTAGATTGGATAATATAGAATGATTTTATGGAAAATTATATAATGAATGGTATTTATTGACCTTTGGGTATTGTTGGTTTAATTTTAGAAATTAAGATTATTATTTGTTGCTCTAAAGGATTATCCTTTTTTGGGATCATCTGATTTTGTACTAACCATTTTTTTGGTTAATATATAATTTCAAGGGAAATATATATTTCATCCTTTATGGATTAGGTGATTCTATATATTTTGATTCTAGTGCTTCATGGGTGACCAAGTCATCTTGAATACTCATCGTTTCTAGTGAAAGATGAGTTTGTGGTAGAAATTAGTAAGTGGATGAAACTCTATTTATCAACAATATTTTTATCTCTTATTCTATAATGAAATTAATTATTTAACAATAGGTAACTTATCTTAAACCCAAAAATATGTTATTCTAATACCTTACGTTATTTCTCATATATTTATGGCATTGAGGCCATTAATTTTCCATTTACTTGTCTGTGACTGATGACCTGAATCACTCCCTATAAATATTTATGGGGTTCCTCCAGCTATAATTTCCACTAATGATCTCCAATTTGAAATCCTAATTTGGTAGTGACTTTTTAATTTCCTTTTCCCTCTATTTAAGACTAAATTTTATGAACATTATTTCTGATGTGGGTTTTCCACGAAGGTATTTTATATTTTTTAAACCTTCTATCTATGAATAATTATTTCAAATCATGAGGACATAATTTATTTAAGGAGGGAAGAATGTATCACCCTATGCTTCCATGTTACACTTCTCATTTAAAAATAAAATAGTGTGTGATTTACGCAACACTGAGTTCACGCAGACCACGACCTATCAAACATACACTTTAGATGGTGGTTATGAATAGTTTTAACCACCTTTGTAATTTTATATATATCCCATATAATATTAAAATTCCTTTTTTGTGTTTCTTTAATATAATATAAGGATAAATTAAATTTTTCAGAAAAAATAAGTATTAAAAAATGGCAGGTTTTCATCCTTTTAATAGAAAACCCTTTCTAAATACTATATTTGACACTTTTATATATTCAATTGGAAGAAATTAAGTTTTTATTTATAATTAGTACATAAAAATTTAGTTCGGATAAAATTTTGGAGTTTTTCTGATAAGATTCACATTTTGATGAATAGTGAAAGATACTAAATTTTAATTAAAAACAAATTTTTTTATTAAAAATAATTTATAGTGTTAAATTATACATTGTAATGTTTTTAAATTATAATTAGATTATATTTTTATCATTTAATCATATATTGCTCAGTGGAAGTAATTTCACTTTTAATTTGGACATAAACGAATATCAATCTTTTGATTATTTTTACTTCACAAAAACCCACTTTTTGTTTTTGACAATGAGAATTATTTTGAAATTAATTAATGAAACTTCTATGTTTTTAATTTGGTAATATAGAAATCATTTTTGGATTGGGAATATAAAAATTATCTTAGAGTAAATTTTTGGTATTTTTTAGAAAACATTAAATTTTTGATGAATAGTGTAAAACACATTGTTATTGTTTTAAAAAATACATTTTATTTAAATAATTTTTTCATTTATTTAATTTTTAAGTAAAAATTCATACATAATACATATATTTGTTCCATATAATTAATTGGAGTAATTTTATTATAAAATTAGATGTATAATATTTTATTTAATATTTTACAGTCTTTTACCCACCTTCTCGTTATCAAATTTGAATAAAAAGTAATTTTAGGGCTTCGGTGAATTGATTTTGAAAAATTATAGATAAAAAATTTACATATTATAGATAAATGTGGTCCAATAAGATGAAACTAATTTTTATTGAATAGTAATATTTGAAGTTTATTTACCACGGTTAAAAAGTAAATAGGGTTTTTAAAGGTAAAAATGATATTATAATTACCCAAAAACTTGTCATAATTATATTGGATAAGTTTATTTCGACCAAAATCAACCCTAAGAAAAAATAATATCCTTTTGGTCCTCTTGGATATGATTAGGACATTAATTATTATTTTAATTCCAGAAGAGTTAAAAGTGTTATATTTGAAGTTCAATTACTAAAACATTTTAATATAGGGTTATACATAAGCTAATTTCGACTATAAATATTTATTATAAACCAAAATATATTTAATACTTCATGGTATTTTATTTATAATTTTTAGAAGTTATATAATTAAATTTATTTACGACACAATGATGATACAATAATTACCTTATTAATGAATGACTAAAATAATTGATATTATAAATATTAAAATAAATATAAATTGAAACATTTGATGAATTAAAAAAATTATATGTTTATATTACATGTTATGGTTGATTAAAATTATTTTATTGGAAAAAAACTGATTGTTATGACATTCAAAAAAACAAAATACTAAATAATGTCAAAATTGACATAAATGAGTTTTAAAAAATTACTATATTATTAAATGATATAATAGTCCTAAAAATATGAGGATTGGAAAAAATACATATATAATTGTATATATTTCATTAATTAACCAATTGGGGTTATTTTGGATTTTTATAGTACTTTTATTGAAAATATAATATAAAAATACAATGAGACATGGTAAATGTTAAAGTATTTAAGCAAGAGTTAAGTCTAAAAGATAAGGTTAATATGGTGACCTAAACCAGTATAAAACCGATTGGTTGAGTGTTTTTTTACCCATACCCACCATATCTTCAATATAAATCCATTTGGTTCCATTATAATCTGAAGATGATTGCATAATAATATAATATTTCAATGTATTCCTAAAGTGACCCTCACCTCTCTTATACAAAGGTACTTCCCCTTCTCTCAAAATCACACCACCAAATACATTTTTCTAGGCCAAAACCTGCTCAAATATCCTCCCAACTACTCTGAATTCAACCTATATGCATTATTTTGATTGTTAACCCAACCTATGGAGCCCTTATGATCAAATCAAGAGAAAGCACCCGAAGAAGAGTTAATTATTTTCATCACCTCTTCCAATGTTATTTTCTTCTTCCACATCCTCTTTCATTGTTCTTTCCATACTAAAACAATAAATCCAGTAACATTTACATAATATGATGTTATTATAAATATTTTATAACCATATTCATTATTCTATCCATCCTATGATGGACAAAGTCACCATATGTGTTTTTGTACGGCTTACCATCTCTATGTCAAGGTGTAGTTTTTTATTCAAAACGTAATTATTTGGATTGGTATAATAATAACTATAATTGATGAAAATAATAAATAAACCACATTAATGATTATGTATATATTAAATAACATCCAATTACATATTATTTCACCATTAATAATATTATATTGTCACTCGTGTGTACATACAGATTGGCCTCTCCAAGAACGTGATAAAATTCATTCCCCATCATAACCATTCAAGAATAATTTTCATTTTAAGAAAAAAATAATGTTTTTTACCTTAATATAATTACGTATTTTAATCAATTACATCCTATATATATCTAACGTGACTTACGTGACAAAAAATATATTGGAAAACTAATCAGTTAACACCCAAAACAATGATATTATTGAAATATTATTAACCATGTAATGTTAAAAGAATCATATATGATATAATATTTATGTATATGGTTAATTTATAATTTAATAAAAATTATTTCACCATTATACATGAGGTTAAATAGCCCTCAACTAATGAAAATGTACAATGTAAGGGGCTTCCATCTCACTTTATTTCTGTGAGATTCCCGCTATATTTTCAACTATTTCGTTTTCTGGGGTGATTGTGTTACCCATGGTTGTATTCTTTGTGTAATATAATTTAATTTATGGGTATTTACATCAACATTGTATGATCCTTATTTAATGGTATGTATGTTTTTTAATATACCATATTGGTAAGGTAATTTCTAATTTCAATTTTCACTCATTGGGTTTTATAAAAACATCATTGATTATTTTAATCCATAATTATGTGAGAAATCACCATTTTTATGTTGTATTTTCCACTCCCCATTGTGTGGATATACTTTTTATACCCATAATAACTCTATTGATAAATTCTCAAGTCATCAATATGAACTTGATAAGAGTATTCATAACTAAAATTCCATTCATTGAGTTAAACATCCAAGCCATTGGTGTTGTTTTTACAAGAATATGTGTGAATGTCCTAAGATTGTTTTACAATGAATATCCAATAATATTGATTGTATTAATAATTTTTAGACATAATTATTTCATTTATTTATCCTTAACTTAAGTATACATTCTTTATAATGGATTTCATCTCCATTTAGATTCCATTGAGACTTTTTGGTTGTTATGAGCCAATTATATTTTATATGGTGTATATACAATACATTGATATAGTATATCATGAATCCCATTATTATTATGATTTTATAAATTATTTATTAACTCAATTATTTGTATTCAAGCATCTCTCATTTTTCTAGTAACTATAACAATAATAACATTTTCTATGTTTTAAATATTTATTCTTCTAAATCATTCTCATTAATGTCCATGTTTTAAAAATGGTATAAAGGATTTATTTATATAGAAATTAAAGTTTTAAAATTGAAATTTGTATTAAATGTTTCAATGTGGTATGGTATAATTTGATTCAAAAATATATTTTTAACATCTTCTTGATAAATAGGGGACATTTAAATGTTTTCAAGAAAATTGTGATATTTCTCCCAAATAGTTTTACTGGTTATTTTCATCTATGTCAATATATTTCATTATTATTGATTAAGGTAGATTTGTTATTATAAAATATTCCATATAGTATTTAACGAGTTATTCTTGAATATGAATTTTCTATTTTTATACCATTCATGGTTTTTGGTTAAAATATTAACATTTCATATGCTAGATTTAATAAAAATGTTTTTGTTATGTTTCAATAATTTCATATAAGGAATGTATTTGACATAGATATTTATGGGTGGATCCCACTATAAATCCTCGATGCATCAGTAGGTATAATGAGACACACTAGTGTTTTGGCACAGGTCCTTGAAAAAAATCATATTTTGTAGTCTTGGAATGGGGCCTTGACTATGTGGTTATGATGCCCATCATTCTGCATTGTAACATTAAGAAATTATAAATTGATGTTAAATGTGATTATTATACTAGTAGAATATCCATGTGAATATGTAAATGGAATTATTTGATTTTTTTTCTCCATTATATGATGAAGTATAAGTTTTAAAGGCTTGTGTTTTAGTCTTATACATAGCCTTAAATGTCTATGCATTTTTATGAATGTTTATTCTATATCATTATCCTTACTAAGAATCTGAGCTCACCACTTTCTATATTTTATTTTTCCTAGCATGTGTTGAATTATACCATGATTAACCAGCAGGAGTAGGGTAAGGGATATGAGTGTGTTCAAAGGGGACATAATGTTGGTTTTCATTATTTCATGATTTAATGAAAAAATTATGTATGTATTTAGTACTTCCATGGATACTAAACTAAACGGTCTTTCGGGATGTGATCTCTTGTGATCATGCCAATGATCTATAATAATTCACCGACACTGGGTAATAAGGGTCGGGGAATTACATTTCAAGAAATATTCCAATGTTCTACAGTAAACAATGTGTTTTGATATCAACAAGAGAAATTAGATGAAATATTTGAGGGGGATAATCAGGTATATACCTCTATCATTTTATAATGTTATAAAGTTAATATTGAATCTAACCCCTTGTATTAATTCTTAAAATTGTTTATTTTTTTGGATGCTTACAAGATAAATGAATTCCAGAGTAACTATTTTTATGATTATATCATTAAAGATGAGAAATCGTATTTAATTATATATCTTAAATATATATATTAAATTATATTACTAGAGAACATTATTGAAAAAGGGCAATAATCTCCTTTTAAATCACATGAACATCAGCTAGATGGAGGTAAATAAGAATAAGAATTCATATTGGCCCCTCATGAATAAATATTAGAACATGATAATCAATATGAAGTAGAAAATTATGATATAAACTCACCTTGTTCAGTTTCATTTTAATTTTAATTATCTACTAAATATTTAATTTCTGAACCCCACCAAGAAGATAAACTAGAGTTTCCACTTAATGAAGATGATACAGTAGCTGTGGAATACACATAGGATCCCCATATATCAACATGAAACTATCACTTTATGTAGTAAGTCACACTTATGAGGGCCTGGTGCTAGCGATTTCAATTAAAAGAGTCCTACAAGATGTAACATTAATAATATTTTCAAAAAATTGAATTTGGTTATTCATAACACTTATCCTCAATCCTCATGAGGATTGATGATAATCAAATGTCTTTCTAAATATATATATTCTAAATATAGTCCCACTTTTGAGAGATACCCCAAGAACCTCCCACTTATCATTCTTTGTCTATTTTCGTGCCAATAATTTTAATAAAATTTCTGATGTTTGATTTCTAAAGGTATTCCCTATGTGGGAAACACCATTATGGAGTGATCAACAATCCAACAAACTCTAGTATAAAGATTCACTCAAAACCTACTGTCTTCAAATAAAAATGTTTCTCAATATCTTTTTAAACTGATTATTAAATTCATATTTATTTTATTCTATTTAAAATTACATGGATAGTTTTGAAAAAGTTTGAGGGAACCAGTTATATACATTTTGAAAACATATATTTTATAATTTTTGGATCCATAACATAATTTGTAAAAAAACATGTTTCATTTTTCTATTTGTTAATTAAATATATAGGTAAATAATTAGAACAAATTATAGGAAAATAATTTATATATTTTTAAATTACTTTTCAAATTTGTAAACCTTTTTTACAACATCAATACAACCATTCCCAGTGGGAAATTTTCTTGGAGATGGTAAAATAACTTGTTGTTATATTGTGTGAAATAAATGATTGTTGAGTGAATTGGTCACTATTTTCAAATAAATTATGACATTGAAATTGGAATGGTATTAAGATTGAAAGTATTACTTTTTGTATTGTGATTATCAATTTTGGTCACATGGATTTAGAAAATTAACCAAAGTAACTTTTTTATTCTAAAATAATAACACCACTGATATAATGATTAAAAAAATTCTAATATTCATTTTAACATTGAGTAAAATAGGATATTTGGATCCCATTATGATTATCTAAGATACTTGACAGTAGGTGTTTTATTATTTAATATGTAGATATTTAAATAAGTGACTTTTTATTTTTTCCCTCACATAGAAGGTAGTTTATTAATGTAATGGGAATATAGTACCCAAATTAACATGGGAACAATTGAATTTTAATGAATTCATTTGGTTTGTATCAATAATTAATAAAATATAAATCTTTTTTTGTAAACATATTAGAGTGCGATAAATTATGTTCCTTTTTTTATAACTTATATTCCACTGGTATGTAATTTTATCTCCCCTATACTTGGATCATTGTCTGTATGGAAAGTTTTTAGTGACTTTATTCAAAGAGAATGAATGATAATTTTGGAAATGGATAGACCAATGATATTATTATATTTCATATTGTATAAGTTAATATATGAAGGATTTATAAGTTAATTTTTATTTTTAGTAAACAATATAAAATGATAAAATTTTATATTAGTACAATAGTTAATGCAGAGGTGATTGATGTGTGATGAAATGTTCATATTTTATGTCTTTTAATCATTATAATTATCACCAAAAATTATTAAATCCTTGGAATATTGCGATTTTTATAAAAATTGGGAATTTTAGACATATTATTTGAATGGATAATAACACAATTTCTTATGGAAATAGTATGCAATACGTTGATCCCAATTTGGATGTTTACGTTTTAAAATATAAATCATTAATTAAATTTTTTCGGGAATTTTAATTGGTTTTTAATTTTATTTAATTTTAATGTTTCTATAAAATAGCTTCACTAAAAAATAATTGGCTTACGAATAATAAATACGTGAAAAAAAACTACAACCATTGAGTAAAGTGATACCATTAGAGAAAAGTAATTTCTACCGCCTGAGTAAAAAAATACCACTACCTCTAGTTAAGATCTTTCTTCCACAACACTAAAAATATCATAGAGGAATTTTATACTAAAATGATAAGGGAAAAATATACCACATATAAAAAAATTTATTCTTCCATTATATGTATTATTCTACAAAATTATCTACAAATTCTCTTCATTTACCATTGACTTGAACTACACTTCCATGCTGCCATTAATCCTAATCCACAGCTACCACCAGTCCTTAGAAAGATATTATTGCTATAACCATCCATTTCCTTATATTATCTCAATCATCCATACGACCTACACTAAGATATATTACTTATTCGAACTATAATCATGATCAAAACCACTAGGTTTGACACATCAAAATGAATAGAGAGAATCCTATGCATATTGTGAAGAAAGACATTCCCCCAGGAAATATTTCCATGATCTAGGTTAAGGGAGTAGATATCCATCATAGCCTACTGATACATAATTAATTTTTGATCCGAACCTCACCTAACATGATTTGGAGTAGTGGATAAAATTCAATTTTGATAAAATAAAAATGGTTACCAATCCATTCCCATCCGATGATAGACATTAATTAAATAATCCTTATGATGAAGAAACTAAATCATGAAGATTAATGGAGGGAAAACTATTATTCATTATTTCAATAGTATGGATTCATTTTATAAATGAGAAGAATAGTATGGAAATTGTCATGTCCCAGTGTTTAGATTACGTTACCTAATTTGAGAGTGGAGTAGGTATTCAAGGGATTTTTATTATTTATGAAATAATATTAGGCATAGGTTATTGACACAATCAATCACGTGGAAAATTTATGTTGATTATGTAGCATCAATCATCTATGATTAACGACATTCAGTTATCATGTAAGTGTGATATCTGAGTTACGTAAGGGTGATGTCCACCCACATAAGGGTAGTTTTCTCAACTACAAAACTCACTTGATGGTGAGGATTGAATTAAAAAAACTGATGTCCTGATACATAAGGGTAAATGGGGAAAAGCATAAGTTTCAAGGAGGACATTTCCAATGTTCCGTGATGACTTTCATGAAGGGCATGATAGAGCTTCATAATGTTTGGAATTCTACATAAGGGTAATTTTGACTTCTTTAAGGGTCACAATTATAACATAAGGGTCATTTATGATCTATGTAACTTAAATTGAATCAATATTATGGGTTATATGTTATTTAAGGGTGATGTATAAAGGTGTGTAAGGGTGGTATATTCAGGAAGATAAGTGTATAGATGTATAAAGTTTTAGATAGTTTATAAGTGTTTGAAGATATATGCTAGGTTACACTTGTCCCTACATAAGGATAACATTCCTTAATAGAAACTATTAATCTAACATTATTCTTGATCCCATTCATAGCATGATCATGAGATATGTATATTTCAATTATAATATTCCATTAATGCCTATCAGGACCCTCAATGCATTGAATGTGAAAATAAATCATGGAAGGAAGAACATGTAGGCTTAGAAATAAAACCATGTGAAATGAAGAATATTTCATTTCCCATAAATTTTTCCCTCATCTATAATTTTAATAATTCGACTCATGCCGACTATAACATGGTCTCTCTAATTTTCATCTTTATTATGAATTAATTGTTTCACTATATTTGGTTAATTATATTATATGAATAATTTATTCACCCAATTAATTGTGTTTTATTAATCTCTATATTTTATTGTGATCTATTAAAAAACATAACAATGGAGAACTAACCCATGGGATAGTTTCCTATGATATATCACATTGGAACCTAGAAAAAATTTACCTGACTTATTTATGGTTTCTTAACCATGATGCAATATCAAAATGAAAAGAATGTGATCCGTAATATTCATATCCTCCTCATAATTATCTATTTCACCCACCAGTATATCAAACCATTTCACACACCAATCTATTAGTCTATGGAGAAAATTACTGGAGCACTGTGGAATAAGGGATGGATGATAGATGATAGAGTTTAGTGTGGTAAAATTGAATGCCTCGATTTAGTGTGTTCACTTCCTATTTAATATCGTTATGTGTAACATGATATATATGGTAGGGTTTCTTATTTTTTATTCAAAATTATTAAATATATGTAGAAAAGAAATAAAATAATGATATTGACTTGAATGTTAGGTGACACATAATGTGTATAATGAAGAACCTATATGAATAAAATCATATCCGACTACCTATTCAATATTTCTGTATTTTATATGAATCATTTATTTTAATTTTATAAAATTATAATCCAAAATATCATTTTAAAGCTACATTAAATTTTTTGAAATTGATTGAAATATCAATAAGTTCTTACAATAGAATGAATATTTCCCACACACGGTCCTTGTGAAATGAAGATTTACATCCCTATATTTCATTCCATGGTTTAATAAAACAAAAATTCTATTTAATTTTGATCCAAAACATCAATGTAATCATGGATCATTATCTCATTTACATTTTTTCATCGCAATAGGGAAAAAATGGTGGGAGGTGGCCATGAAAAAAATAAAAATTTACCATATCCACATAAATTGATCACACAACATATCCATGTTTGCTATATTGAAATAACCACCAATACTACCACATTAATAAATTACTACATAAAGTATGTATGATATATTTTGAATTTTAATATATCTATTTCTTTTATAATTGACATTTTTTTAATTAACCCTCTACATAATTATTGTCACGAACCAAATCTGGTCGCCTTCAAACTCGGCACCCGACCCGGTCCATGGCAAGACTCGAAGGGCATTCCCGATCCCCACGGGCTGGCACAAGTGCCCGGGTATTGTAAAATGAAAATTGGGAACGATTTACCCGAGTTTATATACATAAAACAACAAAAGAATCCAATGAAACAAATCTGGATTTTTGAAACCAAAAAATATTTTACAAAAATTCAGAACTGAATTACATGGCTTAAAACAACTCAAAAGGTCTATAACAAAGTTAAAAATCCAAATAAGGACAGCCCAAGAACCCTCATGGCAAGGGGCACCTCCCACAAGCCACCTCCACAAGACTTCACCACCAAGGACCTGCTAGAAACCCGAACCACTGGAACAAAAAAAACTGTACCCAACCTGCGACAAAAAAAACCATGTCTACTTACACCCAAGGGTGTAAGTAGGGTGTGAGCCAATTCCTAGTAGGATACCACCACTAAGAGATTCCATGTGATAAACATTTAAAGATGAAAAGCATGCAAGTTTTCAAAAACATGAAAAGCTAGTTATAATTTCTAAAAGATGCTACTTTGAATAAAAACAGTTTTCAAGTGGGCTATCATTAAGAATCAACACTTTTTAAAAAAAATGTCAACACTACTGAATTTTCCATCCAACTATACCGTATGCCGACGGTAAGTACAAAGTAAACAATGAGCACAAGAAATAGGAAGTAACACCTAGGCACTAGCTAGCTGTGGGTCCCAGGTACCTCGTATCTCGGTGAAAGTAACCATCACAAATATCCATTCTCGTGCACGAGCCACTAGTAGGGAACATACCCATAACCTAGTGGTCCCCAATCATCATCATCATAGTTTAGTTAGAGTTGTAAGCGTCAATCTTGCTAAGTGAAACTGAGGCCAAACCCCACGGATTCACTAGCATACTAGTACACGTCCACCCACCTAGATACCCAGGATTTCCCCTTGTGCTCAAACATGTTCAACACATCAAGAAATGTACATTGAACATGAAAATATAATTTCCACATCAAAAATTCACCAAACAGCCCATATGTATACCACACAAGTCACAAAAAATCCATTTTTCATTCAAAATGATTTTGAAATCCGAATCACACCAAAATAGCCCACAACACATTTCACATTTCTTCAACACTTCCACAAAACCATTAAACAATTTTATAAAACAATTATATGATATTTAAACTCATATAACAGCCCACACACATGGAATATAACACTTCTTTCATATTCAAAAATTCAATTTTTCACATCACACTCACACAAAACACTCCACATCACTTTCACATCAATTTCACTCCAAAATATCTCCTTCAAACAATTTAATAAAATATTTCCAAGATGATACATATCACATAGCAACCTTTTCACAAATGAAATGGACCTTTTAAAAATATACTCCTACCAAAACAGTTTGCTGATATAGTTTCACCTATTACATAACCCAATAAAAGCATTCAAAACTTCCATAAAACAATTGTAAAGAGTATACCCAAACTTTGCACATAAAATCCATTTCAAAAATCTCTTTTTAAGCCAAAAGCACACCAAGACCCTACCAAAACAGAATTGGCAGCCCAATAAACATGAAATAATCCACATTCAAATGTTATATAATCACGTTGAATAATATCACAAAAGATACCCATGAGAACACACAAATCCATAAAACACTTTCAAGGAGTATAACAAGGTTATACAAATAAAACCATTCAAATACACCCCATTTTTAGGCCCACATGGAACTATATAATTACCTAACCATAATTGTCAGCCCCTTTCAACAACTAATAAATCACTTCCACATTTTACAAAACTACCACAAGATATAACACATGAAATACATTTGAAAAATACACATTTCAAGCAAAAATGTAACTCTAAAAACAAATGCTTTACTATTGCAACCAAAAATGGTTTTCACATAATGCACAGAACATAAGGAACATTCAAAATTATTTAATCAAGCAAACTAACTCATCATTAAATGGTTACCCACGAAATCACCTACCGAATGTGTCGAAACCCTCAAAACTTGGTGCGAAACCTTAAGCGCACCACCGTTGCACCAAAAGGAATAAAAATCCAGACCTAAACCACAAATATTTACCCAAAAGACACCAAATCATACATTAGTATCGAACCCCAACTTCTGGACATGAGGAACTTCAAGAAAAAGGAAATAAAACTAAAAGAGGATGGAAGGAACCAAGAAGGAATTCTCTTACTTGAAATATCTTGAAGTAATCGGCCCCAATCCACAAAATAATGAATCACCAAGTACCCAAAACTGGTATGGAGGTTCGAAGGATTAATTATAGGTAATGTGGGGACTGAAATGGGGGAAAAAGGATGAAAAATGAAGGAGTTATGAAAGGATCAATTTACCTCTCCAAATCTGCCCGATTTTTGAAACCCTAATAAGTTCAGTACTAAATCGCGATGAAGAGCTCCAAAGAGGGGAGAGAGAGCTTGGGCGCGTGTCTCGGTTCAAGGGGCGCATATGAGGCTTTGAATCACCGAAAAATACTTAAAAATGAATAAGTTATTAATTAATCAAATATTATTTTTAAAACTGGAATTAGGCTTTCGGGCAGGCCCAATCCCTTAAATAAAAACCAACATAAACCTTGGTTATGAATTTCCAAAGGCTCCAAATTTTAATTGTGGTGTTAATATATCAGGGGAGGACATTTAGGAGTTGTAATGAAGGAAAAATATTAAAAAATGAAAAAGTTATAAAGGAAACAAATTTTATTTTTAAATCTGGAATTGGGCTCGCGGTTTGGCCCAATTCATGAAAACTCATCTATTTCTCCATAAAACCTTTGGAAACCATCCAAAACAAAAAAATTAAAGGAAAAAAAATGAAATTTAACTTCAAAATAATTCATGTATGTGACAATTATTGATGTTGTTATATAACTAATATATTGATGTATATGAAATATTGAGAAATATAATGATATAAATAGCCAAAAGTGTCAACCAAGCTATATTTTATAAAAACATATATGAAACCATATACCATCATCAACACGACGAATGTAATATAAATACCCCTACTACTACAACTGAGAAAAAAATATAAAACAAAACTAAACATTGAAAAAATAAAATTGAACCAGTAAATTCCCATTTAAATTTTTATTATCAAATACAATTTATTGAACATTACAAATATATCCCAGATTTAATAATTTTATTAACTCATTTGGAAACCCATACTTCCTCTAACTGGCTTATTAATTTTGAAGTTACTATTTCCCCATTATTGATTAAAAATTCAATACATGGTTCAAGAATTCAAATAATTCTTCGTCAACTTATATATTTAATATAAAAATATATATATTAATAACATATCCAATCATATAATCATCCCATAATATTATTTCTTCAAATAAATAATTTTTTTAACGTACCCATTATCGTTTAATTAATTCATTACATTATTTTACATCCATATTTTTGGATATTATGCATAAATATATCTACACCAACATCACTTAAGAAGAATTAAAAACCAGAAGCACCATGTATATTTGAGTAAGATGCACTGTGACCATAATTATTTCTTATTGATAAATGGTCGTCATTATCTCTATTTTTTATAGTATAAAAAAAGACAGTATTGGAATGGGTAACAATAATATCTAATACATGAATTGTCCTCTCTCCAATCATGTGTGTTAATTAATAATATATAATTTTTGATAATCTCAATAAAATATTAATGGTACCCAAATCATGATAAATATGTGTCATTAATAAAAAAAATAATTTTTTGAATCAAATTTCTAAAATCAAATTACGAATCCTAAAAAATTCATTTTACAAATTTTCGTGATGGAATTTCTATAATAACATGAGAAAACCTCAAGGAATCCACAAATAATTACATTATATATCTTCTATATCACATAAAAATCACATTAATGGATTGAGATAATTCTAGAGGACATAAATAAGTCAATGGAATGAATAAATAGGAATGAATTACCTGGACATTTGGATATTATGTTGCTTAGGGGAAGGATATTAATGTTTTATTGAAAAATAATGTCTGTAATTTAAGAAACAACCATGTTAATATAAATTAATTAATATGGATAGAAATAGTAATTAATTTGAGAAGAAAAGCATTTTTAATTATTATTGAATATAAGTTTATAAAATTCATTGTTTATTGAACTTCATAATGCCAAAATAAAGTTAAATAATCAATAATTTATGAAATTAAAATTGTAATATCCCACCCTAAGAATATTGTTCCACTAAGGATAAATGTTTCATGGAAAATTTGTTTTGGATAAAAATAGACATATGAATCATTTTACCAGGGTCCAAAAGTAATATTTTTGAATTTATTTACCTCAAAATTGTATTTGAATTAAAAACATGAACATCAACATAATAAATATCTATATAAAAAAAGATTTTAAAAATAAAATTAATCAATGAACTCCATAATTATATCCCATAAATGTTTAATAACAACATCCATCACAAATGTTCAAATAAAAAGACTTATTAAATATAGTAATAATTAAATACATACAAATAGAAATTATATCAAAAAAATAATTTAAATAATACAAAAATCAATTTAAAAAGTCCCTTACAACTTCATAATACCAAATTCATGAAATATAGACCCATAATATGTGGTTATTTAATTTTTATGAGAAATATTAATGGTCAAAATCACTAAAAACCTAGTTATCTCTTCATGAATAGTGTCATCACATATGATTGGTTTATGTAAATAAAAATATTTATGAAAACAATTAAATTGAATTGTGAAGGAATATTATAGAAACATAAAAATTTTGGGGTTGAATATGTGATACTATTTCATAATTTCCATTAAACTAAAATTAACCTCTATAACATGTTAAATTATATGTTCTCACAAATATTATTTATATCCATTACATGTGTATATTAGAAATAAAATTATATAAATAAAATATTGTAATTTTTCCTGGTATGAAACCAATTTTGTTACTAAATATCTCTTTTGTATGATTTCAGCCAAAGACACATATATTCAATATGCAATGAAGATGAATTTTGGGAATCTATTTCCTAATACTATATTATAGTCACATTAGATTTAACGTATACTTGTTCCAATAAGTTTAAAATATTATCTAATTAGTGAACCATTTAATATCACTTTAATGCCTATTTTATTTATTTTTGATAAAATTGATCCTCTATTAAACCTTTTGAATAATAAAAATCACATTCTTCTCACTATATCAATTTCTAGAACATATATTTTCATAAAATTAATTCATATAACATCTGCTTATATACCTCGCAAATTAGTGATTATTTGGATATTGTCACGTCCTTTACTATTGTAAAATTCTAAAAAAATCAAAACAATTATTCATCGACAAATTAAATCTTATAATGGATGATGGTAAGACTCTCTATAACTAAAATTTTAAATTATTAGTAGTGTTATTTGAGTGATACCACACAATATATTATCACTATAACTCTTTATGATTTTGGTAATATTAGTTTCTATTTTCTGACAACCAAAACATTCATAAATCACCATTAACCACCTTTAGTTACTTTGATAATATCAGATATTGGAATTATCAAGGATCCAAAAAATCCTTCCAATAACTATCTTAAATTATTCTATATATATAAACTACAATAAAAATATCTCCTAAATTATTATTTTTTAAATTATTTGTATCATATCAGAATTACTCAAACTTTGATTTCAAAAAAATTATAGGTGAATATCCTAGATTAATTTTACATTTTATCTTCCACAAAAATCATATTATTCATATATGGAAATTATTTCACATACACATATACTTATATGGATTGATCTCTATTTCTAAAATAATTTTGATCATATTGTTCCATATTTTGTTTATGTATCAAAATATACATATCATTTGAATATTAAATCATAAATTTACATGACTCATGAAAATTCTATGTTATCATAGTATATTTCTTATAGATTACTAGATCTTTAAGTTATTAAATATTATATATTATTTTTTATTATGATTATAATTAAATTTTTCAACTCATCTACCCATTATCTCATCCATAGATCAACATAATTTATTCAAATTTGAACACCCTAAATATATACTTTTTTTTATATTTACGACTTTTAAAAATTTACCCAAAAGTACCACTATATAGATGGAACTAAAAATATATTTAATCTATATTCATGTTTCGCATTACATTTCACTGATCGACATCATTCTCAACCGATTTTTTCATCTACTTAATCTAAATCATATAATCATTCCTTTAATTCTTAAATACCTTTTTATGATATCAATAAATGTTATTATCATTACCGAGTGCTTCACCTTCTTAAGTATTTTTTCAATATTATTATTATTTTTGTTTTAACTTCAATTATCACCTTCCAAACGCACTCTATGTGTATCTTTTGATTATTCTACCTTATCTACTAATAAATTCACTTCAAAATATTATAAAAGATTAAACTCTATCACATATCCAAAAATATTATATAAATTTAACAATTTAATCAATATAAATTAGAATATATCTATTTCTTGATTCAAATATAATATATATCATTTAATATTGGTATATTTGATTATTTCTAGTATGAACTCTATATTCTGATCATCAGGAAATAATCCTCCAGCAATAAAATATGTCTAAAATGTTGACATTTTTTTTACATTGTGGTTCTTTTTTATTCATGATTAAAATTGAGATTTTTCATGTTAAATAATCTAAATATTAACATTGAATTTCCAGACATAACTTATAAACATAGTAGATATATTTGTTTCATATATCTTTTAGCTACCTTCTCATCATGTTATATTAAAAATTGGTATATATATATCTCATCATGTATCATTAAGAAAATAACTTTCTTTGTTCCACTAAAAACATTAATCTTATTTAAAACCTAATATATATGTTACATAATTAACCAAGAATTATTCTATTTTTTGAAACATGAATCCCCATAATGTGTGGAATTATTTATAAGATACTATTGATGAATATAATATCTAAACACAATATCCTTCAACATAAGTTATCCTACAATTTTAATAAATCAATTCATGTGTATAACATTCAATTTTTAGAATATGTGTAACATCGTTATTTAAATAAATACAACTTAATTTATAACCTCTAGATCCATACAATTCCAAATACATGATTCATCTTGAACCATTCTCAAAAATAATACTCAAATTCATGTTTGATAATAAAATAAAATAAATAAATAAATACACGGGTTCTTTAATACCTCCTATTTTATTTATTTTCATAAACACAAACTATAATCACTAAAAATTGATCAATTTCAAAAAAAAACCATTCTCATTTAGACATTTTATCAATCTATATTAATCTATTAATTATTTTTTATAAAAATATTATCCCATGGTTAATTGAAAACTATGATTTTTTTTTAATTCTAACCATTAATAAATATAAATATCCCTCCTCCTTTATCGTCCAATATCAAGAACATTATATTGAAAAAATATAATATATGATGAAATATCCTTCTAACAAAAAGGTTTTGTACATCTCTCTATTTAATGATAAAATGAAATATACTGTGTGGTATCATTTAACATCTATATGATATAGGAAAAAATTGAACATGACATATCATTCATAACCCTACAAATATATCCCTTATAATTACATTATTGTACATGACTACTATCTTAACCTATGTGGTAATATACTTCAACATCACTTCTTAGTGAAAAATTTTCTATTAAAAATTGTTTATTTGATATCAATATGATTTTACATAGGGTATTGTTAGGGATTTTATGATATATCAATTTCACTCTAATTATCCCAAGTAATCCATAGTATTTTCTCATGGCGTGAGTTCAAATATTCTAGTTGAGTATTCATTCTTAACATTTCTATACTTTCATATATGGAGAGAAAATATTCGGTTTTAGTTTTATATAAGGTAAGAGATATTTTTTTCATACCATGAAAGCTTAGAAAAATGTCATCCAAAATGAATATTACTTCTAAAGTTGAATTTAAATAATTGTAATCTATAGCCCAATTAGGATTATTGAAACCTAAAATGTCTATTTTTTTTACTTATTATATTCTTTATACTATAAATTTATGTTTCGAATATGTACATCGGAATTCTTCTAGAATTCATCATGTTGGGATCCTTTAGATCGTATTGATATATTCTAGAAAAGGATAATTCATACAGAATATATGTTCCGGATTATATAATATCAATAAATTATTTCATTATATTCCTCATGTATTAAGAAATCTTGTATCATTTTACTTAATATTTTTTCTATTTCAAACCGAATGTAATGGGTGTGGATAAATCCTTTGATTATACCATTGAAAACTTATTTAAAATGTATCTAGAATATTTGTCTTTTGATAGTAATAAGTAACATTATTTTCATAATATTTTTATCATAGGAATGAATCCCGTGTCTTTTAGAATTTCCATTGAAATGTTACTGTTGATTTCCTTGCCAAATTAATCATAATATTATTCCATATTAACTATAAAGAATGTATCATCATCATGGTCAATAATAATTTGTGTACATGTACACATATCATTGTTATATAGGTTTGAATTGACTTCCCATTTTTTAATGATATGTTATTTCATGATTTTACCATGTTTATAAAACACTAATAACTGTTTATGTTTCATCACATAAATGGATTCATTAAAATAAAATGACATTTTTCATCATTATAAATTACAAGTAGTTTATGTTTTAAATCTATATTTTATACACACATTTTAAAACATAAATTCATTAATCTTATAAATTATTTATCGAGTCCAACCGACTGATTCATGGTTTTGAATATTTTTTGGTAGGATAGAAATAAGATAGATGTTGTCAAAACACAAATATTATCATATAAAATAAAATATATATTTTTAGTTTTGTAAAATAATGAAATTAAATCTTCAGAAGGATCCATTTATGTAGTACACTATAGAATAGTGGAATCACGAATGGGTGGGTGAATGATTTATATGAATAGAAGAGAGTCTGTTGTAATTTGGTACTATAAAGTAGAAAAACAATGTATGGTGGAATGTGAAAAACTTATCTACTCCTCCAAACATTCATTGTGGCAAATGAGTAAGTCCCAAACCTTATTGTAGTTAATTTGTGAACTAAATAATAATAATATTTTTTAACCATTAAAAAATATACTAGTTCAATGCTTCCATCCTCAATTGTAACACCCCGAGATTTTATGAAAAATATTCTTTTTAATTTCATTAATGTCTTGTGTTATACGCTACACCAAAATGAGCTTTCACAACACACATCTTTGACCTGGCTTGAATTACACACAATCGTGACCTTCCACGGTAGCGTGTGTTGTACGCAACACCAAGTTTCGCTAAACAACGATATGCTATTAAGATATTATTAAAACTAGCCGTTATGAATAGTAATAACCACTTTTTGAAATTTTGTAAATTTTATTTTTCAAAATGGACTTCATTTATGGATTCGGAGTATCGAATTTAGCCTAAGGTGAAATTTTGGTGATTTTCGGATAACTTTCATATTTTGATGAATAGTGAAAAGTATTAAATTTTAATTAAAAACAACTTTTTCAATCGAAATAATTAATAGTGATAAATTATTAGTTTGAGTGGTTTGAAAGTATATTTAGAATATATTTTTACAATTTAATACAATATTGGTCATTGTATGTAATTTCACATTTAAACTAGTTATAAACAAGTGTCAATCTTTTGATAGTTATTATCTCTTAAAAACACGCTATTTGTTGTGATAGTGGAAATTAATTATAAAATTAATTAATGCAACTTATATGTCGGGAATTTTGTAAAATCGAAATCATTTTTGAATTCGGAATATCAATTATAGCATAGGGTGAAATTTTGGCATTTTTCTGAAAAACTTCAATTTTTGATGAATAGTGAAACCACTAAGTGGTAGGTTAAAAACTGAATTTTGCATAAAACATAATTTTACCACTTCTGTGAATAATATTTAGAAAATCCGACAGACACGGTTGATATCAGTAAGTAAAATGTTGTTCAATGAGATAAAAATAATTTTTTGGTGAATAGTAACTTTTTACTTTTTTTACTGTGGTTAATAGTAAATAGGGTAACTAAGGGTAAATATGATATTACTATTACCCTAACACATTTCCTAATTCTATTGGATAAGTGTAATTCGACCAAAAACAACCTTATGAATATAATATGACCATTTAGGTCCACTTGGATTAGATTATGACATTTAATATTATTTTATTTAATAAATAGTTAAAATAGTTAAAATCAAAGTTTAATAAGTAAATCATTTTTAATATGGGGTTATACATAAGATAAATTCGACTATAAATATTCATTATAAATCTAACAAGATTTCCTACATAATGTTATTTTATTTGTAATTTTAGACATTAAATAATTTAATTTAGTTATGACACAACGATGATGCAGTAATTATCTTATTAATGAATTATTGACATAATTGATGTTATAAATACCCAAATAAATATAATTTGAGACTTTTTATGAATTACACTAATTTTCTAGGTTAATATGACATTTTAGTATTGATTTAATTAACTTTTTTCGAACTTATCATTCTGTAATGATTTTCTCAAAAATCAATTACTAAATAGTGTCAAAATTGACATAAAATAGTTTATAAAACAAATATTATATTATTAATTATTATTTTATTCCTAAAAATCTAAGGTTCGGCCAAATGACTTAGATAAGGTTATATATATTAATAATAAACAATTTGGGGTTCGTTTATCTTCTTATAGTATGTTTATTAACCTTATAGTATAAGAACACAAGAAGACACGGTAAAAGTAAAATTATTTAACTTAATGTTAAATCTAAATGATAAGGTTAAAATAGGAACCTAAACTTGTCTAAATTCTATTGGATGAGAGGATTTCGACCCATCCCCACCTTATCCTCGAAATAAATCAATTTGGAGCTATTTAAAACCGAACTTGACTTTATAATAAAATAATATTTTTAGTTATTCCAAAGGTGCCCCTCCTCTCCCTTATAAAAGGACACCTCCTCCCTCTCCTCTTCACACCAATTTGAGCACTCAAGCTCGTCCAACCCCTGCCAAAATCCCTTCTCCACTTCCCTAGAATAATCCTAGAGATCCTGGTCTTCATCAACGACCAATCTTAGTTTCCTAAGTGGAGGATTCAAAGATGCGTTCCAAAGAAGAGGAGGTTCGGACACTTACGAAGCAAATCGGACCTAAGGTAAGGAAAATATCACAATCTCATTTTTATCCGAGATTGTTTATACTTTAGTATTTACTGGGATGTATTTTATCATCCACATCTATGTTTCCTCAATATGTAATATTATTTACATCCACCTACAATTGTTTAAATCCTATTTTACCCTTAGGTGAGTTTTTAGTAAAAGATATGAAAGGAATCTTTTGTCGTTTTTCGTACGAGGTAATTTTTTGAATTTTCCGACAAAAGTATGAGAAGAATGTTTTTTTAACTTATACGGCATGAATGGATTTTTAAAACATTATTTCCAAGAAGATTCCTTTACAATTTTTCAAGTTTATTTTTAATCAACTTCTTTTAGTTTAAAATTGTATGACATGTTAAGAAAGGAATTTTTTTTTGAATTTGAAAGGATATTTTCCTCAAGAATGGAGTTCAATTGTTTTATCAAAATTATTTTCCATCTAAGATAATAAAGGGTTCAATTATTATCCCAATTATTACATTGATTTGATTATGTTGTGATGGAATTATATCATTATGAATTCCTTTATCTTATATGAATTGTTTTATGATGTCACGATGTTTAAGATTCCCATTTTTATTACATGGGTTATGAAATGATGTATGATTTATGATTTTGTGGCACACATAAGAATGGTATCATTATGAAATGGGTGGGACCTATATCTCCCTCCAATGCATTGGGTAAAGATTTTATGTCTCATGAGATAGACATGGCTGAAATGGTAGGTTATACCGGTTCAGTGAAACAGGACTGAAACGAGGGTTACTCGATTCAGAAAGGGACTTTGTCCACTAAGATAGTCTTGGAAATCAGTCTTGACTAACAAGAAATGATTCATTATGATTATGTGTGTATGCCACAAAGTTTCATGTTTTATGTTATGATTATTGGGATTTCATTTCACTACTATGATTTATCCCATGTTATGAAATTATGATCTCTTTTGCAGGTTAAGATTTCCAAAAGTTATGTTCTTATGAATATGATGTGATTGATTTTTCTTTTGTTTACCCTTAATGAGCATTTGAGCTCACCCTTTTATGTTTTTTTCCCCCGGATATAAATACAGGTTTTAGGTAAAAAAAGGTAAGGTCTTTATGGGAGATATTGAAGATCTTTCACCACGCTTAGAAGATTACGTTTCGAGTTTCCAAAGACACTAAACTATTACGATCCTTGTGTGTGTGTTTTTGTTATGTACTAATTATTCCGCAAATGTAATGTAATGTCCATGTACGTCAAGTTTCGGGTATCTATAGTTGGTATTATAGGAAAGGTTTAGTCAACCTTTGGAAACTAGGACGCGAAAACGTTAGTGAGATCCCTAGAGATATTTCTAAGGTATGTCTAGGGATGTCCCTAAGGATAAGTATACATATAAGATATAGTCCAAGCACTATGGTAACGATCTTAGAATTTAACCTAAGATGTTATATATTGAAGTTACTCCCCCTTTATTAAGATTTTTGCATCTCATACTATTCTTTTTGGGTTTTAGAAATGGCTAGAAACAAGATGATTCACGATAATGGAGGATATGATGGACAATGGAATGATTTTCTTCATAAGAAATCAAATGAAATGGGATTTGGAAGTCCAAACATCATTATTATGCCGAATCAGCAATCTCATAATATGATTAATAAAGTAAAATTTGGTAAGTTTTCTGACTTGGCTAATAAGAGAAAGATGGAGTTTCATGATGATCATAGAGGAAAGAAAGTTCAATTTCCCCTATGTAAATCATGTGGGAAGAGGCATCAAGGAGAATGTTTCAAAGGAACTGGAAGATGCTTTGTGTGTGGAAAAGAAGGACACAAAGCCAGTAAGTGCAATGGAAAAGTTTCAGTTAACACCATGGATGAGGTTAATGGTATTGCTACGACATCAACAATGGTTAAATGTTTTAAATGTGGAATGTACGGGCATTATGCAAACCAATGCCCTAAGGGAATGTCTCATGAAGAGAATCAGAATGGTCATATGGGTAGTATTTTTGTTGATGATGATGAAGAGACTACAAATGATATGTGAGATGAAAGAATTGTTGACGCTCAGTCAATGGTTTAAGAAGGTAGTGGAATGATTACATGTTTATCAAGTGTAATGTTGTACTATAGAATAAAAAGACATCTAAGGATTGTTACACTGTTGTCTTTCCTTATGTTTTGAAAGTTTATGATGAATGGTATGAGTAACAATGAAAGGTTATTCAGATATTTTTTGGAAAGTGGATGATATGCGCATAATGAAGTGATAAAGAGAAAATGAAATGTTTGACAATATTCATGAGCTCACGATTGATATAAGGACTAAGTGATATCATGATTTGATTATAAATAATTTTGAGGATTTTGGTTTGTGGAAAGTGTTAACTTTTAACTGCATTCATGTTTTCACTAAGTTTCAATGGAATACATGATTAAGGCCTTCGAATGATTGGAATGTGACCATCAAGATAGGAATGCAGTATTACGATATATGGGGATCAACGATGGTATTAAATCTCTGGTAATCGTTTTCACTATGTTATGAGAGTGGACCGAAGTATTTTAAATAAGCCTGAAGATTGGAATGGATTATGTTGGACATAAGTTAGTATTGTTTAAGGATAGAACTTTTTTTTTGATATTATTGATGGGATGTTATAGTAATGTAGTTTTAGAAAAAGGACAACCTGCAGGACGGGCGACAACCCATCGCGTCGGACAAAGATGTGGGAATCCAACCCACAACCGAAGTGCGACTGGCCTTTATCGCCTACCACTGGCCTACAGGAAGTCCCTGTTTAGTATAAACTAGTTTTATTATATTAAGCAATATCATATATGAAGTATAAGTTCATTTTAGGAACCATATATCATTAATCTCACTATAGATGGACTTATGTATTTTTTGATAACTTTTCTAACCATTTGAGACAGATGGAATGACCCATCATTCTATCACATGATCTGCTAACACATCACGAATGACAAATTCAACTTCATTTCTTTAAGAGATGAAGTAGAAATTGTCCAAAGAACGACAAACAGTGAGACTATACCAAAATCATGAAAGTATTTCTTCTAATTCCAATTTCATCAACTTTAGGGAAATAATCTTGAAAACCAAAAATGTTGTCCTAGTATCTGATTAATCAGATGGTACCTTAGATCGTCACAAATTTATGGATTTGTGATTGCTAGCTTTTCCATAGCCATGTTCTCTACCACTCTCCATCAGAACATGATGGTTAGATTTCTCTTCCATATCCATATTTTCATCTATGTGGAAACCCAGTGATTAGTTTATTTGGGTAACCGTTACGTTTCATACTTTTGTTTTTAAAGATTGGTTTTGGTATTCCATTTTACGATGTGGGTTTCGATTAAAGAAACTTTCGAATAGTAAACCATTTATAACCCCGACGAATTTCGAGGGCGAAATTCATTTTAAGGGGGGTAGAATGTAACACCCCGAGATTTTATGAAAAATATTCTTTTTAATTTCATTAATGTCTTGTGTTATACGCTACACCAAAAGGAGCTTTCACAACACACATCTTTGACCTGGGTTGAATTACACGCAATCGTGACCTTCCACGATAGCGTGTGTTGTACGCAACACCAAGTTTCGATAAACAACGATATGCTATTAAGATATTATTAAAACTAGCCGTTATGAATAGTAATAACCACTTTTTGAAATTTTGTAAATTTTATTTTTCAAAATGGACTTCATTTATGGATTCGAAGTATCGAATTTAGACTAAGTTGAAATTTTGGTGATTTTTGGATAACATTCATATTTTGATGAATAGTGAAAAGTACTAAATTTTAATTAAAAACAACTTTTTCAATCGAAATAATTAATAGTGATAAATTATTATTTTGAGTGGTTTTAAAGTATATTTATAATATATTTTTACAATTTAATACAATAGTGGTCATTGTATGTAATTTCACATTTAAACCAGTTATAAACAAGTGGCAATCATTTGATAGTTATTATCTCTTAAAAACACGCTATTTGTTGTGACAGTGGAAATTAATTATAAAATTAATTAATGAATCTTATATATTGGAAATTTGTAAAATAGAAATCATTTTTGAATTCGGAATATCAATTATAGCTTAGGGTGAATTTTGGCATTTTTCTGAAAAACTTCAATTTTTGATGAATAGTGAAACCACTAAGTGGTAGGTTAAAAACTGAATTTTGCATAAAAATTAATTTTACCGCTTCTGTGAATGGAATTTCGAAAATCTAACAGACACGGTTGATATCAGTAAGTAAAATGTGGTTCAATGAGATAAAAATAATTTTTTGGTGAATAGTAACTTTTTACTTTTTTTACCGTGGTTAATAGTAAATAGGGTAACTAAGGGTAAATATGATATTACTATTACCCTAACACATGTCCTAATTCTATTGGATAAGTGTAATTCGACCAAAAACAACCTTATGAATATAATATGACCATTTAGGTCCACTTGGATTAGATTATGACATTTAATATTATTTTATTTAATGAATAGTTAAAATAGTTAAAATCAAAGTTTAATAAGTAAATCATTTTTAATATGGGGTTATACATAAGATAAATTCGACTATAAATATTCATTAGAAATATAACAAGATTTCCTACATAATGGTATTTTATTTGTAATTTTATACATTAAATAATTTAATTTAGTTATGACACAACGATGATGTAGTAATTATCTTATTAATGAAATATTGACATAATTGATGTTATAAATACCCAAATAAATATAATTTGAGACTTTTTATGAATTCCACTAATTTTGTAGTTAATATTACATGTTATTATTGATTTAAATAACTTTTTTCGAACTTATCATTCTTTAATGATTTTCACAAAAATCATTTACTAAATAGTGTCAAAATTGACATAAAATAGTTTTTAAAAAAAATATTATATTATTAATTATTATTTTATTCTTAAAAATATAAGGTTCAGCCAAATGACTTAGATAAGGTTATATATATTAATAATAAACAATTTGGGGTTCGTTTGGCTTCTTATAGTAAGTTTATTAACCTTATAGTATAAGAACACAAGAAGACACGGTAAAAGTAAAATTATTTAACTTAATGTTAAATCTAAATGATAAGGTTAAAATAGGAACCTAAACTTGTCTAAATTCTATTGGATGAGAGGATTTCGACCCATCCCCACCTTAGCCTTGAAATAAATCAATTTGGAGCTATTTAAAACCGAACATGACTTTAAAGGTGCCCCTCTCCTCCCTTATAAAAGGACACCTCCTCCCTCTCCTCCTCACACCAATTTGAGCACTCAAGCTCGGCCAACCCCTGCCAAAATCCCTTCTCCACTTCCATATAATAATCCTAGATATCCTGGTCTTCATCAAAGACCAATCTTAGTTTCCTAAGTGGAGGATTCAAAGAGGCGTTCCAAAGAAGAGGAGGTTCGGACACTTACGGAGCAAATCGGACCTAAGGTAAGGGAAATATCACAATCTCATTATTATCCGAGATTGTTTATACTTTAGTATTTACTGGGGTGTATTTTATCATCCACATCCATGTTTCCTCAATATTTAATATTATTTACATCCACCTACAATTTTTTAAATCCTATTTTACCCTTAGGTGAGTTTTTAGTAAAAGATATGAAAGGAATCTTTTATCGTTTTTCGTACGAGGTACTTTTTTGAATTTTCCGACAAAAGTACGAGAAGAATGTTTTTTAACTTATATGGCATGAATGGATTTTTAAAACATTATTTCCAAGAAGCTTCCTTTACAATTTTTCAAGTTTATTTTTAATCAACTTCTTTTACATTAAAATTGTATAACATGTTAAGAAAGGAATTTTTTTTTGAATTTGAATGGATATCTTCCTCAAGAATGGAGTTCAATTGTTTTATCAAAATTATTTTCCATCTAAGATAATAAATGGTTCTATTATTATCCCAATTATTACATTGATTTGATTATGTTGTGATGGAATTATATTTTTATGAATTCCTTAATCTTATATGAATTGTTTTATGATGTCACGATGTTTAAGATTCCCATTTTTATTACATGGGTTATGAAATGATGTATGATTTATGATTTTGTGGCACACATAAGAATGGTATCATTATGAGATGGGTGGGACCTATATCCCCCAAAAATTCATTGGTTAATGATTTTATATCTCATGAGATAGACATGGCTGAAATGGTAGGTTATACCGGTTTAGTGAAACGGGACTGAAACGAGGGTTACTCGATTCAGAAAGGGACTTTGTCCACTAAGATAGTCTTGGCAATGAGTCTTGACTAACATGAAATTATTCTCTATGATTATGTTTGTATGCCACAAAGTTTCATGTTTTATGTTATGATTATTGGGATTTCATTTCACTACTATGATTTATCCCATGTTATGAAATTATGCTCTCTTTTGCAGGTTAAGATTTCCAAAAGTTATGTTCTTATGAATATGATGTGATTGATTTTTCTTTTGTGTACCCTTACTGAGCATTTGAGCTCACCCTTTTATGTTTTCTTTTCCCCAGGATATAAAGAAAGGTTTTAGTTAAAAAAAGGGAAGATCTTTATGGGAGATATTGAAGATGTTTCTCCACGATTAGAAGATTACGTTCTGAGTTTCCAAAGACACTAAACTATTACGATCCTTGTGTGTGTGTTTTTGTTATGTACTAAGTATTCCGCAAATGTAATGTAATTTCCATGTACGTCAAGCTTCGGGTCTCTACATCAATACACAAGGGATACCTAGTAATATAATTTTCTTACCATTATAATAGCTTTATGATGACATTTATTCCCTAGTGGAGCTTCTGGTCATCATTAAATAATCCTAAAACAACTATTAGAGAGCTCATGAACCACAATGATACTTATATAAAAAACATTAATGGTTGATATTCCATAGAACTTTGACATTAAGCACAAAATTTTATTTTTAATTATGGAGTAATGGTTTTATGTGCATGATGTTTGGAGGATATTGACTCTCCATTTCATTAGATAGTTGAAAAAGTGACAAAGGGAAATGCCTCAGAAAAAGGAGGAGAAGATATTTGAAGAATGCTATGATTTTCAAAGCCTAATGAAGTTATTTTTCCATGTTATCCTTATTCACCATCGGCGCACAAGAACTTACACACCACCATACGTGTGCAAACTATAAACTCCACATATGGTATCATATTTTCCTATAAATGTACCCGTAGGGTCTTCATTTGTACTAATGAATTTTTCCTAAGGTCGATTGCTGCACTAATCGCCTTAGTTATTCACTAAAGTCCTCCAAAACCTCAAATGTAGTTTCATAACCCCTAAAGAGAGGGAATTAAAGTGGGGTATAATGAGGCTTAATTCCATAAACTGTTAAAAATAAACAAAGCTAGAGAAAATTATTCACCCAACCATATGAAATAAGAAGACTAGTGCGATCACCCTTCCTCGAATATGTACATTAACTACTCCCTTCTAGGAATACCTATGAATATCCTTTAAGTCATGACACAAGTCTCTCCCAAGTGTAATCATCCATCCTTTTCACCACACAAGGTGTAACCAATTCTCCCAAGTCTACATTAACCAAGTCCCCTTGTGCGGATCACAAATCATACAGTCCTCCTTGGCACTCCCAACCCATCTGCTTGGGCAAGCATTTCACGAATCCTCCATCAAAGCCACTCATTACAAGGCTTCTTCTTAACTTGATCCCCTGACTGAATGGAATCAAATAGAAACCTCCACCAAGACTTCATGATTTACAAAACAATATAGGAAGTTACATCAATGTGTCTCCCAATTGAATTTATATTTCTTCAGTCAGAGGGTTCCCACAATAATATAACTAGAGGGTAAGGATCCATGAGGCATTTTTATATTCATATATCTATGGTCACATGGACCCTTATCCGAGGGAAAGTTTTTTAGAGTTCCCAGTCTTGGATTATGGGAATAATACACTATATACCCCTTCTCATATCTAAGACCTGAATCCTCTGATTTCCAATAGTGACATTAAAGATCAAACATTATTTTCAATTTTACATGGAATGAGTTCCCCCTTACACTATGAAACAAATTTTAGAAAAAGCCTCCTAGGATAATCCCCTATCCATTCATATAAGAGGTTTTATTTTTACACCTCTCTATATACTTCACCCCCATTTATTCTGTACATTGGACCCATGTCCAATGTAAATTGAAGAGAGGGATGTATTGTAGCCATGGCCTCTTCTACCATATCCCAGACCACTTCCAACAGCGAAGGAGGAAAAGTGTGTAGTTTGTGGATTATTTTACATCCTCTTGTTTCTTTCATCATGAATGATTTACATGATATTATAGGGTTTTAATAATCAAAACAAACACATAATAAACCTGAAGGAATGAACTACAGGAACTCTGATTCCCATCAAAACTGGGATAAATAAGAAGCCTTATTAAAGAACAAGCACCATATATTCATATCCATGAAATGTGAAATAAATCCCCCCCCCCCTCAAATGAGACACCTTCAAGGAATAATCCTCAAACCGAAATGATTTACAAGAAATATGATTCCCACCATAACTAGGTTACATATGAAACCTTTTCAAGGCCTAAGATCAAAGGGAATCCTATATAAGAATAAACCACAATCATAATTCCATTAATTCAAGAATCCTCTTTATATTAAGCCTTGAGTTAAACCCTCAAATCAAAATGATTTAATACGTCACTCATCGTACCTTTTATTATAGAATCATATTTAGGAATAAGCCTTGAAATATCTCTCTCAATGGAGTATATTATCTTATTAGACTCAATAAACTCTACGGGATTTGATTCCCAAAAAAACGAGATATGTAGGAAGCCTCAATGTTGTTCAAACTCATCACCCTAAATCAACTCTATTATTTCTAAATCATATCCTTAGTAGGGTCTAACTCAACATGGAAGCTCATATAACATCCATGTTCCTTTGGATATTTAGTTATAAGTCCCACACCAATCATTGACTAGGTATTATCCACCTAGAAGTCCTTACCAAATAACATTAAATTATACATTTGTGTCCTTTTCACATGGCCATAAATAGTAAAATATCTCATTAAGAGGAAATAATCTATGTGGGTTCTGTTTCCTATTATAAGTATACGTAGGAATAACATTTATGTGTTCAATACCAACATCATAACAACATCTGTCTATCTGCATGATCAATAATTTCAGGTTGACTTTCATCTACCTGGATGACCATTAAATACACAATTCCACACCTTGATGCTAGAAAATCCACATTGTCGTAATAACAACCAATGAATCTTTAATTAGTATAGGAGTATATACCATTTATGGATAACCTCATAAATATACACATATAACTATAAATGAAGAACCTCAAACACATATAGGTGATTCTCAAATCCAAATATGCTAATAAATGATTGCTAATATGGGGATTACTTACATCATACAAGGGAAATAATGAAGGATTCATGAATGTATCTTATGTTTATAACAATGTCCCAAAGTAGGTGTTAATTCCCCTAAAAGGGTGTGATGTTCCGAACTCCCATAATATTGACCAATTAGTGTAGTTTAGAATAATAGGTCAATATACCTAAAATATTCAAGACTCTGGAAAGAAGGTCCCTTTGGATAAATTCTGTTGAGTGTTTATGGTTCCATAAAAGAATCAATTTGAAACTATTTGGAAATAGTGATTCCTAACTATAAAAAACATTTCAAAGGAAATACAAATTATGGAAGCTGACAAGAATCCTTAACCATTATGATATTTTTACCCATCTGTTAATCCCATATCAATTGATAGAAGAGGGATATACAAGGAAATCAGTAACTCTTGTGTTCATAAAAAATGACATCTACTTAAAAAGGTTCATGTGCTTATGTTTATCACATATAATAGAAATTATTTCCATAACTCCATTCAATCAAATGGATTCCTTTATGTTTACACACGTGAATTCCTAAACTGCTGCTTAGGACGGATCTGAATCCACGTGATTGAAGCCATCACAGAATGAGCATCTTCAAAGCTAGGTCTCTAATGCAGTTGTTCTAGAGTACCCTAAACAATGTACCATAATGACCTTAGAGGCCACCCAATAACCCCTATAGATCAAGAATCACCCCTGATAGACCATTCATTGAAAACTGATGGTCCAGAAGTAGATGAAACCAACCACTATCTTCAACTATTTTAGTAGTTTATCCCTCGAACACAATGACCAATCTTTCCCATATTCCAAGGAGGTTGACCAAGAGGACACATACGACATCATCCTAAAGGCACAAGGTGTAACATCCCAAGTAAGTAATGAATAATAGATATTTTTATCTATGCCTATTAATGAACTAGATAGTGTTTTAGAGGCTTAAAATGAAAATAAATCCAATCTTAAGCATGAAATACACTAATATTTTTGAAAGATTGTTTTACTGCCTTTTGATGGAAAACCATTTTTAAATCTATCTTTTGAAAATTTTATAAACTATGTTTGTCAAAATATACTTATTCTTTATGATTGGGACATCAAAATTTACTTTGTGTGATTTTTTGGTATTTTTCTGACAATGTTCATTTTTTAATGAATAGTGAAAAGTACTGCATTTTACATCAAAACTGCTTTTTAATCTAATTTATTTATATGATTATATTATCTTTTGAATTGGTTTTGAAGTAAAATTAGAATATATTTTTACCATTTAATCCAATGGTGGTCATTGGAATCAATTTTACTTTGAAATTGGACTTAAACTGGTGTCAATCTTTTGATACTTATTGTTCCATAAAAACACGCTATTTTCTCTGACAGCGGGAATTAATTATTAAATTAATTAATGTGACTTATATGTATTGAATTTTGTAAAATAGACTTAATTTTTTAATTCGGAATATCAAATATAGCTTAGGGTGAATTTTTGGTAATTTTCTGAAAAACTTCAATTTTTGATGAATAGTGAAACCACTAAGTGGTAGTTAAAGAAACTGATTTTTCCGTTTAAATGAAATTTTTCCATCACTGTGTTTTGAATTTCAAAAATCCGACATACATGGTTGTCATTAAGAAGTATAATGTGGTTCAATGAGATTAAAATATTTTTTTGGTGAATAGTAACTTATTAAGTTTTAATCGTGATTAGTGGTAATTAGTGTAGTTTAAGGTAAAAATAATGATTTAATAAAATAAGATGAGCTTGAAACATGTCCTACCCTAATTGGTTGTGTCATGGCCGACCATTACAATCCATGGGTCAACTTGGGGACCCCATGGATCCACTTTTGTTGGGAAATGACATAAATAACTTTTTATTTAATGTAAAAGTAAAAATGACACAAACATAATATGTTTTACGAATACAATTTTTACATGGGGTTATAAAGATATGATTTTTGATTATAAATAGTCATTGGAAAGATAAAAGGATTTCCTACATCATAGTATTTTTTTTATAATTTTTAGGCTTTATTTAAATTAAATTATTTATGACATCATGATGATGCAGCGATGACCTCATTATTTAACGATTTAAATAAAATGGAATGAAAATGAAAAATCTAAAACCTACACATGGAAAAAACCAATTGGATGAGTGGATTTCGAATAATTATCACCTTAGCCCCTAATTATAGCAATGTGGGACCTTTTTAATCCAAAACTCTTTTTAAAATAAAGTAACTTATCTTTACTTTCCAAAAGTGCCCCTCCTCTCCTCTTATAAAAGGCCCCCACCTCTACCTCAATTCACACACTCCTCAAGCCTTTGGATCGACCAACCCCTGACCATTTACATTCTCCACATCCCTCTACTCATACTATAGGATTCCTTTTGGGAAGAATCCTTTCAAAGGAAGCCTTTAGGCTCAAATCAAAAGGAGTTACACTTTTAAAGGTAATTCATTCTCTCATGTTCATTTGTTTTATTTTGCTTCTCCAACCACCTAAACTATTTTTATTTACTTATTTTGTAACAACAACAGTATATTAAATATACTAGGATGTTGTTATAATATTTATTTGAGCCACACTGTCACACAACTACATCAAATGGTTAAAGAACATATGGTTTCCGTGGATGGCGAAATTCTGCCTCCCGAAACGATGATTGTTCAATACTCATTTAACACCTTCAAAGGTGGACATTATAATGTCACTATTTTTCTATATGATATATAATATGTTTATGTTTTCCTTAAGATTCTGTTTTTTTTTCATTTTGGGCATACCTTTATGGTTTCCATTATGGGTAAACACGATATCTTCATTTTAGGAAATGCGGACTACCGCCCCCTGAAAGTGATTTGATTCGGTAATACCATATGTGGGATGTGTAAAGGATAAAGTTAATGATATTATATATGTTATTATACTGGAATTATAATATACTCTTATATAATTATTATTACATTCCAGAAAATACGAAATAGAAATGGAAGTAGCGTTCATGCATACGTACGGCTTACCGTCTCCATGAATGGTGCATTTCATTTCTTACATCTAAATGTGATGTAATATTATAAATACATGTATATGATGAATATATATGATATATATGTTATCCAAATCATTAATATCATTCTAGATATAACGAACCTTTGACCAAATTAACAACATGTAAGTGTAAGAAGTCTATTTTTGACTTAAGAACCAAATACCGAGAAAATGAACATTATTAACTTAAATGATTACATGATGTTCATAACATGGTATAAAAGGAATAATTAACTTGAAAAAGTTTCATAATCAAGTAGATATTAACTCAAGTTTATTATTCCGGAGATTAAATAACGGTCTGGTCAAGTCGGATACGAGGTATGGGACTTCGTCTCAATCTCCTTTCATTGAGGCATATTTTGTTTTATACACAACCTTCTTTTAATCAGCGTATAAAACCCTTTTACTTTTACGTTTATCCAAAAGGAATCTTTTTTATACGAAGCGTTTTAAAAAACGACAAAAGGGAATGTTTTTTTCGTATGTATGCGGCGACAATGACTTCTCTGCCGTCGTGACCACTATTTGAGTTTCAGCTTCCTCTACAAGCCATACCTTTTTTTTAAAAGAAAAATAAATACCATGTTTTAATTTTCTTTTATTTTGGTATTGAAAATGGTTTTAATAATGTTTTTATATCAATGTTTTGTATTGATATCTTGCGATTGAAAGGTGGAAATGTTATGTTTTCTTTATGCATGTTTTATGTGATACGATTATGTTGAGGTTCATGGGCATTATTATGAAGACGAGTGGTTCCATGATAGACTAAGGGCGGGTGAGCCCGATATAGCTCTCCAATGCATTGGGTAACGCGAATGAGTGAAACTTTAAGGTTTCTCCGAAGAGATTTTAGGAAATATACTGTGATGGGTATTCCAAACATAACCAAGAGGGTTACTCCCTACGTAAGAATGTTATGAATACCACAAGTTACCTTTATGTCTTATGATTTCGATGATTTATTCATGATTTGATTAGGTATGTTAAAGTGCTTATGTTTTATGGGTAAAGTATGATCTCATTCTTATGTATATATGTACCAATGTTTCCTTTACATGTTCTTATAACCCATACTGAGCTTTTTATGCTCATCCCAAGTTTTTTTGAAATGATTTTCACAGGTCAAGGGAAAGGTACATGATATGATGATAGTGTCAAGGAAGTGTCAAGAAAGAATCCATGTTTTATCTTAAATATGTTTCCATTGATGGTAATGAAGAATAATATCTTTATATAACTACTTTTTTTATATGTGGAATGTAATGCAAGTTTTATGATGTAATTCTCTAAAACTCTAAACCCGAAAAGATCCTCAATGTGAATTGTTCAATAAATTCAATATTAAGTAAGGTTTAAGGCTGGGGCCTTATGGTTGGTATCAAATGTCTGTTTAGATAACTTTAGGATTTAGATTTCTATTGAATGATTATCCAAAAATATTTTTTTTATGGTCAAATTGAAGTGATATAGAATTTGAAGATTGCCATGTTGCTTCATCTAAGACATGTTTGTTCAGAATGGTTTTCCGTAGAGGAAACAGGGAAGCAGTGCTAGGAAGGCATACAAAAGGAAATAACCTTCCGAATCAGCATCCTGAGATGGTCGGAATTGGAACTAAATAGTTTGTTGCAGTAATGGCGCATTTGACTCAAGCGATAAATGGTGGTGGTATCCATGCACGAGATCAGCCAGATCAACCGCTGAGGAACATGTCAGTGGTGGAACATTTCCTGATGCAACATCCACCATCATTCTAAGGATCATTTGACCCTGTGCTAGCTGATGGGCAGATTAAAGCACTGGAGAAGATTTTTGATGTCATGGGGTGTTCAGACAATAAAAAGGTTAGTCTTGCTATTTACTGTTTGGAGGGTGAAGCAGATCAGTGGTGGTTTATGGTTAAAAATATCAGGGACGCCGATGAGATTGATGCTCTTGACTGGGATGAATTCAAAGGTACGTTTCTTGAGAAGTATTTTCCTAAGTCTGTTCGACTTAGGATGGAAAAACAATTCTTGGAATTGAGGCAAGAGGAAGACTCAGTGGCTGCCTATGAAGAAAGGTTCACTCGATTGGCAAGGTATGCTCCAAATTTTATCTGAGACCTTGATAGTAAAATAAATCGTTTTTACTCAGGATTAAAGCCAAAATATCGAAGGGAATTAGCTTCTCGTGAGTTTAAAAGTTATGAAATGCTTGTTCGATGTGCTGAGAAGGTGGAAATGGATTTTACTGATGACCAAGTGTTCTATAAAAACTAGCAGAAGAAGAGACCGAGGTGGCAGGAGAAAGGTAATAATTCTTCAAAAAAGTCTGATGGTAAGAGAACTAAGTTTCCAGTTTGTGATAAATGTGGAAAAATGCATGCTGGGGAATGTCTTCTGAATTCTGGAAAGTGCTACTGATGTGGTATGATGGGACATAAGGCTCGTGATTGCACTGAAAAGGATCAAGGTGAAGGTAAGAACAAATTTGATTTATAGTTAGTGAAATGTTATAAGTGCAATGAGATGGGTCACTATGAAAACGAGTGTCCGTCAAAGAGCTTGAGTGATGGGAAGCAGTTAGACTACAAGCAGAAAGGGGTGGTGAAATCCTTTGCAACTACTTCAGCAGATGTCGGGCCATCAAATGAAGTTGTATCAGGAACTTTGTTTGTTTTTTCAGATTATGCCAGTGTGTTGTTTGACTCGGGGTCTACACATTAGTTCTTCTCTGAAACCTTTTCTAGTAAAATGGGAATACCATCTCAAGAAATGACTCCTGAACTTTTGGTAAAAACACCTGGGGGAAATGTTGAGGAAAAAATAATTTATAAGAATCTTCCTATCCCTATCTGTGGAAAGAACCTACTTGCAAACCTTATTGTTATACCTCTAGTAGAGTTTTATGTTATCCTGGGTATGAATTGGCTCTCTATTTACCATGCTAAGATTGACTGTATAGCTAAAGAAGTTTCTTTTCAGAAGGACTTTCAGTTTGTTTACAAGAATGAACCCTTACTTTTGATAACATATCAAGAGGCCGAGAAACTTGTAAAAGATGGATATGAATGTTACCTTACACACGTCGTTGAAAATAAAGGAACTGTTCAGATTAATGATCTGCCAGTGGTAAATGAGTATCCTGATGTTTTTTTCTGATGAGTTGCCTGGAATAATACCAGATCGGGATGTTGAGTTTACTGTTGACTTAGTTCCTGATGCTAAGCCAATTTCAAAACCCCCTTATCGAATGGCACAAATTCAACATTTAGATTTGAAGGAGAAATTGCAAGATTTATTAGAGAAAGGTTTCATTAGACCTAGCACATCACCATGGGGTGCTCCTGTTTTATTTGTTAAAAAGAAAGATGGTTCTATGAGACTTTGCATTGATTATAGAGCCCTGAATAACATCACTGTTAAGAACCAATATCCTTCGCCTCATATCGATGATTTGTTTGATCAGCTCCAGGGAGCTCAGTTTTTTTCAAAGATTGACCTGAGATCGGGGTACCATCAGCTGAAGGTAAAGGAGGCAGATATTCCGAAGACCGCGTTCTGTACGAGATATGGCCATTATGAATTTGTAGTAATGCCTTTTGGGCTAACCAATGCACCTGCTGTATTCATGGAAATAATGAATAGAATTTTCCATGAGTTCTTGGATAAGTTTGTGGGGGTTTTCATTGATGATATTTTGGTGTTTTCTAAAAGTAAAGAGGAGCATGAAAGACATTTAAGGGTTATCTTTCAAACCTTAAAAGAAAAGAAATTGTATGGGAAATTCAACAAGTGTGAGTTTTGGTTGCAACAAATTTCTTTCCTTGGTCACATTGTTTCTAAAGATGGAATAACTGTTGATCCTGCAAAAACAAATGTTGTGGAAGAATGGACAAGACCCACAAATGTAACCGAGATTCGTAGCATCCTTGGTTTGGTGGGATATTACCGAAGGTTTGTTAGAAAATTTTCACGTTTATCTAGTCCAATGACTAAGCTAACTCGGAAGGGTGTTAAGTTTATCTGGACAAAAGAATGTGATGATTGTTTTCAGGAATTGAAAAGAAGATTGCTGAGTGCTCCAGTTTTGGCACTACCTTCCAAGAATGGTGAGTTTGTTATATACAGTGATGCTTCATTGAAAGGACTTTGTTGCGTCCTAATGCAGAATGATCAGGTAATTGCTTATGCTTCACGACAGTTGAAAAATCATGAGGTAAATTACCCTACACATGATTTGGAATTAGCTGCTGTTGTTTTTGCTTTAAAAATTTGGAGGCATCATCTGTATGGTGTAAAGTGTGAAATATATACCGATCACAAAAGTTTAAAGTATATATTCACTCAGAAAGAGTTAAACATGAGACAGAGGATATGGCTAGAATTAATCAAGGATTATTATTGTACAATTCATTACCATCCGGGAAAATAAAATAAAGTGGATAATGCTTTGAGTCAAGAAAGTAATGATTCATTAAAAATGTTGCATTTGGAACGTGATCCTTTGGTTAAGGATTTGATGAACTTTGGCATAGAAGTTGTTGGTGCAGGAAGTCCTTTTGTTTTGTTTCAGGTATCAGTGAGATCTTCTCTATTAGATAGTATCAAGAAAGCACAGAAGCAAGACAGTGAGTTGCCGAAAAAGGTGGAGCTGGTTCGGAAAGGTAAGTTGCATGAATTCAACATTGATAATGATTGTGTTTTGAGATTTGGGAAGAGATTGTCTGTGCCTTTTGATTCACAGTTGAAGAGAGAGTTGTTATGTGAAGATCATATTTCTCTGTTTTCAGTTCATCCGGGCAGTACTATGATGTATAGAGATCTGCGAGAGTATTACTGGTGGGATGGAATGAAAAGAGATATTGCTGATTTTACTGTGAAGTGTCTGACTTGTCAGCAGGTTAAAGCAGAGCGGAAGTTACCGAAAGGGATGCTTCAGCCATTACCAGTGCCAGAGTTGAAATGGGAGAATATATCCATGGACTTTGTTGTGGGATTACCGAAGACATCTCGAGGTAATAATACAATCTGGGTTATTGTTGATCGCTTGACCAAATCTGCTCATTTCCTTGCTATACGAGATACTTTCTCTCTTGATCAACTTTCCCGTTTGTATCTTAATGAGATAGTCAGGTTACATGGAGTTTCTCTCTCCATTGTATCGAATCGTGATCTTAGGTTTACTTCTAACTTTTGGAAAGGCCTTCAGAAGTCATTGGGTACTGAATTAAATTTTAGTGGAGATTTTCATCCTCAATCAGATGGGCAGTTAGAATGAACAATTCCGACATTGGAGGATATGCTACGAGCTTGTTCTATGGATTATCAGGGAAGTTGGGACCAACATCTTTCATTGGTTGAATTTTCATATAATAACAGTTTTCATTCCATTATACAGATGGCACCATTTCAGGCATTATATGGGAAGCGGTGTCGAACTCCAGCTTTCTGGGATGAAGTGGGTGAAAGGAAGTTGATGGGACCAGAATTGGTAGAAGAGATGGCAGAAAAAGTTCAGCTGATTCAGAAACACATGAGAACATCTCAGAGCGGGCAGAAGAGTTATGCGGATAACCGGAGGAAGGATCTATCTTTCGAGGTAGGTGATCATGTTTTTCTCAAGGTTTCTCCTTGGAAAAGTGTGATGAGATTTGGTAAGAAAGGAAATTTGAGTCCAAGGTTCATTGGACCATACGAAATTCTGGAGAGAGTTGGATAAGTTGCATACCGAGTGGCTTTACCTCCGAGTTTATCTCAGTTACACAATGTTTTTCACATTTCGATGTTGAGAAAGTATATGCCAGATCCATCTCATGTTTTGAGTCCATAGGTAGTTCAGCTGGAAGAGAACATATCTTATGAGGAACAACCAGCCTAGATTCTTGACCACAGGGAGCAAGTGTCACGGAATAAGGTGATTCACCAGGTAACGGTTTTCTGAAAAAACCACATGATTGAAGAGGCAACATGGAAATCTGAAAATGCAATGAGGGATAAGTACCCCCATTTATTTGATAAGTAAATAAATTGTGGGGACGCAATTTTCGAAAGGGGGGAAGGATGTAACATCCCAAGTAAGTAATGAATAATATATATCTTTATCTATGCCTATTAATGAACTAGATAGTGTTTTAGAGGCTTAAAATGAAAATAAATCCAATCTTAAACATGGAATACACTAATATTTTTAAAAGATTGTTTTACTCCCTTTTGATGGCAAACCATTTTTAAATCTATCTTTTGAAAATTTTATAAACTATGTTTGTCAAAATAAACTTATTATTTATGATTGGTACATCAGAATTTACATTGTGTGAATTTTTGGTATTTTTCTGACAATGTTCATTTTTTAATGAATAGTGAAAAATACTGCATTTTACATCAAAACTTCTTTTTAATATAATTTATTTATATGATTATATTATCTTTTGAATTGGTTTTGAAGTATAATTAGAATATATTTTTACCATTTAATCCAATGGTGGTAATTGGAATCAATTTCACTTTGAAATTGGACTTAAACTGGTGTCAATCTTTTGATACTTATTATTTCATAAAAACATGCTATTTGCTCTGACAGCGGGAATTAATTATTAAATTAATTAATGTGACTTAAATGTATTGAATTTTGTAAAATAGACTTCATTTTTGAATTCGGAATATCAAATATAGATTAAGCTGAATTTTTGGTAATTTTCTGAAAAACATCAAATTTTGATGAATAGTGAAACCACTATGTGGTAGTTAAAGAGACTGATTTTTCCGTTTAAATGAAATTTTTCCATCATTGTGTTTTGAATTTCAAAAATCCGACATAAATGGTTGTCATTAAGAAGTAAAATGTGGTTTAATGAGATTAAAATATTTTTTTTGTGAATAGTAACTTATTAAGTTTTAATCGTGATTAGTGGTAATTAGTGTAGTTTAAGGTAAAAATAATGCTTTAATAAAATAAGATGAGCTTGACACATGTCCTAACCTCATTGGTTGTGTCATGGCCAACCAAGAAAAGCCATGTGTCAACTTGGGGACCCCATGGATCCACTTTGGTTGGGAAATGACATAAATAACTTTTTATTTAATGTAAAAGTAAAAATAACACAAACATAATATGTTTAACGAAATGAATTTTCACATGGGGTTATAAAGATCATATTTCTGATTATAAATAGTCATTGGAAAGATAAAAAGATTTCCTACATCATAGTATTTTTTATATAATTTTTAGACTTTAAATAAATTAAATTATTTATGACATCATGATGATGCAGTGATGACCGCATTATTTAACGATTTAAATAAAATGGAAAGATAATGAAAAATATAAAACCTACACATGGACAAAACCAATTGTATGAGTGGATTTAGAAGCCTTATCACCTTATCCTCTAATTATAGAAATTTGGGACCTTTGGAATCCGAAACTCTTTTTAAAATAAAGTAACTTATCTTTACTTTCCAAAAGTGCCCCTCCTCTCCTCTTATAAAAGGCCTCCACCTCTACCTCATTTCACACACTCATAAATCTTTTGGATCGGCCAAAACCTTCCCATTTACTCTCTCCACATCCCTCTCCTCATCCTAGAGGATTCCCTTTGGGCAGAAGCTTTTCAAAGGAAGCCTTTAGGCTCAAATCAAAAGGAGTTACACTTTTAATGGTAATCCATTCTCTCTTGTTCATTTGTTTTATTTTGCTTCTCCAACCCCCTAAACTCTTTTTATTTACTTCTTTTGTAACAACACCAGTATCATAAATATACTAGGATGTTGTTATAAGATTTATTTGAGCCACACTCTCACACAACTACATCAAATGGTTAATGAACATACGGTTTCCGTGGATGGAGAAATTCTGCCTCCCGAAACGATGATTGTTCAATACTCATTTAACACCTTCAAAGGTGGCCATTATTATGTCACTATTTTTATATATGATATATAATATGTGTATGTTTTCCTTAAGCTTCTGTTTTTTTTCAGTTTGGGCATACCTTTATGGTTTCCATTATGGGTAAACACGATATCTTCATTTTAGGAAGTGCGGACTACCACCCCCTGAAAGTGATTTGATTCGTTAATACCATATGTGGGATGTGTAAAGGATAAATTTAATGATATTATATATTTTATTATACTGGAATTATAATATACTCTTATATCATTATGATTCCTTTCCAGAAAATTCGAAATAGAAATGGAAGTAGTGTTCATGCGTACGTACGACTTACCATCTCCATGAACGGTGCATTTCATTTCTTACCTATAAATGTGATGTAATATTGTAAATACATGTATATGATGAATATATATATGATATATATGTTATCCAAATCATTAATATCATTCTGTATATGACGAACCTTTGACCAAATTAACAACATGTAAGTGTAAGAAGTATATTTTTGACTTAAGAACCAAATACAGACAAAATGAACATTATTAACTTAAATGATTACATGATGTTCATAACATGGTATAAAAGGAATAATGAACTTGAAAAAGGTTCATAATCAAGTAGAGATTAACTCAAGTTTATTATTCAGGAGATTAAAGAACGGTCTGGTCAAGTCGGATACGAGGTATGAGACTTCATCTCAATCTCCTTTCATTGAGGCATATTTTGTTTTATACACAACCTTATTTTAAACGGCGTATAAAACCCTTTGACATTTACATTTATCCAAAAGGAATCTTTTTTATACGAAGCGTTTTACAAAATGACAAAAAGGAATGTTTTTGTCTTACGTATGCGGCGACAATGACATCTCTGCCGCCGTGACTGCTATTTGAGTTTCGGCTTCCTCTACAAGCCATAGATTTTTTTAAATGAAAAATAAATACCATGTTTTAATTTTATTTTATTTTGGTATTGAAAATGGTTTTCATAATGTTTTTATATCAATGTGTTGTATTGATATCTTGTGATTGAAAGGTGGAAATGTTATGTTTCCTTTATGCATGTTTTATGTGATACGATTATGTTGAGGTTCATGGGCATTTTTATGAAGACGGGTGGTTCCGTGATAGACTAAGGGAGGGTAAGCCCGATATAGCTCTCCAATGCATTGGGTAACGCGAAGGAGTGAAACGTTAAGGTTTCTTCGAAGAGATTTTAGGGAATATACTATGATGGGTATTCCAAACGTAACCAAGAGGGTTACTCCCTATGTAAGAATGTTATGAATGCCTCAAGTTACCTTTATGTCTTATGATTTCTATGATTTATTCATGATTTGATGAGGTATGTTAAAGTGCTTATGTTTTATGGGTAAAGTATGATCTGATTCTTATGTATACATGTACCCATGTTTCCTTTACATGTTCTTATAACCCATACTGAGCTTTTTATGCTCATCCCAAGTTTTTTTGAAATGATTTTCACAGGTCAAGGGAAACGTACATGATATGATGATAGTGTCAAGGAAGTGTAAAGAAAGAATCAATGTTTTATCTTAAATATGTTTCAATTGATGGGAATGAAGAATACTATATTTATGTAACCACTTTGTTTATATGTGGAATGTAATGCAAGTTTTATGATCTAATTCTATAAAACTCTAAACCCGAAAAGATCCTCAATGTGAATTATTCATTTAATTCAATATTAAGTAAGGTTTAAGGCTGGGGCCTTATACAAGGGTCATTATTAAATGTCCGAACCAATTATCACTATCACTAATTACTTGGGTCAGTAAACCCTTAATATGACGAGGGTGATGCCTTCATATGTGCAGCCCAAATCCCTAAAACCTTGGCACGCAACACAACCCACTATGGACAACTACTGGCTAATAGGGTTAAGGTATCTACCTTTTCCCACATAAATGATCCCCACCAACCCAATTTGGTATAATATAATGAGTGGTAAAATACCCCACCTTCAGTCATCCATCCAAAAAACTCATATGGTGACACCTAATCAATACTATAGTTATAATCCAGTGGTGTATGATAAGAAAGAGCATACACCAACATACACCCATCCAGCCTGATGGTGGGATCATATGGAAGCATATAAATATTCCCACCAACAAAATATAGATGAAACCCAAAAGTAAAAACATACACCAGCTTGGACCCATCAAGACTTCCAGCAGCCTCATTTGGCAACACATAGAGAATTTAAATGGAAAGTTCTGACAACAGGAAGAGGGAAAACTCCACTCTCTTCCCATGAGTACTTTCAGAATTCAATGGTAGTAAAGGGAGGATATGAGTAGGTACATACTAGTACTCTAGATATGAAGTTGAAATATATCCATTTTTTGGTCACTGAAGTCACCAAGCATATATAGGCATTGGTAAAACAAAGGACACAAATCCTTGGCCATATCCTGGAGACTTTCTAAGATATCATCATGTGGAATCAATAGTAACTGATGGACAAGAGCATAAATATTTCCCCACATGTGGCATGTCTCATCAATATGTCACCCAATAGTAGATACATACGTCTGTTCTCATCTAGGAGGGGCATGGGCCACTCTCCCCCATATTATATGAATAATCAGATTACGAACATACACCCATTCTAGTTGGAGGTAATTGGCCTTTCCAAATAGCCACTCCAAAGTACGCAAATTCACATGCCCATGCCTAAAACTTTTCCTAGAATGTGTCCCCAACTTCTTTTATGAATGTCTTCAATAAAAAGTCTTATCAAACAATGATGAAAAATCAAGAGAGAATATGTGATTTGGCTTTGCTCAATGTTGGAGTTATTGAATCCCTAATATAGTTATCTACTGTAGCTATAGATTCTAACCTCCCATTAAAAATTATTGGAGAAATATTAGTAAATATAATGGGCTTTATCAGACACATCTTCACGAAGGCTTACTTTATGAAAATTTGGTCAATCTCGTGATCATGTCTATTGATGAAAGTCGTGATGGACTCTATGTGGTTAGAAGACCAATGAGAAAGAGGGTCAACACCATGATATAATGAACCCTAAAATTCCTCCCCATGAGAGAATTCATTGTGAATTTTATCTCTTATGTAGTGATTCCCATTGTTCAAAAAAATTTCCAACTGACAATATAGTGATAAGATAGCCCTCTTATCTGGAGGCACTTGAAAAAATAAGAACAATAATTTCTAATGTATTTTATTGGTTGGTAAAGTTATTTATCATCCAAAAGAAATCCTAAGTTGATACTCATTCTCTAAAAAACCCTTGATCCATTTATCTACCATTGTAATAGAGGAACTCTCTATCGATCAAGCTGATTCTTATGAAACAATAGAGAAACACCTACATTGGTCTGATTAGGTAGTGTAGTTTCGAGAAAAAGGAGAAAAGGATATGTTAAACATGAGAAAAAACTGGACAATGATGAAATAATAGTCATTTTTTGGCCTCTGTCCACCTCACAATACAACATTACAAAGATATTGGTGGAAGATTGTATGCATGAGATCCGCTAGAACTTTTAGAAAAAAAAAATCATCACCTAAAGTCAAGGAAATTACCTTATGATGATCTCCAAAGCCATGTTAAGTTAATAGAAGTGTTACAACACCAAATTGGATTGGAAAGTCTCCTAGATTCCTGACACTAAATGGTATAATGCAACATGTAAATCTCTAATGTTCATGCCTCAATGCATTAATGAGGTTGTGATGATTGATTGCATATACCCCACCTAGTGTTCTTATCATAGGATTGGTTGAACATGGATAATTACATTTCACTATTCTCCTAATTCATAAAATCTCACCATAATTGGTATCATGTAATGTTATTTCCAAAATCTGGCTACAACAAATGAAGTATGTTCATGACTGAAGATATTCTCTATAAGAACATGCCTTAACTAGTTTCTACCAAGGTCAATCTTGATGAGAAGAAGCTATTGAGATACTATTGTATCAAGTGTTTGAGAAAATTGATCAGACATCCCACATAGATTAATTTAGCCATTAGATTTCACACATTTCGAAAATAGCACAACGGTCATTCAAAACGTGAAATTTGAGTGAGTGCCGGATAATTCACCGATGCAACGTTTGGGAAAGAATTCACTAAATCAGAGGAGATGAAATGCTAATATCATCCATAAAATATAAAGATCCACCATGTCCCACAGAGTTGGGGGTTCATTTACCCAACCCTTAGAGTAAACAAATATAGTCTGAAGGGTTGATAAACAAGAACAAGAATAAAAATAGCCCTTAGGGCTAGGGGATTTTTCACAGAATTAATCCCCTCCTTAGTGAGATTGATTTCACTCCCAATTAGGGAAGAATATGAAAATGAATGCATAATTGAACTATAATGGGATTATCTTTCGGATACTCTCCACAAAATTGATTCCATATAATCAAAAAATACGAGGACAATTTCTTGTAGATGATGAATAATAAAACGATCTTGTAGAGATACCGATAAAATTCCAGCAGTGAATTATGCAACAATTAATGTCATCAATTATATTATTAAAGTACTATAAAACTTGTTTTTAGTATAGGGAATCTATAATAAGAATTTTTTGTTCAATATATTACCCACACTGATGCAAATGAAGGATGTGTGCATACACACAATTAAAAACATACCCAAAATTTGGGTATCCCCTCAAATAATAAATATCTACCTCCTTGAAAGAAACCTAATAATGGAAAATTTAATTGTTAGATAATGTCTCACCTTCAAATCAGAGTTGGCCAATACCTTCTTCTTGGGGAATGATTTTCTCTGTAAGAGGCAGAGATGAAGAAGATGAGAATACACAATACAAAGTTACTCTGAAGCAGCACGCCATCCAAATTTTCCCCACTAGAAAATCATCATCTTTCACTTCTAGTTTGATCACCTCATCAAATAGGGATTGTTGAAACAACTGATGTGGATAATTAATTCCCTTCTTTGTATATAAAACTAGTGTTGTGTATGGGACATCTTTACAGGTTTGTCCCCATGGGATATCCATGGAAAATACGAGCACCACCTCTACTAGGGGTCCTTCCAGTTTCCACACTAGTTCAGGATTTACTTTCCACAACTGTTTAGGTACCAGATCCGCTAGATTTTTTTAAAATTATTATGAACACCATTCAGTCATTTTCAAATCGATTGGAATATATGGAAGGATAGTGCACACCAATTAAACAGGAAGAAGCCTTATCCCAAATGGGTAGATCCTACTCCTCCCCTACCAAACTTCAGGAATAAAAATTTTACTATTTTCAAGGGATCAAAAGAAATAGAGTTGCACATGACACGTATATTCACTCATTGTGATCCCATGATAGGGACTTTTTAGTAACAGTAAGTGGTGAAACTCATATGCTTCGTACAATCATTGGTGGGGTATACCTTTGTATGATATAGAGGTTTGTAATCTCAATCAATTATTTTATGGGAAGATTTCCATTATATGTTCATTTTCTAGTTCATCTTAACAATATATAAGACAACACTATTTGATATGAAAATATGAAAGAAAGGGGAAAATGTTATAGTTTTAGATTTCATTTCATAGTGGGAATGATTAACATACTCCTTAAATATACCTCTATTGTAAGAAGAGATACATAACATTTGTGTAGAAAATATCTTTGATGAGTTTTAAAAAACATTAATCCCTATTAAATACACACGATGGTTTAATGGCCTTGCCAAAATTTCTCAACACATGGAGATTTAGATTATAGAGACATAGTCGATGTCCAAAGTAATCACATCAGCTATGAGAAGAAGAGTAGGAAAATCATAGGCTGCTACAGTCACACATATGAAGACCTATGTATCTTATCCTACATCATAAACCTTATCATAATATAGAGATCCACCTCCCATGTGTCCAAATAAATGACCAACTCCTCAAAATGATTAAAAATTTAAATGGTGGAGACAACTTGAGGAGTATAAAATATGGTCTATTATTTTCGAAATGACCATGTCCCCAGCTACATCATCCCATATTTAAAAAACTACTTACTTAAATTTTCAAAACCAAAGAAGCCTAATAAATAAGATTAGGGGACCTCCTATAATATTTCCCATTCCATAAAATGTTGGTGTATCTCATACAAGAGTGATAAGTTTTCAAGGACCTCCTATAAAAGATGATGGACTCTGGGAATGGGAAGAAAAAAAATTCACCAGCCTAGGTTGCATTTGTTACTAATATCATTCTAGAGGATAAAGCTGAGTGGTAGAAATTATAAAGTATGAATTAATATAAATCCATTGATTGGATTCCAAGGAAAAAAATCAACTGAACTCGTGCCATTCTACGAACATAGTTGAAACAACAAACTGTATTTCTTTCTACTTCTGATATAGAGAAGACAACATTATAAAAAGCCTATTGCGTTGAAGGGATATCCTCCAAAAGGAAACATGGAAAAAAGGATAAAAAGTAAGAAGAAAGAAAATAATTCATTTTAAGGCCTATGTTTTCCTTGACCTTGGTGGATTGCATGCCAACCAGCTAAAAAGTATGGGTACTTCCCCACCAAACGGAACAACATGAATCAACATGTCTGGAAAAATATTCATCAAAAGAGTAGTTGATCTTCAGCTACATTAACATTATTTTCTTAATGAATCCAAATTAAAATTATGATTCTTATTATGAACTTATGTTCCATGTCCATGATTATGGAACAGGGGGAATAGTTAATCAGGGTCAAGGATATGGGGGAAGACGTGGTTATGCTAGAAGCCAGTACTCCAACCACACCCCTATATAAACAATTTATTCATTTGAAATTCATGGAAGAGTCCTCCAACAGGATCAATAGGAACAATGTTACTGCCCCACAAATAACAGGGCCTGCCTTGAGATGATCATCATGGATGATTGGTTAAAGGTTATACCACAACCTCCTAGGTGAGTGGGAAGTCATAGCCGACCAAATCCACCAAGGGAAGATGAACTTTTAGATCCTTCCCCAATAGAGGGTCCATACACATTAGGAGCATGAGCTCTTAATGTACAAGAAAAAGAGCATATCAAAATTTGAAAATGAGGAACTATAGATAAAAAATATGATATTTTGAATGAATTGTCCCATGTACCAGCTAAGTTATCCATCTTGGATTCTCTATGTTTATTAAAGGATATCCTAGAAGCACTCAATGAGTGTTTTTCAATCCATCGAGTGTTTTAAATCGAGGATGCTACCACATAGGTTTATCATATAGTGAATTATCTAGATGAATTCAATTTATTAATTTATTTCATAAACCAAGACATGGATCTTATTGTACAATGAGACATAATACCCCTTTAGTTATTTGTCATGATCAATGATATTGAAATTTGAAGAGCCTTTATTGATAATGGATTAGGGGTCAATTTCATTGCCATATATACATTTATTCATATCAGTCTCACTAAATCCCACTTGCATCCCCACACTCTGATATTATAGGGTAATGATAAGAATGAGAAAGAACCTATCATCATGATTAAATCAAATCCTACTTCAAAGATCTTATATATGATTTAAAGTTTATGGTTGTCTATCATGATAAAACATTTAATATTATACTAGGAAGACCATGGATACATAAACATGCATAAATTTTTAGTTTTACCACCAATGTCTCAAATATTTCTTCAATGGTCAAATTGGGGCACTGCAAAGTGATAAGGACCCTTTCAAAACATTTGAATGTCAGTACATTGATATAATGTTAAATAATAAATGATGAAAACGGTCCATGGTAGTTGATTTTATAGTAATTAATTCCCCGAATGGCTTGGAGAATATTCCATCTAGGCCATTAATGAATATTATTGTTGATTATATTCTTCCAATTAATCAAATTTAAAGGTTTGTACCCGATCCAAGTACTCATTCAGTTGCGTCCAAAATGTAAGTTGTGGAAATTGAACATAATTGCATATGAGAAATACTTAACACTCTAAAAAGTGATGAAATACTAAAAAATGATGTATTCATTCCATCTAATGAGAATAAATAATCCTATGCTTCATCAGACAGGCTGGAGGATGTTGTATCAGTAATGAAAAATAAAGATTCCAAATCTATACAAGTCATCATACCTTATGAATATCAAAAAGACCATTCATCATTAGTTAGGCTTGAAATAGTTTCCTTCTCTTCAAGATATCCAAATAATGACTAATTCCCTAGCTCTGAAATTAATGATTCATTACCTACCCTCAATGTAGTGGTAGAATAAGTAACACCGAAAGAAGAGGAATTCCTTAGGGATGCACCTATGGAATTTGAGTAAGGCATATCCACCAATGTGGATGAACTCAGAGAAATAAATCTGGGTACATAGGAATATCTATGCCCACTATGATTCGTGTGGTCAATAATTCTTGTAATACCCCATGATTTTGTAGAACATTATATCTTTAAAGTAATTCAATAACTTGACCTACACGCAACACTGCACCCCACCACATACCAAACTAGATGTTCAAAAAGTGGTTGTGAATAATATTTACTAAATATTAAATTTTATATACGCCATATAATTTTAGAATTCATATTATGTGTTTCTTAGACTGAATATAATTACAAATTCATTTTTCTTTCAGATAAAAGATGTATTTTTAAAAAAATGCAATTTTACCACCTTTTAATGGAAAAACCTTTTTAAGACCAATATATGACCCTTTTATATATTAAATTTAATGAAATAAAATTATTATTTAGAATAGGGATATAAAAATTTATTTTGGATGATTTTTAGTACATTTCATATAACATTCATATTTTGATGAATAGTGTAAAATAATAAATATCAATTGAATACAAATTTTTTAATCAAAATAATTTATAGTGTGAAATTATGAATTTGAATTGATATGAAGTATAATTAGATTATATTTTTATCAATTACTAAAATTTTGGTAATTATAAGTAATTTCACATTTAAATTTGACAAAAAAATGTCAATCTTTTGACAGTTTTTACTTTTTAAAAATACACTTTTGGGTTTTGACAATGAGAATTAATTTTAAATTAATGAATGAAACTTAAATGTTATTGTTTTGGTAAAATAGACTTTTTTTAATCTGTATTATCAATCTTAGATTAGGGTGAATTTGTGGTATTTTTTTAAAAACATTCAATTTTTGATGAATAGTGAAAAATGATGTGTTATTTTTTAAAAATAGACTTTTATTTAAATTATTATCATTACTTATTTAAATTTATTTTAAATTAATAATAGATACATTTTTCCTAAATTAGTCCAATGTAATTCATTGGAGTCAGTTTATAATAATATTACATATATAAAATTTTATTGAACTTTTTAACGTCTTTTACACACCTACTAAGCACATTTGGAAATTTAAATAGACATAATATTACCAGTTTTTTGAATTGAAATTCAAAAATCCGAGAGACATTATTGAAATTAGTAAGTAAAATATGGTTTAATAAGATGTAAATTATTTTTGGTGAATGGTAACTTTTGATTTATTTTTTCCAAGATTAAAAGTAAATAGGGTAATTAAGGGTAAAAATTATAGTATAATTACCCTAACAGAAGTCCTAATTATATTTTATAAGTTTATTTCTACCAAAACAACATTATGAATAAAATATTATCCCTTTGGTCCACTTTTACTAGATTAAGTCATTTTTTATTATTTTACTTAATGAAGAGTTAAAAGTGTAAAATTCTTTAATAACAAAACCATTTTTAATATAAGGTTATACATAAGATAAGTTAGACTATAAACACTAATTGTAAATATAAAGATATTTCCCAGATAATTGTATCTTATTTGTAATGTTTATACATTATATAATAAAATTTATTTATGACACAATGATGATGTAGTAATTTCCATATTAATGAATGATTATTATAATTGATATTATAAACATACAAATAAATTTAAATTGATAATTTTGATGTGTTAAAATAATTTTATAGCTTAATATGACTTTTTAGGGTTGATTCAATGAATTATATTCGAAGTAATCATATTTTTATGACTATCGCAATTAAAAAATACCAAATAGTGTCAAAATTGACATAAATGAGTTTTTAGAACAAATACCATATTATTAAATTTTATAATAGTCCTAAGAATTTAAGGATCAACCAAAGAACTCTTATAATGATATATATGTAATAAATTAACCACTTGGGTCTTTTTGGCATTTTATAGTAAGTTTATTAACCATGTAATATAAAATTATAAGAAGACAATGTAAATGTAAAACCATTTAACTAAGAGTTGAATCTAAAAGATAAGGATACAATGGTAACTTAAACATATCAAAAACCTATTTATTGAGAGGATTTAGGTCCATAAAAACCAAATTATCGTTATAAATTCATTTTTATCCATTATAAACTGAAAATTATTTTATAATAAAATTATATTTCATGCTTATTCTAATGGGACCCTCACCTCTCTTATTAAAGGGTACTTCCCCTTATCTCAAAATAACACCTCCAAATCCATTTAGCTCAGAAAAAACCTAAAACAATCTCCTCCCAGCATTCTTTCACATCATCCTAGAGGCCATCATTGAGTAGAAATCCATCTTAATGAGCCTTTTTGTTCAAATCAAAATAAAGCACTCAAAGAAGATGTAATTATTTTATCAACTTTTTTAAAGTTATTTTAATATTCCACTTTATATATCTTTGCTATTTTTTTTGAAAAATTATAAATCCAGTACCGTATACTCATTTTGACCTTATTATAAAAGTTTTAGAACCATATTCAATATTCTATCCATCCTATTAATGATAAAGTCACTATGCTTGCGTACATATGGTTTACCGTCTCCACACCGTGGTGTAAATTGTTATTCAACACAATGTTATTTGGATGTATATACTGATGAGTAATATTTATATAAATAACGAATAAACATGATAATTTTTCAGTATATTTAATATACCATCCAATTCCATCCCTTTTAATCATTTAAGAAATGATATCATCACTCCTGTGTACGTAAGACTTATTGTCTCCATTACACAATGAGATTCATATCCATGTTCACCATTCAACGATGATTGTAAAAATACATATTATTATTAAGTATGTAATATATGACATAATAATTCTACTGGATATATATATATATATATATATATTTAAATTTATCTAATTCACTTACTTCCATTCAATATGTTATGAAAATGTGACATTGTTTATGTGTACGTACGACCTACGGTCTCAATAAACGGTGGTTTACATTTCATATATCTATCAATTATTCATATTTATACTCGTAATATATACGATATATAAATAATTTTTATATTCTAGATGCAATTAAATCATTATACAAGTGACACAATCAAGAATAACAAGTTAAAACACTAACAATAAAGAAAGCGATTATTTCATGAAATGTTAATTTAACATGTAAATAATTATTAAATAGCTAATATAAAGTCATAAATGAATCATGTATGATATCATAAATATTAATATGGTTTTTTTATAATTTAATAACATTCTATGGTCGTTATATATGAGGATAAACATACCCACGACAAAAGGAAAGTACATGGTTATGGTTAATTCTTCAATCTCATTATTATACAAGATTGTTTATGTATAATAATTTTTTGTGAAATATTTATTATCCATGTACATGTTTCCTAAAATACTTTTTCAAAATTATTTTTTAAGGTAATCATTAACTAAAACATCATTTTAAATGTTTAAAATATTTAATCTTATAAGTTGTTCTAATTAATGTCCATGTTTTCAAAATTGTTTTGATGATTTATTTATATGGACTTGAATGTTTTAAAATGTTATTTCCATTAAAAATATTCAAAGTGGTATGAGACTCTCTGTTCAAAAATATATTTTAAATTTCATCCTTTATAAATTGTCTGAATTTTAAATTATTTCATGGAAAATGGGTATTTAACTCCAATAAATTTACTGCTCATTATCAATAATATAATAATATTTTACTAGAAATTATTCTCGATTGAGGTTGATTTATTATAATAAATTCTTCAATATTTAATTGAATGATTTATGATATGATTTACTATGGATGTGTTATTTTTATGACATCATGGTTTAGGGAAAATGTATTGACATTTCATATGCTATTTTTAATATGAATATTTATGTTAAGTGTCAAAAATTTCATATGAGGAATGCAGTGGACTTAGTAAGTGACAAGTGGAGCCCGCTATTCCTACTTGATGCATCGGTAGGTCTCAGGAGAAAAATTAGTGTCTTGAAACAAGGCATTGAAAAAAAAATTATTTGTAGGCTTGGCATGATGCCTCAACTACGTGGTAATGATTTCCAGCGTTAGGTATTCCCTCATTATGAAATTAGTTATTACATGTGATTATTCGACTTTTAGAATATCCATATTCATTTTTATATGGAATTGTATGATTTATTTTTTCCATATTATGTTAATTATTATGTTTAAATGGATTTTGTTTTTTATTAAACATATTTCCTTAAATGTTTATATCTTCCGTGAAATTGTTTACCTTTACTGAGCATCTGAGCTCACCCCTTTATTATGTTTTATTTTCTCTGGATTCCAAGAAGTGTATTATGATTGATATGCAGGGTTCATCAAAGTTAATAATGTAATTCTCAAGGGATTATTTATGTTTTGTTGTATGTTATAAAGTGTAATGAAACCTTCATGGATGTGATCTATTTTCCAAGACTACAAAACTGGTCGGTACTTCTGGACATGATTCCTTATAATCATTCCAATGCATTAAAATGATGCACTGACTCTGGGTAACTTGGGATAGGGAAATACAATTGGTATCAGGGGAAGTTTAACAATAACCTTGGAAACTAGATTTAGAAAAACTCTGATTAGAGAAAATTACCATAAGATAGAATTTGATGATTAGTATAGAAAAACATCCTATAATTTTGGTAATGTTGAGATTTTATATGTTTTCCAAGCAATAAATCCCTATCTAGATACGAATAGGTAGAGGCAGATCTGGAAAAGATGTATATAGAAGTGAAAACTCTGAAAATGTGTTTCAGGATTAACCTGAGGAACCCTAGTACATGAAAAAGGGCCTTACTTCACTCTTGGTTATGAAACTCTTAAGGGATATGCTAAGGATACTTCACATTTTTAAAAAAATCATTATAAATGATTTATGAGTAAATATGTTAGCAATGAAACAAATTTTTTGATTATGAGACTATATATTCAATTATTGTGTAGAATTTTTCTAGTTTTTGGATAAAAAATTATGATAAGATCTAACCTAGTGTATTCCGTCATATAGAAATGGTGAACTGTAGAAGGAATGAGAAATCTGGCAATACACATGATCAAAATAGTAATAAGAAACATATATTTCATGGTTTTATGAATACATTTAGAAGTAAAATAGTCTCCCACTTATTCTAATCATATGAAAAAAATACTATCGTTTGTTAATAAGATAAATAAACAATTCTCCGAGTCGTATGAATTTGAAGGGAAGCCAAATAAGTAGGGGATGGTAGAGAAAAAGATAGTTAATGGGAAGAAGGGAAGAAAAGATTTTCCCATATGTGAAAATTGGGGAAAAAATACCCTGGGAAGTGCTTGAAAGAAATTAGAGTTTTTATATCTGTGGAAAAAATGACTCCATGATCGTGATTGAATGGGTTCAAATGTACAATGATTCACCTGCAAGGAGTTTGGACACTACACGAATCAATTTCCAAAACATCAGATTTTACCCCAAATGATTCCCGTGGATAATAATCAAGTTATGATACTACCACAGAAGTATAAGAATGAATAGTTTTCTTATGTTGTTATTAATGAATAATTTCATATGAGTGTTGTATCGATGATTTACCAATTATATGCATTTTGGTAACAAATAAGGATTGTACTACAGTACTATTTAATTAAGGATTTGAGATTGTATGGTACTAAGAAATGTTACTCAATATCAAGTTAATATTTTTGTTAAAAAAATGGATAAAGGAAAGATAAACCTTAATATTGTCCTGATACTGAGGTAGTAATTTTGGAATAGGATATAGTTGATTTGGATAAATTATATTGTATATTCCTTACTACCTTGGAACTGATTAATGGTTTGTTTATGCCATCATTGTTGGAGTATTCAAAATTTTTTAATATATGGAATATATCTATAATTATATAAAGAATAAACGAGAATGAATATAATTAATAAGGTTATATAGTAATTTATGGTGTAACCATGTTTTAATAGAATACATGACGATGTTACTCATATGTTATTATGTAGAAAAAAAGTGATCTTCCTTATGTTATGTTGACCTTCCTTATGCATTTTGGACTGTGAGTTTCAACATAATTATTTTGAATTTTTATAATGGTTTGAATGAATTAAGTTGGACATTGGATACTATTCTTTAAGGTTAAAATATTTCATAAGATTGTATTTGGATTTTTATAAAAAGGACAACCCAGAGGTCGGGCGACAACCTGTTGCGTCTGACAAGGCCTCAAGACATGAACCTGTAACCGAAGGGTGACAAGGGTACATCACCAAACATTGGCCTAAATGATGTCCTATATTTTATAATGTATTATTTTTATATTGTATGACATATTAATTATAATTATTTTTTTCAAACCCTATATAATGAGGTTTAATATAATATTTTTGAGTTCTATTATCATTTAGAGAAAGATATGTTTTTGGTAGAAATAATTTAATGGATGGAACTCTATGTGTCATGTATTTTTTTTCTATGAAAAAAATAATTCTTAAATTTTAGGGAAGGGATATTAAAACAAAAAATGTGTTATCCTAATACCTTAGGTTTTGTTGAACCAATTATATTTAAAATCATCATAGATTGGTGACTTTGAGGACCTCAATTTTACACATGTTTGTGATTGATGACCTCAATACCTCCCTAGAAATATTTACATTTTCCCTCCAATTATGTGTCTCTATTTTCCTCCTTGTTTCTCCTAATCGAGATAATAATTTGGCGGTGACTTTTTCATATCTCTTTTCCTCTTATCAAGAATAAATTTTATTAATCCAATTTCTGATGTGGGTTTTCCACAAAACTATTTTTCTATTTTTAACCTTTTATTTTTGAAAAAAAAATTAAAATTGTGAGGAAACAATTTATTTAAGTACTGGATAATGTATCACCCCATTATTTTATAGTATGTTATTTCTTCAAAGTATGTCAATAATTTGCGCTACACGCAACCCTGAGTTCGAGCACACCCTGACATACAAAACTAAGCGTTCAAAACGCGGTTATAAATAATATTAAATTAATTTTTAATTTTATATACTCCAAATAATTTTAGAATACATATTATGTTTTTCTTAGAAAGAATATGAAAATAATTTCATTGTTTTCTCATAAAAGAAGTATTTTTCAAAAAATGCAATATCACCGCATTTTAATAGTGAACACTTTTCAAAACCAATGATTGAAAATTTTATATAATCAATTTAATGAAGTAGAATTATTCTTTAGAAGTGTTTTAGAAAAATTTAGTTTGGATAAATTTTAGGTATTTTTCTGATAACTTAAATATTTTGACGAATAGTGAAAATACTAAATTTTAATTGGAAACAAATTTGTTAATCAAAATATTTTATAGTGTTAAATTATGATTTTTAATGGTTAGGAAGTATAATTAGATTATATTTTTATCATTTAATATTATATAGGTAATTATAAGTAATTTCTCATTTAATTTGACATAAACACATGTCAATCATTTGATAGTTTTTAGTTTTTTAAAACCCTCTTATTGGTTTTGACAATGAGAAATAAATTTAAATTTATTAATTAATATTATATGTTCTGAATATAGTAAAATAGACATCATTTTTGAATTCTAATATCAAAATTATATTATGGTGAGTTTTTGGTATTTTTCTGAAAACATTCTATTTTTTGATGAATAGTGACAAACACTGTGTTATTGTTTAAAAACTGTGTTTTATTTAAATAATTATTATATATTATTTAAATTTATTATAAATTAAAAACTAGTAAATAATACTTATATTAGTCCAATGAAATTAATTGGATTAATTTTATTATAAGATTAGATATATAAAATTTTATTGAACTTTTTTATCATCTTTTACCCACCTTCTTGGCACAATTGCAAATTTGCGTAGAACATAATTTCACCACTTCATTGAATTCAATTTCAAAACTCCATGAGACATAGTTGACATCAGTAAGTAAAATGTGTTTCAATAAGATGAAAATTATTTTTGATGAATAATAACTTTTGAATTTTATTTACCATAGTTAAAAGTAAATAGGGTAATTAAAGATACAAAGGATATTATAATTACCCTAACACATGTCCAAATTCCATTGGAAATGTGTATTTTGACGAAAACAAACTACATAATAAAATACTATCCTTTTGGTCCACTTGGATAAGATTAAGACATTTATTATTATTTTACTTAATGAATAGTTAAAAGTGTTAAATTCAATATAAAATAACTAATAAATTTTTAAAATAGGGTTATTCAAAAGATAATTTCTACTATAAAAATTAATTAGAATGTTAAATATATTTCATAAATAATGGTATTATATTTATAGTTTTTATACATAAATAATTATATTTATTTATGACACAATAATGATGCAATAATTATCTTATTAATGAATGATTAAAATAAATGATATTATAAATATAAAAATAAATGGAAATTGAAAATTTTTATTCATTAAAATACTTTTAGAGGTTTATATGAAATTTTATGGTTGATTCAATAAATTTTCTTCTAAGTAATCATGTCTTTATGGCTGTCAAGAAAACAAAATACCAAATAATGCCAGAATTGACAAACATGAGTTTTTAAAAAAAATTCTATATTATTAAATTATATGATAGTACTAAAAATTTAAGGATCAAACCAATGACTTTAATAATAATATATATGTATCCAATGAACCACTTGGTGTTCACATGTATTTTTATAGTATGTTTATTAACCACGTAATATTGAAATACAAGGAGACGTTGTAAAAGTTAAACTATTTAACTAAGAGTTAAATCTAATAGATAAGTATTCAATGGAAATATATACTTGTATAAAACCTATTGGTTGAGAGTATTTAGACCCCTAACCACCTAATTATTTATATAAATTCATTTGGATCCATTATAAACAGAAAATATTTTTATAATTAAATAATATTTTAAGCTTTTCATAAAGTGACCCTCACCTCTCTTATAAAAGGGTACTTCTCTTCTCTCAAAATCACACCTCCAAATCCATTTGTCTTAGCCAAACCTTGCCCAAATATTTTCCCAACATCCCTAACTTCATCCTTGAGTCATTTAGTTGAGCATAAAACCATCATATGGAGCTATTTTGTTCCAAAAAACGAAAGCCCCCAAAGAATAGGTAATTATTTTATCACCTCTATCAATGTTTCTTCTTCTTCCACATTCTCTTTATTTGTAATTTCCATACCGAAATAAAAAATCCCATACCATATACATACTATGATGTTATTATAAATATTTTACAAAAATAATAATTATTCTATTAATCATATTAATAATAAAGTAACCATGTGTGCCTACATACGGCATACAGCCTCCACGCCATGGTGTAATTTGTTATTCAACACTATGTTATTTTGATGTATATAATGTTGAGTAATATGTATATAAATACTGAAAATAATGTGATAATATTTCTTTATAGATAATATACCATCCAATTCAATACTTTTTAATCAATAAAGAAATGATATCATCGCTCGAGTGTACGTAAGACTTACCGTCTTCATGACACGATGAGATTCATTTCCACCTTCACCATTCAACGATGATTATAAATATACATATTATTAATAAGTATGTAATATATGACACAATAATGATACTGGATATACATATATTTACATTCAATTATCTCATTCACTTACTTCCATTCAATATTATATGAAAACAGAAACAACGTTTATGCGTACGTATGACCTACCATCTCCATAAACGGTGGTTTCCATTTCATATATATATATATATATCAATTATTCATATTTATATTCTAAATATATATGATATATAAATAATTTTCTATATTGTCAAAAAAAATAAATCATTATACAAGTGATACGATCAAGAATAACAAATTAAAACATGTACGATAAAGAAAGCGATTATTATACGTAATGTTACATTAACAAGGAAATAATTATTAAATAAGTAATATATAGTCCGAAATGGATTATGTGTGACATCATAAATATCAATACAGTTATAGTATAATTTAATAACATACTATGGTCATTATATAGAAGGATAAACGTGCCCTCGACTAATGGAAAGTTAAAGGTAAGGTTTAATTCCTCAATCTCATAATCATATGAGATTGTTTATGTGTAATAATTTTCTGGGAAATATTTTTTTTCCATGTCCATGTTTTATAAATTCCATTTTGAAAATGAATTTTTTAAGGTACCCTTTAACTAAAACATCATTTTCGATGTTTTAAATATTTATTCTTATAAATCATTAGTATTAATGTCCTTGTTTTCAAAATGGTATTATGGATTTATTTATATGGGCTTGAATGTTTTAAAATGATAATTTCTTTAAGATGTTTCAAAGTGATATGGGAAAATTTTATTCCAAAAAATCTTTTAAATTTCATATTTTATACGTTGTGTGACTTTTAAATGAATTAATGAAAATGGGGTATTTCACTCAATGATATTTACTGATCATTTCAACTATATATTCATTTTTTACTAGATATTATTCTTCACTGAGTTTGATTAATTATAATATAATATTTCATATTGTATTGAATGAGTTAGGATATTTTTTAATGTGGATGTGAAATTTTTATACCATTCATGGTGGCTGAAGTATTGGCATTTCATATGTTATTTTTTATACGAATTCTTATTTTACGTTTCAACAGTTTTATATGAGAAATACAATGGACTAAGTAAGTGATTGGTGGATCCCACTATTGATTCTCGATTCATCAGTAGGACTCATGAGAAATATTAGTGTCTTGGGACAAGGCCTTGATAATTTTTTTAGTCTCGGCACGAGGCCATGACTATGTGGTAATGATGTCCTGCGTTACGCATTCCCTCATTTTGAAATTAGTTATTAGATGATATTATTCGACTAGTTGAATATCCATGTACATATTTAAATGGTAATGTTTGATTTATTTATCTCATATTATGTTAGAGTTTATGTTTAAAAGGCTATTGTTTTTTACTACACATCTTTCAATAAATGTTTATAGCTTCCGGTAAATTATTTAATATTACTGAGCATCTGAGCTCACACCTTTATTATGTTTTATTTTCCCTGTATTCCAAGAAGTATATTATGATTGATACACATGGTTATGATAATGGAATAATGGAATTATCAATTGATTATTTATGTTGTGTTTTATGTTATAAAGTGTAATGTAACATTCATTTATGTAATCGATTTTCCAAAACTGCTAAACCGATCAGTCCTTTGAGACATGATTACTTGTAATCATGCCAATGTATTAAAATAATGCACTGACTCTGGGTAACTAGGTACGGGGAATTACAATTATGATGATAAATAGGTTTTTCACTTCCTTTCTCAAGAAACACTAGGTTGTGCTTTCTTGGACATATACAAAAATTCAAGTTCATGAACCCATGGTGGCCACCCATCATTTGGGTTTTCTAGAAGAGGATTGGGGATACAAGTAGGCACCAAGGAGGAAACACAATAATCTCTCTTCAATGATTGTGGTTGAAGTGGACAATGTAATCATGGATGATTTCATCTGAGTTGTAAAATACCCTAAATGGACAGACAACATTGTCCATGTAAAAAATAAGAATAGTTAAAATATATTTTGTATTGATTTCATATATCTTAACTGGAATTTTACCAAATTTGACATCTCAGTTCCAATCACAATAATATTAATTGATTAAAATGATGGTTATCAAGCCCTATCCTTCAAGGATGGATACTCTGGGTATAAAAAAAATATAGATATCCTTGAAATATTATGAATGTATAGACTTTATATCACTATATGGAATATTTAGCTATCTTGTAATTCCCTTTTGTCTAAAAATGGTGGTGGCACATACCAACATGACATGCATCATATCTTCAAACACTTATTTGTAATGTTTGTAGAATGCTATGTTGATGATCTAGTAGTCAAATAAAGGAAACTATCTGATCAACTATTTGACTTAGAAATCATATTCAACAATATTCAACAACAGAATTTGAGGATGAACCCTTTGAAATTTACTTTCTAGATAACATCAAGAAAATTTCTTAGTTTCTTTGTACTCCAAAGAAACATCAATTTTGGTACTATGAAAACTAATTCCATCCTTGGAATTTCACTTCCTTAAATCATGATGGAGTTGAGGGGACTTCAAGGAAACATAGAATACATTCAGAACTTTATATATATTCTAGCATGAAAGTGTTTTCCAACACAAAACTGATGAATATGGGTGTCTCAAATCAATGAACCAATGACATCTAAGAGCAATTTCATACCCTCAAGAAATACCTATTTATCCCACCGATATTAATTCTACCTGGTGAAGGAAATGCACGCATTCATTATGTGACTTCCTTGGAGAGAACACATAGTGAATTGTCAAAAATAATGTTGATGGTAATTAAAACAACCTTTATTATCTCATTCACACCATTATCAATGCATAAAATCAATATTCAGATATTGGAAAAGGAATTCCAAAATTAATGTTTTTAGTTTTTATGAAAATGAACTATGTTTAGAATCACGAGGTCAACTTGGTCTTTGATAATAACACCCTCCATTTTATCCTCATTTGTCCTCCGATTACAGAATGTGTGGTAGGGTGGGAAGTTATTTTGTAGTACATTGATATAATTTATTGGCCTTAGAAAGCAGTGAATGTCCAGGCCTTGGAAGGCTTCCTTGATGAAAATCTGTCTACATAAGCATCATCATTAAATACATATCTTCCTGAAGAAGAAATCATCTCTACTCAGGACAATCCCTGAATATGGGAAATGTATTTTGACAATGCTTCTAGGATTCAACAAGAAATAGACTTGAAGATCCTAATCACTATAAAGTAAGGTTAGGAATTATAATTTTATCCTTAGAAAAGGCAGTGCTTCCATAATACTAATTTTTATTAGAGGGTGTTACCTAAAATGAGGAATAATATCATGATCACATTGAAGGCATAGAATTGACACTCCCTATAATATTGAACCACCAAGAAGTGAAGGATGATTCTAAATTGGTATCCAAGAAGATCAATTGAGATTTTTCCATCAGAAAAGAAGAGCTAATTCCCCTTAAGGATTATGTCTGAGGGTTAATGACAAAATTTTTCTCTGATCCAACATTGTATTTCGTCCCACAGTCACAAAATTACAAGGATGATACATTGGAAAATGGCGCCACAACCCCGGTAGATCTAAAACTAGATGAATCAATAATTAATATTTCCAGTCTTTGTCTGGTTTCACATTTTTTTAAATCATAATATAAAAACTAATGTAATCTTCCCCATTATTATTACATATAGCCCCTATATGGGATACATGATACACATCATGGAATATCTCCAAGAGTAAGTATTTACACTGGATATAGTTGGAAGAGGGATGATCTAGCGATTAGTAGCTAATATAACTGTTTATGATGGCCCAAATCACTAAAAGATCCCTTATAAATGAGGGTTTCATGAAATTATCATTCGATACACCGATGATGAAGAAATTAAAGTTGTCATGAATGATGTACATGCATGATCCTCCTATGCACACCAATCTGAGAATAGGATTTCTGATGAAATCCAATGGTTTGGACACTTCTGGCCTTCAATAATGCATGATTGTATTGAATTCACAAAAAAGTGACATCCCTATAAAGTGATTTCTATTTTCATCCATCAACCCCTGTTTTTTCAATATACAATCAATTACACATGGAAAATTGATACATATGGAATAGATGTAGTGTGGCCTAATTCTCAAACTACGGATAAGAAATTCATGTACATCCTTATTGAAATAGATTTCTTATCCAAATCATCTGAGGCAATAACTATTAAAGAATGAGCGGCCAACATCATTGTTAGCTTCATCAAAACCAATATCATCACTAGATTTGGTGTCCCTCATACCTTATTTATGGACAACAAAATCAATTTATATTCTATAGAGTTAGATAATATATATCAAAAATACAATATCAAATTCAAACATTCGTCATGCTATAATGCATTAACCAATGTAAAAACAGAGGATTTCAACAAGACTCTATCCAACATACTCCAAAAATAGTGGATAAGGAATTTTTCTCCAGATTTGGACTTATAGAAGGTGATTTCACCAGATCACATCTATTCGGATTTTGAAGAATGAGAGGGTATGTCAATTTCCATTGGGACCAGGTCAGTAATCTTCTGCACAATTTTTTCTAAACAAACAAAATATGCAATGGCGGGATACCAACTTCATGATCAAGAAGCTGGGGTGGTTATTTTCAAGTAGTCATATCTGATATGAATTCCTCTAAGACCATCAGGTCATGTAATACACTACACCTACAGATCGTGTGATGGTTCCCCCTAATCCCTTGAAAGGGGGACTATCAAAAATAAATAAAAAGGGCATTGGGCCATTCAGAAAGATAATATGTCTTTTCTTGATAATCTATTTCATACATTATGGTCCCATAGGATTATAACTCATGCTTACACATGGTTAACCCCATACTATAAGGCCCCGGACTTAAAACATTACTTAAAATTGAATTAAATGAATAATTCACATAGATGATATTTTCAGGATTAGAGTTTTTGAGAATTAGGACATAACTATTACATCTCAAAAGATTAAAAGGTAGACACTTCTACTAACATTCCATAAAATAAAAAATCTTAAAAAGAAACATCTCTAGTTTTATGTTTTAGATAGCATGTCTTTCCTTGATCCCATCCTTGACCCTATTCATCTTTAAGTCATGTGGAGAACATTTCAAAAACCTGGGATGAGCATAAAAAGCCTAGTAAAGGATACACAAAGAAGGAAAAATGTTAGTTTTTCAAAACAACATGTAAACCATGAATACTTTATGAAAGTAATACTATTCACCTTTTCAAAGTAGTAAATACTGTTCACTGAATAAAACATCATTACTTTCCCTTTTGTAACCAAAATATTACCATAAAACCCATATAAAGAAAACATGTAACATGTAAAGGTAACTTGGGACATAAACATACTTAAATGGAATAACCATACAGTCGACTTCTACACATATCACTTAATGAAAAATCCATATAGCCGACTTCTATACCCAATGCATTGGAGGTTATAACGTAACCTCCCATCCTGGTTTTCACGGTACCACCCATCATATGGTTTATCACATAACCACCCTTCAAATTTCCAAGTACCATTATAAAATCATAAGACATAAAACAAATATAATGGAGAGAAAAAATTTCCACATTTTGATAACAATATATCACTTAAATATATTGACATAACAAATCCATTATAGATACCATTTTCAATACCACAATACATAAAAGAGTGTATGGTATTTATTTCATTTTAAAAACATTACGACTTGTTGAGGAAGCCAAAGTCCAAATAATACTCACGACGACAGAAAAGGTCGTTGTCACCACGAACGTTAAAATAAACATTCCTTTTTTCATTTAGTAAAACAATTCGAAGAAAAATATTCCCTTCAAATGTAATGAAAATTCAAAGGTGTTTTATACAGCGTATAAAAGAAATTCTTGTGTTAGAACAAAATATGCCTCAATGAAAGGAGATTGAGACGATGTCCCTTACAAAGACGATATCCTTAGATTAAGGTTAATTCAATTACATAATTTATGTGTGACAAATATAAATACACCCATTATAAGTGTATATTATTTGTAAAACAATCAGATTAATTCACACATATTCATATAATGACATATTCAATGAGTAAAAGTTTAACCCAAAGAATTGAAATTGAATTAGGAAGTTCCCATGCAAAAATTCGATAGCCTAACAACGTCACTTTGAACTTTAGAAAATGAATTGATGAGAGAGAAAATGGTATCTCATCACATGGATATAAAATTTACATAAATATGGATATATAATAACATATCCCTACATAACAATATTTAAATTAAAATACCCAATAAAAAGAAGTCTTTAAAAAAAAGATGGTGAAGGGTTCCCTTACCGATTTGGGTAACTTTCTAAACGTACAACCCATGAAATAAGGGTCATAAAATGAAGATGTAAATACTCATAAATTAAAGTATATTAAACAATGAATACAATAATGGAAAGTACATACACCACAAAAAGGAAATAGTGGCAAATGTAGCACGAATCTCACGAGAACAAAAAGTGAGATAAAAACCCCTTACCTCATTGTGATCAATCGTGTCGTATGACCAAAAGATAATAAACACCAAATGAACCACATAATACCATGAATATAAATAGAATCATGATAATATATATTAAAGGGAATTAAACAATACACCAAATGCAATAAACAAGTGGCGAACAATGGAAATCTCACAGAATTAAAAGTGAGATAAGAAATCCCATACGAAAATTTGGCAGCCTAACGACGCCATATAAAACTTCCAAAAAATGGTTTGATGAGAGAAAATAGGGAATCTCATAATATTATCATAAGAATTAAAAAAATAGGAATATAATATAACATCCCCAAACATAAGAAAGATGATCTTAAAAGAAATGACATAAAAGAGAGTACATAAAAAGAAGAGAGTGATAGGATGCCTTACCTCAAGTCCGACTTGACTCGATCATTCTTTAATCTCCTGAATAATAAACTAGAGTTAATTTATACTGGCTTAAGAATTTTTTTAATTTCATTATTCCTTTTATATCATTTATTACCCTTTTATGAACATTTTGTAATTATTTAAGATAATAACGGTCGTTTTGTCGATCCTTGATACTTGAGTAAAAAATAAACTTGTTATAATCACAAGTTGATCATGTGGTAGAATATCCATTATATAAAGAATTATATTCATTATGTAGATATCATATATATCATATATATCCAGTGTGCACTTTCATTTATAATATTACATAACATTTATATGTAAGAAATGAAATGTACCGTTCATGGAGACGGTAAGCCGAACGTACGCATGAACACTACTTTCATTTCTATTTCGTATTTAATGGAAGGAAATTATAATTATATAGAGGTATATTATAATTCCATTATAATATCATATATAATATCAGTAAATCCATTCTTTATACATCCCAGATATCGAATTAACGAATCAAATCACTTTGAGGGGGCGGTAGTCTGCACTTCCTAAAATGAAGATATCGCGTTTACCCATAATAGAAACCATAAAGGTATGCCATAAATGAAAAATACAGAAGCATAAAAAAAATATAAAAATAATATATATCATATATAAATATAGGGACATCTGAATGGCCACCATGAAAGGTTTTAAAAGAAGATTGAACAATCATTGTTTCGTGAGGTAGAAATTCGCCATCCACAGAAACAATATGTTCTTTAACCATTAGAAGAAGGCGTGTGTAAGTTTAGCTCGAATCCTTCACATCAAAACATCCTAGTATATTTAAGATACTGGTTTTGTGATGAAATAAATGTATAAAATGATTTTAGGGTGTTGGAGAAGAAAAATAAAATAAAAGATCAGAAGTAAAGACATTACCATTAAATCAGATAACTCTTTTTGATTTGAGCTCCAAGGCTTCCTTGGAAAGACTTCTGCCCAAAGTGAGGCTTCTAGAAGTAATAGAGGGATGTTGATAGAAAATATGAGCAGAGGTTTGATGAGCCAATGGCTCGAGAGGTGTGGGTAAAGAGGTAGAGGTGGGGGATTTTTATAAGAGGGAGAAGGGGCACTCTTGGAATGTCTTGAAAAGTTACTTTTTTATAAAATGATTTTCAGATATTTAAGGTCCCAAAATTATATATTTTGAGGGTAAGGTGATAAGGGTTCTAAATACACCAATACAATAGGTTTTTGACAAGTTTAAGTCTTAGATTTTACCTTGTCTTCTCATTTTATTTAAATCGTTCATTAATTAGCTAATCGATGCATCATCATGGTGTCATAAATAAATTAATTTATATAATGTCTAAAATTTTTAAAAAAATACTATGATGTAGGAAATATTTCTTAATTTCCAATGAATATTTATAGTCAAATATTTGACTTGTATTACCCCATGTAAATATTGTTTTAGTAAAACAATACATGTTTGTGAAATTTTTATTTTAACTTTAAATAAAAAGATATTAATGTCATTTTCTTACCTAGGTGGCTCCATGGGGTCCCTAAGTTGACTCATGGATTGTATTTCTCGGCCATGACTCATCCAATAAAGGTAGGACATATGTAAAGGTCATTTAATTTTATTATAACATTATATTTACCTTAAATTACACTAATTACCTTTAATCGCGATTAATAAAACATAAAAGATACTATTCACCAAAAAATTATTTTATTCCCATTGAACCACATTTATTATCCTAATTACAACCATATATGTAGGATTTTTTAAAATCAAATCACAGAAGTGGTAAAGTTTCATTTAAATGAACAATGATGTCTACTTTACAAAATTTAAAACATATAAGTTGCATTAATTAATTTAATAATTAATTCCCACTGTCAAAACAAATAGTGTGTTTTTATGAAACAATATCTATTAAAAGATTGACACTAGTTAAAGTCCAATTTCAAATTGAAATTAATTCCAATGACCACCATTGGATTAAATCATAAAAGTATATTCTAATTGCACTTTAAAACCAATTCAAAAGATGATATAATAATATAAATAAATTAGATTAAAAAGTGGTTTTGAATTAAAATATAACATTTTTCACTTATTCATTAAAAATGGACTTTATCAAAAAAAATAACAAAAGCATACACAAAGTAAATTTTGATATCCCGATTCTAAAGAAGGATTTTATTTCTTCCAATATAACATATAAAATTGTCAACAAGTGGATTTAAAAAGGGTTCACCATCAAAAGGTGGTTAATCGACCTTTTAAACAATATTAGAATATTTACAATTAAAATTGGATTCTTTCGCATTTTAAGATTCTAACATTTAATGGATAAAAGTAAAAATATTGGACAAACATATATAACCATTTTGTAGTTAGTTTTGTTAATTCCCACCATTACAACAGCTAGGTGTTAACTAACATTGAATATAATATTATTTTATTATTAGAGTGCAATGTAAGATTTCCATGAAACTTGTTGTTGCGTATTGGGAACACCATCGAGCATAGCATTCCCTTTAAATTAATATTAACATTTTATTCACAAAAATGGATAAATATAAAAATTTCATATTCTTTATTTACCTGGGGTGTTATATCCTTCCCCCTTTTGGGAATTGCGTCCTCGCAATTTTATAATTGGGCTCGAAAACATCATTGAATGTCCCACATCAACAAAAGAGTCAGTAAAACTATCAGTTTAAAATAAAGAAAGGGAAGTAAAAAGTTCTCACGTGTTAACCCAAACCAGGATTCCATGAAAACATGGATATGGAATAAAAAAAGGGTCATGTTCTGATGGAGAGTGTCAGAAAACATGATTAGGTGAAAGTTAACCAGCAGAAAATCACAAAAATCTGATGGGTTAAACGGTATTTGACTCCCTAGTATAAAATGTTAACAGAAAACATTTTTTTAAATTAGTTTTCATTGAGGAATTTATTTATTTGATTTACTAAATCATAACGAAACACACTTACTTGTCGTGTAGACTTTCATCTCTTACAATATTTATTACACAAACTCATATTTTCTCCAATAGATTAGTATTTAGGATGACTTGTTCACATTAAGAGCGCTATAATCAACATCTAGAGAATCACATAATCCAAAAAATAGAACTATACACTTCCCATGTCTTTAGAAAAAAAATAAAATCAAAAAAAAAGGTTAGTACAAGATTAGATAATACCCAAAAAGAATAATCCTTTATAAAAAAATATATTATTAATCTCCAAAATTTGTCAAACAATACCCAAAGTTCAACAAATACCATTCAATAAAAATATATCCATAAAATTCTTCAAAGTAATCAAAACTAAGATTGAAACCTAAATATATGAAGGATTTAATCACATAGTATTCCAAGATAAACATTAACATTTATCTCCAATCATCAGTTACTCTTAAAGTCTTATACTGAAAAGTTGTTAACCTAATCACATATCCTCCATGATAGGTTAATAATTTCCATAGATAACCCAAAAACAACTTATTATAGATTCATAAGATCATCTAACTAAAAATAATTAGTCAAACTAACCAGGGACATCACGTAGTTCAGTGGTAGGTGATAAATACCAGTCGCACATTGGTTGTGGGTTCAATTCCCACAGCTTCGTCCGACGCGATAGGTTGTCACACGGTCTACGTGTTTTCCTTCTTCAAAAACTATATAATTCTTATAAAATTCCCCAAAAAGCGATAAAATCTATAAAAATTTCCATAACATAATTTAACCTCAAGTTTATCTCATGTCGTTCATATTCCATCATAACATATAGTAACACATAATTACCTCAAAAGAAAGGATAATATAATCCCTAATGGTTACCTTTATAATTATTACCTTAACTTCCACATCAATTTGGTTCTATCGTACATGATGCATTAGAGAACACACGACGGTTCAAGTGGTTTATCATGACTCCTGATAGTTGGTTTAGAATAACCATGATATTTCTCATTGAATCCCCCATTTCATCCAGTCTCTTAATCAGAGAACCACTACAGTTTACTTCAAACCCATTGCCACTTTGGTACCTGCTTGATCCATCCATTTACTAAAACTAAAAAGGTCGGTGTGTGTATATCAACAAAATCATCATATACTAAAGAGGAAGATAAACACTAATATATAATAATCCTATTTTTCTCAAACTCATTACAAATTTCATAAATAACAATGAATCTATCTAATATAATATCCATTGTGGTTATACACAACCTGTCACTTATGCTTAAACAACACACTAACCTCTAAAGTTATCTAAACCGACCTTTGATACCAACTATAAGTCCCTGGACTTAAAACATTACTTAATATTGAATTAAATGAATAATTCACATAGAGGATCTTTTCATGATTATAGTTTTAGAGAATTAAGACATAACTATGACATCTCAAAAGATTACAAAGTAGACACTTCTAATAATTTTCCATAAAATAAAAACTCTTAAAAAGAAACATGTATAGTTCCATGTTTTAGATATCATGTCTTTCCTTGATCCCATCCTTGACCCTATTCATTTTTAAGTCCTATTGAGAACATTTCAAAAACATGGAATGAGAATAAAAATCCCGGTAAAGGATACACAAAGAAGGAAAACTGTTAGTTTTTCAAAACAAAATGTAAACCATGAATACTTTATGAAAGTAATACTTTTCACATTTATAAAGTAGTAAATACTCTTCACATTATAAAATATCATTACATACCCTTTTTTAACTAAAATATTACCAAAAAACCCAAATAATGAAAACAAGTTACATATAAAGGTAACTTGGGACATAAACATACTTATATGGAATAACCATATGGTCGACTTCCACACATATCACTTAATGGAATAACCATATGGACAGATTTCATACCCAATGCATTGGAGGTTATAACGTAACCACCCGTCCTGGTTTTCACGGAACCACACATCATATGGTTTATCATGTAACCACCCAAGAAATGTCCACGTACCATTATAACATCATAAGACATAAAACAATTATAATGGAGAGAAAAAATTTACACATTTTGATCACAATATATCACCTAAATATATTGACATAACAAATCCATTATAAAAACCATTTTCAATACCACAATACATAAAAGAGTGTATGGTATTTATTTCATTTTAAAAACATTACAGCGTGTTGAGGATGCCAATGTCCAAATAATACTCACGACGACGGAAAAGGTCGTTGTCACCGCGTACGTTAAAATAAAAATTTATTTTTGTCGTTTAGTAAAACGATTCATAAAAAAATATTCCTTTCAAATGTAATGAAAACTCAATGGTGTTTTATACATCGTATAAAAGAAATTCTTGTATTATAACAAAATATGCCTCAATGAAAGGAGATTGAGACGAAGTCCGTTACAAAGACGTTATCCATAGATTAAGGATAAATCAATTATAAAATTTAAGTGTGAAAAAATATAAATAAACCCAATATAAGTGGATTTTAAGTGTAAAAAAATCAGATTAATTCACACATATTCATAGAATGACATACTCAAGGAGTATAAGTTTAACCTAGAGAATTGAAATTGAGTTAAGAAGTTCCCTTGCAAAAATTCGACAACCTAACGGCGTCACTTTGAAATATAGAAAATGAGTTGATAAGAGAGTAAATTGTATCTCATCACATGGATATAAAATTTAAATCAATAAGGATATATAATAACATATCCCTACATAACAATATGTAAATTAATAGACCCAACAAAAAGAAGTTTTTAAAAAGAGGAGCGTGAAAGGTTCCCTTACCAATTTGGGTAACATTCGAAATGTACACCCCATGAAAGAAGGGTCATAAAATGAAGATGTAAATAGCCATAAATTAAATTATATTACACAAAAAATACAATAATGGGCAGTACATACACCACACAAAAGGAAATAGTGGCAAATGTAGCACGAATCTCACAAGAACAAAAAGTGAGATAAAAACCCCTTACCTCGTTGTGATCAATCGTGTCGTATGAACAAAAGATAATAAACACCAAATTAATCACATAATACCATGAAGATAAATAGAATCATGATAATATATATGAAAGTGAATTAAAAAATACACCATATGCAATAAATAAGTGGCAAACAATGGAAATCTCATAGAATTAAATGTGAGATAAGAAATCCCTTACGAAAATTCGGCAGCCTAACGGAACCACATAAAACTTCTAAAAAATGGTTTGATGAGATAAAATAGGGTCTCTCATCATACAAAAATAAGAATTACAGAATGAGGAATATAAAAGAACATCCCCAAAGATAAGAAATATGAGCTTAAAATAAATGACATAAAAGAGAGTACTTAAAAAGAAGAGAGTGATAAGATCCCTTACCTCAAGTCCGACTTGACTCGATCATTCTTTAATATCCTGAATAATTAACTAGACATAATTTATATTTTCTTAATAACCTTCTTTTGTGTTCATTATTCCTTTTATATCATTTATTACCATTTTATGAACATTTTGTAATTATTTAAGATAATAACGGTTATTTTGTCGATCCTTGGTACTTGAGTCAAAAATAAACATCTTTTAATCACAAGTTGATCATGTGGTAGATTATCCATTATATACAGAATTATATTCATGATTTAGATATCATATATATCATATATATCCAGTATATACTTTAATTTATAATATTACATAACATTTAGATGTAATAAATGAAATGCACCGTTCATGGAGACGGTAAGCCGTGCGTACGCATGAACGCTACTTTCATTTCTATTTCATATTTAATTGAATGAAATCATAATTATATAGAGGTATATTATAATTAAATTATAAAATCATATATAATACCATTAACTCCATACATTATATGCCCCACATATGGCATTAACGAATCAAATCACTTTGAGGGGGCGATATTCTGCACTTTGCTAAAATGAAGATATCACGTTTACCCATAATGGAAACCATAAAGGTATGACATAAATGAAAAATACAGAAGTATAAGGAAAATATAAACATAATATATTTCATATATAAATAGAGTGACATCTTAATGGACACCATTAAATGTGTTAAAAGAAAATTGAACAATCATCGTTTCGTGAGGCAGAAATTCGTCATCCACAGAAACAATATGTTCTTTAACCATTAGACTAAGGTGTGTGTAAGTGTAGCTATAATCCTTCCCATAACAACATCCTAGTATATTTAAGACACTGGTGTTGTTACAGAATAAAGGGATAAAAATAATTTAGGGGGTTGGAGAAGCAAAATAAAATAACAGAACACAGGTGAAGACATTACCTTTAAATAAGATAACTCTTTTTGATTTGAGCTCCAAGGATTCCTTGGAAAGACTTCTGCCCAAATTGATGTTTGTAAGATTAATATAGGTATGTGGAGAGACATTATGAGCAGATTTTGGATGATCCATGTTCTTGAGATGTGTTGGTAAAGAGGTAGAGGTGGGTTCCTTTTATAAGAGGGAGGAGGGGCACTCTTGGAATGTCTTTAAAAGTTACTTTATTATAAAATGATTTTCAGATATTTAAGTTCCCACAATTATATATTTAGAGTGTAATGTGATAAGGGTTCTAAATCCACCCATACAATAGGTTTTTTACTAGTGTAAGTTCTAGATTTTACCTTATCTTCTCATTTCATTTAAATCATTCATTAATGAGGTAATCGCTGCATTATCATGGTGTCATAAATAAATTAATTTATATAATGTATAAAAATTATAAAAAAAATAATATGATGTAGGAAATATTTTTATATTTCCAATGAATATTTATAGTAAAAAAATTGACTTTTATAACCCCATATAAAAATTGTTTTAGTAAAATAATACATGTTCGTGACATTTTTATTTTAACATTAAATAAAAAGATATTAATGTCATTTTCTTTCCCAAGTGGCTTCATGGGGTCCCCAAGTTGACTCATGGATTTTATTGGTCAGACATGAATCATAAAATAAGGGTAAGACATGTGTAAATGTCATTTCATATTATTACAACATTATCATTACATTAAATTACAATAATTACCTTTAATCGTGATTAATAAAACTAAAAAGATACTATTAACCAAAAAATTATTTTATTCCCATTGAAAACAAATTTTCATACTAATGATAACTATGTATATATATTTTTGAAAATCAAATCACAGAAGAGGTAAAGTTTCATTTCTTCGAAAAATCAGTTTTTTAACTACCACTTAGTGGTTTCACTATTCTTAAAAAATTGAAGTTTTTCAGGAAAAAACAAAAAATTTACCCTAAGTTATATAGATTTTCTGAATTAAAAAATGATTTCTATTTTAAAAAATTCAAAACACATAAGTTTCATTAATTAATTTAATAATTAATTCACACTGTCAAAATAAAAAGTGTGTTTTTAAGAAACAATGTCTATTAAAAGATTGCCACTAGTTTATGTGCAATTTCAAAGTGAAATTAATTCCAATGACCACCATTTGATTTAATGGTAAAAATATATTATAATTGAACTTTAATACTAATTTAAAATATGATCTAATCATATAAATAAATTAGATTAAAAAGTGGTTTAGAATTAAAATACAACATTTTTCACTAATTCATTAAAAATGGACTTTATCAAAAAAAATAACAAAAACCTACAGAAAGTAAATTTTGATATCCCGATTCTAAAGAATGTTTTCATTTGGTCAAATATAACATATAAAATTTTCAACAATTGGATTTAAAAAGGGTTCACCATAAAAAGGCGGTAAATCATCTTTTTAAACAATATTAGAATATTTTCGCTTAAAATTGGATTCATTCGCATTTTAAGCCTCTAACATTTATTGGATAAAAGTAAAAATATTTGAAAGACATATATAATAATTTTATAGTTAGTTCTATTCATTCCCTCCATTACAACGTCTAGGTGTTAACTACCATTTAAAATAATATTATTTTATTATTAGAGTGCAACGTAAGATTTCTACAAAACTCGTTGTTGCGTTTTGGGTACGCCACCGAGAATAGAATTCCCTTTAAATTAATATTAAAATTTTATTCACAAAAATGGATAAATATAAAAATGTCATATTCTTTATTTACCTAGGGTGTTACATCCTTCCCCCTTTTGGGAATTGCGTCCTCGCAATTTTAAAATTGGGCTCAGAAACATCATTGAAAGTCCCACATCGGAATAAGAGTCGGTAAAATTATCAGTTTAAAATAAAGAGAGCTAAGTAAAAAGGTCAAACGAGTTAACCCATACTAGGATTCCATGAAAACATGGATATGGAAGAAAAAAACAAAGGGTCATGTTCTGATGGACAGTGATAGAAAACATGTTTAGGAGAAAGTTAACCACCAAAAAATCACAAAATTCTGATGGGTTAAATGGTATTTCATTCCCCAATAGGAAAAGTTAATAGACAACATTTTTGTTTTAAATTACTTTTCATTGAGGAATTTATTTATGTGCTTTACTAAATCATATGTAAACATACTTACTTGTCGTGTAGACATTCATCTCTTACAATATTTCTTACACAAACTCATATTTTCACCAAAAGATGAGTATTTAGGATGACTTGTTCACATTAAGAGCGATATAATCAACTTATAGAGAATCACCTAATCCACAAAAGAGAAGTATATAATTCCCATGTCTTTAGACCAAAAAAAAAACAAAAACCAGAAAGGTTAGTACAAGATCAGATAATACCCAAAAAATTAATCATTTATAAAAAAAATCTATTATTAATCTCCAAAATTTTTCAAACAATACCCAAAGTTCAACAGAGACCATTCAATATAAATCTATCCATAAAATTATTCAAAGTAATCAAAACTAAGATTGAAACCCAAATCTCTAATGGATTTAATCACATAGTCTTCCAAGATAAATCTTAACATTTATCTCCAATCATCAGTTACACTTAAAGTCTCATTCTGATAATTAATTAACATAATCACATATCCTCCTTGATAGGTTAAAAATTTCCAAAGATAACCCAAAATAAACCTATTATAGATTCATAAAATCATCTAACCAAAAATAATTAGTCAAACTAACAAGTGAATTCACATAGTCTAGTGGTAGGTGGTAAATACTTGTTTCACTTTGGTTGTGGGTTTGATTCTCGTAGCTTCGTCCGATGCGACAGGTTGTCACACAGTTTACGTGTTGTCCTTCTTCCAAAACTATATAATTATTATAATATTCCCCAAAAAGCGAAAAAATATTAAAAAATAGACACAAAATAATTTAACCTCAAGTTTATCTCATGTCGTTCATATTCCATCATAACATATAGTAACACATAATTTCCTCAAAAGTAAGGATAATAGAAACCATAATGGTTACCTTTATAATTATTACTTGAACTTCCACATCGAGTTGGTTCTCTCGTACATGATGCATTAAAGAACTCACCATGGTTCAAGTGGTTTATCATGACTCCTGATAGTTGGTTTAGAATAACCATGAGATTTCTCATTGAATCCCCCATTTCATCCAATCACTTAATCAGAGAACCACCATAGTTTCATTCAAACCCATTGTCACTTTGGTGCCTGCTTGAACCATCCATTTACTAAAACCAAAAAGGTCAGTGTGAGTATATCAACAAAATCATCATGTACTAAAGGGGAATATAAAAACTAATATATAATTATCCATGTTATCTCAAAATCATTCCAACTTTTATAAATAACAATGAATCTATCTAATATAATAAACATTGTGGTTATACACAACCTGTCACTTATGATTAAACAACACTCTATCGTCTAAAGTTATCTAAACAGACCTTTGATACCAACTATGAGTACCCGACCTTAAAACATTACTTAATATTGAATTAAATTAATAATTCACATAGTGTATCTTTTTAGGATAAGAGTTTTAGATAATTAGGACATAACTATTACATCTCAAAATATTACAAAGTAGACACTTCTAATAAGTTGTCTTAAAATAAAAACTCTTAAAAAAACATGTATAGTTCTATGTTTTAGATAGAATTTCTTTCCTTGATCCCATTCTTGACCCTATTCAACTTTAAGTCTTGTGGGGAACATTTCAAAAACATGGGATGTGCATAAAAAGCCCAGTAAAGGATACACAAAGAAGGAAAACTGTTAGTTTTTCAAAACAACATGTAAATCAAGAATACTTTATGAAAGTAATAATATTCACCTTTACAAAGTAGTAAATACTCTTCACTGAAAAAAAGATCATTACTTACCGTTTTTTAACCAAAATATTACAATAAAACCCATATAAAGAAAACACGTAACATATAAAGGTAACTTGGGACATAAACATACTTAAATGGAATAACCATATAGTCAACTTCGTCATATATCACTTAATGGAATAGCCATACGGCTGACTTCCATACCCAATGCATTGGAGGTTATAATGTAACCACCCATCCTGGTTTTCACGGCACCACCCTTCATATGGTTTATCACGTAACCACCCATCAAATGTCCAAGTACCATTATAACATCATAAGACATAAAACAAATATAATGGAGAGAAAACATTTCCACATTTTAATCTCGATATATCACTTAAATATATTGACATAAAAAATCCATTATAAAAACCATTTTCAATACCACAATACATAAACGAGTTTATGTTATTTATTTAATTTTAAAAACATTATGGCTTGTTGAGGAATCCAATGTCGAAATAATACTCGCGATGGCGGAAAAAGTCATTTTCACCGCGTACGATAAAATAAACATTCCTTTTTGTCATTTAGTAAAACGATTCATAGAAAAATATTCCCTTCAAATGTAATGAAAAGTAAAAGTTGTTTGATACAACGTATAAAATAAATTCTTGTATTAGAACAAAATATGCATTAATGAAAGGAGATTGAGATGAAGTCCCTTACAAAGAAGGTATCATTAGATTAAATATATAAAATTACATAATTTATGTGTGAAAAATATAAATACACCCAATATACATGGATATTAAGTGTAAAACAATCATATAAATTCACACATATTCATAGAATGACATATTCAAGGAGTACAAGTTTAACCCAAAGAATTGAAATTGAGTTAAGAAGTTCCCTTGCAAAAATTCGACAGCCTAACTGCATCACTTGGAAATTCAGAAAATGAATTGATGAGAGAGAAAATGGTATCTCATAACATGGACGTAAAATTTACATCAATAAGGATATATAATAACATATCCCTACATAACAATATGTAAATTAAAAGACCCAACAAAAAGAAGTCTTTTAAAAAGAGGAGGGTGAAAGGTTCCCTTACCGATTTGTGTAACTTTCGAAACATACACTCCATGAAAGAAGGGTCATACAATGAAGATGTAAATACCCATAAATTAACGTATATTACACAAAGAATACAATAATGGGCAGTACATACACCACACAAAAGTAAATAGTGGCTAATGTTGCATGAATCTCACGAGAACAAAAAGTGTGATAAAAACCCCTTACCTTGTTGTGATCAATCGTGTCGTATGAACAAAAGATAATAAACACAAAATTAATCACATAATACAATGGATATAAATATAGTCATGATAATATATATGAAAGGTAATTACGCAATACACCACATGCAATAAATAAGTGGCGAACAATGGAAATCTCACAGAATTAAAAGTGAGATAAGAAATCCCTTACGAAAATTCGGCAGCCTAACGACGCCACATAAAACATCCAAAAAATGGTTTGATGAGATAAAATAGGGTCTTTAATCATATGAACATAAGAATTATAGAATAATTAATATAAAAGAACATCCCCAAACATAAGAAAAATGAGCTTAAAATAAATGACATAAAATAGAGTACTTAAATAGAAGAGAGTGATAGGATCCCTTACCTCAAGTCCGACTTGACTCGATTGTTCTTTAATCTACTGAATAATAAACTAGAGTTAATTTATACTTTCTTAAGAACCTTTTTTATTTTCTTTATTCCTTTTATAAAATTTATTACCATTTTATGAACATTTTTTAATTATTTAAGATAATAACAGTCGTTTTGTCGATCCTTGTTACTTGAGTCAAAAATAAATTTCTTATAATCACATGTTGTTCATGTGGTTGAATATCCATTATATCCAGAATTATATTTATGATATATATATCATATATATCATATATATCCATTATATACTTGCATTTATAATATTACATAAAATTTAGATGTAAGAAATAAAATGCACCATTCATGGAGACGGTAAGCCGTACGTACGCATGAAAGCTACTTTCATTTCTATTTTGTATTTAATGGAATTAAATCATAAGTATATAGAGGTATATTATAATTCAATTATAATATCATATATAATATCATTAACTCCATACTTTATATGTCCCACATATGGCATTAACGAATCAAATCACTTTGAGGGGGCGACAGTCCACACTTCCTAAAATAAAGATATCGCGTTTACCTATAATGGAAACCATAAAGGTATGACATAAATGAAAAATAAAGAAGCATAAAGAAAATATAAACATAATATATATCATATATAAATATATTGACATATTAATGGCCACAATGAAAGGTGTTAAAAGAAGATTGAACAATCATCGTTTCGTGAGGTAGAAATTCTCCATCCACAGAAATAGTATGTTCTTTAACCATTAGACGAAGGTGTGTGTAAGTGTAGCTCGAATCCTTCAAATAAAAACATCCTAGTATATTTAATATTCTGGTGTTGTTACAAAAGAACAGGATAAAAATATTTTAGGGGGTTGGAGAAGAAAAATAAAATAAAATAACACAAGTGAATACATTACCATTAAATCAGATAACTCTTTTTGATTTGAGCTCCAAGGCTTCCTTTGAAAGACTTATGCCCAAAGTGAGGATTCTAGGAGTAATATAGGGATGTGGAGAGATAATATGAGTAGAGTATGTATGAACAAAGGGCTTGAGAGGTGTGGGTAAAGAGGTAGAGGTGGGAGCCTTTTATAAGAGGGAGGAGGGTCACTCTTGGAATGTCTTGAAGAGGTACATTATTAAAAAATGATTTTCGGATATTTAAGACCCCACAATTATATATTTCGAGGGTAAGGTGATAAGGGTTCGAAATCCACCCATCAAATAGGTTCTTGACAAGTGTACGTCTTATATATTACCTTATCTTCTCATTTTGTTTAAATCAATAATTAATGTGGTAATCGTTGCATCATCATGGTGTAATAAATAAATTAATTTATTTAATGTTTAAAAATTATAAAAAAATACTATTATGTAGGAAATAATTTTTTATTTCCAATTAATACTTATAGTAAAAAATATGACTTGTATAAACCCATGTAAAAATTGTTTTAGTAAAACAATATATGTTTGTGACATTTTTATTTTAACATTAAATAAAAAGATATTAATGTCATTTTCTTACCCAAGTGGCTCCATGGAGTCCCCAAGTTGACTCATGGATTGTCTTGGTAGTCTATGACTCATCCAATAAGGGCAGGAAATTTGTAAAGGTCATTTCATATTATTATAACATTATCATTACCTTAAATTACACTAATTACCTTTAACCACAATTAATAAAACTTAAAAGATACTATTCACCAAAAAAATTATTTTATTCCCATTGAACCACATTTTTCATCCTATTGAAAACGATGTATGTCAGATTTTTGAAAATCAAATCTCAGAAGTGGTAAAGTTTCATTTAAACGAAAAATCAGTTTTTTAACTACCACTTAGTGGTTTCACTATTCATCAAAAATTAATGTATTTCAGAAAAATACCAAAAATTCACCCTAATATATATTTGATTTTCTGAATTCAAAAATTATCTCTATTTTAAAAAATTAAAATCATATAAGTTGAATTAATTAATTTAATAATTAATTCTCACTTCCAAAACAAATAGCTTGTTTTTAAGAAACCATATCTATTAAAAGATTGAAACTAGTTTAAGTCCAATTTCAAAGTGAAATCAATTCCAATTACCACCATTGAATTAAATGGTAAAAATATATTCTAATTTCACTTTAAAACCAATTCAAAATATGATCTAATCATATAAATAAATTAGATTAAAAAGAGGTTTTGAATTAAAATAGAACAATTTTCACTTATTCATTAAAAATGGACTTTATCAAAAAAAAATTAACAAAAACCTACAAAAAGTAAATTTTGATATCCCGATTATAAAGAAGGATTTTATTTGGTCCAATATAACATATAAAATTTTCAACACGTGGATTTAAAAAGGGTTCACCATCAAAAGGCGGTTAATCGACCTTTTAAACAATATTATAATAATTACGCTTAAAATTGCATAAATTCGCAATTTAAGCCTCTAACATTTATTGAATAAAAGTAAAAATATTTGACAAACATATATAATCATTTTTTAGTTATTTTTTTTCATTCCTGCCATTACAACAGCTAGTCGTTAACTACCATATAGAATAATATAATTTTTTTATTAGAGTGCAACGTATGATTTCCAAGAAACTCGTTGTTGCATATTGGGTACTCCATCGAGTATAGAATTCCCTTAAAATTAATATTAACATTTTATTCAAAAAAAATGGATAAATATAAAAATGTCATATTCTTTATTTACCTGGGGTGTTACACATACTCTCTGGTCTACAGAATAGAAGCTATCCAGACCATTAATGTTTGGTTTACAACACATTGAGATTCAATTTTTGATTAGCTATCTACTGATGTGAAGTCCCAAAAATGGATAGGTGAGTTGGAGTGACTGTATGAAATGAGATGGAATACCGATCATAACTTTGAAGTCTATTAGAACTCAATAGCGCGCGTTTTCAACAAGAAGGTCCACCATTTTTCACTCCTTCATGGAGGGTTAGTTTTTTCTAAGGTCTCTCATGAAACTTGGAACGGATCTTATAAAGATTGAGCCATGGTGGGAATGAACATACTCTATAAATAAGGTCCACTATAATGGATATGTCACGAACCAACCTGGGTCGACCCTGAACCGGTCACCCGATCCGGTCCGCGACATGGCCGGAGAGGCGTTCCCGATCCTCCCGGGCTGGCGACAAGCGCCAGGCCATCAACAAAGGCTATGGGAACGATTTCCCCTAATATAAACAAATAAGAAAACGAAAATAATATAGAGCAGCGCAGAAAAGATAAACCAAATAAAGTGACTAAACAGGAACAAACAAGAATCACACTAACCAAACAAGACGTGCGAACAAACTCTGTGCGACCTCGCGGGTCGCTCTCCGACTCAACGATCAAGCGTCGCCCTAGGCGAGCGCACTCAAGATATATCCTGCACAAACACTAAAAACAGAAAAAAACTATAGGCGTGAGTATTAAAACTCAATAGGCTAGCCCTATATCTATTCCCAATGAACTACCTTTAAAATAAAAGAAACATCATTTCTCGTTTGAACTACAATTTATAAAAGTATGATTTTCTAAGCATTTTTACTTAAAAACAAAGTACGAACCATTTCCCTTAACCATTTACAAATTCGTGTTCATTTCATTAGTGTCAATGGCATTTCAGGAAAAGGGAAAAGTGATGTTTAAATTTTCAAATTTGTACAAAGGGGAATAAACACTGTTATTTGAAAATAATTTTTAGAAACCTAATCAAAAGCAATTTACCATTTTCCAAAGAAAACAATACACCAGAGTGCACAAAGTAAAACACACAGAAAGGGAAATGTAGGTATACATGTGAGCATCATAATCATTACTGCAAGCTACAAAAGATGAATAGACATGGGTGAACCTAGGAGATCAAGAATAAACCAGAAGACAACAATACATGAGAAATCATCCTTATCGACATGTCACGATGAAATCAAAACGCACAATACGCTCGACCATCCACTCACGGGCAGGTTGAGGGAAAATCCCATAGCAATAAACCCAATATATCCACCTACTATGGGCCACTGGTCAGTAACATAACCTACCAGTGCAGCAATCGTTCTTAGAATATTCTCTCAATATGCCAGATTCCCATGTCTCAAGTGTTTGAAAAAGGGGTGATCCAACTGATGCCAACCGAGCATCCAATCATATACGTGTATATATATATATAAAGCACAACAAGAATCACCCCGAGCCACTCTGTGGAACAAACTCTTGCCTTTAACTAGTCAAGTACCCGGGAGCCTCTAAACGCGGCCTCCCAAACAAACAATCGCAACCAAGGCTGGAGAGTTGTCTTAAGAGGGTTTTTATAAAAACATTTTCATCGCTTTCCATAAAGTGCCAAACGAGCATTTAATATAATTCACAATCACTACCAAAACCAGTTTAAAACTATTTAAAGAACCCACAAAACACTACTTCACAGGTTGCCAATATTTTTATAAACCAAACCAAACCATTTTCTTTTTCCAAATAAACTTTAAGAGCCAACCGGGCAATTTCTCAAACGAACCAAAGTATTTGTTCACGCATCAAAAGAAATCATTTCTCATTAAACCAGAACTCTATTTTATATTCCATGAATTATGTTTAAAAGACAAATGGGCATTCTTTCATTACTGGGTGTCCGCTCGTCAAAATGATGTTTCATGTGTCGTGTATAAAAAAAACGGCTCCTTTTGACATTAAATAACCATTTAAAAATTAACCATCTTATATTAAAAATTAATTATCGTATATTATCTCATATTTATTACAATTAATGAAATGTTGATTTTGAACAATTAGGGTGCGCAAACATCATGAAATAATATAACTTAAATTTTAAAAGCAGTGCAAAGGGAACCTACCTCAAGATCCAAGCGCGACGGTAAAACGACCTTGGAACCAAGGCGCGATGACACAACGTGTGTCCGAAGCCACGTGATAAAGTCCAACACTCTCGAAACTGAGGCGCGGAGATGACAGAACCTCAGAAACAAGGCGCAGCTATGGCGCTTTCTCGGAAACGCCCTGCGCGGGTCCTAAAATCTTAAACCTACCAAAAAGAAATATAAGTTGATGGAAAACCCCTAACAAAGCACAAGGGAAAGCCAGAGTAATAATAATGAGAAAATAATAATAATAATGGTGATAACAATAACATCATAATAATAATAACACAATATAATAATAATGATAATATAATAATAATAACAATCATAATATGGCATTTTTATAATATAATAATACAATAATAATAACAATAATAATATTATAATAATAATAATAGCATAACCATAATAATAATAATATCATAACAAAATAATAACTTAATAATATTAACTTGAAAATAATAATAATAATAATAATCTTAATCTTAATAATATATTAATAATAATAATATAATAATAATAATAACATACTTTAATAACAAGAAAGATATAAAAATAATAATTTAATAAGTATAATAACAATATAGCAATAATAACAATAATGATATAATAAAAATAATAATAATAGAATAATATCAACATAATAATAATATAATAATAATATAATCACAATAATAATAATATAATGATAATAATAATAACTTAGCATAATTATAATATTATAATATGATAATAATAATAATGATAAGACAATAGTAAGAATAATAATAATAAAATAATCATAATAATAATATAGCAATAATAATAAAAATAATAACTTAATAACATGATAATAATAATAATAATGTAGTAATAATAATACAACATCACAATATTATTAATAATAATAATATTAATAACATATTAATAATAATAATGATAATAAGATAATAGCATAATATAATAATGATAATAATATTAGTAATAGTAAAATATTTGCACTATAATATTAATAATAATATTATTGCTAATATGAAAAAGAAACAAAAACAAAACGTAATAGAAATAAAATGAAAAAAAAGAAGGCTTACAGCGTAGGGGGGAAGGGAACGCACAGGGTGGGGGTCGTCGGACGGCGGTCCGTCGGACAGGCGGTAGGAGCAGGGCCGGCGGCGCGGTGATTCGTGCGGCGGGAGGAGAGGCCGAACGGGGGGGGAGACTACAGCGGCGGCTGCAGAGTGCGGAGGCCGGGACGGAGGCCAGAGGGCAGGCTGAGAGGGGCGGAGCGCCGGAGGGCCGGGATGAGCGGGCTGCGCCGGGAGGCCGCGGATCGGCGAGGTGCAGGGGGAGAGGAGCGGCCGGGGCGGCGCGGCGCTGCGCTGGGGCGGGGAGCGGCGGAGTGGCCCGAGGAAGGATGGCTGGGCGCGGCGGGGGTGCCGGCGGGAAGGAACAGGGAGGGCGGCGCGGGGTCGGCGCAAAGCGGAGGAGTAGGGGGGAAGCGGGGCGGTGCGGACTGCGCGGAGGGCCACGATTGAGGTGCTGGCGCCGGAGGTCGGGACAGAGGTCGGTGCGGCGGAGCGGGAGGCCGGGTGCGGCGTACGCAGGAAGGAAGAAGTGGGGGAGGCGGCTTGTGAAAGAAAGAAGAACGGGGGAAAGGGTAAAAACGAGTTAGGGTTTCTTTAATATATATATATGTATATATAATAAAAACATAACAATATTAATAATAGTAAAACATTATAATAATAATAACAAAAGGTATAATAATAATAAAACCTCTTAATATTAAAAATAATAATAAAACGTTATAATAATAATAATATAAAAACATTATAATAATAATGATAATAATGATAAAACTTATAATAATAATAATAAAACTTATAATAATAATAAATGATAAATTAGATAATTCTAATAATAATTATTTTGATCAAATATTTAATATAATAAAATAATTTTAAGATACTAAACATGTATATGTTTATACATAAATAGATATATACATAAACATATATAGACCTTTATGTATATATACATTATCATACATATATATATAAAACATACATAAACATCTATAAAATAAAATTAACTATGATATTAATAACACAACTTAAATAGCGTTAATAATAAAATGTCAACATAAAAATTATAACATTTAAAACACCGGATGAACAAACTGTCGCCCGGGCGGAACGCACGGTCACCGCTAACGATGCGGTGACCGCGCACCGGCGCGAAACCGCCAATGCAATTAATCTCCGAAAAATTTATACCGGGTCCAAGAAAGGAGAACAATTACAGACATTCGCGGTCGGGGTGTGACAATTCTCCCCACCACAGACACTTTCTGCCCCCAGAAAGTCACCAGGCCAAAAGTCGATCAAGATTTAAGTCCATGCCCCAACGGAACTAAAGGAACCAGAGAGAACTGAGAATCTCGGGGATGACCTTACTCTGCACAGGTCACACCCGACCGATTCAAGAGAAAACTGGGGCCCGAGATTGAGGGGAGAACCCGAAGGGTTCTCCCCACCACAAGAGCTCAACTTGTGCAGAAAAGTTGAACATTTAAATGGAAAACCCTAGTAAAGGGGATCGACGCGGGAACTCCCAACCAATTCAAACCAACTCTCATAGCACGATTGAAACAACACCTCCGTCGAGACGTTGAACCCACGACTAGAGTCAACAACCTTCAACACCAGGGAAAACCCATAGAAAAACATTTAACTAGCATCAAATTGGAGACATGATCCACCGAAGTCCCCGAAACATAACCACATCTTAAACATAACTAAAACGAGGTCAACCCACACGAGAGTCAAACACACTTTTAAGAAGGACACACGATTTAGAATATCACCCTCACACGACAAGTCTGCTTAGATTATCACAGAACAAATCCATTGTCACTTTTTAGAAAAACAACACATTTACAACGCTGTTGAAACTTTTGTAGCAGGAAAACAAGTACTAAAAGATCTTGATTGTTCCACTGCTAACACGGAACACAAAACCTGGACCAAGGCTTCGAACCCCTTGGAACTCCTGACTGTGCGCGAGCTTCACCCCGAGACTTATGGCTGGGGCTCTGATGGTTGAAGCATCTTCTGCCTCACAGTCAGGTACTGACATTCTCCCATCACAGCGTCCTCTTCAAGCGATGCTTCCTGCAAAACTTCTCCAGATGACCCAGACAACCGCATCGATGACACGTCTTCGGAGGGTTGCGACAAGACGGCTTTCAATGCCCGTAACGACCGCACTGATAGCATACCATCGAACGATCTGATGAACTGGAAGCTGGGACCAAAGGGGATAACTCCTTAAGAACAGGTGTCTCTGGCACCTCATTCTCACCAGAGGGGGAACTCTTACGAACGACAGGGGACGCTGAAGGATTAACCATCTGCACACCGGAAACCAACTCAGCCAAGAATGCTTCCTCTACGAGCTTCTCGAAACAAAGGTCTTTAGAAGGGAGGACTCGCTCCTTGATCTCTGGATGAAGACCCCCGGTGAAAAGAGAGACCTTCATGAGTTCATGAGACGCTACCTCTGGAGAAACGGATATTAGTTCCTTGAAATGGTCAACATACGCCTTCACTGTCTGTTGGCCTTGTTGAATATGCACTAGCTCTCTCTTTTTCTCCAGCTTCACTTCCTCAGGTACAAACCATTGGATGAAAACGGTTTTAAAGACATCCCACGTCATTTCAACTTGCGTTGATGATGGGTTAACCCTCTTCCACTGGTCCAGAGCTGGACCCTCAAACAACTCCATAATTGCACGAACCTTAACATTATCGGGAGTTCCCAACATTCTAAAGACACGCTCCACTTCCTCGAGCCATTTCACTGCCTCTAACGGACCCTGATCACCATGGAGAATAGGCAAAGTCTGAGGAGGACCAAAAACTGGGCATGACTTATCCGAATCCTTAGAGACCTTTCTGGGCGGCATTTCCTGAGCGACATATAAAACACAAGGCCAAAACCAACATCAAATCGAAGCAACATCAATAAAAGCACTTTCATCAAAACAGACAGCACAAGGACCAATCAAATACAACACAACCCAAAATAAAATCTCCTCTTTAAAATTCCCTTTTCATTTTTGATTTCAAAACCACCCTTTCTCCAAATCACTTTCCAAAAACCAATCCACTTTCAAACCAAAACTTTCCAAAACTGTTTCCCATTTAAAACCAATTGAGAAAACAAAGTCAAGCCTTTAATTTCAAACACACCCAGGCACTCCCATGACCCGTTGCACATGTCTTTATCCACATTCCATTCGTACGTGCATCAACACACACTTTACATGCATTCTCACACATGTGCAGACGTTTACAAGGAGGACCTGAAGTTTCTCCCCAAATCATTCATAACCAATTCCAAGAAAACAACAGATTTCCAAATCAAGAGATTTCAGTTTCAAAACCCATTTCATACATTCAATGTCTTTAAAAAGAAACCAGTCCAATCTTTCAAAAACTTTTTTCATTTCCAACAATGTACTTACACCGACCAAAACAAAAGAAGCATCCAAATTTGCATCAGCCACTGGGGTGAGGGACTAGTAGTCACTCTAAACCTGGCGACATGGTAGTGGGCCATGTCCCAAGTCAGCGTCGACCACTAGGAGGGATTCAAACCATGTACTCGGACTCCACATGGGTCACTACTCCATGTGAATCACGATGTAGCGTCGACTTGCCTCCATTATCATCTCTCAATCCAAGACAAACCAGAAAAGACAAGGACACAATTCCCGAACTACCCCTGGTAACTCGAGGATCAGTGCGAGCAAGAGTTCGCGATGCTCTTCTCGTACCTACCCCTCGAGTTCCGACAGTCCTAATCTCCTTCTACCGAACAACCCAAATAACAAGAACCTCCCTCTGATACCATTTTGTCACGAACCAACCTGGGTCGACCCTGAACCGGTCACCCGAGCCGGTCCGCGACATGGCCCGAGAGGCGTTCCCGATCCTCCAGGGCTGGCGACAAGCGCCAGGGCATCAACAAAGGCTATGGGAATGATTTCGCCCAATATAAACAAATAAGACAGCGAAAATAATAAAGAGCAGCGCAGAAAAGATAAACCAAATAAAGTGACTAAACAGGAACAAACAAGAATCAAACTAACCAAACACGACGTGCGAACAAACTCTGTGCGACCTCGCGGGTCGCTCTCCGACTCAACGATCAAGCTCCGCCCTAGGCGAGCGCAATCAAGCTATATCCTGCCCAAACACTAAAAACAGAAAAGAACTATAGGCGTGAGTATTAAAACTCAGTAGGCTAGCCCGATATCTATTCCCAATGCACTACCTTTAAAATAAAAGAAACATCATTTCAAGTTTGAACTACAATTTATAAAAGTATGATTTTCTAAGCATTTTTACTTAAAAAAAAGTACGAACCATTGCCTTTAGCCATTTCCAAATTCGTGTTCATTTCATTAGTGTCAATGGAATTTCAGGAAAAGGGGAAAGTGATGTTTAAATTTTCAAATTTGTACAAAGGGGATTAAACAATGTTATTTGAAAATAATTTTTAGAAACCTAATCAAAAGCAATTTACCATTTTCCAAAGAAAACAATACACGAGAGTGCACAAAGTAAAACACACAGCAAAGGCAATGTAGGTATACATGTGAGCATCATAATCATTACTGCATGCTACAAAAGCTGAATAGACATGGGTGAACCTAGGAGATCGAGAATAAACCAGAAGACACCAATACATGAGAAATCATCCTTATCGACATGTCACGATGAAATCAAAACGCACAATACACTCGACCATCCACTCACGGGTAGGTCGAGGGCAAATCCCATAGCAATAAACCCAATATATCCACCTACTATGGGCCACTGGTCAGTACCATAACCTACCAGTGCAGCAATCATTCTTAGAATATTCTCTCAATATGTCAGATTCCCATGTCTCAAGTGTTTGAAAAAGGGGTGAGCCAACTGATGCCAACCGAGCATCCAATCATATACGTATATATATATAAAGCACAAAAAACATCACCCCGAGCCACTCCGTGGAACAACCTCTTGCCTTTAACTAGTCAAGTACCTGTGAGCCTCTAAACGCGGCCTCCCAAACAAACAATCGCAACCAAGGCTGGAGAGTTGTCTTAAGAGGGTTTTTATAAAAACATTTCCATCGCTTTCCATAAAGTGCCAAACGGGCATTTAATATAATTCACAATCACTACCAAAACCAGTTTAAAACTATTTAAAGAACCCACAAAACACTACTTCACAGGTTGCCAATATTTTTATAAACCAAACCAAACCATTTTCTTTTTCCAAATAAACTTTAAGAGCCAACCAGACAATTTCTCAAACGAACCAAAGTATTTGTTCACGCTTCAAAATAAATCATTTCTCATTAAACCAGAACTCTATTTTATATTCCATGAATTATGTTTAAAAGCCAAATGGGCATTCTTTCATTACTGGGTGTCCGCTCGTCAAAAGGATGTTTCATGTGTCGTGTATAAAAAAACGGCTCCTTTTGACATTAAATAACCATTTAAAAATTAACCATCTTATATTAAAAATTAATTATCGTATATTATCTCATATTTATTACAATTAATGAAATGTTGATTTTGAACAATTAGGGTGCGCAAACATCATGAAATAATATAACTTAAATTTTAAAAGCAGTGCAAAGGGAACCTACCTCAAGATCCAAGCGCGACGGTAAAACGACCTTGGAACCAAGGCGCGATGACACGACGTGTGTCTGAAGCCACGTGATAAAGTCCAACACTCTTGAAACTGAGGCGCAGAGACGGGAGAACCTCGGAAACAACGTGCAGCGATGTCGCTTTCTCGGAAACGCCCTACGCGGGTCCTAAAATCTGAAACCTACCAAAAACAAATATAAGTTGATGGAAAACCCCTAACAAAGCAAAAGGGAAAGCCAGAGTAATAATAATGTGAAAATAATAATAATAATGGTGATAACAATAACATCATAATAATAATAACACAATATAATAATAATGATAATATAATAATAATAACAATCATAATATGGCATTTTTATAATATAATAATACAATAATAATAACAATAATAATATTATAATAATAACAATAGCATAACCATAATAATAACAATATCATAACAAAATAATAACTTAATAATATTAACTTGAAAATAATAATAATAATAATAATCTTAATCTTAAAAATATATTAATAATAATAATATAATAATAATAATAACATACTTTAATAACAAGAAAGATATAAAAATAATAATTTAATAAGTATAATAACAATATAGCAATAATAACAATAATGATATAATAAAAATAATAATAGTAGAATAATATCAACACAATAATAATATAATAATAATATAATCACAATAATAATAATATAATGATAATAATAATAACTTAGCATAATTATAATATTATAATATGATAATAATAAAAATGATAAGACAATAGTAATAATAATAATAATAAAATAATCATAATAATAATATAGCAATAATAATAAAAATAATAACTTAATAACATGATAATAATAATAATAATGTAGTAATAATAATACAACATCACAATATTAATAATAATAATAATATTAATAACATATTAATAATAATAATAATAATAAGATAATAGCATAATATAATAATGATAATAATATTAGTAATAGTAAAATATTTGCACTATAATATTAATAATAATAATATTGCTAATATGAAAAAGAAAAAAAAACAAAACGTAATAGAAATAAAATGAAAAAAAAGAAGGCTTACAGCGTAGGGGGGAAGGGAACGCGCAGGGTGGGGGTCGCCGGACGGCGGTCCGTCGGACAGGCGGCAGGAGCAGGGCCGGCGGAGCGGTGATTTGTGCGGTGGGAGGAGAGGCCGAACGGGGGGGAGACTGCAGCGGCGGCTGCAGAGTGCGGAGGCCGGGACGGAGGCCGGAGGGCAGGCTGAGAGGGGCGGAGCGCCGGAGGGCCGGGATGAGCGGGCTGCGCCGGGAGGCTGCGGATCGGCGAGGTGCAGGGAGAGAGGAGCGGCCGGGGCGGCGCGGCGCTGCGCTGGGGCGGGGAGCGGCGGAGTGGGCCGGGGAAGGATGGCTGGGCGCGGCGGGGGTGCCGGCGGGAAGGAACAGGGAGGGCGGCGCAGGGTCGGCGCAAGGCGGAGGAGCAGGGGGGAAGCGGGGCGGTGCAGGCTGCGCGGAGGGCCGCGATGGAGGTACTGGCGCCGGAGGTCGGGACAGAGGTCGGTGCGGCGGAGCAGGAGGCCGGGTGCGGCGTACGCAGGAAGGAAGAAGTGGGGGAGGCGGCTCGTGAAAGAAAGAAGAACGGGGGAAAGGGTAAAAACGGGTTAGGATTTCTTTAATATATATATATATATATAATAAAAACATAACAATATTAATAATAGTAAAGCATTATAATAATAATAACAAAAGGTATAATAATAATAAAACCTCTTAATATTAAAAATAATAATAAAACGTTATAATAATAATAATATAAAAAACTTTATAACAATAATGATAATAATGATAAAACTTATAATAATAATAATAAAACTTATAATAATAATAAATGATAAATTAGCTAATTCTAATAATAATTATTTTGATCAAATATTTAATATAATAAAATAATTTTAAGATACTACACATGTATATGTTTATACATAAATAGATATATACATAAACATATATTGACCTATATGTATATATACATTATCATACATATATATATAAAACATACATAAACATCTATAAAATAAAATTAACTACGATATTAATAACACAACTTAAATAGCGTTAGTAATAAAATGTCAACATAAAAATTATAACATTTAAAACACCGGATGAACACACTGTCGCCCGGGCTGAACGCACGGTCACCGCTAACGATGCGGTGACCACGCACCGGCGCGAAACCGCCAATGCAATTAATCTTCGAAAAATTTAAACCGGGTCCAAGAAAGGAGAACAATTACAGACATCCGCGGTCAGGGTGTGACAGGATATTATTCTTAAATCTCGACAGATGAGGAAATCACTGTAACTCTAAACAATGAAATGTTACTAATAATGTTATTTTTGTAATCACATAGGTTTTTTCTTTGTTGTACAATGTTAATATTCATAGAATCATCATCCTTGTCACACAATGATAAACTATATGACCTGAAGTCATCGTCACATGACCAAAAACATCAAATAATTATTTGAATATGATGTAAAATGTAAAACTACTTAGAATCATCATCCTTGTCCCTCAAGGATAAACTAGATGACATGAGGTCTTGGTCACATTGCCTAAGACCGAAAACAACATTTATCTATGTTGTATAAAATTAAACTGTTTAGCATTGTCTTCCTTTTCACATGACAATAAATTTCTTGACATGAGGTCTTAGTCTCATTATAAATAAAAACAATTTTTTTATACTTTATGCTGCTAAACTACATAGAATAATCCTCCTAGTCACATGATAATAATATACATGTCGTGAATTTCTATTGGCATGAATTGAAACTTCAAAACACTATTTTACATGTTTTATGATGTAAAACTACTTATCATGGTCATCCTTATCACATAATGATACACTGAACAACATGATGTCCTAGTCGCATGAACTAAAACTACAAAACACTATTTTATTATGCTAAACAATGTTAAACTACATAGAATTATTTTCCTTGTCACATGATGATAAACTGTAAAACATGTGGTCCTATTCGTATGACCGAAAACATCAAAATTCCAAATTTATATGTTGCGCGACATTAAAACTATTAGAATAATCATTCTTATATCATTATGATAAACTTCACATCAGGAGGTCCAAGTTGCATGATCTAAAATTGTAAAACACCATTTTTCTATGTTTTATAACATTATTATACTTTTTTTCGTTGTCCCCATCACACGACATTAAACTGCATGACATGAAGTCCTTGTTGCAAGACCTAAAACAACAAAACACCATTTTTTATCACAAAACAACATTAAAATATTTGGTTAATATCTCCCTTTATTGACTTTATGTAACTCCCAAAAATACCATGAGTTGACATTCCTTATTGTCCCATAAAAGGTGAGTAGATTCTAGGATAAAGTATCACTCGCATCATGGCCAATCCTTAGTGGCACTTGAGCCCTTTTTCTTACTTTGTATTGGATTATACCTGCATAAGGAATATCTATTTAAGAACTAAATGTGACTTGATTCTCAACCCAATATTACACAAAGTTACACCTGTGCCTTATTACATAGTCCAGTAGCAATGTTTCTTTCACGTGAGGTCACCATCATCCATACCACTTGACATTAAACAACATAGTTTTTTATGAACTATATATGTCTTGATTTTTATTCCAATGATATACTTAGTGATGCCCATATTTGAAATTGTGTGTCCAACCACAACTATAAAAGAAATAATTTCCCATTTCTATGTATATGAGCCAATTCTATACTGGGAAATCTTCTATAATATATGGATGGATTCTCATACAATCTTTTATCTTGTCTCAAACCATTATTATAAAAAGTCTTAAAGCATGTCAGTTTCTCATATTGACATTTTGTTGGTGTTGGAATCTATCTTCATGAAATAAAAGTGGATTTATTCTCAATCAAATGAGATCTGTAGTGACACCGAAGTTTCTAATCTTGGGTCCAACCCGGAAAAAAACCCCCCTTCACTCCCTATGTGTATGGATCAATCCAATATAAGGAATCTTTCTTCAAGAACTACATGTGGCTTAATTCTTCCCCCAGTAATATATGTAATGACTCATGGGTTCTATCCCATGGTTGATCTGCAATATTTCTATATTTTCACATTGTTTCATCTTCATCCATACAACATGACATTAAACTACGTAGAATTTCATGAACTACATGTGGCTTGACTATCATCCAAGTGAGATGTTTCGTGATGCTCGAATGTTCTATCTTGGGTCTAGTTGAGATTTTGGAAAAGAAAACCCCATTCCTTTTCCTTCTGTACGAATCATATCCGACTAATGAAATAATTCCAGACATATGGCCTCAATTTTATTACCATGAGATACACTGTGATGCCTCGAATCCAAGATTTAGGTCCAACCATTAGTCTAGATATTATCAAATGCCCTTTTCCTCCATGTCAATTCCCAATTGGCATGGGGAACATTTATCCTAAACTACGTGTGTCTCGATTATAACCCCAAAATATATACATAGTGAATACTGGGTCCTACACCTTGTTAAATCCACTATATAATCAGCATTACCCTATCATTCATTTGTGTTATCTTTGTATTATAATAGAATCTATTACCAGTCATAATTTCTCTCACCAAGCATAGATCACGTGTTCTTGAGAATTTTGTAGAGGAATTTTCTGCATAAAAAAGGTGTCTGATCCCCTAAGGGCTCTCAATGGTCATGGATATAAAATATTAAAAGGCATAATAGATGTCCTCATCACTTGACAATAAACTGCATCATCTTCTCTAGAAGTATGTGTGGCTTGATTCATACCCTCATGAGATACGTAGGGATTACCATATTCAATATCCTAGTATAGCCACCATTGAAAATAATAATTACCCCCCCTGTGTATGGACCAATCTTATACAGGGAGAATTGTTTCTATAAATATGTATGATTTGATTCATGGTCCAATAATATATGTAGATATTCTTGGGTTATATCCCTTAGTCTAGACGCAATGTCAATTTTTTGGACAGAATCACTCACATCCTCACAGCATGACGATAAAATACATGGTTCTTTAATAACATAATGTGGCAGGATTCTCACCACTATGAGATACACAGTTTTGTATAAATCTTCAACTCTGGGCCCAACTATATCACAACACAAAAAATCATCAACTCTCCAGTATATGAAAAAAATATGTATAAGAGAATTTATTTTTGGTCCTCTCCTTAGAGATCCCACCAAGGAAACAAGAGATTTTCTGATTCTATATATGATTAAGATATATGAAAGGGACTCTAAATTCATATCCAATATTTGTTCAATTAGTTCCTTTATTTATTGAACTTTTCCAATTTCACATGTCATACTCATAATCTTGAATAATTTCAAACCTTCATAATCATTCATTGGATTCTGTTGGTTGATTTTTTTGATACCTAAGAGCTCCATTTCTTGACGACAACATAAATTCCCTAGTTTACCTTTCATAAGACCTATAAACAACATGGAAAAATGGAAAAGGTTTCCACTATTTTACTAAATGATACATTCCCCTATTGGATGGTATAAAATAGCCCCCATAATGTGGTTTTCAATTAGTAGTAACTCTGTTCTTAGGAGAAGCCTCTTCAATCCCATTAAAATTTTACAATGGTATAATATAACTTGTAAATCAGTGGTCATACCCTATATATTTTTCCCATATCTATTGTCTTGACCTAAATGTTTTGATGAACCTAGTTTACACTTTTCCCCTTCAATTTTCAAAGAATAATGGAATAACCTATGCCATTTGACCATGTATCATCCATTTTACCATAATATTATGGTTTTAGTCCTATAACCGAAAACTATAGGAACTGTGCATCCTATGTTTGTGATAGTAATGTGTAGATTATCTATTTACCAAATTATATTTAAATTCCTACATAATATACCCCTTTCACATTAATGTTCTTTCACCAAAAACCAAACTATGTTCTTTGAAAAATTATAATCTTCATAAAAATTAATTGGATTTTAGAGATAGAATGTCCAAATTCTTGAGTGCTCTTTTTCATAGACATAAAGTATGCTCCTTAGTTGACCATGAATGTTTTACCCCCCATAAAAGGGGTTTTAACTGAAAAATTCCATTGTTTGTCTATGTAGTATGTATCCTAGTTGTCCTTGCATAAAACAACCCTCATAATGGGTTTATAAAATAGTTGTAACTTCATTATTTGGCATGAAGTCCTATAATTTCATAATCCATTTTCCCATAACACCCATTGGATACATAAAGCAACAAATCAGGGCCTAAAATTTTCACCTTCCATTCCTGAATATAATAGTACATTTACAGAAAAATTACAAATAATTTTAGAATCGTCAATCCTTTGGTCAATGATAAAGAACTATAATTATATACCTCATAATGTTATTGTTTAATGACTTTAAACTACATATCATAATTTACATGGATCATTAAATTATTCTTCTAAGCATAATATCCTTGTTGCATGAATTTTAACTACACAACCCCCAGATGTCCTTGCTGAATGACTTTAAACTACAAAACACAATATCAAAAATCCCCTTTTTGAAAAAACGAACCCTCATTCAAAAATAAAATTCTTATAGGATTGGTTTTCTATTCTTGTCCGGTGTCGGTAAAAATGGTTCATTTATTCTTAAGCATATTTCCATGGAAATTACACCCAATGCAGTCTTGAGAAATCCAAATCTAAAAAATTAATTGTTAATTAGTAAAAGAATTTCAAAATTCTTGGGAACTCTATCACCTAATAATGTTGTACATTACCTAGATATTCTATCATAAGTCTACCTCGTTACTGTCTTGTCTGCATAAGTATTTCACCACATGACTATGTAGTATGTGACCTTGTTGACCATGCATAAAACAACCTTAATAAAAGGGTTTTTCAACCACTGATAATTTCATTCTCATAAGAAAACATATTTATTCTTGAATACCCTGTTCTAGATTTGGGGATCAAAAAAAATTGTCTCAAGACCCCCCTTGGATGTATCTATAATAATATAATTAAATTATTATACATCAATCCTTGTCTGGGTCATAATATCAAAACTCATTGTCAAAGGTATTTAACCTAAAACACTAGCCTTATTAGTCCAAAATCATGTCATTTAACTTTCCAAAAAAGAGTCACATTACTTAATAGGATAAAAACTCATAATGGGTACTTTGGACATAAAGTGAGGTCTCAGCTTTCTAGACCTATACTCTATACAGTTTAGGAAATATTGAGCAATAAAATGTTAAAAGGAATAAATATAGTTAGGTTGAAAACCCAAAAAATCTTGTCTATGAAAAACCCATGTTCCATATTCCAGTCTCCTCCATATTGGGATTAAGAAAAAATTAGGATGATAACACAGAAGAAACTATGATTATAGGGTGGTCAATAAAACAAAAGTAACAATAGAACAACATTCACTAGGACCATTAATTTAGGTAAAAATTAGAGCACCCCACCCCTATCTTTTTAGTAATAATTACCTACCATGAAAATGTAATTATATAAAATTTATCATTGACATTATAATTACAACAGAAATAAAAGGATAAATATATATATGATTAGGAAAAAAATAATTTTAATTTATGAGAAAAAAACCCCTAGAAGAACATCCAAAAAAATAAGTATATCTATCACAAATTACAAAAGTCAGTCATCATTTTTCATCATCTGTTAAATGACATCATGATGACCATCAACTACTTGTTGATGTTCAGTCAGCTGACCTGCTTCAGTCTACTCGACCTGATGAATCACTCCCTTTGTAGTTTCAATTATAGTTGTCCCATATTCATTAAATTTTTCTAATGAATAGGGAAGTTGTTTATGTTCCCCTTGAGCATCAGTTAATTCTTGAAAAATGCGTATATCATGAACAACCTTATCCATGATTTTTCACATTTATTATTCCAATTTCATTTAATGATTTGCATCTTCTTGGGATAAATAAGTCTCAAAGTCATTAAAGTGGACAATCAGTTAGGACACAATGACATATTTATAAAGAATATTCTCTTTCTCTCACCTATGAGTAGTATCCTTCACTAATGTGTGTAATAGATGGTAATCAAATCCACCAAATCTGAACATACTAAACAGAGTTGAAAGCAACAGTATTTGTGAAGGCAGTTACTCAAGGGGAACCTCAGAGATCATCTTCCATATTACTCACAAATCATTGTGACATGCAATACAGAAAGTGTTATGAAACCTAGGATCCGACATAGTGTCACTATCATAAGAAGATATATACTCAAGGATCAATTCACTCGACGAATTTCCGTATTTTACATCCTTTGGTATAGTGGAAGCCATTCCTTTAAATGCTGGTAAAGATGATGTAGAATCTTTACCCTTAGACCAAATCACATAAGATGAGAATCCCAAAATGATGAATTAAAATCATAGTTAGCATCAAAAGAATGTAAATAATGGGAAAAAATAATAGTAGTTGGTAGTCCTTTCAAAAAATCTGACCTGAAGTATATTAATATTATTCGTTAGAATTCCCACCCATTGTAGCTTGGGATAACACTTCTAATTGAAGGACACTCCATTGGTTATTCCCAATACCTTCAATATGAGATTCACGAATTCTTCCTTTTTAAGTTTCACCTAAGCCGACTCCTCCATAACAATGGGACCTGGAGTGATTTCAACACCCTCATCAAGCACTATTACAAATGCATTTTTGTCGATGTTTGTCATAGGGACAACATCAATCATTGTGGGTTTTTTTGTATGTAATAGTCCAAAAATATTACAGAAATTTTTGTCAGTTGTTGGTATACTCCTTCTTATGACGTTCTGATGACATACCAGATGCCTCCTCTCTCTTGAAAGTTGTAATAAGAGAGGTGTCAGGATCCGATGATGTTTTCTCTTTCCTCAATGCCTCTTCATCCAAGGAGGTCATTTTATTGGTAGAAATATGCACATGGTCCAAAGAAACATCCTTAGTTCTTTGGGGTTCATTTTTAATATACATGAGGGATTAAATAGAAGAATTTATTATAATTTTAATAAGTTTTAACATTACATCGTATAAAATTGAAATTAATGATGTCATGAAGATATAAAACAACTAATACTGTGTTTGGACAAAACATTAATTATTCTACGTCTTTACTTCTTTATTTTCTTCAAAGGTGGACTAGAATAGTTATATCCAAATGTAAGTATAGGATGTGAGATGTGTCCCAACATCTCATCCTCCATGACCTTTCGGCGAAGAGGTAATTCTCCCGATTCAAGGGGTGACATAATTACCACAATTGATGTACCACCAGGGTTATACCATAGTGATAGAACATTAGTTGATTTAGTTTAGTTAGTTATAAATTAAAATGGTATTTCCCCAGAGTAATAATTCTTTTGATAAAATATAAATATAAAAGTTGAAACTAATATGAGAAGAAGAGAAATTACATCTTTAAGATCAATAAAATTATGCTATTCCTTAAATGGTGAATGTGTGATACCTTCAGAGGTTCCATGTTCTATCATGTCCTTTACCCACTTTGTGGTTGGGATTATATCACTGGATTCATAGATGAGTATCTTCAGCTCTCAGTTATAAATTCCCACTTTAGTGGGATTGTCGTTAAAGAGAATATCATATGAGGCATTAATATCTCCAATAGATGGAATATGAAACCCCTCACATAGAATCACCCACAATGATTCTTCATAAAAGGATAATTATACCATGTTTGAACCATCTCGTGTTGTACTTATTCAGAATACATCCCGTCCTACAATGAGGATGGTCTTGCGGCATTCGACTTGACTTGCTTCCTAATTCCTACCATCATAGATGAATGATGAGAAAATAGAACCCGATTATCTTAATAGATAATGCGATTGGATCAACTATGTGCATCCTCAGTTAGTGATGATGGTATGTCCCTCTTTATTCTAGTAGGTGGATTATAGTTTGCACAAGGTATCATTAGTGAGATAGGTGACTCATCATCCTCTCCCTCAAACAATGAAAACTCAACCTCGAAAGGAGATGTAGAACCTTCAATATGAGAATGTTATTTCTTACCCTGACTCTTTATCCAACCAATGGAACAACATTTTCTATAAACCCTTCAAGGTATGATGAAATTCAAGCTTCACCATACCAGATAGTCAATCCACATTCTCCATCCACCATTGGTAGAATGATCATTTCCCCTATCTATTACATGACCATAAAAATTCATAGTTTTCAAGCCACCTTTTGATGCTATTCTAGTCTAATGAGAACTGGAGTGGATACAATAATTTATTTAAATCATTTAAATTGTTGTGAAAATTAATAAGCAGCATAATCCTTAAAAATTATTTCATCGTTGATCTAGGTTGCCAATAAAGAATACATGTAAACTTTATTATATTACCTAAATACTATGTTGGGTGTCCCATCATAAAAAAACACCCCATGGGAATATTACCTTATGAAAATAATTTGAACACTTGAATATAATGCACTTTTTCAGAATTTCTTGAGGTGTAAAGCATAATGGATGAAAACCAAAAATACATGAATTAATGGTCAGAACTAGATACTGAGGACCTGGATCCCACTCTCCAATGAATAAGTTCTGAAATGTGTTGCGATTCATCCTTAAAAATCCTATAATGGTCATGCAATTCTGGAAGGATCCTTTTCTTCATGAACTTGAAATATTATTTTGTGGATCTTTACCAAAATTGGGTTGGTCAACCCCACTATTTTCCTCTCAATTAGTATGGCCACTATGAAAAATGTTCCATGCCTTATACCACCATTGGAATCATGAATATGAACAAAATAAGTTCTGAGAAACAAGGTCATAAAACCCATAATATGTTTCTTAGAATAAATTTTCTGGTTGATTTCATATCCCCAGTTGTTAAAATCTCATTTTTCTAGCATTATATAGAAGGTTTCAGGAGAACTTCTCTTTACCTCATTGGGATAGATCGTTGGATGCTTGCAATTGAGGACTTCCCCCTTCATCTTCATGAAAATTATCATCAACATCCTTGAATGAGTATCCCCTCTTGTATAGTGATTTTACTTCTTAATATTGTGGATTATTTTTAGTGTCCCACACGATAAAAATGGACTCCTGTCACTAAAATCCCATGATGCTGCTAGAAGAATGAATTAATCATATATATCTACATGAACCAGAGCTCCATAGATTTTATAAACATCACAAAAATTGATACACATATATCTATGTGTCAAATGAAAATAATTTAACTATAGACTCCTTTAGACCATTAGTTCTAAAAAAAATCATAATTTCTATTTACATTGGTCTTCACTAACATTACAACCTAATAAATCACGGTTCCTTAAAAACCATTTTTGAAATCCGCACATGTCTGGAATTCCCATTCTGCCCACATCCATGTGAGATTAACACCCTCATAAGTGAAAAAGTCCTGACCTTTTGTCCATCCATTCGATTGATCAATTTGTGAACCTTGGAAAATGGATGAACAAAAGTGTGTCTTTTTTTTTGACAGAATGTGATTTCATCTCTAGAGAACATGTGCTATGATGTATAAAATATGTAGTGGCTATCATCCAAATATTAATATATGTTCCCACACTACAAATCTTGGAAGATAAAAAGTTCTTGTAGTCTTGAAACCAAGAATACGAGATATAATTATTTTTATATGGTGGTAAGACTTGCCATAGATGGTTGTAACTATAATACAGAAGATAAATGATCTTCAAAAAATCACACTGATACCTCTTCTGATACCCAGGCAAGTCATGGAGGGTGTTATCATAGATGTAGTAGTAGTTATGTCCTATTATCCCCATCATCTTCTCAGTTTTCTTGATAGTCAGTTCATTAGTTGTTTAAATCACTTTGGGGAACATTGAAACTGCAAATAATTATCAAATTAATTTTCAAAGTAGGATCATTTAAAAATATTCTTTAAAGTTGGGATATTTAGAAAATAAAGTAAGGAACCCAAATGAAATATTTGTGAGAAAGTGTTTTGATCAAATGTTTTTAACGCAAGTATCTTAATCAAACATGTTCCGTAAAAGTGTATCTCTAAAATAGATACAAAATCTATGCCGGTAAAATATTTAGTAAGAGAAGCATATGAAAAATATATTTGCAATTCGAGAGATTGAATTTACCTATCATGAGAGTTAATTTGAAATGTAATTTCCTTACATATTGGCAACAAATATTACCAACATGACAAGATTTCATGGATTTCTGGTGTGATCAACCAAACATATATTCATGGGGAATCCACCAAGAATTTATCATCCATTTCCCTCATGATTAGACCTTCTTTCTTCAATCAAAAAAAAATCATGAGGGAGGGGTTTTTTGACACTCTGTTTCATCAAATAGATGAAAAAGTGATATGGGGAAATGACTTAAAAAACGAGGATATGATAGAGGAAGAATGCCAAGATTTTAAAAGCCTTATCAACTGGTTCTCCCAAGTTATCCCAAATCACCATCGGTGCAAAATCACTTGCTTGCCAACCTAGTTTTGTTACCAGTGAACTACCCAAGGCCTCATTTTTTCATATAAATATACTATTGGGGTCTTAATTTTTATGGACGAATTTCCCTAAATGTCGATTACTACTATGATATCCCATTTTCTTTGATCAAGTCCTCTAAATCCTCTTACATAGTTTCATAACACCTAAAGAGAGGGAATTAAGGGAGGATATTGAGGCACATGTCCATTTAGTGATAAAAATAAAAAAGAGTTGCATGACTTAATTACACAAACCTCTAACATAAGAAGACTTTCACGAACTCCATTACTCAAACAGAAACTTTTGCTACTCCATTCATGGAATACATGTGAAGATACTTTAATGATTGATCCAATTCACATGCATGTGTAATCATCCAGGTTGTTTGTCACCTAAGGTGAATCCAATTATCCGAAGCCTACTTTCGTAAAGATCACTTGTGTGGATCACCCCTTACAGAATCCTTTTTGGTTCTCCCTACACTTCAGCATGTGGTAACCTTTCATGAAGACTCATTAAAATCCACTCAAAGTAAGGATTATTATTCACTGGCTCCCTTTCTTACGAGGGATCAAATGAAAATCATCACCAAGACCTCCGGATTTACAAAACCTCTGAGAAATTAATGTCAACGTGTCTCTCATTTTTATTTGGATTTACATGGTTAGTGGTTTCCCAAAACTGTTCAACCAAAGGGTTAGGATCCCAAAGGTATATATAGATTTGGGAATCTAATGTCATGTGGAACCTTACCCCAAGGACAATGTTGTAGAGTTCCAAGTCATGGATTCTAGGGATATGAATCCATCCACCCATTCTTTTCTTCAAGACCCCGAGCCTATAGTTCCCAACAGGGAAGGTAGTAGTCACTCTTTCATTTCCATTACACATGGAATGAGATCCTTCTTCGACTACATAACCAATCATAGGGAAATCCTCCTAATGGAAACCCCAAACCATTCATGTTGATGATTGTAGTATTTCTCTTCTCTATATTGTTCAACCCCATTACATCCTTGTATTGGAGCCATGTATAATGTAAATCTATGAGAGTGTAGTGTCGTAGCCACAACCACATCAGATATATCCACAATCTATTCCACTAGAAAAGGAAGAAAAGTGCATGGTTTGTTGAATCATTCACATCATATTATTTCTTTCACCGAGTGTGACTCATGTGGGCTTATATGATTTTAATGATCACAACATCTACATAATAAACTTGAAGGAATATAATATGAGAAGTTTGATTCCCACCAAAACTAATATACATAGGAAGCCTTCTCATGGCCCGAGATATATATATTCTCATCCATGAAATGTGAATTCACAACCCCCTAAAAAGGGAATTTTTTTGGAATAATCCACAAACTAAAATGAACTATGAGGACTACAATTACCACATAACTTGTATGTGTGGGATTCCATTTAATGGCCTGAGGTCAATGGGGATCATCTTTAGGATTAAACCCTAATATTAATTCATATAATCTAGATATCCTCCTTAGTTTTAAGCCCCAAGTTAATACCCCAAACCACCACGAGTTTATACACACCCATGTTCCATTTTATTAAGGCATCCTCTTAAAGTATATGTTCTAAAATATCTCTCCCAAAAAACCATACTCTCCTGAAAGACACAACAAACTACATGGGGTACGATTAACATATAAACAAGATATATAGCAAGTCTCTTTGAGGATCAAACTAAACCCCTTAATCAACTCTGTTTTTTTCTAGACCATATCTGCAGTGGGTTCTAACTCAACTTGGATGATCATATCCCTTTCATGTTCATTGGGATTGTTAGGTATCAGTTATCCACCACATTTTGAAAAAGAGTTTATCACCAATATGAAATTACCAAAAAACATTAAACAGTTTGTTTGGATCCTTATCACATGATCATAAAAGGTTTGATGTGTCTTTATAAGTGGCACTGAACTATATGGGTTTCAATTCCTTTCACAATGATACATAGAAATCCCATTTTTTGGGTTAGGTTCCAATATCATAACATCATTCATCCCCCTACATGATGATAAATTATATAGTGTAATTCATCTACCTAGATGACCATAAAATCCATAGTTCCCCACTATGTGGAAAGAAAACTAGAACCGTCGTAATAACAACCAATAAATAACTACATAGTATATGATTAGATACCATTGATAGAGAACCTTAGATACATACAGATATCTCCATCAATGAAGATCATATGATACATAAACATGATTCTCAATACAACACATGATAATAATTGATTGATAATAGTTGGATAACTAAAATCATACTTGGGAATTAATGAAGGATTCATGAACATATATTAAATCAATAATAGAGTCTTATGGACGGAAATAATTCACCCAAAAGGGTGTGATGTGCCTGAACTCCCATACTCATTAACAATGTGAGTTCTTAAGTATCATAGGTAAAACAAATAACACATCCCTTTTGAAATCATGTCTCGTTGGATGTAGAACCATTGGGTGTTTCTAGTTCCATAAAAAAATCTATTGAAACCAATATGAAATTGTGATTCTTAACCAGAACACAAATTTCGAAGGAAACATAGGATTTATTGAATTGGTTGTGATTATTAACATTAGAATATAGACTCATCTAAATTGATTAGTTTTTACAATAACATTTTATAAATAATATTTTTGAATTCATTTCAGATAATTTTCACTAAATCCTCAAGACATGAATGTTTTATTCTTGTCATGAATCTGATGATAATCGATGATATAAGGGAAAGCTTGAATTCTCACACCACATTGTTATAGTTCATGCAATAAAATTCATAAATATATATGTGGAACATATTATTGGTGTTTATATAATTTTTTTTGGGTATGATCTCTTTCTATGAACAAGAAATCATAAAATTTTCAATTTATGGGATTGTGGTTTGTTCCATGATGTAATATAGACATGGTTTGATCATGTTTGGACATGGGAAAATATTTCTAGAAAATTAATGGTTTGTTCCAGATGTCACTATTCATTCCATGAACTACTATAGCTATACAGTTATAATATAGTTATATTCTCTGCCATAATTATATATTTTTAATCATATATCTTTCTACATATTGGGGTACTCTTACATGTGAACTTGGGCACTGATATCCAAAAATTATGAACTGGAAATTATAATTAAAAGATAATGATTTGAAACATAATGATATATTTATATATTTAAAATGATAAAGTGAGATAAATAATTATATACAAATGATTAAAATTATATACAAATAGACAGTGGATATGTACACATAAATGGACTATAGCTTTACATATTACATTGTTTGATAGATAATTTTCATGAAAAATTTTCTTATCATTTTTTCCCTTTGATCGATGGAATGAGATGGTAGTTTGGTTGGGTTAGTTTTTTTATGTATGGTGGAATTTTTTATTAATTAATTATTATTTTGAATTTCAATATTTTGTTCTCACTCTAATTCATTTCATTATAATTCATTAATTATTCTCTCTTACATGGTGATAATTTTTTTGGTTAAAAAAGATTGATTCATCGTCCTTTTTTTCTGTTGAACATTTCCATTGTCTTTCATTAGATAGATTGATTTATAGTGTGAGTTCATGGTTTTTAATTCATCCATGAAAATTATTATAGTTTAATTATATTTTTAATTTTTTTTTCATTACCCAGCTTCATTTGAAATTCAACATTGTTTCCATGTGAAAAGTTTAACTTAGATGAGTGAAAAGTGTCAAAAAACTAAAAATATTTTCTAAGATATGATTATGATGACTTTGTGATCATGTATATCAATTTTTTTGTGTTATTATATTATTAATATAATATTGAAATATCCTTGTACATTCTCCATTATTATTTTCAAATGGTTAGTTAATATTCTCCTTTACTTAATTGTTATAGTTTTAACTATTAATTTTTACATGTTTACCTTGCCTCTTTTGGTTAAACCATTGGGACTTAATTTATATACAAATTTATTTTAATTTTAGTGAGTTTTGGTTCATTATATTAATTTTTTTAAACATCTATTGGTCATAGAATGTAACAAAAGACTACGAATTGTTTTTTAATATATTCATGGATAACGTTTAAACACATTAATTCGATAGTTAGGGCCAATCCTCACATATATATTCCCATGTTTTCATAGGATTTTGATTAATATAATTTTATTATGAATGGGGTTTTATTATGTGTGTGAATGATTTTTTATTTATTTATCATAGAAAATATATAATCTAAATTTTGGATCAATGAAATTATATATGGGAAAAAAATTGTAAATTACATTTCTTGAGGGATATTGCCCACAAACATACCCAAGTAATGATTATCTGCTCCACTTTGAGATGGAATTTGTTTTCATTGAATAATATCATAACATAAATTGATATGAATATAATATAGGGAGTCCAAGAATATTACCATGGAGGAAACCAATTCCCATTAAATAAACGAGGGGGTATTTGAAAATAATACTGAAATTGAGGCTTATCACAAGGAATCAACTGAGGAAGAAGATGATCATATAGTTTCCCTGTAAGGATCCATAAAATATTCAAGTCCAAATGAGTAGGGAAAAAATAATATTCAATTGAGTAATATGACCATTAGGATGTAGTGAATAGAAACAGATGTTTCAGTATATGAAAATGTGTATAAAAAAGAAGATGAATAATAAATATATTACCAGATTTAGATATACTATGATGATTATATCCAATACATATTTCAATAAAAAATATGGTTTTATCCATTATACATTCTAAAAATTATTTCATTTAAGAGGAATATATGAGTTATCTTATATATACTACAACATTGGTATTTTATCAATAAAATCTACGTAACTATGTTCCACACCACTATTACATGAGAATGTGAGGTTGTTTTGATTTAAATTAACATAATGAAATAACATGGGGGGTGAATTCCATGTTTGATTTAATTCAAAGGTATTAATTATTTATAAATATTTATGTTATTTATTTGAGGAATTGGATTCAATCCCTTTGGTATATTCATGCTATATTGGACAGATCTTATGATTTCACTAACTGTAAATTTTTAAATCCCAACTAATGATGAATGAAGATTAAGAGTGGGGAACATATTTATATTTTTAATGTGTTAGTTTTTTAATTAATTTTTAGTTACAAAACAAAAGTATATTTTAATAATTTTTGGGTTTTATTGTGAAATTTCGTGAAAAACAAAATCTTTTATCCAACAATTTGAAAAAATAATTTAAAATTTATATAGTAATCATATAATTGTGTTTTTTAATTTTATTTTTGGTAATTTTTAGTTATTATAAACATGTATTTAGTGATGATATATATTAAATAAGGTTTGAATATTATACAAACATTATTATATGGGACTTGATAAATGTTTAATATGAAACTCCCATTCACTTTCACCCATATTGATTTCAATAATTTATATGGATTAGTTTGTTTTTTATTCATTCAGTGAGTGACATTAATTTATTATATTTATAAAATTACCCAGTGGGTACTAACATAATTTTTATATATTCATTCTAATACCAATTTCATTTTATATACATAGTTCTTATAAACCCACAAGAAATTTCAATTAATCTTTCCATATGTAGGATTGAAAAAATTCAAATTTAATATGATTAGTGATTATTTATTTTCATCCAATTATCCCTGATACCCATAATTTATATTATCCAATTTATTTTATCCTTTTTGATTCAATGAATGACTTGGATTGGCTAATCTATATAAAAATTATTATCTATTGTTCTTAACATAGTATGTGATTTTTTTTATGATATTCAATGGTTCAAGTGTGGGGAATAGGATTTATATTTTGAAATGAATGTTTTGAATACGTAATAATATTTTTATTTAATAATTTTTTTATATTACGTCTTAACAAAATTTCAATTGGTTTCATTATTAATCCTCTATAGAAAAGTGATTTATAACAAAATTATTAGGAAAATATAATTCATTATAACATTATATTATTTAAAAAGAATGATTTGGGGAAAAATTATTGATTTTTTTTGGGAAATTTCATTACATTTTTTTATGATTTATGATTTATTACAATGAGTATGAGATGTGATTGGTTATATCTCATTTATATAGAACTATTTATTAATCAAGAAATTATATTTTCTACCATGAAATGCTCATAATAGATAAAAGTCAGTTTTTCAACCTTATTAGTTTTATAAATATTTACATACCATACCAAGGAATCAGAGACATTTGATAACATATTTGAAGTCTCATTGAATAATTATAATATTTTTTTTCTGGATGAAATTTAAAATAGATTTTAATCCTATGTATATGATACACTTACTAGAGGTTTGAGCCCATATCTATTAAATATGTTCCATGAGTGATTTTATAAAATTTTCAATGTGAAGTAAATAATAATTAATATTCATATTGATAATGAATTTATAAATATTAATATAGTATTATAGAGGTTCCATGATACCAATAGTGAATGTTTAAAACATAAGTTTGACAGGTTTCCAAAAAATATTTGTAGTTAATGAAATATCATTTTTTAATTTTAAAATATTTTCCACCAATTTATAATAACATTATTTTCATTTTCATTTTTTATTTTTTTAGGATGGGTTTCTTTAATGAAAGTGTTGAGATTATATGATTCAGGACATGAAATAGATTTTGTGTGGGGAAATTTGATATCTATATTTCATTTATATATTTTAAAATTTAAAATAATTATTTTTTTACTATTTATTTACTATTTCTTATTTATTCATGTTTATGAATGTTTTTATAATGAAAAATGATTTAGTTATATTTTTTAAAAAATTAAAATATGTTAGAAATTTGTAGTTAATTTTATATTCACTGTAATGTGAAAAATAAGTCTATGGACTCAGCCAAAATAAATAATCAAGGACTACACATTATCAAAGGGGAACCCGATGTGGTTTGGTGTATGATTAATGTGATGAGTGGAGAGATTTTCCTAGATATGGACTAGTAATGAGGGAACATAGTAAGAGAGGTATATTATATACTCATATGGTCATCCCATACAACATTGTAGTAAATGAAGAAATCCCAATTCCTATAATAGTTTTATGTGGTAATTGAATAAAGTGAGTACTAAACCAAATTTTTAAAAATTCACCATTCAACATCATTATCCTCACTACACTGGGGTTTAATATTCTCACATCATTCTTATAGTTATACTACAAAATATCCACTATTTATGCACTAATAGAGTATAAGAACATTCCTAATAAAGCATTAATCCACTATGAGTGCACTAGTGATGTCTGTAGACTCTTATATAAGAAACAATAAATGATAAGATTACATTGAATCTAAATGGGGGAATGTATATTTAACTACTTTAATGGAGACCTGATCAATGATACATAATATTTTGAAGGTATATCTAATGGGTTGGTTTCATTGGCATTGTGATCATAATACATTGATGATGGTCATTATATATATTTCCATACCCAAATGTGACTACATGAATGTCATAGCCAGAACATTGAGAAAATTATTCTGTTGTGATAGTTTTTATCTTGTCAGAAAGAAAATGTAAGATATAGATATTGAGGATAAAAATAATGTTTACACCCCATGAGATAGTTTATGTCATTCGATGCATCAAAAATGATGTAGGTGTTTATTTTTTAGTTCAGATCATGTCACGAGTGTTATAGAATATTTTTTGAACATACAAGCATAAAATATACATCTCAGGTGACATTGGTTCATTATGTGATGAACAATGGATATTGTAGGATTGTTCATGGAAATGAAAAAATTGTTTAATGAAAATAATGGTCCATAAATTGGAACAGAATTTATGCCATTAGATACATTATCAACTGTAAAATATTATTATAAAATAATATACTAGTATTTTTGATTTCGATGAAATAACATTGGCGATATTTTGGTAATTGTATATGTTGAATGGGGACCATGTATCTAATGAATACGAGTTCAACTAATAGTTATAAATGAATGTAGTAGATATAAGAGAATATATATTTAGATATAGAAAGACATGATGTTATATATTAAGAGATAACATGTTGGGTAATTTTCTATCAATGGAAGAAAATAATGCACATATAAAATAATCATATATGGGTGGTATTTTGTTGAAATTTTTCATGAGGATAATTAAACATTCATGGGATTCATTTTCTTTTTATTTTTCTACCACTCTTGATTATACTATAAATATAGTTTAGTTTTTTTGTTTTTTGTTAAAGTGTATTTATTTATTAAAGAAGTTTTATTATTTTTATTTTTATATAGGATTCTATGAATCATTATTTTCATTCCATTAATGTATTTATCCTATATTGAATGAAAAAAAATTTAAAGGTAAAAAAATATAATTCGTTTCTATTTTTTTCTATAAACCATGAAAACTTATTATAGTTTGATATTGTTCTTTCCATTATCAGCTTTAGGTTGTGATGTCTTAAATTACTATTATGAGAGATTGTGTATTTGTTAAAATATTATTTCAAGTGTCAAAAATTATTTTCATATCATGTATACATGACCTAATGAAAAGATGTTATTCAGCGAGTGGAAATGGTTTACCCAGCCCATGGAGTCATTTATTAATTGATTACTAGGACTTCATGAACATATATATGGATTTTATACATTATTAATCAATAAACATAATGTTTCAATAGACTAATGCAATATGATTCATTGGTTTCTGATTGGTTATATAGTAGTTTTATTTTCTTTTATAATTATAGTTTATTTTATTAGTTTAAAGTTATTTACCTCATCTTTATTGGTTCAACAATGTGGAATGTATTCCTACAAAACAAAGTAACATTTTTTTAATTTTTGGTTTTTTATTAGAAATTATAGGAATTTTTAGGTTAGAAATATTGAAATGTTTTTAACAATAAATCTTCCTCTACAAAAATATATTCTCTATGATTTTTTTAATTTAAAAAAACTATAAATAAATATAAAAAAGACTTTCAATAGTATGTGAGTTTAAATTTTGATTTGAAATTTAATTGTTTCATGTAATTTGAAAAAAAAAATTCATCAATTCCCACACTTTACAACTATGAATAGCCTTAATAAAAAAATCATTAATATAACAAGGAGCCTCAAATTTATCATATTGTTTATTTAAAAACACCCAATTCATTATTATTTTATTACATCATGTATGTAAACAACATATGAAGAATCATTTTTTTAAATATGATACAACTATTTATTCATATAATTTCTCCATACATTCGCAATATCCTTTGAAAATTATTTTGGATTAATTTTTGATATAATATCTATTTTATTATGTATCCTCATATTTATTCCCATATACACAATGTTTTCAAAATTATTTTACTTTTCTGATATATACTATTATTCAAAGACATAAAAATATCAATCCATTAACTGTAATAGAAATTCTATCATCACATGACAAATCATACAAAGTTTCAACCTGAATATGTTCTTGACCATGTTAGTTTTATTTATCTTTTCTGAAAATTGGCATAGAAATTATATATTAATTCATTAAAATATTCTTAATAAGTTTATTTTATATTAGAATAGTCTTCAATCACATCAACATAATTTAAATCATCATACTTATGATTCTATTTGTTTTATCACCTATAACATCTTTTATTAGGTGAATATTTCTTGAATGTTATATCACAATAATTTTCATAAAACATTACTAAATTAATATTTATTACCATAATTGAAATTGAAAAAAAATGTTTGATAATATATTATTCTAATTTTAACTCATTTCAAATGTATTCTTATCTTATTACATCCTCAATGGGGATCTTTTTTGAATATATAATTTATAAAAATAAATTTTATTGACAAGTATTTTGAGTTTTTTATTCATAAGACATTGTTCATCCATATTTATCCTATTATCTATTATTACTATATATTAATACATTACAGTAGGGTAATTATGTGTTCTATAATAATTAATATTCTTAGTTTCATAATGGTGTTATTTAATAAAATATGATTTAAACCCCATTCTATCATCTATACTCAATATAATATTATATACCCCAAATTAATTCTCTACCTCATTCATAAATATGTTGTGCATCTCCATAATTTTAGATTTGTGCTTCATGAATATAATATTTTCATAATTCTAATCACATTCATTAAATATAAAATTTTGAGGTAATGTTTTGTCAATTGAAGCTTCAACGATCCCCATATACTATAATATAAACATATAAGTGGTATTTTTGGAAAAATCAATAACCATTGATAGACTATATGAATTATCTTATTCATGGGATATTTTTCATAGATATAATCTTATTATACATAATTTTTTTACAAGTCTATTACCACACATTCCTTTTAAAATATATTGAGGAATCATTAGCCATAATTACCCACTCATTTATATGAAATTTTATATTCACCTTTAACACTATTGTAAAATGAATTTCTTAGATAACTAATTTTGAATATGTTTCCACTTTTTCATTCTTCCTTTATGATAGTTGATCTATTTTTATACGTCTTGATGTTATATGGGTTTATAATCAAAATTTATTTCTTCCCAATGTCACAATGTTTCCATTCTCATGGTATGTGGTGTTTATTTTTCATCAACTAAAAAATCAACATCTTATTTTATATTCTAATCATTAATCACAGTAGATACATTTCACATAATTTTTTAATCACTATAACTCCCAAAATAAACATATCCTCTATTGTCACGAACTAACCCGGGTCGACCCTAAACCAGTCACCCGAGCCGGCCCGCGACATGGCCTCAAGCGCATCTCCCCTTACACCGGAGGTTGCCGACTAGCGGTGAGGGTGTAAGGTATGTACGGGGGATATTATACCCTCTTATTAAAGTGATGAAAAGGGACAAAATACAATAACAGCGGAAGTAGTGATTATAATTGGAAAGCAGCGGGAAACATTTCTATTTATAAAGCTTTAACAAAATTGGTGAAGGTCAGTTTAGATAGCAGATCCATGCATGATATGCTAATGATACAATGGAAGCAGCAAACAACAAAACATGCTTACACATCAATGAAGAAGTAAACAATAGTGTCAAGACCCTAGGTAGATCTCCCGGATCATCTCAAGACTTAGCTTGGTTCTTTGATCGTAACCCCAAGTACATGAAACAACAATGATAAGGTCCTGCATCCAAATAGAATCTACTCGGGTACCCCAGTGCAATGGCGGCCCGAGTAGGGTGTGAGATATAAATATTAGTAGGACGGAACCACTAGTGTCTAGCCCACTCTAGACAATGAAATATAATTAAAAATCATGCAGGTATTTCCAAAAAATAATAGTAAAATGTAAAAAGTCAATGCCCATCCAGGTTCAAAAAAGGACACCTGACGGTGATACCTGCTTTGGCCCATAGCCGGAATAAGAACCTGCTCAAAATGAAACATGTACATTTGTTCAAGCATAAAAAAAATAATTTTTTTTCATTTTTCTCATTTATACTCTATTCAACTATCATTTCCAAGGTTTCAATGTTCCTTAGGTAATCACATAACCTAGTAAAAGTTTCAACTCACGTTGGAAATCCATTGAATCTTACCCTTCTTTATTTGATCACATTTCACTTGGGTTTTTAACCACATGTATCATTCTTTTCATAAATCATTATTATCATTCGTTTGGTGTTGAACTCCATGTCAATCACCCCAATTCTCATTTGGTGTAGATCTCCATGTCTAACACCCCAAATCACATTTGGTGTAGATCACCATGTCTAACACCTATATAATTATTCAGTGTATATCGCTATGTCTAACACCCTATATCACATGCTTGGATAACCATTGGAGAGGAACACCATGTCCAACCATAAATTTTAAATTGGTCTAGAACACCATTTCTAGGACCTAGAATCACTTTCATTTATTATAATTTATCAATTAATTAATCAGTCGACATAGTTCCCATTTCATAATTTATTCTTCACATTTAAATATACAAATCAGTTCTCAAATTATCATAATTATTTCTCATAATTAATTATCTTAGATCAATATTATGGCACTTTCATGAGAAATAGAAGGTAAACAAAGCTTATGGCATCAACATGCCTCAATGATAGGTTATTAAGGACATTAAATGGTACAAGCTAACAAACTTGTTCAAACAAGGCATTCACTTAAAACTGTTACATTACTTTTATAACTTAAAGAACATGGAAAAAAGGGGGGCGTTTAGGCAGGTACAACCAAGGGGTAGTCCAGGAGGCAAAGAGAGCACCCAATATGGTCTTTAATATAAAAAAACGCCATAATGGGCATGACCGAACCACCCAAGAATTCCAATAAGAGATAATGAGGCATCGCCGAAAAGTTGCAACAAGTGGCACAAGACGTGGCATGAAACCAAATGTAATAATTTCATTATTATGTATGTAAATAAAAATATTTCACTAAAATACATTCCAATACATTTATTATATATACATTTATATAATTAAAAAACCTTGACATAAAATACCTAGTCCCTTTTAAACAAATGAATATTTTTACACTATGAGAGAACAAACTTCACCCATAAAAGGCATTAAACATCTCTAAAATATTCACTATATAAGAAAATCATATTTATATTTTATATAGATATTATATTCATATATTAGGGAAATATAAATAGAAGAAATGTGTGAGATTATATTCCTTGTATGAGTAAACATAAGCAGTAAGAATCAATGATCATAATTGAGAATTGGATAAATGTATGGGTATAATCAAAATAAAAAGGAAAATCATACAACAAAATTCATTGTTCATAAATCATGTAAAAAATATATAAATAATATGGAACATGAATCCAAATTTTTATTCAATAATCATGATCCCTAAGATCATAACATATTCCTTTTAAAAAGTATAAAATTCTAAAATTATATTCCAATATGGAAAATAAATTATTATAGTGTTCATAAAATTCATTTACCTAAAATAAAATACCCGTGTTTATAATAAATTAAAACATAATCTTGATTATATATCTCATGAGATATTAAATTTTAAAAATTATAATAGTTACAAATTAATTTTATATATAAATATTAAATCATTTCTGATGAAAATATAATAAATTTCACAAATTAATTTCAAATAACCATTATGTTTTACTGTTTTTTGATACAAGATACATAATGTTATTATTTCATGAAATATTATCATCACCTCCCATTTTTATTTTCTATCTTATTACTTGATATATAAAAACCCTACACAAATCATTCTTCATATCCTAAGGAATGTAATAATAAGAAAGGATTATCTGAAAAAATAGTAATGGTAAATATTTGAGATATCAATATATGATCATATGAAATCATAAAATAATCATAAGAGAATGAGACCACGAACCTATCATATAGTTTTCATACCAATTATACCGTGGATCAAAGACATGTGTAATGACAAAAAACATTATCAAAAAAAAATACATGAATCATAAGAGTGATAAATGATCATAAATCAGTTATAAACCATAAGATCATTTCATATAATTATGGATCCATTATATGTATATAAATCATTTCATAATTCAAGGTTAACTATCGAGACTATCAAATCGAAATGGATTAGGAATCAACACCTAATTCCATTATTTTAATTGATCACACAACATTACCTATTTCTCATAGTGGATGAAGCACGTAAATGTGTTTCCTAGAGTGTATTAAGAACATTGATATGTTTCAATTAGTGGATTAAGAATAAAATATTTTCTCCCATTTAGAGTCATTCAAATTGAATTATTTCTCATAGTGGATAATGAAAATTGAGTTGTTTATCATTATTATATAATGAGATCTAATACATTCCCCAATAAATTGGATGAATATATAATTCATGGATCACATATCACATAATGAAGACTATACATATGTTTTATGTATGATACTAAAACATTCATCATATTATAACATCAGAACCCATGAAAATGAAACATGCTTCATAAAAAATATTAGCCTTATTATAGTTTAACCCAAGGAAAATAAATTGTTATCATAAAAATAAAATCATTATAATTATAATCAATATAAATAAATATAATGGATGGTATCACTTAATCATTTAATCAGTAAAACATAATTTACAAAAAATTATTTTACCAAATATGGAAACTCGTCTAAAACATTCACTAGAATATTTTTTGAACAAAATACAGTTTTTAATTTGATATCAATTATGTAAAATCATAAAATTTATAAAATATTTTTGATTTTTATTGTGACAACCATGGAAACATTGAAGGTAAAATTCCAATAATATGTTGGTCATGATGTCAGATAATTCCATTCTTTCTATATAAGTTAAAATAAAATATTCATTTTACATATTAAGAAAAAGTCAAATATTTTCTTGTTCAGAAATAGATTGGAATATTTAATTCATTATATTTTATAGAAAATAAAAATTATAAAAAAAACATTAAAAATCATTATATAATAGGGAATCATATTTTTAAATACTTTTTTTTCGAAAACATTGGAATGGAAAAAAGATTTATAATTAAATAATATAACATAATGTACTTTCATTCTAAAAACGTTCTTCATTAATTTGAGTATGTAAGTTATATAAAATTATTGAGAAAATTTTATTATCAATAAATAACATAAAGAGAATAAAATTAATTGGATTTATCATATATGTACTGTATAATTTTTTAAAATAAAATTCTATCATAATTAATCCACATTAAATTGGGATTGAAACATGAATCTCTTAACTCATTGGTAATGTATGAATTAATAATAATGAAAACATGAACTGTATATTTATTTTAAAATCCCCAAAATATTCTTGAAAATTATAATAAATGTTATTCATGTGATTTATTTACACCACCCAATATAAATAAGTTTTTAATATGTCATATGTCTATAAGATATAAAAGTGAGAAGAAAAAACCTTACCTGAAATATCAACTTTTCTTTGTAAATGTGAAAACATGTTGTATAATAAATATAAAATTATTGTTTATTTAGTCTATTAACATACCCATTTCTATCATAACAATTATGTTTTAATTATTACTTCATCTGACTTTTCTAGTATCAATTTTTTTTTAAAATCACAATTTTAGGGGATTACTGCTTCTTTTTTAGTGCATGTTTCCATGCGACAATCCCATTCTAAACCTTTTTATCGTTTTTAATTAAATATATAATTTTTATAATGATATAAATATAATAAATATTCATCATATATACATATATATATATTCATCCATAAAATTTAGTGATATAAAAATGGATTACAACATTCATGGAGATATAATGTTCTATGTATGGATGAACATTATTTATATTTTTTGATGGATTGAATGATAGAATGTTAAATAATAATTCCCCAATATTTAAAAAAAATATATGATATATATTCATTATATATATCTTTAATAACTTCAATTCTAAAATTAAATAGAAAGCGATTCACATCGCTTTATGGATGAGGTAGTCTACAATTACTCACGAGCAACACTAACATTTTTGTGTGGATGTAAAGGTAATAAGTTAGATAATATAATATAACTAAATAATAATAATAATCAAATATAAATCATATATATATATATATAATTAAATAATGATAAAATCTATATATTAAATATGGTGATGTATAATGAATAGTATCACTATGTAGAGACAATAAGATGTACGTACACATGAGTGATACTTCTAATTTCCCATTTGATTGAGAAGAGGATGAATAAATGAGATTTTATAATTATAATAATATTTCAGTATAATATTTATATATTTTTTATTTAGAATATATTAGATATAGTGTAAGTAGAAGAAAAAATTGAAAGAGGTATAATAAAACATTTACCTCTTCCCCAGTATTCTTTATTTGGATACCTTCCTAAGGACCATTGGAATGGTCTTCAAAGAATTAAAAAAAATCTAAATTTTGGGTATAAATGTTATAAATATTATTTGGTAGGTTTTGGTTGTGATTGAATGGTCAAGGTAATGTTAATAAGATAAACGAGAGGTTCCCTTTTATTAATGAATGTAAGGGAACTATTGGAATTTCAAAAAAATTTAAAATAAAATAGAGTAATTCGATATAAATATTCTGAAAAAAAGAAATAAATGAAAATATAAGGCATTATTTTGTTGAAATACGAAAAACCTATAAACTTTTCAGTGGTTTAGGTGGTTTTTAATTAATCCTTTTCAATTATTTGAACCCCTTTGTTATCACATTTTATCCTTAACTACGGTAATATATTCGCTTTCCTAAAAGGTTTTTTATATTTAATTATAAGTTATAATTTAGTTTATAAATGTAAAATGCAGGATAATTTCATTCATATATTATATCCAAATCCTATGTTTATTTTTTTTATTTTAATTAATTTAACGAAATATTACTTAATAAAAATTCCAAAATGTAATTTTTTAAACTATTCATTTAATTAGATGTTAAAGACGTCATAAAAATGATGGAATTAGAATATAAATATTTATCGCTTATCTATTTCTTATATTGAATTATAAAAAAACATGAAAAACCATAAATCATTAAAATGATATTACTTTTTATATTTTAAAAATCATTTTTTATATGTCTATTATTTAATGAATTATTATGGGATCAATAAGACTACATTTATGGTAATTATATAATCACATAAAATCTTCAATTTACTTCATTATTTTAAATGAAATCACTTATTTGTAAATAAATATTAATATTAATTCACAATATTCACTTTCACATATGTGAACAGAAAAGAAATATTTAAAAATAAGATAGTGAAAGTTTTTTATTTATAATTTATTTAAATATTAAAAAGGACATTTTTGAGGAATGGTCTCCGATAAATTATTATATTTAGATTCTATTTTGATAAGGGTAGAATTATCATTATATATTAAAAATGTAGTTCAAGAACGATACCTTATCTATTAGTTTTAAAATAGGTCATCCCAAATTACCATTCACTACGGTGATACATTTTACTTTGGTTACTAAATATAATTACTAAAATTATAAGGGTTATATTTACAAAATTTGGATAACCTGATAAAAAATAATATATATATTTTATGAAAATTTATTTTTTAGTAGTCAATAAAAATCATCTTAAAATATGTGAGAAAAACTCAATGAAAATAGTTTTTTAAGGAAAATAAATTTTTATTAATAAGAATTTATTTATTTCATTCCCCTGGGTAGAAAAAATTAATGAATGCAAAAAATGAAATTTATTATATATAAATTTCATTAATATCATTCCCCAATAGTGATTAATTTAATATATAAAAACATTTTGCACATATAAAAATAGATATTCAGAAAACTAGTCCATTATTTTCAATTTTTTTATTTTCATTCTTATTTAATTGATAACAAATGAATTAATTTTATAAATTTTAATAAGTTATGTAGTCCTGATAAAAACCAACACAAAAAAATGTCATAAAATAATACAAAATTATTGTCACACCCCGACACGTGCGTTTATTTTATTTTATGATTTCTTTGACTTTAAATTATATTGATGCGGTTCGTGTTCAGTATCGGACCAGGTTTTTCAGTTTTTGTTAAAAAGTGGTCTTTTTGACGCGACGTTGTTGGGCGCGTGAGAGGAGACTGTTCTGGAAGCCCCGCGCATCCCTGCCCGGTGTATTTGCGCATCCCGTTGTCTTTGGAAAATTTTAAATAGAGTCATTATATTTAACGCACACATATATTGTTATCAGTTAATAGTTATTTTTATTATTTAAGACGAAATGAATATTTTTTTTATCATTTGTATTTTTATCATTATGTTTTGTTAACGCTGTGAATAATAGTATAATCATTATTAAATATGGTTTTTCATTAATCTTTATTATTGTTATTTTTAATATTGTAATTTATTATTATTATGATTTGGTTTTGTTTTGTTTATTTTATTTTCTTTTTTTTTCTTTTTATTTTATTTCACCCTTTTTCCTCTAACCCTAACGGCTGCCCCCTCCATTTTTTACCCCTCCCTTCTCTCTCGGCCGCCACCCCCATCTCTCTCTCTCCCTCTCTCTCTCTTTTTCCCTCTCCTCTTCATTCCCCCTGGCCTGCCTCGCGCTGATCTCGTCCCGAACAGCGCACCCTCCGCCTCCTCTTCCCCCATGCATGCGGCGCCCCTCTCCTCCTCCAGTTGTGCTCCCTCCGGCCGCGCCTCCTCCATCCGCCTCCCGTCCGGCGTCCCTCCTCCGGCAGCGCTCCCTCCGACCGCGCCTCCTCCCCTTGTGAAATGACCCAACGCCTGCACCTCCTTCCTCCCTTGCTGCATCCCTCCATTCTTGCAGCGCACGGACGACACAACCATCCGACACAGGACCTCCCCCGTTTGGCCTCTTTCCCTTGCATGTGGCCCGGGCTCGTGCCAGACCCGACTCTGTCTCCCAGATGCCCCGCTCTCCGCCGCATTGCAGCTTCCAGAACCCCGTCACTTCCCCTATCCATTCAGCGCAACACCTTATTTTCCCCCTCGACCGGATCTCTAGCAGCCCGCACAACAGCTTCCCCTCGGCTCCTCTTGGTTTGCTGCTGCTCCACGGCCAGCCGCACACCTCCCCAAGGTTTATTTTATTTATTTTCAATAATTCAAACTTTGATTATCATTATAATAATTATTATTATTAATATTAGTATTATTATTATTGTTATTATTATTATTATAATTATTGTTATTGTTATTATTAGAATTATTATTATTGTAATTATTATTGTTATTTTTACTATTTTTATTAATATTAATCTTATTATTGTTATTAGTATTATTAGTATTATTATTATTATTATTATTATTTTTGTTATTATTATTATTATTATTATTATTATTATTTTTATTATTATTATAATTCTTATTATTCTTATTATTATTATTATTATTATTTCTATTTTATTATTATTATTATTATTATTATTATTAATCTTATTATTGTTGTTATTAGTATTATTATTATTATTATTATTATTATTGCTATTTTTTATTATTAATAATCTTATTATTGTTATTGTTATTATTATTAATATTATTATTGTTATATTTATTATTAATATTATTGTTATTATTGATATTATTATTATTGTAATTCTTGCTTTGGCATTTTCTTTGTTTGGGGGTTATCATCATATGTTTGTTTTGGTAGGATTTTTATTTGAGGACCCACGCAGGGTGTTTCCAAGTGAGCGCCACTGCCACGCCTTGTTTCTGAGGTTCCGTCATCGCTGCGCCTCGGTTTCGAGGTGAGCGTTTCTTCCCGACGTTTGGTTTCACATTCTCTAGTGAGTTTTGTATGTGTCTGAGTCCTTGATATTGATTATGCAGAGTGTTAGACTTTGTCACATGGTTTCGGACACACGTTGTGTCATCGCGACTTGCTTCCAAAGTCGTTTTTCCGTCGCGCTTTGATCTTGAGGTAGGTCCCTTTTGCACTGCTTTTAAAATTTAAGCTATATTATTTCATGTTGTTTGCGCACCCTACTTGTTCAAAATCAACATTTTATTAATTTTAATAAATATGAGATAATATACGATAATTAATTTCTAATATAATAGGGTTAATTTTTAAATGGTTATTTAATGTAAAAAGGAGCTGTTTATTTTATACACGACACATAAAACATCCTTTTGATGAGCGGACACCCAATAATGAAAGAATGCCCGTTTGGATTTTAAACATAATTCACGGAATATAAAATAGAGTTCTGGTTTAATGAGAAATGATTTCTTTTGAAGCGTGAACAAATACTTTGGTTCGTTTGAGAAATTGCCCGATTGGCTCTTAAAGATTATTTGGAAAAAGAAAATGGTTTGGTTTGGTTTATAAAAATATTGGTAGCCTATGAAGTAGTGTTTTGTGGGTTCATTAAATTGTTTTAAACTGGGTTTGGTCTTATAAAGATGTTGTACCTTTTTTTGAGTAGCGTTTTTGAAATGTATTAAATGCCTGTTTGGCACTTTATGGGAAGCGATGAAAATGTTTTGATAAAACCCTCTTAGGAAGACTCTCATGCCTTAGTTGCAATTGATTGTTTGGGAGGCCGCGCTTGGTGGCTCCCAGGTACGTGAGTAGTTTAAAGGCATGAGGTTGTTCCACGAAGTGGCTCGGGGTGATGCCTGTTGTGCTTTATATATATATATATGTATGTGATTGGATGCTCGGTTGGCATCAGTTGGCTCACCTCTTTTTCAAACACTTGAGACATGGGAATCTGGAATATTGAGACAATATTCTAAGAATGATTGCTACACTGGTAGGTTATGGTACTGACCAGTGGCCCATAGTAGGTGGATATATTGGGTTTATTACTATGAGATTTGCCCTCGACCTGCCCGTGAGTGGATGGTCGAGCGTATTGCGCATTTTGATTTCATCGTGACATGTCAATAAGGATGATTTCTCATGTATTGGTGTCTTATGGTTTATTCTCGATCTCCTAGGTTCAACCATGTCTATTCAGCTTTAGTAGCTTGCAGTAATGATTATGATGCTCACATGTATACCTACATTTCCCTTGCTGTGTGTTTTACTTTGTGCATTTTGGTGTATTGTTTTCCTTGGAAAATGGTAAATTGCATTTGATTAGTTTTCTAAAAATTGTTTTCAAATGAAAGTGTTTAATCCCCTTTTTACAAATTTGAAAAATAAACATCACTTTCACTTTTCCTGAAATTTCATTGGCACTAATGAAATGAACCCGAATTTCGAAATGGCTAAGGGCAATGGTTTGTACTTTGTTTTTAAGTAGAATATTATTAAAAACATAATTTTATAGATTTTAGTTCAAACTTGAAATGATGTTTCTTTTATTTTAAAGGTAGTGCATTGGGAATAGATATCGGGCTAGCCTATTGAGTTTTAATACTCACGCCTATAGTTATTTTCTGTTTTTAGTGTTTGTGCAGGCTATAGCTTGAGTGCACTCGCCTAGGGCGACGCTTGATCGTTGAGTCGGAGAGAGACCCGCGAGGTCGCACAGAGTTTGTTCGGACGTCGTGTTTGTTTAGTTTGATTTCTGTTTGTTCCTTTGTAGTGACTTTATCTGGTTTATCTTTTCTGCACTGCTCTGTATTATTTTCACTATCTTATTTATTTATATTGGGAGAAATCTTTCCCATAGACTCTGTTGATGCCCTGGCGCTTGTCGCCAGCCCGGGAGGATCGAGAAGGCCTCTTGGGCCATGTCGCGGACCGACTCGGGTGACCGATTCAGGGTCGGCCCGGGTTGGTTCGTGACAAAATGGTATCATAGGAGGTTTTCTCTTAGCTGACCTCACTTTTTAGAGTGCCCTTTGTTATTTGGGATTTCAAGGTAGATGGAGTAGGATTGTCGGGACTTGAGGGGTAGGTGCGAGAAGAGCGTCGCGAACTCTTGCTCGTACTGATCCTCAGGTTTCCATGGGAAGTCCGGTTTAATTTGTTTGTTTGGGTTTTTATCGAAATGTTTTGCGATTGGGATACAGCAATGGGAGTTTGGGCCATTAGTCCTCCTAACCGGCACGGCCTGGCAAGCCATGATGAGCTTGGGGCATGGTTCAATAAGGCTCTCTATATCAGTGATGTGTTTGGCATATGGCCTCCAACCATATAGTCAAGCCACCCACTGACACTAGTCCACTGTTAGAGTTTCTTTGGGTTCCTCTTGATTTTTGAAATTGGTTTGAATCAGAAAAGTTGGTTTTGAAAAAGAATGGTTGTTTGAAATAACATGTTTGATTTGTAGATTGTTTTAAAAGAATTGGTATGAATAAATTTTTTTTGGAAAATTAAGTTGCTTTGTTTTGGACTTGGTGTTCTGATGAGTAATCACAAGCATTTTGGTATGTTGGAAATGTGGATGGATCTCTGGTATGGTGGATGGATGCCCTGGGTGGCACGAATACATATATGTGAGTGAGGCTGTAAAGAATACCAATGGCGAAGGTTTAACCCACTATGCTTGTTCTAAATTAATGATGTTTTCAAAGAGAAATGTTTTGATGTTATGATAACGTGTTTTCTCGGATTTCAAGCTTGTCACCTATGAAGTGTTTTATTTTCAGGTTTTTATTCATTCGTTGAGTTGGCCTTGATTGGGTTTTTGACTTTTCCTTGTCCAACGGTTATCCCTTTGAAGCTTCGATGGGTGATCGTAGTGCGGTTGATCAACCTAAGGATTTTATGCTTGAGTTTCGGAAGCTGGATCCACTTCTCTTCTATGGTCAAGCAGAAACTTCTGTGGTAGAGGAGTGGATGCGGAAGATTGAAAGGGACTTTAACCTCATTGAGTTGCCCGGGTCGTTGAAGGTCAAGTTTGCGACCTTCATGCTTGAAGGTTCACCATGGATGTGGTGGAAGTCGGTGTCTCGGAACAAGCCCCGTGAAGAGATTACTTGGGAGTTCTTCAAGGCTTTGTTCATTCGCCAGTATTTCTCCGAGGAAGAAAGGGTGAGAAAGGGGATTGAAATATGTTGTCTGCAGCAGGGCGACAGATCCGTGTTAGAATATTTCCAGCGCTTTGTGGAGCTAGTACCTTATGATTCAGGGTATTCCACGAATGACCCCATGAAGGCTCGACGCTTCGAGGCGGGTCTCCTCCCTGATCTACAGTCGAAGGTTTCAGAGTCCAACCTAACTTCTTTTGTCGATGTGGCAAGACAATATTTTCATGTCGAAGCTGCGATGGTAGGAGTGCTCGAAGTAGTTCTCCCTCCTTCGATCCCTATGAGCACTGGTGAAGATTCTGGAAAGGAGTTGAGTAAGAAAATGGAAGTGGATGGATCAGGTCGTGGGATCAAGAGGCCTCGAGATCTTTCATCAACCTCTTCGGAGGGAGAGATTATGGTGTGTTATCAGTGTGGAAAGCGAGGTCACAAGAAGTTGTCATGCCCAAGCGCTCCGAATCCCTACCAGGCGTGTGGACGCCTGGGTCACATGCGACGATTTTGTCGGGGCGTTGCAAGGAAGCGTCGCAGAGGAAGTTCTTAGAAGTAATATACTGTTGGGTCTTTGTCCAAAGTTTCGGGTGTAATTTTCCTTTAAGTTTAAGGGATCTTTTATCGTTGTAATTGTAATGATGGTGTTTTGGATTTGAAATGTATGGAAATTTCATGGGTCTTTTGACAAACACTGGCTTTCAATGCTGGTATGTTTTTAAATTTTAAAATCTTGTCCTTCAATCTATCAGATCGAAAGATGTATGCTTATTGTTGGGATTATCAGAACCTGACTACGAGGCAGGAGATGCTTCATCCATCAGAGCTCCAGCCACAAGGTCTCAGAGTGAAGCCAATGCGTAGTCAGGAACCTCGGGGAAAAATTTTAAAGAGTCTGGTTAGAGTCGTGCCTCTATCGTCATGGTGAGATAGTTTTTGTGTTGTTTCTCTGGTTCCTCTGTCGTTGTAGTTTTCTCTCGTCACAAAGCGCGCAAAGAACATAATCCTCACATAATGTCAATAATTGTGTCTTTTTGTTTGGATACGAGGTGTCAATTGGTGGTCATGTGTGGACAACCCATGTGAATCAGTTGTGAATTTGGGTTGTGTTTATCACGAAGTGATGGGTCATGAATAGTCGTACGTCGTGGTTTCCGTGATCCGATCCTTGGGCCCACCCTCCCCACCGATGGGGTTAGGGTTTACAGTTCGTATGGAGTTTTGATTCATTTCTTATCCCATTCATACGGGAGTGGGTGGTTTAAATTGTTTGCTGTTCTTTTTATATATAGCTTGGGAAGGGCCCCAATCTGGCCTAGGTTGGATTTCTGGTTTGTCGTTAAGAGGCCAGTCCTTTATGGTGGGGAGACCCACCATGAGTCTTTTAATTTTTCTCTTAAGTCATTATCAGGTGGTAGTGGAGTCCTTATGGTGGGGAGTGCATTCAGGCCTCCCCTCTACTGTTGGTCTGTTTCGTGAAATGAGATGGAGTCCCGTAGATGGTAGACGAAATGTCCTTTGGTTAAGAGGTTGGATCGTGTTGTGTAGAATCCTTAGGTGTTGATCGATCGGCTGGATAAAGTTGTGGCTTTCCGGGGGCAGAAAGCGTTATGGTGGGGAGAATTGTCACACCCTGACACGTGCGTTTATTTTATTTTATGATTTCTTTGACTTTGAATTATATTGTTGCGGTTCATGTTCAGTATCGGACCAGGTTTTTGAGTTTTTGTTAAAAAGTGCGCTTTTTGACGCAACGTCGTTGGGCGCGTGAGCTGAGACTGTTCTGGAAGCCCCGCGTGTCCCTGTCCGGTGTATTTGCGCATCCCGTTGTCCTTGGAAAATTTTAAATAGAGACTTTATATTTAACGCGCACATCTATTGTTATCAGTTAATAGTTATTTTTATTATTTAAGACGAAATGAATATTTTTTTTATCTTTTGTATTTTTATCATTATGTTTTGTTAACGCTGCGAATAATAGTATAATCATTATTAAATATGGTTTGTCATTAATCTTTATTATTGTTATTATTAATATTGTAATTTATTATTATTATGATTTGGTTTGGTTTTGTTTATTTTATTTTCTTTTTTTTTTCTTTTTTTTTTACTTCCCCCTCTTTTCCTCTAACCCTAGCGGCCGCCCCCTCCATTTTTTACCCCTCCCTTCTCTCTCGGCCGCCACCCCCATCTCTCTCTCTCTCTCTCTCTCTCTCTCTCTCTCTCTCTCTCTTTCCTCTCTTCTTCTTTCCCCCTGGCTTGCCTCGCGCTGATCTTGTCCCGACCAGCGCACCCTCCACCTCCTCTTCCCCCGTGCATGTGGCACCCCACTCCTCCTCCAGCAGTGATCCCTTCGGCCGCGCCTCCTCCCTCCGCCTCCCGTCCGGCGTCCCTCCTTTGGCGGCCCTCCCTCCAGTCGCACCTCCTCCCCTTGTGCAATGACCCAACGCCTGCACCTCCTTCCTCCCTTGCTGCATCCCTCCATTCTTGTAGCGCACGAACGACACAACCATCCGACACAGGACCTCCCCCGCTTGGCCTCTTTCCCTTGCATGTGGCCCGAGCTCGTGCCAGACCCGACTCTGTCTCCCAGATGCCCCACTCTCCGCCACATTGCAGCTTCCATAACCCCATCGCTTCCCCTGTCCACTCAGCGCAACAACTTATTTCCCCCCTCGACCGGATCTCTAGCAGCCCGCACAACAGCTTCCCCCTGGCTCCTCTTGGTTCGCTGCTGCTCCACGGCTAGCCGCACACCTCCCCAAGGTTTATTTTATTTATTTTCAATTATTCATACTTTGATTATCATTATAATAATTATTATTACTAATACTATTATTATTGTTATTGTTATTATTATTATTATAATAATTATTATTTTTATTATTAGAATTATTATTATTGTAATTATTATTGTTATTTTTACTATTTTTATTAATATTAATCTTATTATTATTATTAGTATTATTGTTATTATTATTATTATTGTTGTTGTTATTATTATTATTATCGTTATTATTTTTATTATTATAATTCTTATTATGCTTATTATTATTATTATTATTATTATTAATCTTATTATTATTGTTATTAGTATTATTATTATTATTATTATTTCTATTTTTTATTATTAATAATCTTATTATTGTTATTGTTATTATTATTATTATTATTATTGTTATATTTATTATTAATATTATTGTTTTTATTGATATTATTATTACTGTATTTCTCTCTTTGGAATTTTCTTTGTTTGGGGGATATCATCTTATGTTTGTTTTGGTAGGATTTTTATTTGAGGACCCGCCCAGGGTGTTTCCAAGTGAGAGCCACCGCCGCGCCTTGTTTCCGAGGTTCTGTCGTCGTTGCGCCTCAGTTTCGAGGTGAGCGTTTCTTCCCGACGATTGGTTTCACATGCTATAGTGAGTTTTGTATGTGTCTGAGTCCTTTATATTGATTATGTTGAGTGTTAGACTTTGTCACATGGTTTCGGACACACATTGTGTCATCGCGCCTTGCTTCCAAAGTCGTTTTGTCGTCGCTCTTTGATCTTGAGGTAGGTCCCCTTTGCACTGCTTTTAAAATTTATGCTATATTATTTCATGTTGTTTGCGCACCCTAATTGTTCAAAATCAACATTTTATTAATTGTAATAAATATGAGATAATATATGAAAATTAATTTCTAATATATTAGGGTTAATTTTTAAATGGTTATTTAATGTCAAAAGGAGCCGTTTATTTTATAAACGACACATAAAACATCCTTTTTGATGAGCGGACACCAAATAATGAAAGAATGCCCGTTTGGATTTTAAACATAATTCACGGAATATAAAATAGAGTTCTGGTTTAATGAGAAATGATTTATTTTGAAGCGTGAACAAATACTTTGGTTCGTTTGAGAAATTTCCCGGTTGGATCTTAAAGATTATTTGGAAAACGAAAATGGTTTGGTTTGGTTTATAAAAATATTGGCAGCCTGTGAAGTAGTGTTTTGTGGGTTCTTTAAATTGTTTTAAACTGGGTTTGGTCTTATAAAGATGTTGTACCTTTTTTTAGTAGCGTTTGTGAAATGTATTAAATGCCCGTTTGGCACTTTTTGGGAAGCGATGAAAATGTTTTGATAAAACCCTCTTAGGACGACTCTCATGCCTTAGTGTCAATTGATTGTTTGGGAGGCCACACATGGTGGCTCCCAGGTACGTGAGTAGTTTAAAGGGATGAGGTTGTTCCACGGAGTGGCTCGGGGTGATGCATGTTGTGATATATATATTTATATATATATATATATGTATATGATTGGATGCTCGGTTGGCATCAGTTGGCTCACCTCTTTTTCAAACACTTGAGACTTGGGAATCTGGCATATTGAGAGAATATTCTAAGAATGATTACTGCACTGGTAGGTTATGGTACTGACCAGTGGCCCATAGTAGGTGGATATATTGGGTTTATTACTATGGGACTTTCCCTCGACCTGCCCGTGAGTGGATGGTCGAGTGTATTGTGCGTTTTGATTTCATCGTGACATGTCGATAAGGATGATTTCTCATGTATTGGTGTCTTCTGGTTTATTCTCGATCTCATAGGTTCACCCATGTATATTCATCTTTTGTAGCTTGTAGTAATGATTATGATGCTCACATGTATACCTACATTGCCCTTGCTGTGTGTTTTACTTTGTGCATTCTGGTGTATTTTTTTCCTTGGAAAATGATAAATTGCTTTTGATTAGTTTTCTAAAAATTGTTTTCAAATGAAAGTGTTTAATCCCCTTTGTACAAATTTGAAAATTTAAACATCACATTCCCTTTTCCTGAAATGTCATTGGCACTAATGAAATGAACCTGAATTTCAAAATTTCTATGGGAAATGGTTCGTACTTTGTTATTAAGTAGAATATTATTAAAAACATACTTTTATAGATTGTAGTTCAAACTTGAAATGATGTTTCTTTTATTTTAATGGTAGTGCATTGGGAATAGATATCTGGCTAGCCTAATGAGTTTTAATACTCACGCCTATAGTTCTTTTCGGTTTTTAGTGTTTGTGCAGGCTATAGCTTGAGTGCGCTCGCCTAGGGAGACGCTTGATCGTTGAGTCGGAGAGCGACCCACGAGGTCGCAGAGAGTTTGTTCGGACGCCGTGTTTGGTTAGTTTGATTTCTGTTTGTTCCTGTTTAGTCACTTTATCTGGTTTATCTTTTCTTCACAACTTTGTATTATTTTCGCTGTCTTAATTAATTATTTTGGTAGAAATCGTTCCCATAGACTATGTTGATGCCCTGGCACTTGTCGCCAGCCCGGGAGGATCGGGAACACCTCTCGGGCCATGTCGCGGACCGACTCGGGTGACGGATTCAGGGTCGACCCGGGTTGGTTCGTGACAATTATGGTTCATTTGGACTCAATGTTTTGTGTATCGCAAGCTATTGAAAACATTAAATTTATTTAAAGTGAAATATATCTTAAAATTACAAGGTATGACAATATCCCATCAATACATTTAGACATTTAAATTATATATTGGCCATAAAATGTTAATTATTTTAAAATAAATTTATTAAAATCCTATATCATGAAAAGGTTTAATAAAGAAACCTTTTAAAAATAGGGAAAGGGAGATATAACAATCCACTGAAATAATACAAAATTGGGTTCCACAATAAGCATAATAGTTTTGGGATGTGGAAATATTGACATTTAGGAGGAAACTAAAGATCATGGACTAGTAGTGACTGATAAATAACATGGTTAATATAATTTTAAACACCTCAGAAATTTAAATATGTGTGGCATGAAAAGAGAATCAATTCACTTAAAATGATTGTAAAAGTATAAGAATCTTTTTCAATATTCTTTTCCCAATGTTTATGGATTTGTTTCTTTCCATATATATATATATATTTATATTTAAATAAAACATACAAGACTGATTAATTTCTTTTTAGTAATTAGAATTTCATCCATTGGTGGTTCTTCAATAAATTTTCACATCATCACTTACCTCATGAAATTTATATTCATGATAATTTATTCATGCCTGAACCATAGATGCTCAATTTTTATTGATCATAAGATCTATAAAATAATGATAATTCATTACACCTATCTCTATATTTAACAAAAACAAAATTATTGTTATTTGTTATATAATATAATAAATCATACCATAACTTTAAAAAAATACCAATGGTTCTACGATTCCTTTAGTATATAATTTTAAACCCTTAAAAAATGATGGAATAATCTTAAAACAAAATTTAAAGAAAAATAGTCACTAAATTTTTATAATGAACAAAACATAAATGTTCAGATTAAGATAAAGTTGATTAGAATGTCATATAAAAATTACATGAATAGCTCGATCATATATTTTCTTGAAACATTATTATAATCCGAACTACCATAAAACTTAAATGAAAACATACATGCATCAAAAAATTATCCCTCTCCTTGAAATAGAATTATATATTAAAAAATAAATTCCATAAACCAAAAAAATGTAAAATCAAGGAAATATGACATAAAATACTATTTTATCATATCAATAAGAAGCTATAAGGTCAAAAGAAATATCAAATTTTTATTATCAAGAATAACATTATCTTAAATAATCTTTTTTGATTCTACATTGAGAACTTATCAAGGGTTATATTTCTCTCAAAACAAATTTCTATAAAATTGAACCCACCATTAAATAACATTTCTAGGTCAAATATAATATTCAATATATATTTATTAATGTCATTAAAGAAAATATATGATAGATATACTCATAAATGTTTTTTATTCTTATTACTACAATACCGTTGATAAAAAAGCATACAAAATAATCCTTGAATTCTAATGTATAAACACATAAATCAATCTACTATATCTATAAATTATTAACTAGGATCCATCATATCATTTCTTAGTAAGATTTTCATTTCATATGTCCTTGGTAGTCTCTTCATCATCAATAGAAAAAACCATTAATCATACTACCTTATTGATCCTATTCATGATCATTCCACCTAGGAAAATGATTTTTCAAAATACTTGTACATTCCAAATTTATGACATTAACAAATATATGATACATTTTATAAATCCACTATTCTTATCCATTTCAAAAATGTAACTATTCATTTATCCTCGATCATTATATTCACTATTTCCATTTTTTTACACACCAATTTTTTTCTTATTATTATGAGACATTTATCTAGGTGGTTCTTCAAATATACATGGAAAATAGTAAACTAGACATTATTTCCTTAATTTTCATCATGAAAACTTTTTCTATATTATTTGTTGTGTAAGAAACCCCACCCATTTTGATATTATTACTTATAAAACAAGATACATGATTAAGAATAATAATAGGGTTTCACATTCCATATTCCATTTCTCATGGTTTCTTATAAGGATAATCAATCCATTGGTCATCACATTCAATATTTAAAAAATTAATCATTGTTTAATCAATTCTATAATATAAAAAACCATAGTGTGAGAAATGATAGTAATAGTGGGAAACCACATAATCATGAAAATTAATTTTTATCATGTCTAAATATTGACTCCTTCTTGTGAATCAAGGACACTGTATGTTTAAGATATGTCTTAAATGGGAATAATCTATTCATCATATTGAAGTATTTTCATAAATTTTTTTGAAATAACACAAGAATATCCCCTAGATCGTGATAATTTGTGATAAGAAAAGGAATTACCATTGTCCATAATAATGAAGGACAATATATACTCAACCAACTATTTTAGGGGTATTACCCCTAAATGAATCTATTTTAAAACAAGAAACTCTAATTGTATCCATAAGATGATGTTTCCTATGAAAACTAAATAGTATATTCCTTAACACAACACTATGATGATATCCAATATATAAATTTACCTGTAGTTAGTTCACATATGTTCTACAATACAATTATTAAAATACTAATAATATTTTCACATGATACAATCTATAGAGACAGATAATATTTTTTCATAAATAGAACATCTTATTAGTTGAATAATTAATAATTTTCACAAACACACAACTAAGGACCACAACAGTGTAGTTTCATTAAAAATAAGAAAAAGTTTGTTTTTATTTCATAAATGATTTCCAGCATTTCTCCTATAGATATTATCATATATTAATCATAATAAACATACCCTATGTAAATGTTTCTTTATAATTATAGGAAAAGAAATATAAAAAAGGGTGTCATGAACCAGCCCGGGTACCCTGGTAACCCGATAATCAAGCTGACACAAACATGGAATAAAGGGAATTTCCAATCCCTATGGGTTAGAGACTTGAACATGGAATAATAAAACATGCAATTGGGAATTATCATTCAGAAAAATATAGTAGAAGAAAATGGGATAAGATAGTATATAGAACAAGGACGCTCCACAAGGAATAATATATCAGAATAAAACAAGTCATAAATTCCAAAAGTAGAGCAAAACAAGTACTAAAAATAAGGGAAACCGATCCAAGGCCCCTAATGACACAACTCCCCATGACCAAGGGTCAACCACTACCTCAACCTCAAAGAGATCCCTTCGTGTTTCTCGAAACAAGAAAGATAAATTCTACAAACACCCAAATGAAAATGTTGGGTGTGAACCTAAGCCAAGTAAGATACCACCCAAGATTCCATATCATATGATAAATATAGATTATCCATGTAAATGATTTCAATTTTTAAAATAAAATGTTTTGGAATTTTCAAAATCATATCTAAATAATACTTTCTGTATAGTTTCAAAATGATGGAAAATAATTTTAAAGCATAAGATTCAATTTAAAAGAGATAAAATATTTCTAATATAGTGGTTCATATGAAACAGTTTTATAAAACAGTTTATGAAAATCTAGAAAATCATGTATAGAAGTTTTACTACATTGACATAAATTTATATCTCATATATAAATAAATAAGAGAGCAACAAGGTCATCTTGAAAAAGATATGATTGTATTAATCATTTACAGGATTCCAACCACTCTAAGTTGTCTCATCAAAATGAGTATAATCATTTCAACATTACATTGGATATAAGTTACTCGTCACCCTCACATTAGGGAAATGACCAACAACAAATAAGTTTTAGAACATTATAATAGCATACAGTGTATCAAAACTACTAACAAACTACAAAAGGATTTCATGCACTCTTATATTATGTGCAATTTATTTTAAGACTACATAAAATAAAATTAAAAAACATTCTTCTATTTCAAAATGTATTTTTTTCCATTTGAATCCAAAATGGGTTTTAATAAAAAAACATGCCCTATTTAAAAAATTAAACCACTAGGTTTTAATCAAATCATTTTAATCCAATTTCACTTGATTGGAATCTATTCAAATATAATAAAATAAATTTCACACTCCATTTACGCAATTAAATTCAACAATTTAATTATAAACATTTACATAAAATACATAATTTAAATTTAGCAGTTTAAATAATCCAATTTCCTTAAACACAACCCAATTCAATGTAATTGGGGGTTTTCCAAATTTCCATGCCAATATCATTTCAAATATTCCTATTCATTGGAATTATTTATCAATTTAATTGAATGAAAATTGGATCAATTGATTTTAAATAAAAAATTGAAATAAATCAATAAATACAAGGATAATCAATTTGGATAATCAGGAAGGAAACACCTACCTCTTCCCAAAAATAAACACTCACAACAACACCTCTCAATAAGAATAAAGTTGCATAAGACCTCGAAACTCATTCATGACGAAATATCCAACACCACAGGGCCTAGATCCACTAATTACAATATGATCTATTGAAAACCGAATAGAGGAGAAAAGTAGAAACATATAGGCTATGGTAGGACACTTACCATGGAATCACACCGTAAGCGAAATGATGATCCAAATCTAAACGAAAGGATTTAGAGGGGCTGGATAGGTTCTAAATCTCCTTTGAATGTCTTTGGCTGAGGCATAAAGAATTGGAAAACATCCAAATAAGAAATATAAATTCCAACCACCTATTTTAAAAATTCTATCAGAGTATTACACAATGTGTAATACTTATGTTTTGTTACTATCAAATCACATATTATTTTTCATTAAAAACTGACACTCTGGGTAAAAAATGATCATTAAATCCATCAAGAAATATACTGAAAACTCACAATTTGTACCCATCAATTAATGAAACATTTCAAAACTAGAATGAAGATTCATTACATGATGTGTACTATTGTTACACGACTTGTAGTTCCCTTACAGTTTTTAGAAAATCATGGTTTATGTTGAGAGTCCAACAAACCTCTAAATTAAAAATTATAGGTAACCTATAAATTAAAAAGTCACCCATTTACCACTCAATGAAAAAAAATTCCATGACATAGTTTAAGGAATACCGATTAAAATTGTAACATGATGTTACAAACACCCCACCATAATGAAATTCTGACACCAGAAATCCTATGAAGAAGGTTACATGCCAAAAATATGAGGCCACTTCTCTACCATATATGCCTCATATTCCCACGCCTTAGGATTATTAGAACTATCCTGCCTTACCACATGATCTGAAGGTATCATCCTCCCATGATGCATCATGGTCTTAGAATAAACTATCCCGATTGGACACTCATACATAGATAAATCAAGATCAGTCTCAAGATAACTCTATCTCATTATGTGAGATGAAAACTACTGATACATTCTTAGCTATAAAACATGGATAATTTCCTATATCGATGTCAATTGTGTTGTTAGTGGTAAATATTAATAATCTTTCCCCACATAATAAAAAACCTCAAAATGTCTCAAAAAATGAGGAGCATGCTTCCCACGACTCCCAATCCATCGATGACCTAACTGTGGTGAAACATTCAAGAAAAAATGATTACAAAATAGAAACTCCAATGTTTGAAAACATTGACCAACATAAGACATATAGCACCATTGTGTTTTCAAACTCCTATAATGAGTCATATGAATCTTTGATGTCATTTATTTCACAAAACATTGTCAAAACAAGGAATAATCACCATCATCTGACCAACACAATTGATATTTACCAGACTGGTCATACAATGCCTAAAAATGTTCCATTTTGATCATGGACTGGTTACTATTTTTATAAGAGAATTGAACCAATACCATGTGATCATCCAAAGATCTACTGAAGTCTAGAACCCATGCACAAAGCGTATTTTCAAGAATTTTTATAGATATATCTACCTGACATCCTACTGTGGATGGTAGGACATGCCCAAACGAACCTTAGATCCTAATGCCTCATAGAAGCCTATAAAAACGGAGAAGTAAATTGTGGACCACTAATAGTGACTATAGATGAAGGAACTACATTTAAATGAACAATAAATCTCACCTATATACTTCCCATCTTGTTAACTATGGATGTATTAAAAATGGGTATAATGTGTGATCACTTGTTTAGTCTTTTGATCACAACCCATATCAAATTCGTTTTTCTTTGGGTAAGAGGAAACCTAACCACAATGTCTATAAGGATATCATCCCACTTATATATAGGGAAAAGAAGTTGTTGAAATGATCATGAAGGTTTTTGGTTCTCATCATTCACCAGTTTCCATGTATAAAAATGGGAGAAAAACTCCAAAATGTATCACCACTTCTATGGACACAAAAAACAATGCCCAATATCATAAAACATTTTTATGGATCTTGGGTAAACATCCAACTAGGAATTCTAAAACTACCTCATCACAACCTTCCATTCTACTAAAGATAAAACATAGTGATTCTGATACCATAGAACACCTTATTTAGAGAACAACCACTAGGTCACTATATCCCCACCATGAAGAGAGTCTATAATGGTACAAATTTTTTTATCAAGTTCTTGGTCCTGAATAATTGACTCCAATTGATTCGATATCAACTGAGCACTGGATAAATGAACTTCAATTACATTCTCCAGAATTCTAATATGGAACTGTGAACTGGTAGCCATAAAATTACACTAATTTGAAGATTCCTTCAATTCCCAGGTTAGAATATTTATGCTAAATTCATCTAAAATGACATTGACATTCCCAGGGGTATAGGAGATGTCAAAGTTGAAAGATTGCAGGTACTCCACCCAATGTATTTGGTATAGGTTCAAATAATTTTGAGAGAATATATAAATCAGGCTTTTGTGGTCTGAATACATGGTTAACCTTTAACCATAAATGTAATGTTTCCAACTCTTATTAGCATGAATCATTGTTTCTAGTTCGAGATCATGGAAAGGAAAATACATTTTGTGTGTCCCATGCAAAAGAGATCCATAAGAAAATACATGGTTTTCATGCATAAGAAAACAATCCAGGACTAAACCAGATGCACCACAAAAAACTACATACCCCTACCCAGCCTCTGGAAGAGTCAAAACCAATGTAGTAGTCAAAAGATGTATTATCTCAAAAAAAGAATTATAACATTTATGATCCCAATAAAACTTCATTGACTTCTGGGCGAGAGTTTTCATGAGAGAAACCAACATTGATAAGTCCTCCACAAACCTGTGGTAATATCTAGCTAATCCCAAGAAGCTCTTGATGTAGAATATATTCAATTATTTCTCCCAAGTCATAATAGACTTCACCTTCTCATTATCATTTGATATACCTTGTTCAGACACCACATGTACAAATAATTTAACATTCTGGATCTAGAAATCATGTATTGAGAATTTTGAATTGATTTGGTGACTTCTTAGCAGACTTAGATTTGTTTTCAGATGATGCACATGTTACTTATGAGATTTCTAGTAATCAAATATTTCTTCCACCAAGACCACTAAATAAGTATATAGATATTAATGTAAGATCCTTTTCATAAAATCCATGAAAACTACTAGAGTATTTTTCAAACCAAATGGCTTAAGAAGGTACTCATTGTTGTCTTACCTGCTCCTAAAGGCGGGGTTTTGAATGTAATATTCTTCTATCCTCAACTAATGGTAATCAGACTGATGATTGATATTTAAAAACCACTTCCCACCATTCATGTATAAAAAATATCATCAATCTGTGGAACAAATACTTGTTCTTTAACATTACTTTATTGGTTTTCTGATAATAAACACATTAGAAAAGGGATCCATCAGCCTTCTCAGTGAATAGAACATACGCTGCACAAGGGGACACACATGGGTGTATAAAGCCTTTATTGGAAATTTCATCAAAATGTGAATTTAGATATTTTATATTAGTAGGATCTATGAGGTAAGAGGGAATTAAATATGGTTGAGTACTAGACCTAATTTTAACAGAGAACTAAACATTCCTTACCATTGGCGGACCTCATAAATATAAGGAAAACATGTCGAGAAACTAAATAATGACTGGAGTGAGATCAATGATCGATGATTACCACTCCAAATAAAAAGAAAACACTGATATCACTTTCACCAAATATGGATAAGAAGGAACAACTATGTTTATCCATTGGTCCCAATATCTTTAGAAGACAAGAGATGTGCCACAAGGTGTAGTAATGTAGACCCATATAAGATAATAGTCAATTTGGGCTTTATGGGAAATGAGCCTATTAATCCTGAATATGAAATCAAAGTATTTCATGTCGAGAACTGTAAAACTCAATGAAATAAAAAAATCTAAAATAGAGAAGACACAAGTGGTGCTACGAAGACCCTTATCTCCCTTTCTGTGAATGGGTCCAGTAATCACCATTTCCATTGATAAAATCTCTATATAATGATAATGTAGATTAAAAATAAATGTTTAAATAAATGAATAAGATTCAACAGTTTCAAATAGAGTAGTCACCAGTGATGATGATACTATAATAGTTCCTTTCATGGCCACTGGACCCATGTATACTTCCTCTGGAGACTCTTCCTCTACATGAAGAAGCTTTATTATAGAGGCCAGTGGCTAGAAGCCTTTTGTACGTGAAGCATTTGGCTACCTCGTAGATTTTGAATGATCTTAAGATCATGTTCCACTAATCAGAGTAGATAAAGGATGGATGAATCTATTTAAGTGACCTGAACATCTACATGAGTTAAATTTCATGGGTGCCTCAGTACGAACCCTTTTAGAATTTACTAGACTTCCAAGAGCTATAGGTGCTCTAGAATGACTCCATCATCGAGAACTACCACAAGAATCATCATGCATATATTTTTCATTAATGGTACCAATGCTTCCCCTCACAGAAAAAAGGAACTCCCATTAATCCTTGAATTTCTATCCAAGTCCATCTCAACCATCATCACCATATCCAACACATCAGCATAAGTTGGATGTGTCTGCATGAAAACCTCAGAAGTGATATATGATTGAATCCCCAACTCGAATCCCTGAGCCTTCACCATTAAATTAGATACTATGTCAATAGATAACTATACCACTCAGAAAAAAGATTTGAATACTCTGTCATAGTTTTTTGACCTTCTCAAGCTTAAAATAATTTACAGCCTTAAATAACACTATTGAATCTGGATAGAAATGATCAGTGAAAAGGATCTCAAAGCATTTATAGTATAATCTCTCATGTTTCCATGCCATAACCATTGTGTCCCACTATCTCCTACTTGGTCCTTCTAGAATAAAGGTGTCACACTTCACCATGATCATGTCCTATGTCTATAAGGACTCAAACATATATTATATCTTTCCCAACCATTCCTCTATATGTTGAGGATTAGAGGATCTGTTGAAATTTAGTGGCTTCTAGATAATGAACACTTGAGAATGATTCCAAAGAACATCCCCCTGAGGGTCCATAGCGAGAACCTGAATGGGGACTGGAGGTGGTGCATATCCCAAACCATGGATAGTGACTATAACCACCTAAACTACATTTGGGTCAACTAATGTATTCACTTGTTGTGGTTCAACCAAAGCCTCCTCCTATACTCAATTTACATGTCTTCTTGAGAGCATCATGCTACACAACATCAGTAGAAAAAAAGAAGACATTAGAATAACAATCAAACATATAAAGTAAGGGAAATTATTCCTAGTATATGGAACAACGACATTTGGATTAGACCTTATCCAAATTATAATTGGGAAAGTACTATAAATAATCCACAAGAAATCCTACCCTAACTACCCATATCGACTTAAGGTTAATTGAAGCGATAGATGTACATACACCCAATCACAAATATCTCATATGTCTTGAAAAGAATACCCAAATAAATATCGTCATAAAGGTAAGATTATTAACAACTTCCTTTGATACCATTTTTTCATGATGTAGCCCGGGTACCTTGGTAACCTGATAACCATGCTGGCCTTGAAATGGCCCAAAGGGAATTCTAGATCCCCACATGTTGGTGACTAGCACCTGGCATCACACAACATGCATGTGGGAATGAAGTTTCCACAAAACATAGCATGAGTAAATGAGATAAGACTGTATGTATAACAAGGAAGAACCACTGGGAGTAATGTACTAGAATATAACATGTCATAAAATCCCAAAGTACTACAACCCAAGTACTAAAAATATGGGAAATAACCCTAATGTCCGTAAGGAAATAACTCACTATGAGTAAGGTTCAATAGTTACATCCACCTATAAGAGATCACATCCCTTTGCTCCAAGAAAGAAGAAGACAATCTGTAAAAACCAAAAGGGAAAAGCAGGGTGTGAGCCTATGTCCAAAAAGATTCCACAGATTGTTCCATATTAGATACTTGATATAGATTATCCAATGAAAATATTTTCATTTTCAAAATAAAACGTTTTTTAAATTTAAAAATAATATTTAAAAACATGATACAAATTTTCAAAATAATAGAAAATACATTTAAAGAATATGGTTTTTAACAATATATTAAATATTTATAAAATCATGTATCAAATAAAACAGTATTATAAAATAGTTGATAAAATATAGAAATGTCATGTGAATTAGTTTTAAAAATTGTGTCATACATTTATATCTCATATAGAAAAAAACAAGATAGTAACATGGTAATCTTCTAAAAGGAATGATAATATTAACCAGCAATATAATTACATACTCTCTATGTGATCTCAGAAAAATGTCTATAATCATGTCCCACTAACCTTGGAAAGAGGTGACTCATCACCCTCCCATTGGGGATGTGACCCACCATAGGTATGTTTTAGAACATTATAATAGTGTAGAGTGTATCTAAATAACTCACAAACTACCTAAAACTTGAATGCACTCTTATATGATGTGTTGTTTATTTTATGACTACATATAAAACCATTAAATACAATTCCTAAATTTCTAAATTCCACTTTTTTGCATTTATAACCAAAATAGCATTTAATAACAAAACATTCCCTTTTCATAAGATAAAACCACTAGGTTTCTATCCAATCATTTTAAGTCACTTCCCTAAGTTTCAAATCCAATAAAAACAAATTCCAACCTATTCATAATTAATTTCAACAATTAAAATAAAAAATTTAATTAAATACATTTCCATAAAATCTAAAATTGAAATTTAACAATTTATATCATCCAATTTCCATAAACACACCCCGATTTAATATAATTAGAGGTTTTCCAAATAACCATGCTAAAATCATATTAATTATTTTTACAAAGTAGAAACAGGTTTTTATCCATTTAAATGAATGAAAACTTAAGAAATTTAATTTAAATCAACAAATTGAAATAAATCATGCAATAACAGGATAATCAATTTGGCCAATCATTGAATTACAACCTATTTTTTCCTAAATCTCAATACTCCCAATGATACCTAACAATATTAATGAAGTTTTTGATGACAATAAAATTATTCCTAGAAAAATGATCCCACACCACAAGGCATATATCAATAAATTCAATGACAATCCATTGAAACCCCAATATAGTAGAAAAAGAGAAACACGAAGAAAAAGGGAAAACAATTACTTGTGAATTATACGACTACTGTAATAATGATCCAATCCCAAATGAAATGATTCAAAACGGATAGACATGTTGGCGATTTCATATAAATGACTTTGGTTGAGGAAGAAGGAATTAGAGGAGAGCCAAAAAGAAATAACCAACTGCAATACATGTATTAAAAACACTATCGGGGTATTACAAAAAATTTAATACCAATACATGACATGTAATACATAATTTTCATTACTGTCGAAACGTGTACCATTTTTCATTAAAAACTGAGGCTCTATGTTAATAAATGTCAATTTAATCCATCTCAGTGTGTACTAACAACTCATGAAATATACCGATAAAGTCCTAAAATAGTGAAAAACTTGCTTACAGAATTAATACACGACGTGTACTACTGTTACAGGATGTTTGATTCAATGGAAGTATAAAATAATTGTTTAATGGGAGAGTCTAACAAACCACTTAATTAACCATTATAGGTATCCTCACAATTCTTACTCACCCCTTACCCACTCAATGAAAAAGAGAAGAATGAAAATGTTCAATATATTCTTGTTAGAATGGTAATATGATATTACAAATGGTAAGGTCAAATTCCATGAATGGTTAAACTTTGGATAAATCAATTTATTATCACATTAAAGAATAATCCAAGAAAACTTGTATTAGATCCTTAGTATAACATTAAAATTTCACACCTTATATACCATGGATAATAATCAGCAGTAATGCCGTAAAATTATATCACATAAAAAGAAAAAAATCAAAAGAGTGAAAATAGACAAAAATCAATCATGATCCATAATTTCTTGTCATATATATGTATCACCATCAAAATATTTGAACTAATTTCACATTCTATGGTAAAAACTAAAACCATCAAATCATAGTAGATCATCCATTAACAAATATTTACTATATGTTAACGAATGTGGAATCATTACATGTTTCCCAAAGAGGATCAAGAAAATAAACTTGTTTTACATTGTGTATAAAGTATATAAAATTTATTACCATTGTAGATCAATCACATCAACCAATTTCCCATAGTGGATCAAGTGAATTGTATTATTTGCCATTGTGTATAATGAACTTCTACTTATTTCCCATTTTTATCCCAAGTGATATAAATAATAACCAAATGAATTAAAGGGACAGATAATTCTAGGTCTAAACTTTAAAAAATGAATTTTATATAGATTTGTGTCACAATATCACAAAAATTGAACATATCATCACATGAGAACACATTAAAAGAAAACATGGTTCATAAATATTTTATAATTTTTTCATAACACAAACCATGGAAAAAATGTATTTAAAAATATCTCATCACATTAATTATAAACCATAGATAGAAAGAACATGCTTTTTTATCCTTCAATAATTTATCCATCAATCATAATTTATATATATAGATGTATCTATATATTGAAATTACATAAAATGAATCACTAGTATATTTATTAAGAAAACAAACTTTTAATATTTGAATCACTTATTTGAAATATTAAAAGTTAAAAATTATTATGGAAATAAATTTATTTTAAAAAAACACTTAAAATATTAAATGATTCTCAAAATCATTTAGAGTATATGAATATGAGAAATTCTAATCATTCCATATATTTTAAAATTATACATTTCTTTGAGTCATTTGAAAAAAATATAAAATGTAATCTATTTAGAAAATGAAAATAATATTAGTTTTATTTATTATATATTTACATATTTTTGATAAAATGTAACTAATAAATAATAGAATATTAGTAAAATATCAATGAAAATATTTTATAGAAAAACTGGACACGAAATAAAAATAATTTTTGGCTGACTAGTAAAACATAGTCAATTTGCCCTTTAATTTTTAATTTCAATATATAGATTAAAAAAAGTTAATAAAACCAAATTACAACATGTATTATATATACATAACTATATTATAAGAAAATTAAATGGTTTTTTAAAATAGGAATTAGATAATTACTTAAATGGAAACTCACACATAATCAATCCGGAATATAATGGGGTTGAACCATAAATATCTTATGCTTGGGAAATAACTGAATCAACCCCTGTAAAAAAGTGAACAATAAATTTATTTTTAAACCATATATTTTTCATTATAATAATCATAAAATACATTCATTGGATGTATATACACTACACATGTTAATCAAGTAGTGAATATCTAATATGTCTTGTAAATAACAATTGTGATGAACAGTCCTTTACTTCAAACTTATTCATTATTGATACACGTATGAAACTATTGTATAAAAAATATAGATTTATTGAATATGTATTATATATAATTTCCCAAATATATCATTATATTTTTGATTTAATTATGAAATTTTTTCACCAATTTGTTAACAATCTGTTATTAAAATAATTGTTCTATGTGAAACAACTTCATTTTTCATGCATATTTAGGTCCAATAATTTATGTCCATACATATTAATCATGGTTATACATTATATTTAAGGTTAGTACTGATATAAATATAATATATATTCATTATATTTATATTTAAAGTCATTCAAAAAAATTATAGATATAAAGATGAATTAGACCATTCATGGAGATAATACTCTATACGTACACATTAACAATGATTCCTTTTTTCCAAAAATGGATCCAATGAAAATAAAAAATACTTGAACATTGAAAAATATTATTTTATAACATATATATCATAAATATGAAATAATTATTTCTTTATTACAATGATTTTTAATATAAAATAAAAAAAATCATATCGCTTTGTGCAGGTCATAGTCTACATGTACACATAAGGGACATTATCATTTACCACCAGATATACAGGTAAAAAGGTACACAAGATCATATAAATATATAATAATAATTATATATTTATTATAATATATAATAATTTCACTCATCATAATACAATCCATGAAATATGTTTATGTAAATTTTTTTTATCGCTATATAGAGACAGTATGTCATATGTATGAATGAGCGATAAATTCACTTCCCAATTAATGGAAAGTTCGGGGGATAAATTCAGATACATAATTATAAAATAATTTCAGTATATTAATTATAAATAAGTTATTATTTTATGAAGACTATAATATATTTATACGATGTAGATATAGAAACCCAATGAAAGTGGTATGGTATTATTATTGCCTCTTTTTAGGCATGCCTTCTTTAGATCCCTTTTAATGAAAATTGGAATGAAATTTTATAAATATAATAAATTATAAATAATGGATATATAATTTATTAATATAATTTATCATGTTTTTAATGATTTATATGGACAATGGTAGTGAAAAATGTTAAATGAACAACTCCATTTTATATGTGAGAGGAGGGGTATTGTTGGAATTTACTAGAATAATAAATTAGAACAAAGATGGAATCTTGTAAAATTATTCTTAATGGTTTTATATTTGAATATATTGTTTGATTTGGTTTTAATCCCATCATATAATATAATTTATATGATTATGTGGTGTTTTATACCGTATCTATTTATTTAACCCCGAAGATAACAAATTTCAACATTAATTATGTTAACAAAATTCTCATTTTTAAAGGAACATAATTATACCTGTAAGGTTAAAAATTGATAATAAATATATAATTTCTGGTAATTTACACCATATCTTATACCCCTTTTCATATTTTAATATTTTAACTATTTTTAAATAATTTTATAAATTATTATTTTTATTAAATATCATGAATGCCAATTTTGAAACTATTCATTTTATCTAAAACTTATGACCTGAAGAAAAATAATTAATATGAATATATTACTATAAAAATAAGTAATATGTTATAAAAATCTATAAAATTATTAGTAAATTGTAATTCAAAAAAATTATATTAAAATTAATATTTTTAAAATCATTTAGTTTATATTTATATTAATGGATGAAATTATATATCTTAGTTGTGTAAAAATATATTGTATTAATATAATCAATAAAAAATATAAATAAATTACTACAACTAATAATATTACATTATTAAAAAAATTAACAATTAGTATTCATTGAAAACATACTTCCTTCCATATGTGAACACATAAGAGATAATTAAAAAAAGTCATTTACATTTTTTGTTATTCATTATGTTAAATGCTATATAGGTCATATTTATGGACATGTTTCCATTAAGAAAATTAATCATTTCTATAAATAATGTATTTTTAAAATTACATTCATACAATATGGAATAAGTTTATTTTTTTTGATGTTATCTCTAATGTTTTATTTTGGTTAAATCGATTTAACATTTACTAAAGTTATAAATGTTACCATGGTTACTATTAAAAATGAATAAAAATAAAATTAAACAACTTAGATAATTTACAACTCTAAATTCCAAATATATAATCAAATTTTAAAAATATAATCTATATTTTTATTTGTAATACATTTTAAAAAAAATTACAATTTGCGATGAAATTTTTTTTTAAGGAAAATAAATTTTATGAAAGAAAGTATACTTATTACTATCCATTTCCAAAAAAATAAAATTAACAGGAATATATTTTAATGAATATATAATATATACATTTGAACAATATAATTCATCAATAGTGATTAATATAATGTTCCAATACATTTTTCATATATAAATATTGTTTTTTAATAAAAACAACTAATTTTTTCATATTAATTTTTATTTTTATTTATAATTAATTGATAACCAATGGATTATTTTTAAAAGGTTTTAAAAATTTATTTATTAATATTTATACTTTACAATAAAAAGTATTTATGATAACTATATACTTAATTATGGTATATTGAGACTCAGGGTTGCATGTATTGTTATCTACAAATGAAATAAAATTTATATCGAGAGAAACTTTTGAAAAAATATTAAGATGTTACATTATACCCAAATATAGTTAAATGTTACCTAAATAATTTATATCCAATAATAAATTTGTTATAATTAGAAAAGAATTATTTGAAAACAAAAATTGTAAAAATCGTAAATAAATCTTCATTTTAATAAGAGAGAAAGGGTAATACAATAGTTATATGGTATAACAGATATTTAGCTTCTAAAATAAGGATATAATTGTTGGAATGATAAAATATATACTTGTAAGAGAAAAATAACTCCCAAGGAATAATATAGTGTTATATAGAACATGTTCATAATAAATGTGACAACAAAAAATTATAAATCTATAGTGGGTGAAATTCCCTTTATTCATCGTAAATGAGGTTACAAGAATTATTTTTTATTTCAAGATCATTTCCTAATGTTGAGAGATTATTTTAAAATCAATATAAATACCATAATAAAATATACTTACATGATTTAATTCCATATAAAATGATATGTTTAATCCTTTGGTTGTTCTTCGATCGATTTTCACTACTTATCTTAGTTCGTAAACTAAATATTCATTTTTAATTTTTCATGCATGAGGTACTAAAATTTACCACAAACAAATAATTTGATTATTAGAAGAAAAACATTACATTACTTATTTTTTTATATTTATGAAAGAAAAATTATTAGAATAGGTTATGAAATATGATAAATAATCCTTTAACATTAAACAATAATACCCAAAGATCAACCATTCTATAAACAATTAACCTTATAAGCCTTCCAATGTATTCCTAACCAAATCCTAAATAATTGTTTTTTGAAATATGGTCACTAAATTTCTGATGAATATTAATCATTAATCCATCTTACAACATAATGTATCTATACATTTCTTATACCAAATATTTTAATAGCTTGGTCATATAGTCTCATAGAGCAGGGTAAAAACATGAATTATTATAAAAACTCAATGAAAACACGATTTCTTCCTAAAAAATAATTTTTTCCACAAAAAAATTTAAATATTATCCAAAAAATTCCATAAATTATAAAAAATGATATACACTTCATCATATATGAAATAAAAAATGTTTCATTAAATTCATAATTAATTATAGGGTCATCAATACATGAATCATATGAGGGATAAATAATCTTAAATCAATCATGAATAATAATATATTTTCATTTCAGTGTATCAACATAATAATTAATAATACCATTTCATATGCCATGGTAATTTATTAAGACCCTCATATCAAAGTGAATCATGCATAAACATCGATTAACCATGTCACGACCCGTCCTCAGGGCCCGTGTCGTGACTACCCCGAGTCCTCCTTCCATAGGCCAGGGGCTGGCGACTAGCACCAAAGGCATAAATCCCGATAACTGGGAAGGCATTGCCTTTATAAAAGTAACAAAACACCACAGAGTACAAGCGGAAGTAAAACACTAAGTACAAGAAAGTTCTGAAAACGTAAATGGGCCAGAATACAAACCCAAACGAAAGGATGTAGTTCATTTGACGTGGTCATATAGTATGTTTTATTTTTATATTACCATATAAAATTATAATAATTAATGAATAATGTCTTATAGAACTATTAAACTAATAATTCATTGTGATTTTATTTTTTGTATCAACAACAATGTAATAAATCATACAAAAAATTGAGGCTATTGAGGTGGAGGTTATTACAACTACAAATTAAAAATAAATTACCATCCGTGAAAATATTATTTTATTTTCCAAATTACTATTAATATTTATTCACAACATTATTGTATACCAATGTGAACAAATAATTGATATTTAAAAAATAGTGACATTTGTTATTTTTATTTTATTGTTATGTAATATAAATTTAATTTTCTTGTGAATTTGTCACATAAGCAGTTAAATTTCTAGACCAAGGTGATAAGTTACAATGTATCTTAATCTATTAATAATTAATATGTTAAATTGTGGACTTTTCAATTTGTTTTATCCTATGCTAACCAGATTTACCATTTACATATATGAAAAATTTTACCATAGTCACTATTCAAAATTCCTAAATAGAAAGGGAACTGTTTACAAAATTTAAAACTCATAAGTATAAATATGGAATCTATTTTTGAAAATTAAATTTTATTAAGTGTAATAAATTCATTTTTTTATTAGTTTGGAAAATATGATGAAAATAGTTTTAAAAAAATAATTTTATTAAATAATCTACATTTATTCTTATCCAATGACTATAAAAAACATTAGAAAAATTTGATTTATTTGAACATATAATTTATAAATTTCATTAAAGTTATTATGAAATAATTATTAGTATAATTTTTAAAAACATGGTGCATGCATAACATCTATATTTAAGAAAAAGTCTTTTTTATCCTATAATGTTTCTTATTTTCATTTATAATTAATTGAAAACCAAGGAATTAATATTATTTGTTCTTCATATTTTATTTATTCATATGCATAGTCACTAATCCAATGGATATGTGTTAAATTTATACTTAATTTTTCTTTATTCAAAATGAATGGTTTGCGCATCCATAGATTATAATGAAGTTAAATTTTTAATGACAAATATATCATAAATAGTCAGGGTATTATTTTATATCCACTTTAATAAATTACATGCTTGAAATTTCATCTTGGTTATAAAACACTCATTATTTTTACATAACTTTTTTGAAAACACATATTATAAAAACTATTAATAAAAATACCCTTTGAAAAGAGGGAAGGACAAATATATAGGTTATTTGGAATAACAATTGAATGGGTTTCTAGATAATGAGTACTTTAGGGGGAGAATAAAATATTAACATAAAAGAGGAAACTTACACCTAAGGACTAATATAAAGTGATATATAACATGTCCAATGAAAATTAATGTCCATAAAACCACAAATATGTAGGGGTTAGAGACAAAAAATTAATCATAAATGATGAAAAAATATTACCCTTTTATTTATATATCCTTTTTCTAATGATTAGGGACTATTTTACTATAAAAATTGAGAACATAATAAAATATAATTACATCACCTATTTTCACATCATAATAAAAAATTGATATTTTTGTTTTTATTCAATCAGTATCCATGTCGTCTATTACCACATTGAATGAATATTGATGGTGAATTTTCCATGAATGTTGTTATAAACTACTATTTTAATGGATCAAAATATCTATAAAATAATTATAATACATTCCTTATACCATTTAATATATGAAAAAAAATTATTTTCATTGGTCATCCAATATGTTAAATCATTCATTAACCTAAAACAATAATACACAATGATCTACAATTCTATACGTAGTTAACCAGAAAACAAATAAAAATATATGTCATTCAAAATTAAAACATTATAATCAAGGCCACAAGATTTATAAAACCCACATTAAATTAATCTATAAATACTAAAATGTAGCTCTACACATCACATAAAAAATAATTGAATATATTGATGATATATTCACCTAAAACGTGGTAATAACCTAAATTACAATAGTAAATAAATAAAAACATATATTTCCTCCACATTAAGTATATAATCATAATAAAATCATATATTATCAAATATATTCCAGAAATCCAAAGAATTCTTTGAACCCCATCGATTATGAAATAAACCACTTTGTTGTCAAATCAGAAATCATTTATAAGCGCAAAAATACTACTCCATTTACATTATCAATAATTTATTTATCTCCATTAAGAATTATTATTTCCACATTAGTTATATATTGTGGTTTGTATTTCTCTTACTCATGGGTTGCTATATAAAACATTACCGTAATTAAAAATAAATTTTTTAGGTCATTAGTTACATTCAAAGTATTCTGGAAAATCCGGAATGAGAAATTATGAAAGAACCATCCATAAAATTCTCATGATTATAAATACCAGAATACCATTGATGAAAAATTATTCTATAAAAAAATCCTAAAATTACCAAACATTAACACATATATCATTTCACATCCTTTACAAAACAATAACTAGTCATCCTTATCATATTTTTTAATTACTCATTCATTTAATATATTGTATGTATTCCATTTGTATTCAATAGAACAACTATTACATGTACATCCTTGTTAGTCCACATAGGGAGAACCACCCCTAGCACATCGACTTCCATAAAACCCATAATTCTACATTTAAAAAATTTTACTCTCAATTATACCATGGGAAAATCTATATTATTATCAATTGAATTAACAAAAAATTTAATTTTTCTTGGAAAATTACATCCCTTATGCCCTATTATTAACCTAAAATAACTTATTATTCCAATTATACATTTCCCTGGGTTATTTTTCTGATATATATTTCATCTTGGAAACTCCATATTCTTTTTTCAATGGTTTTCTTGGAACTCCATTTTTCTCTTATTTTGTGTAGTAAGAAACTCACCCATTTTGAGATTATTATTCATATAACAATATATATGATTTTTCATAATCATTAGGATTCAAATTCCATCTCTCATTTCTCTTGTGTTCTTTTAATAATTATCATTTCATTGTATATCACATTAAAAAATAGAAATATTCCTCTTTGATCAATCATTTTACTAAAAATAAAAACCATATTGTGAGATATAATAATCATTGGGAGGAATGAGATAATCATGAGAAAAAAATTATAGGATGCCTAAATCATGAAAAATAATTTTCATTAATTACACCAAACGTTAAACTATGGTTATATTTGTAATAATCTATTAATATCTTTCATAATGGTTCCTAAATAAAAGGTAAATTATCCATAGAATATCTTTAATGATTTTTAAACTAGGTGAGATATAAGGGAACACTAACTATTCACAATCTTTATGGATATGATATAATCAATAAATTAATTTTTTTTATTACCCCTATGTGATTTTATTTTAGAAACATATCAACTTATATTATCCAAACATGGTAGTTTTTTTATTAAAACTACATAATCTATTCCTTACCAAAACATTAGGATGTTAACATATAATTAAACATATCACCATTTTTAAATAATTTTCAATATTTATAATCTCTAAATATTGAATAAAAAATTCATTTGATATCAATTATAGTGACCAAGACATTTCATATGTAAATATGTCTTCATTCTAGATAAATCATCAATATATTTCGTGGTTACTATCCTATGGACCACAATGGTTCATTGTATTAGAAGACTAGATACAGAATCTAATTATTTCAATAAATATATTAAAAATATCTAAAAAATCATTATGTACTTTACTATTCAATGTAATATCCATCATAAACCATTCTTCATAACCTGGTGAAATGAAACAATTAATAGGATGAGCTCAAATGTTCGGTAAGGGTAAACATGAGGGATATAAAATTGTGATCATATTGAAGCATATTTTATATATAATTGAATGAGATCATGAATGTTACTAAAAATGGATATACCCAATATACCATATATTATAAACATGTATGATGGCATAGAACAATATTATTTAAAAATACTTGAATCATAATTGTGAGAAATCATTATATGTTAACCATGAACCATAAGTTCATGTCATATATATTTGGAAACCCATTAGTATATAATCCTTTATACATATCAAGGATAACTATTGAGACCATCAAATCATAAGGGATCATACACCAACACCTATTTCCCATTTCATAATGTATCAATCATCATTACATATTTTCCATTTCGGTTCAAGACCATTTACTTGTTTCATACTGTGGATCCAGCGCATCAACTTATTTATTGTACTATATCAGGTAAATCTTCATGATTCTCATAATAATCACATGAGAAATAAAATCATACCGGCTATATTAGAGGGATATAATTATGGTACCAACAATTATAAAATTAAAACATTTATATATATATGGGTACAACAATTCCATACAAAATTACTCATATCATTAAATAATAATCCATTTGAGGAAAATTGGTTTTGTAAACACTCTATAATTTAATCATAGCATACAATAGGGTAAATAAAAGGATTTCATAAAAATCCCATCATAATAATCATAAAACATTTCTAATGTGAACAAGTAATGTATCATGGAATTATTTCCTATAAAAAACATTATTAACATAAAAGGATGTTACCGTAGAGGAAAATTTCTTTTTATGAATACTTGGAATATTTCTAGAGAAAAGTAATGTTTCCTTCTAGAATCCACTTATCTATAATAAAAAAAATCCTAAATTTTATGGAATTTTTTTAAAAAAACCAGCTAAATAATTAATGTAAACTTCAAATAATTGAGCTATATGGATGATATGATATTTTATCCATGAATTTTTTTAGAATAAAACACTCATTTCACAAATTTATAACCACACATAGAAAATGATTAGAAGATTACAAGGAAAAATGTTTTTAGAAATTGAAGATTTAGTACTAATTTAATTAGAAAATTATAGGATAGTATTTAACCAATTCTTATTTTTATTTATAGAAAAGATCAACATTCGTGAAAACAATTTTTTGACAGAATAATTTATTTTTGGATTTTACCTAAAGTATTATTTTGATCTATTGAAGTATATAATTGAGGAAACTGAACTGAAAACATGAAATCTCATATTATAACTAGATTATAATCAAATTAAATGTATTTATCCAAAAATGATTATACAATTTCTTCAATGGAAATTCAAGCACACACTATCTTGATTAATATGGGATTAAAACATAAATCCATAAGAACATTGTTAATATCTAAACCAATCATAATAAATATGATAAAATTATTTTGATTTTTAATGTACCCATAATTTTATAAGAGTAAAAATTGTATTCATTTATGATAATTATATAAACTATTAAAAATAATTAAGTGATGAATATATCATATGTCTCATAGAAAAAATATTGAGATAAAAAATACTCACCTCAAGTCTCATAATTCTTTATACATATTTAAAGCTACGATAAAATAAATATATATTGATTATAAATTTATTCATAAACTATAAAAATATGTATCATTCTATTTATTATTTTCTTATGACATCTTATCACTAATTTATTAATAATTTATCATTATAATAACTGTTTTGGGTGATAAGTTCTACATTTTTTATGAATATTATGTCTGACAGTCTGAGTCCATATATATTGATCAATGATGCATAAAAAATAATAATATTAATAATGATAATAATATCATATATATTAATATCATATATATTTAATTATATTTATCCATTAATTGAATGGATTTAAAAATGAATTACATTATTCATTGAGATGGAAGGTCATACATGTGAATGAACTTTATTTCCATTTTTAGATGGAAGAAATGAAATAAAAAATAATAATAATTTACCTTTATATAATCATTTAAATTTCACATATATCATATATATATTCAATAAATTTATTTTTATTACCATACATGTCAAAAGAAAATGTAAAATTAATTACATCACTTCATGGATGTGGTAGTATCACATATGCAAGAGAGAGGTTTTAATTTTAAAATAGACTGAATGGTGAGATGTTAGATAAAATAATACATTTATTGAACCATAATTATGTAAAAAATATCAAATTCAAATATTAAAGCCAACATAATATCTCTCTATGAATGAAAATGAAGGAAACTAGATTTTATTTCTAAGAGGAGAATGTACGTCGTGTATATGCACGAGCAATAATTTTTATTTTTATTTTATTGAGAAAGGTGGAATAAATTTAGTTTCATATAATTATAATGTAATATTAGTAATATTACAATATTTATAATATAATTATATATATAATATCATATATTTACATAAATTATAATAATATAAAAATTGATATATGTTTGGTAAATTGAATACAACTTTGTCGGAATGCCTCATTTATACCCCATGTATGGACCATTGGAATGGTATTTTAAGAAGAACTAAAATAAAAATTCATGGATATAGATGGTTATAAAAGAATTTTTTATGGTATGGTTTAACTGGAATTCTCAACGTGGTGTAAAGAAGAGAATATAGAGGTTACCTTTTAATATGATGGGGTAGGGTACGCGTGGATTTTCATAAATGATTAAAATTTATGAAATTTTTTATTTGAAATAATAATTCCATGATTATATATATTTGAATATAATTTATTTTTTGTTACAATTATATAATACAACAACAATTTGGACTGGTTTTAGAATTTTTATACAACTAGGATTGTAGTTTAACCTATTAGTTAACCTATTTTAACCATAATCATGTTATGAATATTTTCAAACATAAAGGGTTACAATTTTACATATAAGTTAATTATTGGTTCATAAATGAAAAATTGATAATAATATCGACCATGTAACATATTACATCTCCTATGATATTTTTTTAATAATAATTATTAATTTAATAAAATATTATCTTTATAAAATGTCTTTAATATCACTTATAAAATTATTTATTTAAATATATATTAATGAAATAAATAAAATGATGGAACTCAAATATAATCCTTTATCAAATCAATAATAATTTTTACTCATCTATAAAATGTAGGTAACCTTATAACTAAATCAAACTATATTACATTTAATATTTCTATAATCTTTTTATTTATTTTTCTATGAATTTAATAAATATTGTGTCAGTGTTGTATATAAATTTAGGAAAAAATATATGATAACTATATATTAAAAATAAATTTCCAACATTAAATTTATTTCATTATTATAAAAATGACCATTTGGATTCATTCAAAGCTTACTTTTTCCCTATGCTGACACATAATATGTATTTAAAAGTATGAGACTATTTTTTTTAATTTATTCAAATATTATATAGATAATTATAATTTTGAAAAGTCCCTTAATGAATTAAATTTGGAGAAAAATTTGATATGTGTAGAATTAAATTCATCCAGTGAGAATTAATATATAAACACAGAACTTATCACTTTTTTTTCACATGTGTTAACTTGATTTACCTTTTACCAATGCGATTTTTTTACAATGGGTTCTATTAATAATGTCTCAAAATGAAATAGGAATATTTACCATATTTAAATATCCACATTCAAAATATTTAATTAATTTTTCAAAATTCAAATTCTATAAGGGGAAAATATTCATTTTAAAATAATTTCACAAAATGTGATTAAAAATGTTTTTATGGAAATAATTTTTATGTATACAACTCAATTTATTCTTATTTAATTACTTTAAAAAAATTATATGAAAGTAAAAATAATTTATTTAATATATAATATATAAATTTCATTAAAATAATTTACTAATATTGGTTACTTTAATTTAAAAAAACGCACTTCATACATAAAAAATGTTTTTCACAAAAAAATATGGTTTACTTTCGAAGGATTTTAATTTACATTTCTAATTAATTGATAAGAACTGATGTAATTTTAAACATTAATTCATAATTTTTTTAGTTATATCCATAACAATCAATACAAATTCTAATAAATAATTTTACACTTTATTATGGTTCTTTTATAGTCTGGGTTGTGTGTATCACAATCCATTAATGAAATTGAATTTATTTAAAGAGAAATATTACATAAAATATCACAGTGTTATAAAGGAATTGGAAGGTGGTATAATTCCCCAAATACATTGATCTATACATTAGAGTTACATAAAAAATTAATCATTAAATATATAAAAATGAATAATTTTTCTTAATGTGTTTCATTCATAATTTCAAATCGAAACATTGGCATTGAAATTGTTTTCATGTCCATTTTAAATTGACTAAGATAAAGAAATAATAAATTAATCCACCAATAAATATAACATTATTGAACCAAAAAATAAGTGGGTATCCAACAACATTGCATAATATTATATGAAAATTTAATTTGATCGCAATAATAAAGAATCTAGTGCTTACCTATTATAGAAAAAAGGTAAACTTGTAAGATAATAATTGTCCCCAATAAATTTTTGTAAAGAATATATGTGAACACCCTTCATGGAATTGAATCATGTACGTGATTTTTCAGAGGAAATTCATTGAATTAAAATCATTGTTAAAAGCTAAAATTGTTAGGTAAGAAGATATTATTGATAGATAATTTCACCAAAATTGAAAGACATTAAATATATAACCATGAGATGGAATATAGAACAAATTTTTTTTGAAAAAAATAACTTTTCAAGTAAATTTTATCTATGTAGAAAAGGAATTTGAGAAAAAATATATCATAGCGGTTTAAAATAAATTAATTTTAAAATAAGAAATATCCTCGATCATTTGAAATAATTTTATATTATTTTTTTATGTATCTAAGTGAATAATTATCATAAAATATAAATAATTAAAATCTCAATAGAAATATTCAAATAAGATGACTAAGTAAATACAAATATGTGTTCCCAAGTAAATCATAAAAATATATCACTATCAAACAATTCATAAACTGATGAACTTATTGTTTTATTTCAAATATTTTCTTAAAAAATATGATGTTAAAAAATTGGAGAACATTAACTTGTTAAAAATTATATTTAGTAAATGATTCATTGAAAAATCATAATTATTATTGAAATAAATTTAAGGTGTAAATTTTTTAATTTTTTTTAAAATCCCCATCATAAAAACGTTATTAAAGATTCTTCTCTAACAGGGATAAATAAAATTATAATAATAATCTAAAATAATCTAGATTAGCTCTATCTAAAAATGGGTGGGGAATATCAACCTAATATAAAAATAGATATTAATTAAAAACCAATTAAGAGATAGTTGTTCCTTATTGATAACATGATAATTTTATGTGAGAGGACAATAATGTATAATGATTTGAACAAAAAAGACATTAACTATATAACGACAAAAAAACAACATAGAATACGTGAAATCATTTGATAAAGTGAAAATTTATTTTTGATGTTAAAAAGAAACCATATAATAGAACAAATGATATATGAGTTCCTAATGTAACTTATAGAAATCATAGTTGCAATGAAATAGATTCCAGTAACCCAAAGATGGTACCTATATTTTTCAATTAGCATACACACAATGGGTATAATCTTGAAAAACTTACCAATTTAGTAGTTTTGTAGAACCAAAAACATATATAATACCCATTTAACATATAAAAAAATATAAAACATATTTACAAAAATCATTTGGCATCCCTGAACTCCATCCAAGAATTATTATTCATATTATGGAGATATCAAACAAAATAATAGTAATATAAAATGATCAGTAAGGGATACATATAGTGTAATACATCATGGCTCAGTAATTTATAATCAATATTGATAGGTATATAATGAAATGAACATATATGGAAAGGTAAATAACAAATAACACATATAATTAAATTAAGAAAATTATAATAAAATGAATCTATATAAAATATAATAGAGAAACTAACATGGATAATAACAACAATAATACATAAATTCTTAATGATTTTTTTTCAATTATTAGAATTATTGATATCAGGCATCATGGTTTATCTACTTTTAAGTACATTAATAATTCAATTTTAATATACTAAATAAATACCCATCTTATTAGGCCAATTGATTTGTATCATGATAACTAATGATGCATTGAGGGTCTATCTACAACCGAGCTCCAACTGTATCTTCATTTAAAAAGAGATCCTAATATATATAATAATCGATTTAATTAATGGGTCAATATGATTAATCATTAATTATATTTATTGATAAAGGATTCATTTTTATCAATAACTCCCTAGACAATGAAATAACATTTAATGAACAAAATATGTCAAAATGTTAAAATATTTTAGAAATTATCATATAAATCATAAAATTATGTGTAAATATTATATAAATTTAATTTATAATGAATGATGATAATAGGAATGTGATTTCTTCAAGATAACGACAACAATCACAAAAGAATATTATATTATACATTAACATTTACCTATTTGGAAAAATTTAAATTATATCACATTAATGAATAACAAGAAATTAAAAATTAATCAACATGAATAAATAGGTATTCATGTCAAATAAATAAATAGTGGAAGTATATTCACTATATAAAATATGATCATTTTATCAAATATGTCTTAATGAAATGAAAATTGATACAAAATCCATTACAATAATCATAATTTAGACGTCAGAATTAATCTAAGAATAAATTATGTGTATCAGATGTAAATACACAAAAAACGTGTTATAAATACCACATATGATATTAGAAAGTCATTACATAAAAAATATATGCATATGAAAGAAAATAAAAAATTAATATCACCAACTGAAAAGAAATTGAGATATGAAATTCATTAACATAAGTTAATTTTCAAATAAAATCTCATTGGATGGAAATAAATTAAAATTAAATCCTAAAATAATAATATTATTTTATTATTAGTGATATTAAATCTATATGTGGATTATATACAACTGAAAAATAATATTGGGATCATAACATTTCAATATGCCTCAATGACGGGAAATTGAAGAGATTCCCCTTACCTCATAGTTCATTTTGGTTAAACATGCTTTAACCTATTATAAAATTTGTTTATGCATGGTATTAATTTATAATGAAACCAAATTCATATTTAAAATATCATATATTATACCCTTATAATATTTTATTACATATTTTTTGATAATATATTTTTTATTATTTTGAGTGTTAATTTCTTATTTTCTTACGTGAGTTTTTTAATGAAAGATCCATTTATTCAAAAAATTATATATTAAACTCATATTCATTAATAAATTAACGTTATAAATATAATTTTTCATCATTATATATATATTTAGAATCATTCTTGTTGATTGTAAAAGGAAAATGATTCACATCTCTTCATGGACATTGAAGACCGGACGCTCACATGAGTGAAAATATCATTCACTTATCAAGTGAAAGGATAATGTAGTGGGAGATATATTACTCGTAAAAATAAATAATATTTCATACATATATCATATATTCTTGAATTTTGTTCCTATTACTTCCTATTTAATGTGAAATTGAAAAATCACTGACATCTCTTCAAGAGCCAGTTGTCCGCTGTACACACAATCAACATTATCATATTTTAAATGGCATGTAAATTGACAAGGTATATGTGATATTGTAGTTAAAAATGTATACCAATATCATATGCATAATATAAATTTATTTAATAACTAATTATATCCAAAATTTAAGGGTGGTTATGGAAAACAAAATATATCGGTTTGCAAGTCGGTAGTACACTATGCACACGATCGATGGTTTCATTTCTAATTTGATGGAAGAAGAGATGGATATAGGTAATTCAATTATATTAATAACATATTTTTATATTATATATTTTTATATTATTATATAATTACAATTTAATAATATTTTATGGAGGTGATCAAAATAAAAACACTCATATATGAATGTTACTTATTCTATAGACGACCTCATTAGGTTTGTACCAAAATTCATCATATGATGTATTTATGACAAAAAGAGATATAATATGTCTGTAAGGGATTTAATAATTTATTTCATAAGTTATTGGATGATATAAATGTATTTTTACGTATATATAGTGGAGTATAGTGGCTGTCCTTTTATATGTGGGGGAGATGACACACATGGAATATTTGAGAAGAATCAATTACAACCATGTTTTTATCATGTTTACATACCAAAAATGGTTCATTGTCGATCATTATATGGGATTAGGATTAAATATGGATATTAAATAGGTCTTGGATATTTTTTTCATGTTTAACCCTTAAATTATTAGTTTTACCTATGTAAATCAATTTTTCCTTAATCGTGATAATCAAATTTAACTACATTAAATATTCATAATAGTTAAAATTTATGGTGATGTTATTAGATAAAAAAATATTAATGATTAAAATTATTTAAACCTTTTTTAATGGCCAATTAATAGATGTGTAAAATTACAATTTAATGTTATACCCGCATATGCGATGAAAAAGTTGGTTCTTAAAGGGAAAACTCTTATAAGTCTAAAAGGTTTTAATATCAAAATCCAACATTAAATTGAATAAAATGATTTTTAATTTATTATAAAATAATTTTAATAACTTTTATTGTAATAAAATCTAAAATAATATTTATATTTGAAAATAAATAAAACTAAAAGCCATTTTTCAAATAAAACTTATTATTTTTTACTATTCATCGTAAAATGAATCATTTTCAAAAAAATCCAATAAAATCAGAGTAAGATATTTTTTATGTGTTTATTTGAAAAATTAAGTTAATTTTATAAAATAAAATTTTAAAATATTTCATAAATTGATTATATCATAACTGTACATTATATGAAGAAACTGTTTTCTTTGAAAAAAAATTTAGACAACATTTCTTTTCCATTTTAATGATTCTTATTTTATTTATAATAAATAGATATCCATTTAATATATTTTATACATTTATAAAAAATATTATTTTATTAATTTATATACTACTATTCATACCCTCCAACATAACAGCTATGTTATAATGTTCATGTTTAAAAAAAATTAATAGAGAATTTTCATTTAAACATGTTCTTGTTTGTATCACAAGATATAGAAGATGATTAAATTAATTAAATGTAAATACATATGGAATTCATGGTGTGTTACATTCTAACTCATACAAAACTCTATGCATAGAAATTTTATAGATATTAGCTTCTAAACATATGAGATTTGTTCTGTATGAAATCATCAGGTTCCTACATTTCTTCTTACATTTATGGATTTATACAAAGTACCTTTACAAGATGATTCATTTAGTTCCTAAATATTTTCACTCCATTATCATAAATATGGATGGGTTCTTCACAATTAGATAGTTTAGGTTCCAATTATATTTCATCATTGTTGATCTCATGCATTGTTTCTAGAATATAGTTCCTTAACTATGATATATGAAACATTTCATGTACTTTTTAGGGGCTTTGTAGACATAATAACTACTAATACAAAAATAAAATCCATTAAAAAATTCAATGTGTACAATATGAATGGGGATTATTTTACATGTATTAATGAACCTTTTTACACCCCTCAATGATGATACTCGAAAGAAATCATGATCGCTATATTGGAATTCTAAACACTTCAACTTATTATCAGAATAACTTTTATATACACTCAGAGTATTTAATGTGATACTAAATAGAATTTAAATTTTTTTATCTATGATGACTTTTGGGTCTATAATATTTCTTTCACCAATATCATCCAAACAGTTGGAGTATGACATATATTTCCATATAAATCATTATACAACACAATTTAAATAATTGACTATAAATTATTGTTATAGGAATACTATAAAAAGAAAAATATATATCTAACATGACATTGAGATCCATAAGAACATGACCTCATCATGCCATCCCTTATTTGTGTATTATTTTTGGTTTGTCCATTATAATGAGGATTATAAAGAGTCGTCAAATCTAACATGGTTTAAAAATCCTTCTCAGGTCACTTCTAGAATTTTTTTATTAAATGGAGATCATGATCTGACCCAGTTGAAATGGATCATCCATTAATTCTTAAAACTTCATGAATATGGAGAGTTGTGATATGATCAAGATTAAAAACCTATATTATAAGAGGAAAATATTAATATTTAGTTATGTGATCAATGATAACCCTTATTGCATTCGTATTTCTTGGATTTATTGGTGGTAAAATTAAAATGTCCATAATAATGACATTCTATTTGTACACTGCAATAGGAAGAGGTTGCATGTATCCTTTATGATGTTCTATCACATAAATAACCTTTTGAAAAACCCAAAATCTAGTGATGTAAGTAGTAATTTCATACCTTATATTATCCATAAAAAATATTCCATCAAATATATATACTTATTATTATTCCAGGGTGTATATTGATGTTTGAGCTATGATCATTACAAAATAGTTCCCTCCTTAGAGAAGATATAGATGTAAAATATATTCTTATTTAAAAATTTCTGAATACTATCTTCACAAATGTTTTTTTCTATTTGTTAATCATCCACAACTATAATTTCCTACTGAATTCACTCTTCATTAGATTCATATGACTTTATATTTTATAATAAAGATGGTTTAAAAATAAATTTAAAAAAGGAATAATATATCTCATTCCTTAATAATTACCATATCTATCTTTATTAGATCAATGAAACTAGTTTACCACTCCATTATTATTTGGTTCATAACTCCATATTATGTCATAATCAAGGAATCTACTATCATATTTTATTTCACTAATTGGTAGTTTTTCAAAAAATCATAATTTTTGAGTAGCATGATCCATTTCCTTTAGGACATGCACCCGCTCTAATTCCCATTCATTCTCTATCTATGTATCCTCATGGAGATGTTCTCATGATTTTTTTCTCAATATTCCCATAACTAGAAGCCAAACCATTAAATGGTTTGAATGATCATGAAGTGGATGGGGAATGGTTGATCAGAATGGAGTTCTTGGTCAGACTATTGGACACACCTAACGAAATTAAGATTATGTATGACACCTTCATGTAAGATGGACAAATAAAGAGATTATGGGACATAATGGTGATGACTATGAAACATGATATCTTATAGGGGAAACAATTCAAGGTTCTTTTCAATTACTAGTTCTATCAAGAGTCAATGAGTTTGGATAAGTCCATTGAGTTTATCAAAATAGAGAATGCTGATTAGTCCATGACCGAGTATGCAAACCATTTTGATGAGATTGTTCACTCTTCAGCTGATATTGTATTAAATTAGAAGATGATGTCATGATTGTTTTATTTGGGACATCCTTAGGATATTTGTTCATAGGTTTTCTTAATTAATTTTAATTCTTATGATAATGTTCTAGATAGAGAACTTATGGTTGAAATAGACATAGATGTAAAATAGGGTTATATGATGTTTCTTTCTAACTCAATGGTAGCAGGATTTCAATCAATTTAAATCAGAATCAGGATGATTCTTATAGTAGTTCCCAGTAAAAGGGTCATTCTAGATGAATTATTGTTTTATAATTATAATCATTAATTTTACACCATTGTGGAAGCTAGGGTATTCAAATTGGGATCGAATTGATCCACCCAAGACCAATAGAACCTATATATTATTGAGGAACATACAGAGATTCTTCCATGTATATTATCATCCATGTAGTAGATCATGATCATAATCTCCTATTAAATTCATGTGGGAATTAGATACCTTATGTACAGAAGGGTTTCATCCATAGGCATCCAAAACGATTCTACTTCTCATAGTGGAATATCCTCATAAGTAAATAGATACAATTCCAACAACCTTCATCGGTTCCATTACAATAGATTCTTCCTTAATGACTTCCCTATTTAATACTATGGAATCAAATTCATTTTATTCAACCCTTCTGGTTATTATACTAAATATTCCTACAAATATGTTGTCTATTGTTATTTATATCACTATACACTACTGGAAAATATCCCAATACCCACGGTTAAAGAAAACTGTTGGTATATGTATAGTGTGGGAACCTATACCCATGGTTTTCCAAAACCGTGGGTATATGTTTTTAATTCAAGTCTTGTCACTATGGTTTTATCAAAACCGTAGGGATATAGATTTTTTTAAATCCTCTACCCATAGTTTTGTAAATCTGTAGGTATAAGTGTTTATTTCAAGGAATATCCGCACGGTTTTGAAAAAACCGTGGGGATAAATATTTTTTTTCGAAGGCATATACCCACTGTTTTTGAAAACTATGGGGATAACTTTCCCAGCTGCTAAAAAAATGTTTGGTAAGAAAAACAAATTGGTGGGAAAACCTAGACCCATGGTTTGAATTAATATATTTAGGTTGATAGAAATTTATAAACATATTGGTTCCACGGATTGGTTGGTGAGGCGTTGAATATATGTTCCATCTGTTGAGGTATGAAATCTTGAATGATTATTTTTTTTGAATATATAGACATGGATTAAAATATTACTATAAATGCAGATATATGTGGATGTAGTCGATGCAGCTTGGTTGGTTAAGCGCTGGATGGTTGTCGATTGAAACATGGGTTTGAATCCCACTGACTTCTTTTTTTTGAATACAAAGAAAAAAATAAATATATTTTTATAAATGAAGATATATATTGGAGTAGTTGATGTTTCTTGGTTGGTTCAGCGTAGGTTCTCTGTTCGGCAGGTTGCTGGTTCGAGACTCCACGTTCAGAATTTTGGAATTCAGATGTAAAAATTAATATATTAAATAAAATGTACATATATAAACATGTATAAACAATAGCATGATTGGTTTTGTAGGTTATATTGATTGAAAACGGTGTGGATTCAAAACTCAGTGCCAATTTATTGTTTTAATAAATACCCACAGTTTTCAAATCGTGGGTATAGGCCATTGACATGGTTGACATAATTTTTACATGGTGTTAATATATCGATACCCATGGTTCTCCAAAACTGTGGTTATAGGATGAGACCCCTATTGCGGCGCCTTTCCAGCCCATGGATCCCTAAACCATGGGTATAGCCTATACCCATGGTTTTGAACAGTTGGTATAGTCTTTGTTTTCAGTAGTGATAACCCTTAGTACAAAGTGATATCTAGGTTCACTATATTCCTTGTGGAATATTTCTATCTGAAATCGATATTTCTTGGACATTTTTGTTTCAGGACATGAAACCTTTTAGATTCATATTTAGGATCGATGGATAGTTTCTAATTAAGCATGTATTGATTTTATTCATTAATGGGTCTCTTTATCTACACACATTTTTGTACCACATTTATTTCAAGGGTAATGAGACCCAAGATCGACCCGAGATAAACCTTCTCATCCATAGTTGGGGAATTTAATATCTATATTATATTTTTATCTAGAGAGGGAATATTTGACTAGTTAATTCCATATAGTTTTCACCAAGTTTCCCAAATTATTTCCTTTTGATTTATCTTGTTTTCCATAGGTATCATATGTTGAGTTTTCAAGTGACTTAATGAAATTTAATCATAGTTTTCTATTCCATATTACTATATGGAACTATATTAAATGATAAAACTAAAGTAACAGTTAGATGATATTCATGAGAGTGAATTTATACACCAGGGTGAGTCACCTTGGGGGGAATCGATTTTCATTTCTTTGAAAGATGATGGATCACTTCACCAATGTTTTTATTAATGAAATCTCAATAGATTTACAATAAATAAAACTATCTATTGAAAAATATTTATGATCTATATGATTAATTTAAGTAAGTCAAGGGGTTCACTAATATTGATTAGTTGTCTTTTTATCCATCAGTTGAGGATAAAAAATCTGACATTCATAAAAACTCCTATTGGATCATGTATGTTCATTAGGAGTACATTTTTTAATTTTATCTAAAAAATACTCATGTAGTTTTCATGGATTTAATGAAAAATATTTTTTAAGAGTGTTTGATACACTAGTGGTAGTATTTTTGGATGAAATACGTATTTAATATATGTCTGATGATGATAATATGCATCATCTAATATCAATTATATGTTTTTTAAAAAATCACCAATATTATTCCATGATTTCGAAATGGGAATTCTGGATTTGGTATGTAAACTTCTTTAGACATGACGATTCTAAACATGGTGTTTCAGTTGATCTTGTAAATATGAATGATTTTTTGACATGGTAACAACCATGAAATATCTTCATTAATTATATCTTCAAGGGTCTATTAGATTATTGTCACATATTTTTTATGGACATCTCTATATTGTCTTGTCCAATGACTACCCTAACTCGAACAGGAGAAAATTTTATTTGAATAATAGATGTACACATTTTTTTGTTGAGATGAAATGTCTTTTTACTACTATGCCAGTGTGGATGCTTCCAGAGGATGGGTTGGGCTATATTGTCTACTATGATGGGTCATGTTTGGGATTAGTTTGGGTTCTTATAAAAGGTGATCATATTGTCGCATATGGATCTCATCATCTTAAGACACATGAGAAGAATTATCTAGAAAATGATCTCAAAACTACATCTATGATGAATTATATTAAGTGTTGGTGAAATTACCTTTATGGAGAAAGTATTACCATGTTTTTAATTCACATGAGGTTGAGTTATATAATCTCAAAAAAAAATATGAATCTATGCCAGCGGAATTTGGTGGAATACTTTCTATATTTCTAATTTCGAATTTCCTATACCCCAATGATATGGAATGTCATTGTGGATTCTTTTACCAGAAAACATCCAAACTAATTAGTGAATGATTCATTATAATAGTGGAACATGATGGATCTCATTCTATAGATACATATTAGAATCCAGGAATTAGGGGTTGAGGTTTTTCCTGGTCAATTTGTAGTTGTAATCTACATTTCTCAAGATGATTCATTGGGGACATCTATTTGATGATTATTTCCATATCATTATAAAATCAAATTATGGAAAGAATACCATGTCGTAATGGTTATCATTCACCAATGACATTATATTATATCAGAAATTGATTTTGTTTTGTTAGTGTCAAGAAAAGATATTATTGGAGACTTCCATATATTCTTGTTGAATGTGAACTCATGAACCATAATGATGTTCTAAGATATGCGGTAGTTGTTCTGGTGTCTAGCTATGAGACGAGGCATCAGTTATTTTGTCACTTATTTTTATACATGCCAGCAGGTGAATGATAAGAACATGAAACCTTCTATTTTCATCATATAATTCTTGTCCCAAGATAGATGCGGTACGAGATTTCAATAAACTTTTATTGTTGACTTTCTATGTACCCATATAATGAAGAATGTGATATGGGTTGTGATTAATCATTTGACTAAATTGGGATACATTTAACCCGTACTTGATACATCCATTGTTTAGGTGTTAGGAAATATCAATGTGAAAGATATTTTTCATTTTCATGGATTTATATCGATTGTAGTCACTGATTGGGATACTTGTTTAAATTATCAATTTTGGGTAGGCCTCCATAAGGTACTAGGATCTCTCGTATATTTGGGTATGACATACCATCTTCAGTCAGATGACAAAACATAAAGAGATATACAGTTTGTTGAGGATATGATTCAAACTTGTGTTATGGACATTAGGGTGGCTTGGGATGATCATTTGGGGGATTTGGGTATTCTTATAATAATAGTTAATATTAAGTTATCATAATGGTTCCATGTTATACCTTGAATGACCGTCTTTGTATACCTCCCCTGTGTTGGATGGAGGTTGGTGAAAGTTCCTAGGTTGGTACATGTGACAAAATCAAAGATTCATATGATTCATGAGAGAATGTTGACAATGTAGAGTTTATAGAATTCATATATTGATCATCATTGTTGACTATTGGAGTTCTCAGTCAGTGATAGGGTTCTCTTGAATGTTTCACCTCGGATGGGTCATCAAAGGTTCAGGAGGAAACAGAATCTTGTCCCTCATTTTGTTTGACCTTTAGAGGTTTTTAATAATATAGGAAAATTTTCAAACCATTTAACACTTCGACAATATATGACATTGATACAAAACTTGTTTCATGTGTCTCATTTAAAAATGTAGATTTTTGGTCCATCTTGTGTTCCGAGTTGGTGTGATCTTGAGGCTGAACCAAATTAATCCCGGACTGAAAGACCACTGAGGATAATTGATTCTAAAATTATGGTACATAATGGGTGGAAAATAAATTTAGTTTGTGTTAAATGGATACACTATTCTAATAGTAAGGATATGTAGGAGAGGAAGACACTAATGATAGAGCAATGACCTCATATTTTTAAAATTCACGATTCTCTATAGGCTTTCTGGGGACTAAGTGTTTCCATGGTAGGGAGGATGAAAAATACAATTACTATTTTAATTTATTTAGAAAAATTTAATTTTATCATCATTTTTTGTGTTTAGTTTGGGGTTTCCTCAGATGAAATTCTTAAAATATTGGAATTTTTAGGGTTACTAAAAGGCTGATGCACTATTTTCCCAAACTGTGCACCCTATCAAAAAATTGTTCAACCCAAGGAAGTGTGATTTTTCATGCTTATTTCTTAGTTAGGAAAAATGTGTGCTATTTCATGAGAAACTATTTGACCTATTTATAGCAGGAAAACGATTGCAAAATGGTTTTTCTAAAATGTTAGCAATTTCTAGGAAACTGTGCGGATGTGAATTTACATGATCTGGATTTTTATTAAAATTTCATGAAAGATTATTTTAGTCAATAGATGGATTAGTTTGAAAAATGATTTGATTATACCATCTATGTAACTCCCAATAAATATTTTGAGACCTCATATCCATCCCAAAAGAAATCCAAAGATTGACGAAGGTCCATTGATCATCGTGAGGTAAGTTTCCTTCTTTCATTTCCATTCTCTCATGATCTATCTTTTCCTTTCTATGGATCCATGTATCGTAGTTTTTATTATTGGATATAATACCCACTTTTTTGGATCAAATTTGGTTTTATTAATAGATACATGTTTCCATTATTCTGTATTGTTTATTATCATTTACGACTTTATGATTCAATATATGTTGATTCCAAGGTAGGTGGTTCTGTTACGATGTCCAAATATGATGAACCATAAATTGATTTTTTTAATTTAAATAGAATTAATTAAATACAAATTATTGATATTTATTAAATAGATTTCAATTATATTTTTTGGACAAATTGAAATTCCACTGAATTTGGTTAAAACAATTCATTTTGGAATGTAATTGGAAAACACCAAATTTCAGTGACATGGGGTTTCTTTATAGATGATTTGGGAAATGTAACTTTTTTAATTGTATTTATGGTTCTAATATAAATCTATTGAATTAAAATTTTGAATATAATTGTGGAAAATTTTATTTTATGAAAATTATGAAAAAATTAAATTCCATTGAATTTGGGGTTTAGGATGAAATTGATAGAATTGTTTGAAAATTAAATTTTTTAATTTAATTATGAAATTATATTGTAAAATTTAATATTTAATTGGTTTCAAATCAATATTTTTAATAAAATATTAAATATTGTTTTCATAGAAGCCTTTCTATTTTATCTTAGTGAAAATGCATGATTTTTTTGTTAAAACCCCATTAGCGATTTAAAGGGAGAAATGAAATATTTGGATTATGAAGGGGGATTTTATTTTTATTTTAAGTAGTCTTAAATTTACTTTCCCATTCATGTTTTGTTATTAGAGAATATTAATGTGCTATGTAGTTAGTGAGTTATTTGGACAACACTTTTGGATTTAAACTATACAAAAACATAATATTATCACAACACATCCCTTAAGAGATGGTGATGAATACCCTTTGTCCTTGTATCAATGTGACATATGTAAATATTTTCCATTTCATTATGAAATGTACATATATCCTAGAACTATCATAAATTATTATATATTTGGCTATGTTTCTCACTTGTTTATATTTTAAATTAATATATGACATTGTTATAAATTTTTTTTATAGTCTTTATGATTTTTATATACATTTATATATATATGTTTTTAAATCAATTTTTGAAATATTACATTTCTGTAAATCACACCATCTTTAAATGCAAATTAAACTCTTTTAAATATTTTTTAAACATTTTGAAATGTGAACCATGAATTTCAAATATATTTCCATCCATTGAAATGTAAATATTCATTTTTTAAATTTACTTATGAAATGTCAATCGAATTTATTAGAAAAATGAATGAATATTCATAGGTAATTTTATATTTAAAAATTTTTATGGAATTTTTGGGTGATATCCTAATGGATTTTGGCTCACACCCTACATCTACCTATAAGTGTTTATAGATTACCTCTATAAATGATCAAGAAATGGAAATGGATAAAAATGAGGTGGTTCTTGTAGTTGATCTATAGACTTGGTGAGTTATGTCCATTTTAGGACTTGGGAAGGTTTACCTATTTTATGGTACATTGTTTCAGCACTTTGGGTTCTTATACCTATTTTACTTGTGGTAAATTTTCACCCCTATAGTTAAATTGTTATGCATACTTAATTTTTATATTATTTCCACATTTCTATGGAATATTCATTCCCACATTCTTTTTAGATAATTCCAGGTGCTTCTCACCGACCCATGTGGATCATGTCATACATTTGGGATGTGTCTAGACCATCTCAATTATCGGGTTACTAGGGTACCCAGTATGGTTCGTGATTGAAATATAGTATTCCAAAACTTATTTGATATGAGATGATAATAGAAAGAAATGGTCAAGGTGGTACGAAATAAATATGCACACAACTTTGAATTATGGAGGTAAGCCAAAAACATGTTCAATGATTGGTAAAATAAATATTTGGGAATGTGTGTAAGGACCAGGAAAGTGTTATTGGTGTGGTTTGTTTGGCCACAGGGTTGATGGAGGCAAGGAAAAGAGTAATGAACAATACTACAATGATTTAACAAATTCCATTAAACAATAAGATTCTTTAGCTACAATTTTTTAGGGAATTATATGAATATGTTTCTTAAGAAAGTTACTATGGTTAAAAATCATCATGGTAAAACAATGTGGAAAAATATTTTTCTACAATTATATTCGATTTTGAGTCATCTAGTTATATGATGGAATCATTGTAAAGACTGATATTTTTCAAGGGTTAACCATGAAATCAATGTTTTATGAACACCTTCGAAGGTTTTTAGAGATATAATCAGAAGATATTATGGAATTTTTAGAGATTTTATTTTCATTTTATGTTTATGTAATGATATTGTTTATTGAGAAAATGACATTACTTTTGGACATGAGTTTTAATATATTGAAAACCATTATATTTTATATGATCATTGATAATAATGGTTATTTTAAGGATATATATCATAATTCTCAGAATGTTATGAGGATGAAATTGTTCTTATAAAATAGAAATATATTATTTAAATATATTTTCTTATGTTCTAAAATATTAAAGGAATTATTGAACATTAGGAAAATTACTTTTGAATGAAAGATGCTATCAATTTACTTTTATTATTATGAAACCAATGACCTTTTTACCCATCACATATTTATGGTTTTTTTATTAGTAACATTCTCATGACCCTGTTCTCTACCACTCTCTATAAGAACATGATGGTTTGTTTTCTCATCCATGACCATGTGTTACTAAAAGGAACCGTAGTTTGTTTTATCTAAGGTGACCTTTGTACTTCACTATCTTTATTTTATATTAGATGCCTCATTAATCCTTTTTTTGATGTGGAATTTAAATAAAGGTCTTTTGAATAGTCAATCAATAGTTACCAACAACAAATTAAAAATTACGAGCATGAAATTTATAAAATGAGGGGAGATTGTGACATCCCATGATTTTAAAAAAGATTCACTTTGTTCGATAACATACATTATACGCCATATAAAGCCTAAAAAAACTAAATATTAATATTAAAATTTTAGCATTTTAATCAAGACTTTTGAATTGAGAGTATGAATAGAGTTAACTAAATTTTCAAATCATGGTTTACATATTCATATATAATTATTTGGTATGTGAGTAACTATAAATAAAATTAAACCCTTTTTAAAAAAATGAAATATATTTCTGATAAACTATTTAAATTTGCAAAAGATTATTTTATATCGATAAATTATAAAATCATTGTTAGTGGATTATATTAATGTAATAAAAATATATATGTAAAATATTTAATATAATTTTTAACACTCATACTAGGTGTTTTATTTCCATGATATATAAAAAAAATTCAATTTTCTAGATAAAAGAATTAATTTTATAAAAAGTAGAATTTTTCACCCTTTGACGGTTCACCTATTTTAAAAAAGTTATTAAATTTTTTTAAAATTATGCTTTAAAAATAATATTATTCTTTAAATTTAAATAATTTTTTTACATTGGTTTATTTCATGTATTTTTTGATTATGTTCCATTTTTTAAGGAATAGTGATAAAATATTACATTTGTAGTTGAAAAAATATGGTTAATCTAATAAATTTATAGTCATAAATTATATTTTTGATTGGTTTTAAAGTATAACTAGAGTAAAATTTTACCATTTAATCTAATTTAGATCATTTTAATAAATTTCACATTTTATTTGGATATGAAAATGATAGAATCTTTTGGACGTTTTCACTTTTAAAACCAATTATTTTTTCAAGTCTGCTGGGTTTATTTTTGAATTATTTCTACCAATTATGTATTTTAAATTAGAAAAAATGGATTTAAATTTTTAAAAAATAAGTTCCAAATTATTGGAATATATATAATTTATTTTTGGATATTATGAATAATGAATGTTTTAATTTTTTTATTAACATAGTTAAGATTTTATAAGATAATTAATGAAAAAATAATATTATAAATATTATGAAGTTACCCTAAAACCTCTCCTAATATCATTGGATGATTTTTTTTCAAATTAAATAGTTATGTTGATAAAATTATAACCTTTTGAATCTACTTTTATGAGATTTGCATTTATAATATTATGTTAAAAAAAGCTCAGTTTTTTCAAAAAATTATTTCAAACAACTAAAATAATATTAATATGAGGTTTCTAGGGAATACTATTGAATATTAATAATAGTTTGGAAGCTAAAATGTTAATAGTTAATGGGATATTTTATTAAATAATAAATAATAAAAATAATAAAATATATCAAATAAATGATATTAAAAATAATTTAATTAAAAATATCAAAATAAATGATATTAAAAATTCATGTGATGTTTTAAAATGTTTTTATTTTTTAATTTTAAGTTAAAAATAATATAAATAATGTTTTATAAAAAGATAATTTTGTATTTGTTTAATTATTAAAAATATCAAATAAATGATATTTAAAAATTATAAAATAAATATAATTTTTCATGATTAATGATATACAAGAATATTTTAGATGACTATGACATGTCAGTTATGATTTATAATTTGTTTTTCCAATTGAAATTTTATTTATGATATACTTAGAATGTTAGGAAATTAATATTTTTTAAATTAAAATTATTGATATTTTAAAATAACTAATAATTTACTATTTTATATAAAATATCTAAAAATATAAATTTTGGAAAAATGATTTTTATAATACCAAAAATTTCATCAATGACACATTTTTTTGTCTTTTTTAATTTTATTGTAATTATATTAACCCTAAAGAATAAATTAAATGATATCACGAAAAGATTTAAAATGTATAAAAAATAACGGTTAAAAAATATTGGGATTTAAAAAACAATAAAAACGGGTATAATTTTAATTGGATGAATTTATTTCGAAATAAACTTATCCTATCATCTAAAAAATAAATTTGGACCCATTTCAAATTGAATAATAATTTATAATAATTTCCTATTTTAATGAATTCAAATAGTTCCCCTCCCCTCTCTTATTAAATAAATCCCATTATTCTCATTTCAATACACATAAAAACCTTTTGGGTTAAGATAATATCTTCCAAAATACCATCCTATAATCTATATCCAAGATATTGAGTCAATAGTATAGAAAAAACACCCTCCATAGAGGTGGTAAGTTGTTAATCAAAGGAGATCATCCAAAGAAGAGGTATCATTTTATCTAGTATTTATATTTTATATCTTATTCCACAAATTTCAAATATTATTCATCCATGATGAAATAAAAACCATAGTATATCCAATATAATTATATTTTATAGTTTTTATATAATAACATAAATTTATCTCCAATTTCATCAAATGTGGAATGATTTATCGTTCGTGTGTACGACGAACTATCACCTCGAAAAGATATTTAATATGTTTTTCATTATCATCTCTCAATAAAGGTTATAATTAATGAATTAAAGTTTATATATTAATTTAATGATATATTTATCATTATGAAAAATTATTTATCATTTTTGTTCATTACTTTCTATGTGCATAAAAATGATAATTTCATTTGTGCGTATGTGTGAACTACCACCCCTAGAAAGTGATGTGATTCATTTTTACTCACCACACCACAAAAATACAATTTATACTTATATATAATGTATTAATATTATTAATAATATATTATTATTATTGAGGGAATTTAAAATAATAATTACTTTCTTTCCATAATGATTGTTTAAAAATAAAAACCACACTCATGCATATGTATGACATACTTTCTCCATGATTATAACATAGTTCATTTTTCATAATGATACATAATGTGTTGATTGAGAAAATTAATTGTTTTATAAAAATGATAAAATTTTCATGAATATTATGATGGAGAGGATGGAATAATGACCACATTTACAATTTACATCATACCAAATTCACATTGGACTCAAGTCTCCAATATTGTCATAATATCCGACTAGAATGTAAATAAATAAATAATTGTTATAATATTATAATAATTGGTATATGTTGAATAATGAAAATTTAAAATGTTATAATGAGATTAAATAATTATCATGTTTTCATTATTTAGGAATATAATGATTGTAAGTGACGAGTCCGACTCAAGGTAAGGGATTTCATCTCAGTATCCCTCCATTGAGGAATATTTTTATGTTATACACCCACCATTTATGAGGTGTATATACAGCCCCATTAAACTATAATATAATGACTTTATTTATTCTCATAATAATTAATGTTTTTTTAAATTTTATTATTTCATTTCTATTTTTATTAAAATGTTACAAGTGGTATGATACACTTTGAATGTTTATATATTAAATTATCAAATATTTTCTTCGTGTTAATATTCTTGCTATTTATTAATGTGGATATAAATGAATTATAATTTCCATATTATGTATATTTATAATTACATTAAAAGGGTTTCATAATGAATATTTTTAAGTTTGTTATATAGAACATTTTGACAAACAGCAAAAGGAATTTTCAATCCCTAACGTACATGGTGACATAAATTTTTTTAAATGTAGTGACTATTATTTAATTTCGATCATCCTCTAAAATCATACATATTTTCAAAATTTAAAAATTGTTTTCCATTATTTTTAAGATATTGGGTATTAAAATGGTTATTTTGATCAAAAATGGAATTTTTATAAGAAATTATTTATTATATGGGATTAAAATTGTTTCTTAAAGGGCTTTATGATGAAATATTTTTATTCATGAAATTTTACAAGTTCATTATATGATGTAGGTGAGACTGATACAACTTATAAGAAGGTTTTATACCCATTATATCAAATTGGTGTTCCAAATATAGCTTATAAAAAGGGTGATCCAAATTATAGATCTCCCTTACATTGGGCAATAATAGTATCAGATGTCGATCATATGGTTATTTTAATTGATTGGGTTTTGAAACTATTTAATGAATATGATGCTCTATGTCACATAATGGAGTTTTAATTTTTTTTAATTGAATTAATTATTTTCATTGATAAAAATTTATGTGTTTTTTATATGAATTTTTTTTCTTTCTTTCTCTCAAAAAACAATAAATAGATTTTCAAGTTTGTCATTAGAATATTTGTGTTATTTTTTATGTCCCTTACCAAGAATTTTATTCTCATCCCTTGTTATAAAATATTATTCAAAGGGAATAAGGATTGGTATGAGAAAGGAGGATGTCAAGTTCACTATTTGGAATATTTTGAATGAAAAATAATTCATATTTTATTTTAAGAGTTTTACCCAAAACACTCAGTCAGAGGCGAGCCTCTAACCATTTATTAATAAAATAAAGAGCATTCATCAGTTACACCAAGTCAGAAAAGAAACTACATATCATGAAAATCATACTCATCACCACCCCCCTTAGAGATTATGCCATCTGCAGTGTTTGTTTCCCACTCTGATGATTCATAATGCTTAAGAACCTTGGCATATTTCCTTCTAAGATTCAGCTTCTCCAAATCTAGAAACTCATTCAAGGGCTGCAATGACAAACATTTCATTCCAAAAGAAGATCTGGTAGACACCGGCCTCATAAGATAAGAATAATCATTCCATGGTTTTCGTCGTGGAGGGTCAGTCTTAACAGCAACATCCTCATGAATCTTCATCCTTTTGCCTTGAACAAAAGAACTATAGGATGGCTGGACTGCACCACTATCTTTTTCTTTGTCACTATCCGATATGTCACCCCACTTCCCCGAGATTTTAACCTCCTAACAACCTCCCTCCAATCTAGAATCCTGCCGGGCCAGACTGTTAGTATACATTTGTGGCTGGTCCACCAGATTCTGCACGACTTCCTCGGTTGGAGCATCCATCGAAGAATAGGAAAGTTGTAAGAGCACATCATGCCTTGCATCCTTCTCCTCTTCAAGCAAAGCCTCCTCGCCTTCCAGCGCTAGGAATCTATTTTCAGTAGTGACCATGGTCACTAATCCTCCAGCATCAACAACATTCCCACCTTAAGTAGGAGCAAGCGGGTCCAGAGAAATTCCCACTGTATCTGACCCCATGCAAGAACTTCCCAATGTATCAACATTCACAAGACCGAGATCTCTCCTTAAGTGATCAAATACATGCTTAACCGTTGGGTTCCCTGACCTATTTACCCCCTTCTGTAACGAAATATCAAAAATAAAAAACTCTATACCTTACATGGTGTAGAGTTTTATATTATGAAAGAAATGGATACTATTTTAGTAGTATCTACATGGTATGAAAGTGGGATGTTATGTTTGAATTATAACCTAAAAATAAAAAACTCTATACCTTACATGATCCTCAACATGAAAGAATGTCATTTACTGACTAAAACTCTAGAGTATGTAATGTTTATGGTTGGGGCCTTATAATGGTCATCAAATAAATCATGTTTTTGTGTAAAAATTTGGGTAGTTGGACACATCCTTATGACATTGATGCTTCCAGAAGGAGATTTTGGTAATAAATCCATTATGAATGTGATATAAAAATTTCTAATTTTTATGAAAATACCAGAATATATAAATGATTTCAAGGATCTATAATAATATAATGAATCATCAAAATTAGATGCTATTATTAATGTATCTTCCAACAAATCATTGGTCACTTCCACCACATAGTTACTGAGCACATAATCTTGGTCTTCTCCCATATCCTTTTTTTTGATAGATTCACTTGATTAATGGGGTATTTATTTTCATAATTTCCCATTTACCTAAAGATGAACCACCAAAAAGAGTGTTTTATTTTGTCCATTTTTATTATTTTTCCTGATGACCCTTATACCCAAACTTACAAAAAACACCCAATCCATTCAAAAAAAATTCAAAGCCATTTATTCCGAAATATCACAAAAGATGATAATTGAAATAATATATTAATCTTCATTAATGTTTTCCCTTTTTCCTAGTTCCCATTTAATATTTTATTTTTTACATTTCCTTAAATAGGTATAATATATATAATTCATTCCCTTATTTGAGGATACATAAAAGTATTTCATCATATGACTAAAAATATGGATAAAATCATTCCCTTAATAAACACGGTTTAATACCATAAAGGTTATAGTTAATATTTAATTATGTGTTTCATATGCAATTCATTACATACCAAGAAATCCTTGTAATGGAAGCCTCAAACCCAGAGACACATCCTTATTCATTTTTTTAATTATAGGAATATTATCTTAATTTTATATTTTTTATCTCAAGGGAAATATATGTTAAAGAGTATCTCCTTGGATGATTTCAATTCCATGTGCTGTATTTAAACTTTTTATGTAGTATCCCAGATTAAAGACCACCATAGATTAACATCTCCTTTGTGATAATACACTGCATGATTGAAATTTTTCTTTTCATTGCACATGTGGTCCATGAATATATTTTACCGAGGCATTAACCATTGATCAACCACTATAGTCCTAGTACTACCACCAAATGATTGGGGATTCTATCGCATCAAGTGATCTAACATATCAGAATCTTTTTGTAGACTTTTTTATTTATTATGGAAAGGTGCTTTGGTCAAAACATTATCATGCTTCCATAATATTTCCATGATCTTGTTATTTCCAATTCCTACTATATTTTCATACATAGTATGTAGATATCTGCATTGGATGTGAGTATTTATACCCTTCTTTATTCCATGTTCCATCTATAAATAATTAAATATAGTAGATAAGTTCATAAAGGGAATAATTTTTAATTTTAAATATTTTATAACACATAACATAACATAAAAAACATTCTTTGTTAACCGAAGAATCATTAAATTTCTTTACATAGAGATATCTTTACTTTAAAATACTTTATAATCATTCTTAATAAAAATTGAAAATTATCCTTACTATATTGTAATGGAGTGTCAATCTAGGTTTATAGTATAAACAATTATAAGAAACTAGGTGATAATATCTTCAAGAATAATGCACGCATTTCACATTTATTAGCCATTGGCGCATCAGTTCCAGAACGACATCCACTTATAAAATCTATAAAAGGATGTAATTATTTGATAAACCATATAATATATTCTTTAAAAAACATGAGTTTGTTCTTAAATACTTATCCTCAAATTATAAAATAGGGTTTTGTTAAATAATCTGTGATTTTCATTAATCATATTCAATGGTATTCAACTAAACTGTATTTGATACCATAAAAAAGACCCGACTCTAGTTACCTCGAGAAGGATCCATGTTAATAACATTTGCATAGAAACAATCAGTCAAATTATAAAGGAATGATCAGTTTAGCTATCATGAAGTACGAAATACTTACATGATACCCATTTTAGAAAGGTTAAAATATAAAAAATAGTTATGTAAGACATTCAAAAACCTTTAAATCATTCCATGAATTCTTCTTCATATATATGGGAAGGAGAAAAAAAGAAATTTGATCCTAAAGACCTCATATAGTTTAGGGATAGTTAATGCATTCATGAATCAATAACATATAATCAACTTATAAAGGTAAATAATTCAATAGATAATAGATTTAATAAACAAATTGACTATCATATTTAGAATAGGTATAATCGGTATTGATAGGTAAATAAGAGAAATCACAGTCTATTTAGTCCAAAAATTGAGAATAAAATGCATCCATATTTAATATCATAAGGAAAATACAATTGATAATAATCATAAGTTAATTAAAAATGAAGTGTATTCATTACTAGCTAACATAACGATCACATACATCATGATAACTCAACTATAAAGTCTATTAAAATTACATTTTGAAACTACTAGGTAAAACCCCAACATATTTGGCCCACATATTTGCCTTACGAGACATGTTGATGTATTGACGAGATATCTATAACCAGTTCTCGCAAATATTAATTTTCTATATAATTTCACTTATATGAAATAATATATTTAATTCATGAATCAACATTCCTTAACATCAAGTATCCATATCGATTATGGGTATATATTTATTAATAACTCTCCAGTTAAAAAATTAATATTCAAAGTAAAAAGTGGTTTGTTAAAATAGAATAAGGGTTAAGAAATAATCGTATCAAACAATCAAATATATTGTTATTTATTAGAAATGGAATTTCTAATGAAAAATGATCATTATAAAGGGATTACTTCATTGGATTGAAAACAATAACAAATGAATGTGTGATTTCACAATAATTGTTACTTCTTTTTATACATTTATATTGGATCCCCACATAGAATTATCGTCAAATGGAAATGTAGATAGAAATAGTAAATACATATTCATGTTTAATACATAAAATTATTATTATATACCCCACCTAAAATTGAATAGGATAATATTAATAAATATGTCTCATTGAAATGTAAATTGAGAAAAACCTCATTCAAAGTGTAACGCCCCGACCCCAGTTACCCAGAGTCGGTGCATTATTGCATAACATCGGCATAATCACGAGAAAGATCAAATCTCAAAATACCAATTGGTTTAGTAGCCTTGGAAACACTAGATATATTCATAATGTTTTACATTACATCAATAAGTGAAAAGCTACAACAATATATTGTCTCCATATTCCACACTCATATCCCCACATACTATCCCTGCAGGTCATTCATAAATTACTTCTTCACATCTTGGGAAAAATAAATCATAGAAATGGGGTGAGCTCAAATGCCCAGTAAGGATAACAATAAAGCGGAAACTTTCATGAATAAGAATAAAAATTTAAGGCAATGTATAACTAAAAAAAAGCCTTTTAAACTTGAACTTCAACATAGTATGGAAAAAGTAAAATGAAATAATGCCATTTACTTATTCACATGGATATTCTACTAATAGAATAATCACATGCAATATTAGTAACCACTTTCATAATGATGGAATGCATAATTCCAGACTATCATAACCACATAGCCAAGGCCTCATGCCAAGACTAAAAATAAGATTTTGCCGAGGCCTTGTGCCGAGATACTAGTTTATCTCATGAGACATATTGATGCATAGAGGAGCTATAGCGGGCTCCACCCGTCACATATTAAGTCCAATGCATTCCCATATGAAAAGGTTTAAACATAGCATAAACATTCGTATTAAAACTAGCATACGAAATGTCAATATTTTCACTATAAACCATGAATGGTATAGAAATAGAACATCCATAGTCAAACATATCACAAAACCTTCAATATAATATAGAAGTTTTGTATCATAATAAATCAACTTCAAATAAGATTAAAATCCATCAACGTATGTTGACATAGATGAAATCAAATCTATTTGAGAGAAATATCACTTTTCTCGAAATCATTGAAAAGTCACACATTTATAAAGGAAGTAATTTGAAAGAGATTTTTGAATCAAAGTGTCACGTACCACTTTGAAACTTTTGAAATGAAATATCATTTCAAAACCTTCATGTACATATAAATAAATCCTTAAAATAATTTTGAAAACATGGACATTAATTAAAAATATTGAGAAATATAAATCTTTAAAACATTTAAAATTATGATCTTGATAAAGAGTACCTTTCAAAAATTCTTAAAATATTCATTTTGAAATCATTTAAAAGTCACATAATTATAAAATAAAACATTTACTTTGAAAATATTCTTATAATCTTGTAAGTTAAGCATTGATGATTTTATAAAGGCGGTAAATAGCCGCACCCTCCGTATAAGTTAAAAAAACATTCTTACCTTAAATTTGTCGAAAGGTAAAAAGTGACTTATTTGGAAAACGACGGAAAGATTCCATTAAACACACATAAGGGTATAAATTAATTTAACCCATATTCTTTGTAAATAGTAAAAATGTTTTGAAATACATTTCTAAGAAACATGGATGTGGATGATAAAGATATCCCGGTAGATAATTGCATATAAACAACCTCAGATAATGAAGAGATTGTGAAATAAACCCTTATATTGTACATTTCCTTGATTGAGGGTATGTTAACCTCCTGTATAATGGTGAAATAATTGTTATTAAATTATTCAAGAATCATATACATTCATATGATATCATATATGATCTTTTAACATTGCTTTGTTAATAATATCTTAGAATTATCATTGTTTCGGGTGTTAACTTACTCGTTTTCTTTTATATGTTTTGTTACGTAAGCCATATTTGTCATGTATAGGTTGTATATAATTCATATACTGAATGATATTATGTCCTTAAACATTATTTTTAAATCATAAAATGATAATTATACTTGAATGGATACGATGGAGAATGAATCTCATCGCGTTCGTGGACACGGTAGTTCGTACGTACACAAGAGCGACAATATCATTCTTTTGATATTAAAATAATATATAATTGGATGGTATAATATATATACAGAATAATTATCATGTTATATTTATTTTTTACATGAATTATACATCATTATTATACCCATCCAAATAATAATATTTTGAATAACAATTACACCACGACGTGGAGACGGTAAGCCGTACATACGCACGTATGGTGACATGTTATTCAAAGGGTGGATAGAATACTGAATATGGTTGTACCATAATTATAATAACATCACAGTATATATAATATACTGGAGTTATTATTTTAGAATGGTAATAACAAATAAAGAAGAAGTTGAAGAAATAAGGAACTTGAAAAGGGGTGGTGAAAACATTACCTCTTCTTCGGGTTCTTCCTTTTGATTTGATCAAAAGGGCTCCATAGGTTGGCTTTCTGATCCAACTAAGGCCTCTAGGTTGTAGTGAGGGAAGTTGAGAGATTATGTAGGCAGATTTTTGCCAAACCAAAAGGCTTTGAAGGTGTGAATAAATGAGAAGGGGGAGTTCCCTTTTATAAGAGGGGTGAGGGGCACCTTTGGAAAAGATAGAAATATTAATTTATAATAAATTCATATTCGGTTTATAATGTCTTAAAAGTTTATTATTCAAATTTTATGGTGGGTATATGTCAAAAACCATTCAACCAATATAATTTAGACAGGTTTGGGTTACTATATTAACCTTATCTTTTAGTTTTAACTCTTAGTTAATAAGTTTGACATTTACCATGTAAATTTGTATTTTTATATTATATAGTTAATAAACATACTATATACATACAAGAGACCACCAAGTGGTCCATTAATGATACACCTATCATGATATAAGTCTCTTGGACGAAACTTATATTTTTAGGAATTTAATATCAATTAATAATATAATATTTGTTCAAAAAACTTTTTTATGTCAATTTTGACACTATTAAATAGTTGATTTTTGTAAAACTTATAACAGAATGATTACTTTGAAAAAATTCAATTAAATAAATCCTAATATTTCATATTATCCTATAAAATTAGTTTAATTCATTAAAAGTCTCAAATTATATTTCTTTGGGTATTTATAATATAAATTATTTTAATTTTTTACTATGTTGGTAATTACTGCATCATCATTGTGTCATAAATAAATTAAATTATTTAATGTCTAAAAATTATAAATAAAATATAATTATGTAGGAAATCTTATTATATTTCTAATGAATATTTATAATCAAATTTATCTTATGTATAACCCTATATTAAAAATGTTTTAGAAAATAAACATTTATTTTAACTCTTTTAATTCTTTTTTGATTTAAATAATAATAAATCTCCTAATCTAATCCAAGTGGACTTAAATTATAATATATTATTCCTAAGGTTGTTTTTGGTCGAGATAAACTTGTCCAATGGAATTAGGACATGTGTTAGGATAATATTAATATCATTTCTACACTTAATTACCCTATTTACTTTTAACCGTGGTAAATAAAAGTAAACAGTTACTATTCACCAAAAATTATTTTCATCTCATTGAACCAAATTGTACTTCTTGATATTAACCGTGTCTCTCGGATTTTCGAAATTCCATTCACAGAAGTGGTAATATTAAGTTTTATGCAAAATTCAGTTTTTTTAACTACAACTTAGGAGTTTCACTATTCATCAAAATTGAAGTTTTTCAGAACAATGCCAAAATTTCACCCTAAGCTATAATTGATATTCCGAATTCAAAAATGATTTCTATTTTACAAAATTCCAAACATATAAGTTTCATTAATTAATTTTATAATTAATGTCCGCTATCACAACAAATAGAATGTTTTTAAGAAACAATATATCTCAAAAGATTGATAATTGTTTAGGTCCAATTTCAAAGTGAAATTAATTCTAATGATCACCATTGGATAAAATGGTAAAAATATATTCTAATTATACTTTAAAACCACTAAAATTTATAATTTATCACTATTAATTATTAAAAAAGTTTTTTTTAATTAAAATTTAGTAATTTTCAATATTCATCAAAATATTAAAGGTATCTAAAAATTACCAAAATTTCAGCCTAGGCTAATTTTGATATTACAAATCCAAAAATGTAGTCCATTTTGAGAGATAGAATTTATAAAATTTCAAAAAGTAGATATTACTATTCATAATGGCTAGTTTGGTAAGTCATGGTGCACTTTAACTTGGTGTTGCGTGTAGTGCAAGTTATTGAATTATTTTAAAGAAATAACACACTATGAAATCTTGGGGTGTTACATTCTCCCCTCCTTCAATAAATTGCGTCCTCTCAATTTGAAATTTTTCTTCGAAAATAAAAGGTTGAATATAAAAAATATCTTTGTGGGAAAACCCATATCGGAAATTGGGTTACTAAAATTTAGTCTTAATATGAGGAAAAGAGAAATGAAAGGGTCACCACCAAATTATGATCTCTATTAGGAGAACATTGGTGGAAATTAGTGACATATAATTGGAGGAAAACGTAAGTATTTATAGGTAGTGATTGAGGTCATCAATCACAAACAAGTTTAAAATTGAGGTCCTTAAATTCATCAATCTACGATGATTTGAAATACCATCGGTTCAACAAAACATAGGGTATTAGGATAACACATTTTTGGTTTTAGGATTCCTTAAATAAAGTATAAGAATTAATTTCTTCATAGAATAAGAGAAGAAGAAAAAATATATTCTTCACAAGTAGAGTTCCATCCTTTATCTAATTTCTACCACAGACTCATCATTCACTCTAAAAGATAACAGAACTTAAAAATAATATTTTATTTATCCTATTCGTATAGTGTTAAAAAATGAGTCTATAATTCATCTAGAAGAACCATTAAATATGACATTATTCAATCTAGGACATCATGTGGGTCAGTGGTAGGTGATACACCCTTGTCTCCCTTCAGTTGTGGGTTCAAGTCTCGCGGCCTTTCCGGACGCGACAGGTTGCCGCCCGACCTCCGGGTTGTCCTTTTATGGAAATCCAAAATAATCCAAACTAGAACTATCCGAAATACTTCAGTCCAAAATTTATAAGGATGGTAAACACAATAAAGAGCCTTTTTTCTACATAATAACATTTGAACACCTTCATCATGTATTCTTTTAAAACACTGCAACATCCTAAATTATCATAAAACCTTATTGATTACATTCATGATCCCTTATTCCTTAAAGAATAATAGACATACTCCTTCAATCCAAAAATTCTTTAAACCCACACAATGATGGAACATACAAATCATTAATCAGTTTCAAGGTAGTTAATAATATCCAATATAATTTATCCAAATCAATCATGTATTATTCCAAAATCACTACCTCAGTATCAGAACTATATTATGGTTTATCATTCTCTAAACAATATATTTTCCAACAATTTCTCCTGATATTGATTCACTTTTCTTTGTTCCACACAATCTCAAGTCCTTAATGAAACAGTATTGCAGTATAATCCTTATATACTCCATAATTATTATAACAAGTACATTGTTGATACAACACTCAATTGACATAATCAACCTAAGAACTCTAATCATTAATCTTTATCTGTGGTAGTATCATAACTTGATTATTATCCAATATCATCATTTGCGGCATAGTCTGATGACTGGGACATAGGTTCGCGTAGTGTCCAAACTCCTTGCAAATGAAGCATTGTACATTTGAAACCATTTTCTTACCCTTGCAGTCACATACTTTGTTCCCTTTTCCTCCACACTTATAACAAACCCCCATTCCTTTCAGGCAAGTTCCAGGGTGTTTCTTCCCACAGTTATCACATATGGGAAAATTCTTCTTTTTCCTCTTCCCTTTATCCATATTTCTCTCTTCCATCCTTTTCTTCTCTTGCTTCCCTTAGAATCCATAGGACTCAGTAAACTCAGTAATTATCTTATCAACACATGATATTATTTCTTCATATGATGATAATACATGGGAGACTATTTTTCTTATAAATTCTGGGTTAAGACCATGAAATATATTATCCTTCTTTCTCTTTGGATCATGTGCATTGCTGGAGTTATCATTCCTTCTAATAGACACCATTTCTAAACAATGGAATACACTAGATTAGTTTATGAATAACAATACCTAATCCCCAAATTGTAAAACACATAACATAAATTAAATAGTTTATGGATATAATCCATAATCATAAAAATGTCTCCTTTGAGGAAGTATATACTCATAAACCCTTAATAATGGTTTGTAAAAAAATGAGAATTTTCCTAAGCATATCCTTTGGGAGTGTCGTAACCAAGAGTGCAGCAAGGCCCATTGTCATGCACCAGTTCCCGTTCGAGTCTTGCTCAATGCGTTGTTTTCGGGGTTTACCCCTAGGTACATCTGTGCCAGAGCCGCCTCTACCTGCTCATATCCAGACAGGGATGTATTGCTCGGAATACTCACTAAATCTCTACAATACCAAAATTCTAGGAAGTTTATCTATAATAATCCTCAAGGTCCATCTTAGGTCTATGTGCTCTAATCAGAGTTTATCTAAATCTAGCTTTCAAGGTTTGTACTAAACTTCCTATGATACCAGCTGTAACGTCCCGACCCCAGTTACCCAGAGTCGGTGCATTATTACCTAACATTGGCATGATCACGAGAAAGATCAAATATCGAAAGACCAATTGGTTTAGTAGCCTTGGAAACACTAGATATATTCATAATGGTTTACATTACATCAATAAGTGAAAATCTACAACAATATATTGTCTCCATATTCCACACTCATATCCCCACATTCTATCCCTGCAGGTCATTCATAAATTACTTCTTTACATCCTGGGAAAAATAAAACATAGAAAAGGGGTGAGCTCAAATGCCCAATAACGATAACAATAAAGCGGAAACTTTTATAAATAAGAATAAACATTTAAGGCAATGTATAACTAAAACAAAAGCCTTTTAAACGTGAACTTCAACATAGTATAGCAAAAGTAAAATGAAATAATGACATTTACTTATTCACATGGATATTCTACTAATCGAATAATCACATGCAATATCAGTAACCACATTCCTAATTATGAAATGCATAATGCCAGACTATCATAACCACATTGCCAAGGCCTCGTGCCAAGAATACAAATACGATTTTTCCAAGGCCTTGTGCCAAGAAACTAGTTTGTCTCATGAGATCTACCGATGCATCGAGGAGCTATAGCGGGATACACACGTCACATATTAAGTCCAATGCATTACCATATGAAATGGTTTAAACATAACATAAACATTTGTATTAAAACTAGCATACGAAATGTCAATATTTTCACCATAAACCATGAATGGTATAAAATTAGCACATCCACAGACAAACATATCACAAAACCTTCAATATAATATAGAAGTTTTTTATCATAATAAATCAACTTAAAATAAGCTTAAAATCCATTAATGGATGTTGACATAGATGAAATATAAACTTTTTGAGAAAAATATCTCTTTTCTCGAAATCATTGAAAAGTCACTCATTTATAAAGTCAGTAATTTAAAAGAGATTTTTGAATCAATGTGTCCCATACCACTTTGAAACATTTGAAAAGAAATATCATTTCAAAACCTTCATGTCCATATAAATAAATCCTTAAAATCATTTTGAAAACATGGAAATTAATTAAGAAAATTTAGAAAGATAAATCTTTAAAACATTTAAAATTATGATCTTGATAAAGAGTACCTTTCAAAAATTCTTAAAATTTTCTTTTTGAAATAATTTAAAAGTCACATAATTATAAAATAAAACATTTACTTTGAAAATATTCTTATAATCTTGTATGGTAAGCTCTGACAATTTTATAACGGCGGTAAATAGCCGCACCCACCGTATAAGTTAAAAAAACATTCTTACCTTAAATTTGTTGAAAGGTAAAAAGTGCCTTGTTTGGAAAATGACGGAAAGATTCCATTAAAAACACATAAGGGTATAAATGAATTTAACCCATATTCTTCGTAAATAGTAAAAAAAATTGAAATACATTTCGAAGAAACATGGATGTGGATGATAAAGAGATCCCAGTAGATAATTGCGTATAAACAACCTCGAATAATGAAGAGATTGTGAAATAAACCCTTACATTGTACTTCTACTTGATTGAGGGTAGGTTAACCTCCTGTATAATGGTGAAATAATTTTTATTAAATTATACAATAATCATATACATTCATATGATATCATATATGATCTTTTAACATTTCTTTGTTAATAATATCTTAGAATTATCGTTGTTTCAGGTGTTAACTTACTCATTTTCTTTTATATGTTTTGTTATGTAAGCCATGTTTTCATGTATAGGTTGTATATTATTCATATCCAGAATTATATCAAGTCCTTAAACATTATTTTTAATTCATAAAATGATAATTATACTTGAATGGATACGATGGAGAATGAATCTTATCGCGTTCGTGGAGACAGTAGTCCGTATGTACGCACGAGCGACAATATCATTCTTTTGGTATTAAAATAATATATAATTGGATGGTATATTATATATACAGAGTCATTATCATGTTATATTTATTGTTTACATGAATTATACATCATTATTATACCCCTCCAAATAATAATATTTTGAATAACAATTACACCACAACGTGGAGACGGTAAGCCGTACATACGCACGTATGGTGACATGTTATAAAAGGGTGGATAGAATACTGAATATGGTTGTACCATAATTATAATAACATCATAGTATATATAAGATACTGGAGTTATTATTTTATAATGGTAATAACAAAGAAAGAAGAAGTGGAAAAAGAAAGGAATTTGAAAAGGGGTGGTGAAAACATTACCTCTTCTTCGGGTTCTTCCTTTTGATTTGATCAAAAGGGCTCCGCAGGTTGGCTTTATGATCAAAATAAGGCTTATATGTTTTATTTAAGGATGTTGAGAGAGTATTTTGGCAGAGTTTTTCCGAACCAAATGGTTTTGAAGGTGTGAAGTAATGAGAAGGGGGAGTGCCCTTTTATAAGAGGGGAGAGGAAAACCTTTGGAAAAGCTAGAAATATTAATTTATAATAAATTTATATTCGGTTTCTAATGTATCAAAAGTTGATTATTCAAAGGTTAAGGTAGGGATAGGTCGAAAAACATTCAACCAATAGAATTTAGACAGGTTTGGTTTACTATATTAAAATTATCTTTTAGTTTTAACTCTTAGTTAATTAGTTTGACATTTACCATGTCACTTTGTATTTTTATATTATATAGTTCATAAACATACTATATACATCCAAGCGACCCCCAAGTGGTCCATTAATGATACAACTATCATGATATAAGTCTCTTGGCCGAACCTTATATTTTATGAATTTAATATCAATTAATAATATAATATTTTTTTTAAAAACTCTTTTATTTCAATTTTGACACTATTCAATAGTTGATTTTTGTGAAACTCATAAGAGAATGATTACTTCGAAAAAAGTCAATTAAATAAATCCTAATATGTCATATTATCCTATAAAATTAGTTTAATTCATTTAAAGTCTCAAATTATATTTATTTGGGTATTTATAATATCAATTATTTTAATTTTTCACTATTATGGTAATTACTGCATCATCATTGTGTCATAAATAAATTAAATTATTTAATGTCTAAAAATTATAAAGAAAATATAATTATGTAGGTAATCTTATTATCTTTCTAATAAATTTTTAAAATCTAATTTATCTTATGTATAACCCTATATAAAAAATGTTTTATTAAATAAATATTTATTTTTACTCTTTTAACTCTTTTTTGATTTAAATAATAATAAATGTCCTAATCTAATCGAAGTGGACCTAAATTATAATATTTTATTAATAAGGTTGTTTTTGGTCGAGATAAACTTGTCCAATAGAATTAGGACATGTGTTAGGGTAATATTAATATCATTTCTACCCTTAATTACCCTATTTACTTTTAATTGTTGTAATAAAAGTAAAAAAGTTACTATTCACCAAAAATTATTTTCATCTCGTTGAACCACATTTTATTTCTTGATATTAACCGTGTCTCTCAGAATTTTAGAAATTCCATTCACAGAAGCGGTAAAATTATGTTTTATGAAAAATTTAGTTTTTTTAACTACCACTTAGTAGTTTCACTATTCATCTAAATTGAAGTTTTTCAGAACAATGCCAAAATTTCACCCTAAGCTATAATTTATATTCTGAATTCAAAAATGATGTCTATTTTACAAAATTCCAAACATATAAGTTTTATTAATTAATTTATAATTAATTCCCGTTGTCACAACAAATAGCATGTTTTTAAGAAACAATATATATCAAAAGATTGACAATTGTTTAGGTCAAATTTCAAAGTGAAATAAATTCTAAAGAACAGCATTAGATAAAATGGTAATAGTATAGTCTAATTATACTTTAAAACCACTCAAATTCATAAATTTTCACTATTACTTATTAAAAAGGTTGTTTCTAATTAAAATTTAGTAATTTTCACTATTCATCAAAATATTATAGTTATCCGAAAAGTACCAAAATTTCACCCTAGGATAATTTTGATATTCCAAATCCAAAAATGAAGTCCATTTTGAGAGATATAATTTATAAAATTTCAAAAAGTATGTATTACTATTCATAATGGCTAGTTTGGAAAGTCATGGTGCGCTTTAACTCAGTGTTGCGTGTAGTGCAAGTTATTGAATTATTTTGAAGAAATACCACACTATGAAATCTTGGGGTGTTACACAAAGATCATAAAATTGAAGTGAGAATTTATCAATTAATTTATTATTTTAATTAGGTGTAAATTAAGAAAAAATAAATCAAATAAAACATAATATTTTCAAATTTCACTACACATGTATTCTTTTAATATCAAATATAAAAATGATATAATATAATTTAACGATTCATATATTTCCGATTTTATTTTTTGATATTATTTGTGAAAATTACGAGACCATGCACTGATATGTCGTCTGGTTATGATGATTGGTGTTCGCAGATAAATTCATTGAAAAATGATAAAATTTTATTAGAACGTGCACACGATTTTCATTAAAACTTGCAATAACACATAAATGGGTTCATGGATCTGAAATATGAAGGAAATCTTGTGTTTAAATAAGTGGAATTACCCTAGGCCTATCTTAACTTTTTTCGGAATAGGTATTATGTTGAAAAACCCAAATTAGACATAATCACCATTAAATAATTTAATTAAAATTAATTTTATGAAATGAATGTCTTCTATCTATTATTAATTTGTTATGAATTTTGGGTAAACATTGTAACCCAAAAATTTTCTGAAAATGTAGAGAATCCTACAAAAAGATTGGCGACATATTGAAGATTCGATTGCAGGTCTTCAGGCCAATAAAGTAAGATGATATTATCAATGATTGAAACACAAATGTTCCTCATCAATGATATATCCAAACCATAAGTAGGTCATTTTTATATGGAATTTTTTTTATATTTATAGAATAAAGAATAAATTTTAATCAACTAATGAATAGGTTTACCCATGGTCTGATCATTCTTGCCGGATGGGTATGATTTCAGGAATTTTATTAGCATTTATTAATATCCTTTATTCTTCATTTTTCCACTAACTAGAATGAATCAAGGCCGACATGATCACGCGTATGGTTTTTTATCAGGTGTTTTAATGATTACATCTCACCCATTCTTGGCATTCTTCATTGTTGGACCCTGATGGCAATGGCTCGACCTACCAAGCAGCTCTGAATGCAATCTGACCCCTAGATTTGAGGATGCATATGTCTAGATCAAGACCCGAGTAACAAATATCTATGATTTTGATAGATTTTGGAGTAATGAAGGATATGTGGTATCTCATGGAAGTGGAAAATGGTTTGTTGGCATCAGTTTTCGGTGCTAGTGGTGACACACAACGGCATGTGACAATTGTTGTGTGGGAGTAGCGGCTGGTGCTCCGACAACGCCCGTTGTGGTGGAGCCGTGTAGACATGGCCACTCAAAAATGTGGGAGACCATGGAATAGGGCTTCATACATGGGCTATGAGACATGGCGTTCACCGTTTTTGGAGAATTCATTTGGGGATAACCTAGTTCAGTAGCCACACGGGCCACTTAGGCCAGACCAGGATGTAGTACAGTGGGCTGGTCCAGTACGGGGTCAAGCTGGCTAGTCAATGAGGCCTAGTGGGCCGAAAAAACATAGTGCTGTAGGCCTGGGCATAATCGGGATTAGCTAGTTCGGGTTGGGAGGACTGATTCAAGTCAGGTCGGCTAGCGGGATGGGTCAGGTCTGTGTTGAACCTAGGTCTGTGGGCTGGTTTCCCTCAAATGTCCTTATCTTTAAAACTACACATCGGTTTGGTGAGCCCACAAATGAATTTGGGACCCCTGAGATAATAAGGTCTTTCCGGATATTCTAAGTGGTTTCTTTGTTGAAGTTTTCATTCGAACTAATGTCTTACGAAGTCGGTTCTCCTAGTACTAGCATGCTTTGAGAGGATTTTTGGGGCTGCATATGACTACGATATTACAGGATTTATAGAGACTGCATGTCGTATAGAGACTATGTGCCTTATCGATATAGTGTGTCTATTAAATAATGTGAGTATTTTTCGAGATTGTGTGTATTATAAACAACATTTGTTTTATCGAGACTGTGTTTCTTATGAAATACATATAATAATATTGTTATGCATACTATCCAACAATAACATTGTGAGATGAAAAATTCTTCCTAGTTTGTATTTTGTGTGGAATCTTTTTTTGTGGTGTTCCTTCATAGTGTTCCTTTATGTTTTTATTTCATGTACTTATTCAATTTTCTTCAATTGTGGTGTTCCTATGTGGTCTTCTATCCTAGTTTACCTTCATGGTCATTCTTCATGGTTTTCCATCATTGTGTTCCATTATATTCATCCTTCATGGGGCTCTTTATTGGGGTTACATCATGTTATTCCATCACAGTGTTCAATCGTGGTGTCCCTTCGTGGTCTTCCTTTGAAGTATACCATCATGGTGTTCCTTCGTGGTACTCCTTAGTATTTTTCCTTCATGATGATTCTTTATGGTGTTCCATCGTGGTGTTCATTCCAGGTATTCCTTCATGATATTCCATCATGGTATTTCTTTGTGGTATTCCTTTCTAGTATTAATTTTTGGTATTCCTCTATAATTTTCCTTCTGGTATTTACTATGTAGTAGATTTTTCTTTGTAGTTTTGGGGTTTCCTACTGGGTATTGTTATACTCACCCATGCATGGGCTTTGACAGAATGAGTCTTGTCTTGTGTAGAAAAATAAACTATTGGAAAAGTCCTTGGAGGACTATGAACAAAGAGTGCTTCATGAGGCTAGATAGACAAAGGTTTGTTTCTATGGATTAGACTTTAGTTATTGTAAATTTTCGTTACATGTTGGGCATGTAATTATAGAATCGTTGTAGTGGGGTTGTTTTTGGCCCTATATACATTCTAATAGTTTCAAAATTGTACTATTAGTGGGATTTTGGTTTTGTAAATGCATTTTTTAATTTTTTTTTAATTTAAATTTCACCATTTGGTTCTTGGAGATTTGGGAGTGTGTAAAAGAAGATAGGATAATCCCTCCCATTTGTACGATATGCCATCTCAATGCTATTCTCCATCCTAAGGCCTATTGAAGGTGGTCTTGGGGTAGTCCGGACACGGGCCCCTCGGGGATGGGTTGTGATAGAGTTGTATCAGTGTGGGTAAGTTATTATTATGGATCGGAAGTCTGTGATATTTCTTTGGCAGAACAATGTTATGTGTTTCGAGTTTGGATTTTATGCATGGTTATCCACTGCGGGTGTGGCAGCCAAAGACTATAAACACCAGAAGTTTAGACACCTTAATTTTGACTTGGTACCTAAAAAAATTATTTATTGGGAAAATAATAGTAGATGAGTCATATAGGACTTTGGTGTGTTCCCTTGTCCTTCTTGAGTCATGTCACCAGGTATACCTTGCTGACTAAGATACATATTGTTTTGTTATAGGATATCTGCACATAGATGGTCCACTAGGATTCCATTCTGTGATCACAAGGATGATCCATCTAGTGAAGAGACATCAATTATAATGACCCAGGACTGATATGTATGAATATTACATCATTTTAGATGAATATTCTTTACATTTTACTAATGAATGATCGAGGACTGTAATAGTTTTTCACTTTCAAATCATGTAATACATTCAGTAAACATGTTAAATATATTCAATATTTCCCATAATGATATTATACTTTTGTGCTCCTACATAAATGATTTCATTGTAACATTATGAATATAAACATAAGGAAGGGAAAGTGTAGATGTTCATTAGGGGTAAACAAGGAATAGATGAAAATATGAATTTAAAAACATGAAAATATATTTTGAATATCAAAATCATGAGACATGAAATAAATAATATCAGTTCATAAGGCTAAAATAAAAAAGGAACATTAAACATGATAATATATTATTGGAAAAAAATGTTAACTTCTAGTACACACAAATTCATATAAAATCATTTCCATATTTTTGAATACCCATATCCAATAATATCATAGTAGAAATATTCTATTACTAAACAGATTTCACTCCAAATTCTAGTCTTGTATTACTGAACCATATATACTTTCCATTTCAGCCCTGTATAATTGAACCAAAATTAAAATACATTCTAGTCTTGTTTATCTTATGAAATATAAATCATTACCCAATGCATTGTACAGAGATATGGGTCCCACCCATCTCATAATTAAATCATTCTTACATGTTTCATAAAAACATATACCATTAATCATATCATAATACAAGAAATAAAATGGGTTTATTAAACATCATTCCTTCTAACATAATACATATAGAATAATATTTCATCTGTAAAACAATCAAATCATTGTATTAATTCTACTAAAAACATTACCATATTTAAAGTGGGTCATCTTATGTGAAAAATATTTTTGAGAAAACAATTGAACATAATTTTTTCAAAAAATAACCTTTTTTACTTTAAATTTTTTTTTTCTCAAAATTGAATGAATTTTAAATGAAAATAATTTATTTGAAAATAAAAATGAAATTTTTTATAGAATTTTTCATGAAAATGAAGCATAAATGTTTATCCATTTCGTATATGTTAAAAAAATATTCTCCATGAACTTTTTTCAGAAAAAAATATATCGTATGGTAAATGAAAGAAATATTCCTTCCAAACCATTTAGTAATAGTAAATAAGTGGGTAAAATTGAAATTTAAAAAATAGAAGAACATTAAACATTTTATGAAAATAATAATGAAAACATTTACAAGGAAGATAAATATAGCACCAATTAAAATACATACATATAAATAATCTTAGATAAAAATGAAATTGTAAAATTATCCCATACCATAGGTCTGTTATCCATTGTATTATCTGAAAATTATGTATAATTATTTAAATAATTTTGTTTAATTATTCAAGAATCGTAGTAATTTTTATGATATAATATGTGATCATATTTTCATCTTTTTGGTAATAATATTTCTTTATTACCCGTTATACAGGTATTAATTTCTCATTTTATCTTGCATGTTTTGTCGAATAAGTTCAGGTTGTCCACCATAGGTCCTAGTTATATCATTCCAAAATTATATATACATAATATATATCATATTTATGTATTCATTACAATTCTATTATCATAATTTAATGGATATCAGGTAGAATTAATCACATCAAATTGTGGAGACGGTAGGCTATACTACGCCTGAGAGATGCTATCATTCCATTAATTAAGAAATGGTATCAAAGTGGATGATATATATATTGTTTCATAATAAATATATTGTTATAATAGACATATATAGTTATTATTTCCATCACTATACCCATCCATGTCACGTAGTGGTGAAAAATAGATTATACCATGGCGTGGAGATGGTAAACCATATATACACACACATAATGATTTTGTTTTTACATAGGATGGATAAATGGTGGAATATGGTTGTTTAATAATTTTAATAACATATCTGTATATAATTGATACGACAGGTTTTACTTTATACTAAAACAACTCATGAAGAGGATGTAATAGACGAAATAAATTTGAGAACATCAGTAGAGGAGAATACCTCTTCTTCAATTTGCTTCCTCTAAATCACCTCATAGAGCACTAGAGATTGTCTTTAAAGAAGAAAATAACCCATATATTGTAACTAGGGATGTGGAAAATGGAAAATTTTAGAGGATGGACTATCATGAAGGCTCATATTGAGGCGATGAAGTGTGGGAGGAGGTGCACATTTATAATTGTGGTGAGGGGGCACTTTTGTAATCCTCAAAAATATTAATTTATAATAAATTAAAATTGCACTGAAAACATAAAAAATGTACCAATAACAAATATAGGAATATATTGGGTTTTAATATCATCAAAATATAATTTTTTTTATGTTTTTATGCCAATTTAAACATTATCATTTAAAATAACACATAGTAATTCTATGAATTTTAAATAAGATAAAATTAATTTCAATATTAAAAGAATGTAATATTATATATTTGATGTCAATTAGACCATAAATAAGCACCATATATCATTTTATACTATATAATAATTATTATATTTTTTTTTTAATTTTATATTATTTTCAAATAATTTAATAAAACATTATTTTGATAAACAAACAAAAGTTTCAATTTTGACACTATTCAATTCATTGATTTTTAAAAATACCATGATAAGGTTTTATCCTAGAAAAACATTTTTTTATATCTTTATATGGTTAAGGTAGTATATAAAATTTATTGGATATATTAATTATCCAAAAATATATTTATTTTCATATTTATAATAACATTAATTTTATATTTATAATATTAAAAAAAAAATTAAAACTTCAGTTTTATATAAGTACATAATTTACTTATTAGTTGGGTAAAAATTAAAACTAAAACATTAAGATAAATATAAATATATTATCATTCATTTTAACTCTTTTATCCTAATTTGACTTCTCAAAAAGTCATCATTACAAATGTTATACTTAATAAATTATGAGTCTCACAACATTAACATCACTTTAAATAAATCATATAAGAGTCACATTATATTCCATATGGATTAAAATGGTCAATAACTCAACCACTAGATTTTTATGGTCGATATATAATCTAACAATAAGAATTGGAAATGTTTTTTTATATTTATATAGTTATTATCATTTTTATAATAATTGATTTATTTATTTCTCATTAATTAATTAATATATACACCATCAAAGTATAATTATTTATGGTAATTATATATTTACTAGATATTATAAATAAATTACCATGATAAATAAAATTAATTTTGATTTAAAATAACTATTTATAATCAAATTTACCTTTTTTATATCCATATATAATGTTTTTTTAGTTTTTAAAATTCGTGTGAAACATATTTTACATTTCATTAAATAAAATAAATAAAATTCCCTAATCTCTTCCAAATGGTTTCCAAAGAACACTATTTAAATTAAAGAATAATTTAGGTTGAAACAAACTCATACATATATATTAATACAAGTGTTATAGAAATTTTATAATAGAATTTGTACACTTGATTATCTATTTTATACTTTTACTGTATTAAAAAAATTAGCAATTTTATTATTCGTAATGTCGAAAAAAATAAATCAATTTACATAATTGTTGCCCAATGATTCCAAATATGGAATAAATTTTTCAGAATTAAAAAAAAAGTGATTTCAGTATTTAATTTAAAATTATTCCTAGTATCGAAAAGAGAGAACATGTTTCTTAAAAGTTAAAACACTATAAATGATAGAAATTTTTTTTCTTCGAAATTCAATTTAAAATTAATTATAATGAAATAAATTATATTGAATGATAATAATATATTCTATTTAGACATTAAAAAAATTGAATAATATAAATTAATTAAAAAATAATTTCGATGAAGAAATTTGTTTTCAATTATAATTTTATATAATTTTACAATTAATGAAAATTTAAAACATATCATTAAAATATAAAAAATCATGAAAATTAAATTTTTATAACCCACATCTAAATAAAACGTTTTTTCTTAAATTTAAAATATAAAAGTGTCAAAAACAAGATTTAATATTGGTGCTCCATCAAAAGATGAAAATAATGTATTTTTTTTGAAAAATACTTCTTCTATACAAAAAATGAATTTGTTTTATATCATGTCATGAAAACATAAAAGATAAATATTATGTATTTTAGTGAATCCTAAAGAGTGATATTTTTTATATACTCACTTATTTTCTTCTAAATTGTTTTTTAGAAGGAAGGTAAAACTATTCATACTCGCTATTATAATAACTATGACAAAACATTTAGTTGCTAACATATAATATGTCTTGTGTGAAATGAATTCTTTAAAAAAATAGAATTTGTGTGTATTATAAGACAAGAATAGTGTTGCTTATACCAAAAGAAAATACTAAGTAGCATATAGTGCATGCTAATCTTGGTGTAGCGTACAACACAAGACATCAATGAAATCAAAAACAATATATCCTATAAAATCATTGGGTGTTAAATTTTAACCCCTTAAAGTTAATTTTTCCTACAAAACTAGTTATGGTAATAAAAGGTTTATTAATTGAAATTTTCTATCATAGAAATCCACATCACAAAAAGGAATACAGAAACTTCATTTTAAAAAATAATTTTAGAAACATTACATTCACCCAATATTACACCCCAATGAGTTTCATGTAGTAAATCATAGGTGGGATGTGAAAACATGGATATGAAAGAAAAATATTACCAATAAGTTATGATATAGAGTGATAGAGAACAAGGTTTGGATAAAGATAACGACCATATAGCCATAAATCTGCGATGAATTAAGAGACCATCAGATTCATTAGATAAGAGGGTATTATGATAACATTATTGGTTTTAATGATTCTTCCCTAATGTTTAAGAACATGAGAATAAATACTTACTTGATTTCAGTAAAATTTAACCATTGTTTATGCCATGAAAAATTTCCACTTCGTCTCTTATTTAAGGAAATAAAGTTGATTTTTTCATTCGTGAAGTGATAACAGGTCATGAAATCCATGAATAGAATGATAGGTCATTCTATTTATCTCAATATAAAATTTAAAAGAAGTTATTAAATAAGAAAAAGTCCACATAAAGTGAGATAATACATTAATCTAACAAACATCAACCAGATTTTAACATAAAACTTCCGTAAATTGTTAATCTTAAAATCCTTATGAAGGATGAAAATACCAAACTTTAGATATAGGTGTACTAAATTAGTTTAACATTTCTCTCCTATATCTGATAAGCTAGTTCAAGGTTTCATATTCCAAACACATGAATTTCATAATCATGTATTCTTTTTATTCACAATAACTACATGAATAATCAGATATCCTTATTGAAAACATCCATGTTTCCTTATTCTTATGTCTAAAAAAGCAGTAATCATCATCCAATATAGTATAACCCACATTTCAATAAATCCTAAATCAGTTTCAAGGTAACTAATATAATCAAATTTAGTTATACCTATCCAACATACCTTTATCCAAATACTATTATCTTGAAATAATGTTCATATTAAGTTTATTCCTTCCCTAAATCATTTGATTCCAAAAAGCATCACATTAATAAATCAATCACTTTTCATGGGTACCAGTACCACTAAATATATACTTTCAAATACCTGCAGAAAACCACAATGGACCAATAAATATATAATTCATTATTCCAAATTACCATAAAAGTGATTCAACAACATTATTCTGGAATCCCATTACATAAACACTCAAACATTCCTTGAATTCATTTTCATAATCAAAATAACCAATAGTGATAGCTTGTGAGTTTCCTTAGTATTTGGACTTAAATAGTTGTTTATATATGCCATCATTGATAACCCTTACATTAGGGAATTGGATAGATTAATACCTCAATTCCATGAATGTGTAGCATTGAAGTCTGGGCGGTGCATTCCATATAAAATTATCTTTATTAACATCATTAACTACATTTTTTCATTACTTTGTCACTCAACTACCCGATGACCTTTTTGCCACACATAAAAAATTTTATAGTCTGTTTATGATTTTCACCACTATGTATCTTTACCCATATTGAGAAATTGGAAACACTGATATTCTTTTCACTATTATTTTTAGATTTTACTTTGAACTCCATATTTTGTTTCTTTTGAAAACCCTATGATAGATATGTAACACAAAAATACATTTCTAACTTTAAAGCACAATGATAAATCCCTTACTTGAAACAAAATTATCTTATATCTAATTCCCTTCAATGACATTGTTTTATGGCACTGAAATATTGATCAACATTGCATTCATGTTGGACAATAATGCCAGAATCCTACCATAAAATTCTTGTAATATTATCCACATATGTACCAACAGATTCATCATCCTTTTTCATAAGCTCAAGGAATCCCTTAACCATTTCCATTCAATGAACGTGAGGATAGTAATTTTTAAAAAATACTTTATTTAACTCATAAAAATCCATGGATTGAATTTCATATTATTTAATTATATTCTTGATAAGAGTTAATTGTTGGTCTGATTCAACTTAGAAGTGGTAAATAGCCAAAATTAATTTATACATGTTCCAAAAATAAAAGGATAGAAATTATATTTTCAGTGGTACTGGTCTATTGATTAGAAATAAGTGGATTTGAAGACCCAATGATAGAAGCTGGGAGTTGCCACATGAAGGACTCAAAAAAATGTGATTCTCTTTTGTGCACATTTTGAAGTCCAAAATGATTCATAACTTATGGAAGAATTGAAATAAAATTTTTAATTCTTTCTCCAACAACAATAATTTTTTCAGGAGGAAAATAAATTCATTTCCCATTAGATTGATCATTAACACGGTTCCTTCGGGTTCCAACCATTGTTTAAAACCCAAATATAATAGTGTGAGGGGAAAAGTCATACTAGGAAACCATCATTACTAAGGCGGTGTATTTTATATATCTAAAAGATTAGGATAAATTGGAGGTTATTCATGATAGTTACCATAATTATTGTACTGTAACCTATAATTATACATATCCTCAGGACATCACTTAGAAACATCTCTAGGGATCTCACTAATTTAATTGCATCCTAGTATCCAAAGGATGAAAAAACCATTACACTAATACCAACTATAACTTCCCAATCATGACGTATATGAATATTACATCTTTTTAGATGAATTTTCATTAAATTTTATAAATTCATGCTAGAGGACCATAATTTATTAGTCCCTTTATAGGCATGGAATAAATTATTCTAAATTCTGAAATATCTTCAACATCTACTAGAAACATATTAATCTTTAGTAATACTACAAAAATTATATATTTATAAAACGAGGGATTGAAACATAAGGAAGGATGGGATTAGATTCTAAGTAAGGGTAATTAGAATATAGGTGAAAATATAAATGTAAATACTAGATCATAACTTTTGAATATCGAAATCTTGAGCATGAAATAAATCTTAGCAGTTCGTAAGGCATAAATAATAGTGTCACATTAACTATGAAAAGAAAGAATTTATATAAAAAATTAAATTTTGGAAAAAAATGTGTCCATAAAAAATCATTTTGATATTATCCAAATCTCATAGCCAAGACCATCATAGCAGAAAAATTACATTACTAAACCGAGTTCACTCATTATTCCAGGCCTGCATTACTGAACCACATATAATTTCTATTTCGGCCCTGTATTACTGAACCATATTTACATGACATTATATTCATTTTTATCTCATGAGATATAAATTTTTACCAAATTAATTTGAGGTATATATAGGTCCCACCCATCTCCTAATGAAATCATCCATACATGTGCCCAAAAACATTAATCATTAATCATATCATAACCTAAGGAATAAAATGGGTTTCTTAAAAAAAATTCCATTATTACATAATACATATAAAATTTCATTCCATCACGAACAAAATTAAATCATAGTAATAATAGGGATATATACATAACTATAGTTAAAGACCATTATTTTAGATGGAAAATAATTTTGATAAACACTTGAACATAATTATAGAAGAAAAATAACCTTTCTTCTTAAAAAATGTATTATTTTATCAAAAGGGTGTACAATTTTAAAATAAAATAATTTAGTTGAAAATAAACATGAAATCATGTATAGTAAGCTTCATGTAAATAAGACATAAAAATATATTAAAGGAGTATATTTTAAAAAAACATTCTCCTCAAAATTCAGCTGGAAAAGTCATTAAGTATCTCATTTGGTAAACGAAAGAATGATTCCTTTCAAAACATTTAGTAAAACTCATTATGTGTATAAATGAATTTAAAAATACATAGAATAATAGTAAAAATTTTATGAAATCATTTTTAGAAAACATGTATATTATTGATAAATATACCCCCAGAATATACTTACAGACAAACAATATCAGATAAAAATGTAATTGAAAATTTATCCCTTATCCTATGTCCTCTATCCTTTGTATGTATACAAACCACCTATATAATCATTTAAATAATTTCATTAACTTCTACTAGAATCATATCATTTTTATGAAATTATGTATGATAGTATTTTTATCCATTTGGTAATAATATTTCATTATATATTATTATTCAGGTCTTAATTGCTTCATTTTCCCAAGCATGTTTTGTGGAATAAGTTCATGTTATCAATATTATGTAAAAGTATTATCATTAAAAAATGATTGTAACATAATATATCATATTTAATTATTCAATATGTTTATATTGTTATGATTTATTGGATATAACTTTGAATGAATCACATCGCATCATTGATACGGCAGGTCATACTTACACATTAGTGATGATATCATTCCTTTAATTATGAAATGGTATTGAAGTGGATGGTATATATATTTTAATTTAATAAATATATTGTTATAATTACCATATATAGTTATTATTTCCATCATTATACTTATCCAAGTCATGTGGTGGTGAAAAATAGTTCACACCATGTCAATGAGATGGTAAGTTGTACGTACACACGCATGAGGATTTCTATTTTTTAGGACGGATATAAGGTGTAATATGATTACTTCATAATTATAATAACATATTAGTATATAATTTATCTTGGATTTATTACTTATTAATGAAACAACTCATGAAGTGGATTAAGAATAAGAAATAAGATTGAATGAATTGGTAGAGAATATTACCTCTTCTTCATCATGCTTCATCTAAATATCATATTAGAGAAATATATATTGTATTTTAAGAATAAAAATACTTCTATAATGTTAATAGGTAATTTTATAATGTTAAAGGGATGTTGATGGCAGAGCTTGATAGATAAAATTGATTATAAGAAGTGAGGGATGGGGTGACCTTTTATAATTGAGGTGACGAGCACTTTTGGAAACCTAAAAAATATTAATTTATAATAAAATAAATCCCAAAATAATGAAATCCAAAATGGCATAGTTTATAAATGACATTAGATATAGTTATAATATCCACAAAAAATTATTATTAGACATGTTTTTATGTCAATTTAATCATTATTATTTTAATAAACTCTTATTTTTTCTATTTATTTTAATTAAGATAACCAATATTTCAATATTAAAAGTGTGAAATATTAATATATTTGATATCTATTAGACCATAAATAAGTACATCAAATTATTGAAAATATTTTAATTATTAAATATTTTAAAAAAATTATATTATTTTTAAATAATTAAATAAGACATTATTTTGATAAAGAAACAATAGTGTCAATTTTGACACTATTCAATTCATTTATTTTTTAAAATATCAATATAAGATTTTATACAAAAAAAATATTTTACTATATCTCCATGGGGTCACAATAGCAAGGAAAAATCATTTCATATATTAATTATCAAAATTTATATTTATAATAATATTTATAATAACATTAATTTTATATTTCCATTAATAAAATTTTTACTAATTCAGTTGTGTGTAATTATTTAATATACTTTTTTGGGGAAAAAATTAAAAAAATACTAAGATGGAGATAAATATACTCTATTTAATAGGAATAATTTTAGATGAATTTATATTCTAGAATATTCTACATAAATATTTTATATGTATTATGTTATTAATGTGACAATTTAACACCACATTAAACAAAATAATACAATTGTAACAATTGCTTCCATATACATCAAAATGATTAATAAATAGTTCTCTGAATGATTATGGTAGATATTTTCTCTACCAATAATAATTAGTAATTTCTATTAATCTTTTGATGGTTATTAGAATTTTAATAATATTTGATTTATTGATTTCTCATGAATTAATTAATTTGTACACCTTCAATTTATTAGTCATTAATATAATTATATATTTTTAAAAGATTTTAAATAAGTAACCACGATAAAGAAAAACATTTTACATTTCAAATATGAATTTATAATATAATTTATTTTCATTATATCTTCATATAAAAAATGCTTTTGTTACTAAAATTTGAGTGATACATATTTAACTTTTCATTAAATAAAATAAATCAGATGTCTTAATCTCATCTATATGGGTTAAAAAGAACACAATTTAAAATAAATAATGATTTAGGATGAAAAAATGAATCCAATTTCATTAGCACAAGTTATAGGGTAATTTTAAAATAGTATTTCTACTATTAATTACTCATTTTACCCTTTTACCGTATAAAAACCATTACAAAATTTTCTATTTATAATGGTTGAAAATAAATTACTGTTATTTATGTAATTTTTGCCTACTAATTTCACATATGAAATCCATTTTTAAAAAATCAATACACATAATTTAATGTAATTTTTTTAAATTATATCCATTGTTGGAAAGAGAGAACGAGTTTCTTAAAAGTTAAAACATTGCAAAATATTGAAATGTTTTTACATCTGAATTAAATGTATAATTAATGCTAATGATATAAATTATATTTAATGATAAAAATATAATCAATATATACACTAAAATAATTAAATAATAAAATATAATTCCATAATTTATCTATATGAAAAAAGTTGTTTTCAATTAAAATTTAGTATAATTTAATTATTCATCAACATTTTAATCTTATCTGAAAAATATAAAAAATTCATATAAAGCATATTTTTATATCCTCATTCCAAATAAAAAGTTAATTATTTAAAATAGAATATATGAAATTGTCAATAAATATATTTAAAATGTGTTCACCATCAAAAGGAAACAATACTTAATTTTTTTGAAAAAAACATATTTTATCTGAAAAATTGAATTTGTTCCTATATAATTTCTAGAAAAAATATAAGATTATTTTTAAACAATTCATTAAGTCCATAAAACTTGATATTATTTTATAGGCTCACATGTTTTCATTGATATAGTTTTTTTAGAAGGAGGTTAATATAATTGTTCTCCACCATTATAATTAATAGGTTATAATATTTAGCTGATAAATTATACTTGTTCTTATGTGAAATGAATTCTATGAAAATAATTTGAACATATTTGTAACAGAAGATGAGTAGAGTGGTGTGTATACATCATGCTGATGCAGTTTTGCGTATAGGGAATACTTATCATGGTGTATCTTACAACACAAAACATCAATGAAATTAAAAGGAATATATCTCATAAAATCACGAGGTGTTACATCGATATAAGTATTTGTATTAGATATAAAAAATTTAGGTGGTGCACTGGCTGCACTACCACCTGTTGAACAACACTTGGTACCCATAGTTCTAGTGGGTGAGGAGTTCATGTTGAACACAGTTCACATGTTTTAGTAGTAGAGACCCCTCATGTTCTGTGGTGAACCCGACACATAGGCAGCTATGAACTGGATTGAGGAAGTGATCTGATATTTAGGTCAAGTTAGGACACCATCAGATGAGATGGTAGTCCTGGAAAGGGAGCCATATATATGTATTACCTAAGCTATGATAGGGATTATTTACCTAATCTTATGATTATCTGACTCTTCCATGGATAGAGTTTGAGAACCTTTTTTGAGGGGGTTTATCATCTTATAATCTAAGGCCAAGGAATATCCTAGATCTTCTATAAATCTAATATGATGACATGTTAGTATCTATGTATTAATCAAGGAATTCCACCCTTTCCAGGTAATCTATAAATATCGTACATGAAAATTTATTTAGGGATCATACCTTCATTCTAGGTCTACATAGGGACGTCTGGGCCCGTGTTATCACTCGGTTCATTCCTACCTATGATGTGATGCTACAGAAAATATTTTTGTTTGAGAGTTCCATGAATGGGAAGATGCATCTAGAGGAAGCTAGTAGTGGGAGAACACGAGAAAGATGGTATTAATGGTGGATTTCATAGTAGAGGAGTTTAGAGAGTAGCAGGAGGTGGTATCCATTTCGACATGTTAACACCACCACTCCCAGGTGGTGAGCACCAGCCTCTGGGAGATGGAAGACATTAGACGGGATTCTACAGGCAGTTTAGGACTATGACCCCGATGATCCAACAATTGAGACAACCATTACCCTTGGATACTCTTACCTAATGATACCCAATGATCATGCACTAGTGGAAGTAATGCATCCTGACACATTGAGGAGAGTGATTCAGTTGGAATCTCTTGGTAGCAGTGTCCAAATCTTGTGACTTCATTCATTTTATGAACTTTTTATCCACCATTCATGCCTAGATCGACTCATTTAGGTAAATACTGTAGTGTTTTACCATATATAGAACCCTGTTTTATTTTTACAGTGAAATGGAAAAATAGGCAGCATAGGATGGACTCATTCATCATATATTTTAGAAGATTACTCATTAATTTTATATCATAAAACTAGATAAAATTGAATTAATGAGTCCAACATTTCTTGAAGTGGAGGTGGAGTTGCAGTGGATCCTTTGAAGGCTGAGAAAAACCTTTTTAGGAGCCACCAAAGAGTGTTACCATGTTATGGAGTTTCCTTTGATTGGTGAGGTACTATTATAATTTTTACCTGAATCCTCTAGAGTTGAAAAATAATTGAATTTTTTGATACAAATGTGTTATCCTTTCATGTGGAAGTAAAAGATCTAAAATTGTTTGAGTAGTTGAGTAATAGATTTATAATCACTCAGATTCTGGTATTTCTTGAGGAGGGTTATGATAAAATGGTGTTTTACAACGCATCAGGAATAAGGATTGGTTCTGTCTGGATGTAGAGTCAAGAAATTATTTCATATTATTCATTCTATTTGTGGCCACATGATTAAAACTATGTGACACATGATTTTATGTTAGTAGAGGTATTCATTGAATTGATGGTGTGGAGACACTACCATGTGGTCGAATATTTTATCATCTACTTTGACTATAGGTCTCTCATGTAAAAATTATTCTTCATGGATATCAACTTAAGATAGAGGTTATGAATAGTGTTTATACAGGACAACAACTTTAAGATTTTCTATAATCATTTGATGGGTAACGTGGCAACAGATTCTCTTAACCAGATATCTTGTTCGCAGTAACTCAATGAGGCATCCGAGTAGATGGCCTCATTGTAGATATCATTTTTAGATGAATTCAGAACAACATACATCAATTGAATGATTACGAGTCCTCCAATATTTTAGTGATTCAATAGGAATAGAATAGAGATACCGACTACGATACCCTATATTCTCAGATGTCCATAGGGAATTCCCTTGATCGATAATCCAATAGTGGAGAGCATGTTTTTATTTTCAAGGGGAATAAAGTATTAACTATGGAATTAAAGGAAAATGTTTTTGATGTAGTTTTATACATCCCATATGGAGGTACATCATAGTGTGTTGAAGATGTACCAGGACCTCTGACAACAGTATTGGTGGCCAATGATGACGAAGGGAGTAACATAGTTCATTTCTCAATGCATTACTTGTCAGTAAGTGATTGATTATCACCAGGTTCTAGCAGGTTTGACTAAACCTGATGAGGATCCAGAATGGAAGTGGAATTGGATATCGATGGACTTCTTGATGGTTTTTTCATGTACGTCTAGGGGACATGATACCATATGGGGATCATTGACTAACTCACCAATTTGTACCACTTCTTAACTATTTATGAGAAGAGTTTACTAGAGAGATTGGGACTCCTCTATGTGATTTATATAATAACAATCCATCGATTCCCTTCGATAATATTTTCATATCATGATTCTCACCTTACATCTGGTTTGTGGAAGGATTATTGGTGGAGTTTGAGACATAGTTACAATTGAAAAAATGTCACACCAACCAATGTAAGACCCGACTAAGTGGACCATTCAGGTTCTAGTTGGAATTATATGTGGTTTAATGTTAAATATTTAGCCGAAGCTGGAAGGATTTTTCAAGGGAGATCGATTACTAGACTGTTCATTCGGTGGTAGCACAAGAATATCTAGGGAGAACATGGGAGTGGGAAGCACATATTAATGCTCAGTATTGTCACCTTTTTAGGAGGCCCTTGGATTGGATTCCTGGGATGTAAAGTCCTATGTTGGGGAGAATATAATGGTTTTGATTTTCCAAATTTTTTTTTTAATTTTTTTTGGGAAAATTCTGAGACCAAGCACTGAGATGACGTGAAATTATAAGGCTTGGAATGCATAGAAAAGTTCAGTGAAACATGATTGACATTTAAGAGCATGTGAATAGTATTTTCATGAAAAAATTAGAATAACTCTTAAAAAGATTCCCATATTTGAAATTTTTGGGCACCATAGATTTTTGAGAAGTGTCTATTCCTTAGACATTAATTAACATTAGTTGGAATTAGTATTCTATTGGAAACCACTAGAAGTACGTAATCAATATTAAATAATTTAATTAATTTTTTTTTGAAACAAATAAAATTTAATCTTGATTGTGTATTTGTATGGAATTCATGGTAAATGTTAGAACCTTGTAATTCCTCTAGAAATGTAGAGAATACTATTGAATGATCGATGATGGATCAAAGATCAGATCATGGATTGTCAGGACCACGAAGATGGAGGATATTTTCAGCGATTGAAACACAACCATTCCTATTTAAAAAATGATCCAAAATCCTTATAGGGGATTTATATTTGGATTTATTTCACCGCAACTAGAATCATTGATGAAAATGGATGATCCAATAAAAAATTTGACCCACGGTTTGATCATTCATGTGGAATGGGCTTGATTGTGGTATTTTTACTAGGGTTGATTAATATCCTTATTTCATTATTCATCCTCTAACATAAAAGAATTTTGTCTGAAAAAATAATGTTCAAGACTCCATATTTTGGAATTCATGGGCTTTTCTCTACCCATTTAATGATGTTCTTCACTATTGGTCCCTATGGGAATGACTTGACTTCTCGGTTGGTTCCGTACATGATCAGACCCTCAGAATAGAAGAAATGCATCAGAAAATCTGGCATCTATGTAGATCAAGCCTTGAGAAACACAAATATATGATATTTATTGATTTTTTTATCATGAGAGTATGCATAGTGGTCTACAAAAGGGGCCATAGGTGCACCGACACCAACTATCAGTGCCAAGAGCGACACATTGCATCAACCGTGTGCAATAAGTGGCACACAGAAAGACATCATGCAATGTAGAAGTGATGCGTGGATGCGCTGAACCAACCATGTTGGTGCTCGGGAGAGATATCCATAATAATAAGCATCTGGTTGCATGGGATGGTTGTGGGATGCACAAAAACTGTTGGGGAGAGTCTATGGGGCGTAGATGGGGTGTGTTTTCATGCTAGAAGGCCAACATGACTCGGATGAACTGCGCTAGTCCAAGTTAGGTTGGACGAGGGGGGGGGGTTGGTCAGTTGGGGGACAGAGTCAGACCTAGGTCTGTAGAATGGTTTAATCAAACATCCATAACTTTCAAACTGGATATCTATTTGACGAGGAGTCTATGGAATTAGGACCCTTATGATGAGATGATATTTTCAAGATAACATAATTGGTTTTTTTGAAAGTGAGAATATAACGTAATTTCATGAGGAGTTGTTTATCTATTAATATTGGGCTATGAGTGTAATCCTATAGCTAGTTGTGACATTTAGACTACATTACATACAGATACTACATGTCTTATAGAGACTATGCGTATTATCGAGACTGTGTGGCTTATCGAGAAAATGTCTCTTATAAAGAATGTGTCTCTTATCTAGATTTTGTGTCTTATTAAATACTAATGAAAATCTTGTTAATTATACTCTTGACTTATACTTGTGTGATATGATTATGTATTACTTTTTTTATTCTATGTGGTATTGTACTTCATGGTGCTTCTTCACGGTGTTACATTATAGTGTTAATTCATGGTAATCTTTAGTGATGTTCCTTCATGCTGTTCATTCATGGTATTTCCTTATGGTGTTCTTTAATATTCTTCCTCTGTGGTGTTCCGTCAAGGTTTTCCTTCATGGTCTTCCTTCGTGGTGTTCCTTCCTAGTATTCATTAATGGTTTTACTTTTTGGTGTTCCTTCAGGGTTTCCCTTCCCGGGCTTCCATTATAGTGTTCCTTCATGGTATTATTTAACGGTGTTTATTCTTTGTGATCCTCCACAATGTCCCATTGTCGTATTCCTTTGTTATCATCATTCATGGTATTCCTTTATTTCCTTCATTCATGGTATTATTTTTTGGTATTACTTCATATTATTCTATTGTGGTATTCTATTGAGATTTAACTTATTGTATTTTCTATGTACTATATTTTACTTTGTGGTTTGGGGTTTTACTAATGGGTGTTGTTATACTCACCCTACATAGGCCCTGCTCGCACGTTTCATATCTTGTGCAGACGAACGACCTTTTAACCTAGTCTTCGGAGTACCAGGAGCATGATGTGCTTAGTGAGGCCAGACATACCAAAGTTTGTTCTTTAAGATCATGCATCAGTTCTAGTACCTTTTCCATATAGGTTTGATTTATGGTTACTAACGCTTTATTATGGGATTTTTTTTATGAATGTTTACATTCTAGTATCTTCATGGTTTTACTCCGTGTGGGATATTAGTGGTATGCATTAATTTTTTACTTAGAGTTTTTCTATTTCAGTAATTGGGGTGTGGAGACGTGTGCGTGTGTATAATTAATTAGTATAATGCATCTAATTTAGTGGATATTTTTTACTCTACACTAAGTCCTCTTGGAGGAGGGCATGTGGTAGTCATGACATAGGCCCCATTAGGATGGGCCGTGACATATAACCCAATGAAAAAAATATAGATATGAAATTGCATACCACTTTTTCAATTTCATTTCAAATCACCTTGGATTAAATAACTCAAATTATAACATAAAATAAAATTAATTGAGAAGTATTGATGTTATTATAAGTAAAAGTGTCAGTACATACATCATATAAAATAAATCTGGAGCATAAAAAGACAATACTACTCAATAAAGGATAATTTAGATGAAGTTCCTTAATTAACACTTAATTATGATTGAGTGTGTTTTTACCTGCTATATAATGGAAATAATCATGTAATTAATTTTTTACATAACCATATTCATATTTATAAATTCATATTTGATTCCCTTATACTATTTAAACACTTGTTTGTTAATAATATTTCAATATTTTCATTGTTTCATGTGTAAATTGCATTGTTTTCTCTTGAGAGTTTTGTCATGAAACAATTAGATATTGCACATACAATATAGTACCATAATATCCCTAAAGATAGTAATTGTATAAATTTAATTTTTACTCATTATACTATTCTTTATAGTCATTAATCCTAGTTGTACAAGGAGAATTATTTGAATCTCTCTATGGAGGTAGTATGTCCTTCATATTCCAATGTGACGATATCATTCCCTCAAAGAATGAAAGGGTAATAAAGTGAGTGGTACATTAATATTATATAATAAATATGAGGACATATATTTTATACATATTCGGAAAATATATCTTTAGTACTTTCTATGAAATGAGTATGTGAATAACGAATCACGTTTATGAATGAGGTGCTAGTCTACCACAAACCCGAGCATTGTTACCATACAATAAATGGAATGAAAATAATGAAGGTATATAAGATATTATAATTGAAAAACAAAAATAATAAGATATTTTTTATAAATTATATGAATCTATAAATATATAAAACCTTTATTGGGGGTAATAAGAAATGAATTACTTTGGTTGGCGAGGTGGTAGTACATCATACACCCAATTGATAGTTTAATTTCTCATTTTCTGGAAAATTAGACGGATATATGTCATTAAATTATAATAATATAATTAAATTATATTTAATAAAAATTTATTATTTTGTAATAATGTTTTTATGATATTTTCAAGAGGTGGTATAATAAAATAATTCTCATTTAATAATGTTACCCATTCTTCGTACGAATGTAGTTGGTTTGCATATAAGGCGTTACTATGACGTATTTATGAAAAAAAGTTCTATAATTGTTTTTAGGGGAGTATTGAAGTGATTTTGGTGGGCCACGAATTATATGAGTGGATTTTGAGGTTTCAATAGGGTAGGGGAGAGGGTTGGATTTTACAAGTTGGCAAGATGATATACATGGATGTTTTTAGAAGAATTAACTACAAAAACATTTTTATCATGTTACTAGCCACAAAAATGGGCCATTATAGTCACTTATAGGTTATAAGATATAAATAAGTCCATACAATGGGTATTGGAAAAGTTTTTATTTCAATTAATACACTTATATTCATCATTTAACCCTCGATAAGTAATTTTTTAGCCAAACCATATTAATCAATTATTATGATTCTTCTATTCATAAAGTTGATAAATAATTTGAACATATTATATATGTTAAATTAGGTTGATTCTATATAGAAAATACATTTATTCAAAAAAAAATTCATATAATTTTTAGAATCTACTTAAAAATTATACCTACAACGATGCTGAAAAAGAGGGTTTCCAAAGAAAAAATTAGCATATTTATAGAATGTTTAAAATAAAAATTTAATATGAAATTGATTATAATGAATTATATTTTATTTATTATAATATAATTGAAGAATTTTACTTTAAAACATTGTTTATATATAATTTATCTTTTTTAATAATTTATATTAATATATATTTTTCAAATAAAAATATTTTTTTATTAATCCAATAAAGAATCATTTCATAAAAATAAAACCAAACCAACATAAGAAAAAATATATTTTATGATATTAAATATATAGTTATTTTTATTAATTAAATTTTATAAAATTCCCAAAAATTAATTTTATCATATATGTGGAAGAAGAGGCAAAAGCATTTTCTTTGAAAAAAATAATTTTTTTTAGAAAACATTCCATTTTTTATTTCATCCATATTTTATTTATAATGAATTTATATCCATTTAAGTAGTCAATACTTGTAAAATCCATGAAATTTTCATAATTCTATTAGTATTATTAATAAACACAAACATAATGTCTTGGTTATAATGGTCATGTGTAAATATAATTTCAATAGAGTATTTTCATATAATCCCAGTATTGTGTTCATAAAAAGCTAAAGAAGATATTGAATTTAATTAAAGGTAATTACATATTATATTACTGGGTTGTAAAAATATTTTATGTTATAATAAACATATAAAATATTTTTTATGTGTTTAAAATATAAATCCCTATAATTCATGCGATGTCACCAGATTATATAACTATATAGAACTATTTATCAACTTATAAAATATTTTCAAGATTCATAGTTACCACTCTATATATGTGAATTGAGTTAAAAACACATTATAATGTAGATAATCAAAATAAAAACACATTTAAGGTGATGAAGAATTAAATTGGTGTTTATTTACCATTAATAAACTATATATCATCATATAATATCTCAATTAGGAAGAATACACACAACTTAAATGAAATTAGATTCATGACCCATGACAAATCTAAAAGAGTGGAATCTGAATGGAAAAACCCTTACATAGTTTTATAACTAACATGACTACACTCAAAACTCGTGTATAATAAAAATAAATATCATAATAACTTATCTAATAAATAGAAAATAATCATAATAATACTTTTTAATTATTATATACCATATATTTTAATAATAATAACACATTATTGTTAGTTTTCATTATCATGTGTGGAAACATTGAGTTTCTTCATTCATATAAAAATTTTGAAGAAAAGATTAATGGTAAATATGTGGTCTAAAGTTTATTATTAAATTTTCATTGAAATATTATAATAATTTTTTAAAACGTTACATATTTTCCATTTTCAATAGGTGAATAACATGAATACATAATGGGATAAGAGAAAATGTGATGAACCGGTTTTCAAATTTTTTATTAATTGAAATATTTTATAAAAATAAATACATTATATATAAGCATCAGCATTACAAAATTATTAAAACATCTTAAATATTTTAACATTACATGATATTTCCATTAAATTACAAACCATAGTCATTTTTAACATAATCGTTATAAAATAATTTTCCAAAGTGGATAATTCATCCCAAATAGTAACATGTTATAATGATATAATGTGTCAGGGGATGTACTTAGGTAATGATCATATGACATATCTGAAAGATTAAAAATTTTATAAAAATCATACATCATTATAAAATATATTCAGAGAACCATAAATAATAGGTTGTTATGGTAAATGAAATTTATCCTTTGCGGAGGAGGTAGTCTGTAGGTACACATGATTATTGATCTCATTTCTACACAAAAGGAAGAAATATGGTATTTGGTATATGATAATTAAATAATTGTGTCTATGATAGATAAATCATATTTTTTCATTTCATCCATCCTTCATACTAACCATTTACATTAGTGTTGAAATCTTAACAACATCACTTTGTGGAGGAGGTATTCTACACATACACACGATCAATGTTTATGTTATTTATTAGTAGATAAAATATAATGAATATTTTTTTTATATAATTAATACAATGAAATTTTATAATTACAAAGATACTGAATTAATTACACAATTGTTTATAGATTTTTAGAATTTTAAAAGTTAATATGGAAGGACTATGAAAAAGGGGATACTCACATCAAGGAATAGAATTTTTTATATGAATTATCTATTGAAATGAAGTCATTATAACAACTAATATTGACCAAAATATTTTTTGAGTGGCAGACTATTGAAGATGGAGTGATATGGAATAGTTTCAATGGGATGTTTAATGGTAATGTGAGTCTTTATGTGGTGGGAGTGTTAACTTTATATAAGTAAATAAAAGGGTAGTTTTGGAAGTAACATTAACGTTTTCAATAATAATATGTTAATATTCAAGGTTAAATAGTTCCCAAATGATAATAAGTGGAGGGGAAGTGTTGGTGGTTCAATTTCTCCACATTCATTTATTTTGGAGACAACTTCGAGTGGTTCATAGATATTGTGATTTTTTTATTTTTACCATAATATACATTTACCCATGTAATTATTTTTAAAAAATTTCATTAATATTAATAAAAAATATTAACATAGTGACTTTAACATAATATTTAACATATGATAAAAATATTTAAATTTATTTTAAAAAATAATACTTTTCATTGTTTGAAATGTTAATTTTAAAATTTGTGAACAAAATGGGGAAATATTTATGAAATATGTTTTTTCAAGATTTAAAATTTATATAAAAGAATAAAATTTCATATATAAATATTTTAATGAGATTATTTTGTTAACTATAAATAAAAATAAGGATATAAGTATTTAAATGAATATCAAAATTTAATTTGACAATCAAAATATTTAATTTCAATAAATGACAGAAAATTGTTTTTGTTAAAGTAGCATTTTAATAATGATGAAAAAATTTCGGACATTGGTTTTCCATTTTATAGAATATATTATATTATATAATTTTATTCCTAAAATAAATATTTTATTTATTATTTTGTTTTTATATATTCTACGATATTCCCACATAATGATAAAATCATAAGAAATATAATTTTGATAGAAGTCTTATTTTTCAAATAAAAATCATCCATTTATAAAAAATAATTACAAATTCAATCTAATAAATTATTTATATAATGATTTATAAAAATAATTTTAATTAATGAAATTTAAATACTATCATTAATAAATTTATCATTTAAATAAAAAATCCTAAAAATTCCATTTTATAAAAAACATCTATTTTTCCAACAGTAAGTGTTCATAATATATTTTTATATAAATTTATTATATAAATTATTTTAATATATTTGTTAATAAATAATAATATTTTAAATTTGATCAATTAAATATATTAGGATAAAATATAAAATATTTAACAAAACATTTCTTTGAATAAAGAGATCATTAATTTAATACAAATTACTATTTGACAAATACCATTAAAAATTATATATTCTTATTAAATTTTTTAATACCTTATTGATATTAAAATCATTATCTTAATTTTATGTATAAATAATATCTCATTGTTTAATAAAATTAATAATTATGTAATATTCATTAATATTTATATATATATATTATTAATATTTTAAAATACTGTTTTTTAATATGAGTTATGCTATTTAAAATATACTTCATAAAAATACATGTCATATTTAATCCTACTAGAAATATAACCATTGACCTTATTTTTTATGACCATATATCCAATGACCATATTTAGAATAAATATTTTACAACATATAGTTTTTTATTATATATATATATATAATTATTAAATCTATTTTTCAAATTACTCTCTATTCAAAATGCGCAGTTCTTATTTCATAATATAAATTTATCATACATGTTTCTAATTTATAAGTGTTATTCCACATTATAGGTTTTTTTTGGTGACACCCAATGTTTTTGACTATGCATGGGAATTCCACATCATTGATAATTTATTTATTTTCAATATATTACCCACTATTTATTTATTCAATTTTAATGAATGTATTTTTTTCTATGGTGAAAGATAAACCATGGCCTATAATTATTAATTTTAATTGATTTTTATGTAAAATTCCATAGAAAAATAAATAAAATGTTTTTAGTTTTAATTTATATCTTGTATGAGTTGTTTACAAATATATTTCAACTTATTTAAAAAATTGGAAATATATATTTTAGAATTATAAAAATTTAATTTCTAAAAAGAATATACTTATTAATATCCTAGTATGTTATAATCACCCACTTAATTAACTTATGTAGTCATTATTTTAATTAATCATAACAAATGAATGTTTTTAGGAAATTATTAACATATTCATCATTTAGAAAATAACTTCTAACATCAAATATATCTAACATTAATAAGATATAATATGTTACATTTAATTACTCAAACCAAAATGATCTTTTAAACAATCATGTGACCTACTATGTATAAAGTCAAATTGTATATTATTCATAACATACCTCTCCAAAAACCATTTGAATGTATAAAACATTAAACCACAATGAAATAATATATTCTTACAAAAATTAAGTAAATTTTTATCCATTTCATATATTAATCACTAGTTTATATGGTTGAAAACTAGTCAATATATATCATAATCCAAATAATATATAAACATTACCAAAAAATATAATGGTTAACATTTTCAATAAATTATTAATGAATATAACTACAATCTAACTCAATTTTATTAAAATCAATGATCCCAATATTTACTCAATGTGAATATTATATTAATCCGAAGAGTAATCTATATCATCCTTATTTTTTCATTAATAGTTATCTCAAAAAAGATAACCTTGTAATAAAATCAACTTTCAGGGTTAGGCATTTAATTGAATATTTGATTCAAAAACATTAAATAATATGTACTGATTGATAATCCTTAGATGTTTTATGTAACCCTTTGACATTAATAATATTCCAGAATACCATGGATATATAAAACAAAAAAAATGAAAATTGTTATGATTATAAAAAATTAGTTTCTCTTATGGTAATAATCTCTCTATGTTATGGAATATTATGAAACTTATCTTTTCTATCATAATAAAAATATACTAATACTCTCAACCGTTTATGTATTATCCCATATAAAGTAATAAGACATCATTGTGTTTGGATATATATCATTATCAGTGTCATCATTATGAATCAGTTTCAACAAAATACCAAAACAAAATTGGTTATGATAATATTTATAAGAATTAGATATTATTACTATAACAGATCCATACTAAGATGTATTCACCAATAAAACCATTATTCCAAAATATAATATTTTCATATCAAATATGTTATACATGGATGATGGTATTATTATATTGTGTCTAACTAGGATTAATTAATCGGTGTTTTAACATACTTCTTAACATAATCCATTAAAATAATTTGGAAACTCATACTTCACAATGGATCGTATAGAAATTGTTATTAAATAAATCATATTAACTAAATGATTCATCATAGGTGTGTTTTTAGGACTTAATACCACAAATAAGGTGACAGCTGAGTGAATACCAAATATTCTATTTTCAAGGTTATTTACCCTAGGCACAACTATGATAGATCTTTTATCTACATGTTGTTAATGGATAGAGATGATATTTCTAGGAAAGACATAAAATATCACATTTAAAAAAAAATATGGGATAATACTACACATAGAATTCTACCTTATACATTATAAGGATCACTAATTTTAATCAACACAATTTTCATATTTAACTGAACTAATATATAGGGGTTTCCATCGAATATAAATTATGAACGACCTTAACATTCCAACGTTTTAAGAAATTTGAATCTCCAAATTTATCATCAATCGATATAATAAAATTATCTAATATTATCTATACCATGCTATGATACCAACTATGACATCCAAAACGTAATCACCTTGTTATTACTGGTGTTAAAGAAAATATTTCATTACAATACATTCTAAAAAAACATTTAGGTTTTCATTTTTTATGATTTTTGATAAAAACATTAGCTTTTATAATTCATTACCTTTTTAACTAATATATTTATTTTCCAAAGGGAATAATTATTAATCCATAAAAAGTCTTCAAATATCTCCATAAATCTTCCCCTTTATAGAATCATATATACATTAAATAATTGTCTTTTCTTCATAACCTATGGAATTGATACATAATAATATGTTGAGCATGAATACTTAGTTAGGGTAAAAAAATTGATAAAAATCATAGATTATAAGTTGGTATAAGGTAAAAATATGGAAAATATCAATATATATATATATGGAAATCATACCCAAGAATGATCAAGTACAAATAATTTTCAAAAATATATACATAAAATAGAACATGAATCTAATTTATGATGCAATAAGTAAGATCATTGTTAATATAACATGGTTATGAAAGTATTCATAAAAATCTGAAATGTCATTATAATATATAACATACATTATTATAAAGAATGTAGCTTTCTTGAGCCACTCCCTCAGTCACCATGATTAAAAGAAACAAAAATTTATCATTGCATACATATATCCTGATATTTAAACTCTTAAATAATACTTTAAATGGGGATATAGTTTACCATCAGTCATCCATTTTTTTAATTTTATAAAGTAAAATTTGTTTAAGGATAAGTGATAACAGACAAACACCACTAATGAAGAGCTATAAGTGGGATATCCAAGGATCCCAGTATAGGACTAGAGCAACAAAAAAACAAACATAAGGAAATACTCAAATTAGGGATGGACAAAGAACCTATCTGTGACGAACCCTTTCAAACACAGAAAAAAATCCCATCAGGGCCACCTGTCACATCACACCACTGAGGGAGCAGCTGACCACCCACCCTCCCCCCTGCACACATCTGCACCACCCACCATGTATGTGGATCCTGCTGATCATGCCAATCATCTTCGTCACAGCCCTCCACCTCGACCCACACACCTTTTCTACCACCAGTCATTATATAAAAGTGCAGATGAATCTCAAACCCTACCATACTGATGGGAACAATTAATGACTCATATTTCCTCCCTACTCAGCCCCCACCACAACGGAACTTGGGACAGTAAAAAATACATGAGGTTATGCAAAACCAAAAGAGAAGAATGAGATGCCATCATCATCAAGAATACTAGAGGAATCCGCATATGGCCATGTAATGACCCAATAGAGGACGACAACCTTGACGACCCAAACCAGATATAGAATGGGGAGGAACCATCAAAGAAGTGGGTGAGGACTTCATGGGTGTGGGAGAGAAGGCCTGTAAATCCTAATCATTGGAGGAGGTTTAATGATGATATTTTTCAATTGTGATTCGAAGGCTTTTCCTGTCCACAAAACTGTAAAGTGGTCAACACACTATTCCACTCACAACCCAACACCCACCAGTAATCATCCATATATATGGGGGAAAAATTAATGATTCATAATATCAAATTTAATCAAGGAAATAAAATTGGTTTCATCTGAAAAATCATGAATATCCCATTGAATTAAAATGGGTTTGAAATCATTTTCAATTTGATACATATTATTAAATAATTAATATTTCCATCAATACTCATAACATGATAAAACAAAGAAAAATAAATGTTTTTCCAATGAAATTATATTAATTTATATATAAATAACCTTCATGAATGATAATAAATAATATGGTATTAACACAGTATAGATAATGTAAATACATCTATGAAAAAAATTGTCCCTAATCAATATATCTATTATATATAGGTAATAACAAATAAATTAAAGTAATTAATAATGGTGTATTAATAGAGGAAATAAATTGGAAGAAAAATGTGGTTATACACTAAAAACAACTAGGAATGTAATGGGTCAGACCTCCATGGTATATTACATCGTCAAAATCTTGTGTTTAGGGTGTTCTAAGAGGAAATGATAGCTCATTTCAAGAGTTTTCAAAATTTATAGTTTTTTCATCGATTGAAATATGGTGTAGGTAGGTCGAGTCATCGATAATACATGGTGTCAGTAAAGTGAAGGCTTTAGGGAGTCAGGGTTCCTATTAGTCAAGGCGTTAGTGAGTCAGGGCGTCGGTGAGTCAGGCATTGATAGGTCATATTGGTGGCTTAGTGCAAGTGAGATAGCGTTGGTAGCTTAGTATCAGAGATATGTTGCTGGTGACTCAATGTCAGTGGATTGGTATTGGTGACTTGCCCTTTTGGTGACTCATTTGTAGATTTTTTCATGTTTTTACATTTTTCCCTTCTCACATTTTATTTGACGTTAATTGAGTTTAATTATTATTGGGAGCTTCTACAGGAATTTCAAAGGATAAAAATTTAATATTTAGTATCTTAAATCTCCATGGACATTGAAATAGTTGAGCCATGTGGTCATGGCCATGAAAATACATTAATGGGATTAGAACAGTTTCCCTCTGTTGAAATAGGTTCTGAAGTATTCTAAATTTGAGGTCCTCTCTTCTATTTTATCTTAGTGTTTGGATATATTTCTAGTCCAGATGAGCCATACTCCTGTGTTTTAGACCCCTATTCAGTTTTCCTTAGAGTCACCTTCTCATGTGACCCCCTTATTTTGGTGAAAATAGTTATTTTGGTCACCTGTTTTACAATGTAGGGATTGAATTCATCACTATTTTAATTTTTTATCATTTCAGGTGGGTGTACTTATTTTTTTCATGTAAAAATGAATATGACCAATTTAAATAAGATAACAAGATAGAATATATGGGTATGGGGAAGATATTTATGATCAATTTATTTTATATTTTCTCATTGATCTGTAATGTGAATAGTATGGGTTGTATCCCTTTGAAAAATATGGCTTTGGGGGTCTTTGCTTGAGCACTTGTGATCTTTCATTCTTATCATTGATTCTCTCTTGAACTAACTATAAACATGAAATCTGATTAATCCTGTATACCTGGTTAAATGATAATAATTCCCTAAGATCAAACCAGATTTTTTTATCAGCCATATTTATCAAAGTGTAATTAAAGATCCATTGTTGTCTATATGCAACTACACTTAGCTTATTTGTGTTGATATATGTTTTGTACATCTTTTTGTTGTTTTTAATTACGAGGGTAATATTGTGGTGTTTTTGGTAGCATGATTGTGGGAAAATGGTTTCAAATAAGAGTTGGTTCTGTGAAAAGGGTGTGGTATGTGTGTGCAACAAGGTTTTGGTTTAGTGGTGGTTACTGTGGACATTGTGTTTGAGGTGGTGCAAGAGGATGGATGGATGGTTACATACATTACCAAACTCCCTCTTATAGGCATTGAAGTTCCAAAAATATTCATGCAGGATGTAATAGCTTGAGTTTTAATACCAAACTTATGGTATGGTCTATATGAGAGGTTACTTGTTTCCCAAGTCCCATTATGATGAAGACCATGTGCTTTCACGTGGGATGTGAGGTAGTTATGATCTAGGTGTCTGTGGGCTAGATTTGATGTTGTGTGTGGATCCGGTGTATGTCTAATGGTCGTGATAGTGGGGATTTTATAAGAGCATTGTAGCGTCAGGACATTCACCATTAGGGATGAGCAGTTAAATAGTGGGAAGGTGTGCATTGTACCCGAATATTGATGATATTACTAATTTAATTCACATGACTTATATTATTTTAATAGTGCGCCTTGGGGAGGTTCTAGTGGATAGTATACTTTTTTTTGTTCTTTTGAGTTTCTATTGTTTTCTAATAGGGGAATTAGTATATATATCTCAATTTTTCATGGGTGAGATTGGTTTTTTCCCGCCTGAGTATATTTACAAGATCACCCTATGTATATAACACTGTTTTCAGGTTTCTAGAGTGATTATGCATATTGTACTGTACTTTACTATCCCAATCATTGGGGATGTTTGCTTCTTAGTTTTATTTTGGTATAGAAATTGGATTTTTCCTAGTATTTCTGTCTTTTTTCAATTAAATATTCATAAGGGATGGATTTTGGTTTTGTTATACATATATATATCTGTCTTGGACTATTTTGAGGTCGATACATCATATCTACTAATCTTGGTTGCTATAAAAAATGGTAATGCACCCTACATTTTTGGTATTTCTAAAATGTTGGTGTTGGTCGCCGTCCCGAGGTCTAGTAGATGCAAGACTAGGGGGTAAATATCTTTACTTCCATGTGAGGAAGGCAGGTCTCAACATCCTACTATCTGTTCCCCCATATTGAATAATAAAGGTCATGAAAAAATGGTATCAATGGTGATGTTAGAGAAGTAGGAAAATGATTGGAGTAAGGAATGGTGAGGATTGAATGGGTTGGTAGGACAACAATGTTAGGTGATCTTGGTGCATGACATAGGCTTGGGAAGACTAGCTAGGACATGATATTTTGGGGCCCCCATGATCTGATTCAAGGACTCTGAGCTTATCGATCGAACACGTGAGGCTGCACCATTTGTGTGGTAGAGACCCTAAGAAATGTACCTGCAATAGGATGACTTGTGTACTTTTTAATTTTGAGAGTTTTCAGGAAATTATTCTAAATAATGTATTAAAATGAATCTTAATAGATAATTCCATACTACCTTGGATTATGAGTTATTTTATTTCTATTCACCTACTACTCCCAAGCATTGCCCATGCCTAATACGAGTAATAGAGGGTTATTAGGATGACTCGGTTGACCGGAGGAGGGAACTCCCAGAATAAGTGGATGATCATTGGTAGAAGATGCACCATGGTTTCTAGAGGCATACTCTGAGAATGTATGATGGTAGTGTCTCAGACAAGAATACAGAGAGTTGGCACAAAGATCGAGTGATCACATTCAACGTCATTCAAGCTCTAATAGTGTAATGGGTTCCTCTACTGGCGATCCAGATGAGGGGAGGAATGCGCCCGTCATGGATTATTTACCTCATGGAGATGAAGAAGTCCAATGTTTTGTGGGATTAATTTTTAGTGGTGGTGTTGATCAATATTCCATCCCTCCATTATGAATTATGAGAAGTGGAAGTAGAAATTCTCCCACTAGTAGGATATTTTTTAGTGAGAGAAATGTAGACCATGATTCCGAATTTCCTATGTTTTTCTATAGATATCATTTCAGAGGTGGAGTAATGAGCATTGCACTTAGAGGAGGAACTCTGTCTTTTTCCCCAGTAAGCGGTTACTCCCTTCTCATTAGCAACATACATAGAGGTTCTGAAGAAGGATGAGGGAGTGGAAAAGATGCACTTGAGATATGGTATTCCATGGGAGGGAGGTCTCTCATGCTCTTCAATGTGGAAGGTCATCAACATCACACCTCTAGAATTAGGACCTTCCAGATTTCGTCTAGTGGGGAGTTGACCATTGCAGTTTTAGTAAGACCCTCTAGTCCTCACCCTATTCCAACATGCTTGGGGCTGAGATGTTTTCATTTTGGAGGTCATGGTAACCACTAGGGGCATTACCCAACTGAAGAATAGTAATATAAAGGATGATAGGTTCGAAACTCAATCAGTAGTTATTTCCAGCAAGTCCATTTCGGCATCATGGAAACAATAACCCTAATCCACTAAGGGAAGTTGATATAGGAGGAAAATGACCTCAGGGTGATCCTTAGGGGCCTCGTCTAGGGCATGGTTAGGGAGGAAGTCAATAGCTAAGGGTTAGAGGAGTTGTGTGCGGGTATATGTACAATGCATATAAATCATCTACAACATGGAAAGAGATCGTTTGAAGTATGATTTGATTTCTTAACATGCATTCTTGCACCTTATTTTATTGATGATGTATGCACTCATTTGTTTGACTACTCCTTTGTTTCATTTGGTCTATCCCTTTCTATGGTATTTGACATAGGGAGACTTACCAGTACCCTGGTGATGATTACACTAGTTGGATGTTAGACCATATTTGATTAATGTTTTCAGGAGATGTAGACTGATGTCGGGGCCGCCTCAGTCCAGTGGGGATCATTATCTACTATAGATGTGACAAAATAATGTGATCCATGGAATCAACTGATTTTTATTACTAAATACTATTATTGAATAATTTTGGAGAAGAGTCATGTTTTACAATGTTAAATGACATTGTGTAACATCTTTGTTCAGTGGAGAAGTGAGATGGGTAGCTGACATATGGAGATTTTTATTACCTTGTTAGCAGATCTGTCTGTGGGATCAATGGAAGGTGAGATGGTGGAGGTTCTGATAGTTTTCATATAGTTAATAAATTTTTTCCACATGGAGGTTGTGACTATACCCCCTCAATGTGATGTTGTGTTTGGGATATACATATAGCTCGATGCTCATTAGATCTCAATGTCTCCTTAATGGATGTCACCTTCTGAGTTACAGTAGTCAAGAAATCAGATTGATGATCTAATGAAGAAGGGTTTCATCCTACCCATTGTGTGACTATAGGGTACTTAGATCTTATTTTAGATAAAGGGAGATGGCGGTTTGAGGATCGTCATTGACCACCAGACACTGAATTCTATGACGTTCAAGAACTGTTACCCTCTTTTGAGAGTAAAAGATATTTTCAACAAGTTGAGGGGAGAAAGATGGTTATCTATGATCTATATGTTGTCTAGGTATCTCTAGTTATGGGTGGAGGAGGGTGACTTCCCGAAGACTACATTTAAGAGAAGTTCTGAGAACATCGCGTTTGTGATTTTGTCGTTCGTTGTTACAAACACACCACTCATGTTCATGGGGATTATGAAATTCGTCTTTGATGGGTTCTGGGACCATTTCATCATCATATTCATCGATGAAATCTAAATATACTAGATGTCATAGGAAGAGCATACTGAGCATCTTAGGGTTGTTTTAGAGTTCTATTAGCACAACCATCTCTACGGAACGTTGCCCATGTTATATTTTTTTACACAAGAGTTCCACATAATTGGAAATGTGGTTTCCTAATAGGTTAATTAATGAACCTATTGAAGGATGAGGAAATAACTTCTTGGGAAGAACCCAGTAATGGGGAAGAGTTTAACAATTCTCATAGTCTACCTGGCTAATACTAGAGATTCGTACATGATTTATCTTAGGTAGTAGATCTGTTGAAAATTTTGACTAGAAAAGGCATAGATTTTTTCTGGGGTGAGCAGTGCCAGATAGTGTTCATCTACCTGAAGGGGAAGTTGGTTTGTGCTCTAGTGCTCAGGCTACTAGAGGAAGGGGTGAAGTTCGAGGTGTTTTGATATTATTCATATATAGGATTGGGGTGTGTGTTGATGAAACAATGGTTAGTGATATCCTATGGGTCTAGGAAATTATTTTCACATGAATGTAACTATAGAAACCATGATTTGAAACTATTAGTGTTCATTTTTTGAACTAACTTTGTGGTGTTAGTACCTCATTGGGGAGCACATTGTGGTCATCACGGATCATAAGAGATTGAGGTGCCTCTTTTACCAGCATGAACTATAGCAACATTATTGAAGTTGGATGAAGATTCTCTATGATTATGATTTTGATATCTCTTACATATCAGGAAATGATAATTTAATGAAAATGATTTGATTTGGATGTCATAGAAGAAAGTTGTTCATGACATTGCAGTTGCTCGGTAGGCGATTGAGGAGTTGGATGCCTGGAACATAGATGTATCCATGGATTTCGGCTTATTCCATGAATTTAAAATTATGGTACAATAATCAATTATATATAATGTGTAAGAGCCATAGTGGGGAGACTCAGCAGAGGAGGTGATGCATGATTTCTTTGACTAATGTGATGCTCGAGAGGTATGCTCAGAGGATCAACAGAATCTGATGTTATTTTGTGGGAATCTGCTTGATCTAGTGGAAATTCCTGAGGAATTTACCTTTGAGATTTACATATCACCCTAAGAGTTACTCCCATGTGTTTCTAAGATGTATCAGGGAATTATGGAATAGTTTTGGTGACCTGGGATGAAGCAGTAAATAGCAAAGTTTGTGGAAATGAGATTTCTGTTCAAGAAAGTTAAGGTTGAGCATTGTGTTCCCGATGGTTTGTAGAAACATTTTGATGCCCCGAAATATATGTTCAATGAAATATCGATGAATTTAATCATAGGATTACCCAGGGCTTAGAGAGGATGTGAAGCTATTTAGGTTGTAGTGGGTCAGTTGACGAAACATTAACAATTCTTAGGGATCAAGGCGTCAAGAGTAGTGGATGGCTTATCACAGTGGTGTGTGGATGAGGTGGTGTAGAAAAATGGAGTTCCTAGATCCATCATCTTAGATCGAGATACATGTTTTATGCCACATGTCCCGAGGAGACTGTATCATCCATTTGGCACCCAGTTATGCCTCATCACTATTTTCTACTCTCAAATAAATGGAAATATAGAGTGGACCATCCAAAAGCCGGAGGACAAGGTAAAGTCGTGTGTTAGGGACATTAGTGGGTTTTGAGTGGGACATTTTCGCTCGATAACCTTTTATCTTACAATAATATAAATAACCCATCCTTAGATATAGCTGGGTTCGATGCCCTATATAGGTAGTCGTATGGTTCGTACTAGAATGATGGTGGGGAGGAAGCTATTCTTTGTACATATGTGGTGACAATTATGACAGAGAAGGTGCATCTTATCTGTGAGAGGATAAAGGTTGGATATGATGGGAAGAAGTCATATGTTGATAATTGGATAGGGCCTTTCAAATTTGTTGTCGGACCACATATTCTTGATGGTATACCTCGACATGGGAAGAATAGGTTTAATAGAGGGATTATGATTCCTCCGAGGTTCATAATACCTTTTGAGGTTTTCAGATGAGTTGGCAAGGTAGCATATTAGACGGTGTTTCCACCACAGTCAGGGAGGGCCCATGACGTCTTTTATGTATCCGAGCATTTTAAATATCTTCATGATGACTCCCATGTCATTTATTAGGGAGAGTTGGATATTGAGTATGGTAATACATTCATGAAGGGACCAGTGGAGATCCAAGATCATCAAAATAATGTGTTGTGTAGATGTACCATTCCCTTGGTTCACATGTTTTGGTGTCTTGGTGGCCTGGAGGAGAGTACTTGGTAGTGAGAGGTGGAGGTTTGTGTCTAGAACCTAGAGTTTTTTTGATTTTTTCTATTGTGTTTTACTTTGTGATGGAATTATTGGACCTTTTTTCTATGAGATGATATTTTTACATGTTATGTGAAGTATGATAATATCATAACATATGATGATGGGGTAGATCCCTAATCAATATGAATTAACGCATATGATATTAAACCTATGAAATAGAGTTAGTTCCACCAAAATAGGAATTTTTCTTGACATGGCGGAAGAAATTACCCGATTTATATATTTTTTAAGTGATAATTTTGGTGCTAGTGTGGTATTGTAATGGCATGGAAACTGACTCATTATGGAGTATTCCAAAAACTCAGTTTTGACAATTGGTTCCACAGAAATGGTCACACTGGCCACGTTCACATAACAAAATAGTGGAACCACTAACAGTGGCACTTCTTATAGTGGAATTGTGATAGTGGTACAGTAATACTCACACCGTCATGGTTTCACAATGAAATGGTGGAACCAATAACAGTGGCTCTATGATAGTGGAACTATAATAGTCGCACCATCATGGTCGCACATCGAAGTGGTGTCACCATGATCGTGGAACCAATTATAGTGTCTCACCAAACCGTGTTCCACTCTTATTATTTTTCTAGTTTTTCTCCTGCAATGTATCTTTTGGTGTATAAATGTTTTTATACCCTTTTCAAATCCATTAAAAAAACATAAATGATATTTAAAATCCCCCTATATCTCGGCAACCCTTGATAGACCAAAACATGTGGATTTTTAATCATGCCACACCCTTTTCCCGTAGTTTCTAGTTATGGCCCTATTATGAATTTTCATCTAATTAATGGAAACAGTTTAATGAACAGATATTATGGCCACCTCTCCAAAGAGAATTTTTAAATAAAAATTAATTCCATCATTGGCTATCGTCCAACCCGGGGTGAAACCATGATCCGCCTTCAAATCCTTTCAAGATATACATATCCCATAACTCCAAGATCTCACCTTTTTATCACACTATAATTCATTCCTTCCTCACGTTGTTGAGTTTGGAGTCCCTCTTCCCGTGGTAGGTGGTGCACCAATGGTGGAGCTTTTTCACTCTTGGATTCCTTGAAGTTCCTCTCTTTCTAGTTGAATATCCCCAATTCTGGGCACATTGAGAGAAACATCGATCTTTATTCATCCATGTAGGGTTCTTCGATCATCTCTCTATACTGTGTATCATGGGGTGTGGGTATGCTAATTTATCTATAGGGTTTGATGAAACCAAACCATAGCAATGAAAATAATCAGAAATTTAAAGAATGAAGGGTTGTGTTTGATGATGATGTTTTACTTTTTTACCCTTCTTATATGCTATGAATTGTATGGGGTTCTATCCCCTGAAAATCATGGCGGTTGGTGGTCTTTCCTTGTGCACAAATGGACCCTAGACTTCTGTGATGATTGAATGGATATAACTAGTATATTGGTAAATCAAATAAACTTAGTTGATTAAATGAATGTCCATTGAACAATAATCCTTGTTTGATAAAACAAGTTAACCAAACTAGTTTAAGTCACTCAATGATTGGTGTGTCAAATTCTGGAATCTCCATTGACCTATCTTGGTAATATTTGTCTTTTTTATGCTTGATTTATGTGGGGTGTCATGGATTGGGATGGGATCCCCTGTTCCAGTGTAGTGGCTTGTTTCTGGATCAATGGACATGTGGGGCCATATGGTGAGGCTTGGTTTGGTTTTAGTACTTTAGGGGATCTCACAAATCCCTTTGGTTGGTGTGACTTACAAGAGTACAAGGTGTGAATGCTTAAATTTCTTCTTGATTGTTTTTTTCCTTGGATTATGAATATGGGTATTAGTTTCTTGGTAGTGATGAATTTCTACAATTGAATAACTTGAATATAAAAACCTGAAGAGGTTCAATGGGGAATTGTTTTCTAGGAATGAGTTGTGACTTGGATGTGGGTGTTGTATTTTTATGAATGAATAGTAATGAGGGTGTTTGTGTATAGGCTGGTTTTGGAACCCCTAGGCAGACATGAGTTCTTGTTTACCTATATGTATAATTTAGCCCTTTTTTCTTATTCACGCCCCACCCATGTTAAGAACCTCATGTAGAACACGTCCATTTCGTGAGGGATGGTGTTTTTTCCAACACTCCTATGAGTGGATGGTTATTATCTCCTCTTAAATTCTTTTTGAAAAGTATCCCAAGAATCTTTGGGCAGGCATTGATGGCATGGCGTACATTATGGACCACGTTTCTTCGGGCTGGTTAGTTGTAGTGGTTGGCACAGGTGTTTGAAGGAAGGTTGTCTCCCAAGTGTCTTTGGTGTGAGGAAAAGTTTTCTTTAAGTGTGGTGGTAGTTGCTCTGGACCTGGTGTCTACGGGTGTTGTTACGTGTGGTTGTTGTGGCCTAGGTGTGTGCAGGCGGGATGTGTGGTTGTGGTAGCCCAGGTGTGTGTGGGTGGGGTTTGGTAGTGGGACAGCGGTGAGAATGGAGGGAGAGGTATGACACATGGGATGCCTTCAATGACTAGTGGGAAAGTGTTGTGTGGTACCTAAGCAAAGATTTGTTATTACTATTACATAATTGACTTGCGTTATTTAGGGAATGTTCCTTGGTGAGGTTTGGGTGTATAATTTTCTTTACTAGGTTCTTTGGTTATCTCCTTTTTTCATGAGGCATTATAATTACTCCAAACTTGTTCATGGGAGCTTTTGGTTTTCCCAACTGATTATACCTATATACTCAATTTACATATATAAAATTGCCTTCAAGTTTCCAAGAGGACTTCAAGGACCATGTGCGGCCGTATTACCTTGGATTTCGGGACCGTGGATTTTGTTTTTTTTAGTTTTATTTTTTACTTCCCTTAGGATTTTTCTTATACTTGTAGAACTTTTTTATTGGAATGTACATTTGGTAATAGAATTTTGTGGCTTTACATTTACTTCCAATTTTGGTGTTGTTTGGTTTTACTATCTTATCTTTCTATCCTACTAAATAAAAAGGGTAATGCCTTCCATTTTACTTGTGATTATAGATTATTGTTGCTAGTTTCCACTCTCGGGATAATTGAAGGATGGTCTCAGGGGACATTATATATCCTTCAACATGAGGAAGGAAGGGTTTGGTAATATGTAGTCCCTTCTCTCATCATGGTGAAGGGGGGTCGTGATAGAATGGTATCAAAGGAGAGGGTGGGAGGAAGGATTGAGATTAGATTTAGGCATTGAGGATTGGATTGTATGGTAGGGAAAAAACATTTGGCGTAATTGGAATGTGAAATTGGCCAGGGATGTCGGAATAGGACTCAGGATTTTAGTGCCCCCTTGATCAAATGCAAGGAAATTGGACCTACCGAATAGCCAAGTGAGGTTACATTGATTATATGGTAGAGACCCTAGAAAGGTACATGCATCATAATGACTCGTGATCATGTGTGTATTGGTTACTCAATGGATATAAAATAAGTGAAATGTTTTATAAAAATTTAAAATAAATATTCTAAATTACTCAGTCTTAGGAATTCCTTGTTTACTTTGAAGGTATGGCACCCATATGGAGGCCACAGGTACTGTTGAAGACACTTTTTACCTTTCAGCAACAGACCCTCTGGAAGTATGAGGGCGTCATCTCGTACATGGAGACAAAGAGATGCTTCGAGGATCTAGTGATATCTTTTAGCTTGATCTGGGCTCTGATGGAGTACTCGATTCCTCGGGCTGTAAGCTAGATACGGGAAGTGGCACGTTAGTGGTGGATGCTCTATCTTGGGGAGAAGAGAGAAGCTTAGGATTCTAAGACTGAATTCAAGAGGGAGTTCCGGGTGGAATTGCTCTCTTCCATGATAAAGGAGTAGAGGAGGAAAGAGATAATCTCTCTTCAGTAGGGGGAATGTTAGTGTGGGAGTTGGGGATCATGTTCAAGGATATCCTTTTCTTTGCATCAGACCTCTTTTCGGATGAGGACTCTCTGGCATGATGTTTAAAGGAGGCACTATGACCTTCTCTCCAAAATACTGTTACTTTCATCACTCTACCATCATAATTAGAGGTCTAGTTAAAGGATGAAGTGGTATATAGGATGCACACACTGGGATATGTTCCCCGAGAAGTGATTCAATTGGGATCGTCAAAGGGGAAAGCATCGGTAGCAGGCCTCCGACATCATGGCCTCTCAGGATTTGGCTAGTGAGGAGCAGGCCTTTGCAGTTCTAGTTTTGGTCTCTCGTTTCTCGCCCTTTATTTTTCAGGCCCATGATAGAGATTCTTCATCTATGGAAGTTGTGGGCATCTTCGGAATCAGTGCCTGGATCGAGTACTGTACAATGGGGGTGGGCAGGTTCAGTACCCACCTCAGTAGCAGCAGTTTCCAGCTAGGCCTTTTTAGCAGCAGTAGTAGAGACAGTGAGCTCCCACTCATCTAAGAGAAGAAGTTGAATGTGGAGCCCGACCTCAGGGTTCTTAATTGGGACCACCACTAGAGCGTGTTCGAGGAGGTGGATGACAACCTCAGGCTTGGGGAGATAAGAGTGGGAAGTTTCATGCTGCGAAGGTAGTAGTTCCAGCAGGGCCAGAAGTTGTCCGAGGTATGAACACCTTGTTTAGTAATCTTTCTTCTGTCTTGTTTGATTCAGATGTTTCAAACTCCTTTGTTTCACCCAGTTTATCCCATTATTTTGGAATAGTCAAAGAGACACATTCAATACCCCTTGTTTTGAGTACGCCAGTTGGAGGTCAGGACAGCTCGTCTCGTGTTTACCGAGGATGTATACTAATGTTGGGACCACATCAGTATAGTGGGGACCTTCTTTTACTACAGATGTAGCAGTATGATGTAATTTTAGGCATTGAAGGGATATTCTCTATATACGATGTTGTCTATTGATTATGAATAAGTTTTTTGTTTTTAGATATGGGTGTTCAACGTGTGACATTCATCGGCGAACAAGGTTTCTATGGGGGGCAGTCATTGATTGGAGCCCATTTTTTTCTTGTTAGCCAAGTTGTCAGTGGAGAAAGCAGAATTATAGGTGGTTGAAGTCCTAGGGATAAATAGTGAAATCATTGATGTCTTCCCTGACGAGGTGGTGACTCTACCCCTCTACATGATGTTGATTTCAGGATAGACTTGAAACCCAGGGCCCATCAAAATTCGATGGCTCCCTATCGAATGGAGCCTTCTGAATTGTGGGAGATATAGATTCAGGTTGATGATTTGATGATAAAGGGTATTCACTACCATGCTGGTCACCATGGGAAGCTCATGTGTTTTTTGCGAAGAAGGAATATGGTGGTCTCATACTGTACATATACTACATGAGACATAATCAGGTAATGATAAAGAACTATTACCCTATCTGAGGGATAGATGACCTCTTTGACTAGATGAAGGGGGAAGATTGGTTATCTAAGATAGACCTATTATCAGGATATCACTAGTTGAGGGTGAAAGAGGGTGTAATTTCAAATACTTTCTTTAGGTGAAGAAATTTGAACTTTGATTCAGTGGTCATGTCATTCGATGTTACGAACGCACCAGCCATTTTCATAGGACTCATGAACACTTTATTTTAGGAATATCTGCACCAATTTGTAGTCGTGTTTATTGAAAACATCAGGATATACTTAATATCAAAGGAGGATAGAGCTGAGCATCTAAGAACAATTTTAGAGGTCCTTCTATAGCACCAACTGTATGGGAAATTGTCCGAGTGCAAGTTCTGGATGCAAGAACTACACTTCCTTGGACACGTGGGGTCTGATCATAGAATAACTATTGTCCAATCAAATGTCAAGATGATTATTTCTTTTGAGGCACCAATGAATGAGATAGAGGTTTATATTTTCCTACTCCAAGCAGGTTACTATTATAGATTCGTGCCCAAATTCTCCCGATTTGTAGAACCATTAATATCCATGACCAACAATGACTAGGAATTCGTGTGGAATGGGAAGTGTGAGGAAGCCTTCATTTATTTGAAGGTGAAGTATGCCAGTTCCCTAGTACTGTGGCTTCTAGAAGAAGGAGTGTTGTTTAAGGTATTCTGTGATTCTTCAGGCCAAGGCTAGGGGTGTGTGCTGACGCATCATTGGGGGTGATCCCTTATGGATCTAGGAAGTTACATCCCCATGGGAGTAAATATTGCACCCATGATATGGAAATTAGAGAAGTCGTGTTCCAACTAAATTTTTGATTGTATTACCTCATGGTGGAGTGCTTCATGGTCTTCATGGATCAGAAGTCCTTGTGGTATATCTTCTCCCAGCAGGATCTGAAATTTGTTGCAGCGGAGGTGGATGGAGATTTTTCAGGACTATAATAAAAAAATGGCATATAGTGAAGGTAATTGGATTGAGGTTTCCAATTCCATGAGTAGGTATTCATAGAAAGATGTCATTTGATAGTCGATAGATGATTAGAAGGTGCTGAAGGATTTGGATACCCTACACTTGGATGCATGGGTAGAGGATTGCAGAGGCTCTCTATTCCAGATGATAATGAAGTCCTCTCTATTGCAACTGGTGGGGGAGTCTCGGTGGGGGGACATAGAGGCTGATGTGATGAGCGATCATGTTTGAAATGGTGATTCTCTAGGAGGATGGTTAGAAGACAGGAAAAATCAGATGATGATTCCGGGGAAGTTGTTTATCCCCATGGAAAAGCGCACATGAGTTCTTGGTGAGTTCTATAACTCACCCCAAGAGATGCACCTAGGTGTTTCTATGATGTATCGGGGCTTGAGGAGTCAGTTTTGGGGGTCTGTGGTGAAGCAAGATATGGAAGAGTTTATGGCAATGTGCCACATGTGTTAGCAGGTGAAGGCTAAACACCACATCGTAGGAGGTCTGTTACACCCATTAGATTTACCCAAGTGTATTTGGGATGACATCTTGATGTATTTTGTCATGAGACTACATGGAGTTTAAGGGGGTTGTGATGCCATCTGGGTAGTTGAGGACCAGCTAATGAAATCATCTCACTTCTTAGAGATTAAGGAGTCGAGTGCGGTGGATGCCCTATCAAAATGGTACATGGATAAAGCGGTGAAGTTGCAAGGAGTTACATGGTCCATTATCTTATATCGGGATACCGGGTATACCTCATATCTATGGAATGGTTTTCAACTAGATTTTGGCACCTAGCTATTCCTTAACAATGCATTCAACCTCCAGAAAGATGGGACGATATAGCGCACCATCCAGACATTGTAGGATTTGCTACAAGACCATGTTTTGGACTTTGGGGGATCTTGGGTACAACACTTTACATTAATCGAGTTTTTCTATAACAATAGCTATCACTCTACAATTGGCATGGATCCGTTCAAAGATTTGTATAGGAGGCAGTGTCACTCACCCATGTGCTGGATAGAGGACTAAGAATTAGGTGTTCTTGGCCTGAAAGTGGGGAAAAGCATGATTGGGAAGGTTCATTATTTACGAGAGAGGATGAAGGCAGCCCAGGACAAGCAGAAGTCAAACACTAATAATAGGAGGAGACCAATGGAGTTTGAGGTCAGGGACCACATGTTTTTGAAGGTCTCCCCACAGCGTGAACACCATAGTTTCAGTAGGGGGATTAAGATATTTCCCAAGTTCATCAGACCATTCAAGGTGTTGCAGCGGGTCAATGATGTTCCTTATCAGCTAGAGCTACCACCGATGCTACTAAGAGTGCATGACATATTCCATGTGCCTCAGATCCATCAGTATCTACCCGATGATTCACAGTACCTCGATTGCGGAAAGATGGATATGAAGGAAGAAATGCCATTTGAAAAGTGACCACTGGTGATCAATGGTCGTGTGGAGAAGGTGATTTGTTTATGAAAAATTCCCTTTGTATGTGTGTTATTGATACATGGGGGCCTCAAGGACTATACCTAGGAATGGGAGGAACAAATTAATGCCTAGTACCCAGATATTTTTTGAGAATTATTCTATTTTTTTCGTACATGTTTGCGAAGTAGTAGATAACCTTGTTAAATATGAAATGCGTCGTTTTCCTTGTTCTATGATTGTCTGTGAAGAGTTCTGACTACGGGGACGGGGGGAACCGATCCCAAATCAAGACGCATTATAATGGATGTGATTAAACTCGTGTGGGCGAGACAGTGCCACCCAATGTCAATAGTATCTTAACATGGGGAAAATAAATCCATAATCCATATGTTTGGACAATGACACCATTATATGTTGTGTGGTTACATGACGGAGTGGTGTTCCTATATGTCTAGGAGGGTTGCTCCTGAGAGGTGTCTTTTGACATGGTTGCTCGGACCCCTCACATTTCATTGGGTTTATTATTAAGAACTAGGATCTTATTTTTCAGTATGTTTTTCCTTTTCTAGTAGTTTTTAAGAAAAAGAGGATAATCAGGAAATTTTCGAAGTACAGGCTGTGTACCTTATGAGTACACGCCATGTACTGTGATGCCACAGGAGGCCCTGTGTTGGTCGAGTAATGTCCACACACAAGGGCGTGTAGGAGTGACATGGAGGCCACCTAATGCGAAGTACAGAAATAGAAAGTACACATCATGTACTCAAAAAGTACATGCCATGTATTTTGTTTTTTTTTCATTAAACACACCACGGTCACGTCTGACGGATATAACTGACTTCTTCTAGGTCGTCTTTGTCTGAGAGAACCCGTACATTGTGGATTTTCGATGATCCCCCAAGCCTATGCCCATCCTCTGATTCGAACACCAGTGATTTCATTGGAATCACATCAGGGAGTTCCTCCTTCTTCTAGAGCATCGTTTTCCAATTCCTCCTATTTTTCAAGTTATCGTGGGTTGAAAGTTTTATAAATTTTAGTAGATCTATGATGTTATATGGTGATTCAAGCATTGGGGTTCAAGTAAATCGATCACATAACGTTACGATAGGGGGTTTTTTCCTTTCCATTCAAATTCTTTTAGTATTATGTGCAATTTTTACCAATACACCTGAACGGGGTAATGCGTGTTTACTATTTTAACATTATTGTCATTCCTCCATGATTGTATGTCTGTGTATAGGTTTAATTGATAAGAATAGGGTTTTTTTCCATGCCTTGGATGTATTTCCCATTCATGTTCTGTTTATGACCATTTGTTCATATTATCTAGATTGGATACTTTGCCTGTTTTCCATACCTGTTTCTGTATGATAGAGAGTTTGAATCCTAGCATGCTTGATATGCTGTAGACTATTTAGCCAAGTAGTTATTTATGATTATTTTGTCTGTATTTCATTGCTATGTTGTTATCCTACATAGGATCGTGAGAACCGGGTGTAGTAGACTATAAGTGGAATTGACTAAGTGAGGTTCCTCAGAGAGTCATTGAGCATTAGGATATAGGGGGATAGACTATGTAAGTTTCCTCAGAGAGCGTAGTATTACATTGGGTTATAAGTGGACTGACTATGTAAGCTTCCTCAGAGAGTCCTTGAATTCTTTATACTATAAGGGGATAGACCATGTGAGATTCCTCAAGGAGTATTTTTTTCTTTGAATTACCATCCTTACTTTAGACTATAAGAGGAATTGACGGTGTGATCTTCCTCACATAGTCTTTGAATGAACCAGTATATAAGGGGAATTGACCGAGTGAGCTTCTTTAGAGAGTCCTCGACCTTGGGGCTATATGTGGAACTGATCGAGTGAGATTTCTCAGAGAGTATATGACTACCTTAGACTATAAGGGGAATTGACAAAATGATCTTTCTCAGAGAGTCTTATAATTTTCATATGACCAAACCAGAGAGGATAGGATGAGTGTACTACCCAAAGGATTGTTGTTACTTTTTATGTAGGACCATAGGGGATGGAGGTGATTACTTCTCATAGGGTTAACTATTTGTGATTAGATTCTTGTTATTTGTTGCTTGATATCGGAAATGTAGATTTTTTACTATTCAACATGTTCTTGTTAACTGCTTTCTATACTTTTACCTGACATCTATTAGGAAAAGATGTTCTGGTGGTTTCCTATGAGGATTTATTCTCACACCCTATTTGGGCCAGGATTTTGGACCCAAATAGATTATATTGTTGCAGGTATATATAAGGGAAATATCCCTTCCACTTCAGGTACTTGAATTTCTATGGAGCTAGAGAGCATGGGACCAAGCCTATACTTGCGATGCTGAGAAGCTGATATCTTTTTCTTTTAAACTTGGTTGAGTAATATTTGTATTCAGAATTGTGGCTTGTTTGGCTATTTTCCTAGACATATGTTTCATTCATCATTTATTCTTCACTTATCTAGTTGTTTATTAACTCAGTCTACCACTTTTTACTGTTGTTGGATATTTACTAATTCCTCTATTGCATGTTTAATTACTTCTTCTGCATACTCTGCCAATGAGGGCATAGTTTCCCCAATATCACACCCAAGGCCCTCACTGCTAGTCGAAAACCCCTAGCGTTTGGGGAAATGAGCTTGAGGCCATGTGACCAACCAGTACGAGGAGACTTCTCACTGCTAGTCGAAAACCTCTAGCGTTTGGGGAAATGCGCTTGAGGCCATGTGACCAACCAGTACGGGGAGACTTTGGTTGACCTTCGGAACTGGGACATTACAAAGTGGTATCAAAGAGACTCTTTTCTCTTGATTTACTATTTGGAGCCTATAGCCAAGGATAGTATGGAATAGGTACTAGGTAATAAGATGTTCCCGGGATTAGCTAACCCTTGTACAGGGAAAAACCAATCTACCTCATTAATTACAGTTTTTTATGAATTATCAATTTTATAGTGGATTTTATTATCACCGTTGGGTGACACAGATGTATTGTGATGTTACTATTGATGATATTGATGTTATATTTCTATCACAACCCGATGAGATGATGGTATGCCTTCTCGTGCATCATATATGCACTTTCTAGAAATCACATGTCATGCATTCTTTCCATGCCATCTATGATGTATTAGAAATTTCATGTTGCTGTGATAGATGTTTTGTAGAATATGCATGTTTTTGTGATAAATTCCTTGATAAAATACATGTTTTTTGATAAGGGATTGTTTGTGTAAGGATTTTTTTGGATGAAAGCCAAATATTGGTTCTTGAAGTGTTATGGGCCCCCATGGACCAGAATTTGGAGAATCGTCGCTTTATTGTCTTGATATAACATGTGTATGATGCCAAACCTCAATTCGCTAAGAGTATAGGCCCTCACTGATCGGAATTGGCACTTTTAATTCTTGTATCCGTGTTTCTCTGGGCACTAGAGTAGTTTCAGAGGCTGACTGTCTAGAAAAATCTAGCATACACGCCGTGTAGTTTTTAAAACACACAATGTGTTATTCTGTTCGGAATGAAACAATTTTTCTTAAGTAAATTCCATGTACCATATGTATAGGTCGTATAATATCTAACCATTTCATAGGCTATTTGGGCGAGGCAAGGGATGCGAAATTCCATGTAGGAACACACCGTGTATCAGTTTAGCACGTCGTGTAGTGTCAGCTGCGTGTCAGGATGTGTCACTAACAACACGTGCCATGTGATTCTTGTATAGTACACACTGTGTCTTCTTTGAACATGCGATGTAGTCTTGTCTTAGGATAGTCATGTGGCTTAACCGTGTAGAAGGACCCAGGCATGGAAAGGGGATTTAGGTAAACACTGTGTTCTAGGACAACACGCCGTGTGTTTTGGGGTGTTACACAACTAGTTGTGGCGGGAGTACGCACCCATGTGAATGACTTAAGGGAACACACCGTGTAGGGGGATTACACCGCATGTAGGCATGTTTTTCCTAACTTGAATGATTTATTTCTTTGGTTTCCTTCTTGGACCTTCAATCTTTAGTCCTTGATAATCTTGAATCTAAGTGTGTGTTTGACCTTGAAAATTCAAGCCACCTAGACATCCTCCGGTTGACTACCAGTTGAAAGGTAGTGATCAAACAACTGATATGGATGATCAGGAACTTCTTGTAGATCTTCATGTTATGACAGCCTTGGAACCAGTAGTTATACTAGTTGCAGGCGCCGATGCGCAGTTTAGGGAGGGTTTTTAGAGGATGATGTTGACCTTCTAGGGAGCACCACCTCCATCCCCGTTGATGGAATATTTGAAGCAGGTTTTCCAGCAGGAGCATCCTCCCACCTTCTCAAAAAAAGGAGGACCATGGGGAACATAGTCGTGGAATGAAGCCATGCTGACGATCTTCGAGCATCTTGAGGTACCACCAGAGAGGTGGGTGATGCTCACAACCTACATGCTCCGAGACTCCGCCAGGAGGTGGTGGGATGTCATCTCTCAGATGGGACACCATCAGAATATGGATTGGGAGGAGTTCCATCATATCTTTTATGATTAATTCTACCTGGAGACCTTGAGGTCCAATCGAGCCTTGGATTTCATAAGCCTGGATCATGGTACCGTTTCTGTTATGGAGTATTCCTCTCGCTTCATGGAGTTGTAGTGTTTCATGCCTATTATAGGAGGTGATGAGTTGTTCTTGGCTAGAATGTTTGAGGACAGTCTCAGGAAGGAGATCTATTCCTAGGTGAATGTCTTTAGGATGACTTAGATATCCTCTATCGTCAACCAAGTGATAATTATAGAGCGCAATATAATGGATTCTGGAGCTGTGAGCACAGGCGGTTTCAGCATCCAGAGTTAGTTTTCCTCCAGTTGATAGTCAGAAGCACCGTAGGGAGAGTGAATGAGGAGATCAAAGTAGGTGGGATGAACCTTCTAGTAGCCATATGGTGTGCTATCAGTGCGGGAGGAGCATTCATACAAGGCCATGTTTCCTGAGAGACCTGATGGAGTGCCGATCTTAGGGAAAATTGGTTATCCCCAGTGTTTCTGTCAGTTTTTCTCTCCAAAAGCTAGAGATATGGGTTCTTCTATGACCCCTCGTTCGGAAGCATCAACCCCAGTTTCCCACAAGTCTGGGAACTTGAGTTCTTCTGTCCGTTTAGTCCGAGGTGGAGGTTGTGGATGGGGTTGTCAGTCGCCGGTCCTTCAGCGACAACTGGGTGGATTAGCTCAGAGCGGTCAGGCAGGGTCATAGGGTCATGGAGCAGGCCAAACTTTTGCAATGGAATTGTCCCTGCATGAGAAAGTGTAACATCCCAAGTAAGTAAATAATTATTTATTTTTATACCTATGTCTATTTATGAATAATATAGTGTTTTAAAGACTTAAAATGAGAGTAAATCCAATCTTAAACATAGAATTCTCTAATATTTTTAAAAGATTGTTTTACCGCCTTTTGATGGCGAAGCATTTTTAAATCTATATTTTGAAAATTTTATAAGCTATATTTTTAAAAATAAACTTATTCATTATAATTGGGACATTGAAATTTACTTTGGATAAATTTTTGGTATTTTTCTTACAATGTTCATTTTTTAATGAAAAGTGAAAAATACTGCATTTTACTTCAAAACATATTTTTCATCTAATTTAATTATATGGATAAATTATATTTTAAATTGTTTTTAATGTTAAATTAGAATATAATTTTACCATTTAATAAAATGGTGGTCATTAGAATTAATTTCACATTGAAATTGGATATAAACAATTGTAAAACTTTTGACAGATATTGTTTCTTAAAAACCCGCTATTTGTTTTGACAACGGGAATTATTTTTAAATTAATTACTAAAATTTATGTGTTTGGAATTTGGAAAAATTGTTTCCATATTTGGAATCATAAGGTCCAAATTATTTAGTAAATACACTTGTTTTTGGGCATTATGAATAGTAACGACAATAATTATCTTTAATTATCGTGATTAATTAGTAATCGGGTAGTTAAGGGTAATAAAATAATATCATAATAATAAAAAATGACCCCAAAACGTGTCCTAATTCTACTGGTTGTTTCATGGACGACCATGGGTTTCCTTTTTCCAAACATTGGGACCCCATGGAATCAGTTTTGTGTGATAATGACATTTTATCTTTTTATTTTTAAAGAAGGTTAAATATAACAAAGTATGTAAAACCTAAGTAAAACAATTTTAATTATGTCTACATAAATGATATCTTGGACTATAAATATTAATTGGAAATCTAAAAATATATCCTACATCAAAATATTTTTTTTATAATTTTTAGACATTAAATAAATTAACTTTTTTTTTGACACCATGATGATGCAACGATTACCTCTTTTATGAACGATTTAAATAAAATGAAAAGATAATGTAAAATCTAAGACATAAACTTGTCCAAAACCTATTGGATGAGTATATTTCGAACCCTTATCACCTTATCCTCGAAATATATCAATGTGTTACCTTTAAAATCTGAAACTCATTTTAATATAATGTAACATTTCTTGACTTTCCAAGAGTGCCCATCCTTCCTCTTATAAAAGGCCCCCACCTCTACCTCCTTACCCACACCTATCAAGCCCTTGGATCATCCATCCTCTGATCATATTTTCTCTCCACATACCCCTCTTAATCCTAGAGTCTTAAAATTGGGCATAAGTCTTTCCAAGGAAGCCTTTGAGCTCAAATAAAAAAGAGTTACCCGATTTAAAGGTGACGACTACACTTGTGTTCTTCTGTTTTATTTTGCTTCTCCAACCCTATAAACTCTTTTTATTACATTATTTTGTAACAAAACCAGTATATTAAGTATAATAGGATGTTTTTATGAGAATAATTCGCGCTACACTTACACACACCTTTTTCTAATGGTTAATGAATATACTGTTTCTATGGATGATGAATTTCTGCCTCACGAAACTATGATTGTTCAATCTTCTTTTAACAGCTTTCATGGTTGCCATTAAGATGTAACTCTATTTATATATGATATATATTATGTTTATGTTTTCCTTATGCTTCTTTATTTTTCATTTATGACATACCTTTATGGTTTCCATTATGGGTAAACGCGATATCTTCATTTTAGGAAGTGCGGACTACCACCCCCTCAAAGTGATTTGATTCATTAATGCCATATGTGGGACGTAGAAAGGATGGAGTTTATGATGTTATTTATTATACCATACTGGAATTATAATACTACTATGTATAATTATGTTTTAATTCCATTAAATATGAAATAGAAATGGAAGTAGCGTTCATGCGTACGTATGGCTTCCCATTTCCCTGAACGGTGCATTTCATTTATTACCTCTAAATGTTATTTAAAATTATAAATGCATGTATATACTGGATATATATGATATATATGATATCTAAATCATGAATATAATTCTGGATATAATAATTCTTGGACAACATGAACAACATGTAATTATAAGAATTCCATTTTGGACTCAAGTACCTTTGACCGACAAAACGACCGTTATTAACTTAAAAAAAATTACATAGTGTTCATAACATAATAATAAGTGACATAAAAGGAATAATGAACTTGAAAAAGGTTCTTAATAAAGTATAAATAAACTTATGTTTATTATTCAGGAGATTAAATAACGATCGAGTCAAGTCGGATACGAGGTATGAGACATCGTCTCAATCTCCTTTCATTGAGGCATATTTTGTTTTATACACAAATTTATTTTATACGGTGTATAAACCCATTTGAATTTTACTTTAATTCAAAATGAATCTTTTTATACGAAGAATTTTACTAAATGACAAAATGGAATGTTTTTGTCTTATGTATGCGGCGACAACGAATTCTCCACAGCCGTGACCATTATTTGAGTTTTGACTTCCACTGCAAGCCATATATTTTTTTAATTGAAAAATAAATACCATGTTTTACTTTTCTTCTATTTTGGTACTGAAAATGGTAGTGATAATGTTTTTATTATAACGATGTGTTTTTGATATCTTGTGATTCAAATGTGGAGATATTATGTTTCCTTTATGCATGTTTTATGTGATACAATTATGTTATGGTTCTTATGAATTGTTTATGAAGATGGGTGGTTACACCAAAAACTAAGGGTGGGTGATCCCGTGATATCTATCCAATGCATTGGGTAATTCTAAGGAGTTAAACGCCATGGTTTATCTGAAGATATTTAGGGAATATACTGTGACGGGTATTCCAAACGTAACCATGAGGGTTACTCCCTACGTAAGAATGTTATGAATGCCTCAAGTTACATTTATGTATTATGTTTTCTATGAGTTATTCATAAATCTAATGATTTCATGAGGTATGTTAATGTTCTTATGTTTTATGAGTAATGTATGATTTCATCAATTCTTATGTATATATGGACTAATGTTTTGATTCTGTTCTTTTATACCCCTTATTGAGATTTTTATGCTCATCCCAAGTTTTTGAAATGTTTATCACATGTCAAGGGAAATGTACTTGATGTGATGATAGAGTAGAGGAAGTTTCAAGAAATAATCCATGTGTTATTTTAAAAATGTTTCCTTTTATGGGAAAAGTGAATATTGTCTTTGATGTAACCACCTTGTTTAAATGAGGGATGTAATGCATGATTTATGATCTAATTCTCTAAAACTCTAAACCTGAAAAGATCCTCAATGTGTATTCTTGAAATATCTCAAGATTTAGTAATGTTTAAGGCTGGGGCCTTATAGTTGGTATCAGAGGTTGGTTTAGATAACATTAGGAGTTAGAAGTCTACTAATTGATTATCTAAAAATAATTTTTGTGGTCATATTGAAATGATATAGAATTTGAATATTATCATGTTGATTCATTTGAGACATGTTTGTTCAGAATGGTTTTCCACATAGGAAACAGGGAAGAAGCGCTTGGAAGGCATACCGAAGGAAATGACCTTCCGAATTAGCATCTTGAAATGGTCAGAATTAGAACTGAACAGTTTGTTGCAATAATGGTGCAATTGACTCAAGAAATAAATGGTGGTGGTATCCATGCACGAGATCAGACAGATCAAACGCATAGGAACATTTCAGTGGTGGAACATTTCAGGAGGAAACATCCCCCATCATTCAGAGGATCATCTGACACCTTGTTAGCTGATGGGTGGATTAAATCACTAGAGAAGATTTTCTATGCCATGGGGTGTTTAGAAAATCAATAGGTTAGTTTTTCTATTTACCCTTTGGAGGGTGAATCAGATCAGTGGTGGTCGATTGTTAAAAATATCAAGGACGCTGATGAGATTGATGCTCTTGACTAGGATGAATTCAAAGGTTTGATTCTTGAGAAATATTTTACTAAGGTTGTTCAACATAGTATGGAAAAACAATTCTTGGAATTGAGGAAAGAGGATGAATCAGTGGATGCTTATGATGAAAGGCTCACTCGATTGGAAAGGTGTGATCCAAATTTTATCCAAGACCTTGATAGTAAAATTAGTCGTTTTTACTCACGATTAAATCCAAAATATAAAAAGGGATTTAGCTTCTCGTGAGTTCAAGAATTATGAAAATCATTTTCGATGTGCTGAGAAGGTGTAAATGGAGTTTGCCGATGATCAATTGTTCTATAACAACCAACAGAAGAAGCGACCGAGGTGTCAGGAGAAAGGGAAGAATTCTTCAAAAAGGTCTGATGTTAAGAAAAATAATTTTTTAGTTTCTGATAAATGTGGTTAAAGGAATGCTGGGGAATGTCTTTTGAATTCTGTAAAGTGCTTCCGATGTGGTAAAATGGGAAATAAGACTCGTTATTGCACTGAAAAAGATCAGGATGATGGCAAGACCAAATTTTATTTACAGTTAGTGAAATGTTTCAAGTGCAATGAGATGGGTCATTATGCGAAGAAGTGTTCAACAAAGAGCTCAAATGATGGGAAGCATCCAGACTATAAGAAAAAAGGAGTGGTGAAATACTTTGCAACTACATCAGCAGATGTTGGTCAAGAAAATGAAGTGGTATCAGATACTTTGTTTGTTTTTTTAGATTATGTCAGTGTTTTGTTTGATTCAGGGTCTACACTTTGATTCATCATTGAAATTTTTTCTAGTAAATTGGGAATAAAATCTCATGGAATGACTCCTGAACATATGGTAAAAACACCTGGGGGAAATTATGAGGCAAAAATAATTAATAAGAATCCTTCTATCCTTATCCGCGGAAAGAACCTACTTTCAAACCTTATAGTTTTACCTCTAGTAGAGTTTGATGTTATCCGGGGTATGGATTGGCTCTCTATTTACCATGATAAGATTGATTTTAGAGATAAAGAAGTTTGTTTTCAGAATGAGCTTCAGTTTGTGTACAATAATGAACCCTTCTGTTGATAACATATCAAGAGGCTGTGAAACTTGTAAAATATGGAAATGAATGTTACCTTACACATACTATTGAAAATAAAGGAACCATTCAGATTAATGATGTGCCAATGGTAAATGAGTATCCAGATGTTTTTCCTGATGAGTTTCCTAGAATAACACCAGATCAGGACATTGAATTTACTCTTGACTTAGTTCCTGATGCTAAGCCAATTTCAAAATCCCCTTATCGAATGGCTCAAATTGAACTTTTAGAGTGGAAGTAGCAATTGCAAGATTTATTAGAGAACGGTTTCATTCGACCTAGCACATCACCATGGGGTGATCCTATCTTATTTGATAAAAATAAATATGGTTCAATGAGACTTTTCATTAATTATAGATCCTTGAATAACATCACTGTTATGAACAAATATTCTTTGCCTCATATCAATGATTTGTTTGATCAGCTCCAGGGAGCTCCGTATTTTTCAATGATTGACCTGAGATCGGTGTACCATCAGTTGAAGGTAAAGGAAGTAGATGTTACGAAGACCGCGTTTCACACAAGATATGACCATTATGAATTTGCAGTAATGCCTTTTGGGTTAACCAATGCACCTTCTGTATTCATGGACCTTATAAATAGAATTTTCCTTGAGTTCTTGGATAAGTTTGTGGTTGTGATCATTGATGATATTTTGGTGTTTTCTAAAAGTAAAGACGAGCATGAAAGTCATTTAAGGGTTATTTTGAAAACATTAAATGAAAATAAATTGTTTGGAAAATTCAGAAAGTTTGAGTTTTGGTTGCAACAATTTTTTTCCCTGGTCACATTGCTTCTAAAGATGGAATAACTATTGATCCTGCAAAAACAATGGGTTTTCAAGAAAGGCCAAAACCCACAAATGTAACAGAGATTCGTGGTTTTATTGGTTTGAAAGGCTATTACTGAAGGTTTGATAGAAATTTTTCCCGGTTATCTAGTCCAATGACTAAGCTAACTCGTAAGGGTGTTATGTTTATCTGGAAATAATAATGTGATGATTTTTTTCAGGAGTTGAAAAGAAGAATGGTGAATGCTCCAGTTTTGGCACTACCTTCCAAGAATGGTGAGTTTGTTACATACAATGATGCTTCATTAGAAGGAATTGGTTGCGTTCTAATGCAGAATGATTAGGTAATTGGTTATGCTTCATGGCAGTTGAAGACGCATGGGGTAAATTACCCTACACATGATTTGGAATTAGTTGCTATTGTTTTCAATTTAAAAATTTGGAGGCATCATTTGTATGGTGTAAAGTGTGAAATATATACTGATAAAAAAAGTTTAAAGTATATATTCACTCATAATGAATTAAACATGAGACATAAGAGGTGGCTAGAATTAATAAAGGATTATTATTGTACAATTCATTACCATTCGGGAAAATCAAATAAAGTGGCTGATGATTTGAGTTGAAAAAGTAATACTTCATTAACCATGTTACGTTTGTAACGTGATCCTCTTATTAATGATTTGATGAACTTTGGCATAGAAGTTATTGTTGCAGGATGATCTTCTATTTTGTTTCAGGTATCAGTGAAATATTCTCTATCAGACAGAATTAATCAAGCACATAAGCAAGATAGTGAGTTGCAGAAAAAGGTAGAGCTGGTTCAGAAGGGTAAGTTGCTTGAATTCAACATTGATAATGAATGTGTGTATAGATTTGGGAAGAGATTTTGTGTTTTGTGGGATTCACAGTTGAAGAGAGAGTTGTTATGTGAAGCCCATAGTTCTCTGTTTTCAATTCATCCCGACATTACCAAGTTGTATAGAGATCTTCAAGAGTATTACTGGAAGGATGGAATGAAAAGAGATATTGCTGATTTTACTGTGAAGTGTTTGACTTTTCAATAGCTTAATGAAGAGTGGTAGTTACCGAAAGGGATGATTCAACCTTTACCTGTACCAGAGTGGAAATGAGAAAATATATCCATGGACATTGTGGTGGGGTTGTCGAAGACACCTCGTGGTAATAATACAATCTGGGTTATTGTTGATCGCTTGACTAAATCTCCTCATTTCCTTGCTATAGAAGATAATTTTTCCCTAGATCAACTTTCTCGTTTGTATCTTAAAGAGATAGTCAGGTTACATGGAGTTCCCATCTCCATTGTATCTGATCGTGATCTTATGTTTACTTATATTTTTGGAAAGGCCTTCATAAGTCGTTGGGTACTGAATTAAATTTTAGTACAACTTTTCATCCTTAATCATATGGTCAGTCATAAAGAAAAATTCCGGCTTTGGAGGATATGCTACATGCTTGCACGATGGATTATCAGGGAAGTTAGGATGAACATCGTTCTTTGGTTGAGTTTTCTTATAATAACAGTTTCCATTCTAGTATACAGATGGCACCATTTGAGGTATTATATGTGAAGCGGTGTCGAACTCCAAATTTTTTGGATAAAGTGGGTGAAAGGAAGTTGATGGGACTAGAATTGGTAGAAGAGTTGGAAAAAAAAGTTCAGCTGATATAGAAACACATGAGAACAACTAAGAGCATGCAGAAAAGTTATGCGAACAATAGGAGGGAGGATCTCTCTTTTGAGGTAGGTGATCATGTCTTTCTCAAAGATTCATAATGGAAGAGTGTGATGCGATTTGATAATAAAGGAAAGATGAGTCTAAGGTTCATTGGGCCATATGAAATTCTATAGAGAGTTGGATCAGTTTCATACCGAGTGGCTTTAACTCTGAGTTTATCTCAGGTACACAATGTTTTTCATGTTTCAATGTTAAGGAAGTATATTCCAGATCCATCTCATGTTTTGATTCCCGAGGTAGTTCAATTGAAAGAGAACCTATCTTATGAGGAACAAACGGTCCAGATTCTTGACCATAAGAAGCATGTATTTCGGAATAAGGTGATTCATCAGGTAATGGTTTTGTGAAAAAAAAACAACGTGATTGAAGAGGCAACATGGGAATCTGAAAATGCAATGAGGGAAAAATACCCCCACTTATTCAATAAATAAATAAATTACGGGGACACAAATTTCTAAAGGGGGGAAGGATGTAACATACCAAGTAATTAAATAATTATGGATTTTCATACCTATTTCTATTTATGAATTAGATTGTGTTTTAAATACTTAAAATGATAATAAATCCAATCTTAAGCATATAATTCTCTAATATTTTTAAAAGATTGTTTTACCGCCTTTTGATGGAGAACCATTTTTAAATCCATATTTTGGAATTTTTAAAAAGATCTATTTGTAAAAATAAACTTATTCATTATAATTGAGACATTGAAATTTACCTTTGATAAATTTTTGGTATTTTTCAGACAATGTTCATTTTTTAATGAATAGTAAAAAATACTGCAGTTTACTTCAAAACTGCTTTTTCATCTAATTTAATTATATGGATAGATTATATTTTTAATTTTTTTTAAATTTAAATTAGAATAAATTTTTACCATTTAATCCAATAGTGGTCATTTTAATTAATTTCACTTTGAAATTGGTCATAAACAATTGACAAACTTTTGACAGATTTTGTTTCTAAAAAACCCGCTATTTGTTTTGACATCGAGAATTATTTTTAAATTAATTACTATAATTTTTCTATTTGGAATTTGGTAAAATGGATTCCATATTTTGAATCAGAAGGTCCAAATTATGTAATTAAGACTCTTTTGTTTTTGGACATTAAGAATTGTAACGACGATAATTATCTTTAATTATCTTGATTAATTAGTAATCGGGTAGTAAAGGGTAATAAAATAATATCATAATAATAAAAAATTACCCCAAAATGTGTCCTAATTCTACTGGTTATGTAATGGACGACCATGGGTTTCCTTGTGCCAAACTTTGGGACCCCATGAAATCACTTTTGTGTGATACTGACTTTTTATATTTTAATTTTTAAAGAAAGTTAAATATAACAAAGTATGTAACACCTAAGTAAAAAAAATTTTATTTTGTATACATAAATGATATCTTGGACTATAAATAATAATTGTAATGATAAAATTATTTCCTACCTCATAGTATTTTTTTTATAATTTTTAGACATTAAATAATTAAATATTTTATGAGACCATGATGATGCAGTGATTACCTCATTAATAAACGATTTTAATAAATTGAAATGATAATTTAAAATCAAAAACATACACTTGTAAAAAACCTATTCGATGAGTATATTTCGAACCCTTATCTCCTTATCCTTGAAATATATCAATGTGGGACCTTTAAAATCTGAAACTCATTTTAATATAAAGTAACATTTCTTGACATTCCAAGAGTGCCCCTCCTCCCTCTTATAAAAAGCCCCCACCTCTACCTCATTACCTACACCTATCATGCCCTTGGCTTGTCCAACCTCTACTCATATTGTCTCTCGACATCTCTATATTACTCCTAGAATCCTAACTTTGGGGTGAAGTCTTTCAAAGGATGCCTTTGAGCTCAAATAAAAAAAAGTTACCCAGTTTAAAGGTAATGTCTTCACTTGTGTTCTTTTGTTTTATTTTTCTTCTCCAAAATCTAACCTCTTTTTATTAATTTATTTTGTAACAAAACCATTATATTAAATATACTAATATGTTGTTATGAGAATTATTTGAGCTACACTTACACACACCTTCATCTAATGGTTAAAGAACATACTATTTCCATGGATGAAGAATTTCTGCCTCACGAAACGATGATTGTTCAATATTCTTTTAACACCTTTCATGGTGGCCATTAATATTTCACTCTATTTATACATGATATATATTATTTTTATGTTTTTATTATTCTTTGGTATTTTTCATTTATGGAATACATTTATGGTTTCCATTATGGGTAAACGCGATATCTTTATTTTAGGAAGTGCGGACTACCGCCCCCTCAAAGTGATTTGATTCATTAATGCCATATGTGGGAAGTATAAAGGATGGAGTTTATGATGTTATATATTATAAAATACTGGAATTATAATACTACTATGTATCATTATGTTTTAATTACATTAAATATTAAATAGAAATGCAAGTAGCCTTCATGCATACGTACGATTTACCGTCTCTATGAACGGTGCATTTAATTTCTTACCTCTAAATGTTATGTAAAATTATAAATTCATGTATATAATGGATATATATTATATATATGATATATAAATCATGAATATAATTCTTTAAATAATGAACCTTTGACCACATGAACAACATGTAATTATAAGAAGTCCATTTTTGACTCAAGTACCAATAACTGACAAAATGACCGTTATTAACATAAAAAAATAACAGTGTTCATAACATGGTAATAAGTGATATAAAATGAATAATGAGCATAAAAATGGTTCTTATGAAAGTATAAATTATCTCAATTTTATTATTTTGGAGATTAAATAACGATTGAGTCAAGTCAGATACGAGGTATGGGACTTCGTCTCAAACTCCTTTCATTGAGGCATATTTTGTTTTATACACAACTTTCTTTTATACACTGTATAAACCCCTTTGAATTTTACTTTCTTTCAAAAGAAATATTTTTAGACGAATCATTTAACTAAACAATAAAAGGGAATGTTTTTTTCTTATGTATGTGGTGACAACGACTTCTCCACCGCCGTGACCATTATTTGAGTTTCGACTTCCTCTACAAGCCATAACTTTTTGCAAATGAAAAATAAATACCATGTTTTACTTTTATTTTATTTTCGTATTGAAAATGGTTTTGTTAAATTTTTTATTATATAATTTTTTTTTTGATATCTTGTGATTGAAATGGTAAAATGTTATGTTTTCTTTTATGCATGTTTTATGTGATACAATTATGTTATAGTTATTGGGCATTATTTATAATGACGGGTGGTTCCGTGATAAACTAAGGGTGTGTGGGACCGTGATAGATCTCCAATTAATTGGGTAATGCGAAGGAGTTAAATTATAAGGTTTCTCTGAAGAGATTTAGGGAATATACTGTGATGGGTATTTGAAACGTAACCATGAGGGTTAATCCCTATGGAATAATGTTATGAATGCCTCAGTGTTACCTTTATGTATTATGTTTTCTATGAGTTATTCATAAATCTTATGATTTCATGAGGTATGATAAAGTTATTATGTTTTATGAGTAAAGAATGATTTCATCAATTATTATGTTTTCATGGACTAATGTTTTCATTCTGTACTTTTATATCCCTTATTGACTTTTTATGCTCATCCCAAGTTTTTGAAATGTTTTTCACAGGTCAAGGGAAATGTACATGATGTGATGATAGTGTCGAGGAAGTGTCAATAAAGAATCCATGTGTTAATTTAAATATGATTCCTTTTATGGGAAAAGTGAATATTGTCTTTGATGTAACCACCTTGTTTAAATGTGGGATGTAATGCATGATTTATGATCTAATTATCTAAAACTCTAAACCTAAAAAGATCCTCAATGTGTATTCCTGAAATATTTCAAGATTAAGTAATGTTTAAGGCTGGGGCCTTATAGAAAGATAGCGGGCCTTCCACAGTTTGAGGTACTTTCTTAGTGGCCTCAGTTTTATATTCTGCGCTTTTCAACACAGGGGATTCCCATAACTTTATCTCTCTTATTATTGTGGAGAGACTTGGGCTATGCATATTTTCTTCTGCCAATATCTTGTTTCTTGACACCCCGTTGGGGATGAGGACATATACCATACGTCAGTGCAAGGAGTTCTCTATAGAGGTTGATAGATGTCACTTCTTATGTGACCTCTATGTCCTAGAGATGACGAGATACGATGTCATTCTCAGAATGGACTGCCTAGTTCCCTTCCAGACATTCATCGACTGTTATCGCCGCATGGGGAGTTTCATATCACCAGAGGGTGGATCTTTTCTTCATAAGGGAAAGTGGGATGTACAGGTGTGCAGAGCGGGACCATAGCATCATGGGATATGAGGAGTTACAACCCAGATTTCTAGTCTATATCTAGATGACAAAGAGACTTCATAATTAGACTTCCCTCCAGTGGTGGATCTTTTTAGGGACGTCTATCCAGAATAATTTTTAGGTATTCCTCTGGAGCGTGAGGTAGAATTTTCTATTGAACGTGTTCCAAGAGCAGCACTGATGTCCATTCCTCCTTATATGGTGGCTACACCATAGTTACAGGATCTCAAGAAATAGTTGGAGGAGTTTCAGGAAAAGGGTTTCATCCAACCCAATAATTCTCCTTGGGGTTTGACTGTTCTTTTTGCGAATAAGGTAGAAAACACTCTTAGTCATTATGTGGATTATCAGAAGCTGAACCATTTGATGATCAAGAAATGATATCCCTTGCCTAGGATTGATGATATCTTTGATCAACTTCGAGGATCCTGAGTCTTCTTCAAGATTTACTTGAGATCCGGTTATTATCACCTGTGTGTTAGACCATCTGATATAACTCTTACAGCCTTCCTGAGCAGGTATGGTCTATACAAGTATATGGATATGCAGTTGAGTCTCACGGACGCGACAACAGCTTTCATGGGATTAATGAACCAAGTGTTCCATCCATAATTGGATTCCTCCATGGTTGTCTTCGTGGACGATATCTTGGTGTACTCTCACACTCGACATGACCATGTGACACATCTTGAGATCGTTTTGAGTACACGAGGTGTGCATCAGTTATATGATAAGCTCTCAAAGTGTCACTTTTGGATGGACAAGATTCACTTCTTGGGTCATGCCATCTTATAGACATGTGTATTAGTAGACCCAAAGAAAGTGAGGCCAGTAGTTTCCTAGGAGCAACTGCAGAACGTCTATGAGGTACGGAGTTTTCTAGTGCTGGCTGGGTACTACAGACACTTCATAAAATACTTTTCATGCTTAGAAACACCGCTGACGGGCCTGACTAATAAGGGTGTGATGTTCTTGTGGTCAGATTCTTGTGAGTCAGCTTTTCAGAAGATGAAGGGGAGGTTGACGTCAGCACCGATTCTAGTCTTGCCCGAGCCTGGAAAAATCTATACTGTTTACTACGATGCATCACGTATCGGGCTGGGATCTATGCTTATACAAGGATATGAAGTCATTGCGTACCAGTCTTGGAAGTTGAGGCCACATGAGAGGAACTTCCCAACACATGATATGGAGTTGGTCGTTGTTGTCAATGACTTATACTATTGGAGACATTATATTTTGGGAGAGCATTATGTGGTTTTCACCGACCACAAAAGTCTCAAGTACATTTTCACTCAGCGTGATATTAATTTGAGACAGCAGAGGTTGGTCGAGTTCCGACAATCCATTTATTTCGAGCATTCATATACGTCTGGGAAGGGCAAGACAATGGCTGACACGTTGAGCAGAAGGACTCAAATATAGGCAGTTCAAGAGGCCATCAGTGGGTGGAAGATTATGGTTTTGTTATTTGAGATGCATTTGAAGGTGCAAGACAGTCAGTGGAAGAATTTTATTTCTTCGGTAGGTACTACCTCTACACTTCTTGATCAGGTATGAATGAGGTAGCTATCAGATTGAGAGGGCCTGGTCCTATGGGAGACTGTGTCTAGAGGGGACTCTATTTCCGGATAGACCATAGGAGAGGATGATATCTTTCATTTATAGCGGTGCGTATGGGTGCCAACATTCATACGCAAGGTACTGATGCAGGATTTTCATTCCTCCATTTGGGCAGCTCATCCTGGTGTCACCATGATGTATCGTGATCTACACCGTCAGTACTGGTGGCCAGGTATGAAGAGGGATTTTTCTGGATTTGTCAAAAGGTGTTCCACTTGTTAGCATGAGAAGGCGGAGCATCTGTGACCATTAATGCTTTTATAGAAGTTACCCATTGGAAGTTGAATGATGTCACGATGTACACCATGACTGGTTTACCGAGGTCGCCGCAGGGGATTGATGCTTTTTGGGTTTTAATTCATAGGCTTACGAAGGTCGCTCACTTCTTCCCAATCAAAGAGATTCTTTCAGTGTGGATGATCTGGGATGGTTTTTCATCCGAGCGATTGTACATATACATAATGTTCCTCACTCCATTGTTTCAGACAGGGATGCATGCTTTACTTCTCAGGTTTGGAAGGGGATTTAGAAGGTGTTGGGTACACATGTACTTTTGAGTATATCTTACCACCCCCAGACAGATGGCCAGACTGAGCATAAGATTCAGGTTCTTGAGTACATGCTCTGAGCATGGATTCTAGATTTTGGAGGTTCTTGGGAGAAGCATATACCTCTTTTGGAGTTTTCCTACAACAATAGTTACCAAACAACTATTCAGAAGAAACCTTATGAGGCTTTTTACGGTAGGACATTCCAATCACCCATATGCTGGATGTGTAACATGCCAAGATTTCATAGTACATTATTTATTCAATTTATTCCAATAACTTTTACTACACGCAACATTGAGTTCAAGCGCATCATGAATTACCAAACTAGTTGTTCAAAAGCAGTTATGAATAGTGTTAACTGAATTTTGAAAATTATATAATTATTATAATTTAGAATCCATATAATGAGTTTCTCAGACATAATGTAAGAACAAATTCCATTTTTTTAGTAAAAAGAATTATTTTTAAAAAAAATGCAATTTTACCACCTTTTAATGGCGAACTTTCTTTAAATCCAATATTTGAAACTCTTATATATTCATTTTGACAAAATAAACTTTTTCTGTAGAATTTGGACATAAGAATTTAGTTTCAATAAATTTTTGGTGATTTATAGATAACTTTAATATTTGGATGAATAGTGAAAAATATTATATTTTAACTGAAAACAACTTTTTTAATCAAAATAATTTATAGTGTTGAATTATATATTTTAATGTTTTGTAAATATAAATATATTATATTTTTACCCTTTAATCCAATGTTGGTCATTGGAATTAATTTCACACTGAAATTTTATATAAACGAGTGTCAATCTTTTGATAGTTATTGTTATTTAAAAACACGCTATTTGTTTTGACATCAACAATTAATTTTAAATTAATAAATGCAACTTATATGTTTTTAATTTGGTAAAATAGACTTAATTTTTGGATTCGGAATATAGAGATTATCCTAGAGTGAATTTTCGTCATTTTTCTGAAAACGAACAATTTTTGATGAATAGTGAAAAAACAATGAGTTATCGTTTAAAACCGAATTTTTATTTAAAAAATTATTTATTTTATTTAAATTTATTTTAGATCAAAATGTATTCATAATATCTATATAATTTCAATGTAATTCATTGGACTCAATTTAAAATAATTATATATATATATAAAATTTTATAGAACTTTTCACCATCATTTACCCACAACTTAAGAGAATTTATGAATTCACATAAAACATAATTTTATCGCTTTAGTGAGTGGAATTTCAAAATCTAAGAGACATTGTTGAAATTAGTAAGTAAAATTTGGTTTCATAAGATAAAAATAATTTTTGGTGAATAGTAACTTTTTACTTTTATTTACCACGGTTTAAAGTAAATAGGGCATTTAAGGGTAAAAATGATATTATCATTACCCTAAAACGAGTCTTAATTATATTTGATAAGTATAATTTGACCAAAAACAAACTTAATAATAAAATATTACTCTTTAGGTCCACATGGATTAGATTAAGACATTTATTATTATTTTATTTGAAGAAGAGTTAAAAATCAATGTTTAATAACAAAACCATTTTTAATATAGGCTTATACATAAGACAAATTAGACTATAAATATTTATTAGAAAGATAAATTTATTTCCTACATAAATTTATTTTATTTATAATTTTAAGAGATTAATTGAGTAAATTTATTAATGACAAAATGATGATGTAGTAATTACCGTATTAATGAAACAATCAAATAAATGGTATTTTAATATTAAAATAAATATAATTTCAAAGTTTTACTGAAAATTCCAGAATTTTATAAGTGAATATGGAATGTTATAATTTATTCAATTCATTGTTTTTGAATTAATCATGTTGTTATTAGTTTAACAAAAAACAAATACCAACTAGTGTCAAAATTGACAAAAATAGTTTTTAAAACAAATATTATATTATTAATCAATAAAAGCATCCTAAAAATATACGATTCAGCCAAAAGAGTTATATAATAATATATATGACATTAAAATCCCAATTGGGGTTCTATTGGCAGTATATAGTATGTTTATTAACCATATAGTGTAAGAATACAAGAAGACACGGTAAAAGTTAAACTATTTATCTAAGAGTTAAATGTAAAAGATAAGGTTAAAATGGCAATCTAAACTTGTCAAAAACCTATTGGTTGAGAGGTTTTTGACACATAACCACCTTATTCTCGAAATAAATTTATTTGGATCCATTATAAATTAAATATGACTGTATAATAAATTAATACTTTAATCTTTTCCTAATGTGACCCTCACCCCTCTTATAAAAGGGAACTTCCCCTTCTCTCAAAATCACGCCTCCAAAGCCATTTGGATAAGCCAAACCCTACCCAAATACGCTCCCAACTATCCTACCATCATCCAAGAGGCCTTACCTTGGTCATAAATCCATCTTAAAGATCCCTTTTGATCAAATCAAAAGGAAGAACTTGAAGAAGAGGTAATGATTTCACCACCCTCTTTCAAGTTCTCATATTCTTCCACTTACTAATTATTTGTTTTTTCAATTATAAAATAAAAACTATAGTATATTATATATACTTTGATGTTATTATAAATATGGAACATCTATATTCATTATTATACCCATCTTATGAATGATAATGTCACCATACGTGCGTACGTATGACTTACAGTCCCCACGCCGTGGTGTAATTTGTTATTCAAAACTATGTTATTTGGATGGATATAATGATGAGTAATATTTATATAAATAATGAAAATAACATGATAATGTCTCTTTTAAATAAATATTCCATCAAATCTAACACCTTTATAGAAATGATATTGTCGCTCGTGCGTACATACGTATTACCGTCTCCACGACGCGATGAGATTCATTTCCATGATCACCATTAATCAACGATTATAATAATATATATTACTAATAATTTTGTTATATATGACATTATAATGATAAAGGATATATATATATATATATATATATTTATTTACTTACATATACCTTATTCGCTTAGTTCCGTTCAATCCAATATGAAAACGGAAACAACCTTTATGCGTACGTACGGACTACCGTCTCCATAAACTGTGTTTTTCATTTCATATATATGTTAATTATACATATTTCTATTATAAATATATATGATATATAAATAATGTTATATATTCTGTAAGTATTTAAATCTTTTTCTATGTGATACAATCAATAGTTACATGTTAAAACACGTACGATAAAGAAAGCAATTATTACCTGACATGTTAATTTAACATGGAAATTATTATTAAATGGGTAATATAAAGTCATTATTGAATAATGTATGATATCATAAATAATAATATTGTTTTGGTATACTTTAATAACATACTACAATATCCATACAAGAGGTTAAATGTACCATCGACTAAAGTAAAGTTCAAGGTAAGGGGTTTTCATCTCACTCCTTACTCCCATGAGATTCACGCCACATTGCCACTATTAGCTTTTGTGTGGTGTATGTACTACCCATAATTGTATTATTTGTGTAATACACTTTAATTTATGTTTATTTACATATTCATTGTATGATACTTCCTTCATAGGGTGTATGTTTCTTAAGTTACCAAATTGTTAAGGGTTTATTTCACAATCTCTTCATTATCCGAGGATGTTTATATGTAATTATATACTGGGACCTCTTTATCATCCAAATCCATATTTATTAAAAATGTATTCCAAAACATTCTTACTATTTTACAGAATATGGGTTAAAGTTATTTATACCTTTGTTTGACTTTTTTTAAGAAGTTTATAAAGGAATCTTTCAGTCGTTTTCCAAACAAGGTCCTTTTTAACCTTTTCGACAGAATAAAGGTAAGAATGTATTTTTTTAACTTATTCGGCGGGTGTGGCGATTTTACATTGTTATAAAATTGTAGAAGTTTCCCTTACAAGATTATAAGAATATTTTGAATGTAAATGTTTTATTTTATAATTATGTGACATTTAAATGATTTCAAAATGAATATTTTGAGAATTTGTGAAAGGTAATCTTTATCAAGATCAGAATTTTAAATGTTTTAATGATTTATATTTAGAAATATTTTTAGTTAATGTCCATGTTTTCAAAAATGATTATAAGGATTTATTTATATGGACATGACTATTTTGAAATGATATTTCTTTTCAAAAGTTTCAAAGTGGCATGGGACACTTTGATTCAAAAATCTCTTTTAAATTACTTCCTTTATAAATGTGTGACTTTTCAATGATTTAAAAAAATATATTTGACTCAAATAGTTTTTATTTCATCTATGAAAACATCCTTTGATGGATTTTATGCTTATTTGAAGTTGATTTATTATGATACACAACTTCCATATTGTATTGAAGGTTTTGTGATATGTTTGACTATGGATGTGTTATTTTTATACCATTCATGGTTTATAGAGAAAGTATTGACATTTAGTATGCTAGTTTTAATACAAATGTTTATGTTATGATTCAACCTGGTCATATGAGGAATGAAATGGACTTAGTAAGAGATGGGTGGAGCCCACTATAGCTCCTCGATGCGTTGGTAGGTCTCATGAGACAAACTAGTCTTGGCACAAGGCCTTGAAAAAATCTTATTTGTAGTCTTGGAACAAGGCCTTGACTTGGAGGTTATGATAGTCTGGAATTATGCATTCCATCATTATGAAAGTTGCTATTGATATTGCATGTGATTATTCGACTAGTAGAATATCCATGTGAATTAGTAAATGGGATTATTTTATTTTATCTTTGCAATATTATGATGAAGTTTAAGTTTAAAAAGGATTTTGTTTTAGTATTATACATTTCCTATAATATTTATTCTTATTTATGAAAGTTTATACTATATTGTTATCCTTAACAAGAATCTGAGCTCACCCATTTCTATGTTTTAATTTTCTCAAGATTCCAATAAGTGTATTATTATTGATAAAAATGGTTAAGATAGGGGATTAATGGAGTCTGCAAAGGATCATTTTCATTGTGTTTTATTTTCTAAAGTGTAATGTAACATCCATGTATGTAATCTATTTTCCAAGACTACTAAACTAATTATTCTTCGAGACTTTATCTTTTGTGATCATGCCAATGTTATGTAATAATGAACTGACTCTGGGTAACTGGTGTCTGGGAATTATAGTTGGTATCAGAGGAAGTTTAGCAATAACCCTGGAAACTAGATTTAGATAAACTATGATTAGAGCACATTAACCTAAGATAGACACTAATGATTAGTATAGAAGAACTTCCTAGAGTTTTGGTAATGTAGATATTTTGTGAGTTTTCCAAGGAAATAAATCCCTGTCTGGATACGAGTAGGTAGAGGCGGCTCTGGCAGAGATGTACCTAGGGGTAAAACTCGAAAACACCGCTTTGAGCTAGACTCAAACGGGAACCGGTGCACGACAACGGGCCTTGCATCACTCTTGGTTATGACACTCTCGGGGGATATGCTTAGGATAATTCTCATTTTTTATACAAACCATTTTGAAGGGTATATGAGTATATAATTCCTCAATGAAAACATTTTTATGGTTATGGTTTATATCCATAAACTATTCAATTTATGTTAAGTGTTTTACAAGATTGGATTTATGTATTGTGATTCATAAACTAATCTAGTGTATTCCATTGTATTGAAATGGCACCAAGTAGAAGGAATGTGAACTACATAAATATGTATGATCCAAAGATTAAGAAGGATCATATCTTTCCCGGTATTAGGCCAACATTTAGAAGGAAAATAGTCTCCCATGTATTCTTAACATATGAAGAAATAATATCATGTGTTAATAAGATAAGTAAATAATTATCTGAATCCTACGGCTTTGAAGGGAAGCTAGAGAAGAAAAAGATGGTAGAAAGAAAGATGGTTAAAGGGAAAAAGGGAAAGAAGGATTTTCCAATATGTGATAAATGTGGAATGAATCACCATGGAAAATGCTTAAAGGGAATGGTAGTTTGTTATAAGTGTGGAGAAAAAGGACACTAAGTACGTGATTACAAGGGTAATAAAAAAATTTCAAATGTAAAATGCATCATCTTCATGGCCTTGAGACACTACGCGAATCAATGTCCCATTCATAAGAGTGTACCACAAATGATGTTATTGGATAATAATCAAGATATGATACTACCTCAGATGAAGAAGAATGACTATTGTTCTTATGTTGTTATTATAGTATTATTTCATTTGACTGTTGTATAAACAGTATACTGGTTACATGAATTATGGAGATAAATAAGGATTGTTCAATAATACTATTTTATTGAGGAATTGAGATTATATGGTTCTAAGAAAAGTGAGTTAATAGTATGATACACTTTTGGGAAAGTAAATATTTGAAGGAAATGTAATCCTTAATATGGTCCTGATAACAAGGTAGTGATTTTGGAATAAGAGATGGTTGATTATAGTAATTTAGGATGTTGTGGTGTTGTAAGAAAATACACGATGAAGGTGTTCACATGTCATTACATGGAAAAAGGATCCTCTTTATGTTTAACTTCCTTATAAACGTTGGACTGAGAGTTTGGATATAATTATTTTGGATAATTCTAAAGGTGGGAATGGATTAAGTTTGAAAGTGGATATAATTGTTAAGGTTATTTTTGGATTTACATAAAAAGGACAACCAAGAGGTCGGGCAGCAACCCGTCACATCTAGCAAGGCCACGAGACTTGAACCCTCCACCGAAGGGAGGCAAGGGTGTATCACCTATCACTGACCCACGTGATGTCCTGGATTGAATAATGTAGTTTTTTAAAGGGTCTGATATGTGAATTATAAATTCCTTATTTTTGTAACCGTATACTATTAAGATAAATACAATATATATACTTTTGAAATATTTTAGAGTGAAAGATGAGTTTGTGGTATGAATTAGTTGATGGATGAAACTCTACTAGTCAAACATATATATATATATATTCCCTCTTATTTTATGGTTAAATTATTTATTTAACTTTTTGGAAGGGATCTTAAAACAAAAAATGTGTTATCCAAATACCTTATGTATTGTTGAACCGATGGTATTTCAAATCATCGTAGATTGGTGGCTTTGAGGCCCATAATTCTACAATTGATTGTGATTGATCACCTCAATCACTCCCTATAAATATATACGTTTTCCTTCAATTATGTGTCTCAAATTTCCACTAATGTTCTCATAATCGATATCATAATTTGGTGGGGACTTTTTCATAACCCTTTTCCTCTTATTAAGACTAAATTTTATTAACCCAATTTCTGATATGGGTTTTCCCACAAAGGTATTTTCTAGTTTAAACCTTTTATTTTTGAAGAACAATTTCAATTTTCGAGAACACAATTTATTGAATGAGGGAATAATGTAACACCCCAAGATTTCATTGTACGTTATTTATTCAAAGTAATCTAATAACTTTCACTACACGCAACACTGAGTTCAAGCGCATCATGACTTACGAAACGAGCCGTTCAAAAGCATTTATAAATAGTATTAAGTGAATTTTGAACATTATATAATCATTATAATTCTATTATCCATTTTATGAGTTTCTTAGACATTACATAAGAACGAATTCATTTTTTCAGATAAAAAAATTATTTTTAAAAAAATGTAATTTTACCACCTTTTAATGGCGAACATTATTTAAATCCAATATTTGAAACATTTATATATTCATTTTTAAAAAATAAACTTTTTCCTTAGAATAGGGACATAAGAATTTTGTTTCAATAAATATTTGGTGTTTTTATGATAACGTTCATATTTGGTGAATAGTGAAAAATACTATATTTTAACTGAAAACAACTTTTTAAATCAAAATAATTTATATAGTTGAATTATACATTTTAATGTTTTTGAAGTATAATTATATTATATTTTTACCCTTTAATCCAATGTTGGTCATTGCAATTAATTTTATATTTAAATTATTCATAAACGAGTGTCAATCTTTTGATAGTTATTGTTTTTTTAAAAACATGCTATTTGTTTTGACAATGAGAATTAATTTTTAATTAATAAATGCAACGTCTATTTTTTTAATTTGGTAAAATAGACTTTATTTTTGGATTCAGAATATTGAAAATAGCTTAGGGTGAATTTTGTGTATTTTTCTGAAAACGTTCAATTTTTGATGAATAATGAAAAAACACTAAGTTAACGTTAAAAATCGAATTTTTATTTAAATAATTATTTAATTTATTTAAAATTATTTTAGGTAAAAATTGATAAATAATATCTATATATGTTCAATGTAATTCATTGGAGTCAATTGATAATAATTATATATATAAAAAAAATTTATAGAATTTTTCACCGTCTTTTACCCACCTCCTAGGAGAATTTGCAAATTTACATAAAACATAATTTTAACGCTTTTGTGAGTGGAATTTCCAAAATCTAAGTGACATGGTTGATATAATTATGTAAAATGTGGTTCGATAAGATAAAAATAATATTTTGTGAATAGTAACTTTTTACTTTTATTTACCATAGTTAAAAGTAAATAGGGTAATTAAGGGTAAAAATGATATTATTATTAGCCTAAAACAAGTTCTAATTCTATTGGATAAGTGTAATTAGACCAAAAACAACCTTAGGAATAGAATATGACCCTTTAGGTATACTTGGATTAGATTAAGACATTTATTATTATTTTATTTAAAGAAGAGTTAAAGGAGGAAAAATCAATGATTAATATCTAACCCTTCATTATTATGGGGTTATACATAAGATAAATTCGACTATAAAAAATTATTAGAAAGATAAAACGATTTAATACATAATGGAATTTTATATATAATTTTTAGAGATTACCTAATTAAATTTATTAATGACACAATTATGATACAGTAATTACCTTATTAATGAAGGAATCAAAGATATGGTATTATAATTATTAAAATAAATATAATTTCAATGATTTTATGAAATCCAAGAATTTTCTTGTAGAATATGACATGTTAGTATTGATTCAATGTATTTTGTTTGAAATAATCATGTTTTTATTAGTTTAAAAAACAAATACCAAATAGTGTCAAAATTGACACAAAATAGCTTTTTAAAACAATATTATATTATTAATTAATATAAGGGTTCTAAAAATCTAAGGCTCAGCCGAAAGACTTATATAATAATATATATGACATTAATTAACCAATTGGAGTTCGATTAGCCATATATAGTATGGTTATTAAGAATATAGTGTAAGAATTCAAGAAGACACGGTAAAAGTTAAACTATTTAACTAAGAGTTAAATCTAAAAGATAACGTTAAAATGGTAACCTAAACTTGTCAAATACCTATTTGTAGAGAGTATTTCGACCCATTACAACCTAAGGCTTAAAATAAATTAATTTGGAAACATTATAAACCGAATATTATTGTATAATAAATTAATACTTTAATCTTTTCCTAAAGTGACCCTCACCCATCTTATAAAAGGGCACTTCCCCTTATCTCAAAATCACACCTCCAAAGCCAATTGGCTCGGCCAAACCCTGCCAAAATATCCTCCCAGCTATCCTAACTTCATCTTAAAGGCCTTCCTTTGGTCAGAACTCTAACTTAAGGATCCCTTTTGATCAAATCAAAAGGAATAACCCGAAGAGGAGGTAATGATTTCACCACCCTCTTTCAAGTTCTCTTATTCTTCCACATAATATTTCTTTGTTTTTTCGATTCTAAAATAATAACTCCAGTATATTATATATACTGTTATGTTATTATAAATATGGCACAACTATATTCATTATTCTACCCATATTATGAATGATAATATCTACATGCGTGCGTACGTACGGCTTACCATCTCCACACTGTGGTGTAATTTGTTATTCAACACGATGTTATTTGGAAGGATATAATGAAGAGTAATATGCATATAAATAATGAAAAAAACATGCTAATGTCCCTGTAAAATTAATATACCATCAAATTACACACCATTAAGGAAATGATATCTTCGCTCATGCGTACGTACAGATTACCGACTCCACGACGCGATGAGATTCATTTCCACGATCACCATTCATCGACGATTATAAAAATATATATTATAATAAGTACGTAATATATTAAAACATAATGATAATGGAGATATATATATATATATATATTTACTTACATATATCTTATTCACTAAGTTACTTTCAATAAGATATGAAAATGGAAACAACATTTATGCGTACGTACGGACTACCATCTCCAGAAATAGTGTTTTGAATTTCATTTATATGCCTATTATACATATTTATATTCTAAATATATATGATATATAAATCATGTTATATATTCTGGAAGTATTAAATTCTTGTTCTAAGTGATACAATCATGAGTAACAAGTTAAAACACGTACGATAAATAATGCGATCATTACCTAAAATGTTAATTTAACATGGAAATTAGTATTAAATGGGTATTATAAAGTCATTAATGAATCATTTATGATATCATAAATTATAATATGGTTCTGTTATTATTTAGTAACATACAACTATCTTTATACATTATGTTAAATGTACCCTCGACTAAAGGAAAGTCCACGATAAGGGGTTTTCATCTCACTTGTTATTCCCTTGAGATTCATGACATATTACCACTATTACCGTTGGTGTGGTGTATATACTGCTGATAATTGTATTATTTGGGTAATACACGTTAATTTTTTTGTATTTACATATTCATTATATTATTCTTACTTCATAGGGTGTATTTTTTTAAGTTACCAAATTGGTAAGTGTTTGTTTCACAATCTCTTCATTATCTGAGGTTGTTCATATGTAATTATATACTGGGACCTCTTTATCTTCCACATCCATGATTCTTAAAAATTTATTTCAAAACATTCTTACTTTTTTATATAATATGGTTTAAAGTCATTTATACCCTTGTTTTAATTTTTTATAAGAAGTTTATATCTTTCCGTCGTTTTCTAAACAAGGTCCTTTTTATCCTTTTCGACAAAATTAAGGTTAGAATGTCTTTTTCTAACTAATACGGCGGGTGCGGCTATTTCCCGCTTTTACAAAATAGTTGAAGCTTCCCTTAAAATCTTATAAGAATATTTTGAATTTAAATGTTTTATTTTATAATTATGTGACTTTTAAATTATTTTAAAATGAATATTTTAAGAATTTCTGAAAGGTAATCTTTATCAAGATAATAATTTTAAATGTTTTAAATATTTATCGTTCTAAATATTTTTAATTAATGTCCATGTATTCAAAATGATTTTAAGGATTTATTTATATGTACTTTAATGTTTTTAAATGATATTTCTTTTCAAAAGATTCAAAGTGGTATGGGACACTTTGATTCAAGAATATCTTTTAAATTACTTCCTTTATAAATGTGTGACTTTTCAATGATTAAAAAAAGATATTTCTCTCAAATAGTTTTGATTTCATCTATTTCAACATCTTTTGATGGATTTTATGCTTATTTGAAGTTGGTTTATTATGTTACAAAACTTCCATATTATGTTGAAGGTTTTGTGATATGTTTGACTATAGATGTGTTATATTTATACATTTCATGGTTTATAGTGAACATATTGACATTTCATATGCTAGTTTTAATATGACTGTTTATGTTATGTTTAAAACTGTTTATATGAGGAATGCATTGGACATAGTAAGAGACGGTTGGAGCCCGGTATAGCTCCTCGATGCGTCAGTAGGTCTCTTGAGACAAACTAGTGTCTTGGCACAAGTCCTTGAAAAAATCTTATTTGTAGTATAGGCACATGGACTTGACTAGTTGGTTATGATATTCTGGAATTATGCATTCCATCATTATGAAAGTGGCTATTGATATTGCATGTGATTATTCGACAAGTAGAATATCCATGTGAATAAGTAAATGGGATTATTTTATTGTATCTTTGCCATATTATTCTGAAGTTTAAGTTTAAAAAAGATTTTGTTTTAGTGTTATACATTTTATTAAATGTTTATGCTTATTTATGACAGTTTCCACTATATTTTTATCCTTACTATGCATGTGAGCTCACCCCTTTCTATGTTTAAATTTTATCAGGATTCCAAGAAGTGTATTATTATTGATAAGCAGGGTTAAGCTAGGGGATTAATGGCGTTCTCAAAGGATCATTTATATTGTGTTTTATTTTCTAAAGTGTAATGTACCGTCCATGTATGTAATCTATTTTCCAAGACTGGTAAACTGATTGGTCTTTTCAAACATGATCTTTTGTGATCATTCCAATGTTATACAATAATCCACCAACTCTGGGTAACAGGGGTTGGGGAGTTACTGTTGGTATCAGAGGAAGTTTAACAATAACCTTAGAAAGTAGTTTTAGATAAACTCTTATTAGAGAACATTAACCTGTGATAGAATTTGATTATTAGTATAGAATAACGTCCTAGATTTTTGGTAATGTAGATATTTTGTGAGTTTTCCTAGCAAAAAAATCCATGTCTGGATACCAGAAGGTAGAGGTGGCTCTGGAACATATATACCTAGTGGTAAAACCTGATAACACCACTTTGAGCTAGACTTGAATGGGAACTGGTGCACGAAAATAGGCCTTGCTGAACTCCTGGTTATGACACTCCCAGGGGATATGCTTAGGATAATTATCATTTTCATTACAAACCATTTTGAAGGGTTTATGATTATAAACTTCCTCAATAAAAACATTTTTTTGATTATGGATTATATCTATAAACTTTTCAATTTATGTTATGTGTTTTACAAGTTTGTATTTATGTATTGTGATTCATAAACTAATTTAGTGTAAGGCATTGTATAGAAATGGTGCCCAGTAGAAGGAATGTGAACTCCAAAAATAAGAATGATCCAAAGAGTAGGAAGGATCATATATTTCCTGGTATTAAGCCAATATTTAGAGGGGAGTTAGTCTCCCATTTATTCTAAACATATGAAGAAATAGAATCATGTGTTATTAATATAAGTAATGAATTATCTGAATCCTATGGCTTTGAAGGGAATCCAGAGAAGAAAAATATTTTAGAAAGAAATATGGATAAAGGGAACAATAGAAAGAAGGATTTTCAAATATGTGATAAATGTGGAATGAATCACCTTGGTAAATGCTTGAAAGAAATGAGTGTTTGTTATAAGTGTGGAGAAAGAGGAAACCATGTACGTGATTGAATGGGTAATAAGAAGTTTTCAATTTTAAAATGCTTCATCTTCAAGGCATTGAGACACTATGCGAATCAATGTCCCATTCATAAGAGTACACCGCAAATGATGTTATTGGATAATAATAAAGTTATGATACTACCTCAGATGAAGAAGAATGACTAGTGTTCTTATGTTGTTATTATGGAATTATCTCATTTAACTATTGTATCAACATTATAATGGTTACATGAATTATGGAGATAAATAAGGATTTTACTGTAGTACTATTTTATTGAGGAGTTGAGATTATATGGTTCCAAGAAAAGTGACTTAATAGTAAGATACACTTTTGGGAAAATAAATGGTTGAAGGAAAGGTAACACTTAATATGATCCTGACAATGAGGTAGTGATTTTGGAATAAGAGATGGTTGATTTTGGTAATTCAGGATGTTGCAGTGTTTTAAAAAAATACACGATGAAGGAATTCACATGTTATTACCTGAAAAAATGGATCCTCTTTATGTTTAACTTCATTATAATCTTTAGACTGAGAGTTTAGATATAATTATTTTGGTAAATTCTAAAGGTTGGAATGGATTAAGTTTGAAATTGGATATTATTATTATGGTTATTTTTGGATTTCCATAAAAAAAGACAACCTGGAGGTTAGGCGGCAACCCATCATGTCCAGAAAGGCCCCGAGACATGAACCAGCAACCGAAGGAAGGCAAGGGTGTATCATCTATCACTGACCCACCTGATGTCCTGGATTGAATGATGTAGTATTTTTTAAGGGTCTGATATGTGAATTATAAATTCATTATTTTTGGAACCCTATACGATTATGATAATTATAATATATATTTTTTGAAATCATTTAGAATGAAAGATGTGTTTGTGGTAGGAATTTGTTGAAGGATGAAACTCTACTTTTCAAGTATATATATATATATATTTCTATCTTATTTTATGGGAAAATTAATTAGTAAACTTTATGTAAGGGATCTTAAAACCAAAAATATGTTATCCTAATGCCTTAAGTTTTGTTGAACCGATGGTATTTTAAATCATCATAGATTGGTGTCTTTGAGGCCCATAATTCCATAATTGTTTATGATTGATGACCTCAATCACTCCCTATAAATATTTCTGTTTTTCCTCAAATTACGTGTCTCTAATTTCCACTAATTTTCTCTTAATCGAGATCATAATTTGGTGGTGACTTTTTCATTCCCCTTTTCCTCTTATTAAGACTAATTTTTATTAACCCAATTTCTGATGTGGGTTTTCGCAAAAAAGGTATTTTCTATATTCAACATTTTATTTTTGAAGAACAATTTCAAATTGAGAGGACACAATTTATTGAAGTATGGAAGAATGTAACATCCCAATATTTCATAGTAAGTTATTTATACAAAGTAATGCAATAACTTGTACTACACACAACATTGAGTTCAAGCGCATCAAGACTTACCAAACTAGTCATTCAAAAGCATATATGAATAGTATCAACTGAATTTTGAATATTATATAATCTTTATAATTTTAAAATCCATATTATGAGTTTCTTAGACATAATTTAAGAACAAATTCATTTTTTTCACAAAAAAGATTAAATTTTCAAAAAATGCAATTTTACCGCCTTTTAATGGAGAACATTTTTTAAATCAAATATTTGAAACTTTTTATTTAGATTAAGGACATATTAATTTAGTTTCAATAATTTTTTTTGTTTTTCTAATAACTTTCATATTTTGGTGAATAGTTAAAAATACTATATTTTAACTGAAAACAACTTTTTTAATCAAAATAATTTAGTGTTGAATTATAAATTTTGATGTTTTGAAAGTATAATTAGATTATATTTTTACTCTTTAATCAAATGTTGGTCATTTTAATTAATTTCACATTGAAATTATACATAAACGAGTGTCAATCTTCTGATAGTTATTGTTTTTTTAACACGCTATTTGTTTTTACAACGAGAATTAATTTTTAATTAATAAATGAAACTTCTATGTTTTGAATTTGATAAAATAGACTTCATTTTTGGATTCTGAATATCAAAATTATACTGGGGTGAATTTTGGTTATTTTTCTGAAAACGTTCAATTTTTGATGAATAGTGAAAAAACAATGAGTTATCGTTTAAAATCGATTTTTTTAAATAATCATTTATTGTATTTAAAATTATTTTAGGTCAAAATAGATACATAATATCTATATAATTTTAATTTAATTCATTGGAGTCAATTTATAATAATTTTATATATATATAAAGTTTTATAAAACTTTTCACCTTCTTTTACTCACCTACTAGGAGAATTTGTGAATTCACATAAAACATAATTTTACCACTTATGTGAGTGTAATTTCAAAAATCCGAGAGACATGGTTGATATCAGTAAGTAAAATGTGGATCAATAAGAAAAAAATAATTATTTGTGAGAAGTAACTTTTTAATTTTATTTACCACAGTTAAAAGTAAATAGGGTAATTAAGAGTAAAAATGATATTATTATTACACAAACACATGTCCTAATTCTATTGGATAAATGTAATTCAAAAAAAAACAACCGCAGGGATAAAATATGAACCTTTAGGTCCACATGTATTAGATTAAGACAGTTATTATTATTTTATTTAAAGAAGAGTTAAAAGAGTTAAAATCAAAGTTTAATAACTAATCCATTTTTAATATAAGGTTATACACAAGATAAATCGACTATAAATATTTATTAGCAAGATAAAAAAATTTCATAAATAATGGTATTTTATTTATAATTTTTAGAGATTAATTAATTAAATTTATTAATGACACAATGATGATGAAGTAATTACCATATTAATGAAAGAATCAAATAAATGGTATTATATATATTGAAATAAATATAATTTCAATGTTTTTAGGAAATAAACTAATTTTATATGTGAATATGACATGTTATTATTGATTCAATGTATTTTTTTATGTAATCATGCTGTTATTAGTTTAACAAAAAACAAATACCAAATAGTGTCAAAATTTACATAAAATAGTTTTTAAAAGAAATATTATATTATTAATTGATTTAAGGGTCCTAAAAATCTAAGGTTCTTAAAAAAGACATATATAATAATATATATGACATTAATGAACCAATTGGGGTTTTTATTGTCAATATATAGTATGTTTATTAACCATAAAGTGTAAGAATACAAGAAGACATGGTAAAAGTTAAACTATTTAACTATGAGTTACATCTAAAAGATAAGGTAAAAATGGAAACCTAATGTGTAAAAAACATATTGGTTGAGATTATTTCGACCCATAACCTCCTAATTCTCGAAATAAATTCATTTGGAACCATTATAAACCGAATATGATTGTATAATAAATTAATAATTTAATCTTTTCCTAAACTGACCCTCACCCCTCTTATAAAAGGGGACTTCCTCTTCTCTCAAAATCACACCTCCAAAGCCATTTGGATTAGCCAAACCCTACCCAAATATCCTCCCAACTATCCTACATTCATTTTAGAGGCCTTCCATTGGTCAGAAATCCAACTTAATGATCCCTTTTGATCAAATCAAAAGGAAGATCCCGAAGAAGAGGTAATGATTTCACCACACTTTTTCAAGTTCTCTTATTCTTCCACTTACTCTTTATTTTTTGTTTCCATTCTAAAATAATAACTCAAATATCTTATACATACTGTGATTTTATTATAAATATCGCAAAACTATGTTCATTATTCTACCCATCTTATGAATGATAATGTAACCATGTGTGCGTACGTACGGCTTACCGTCTCCACGCCGTGGTGTAATTTATTATTCAACAATATGTTATTTGGATGGATATAATTATGTGTAATATATATATATATATATATAATTAAAATAACATGATAATGTCTCTGTAAAATTAATATACCATCAAATTCTACTCCTTTAAGGAAATGATATTGTCGCTCGTGCGTACGTACGGATTATCGTCCCCACGATGCAATGAGATTCATTTCCACGATCATCATTCATCGATGATAATAAAAATATATATTACAAATAAGTATGTAATATATGACATAATAATTATAGTAGATATATATATATATTAATATATATATTTACTTATATATATCATATTCACTTAGTTCCGTTCAATACGATATGAAAACTGAAACAACGTTTATGCGTACGTATATGGCCCCAGCCTTAAACCTTACTTAATCATGAGTTATTACAAGATTACACATTGAGGATCTTTTCAGGTTTAGATTTTTAGAGAATTAGATCATAAAACTTGCATTACATTCCACATATAAACAAAGTGGTTACATAAAGATAGTATTCTTCTTTCCCATCAATGGAAACATATTTAAAATAAAACATGGATTCTTTCATGACACTTCCTTGACACTATCATCATATCATGTACCTTTCCCTTAACCTGGGACAAAAATTTCAAAAAAACATGGGATGAGCATAAAAATCTCAGTAAGGGATATAAAAATATGGAAAGGAAACATGGGTACATATATACATAAGAATGAAATCATACATTACCCATAAAACATAAGCACCTTATCATACCTCATCAAATCATGAATAAATCATAGAAATCATAAGACATAAAGGTATCTTGAGGCATTCATAACATTATTACGTAGGGAGTAACCCTCTTGGTTACGTTTGGAATACCCAACACAGTATATTCCCTAAATCACTTCGTAGAAACCTTAACGTTTCACTCCTTCGTGTTACCCAATGCATTGGAGAGCTATATCGGGCTCACCCACCCTTAGTTTATCACAGAACCACCCGTCTTCAAAATAATGCCCAAGAAGCTCAACATAATCGTATCACATAAAACATGCATAAAGGAAACATAAAATTTACACCTTTCAATCCAAAGATATCAATAAAACACATTGATATAAAAACATTATGAAAACTATTTTCAATACCAAAATAAAAGAAAAGTAAACCATGGTATTTATTTTTCTTTTAAAAAATGGTATGGCTTATAGAGGAAGCCGAAACTCAAATAATGGTCACGGCGGCGGAGAAGTCATTGTCGCCGCATACGTACGACAAAAACATTCCCCTTTTTCATTTAGTAAACGCTTCTTATAAAAATATTCCTTTTGAATAAACGTAAATTTCAAATGGGTTTATACACCATATAAAATAACGTTGTGTATAAAACAAAATATACCTCAATGAAAGGAGATTGAGACAAAGTCCCATACCTCGGGTCTGACTCGACTCGTTCATTCTTTAATCTCCTGAATAACAAACTTGAGTTAATTTATACTTGTTTAAGAACATTTTTAAAGTTCATTATTCATTTTATATCACATATTTCCATGTCATGAACACTATGTAATTATTTATGTTAATAACTGTCGTTTTAACGATCATTGGTACTTGAGTCAAAAATAAACCCATTATAATTACAAGTTATCCATGTATCAATTATATCCAGAATTATAATCATTATTTATATATCATATATATCATATATATTCAGTATATACATGAATTTATAATATTACATAATCATTTAGAGGTAAGAAATGAAATGCACCGTTCATGGAGACGGTAAGCCGTACGTACGCATGAACGCTACTTTCATTTATATTTTGTATTTTATAGAATGTAATCATAATGATATAAATTTATATTATAATTCCAGTATAATATCATATATAATATCATATTTACATCCTTTATACGTCCCACATATGGTATTTAACGAATCAAATCACTTTGAGGGGGCGGTAGTCCGCACATCCTTAAATGAAGATATCGCGTTTACCCATAATGGAAACCATAAAGGTATGCCCAAAATGAAAAATAAAAAAGCTTAAGGAAAACATAAACATATTATATATCATATATAACTATAGTGACATCTTAATGTCCGCCTTTGAAGGTGTTAAAAGAATGTTGAACAATCATCGTTCCGGGAGGCATAAATTCACCATCCACGGAAACAGTATGTCCTTTAACCATTAGATGTAGGTGTGTGAAAGTGTAGATCTAATCATTATTATAAAAAAATCCTAGTATATTTATTATACTGTAGTTGTTACAAAATAAATAAATAAAAAGAGTTTAGGGGGTTGGAGAAGCAAAATAAAACAAAAGGACTCAAGTGAAGACATAACCATAAAATCGGGTAACTCCCTTTGGTTTGAGTTCAAAGGCTTCCTTGGGATGACTTCTGCACAATGTGAGGCTTCAAAGAGTAAGAGAGGGATGTGGAGAGACAAAATGGGTAGGGGTTGGCCGAGCCAATGGCTTTGGGAGTATGGGTAAGGAGGTAGAGGTGGGAGCCTTTTATAAGAGGAGAGGAGGGGCACTCTTGGAAAGTAAAGAAAAGTTACTTTATTTTAAAACTATTTTCGGATTCAAAAGGTCCTTCATTGATATAATTCGAGGGTAAGGTGATAAGGGTTATAAATACACCCATATAATAGGTTTTGGACATGTGTAGGTCTTATATTTTACATTATCTATCCATTTTATTTAAATCCTTTATTAATGAGGTAATCGCTGCATCATCATGATGTCATAAATAATTTAATTTATCTAAAGTATGAAAATTATGAAAAAACTATCATGATGTAGGAAATCTTTTTATATTTATAATGAATATTTATAGTACAAAAGATCGTTTATGTAGAAAAAATTAAAAATATTTTACTTAGGTGATATATTCTTTGTTACATTTAACATTCTTTAAAAATAAAAGATAAAAAGTCACTTTCTCACAAAATTGATTGCATGGGGCCCCCATGGTTGGCACAAGGAATCCCATGGTCGGCCATGAGACAACTAGTAGCCTTAGGACACATGTTGTGGTCTTTTTGTATTATTATTATATCATTTTATTGTCTTTAACTACCTGATTACTCATTAATAATGATAATTAAAGATAATTACCATCGTTAATATTTACAATGTCCAAAAACAAAAGAGTCTTGATTAAATAATTTGGACCTTATGATTCCAAATATTTAATCCATTTTACCAAATTCCAAACACATAAATTTCAATAATTTATTTAAAAATAATTCCCGTTGTCAAAACAAATAGAGGGGGTTTTTGAAACAATATCTATGAAAAGTTTGGCATTAGTTTATGACCAATTCCAAAGTGAAATTAACCCTAATGACCACCATTGGATTAAATGGTAAATATATATTCATATTACACTTTAAGACCACTTAAAAGGATAATCTAACCATATAATTAAATTAAATGAAAAACCAGTTTTGATGTACAATGCAGTATTTTTCACTATTCATTAAAAATGAACATTGTCAGAAAAATATCAAAAATTTATCCAATATAAATTTCAATGTACCAATAATAATGAATATGTTTATTTTGACCAATATAGATTATAAAATTGTCAAAAGATTGATATAAAATGGTTTTCCATCAAAAGGCAGTAAAACAATCTTTTAAGAATATTAGTGTATTCCATGCATAAGATTGTATTTATTTTCATTTTAAGCCTCTAAAACACTATCATAATCATTAATAGACATAGAAAAAAATATCAATTATTCTTTACTTACTTGGGATGTTACATCCTTCCCCCCATTAGAAAATTGTGTCCCCACAATTTATTTACTTATCGAATAAATGGGGGTACTTATCCCTCATTGAATTTTCAGATTCCCATGTTGCCTCTTCCATCATGTTGTTTTTCCACAAAACCTTTACCTGATTAATCACCTTATTCCGTAACACTTGCTCCATGTGGTCAAGAATATGTACTGGTTGTTCTTCATAAGATTGGTTCTCTTCCAGCTGAACTACCTCTGGTATCAAAACATGAGATGGATCTGGCATATACTTTATCAACATCGAAACGTGAAAAAAATTGTGTACTTGAGAAAAACTCGGAGGTAAAGCCACCTGGTATGAAACTGATCCAAATCTCTCCAGAATTTCATATGGTCCAATGAACCTTGGACTCATCTTTCCTTTCTTACCAAATCTCATCACACTTTTCCATGGTGAGACTTTGAGAAAAACATGATCACCTACCTCAAAAGATAGATCCTTCCTCCTGTTGTCTGCATAACTCTTCTGCCT